>CM031233.1:339175573-342097297 GCA_018340775.1 Taxus wallichiana var. yunnanensis
TCCACCTTATGTAGTTTCTTCCTCAACCTGATGATGGAAATTTAATCACTCTCTTCATACACATAGATCATATCCTTCTTCCAACATGGACGTTGGTCTAATTAATGAAATTAGATCACTTTATACTCTTCAACTGATTACTCTACTTAAACTTGTTCTCCTTCTCATAATTCATCTTCACCTCTTCTCAAATCTTCATGCTCTAATTTTCTATTCCTTCAAAAATATTTGTTTTAGATAAGATAAAAAGGTTTGGTTTTAACCGGGGATCAAAAAACCCCATATAAAAGAGAAGCAATTTTTTTATAATAAAAACACCAACAAAACCAAGGAGGCCGAGTAAAAAAAAATTGATAACCAAACCCCCACACAACATGAGCCAAACTTAAATAGTTTACATATTAACAACATTTTTGTAATATACTAAACCAAGACTAGAAACAGAAATAAAAGCTGAAAAGAGAAGGGCTGCAAAATCCCACAATTAGATCTCACTAGACCTCCTTCATGTCCTGAAGCTAGAACAACAATCTTTCAACCTAGCCACTTTGATAATGATTCTCTTGGGTGTTTGACCTCGAGTTCCTAATTCATAGTTCCAGATTATTCTCCTCCCGATTCTTACCCCGATTATTGGCCAAGACCATACCCGAGATGTCACTTGGTGTTTATATCCTCATTTTGAAAAGAACTCAAACCCAATTTCATGTTGTTTTTGGCCTCCTTAAGTAGAACCTGATCTTGAAGAAGATAAAACCATTGCTCTTGCATAACAAAATTTGCTTGAATACCCCGATGGTTATATTTTGGGTTTTAATCCTTTGATAAAATTCTTTCAACTTCGTCTCGAGATTTTTATTGAAAGTGAGAATGGTATCAATAGTAGACTTTGCCCTCATCAGTATGGCTTCCCAATTAGCAAGCTCCTGGTCCCTTTTGCTGAATCTTTCCCCAAATTCTTAATCCCCTTATTCATATTACACAAAGCATTCACAACACCCTCATCGGTATCAATACATTACTTTTTCTTCTTGATTTTATTAAGGAGAGAAGCAAGGGTTTCTAGTCTAAATCATGATACTTGACTTGATTGGGAATGATAGGTTTGCATCTTTGGACCAAAAGAATAATGAGGCCTTGATGAAGGGGGATATCCACCTTCTCTTTCTTAAAATCCTCAATAGTTGAAAGGAGCGACCTATGGAGGAAAACATTAGGCTCATAGTCTAGTCACGGAGAAGAAAATTGAAGATGGATAAGTGGTGAGTAAAGATCTTACATAATTTACCCTTGAGATTCGGGTATTTCATAATAACCAGGAAAACATCGGCCCATATATTCGATAGGTAGGTGTGATCAATACCATCATCATAAGCAATAATATTTTCCCCAACTTCAACAATATGTCATCATCAAATCTTCTTGAGTTTTCTCTTCCTCTTCTTCAGCATGTCATCTTTACTTCATGCTTAGAAATTTGTTTGACACACAAAGGAACATCTTCTTGATGCAAACATACTTCTCACTTTCTTCATGACCTTCTTCATTTTTTCTCCATGATATTCATGTAAACATGCTTCCTTCACAAATTCATTCTTCACATATTATTTTTTCTCCATATCTCTAATTCATTTTTTTCTCTTCTTGAGCACACACCAAATGATGATTCTATATATCCTTTTATACATGTGCACATTCTTATCATTTTCATCCAAACAAGATGAAGGTTGGTCATAGTTACACAAAGAAGATAAATTCCAAGATATAAGAGTGAACCAATAAACTTCCAAATCTTCCTAAAAATTTAACCTATAAAACATTTTAGTGCCAAAATATAGATACTCAAATAGAAAAAAAAATATCAAACATCAATTTCTAAATCCATAAAAATGCTTCCAAAAATGATCATAAGAACTGATCCAAAAAAATCTTAAATGCATTTTAATGGTCGACCCAAACTATTGGTCACATACCAAGAATAACCACAGACTTGAACAAACTCGAATCATTTAGTTCAAAATCCAAAGAAAATATAACAAACTATGGACAAAATCCTAAGTGATCAAACATACTTCAAAGGCCAAAAGTATTTTTCACATACCAAGACAAACCAAAAACCTTGGATATAATCGAACCATGCAAACAGAATTCATAAATAACTAATGTATTCTCGGTTAGAATTCAAAGAAAAAGTATGAGACACTTTCAATGCTCGCTCTATTAGATAAATCTGCAACACTCTTTGACATCAATGACCCCAACCAATTGGTTATATACTTTAAAATCCTTTGATATCAATGAAAATTATTCCAACAATCTCCCCCTTTTTCATTGATGGAAACACACCATCTTATATAAACAACTACCTTATCTTCTTATATGTAGCTTGCTCCCCCTTTCTAAAGACTCTCATTTTGTTGAATTGTTCCTGTATTTATCTCTCCCCTTTGAAATCAATGGAAAAAGAGTAAAACTCTCAAAATTCTCCTCTTTCTACAAAACTCTTTTGTAGTGTCTTTTTGTACTACTTCCTCTTTCCTTAACTTTTCTAAAAAATAGATTATTTTTCTCCTTTCTCTAACACTCCCCCTTAGAGTATCAACTCTAGATAAGAAAAATATTTACTCTCCCTAAGAATATTCTTCCTCTATACATCATAAAATTGTTGCAATATAATCTACTTCTGAAATAGAATACTTATTTCTTGTTTATCCAAGATATCAAATTTTTACCCAAAAATAAGTCTCCTCATTGTAAACTCTTTATGTCATCAACACTTGATGATCAAACTATTGCTTGCATGATTTCAATTGACTCAACTCCAAGTAACCATTTTCAGTACTCTTTAATTAGTTTTTCATGTTCCTTGTCTTCTTTACTTATTATAAACATAAAACAACTCATTAACTGCTTACCACTATCCACATACCTTGACACTTGTAGTTTATCTAAATGTCTTGATTCTTTCTCATAGATTCTCTTGGCTATATATTACTTTCCTAAAATAATCATCTCAAATACAGTAGGAATACCATGAATTTCATCCATTGTTATGTTACTTAAAGCCTTCATTTCTTCGTTTGTTGATATTTTGGCATCAAATCTCAAAGGAAGAGATTTAAGTACTTTTTCACAGATTACCTCATCTTTAATTTCTTTTGTAATACCTCTAATATTTTTGACAATTTTATCCACATGAAGAAGGTAATTTTCAATTTTTTCATCGCCCTTCATCTTCAAATCCTTAAATTGAAATATTTTTGTTTGGAGCTTTGCTTGCTTTAATTTTTCATCTCTTTCATATATTTTCTTGATCTTATACCATATTTCCTTGGTATATATACAATGCATCACTTTAACAAAGTTTTATTCGGAAAAACCACCTAAAATAACATTCATAGAATTTACATTGCTTTCACTAGCCTTCTTACCAGCTTGATCTACTAGAGGAGTTGTTGGAGCTACATAACCACTTACAACTGAAAGCCAAATGTAAAACCCAAGAAGAATTAAATAGGTGTGCATCCTTATAATCCCAAAATCCTAATTATTTCCATCAAATAATGGATACTTTTTTGAAGAGAATCCTTCTTGACCTATCATGTGTACTATGAAGATCTATCTTCCACTAGTTGTGGTGTTCTAAAGGAACCATATTTGATACCAATTTTTGAACACATGCTAATAAATAGAGGGGGTTGATCAATACTATATAAAATATTACTTATTTAAACATTATCATCCATAAAATAAGAAATCCCATAAGATATCATAATTGCACAACCATGTAGAACATAAGATATGTGGAAATCCTTTCAGGATAAAACCACAGAGAAAAACATTATTGGATCTAGTGTCAAAATCCAACACAAAACAAATCAATACATATTTACACACACCAACCTACTAGAGACACCAATCCCTAACGTTGAGTACCAAATTAGCTTATTTGTGAGCACCAATTCACTAGAGACACCAATCCCCAATGTTGAGCACCAACTCAACTAATTTGTAGGCACCAAACTATTGGAGCTATCAGTCCAAAATTGTGATTCACCAACCCAAACAATGAATAGATCCACCTTCTGTAGTTTCTTCCTTGACGATGATGTAAATTAAGCACTCTCTTCATACACACATATCATATCCTTCTTCCAACATGGACACTGGTCCAATTAATGAAATCAGATTGCTTTATACTCTTCAATCTACTTTCTCTTCTTGAACCTTTTCTCCTTCTCGAATGTATTTTCACCTCTTCTCAAATCTTCATGCTCTACTTTTCTCTTCCTTCAATAAGATGTCATCTTCAAATCTACTTGAGTTTTCTCTTCCTCTTCTTCAGCATATCATTATTAATTCATACTCAGAAAATTTTTTTAGACACAAAGGAACATCTTCATGTTTCACACATATTACTCATTCGCTTCATGGCTTTCTTCTATTTTTCTTCATGATCTTTATGCAAACATGATTCCTTCACAGATCCATTCTTCACATATTCCTTTTTCTTTGCATATCCAACTCTATAATTTATTTCTTTACCTTTCAAACACACCCCAAATGATGAGTATACATATCCTTTTACACATGTCCACATTCTTATCATTTACACCCAAAAATATGAAGGTATGCCATAGGTACACAAAGAAGATCAATTCCAAGATACAATAGAAAACCAATAAACTCGGGTTGGCCTAAAAGTTAAACCTATAAAGTATTTAGTGTTAAAAATAGATATAGTCACCAAGAATAAAAATATCACACATTTATTTATAAATCCTTATAAGGTAGGCTAAACATGATCATAAGAATTGATCAAGAAAACTCAAAAAGGGACTATAATGGTCGTTCCAAATGAAAAACATCAGAAACACTCTAAAGCATTTAGTTTAAACTCGAATAAAATATAAATGGACTTTAGACATACTCAATGTGATAAAACAGAATTCAAATGATTCATTATAACTGTCACTCAAAACTATTGGTCCATATCAAGATAAACCACAAATTTGGACATACTATGAAGAATTAAAATAGACTTTGGAAAAACTCTAAAGAATTTTGGTTAGAATCTAAGGCAATGTTATGAAACCATTTCAACACTCTTTCTCGTTAGATAAATTTAGTAACTCCCTTTGGCATCAATAACTCCAATCAATTTTTTATCTCCTTCAACTTCCTTTGACATCAATGAAAATTATTCCAACAAATTTACCTATAAAACTATATACATACATATAGATATCAATCATCCTCTATACATCTTTAAATGTGTTTTTATAATGTTTCCTAGTATATAAATACTATATGCATGGGACTAAACCCTATTTATTATTATAATAAAATTCCACTTTCATGACCAATGTATTAAATTAATTATTGATTCTTTATAATAAATAATAGTGTTAATTCTAGGAACAAATAAACTCTTATTTACTTGGATGCATAGTTATTAATGGCTCTTAGAGAGGATCAACATTACTAAATGACATTGGAGGGGGAAATGGGCTTTGTAGGTGAACTAATCTCCATTTTCATAAGGTAAAATAGATCAGGATGTACACAAAATTGAATTAGACTTTCATTACGTTTCTATAAAAATATCAGTGATGTGCAAATGATCACAATGGTTTATGGGGATTAAACAATACAGTCATCAAACATGTCCTAGATGCTACAAACTTGCCTCCTTTATCTTTTCATACTTGCTTTTGACCTTGCAAATTTTTCTATATTTTTCTACTTCTTATCACATCTAGATCTATGTTGTGACTGTGTCTATATCATACCTATACTTTTCTTCACTCAAAACCCTAAACATTTTTATTTGACTTGTAAAAGGGTTTAATACATTTTTATCCAAACTAAAATTAACCACCCTAATGGTTTAACATTGTCTATATAATATTATTCTTAATATTCCTCAAATCTATGAATTTATCTTTCCCATGTGGTGTGTGAGAACATGTGAACAAGATATGAAAATCTACATGGCATTCATCTAATCGCAAGTGGTATAAACATATAATAGTACTTCATATTTTTAACAATGGCATTTTCAATCCTTCATATAATATTCTTACTAAATATTTTACAAAAATATTTCCATGTTTTCCTTGTTAAAACCATTTCAAAAATACCAAAATTCCAAAAATATAATTTTAATTTTTAAAATTAAAACCAATATGACTAAGGGAAATTTTTGAAGCCCTTGGATTATACCAATACTAGCACTATCAAGGACCTCCAAATGCATCAATGAAAAATAATAATGACTATGAAATATAGAGATATAAAAAGGACCACTTGAAACCACATGACAAAAATAATAGAGACAAGAGACCATATAACTATTTAGATATTGACATAGAAAAAATAAAGTTAGAAAAGGAAACTACACACCAATTAGTCATTAATCCAAGTCAACATACCATATTTACAAAATTGTGCAAAAACCATTGTTGTGCATCTATTTTACCACTATATATGCATGGGAAAATTTTACTACCATAATGCACATTAGAGTTTCTTATCTCCCTATGTTTTCCTATTACATTAATGCAAGAAATCATAGCACACTCAGCTAAGGCGCAAGATATTTTGGGTTCCCATCATGTTTATAAATTTTATATTGAAACGTTTAAACAATAACATATATTAGAGTAATCACAAGTAAAGAAATCGAAATATAAAAGAAACACACACATTTACATGTAAAATGACTTCATGATAAAATCCTCCATATTGATCAATAAAAGATATATCTCATACATTAATCATATCTCTTCTCTCAACTAAATGATCTCTATTCTAAGAACCATTATCATAATGGTGTATCTCACGGGTTGTTTTTCTAATTATGCCCAAGGGAAATTTATAATATTGGGGATTTTTCCTTCACTTATTGAGAAAGAACAATATTTATCCCTTGGGTTATAAAACTATCACCTAAATATTAGTTAGGGGTGGTGTTTATGCCAAATGTCAACATATCCTAGCTCTTTAACCTATATGGAGATTTTATCACTCCTAAATACTCTCTCCTCTCCTGGGATTCTTTCTATCTCTATCTTTAGGATCTCTATTTTTAATCCAAGTTGTTTGTTCTCATGCATTGCCTGATTTTATTTTTAATGAAATTGTCACCATTAGTTTCTTTTCTATATTTTCCAACTTGATTTCTTATATATATATTCTATTTGTACTTATTTTTCTACTAAAGTCATGTATCTAAATTTACCTTCTTGTTATGTCTTTATGCATGGTATTTACCCCAGATATTACCAAAAATATTCATTATTTCCTTAAGAGTGTTAAACACTCTAAATAATATCAAGAATCAGTAATAAATAATACTTCCCGGTGTGGGAATAACCTAATAAATGGGTATAATAATATAGGGTCCAAACATCATCCCACACTTACTCCATTTCCCACCCTCTAATAATGTTTTATCTACCTCCTCAAAAATTACAGGACCTCGATCCTTGATATGTTTTCATGCACCTTTGAAATGTATAAGGCCTTCTAGAGGAGGGGAATTAACTATTAAATATGCATAGTGAGTTTATTTAGAGCTTTGGCACTCTTCTTAGAGTTATGTGAGTCAGCATGCAATCCTTATAATTTTTCTCTAGCCTTAGTGATTGCATTTTCTAGTGTGCACTCTTCATTAGAGGTTATCTTTATTATCTCCTCAAATCATTGCTTCATTTTCTCCTTCCGTGCATTGACCTCTTCCTCCAATTTTTCAATATCTTCAAGGATTTAGTGGAAGCTAGTGCTTCAAGTAAAATCTAAATTTTATTATGAATCTTAAAGTACATAAGCGTAATAAATGAAATATCTTGAAATTATAAATCTAAACAATTTATTTCAATATTAGAAATGAAAGGAAATAGGAAGGGTAAAATACTAACCTCAAGTTGTCTTAACTTGTAGTGACTCGAGACTAGACAATATGATGAAAAAGAATAACAAATCATCATAACAAAGCACATAAAAATACAGGTAGGGGTAGATCTAACTAGACTAGGACACCTTTTGAAAGATAGGGGCACCTATGGGCATCATGGTCTTGATTCGGGTGCTTTATGTCTGTAGAAAATGTTGGCACCTGGTTTTGATAGGGTCTTTAGGGTTTTGAACCTTTTTCATCTTTTTCACTTGTATTTTTCTCGATATTTTCTATATTTCGTTGTAAACCTATGATGAAGAAATCACCTGTAAAATCCCATACAAAGCATCAAACCATAAAAATTAAAGATGCAAACAAAGGGTTCAAACTATCATCATATGCTACAAATGGTGGTTGATGAGGGTCATCAATCCTTGCCATTAATAATGTCAATCTAGGTTGTTGTCCGAAGGTTGTATGCATTAAGAGAAGAAAATCTTATAAATCAACTCCTTTAAACACAAACCAAACTTGCATAAAATAAATCAAACTTGCATGAAATAAATTACACTTATAGGAATTTCAACACACTTACATAAATTGAAATTGTTGAATTGGAAATAACTGAAATATAAAAAGACACCTACAGGTTCACAATAAAAATTGTACTGAAGAAGGATCACATAACATGAAATCAAAAGTTTACAACAAAAGGAAAACTACAGAAATAAAGAAACAAAAATTAATACATTGATAAATCTTCCTTAGAATGAAGTGCCATCTCATTCCTTGGAAGAGGACTTAATTCATACTTTTAATTTAGAACTTGCAAAATAATTCTACTTCAAAAGATTGGAAAGAAAGAACAAATCTTTATTTCTTTGGAGAAGAGAATTACCTATCTCAAAGTGTGGAAGGTTGCATTTATAATTCATGCATCCAACCAACTCCTTATTTTAGAAAATACAATATGATCTTATCTTTATTCTAATCCTAACAACTAAGATCTCCATCTCCACAAAATATGGAGAGAGATATATTATTGGAGTCAAAGTCTTATCTCACTTATTTTAGGAATATTTGCTCCCAAATCTTCTCCTTGCTTTTTGATAATAAGAATCATAATGATTTTATTCCTCTACATTATTAGAAGGAAGATTTTCCTCAAAATATTATTTTTACTAAATACCTTTCTCAGATTTTCCATTTGACTTTGTTGTTTTTGACTATGGAACTTTTGACGCTTGTCTAATATGCTTTTTCCTGGAATATAGTTCACTAAAAGTTAGATTTATCTTCATTGGTAAAACTTGTTGCAAATATGAATGAGGTTTTTTTAAAACATTGTTATAAACAAAAACCTCTCTCATATTTTCCATTTGACTTTTCTATTTCTTTTTATGGAACTTTTAGTGCTCATTTGATACACTTTTCCTCGAACTGCAGCTCACTAAAAGTTAGATCTCTCTTCATTGGTAAAACCTATAGAAAATATGAATGAGGTTTTTTTAAACACATTTCTATAAACAAAAACCTCTCTCATATTTTCTATTTTACTTTTTTGTTTCTGTTTATGGAACCTTTAGCTCTCATCTGATACAATTTTCCTCGGACTACAGCTCACTAAAAGTTAGAACAATATTTATTAGTAATACCTGTAGCAAATATGAATGATGTTTTTATTAATCACATTTCTATGAACAAAAAAATCTCTCATATTTTCCATTGGATTCTTTGATCTTTCAAAATTCCTTAAAAACTGTCAAAATTTGTGAGTTCTGGAACTAAGCTTGCAAGTTCTGGAAATAAGCCTGTGAGTTCTGGAACTAAGCATGTGAGTTCCATAACTAACTATGTGAGTTCCAAAACTAAGAATGTGAGTTTTGGAACTAACTCTGTGAGTTTTGGAACTAAGCTTTGTGAGTTCCGGAGCTAACTTAAAACAACTATAAATTTTGCATAAGATCGCGGATCGAGATGATTATTTTTTTTGAACTTGCATATTTTTTGAGAGGAATCTGAATATGAAATCATATTTTATTTTATATATACTATCCATGGTCAATTCCAATTTTCCAAATACTAGCATTATCTTTCCTTTATAGCTTGCATTCACAAGACTTTGCATCTTTTCCAAATAATCAATAGGATTAGTCAAAAAAATAGATAATAAAAGATTTATAAATAATGAACAAGATATATATCCTATATTCTATCTTAAGCAAACTATAAGTTCCTAGATTACATTTAAATCCACTTTCAAAGGTAACTTGAAAGGACAAAATAATGGTAATTTATGGCCTCATCGGTGGTTTCTGGTGAGTAATGCACTACATCACGGACCAAATATAGTTCTATGGTTGTGTATGCAATAATGTCCGTAGGTCACCCTTTCTCCAATGATGCCAAGATAGTGACAATAGCTAGATAAAAATACAAAATTGTGGATGGAATAAAATAGACTCCCCTTCTTATGTAGTGTGTATGTAGAATAGTAGCCTAAATGTAGTCCCTTTCTCTATGTAGATAGATAGCCCTTGATAAGAATAGTCCACCCATATAATTATATGTATGTTGTGTTTATATAGGGATCTCTTGTTTAAATTTTACACTAATGACCCGACATGTTGACTAGTACCTTGGGGATGAGAGGAAAAACTAAAAATACCAACCTCAAATATAAAAAAAATAAAAAAAACTTAAAGGAGAAAAGGGTGCCTAGGATGGATAGGCGTTCTTGGGCACTCATGTCCTTTCTAGGAACTATTGTCTAGAGAAGAGTCATGAAAATGAGTGACAACTAACAGATAGGGATCCCGAGATCTAAACATGTGCAAGAAAAACAACGGTAGAAAATCTACAAGACAGCAGAGATGGAATATGGAATGGGTCATCGGTGGATAATTTTCTTACACAAGATCCATATATAAAACAACATACTTAGCGGTATAATAATAGCAGTATGTATATTGTTTTGTGTCTACATTTTCCCCACTTTATGTTGGTGAGCAAAGGCTTAGTAACATAAGGTAGATAGAGATGCATACTTGATAAGTCCAGAGAATCCCATATCACCGAAGTGTGCAAAGAATTTATTATAAGTGTGTTCCAAATGAGAAAACATAGCGTAATGAATCATGGATCAACGTGTTGATCCATGTAATGTGGTAAGAGAAGTACTAAATAAAATTGATGATGTTGATAGCGAGTAAATAAATATTTCAATATTATTGATGGTGGAGATGTGTTGGAGTAGGAGTTATCAATTCCCAACCCAATAAAGTGCGTATATGAGAAGCGGGTATTTTTCCATCCCGCCACCTAAGAAAGAGTGTAGGGAGAAAGGTGTGTTATTCACCAACCTTTAACTACACCCTCAAAATATCTAGCCACTACATATGAACATAGATCAAAGTTTATTGAATTTTGGATCCAATTTTTATCAAACGTGATAACCCATATAGGAGAAGTATAGCAAAGGAAATGACGTCTCATTTACCCCACTCCAAGGGTGTTATCACAATGTGAATGTATCAGATTAAATGTTGGGTCATAAGGAAGTACTCGCAAAGTGTAGAATAATTTCCCATGTTAGGTCATCTGGGAAAGTGGTGATGTAGCTCCCAAGTTAGGTCATGCGGGAGGATAAAAGCATTTTTTATGTAGATTGATTGATATGATTGAGACACGTATTTTTTGAAATATGATTGTGTATTATTGATTGATTGATTACTCATAAAGATATTTTATGTTTACTTCTCCCGATTAGGTCATTAAGGGGAATTAGTGATGTGAAATGTCATGTGGTGTATGATTGGGTTGTTCTATAATGACAAATTATGAATGTATATTGATCACATAGTGATGTAAGGGGAATTTTAGGATGACGCCAATTATATTACCATGTTTCGTGAAAGGGAGAGCGATGATGAGAATGAAGCGTTGAGCCAAAATTAATCTTATAATGATGTAATGATAGGTATAGGATTGATATCGCAAAAGTTTGTGTATACTGAGTGTATATAATGGATAGGAGGAATATATTATGTGTTAAATGTGTACGATATGAAAGTGGACAAAATTATAAATAAAATGTCGTAAATGAGATAGAAATCAAAGTAGGTATGATCAAGATATGGCTGAAACCATGCAATGTATATTAGTTGGAAGGATAAGCATAAATAATGACCATAGTGTAGTGAATAATGAAGAGTTACTATAAATAGTAATGTGATAAATTGATTAGGCACTTCATTTTTCTTTTGTGTGAATATTTTTATGAGCTCGAGGGTATAAGTATGCCATAAGTTAGAGCACCATGACCTAGTCAATTCGAGATGATAGTGATAGATGTGGTGTTGTGTATGACAATGAAGTTCGTAAGTGTAATTTTTTTCAAAGAATGCATTGGTATTAGTCATTTATAGTGAGTTTTGGCACAATTTTTGTATTTGAATTTCTTATTGTTTTGGACCTAGATAAAAGTGTTGAATACACTAGAGAACATGAACTAAATATAGAGTGTTATAAATGTGAATTTTGTGTATATTGATGTTATAAGTGGGTTTTTTTATTATGGGTGATGTGTTAACATTTTTAATTTTTTTGTTATATGTAGAGAGATATCCATTCGAGGAAATCCATGGTGGTATTCAAACCTACACCCACGTCTCAGATCTAGGAGGGCCGAGCTATTTGAGATCACAATGAAACTATATCCAATTTGTAGGACCTTGTGCAATCTAGATGGATCTCCGAGAGAAGGTTGGTTCCTCTATCTATTTCTACTACTACTGATACTCCTAGTGTTCGAAGGGGAAACTAAATTAACAAATGCCAAGGGGTTAGGGAAAGAAGGATAACATGAAAATGAACCACACTAAAAAGACAATAGAACTAGAAAAAGAGGGATGATTACTATATGTTCTGAGATGGAATGAAAAGGGAATGTGTGAAAGGAGGCTAGGCATGAGTAGCATAGCTGAAAATACATTTATCAGATCATTCTCATGGAACACAACTAAATAAGGAACTGTAAGGGATGTGAAGTGGCACAATGAACACACAATGTAAAAGAAAGGAAATAAGAAGAAATGTAAACATGTTAGGACAGAGAATAGTCACAAAATGATGCTTTTATTACTTCTATAAATGCACAGAGTTGTTACAATGGTGAAAGATGTTGATATCCACATGCATGAGCTAGATCTAGAGGTCTGTAACTCAGAATAAAAAAATATGAAGTCCTTAGAAAAACCGTGTAAGGATCCAGAGTATCCAATGTTAATAATGAGCCCAACTCGTACATTTATAGATGAATCTCTAGAAGGAGAATAGAAGGAGGGAAAACCTGAATTTGAAATACAACAACCAATAAGAAGCATTCAATACCTACAAATCCACCTAAAAATATGTCGAATGCACTTCCCTAGGTCTATTTTGTGTGTTGGATGAGGAAGGAGGATAGATCATATCAAATCAGGTGGTTGAAGCAATTAGATCTACTTCATTAATGCTCATAAAGATGTTTTCCATTTCTCACCTACCAAATCCACCAAAATTTGAATTTGAATGTCTAGCATTATGGTTGATGTCAGCAGCTCTCTAACAAGTCCAAACACGAGCTGATTGGAGTTTGTAGTAAAATATATGGTTGTTAAAGGATGTCACAACCGTATGTACATGCAAGACACGTGGTGCATGCAAGTTGGCTGAAAGAATGGTAAACTATGCAAAATGTTTTCCATTTTTGCCATGTGTCACTCACTAATCTGTTGTAATGATTTAGTGCCCTATTAGCACACTTTGAATGGCTACATGTGGCACACTCAAGCATGTCAGAAGATGACCTATACAAGAAGGGTGCAAAGGAGAGCATGAGGGAAGGGTGCATGGAATAAAATAGAGGAACGCACACAAGGAAATGAGGTAAAATGGTGAGTAGAGAATGCATGCTCAAGGCATAGCCATTACAAGATGATGTGCAGGCACGCGTGAGGGTGAACGTCTTTCAAAAAGAAGGCAAATACACGAGAAGATGCACATGTAGGGAATATGGAACAAAAAAGAAAAGGAAAGGAAGGGAAATAATGGAAGTGCACAAGGGTGCATGAGGAAAATAAGGGAATTTTCAAAGGTAACTTGAGCATGCGCAACCTTGCAAGGAATAGTTCAGAGCTAGAAGATGTATCAAGTTATCCAAATCACTAGGAGAGTTATTTGGAAAAGCAGATTTGGCAAATTTCGGGGACATCATCCTACTAGATGAAGAAGGTCAATACCCTAAAGCATATATTGGGAATGGAATCTACTATGTAATCATTTGAATAATTTCCCCTAAAGTCACTTGTAGGATCATTCTTGACTTGATTCTGAATCTTACAACTACTGAAAAAAGATCTACATTTTGGAAGTAAAAGAAGAACATGTGAAAGAAAAGAACTATGTACAAATAAACAATGTGTGTGCATTGTACTTGGGGGAATTAAAACTAATTTAGTATATACATAATGATGAATAAAACTTAATGGAAGGGTTTAAGGTAGATCCCATTTCTTGGGATGCGGAGTACGCTTCCATTAAGATGAGTCAAGTCAAAAATTTAGTCTCTTTGCATGACCTAATGATGTATGGGCCACTCTAAAGTGCATCAAAATTTTAATGGCACCCTAATTTAGCTTTGTCAACATCCCATTTTAGAGCCAAGTCCCCAAATTTGAAGGCTTGAGGCATGGCCTTTCTATCAAACCATTTCTTAATTATTTGTTCATTAGCTCTTCAATGTTAGCCACTCGCCCTTCGATTTATCTCTCGGTCTACGCTTTCAAATTCCAGTTGTTGGGAAAGTGTTAATGAATTCAATTCCATCATCAAAGGAAGGGTAGCTTTACTATAGAAAATCTTGGAAGGAAAAGTTCCTATTACCTTTTAATCTGCGATTCTATCTACCCGGATCACATGTGAGACATTTGTATGCCATTTTCTTTGGTTGATATTCATTGTGTGCTTCATGATTTTGATCAGTTCTTGTTTGTTGAATTTTCCAAACCATCACCCCGAGGTTAATAGTTGGAAGAAGTATTTAGGGCTCAAATTTAGTGCCCAACTAGTGATTTGGGTTCCAAGGAAGGATTTTAAATTATCACGAGATAATGGTTTGAGGAATGTCAAACCTTGTGACTATACCTTTGAGAAAGTCAAGGATGGATGACTCGGTTGATTCCTTGAGCGTGATAGCTTCTATCCATCTGGTGAAATAGTCCATAGCTTTCATCACCCACTTGTGTCTAGCGCTTGAAGGTGGATTGATCATACCTATGAAGTCAAGACCCCATTGCAAAAAATTATAATCCTCTTGGATTGGTCAGAGGGGAAGTGTTGCCAATTTTTTCTTTCCTATAAATAAAGTGCATTCCTTGCATTTTTGACCCACTTGTGTGCATCTAAAAATAGGGTAGGAAATAAGATACCTACCGTTATGATTTTCATTGTTGTATTTTTTTTAGAAAAGTTTCCACCAGAGAATCCATCATGAAATTATGCTAACACTTTTTTAGTCCGTAATCGTTGATACATTTTAACAAAGATGCCATCAAGATTTTCTTGAAGAGAATTCCATCAACCAAAACATAACGGATATATTGTAACCTTTGATGTCTTCTCTTTAAATTTCTCAAACTAGGAGAGTGTTGGTGCAATTTTTGGGTTTGCACATTTGCCTTAATTTCCATGTTCCATTTTTGCTCCAAAACATTTCATTTGCTCTCGAGTGGGTGATCGCAACTCATTTTATCCAATTGAATGCTTTCAAAATTCCCTCAATTTTGTTATTTTGCCCCATTTTGAAACCAAATCCATGTTTCCCCCCATTTGTACCCTAATTTCTTCATTTTTCTCGGCTATATCATTTTTTTCCTTTGTCAAAATCGTGAAAAGACTCGAAATGGATCAAATCTGAGTTATTTGCTATTAAAATCTCATGCCCCAAGTTGAAATCATTGTTAAATCATGCTTCATTGGATTCAAAACCGAAAAATCCACCTTCCTTGTGAAAAAATTCAATTTCTAGGGCATCCTCATGTATTTTTAACATTTTGACGGGCATACGGGTGTCATTTTCCTGTCAAATTAATCATCACAAGCTTTTGGTGATGTGGCAGGCTCCTATTGGTCAGGGATGTGTGGGAAAACATTACTAACTTGTCATTTTTGAGATTTTTACAAAGGAGAATTTTGGTCCGTGGCTCCACTTGTTATAGTAAAATGCCTACGTGGCACAATTTTATTGGTTAAGGAGTGGCGGGTGGTGGAAGTCACTTAGGAATTTTGCTTCCATTTTGGAAAAATTCTCAAAATCCAATTTTTCTCGAAGGCTCGCAGCGAATGGTATGATGACATGTGGCTCAAAGCATAGGTGGAGAGGCAGGGGGCTTAGAAAATTTTGTTGTTTTTTTGGCTCAAGGCGTGAAGGGAAAAATTTTGACCCTAGGGCCCACCTCCAATGAAAAGTGGACATGTGTCCAGGAGGTCAAAAGGAAGAGGCGAAGAGTTAGAAAAATTTGAAAGTTTTTTGGCTTCAAAATTCTAGAGGAAACTATTTGCCCGAGAACCTGTGACTAATTGGAGGAAGCCACGTGTCCGGGAGAAGAAATGGAAGAAGGGGCCGAAGGAAAACTTTTAGAAAGTTTGCCTTTGTGTTTTTAAGGTAAAAAGAGAAAAATGGGCCCACCTCCAATGAAAAATGGACACGTGTCTAGGAGGGTCAAGTGGAGTGGTGGGGACTTCAAAAAATTTGTTGTTTTTGGCTTAATGTTAAAAATGAAACTTTTCCCCAAAGGCCCGTGTCGAATAGAAAGAGGACACGTGTCTCGGATTTGGCGGATATTTGGAGTGCGGAAGAAATATTGGAAAATTTACAAATTTTGGCGAGTAATTTTGAAGGGGAAAATTGATCCATGGAAAATTGGGAGGTGTCCCCCACAACCAATAAGGGGGTGACACATGGCATTTACAGAGGGTTAAAAGGGAGAGCACGGGCCCACAATATTTTTAGTGCTCGCGGAGGTTTGAAGGAGAACTTGGAGGGTCAGCTCCGTAGCGAATGGGAGACCGCCACATGGCAGGGGAGAGAGTGGGTGTTCAGGCCCACGGGGGTTTTTGAAGAATTTTTCCTTTTCTCAAAAAGGTAGCAAATTTCATTATTTTGGCCCGTGACTTTCAGTAGGGCCAACCTAAGGACACGTGGCATGTCCAGGGGCATGTGGGGAAGATTTTAAAAGTTTTCCCGAGGTCGAGAATAGGTTCGAAATGAATTTTTAAGTTTGGATGCCCGGTCAATGGTATTTGGACACGTGTCCACCTTATCCAAAATTCAAATAAGATATTTTGAGCCTATATGTCAAATCTCATCAAGATACGTGGAGGGCAAAAATTTAAGGTTGATTTTAAATTAACGGTTGTTGTGCGGATTTCGTTTTTAGCGCCATTAGAGCTCTAAGATTCTTGGAATCGTCATTTTTACACAAAATCACATGGAATTTTATATGATTCCACATCCCCTCGGCCTTTTGAGTGTAATGGCATCATTCATTTGAGCTATTTTGGTGCCCTATAGTGATTTTCATGAAATATTTTCCTCAGCCCGTGAAAAACACGTGAAAGGTAAAAAATAAAAGTTGTAGAGTTAAAAATGATGAGGGAAAAAGGTGGGAAATGATTGAAAATGCATGATGGCATGGTGGAATGAAAAAACATGACCCTAGGATGGATAAGGATCCAAATTCATGCAATATTTTAAAATATTTGTGCATCTCTTGCATTTTGCGAGCTATTTTACAGTTTGATGTCATTTTCATGAAATGGATAGGGTTTTGTAACAAATTTGATCCCTTGAGCATATTCTTTTCTTGGGATTCAAGGATCCAAGTTGGTATAGGGTATATTATTTAGTTTAGAGGCATTTTGTAAAGTCTCGTTGAAAATTTTGGAGAAGGAGAAAAGAATTTTTACAAGGAAAACTAGAAGAAGTCCATTTTCTTTTGGAGAAACTTCCCGAGAGCCATTTTTGATCCCTGTTTGCATCAAATGTTCATCATGTTGAGCTGGTTTCAGCTATAAATCCATCAAAAATCTTTGAGATTGTCTAAATAAAATTCCCTTGTTGATATATTTGATCAAATTCTTGGATTAACTTGTTTTATCTATTGGCAAAGCTTGCATACACTTGTATTTCAAGTATGTTTTCAATTTGTGTTTCATGCTCATATTGCAATCTTGTGTTTGGGATCTTTATTGGTCATACAGTCTCATTTCTTATAGAAGGTTTGAAGGCATCTACAATCTTCCATTCAGAAGAGTGTTCATTTGAGTGAAGATAAATAGATTTAAATTCATCTTACCTTCCTTGTAAATTGAGGGTGTTTGTAAACCTTTGGGTGTACCTTAGGTCATGATCTAACAAGGGTTTCTAAATGCTTCATTGATATTTTCTTCAAGCCTTTGTGGCAGGTTATCAAAGTTTGTATGGAATAGTGTAGATTTGGGCATCCATGTGTGCACACATCTTGGTTGAAAGAGCACTTCAAATTCATTGAAACATCTCTGTTGTTTAGGTGTTGTTATTCATTTGCAAAGTTTCCCAAAGAAGGTGATGATTTCTAGCTACTCTTGTCCCAAAATCTCTCATTATAATTTCATTTTAAACTAACTCATCCTACCTACTACCCCTACATTTGCATTGTGTGTCCACAAAAGAACTCAATCCTTTCACAAAAATGCACAAAGCATATCAGGGTTTTATCATGTCTTTAGTAGCCCTAGCCTTGTTTTGAGAACATTTCCATCATTTAGTAGTGACAAATCCTTTGAGTTTGGATAATGGATACTTGATCATGTTTTCACAAGGCCTCTTTCATGTCATAATGCAAAACACAGGGATATCTCTACCTCCTTTACCATACAAGGGCTTTAATATAGGCTCTCTTGCCTTGGTTGATAAAGCACAACCTAAAATAGCGAGGGTTAGATAAAAACCCTTATGAAGGTGCTATCTCGATCCCTTAAATCTTGAATGCAAACAAGTAGATAGGTGTGCTACCCACTACAAATGATATACAAACCATCTACCTATCCTTGAGTGTCTTGTGTAAGTTCATGATGTTGTTCAAGTTATGAAGGAGATTAAATCTTGATACCAACACGAGTGGCACCACCGCTGGGAGTTTCTTTGATTTCTTGGTGGTTTTGAAGTATTTGAAAGAATATTTTAGTTCTTTCTTGCACAACTAAGGTGTAAACTGTTAGTGGTGACTCCTTGTTGTTTGGATCTTGAAATACTAGTTGTCTTACACATTTCTATCATTTGAAGCTTGTTGTTTAAATCTGTCAAGCTAGAGGGAAGGAGATCCTCTTCACCAAGGACTCTTCTAAGAAGTTTCTCACCAAATCAAGAAGCTTAGAACTAGAAGGAAGAAGAGTGTGGAAAGTGGTTGGTGATTTGGTTGTAAGAAAAGAGATCCCTATAGTTGAATAAGAAGAGCAACCTATTATTGAAGACTATAATTCCTCTTCAATTAGATCTAATTCAGAAATCTTCTTGTTGATTCTCATTCTCCATCGGTGAGGGACCTTCTTGTGTATTTAAAAATTTACTCCTTGTTCTGCTCCTTCGGGTTCTAAGTTTGCTAAAGTTTATCAAGAGAGAGAGACTTTGGGGGTTGTCATTTTAGAGATCATTCATCTATTCCAATCGGACCCTTACTACTCCTCATCACTTGTTTCACCTCCAAGATCACCCCCACCAAACAATATGGCTCAACCTAGACCTCCATTTGTTGTTAACACCTTTGGTCCAATAAATTTTAGAGGAATGGATGGTTATCCAAATGCTGTCCCACAAGATGTGAGAAATAGGTTACCAAAATTCCAAGGTAATAATTCCATTATGGAGATCAAAGCATCTCAAACTCTTTGTTAACATGATGGAATATTTTGAGATATAATTTTAGGATGTGTATATTAAGTTGTTTATTCCACTTGAGGAAGATGCAAGGGATTGGTACAAAGATCTTCCTAATAACTCTATTGACTCATGGGCAGAAATGAGTAATGCATTTAGATTACAATATGGAGACAAAACAGATCCAAGGTTCCTTCTATCCAAGTTTGAGAACATCAAGAAGATCCCTAATGAGACCGTTCATGATTTTAATACAAGATTTAATAAAACATTGAGAAGGTTGTTGATGCAAAATCACAGCACCCCTGGACGCACATCAGGCTTCTAGGTTGATGTTCAGGCATCCAGTGTGATTGCACAACATGGAAACCTCTCTCCAAGCGTGGGAATTGTAAAACCGAGAGAGGAATCTCCAAAGAAGGCTGGTTCCTACTCCTAAACTACCTGCCACAAGCTATTCCAGTGCAGGCAAGCTAATCTAATCCTAATCTAACCGTGCCAAGGAGACAGAGAGAGAGAGAAGGGAAAAACAGCAAAAGCCTACACTAAAACGGTGATACACCGAGAGAAGGAGGATTTTGAACATCTATCAAAAGCGCCATGGACAAAGAGAGGTGAGCAATGGGAAGGATGGACAGATGCATCACAGCCCAAGGATAGATTTCAAAGCAGAAAATGTCCCAAAACTCCATGAACACACTCTAAACCCGCAATGAACATTCAAACATGCACAGACACTGCAATGAAGAGAGGTAAGAAGAAGACAAGCAAAAATGAGAGAGGATGGACAGATGCATCACAGAACACGTTTTGCTGCTCGGAGGTTTGCGCATGAACATCATTCCATTAATGGTAAAAGGCGGGGAACGCCATTACGAGAGAAAGGGAGGAGGTCCGAACTCCATTTTCAACCCTAGAGAAGAAAAGAAGGGAGGGCCGAGTAGAAAGAATGAACAACCCTTTTTAAAATGAGCCAAATCTGGCTTTTACATTGCATGGGTCGAGCCCAGGGGACAGAAACGTGGGAAAACGTGTAAGCCCATTCCTCATTGAATACCAACGCATTAAAATGGCATAGGATACCTTACCAACCCATACCCTGCCATCTTTGACCGATTTTTGAGGAGAATGCGACCCATTTGTATTAATTTGGCCGCTAAAATGTCACTTCTGTCCGTGCAGAAGAAGAATGCAACCCATTAGCATTAAAACGGGTTGTTGAAAGGTCGCTTCTGGCCATTACCACACGTCAGAGCTGTTTCTCGATTTTCTCTCTTCAGAATGCACCAAAACTCGAGATTGATCCTAGAATCATGTAGAGCATCTCAACAGCTTTCCGTTGATATAAAGAACGTGGAAATCCGAGCTCTGGATCAAAAGATATGGCGATCTGAAGATTTAGGGCACGGAACAGACCAAAACGGATTTTAAAATGTTTTCCCGCTCTTCACCGTCTGGACGACACGTGGCACGTGCTGATTGGACGAGCAATTCTCTGTCCTCCGTCTTTCGCGGGATTTCCTTTTGAAATTACTTGTGGGCCCCTTAAACTTGGACACGTGGCGCCATTTCATTGGTTCGGTTCAGCGCTCGATAACTCGCCCCTTTGACCTTTTGACTTTTTCTCCTGTGAGGACACGTGGCAGTTTCTGATTGGTCTTCGGCTCCTTCGGCTCCTTCACGTACTTCGCTTCCATTTGTCCCAGATGTCCCATTTGATTTTGGGCCCTTTGTGCTCATTTCGGCCGGTTTGGGCATTTCGCGTCCATTTGTCCCAGATGTCCCATTTGACTTTGGACCCTCTGGACTCATTTCGGCCTAGGTTCGGGCATTTTTCGCGTCCATTTGTCCTAGATGTCCCATTTGACTTTGGACCTCTCGGACTCATTTCGCCGATTCGGCCGGTTCGGGCATTTTGGCCCGCATGTCCCATTTGATTTTGGACCTGCCTCGGCCCTTTTTCGCCCGGTTCGGCCGGTTCATGCCTTTTTGGCCCGATTGTCCCATTTGATTTTGCACTGTCGGCCCTTTTTCACCCGGGTTCGGCGGTTCGCGCCTTTTGGCCCGATTGTCCCATTTGTGTCCCTCTCAAAGTGATTAGCCAATTTTTTCTGGTCGAACCGACATTTCGCGCCCAGTGCCGCGTACTTTTGTCCCGAGATGTCCCCTGTTGCTTTGCGGGTGAGCATTTGTGCTTACTTGGCCGAGCCGGCCGGTTCGGGCCTTTTTGTCCCAAATGTCCCGATCGCCCTAGGACTAGGACTTAGTCATTTTCACGATTTTTTCCTGGATCAACCTACTTGCCTTTCTGCAACCTTTTTCACATTTTCTCGAGAGCTTGCTCTTTTCCTCTCGACATGGGAACTTAGAAAATATTTGAGGGGACTCTAAAGAACATGATTTTGGCTCCGAATCAATCAATTTTCCGGGACTTGAATTTTCGATGCATGTTATCAAAATTACCCGGGGGGTGAAATTTTGACAACAAAGGTTTCATGTCATTTTGAGGCCTTGTGATGAATCTTGCTTGATCAAATATGCAGATGCATTTGATAAAAAGGTAGCCTATTACTTGAGAGACAAAAATCCTACAAACTCTAGACAAGCTTTCACCATGGCACTTAAAATTTAAAATAATATTAAGGTTGTTGGTAAACCACTTAAGAGGGATGGTGTGAAGCTGATAAACCCTAAGAAGCCTCAAGCTAGCAAGGGTTCTAATTTAGAAGATGTTGTCAATACTTTGGTAGGGGCTGTTAAAGAAATTTCTTACAAGCTAGCCTGGGCTGCGAAAGGAATTGGGCAAAGTTCACAAGGACAGAAAAGAACTCAAAACCATGATAAATTTGGAAATCATCCTAGGGGTGATCAAAAATAAGATGATAGAGGTTGTTGGATCTGCAAACAGATAGCCCCAAGCACGTGAAAATAGAGTGGTGCCTGACCCTTTGACTACAAGAGTGGCTATTGTTCAAGAAATTGCTGATATGGATTGGTGTGATAGATGTTTTCTTCCTCATCCTCCATGTGAAATGGACTAGCAAGTTATTGAAGATGATAATGAAGATTAAATTGATGATGACATTTGTATGATGGACAACTCTTTAGGCTCACAACAAGGAGAAACATCAATGATGTGATAAGTGCAAGGACTACTGTAACCTTTTGGGATTGAATAAAGACGGTACCATTTCTTTCTCTTCCTCAAACTCATGATGTAGATGTTGTTCAGGCCTATGAAATTCCTAATAATGACTTTGAATATCTAAGGGCTTTAATGATCAAGAAGTATGACGGTGGTATTCCTTCGGAGGAAGATAGAAAGTTGTTAATGAATGTTGTGGTTGGTCAAAAGAAAGAGTACAATACTAGAATTAAAGTTGTTAGAGGAGCTGGTCCTCAAGCCAAGCCAAAGACACCCTTTCTCACAAGCATTCCAAAAGACAATCCTAGAAAAGAAACAATTGCCAAGAACCCTACTGTCCCATGCAGGAATATTAGTCCTCTTCATGCCAAGGCTGCCAAGAATACTTCTCCATCTGATGAACCTTCTTATTTCCCTTCCAATGTTGTTTTACCAAAGAATGTTCCATATGATATAGCCTAGGTATTGAGCCAAATTAAAGTGAGTGTTCCCATTATTGAATTGCTTAGAATACCTGAGCACAATAAGAAAGCATTTGAATACTTGGGATTGAAGGAAGAAAAGAGTATACCAAGTAGAAATGTAAATATTGTTGAGAATCCTCTTCAAAGCATTGCTGGCCTTGAAACACCACCACCAATGGAAGATCTTGGAGAGGCACCTAAATTATATTTGGGGACATCCTTGGTTGACTCTCAATTGAATGTTGACCCATTCTTCACAACTTTGCTCATAAACAATAGGTTACTTCACAATTGCATGTTTGATTCTAGTGCATCATGTAATGTCATGCATCTAGAAGTCATGAATGAGTTGGATATCAAGGTGAAAACAGCATATGGGAAGTGTACAACCATGGATTCAAGGGAGGTTCCAGTTGTTGGTTGTGTGAAGGGTTTAGTAGTGTAACTTGCAGCCTATCGGGTAAGAATTCATAACTTGATGTTGTAATTGTTGATTGCCCTACTAAATGGGGTATGCTTTTGTCAAGAAAGTGGGCTGCAAGTGTTGGTGGTAGTGTTCAAATGGACATGTATTTCTCCACCATTCCCATTGAGGGCAGCCTTGTCAAACTCTATGGTGAAAAGAAGATGTTTGCTGATGTAGATGTTGATAACTTCATTGGTTTTGCTGATGGAAAAGAGAATAATATGGACAAATCAGACTTCCTTGGTATGGTAGGTTCTCCTTGGACATTACTATTTGATGGAGCTTGCTCCAAAGTTGGAAATGGTGTTGGTATATTGCTGGTTTCTCCTAGTTTGGAAGAGTTTCCTTTCTCCTTCAAGCTTAATTTTGAATGCACTAACAACATTGCTGAGTATGAGGCATTATTATTGGGATTAAGGATTGTATGGAAATATGGAGTGAAGGATATTGTTGCTAAAGGAGATTCAGAGCTGGTTGTCAAACAAGTAAGAAATTTGTATGCCACAAAAAATCAGCGTATGAAACAATATAAGCATGTTGTTTGGGACTTGATTGAAATGTTTGATTCCTTTAACATTTTTTACCATGATAGAAGTCTTAATACTTCTGCTGATAAGCTGGTTGTACTTAGTTCTAGATTTGACAATTGCACCATTTCACTTTTTTGTGAATATAACATTGAAGTGTTAACAAGGCCAATTGTCCCAGATAATGTGAAACATTGGCAGATGTTTGATGATGATGTACAGTATTGAGATTCTTACAATGCCAAGGTGAGTTTTCTGGTCAAAATATTGATTGGGAACCAATGGTATGCATGAATGAAGGTAGAGAAACTTTGTTTGACAAGGATATTATCCAATTGAAAACAAATACCATTCCTAAAGGTCTTGTTGCACTTGAATCCAATTTCAGCAATGCCGATTGTATCATTAATGAAAGATGTTTTTCAAGGGATGTGGAAGAGCACAACTTGGGGACCAAGGATAAACCAAGGAAGATCTGGTTGGGCAGCCATCTCAAGAAAGAAGAAAAATAGTCATATGCCCAACTTTTAAATAGATATCAAGATTGTCTTGCTTAGTCTTATTCGAGCTAAAGGCATATAGAGAAGATTTGTTTCAGCATGAGATTCCTCTTGAGGCCAAGACTAAGCCATTTAGACAAAAAAAAATGCCTATTAACCCATTGCTTTCCATGAAAATTCAAGAAGAGTTGAATAAATTGAGAGATGGTGGCATCATTCAACCCTACTAGATACTCATCTTGGGTGGCAAACCTTTTCCCCGTTAGAAAGAAGAACAAAGATATCAAACTTTGTGTGTATTTTAGGAATCTAAACAAAGCATCTATGAAGGAAAATTACCCCTTGCCAAACATGGAAAATATGTTGCAGCTTGTAACATGGTCGAGAGATGATTTCAACTTTTGATGGTTTTCTCGGATACAATCAAGTAGTTGTCAAAGAATCAGAAAGACTCAAGAATGCCTTTTGGATTGATGAATGCTGGTGCTAATTTTCAAAGGGAAATGGATGTTTCCTTTGCTAGTTATATCAATGAATTCATAGAAGTTTACCAAGATGATGTGACTATTTTTTCAAGGCAGCGAGCAAACCATTTGCACCACCTAGAAAAGATGTTGATTAGATGTAGAGAGTATGGAATTTCACCTAATCCAAAGAATTTTCATTTTGGCGTGTAAAAGGCCAAGTTCTTTGGGACATATTGTGTCTAAAGAAGGTGTTATGATAGACCCTGAGAGAGTGGAAGCAATCAACAAGGTGCTTATTCCAAGAACCAAGAAAGGTATCCAACCTTTCTTTGGACAAATCAATTTTATTAGAAGGTTTGTTTCCAATTTTGCTGAGCTGACTCTTCCAATCACAAGCATGCTAAAAAAGGATCAAGTTATCAAATGGGAGGAGTCTACCATGTAAGATTTTGAAGGAATAAAGGATGCACTTAAGCATGCACCTATTTTGGCAGCTCCAAACTATAAGAGACCTTTCCAAATCTTTTCCTTTGCCTCTGAATTTACTATTGCTTTAGTTTTGTTACAAAAGGATGAGAATGGAGCTGAGAGACCTATTGCTTTCTTTAGCAAGGCTTTACAAGTAGTTGAGTTGAAGTATACAATCATGGAAAAATAGGCATTTGCATTAGTAAAAGCAACAAAGATTTTCAGGCCCTATATACTAAGTTCAAAGGTTGTTTCCTATGTTCCTCATACAATGGTTAAAGACATCTTATCTGACATGGAGATATCAAGCAAGAGATGTAGATGGGTCAACAAATTACAAGAATATGATATGGATATCTAAACAATAAATTTGGTAAGAGGTTTGGGTTTGCCAAGCTCATGGCTGAGAGTAATTTGCAAAATGTAGAAGTGAATCAGCTAGAGGAAGAAAGGGCAGGTCTACTTGAAAAATTGATGAATTCTGAATGGTACAAGGATGTGGTATTCTACCTCAAGCACCTATGCTGTCCTAATTACTTGAATAAAAATAAGAAAAGAGCCCTCAAGCTGGCTTCTCAGAAATATATCATAACAGACCTTGGGCTGGCTTGGAAGAACCCTAAAGGTGTCCTCTTGAAATGCATAACTGAAGATGAAGCTCCCAAGTTGATTGTTGATTTCCATGGGGGAGTTTGTGGAGGAAATTTTTCTGGTAGAGTGACAACACATAAGATTTTAAGAGCTGGTTATTGGTGGCCAACTCTTTTTAAAGATGCAAACCAGCTAGTTAGAAGATGTGATAGTTGCCAACGCTTCTCGGGAAGACTAAAAGCTTCAGGTTCCCTTCCTTTACATCTTGTATCAATTGAAGCTCCTTTCAAACAATGAGGAATGGATTTTATTGGTGAGATTTCAGATCCTTCTAGCATTGGTCATAAATGGATCCTCCTTGAAGAATCGATTATTTTACAAAATGAGATGAAGCCATTCCATCTAGAAAGGCAACACACCAAGTGGTGATGGATTTCTTTCTGAATCATATCATATGTAGGTTTGGAGTTCCAATTAAGATTGTATCCGATAATGCCATGTGTTTTAGAGCCAAGCCTTTGACAATGCAATGTGTAATGAATATGGGATAAATCTGACTTATTCTTCAAACTATAATCCACAAGGGAATGGGAAAGATGAGTCAAGTAACAAGAGCTTGATCAAGATTATTAGAAGGAATTTGGAGATCAACAAGAAGAAGTGGGGAGAGAAATTAAAATTTATAGTATGGGCAGATAGGATCACTCCAAAAAGAGCAACTGGTAAGAGTCCATTTGAATTGGTCTATGGAACACAAGCATTGCTGCCCTTACATTTGCAATTGTCCACATTTCAGTTTTCCCAGTAGTTAGAAGATCAAGAACATGGCCCATATGAATCAAGGATCAATCAAATCATTGAGTTGGATGAAGAAAGGAAAGCTTCTCACCAAAGGCATGTTAGATTTAGAGAGAAATGAAGAAGTTGTTTGATAAGAAGGTCACTCATAGAGCCTTCAGTGTTGGAGATCTGGTTTTTCTATGGGATAGTAGGCATGAAGACAAGGGAACGCATGGCAAGTTTGATGCTCTATGGATGGGCCCTTATGCCATTGATATCAGGATTGAAGAACATATATTTTTCTTAAGGATTTGGATGGGGATTTCTTTGGAGCTTCTGTTAATGGAAAACATTTAAAACATTTCTTGGATTAAATACCCATGTGAGGTATGCACAAGTTGTACATTTTGTATAGTCCTTGTTTTTATTTTTCCCTTTGCTGTTGTTGGCTCATGGTTTGCCCTTTTGTCCTTGGCAACCATTTTTGCTGTGGTTTTCTCTATCTGTTTTTGATGGTATTTCTGGTTTTTGAGGCTGCATCTCTATTTTGACTCCTTGCCCAATGGATTTTTGCACTTGGTCTACATTTTGATCTTGTGGCACTCACTGGAAGTGCCCATCCCCAAGTAGGAGCCAATGTTGGTGCAATTTTTGGGTTTGCACATTTTGCCTTAATTTCCATGTTCCATTTTTGCTCCAAAATGTTTCATTTTCTCGAGTGGGTGATCTGCAACTCATTTTATCCAGTTGAATGCCTTCAAAATGCCCTCAATGTTGTTATTCTACCCCATTTTGAAACAAAATCCATGTTTCCCCCATTTGTGCCCTAATTTCTTCATTTTTCTTAGGCTATGTCATTTTTTTCTTTATCAAAATTGTGAAAAGACTCGAAATGGATTGAATCTGAGTTATGTTGTTAAAATCTCATACCCCAGGTCGAAATAATTGTTAAATCATGCTTCATTGGATTCAAAAACAAAAAATCTACCTTCCTTGTGAAAAAATTCAATTTCTAGGGCATCCTCTGTATTTTTTCATTTTAACGGGCATACAGGTGTCATTTGCCCGTAAAATTAATCATCACAAGCTTTTGGTGACGTGGTAGGCTCCTATTGGTTGGGGATGTACGGGAAAACATTACTAACTTGTCATTTTTGAACTTTTTGCAAAGGGAAAATTTTGCTCCACGGCTCCACTTGCTATAGTAAAATGCCTACGTGGCACAATTTGATTGGTCAAGGAGTGGCGGATGGTGGAAATCACTTAGGAATTTTGCTTCCATTTTGGCAAAATTCTCAAAATCCAAGTTTTGCTCGAAGGCCCGCAGCAAATGGTATGATGAAACGTGGCTCGGAGCACGGTGTCGAGAGGCAGGGGACTTAGAAAATTTTGTTGTTTGTTTTGGCTCAAGGCGTCAAGGGAAAATTTTTGACCCTAGGGCTTGCCTCCAATGAAAAGTGGACATGTGTCCAGGAGGTCAAAAGGAAGAGGTGAAGAGTTAGAAAAATTTTAAAGTTTTTGGCTTCAAAATGGTAGAGGAAAATATTTGCCCAGGAACCCGTGACCAATTGGAGGAAGCCACGTGTCCGGGAGAAGAAATGGAAGAAGGGGCCGAAAGAAAACTTTTTGAAATTTTTCCTTTGTGTTTACAAGGTAAAAAGTGAAAAATGGGCCCGCCTCCAATGAAAAATGGACACGTGTCCAGGAGGGTCAAGTGGAGCGGCGGGGACTTCAAAAAAATTTGTTGTTTTTGGGCTTAATGTTAAAAAGTGAAACTTTTTCCCGAAGGCCCGTGTCGAATAGAAAGAGGACACGTGTCCAGGATTTGGTGGATATTTGGAGCGCGGAAGAAATATTGGAAAATTTACAAATTTTGGCGAGAAATTTCAAAGGGGAAAATTGATCCATGGAAAATTGGGATGTGTCCCCATAGCTAATAAAGGGGTGACACATGGCATTTACAAAGGGACAAAAGGGAGAGCATGAGTCCACAACATTTTTAGTGCTCGTGGAGGTTTGAAGGAGAACTTGGAGGGTCGGCTCCGCGGCGAATGGGAGACCGCCACGTGCCAAGGGAGAGAGTGAGTTTTTGGCCCACGGGGTTTTTGAAGAATTTTTCCTTTTCTCAAAAAGGGAGCAAATTTCATTATTTTGGCCCGCGAATTTTAGTAGGGCCCACCTAGGGACACGTGGCATGTCCAGGGGGCATGTGGGGAAAATTTTCAAAATTTTCCCGAGGTCAGAAAAGGTTTGAAATGCATTTTTAAGGTTGGATGCCTAGTCCAATGGTATTTGGACACGTGTCCACCTTATCCAGAAGTCAAAGAATATATTTTGAGCCTACATGTCGAATCTCATCAAGACACGTGGAGGGCATAAATTTAAAGTTGATTTTAAATCGGTGGTTTGCTTTATGCGGTTTCATTTTTTGGGCACCATTGGAGCTCTAAGATGCTTGGAATTGTCATTTTTGCACCAAATCACATGAAATTTTATATGAGTCCCCATCCCCTCGGCCTTCTGAGTGCAATGCCATCATTTATTTGAGCTATTTCGGTGCCCTTTAGTTATTTTCATGAAATATTTTCCTCACTGTGAAAAACATGTGAAAGGTAAAAAATTAAAAGTTGCAGAGTTAAAAATGATGAGGGAAAAAGGTGGGAAATGATTGCAAATGCATGTTGGCATGGTGGAATGACAAAACGTGACCTTGGGATGGATAAGGATCTGAATTCATGTAATATTTTAAAATATTTGTGCATCTCTTGCATTTTGCGAGCTGTTTTACAGTTTGATGTCATTTTCATGAAATGGATAGGGTTTTGTAACAAATTTGATCCCTTGAGCATATTCTTTGCTTGGGATGCAAGGATCCAAGTTGGCATAGGGTATATTATGTAGTTTGGAGGCATTTTGTAAAGTCTCGTTGAAAATTTTGGAGGAGAGAAGAATTTTCATGAGGAAAACTGGAAGAAGTCCATTTTCTTTTGGAGAAACTACCTGAGAGCCATATTTTATCCCTATTTGCATCAAATGTTCATCATGTTGAGTTGGTTTTAGCTTTAAAGCCATCAACAAGATTTGATATTTTCTAAATAACATTCCCTTGCTGATATATTGATTCAAATTCTTGGATTAACTAGTTTTATCTCTTGGCAAAACTTGCATACACTTGTATTTCAGTATGTTTTCAATTTGTGTTTCATGCTCATGTTGCAATCTTGTGTTTGGGATATATATTGGTCATACATGGTCTCATTTCTTGTATAGGGTTTGAAGGCATATGATATCTTCCATTCATAAGAGCATTCATTTGAGTGAAGATAAACAAATTTAAATTCATCTTACCTTCCTTGTAAATTGAGGGTGTTTGTAAACTTTTGGGTGTACCTTAGGTCATGATATAACAAGGGTTTCTAAATGCTTCATTGATATTTTGCTTCAAGCCTTTGTGGCAGGTTATCAAAGTTTGTATGGAATAGTGCAGATTTGGGCATCCATGTGTGCACACATCTTGGTTGAAAGAGCACTTCAAATTCATTGAAACATCTCTGTTGTTTAGGTGTTGTTATTCATTTACAAAGTTTCCCAAAGAAGGTGATGATTTCTAGCTACTCTTTTCCCAACATCTCTCATCAGAATTTCATTTTAAACTAACTTATCCTACCTACTACCCCTACATTTACATTATGTGTCCACAAAAGAACTCAATCCTTTCACAAAAATGCACAAAGCATATCAGGGTTTTATCATGTCTTTAGTATCCCTAGCCTTGTTTTGAGAACATTTCCATCATTTAGTAGTGACAACTCCTTTGAGTTTGGATAATGGATACTTGATCATGTTTTCACAAGGCCTCTTTCATGTCATAATGTAAAACACAAGGATATCTCTACCTCCTTTACCATACAAGGGCTGCAATATAGGTTCTCTTGCCTTGGTTGATAGGCACAACCTAAAATAGTGAGGGTTAGATCAAAACCCTTATGAAGGTGTTATCCACTCCCTCAAATCTTGAATGCAAATAAGAAGATAGGTGTGCTCCCCTTCTACAAATGACATAAAACCATCTACCTATCCTTGAGTGTGTCTTGTGCAAGTTCATGATAATGTTCAAGTTGTGAAGGAGATTAAACTGGATACCAACAGAGAGTATGTGACCTTGGAAAGGAATGTGATCATGTCATTCATCTAGTCATGCACACGGGATCTCGTATTCTACTAAATCTCTATGCACGAAAGACCTTCATCCAGAAATAGTGAAGTCTCAAATTCATTTTGCACATCCTCAACAATCTATCTACAAATCGTGCTACCTCTTACTCATCGTGTGGCTTTGATAGTCACATCATACTCCATGATTTTGGTCACCAATTGTTCTCTCTTTTCACTAATCTCTACTCCTATGATGAAGTCTCTAACAAAATAGGGGAGACTAACACCTTAATATGATTTTTGGCGATCATACTCTTGAATTTATTGAGCATAGAAATGATGGAAAATACCTACTTATTCATGTGACTGTATCTTAATTCGTAATCCTTCATCATTTGGATGAAGAAATCCACTAGTTGTTCCAGCTCTTGTTCATTTTCTTGTGTTAGGATAACAACAACACTAGTATCAGCTCCATAAGCATAAAGGATGAAATCCTTAGAATAATTTGGGTTGATGAGTGTTGGCATGCAAGAAATTTCTTGATTGATTTTGTTGAAGCTTTATCTTCCTTTTTTTCCATCTGAAGGCTATGTCCTTCTTGAACATCAAGGTGATGGACCAAACCAGTCCTATAAAGTTAGGCATAAAACACCTAACAAAGTTGATCTTGCTAAAGAAGGATCAGAATTTGTAACTATTTCTTGTCTTATTTGAGGAAAGAGCTAGGATGGCTGAAACATGTTCAGGATCAATTGTGATACCATCCTTTGAAACAACATGGCCCAAGAGCTTTCCTTGCACCACTATAAAATTATACTTTTTGTGGTTAAAAGGCACCCCTTACTTTCTACATCTCCTAAAGAATTTCTCTAGGTGCACCATATGATCCACACCCTACTTTGAGAATATTGTTATGTCATCAAGGTAAACCAAGATGAACTCATTGATGTAACCTTTGAAGGTAATATCCATGGTGCGCTGAAATGTTACACCTACATTTGACATACCAAAGGGAATTTTATGATACACATATGTTCCCCACTTGGTTGTAAATTATTTTGAATTGATCCTCTTCCTTGACCAGGATTTGATTGAAACTTGAATACCCATCTAACATTGAGAACCTTTGCGTGCAGCCATAGTCTACAGAGTATCTGCTCCATTAAAGGAAAAGGATAATGATCCTTTAGAGATGCCTTATTCAAATCTCTAAAATCAACATAGAGTTTGATTTCACCATTATTTTTGTGCACATTGGAACTAAATTTGTGACCCAAGTAGAGTATTTGATGGGAAAAATAATTTTTTCCTCAATGAGTTTAGATAACTCCTTTCTTATGAGGGGCTCTATCTTTGGATTGATTGGACACTGCTTCTGTCTAATGGGCTTGACACTAGGATCAAGGTCAATGGAGTGTTGAGAAAAATTGGATCAAAACCTTTTAGGTATTCATACTCCCATGAGAATATATCAATATATTTTTACATAGAGAGATTAAGGCCTTCCTTTTATCATGCGTGCAAGCCTTGCTATTTAACAACTCCTTTTCGTGCTTTAATAATGACTAGGGAGAAGTATTTTTCACGACGCACATATAATTTTCTTCACCCTTGAACTCATCATCAGGGATAAGAATTTTATCTAAGGTGACCAGCCCTTTAGGCAACTTGTTTGTCTTCAACTGTATTACTTTGTCACCATCGATGTCATAAAAGTCATCTTGCATGATTGATGAGAAATCAACTTTATTTTGGATAAACTGGATGATCTGCGCGACATCGTTAGACAATTTTCAGCTTGTATTGTTGTCCGGAATGGATGGCCCGATCACCATCTTAATGTGTCGAGTAATTCCTTTGAAAAATTCCTTATTAGGAGAGAACTGTGAACCAAGAGTGGCCATTTGACCAACTTCCTTGTTCATTTTATGTGACACCACCTGCAGGTTCAAAGCATCAAAGCTCTCAAGGAGGTCCCAAACTTTATGTTTATAAGCTTTGAGAAGCTTATTATTTGTTAAGAACTTGTTGGTAACCTGATGGGTGAGAAAATTTGTATCCCCAAATATTTGTAGCCTTTAATATTCCTCTTTTCAGCAATCAGTAGACCATACACCACTCCACATTGTTGGAGCATGTAAACCGTAGCCTATGCACGAAGAACAACTCTTTCTCCCGCATCTTTTTGCTTCGAAAACATCAAAGTATAACTTGTTCAACTTGGTGTTTCTTGAGCGCACATGGAAGCACAAATTATCTTTCAATAATGCAGTAAGTGTGAAGCCCAATTTTATAAGCCTCTAGTTCTTCAAAGATGTGGATAAAATTTATGGTGCCTCTTCACCCATTCATCAAGTACTAGGTCAGGAACAAAGGGTGGAAGAGGTTGCTCTTCAGGAATTAAAGCTTGTTCTTGGATTAGACAATTGTCTTAGAGAGGGATGGGACATATGGCTCTACATGATAGGAAAATATAGGCTCAGCTTGTATGGTAAACTGGGTACCATACCTTGTCTTAAGTAACATATGAGACCAATCAGAAGACAAGTAACCACCCACTTGAGCAGTGAAATATCTTGATAGACATAGGGAAAATAAAGGAGGTAAGTCAATGATTGACACATCTTGAGTAATTGTTAAACTTGGACATGCATGAAGGGTCAACTCAAGATCCTTGATGAATCCTAAGGTAGTGACAATTGAGTCATCAAGTTGCAAGAATCCTTTAGACAAGGGGTTATACCTAAGACCTAGGACATCAACTATCTTCTTGGGCAAAATAGAGGTAGTAGCACCCGAGTCTATCATGTAATTATGGACAAGATGTTTCCCTATGATCAAGGACGTATAGAAGGTAAAGGATTTAACAACCTTACTTGTTTCTTCTCTTCTTAAAAGATGTTGATAAAAGTGCGTGACTTCTATATGGTTGGATCATCATGAGAGAGTTGTGGTAGAGCTTCATGCAATAGATCCCGCTGAGATGGAATAGTCAGGGAATCCCACATTGTGAAATTTATATTTATCTTCTTCATTTGGTCAACAATACTGAATGGAAGACTAGACAACTTGTGAATTTGAGGAATAACCTCCCTTTTTGAATGTTCAGTGTGAAAGTAAGATTTTTCGCTGAAGTAGGAGCTTGACCTACCAAAGGAGGGGCACGTGGGAATTTAGGATCCTTACATGATACCTCTTATGTAGGGACTTGAGAACTCTTACTACTGGATGCCTTGGTTGCTTCTTTCTACTTTTGAGGGTTATTCTACATTACTAGGAGTGTGACTTGTGCACTTAACTCAAACATTCTCTTCTTATATCTCATGTTATCGTAATCTGGGGCATGTGGTCTTCTTGTATCATCTGCTACTTGGTTGATTGCATAGAAGTCCTCAGTGCCAAAGAACATAAAATTTTCCTCTGGAGGAGCTTCTGGTCTTCCTTGGTTTTTGCTTTAGAGGTACATTTTGAAAGCTCACAAACTGAAGCATTCTAGATCATGTAAGCTTGGGTGCATTCAGCGTTAGCATAGTGATATTGACTTTGACGCATATTGTAAGGGAAACACCATTTTGACTCTTGCTCCAAATTTTTTTGAACTATAATGAGCTCTTGACTTGTAGTAGGTCTTTGGAATAGAAGGTGCGAGGAGGAACAACTTGCAAGAGCATATGTGCATTAGCATTCCATCTATCATTTTTCTAGTTGGATGGGTATCTTTGGTTTTCATATTGATTCCTCCGAGGATGATTTTTCTGGATATGTGTTTGATTAGAATTTCCTCTATATGATTGTGCCTATTGCTTTTCTAAAGATATAACTTTGTTTGATAAATTTCGATCAAATCCTTTAATTATTCATCCTCCTTTTGTTGCACTGGAGAGTAGGATATTGATGCAACAAGTTGTGCACTTTTCTCAGGAATAAGGATAGGGGCCACATAAGGCTAGGGTGCTTGTGGAATTTCTAGGAACAAGGGCATAAGTGGTCTAGGAGTTATCTTTCCCACTTGAATAAGACTATTTTTTCCCTTACTGCAATACTATAAGTAGTTGGTAAGGTCCTACCTCCCATGGATTGAATCATGAATGAGATATCATTGTTTAGCACCTCTACATAATACAAAAAATTGTGTTGGGCTATAGGTATTACCAAAAAAGGGATTATATCCCAAGTCTTCTAAAACTTCATGTTGAAATCAATCATCTACTCGCTAGGAACCCTTCTTGTTGTTGTTAGTTTCTCCACTAGGGATAGGTAATCTCACTTATCTTCAAAGTAATTACAAAGAGTTATTCCCAGCTCATCCCAAGTGGTAATAGATCCAAGTCTTAAGCCTTGGTACCATTGAAGCACTTTACCTTTGAAAGAGGTTGCAAGTAGCCTTATTGTTACATCATCATGTGTGATCAAATAGAGTGAACACACATTTGCTACATCCTGGATATGCTCCTGAGGGGTGACTTGATTCTCACCAGTGAAGTATGGAATACTTTTGAGCACACCATTTGGCATGTCATTTTGCATGGCCAACACCAAGGGACTTCCTCCTATGAAGTTGGAAAAATTTTCTCAGTGGAGGAGGTGGTTGATGCTCCATTGCAGGGTGCATAGGTTATCTACTTTGAGGAGGAGTTGAATGGGTGCGGTGCGCGGGATATGGAGATGCACCCATGGAATTTTGGAACAAACTCTTCTTGAGGATAGCTATAGGTATTTGAAAGAATATTCAATTGTTACACTTCTTCTTGTATGCACTCTTCTCATGAAAGGCACTCAGGACTGCTAAAAAGGAGATCTAGAAATGTTTGAGAGTCACCATATATGTTGAAACGAGCCTCCAAAGGATGAAATACTAAGCCCACACACTATAACCTAGCAATATGAAATTTAAGCTTTTCATTTTGGTCCACTAAGTGTTCCAGAAATTGTTGGTCTTCAAACATGCACCCGTGTCTCATATCCTGGAAGAGCCAAGTTGTTTGAGATCACAATGTAACCATCTCCAATTTGTGGGACCTTGCATAATTGGGATGGATATTGGGAGAAGGCCGGTTCCTCTATCTATTTCTACTACTACTGTTACTCCTAGTGTTGGAAGGGGAAACTAAATTAACAAATGCCAAGGACCAGTGGATATAAGGATAACATGAAAATAAACCACTCTATAAAGGTGATAGAACCAAAAAAATAAGGATGAATACTATATGTTTTGAGTGGGAATGAAAAGGGAATGTTTGAAAGGAGGCTAGGCATGAGTAACATAGATGAAAATGCATTTATCAGATCATTCTCATGGAACACAACTAAATAAGGAACTGTAAGGGACATGAAGTGGCACAATGAACACATAATGTAAAAGAAAGGAAAGAAGAAGAAATGCAAACATGTTAGGATAGAGAATAGTCACAAAATGATGCTTTTATTACTTCTAGAAATGCACAAAGTTGTTACAATGGAAAAAGATGTTGATATCCACATGCATGAGCCGATTAAGAGTCTCGCAACTCAATACAAAAAATATGAAGTCCTTGGCAAAAATGCGTAAGGACCGAGAGTATCCAACATTAATAATGAGCCCAACTCTTACATTTATAGATGAATACATAGAAGGAGAATAGGAGGAGGGAAAATTTGAAGTTGAAATAAAACCACCAACAAGAAGCATTCAACTCCTATAAATCCACCTAAAAATATGTCAAATGCACTTCCCTAGGTCTGTTTAGCATGTTGGATGAGGAAGAAGGGAAGATCACATTAAATCGGGTGGTTGAAGTAATCAGATTTGCTTCATTAATGATCAAAAAGATGTTTTCCATTTCTCACCTACCAGATCCACCAAAATTTGAATGTGAATGTCTATCATTGTGGCTGATGTCGTATCTCTCTAAAAATTCATGGCCCATGCTGATTGGAGCTCTATAGAAAAATATATGGTTGTTAGAGGATGTGAGGGTCATATTTGCATGTAAGACATGTGGCACATGTGAATTGGCTAAAAGAATGGCCAATTGTGCAAAATGGTTATCTTTTCTACCACATCACTCACTGATCTATTGCAATGATTCAACACCTTATTGGCATGCGTTGGAACTGGTTGCGTGTGGCACACTCAAGCATGTCAGAAGATGACCTAGCATAGAAGGGTGCAAAGGAGGGTATGATGGAAGGGTGCGTGGAAGAAAATAGAGGAAGGCACGAAGGAACGTGCATGTGACGCATGTAGGGAAATGAAACAAACTAGTGAGCAAATAACACATGGTCAAGGCACAACCATTACAAGATGATGTGAGGGCACACGAGAGGATGAATGTTTGTTAGAAAGAAGGTGAATGCGTAAAAGACACGTGTACGGGGAAGATGGAACAAAGAAGACAAGGAAAAGAATGGAAAAAGGTAAGCATGCAAGGGCGCATGAGGAAAAGAAGGGAATATTCCAAGGGAACTTAAATGTGCATAACATTGCAATGAATATCTCGAAGATAGAAGATATATACAAGTTATCCAAATCACTAGGAGAGTTATTTGGATAAAAGTATCCATTTGAGTACATTACTTGGATTGGGGTTTTTCGTATGAGGAGTGAGATGTATTGGAACGTGCTAATTTGTGGCATATAGTGAGGATGGGGATGTTCCCCATAATGTGCCTATCATTACATAATTATGTGAGAGGTGTTGTACGAGATACATGCATGTTTTGGATTCCTACGGGGAGATGATAGCCACACTATAGGATATATATCACATAATGTGATTACCTATTATGGGAGAGAGGATAAAGTTTATGGAAGTGGATGATATGTAGAGGCAGATGAGAGAAGCTAAATGGTATTTTTGGGGACTTGTGTTCTGTCGAGGCCCATATTAGCCTAGATGTTATTTTGAGATCGGTGTGTTCCATGATTACAGAATTTTATTGTTATGTTGATAGTGTCATCGATTGTAGTAGAGGGTGGTAGTGTGGGAATCTTATATAAGATGCATGATATCTATCACCGGATCGAGGAGGATATTACTAGGTATATTTGGGCATGGTGTGTGTTTTCCCACCGAATATAGATTTATACCAATCTACATAAGAGGAGCATGGAGGTGATAGTAGTGTTGCAACATTATTACATGTATGGGCCTACGAGTATATTATAGTGTTGAGGTTGATTGGTGGACCTTGAGGACATTAGGTGAGGCTAAAAAAATTTCCCGAAGATGGGTAGGTGTGCATGGGAGGAAGATGGAGACAGATGCCTATAGAGCTATCATAGATTAGTTGGCACAAAAGGCCATTATATGGAGGTCATATCAAGACAACAGAGAATGGTCAGAGGATATTGTAGAGCTATGATTTATGTGTTGTACTATGGGATTAAAGGATCACTTTCCTAGGGTGAAAATTTTATTTTAGGTGGAGCATGTATCACGACAATTTTGTATGTCTCAAGATGTTCCCCTAGATATATATGTGTTGTTACGATTTAGTAGGGCACTAAGGATGTCTAAAGCTAGACCAATCCTCATAGAAGCGCAACTAGTACCTCCTAGGCCAAATGAAGTAGATACGAAGATAGATTCGGTAGATGGGGATGACATGAGATGTACGGAGGCATACTATGCATGGTGGGCCTTACATCATTGGGTACAATTTTTTCCAGTATTTATAGCAACAACAAGAGTGCCACAAAGAGGAGGACTATAGGGCTAAACAAATACCCCCAATGATGTAAAGAAAGCATAAATAGATGAGCATGAGTATATGTAAAATTTGGTTGTAAGGTTTGGTACTTGATTGTGTGATAGTTATTGTTGTTTAATGCATTATTATTTTAATTTTAGGTGACACGTATTAGTCATTGATTTTGGAAACATATATATTTACATTAACATGGAACATGCCCACAAATATTCTCTCGGTGGAGGTATACTAGAGTTCGTAGATGATATTGTGGGTTAGCATGCCCATTTGTTTGACTCAATGGCAATAAAAGAAGAGAAATATATCATACTACAAGCAAGAGGGATGAAGCTCATGAGAAGACATGACTAGCTAGAGAGGCGGGAGGTGGTGGCCCTCTATTGCAATATGTATTTACATGTTTTATTGAGCTTTATAATCAATTCTCTCGAGCATTCTATGGAGAACACACTATTACGTAAGTAGGTAGAGAGATATAGGGGCCGTGACCAGTGGCATAGAGTGAGTGGTGAGGCTTCTAGTTCCAGTGGCTCTTCCATCCATATATAGTAATAGAAATGATGATATATAATGTATTGATATAGTGATGGATTGACGTAGGGTTATTTCCCCCGTTGATGATATTCTTGTAAATATGATTCAATTAATATGTATATGAATTATTGGCCTATTTCAATGTATTAGATGTTTTATTGATTTGATGATTGTAACATGTATGTTGATGTGAAATGTGTGAATGATTATTGTTTTGGTACTGTATTATTTAATTTTTGATGATAATATATGTTGTAGATGATGATAGATAATGTATATTATGTGATGATAATGATAGAAGAGGTGTAGTGTATGTAAGGTTGTGAAGAATGATAAAGTAAAAATGAATATTGTAGGAGTAGGAAATGGTCATAATAGTGTAGAATCTCTCATGTTAGGATGATGAATAAGGGGAAATAGAATGGTGATGCCCCTTGGTGTATAGATGATAGGTTTCATTTATATAATACCCCTCAACAGTCTAGAATGAACCATATAGCAATAGTGTGTCATCATGAAGTGATATGAGAGTGTATGCTAAAACAATGTATCAATAGAATGTGTAGCGCAAAGTGGTGATGATGCTCTTATTGTAACGTATCCCTCAATAATCATGTAAGAACCATAAGAACATGAGTGCATCATTGGGGGCAAGGTGATATAAATCACATACAAGATACCAAGCCTACATGAAGTGGTGGAAACATGTGAAATGGAATCATTATGAGTGTATGAGATGAACCGAATGTCATATGGAGAATCAATAATTATGGGTGAAGAAATGGTGGGAAATGGAACTAAAGATGGTTGTGGAAACCAATGTGTAATTGGAACATGACATAGTGGATGAGATGGTGGAGAAGTGGATGGATGTGATGAAGAGTTCAAGTGAGAAACAACGTGAAGCGGTGGATTAGCAATGACCTTAGTAAAAGATAGAGGAGATGACTCAACCAGAGTAGTAGCATGGCTATGAGTGGAGATATAGACCACTCACATGAGTGAGGACCATAATAAATTATGCCTTTGTCTTATAATTGTTGTAATTGATCATGAAGGGCATAACAATCACTATCCCTATGACCAGTAATATGGTGATAGTTGCAGTATGGTTAGTCATGTTGGGAATATAGGCGGTGAGGTGGATGATGTTTATTAGAGGGTAGCCAAATAATACACTGATCAAGAAAAACATGTAGAACATCATGAGGTCAAGTGTGATGTGAGAAATGTATAGGCTCCTGCAAAACAAGTGGATAAGTTTGAGGGGTATCACAAAGTGTGAAGTAGTAGATGAAGGAGGCTTAGGTGATGGAGTAGTCTGAACTTGTTTATGTGGTGGAGAAGATGGAAGCTCTATAGGATTCTCAATAGATGGAATTAGAGAAGAAGTAGATGGTGTAACATTAATAAAAATAGGTGGAGGATCTATAACCTTTGTAGAAATGAGATCTTATTCTAGATCAATGACTCTATAGCATAGAAGCGTGAATGATACACATGTGTCATATTTAAATCTTTGTTTTAATGCTAGAATCAAACAAAGACAAAAGATAAAGTTATTTTCTAAGTAGATATATTGAAATAATGGCTAGTGCATACAAATATTGAATCGAAATATATAGTCCATGATAAGTTACATTTTCCCCGATTTAAAGTAGATAAATGACCTTATATAACTCTAGGGCCATTGTTGATGATGAAGCGATGGAAAAATGCTTCTTCCATCTAACAATAAGTGATAATAGATCCAAATGGTATATGGGTATACCATTGGAGAGCATCATCTATAATAATGTGGCGAAATGCTTTAAGTAATAGTAGATCATTATAATATGAAGCCATAACCATGTGTTAATGCTTGAAATGCAAGTAACGGTTATTCATACCATCGAAGAAGGAAAAGGTAGGCATGATAAAATCCTTAGGAAATGTTGAGTTATGAATCTTCTTAGGAATGGGATTTTCATACAATTAATTATTATCAATGGAATTATAATAAACCTTTCTTTCTAATGTTAGAGATTGGACCTAATCTGTAAGTGACCAATATCATGCATGAGGGACAAGATATCTTTTGAAGGAATAGTAGAGAATGGAAATAATGTGTTAAGTGGTTGTAATTTTCCATTATGAGTAATCATATAAATATCAAGAGGAGACATAGAAGAATTTTATGCTAAGGGCATACTAGAAAGTGGTTCCAAAGGAGAACTAGGTGAGGAAGGACATGGAAAATCCATAGAAAGCAGTAGGAATAGCATCGAGACATCCTTAGGAAATGAAGAGCCGGATGGAGATACGGTGGTAGGAGGAGATGAAGTAATAGGAGGAGGTGACATAAGAGATGGAGATGAATCATTCATGTTACTAGATATAACCTTAGAAGATGATGACAATGGATTCAAGGATTAACACTCAACAATAAAGAAGTAGAATCATGAATATCAATTGGTTCATCGAAATTAAAGAGAGACTCATTGAGAAGAATTTCATTAAGTGTATCATCAACATAGTATGAAGGATTATGTAAACTAGTATGTGATGTGTCATGAAAGCATTTTCAGAAATAGAGGCAACATGAGCTATAGATAAAGTATTGTTCTTACTAGTGTGAGAATCGGGATGCACATATGTATTATCATCAAGGAAATGAAATAAATTAATAAGAGTATCATCTAAATTTTCTTTGGAAATTTCAGATTGAGGATGGTCTATAGCCAAAAATATATCCATGTTCAAAATGATGCTAAAAGAAGAATTTTCAAAACTAGTAGGCATTTCATCGGCTAAGAGTTGTAGATTAATATGATATGACATAGTAACATCACTATATAGATCAAAGTGAGCTCGGATATGGTTGCCTCATTATATATGGGGTTGATAGTCACATGAGGCATGAGTAGTTTGAGAGGAGAAGAGCTATCCTTAACCATTAAGGTTTTTAGTGGATCTTAGGAAAATAGTTCTAATCTATGGGTTCAGAAAAATTATTCAATAAAATATGAATTTTATTATGAATCTAAATGTACATAACTATAATAAATGAAATAATAATGCTAAACAATTTATTTTAATCTTAGAAATGAAAGGAAATAGGAAGGATAAGATACTAACTTCAAGTTTTCTTACCTTGCAGTTGACTTAGGATCTGGACAGCAGTGTGATGAAAACATAATAAATGAGACCATCATAATGAAGCACGAGAAAAATAAAGTAGGGGTAGATCTAACCAGCCCGGGATGCTTGTGGAAGGATAAGGGCACCTACGAGTGTCCTGGTCTTGATTTTTAGTTCTTCTATCCGCAAAAAAGCCAAGACCTAGGATAGGGTTGCTAGGGTTTTGAATCTTTTCATTTTTTATCATGTGTATGTCACTAAACTTCACCTTTGGATGTTAATGTAAACCTATGATGAAGAAATAAGATTCAAAACCCCAAACAAAGCATCAAACCATAAAAACTAAACATGTAAATTAAGTGGTCAAAATTTCCTCGATTCATCAATGGTGGTCTTATAGTTGAGAGTTGCACTACATCCGAGACCCAAATGTAGTTTTGCATTTTTGTGTGTGTAATAATGTCCCTAGGTCTCCTTGCACCAATGATGCCAAGATAGCGGTAAATAGCTAGATAAAAATGAAAAATGGGGGATGGAATAGAATAGACTCCCCTTCCTATATATTGTGTATGTAAAATAGTATCCCAAATGCAGTCCCTTGCTCTATGTAGATAGCTATCTGCTCTATGTAGATATCTATCCCTTGATAATAATATTATGCCCATATAATGGTATGTATGTTATGTTTATATAGGGATGTACTATTCAAATTTCAACACAAATGACCCGACATGTCGACTAGTACCTCCGGCTGAGAGGGAAAAACCAAAAAGAAGGACCTCAAGTATAAAAATAAAAACAAACATAAAGGAGACAAGGCCACCTAGGATGGACAGGAGCGCCTCGGTGATCATGTCCAGTCTATATGCTATTTTCTAGAGACAAGTGACAAAAATGAATGAAAATGACAAATATGGATCCCTAAGACCTAACCAAAACTATGTGTATGAGTGATATATGTGCAAAACAAACAAACAAAAGTAATGACCGACAAGACAAATAGATGGACTATTGAATGATTCATCGGTGAATAGTTTTCATACACAAGATCCATATATAAAACAACATACTTAAATAAAGATAATAATAGTAGTATGTGTGAGATTTTTTTAATACATTTAGCCTTTTCGATGTCCTCAATTTCTATCTAATTCTCCAAGGTACTTTTTTAGATCTCATAAAGAATCAATGTATCCATTAGATTAGAATACTTAAAGAATCTCTTTTATTGATTTGATTACATATGTGGCCTTTTATGAAAGCTTCCACACAAGTATGTAAAAGTTTATAATTTTTAACATAGAGAACTCTTACATTATTTTTCCCCTATATACTCTATTGGCCTTACATTCTTCCACTTAAATTTCCTTAAGTAGGAGACTTGTCGATTTATCTAACGTATCTATACCTACCCTTTTCTCTAATGGAATTAATTTTGTAAAATTGGTTTCATTAAAGAGTATCCTTTTATTCGAATTTTGTGTCTTTTTTTTTTATCATCGGACATGTATTTCTCTAGTAAGATTTTATGCTCTCTAATTAGGTCTTCAAACTTTTTCTTTGTTTCTTTGAGCTCGTTCTTCATCTCAGCCACCATTTTCCTCTGCAATTGATTATCCACATTTTTAAACATTTTTATGGACCACCTCACAATCCATTTTCAGTAATAATTCCCATGTTCTTGTCTCTAACATTCGAAGTAAATTTTTGCAAGAGTGATTTTTTTAACTCACAATCTCATAGGGAGCCTTGTGCGGGATAGAGAAGTGGAAGTCATATATGGGCGCTTCTACATGTAGGCATCCAGTGAAATATATCACCTTCTTCTCGCTTATTGTCCCCATAATATCCTTGAAATAGTTTTATGAAATTTTTCTTTATGTAGCTTCCTTCATAAAATCAAAAGAAAAGAGAATTTAGAGATTTCTTCTCATCAAAATTCAATTCTTTTTCCTCCTTATCTTCCTCCTTTTCTTTTACATCTTTACCCTTCTCTTGGTACTGCTCCACATCTTCCTCTTCATTATTTGTTCCTATCTCTTCATCATTATTGTTTGTTTCTTCCTCCTCTTCCACCTTCTCTACTTCTTGTTGTTATTTATTTTCCTCCTCATCCCTACTTTCCTCTCCTCATCTTCTTCCTTATCCTCCTCCCCACTAGAATTTCCTTATGCATTATCTTCAATGTTTATTATCTTCATTTTTTTCTTAGGGTGGAGCATTTTCCATTCCAAATTCTATAGTATTTTCTCCTTTATTATTCATCTCCTACATGTGTGGAGATTTTAATAAGAGAGGGCACATTTGGAGGAGTAGTTTTTATGGGTGCATCTAAAATTTTTATTCTCTCCTTATTTAAAGGAAATAACTTCCATTTCATTGATCCTAGTGTTAGTGTCCATGCAAGATGGCACTTTAGTTTCTTATGACCTTGTTCTTGGACCGACGTGGTTAATATTGTCTCATATTCATTTATTATATTCTTATGTAGTATCAAGTTCACTAACCTTTAATTCTAACCATATTTTTATTTTTTCGAATACCACCCACAATTTCCCCATTTGTTTAACCCACTCTCCCTAGTTTCTTAGGGTTCTCCTAAACTTGTACATGGAGCTTAAGTTCCTTTTATATTCATCCTTCATTTAATTTTCCTCTCAAGTGGCACAACATCCTCCTCTTCTTATTCTTCTTAAGGGAGCTTCTAAACAAATTGAGTTATTTTTTGTCTCATCCCCTTAGTCTTAAATCTTGAGGTTTAACACATGTCTTCTTCTTTCTCTTCTACCTCCTAGAACTACTTGTTTTATTATTTTTATTAGGATTTAAGTAGTAGAAAAATTGTATTTCTTGGTCACTTACTATTATTGTTTCCACCGATATTAGGCATAGATATAATATTTGTGTTTCTTCACATAAGTTATTTTATCCTAATATTTGTACTTTTTGCAAAGGGTATATATATTTCCATTTATATTTATTTCATTGGTTATTATCTTCTTGGAATATCTGATCCAATTAATGGATCACATGGAGTACTTTTAATTGAAGGAAAAAGTAACCTAACCCAAGGATACATCTCTTTATATTTATCTTGAATTTCCCAAGGAGTAGTGTTGCATTACACCAAATTTTGCATCTCCTTCTACTTCCTTGGGTAATTAGTGTGGTATCCTCCAATCATATTCAAATACACCTTACAGATGCATTATCTAGTTACTAATCCTAGCTTTGGATGCACTATTGAGGTTGGTCAAATTTAGGAATTCCTTGTATTTTTCTATGGGTGACTTATTCTCTAGGGGATACACTAATTTTTTTGCTACGATTTGACATACCTTTCTCCTTTAAAAACAAAATAAGGAGGATATCACCCCATATGAACTTTCCTCAATTCATTTCCACATTCTCCATGTATTTCTCAATGTCTTTAGCTATGTATTGGGAAATATTGTAGTGCACCCCCTTTGCCATTTTTGAGAAACATACAAACACTTCTTATTTATCTAACTCTCTGCACCAACCAATTTTGGAATTTAAGAGGTGTTCTATAACTCTTGTAGATAGGTATTTAATGTTTATAATGGGAAAGGTGCACCCACCTTTATTATAGTACAAGTGATATCCCTTGTATTTTTAATCTCTTTATCATTACATAATTCTTTTGCTAAGTAATATTTATTTTTACTAATCCACTCGCCTTGTTAATAAGTAGAGTGATTCTCATGCGACATCATATGAAGTAAAATCAGCATTCATGAATGTTTGAGATTAAGTATTGGATCATCTTTAGAGACTTTCTGAAATAATGTATCTCATAGAGGTGAAAGACCCCAAATTTTATCCAGCATCTTCTTTATGCTTTCATCAAAGATAATGCCTCCTTCAATGGTCTGTTTTCTATTTGTTGTAGAAACTATTTTTTCAATGTACCTGATAAACCTTGCACATAATGGTTACATTCAAAAATTTGGCTTCCCAACTTTAGCTTTTCATTTATCTACTTCTCAAACATCACCCGGGTAATGTATTTCTAGATTAAGAGGTGGTGTTGGTAAAAGTCATTTTTTTCTTTCCCTTTTTCTTCCCTTTCATGGAAGAATTGGATTTGGTTTTGGATTTTCCTTCATGTATCTCTAAATATTCTACTATTAGTTATTTTTCCTCTTCCTTTACAAGCACTCTTATCAAAATGTTATCTTATTCTTATCCCAATAATTATTACGCTAAACTAATGGAACTAGTTTCACTCAAATATTTAGATTATTGCATGACCCTTTCATAGTGTGAATCCTCTAGTATAATTCTCTTCACTTGTCTATTTTAGAATCCATATTGATTCACTTTGGGGTGGTTTATATCCCCAAATTTCCTCATCTTAACCCAAGGAAATTAACCTCCATATTAATGGAAGTAAAGATTAATTTCTAGAGACTAAAAATTGATTCTCTCCACTAAATATTAACAATTTATCCAATACTAGTTAGTTTTCCACCACTTCTATGTAATTATTAGTTACCCTGGTAAAAGTAGAAGCTTAACTTGTTCTCTAATGGTAGAAGGGATTGGTTTTTATGTGTTGTGAATGAATTTTAAAACTCATTTTTGGTTTTTACTTCAATCTATCATTTTTTTAAATGCAGTGTAACTTAAAATGAACTCTTATCCTCCTTTTATACCCCTCCAAATGGATGGTAAAATTTGCATTTATTTCATTCACATGCATGAACTTTTACTTCTTTTCTAACTCGCATTCACTACTAAGTAGTTGACAATTTTCCCCACTCCTTATTTTCATGCCTTTTAATCCATTTCAAATTTTCATAAATGAATCATCCACTTGCATCTTTACACCTTAATTTTATTTGGTTTTTGTTGATTTTTCCCGATTCCTCTAGTTACAATAGGTAGTTTTTGTTCCTAGGATGCATCATATACCCATATGTAATTTCCTCTATCATGTGTGCTTATTTACCCTATAATATTCCTATAAACACCTTAAATTTTTCACTTCCATATTTTCATGCACTTCACTCCCATTTCCTTTAGTCAAGTTTTTCAAGTAGACTATATTCTACTAGACTTCATCAATTCTTTCATGTTGTTCACACTACCTTTCCTACAAAAATATTTTTGAAGTCACATCCTATGTGATGGGAATTTCTTTGTACCAATGGTGAATGAAAAGATGGATCTAATATAGAAATGCACTCTAAACTATAACTTCTACAGAAACCTCAAGATAAGGCAATGAAGGAGCCCACTCAAGCCATAAGCAAGAGAGTAAAATGGATGTATCATCACTCCATAAGATCAAATCAATTCTTTATTGATTGGATATTATTTCAAGATAGAAATGGATGAAATATATGTAATAGATTTCTTTTATGTCATGATAGCATGCAAGTATAATAAGGGATCTTGGACGCAAATTTAGGAAAAAAAATCTTACTTTCTCAAATTATGATCAAATTTGGTTACCAACTCCAATTTAGATAGTTGGGGTGTAAAAATGAAGGTCTAAGATTGATTGGTTATTGTTTCAATCAAGGGTGAAGAAGTGTTTAGATTGATGACATGGAGGCAAAATTCTAGGAGGTAGATGCGATTTGCTATTTTTAAAATTTTAAATTGATGGATGGTACTAAATAATAGGATAGTTGTCTAAATAAATTTTAATTAACTTATTAAACTCAATGTTTAGGATATGTGGTTGTTTATAGGTTTCAGAATGGGACTAGAATTAAAAAATACTATTAGGTGATGTTTAAGGGATGAGTTAGGTGGAAGGTAGGTATGGGATAGTTTTAGAGGGTGGTTAGGTTAATTAATTAACCTTAGTGCTGATTAACTATGTTTAAAAATGGATTTTGAGGAGGAGTTACTAAGAATGCCAAGTATCCATTAAATCGAAAAGTTCACTAGGTGAGAATTTTGAGAGGTGAATTCATGCAAAAAGGTAAGACTATCCATACACACACAAAACTGCAAGTTATGAATAACAATGAGATAATTGCAATACAACAAGAAATGGATCCATCTCAATACTCTGCTCCATATCAATACTCATCTCCATCTCAATACGTTGATCCATATATTAATGTACATATATAGGAGTAAATTATAACTACCATCTAGATTAGTGGTGAATAACCCTCACTAACCAATACCTGGAAGTAGAGATAACTCCAAACAACTAGTAAGTTAACGCAATATAGCTTGTAAGATACATTAACACAACTGGTACACCTAAGAAAGATAGCACAACTAGTGTAGAGATAATCCAAGAGTAATAATTATCCAAATAAATAAATAAAAGGATAAATAATAACCTACACTAACACCCTCGTAAGCATAGTTTAGGTGGGGAAAAAATAAGGTGGGTCCTAAAGAACAAGGTTGATGAGATAGAAACATATAATAACTACAAAAAAATGAGTTACCATGGATAAAAAACAATGCAAGGTACTAAATAATTAGTACCAATAAAGTGGAGAGAGGAAAACTCGTTACATGGCATCCCAAGAAGATCGGATCAAAAACTTATACTTAAATAAAGAAAAAGTATGGTTCGGACTTTGGTATAGATCCACTACTCAATCACAAAACTCGAAACAACTAAAATTTTGATACAAAGAATAACTCCAACTAGGTGACTATCAATGGTGTCTCTAACACTATAATTCAATAGAATAGCTACCCTTTAGAAGGATAACAAGCTCAAAAATAGTTGAAGGATACTCTCATAGATGATGTCGAAAGTGAAATAAATCACCAAACACATTAGATCTACTACTAGAAAAAGGGGTGCCACAAACCAAGAATAACAACTAAGAAAAATACATGAGACCTAAATAATCAAGACTAGTGCCACACCCTCCCGTACTAATGAATGGGTGAAGTGATGCTACAAAATCTATATAAGTGGCCACACTAATACTTGAACACCGATAAACCGACACTAGGATTCACAATAATAAATCCAGAACAAAAGAGACTGCCGAATTTCCTTAATATATATCAAAAATACAAATAAAAATATCTCAAAAAATAAGAGAGAGATGCTACACTGTTCAAATAAAAATCTCAAAACAAGTAGCATTGCCATAGAAAGTGGAGAAATAATTTGAATCATGGAGGAGCCATATTTATAGATTCCTCTCAACGAGTACATATGTCACCACCACAAATGATCAAATATCCATCCTAGATTAATTTGCATGGATGAAGATGATTCCTGCATATGATCTTGTGCCAAGTGCTCAATGAAGCATGTAAGGACACATAAAAATGTGTGATAGGTTGATCATTCCTAACAACTAAAATATTAGGTTTCTTAGGCCGAGTGCAATCATTGAACTCATTTGTAGCTCTCAATCCTAAAAATATTCGAGTGAACAAAAATAGGATATTTTTTAATGTGTGATCCCAATGAAGTACCTACTCAAAAACCATTTTTGTTGTCAGTATATCACTTAATAGGATGATTAAGGGAAGAAACACCTTGTGAATGTCTACCAATACCTCTCAAATGAAACCCATAAAACAGAGCACGTGAGAACCGAGTGTAGTGGTATGCTTCTCAAAGGATGTAGGTTTGTGAACAAAAGGAACTATTGTCCATTTTTACACCCCTTGAAAAATTTGAACAACTTGGATCAAATATGGACTTGTGTGTTTGGTAGATACTTAGTGTGGATCCGCAGAGGGTTTTGACAAGCTTTGAAGTCGGAAGAAGAGCTGCAGAAGGTATGAGAAAGTTATGGGTAGTAAAGTATAGCTACGGGTAAAAAAAGAAAAAGGTTACGTATGCAAATGAAATGCCAAAAAAGGAAGGAGGGGATCTCCAAAATATGTGGGTGATAATTCAAAGTTGCATGACACTGGATGAAACTATGGGTCAATACAGAGGAGCTAGCAAAGCCATGGCATCAGGAAGATAATCCACACCATAAATAGAGGCCAAGGAGAATTTACGAATGCCACAAAATCTTGGAAAAGGCCACAACACACAAGGAATAATTGTGGAAGCTAAAATTTGTGTAAGACTGAAAGGAGAAAGCCACATATCAAAGGAAAATGACATTTTTCCATGGGGGATTAAACTCGCCATATATTTCGATATGATGATCCAATTTTTGGAAAACTTATATTGATGGAAAGGTATCAACATCCTCTATGCAATGGAAATTGGATTTATTAATTTTATTGAGGTTAGATATGCATAAAGGTGGAATACTTCTCCAATATGCAAAATATATTGTTCTAGGTGGTGCAACCACTAGAATTTAATGCAACATGGGTGCCCAACAAGGAAAAAGACATGTGATAGTGGATAATGAGAGGTTCCTATATCTTTCAGGTAATTTATTACTTATTGTTGGTGGCTAGAAATTTGACTTCAATTTTCCCTCTCTTTCTTCTCATCTTCTCTTGTTCTTCTTCTATAAATTGTTGAGTTATGCTCATTAAAACGGATCCCTCTTTATTGTAATGGCACCATGCCAAAATGGTGGTGGACTTCCTTACATTTCAGACCTAAAATTTGGTCTCGTAATGTATTCCTTCCTTCTTCCATGAATATAAATAATTGTACATTCCTTAAGCAATAAAATCAGATTTTGTGGCTATCTCTCTACCATGGTCTCACGTTTTATTTCTCATTTTCTCTCTGTTCACATTTCTTGGCATATTTTGTTTTCTTCTTACTTACAAGTCCCATTTCATGTGTTTTTTACATGCATAAATGTGTGGTCTATGTGGTTCTTGAATGTGGCACACTCATCTATCATATCTCTCATGTTTTCCCTATTTCTTTCACCTTTGTGGAGAGTGATTGAACCCTTTCCTGGTCATATCACCGCCCATCTTAGCTTAGGATTTCCCCCTTTTCTACATATCCTTCTATCCTTGGTCCCTTGGAATATTTAGGTTAGGATTTTCTTTCAGTATTAGGAGTAGTGTTAGCATTAGGATAGGTAGAGGAATTCGGCCTTCTCTAGAGGTCTGTCTCAGTTCACAGGTCCCAAAACTGAGAGATAGTCCCATGTTATATCAAAATCCCGAGTTGTCTATGAGTCAGTCATGGGTGTAAATTTGATATCCAAGAGGAACTAAAGTGGGATACACATAATGTGTTACTATAATGGGCACAGTGTAGTAGAAAATGCAGAACAAGAATAACAGGATTAGGAGTAGTAGAAGAAGAAGTAGGACTAGGCTCATAAACTAAAAACAAGGTTACCTGGGTATATAATTAATAGTTGTAAGTGAAATAGGAATATGGGTATGAGATTCCACAATATGAGTATGATGTTAGAGCTTAACAATTTTATATTGTAGGGATTCTATTATTTTATCCTTGTTATAAATGGGGTTATGAAGAAGAGAGTTTTAATTTTCCGAATGATCTATTTTTTCCACAAATTTGACAAATGTCCTCTTGAATTGTACATACTTCAAGAAAAAGCATCTTAATCTCAACAGCCATTATAAATGCAAAAATGCAACACCTTAAAAAAATAGGATTTTGGGCTTAGCTAAAAAAATTTTGCATGAGATTACAACAACCCCCCAAAAAAAAAAAAAAAGTTGACACTTTATAAATTAGTTCATTTTACAAAAAAATAGGACCAATGCATGGGAAATTAAAAAATCTGAACTTTTGTAAAATAAGACACTCAATTATGAGTTCTCAATCAAAATTTATTACAAAAAGGTTTCCATAAATAAGGCATGTTTTAAATAAAATTTTAATTATGTATTTAAAAAATTCACTAAATGAGGATGAACTGAGTCTTCCAACACTCGTTGTAATCAACACAAAATTTAGAATACAATGGTTTAATTTTTTGACGGGGAATTGGTCTCCTGTCGTCAACCCGGACTTCACCCTTCTTCTTCGAAGGTGGGGAAAGATACAAGGTAACTAAACTCTAAAATCCCCTTAACGTAATTTTCCCAAATTTACTTGCATCCCTAGAAGTATAAAGTGATTTTATTAGGAATAATAAATATTTAATTTGAAAATAAAACAAGTAACTTACACCTAGTGGAAATATGATGTCCACCAAATGAACTGTTGGATGTTTACGATTATTGAAAACCTAAATTTTTACTTTATAGTTATAGTTTCACCCAAATCCAAAAGAATGTTACATATCCATCCAAAATCTTGGAGACCAGCTAAAAGGTGATTGAAGGATTTTGATAGGAGAATATAGATTTTATAAGGATATTTTAGTGTTTAAACCCCAAATTTTTTATTTTCCTTATTTTGGGTTGTTATAGTGCCACTAAGGACTATAAATTAATGCAAAGGAAGGTGTTTCAGTATAAATGGAGTAATACAGGTCTAAGAAAGAAAAATTCAGGCCTAAGTAAGTTTTAAAGAGGGTGTTTTTGTTGTGTGAAGTTATTGAAATAAAGAAAATGTGAAGAAGACCAAAAACATTCAATGCAGTCTGACTCGTGCATATACAAGGATATTTCAATCTGTGTATGGTTGTGAGAGGGATTACACATTATGGAGAGGAAGAATACACCTATGGAGATCTTGGAAAATGGCTTCCTCATCCTACACCTTCATTGTCAGAGGGCCTATAAATGATGTAGGGGTCGCCTAGAATCTTCTTAGAGGCTTATTACTAAAATAAGGTTGTCTAAACTTCTTCGAGCTGCAATAAAATTTTAAAATCTATCAACCTATATTTATAGGTATAAAATGAGCTACAACATCCTACAAAACCCCCTTCTAGGTAGAAAACCAAAAATATAAACTAACTTGTAACTTTTAAATAAAAATATCAATTGAAATACTTGTAAGATAAAACTAGACACACTTAAAAAATAGTATGGCTCTAATACCATCTCAAGAACGTTAGGTATCCTCTGAAGTGAAGAGTGGTTAGATGATAAATGTGATACGTGAATTCATGCTCAAATTCAAGACTAGGTATACACACATAAAAATTTAAGTTATGAAGAGCAATGAGATAATTACAATATAATAAGAAATGGCTCAATCTCAATACATTGACCCATATATTATCTCAATAATCAAATGTATATATATATGATTAGGAAACTACAACTACCACCTAGATTAGTGGTGAATAACTCTCACTAACTAATATTGGTAGTAGAGAGTACTCCACACAACTAGTAAGCTAACTCAACAAAATTGGTAGGCTAATAAAACACAACTAGTACACATAAACAAGCTAACACAACAAATGTAGATCTAACCAATGTGCAAGAGTTATCCTAATAAACAAATAAAAGGATAAATAATAACCTACACTAATATGAGGTTAGGTGGGGTAGGTGATCTAGGAGTTTTAAATTTTTATAGATGTTAAATGAGGTTTATAGGGTATTATGAGGGATGAAATGGTGATTAATTTTGGGATTAATCACCAAGGGGATGAGATGGGATATTATTAATGTGGGATAAGGGTAAAATAATAGGGTATGGTCCTATTAGGGTGATAAGAAGATCAATAGTGCATATAAAGGTTTAGATTAATTGGTTACATGGAGTGGTATAAGGGTGTCAAATTGGGTTTATTGGTGATGATTGTGGGATTCTTTATATCTAGTTAGTATGTCAACATTTAGGATGCCTACATTTTTCACTCTTTGAAGGTTCATCATAGTAGAAGCAATGGTGGTTCTTCAAATAAAAGGGATGAAATATGAATACTTAAAAACACCCAAGTGTGCTTAATAAGGGGGTTAGTAAGGTATATATGGTAAAGTGATGACCACTAAAAAGGAGGAATCTTGTGCATAAGGAGGAGGGGTAGAGTGGTAGGTGTGAAAGGATTCCAAGAACCATTATAAGATTCATGGACTTAATGGGAGTTGGAATATATAGGATCCAAGCGCTTGAGTAGATAGGGTGGTGTAGGGGCTTAAAGTTGATTTTTTTGGCATAGTGGCTAACTAAGGGGATTGGTGGTGCAAGGGCCATATAGGAGGCACAAGGGCCAACTAAGTTTATTTTTGTGTAGGGGACAATAAATATGATTGGTGGCATAGGAAAAATTATTATGATTGGTGGCACATGGGCCGCTTAATATAATTTGTGGAATAGGGGTCAGTTAATATAATTAGTGGCATAAGTAATAGATAGGAGGAATAAGGGTAAGTTAATATGATTTTTGGCATAGAGGTCAATTCATATGATTGCTGGCATAGGGGCTAGATCTGAGGTAAGGGGATACATATTTTAATAGCTCGAGCACTTAGCATTATGTATGAGGGTGTAGTGGTCAATTTTGAAGAGTTTTGGATGATGAGAGGGGGAATTGATAGTTAAGGTTGATGGTTAAATGGGATGTTACCATGGCTTGTTAGGTTAGATTTGGTAGGTTTATACATGGATAGATAGGATCAATAGACAAATCATATGAAAGGATATTGTGTTGTCATTTGAGGGGTCTTATATGTGGGTGCATAAATTTTGATATTTCACTAAAAATATGCACCAAGGGGATAAGTACCCCAATATGGAATATCTTGATATAGTGCATAGATGCCGATGTACAATAATAGTACAATCAACTACACAAATATGAACAATGTTAACTAAAAATAGATCCACACAAGCATACATGAAAGATGAGAAAAGATATATAGACGAACCATCGTAGTCTAGGTTAGATGATTCAAGGGATGAATTAATATAGAATGACTATTATATTAGTGAATTATGATTGAGATGAATATGCAAACATATATGATGGAAAAATAAGTTCCTGACTTATTTTTGGAAAGCTAGTAAAAATGAAAACTTATGGGTCTTGATTGGTGTTAATAATCCACTCTTAATCCTTCATGCCTCAAAATCTTGTTCGAATTACTTATGTGGATTATACCAAGGGTTATACAGCTCAAAATAGTCAAGGGTTAACTATAATCTACATTTTTTTATATTCCTAGTAATTTTGAGTTCATAGTATTATGTGGGTTCCTAGTATTCTATGGGTTCCTAGTATTCCATGGGTTCATAGAATTCTTAAGGTCCCTATTATTCGTGGGTTTCTATTTTTCCATAGATTCGTATTATTTCATGGGTTCCTAGTTTTCCATAAATTCTATGGAACACTAGAATTTTTGTTAAATGCTAGAATTTTCATCTATAGATTGAAATTCCACATAAAGATCTAAATTTGTGTGAAAGTGAAAATCCACACAATAGTCTATAGATCAAAGGAGAAGTATAAATTGAATAAAAGTGAGAGCACTCAAAAATCTAAACATTGAAGTATTTCCAAGTCCACTAAAAATATTCATGTTGAAGGAATTCCAAATCCACTCAAAAGGAAACACTTTGAAGGATTTCTAAATATTCTCAAAATTTTACACATTAAAGGAATTTCAAATCTACTCAAAATTTCACTCATTGAAGGAATTCCAAATCTGCTAAAAAATCCACATATTTAATTTCAATTGTAATGAGTTTCGTAAGTGAAACTATCCTCTCTTAAATGTAAAGAAATTCTGCCTAATTGGTTTCTGAGTGATTTGAGTCTGTGGAGACCATTTTATTTAAATTGTATAATGCATTCACTTCCTTCTCAATGACTGTGAGAAATTGTGTATTCCTCAAGTAATAATATTTATTTTATTTTTATTTATATCTATCATTTGTCTTGTGTTATTACATCTTACCCTTCTATGTTGTTATTGTATGATGTGTATGAATTATATTTGCATAATTTTAGTCCATTGTGTCATTTATACAAAGGATTAAAGGTTTTTAGAATGTAGTGTGGATTTTGGCTCTTATTTTCCCCTTGATCACTATATTCTTTCCTTTTTCCTTTATCTCAGGGAGAGTGATCCCTTCATACTCTAGTGTATCATCATTCTTGTCCAATTTCAGTAATATTTCTCCCTTAAATTTGCATTTTTATTTAGATTAGAGTAGTGGTTAACATATATCTTTTAAGGAAAGGATTTGGTCTTATTCTAGAGATTTATCTCAAGGGTTAAGGTCCCACACCTTATATATACTCTCATTATTATTGTAGAGATCTTTAGACACTTGAATAGTTTCCTAAATCCTAATGGTGCATAGGAATATCTACCAATAGTTTTTATCACACTGGTGGAAATTTTTTTCCCATTATTTTTACATATTCTTAAGTTTCTTATTATTATTATAGATTTTCTTGTAAAATTCATCTAAGTTTTGGTGTTGTTTTAGCTCTTATTTGGTTTCTGAGCCTATTATGTTAAATATCAATCAACTTTGTAAAATCTTATTTGTAGTCCAATTTCCCTCAACTTCGAGAAGAATCAACACATGAAGTAGTGCTTTCAAATAGCCTATTGATCTCTTACAATTGTCTCCTAAAAAGCATAGGAGTAGGTCTTTACAAAGATATGATAGAACTCATTATAAGTCTAAGATATTTCTCTACCCCCGTCTGGTTTTCATTCACAAATCCTATGAGGAATCCTCAAACATATGAATATCATGGCTCATCCAAGGTATCATGTTTTTCCATACTTCAATGTTGGTATGCCACTAGCTATAAATGTGTGGAATGAGCTCCCAAGTGCTACTCTTAAAATCCTTTCATAATTCACATTTTAGAAATATGTTAATCTTACTTATCATCTTAAGGATCATTCACTTGTGCTCAGTTCACCATATAACTCAAGTAGATGTTGAAATCGGAGTATTGGTAGATTTTTTTAAAGGAAAATACCTAGCATGGTATGAGATTTTCCTCCCAATTCTATTCACACATGGGATGAATTTGGAGAATGCTTACTAAGACAATTTTTAGATAAGAGTGATCACATGTTACTTATGGAGAAGTTAAAATTTTCAATAGGGAATCTACAAAGGATCTATATGATTTTAACTATAGATTCAAAAATTCATGATAATAGAATTCCACTTTTAGTAAGGCCTTCTTCACATTCAAATTTCTTGTATTATCTCAAGGCTCTTAATTCTTATATTATTTTTATGATCCAATATATGTGAGGTGTAGATATTTTGTATGTCATTTGATATTACAATCTTAATTGATAATATCTCGATCCAATATGGTAATCTAACAATATTACCAAAGTTAACCCCCACTCCTAGAATCCATTCCCAACTTATTGTTGGATAACCATTAGCAACCATTCCTAGTACCTAAGCTAATGAGTTGGATGAGTTTAAGGTCTTGTTAGAATTGATGAATGACACAAAGAAATGTGGATTTTTTATCCTTATGAGTCATTTGAATACACTTTACTTGGCATATATTGCCTAATGAATGAGGATATTTTCATCCATATCTTGATAAAATTAGAGAATAACTCGAATAGAATATGGAAAATATTTTTTGATTGTTTAAAGTGTAAATTTAGAGCTAGTGCAGGTGTTGTCTTATCTTCCCCAAAGGAAGAGAAGTTATTCTTTTCTCATAGGTTGTAATTTAGTTGTACCAAAAATTTTGTTGAATATGAATCCCTGATTTAAGGGATAATAATCATTAAAAGTAAAGGGATCAAGAATTTTATGATCTTTGGGGATGTTGAGCTAGTTTTTCAACAAGTCAAGTCACAATGCCTAGCTAAGAACCCTCTCCTCAAAGCCTACAAACATAGAGTTTGGGACCTTTTTGAATATTTTGATTATTGTCAATTTTCAAGTTGTCCTAAGAGAACAAAATGCATATGTCGATAGGATGGATTTTATTGGAGCTCAATTTGATCCTTCTAAAGATATCATGAACATTATAAGTTAACATGTTAATTTGGTAATCAAACCACCAATGTCAAACAATGGCTATCATTTGTAAAAATTTAAAAGTGATGAATAGATTACCCTATTCATTCAACAAGAAGTTGATTTTTATTGGGTTTTAAAAATAATGTTATAATAAATTTATGATGAAAAAATCATTTAGCTGAAGAATAACAAGCTACCCAAAGGTTTAATCACTTTGGAAAGTATGTTCACCCCGAATGATCAATATAAAGGAAAAAGAGGAATTTGAAAATCAAAGAAGAGGACTATCATGATGTGGTTATCTTCAATAGCAATAAATTGAATCATTTAAAGGTATGTATAACTCAGAAATGGTCAGATTGCATCCAATTATGCCAAGAATATGATGACATTTTTGCATGGTCTTATGATGACCTTAAAGGCTACGATCTCAATAGAATTCAACACACCATTAAATTTTCCCTAAAACCTAAGCGATGAGAAAAGAAAAGGCCAGTTAATCTTAATACTTGAACTCTTCTTTGAGAAATGAGTTGACCAAATTGATTGAAGATAAAATTATCTTCCCCATAAAATACTCCTCTTAGGTTACAAACCTCAACCCTATTAGGAATAAAGCGGAGAGATAGGGTTGTGTGTAGATTTTAAAGACTTCAATAAATCCTCCCTCAAATATCATTACCATTTTCCTTCCATGGACCAAATATTATAATCACTAGTAGGGGATGAGAGGTTTCCACTTTTGAATGGGTTCTAAAATTATAAATAATTTTTGTCAAATATTTTAACCAATATAAAAGAGATTTCATCACCAAGTGTGGGACATTTTTTCTTATCGAACTAAATAATGCTAGTGCTTTACCTTTCAAAGGGAAATAGATTTATATTTTAAGGGGGTATTCAACGATATATTTTTTTATCTATTTTGATGATACTACTATTTTCTAAATGATAAAATACCATCTAATTCACCTTAATCAAATTTTTAGTAGGTGTTGGGTGTTTGGCATATCATTAAATCCAAAGAAATACATCTTCATTATCCATGAGAGAAATTTTTGGTACATTTTATGTCTAAAGGTGGTCTAGATATTGATCTAGATAGAATTATAGCTATCTTGGCTCTATATCTTCCCCAACATAAAAAAAAATCATTACATTCATCCTTAGGGAAGATAAATTTTGTAAGGAAGTCCATCACTAACTTTGCTAAGTTGGTAAGGCCCATAACATTGATGTTTAAGAAAGGATGTAATTTTTAATGGAAAAAGAGGCCAAGAGTAGTTTTGCAAAGATCAATAAGGATACCCAAGCTCCTACTCTCATCAACCCTAATTTGACAAACACTTTATCGTATATGATTTTTAAGTGAGATTAGTACTATTGGCATCTTAACCCTAGAAAGTCGGGAAGGATTAGAGAATAAAATATCTTTTATGAATCAGACACTTGAGGATTATGATCTCAAATAAAAAAAAATTTAAAATAAAACTTGTGTTGTTTTGATATCTCTAAAAATTTTAAACATTTTTAATCTAACAATAAGATCAGAGTCTTTGTTACTCATCCAAGCGTTAAGCAATACATTATGAGAACTAAAATAAGTTATAGAAGAGATGCTTAGATTACTAAAAATATGGAATTTTCCAATGAAATAAATTCCGCCAAGTTGATCAGAGGTAGATCATTATGTCAACACTTGGTTGAGGATTAAGGGATCATGCAAGAATCAATTTATGTCCAATTAGTAGAATTTTCAATAGAGGGAACTATTGAAAATGACTACTTTTAGAATATGGTTGAATACCTTTACACTAGAAATTTTTCCAACACGTTCAACAAAATGAAAAGAAGACATTTCAGATTGCAAGCCCTTAACTATGAGTTATTTGAAGGTTTCCTCTTTAAGAGAAACATTGATGGTGTGATGTTGAGATGTGTGTAACATGACAAGGTTGAGAAGATAATCAAATATTTTCAAGTAGAATTTATTAGTGGGAATGATCCTCCTCAAACTATTTCAACCAATATCTTGATAGTTGACTATTTTTGCCCAATTTATTTTTAGAGTGTTATAAATGGATAAAGAGTTACAAATAATGTTTATTCTTCACTAGGTAGAAAACGGAATGCAGTCATTCCACTTCAACCCATTGTTGTTGATCGACCATAATCATATTGTTATAAGTGTATTTCTCTTGTGGTAATATAAGACCCTCAAATACGTGACATATCCATATCCCTTCATAGACAAATCCACCTATAACATGATATTCATCCTTTGAGAGAGAGAACTAAATTTTTGTTTCTTAGTTCCCCATTATATTGGTCTAAATCCCAAAAATAAAACAAATCCATAAGTGGATTTTATCATCATCAATGATACATGCTCGATCTGAATCTGAGTATCGATCAAGAAGAACTTATTATTATTTTACTCTAGAAAAATATCTATAGTACCCTTGAGATATCTTAAGATCTACCTTGTTACTTTCCAATGACAAAATCTAGCTTCATGTATGAACCAAGAAAGATAAGGAACTACTTGTAATTATGATATCTCGGTCTACTATATGTTAGGTAAATGAGACTTCTAATCAACTATTGATAGAGAGTTTCACTCAGCGGAGGAGATTGTTCTATACAAGATAAATAAAGTCTCATCTACATGGGTGTAGTAATCGAGTGTATAATCCATCATCCTAAAATTTTCAAGTTCTTTATTAGTATATTTTAAATAAGAAACAAAAACATGATTATCCTTTCCGTCATACTTCCAATCCAAGGTAGTAGTTTATGAGCACGAGATCTATCATCACAAATGATTGATTAAGATATTTCTTTATAACATTGATCATCCTCATTGTGTTTTCATTTATGGCTAGATCACCTACATATAAAATAAATATCACAAGCTCCCTCCTTGCGTCTTAAGGTATAGATTGGGATGATATGTATTTCTCAAAAATACATGTTGAACGATATGCTCATCAATCTTTTCTTATCAAGCCCTGAGGTACATGTTTAATACCATACATATATTTTACCTTTTTTATCTTGGTACAAAAAAACCATTAGGTTAAGCCATGTATACTTCCTTGTGTATATCTACATTGAAAAAGGAACTCTTCACATCCATCTATTGGACTTTCCATCAAAATTATGTAGCTAGAGATAATATCATCCACGATCATTGTGACCTTAGTTGTGGGAGAAAATATATCCTCATAGTCTATTCCTTCCTTTTGTGCATACCCATTTTCTAGCAATCTCTCTTTGTATTTGTCAATAGTCCCATTTTATTTGTACCCTTTTTGAATATCCATGTAAAAGAATCATCTTGTTCTCGGTGGAAGATTGACAAGCTGCAAGGAGTTTTTTTCATCACTAAGTTCTACTAAGCATTTATGGAATCTTTCTAATATTTTAGCTGTAGGGATTATTAGATAGTATAGAGCTCAATAGATTCAACAACTCTACTCATTGAGAAAAATTTACCTCTTTTTATCTTTCTTGTGATTTTGTGTCCTAGTGGTGGATGTTTTTAAAGGATTATCCAAATTATCATATTGAATCATGTTTTATACCGCATGGGCATATTTTTACTGTTCACATGGTTTTGGTATTGTATGATCATCACCATTATCCACATCATTACTTACATCATTAGTGGGAACATGTGCTTATGTTTTCACATCAGGTGTGTTATCTACATCATGTGAGTGTGTAGAAGGATCCTCAACTTATTTCTTCTAAAAAAATCCACATCTCTACTTTGGTGTAGACTTCCTAGTCTTTGGATCCATGAATTTGTACCTAATATCCTCTTCACCGTAGAAAATAAAGATGAGTTTCTCTAATTCATTTCTAACTTATTCCTTTTCTACTTGGGTACATGCCTACTAGATTTGAACCCGAATACTATGAGATTTTCAATGGATGGATTCTAATTCAACCATGCCTCATGTGGTGTTACTCCATTAAGAGCAAACTGTGGGCACTTTTTTAGTAAATATCTTGTAATCTTCTCTACTTTGGAAAAGGATGTATTCGCAGGCCAAAATCAATGATCATATAAAAAATCATCTCCATTATAATATGGTTTATTCTCAATAACATAATGTTGTTTTGGTGTGTGGAAAAGGTGTATTTTGAAGATTATTCGAGCTTCTATATAGTATTTGAACTCAATATCTTGGTGAATTCCCCCTCGATATGAGTAGAGAGATCTAATATTATGACCAATTAAATTATCAATAGCCACTTTGAACCTTTTGAAGTTCTCAAAATCTTTAATTTTGTTACAAGACAAAAATCCACATTTTTCTTGAATAATCATCAACACAAAACATGAAATACTAAAATCTAGAATTACTAGGTTGTATCAAACAAACATCAATATGAACCAAATCGAGCTTATTTGGAGCTTGATAAGTACTCTTATGGAATAAAGCTCTGTGTTGTTTCCTTGTGAGGTCATTAAACCAAATGTCTATATCCTTCTTGATATATATCAATCCTCTCACCATATTATACTAACGAAGTGTATTGAGATATCCAAAATTGATGTGACCAAGTCTCGATGCCACAATTGTGTAGAATAAATATTCTTAACCACTAGTGTTTTATCATCCCTATGGAAAAAATCAATCTAGAACATCCTTCCAACATTTGATTATTTTACAAAAAAATGAGCCTCTTTATTTATCTCAAATCAAACACATATTCTTACGGAGAATGACTATAAAAATCAATCCTCAAATTATGATCTAGAAGTTGACTAATTGATACTAATTTCTTCATCAAACTAGAAAAATACAAGACATATGATAACCTACAATTTTTTTAACCAAGAGGAAGAGCGATGTTTCAATACATATACTTTGTAGGAAGTGTCATCCCTTAATGAAACATTGTTTTTGGAGTGTGTGCCTTATATAGTGGTGAACTAGTCTTTGTATCTGGTCATGTATTAAATGGATCCTAAATTGATGTACCATATTGTACTAGATGACATGGATGGTTCACTAGAATAGGAAGAGCACAATGATTCCTCATCATCCGAATGGTATTCTTGTTGAACTACATTTCTTTGCTTATGGGGTTTTTTTCTCTAGTTCCCCTTATTTTGTCATTTCTTATAGTATGATTGTCCCTGTTGTGATTACTTATTTTGAGGTTTGAAATTACTCAATGAACCTCTCTTATATGTGCTATACCAAAAATATTTCAACGCATGTCCTCATTCATAGATAGGAAATTTCTTCTTATTCTCCCTTTTTGATGTTGTTTGTGGGACTTTTGGGAAGATTGTGCTTTTACCTCCCCTTGATGATGAGATAGTACCTTCTCTTCTTCATCATCTTTATTGTATAGTACCTCTTCTTTCTTCGCAAAGTAAATTCACCAGCTTCTTAAAATTGATGGTCCGATTTAACAAGCTGATTATTTTCACAAAAATGTGGTAAGATGGAGGAAGCGATATCAAAAAATGGGCATGAAAATTGTATAAAATACCTCCTCTCCTATGGCTATATGCGAATCCTTCAATATTGAAACTCTCTGCAAGAAATCCTCAACTTTTCCGTTTGGGTTTAATTTTAGTGTAAGAAACTGACTCTACAAATTCAATATTGTGTTCTTATTTCAGGCTTTGTACATTATTCTTAGCTTATTACATGCTTATTTGGTTGCTTTGGAATCTTGAATGTGGGGTTTTACGTCATTGGACATTACAAACATGATTATAAACTTGGCCTTCTTATTACCCCTATCAAACTACCACTTCTATATTACATCACGGGTTGATATAGTTACTAAACCATTTACAAACAAACAAGTTTCTTCAAACTCGATTTGAGTTCAAATTTTGGTCTTCCACGTGGCATAATTATCACAATGGAGTATCTATGAGTCAATTAAGAATAATTTTGAAGCATTGTTTACCATAGTGGGTGGTTAGAGTTGTCAACTAGAGGGAACATTAGCACAAAAAAATGTAATAATACATTGAAAATATAATATTACAATTGCTTGTGTGGAAAAATTGAATGGAGGGAAAAACAATTAGTGCCCTAGCACCTCTAGAGCTCAAAATGGCTTAACTATTAAAAATCATTAAAAAAATGTTGAAAAGTAGTTGAAAACAACCATTTAAAACACCCCTCCTTTTACAAAAATTTCCTAGAATCAATTTCAAATATATATGGGAGAAAATAAATTATGTAAAAATAATGTTTTCGTCATTAAATTTGGGGGTTCAAATACGATTAAGAGGTTTAGTGAAGCTTTTTGTCTCTATATTTGGAGGTTATCACTATATTTTATCCCAAATTTCAAAATTAAAAAGAGGGTTTGGGGGGGCGGGGGTTTCAACCTTCTAACCTTCCCTTTCCTAATGGCTTAGCAAACTCTACCTAGGCAACTTAGTACATATAGTACATGACATGTAAATTGAATGAAATAGTATTTGAACTACAATCAAAATGACTAACCTTGTAAATAAATCAAGGAATAGTCATGGAGTATCCATGTGGCACATGGTATGCAGGTAAACTTTATTTTTGTGAATTTGAATTCTTTTGTAGTTTTTGCCAGTGTTTATTTTCCTTTTCTTGCAAGTTTGAGATTTGTTCCACTGCTTGGAACTTTCTTCATAGGGTTATATAGGAAGGATATGGTTTTTTATAGGGACACACGGTTTATCATTGGAAAGAAACAAGGATTATCTTGAGATATATCAAGGACACTATGGATCTTGGTCTATACTACAAGAAGAATAATCAACCGTTCTTGAATTGATATACAAATTTATATCATGTACGTAACATTGATGATAAGAAATCCACTTTTGGATTATTTTCCTTTTTGGGATCTATATTGATATCATGTGGAAGCAAGAAACAAATTTCTCTCTCTACTGAGACAAATATTGTGTTATAAGTGGATATTTCTACAAAGAGATATGGCTACATAACATACTTGAGGGTATTAGAGAACCACAGGATAAATCCACTACCTTGAGTGCTGAAAATGAGGGTGATCTAAAATTTGTTCAAAATCCAATGTTTCATGATAAAATAAAGCATCTTGAGGTATAGATTCATTTTATGTCTTGAAACACAATATATAGCTTCATCTTTTCCCAACAGCTAAACAACAAGAAAATATTTTCATGAAGTCACTTACACATGAAAAATTTGAGTTGTTGAAAGAGTCACTCTCCTCATCTCTTGAGGAAATTCAAAACTAAGGGGGTTTTAGGTAAAACCTAGTAATAGGTTAATTTATTATTGTGAAGTTACGATTTTACTATTTTATCATAGGTAATTATTTATTAATATGGTATAATAGTTTTTTATTATTGATAAATAGTTTTTTGAAAGGGACTATACCCTTGTACAAGAAGGCTCAAAAAGCCATATTTAAACAATTAAGGCATAAAAAAATGATCAAAATCAAGATAAAACATGAATGACCAATAGTATAAAACATCATGCTCAGAATAAAACCCAAACCAACAACTTATCAGCATAAAAGCAGCTGATGTACATCGGCCAAATAGTTGTTTCTGAAAAATAAGAGTAAGGCAAGTAAGGAGCAGCCAAATGGCAGTAGTGGAAAACTAACAAGGTGGAGAAGCGGTATTCTTGGAGATGATTTTTCTCTTTTTATGCACCATTATTCAGCCTATTGAAGCCCTCGCTATTGGAGGATTAGATAAAGGAGGCGTATTTTCCTTGTCCTCTTTATTGTTATCCAGAGTTAAATATTTTGTGTTATCTTTTCTTTCACCAACTGAGTGAGATTATTTGGCATTTTTTCCGTCTACAAGCTGGAATTTTTGAAAGAGGGGTTTTGGGATAGAAACATAATCTTCATCATTATCTACATTTGAGTAAAGGTCCTCTTTGGCTTTGAAAACCACGTGTTCAGGAGGGTATCTTTCCACCAGTTGTGTCTCTCATATTGGTGCTTTGCTATCCCATAATCAATAGAGGTATGACCTAGGAAGAAACACCTTCTACACTGAAATGACATGCCTTCATAATCTAAGGGTTGTGGACAAGTTATGTTTTGTACTTTGAGATCAATGGTTGCAGGAATATTTTTGGCAATGTCGAGTTCCACCAAGATCTGGGTATAATCAAAGGTTTGAGAATATATATAAAGGGTGGTACCCAAAACATTGTCGATAGAAACAAGAAAATTGCAACCCCAAAATCGAAGAGGTAAATGGGGCAGCTTTATCCAAATAGGTTTGCAAGAGAATGATTTAGTAAGAGGGTTAAAGGAGGGGAACCAAGGTTTCATAACCAAATATCTAGACAAGCAAACCCAAAGCTTGGAAGCAATGATGTTTTTATCAGCTATTGAAGAAAAAGCAACAATGAAAATACCTTTAGCACATGGGTACAAATATATCCTTCCCACAAGTATCGGATTCTAATGCTTGGAAATCCAATCATGAAGCGTAGGAAGGTTGGGCCATAGACCTCCAAATTTGCAAATTAATGTGTGATCCTCATAGTATTTTTTAGAGGAAATAACCTCTTCCCCAAATGAAACACATGGAGTAATGCTTGCAGGTTTCATAGGGGATCTCTTACCATTCAATGCATCTTTGAAGGATGTGTTCATGGCATTTGTGACATCTATGTCAACCCTAATAGCCTTAGGAGAGGGAACCTAAAAAATGCCTCCACTTTTTTCTGTACATGTTGCCACATCAGGATCCTAGGTCCCCCTAATGTCATTGCCATGAGACAGGGATATAGGCTGAGAAGGATCAGTGAAAGCTAAGTTTATCCATGAAATATGTGGATCCACGAGTCATCTCCATGAGTAGAGCCTTTTTTGCTTGAAAAACCTCCAGTAGTGATGCTATAACCCTTGTAATGTTTAGCGGAGTTCATGGCCGCCCTATTTAGGGCTTAGGGTTTTCACGTGAAGGAGCGGAGTTGACATTTGTGGAGTCTTTTCATCTGTATAATAGTTATTGTGGTTAATTTTGTTGTTTTTTTGCATTATGTTATGGTTATATGGTTGTAATCTTTATTGTTGTCATTTTATTCATCCATAAAAATTATGGTTTTTCTGCATAATAACTTTTTGTTTGTATTCAAGTTGTTTAATTCACATATACATTACATCTATCATTCTTTGTAAGCTTATTATTTCTATATCAATAATATTTTCAGACATCCTCCATGTTTCTCATAGTAATTTTTGGGATCAAGGAGAGTAATGCTTTTTAAGTGTCAAAGCTTAACGCTTAAATATTTCCTATCCCAATCAATGGGATCTTCCTCAAGCCTTATTTCTAAAGTTTTCTTCCCCCTTGTACATAGTTGTAAATATTTTCTATTTCCTTCTCTATTTTGTTTCCTATTTCATTTTTGGTGTCTTTTTGGCCTCAATTTTTAGACTATGGGTGTTTGTTTCTCCTGATCCCTATTTGTGGTCTTTTTCCCATTTTTGTAAATTCTAAGTTGTTAGAAAGTTTTTTTGTTGAGGTTGTTTTTCACCATGTTTTACATCTCTCAATTTTAATTGATTGCAATTTTTATCTTCCATATCAGTTATGTTTGAGTAGTCATTTTCATTCTTGTAATCTCCCTATCCATCTAGTGAGAAACATATTTTCCTCACATGTCTTATGTTTCTCTTTTGAATACATTGTGGATGTTTTCATAATGGTTTAGAGTTACAGGTATAGAGGTGCATATTTACAAATTAGTTGAACACTTTTGGGGAGAAGAACTTGGAATCAAAGCAAGTGAGAATCCTCTTGGGGAACGAAGTAGATTTTGGTCCATTGCAGTTTTCTTGTAGAGAATGATAGATTTTTGGAAATTTTAGGAGGATTTTTTAGATTTCAATATTGACTCCATTCCTAATTGATCAACAAGGTAGCTAGTTATCAAATCTAGCAGGAATATGACCCCTTTGAGTAACCAAAAATATTGCCAAAATAAGTATTTGCATTATATTCAAGAAACTAGTTGTAAAAATGAATAATTGTGGGTCTTGATTAGTGTTAGTAATCCACTCTTAATCCTTGATTCCTCAAAGTTTGTTCAAATTAATTTTTGTATTAGAAAAAGAGTTATACAATTAAAATAGTCAAGGACAACTATTTTCTCGCATTCCTTTTCATTCCAAAAACATTTGGGTTCCTAGTATTCCACCGATTCCTAAACTTTTGTGGAAGCCTAAAACAGGTGGCTACCTAAAATTTTGTTAAAAATTAGAAATTATGCTAAATTCTTGAAATTCTACAGAAAGAACCAAAATTCACATGAAAGTGAAAATCCACACAGTACTCTACAGATCAAAAAAGTAGTATACATTGAAAGAAAAGTAGGTGCACTAAAAATATAAGCATTGAAGGATTTACAAGTATTTGCAAAAAGCAACACATTGAAGTAATTCCAAATCCACTCAAAAGGTTGCACATTAAATAAATTCTGAATCCACTCAAAAAAATTCACATTAAAGGAATTCCTAATCCACTCAAAAGGATACACATTAAAGGAATTAGAAATACACTTAAAAAAAAGTTACACATTGAATGAATTCCAAAATATGCTCCAAAATTCCCACATTGAAGGATTTCTGAATTTTCTCAAAAATCCACACTAAGAAGGAATTTTTGTTTTGATTATAGATAAAACAAGGTTGAGGGGACCCTACCCCTTACATGTCAAGGCTCCAGAAAGAGTAGATAAAAACATTACAAAGAATTCCAAAATATACATATAAATTTTTTAATAAGAGTTAAGATCTTTTCTAAGCATATAAACCATTACATATCAAAACAAAAAGAATTATAACAACATCGACAAAACCAAAGTATAAACTAATAGCATAGTAAACTAACAGCCATACAGTCATAAACATTACTTATTAGCTTCTTCCATATTAGCTAAAATTTTAGCCCATTCCTCAAACAGAGAATTAATGTTAGCACCCAGAGAACTCAAATAACATCCAACAACTTCTCCTTTCCTTTTCCAGGCTTCCATGCTCATCCACTTGCCTATAAGCATTGACCAACTGACTGGGGATTTGAAGGTGTTGTAAAGTGGACCTCACATTGATAGTAATCCATTCCATATAGTTGTGAAAAATGGATTTTATATGATCCACATCTTTGGAGAGGTTACTACAATTTTCTTTCATGATTTCAAGACTTCCCCACTAGTAATTTTGGCCACATCTTCAACCTATATTCTCATATAATTTCAGTCATTAAAGAGAAACTACACAGAAATTTTTGTAGGCCTCATGTCTCCTTTCAATTCCTTAATGTCCATAGTCATTTTGGCAAGATGATTTTCACCCTTCTTATACCCCATTTGATCCAAAGATTTGACCTCCTACTCCAATTAGGTGTTCACGGGAACCCGATTCCCCGCATGCTCAACTCTCCTATGGCTTTGACATAAAAAGTTTTATATTTCTTCACTTTAAGATTTTTGAGGCTATGAACGACCTCAATTTTAACCACTTCCTTCTCATCCTTTTCATCCATAGAAAAATCATCTTCCTAAGACTTTTAATCTTCACAGGACTCTTCCTCCTCCGAGTCCAATTCCTCTTCATCGGAATAATCCTCAAGGGCCTTAGTAAGAACACCATTTTTTTCAATGTCGAGGGTAGCTCTTTTGACCAAGGCAAGTATAAAACCTTGGTAAATGGGGAGTTCAACTCTTCCATTTTTAAATGGCAATCGAAGCTCACAAAGACTGGAATAGAAAATAGGGGAAGCTAAATCTATGGCCATGTCTTAGAAAATTTAGCATCGGCATATAATAGGCATAAATACATTTATGGTGGCCTTCAAGGGTCAAAAAATGAGTGAGGTTTAAGGCCACTTCCTCATAAGGATGGGGTAAAGATGAGCGTAAGAAACCAACAAAATGGGTAGTAAGTTTTTCATTACCTTGCAAGAAAAGCTTCATTTCATCTATGGCCTCCTTTTTTGGCTTATACACCTCCGACCTTCAGTTGATAAACCCATGATGTTCTCCTTTGTATCAATAGTAATCTCAATATGCACATCTTTTAGGTTCACTATTTTACCTTTTCGAAGAGATTTCTATGGTCCTGGAAAAATCCTTGCTCATGTTTTCGTAATGGCCCTCATAAATTTTGAGAAAGGGAGAGATCCCCATCCTCTCAAAAAAATTACATAGCCACTATCTTAACCCCCTCCAATTAATTCGAGTTCAGTTCGCACGAGATCACCCCCATCATATTTTTCAAGAAAAAATCCACGAAGCTCTTTGATTTAAGTTAACTAGTCTGTTTTGCACATTCCCAACTATGTCAAATTCAATGAGCTCATAGTAAGAAATAATAAAAGAAGGAATTGAAAATCTACACTATAAAGTATTTTCACATCTTTGATGGGAATATTCAAAATGCCATAACTTTTGATGAGGACCCTAAAATTGAGAAAAATAAGTACCTTTGGAAAGTTATTGAAATGAGATACACATTAGAGGTGGTTTTGGATCATGATAAATATTTTTGTGATCAAATATCTAGATTTGAGTCCCACATCCATTTTTATATTTAAGTTGTGAATCAACCACAAGATTATTTTGTCTCATATATTTTGATCCAAATATCCATTTGACATGAGAATGGCCTCATTGGAAGCATTTTCAAAGGGCATCACTCAAGGATAAATTTTGAGAATAATTATGGAGATACTTGGGAGATTTTAATGACATGTTTTTTTGTCATTTTGAGTTATTTTCTCAATTGATTGATGTCCAAATCACTTATAGTTGTTTTTGTTTGATTTTTCCTCATGATTCTTCTCTGATGGTATATTATCCTCATGCCCACATAGAAACAAAGAGAATGATTTAAATGTTTTATTGATTAATAAATAAGTTGTTATTAGTGGTCTAAAACATGACTATGACCAAAAATAGACATTTGGCAGCTCATCCTTTATCTATATCCCCAGATTTAATGCGAATTCATTAATTTAAGTTATATCTTATCCACATAAAAACTATCTAAAAGTTTTCTTGTGATACAAGGTATCCCATAGGTGTGGATCATCGATAGACTAAGAGATTACCTTCGAGCTAGTTATGGGGTAGTTTGGAAGGGTCAACAAGGTTGAACATAGCCCATGGTACCTTCATATTCCTTCTTATCTCTTCGCTTATATAAATGTAATGAGTTTGATAAGTGAAACTATCCTCTCTCTAATGTAAATAATATCTAAAAAATTGGTTTCTTAATTTGTGCGAGACCATTGTATTTTAAATGTTCAATGCATTTGTTTCCTTCCCAATGATTGTGAAATATTATGTATTCCTCAAGCAATAACATTTAGTTGATTTTGATTTATATATATCATTTAGATAGTGTTATTCCATCTTAGTCTTCTATGTTGTTATTGTATGATGTGTATGAATTATATTTGCATAATTTTAGTCCAATCATCATTTATACATATTATTAAAGTTTGTTATAAGGTAGTGTGGATTATGGCTCTAATTTTTCCCTTGATTTGAGGGAGAGTGATCCCTTGATACTTTGTTATACCACCATTATTTACAAATTTTAGTAATCTTCCTCCCTCAACTTTACACAATTTTTAGTTAGATTAGATTAGTGGTTAATCTAGAGCTTTTAAGGAAAGGAGGAAACCCTATTTTGGAGGTTTATCTTAAGGCTTAAGGTCCCACACCTTATAGATACTCCCATTTTTGTTTAAAATACATTTAAAACTTGAATATATGCCTAAATTAGAAGGGTGCACATAAATATTTACTAATAATATGTATAAAAGGGGATAGGTATCGTGAGTAAGCACATACTAGGTGATAAGCACCAAGGGGTAGAGTTCCCCACGATGCCCTACACTTAAGTGTGTGATAGTCATGATGTAATATATAGGTGGCATGATGATGTAATACCAAGATGTAATGTGGAGAAAATAACACCAAAGGGGGAGATATACATGTTACTTTACATTGAGATTTGATCGATCAATTAAAATATGGGTATATTAATGATGCTCGAGGAAAAAATATTGGCAAGGGAATGACGTTTGATTATGTGATGCCCTAATTAGAGATATATGAAAGGTATTTTTGGTTTAATTGAGATACATTTTGATAAATGGATAATTCCCAAGAAATAATGTATGCAAGGGGAAAAGGTAAGGATTGTTTATGTGTAATTGGTGATTGATTGATTTGTTAAATTGATCGTTTGATAAGTTGATTATTTAATTGAGTGATTTTTGATTAGTTGATTGAGTGGCGATATTTTAATAAAGAGATTGATGGATAGAGTGATGGATGAATTATTTAATCTATCATTATATTATTGGATGCAAGAAACATTGTGTTATTTAACCAACTCGGAGGATGGTTGATGTGATGATGAGGTAATTGAGAAATTAATGACGATGAGAGGGGTTTTGGTGTCATGTAACATGAATTTTCCATTGTTTTCATAATTAGTAGCCTTCTTGATGTGGCATAGAATAAGATGTGTCATGAGATGAAATAACCATGAAATTATTTTTATATGCCCCTATCCTCATATCAGTGGAAAAAATTTAGAGGCATAAACATATAATTTCCCTCATATCATCGGACAAACACAAGTGAACCAAAAAAAGTAAATATAATATTTAAATATTCACTTGATATTTGGTTATGTGTATGATGTTTTCATTTAATTATTGGATTTCATTAATTTTTCTAGATTTGAACATTTTTATGGAGATTAAATTGATTGATTATGACTATGGGAACATGGGTGCATGATTGGCCACACATCTAGATTTTTGGATGATATAAGATCATGATAAGCGAGTGGGTCCCAAGATAGATTTATGGATGGCTTTGAGTTTTGTTTACTTATAAGAATCAGCTAGAGGGAAAATCAATGTATTTGTTTTCTTTTGAGCATTAATTGGATATGGTGGTATTTAATTGGGGGAAACTGGGAAGTAGGGTGGATGACTAACAACAAAATAAGTGATTGTGGGAGCTCTAAAGGGGGCATAGAAGTGATAAATTTGTAAGTGATGGGTTTAAGGAAGTCATCATGGTTATTTTTGTTAAAAGGTGGTAGTGTTTGGTAAAATCGATGTTAAGAGGTCATCACTTTTGGAAAAAATTGTGTCAAGAGAGATAATTTTTCTAAGAAGGTGAATTTTCAACATGGTTTGTGATTTTTATAGGGAATGGAGCATCAAGGGTGGTAATGAAAGTTTTAGGAAATGCCATTGGGGGACACGTATAGGTCAAGTGTAGACTATAAGGTCATGGAAAGTAAGGGAATGCACCATGTGTTAGATAAGATATAGGGCTTAGATTGCTACATGATCATAGTGTTACAATAGTCCATATATGTGATGATAATGAGGGTTGCAGGTGTAAAGAATGTGGGGCATGGGTAGGATTTTTTAATTTTCTGGTATGGTGAAAAAATTATAGTCACAAGTTATTCTCCATACAAGTGAAAGGGATAAATTAAAAGAAGAGATAGTGTATTTAGTGGTTGGGAAAGATCATATGGCTATGGCATCATAGGAAAATGTGGAAATCATGTCACATGATTTGGTTTGGGAATGATAGAAAATTACATATATGAACATAGGTATCTTATGAGGAATCCGCAATTTTGGGGAGTTAGTTTTCTATAAATGGAAAATTGTATTTAATGTAAAACGATGTAGATGGTGTCATATTATTATTTGTAATATTTAAGTTTAATATTTAATTAATAGTTTAAATTACATGGATGGTGTAGTAGTATGGAAAAAAATAATTGTTGTTTATAATGTTTGCTAGTTAATTATGGTTGTGAGTATGTGTTTTCTTAGTTTAGAGAATATTTCAATGGAATGAGGTGAAAATATAAGAAATATGGTGTGTTATGGGATTAACATGATGAAAAGATGTTGTGGTAAGGTGAAATGGACAATAAATAGGGATGGATGATAAAAATAATCCATTTTTACCTCCCTTCTTAGGAAATATGAGCTCTAAGAGATAATACCCTAGTAGAAATAGTGGGCAAGATAAACACCACATGGAGAGGGTTCATGAGTTCTAGAGTTTGGTCCATATATTACCCCAGATTGGTTATATTGTAAATTTGTGAATTTATTAAGTTAGTGGGTGGGTTAGATATTTGTTAAGGGTATTTAATGCAGATTAAGTTATATGAACATGAATATGATTCTTTAGGGCATCACATTTTCTCCTTATAACATCACATCCATAACCTAAATGTCATAGTCACAAGGCTTAAATAGGAAAATTTGTTTGCAAAAATGAAAAGAAGAGAGAAATTCATTTTAGCAAAAATGATATAGGGTGATCTCTTCTTTTGTGAAAGTTATGTACATGGGAATCGTCATTCTTGTGTAAATGATAGGGGTGCTTGTTGCTTTGGTGAAAAATATGCAAGGTTAGTTGTTTTAACAAAAATGGAACTGTATGATGTCATGATTGTGAAAGTAATGTTATAGGTGTTATCATTTTTATGAAAATGAATTTCCCATAGAACTTAGAGGGGATAAAGGGTAAGGTTATGTGGATTAGACATAAATATAAGATAGCGTGTAATAATGATATGATGTAGGATATGGATATGGTGGTGACTCGAGATAAATGACCTCAACCTTTTATAGAATTGTGGTCATAGTTGACATCTTATGAGATCAGAGTGTTATAGGTGGTGTCTTCTATGTATGATATACGTACATAGAGAGTCTTGTTGATAACATTTATAGGGAAGTGGCATTTAGAGACCGGGACATTCCATCTATTATTTGGTGAGATGATAATAAATTTATAGGATGCGTAGAGGATATTACAATTACCTTTATGTGGGGAGATGATGTATTAGAGGACCACTAGGAGACATGGGGATCTTTTTAGGATGACCAACGGGAAGATATTCCTATGGACGAGGATATTGTTGGAAGTAAATCGAGTTATATGATCAAGGTATGATATGGTGATTTTCATTATTTCTAATGTTTTTATCAGTGGCATAGTTCTTCCAAATAAGATGATTCAATATTTTATGTTGGATTTAGGATATTTGGTTGGTGATTTATGGTGACAGTTGATAGTATTTTCCTAAGAACGTATGTTTTTCCATATATATAGGCATGTGCATATAATTGTGCATTGAGGGGGTTGTAAACTAGGGATGTGTACATTTATTTATATCTAGGAACGGGAACATATAATTGTAGAGCAACATTTGGTTGGTGTATGACCAAATCAAAATCTAGAGGAGATGATATTTTATGGATGGGAGATATGATTTAGGACCTTGCAACCACACATGGAGGACTTCATGTTTTATACGAGGAGGATGGATGAGTTGCAATATGACTAGATAGTGTGGCATCCATACAAATATCTGAGGGTAGTATGGGTAGAAAATCATTATTTTTATTATGTGATGATACCATGTTATATTATAGGTAGACATGTTTATGAGATAGAGAGATATCATCCAAATAAAGTGTTTTAGTAATTTGGTGATACAAGATGTTCTAATAGAGGGCCCTCATGTTTATGTCAAAGTGACATGGAAGGTATAAGATTGGTGTCATACAATGATATGGACCATAAAAATATTGATTTGGTATGGTGTGGGAAAAGTACCTTTTGATCCATGCTTATATGTGACAGTGCATGTATGAATACAACATAAAATATTTGGTGGGATCATATGATACCAGTTAGGATGACCATGCCTTTACGTGTAGGAGGGCTACCTAGAAAAATTCATGTGCAAAGTATTAGGAAGTTTTGAGGCAGGACCATGAGTTCATCTTGTGTAATCTCGGGTGAATATTTTTAGGCCACCCCGACTACGATATCCATGAGGGTTATAGCATATGTGACATAGTAAAGAGAAGTGTGGAGGGTCCCTAGGTATTCAAAAGGTAGCCCATAAATTATGGATATGGATGGATAGGTATAAATATAGGGATAAGGGCTAGTATCCATAGTTAGATAGGTATAGGTACAATGTGGTACATGTGTATCGGGATTAGGAAGTGGGGTAGTGAAGCATTCTCATATATGGTCTATAAAGGATATTGATTTTATTAAATTTTTATAACAGGATATTAACACATGAACTATTGATATTACATGATTATGGCATAGAATGCCCTAGACATGGATCATATAGTTTATTTATTATTACTGAGTATAATATTTTTAGGCCTAGTTAGCACTACAAATGGGAGAGCGTGATCATTTTTACACATACAAGGATAAATTCATCCTTTAGAGAGATCATATATTTATTAATTTAGGCCAAGTACATGAAGATAGGGATAAATTATCAACTACTACCTAAGGTGATTCAGGGATCAATTCTTCATGGACTATTTTGATCAACTTTGAGAGATAGAGTATTAGTGACGGTTCTATGAGTATATTATTCCATAAGCTCGAAGAGCACCGTCATTTATGGAGAGTGGTTAGAGTGTAGGTTTTATATCTTCCCTCAAGTCATCTACTAGAGGAAAATTGCCACCATTAAGGGAATCCCTTCAAAGACCACCACCTCCTCAACTGCATCCTCCTAGGGATTATGGGATTTAATGTGGTAAAGAGATTTATGTATTGTATGTATTAATTTTTCAGTGATGGATGGTGTATATATTATTTTGTATATGTATTTGAGCATGGTCTCAACAATTTGGATGTATAAATGGACATTTTACTTTATTGTGGAATGATGATGTACTTGTAGATAGTGATGATAGTGGTTTATTTTTATATATTGTTGTTATAATTGTGATTATAAGAATGTGAATATTAGTGATGGATAGATGTGTATTTATGTTATTTTGCGTGATTATTATGGATTCATGATGATGATGTTTTTTAATTATATTATGTTAGGTTTTAATGTATGTATGACGAGTTAGCATGATGATAGGAGCTGTATTTTTTTCTTTGATTATAGATGATGTATGTGATGTGTGGTGTTTCCTACTTTATGTTATGTTAGTGCACTTAGTCCTTTAGTAGAAATGTTAAGAATATGATTGTGATTATATGGTGTAGTTGGTTAGTCATATTATGAGTCTTAAAGAAAAGTGAATATTTTTTTATGTAGAATTAGGTAATATACACCATGACTAAATGATAGTAATAAAAAACATATTGATAAAGTAAGAATGAGATGAATATAATGAATAATGATAACTAAGTAACTATATGAAATCTAATTAACAAAATATTTTAAGAAATGAAAATGGATGTAATGAAAATGGTTATGTTCAAATGTAAGTAAGGAATATGTTTGAAATAACTTTATTTACACACATGTGGTGACGTGAATTTAGTGATTGGTGTTTATGTATTACTTTAGATTTCTAATTAGTGTTGATATTATAATGTGTGTCCAAAGAGGAGACAACAATAGTGTATTTCCTTCGCAACCCATTTAGGAGTGGCAAGAGGACCTAAGATAATATAAATGGATGTGATCGAGAGATACTAGATAAGGAAGGTAGATATCAACCGATATGGATTGGAAAGAGTGAGCCAATGTGAGAAGAGCTTAATTTGAATCTCTCAAATTATGTGTAAGTAGAAGGAAAAATGGAGTGATGGGGGATAGGATGGGGAGATATGAATGCCTTAGGATATATCAATGATTTCATTACTTGACATATATAATGAGTCCTTGTTTCTCTTGTTTCCTTACCCCAATTATTTCTTGAACACTTGGTGTTGAAAATGCATATCCTTGACATGTAAGTAATATCAAGATCGGTCCTCAAGTGTGTTTGGAATTTTACATATCAAACAAGGCCAAAGTAAATTTGGGGTATGATATTGGGACAATGATGGGTAAGAATGATAGTAGATAGGATGATGGAGGTGGATGGGTATGGAGATTTCCCTAAGTGTGTGGTTTTGGAAAAACAAGATACTTATATATTTAATATGCTTGTCATTTTGTTTATGTAACTTGTTTTGATAAAATTTTATGTTTTCAAGGCATGTAACTATTTCTCGTCTAGGAGCTCAAGTTTTTTTTGATGTGTTGGACATGATATTCCTTATCATTAATGATGTATTGGAGGAAATCTTAAATCTATCATAGCTCAATCTCTATTATAAAAATTTTCTCGGTTCCAAATATAAGTGAATATGGATTATCTCTAATAGGATTACAAATGGATGTAAGATAGACCCACAAGGATGGATAGATTTATGTATTTCAATTATGCCCTACTTGGTTAACAATATTTCAAGGGATTTTCTTGATCATTTTACTATAGAATTCTTATTTTCCATTGCCTTATGAGTAGCGAGGATTGAGAATTTGATCTTGATGTGGCAATAGGAACAAATCTCTTTTACTTCATGGTTCTTAAATGATTTATCATTATCTATAATGATGGTAGGTGGAATACCCCAATATAAAATTATGTAATTAAGGAAGAAATTAGATATTTTCTTTCCCATCACAAAGGTGATGGATATATATTGGACCCATTTTATGAAGTATTCAAAGTGGTGATGATGATAAATTTATGGCTATCGGAGGAAGGGGTTAAGCTTGTCAATAAGATTAAGTTCCCATGTAGAGAATGGTCATAAAATGGTAATGTGTTATAGATATTGTGATGGCACATGGATAAAATCAGAATGTTTTTGGTAGGTTACACATTTACGAACATAGGAACATGCATATTTTCCCTTGGTTGGCCAATATTACCCGGTGAAAAGGATTCTTTTAGATAATACCATACCATTGGTATGATCACCTCATATTCCCTCATGTACTTCCTTGATTACCAATTTATCATATTCTATGCTTAAAAATATTAACAAGATGTCGTAATATTCTCTATGGTATAGTACTCCACCAAAAGTGTGAAGAATAATACACATTGGATGAATTATTTATGATGGTTTCATTGAAAGTTAGGTGGAAGGGTGTTATCATGGAGGTAGGTATAATTAGCATGGTACTGGGGTGAATCGGGACCAATAATATCACTCACCAACTCGAGTTAGGTACTTCATATGTGGGGACCATGAATTGTTCTACCAAGAATTAGGACTGTTATGTGTTGGGTGGCATTCTTAGAAAATACCCGATGGTGACCATTACATTGGCAGATTTTTTTTTGCAAGACAAGGAATTTTTAAAATTAAATGTGCTAGAATAATTTCTTGAAGTTATCTCTTGTATAACTATACCAGATGATATTTTCATCCTTGTTAATATATTTTTCATTAACATTTGTGATAATAAGTTACCATTCCCCAAATATGATAAAATACTGAATATTCAATTGCATTGCTAGCTTGATCCTAGAAATGAGTGCTTCATACTTTGCTATATTATTGGTGAATGGGAAGGTGATTTGGAAGAAATTTAGAATGATATATTCTTATTTGTAAGGAACATGATGCTTTCCCCCAAGCCATGATTAGTAAAGGATCCATCAAATTAAAATTTCCATTCACTATATTCTTTAATAGTGTGGATAGATCCATCTAAGAACCATGTGCTAAGTCAATTGGTGTATATTAATGGTGTTTCTACAATTGGATCTATCATAAATTTCCCTTTAATAGATTTTTATTTATGTATTCAATCCTAAATTTTTTTAGGAGCATGATCCACTATGTCATTCTTCCAATCAAGGTTGAATCAAAAAAAAAATATTTGAGGATCAATCCTTGTTATGAGCTTACTAGTGTTATTGAGCATGTAGTGTTGTAGTTTCTAAGAGGCAAAGACTATGAAAATTCATTATTTTTTAATTGGAATATAATTTAACTCATAATTGATGAGATTATAAATCAAATAGTAGATTCCCCATTCTTTACTATTTTGGTGATGTTGTGCCAAAAATATCCTAAATAATTTTGAGTACTAGATCTCAGTAGAGAAGGATCGAAACTCCTAGGTTAGGTGGTACCAAAGCTGGGGATTCATCAAATAGTGCTTGATTTTTTCAAAGGATTCTTGACATTATTCATTCCAGTGAAATTTCATCCCTTTATTGAGAATATGATTGAATAGATGGAATTTGTTGGTTGGTTGTATTGTGAATCTCTTAATTTCTGTATTTTTCCCCTGGAGACTCCATAACTACTTGATATTTTTGGGTGGAGGCATTTCAACTAATGCTTTGAATTTTTTTGGGTCAATCTCAATACCTCTATGTGAGACTATGAACCCAATAAGTTTTCTCGAGGAGACATCAAACACATACTTTTGGGATTAAGCTTGAATTTGTATTCTACGAGGCACTTGAATATTTTCCTTCGCACAAACAGATGTTTTGCTCTTGTTTTAGATTTACCTAGCATGTCATCAACATAATCCTCCACAATATCATGCATCATGTCCGAAAAGATTAAATCCATAGTGTGTTGATAGGTATATCCTACATTTTCAGGCCAAATGGCATAACTTGGTGGCAAAATGCCTCTCATGGTGTGGGGAAGGTTATTTTTGTTGATATTCCTTAGTGATCCTTATTTGGTTTTATACTAAGTGATAACATTTGATGTCCTATTTCAGATTTTGTGATCATATCGATGATTGGAAAGGTAAAATCATCCTTTAGGAAGGATTTTTGATGTCACAGAATTTTGTGCATACTTTAATTTCCCACTCTTCTTTCCCACTAGTACTATGTTTGAGATCCAATCAAAATAATATATAGGATGATTAAAGCTAACGTGTAGTAATTTCTACAACTCTTCCATTACCAAGAGTTCCACTTTAGGGTGCACCCTTCTTATCTTCGTTGGACATGTTTTGCATATTTCCACACTTTGTAAGGTGATGTACTACTAGTGATGGATCTAACCCTAACATATCTTCTTAAGCCAAGTGAATACTTCATATAACTCTTAGAGTAGTGAGTTAAATGTAGGTTTCTCTTTCAAGGATAAGGATTCCCTCAGCTTCCAGGATTTTTGGTTACTCATCTGTCTTAATTTTTATGCCAATAGTATTATTTACTAGTGATGTTGAGTTTTTATAATTTCTCAAGAGTGAGAGGGATTAGAAGCTATTTGGTTGTTTTGATAACTATAAGATCTACAGGACAATCAAAGAATCAAGAAATAATATCATACTCAACTAGATAAAAAGAGAAGTGATGATGAATGATTTTGGATTATACTTTAGGATTATGGATGAGCTCATGTTCTCCAAAGTATGCATCGACATAAAAATCAAGGTCAAATCCTTTTTTAGCTCTCCTAGTAGAATATGGTTCTACACATCCATTAATTTATCTATGGATTCCTCACTATGGAAGAGGTCAAGGGGTATGCAATCATATTTTTGTCCCATTATATTATTTGGGGGTAAAGGATTTTTAGAGTTTTACATGGATGGAAAGAATAAGCGAGTGTCATAGAATAGGTTGGTGGTGGCCAAATATTCATATTGGCTATACGAGAACTTGTTTCGATTTTTTCAATGGATTCCTCATAAATCAAGGTTGTATCACTCCATCCATCGTATATGTCATCTCCAAGAAGTTTGTATCCCAAAACTTTTCCATCTATATTTATGAAGATGGGGATTGGTTAGGTAATTACTTGTTCGTGTTGACCAAGCCTATGTACCGAATATCCCATAAATGTTATGATTTTTTTAGGGAAAGGATACTCATTATTTAAGAAAAAGATGTCATACCATCAATTAGTAGTTATGTTTCATTGAAGGGATCAAGGCCTTTGGTCGGCAAGGTACCCGAATGAATAAAATTTGTGGAACTAAAGAAATGTGACACCTCTTCAGTTTTTCTCATATCAATCCTATCATGTTATTTAGGCGAGAGAGGGAGTTTTCTAATATAAGACTATTTTTGTTATATACACTAGTTAGTGGTGATTTTTATGGGTGAATGAAGTGGAAATGAATCCAATGTGGATGGATTATTTAGTAAAGTATATTAAAGGATTTCTTATGAATGTATGAAGTGTAAGGTTTATCTGAATATCATGATGTGGGTCTATATTTATTAGTGGATTTATCTATAATATGATTTTAGATTTCCCGTAATAATGATTTATAATATTGGAATATTTTAGGATCGTCATGGATGGTTACTTTAATGCCGAGTGCTCAAATTTTAGGAATTGGTGTAGAGTAAAGGGAACTACATGCATCTCATAAATTTATAGGAAACCAATCAATAAGGTGTAGCATAACTCTATGTCTATTATGCGAGATGAGCCGGTGAAGTGTGACAGAGGCCTTATGTGTATGGTAGAAATATAGTTCCCCTAGACCTTTGCTTAGTAATATCATAGGCATTGATGGTAATAATTTGTTTTCTTAAATCTAACTCATCGTACCCCAAATGAGTGATAGAGTGTATAGGTTTACTCCAGATCTATTGTCCACTAGTACTTGCTTAATCCTAGTTTTTTCCTCAGTAATCTCAATATACGAGGAGGTTATGCTTCAGGCCATGTGGGGTAATTTATATTAATTGAAGATGAATTTATAAGATGGATATAGATGGTCGAATAGTTCTTGAAAATTTTTAGGGTTAATGTTATTTGGAATGCAAGACTCTTGCAAAGACACTATATAAGATGTTTTTATGTGTGAAGGAAGAATTATGGAGTTTTTATGGATATCTATACAGAATTTTTTGAGTTAGTAAATGAGGTTTTATTGGGCTTGTAATTGTGGTACAAATGGATATAGATCCCCTTGGACTACCACATGACCTCTATGGGTCGTAAAAAACACTTGCAATTGAGTGGTAGTGCTTTAAATTTGATAGTGGCAACTTGGGAGGTGTGACCTATGAGAGGTTCATAGGAATATGGGACGCATCAATAATTAACGTGATTAGATTGTCTTGTGGATGATTCTTTGTTTCTAGTGGATGTTCTCTATCCTTTGGTCATTGTTTGATATTTTCTATGCTTGGGAGGGTATCTTAGTAAATTCCTAATCTTTGATTTGTGGAACAAGAGGAATAATTGGTTCCTTTAATATCAATGTCTCAGTGATCAATCAAATCTTAGATGTATTTTTAAGCTTCATACACTAATTGGAGGCATATTCCTTTATCTTATGGAGGTGTTAATATTCATCTTCTATATACCATAATGTCTTAGGCTTAGTCTCATCTAGTGGTTTTGTTTGAGGAAGACTATCATATTTTCTACAACAATCTTGTTAAAGATATCCTCTAGAGATTCACCAAGAGGAGTGTATTGTCTCTTTTCTTGATCTTGTGATGTTTTTAGTTGTCCTTTAATGATGGAGATAGTTTTCGCACTCTGTACTATTTGAACATGCTTAGTTTTTGTCACACTCTTTGTTGTCTACTAAATTTTTATTTTTGTTAAAATACTTTGGATTTACAAAATTTTAAGGTTGATTTGAATGAATATTAGCATCTCATGAAAATATTTTAATAAAACCCTTATCTAAGATGTATTTCTCAAATTGTACCCCTTTTTATATGATTTCATTAAATTTATTCATGTAACGAACTTGAAGGTGAAAATCCATTTCTTTGTTCAGATTGGTGATTAAAATGGTAACCAATTATTTCTCTATTACAATCCATGGGATTCAATTTGCTATTGCTCTTCATAATTATGAAAAGGTAGATAATATTTCTCCATTCCTTTGTTTTATGTTACAAAATTCCATCAATATCAAGTCATTCTCAACATTGTAGCAAAAATATTTTACGAACTTATCTACTAGTTTAGAAAATGTGGTGACATATCATTTAGGAAAGTGTAGGAACCATTGAAGGCTTTCCCAACCAATATATATATAGGAATATTCACAAAAGGTAGACGCGTCATTGTAAGATACTTATTGGTAAATCATATAGAATTATTCTACATACTCTCGTGGGTATCCTTTCCTCTTTTACTTTTTGAATTTGGTTGGTTTTAAATATGAATGGAAATGGATGCGTATCATGTCTTGGTCAAATGGGCCAGGAAAATTTGTATGAACTTGTATTTACATCCTTACAATATGAGTTACAACCCTTGGAGCATATCCTTCAAATAATTCCATTATTTCTCAAAAGATGCATTTTGGGGTGCGGTAAGAGGTATATAAAGTTAGGCCTAATGGGTTTTTCTTGGTCATGGTGATTTTTTTATAACTTACAATGGCTAATATGGGTAGTGTGATCAATTTGAGACATTATTTTGGTAATTTTATTACTCATCTATTGCAATTGGGAAAGCATGGCATTGATTCACGAGGAATGTTCTCTTCTTCAAAGGAAATTTGTTTTTCAATCTGAACATGTGAAGCATGATGGTCCTTGGATGGGGTAAATATTTGATGTGGATTTGGAGGAACACATTGAAATGGAGAGGGAGTTTCTTATTGATCAGTTTCATCACATAGAAATACTAAAATATATTCTTGAGTGTAGGTAGGGGGATCTTAGATCCCATATGGTAAATCTAGATGAGAAGTTTATCCTTATATTTTTCAAAAAAGTGATGAAGCATGTCTCTTCTCTTGTCCTTCATAAAGGAGGTTCCTGAATTGTCATTTCCTTCCAATTTACTTTGGTTAGCCATGGTTTACTCATCATCTCCTCTTTGGTTTCTTCTTTCTCCTTTTGTATAGAAGTATTTTGGTATATTAATTCCTCTTATTCATCTTCTAGTTGTCCTAGGTGAGTTTGATTCATAGGTTCCATAGATCCTAATGTCATGTGTTTGATGTGTGGATGTAATTGGATGTTTTAAATTATATGGTTTTGATATGTTTAAGATAAAGTGATTATTTAACCATGTAGATGATATGTTTGTAGAGGGAGGAAATTTATATGATGATCTAATAATATGTGTGTGATAAGTGATGACAAGTAAGATTCCCTTTTAACCTATATGTATTTATCATGAATCTAACCTTGTGTAGGACGTGATGAAAGGTGTGTGATTTTCCTCATTAGTAGAGGTCTTGAGTTTTACCTCAATGATGAAGGCCTTAAATTGATAGATGAATGATGATGAGTTATGTCTTCATCAAGGTCTTTATTTTTAAACTTATTCTACCATATAAGAAGGAATATTATGTGAGGCATATGAGTATGAAGTGATTTCAAAGTAAGGATGTGTGAAATTGTATCAGATGATTAGGATGTTAATATGAATGGGTGTGTAGTACTTGTATGGTCATAAGATGGTGTATTGTAGGTTGGTGGTGTGAAAATTAGTGTATAAATGATGTTAAGATCTTGTTTATTTTTTATGAGAATAAAATGATGATAGGAGAAAGATGATTTTGACCACCTTATGTGAGAAGGTCAAGTAAATGGTGTTCATTTATTACAAGGATATATGAAAATGTGTGCATGTATACTTTTCTTAATGTTAAATCAAATGAAGCAAGAACTACCACCTAAAATAGTTCTACAATTTAGCTAAAACAAAGCATAAACACCATCATGATAAGAATTAAACAAGTGTTAGATGCTAGCATTCATAAATATAAAATTTTAAACTAACAATGCTAAATATCTAAACTCCTCTATTCTCTAACAACAAATAAATGAATGGACCTAAGTAAGCTCCATGGGTATCAAAATAGTTGTCCTTAATGTTCCAAGAACGTAGGAACGGGCCTAATCAAAGTTGGGCTACAAGACCCTTTTGACACCTCCCATATGACCCAAGCACTTTAAGAAAGAGGCTTAACTCTTCAAGATGATGAACTCTCAAAAGGGCAAGGTGCAAGCTCTTAGTCTCTTTTGCTATATGCTTTGCATTTGCTCTCTTAGAAAGTTTAGGTGTAAGTAAAAGGTAGGTGGAGGGCTCTTTATATTACCCAAAGGATAAAGGATTCAACACATTCTCATGAATGTGGGATAAATGTAAAACATGATTAGGAATGGATAATGTTGCTTTATTAAAGGTAACCTTACTTTAGAAGGGTTTAATACATGTTTAGCAAGTCATGGGAGTTGGGGGTATTTTAATTAATCAAAGGTGATTAATTAATAGGTAGTGTAAGCTTATAGAAGCCAATTAGAAGAATATTAATGTGATTTAGGCTATTATAATGGGATTAAATCAATTAAATATTGATTTATTAGTTAAATGGAAGGAAAATCTAATTAATTAATAATAATTAATTAGTCTAGGTAGAAGGGTGATTTATTAATGGAAGGTCGTTAATTAGGGTATTTGTTGGATAGGCAACTTAATTAATTAGCTTAGTGTAATTAATTAATGATGATATGAGGGAAAATGAGCACTTTTGATGATATGTCGTTGATTTGTGAGAAAGGGGATAATTAGCGCAATTTAAGTATTTAAATTGCTTGGGCATAATTATAGGTGTCTACATTTGCCCCTCTTTGGGGTGGCGTAAGTGATGCCACTTCAAAGATAGTAGATAGAAGAGATTTTGAAGAGATAGAAGAAAAATTAGTAGGAGGGAGAGATGCCCCCTCGAGTGTCGATGGGGTGATGAAGGAAGTCGATCGACGATCGAAAAAGATGAGAAGTAGGTAGAAGAATGGGGACGAGGGGAGAGAAGAGCTTAACCTCTAGCTACTTATTTGTTTGGAACAAATTTGATGTCATCATATTGCCATAGGAACTACATCATCGGTCCTTATGAAAAATATAAGCATACGACAAAGGTAGAATGACATGAAAAGCCATACTATGAACAATTATCCATTGCTAAAAGTACCAAATCCATGCAACATACAATAATGCAATGCAATACGAGAAGGAAACAAGCTCATATAATAGGGAAAACAAGTACGAACGCACATATCCAACCCAACAACGGTCAAGACAGTTGTACAAATATTTTGTTATCAGTGCTGAAGAGATCCACAAGTTCATGATTGATGACAAGGGTTAAAAATGATGCCCCAAGCAAGGATACATGCAAGGGGAAAGGAAAATGGACATGGGGTCCATGAAAAGCGTTTGTGCGAAACAAACACCAGGCAACCAAAAGTGCCCTAGAGTACAAATGAAGCAAGCAACTAGCTTTTGTGAATGGTTGTGAATCCGGTGATCCGTGAGTCGTATTAATCAGGGAAGATGTGAGACAAACCAACAAGATATGGAGAAAATACCATGCGCAAGACACAAGTTTCAGTCGTAAGAAGCAAGTTACCATTTTGTAGGGTGTTTTACTTTTTAGGAATTTTTTGAAAAATTTTGCCTTGTTTTTAGATTTTTTTGATATATATATATATATTGTTTTTGTTGTTTTTGCTTTCTAAACCATGGTGAACAGTAGAATAAAGTAGAAGAAGAAAGTGAAGGGCCTAGGGGCAACAGAAAGTGCCCTAGGTGGAAGAAAAGAGAAACAAACGACAAATAATGTCCTTGTTTAGTGGAAAAATGAAGAAAAATAATTATTTACGAGGGTGTGAAGAAGAATAAAAATCGCTAGGGAGCAATAAAATTGTCCGGGAGAAGAAAGGGGTATTGGACAAAAAAATGCCCCAATACAGTGAAAAATAATTATTCCACAGCGAACAGAGGAGAAAACGGTGAGCGAAACGGTGTCCTGGCCGTCGATCAGTGAAAAATAGGCTAATATACCCCCCAAGGGGGGTAAAAACATCACAATCAGTTCATTTTAACCACTTAGTTTATGGTGATCGCACATGATCATTTGAGGCATCTTTGTGGATTGTAGATGATAGATCTATAGACAATATCAAATGTTTTTTTCAAGTGTTATTTTGATATCTATAGACGGGATGATATGATTATATTGTTGCGGGGAGGGGGGATAGATTTTTGATTATGTGCAACCCCTCTTGCCCCATTGATGATATGATATGTGATGATTAGCTTAGTATACATGTATGATGTAAAACTTAGCTTTTTTTATATATATGATGTATAGATGATGCTAGATGTGATGATAGTGATGGTAATGTGATGTGAATGATAAAAAAATAGAGCACATGCAAGAAACATAGCCAAATGCTACAAAGAACACTAGGAATCAATGCAATACACCATGAATCACCATGCCTTATTAACAAGTAACAAAACACAACCAAATGCATTAAGAAAGAAAGAAAGAATTAACACACTAGCATGTCGAAATCCACTACAATATGCACAAGCAAGAATGAATCTATTCTAAGGAAGAAAAGATAAACTATGACAAAGTACACCCAAGCAACAAACAACTCAAAAGTGAGCACGTAAAACACTATACAAGCAACAAACAAAGCAAGAAAACAAGACAATGCAAGTAAATGTTTTTGTAAGATATGTTTTCATAAACTGATTTTCTATTGTTTAGGTTTTTATGAAACAATTTTATATTGTTTTGGTGTTTTGTGAAACAATTTTCTATTGTTTTTGTGTTTTCACGAAACAATGTTCTATTGTTTTTGTGTTTTCTCGAAACAATGTTCTATTGTTTTTGTGTTGTTCTCGAAACAATTTTCTATTGTTTTTGTGTTTTTCTCAAAACAATTTTATATTGTTTTTGTGGTTTTAACAGATTTTCCAAAGCTATGTGCAGGTAACCAAGAAAGCATGGATGCCCCCAATGTTAGGTGGGGAATATACAAGGGCAGAAGCCATGCGCTTATGAACAAGAAGGTGAACTCGTTGAGTTGCCCCTAACGTAAGATGGGAAATAATGAAAGACCACATCCCTCACAGATGAATAGAAGAAGGCAAAGCCGGATCAAGGTTGGACAAAATGGTGTGCACAAGGAAACTCGAAGGTAGAACCAGTCCAGGCAAAAGACAACTACCCTTCTAATACAGAATGCTTGTGAACAATGAATCCTCCCGAGGCGCCGGAAACTAGTTTTCACCCAAGGACTTGTCCAAAGTGCCACAATTGCGTGGTTTTCACTAGTGGATGACCTGTTTTCTCTTTTTCTTTTTCTGATTTTTTATTTTATTTTATTTTCTTGATGTTTTTGTATTTTTTGATTTTTTTTTTTATTTTTATGACTTTCTTGTGCCATGTTTAGGCATAAAACCTCTTAAGATGCATGGCATTCATGGGCTCCCAAAGCTCATCACCATTAGGGTGAGCAACTTGTATGCCCCTATGCCATACTTGACAACTATGACATAGGGTCCTAACCAAAGTGTGGTTCGAACTTCCCTTTATTTTCTCTCTCTCGCTCCGGTGTTGAACTAGTTCTCCTTCATAACTAAATCACCCACCTCAAACTGGCGAGGGATGATTCTTTTGTTGTAGTTGCGGGAGATTCTGTGTTGATATACCTTCAGGTGATTAAGAGCACGAATGCGCCTCTCATCTAGGAGCTCTAACTCAACCAATCTTGCCACTCGATAATCTTCATCCTTATCCAAATAGTCCTAAAGATAAATTTGTAGGGATGGGAGTTCAATCTCTAAAGGGATGATAGATTATGTCCCGAACACTAGGGAATATGGCGTCGCACCCGTAGGAGTGTGAATTGATGTTCGGTAGGCCCAGAGGGCTGGGTGGATTTGTAGGTGCCAATTTTGACTAGTTTTGCTAACCATCTTCTCCATTATCCTTACCAAAGTCTTGTTTGTTGCCTCAACTTGTCCATTACCCTGAGGGTAATATGGCATGGACCATTTTAATCTAATTTGGAACCATTGGCAAAGACCTTTCACAATTTTGTTCTTAAATGACTTCCCATTATCTGTGACAATGGTTGCGGGATACCATATCAATAAATAATGTGATTCATGATGAATTTAGAAATCTGTGCTCCTATGACATAGGTTAAAGGGACAGCCTCCACCCATTTTGTAAAGTATTCTGTAGCTATGATGATATGTGTATGACCATCAGATGAGGTAGGAGTAAGCTTCCCTATTAGATCAAGTCCCCATTTAGAGAATGGCCATGGGGTAGTGATTGGTTGCAATGGTTGCGATGGAGCATGGATGAAATTTCCATACTTTTGGCAAAGCACACATTTTCTAACATAATTACAACAATCAGTTTCCATGGTGGGCCAATAGTAACCTACTCTTAACAGTTTCTTAGCCAAGACCATTCCGTTTGTATGTGCTCCGCATACTCCTTCGTGTACTTCTTTAATTGCCTGGATTGACTCCATCACATCCAGACAACGTAATAGATTCCCATCGTAGCCATGACGATAAAGTGTACCTCCTAAAAGGGTGTAATGGGCTATCTAGCGAATCAGGATTTACTTTTCAGAATGGGAGATATTGGGAGGGAAAGTACTATCCTTAAGATAGGTGAAGATGGGTTCATACCATGGGGAATGGGGACCAACAACCTCACAAGCCAGGAAATATTCCGGCATGTCATACACGGGCTGGCATAGATTTTCTATGAAGAATGGCATATCATTGTTCCCTGGTGGAATACGAAGCATAGATCCCACCGTTGCCATGGCATCCACCGATCTATTCTGTGCTCTTGGAATCTGCTCAAAGGTGATGCACACAAAATACTCCTTTAGAGTTTCCACTAACTTTTTATAAGGTATGAGCTTATCATCCTTAACTTTATACTCATCATTAACATGTTTGATGATTAGCTGCGAATCACCTACAGCCTTAACATGGTGAATATTCCACTTGATGGTTAGCTTCATCCCTGCAATGAGTGCTTCATATTCCACAATGTTGTTCGTGCGTAAGGAAGGCCAAGGCGGAAAGCCTGTGGTATAGGATCACCCAAAGGAGTAATAAGGACCACTCCTGCACCTGAACCATGAAACGTAAAAGATCCATCAAAATGTATCTGCCATATGATAGATTCTTCAATGTAGAGAAAATATGCATCTGGCAGATCCAGACTCAAAGGTTTTGTGCTTTGCAAAGGTGCTTCCGCTAGTTGGTCGGAAAGTACTTTTCCTTTAACTGATTTTTGATGGACAAATTCTATATCAAACTCACTGAGTAGAATGATCCAATTAGCCATTCTACCTGTGAGGGTGGGTTTGGACAACAAATACTTGAGTGGGTCGACCTTGGATATGAGCTTGGTCTTAGTATTTAGCAGGTAATGGTGAAGTTTCTAAAAGGTAAAAATGACAACCAAGCAAGCCTTTTCAATCTGAGGATAATTAAGTTCATAGGTGATGAGGGTGCGACTCAGATAGTACACCACTTTCTCTTTATGGCTAAGGTCATATTGGGTGAGCAGTGCACCAATAGCATATTGCGTAGCGGAAATATAGAGCAAAAGTGGTTCTCCTGGAGTAGGAGGCATGAGGACAGGTGGATTAGCCAGGTATTATTTAAGAAAAGCAAAGGCTTGCTGTTGCTCGGGTCCCCAAAGGAAAGCGACGTCCTTTTTAAGAAAATGGGTGAATGAGTGACATTTATCTACAAGCTGGGAGATAAAGCGGCGAATGGCTTGAATTTTCCCTTGCAAGCTATGCAGTTGCTTGATATTCTCAGGTGGAGGCATTTCAGTGATGGCAGACACTTTAGTGGGATCTACCTCAATACCTCATCTCGACACAATGAAGCCCAATAGTTTCCTAGATAACACACCGAAGACACATTTCTTTGGATTCAATCTGACTTTGTATTCACGCAGGCGTTCAAAGATACGCCACAAAATGATAGGATGATCCTCTCTTGTTTTGGACTTTCCCAGGATGTCATCTACGTAGTCTTCCATGATGTCATGAATCATATCGTGAAAGATTACTGTCATGGCCCGCTGATAAGTTGCTCCCACATTCTTAAGGCCAAATGGCATCACCTGATAACAGAAGGTGCCCCAAGGAGTTGTGAAATCTATTTTGTGTTGGTCTTCCTCAGTGATCTTAATTTGATTATAACCGAAAATCCATCCATGAGTGATAGCATTTTGTACCCTGTGGTTGAGTCAACAATCATGTCAATGTTGGGCAATGGAAAGTCATCTTTAGGGAAAGCTTTATTGATGTCCCTAAAATATGTGCAGATTCAGATACTAATAGGTTTCTTCTGGATAGGAACAATGTTTGATATCCATTCAAAATAATCAATTGGCCTGATGAATCCTGCTGCAAGTAATCTTTCCAAATCTTCTTTAACTAACAACGCCACTCTTGGGTGCATCTTTCGGAGCTTTTGTTTGATAGGCTTAGTGTCTGCGTGCACAATGTGCATGAATAAAGTTAGATCTAAGCCGGGCATGTCTTTGTAAGACCATGTGAACACATCAATAAAATCTCGCAGTAGCATAGTGAACGTCTTTTGTTCTCTGGCCGAGAGTGATGCTCCCAATTTTACTATCTTGGGATCTTCTTGATGCACCAATATTGACATCAATGGTTTCTTCAACTAACAATTTTTATAAATCCTCCATACATGTAGGATCGGGGTAGGTTGAGATCTTCATCCAAGGATGTCTCCATGAGATTTTCATCCTTGGCATGGTCACTTTGTTTGTCCTTTGATTTTCTTATTTGTTTGTCACCAGAGTTCCTCAAAGAGGTTTTCATTGTGTGACTTGGACATTTATTTTTGCCGAGGCTTTTCTTTAGAACTATTTCCCTTGATTTTCTTTAAATTTTGTTGACCACGAAGTTCATCCTCCTCGCCGAAGTAGGCGCAGGTGTCTAAGTTGATAAAGAAACCCTTCTTGTGATCTCCAATGGGAATTGTATCCCTTATGCCCATGAACTCTACAATAGCCTCGTCATTCTCGAATAAATCTAGTGGCATGTGACGTTGTTGGTCCCATTCAACAAGGGAAGGGTACACAAGGTCAAGGGTTGGTTTGGTGGGGGTTATGGTCAGGACAACATTGTTCATGAAAAGGTTCATGGAGGTCAGATCCTCATATAGGCTACAATGGGAATCCGTATCATTGTCTAGGTACTCGAAGCTATCCTCATGCTCAGAACAAGTCACATCTTGATCATTGGGGTGTGCTCCATAAGGGCGAATCCCAATGCCATATCTTTCTATTTTGAAATGTGGAAGAGGGACTGGTTCTCTTTGTCCTTGTTCATTCCTCCCACATCCTAGGCCTTTGTAGCCCATGGAGTACATCATTCTACTATATTTTTCATATTCTAGGGTTTGATAAAAAGATGGTTGAGTGTCCTCAAGGACCTAAGTAGTAGGTGGATCAAGTAATTTTTCCTCAGCTAACAAGCCTCCAGGTAGGAATGACCCAATAGTGTGTTCCTCTCTAGGTCTCCTGAAGTGGTAGTTGGGTCGACCTCTAGTCTTGGGCGACAAGGAGAGGTCAGAAACCAAGAGTGCTTGTTGTACATTATACTCCCCACAACCATATTCCAGAATTTTCATCTCCCATGAATCAAATGGAGATGTGGAAGTGGACACCCCATGAGTGTAAGAACTAAGAGAATTTGAATCTACTCGAGATTCCATGGCCTCAGAATGAAGAGGGACAGCTATATCTGTGGAGGGACATGCATATGTACCCTTTCATGCAAAGCTATTAAGAGCTCTACAATGAGAAAAGGGCTCTGAATCTCCTGGTATTGTAACCATATGTCCCTCATGCTTTAGCTTGATGCATTGATGAAATGTTGATGGCACGGCCTACATGGCATGAATCCATGGTCGGCCTAAAAGCATATTATATGGAAGTTCCAAGTCTAGGACATGAAACTTTGTCTGATGGAAAGTGGGGCCCACCTCCATGGGTAGCGTAATGGTGCCTACTGACTCTCTTTCCGCGTTGTTGTATGCGGTGATAGTAATAATATGGGACTCAAGATCTTCCTCCATATGTCCCAATTGTTTGACCAGCTTAAGCGTGTAGATGTTCAATCCCGATCTGTTGTCCACAAGCACCCATTTGATTTTCTTGCGGGTGACAACTACCTTGATGTACAAGGGAATATTATGTGTAGGATTCATGGCAGGGATCTCCCTATGGTTGAAAGTAAGATGCTCACTTGATGCAATATTTTCCACCGCAGCTTGAAGGTATGTAGGATCGACTTCTAAAGGCACTCCCGACCCCTGAAGAGTTTGATACAAAATGTCCTTATGCACATTGGATATATTGATAAGATCTAAGATTGAGATCTTAGCAGGTGTCCTCTCAAGTTGTTCTAAAAGGTTATATTTATCAGTTTGCGGGGTCAACAGAGACGGTTCTTGAATCATGAGGCGGGCACGCCTTGTTACCATAGACATCCTTTCCCTTGATCTAGATGGTATTGACACAATCAACGGGGAGTGAATATGTCCAATAAGTGAATCATAATGATTGTTATCTCTTTTGGTATATAAGTAATTTGTGGTTTTATAGGTTTGAGATGACTCTCCCCGATCCGGCTTTGTCTTTTCCGACTTATCATGCTTGGGGAATGGTTCCTTATAAATCCCCATTTTCTCGTTAGGTTTTTACATGTGGCAAGGGTTATCCACCTCTATCTCCCCGTTGTCAATGAGGTCTTGAATATAGTGGCAAAGTCACAAACATTTGTCTGTTTTATGACCTTTAACGCGATGCATTTCACAATATTCATGCTCCTTATACCATGAAGGTTTAGGAGCGTTGTCATCAAATGGTTGCATTATAGGATAGGTCATCATGTTGGCCGCATCCAACTATTTTAGTATGAGGGACAATGGTTCATTGAGGGAGGTGAATGTTCGTCGCTTTGGTGGTGGTTGAATTGGGCCCTTGGTTAGTTTAAAAGGTTGACTGGTTTGGACCATTTGAACATGTTTGGAATCAGTGATTCCATCTCCCACCACATTTTTGTTTTTGTTAAATATCTTTGGCTTTTCAGTGGGTTTGACACTTTAGTTGCCTTTAGATTGGGTTTTGAGGGTGCCTTTGGCAATGAGAGCCTTTTCTATTTGAATCCCTTTCTCGATAACCTCCTCAAAGGTGTGAACACAATGCATTTAGAGGTGGAAAGCTATATCGGGTTGAGATTAGGGACGAAAATATGACTGGACAGGTTGCTTCTCAGGGAAAGCACAAGGGAAGCGACTAGCTATCCCTCTCCATCGTTGGAGGAAGCTAGCGAAGGTCTCATTTGGGCGTTGTTTTGTGCCGCACAAGTCTACCATGGTGATGTCACTCTCTATGTTATACGAGAAATGATGAACGAATCTTTCGCGCAGTCGCCGGTGAAAATTGATCCTTGTGGTAAGCGCGTAAACCATTCCAATGCTTGACCTCTGAGACTCTTAGGAAAAATTTTGATGAGGTAATTATCACTACAAGACACCTCTTGACATGCCATGTAGAAATCTTTAACATGATCCCTTGGGTCTCCCTTTCCTTTGTATTTGTCAAACTTTGGCATATCAAATTTCTTTGGAAAGGGTTGAAGGGTCATTGTCTTATCAAAAGGATAGGGGCATAGTTCTTTGTATTGGTATTTCCTAATACTCCCTATATTGCTCTCTTGTATGCTCGCAAGCATTGCTTTCATAGATTGCACTTCTTGTGTGAGCAATTGTTCTCTAGTGGGAGAAGCAGGTACATGTACATGATGATACCCCGTGTCTTCTTCTCCTTGTTTTTCTCAACGGAGTTTGTGGATCCTAAACTTAGGCCTTGACTTTTGAACATTCTTGTTTGTTTCTTTCTGTACCTAGAAAGTAAGCAAAGCTAGTTTTTGGCTTAGGTTACTGAGTTGTTGTTGGATTGTGACTTGGTTTGTGTCTTCTTCATCTAAAGGTTATTCCTCTTCGTATTGTGGAGGTTCTTCCCTTGTCTCATGTTCTATCTTGTTTCTTCATGGAACTTTGATGAGGGGTATTCTATGCCCTACCACTTTATCATTTTCTACGTAAGAAGTGGAAGCATGCTACTTTGTTAAAATATCTTCCATATTGATTAGGGCGTTCTTCCTTCGTAGTGTCATTTGTAGGTAATATTGGTTCATTCTCGATGGGCAATTTGGACCCCTAATTCCATGACCCGTGCCAACACTCTATCTTTGTTTCTAAGGATAAACTCATCTAGTAGAGTGGAGTCAAAATAAAAGTCAGCATGTGGTGATTCTAATTCATTTCCACTATGATCAACCATTTCTTCTGTTTCCTTTTCTGCAGAAAATAGTGGTCCTAGATCGTGTCCAATAAATGGGTTTGACCCTTGTCTGTTAGAGGTTTCCCAAGCTTGCGCCTGTTGTTCCTCATATGTTTGTTTCTTTAACCCTAGACGTGTCTTGAGCCATGTTTTCATGATAAATTTCACTACAAGTAAGTTGTAGATTTGTTCAAAATTTAATGAATACCCCTAAGTATAACACAAGATGTACGTGTTAAGAGTAAATTAATAGTGTGAGAATACCAATGTGATAGAGTGATAAAGTCACCAATGAAACAATCGTTTGGTACCAAAACTTAATCAAATGAATTACCTCCTAGACTACGTTTCAAAGTAATTTGTGACACCAGATGATTAACAAGATGTCTCCACTTATGCCAAGTTCAAAGGAATGAACAAGATGTAAGTAAATACATGAAGTTAAATGCGATCTCCCAATCAAGATATACGATGAGCAAGCTCAAGTCTGATTAAGACCTATATCTCAAAAAGTGCCAATTACAATTTGTGAATGACACAACAATATCACCAAGATATGTTAACCCACTTTGCAAGAAAGTGAAGTATTGATATCGAGGTGTTATTGATATAACATGCACAAATGGTAGTGCCTAAAACCTTTTGAAATCGAGGTAATAATAAAACCAAACAAAAAAACTCAAAGTGTAGCTAGGAATAGTGAAGAATGTGTGCGGCAGAATCGTGACAATATAGGTATTTATGTCGAGTTTACAAGAAACAAGACGTAAATATCGAAATTGTAATGATACGAGACAAACAAGCTAACTCCTCTATGGAAGTCCACAGTGATGAACCACACCTAACTACAATGACAATCTTGACATGGGTATCAAGATCACAATGGCTACCAAATGACGTGAAAATGCCTCCACTCACTTTAGACGTTTAACTAACCCAGCCACAAACATGGATGGGCGTAAACGGACATAAAAGTGAGAGAAACAGTCGAATGGAAACACAAAGGTAATCACACCTCTTTTGATCAACAAAGTGTCAAAAGAATATGAAGGAAATAAATCAAGAAAAATGACGAAAAATGCTAGCCTCACTTTAATGAGTTTCACTCGCCCTTACGCAAGTAAAAACTAGGCGAAAGTAATATGTCACACGTTTCTCAAAAAGAAGGTTCACAACTCAACACTGTTTTAAAATGGTCAAAGTGGGCTCCTGGCCAAAGTATATTCTCCTAGGTGGTTCTCTTGCCCTAGGTGTTACAAAGTTACCACGAGCGAGTGCGATTTACCCAAAAAGTCACACTGACTAGTTTGGGAGTATCTCGGCTTTACTTTACCCCCTTCAAGAACAGTAGGCAACTAGTGCGTCTACATGTACTATCACTGGGGTCACCACAATAGAAAACCTGTAACTCTATCTCACAAAGGAATCACTAGTCAAGTAGGTAGTGAGCACTTCTGTTTTGTCCACAAGGTTCCCTCTTGCGTGGACTACTTTGGGGTTCCTGGAACCACCCCCATTGTTGTAGCTTAAGGCGTTATGCCAAAGGGGTTATGTTCCAATTGAGCGGAGAGGGACGTACCCTTTTCTAAAACCTGCAATACAGTGTTTTGAATATGTTGTTCTTTTTATCTTGTTTAATTAGGTGTGGTTTGTTTGAACACCTTTTAGCAACCTGTATAACAACTTTATTAGTAGTTTTTGATTTTGTTTTGGTTCTTCCTTTCTTTGACAAGCATTTTTAGGTCTTGCACTCAAGCGTTAGTAGTTCTCCAAGAAAATCACATTATTTAAAAGAGGATTAAGAGTTGCTTTTGATTCTCAAGATCATCCAAGGATGCAAGATAAGAGCATACACAACAAATAATCCAACTAAAAAGTAAATAAAATCTTTTCAATCAATGAACCATACAAAATTCTTGATAAATGTTCATTCCCTTAAACCAAAAGTGAAAGATGAAGTTTCCAATTTACCAAATGTTATAAAATGAAGACTAAAGTTGCTTTTGATTCTCAAGATCACCCTAAGGTGCAAGAGAAGAGCATACACAAACTTTATCCCAACTATATAGAAATGGAAAACTTCAAATCAAAGGACTATTGAAAAATGCTTTGTAAAAGGTTCATTCCCTTAAGCAAAATGAATAATCAAGTTTCCAAGTTTAATCCCAATGTTAACAAGATAGAGATCAAAGTTGTTTTGATTCTCAAGATCACCAAAAGGTGCAAGAGAAGAGAATACACACGCTTTGGTCTAAATCGAGTAAGCATGGAAATACAACATTCATCAAAACATTAGACATGTTAGAAAATGACTAGTTTTAAAATAATAGAAAAACTTGTAACTTATGTAAGTATAAATCCTAAATTTATGTTTTCATTGCATATTTAACTTCAATACCTTTCCAACTCAAAAACAATGGAGTCATTTCAAGTTCGGGAACAAAATTTATGGCCTTCGGAAGATGGGTTACACACATGCTCTTATGCTTATGGGTATGCACTTGACATGCACTCAAAAAATGTCAAAGAAACGTCCCTTAATCTGCAAAATGGGAAAAATTTTCCAACCAAGATTCAATTTTGACAACAACTCATTACATTAATATATGAATAGAAGACTCAACGCTATCAAACATTAACATACATGCTCAAGAATTTAAGATTTTCAAGAAATTGACAAAACTAGCATGTTGAATGATGAAAAAGTAAGCTCTAAAAAAGAAAACATAATGAAATCTTGAAATTTTCTCACCAAGATTAAATTTTGACAGCAACCCACCACATTAATATGTAAATAGAAGACTCAGCACTATCAAACACTAACCTACATGCTCAAGAATTGAAAATTTTCAAGAAATTGAAAATTTTTTGAAAATTTTCAAGAAATTGAAAAACTAGCATGTAAAATGTTGAAAAAGTAAGCTCTAAAAATGAAAACATGATGAAATCTTGAAATTTTCCCATCAATTCCAATTTTGACAGCACTTCACCTCCTTCATACCTACAAGGAATACCCAACACATACAAACTCAACAAAAAAAAGTTAACAGAAACAAGTTAGATCAACATGTGTAAAAGAGGGTTAATAACCAAAAATAAAACTTAACTACAAAAACTTGAATTTAAGTGCAAAGGACAATGGAGTAAGTCCCACCGGGCATGCCAAATGGGTGCATGTATACTTTTCTTAATGCTAAATCAAATGAAGTAAGAACTACCACCTAAAATAGTTCTACAATTTAGCTAAAACAAAGCATAAACACCATCATGATAAGAATTAAACAAGGGTTAGATGCTAGCATTCATAAATACAAACTTTGAAACGAACAATGCTAAATATTTAAACTCCTCTATTCTCTAACAACAAATAAATGAATGGACCTAAGTAAGCTCCATGGGTATCAAAATAGTTGTCCTTAATGTTCCAAGAACGTAGGAGGAATGGGGCCTAATCAAAGTTGGGCTCAAGACCCTTTTGACACCTCCCATATGACCCAAGCACTTTAAGAAAGAGGCTTAACTCTTCAAGATGATGAACTCTCAAAAGGGCAAGGTGCAAGCTCTTAGTCTCTTTGCTATATGCTTTGCATTTGCTCTCTTAGAAAGTTTAGGTGTAAGTAAAAAGGTAGGTGGAGGGCTCTTTATATTACCCAAAGGATAAGGATTCAACACATTCTCATGAATGTGGGATAAAGGTAAAACATGATTAGGAATGGATAATGTTGCTTTATTAAAGGTAACCTTACTTTAGAAGGGTTTAATACATGTTTAGCAAGTCATGGGAGTTGGGGGTATTTTAATTAATCAAAGGTGATTAATTAATAGGTAGGTGTAAGCTTATAGAAGCCAATTAGAAGAATATTAATGTGATTTAGGCTATTATAATGGGATTAAATCAATTAAATATTGATTTATTAGTTAAATGGAAGGGAAATCTAATTAATTAATAATAATTAATTAGTCTAGGTAGAAGGGGTGATTTATTAATGGAAGGTCGTTAATTAGGGTATTTGTTGGATAGGCAACTTAATTAATTAGCTTAGTGTAATTAATTAATGATGATATGAGGGAAAATGAGCACTTTTGACGATACATCGTTGATTTGTGAGAAAGGGGATAATTAGCGCAATTTAAGTATTTAAATTGCTTAGGTGTAATTATAGGTGTCTAGAGAAAAGGAGGGATTATGTGTCTACAAGTATGAAGAGTTAAGGTATGTGAGATTATAGGGTCAATAAATGGAATATAAAACAAATGAGACTATTTATGTGTGATAATGGGAGATGGTCACAATGGTTTATGGGGATTGAGTGTAAATACTTTGAAAAGGGGGTGAAAATGGTATATATACAATATGGAAAATGAATATGGTAATAGGTAGGATAAACAAGATGTGATGGGGACGGAAATGTGAAAGGGTGAGGACAACTACGGAGAATGGATTATACAAAGGATTTTATGGTGACGGTGGTAGGAATTTTGGAACACACACATGCACGTGTGCACACACACACACACACACATACATACAATAGACAAGGTGAGTATTAATGTGAATGAGGATGGGCGGTAGAATAATGTTGAATATGTGGAATATGTAAATATAGGGTGGGATGAATAGAAATGGACATGATGGTAATATGATAAATGTATAGGACATGATAGTGGGTAGAAGGTAATGTATATTGTAAATCATTGGATTTATGAAAAGGTGTATAAAAGTGTATGGAAATAAGAAAAAAAAGTGGACATATATATGTATAAAGGTACAATATGGTAATGTGAGATGAAGGGGGTCAGTGAGATAGGTGTATAGGATTAAGAGTACTTCAAATGAGAGATAAAGGTGTATGTATTAGAGTATATTTATTGAATACGGATGTATTTAATATGAGGAAAGTTTTATGGAGTGATGTGTGGATTTTTCTATGTACACATAAGTGTGCAAAAGGTGTAGGAAAGGTAAAATATAGATGTGGGTAATATAATTGTCAAAATGAATGAGGATGTATAGACTAAAATGTAAGACAATAGTAGGATGTAAAAATTTTATGAGGTATTTGGATGAATGGATGTATACATAAAGGAATAATTAAGGTAGGTGGGTTAAGGGAGGAATTCATATAACGAAAGGTAAAAGGGGTGTACGGATATATGCACATGGAATGGAAGGGGGTAGAAGTTATACAATTCAGTTATATGTATGGGTGAATGGGAATAGGATGGGATATATGGATAGGATAATCTATATGAGATTATGTTGAAGAGTATATGATGTGGGAGGTGAAATTATGTGATGGATATGTAAATGTGGAATGTGTACAACATAGGAACATGAAGGGGATAGTGTACATATATGTAGGGCTAATGATGTGCAATAGGAAAGGTGAAAGTATATACACTAAGATAGGTTTATGATATATGGTGTGATGGGATTTCATGGAAGATGGGAGTAGATATGGTATATATAAGGTGGTGGAAATATATGCTATAAAGTAGATGTGAGGATAGATGTGGTAGATATATGATATGAAGCATAGTGATAAGGGATGACGAAAGTTAGGAATAGATATGAAAGGTATAGAATGATAATATAAAACTTAATGAAGGATGGTATATATTTATAATGATATGGTATGGGGTAAAAAGGAGTTCAAAGATGAGTGATTTTGTTCAAACCTTATACATGGTCAAAATGATAAAAGTAGGTGATAATGGTCGCAGTGTGATTCAAATGGTCAAAGTGGATCAAATGGATGAAACGATCAAAATGGGTCAAATTTAATGAAAATGGTCAAATGGGGTAAAAGTAATGAACAATGATAAAATAATTAAAAGTGATGAATGATGATCAAGAAGTCAAAAGTGTTGAATCTTTGGAGAGTGGTCAAATAAGGTCAAAGTGGTAAATAGTGATCAAAGGATCAAGAAGATAATGATGATGGTCAAAGGGTAAGTGATGATGTTAAAGATGATGTGATGAAAGGTTAGTGTGATGAGTAAAGCTAGTGTTATAGTGTTCATTGGTCTCAATAAGGATCAAGAAACAATAAAAAGAAAAACACACCCTAACTAGTCAATTGGAATTACAACCAAACTATATCCCACCTTTAATACCTCACACTAATGGTGGCACCAATGAGGTCACGAAGCTAGAAGGGTATACCTCCACTTATGTTCTAGTGTGGATCTATTGGTGAGTATCTTCGAGTGGTGTTTTTCTCCCTGCACTATAGCCCAATTATGAAAAAAAGGATACCTAACTAGGTTACACTATCTATCTAGGTGAGTCCCCTATATACTTGGCAATATGATGGGGCCCAAGTCAATGTTGCAAATATGTTGTCCGAGGCCCGATTATTAGGACGTGGAAGCCCCTAAATTCATGTCTCTCTTAAAATAAGTAGATACTTAGCCAATAATGACAATTTTCCTTGAATTTATATGCCTGTCCGAACATGGGATGCGATTGTGTGTGTGGTGATGAAATCCAAGTCTATGATAAGTGTGTGGTGATCAATTCCGCATCACATTACCCCTAAAAAATAAAATAGGAAGGAGGTTATGTTATTTTTATCTCCCATATCACCAAGTGGTGCGAGGAGAGATCATACACAACCTAGTTCTAGGTTACAAACATACCAAAAATAAAATTTGATAATGTACAAAATTAAACACATAGAAAAAGAAATATATGGATAAACACATGTTTTTTTATATTAGCTCTTGGACCACTTAGACCTATAAAACTAAGGTTTAGTAGTTTTGGTATAAGTTAAATCTTTGAAAAATGCTCAAAACCTACACATATTTAAATATGATGTTACATAGATCGATAACAATGTTAACAAAGATGAATATGATGATTTCTTGTAAAAATAATGTAGCTATCATAATCACGATGTGATCAAAATAGTCATAATGTGGTTATTATAATTTTATCGATGTTTTTGCACATATGAATACTTAAAAATGATGTTAGTTTTTTTATTACATCACATTGTAATAATTAGGACATGGATATAAGCAATTAAGATGCATACATAAGAAATTATGATCCTATAAGTGCTTGTTACAAACCAAAGAAGGAACCAAAAATTAGAGAATGAAAAATGTGATTTTTGGTTAGACGGGATGATGTTTGTTATCTAGAAACTATTCATACGTGGAATAAATGATCAAAAATAAAAATAATATATTTTAATACCTTCTTATTTGAGAACAACGTATTTAACATTGAATACAAATTTTTACGAGGTGAAAATGACTCTGTCTTGAGAGATTATGATGTTAACACTAGTTTGTTTCCTAGTACACAAAAGTGACATTATCATTAGCTATAAGGACGTTATTAGGAACAAAAATGATTCTACACAATGAAGACAGAAAAATGGAAGGAAAAATTTAGAATTTTCTCTTCTATACACCTTTATGATTCGACTTTTTCATAACTCATTATTTAGGGTTTAATGATAAGGAATAGATAAAAATACTAAAGTGGAAATTCCCATCGGGAATGAAAATAATTTTTGTGGGAAATTTTGTGTAACAATGGTGAATATAAAGATGGATCTAACCTAGTAATGCACTCTACACTCTAACTCCCGCTAACACCTCAAGATAAGGTGATGAAGGTTCCCACTCAAGCTACAAGTAAGAGTACAATGGATGTATCCTCACTCCACAAAATGAAATCAACTCCATGGTGATTATATACGGATTCAAGATATAAATGGATGTAATTAATGTAATAGATAACTTTTTGGTTGTACTCAAATCTTCTCTCCAATCAATCAACGTGCAAGTATGAAAAGGGCTCTTGGATGCACTTTTTGGCAGAGTTTGCTTACTTTCTCAAGTGATGATAAAATGGGGGTGTCCACTCCAATTTATAGAGTTATTTTGGCCAAATTAAGGGATAATATTGATTGATTATGTTTCCATTTTTTTGTCACATGTAAAATTTGAAATTATGGTCATGAAAACCAATGCCCCGCTTGAAAAATTCCTCTCCCCCTCATTGTAAACCCTTCTTTTAGCTAACCTATCACCTGTGTTGCCCCTATTCTAACTAATAATAACATGATAAATTGGTTTTAAAGTGTGTTTCATATGCATGGAAGTATATCTAGTTTGACTCAATAAGTTACTTAGATCCAAGGTGGAGTAGTTATTCTTGGATGTATAAAAAGGAAATTTTTGGACATTTACAACGAAGGAGTACCCCAGGGGACCATCAGAAGGGCTCAACCCATATAATGGGTTATGTAGAGGATTATTTAATATTTATAATGTAGTTTCATGGAATTATAAGGGGTTATATCTTTGTCAGGAATCATTCAAGAAAAAAATTCCACCGCAGTACGGGGAATGATAGCTTTAATGGAGAAAATGGAATTGTTTTGAATATTATAGGAGTTATGGGAGGATTTGGAAGATAAAAATATGAAATGGAAATATCTTTTAATCCAACACATGATTAAAACATCATTTTTGTTCCAATACTTCAAAATCTTCCGTGATAACCTCGAGTCACTACTGCGTTGCCCCTTTGAGCCAAAAGAATGACTACACCTAAAATTAAAATTTAAGTAATAATTTGATCTTTTGAATGGTTTTAATGATCTCATTATGTATTTTATAGTCAAAATCATATAATTTTTGGCCTCTTAACTCCATTTCTTTCTCTCCAAGCCAAAAATCAATCGTTATGTTCTAATTGCATGTTGGCATGATAACATCGAGTTAATTTTCAAGCTTGAGAGCACTTTTCACCCTCATATGTCCATTTTCCCTTAGTGGAAGGGGACAAAGTGGGGACACCAAATTACATCCCCATATTTTATTTTCATTTACATTGCTTAAAATTTGTAACTTTATTTGTTAGAAGTAGGTGTAACTTGAAATTTGGCCCCCTCCTCATGATAGTAAAGTGTGCTTCCTATAAAGGTTAAGTTTCATAACTAAAAATTTCAACCTAGGGTGTTAGGAAAGTGAAAAAAATGTTTTGATCAAGTATACCCCCTCCTAATCATAGTTGACCCCATGACGTATTTTTAATCTCATGTTGTCCTTTATCCCTTGCCCCATCATTCAAGGGGAAAAGAGGGACACTAATATGCACCCCCTCCTCAATTAGCCCCTAGTCACATGTAGGACCAAGTTGTAACTCCCAAATACCCTGATTTTATCTCCTTTCATCTCATTCTTAGATCATCACATTTTACTACTTGGCATGATCCTGTCCAAGGTGCATTTTGGTGTACCAACTATTGCTTTCTTAAACTATCCCCAATTTTCTAGGGTGCAACTCCATCTCTAACACTTGATTGACCCGGGTTCAACATAAGTGAGTTATTGGTGAATTAAAGTGTGTGAATGGGTTTATATTCAACACTTAATTATTTTTTATTTTTGAAAGATTTATTATTCCCTCCCAAATTCATTTTCATGTTGTTAGGTTGTTGAAAATTGTCCAGACACCTTCATACCCAAAAATAGAAAGTTTCTCATATCTCTAAAACCCCTCATCCGATTTCCATAATATTTTAACCTCTTCTCAAAAATTATTTTGCAATCAATATAAGATCATTCAAATTGATGTTGAATGATTTTTAATAAAAGAATGAAAATTTCGTCCATTGCACCTACCTTTTCATATCTATGAAGTTCTAGTTATTAAAAACCTTTAAAATTTGGAGCGAGAGGATCCCAAGAAAAAGATAAACTTTTGAGAATAATTTCATTTTATTATGACACTTAGAGGTCTAAATTCTAAAAGTAGTAAGTTGTACTAGGTCCTCTCAGTCTAAAAATAATAATTTTCAAAAATGGAAAACTATTGGTGTCACTATCACTCCTTTCAAGTGAAAAACACTTTAGGAAAAGCGGCGAATTAAGAAGCTTTATAAAAAAGACATCCTAGAATAGGACCCTCTAAAAATAGTAAGTGTTGGGATTCAATTAAAAGTTTCCATACTCATTCATCTCCAATTCATGTCACTAGCCTTCATCACCGTGGAGTTCAAATACTCATTTTCATAACCAATTTCAACTTCAAACACCGAGTATCCTAATGTGGGGTGACAATGAGGTAACAAACATGGATCTAGAAGACCGACAAATAAGAATGTTGAGTGAACACCATCTATATGTAGAGGGGAATAGTTTATCAAGTAGGATTTTTAGATTTGGTAGGGTCATCTTTGCAAGGTTTAATAGTTGTGTCATGGCTCAAGTAGGAAAGGAAGCCCTCACAGACCCCCAAAACTTAGTCTCGAGGTGAATTCTATAAGGCATAATGGGATGCAAGATATTGGATGTTTCAATTCATCCTAGTGATCCCATAAGGGGATAATATTTATTGGGTTATGTGGATAGTTATCTTATGCTCACATAATACAAATATCATGGTGGTGTTCCATCACTTGATCAATGCTTTGGAGTATGTTCTCATCCTTCTACAAAATGATGTTACACTCATTATGTCTTGGTACAATAAAGAGGTCAAAGGTAAGAACTTCATTCTTGGATCATTCTCATAGTGTTTGTCAAAAGCAAGTTGTTCATGATCAAAATCTTCCTCGTATATGGATTGTCACTTGTCCTTTCTTCTCTCTCTTCCTCGTCTCTCTAAATTCTAATTCTTCACTAAGAATTTGCTTTTGGATTTTTCATCTTATTTGCTTAAGTGATCTTTTAATTTTCATTGTAAAATTTCCTTTTCATAAATAAGTAAAGGAATTAATTCCATTCCTAATGGAATATGAAAGGTCATAAGTGGTAGGAAGATGATTCACCGTGGGGAGATGAAGTGGCATCATTGTAAAGTTATAAATTGAGATGAAATATCCATTCCAAGAGGTTGATAACTTTTATTCTCCTACTATAAGAAAGAAACTACTTTATTTTGTCTCTTTTTTATGTTCTTATACTTCCTACTTCCAACTATGCAAGATTTGTAATCTTGAACAACCAAGAAGGAACTTTGTGTCTTTGAGGAATAAATCAATTAAACCTTTTTTCTTTTATTTATTAATCTTGTCGTTGCTTACACAACATTTTTATTCTGTTGAATCTATAAATACCCCTAGTTAATATTCATGAAAATCGGTAAGTTCTTACTCATAACCTTAACCCTCTGCTTATTCTCTTATCTCCCCTTTACCTCTCTCCAAGAAAATTCCTCCTTGTATCCCATACAAGAATTTTTTATAGGTTTAGTGGATTATTTGTGTTTGATCCCTAGCCTAACTTCGACCCATGTATTTTATTATTTCTTTTATTCAATAAATGGAGCCTCCGCATTCCCAAGAGAATGGACCTAGTCTCAAAGTGTTAGGGTAAATCAATAATTTGTCTTATGAAAAATTATTTCGCTAACACAATACAAGGGTGAAGAAGTGGTTTGTATTGATGACATGGAGGGAGAATTCTATAAGGTAGGAGAATATTTTCTATTTTTTAATTTTAAATTGATTGATTGTTCTAGATAATTGGTTAGGTTAGAAAAATTAAATTTGATTTCTAGGAGAGGTGGTTGGGTGGAGGTTTTTAGATCGGTATTAAACTTAATAATATATGATTAGGTGATGTTTGGGGGATGATTTAGTATTAGGACCAAGTTGGAAATAAATATATAAAATATTTATTAATCCAAACATTAATAATAAAACATTTAACAAAGAAAATAAATGAAATAACATAGTGACACCAGATTTAACGTGGAAAACCCCAATGGGGTAAAAAACCATGAATAAGAATTTTCCATTAAAGAGAAACTTTGCATAGTCTAGTAAATCCTATCCTCACTTGTACTCTATGTTTTTAGCCAACGTTAATTTAATTTACCCGATTATGGCCCACGGCCATATTTATATAACCCCAAGGGTTATGAACATATAAGTGATGGGGTATACCCCCTGGTTTAAATAAATCGATTTAATTAAAAATAAATTAACCATAAACTCATAGTTTATATTAAATAATTCAGAATATAAATATTCTAAATTATTTAATTATAAACTAAGGTTTATAACAACACTTAATATTATGTTCTAACACTCCCCTTAATATTAAGTGGGGAACTATATGCCAATATTACCTGTTTGTACAACAGATTTACAAATCCATAAACCATTAGTGAAGGTTTAGGCTAGCATATACCTTTTGAAGGAATTATAACACCTTCATCATGCTCAACTTACCTTTTGGTACAAAAGGATTTGGAATCCATAAATTAGAAGTATGATTTAGGCTAAGCATGATTTGTGAGACTACATCCCATGATTTATCATGGAAAATTTCTCAAAACCGAATCTTTAGGATCCTTTTATAACACAAGGACCTCCTTTAAAAATATATGCAACACACTGGATTATAAACCGTAAACTCTATTAGTTTACAAAGATCATAAAGATCTATTTAGAATGCTTTATACAAGAGAATAATAATAGAGGAAAAGGAGTCATCAACCGGCCAAACATTAGGAGGTGACAATTCCATCCACACTCCCCCTCAATGGAAACTTTGAAAGGCCTAGCATTACATAAAACTTGCAGTATTTTACAACACACACATGCTCATAAACATAACTACAACTTGATATTTAGACAAGCAGTACTAGAGATCTATATGATTACAGAGGATCTTCTCTCGGATAAGGAGCATATGAACATTGATATGATTTATTTTATAATGTTGAACTTGATTCTTTAGTAAGACCAATACAAATATGTTCATCACATAGAAGAGGAATAGTTCCTTTAGCTTTCATGTGTTTCTCTTCTAAAATATACTTCAAAGCAAACATGGCTTCTTCATTGCTTCCATTTCATTTCTATACTCTACCTCAGTAGAAGAAATGGAGACTGTTGGTTGCTTTTTTTGTTCCAAGTAATGGCACATGCACCAAAAAATTGAACACAAATCCAAATGTATATTTTATATCCAACACAACATCAGCATGGTTAAAGTCATAATATCCATATAGAAAGGATAATATAAATAATTATTGATTTTACTTTTTAACCATATGTAAAAGTTAAACACTAGTTGTATAACAACTAACATAACAATATGCTTAACAACTAACCATGTTAAAATATGTTGAAAAATTTCAACATATTACTCTTGTAAAATATATATTAGATGTAATTAGTATTAGACGTCTCCAATACAAACACAAAGGCATCCCCAAGTGTTATTTGATATGCATATAATAATATTTTAGTAATCACATACTAAGAAATGTTTTATCAAAAACATATATATATATATATATATATATATATATATATATATATATATATATATATATATATATATATATTCATTATTCATTATTCATTATAAGTATTTAAGACCGATAGATAACATATCTAAACCGATCATCAAATTATACAATAATTATCACAAAGTATTTATTGAAAACATAATCCACTAATTGTGGACACTTCCCATGGATTTAAGTGGAGTTTGCTTCAAAATGACCATGTAAGCACCCTTCAATACATTTCATAGGTGGAAAATTTAAGCCTAGACATGTCATATATGATCAATTTTTCATGCCAAAAATGAACAACAGTTCTATTTTTGAATAAACTACTAAAAAATGAAGAAAAATCTTAAAACACATATAAGCCATTTTGTGTATGTTTTTAGTTATAGTTACTTCTAGTTAATTTTCAGCAAACCATCTAAGTTAATTATGAAAAAAAAATCCTTTTTGAATTTAATACAAAGATATTCAAATAAAACATATACTTTTCATTTAGAAGTGATAGATGTAGTTTATAGAGTTACTACATTAACTCTATGATTATTCTCTTCATTTTCATCTTGATTTTGATCTGATTTATTCTATTTTTATTTTTGAAATTTGACTTGTTTTTCGATTTACAATCTTCTTTCTTATGGCCAAATTTCCCACAGTTATGACATTTACCATCAAAACTAACTTTTAAGTTTCTTGGTTTCTTGTTTTTACTAGGAGGTTTAAAAGTTGATTTTTGATTCTTGTTGAACCTAGAAGGTTTATTTTTTTATTTTTGAGTGAGAAGTGCCGAGTGGCATTCTCTTTTGAATCAAATTTTTTCATAACATGCTCTTCTGAATTAGGAGAGCACTAAGGGTTTGTAAATTTCGAATTTCTTATTTAGTTTGATAATTATAATTCAGAATTGAAATGGAATTTATAAACCTTTCATGAATATTTAACTGAATAATAAAGTAAATTCATTTTTCCTAAATTAAGTTCTGATTACATCCATCCAATGAGAATATTCTTAATTTTAGCCAAATAATCTATTACTTTTTCTTCTCCTCCATGGGAGTCATCATTAGTTCTAGAATCAATTTAATGATTTTTGATAACTACGTACCTTTGTGCATCGATTATAGTTATATCCAATCCTCACTCGTAATTACTTGATTCTTGATATAAAAGAGAAAATCATCTTAAACGATTCAAAAATGATGGACATCACTTCTTGCACTTTTTGTTGCTATACAAAAATGTTTTCCGCATTTTATTTTCTTCTATTCGGATCCTTCTCGAGTTCCATTCACAATTTCCCATAGTTTGTGAGCCATTTATTCTTCCTTCAATAAAATTTTCTAAGTGTTGTAATTATTGCCATTCAACATCTGATATTTATCAATCGTAAACTGATTATACCCCATTTTCATGTAAATAAATTTGAATAATTAAGAATAATGAGGATTAAAAAACAATCAAGGTTAAGAAGGATCCTCATGTCGTTGTTTTAAGCCTCGTAATAAAAATTCTATGAATTTATGTCAAAAATAATATCTTGTCAAACATATAATATACACAATAATATATTAGTTTGACAATCATATTCAATCGAAATGTGAGTAAAATTATGTATACCATTTAGAAAATATTAATTCTACTTAATTAAAATAAATCTCTCAATCAAAAGGTAATCAAAGAGTAAATTTGAATTAAATTAAATCTAAAAACTGAGATAAATAATTTGAACCCAAAAAAATTATATATATATAAAATTGGAGCATTGTTCCTTTGTAAATGATTGTAACTTTTCATCATCTTGGTCGAGTTGGTCTCATTAACTCAACGATATATATATATGCCACCGATTTGATACTATCACCAATGCCAATTCATAATGTCCAACTCACTGCATTATCATCTCGACAAGTTAGAGGGTGAGCTACATGGATGAGTTACACTATTATCTCAGCGAGTTCACTGAGTCACATTATTAGAAATTCACATTTTCCATAAATTTCAGCAATTCCACATGGGTCAAATATAAAACCGAGCACATAGCCATATATATTCTAGCCATCTGTGACAGATTATCATAGAGACTAGCACGCAACCGAGCCATTTGATATAATCTCATGGTTACTAAATCGGCATTCAATTCACACAAATTTCAATGCATTGCCAAGCTATGAGCCCATCGGGCTTAGCAAAAGTGAGAAAGCATGACTGAATTCACATTACAATGTGGTGGGTAGAGATCTTATAAGGGTTTAAATATTCTAAATCCCAACATGTGAGATTATACGTCCAACTAAAAAAAATCACATGTGTGTCATGTTATAGAGCTTGGTCGGCGGAAAGGAAATAGTAAGGGAACGTCGCACCACATAATTTGAGCGAGAGACGGTGTGTCATGTTTTCCCACGTGGTGGCAAGGTAGAAGGGTGAGGGTTAAAGGGGGCCACCCCACCCTATAAAAAAATGTGACCCGTCATTAATCTAGGCTGAATTTAAATTAAACTATAATATATAAATATATATATACACACATATATATATACACATACATATATATACATATATACACACACACATACACACATATATAAAAGCCCGATACAAGTTTATAACATGGGCCACATTAAATTTTTCAAAGGTTTAAAAATATTCAAACCTTAGCAAATGGACTAAGGTAAGGGGGATTAGAAAGAGGCCACCCCTTAGTATCTAAAAAAATTACTATAGTTAAAACTATATATTATCATATAGTTTATAGGATTTTTAGATTAGGGTTTTATGATATAGTTTTATATTAACAAATATAAACTATAAAATATATGAAGTATTATAAACTTATACAAAAATTTCTTGTATATTTTTATCATACTATATTAAACATATGGTAAAAACAAAAATGAAACCCTTATTAAGGGGGTTAACATGGCAGAGATAAAATATTAAATGACATAAGGAAAAGGATAAATAAATTTCACATGAAATTTAACCTTTTTAGAGGGGACAACATTTTTAATCCTTCCAATGAGAAAAATTGGAAATCCTATTTTGATGGAGCTTTGTCTCCTCCTTCATTTATTTACTTTGAATAACTTTGATCCTGCACACATGAAACTATAGAGAACATAGGAAATATTAAAATATTTATACCCCATTCCTAATCTCGTAAACAATATTCATGCACAGGTTATCTAGAGTCACTTTCACTTGTACACGCACCAAAGCATGTCCCGAGAGGGGAGCTTAAATAAATATTAATAACTAACCAACCACCCAACCGTCATGCCTATTAGTTAATTAATTTAATAAACATTACCGAGCCGCTCCGTGTACTATATTAGATGAATTGGAAATAAATATATAAAATATTTATTAATCCAAACATTAATAACCAAACATTTAACAAATCAAATAAATGAAATAATATAATGTAGAAATCCCCAATGGGGTAAAAAACCATGTATAAGAATTTTTCATTAATGAGAAAATTTACACAATCCATTAACTCATATCCTTACTCCTACTCCATGTTTTTACCCGACATGAATTCAATTCACCCGATTAAGGCTCTGCAACCATATTTATATAACCCTAAGGGTTATGAACATATAAATAATGGGGTATACCCCTCGGTTTAAATAAATTGATCTAATTAAAAATCAATTAACCATGAACTCATAGTTTATATTCAATCATTAAGAATATAAATATTCATAGTTATTTAATTATAAACTAAATTTTATAAATGTAACTTAATATTATGTTCTAAATGATTAGGTGGATGGTAAGTGAGGGGTAATTATAGAGGGGGTTAGGTTAGTTAATTATCCATAGTACTAATTAACTATTTTTAAAATAGATTTGTAGGAGGAGGTTAGGTGGGGGTAATTGAATTAGGAATTTTAAATTCTTAGAAATGTTAAATGGGGTTTATAGGGTATTATGTGGGGTGAATTGGTAATTAATTTTAGGATTAATAACCAAGGGGGTGAGATGGGATGTTAGTAATATAGGATAGTGGTAAAATAATAGGGTATTGGTCTTCTACCAATGATTGGTGAAAACAAAAATCATGCACTTCGGGTATTTATCTAGTCCTGATTACATACTACTATTCATACAATTCCTAAGTAAGAAAATTACTAATCAACCCATGTTTTTGGCCATATTTTCTTACTCTCTATTTCCACTTTTGATCTTACACTATTCTTGCCCAATATTACTTTTTATACTTTATAATTTCTTATACTAGATACTAAAGCACCTATCAATACACCAATGTTAGGCGCCCCCATCCCCATTAGGTTCCGAGACCTCTTTGTAATTTTCTCACATATTTTGGGTCTTTTCTATCCATTTGGGCATTTGGGTATCAAATTTACACTCGTGACCAAATCATACACAATTCAGATTTGAGACAACATGGAACTACCTCCAAATTATGGGATTTGAACTAAGACAAACCTATGGAAAAAGGTCGATTCTCTACTTGCTTCTAATGTTAAACTACTCTGGTAATTAGAATGCAACTATCTAGCTCGACTCTAACTTTCCAAGGGACCAGGGTGAGAATGAGATGCATAAAATATAAACCTAATCTAGAGAGGCAATAGCACCAAAAATAAGGGGATGAATTCTTTAGCGGGAGAGAAAATGGAAGAAAACTATGACGAAGAGGGCGAATGAAATCCACAGATCAAAACCATGTCCAAAGTTCCGGTTTCACAATGCACAATGAACAAGTTTATGAAAATGCATACAACACACCTACAAATAAATGAAAGGCAAGATAATGCAATAAAACAATCGCTAAGGTAGATAAGAGCCACAAAATAGAAGATTTTATTACTTAGATATCATGCACTGATCATCATGATATAAGAGGAATATGCAAAACATTACAAAACTCAAGCCCAAGGTAGAAGACCCTTAAAATTATTTTGCAACACATAGAAATATGCCCTTGCTGACTCCGAAGTATCCCCCTTTAAAACAAGGAATCATTTTACAATATATAGAAGATTAGATGAACGAGAGAGGAAGAAAAGAAAGGAAAATTCTAATTTTATCCTTTTCGCCCCCCAACCACCTTCATTAATATCCACAAAGGATCTAATTGTTCTAAAAAATCCACACATCCATGCCATTTCCTTGTTGAAGAAGGAACAACACCCATACTTCATTTAATTCTAGTGGTTGAACCATATGGAACCGTCCCTTTGCATGTTGGAGATGTCTTTCTTCATATCAACCACCTACCAATATTTACTTCATGAAATTTGATTTCCTTCACATGGAGGAGGCTAATATTCCTTCAAATAGAATCAAATTTGTAAAATCAAATCAGATTTGAAATTCATATTCATTTCGAGATCCATGGAAGGTGTTTCTTTCCTTTGATACACGGTTTTCTTCTTTTATGTTTACGTAGTTTTGACTCCCGTGGTTCCTCCTTTTATTCCATGGCATTAACACGATGCGGCCTCATGCTGACCTCTATGTTCTATTTATTATTTTCCCTATAGCTTTATATTTTCTTTGTCCGTGGTTTTAGACCACCACAACTTTTCATTTTTTTCCTTCATTCTCGTAACACTCAAAACCTTAGCAAAATTACTTCCTTCGCTCCGTGGCTTAACCAATTTCGGTGGGTTTTTAAGCTTAACTACGAATTTCACTTCTTTATCTCGCAATGTGCATAATTATTCTATGGTCTTCATTCCTTAGCCCACGGCTCTTGAAGTTTCTCAATTTTTGCAAGGGTGTAAAAATTGACAACATTTTTGGTGACTCATAGGGGTCATCTACCTACTAGATGAGATAATTAGTGGCCTTAGCATCCATTGGGAATGGAGTCATTTGAAAATACTTGAGTCTGATTTAGTTGTTTTGTATTTGATTTTCTAAAGTGACTACAACTAATCCATAATATTTTTAACCTCCTTCCTCTAGGAAACAATCTAGAGAACATGATGAAATAGTGCATAAGAACATCTCCAAGCAATAAGACTATGCAAAGCACTTAGGAAAGAAACCTACACTACCAAAAATTCAATATGTTGAGAGCACTTGAAGGAATTAAAATTATAATCTACTATGTTCAACATACAAATATGAATCCCATTGACTGGGATTTGAAGCACATTTCCATCAAGATTAGATAACTCAAATGATTTAGCCACCTTGTAAGTAGTGATGATGTATGGTCCACTCCAAATAGCATCAAATTTGGAGTGGATCCCTAGTTTAGCTCGATCCCCATCCCACTTCAAAACTAGATCTATAGCCTTGAATTTTTTTATCTCTAGCCTTCCTCTCAAACCACTGTTTGGTTGACGCCTGATGTTGTTTCATCCTGACCATGGCAACATTTATGTTTTCCTCTAATTGTACCAATTCTGCAATTCATATTTCCCTTTGATCTGCGCCTTCAAATTCAAGTTGTTGAGCTAATTCAAATGAAGGAAGTTCTAGTGACAATCAAAATATTGCTTCCTTACCATATACCAATTTTTAGGGAGAAGTTCCAATGGCCTTCTTTGTTTTTATCATGTCCTCCTAAAGTGTATTTTTACCTTTGTATGCCACTATCTTTGATTGATGTCCATTGTCTTCTTCATGATTTTGATCAGGTTCTTGTTAGTAGATTCTTCCAATCCATTACCTTGGGGGTAATAATTAGAGGAATTTTTCAAATAAATCCCAAGTCCCAAAGCCCAATTATAAATTTTTAAGCCTAAGAAAGATTTTATATTATCAGAAATGATGGTCTGAGGGACACCAAACCTTGTAACAATTTCTTCAAGAAATTTGAGGATGGCTAATTCAGTTGCTTCCTTCAATGGCAAGGCTTTAGTCCATCTGGTGAAATAGTCTATTGCTATGAGGACCCACTTGTGACTAACACTAGATGGAGGGTTTATCATACCAATGAATTCAAGCCCCCATTGTGTAAATAACTAATCTATTTGAATTGGATGAAGTGGAAGGGCCGCCAATATTTTCTTTCTAGTGAAGAGTGCCCATTCCCTATATTTCCCAACCCACATGTGAGCATCCACGAACACCATAGGCCACAAGTATCTAGATTTTATAATCTTCATAGCTGTAGTTTTAGCAAAGAAATTTCCACTTGAGAAACCATCATGGAATTTAGCCAAAACTTTGTCACATTTCTCACCTTCTATGCATCTAAGCATTACCCCATCAATTTTTATTTTGAACAACACATCACTAATCAATGAATAAGGAGTAGATTGAAGCCTAAAATTTCTCCTTTTTATTTTGTTCAATCCTAGAGGGTATACGTTAGTAGACAAGAACTTTGACATATGAACAATATAACTGTGGTCATTGAATACATTTCTTTCATCTTCTAATCATTCAACATCATGTGACAACTCATAATTTGGAGGCACTTCATTCATGAGGGAGGTTTCTTGAGGTTTGACAAACATCAGAGCCGATTACTCACAAAGTGATCTTCCTCTTACCAATTTGATGGCCTTAATGGTCACATCATACTCCATAATCTTAGTTCTGATCCAACTTGTTTTCCACTTATCTCTTCTCCCATAATGAAGTCTCTAATGTTGGAATGTGATACTAAAACCTTTATGTGACTAGCATAAATCATGATTTTGAATTTATTTAAGGCTCTCATGATGGAAAAAACTTATTTCTCAATGTGATTATACTTAAGCTCATAACTCTTTAGTGTTTGACTAAATAATGCCACAAGATGCTCCATTTCTTGATCATTTAGTTGTGTCAAAACCGTGGCTATGCTAGATTCTACCCCATGAGCATAAATGATGAAATCCTTGGTGTAATCTGGGTTAATCAATGTTGGGGCCTGAGAAATCTCTTGTTTTATCTTTTTAAAGCTATCCTTACCTAGGCGGTCCACTTGAATGTTGTATTATTCTTGAGCATAAAGGTGATAGGCCTTACTAAATCTACAAAGTTAGGAATGAAGCTCTGACAATCTTAATCTTTCCAAGGAAATATTGTAGTGCCTTCATGTGAGATGGCAATGAGAGAGTCGCAATAGCTGCAATTGTTTCTAGATCAATGTAAATTCCTTACTTCAAGATAATATGCCCCAAGAGATTTCTTCTAGGGACTACAAAATTGTAATTCTTAGGATTGAGAGACACACCAAATTACCTACATCTTTCAAATACTTTTTCTAGGTGCTTCATTTGATCTGCGCTCTGCTTGGAGAAAATAGTAATGTCAGCCAGGTAGACTAGAATGAACTGATTGATATATCTCCGAATGAAATGTCCATCACCCTTTAGATGGTAGCACCTACATTTGATAAGAAAAAAGGAATATTTTGATAAGCAAATGTTCCCCATTTAGTGGTGAATGTGGTTTTATATTGATCCTCTTCTTTTACTTTGATCTAGTTAAAACCAGAATAGCCATCGAGCATGGAAAACCTCTCTACCCCTACTACAGCCTATAAAATATGTTCCATGGAAGGAAATGAATAGTGGTCCTTGTGGGAAGCTTCATTCAAATCCCTAAAATCAACACGCATCCCGATTTCACCATTCTTCTTCCTGACCGGGACCAAATTTTCCACCCAAGTAGAATATTTGATTGGAAATATTATTTTGTCCTCAATGAGTCCAGAGAGTTCCTTTCTCATGAGGGGTTCAATCTTAGGGCTAACTAGCCTCTGCTTCTATCGATTGACTTGATGTTGGTATCAATATCAATGGAGTATTGGACAATATCTAGATTGAACTCTTTTAAATCTTCATAGTTTCATGAGAACACATCATTGTATTTTTGATATAAGGAATCAAAATATTTCCTTTCATTTTAATCACATACCTTTCCAAGTATAATTTATTTTCCTAGAGCGATGAAAAATAGCTCAAAATCCTCCTACTTTGTTGTCATGTTATTTTGCATTCCTTTAAATTTATCATCTAGATTGAAAATTTGCTCTAGTGTGACTAATCCCTTTGGCAACTTATTTCCTTTTAGTTGAATAATATAATCACCATAGACCTCTTGTAGACTATCTTGCATTTTTTAGGAGAACTCCGCCTCATTTTGGATGAACTGCACAATTTGTTTGTCACTGTCAAATAATTTCTAGCAGGTCTGGTTTTCTAGGATGGAAGTTCTAACCACCATTTTGATATGTTGGGCATTCCCTTTGATCAAATCCTCAAGAAAGTGAGAATTGAGAACCAAGGGCCACCATTTGGTCTGCATATTTATTCAAATTTATGGGCACAACCTACCCCACCCTATAGGTTGATGATGTCAAATCTTTCTAAGAAGTCTCAAACTATGTGTTTGTAAGCTTTCAATAGCTTGTTCTTTGTCGCACATCTGCCATGAACTTGGTGAATGATTAATTCAGTGTCTCCAAAACTCGCAACTCTTTAATTTTCCTCTTTTCCATAATAAATATACCATACACCAATGCTTCGTACTCTTCTACATTATTTAAACAAGAAAATTTTAGCCTATGAGCAAAGAATAAATTTTCATTTCTTGGAGAAATGAGTACAACACCCACCCTAACTCCATTTCTGCTTCTAGAACCATCAAAGAACATCCACCATAGTCTAGAAATGTTTTCCTTTTCTTGCTTAAATATCATGGGTATCACAGAGTCTTCTTAAAGGATGTAATAAGTCTATAAACCAATTTCAAAAATTTTGAGCTCTTCATCATAAGGATCAAACTTGTGATCTCTCTCATCCCATTCATCTAGCAACAAATCAGGCATGGAAAGAGGAATGACCTGTTCATCTAGATTTGAATCTTGCTCATGTTCATCTTGTATAAGGAAAAATAATGGACAGGAGTGGGATCAAATGGATCAATATGATAAGAAAAGATGGGCTCATCTTGTATTGTAAATCAAGTGCCATATTTGGTTTTGAGTAACATGTGAGTCCAGTCTGAGGATAGATAGCTGACAACTTTAGCAGTGAAATCTCTAGAAAAACTGATGGAAAACATGGGAGAAAGGTCAATAACTAAAATTTCATGGGTTATGGTGATGCTTGGGGAAGCATGAAGTGTCAACTCAAGGTTTTTTATTACACGGTCCAAGAAATTTATAATTTACCCATCAAGTTGTAGAACTCCCCTAGACACAGGACTATGACCTAAAATATTAACAATTTTCGTGGGCATTACAAAAGAACTATCCCCAAAATTAATCATATAGTTATGAACTAGATAATTACGCATAATTATTGACATGTAGAAGGGTGGGGTTTTGGTGCTTTTACTAACTTGGTCATTTCTTTCTTGAAAAACATGAACTGTGGCATGAACCTTTTGCACTATTGGGTCTATGAGAGGCAGTTTCTTGAGGGCTTCACATAGGAGATCTTGTTATGATGGAATAGCAAGTGCATCCCACATTGACATGTTAACATTGGTCTTCTTCATTTTCTCAACAATGTTGAATAGAAGACTCGTGGACTTATACATCTACGACATTCTACCTTCCTTTCTCTATTGTGGTGGAATTTTATTTAGGGGTTTTGGTTGAGTAACAACTTCTTTATCCACGTATTTTTAGGAAGCTCAAATGACTTACTTTTTTTTACCACAACTTCTTTTTCTTTACCTGCGGCATTGGTTTGATCATCGAAGGTGAATATTAAGACTCTAACATCCATTTTTTGTGTCGTGTGTTATTAGCCATGCTAATTGATGGTCTATTAGAACTTTCTACCATTTGGTTGACCACACAAAATTCCTCATCTCTAGAGAACATGAGTTTTGTATCATTTTTGATGTCTTGAATTACTTTCGTTGTTGGGTTAGGTGCCTCTAGTAGTAGTTTTTGTTGATTGGAAGAGCTCGAGCCATGTATTCTTAAAGATGCATATCCCTTTAACAACCAAGTTGGTTATTCATCAAATTACATGGAAAACACCATTGTGTTTCTTGTACCATGTTGTTTTTAATATGAACTAAAGTCTAGATTGAACTTGGAGTAGGCAATGCTTGTGGAGGAGGGATTGTTGCTAATGGAAGAGGAGCACTTTGATTTTTCCATCTATTATTTTTTTGGTTTTATACATATCTTTGATTAGATTATTGATTTCTCCATGGTTGATACCCCTGATTAGAATATTTTTCTTAACCTTGATATTTTTGTAGGATTGGGCATGTTGTTTCTCTAGGGATATAACATTGTTTGTTAATTTTCTAATCAAAGCCTTTATTTTTTTCATCCTCTTTTTTTTGGGAAGGAGTTTGTGAAGTGGAAGCAACGGGTTGTAGATTTAGCTCAAGGGTAGGATAAATAACATGTTGGGAAGCTTTGGTTAGTTTTGGATACAATGACATGGGTGGTCTAGGAGCTAATTTCCCATCTTGTATTAAACTATTTTGGATCCGATTGTAATTTCATAAGCATCTGTAGAGTTTTTCCTCCCATAGATTGTATTATAATAGATATATCAGAGTTAAGATCTTTCAAGAAGTAAATAAAGGAACTTTCTACTGCATGTCTCATAAGGACTGGAATTCTATCCTAGGTTCTCTAAAATCTGAAGTTGAAATTTGACATTTTCTCATTAGGTGATCTATTGATTGTGGTTAAGCTGCTCTAAGAGAGATAGGTTATCTACTTTTTCTCAAAAGCTGGTCACACAAATTTGTGCACAATTGATCCCAGTTTTGAATTATTCCTACTCCAAGGCTTTTGAACCATTGTAGATATTTTCCCTTAAGTTATGATGCTAAAGCGTTTAATTGATACGTCCATTTTAGTAACTTCATATATAGCATGTACATTTGCACTATCTTAGATGTGATCAATAGGAGTTGTGTGGTTTTCTCTAGTAAAATATGAAATATTCTTCAAGGCTACTACTGGAATAGGATTCTAAGCATTCAAGGAAAGAGGTTTGTTACTTGTGAAGTTCACAATTTGTTTTTCCTTATGGCGATTGTTGTTGATGAGCCATTATGATAGGTCTGATAACTCTTGTCAACTATAAGAAGGGCCTACTAGGTGGAGGTGTTGAAAGAGTTTGGTTTGGAGGATATGTATATCTTTGAATATTTCTTCCTCTTCTACCTGTGCCTGTGGATAATTTCATATACTCAAATACACCTTCTTCTCTTGTTCTCAACCATGTTTGAATCCTTCTCATGAACTAGGGATGCTTGAACCAAGTAATGCTTTGCTGAAATAAGTTTATATTTTTAATGGAGTCACTAAATGTGTTATTGCAGAGCCTCTAAAAGCTATAGTTTCAATAAGATAAACATCATACTTGACAGAACTTGAAATATAATTTCAAGTCCCACTAGGCATGCTAAAACTATTGGAGCTCAAATGTGCACCCATGACCAAATCATAGAAAATTCAGGACTTGAGACCTTATGGGACTATCTCCTAGTTTTGGGACTCAGCTGAGACAGAGACCTCTAGAAAATGGCCAGCTTCCTCTACTTACTTCTAATGCTAAACTAATCTTAGGAATTGGAATGTAAGTATCTAGCTCTAATCTAACTTTCCAATAGACCAAGGTGAGAAGTAGATGCATAAAACATAAACCTAATCTAGAGATTTGATAGCACCAAAAATAAGGGGATGAATACTTGGTAGGAGATAAAATGGAAGAAAATGATGATGAAGATGGCCAAATGAAATTCACATATCAAAACCATGTCCAAAGTTCTAGTTTCACGATGCACAATGAACAAGATTTTTGAAACAATGCATACAACACACTTGCAGATAAATGAGAGGAAAGAGAATGCAATAAAATAATAGCTAAGGAAGATACAAGCCACAGAACATAATATTTTATTGCTTAGAGATCATCACGATATAGGAAGAAGATGCAAAATATTACGTAACTCGAGCCCGGGCATGTGACCCTTATAAATATTTATGTAGTATAGAGAATGATGCCCTTGCAAATCTGAAGTATCCCCACTTTAAAACAACACATCACTTTACAATATATAGAATATTATATGAATGAGAGAGGATGAAAAGAGAGGGAAATTCAAATTTTCTCCTTTTCTCCCCCGATCACCTTCATTAATTCCCAGAGAGGATCCGATTGTTCTAGAAAATCCACACACCCATGTCATTGCCTTACTGAATAAGGAATGACACCCTTACTACATTTAATTCTATTGTTTGACCCATTTGGAATCATCCCTTTGCATGTTAGAGACATCTTTCTTCATATCAGCCACCTACTAATATTTACTTCATGAAATCCAATTTTCTTCGTATTAAGGAGGGTAAGATCCCTTCAAATAGAATCAAATTTACAAAATCAAATCAGATTTGATATTCATATTCATTTCAGAGATCCATGGAAGTTATTTCTTTCCTTTGATACATGGCTTCCTTCTTTTAGTTTTGCATAGTTTTGACTCAAAGTGGTTCTTCCTTTTGTTCGCGGCATTAACACGGTGTAGCCTCATGCTGATCTCCATAGTCTATTTATTATTTACCCCATAGATTTTTATTTACTTCATTCCATGGTTTTAGACCTCCATGGCTTTTCAATTTTTCCTTCATTCCGTGAACTTGTTTCCTTCACTCAACAACTTAACTACCTTCGGTGGTTTTTTATCCTTAACCACGACTTTCATTTCTTCATCTCTTGGCATACATAATTATTGTGCAACCTTCATTCCTCAACCCATAGCTCTTGAAGTTTCTCAATTTTTGCAAGGGTACAAAAAAAGACAACAAACATATTTTCTTTTTCAGTAGTTAGCCTTTTTGGGGTTAATTACAAAATTAAATCAAGAAAATCATATAAATATAAAGTTATGTGATCATAATAAATGATAAAGCACTAAGCATTATCTCTCACCACCTAAGGTTGCATCCTAAGGAATTTTAAGAGCATCCAAAAATCCATTCAAGGGAAATAGACTGCATTCTTCGACATACACTTCATAATAGGAAATTTCATTCTTTCATGCACACATCCATCTACATTTTCTACATCTAGCTATTTTTTCGCTATCAAGTGCAACATACACAAGAGCCACCTAGGGCATGATTTATCCACACAAAAACACACACACACACACACACATAGAAATAAATTGGGTCTAAAATGCAATGCAACACTCAGTCATAAGATCACTCATTTTCTAGTTGAGGGATCGACCCCTCATTTGCATTATTTTCTTTTTGGGATTTGATGCACTTTTAAGGTTTTTGCAAGTCAATTATTTAATGTAGGTAATCAATGACATCGATAATCATCATGTGACATACTAACGATAATAAGAAAAGTACAATGAACATCGTACAACCCTTGAAGGATGTTTTACGAGGTTTTGGGAAATCAAAGGTTCCCAAATTGGTCTACAATTCCCGCAGTGCCCATAACCCATCCTGGACACCCAAGTCCAGAATATTCCATGCTCTATATATTTTCTATGTTTTATTACAACAATCGCACTTTGGATTTTCAAGTTCATCAATTCAACACAACTCATGATCAATTGCGAACCAGCCTAAGTCATTTACAAAATTAAATCAAGGAAATCATTTAAATATAAAGTTATGTGGTCATAATAAATGACCAAGCACTAAGCATTATCTCTCACCACCTAAGGTTTAATCCTAAGTAATTTTAAGAGCATCCAAACATCCATTCAAGGGAAACAGACTACATTCTTCTACATACAATTCATAAGAGGGGAACTTCATTCTTTCATGCACACATCTTAATTGCACTTAGGCTTTTAAATCTTAATTGCATATTTACTTGGGTCGATCTATATCTTAATGCATATTCATTTCTTGCTACATTGCAATAAAATTTAGGCTTCTATAATTCTATATTTTCTTTATCATTTTGGTGAACCCGTCACTCGAATCCACCTTCTTTCTAGGCTTTTCTCATCTTCTTGCTATGGATCAATCTTATGGAAAAATTACTAATGCCTACCTTAAAGAGCTTAATGATGATATCGTTGAGCATCTTTAGGATCTAGAATTTCTTTGATTCAATGCTCCCGAGGAGGTAACCAACCTTGCAGAGATTAATGTCCCTACATACATGCCTTCTTCCATGTCAATTGTCACTTAACCACATGTTTCCACCCTTCCACCTATTTACATCATTCCCATTTATGTTCCTACTCCCACAAACCATTTTACTCTACCTCTTGTTTCTCACATTTGGCAAGTCTCTTCCATTGGAACTCCAAAATTAGCCTCTCTTTATCAATATATTCAAGTTCAAATTTGTAAATTATAGCAGATTACTTCTCATGGACCTCCATCTTTATATTCCACTTTATTACTTCATACTCCATTCGCACCCGCCATTTCCACTTACCTGCTTCCTCCTAATTTTGTCACCCCCAAGCTTCCCATTTTCAATGGGCATGGTGACCCACAAGATCATCTCCAAGAATTTCATGTGGCATGTCTATATTTTATGGATAATCATATTCTCCTAAGTAAGATCTTTCCTTTAAGTCTTCACAATTATGTGATGCATTGGTTCTATGACCTACCTATCCACTTGATAACATCTTTTACACATCTATATGATGATTTTCTCACTCATTTATCTATCAATTTGGCTCTATGATATCATATTCTCACTTGGCTCAAATTAAACAAGGATCTAATGAACATCTAGTGGATTATTTCTTACGATACAAAAATATCTTAGATAATATGTCTAATGTACTATGCGGACTTAGAGCTTCAAGATTTATTGGTTCAAAGTCTACTATCACCTCTTCAAGAGATTGTTATTTTGATACCTCTCCATAATTCAATCATTTATGTCACGCTAGTAAGCTACGTGAAGCAAAAAAGTTATGTATAGGAAAGCTTAAATATCATGAACAAACTTTATCTTCTACACACTTTCAAAGTAAATAAACTTTCAAGCCATCTACAAAACCTACGGAAGCTAAAGCAACTATCAATGATGTAACTAACACTAAAGAGATTCAATGGTAATTGGCTAAGCATACATACACAAAATTTACTATCACTCCATATCTTTTCTTGCCATAACTTATCGAGAGAACTCTTGTTACGCTTCCTCCTCTTCTCAAATTAGAACCAAATCATCCAAAAGGTCGTAATTACAATGCAAATATCATATGTGACTACCACCAATGTGTCGTACATTATACATATAAGTGTTTTAAACTTCTCAATCTTATTTGATATCTTATCGACAATAATACACTTGAGATTACAAAGCCTACGACCTCTACGCCCATCAATGAAAATAAAAAAATAAAAATATTTAACAATCCTCTTTTGAACTATGAAAAACAAGTGGTTGACTCTTCAAAAATCATGTGTATCGGTAGTGCCTCCTCTTGCATCAAGGGATCTCGATTTTCTATTTACTCATGCTAAGATATTCACACCAATCATTACTTTATCCTATTATGATTATCATGCTACATTCACTTCTAATCACTTGCACATTAGTGCTTCTATTGGATCCAATTCTATCACTAACACCATTATTGATCGATCATTTTGTATAAGTGCATGTTCTATTGCACTTTTTGTCACTATCGATTATCCAATCTCATAAATATCATATCCAATTCATAAATTATATGGTGTTGTTAAGCTTCTAATCACTATCAATCCCCTACCATTCTTGTGCCCTTTCTTGTGACATCATCACCAAAGGGTGTGACATGTTCTCGAGATCTCCCTAGCTCGTGAAACTTAAGCTATCATTTCCATTAACCATTTGTGTTTAAATTTCATCCACAATAAAAAAATTATCACTATCAATGGTGTTCTTCCATCCACACCATGGATGTAGCATCCTCTTGAGGTTTTCATGGCACTTTCTAGAGTATCTAGTTTCATGGACCATCAAATATAAAGCATAATCTATTCGTAATTCTCTTCTTCGCACACAGTCTCATCGGTCTACTAGTCTATCACATCATTCTAGGTCCACTACTCACATCGACATATATCACTACCTTGTTCTACTACACATAGGTGTATATCACTACCTCGTTATACTACACATAGGTTTCTATCACCTTCAAATTATCCTCATTGGTCACATGCATATAGGCTTCATTCAATTGCAATGTCTATCTCATCTACAACCACTCTTAAATCAAGACCACATATCGTTATCCCCAAAAGAATTGGGTGGAGGACACTTGTCCTTCACTATTATCGTATATCGTAATCATCATACACTTGGGGTGAATCGTACTTATTCCCCCACCTTCTAACATTATGACGTGTCTTACATCTTACACATGTCAAATCTAGTCTTCCACATTCATCACACATTTGGATTTTCATTCCATGATGACGCAATCTTCTGATTTTATTCACACTTGACTGTTGAGGGAATACTACATACATGAATCTCACACAAACTACACACAACACACTTTTGCGCATACTCACTACGTGTATCATTCATTTTACATAGTCACACTATATATTTCTCATCTACTTTTACGCGTTGCACTAATTACCCCGTGATGCAATCTATTTCCATGGTTCAAACTTGACTACTGAGGGTATCAATCTAAAATGAACCCCACCACATTCACTCACTCACACATTCTCTACACTATACTCTTTATCAATCACATCCTTCTAGCACACACATTCAAACCATTTTCTGATGACACACTATTGTTCCACGGTTCATTCTTGACTAGTGAGGGGGCATGTATAAATGAACCTCAGCCCATAAAAATTCATCCAAACTCAACTGGGGAATCCACTCCTATCACATTCACTTTGCATTCCATTCCATTACATCCACATCATACTACATATCTTGGTTGCATTTACTCTTGCTTACTTATGTTTTTACATGTACACTTTATTACACATGCTAGATAGATATCGTGTATGTCATTATCTTTATCATATACACATGCACATTCACTTGTTTTCTATTTGTGATTGCAAACTCTACTGATTGATACACGCAGCATGGATTCTTGGCGCAATACATCATACTAATCCCACAATGGCTCTGGGGCATCCACTTTCGTATACGCTATAGGTGTTATTATTTCATTTTCATAGCACATTAAATTATCATATTATACATGCTTTGACACACTTTCTACCTTTCTATCATACTAGAGGATGCTTTATGTGTAATATTTTCTTTCTGATCTATTTTATACCATGGTTGTCTGGATGATTACTTGCTACTATTTATCATTGCTTGCTCTTGGTATATCATTGTTTGTGGGATTTTCCCTTTATCTTGTGTGCACAATGTCTACTTTCATCCATTTTGGCCTCAATTATCTTACGATATTGTGAGTGATGTCCCATGTTTGCAACCCACTTTTCACGGTCTACATTTTTTCTTACATCTTAGCTTACACATTGTTTTCTTATGTCTTAGATTACACATTGTTTTCTTATCTTGCATAGTTTCTTCTACATATGTGTTTTTATTTTCTTACAATAACACTTTTTTTCCATCCACTTAGTTTGTATGTGCCTTAGTTTCTACCAATCACACTTTCCCCTTATAGTTTATCACTTCATTTCAATAGTTGGTCCTCCTTTGGGCCACATACTCCTCAACGATGTTGCATGTACCCTGATTGAGGGGGCATCGTTTGGGTGAATCATTCACCCTATATAGCATTCTAAAGTCATAGTTCAACACACAACAAGATCTGAGTACAAAGATCGGTCATCAATCTCGAGACAAGGCTCATAATTTGACTTGGGTCCTTAGTGTATACAGACACCAATGTCATACCAAGACAAGTAGTGCTTGGATGCCCCTAACCCTTCCTAGACTCCTGTAACCAGGGGTAGTTACACAACATTATATACTTCAACGCAATTTTCAAAATTTTCACAACGTCTTTTACAAGGCACATAGTCCTTCAACACTTGGCATGCATGTACTACACCTTCTTTTCTACTTTCACATTGGATCAAAATTGTTCGAACCAGATCATATTTTTACACACCATATATAGTGGTGTCTACATTTTAAGAAGTAGTTAAAGGTTGGAGGATGACACCGACTTTTTCCCTACACTTCTTTTGTTCTTGGTGTGAGATCACCCAAAAACTTGCGATCAATGCAACTAGCATGAGATCTCTAAAAAACTTGTTCTTCTACATCATCTTTGGGATCCTTTATCTCTTTTCTCATCGAGAATCATGCACATGTTCCTTTTTGCATTTTTACATAATTTCTTATATACTTACACATATTTGATCATATAAATGCATATTTGACTACTTTTTCATTCTTCTCTTTTGCAGGTCCGTCCTTATGGGAAGTGGTATTCACATCATCACATGACAATCACACATCAACATATCAACAATAAACGCTAACAACAACATCCATGTCATGAAATTGACACATAAACTCTCACCCTAGGTTCATTACCATCATTTTTTTTCACTTTCTCTTCTTTATGATTCACGCTTCACATTTTTATAACTCCACACTTTTTCTTGTCTCTCTATGCATGCTTTTCACCTACTACACCCTTAACCTATTACTTGTATTAGGATATGAGTAGCCAACTTGTGGCTTACCATATCATTTTATTATATAATTTATACTTTCTCATGCTTAGTAGGTCGGCCTTGGTGATGGCCATAACATATGAATAGTATATATAGGAGATTTTAGGTAGTAGTTCATCATCATTGGAGCATTTGAGTCTTATCGTATGGTTTGGAGGTTACCCCCTCAAAGTGGCAAAGCTATTCTAATTGCATATTGAGATCATTATTCTGTAATATTTTGTTATTTGGTGTTATATTTTTTCTCATGATCTGAATTATACAAGTAATTTCATTACAAGTGGTATCAGAGCTGCGATATGGGCCAAAAATTAGGGCAAAAACCCTAATTTTTTTGTTTCCACCATATATTGTGAACCAAAGTGAATTGGTGGGAGATATTTTTACCAAAAATTTGAAACATTTCAAATAAGGTTCCTTGAAAATTTTAGACTTTTTAAATTTATTTTGCAAAAGTTATTACAAATTTATGGTTTTTCATAAAATTGCTCCCTATGGCATAAATTGTGGAATTTTTTCAAATTTGTTACATTTTCGAAAATAAAAAAATTATTTATGGTTTGATCTTTAAGTTTTTTCATATTTGGCCGAATTCGTATTGAAATCTAAAACCCTAAAATTTGACCGTGATTCGTACATCCCTCTTGTTTTGGGGCATCATGGTGGGGCCTTCCACAAGAGGAAAAAGAATCCCATCACTCGGGTAAAACACCGAGAAAAGGATGAGATAGTAGTCAAGGAGTTGGAGAAAAAAATATAACTACAAATTCCTTAGGGTTAGGGTTTACTTCGACATACCATAAAGTAAGCCAACTTGATTTTTACCTGAGAGACCTTGAATCTTGGGTGACGAACAAAGAAGATGTGGAAAGGATTGGACAAAGATTGGAGGAGTTCATGTAAAAATTCAGTACACATATCATGGGTAATCATCTTTATGTCAATCAAGGTGGATCCTCAGGTCAACATAATAGACACATGAGCCAAAGTGGATCTTTGAGTGTGCACAATCCAAATACAAGAACTCTGTAGGCTCGTACTATGTTTCCAAAAGTGGAGATGCACAAGTTTGATGGAAAGGATCCACTCAATTGGATCAACCAAATGGAGAATTTATTTGAAATACATCTCATGACCATCATAGCTTTGTATCTCAAACCTAACCAATTTGTCTGCGGTATCGATGGTTATGTGCTCAAAGGAAGAAGAGTGGTTTCAATGTTACATGGACATTCTTCATCGAAGAGTTGCAATCACACTACATTTCTAGTGTGTGGGATAATTACTTCATCCAATTAGCAAAGTTGAGACAGGGAAAGATCTGTTAAGGATTACATTCATCACTTCCAAAACATTTCTCTGTGGGTGGAAAATATTACGGAAGAGAATCTAAGTGACCTATTTTTGGGGGTCTTAAGGATCCCATTGAGATGAGGTGTGTATATTTAATCCTCATAAGGATTTTGATTCAATGATTATGGCAAGAAGGGCAGAGGAGAAATTTGTTTCAAGTAGGAGACAACATTTCACTTATACCAGAGATCACAACACCTTGGCCACAACACTCCCTTGACCAATTAGATTGACACCTCAAAAAATTGAAGAAAAAAGAGAAAAAGGGTTATGTTTTAACTGTGATAATAAATTTGAACCCGGACATAAATGTGCTGAAAAGAATGTGTTCTACATTGATGGGCCTAGTGAAGATCAAGAGAAGGATGAAGATTCAGAGTCAGAGGTCTTGGTTGAGCTAGAGGAGTCAGGAGATCCTCAGCCAATAGTCTCATGCCATGCAATTTCAAGTATTAGCACCCCCCAAACCCTAAAGGTGGTTGGATTCCTAAGAAAATAGAGGGTCACAGTGTTGATTGATTTAGGAAGTACTCATAACTTTATCAATCATAAGTTAGTAGTGTACCTAAACTGTTTCATTTATCCAGCTCCTGAATGTCAAGTTTTGATTGTTGATGGAGGTACTATTACTTGTTCTAGAAAATGCCATAGCATTAAGATTTCCATGGGATATTACATACTAAATAGTCCCATGTATGTCATTTCTATGGGAGGAGTAGACATTGTGTTAGGGGTTTAATGGCTTACCACTTTGGGAACCATTGAGATGAACTTCCAAGACTTGTTCATGTGATTTCACTCAGAATGAAGGACTTTTGAGCTAAGAGACTTAAGAGAAAATTCTCCACACATAGTAAGTTCTCATCGATGCACAAAATGCTAAAAAGGGTGCAGAGGGATTTGTGGCACAACTCTTTTCATTTGAGGATCATCATTCTAAGGACATTATACCATCAGATATGCAAGAAGTGTTGGATGCACACTATGTTGTATTTGAAAATATACCAAAGGGATTACCTCCAAAGAGAGATCATGATCATGCTATTCAGTTATTACCATGAAGTCAACCGCCTAACATCAGACCTTATAGGTACCCATATGTGTAAAAGAGTGAAATTGAGAAGATTGTACAAGAGATGTTGGAAGCATGAATCATCCGTCATAGTCAGAGTGCTTATTCTTCTCCAATAGTGATGGTATGGAAGAAATATGACATATGGCACATGTGTCCTAATTATAGGGAACTTAATAAGTACATAATCAAAGATAAGTTTCCTATTCCTATAATTGATGATTTTCTTGATGAGTTGCATGGTGTTGTTTATTTTACAAAGCTTGATCTTCATTTAGGATACCACCAAATCAGAATCAAGGATGAGGATGTTCATAAATCTGCATTTCTGACACATGAAGGCCATTATGAAATCTTGGTAATGCCTTTTGGACTCACAAATGCACCTTCTACATTTCAAAGTTTGATTAATTCTATTTTTAACTCATTCCTATGGAAGTTTTCCTTAGTGTTTTTGATGATATATTAATTTATAGCAAAACATGGGAGGAACATTTACATCATGTAAATAAGGTTTTGGAAACCCTTGAGCAACATCAAATTTATGCAAAGCCCTCTAAGTGTTCTTTGAACTCAAGGAGGTTGAATATTTGGGTCACATTGTCTCTCATGAAGGGGTTAAAGTGGATCCTAATAAGATCAAAGCCATGATGGAGTGGAAGGTTCTAAAAACCCTAAAGAATCTATGAGGATTTTTGGGGCTTACAGGTTATTATCGAAGATTCGTAAGGCATTATGGAAGCATAGTTACACATCTCAAAATCTTTATTAAATAAGGAATATTTCCATTGGAGTGAGGATGCAACCAAAGAATTTGAGAAACTAAAGGAGGCCATGTGCACCACTCCAGTCTTGGCTACTCCAAATTTTTCCAAAACATTCATTGTTGAATGTGATGCATCAAGGGTGGGTAAGGGGGCAGTTCTCATGTAAGAAGGTCATCCTATTGTCTTTTTGAGCTATCAATTTAAAGGTAAGAATCTTTCCAAGATGACTTATGAGATGGAAATGCTAGCCATACTTCATGCAGTAAAGCAATGGAGACCATATCTCATAGGAAGACACTTTAAAGTGAAGACAGATCATGATAGTCTGAAATACTTCTTAGAGCAGCATTTATCATCTGAAGAACAACAAAAATGGGTCTCCAAGATGTTGGGATATGACTTTGAGATTATCTATAAGAAAGGGAAGGATAATGTAGTTACAGATTCTCTTTCACAAAAAGATGAATCAACTGTAGCCTTGTTATGTGCCATATCCATATTACAAGAAGATTGGATAGATGAGGTAAGGTCCAAATGGATAAATGACCTAACCACACAAAACCTCATTCATCATCTCTAGAATGATCCAAGAATGTCTGAAAAATTTGTATTGAAAGGGGATGTTTTATGGTATAAAGATAGATTATACCTATGTAAGAACTCCACTCTTAAAAATAGGATTCTATCTGAGCTCCACTCTTCTCCAGTAGGGGGGCACTCTGGATTCTTGAAGACTTATCATCGAGTCAAAAAATATTTCTTCTAGGAAGGGATTAAAGGGGATGTCCAAAAATTTGTTGAAGAATACATGGTTTGTCAGCAAAATAAGGGTAAAAAAGCTCGATCCCTAGGTCTTCTACAACCTCTATCTATTCCTAGCCAACGGTGGGAAGAGGTTTCCATGGAATTTATCACAAGATTACCTAAATCTGAAGGAAAAAATGTCATCATGGTTGTGGTGGATAGACTCACCAAACATGCTCATTTTTGTGCCTTGGCACACCTATTTTCTCTAAGCACGGTAGCAACAGCCTTCACGGACACAGTTCAGAAGCTTCATGGGACACCGAAGATTATAGTAAGTGATCGAGATCCTCTATTTACTAGTAATTTTTGGACTGATTTATTCTCATGTTTGGGTACTTAGTTAGCTTGTAGCTCTTCTTATCATCCCTAGTCTGATGGGAAAACAAAAGTTTGTAAATAAGTGTTTAGAGGGATATCTCCGTTACTTTACATTAGATAAACAAGCAAGATGGGTCCAATGGTTGCCACTTACATAATGGTGGTATAATACTTCCTTCCATACTTCATCTAAAATGTATCCTTTTTTGGCACTCTATGGGTACCATCCACCATCCATCACATCATCATTGAGAGGACAACCATGGGTTAGAGCAGTAGAAGAACACATTCATTATCAATAAGAGGTCCTCTCTAGTCTCAAGGAGAACTTGGTCATGGCACAAAACCACATGAAGCAACAGGCTGATCAACATTGCATGGAAAGGCATTTTGAAGTTGGTGATTGGGTTTTTGTGTAGTTACAACCATATAAGCAAATGTATTTGAAACAAAAACAAAAGGATAACAAATTTTCACTGAAGTATTATGGCCCCTATCAAATATTGTAGAAGATTGGTACTATAGCATACAAATTAGAACTTCCACAATCAACCAGAATACATCCAGTCTTTCATGTTTCTTTCCTAAAGAAAGTAATTGGATGACAGAGATTATCAAAGCAAAAATAGTGTTACTCGAACTCAATGATGAGGGAGAGTCATCTTGGAACCTGAATGCATCCTTCAAACACACACTAAAAGATTGATGACATGGGTTATTACTGATTACCTGATCAAGTGGAAGAATATGGACAATGAAGATGCAACATGGGAAGATATGACATTCCTACAGCAGTACCCAAAGCTTCTCAACATTGGGGACAATGTTTCTTTGAAGGGGAAGGGCATGTTATTCCCTTAACATATTGCTTGTATTAGGATATGAGTAGTTGACTTGTGGCTTACCATATCATTTTATTATATCATTTATACTTTCTCATGCTTAGTAGGTCAGCCTTGGTGATGGCCATAACATATGAATAGTATATATAGGGGATTGTAGGTAGTAGTTCATCATCATTGGAGCATTTGAGTCTTATTGTATGGTTTGGAGGTTGCCCCCTCGAAGTGGCGAAGCTATTCTAATTGCATATTGAGATCATTATTTTAGAATATTGTGTTATTTGGTGTTATATTTCTGCTCATGATCTAAATTATACAAGTAATTTCATTACATAGCCATTGATCTACATGGTTATTAGGTAAAAATATCTTATCTACTTTATGTTATCGAGCATTCTCTCAAAAACATAAAGTGGGGGCAAATGTAGATATAAAATCATGTACTTTGGATATCTATTTAGTCCCGATCACATACTATTATTCATATGATTTCTAAGTAACAAAATTAATAATTAACCCATGTATTTTGGCCATATTTAATTTATCTCTCTTACCACTTTTGATCTTAAATTATTGCTTTCCTAGTCTTTATTTTTATATTTTAGCATTTCTCATCCTAGACATAAGCTCTTAACCAAGATGCCAACGCACCATCCTGTCAGTGCCCCCAACCTCTCTATACTTTGCTCACATATATTGGGTACTTTCTAGATGTTTAGGCATCTTATATTTTTGATATTTGGCCCTTTTAGGGTTAATTAAAAAATTTAAGCAAGGGAATCATATAAATATAAAGTTATACTACTTATGTCACTACAATTTGGACATATTCCAGTGAATATTATTGAACTTATTTGAGATCCAATTTCAGTATGATTGGATTCCAAATTTTCTATTATTGGATTACAATTTTGCTATTATTGGATTCCAATTTCGCTATTAATGGATTCCAATATTGCTATTATTGGATTCCAATTTTTCCAATTTTTAGATTTTCATGTTGGGAGTAAGTAAGGCTAGCAACCACTAACTATTAAAGGCATGAGATCTTGTTGGATTAATAAAAATAAAAAAATTAACAATAACTTCCTACAAAATCCTCGATGTAAGGTGAGCGGTCACTAACTATTATAAGTCATGAGCCTGGTATTGAATGAAAGTGTAAAATCCTCGATGTAAGGTTAGCTTCCGCTAACTATTATAAGTCATGATCATGTTGTATTAAAAGAAAGTGCAAAATCCTCGATGTGAGGTTAGCGGTGCTAACTATTATAAGTCATGATCCGTTGTATTAAATTAAAAATAAAAACTAACAATAAATCCTCTATAATAGCAAGTTTGAAGTGTGAACCACGCACTTTCAAATGGTGAGCCTCGCATTGTCAAATTTTTGAGACTCACGCACTTTCAAAGTTACAAAAATATGAGACTCACACTTTGAAAGTGTGAGCACACATTGTCCAAAACTATGAGCCTCACATAAACTTATTTACAAGCCCCACACTCTAGAAAGTGAAACACCCCACACTTAAAGTGTGCAAACCTCACACTCTAAAAGTGTGAACCGCACACTTTGAAAGTCTGAGCCTCGCACACTAAAAGAGTGAGACTCACACTTTAAAAAGCACACTTTGAAAGTGTGCTCACTTTTGAAAGTGTGAGACACTTTTCAGAGTGTGAGGTTCTCACACATTTTAGAGTGTGAGGTTCATCACTTTCAATGTTTATTATGTGCATCCTTAAATTTGACATTGGCCTTAAATGCTAGTGGTGTTATTTTGATTTTTGGTGGAACTTACAATAAATTTACATTCTCACCCCTAAAATATATCTTGTAACAACTCAAGTATTGTTTTCTTAGATTGTACATGACATTAAGTTCACTAGTGTTTATTATTATAAACTATATCTCTAAGTAATCATTAAAAGAAAACAACATAGTTGGGAGTTTATGTATATCAAAATTCTATTACTGTGAAAGATAGTAGAATTTATGCTTGTAAATTGTTCCATTCTCCATATAAATGATGAGTCACTTCCGTGAGCAAGAAAATGAAATAATCCTTTGACACAATGCAAGAAAAATGTTTGTGAGAAACACAAGTCTTACACCCTTAGAGATACATTGAACCAATATTTTATAGTTTACATCAATCAAAAGACTCAATTGTGCCACAATTGTATTCTTTGTGAGTCAAGAAATGCCAACACCTTTTTCCCAATGTTGGTCCATGTGAATGAGCTACATTTGCATCACACCCCTTAATGTGGTATAACACTTTTCTTCTTTTTGTTTTCACAAGTCTCCCTCTTGTAGCCCATTCTCTTAGCCTTGTAAAAGTGTCAGGCCCTTACAAGCTTTGAGTTATTGGCCACAACTTCCTTCAAGTCAACAACTCCATAAAGAGAAATTTATGTAACTATATACATCAGATTTCTCATTAAGCCTTGATGTTCTTGCATATTCTAGGTCAATGTAACCAATGGTACCCATAACATAGGTAGAGGTGTGGTTTTTGGCCAAGGGAATGCACTTGGAAATGCCAAAGTCTGACAAATGTGCCTCAAAATTATAATCCAAAAGAATGTTAGAAGTCTTCACATCCCTGTGAACAATGTGTGGGTTACCATCATAATGAAGATATGGCTATCCTTCTTCAGCACCATGAGAAATCTTTAGTTGAGTGTTCTATTCTAGCTTAATCTTCTTTGATGATCCTATATGAAAAATAAAAATTAATAAAACACTTGTTATATTTTCCAACAATCCATTTTAATATGAAGGTTAGAGATTGATTGGATGCTTCTATTTCAAAATATGAATCTACAATGTACATATCCATTTTTCTTCATAACATAATCATTTTACTCACCATGTAGGATGTCCCATAGACTCTTGTTTACCCTGTAATCATAAAACAAATGTTTCCAAGTGGAGAAAATGAATATCCATGCAGACTCTCAAGATTTTGATGCTTGATGCTTCCAACTATTTCCACATCAGTTTCAAATGCAAGCAAGCTTAGTGGGTAGCGATTGTACATTCTCTTTATAGAAATTGGCTTAGAATTCTTTAGATCACATTTATAAACAGTGCTTCTAGCACCATAGCCAATTACATATTTCTCATTTATATTTTTTTTTGATTTTCATTATGTCATCGTACATGTAAAGATCCATGTTAATGTGTAGTATGACCAACCTTGGAGAACCTAAATGTAACAAATAGATGTGTCAATAAAGAAATTGTAATAAGATATTGCTTTTTGATTTGTTGTCTGATAATCTATACAATATGAAATCATGTCTAGTCATATTAGTTTTAACACCTTGCTCCATTTTTTTTATAGAGCCTTTTGTAAATGTGTTTGGATGATTTGAAATGGTACACAACTATAATAGTATTGAACCCCAAACAATGAAAACAATTTCTGGTTTTTGAGATGGATGTTGTTCATTGCATTGGGCCACAATTTTGTTACACAACATCATACATATCCAAGTTTTCCAAATTTTTGATAACAATAGAAGAATGTCTCTGGAACCTGAGCTATTTAAAAGACAACTACTATTTCTTGCATCAGTTAATTCTTGATATCCAAAAACCATAAGAAAAAAAATTGAATTGGTCCACAGAGAAAAGTTGTGCAACAAATTGACAACTTCAAACAAACCAAATTTAATAGTGATTAATTGTTTAAATTGCTTAGTGCAATGCATAAAAATTTTTTTATTAATGATTTCTTATTTTTTATAACTAAAGGAGGGTTGAAGGGTCCCTTTCCCTTTATAGTAAATATATAATGAGAGGATCAATCTATAAACCCAAATGATCCATCAATACTTTTTTAAAAAAAAATGAAGGGCCTATGCCAAAAACACAAGTGGTTGGGAATACAAAAAAATGCCTAGACCAAGTAAGATAAACATGATGATTCGATAACAATGGAACTAGATATGCTATAAAAAACCAAAACAAAGATACAAACTGATGGATTTTAGAAGCACTTATTTAACTAAATCATATGACACATCCATAACCTCCACTTTAATGGGGATGAAAAAATTTTCACAGGGAGGTTCCGGGAAAAGATGCTCTTTTCCAGCAAGCAACCTGACTCTTTAGCCAATCATACGCCTCATGACCTTTCCTGAAAAGAAGATCCCAACATGTTGGTTCTATTGTAGTGGAGAAAACATATCATCCTAGGTTAGGCAAGTGGAGTGAACTAGGTCCCGCCCTCGGTCTCTCACCCCATTTGGACACACCAAACATGAAACACATTAGGATGTCAAACCATTTGTAAAACTAAAAAAATGGCCACATCCATCAAACCTTCCTGTATATAATGATCCTAAGAAAGGAAGGGCCATGATGCACTCGATTTTTTCCATTTTCACTTCCATGCCAACCCTATACACTTGGCTTGATCTAGTGATGACCCATCTCCAAATCCCAATTCTTCATCGGATGTATGATAAGAAGATGAAAAATGAATGTTCAAAGAAACTTCCACATTTACCCTGGATGTCCCTCAAAGAAAGATAATCTTCTCAAGAACTCCCTCAATAGAAATCATGTCTTTCTCTGATTCAATCCAAAAAATGGATTTCAAATGATGACGTGAAATTTTGGTATAAAATCCCATTTCACGAACCAATGCATAGAAAATTACATGAAAGGAAACATTGGAAAGGCCATGACAGATGAAATGAAATTAGTGAAATAAACCCAAAAGGTGTGAAAATATGGGAGAGTGGATCAATAAATATATGGAGTGATTATGCTATCGCATGCTTGTAATTAATACAAGCTTGTTAGGGGCTTTAATATAAACCTTTATTGGAAAAGGTGGGTGAGTCGGCCAATCAACATATTTATTACCAATCTTATCACAAAACATTTGGTCAGTCCCTCGATTTTCTATAAAATCCACCTATTTAGTAACCTTCCAATATATAAGATTTAAGGTCCAATCTGTAATTAATGAAACAATAAAAAAGGAATTTTATTCACACAAGATTTTTTATTGTGATGTTAGAAATAATATGAGAGATTCACCTCAATAATTAATTCATTACTACTCAAGTCATTAGCCATGGACCAACAATGTTCCAACACTTTAATTTATTGATTTATACATTTATTAATTTACAAAAATTCTAGTCATTAGTCATGTTATTAATTATGAGATTAGCCTCTGGAAGAAGGCCACCTTTTTTCATGGCTATCTTGCAAAACACGCTTGAGGATTGGAGAGAGGATGCCACACACATTTAGCACTTAGACCAAGATTTTTTTTTTCCAAGTTCAAAATCCCCACTTCCCCATGATCTTTAAAAAGTGAAATGTCGACCCATTTAATAGTAGGTATTTTCTTGGTCTCATCGGTTCCTTGCTAGAGATAGGCCAAAAAATGTTTGTTGATTTTATCAAACACACAATTGGGGATCCTCATAATAGAAACCATATAAATGGAAATAAAATAATAGTATATCAGCAAGATTAGATCAATGTAATAGAAGTTCATCATTTAATCCTACATGAGAATCATGTTCACCTTTTCCCTATGTATGTGATAGATCATTTAGGTCTATTTTCTTTGAAGGATGATTTTAAGAAAATATGCAAGGCCAAGATGGACATGATACTTCTTTAGGTTTAAATGATGTACATCTATTATGATGATCTAACCTTTCCATACTATGTGGCTATGTTTATTACTAGAAATTATTGATCGTAGCAATAACAAAGCCTTCCCTTTTAACTAACGCATGTTTATCGGTTGCAAAAAAGCATTTTTTTTATATGAAAAATATATGAATTATGTTTTATGCACAATATATCAAATGAGAACTACATAAGGTGTCACCTTCTCGAAGGTATGTATTCAAGGACTTGGATATCTATTAGGGATAGTCCATGAATATAATATAATTACAAATAATGACAAAAAACCTGTTAAGATTTTTTTTGCATTGTTAAAATGGATTCATCGACAATATAGAGGCTAGTGATCGATAGCCTTCTCATCAATGAATAATTGGTAAACATAAAACATGCATTTCTCTTCACATCCTCGAGATCATTTATTCCTAAGAAAGATTTTGTTCATCTTGCCCTGATTTTTAGTAAATCATTTAGGACTATTTTTTTAATGGGTTATTTCTAGAAATATGCAGGCCAAGATGATCAAGATATGTCTTAGGTTTAAAATATGTACTTCTATTATTATTCTCTAACTCTTATCTTTTGCTAAGGTAGAAAGTGATTTTTATTAGGTCGATATTTAAAAAAAATAGAAACAGTAGAGCCTAGTGAGCGCCAAGCCACTCCTTTCAATAAGTAATGTAGCTTAGCGGTCACTATGCATTTTCTTTTTGATATGAAATGACATGAAAAATGAATTGTGACCACATTTTATCCATTCATATGATTTTTTTCAAGCGCTATGTTTTGTAAGTATTCGAGCTTAGCGGTCACTAAGCATTTTCTTTAATACAAATTTTTTTATCTCTATTTTCACAATTAAGAAACAGTTTATCCTAGAGGCCACTAATCTATTCCTTTCTCAATAAAAATAAACAATAAGCCTAGAGCACTATATTTTGTAAGTATTCGAGCTTAGTGAGTTGCTAAGCATTTTCTTTAATACAAACTATTTTTTTATCTCTATTTTTGAAATTAATAAATAGTTTAGCCTTGAGGCCACTAATCTATTACTTTCTCAAAGACCTCCATAGCTTTTGAGAGTAAACAATTTTCATATCTCACATATTTATCATCTAAATATATTATGAAAAAATGCATAACCAATAATATCTATTACTATGATATGTTATTAGAGTGCTATGTTTAAAAAAAAATATTGTTTAGCCTAGTTTCCACCATATCATTTCTTTATGTAAGTATTCAGAGCTTAGTGGTACTAAGCATTTTCTTTAATACTGAACTTTTGTTTGATCTCTATATTTGAAATTAAAAATCAGTTGAGCCTAGTGGCCGCTAATCTACTCCTAATAAGTAGTGGAGCTTAGCGGTCACTAAGATTTTTCATTGATGCCCACCGATGTGTAAAAAAATAGACAAGATGCAAAGGTGTGTGCCTAGCAATCACTATGATGTTATTTGAGCACCCTGAAAACATTTTTAATAACCATATTTCTTCCTAACTATGCAAAGTCCTCCATATATTTTGACAATAAAAATTGTCCATATCTCACATATCTGTCATCGAAATATATTATGGAAAATGCCTAGCGACGCTAATATCTATTACTATGATTTTTATTCTAGCGCTATGTTAAAAATAAGAAATTTTTACCCTATTTTCCACAATCATTCCTTTTTGTAAGTATTTGAGCTTAGTGGTCGCTAAGCATTTTCTTTAATATGAATTATTTGATTGATCTTGTTCAAGTAATGGAGCTTAGTGGTCGCTAAGTATTTTACTAGATACGAACCGATATAAATTATGTGTTAGACACAAAAACTTATGAGTAATATAGAAGTTGTGATATCTTTCAAGGGTATGTAGTGCCGCACTTGGTTGTGCAAGGATTGTATAGCCAATAATATATGATTATAGTTAATGAAAAATATTATCGATCCAAAATTGTAGAGTTATTTATTTACATTATTGGAAAGGAAACCTAGGAGTTGTAGAGGCTAGCGGCTAGCTAGGATTTTGCTCAACAAATAGATGGACAACAACATACGACATGCCTTGATTTGTTCATTACCACATATTGAAAAGAATAGCTGGTCCCCTATAAAATCTAAGTATTTATTATTTTGAATTTTGTGTTGCAAAAATATCATTCTAATGGAGCTTAGTGGTAGCTATTTTCTTTCCTATCTTTAAGGTACTCTCAAATTCTTGTGAAGCAAAAAATTATGTTTTAGTTTTTCTAGAGTAAAGCGTAAATAACTCCAAAATATTGATGATCACAAGATATATTAGAAATTTCATGCCACGTGTCAACATTTTAGTGGATGACATTCACAAATTAATATGGCGGGTCTTTATAGGTTAAAAGTATTTGTTAATTCTAGGGCTAATTAAAATTTTAAAAAAATGTGTCAATTATATAGTTTCCTAACTAACTGGTTCAAACTTTCCACGTGTCACATTTTATCACAATATTTTTTTAAATTGGCGTGCACTATATTTAAAAATTTTGAATTGAATTCGATAAAAATTAATAATAAATATTAGAAATTAGAAATTTGAATTCTAATATTGATGATCACAAGAGATATTAGAAATTTCATGCCACGTGCCAACATTTTATTGGATTACAATTACAACTTAATATGGTGGTTTTTTATAGGTAAAAAATTATTTGTTAATTCTATCACTAATTAAAAATTTCTTAATAAATGTGTCAATTATATAGTTGTGTAATTAACTGATTCAAACTTGCAAGATGTCACATTTTATTGGATTTTTTTAAAAAATTAATGTGAACGATATTTTAAAAATATCAAATTTGCATTCGATAAAAATTAATAATAAATGTGCCAATGACCATGTATGAGCCAATGACCATGAATGGGAAAGTACCATTAGTTGTTTCACTTAAAGTGACCACATGTCATTTTCAAAATTATAAATTAAATATAAACCAACCAATAAAGCAAGTCACATCAAGTTACATCAAAAAGGTAACCAATGAAATGGTGACACATAGGCATTCGTAAATGGTGACTTTATTCCCAAGTAATAGGTCACCTTAAATTTCTTTGTATTAAAAAATACTTAATTTAAATGCCGTAAAAATATGATTTCATCACAATTATAATGCTCAAAAGAAAATTTGTATAATGACAAAATCATAATCTATCAAAGTGTTTTTTTAAAAATTATAATAATTACGTGGCTCTAAAAACTTCTATTTTGTAAATTTTTTTATTATGCTTAAATTAATATTTTCATTTTCTCATGAGTTCGCAAAGAAACAATTATCGTTGTCCCACTTGTTTCTAAAGTAAAATTAATAAATTTGATTTCCCATATCCCATGTTATCCCTGAATTAAATGCAAATATTAATGAGGGGTACATTCAAAGTTTGATATGTGAAATCCCCACATTAAATGCAAATATTTGAAATTTCAAAATCCCGCACTTTCACTTTATGAATGGGAAATTTAAATTTTGAAATTTTCCTAATCCCCCTTTTTTATTTTTTTGGAATTTCTTTCATTGAATGTATTGGGAAAAATTAAATACACAGAGAAATATATATTAGGTTTCTTTTTTATTTTGAAATCATAGAAAAGCATCTCTTGAAATCATAATACAACACATGCACATGCACTAAATTACTAGTTTGAGTGCTCGATTCTGGTCATTTTTTGGAACAAAAGTTGAGGAAGTGATTATAATATCATTCGGGGCACAAAAATGAGAAAAAAATAGTGATTGTGGATAGATCATGGGTATGAGTGCAGATCAGGAGGCCCATAGAGGACAAAATCAAAAGAGACAAGAAAAATAGTTGTGGATAGAATCTCATGAGATAGTTTGTTTAAGAGAGAATATAGAGCTTTAACAGTCATTATCAAACATGTAAAAATTTAGATACTACTAAAACATGTATTTATCAAAAGCATCTATGTTATTGTATGTGTACCATAGTTGATGGCAGGCACTTTCAGTGGGTCTGTATTCACCTAGTTCTTGTGTTTTTGCACCGCAATCCATCCCTGCCTTTCCCTCTACCACCTTTGTAGTTTTGTTTCATCTCCTTGTCAAAAATGTTTCTCTGTTTGAAACCACATTTTTTTCCTTCCCTGACCGAAGAAATTGTAATCCCTTTTACAATATTTTTTTCTTTTTGAAAACCCATTTTTTTATGTTCAACTATAGCACACGTATTTGTGTTTATTAAACGGGTTCCCTTTTTTTGCCCTTATATGTGTCTCTCTGGTTAATTTTTGTGGATTTTTCATTCTCCTTCATGCATTTATTCTTTCCCGTAAGTGGTGGCATCTATCCCTAGTTGCAAAACATGAGTCGCATATTCATTTTTTTTAAAAATCATAATGGTTTGATTTTGTATAGTTTAGGTAATCATTTTGACCTCCTTTAATGATTTTTTAATATGAAATAAATATTCATGACTAATTATTTCAATGTTCAATGCTTACATTATTACCACGTAGATATATATAGTTAATTATATTCATTTTCCCACATAGAAATAGTTAAATGTAATGTCTTTAGCAAGTTTTTTTATGTTTAATAAAAGGTAAGAACATTATATGTACTCGTAAATATTATTAAATATAAATTTTAATCATTCTATTTACAAACATATATTTCATTTTATAGATCTTATGTTATGCCATATATTTTTATTATGCTACATATCATTGGTTGAGTTTAGAATTTTTTGAAATATAGTAATACAAGATTGTACTCATATATTTATGTACCTTTTTGCAAATTCAATCAAGAAAAATGTTGTTTAGCCTAGCTGCCATTGAGCTCAATATGTTATTCAAAGTCTATCACATGATATTGAAGCCTAGAGGTTGTTAAGGTCATAGATTATTCCAATGCAGTTGGTGTAACATAACAAATACTTGAGATTAGCGGTTCACTAGGATAATTTTTGTCTTGCATTCAAGGTAATGTGTAATGACTCTACTGAAAAATGAAAAATGAAATTTGAACTAAGCTCCAACTCTAAATTTTAAGCCTAGTGGACGTTGAGTTCAACATGTTATTTGAAATGTATTAGATGATATTCCTATCTAACATAGATATTGAATCCTAACTGAAGATAATCATAGCATTGGTGGAAAATCAAAGTCTTGAACCTAGGATATTTTTGCTAAGGTCGACAAAGATAATTAACATAAGCATGCAGTGGAAAATAAAAAATACTTGAGGTTAGTAGCTCGATAGGATATTTGTTGTCTTGCTTACTGGAAAAGTAGTAATGAATCGATGGAAAAACTAACTATGCTCCATTATTTTATTTAAATTTAACAAGACTATCTTCAAAGACTAGTAACTGCTAGGGTGGATGCTTATAACCTTTCTTTAATGTTCCAAGACAAGAGAAGAAATGTAATTAAAAACCAAATTTTAAGCCTAGTGGCTGTTGAGTAAAACATGTTATTCAAATTTTATTACATGATATTCCTAGCCTAACATGATATTCAAATCCTAGCAGTCGCTAATGTGAAGATAATTACATAGATCTGGTGGAAAATCAAAAAGACTTGAGGTTAGTACCACTAGGATATTTGTTGTCTTACAAACAAGAGAAGTAGAAAACAAAATTTATGCCTAGTGGCCGTTGAGTTCAACATGTTATTCAAAATGTATTACATGATATTCCTATCCTAACAAGATATTTGAAAAGCTAAGGTGGCTAAGGTTGAAGATAATTACATAACACGGGTGGAAAATCACAAAGACTTGAGGTTAGCATCGGTAGGATATTTGTTGTCTTACTTATAGGAAAAGTAGTAATGACTCAAATGAAAAACTAACTATGCTCCATTGTTTTATTTAAATTTAACAAGACTATCTTCAAATACTAGCAACCACTAGGGTGGATTCTTATAACCTTTCTTTAATGTTCCAAGACAAGAGAAGAAACGTAATTAAAAATAAATTTTAAGCCTAGCATCCATTGAGTAAAACATGTTATTCAAAGTTTATTACATGATATTCCTATCCTAACATGATATTTGAATCCTAGTGGTCACTAATGTCGAATATAATTACATAGCTCTGGTGGAAAATTATAAAGACTTGAGGTTAGTGGTCGTTAGGATATTTGTTGTCTTGTAAACGACAAGTAGAAAATGAAATTTTAAGCCTAGTAGATCATTGAGTTCAACATGCTATTCAAAATATATTACATGATATTCCTATCCTAACATGATATTCAAATCTAGTAGCCACTAAGGTCGAAGATAATTACATAGCGCTAGTGGAAAATCAAAAAGACTTGAGGTTAGTAGATTTAGTAGGATATTTGTTGTCTTGCATACAAGACAAGTAGTAATGACTCGACTAAAAACTAACTATGCTCCATTATTTTATTTAAATTTTACAAGACTATCTTCAAATACTAGTGATGACGTTAGGGTGGATTCTTACTACCTTTCTTTAATGTTCCAAGACAAGAGAAGACACGTAATTAAAAACAAATTTTAAGCCTACGACCATTGAGTTAAATATGACATTCAAAATTCTATTACATGATATTCCTAGCCTAACATGATATTCAAATCCTAAATGGCCACTAAGGTTCAAAGATAATTACATAGTGTGGGTGGAAAATCACAAAGTCTTGAGGTTAGTGACCACTAGGATATGATAAGATATTTGTTGTCTTGCATACAAGAAGTAGTACAAACAAAATGAGTGATATTCAAAACTAACTATGCTGAAATCTATTACATATATATTATATTTAAATTTTATAAGACTATATTCAAATATTTGAAATCACTAGGGTACATGATATTTTAACATGATATTTTTTCTTTAATGTTTAAGACAAGAGAAGACACGTAATTAAAAATAAAATTTTAAGCCTAGCGGTTGTTGAGTTCAACATGTTATTGAAATCTATTACATGATATTCCTAGTCTAACATGATATTCAAAGCCGTGGAAAATCACAGATATTTTGAGCCTAGTGCTACAAGGTTGAAGATAATTTCATAGTGTGGGTGAAAAATAACAAAGACTTTAGGTTAGAATCCGGTAGGATATTTTCAATTCAGACTAATACAATACAAGACAAGTAGAAAATAAAATTTTAAGCCTAATGATCGTTGAGTTCAACATGCTATTAATGATTTTAATGATATTCCTATTAACATGATATCTCTGGTAAATCTATTACATGATATTCTTAGCCTAACATGATATTACTTCCTTTCTTTAATGTTCAAAGACAAGAGAAGACATGTAATTAAAAATGAAATTTTAAGCCTAACAGCCATTGAGTTCAACATGCTATTTAAAATATATTACATGATATTTCTAGGCTAACATGATATTCATAGCTCTAGTGGAAAATCACAAAGACTTGAGGTTAGTGGCCGCTAGGATATTTTTTCTTACAAACAAGATAAGTAGAAAATGAAATTTCAAGCCTAGTGGCCGTTGAGTTCAACATACTATTCAAAATCTATTACATGATATACCTAGCCTAACATGATATTCAAAGCCTAGTGACCACTAAGGTCGAAGATAATTGCATAGCGTGGGTGGAAAATCACAAATACTTGAGGTTAGTGGACGGTAGGATATTTGTTATCTTTTTCAGGACAAGTAGTAATGACTCGACTAAAAAACTAACTATGCTCCATTATTTTATTTAAATTTTACAAAACTATCTTCAAAGACTAGTTGTTAGGGTGGATGCTTACAACCTTTCTTTAATGTTCCAAGACAAGATAAGACATGTAATTAGAAACAAAATTTTAATCCTAGCGGTCACTAAGGTCTAAGTTTAATAAGGCCATGGATTATTCCACATTGCGTTGGTGTAACATAAAAATAATTGTGATTAGATGCTGCTAGGATAATTGTTTTCTTGCATTCAAGATAATGTGCAATGACTCTACTGAAAACTAAAAATAAAACTGAACTAAACTCCAACACCAAATTTTAAGCCTAGCGGTTGTTGAGAACAACATACTATTCAAATTTTATTACATGATATTCCTATCCAAACACAATATTCAAAGCCAGTGGCTGCTAATGTCGAAGATAATTACATAGCTCTAGTGGAAAATCACAAAGACTTGAGGTTAGTTAGCGAACATGTTAGGATATTTTTTCTTCCTAAAAAAGACAAAGCAAATAAAATTTTAAGCCCTATGATACCGCTAAGTTCAACATATATTTTTAATTATTACATGATATTCTTAGTGACAAGTAGCCTGCTTAAAGCAATCACTATGATCGAAGATAATTACATTTAATGACTTGACTGAAAAATAACTATGCTCCATTATTATATTTAAATTTTACAAGACTATCTTGAGGTTAGTGGCCACTAGGATATTTGTTGTCTTGCTTACAAGACAAGTAGTAATGACTTGATGAAAAAATAACTATGCTCCATTACTATATTTAAATTTTACAAGACTATCTTCAAAGACTAGTGACGACCACTAGGGTGGATGCTTACTACCTTTCTTTAATGTTCTAAGACAAGGAAGACAACAAATATTCCAAGACAAGTAAAATATTTACAACTATATCCGTGGTTTATAAAACTAATGACTTGATTTGAATTATGTGATATTCATGATATACCTTATGAGAACTATAAAATATTCAATTATCGACCATTATCCCCATTCAATTGGATTCTATATTTTACAGAACTATGTAAGAGTTATTATTAAAACTCAACTTTATTTTTTAATGTAGTGTAACTCAACTTTATTTTTAATAGTGATGGGAAGATAGCCATCAATCCACTATTATATCCTCTATCCTAAAGCTATACTGAATGTTTTTTACATTGACGGAAAGATATCCTAGAATATATAGATGCTAGCAGCCACTAGTCTTCACTTCTAGCAACAAATTGACAACTTGAAACAAAGAAAATTTAATAGTGATTAATTGTTTAAATTTCTTATTGCAACGCATAATAAAAACCTTTTATTACTGATTTCTTGTTTTTTATTACTAAAGGAGGGTTGAATTTTTCCTATCTACCACTAAGCTATAAATAATGACATCAAGATATCATTAAATAAAAAAAATGAAATCATTAATAAAAGGAAAACTTCAAACCCTCCTTTAGTAATAAAACAAATATTTCATATCATTAATAAAAAACAAGAAATCATTAATAATATCTTGACTTTTACTCTATGAAAATAATGACATCAAGATATAGCATCTCCTTATTATTGCACTATGGAAAAACAATATTTATCCTTCCCAAATAGTTACAAACTATTAACTTGTTTAATTCCTTTTTCAAGTAATATGTCTTTAATTGGTCACACTTTGTTCATGTAAATTCCTTTGATTGAAGGAGCAGAGGATATGAAAAAGAGAGATGATGAATGGTTTGTAGAAATGCATTCCCAGAAAATTACCATGGTGATTTGTGGTTATTTTTTGTTGATGAAGACATTTTCAAGTGAAGTCGGTATGGTACTAACTTTAGAATTTATTGATCAAGCAAACATTGTGTATTCAAGTTGAATGCATTGACATTGAAATGAATAAGTTCCTTATTCTTGACATGGAGTTGGAAGTTTCATTGTTCAAGAAACTAGAAATGAAGGCTTCTAGAGAAAGTAGGACATGTTCTTATTCTAAATATGGTTGGAATTTGGGGAAGTTCATACACTAGACAAAATAATGTGAAAATGCACTTGAAATTCATAATAACATGAATTTGGTATTCAAAAAATTGTATAGAATGAGAATACTTCTTCTATTTGTCATTATTTGAATAGAAGAAATTTTTTTCTCCACTAAAACATGCAAAGTTATTTACAACACTAAGGCAATCTTATTTTTCTAAATTAGAGATAGATCCCTCTAAGTCAAAGTTGCAAGGGATTAAAAAGAATAATATATCAAGCTTTATTGTTGAAGAAAGTGACTAGTATATTTGAGAATGTAGAATCTTCAACCATTGAACAATTAAAATTATTTTTTTCAATGGTGATGCTTTTCCAATTGAAGTTTCTAGGTGCCATGTGGCACCTCCACAATATCAATACCATGAAGTGCATGATGAGAATGTTGACCTTCTTGTACATTCAATGTTGATTAATGTTATTCCTTCTCTTAGGGATGCACTTCTTCTTCCCTTTTTATATTCTACAAAGGAACTTGTGCAAACTAGAGGATCTAGATGACCTGAAAAGAGATGATGTACAATTCTACATTCTTGATGGCCAACATACCATTTGTGCCCAAAAAGCAATAGTTGAAATAAAATACAAGTCATTACATAATAAGATGCAAGTTAGAAAGGCTCGCATTTTGTCTTCAAACATCACTTGGTGAATTCATTATTAATATTTTCAAGAAGCATAATGAGGTAAACAAAAATTGGATTGAATCCAATTTTATTGATGTACTCTACAAGGCTCGAATGATTTGGAGATCCCTAGGATGTCCTCAGAAGGCTTGGAGTGGGAAATGCAAATACGGATGATTTAAGGTAATGAAACTTAATTTTATGGCATTTGTACTTAAAATTTATTTTTGTAATATGTAGAGAGTAAATATACTTTTTCCTCTTTCAATGAAAGAGTTTGAGAAGCAATGTCTTGCTATTTTCAAAGTGGCTAAGACAAAGAGACTTTTTAAAAAATGACATTTCTATTTTTTTTGAGGACATATGGACAAAATTGACAACAACCATTGAGTTATTTAAATCAGGTGGGCTTGCTTGTTCTCCTTTTAAGGATAACCAACCTAACTTTCAAGAAAATTCATTGGCAAGGTTCACGGTGAATTCCTTCAGGCCTGCAAGAGGAATGACCGATGAGGAGATATCAATTCTACTAGATAAAGTGCAAGTAGGGAAAGTATGGCTAATTGGCTCTATTAAAGTAGGCATCATAGTGGAGAATTTTGATTCTTACTTGCCAAAGAGTAAAAGATGATAGAATAATGAGAGTAAAATTTCTAAAATATATGAAAAGTAAATATCTAGGTAATATTGTATTGGCATGAATGCACTAAAAATAATATTGTTGAAAAATTTGGTCTACATGAATCTCATTACCGCTAGTTATGTGTACTCTTGGGAGAAGAGAAGAAAGGAAAAATAAAAGTTTATTCTAGAGGAAGTGAAAAATTAGAAAAAATAAAAATTGATGTTGAAGTGTCAGAGGTTCTCCCAATAGCCTCAAACAATTATAGAAAACTACGTGATTTCAATGGAAGAACAAATTCCAGCAAGGATGGAAGACACCGATGAGTTTACCTGTCAATGTGCATATCCCTTCTAGCTCTATTAAAAATATCATCTATTCCATCAACTAATCCATTCAATGCAGAATGTGTGATCACAATTTTTGTAATTTTTCTAGTGTACTAACTTCTAATGCAATAATGGACCTGCTTACATTTTTGGATCTAGTCTACTAAATTGTGTTATTATTGTGCTCTTACATGTTGCTTCTTCAAAAATATTAAGAGAGATGATAAAAAATACATGCAAAAATTTAAAAATAGGGGAAATTATTTGTGGAAAGTTTTTACAAATTCTATGACAATGGAAACTTTAAGATCTTGTGTCTTATGTACACAATAACTGATGTGCACAATTGTGATGTTGATGATGAGGATGGATTACTATTTTTTAAATAGAACATGCATCACAAAAACCTACAAAGGGGAAGTGCAAGGGAATCCAAATCAGACTCTCTATTAGAAAGTGTTAAAATACTAAAAAATTTAATATTTGAATTAGTTAATATAAAATTGTGGGCAATTGAGAAAAAATTACTTCTGTGCAATTGGCCAAAAGGATTATTTAACTTTTTTAGATTTTGATGGTTTGCTCTATGAGAAAACCAATCCCATAAGTATTTGGCAATCAAGTTTGGTAAGGAGACTATCAACTTTTGAGGTGGGCTCAAGGAATTTTTAAAGAAACTAGCAGAAAAATGTGAAGTGGGATTTTGGTCTAGCTATCTCTCTTCCTCCAAAGTTGAAAAGCTTATTCAGGATATGAAAAAAATAGTGGTTGAATTCAAACTAGTTATTTTTTTGAGTAAAGAACATTGTTGTTTAGGACACGAAATTGTAGTAAAATATCTACAAAAGATTTAGAGTAGAGATGATATTATTTTCAGCCCTACACACATTATGTATTACAATAGGCCCAAAGGGAAACCCTCCAGAAAATTTTATGGTGGGGGGAAATTCAATAGAGAAAATTGTTTCAAAGATAGGTGGTTGATGAACAATTTGTACACAAACATATCACAAATATTGTCTCATGGTTTGAGTGTTGTTAAGGGCATCAAAAAATTGCGCAACCAGAAACTATATAACTATTATTTACTTCAAAAAAATTACAATTATATTCATTCGTACATTCATATGGTCACTCTTTATTTTATATGTTGAGATTACAAATTTAAAAGTTGGCAGTATTTATATCTTCACTGTGATTGATTTGATATTATAGTTTTAAGTATTTTGTGTGAATTACCCAAATAAAATATTATCACAATACTATGTTGACTTGTGTTTAATCACTTTTGGAAGCTTACATTAATTCTAAGTTGTTTTTATAGATCCAATTGGGAAGCCTTAGAAATTACTAGTTTTTGGAGTTGAAGGTTTGTTGTTTGGAATTTCTAGTATTGACGATAAAATACCTTGTAATATGGTTCCATATTTTAGATCTAGGAATATTGAATACTTTGAATGATAATTTAGTGCTCACTTGATAAGTACAACATCAAAATATTTTTACACTGCCTTATGGTATTAATTTATGGATTCAACAACAATGAATTACATGTTCATCAAAAAAATTAGTTGGCTACGAGAAACCCACTTCAGGTTCATTTGGGGATGTCAATAATGTAAGTTCAAAACAAATACCAGTCAGCATATAGTAGATTTTTATGACAATCTCTATGGTGAAAACAATATACTTTTGATTGATGACGCGATATTCTTGTCACACGAGGTAAAAGAAGAAATTACTCTCAAAAGCCCAACATACTAGATATTTGATGGAAACTATAAGACGGATTCAAAAATTTATATTGAATTATGTACATGGTTGAAACATGCAGGAGAATACAAGAACATGTGTAGATCATTGAAAACATTCAAATGCACCATTGGCATTTGAATTATATACTTTTCTTCCAAATCCAACAATGTATTGTGCATTTTTATGGAATAAAATAACTACCTTAAGGTTCTTAAAGATTTGCAATGCGCAATCATTTTTTTGATTCTTTTTTAAAGAAAACATTTTTTCTATGGGTGAAGAGACAATCATGGATCATGGACCAATAAAAGAATGAAATTTTCCCAGATATACATAGTTTAAACTTAAACATATTTCAAAACTAGTGAGAACCTTATTCCAAATCAAAAATTAATCCTAGTGGCCACTAGCACATAAAAACATAAACATGTTATGTTTATTGATTTGCAAATCCATGTTGGCTTCCTTGAAATAATAAATGATTTTTACTAGATATTCATATGTTAATCTTAATGACATTTTAAGAATGATAAAATCTTGTTCCAAAGAAGAAATAAAGCCTAGTGGTCACTAGCATGTATAAAACATAAAGATTTTTTGTTTAATGTTTTGCATATTGCTATTTTAACATTTTATGTTATTGTTGTGTGGACATCACCAAGAATGTAAAATTTTAATGACATGATGCCCTCATTCCTATGATACATAATTTTGCTTGGATGTTGGCAGCTTCGAGATTATATTCACACAGGAATATTACATCGTGACCAAACGTACCATTTGTTGAGGAACCAAGAATCAAAACATATTTCTCAAAAAACTTAGCACTTTAGAGCAGTGTAATGCATATTACAATTGTAAAAATATACCTATTAAAGGATGAATTGTGGCCTATAATGCATATTAAAATTGTACTTGATAGATGAGTTGTGGCATATTTTGCAACTATTGAAGGATGTGGAAGACAATGTGGAGACGTACACGATGTCATTAAATCAATAACCCAATTACAATTATGTAATTTTCCCTAGATTTAATTGATAACACCTTTACGCATAATGTGTGTGACTATCTCTAGTAATGTCTTTTTCTCTCTGGTTCTCTTGCTTATTCTCGGCTTCTAGGCCTTCTTTTTGTAAACAAGGGTATAATCCCTTTCAAAAACTATTTGCCAATAATAATAATAAAAATGTTATTTTCTATAATGTGTGTTTATCAAGCATAAGAAACCTTTATTCATAATCTAGCTAATGCATGGGAAAATGTTGATGACATCATCCATTTTTATTGCGTCGACTTGCCTCACATGAGTCGAGGGACTAATTAACTAGGTTGTTCTTTCACCTTCCCTCACTTATTTTCTCATGTTTCTCTCTGTTGTTTTCCCCTTCCCTCTCATGGTATCTACATATGTTCCTTTAATCCTTTTGCATGGAAAAAATATGGAAATGTATTTCCTCTCTCTTGTGTCTTCCACTTTCTTCACAATGTCTTAGTATAGGTTCCACACATGTTCTAAAATTGATTGAAAAATTCTGGGGCATGGATTATCTCTAGAGAACCATGATAGCTTGTGTCAACTCTCGATATTGTAGGAATTTTTGTGCTCAATTTCATGGTGTTGTGTATAGATAAAGAAGTGGGTTTGGATGAAGCTCTAAAATAAGTATGCCTTCCTATTCTCTTTTCCAATCTATATCCTTGTATGTTTCCTTTTTGGGTTGACAGCAGGATTTTTGATTCCCTAGAATTGAAAATTTAGGCCCTCCATCAATTTTATGAGACTATTCAAAGCATATAGAAATCTAATGGGAGTCTATCTCCAACGTTCCATCCCTAGACCTGGTCGCGCTCACAAAACCTACCCCACCCCTTCTTGATCGCATGGTGCAGTTGAAGACTGTTGTTGGCTCATCCTTTTCCTTTCTCAGGAAGATTGCAACACTTGGATCGGTGGACTAATTAGAGGTGGAACCATAGGGTTTCTCTATAATTAACCCTTTATTTTTGTGTTTTCCGCTTTATTTGTTTGCATACCTAGTTATTCATGTTACATTTTGGCCTCGTGATTTACAATCTTTCCAACTGGTTTTTAGTTTTTCTATGTAGCCCTTCATCGATAAAATCTTTTGATACTTGTAGCATGGGGACCCATCAACCCTCTAGTTCATAGATCTCATTAAAATTGTTCATCTAAAAATAAAATTATGTAATTTTTCCCTAAATTTAATTGAGAACAAGTTTCTGTATAATGTGTGTGATTATCTTAATAATGTTAATATGTATAAGGAATATAAGGAATAATGTTAATATGTATAAGGAATGTTAATATGTATAAGGAATATTAATTAAAAATTGTTCACATCACTTTAAGGAATATAAGGAATTGAAAAATCTCAGCCACTTCAACAATTAGTGTGTTCATAGATATCGTGAAAAAAATAAAAATGTTATGATTTATTCTATGAATTTGGGATTCTAACGTGACGAATAGTTTTACAATGAAATTAAATAATTATTAAAATGATTTACCATAATTCTACCTTTAGAAATGGATTTTTAATTTATTTCATATTTATATTTAATTATGAAAAGATATCCTCTTGACAAGGGGAGTAAGGATAATTTTAATTGTCATTTAAAGTGTCAGTGTGGGAGGAAAATTTCCACAGTGATTTCATGTCCCTTATTTTGAGGCACACAAGGATGGTGGAAGGTGATGTGGGGGTTAATGATGAATGTCATTGTACATTTATAACTATTAAGGGGATGTTGATGTTTTTGTAATCCGGGTTTAATCCTCTTAGAATCAAGGTTTACAACTATTAGGGGATATTAATGTGTGTTTATTCCTCTCTTTGAATCTATATTTTAGCTCATGCCCTTATGAGTGCACTCTCAATCATCATCGTGAGTGGAAAAATTTCAGTGTCTCTTCCAACTAAGAACCCTAATAGATTGACCCCACCATTGGGATCTAATTTTGATGATTCTAAGTCTGACAAAGATGCATTTTCTGCACTCTCTCACTCCAAGGGCAGTACGTTGCTCATATTTTTTTTTATCTATATTAATATGGATGATCATTGCACATAAAAATTCCCTTACAAGGATATCACCAAATCCAGTGCAATAGACACCTTAACAATTGATAAGGTTGTCTTGGGCCTCACCTCCGGTGGAAGAATCTTGGCAAGGCTTTCGCTTCCTCCGCTACTAGGAGCCTCCCAATCTCAAGGGTGACGTGGACCACTCTGATGACTACATGCACCACAGAAATGATTAATATTTTGTTCAAGTTACCAATTTTTTTAAGGACCATGAGGGATGTCAATATACTTAAGATTTTCAAGTTGTTTGTACACATCATGCGTGTCTACGTGCCCATGGATTAGAAGACAGATTAGCGGTGGATTTGTTTTTGTTAATTTTGTTAACATGGAAGGATGCTCAGAGAGATATCAATAATCTCAGTACCTATGGTTATGATGATATTACTCTCATATTTGAATGGTCCACTCCAAGGAAGACATTTTTTTAAATTGAAGCAAGGAAGACTTAAAATCAGGCATTTTTCCTTCTTTCTATGGAGTCTTTTACTTATTTTTGCTTTAGATTTTTTAGGGTTTTTTAATGTTGATAGGATCAGTTGTGTTTCATTTGAACACAATGATTTTCCTTTTATGTTGAATTTCCTTGTTTAGTATAATGATTTGTTTGTTTTCACTAAATTAAACCTATCAAATCTTAATTTTTGAAAATCATCATGACATTTTTCTCATGGTATATTTTAGAAAATTGAAATTTAAAATTTAATTTTACCATTTACAGTTTAGAAATCATTTGTGTACTTACAAAAATCTATGTGTGTTTACTATCATGTATTATTTTACATCTTGAGAAAAATTTCTTAACATAGTACTTGAAAATAAAGATTTTATCTCTCATTTAGTTCAATATTACTTCAATATAGATCAAACTCACTTTGGCTCTAACATGCTTCTTATCAAATCATGTAAACGAATAAAATATTGTAAAGTTAATTATTATTTGATTTTCTCTCTATGGTGAGTAGTACAAGTTTTAGATATATGATTTTTAAGGATCTGTTGTGGCGTTGAAGGATATTTACCTATTGTATGAGTTATAATATGTTTACCCCAACAATAATTATTTCATAATAAAATGACTAGATTTTAAATTTAAGTTGTATCAAAATATGTAGAAAATACATAGATGCACTATAATGGACTTGAGTTGGTTTCTTTATTTTTTCTAAGAAACGTGTTCTCATAAGAGTGTCTTGTGACATGCATGTAGATATTTACTGCCCTACAATGTCATATTTCATCTCTCAAAAAAATATATTATCCGTCATTGATTACGTTCAATGTATCCACTTTAACGAACATGATTATTTAATTTTATTTGCGGGGGTGATTTGATTGTCTCTGCAAACCCTTAAAATTTATTCGAACGTGTGAGTATTTACTGAATTTTCACATTTCATGAGTTAGGGATGATAGTGATGGTTTCGATAGAGTGAGATATGGGGAGCTTAAATAGGAGGATAATGAAGATCTAGAATTTCTTATGCCACTATCGAATATAATCGATTGGATGAAGAAGATCATCAAATACAAGTTCAATCGAGAAGGGCCAGATGGTGGTTCACACCACTACCATGTGCATCAAAAGATGAATTACATTTAATTATATTCTCATAGTCTGGATCATCACCCTCTGCTAGTTTCTTCATAATATCTTTAGTAATTATCTAGTTACACTGAGGTTCAATCACATCATAGTAAATGAACTTGGAAGTGTCTCACATCTCTTGAAATTCATTAGCCTAGTGTCCGCTAGCCCATATAAAAAAGAAACATGGTTGGTTTATTATTTTATGGAAAAATTTCAGCTTCGTGAAATCATTAAAATATTTTCCCAAGATTTGCATGGTTTAATGTTAATGACATTTTAAAACTGATAAAGACCTTATTCTAAATAAAAATTAAATCCTAGTAGCTACTAGCCAATATAAAATAGAAACATGTTATATTTATGGTTTTGCATATCAGTGTTGGATTCCATTAAATCATTAAACGATTTTCCAAAAACTGTGTAGTTTAATCTTTAATAAAGTTTGAAATCGATAAATACCCTTATTACAAAGGAAAAATTAAAGACTTATGGCTGCTAGCCCATACAAGTGCACTCTCAAACACCATGAGTGACACAAGTTTGGCGTCACTGCCGACTAGGAACCCTACTAGAGTGACCCCGCCCACTAGGATCCAAGGCCGATGACTCCAAGTTTGGTGGAGATGTTTTGTCCGACCTCTCTCACTCTAAGGGTAGTGTGGTGCTCATAGTTTTTCATATCTACAGTAAGAAGGGTGATCACTACACATCAAAATACCCTTACAAGGATACCACCCCTGCCAATGTCACAGACACATTTACAAGGGATAAGGCCATCGAGGGAATCACCTCTGGTGGAAGCATCACTAATGGGGCTACCGCTACCCCCACTGTTGGGCACCTCCCGGCCTCAAGGACTGTTGGACCACTCTGACGACAACATGTGCCATAGAAATGATGAAAAATTTGTTCAAGTTACCAGTCTATCCAAGGACCATGAGGGATATCATTTTGTATGATCTTTTCAAGTAGATTGGATACATCACATATGTCTACGTGGCCATGGATCGAAGATGAATTAGAAGGGGATTTGGCTTTGTTAATTTTATCAATAGAGAGCTATGAATAAGCTCAATTCCTATGGTTATTATAATATTGTTCTTAGAGTTTAATGGACCACCCAAGGAAGACTATTTTCAAAATTGATGTAAAAGTGAGACTTAAAATTAGGTGTCTTTCCTTCTTTCTATAGAGTCTTTTACTTATTTCCGATTTAGGTTTTTAAGTGTTGATAGGATCATTTGTGTTTCAATTGAACACAATGATTCTCCTTTTATTTTTACTTTCCTCATTTAGTATAATGATTTATTTATTTTCAAAGTATAGAAAATATTTCAAATCTTAATTTTTAATTCCATTTTGACATTTTTATCATGGTGATGTTTGTTTTTTTTTTTTGTAGGGATATTTTAGGGTCTACAACCCCTTAAGCTTTACTCGGATGCGTGAGGATTTCCCAAATTTTCTCGTTTCTTGATTTAGGTACGATTGTGATGGCGTTCAATAGAGTGAGATGCGGGAGCTTGAATAGGAGGATAATGAATATCTGTAATTTCTTCTGCCACCACCGAATATCATCGAGCTAGAAAAAGAAGATCATTGAATACAAGTTCAATGAGAAAGGTAGAATGTGGTTAATACCACTACCATGTGCATCTACAAAGTGGCCAAATTGCACCTTAAAAAGTGCACTCTCAAGTTTTGCAGGTGGTGGAAGTTTGGAATCTCTACCAACTAGGAAACCTACCCACCGGGATCGAAGGCTAATGATTCCAAGTCCAAAGCAGAGATGTGATGTCCTTCCTTTCTCACTCCAAGGGCACTTCGGTGCTCATATTTTTGTATGTATAGTAAGAAATGTGATCACTACACATTAAATTTCCCTTACAAGGTTCTTGCCCCTACCGGTGCCACAAACACCTTAATAATGGATAAGACTATTGAGGGTCTCACCTCCGGTGGAAGAATCACTTCCTTTGTTGTTGGGGGCTTCCTAGTCTTAGAGGTAGCATGGACCACTCCAAAAAAATCATGCGATGTCAAAATGATTAAATTTCTATTTAATTTACTAGTCTTTCCAAGGACCACTAGGGATGTTAATATGCACAATATTTTCAAGTTGTTTATACACATCATGCATGTCTATGTGCCCATGGATCAGAAGAAGGATTAACATGGGATTTGGTTTTGTTAATTTCATTAACAGGAAGGATGCTCAGAGAGCTATCAATAAGCTCGATGCCTATGGTTATGATAATCTTAATATCAGAGTTGAATGGGCCACTCCAAGGAATATATTTTTTTAATTCAAGAAAGAGGAACTTAAAAGCAGACATCTTTCCTTCTTTTTATGGAGTCTTTTACTTATTTCCACCTTAGGTTTTGTAGGTTTTTAGTGTTGATAGGATCATTTATGTTTCACTTGAACGAAATGATTCTCCTTTTATTTTGACTTGCCTCATTTAGTAGAACTATTTTTTTCATTAAATAAAACATATCAAATCTTAATTTTTAAATTCATTTTGAGATTTTTTCTCATGGTGACGTTTATTTATTTTTATTTGTAAGGTGATTTAATTTTCTATAAACCCTTAAGCTTTACCCTAAATGCGTGTGAGGATTTTCTAAATTTTCACATTTCATAAGTTAGGGACAACATCGATGGTGTCGATAGAGTGAGATATAGGGAGCTTGAATAGGAGGATATTGAAGATTTGGCATTTCTTTTGCCAACCTTGAATATCATTGATCCGAACGAAGAAAATTTTCAAATACAAGTTCAATGAGTAGGGCCAGAAGGTGGTTCACACTACTACCATCCACATCCACAAATTGGCCAAAGAGCACTTTTACAATTGTTCCTTGAGCACCACACATGGTGCAAGTTCGGCGTTCTTGCCTGCCAACTAAGAACCCTACTAGAGTGACCACACCCACCGGGATCTAAGGCCAATGATTCCAAGTCCAACAGGATGTGTTTTCCAACCTCTCTCACTCTAAGGGAAATTTATTGCTCATAGTTTGTCATATCTACAGAAGAAGGGTGATCACGCACATAAAAATGACATTTTACAAGGATCTCACCCTCCTCCATGCAAAAAAACCCTAACAAGGGATAAGGCCATCAAGGGCCTCACCTCCGGTGGAAACATCATTAGAGGAGTAGCCACTACCTCCATTGTTGGGAACCTCTTAGTCTCAAGGGTAGCATGGACCTCTCTAGAAACAACATGTGCCATAGAAACAATGAAATTTTTTTTTGGGTTACCAAATTATCTAAGGACCATGATGAATGTCAATTTGCATGATATTTTCAAGTCATTTGGACACATCACGCATGTCTATGTGGTCATGGATCAGAAGATGATTAGAAGGGGATTTGGTTTTGTTTATTTCATCAACAAGGAGGACACTTGAAAAGATATAAAATAAGCTTAATACCTATGGTTATGATAATCTTATTCTAAAAGTTAAATGAGCCACTCCAAAGTAGACTTTTTAAAAATTGAAGCAAGTCAGAATTAAAATTAGGTATATTTCCTTATTTTAATGGATTCTTTTACTTATTTCCACTTAAGCTTTTATAGGGTGTTTAGTGTTGATAGGATCAGTTTTGTTTCACTTGAACACAATGATTCTCTTTTTATTTTGACTTTCCTCATTTAGTATAATGATTTATTTGTTTTCACTAAAGAAAACCTATCAAGATTATCTATCATTGATTAAGATCAACATGTTTCCACTTTAACAAACACATTTGTTTAATTTTATTTGTAGGGTGATTTGTGTGTCTAAAAACCCTTAAACTTTACCCCAGACATTTAAGGATTCCCTGACTTTTCCTTTTTCTTAAGTTAGGGATGGCAGTGATTGCATTGGATAGAGTGAGATGCGGGGAAATTGAATAGGAGGATAATGAAGTTCTAGAAAAAAATTTCCACCACCGAATATCATTGGGCTGGATGAAGAATATCATTAAATACAAGTTCAAAAATCAGTGCTAGATGGTGGTTCACACTACTACCATGCGCATCAGAAGACAGATTACATATAATTATAATCTCATAGTCCGGATTGATGCCCTCTACTAGTTTCTTCAGAATATCTTCATTAATTATCTAGTTACACTGAGGTTCACTCACATCATAGTAAATGAACCTGGAAATATCTCACATCTCTTGAAATTCATTAGCATAGTGGATGTTAGCCCGTATAAAAAGGAAATATGGTCAGTTTATTGTTTTTCAAAAAAATGTCAACTTTCATGCAATCATTAATATTTTCCCAAGATCTACATGGTTTCATGTTAAAGACAATTTAAAACTCATAAAAACCTTATTCCAAAGAAAAATTAAAGCCTAGCAAAGAATCATCCCGTATAAAACATAAACATGTTATATTTATTGTTTTACAAATCAATGTTAGATTCTTTGACATCATTAAATGATTTTCCAACAACCGTATAGTTTAAACTTAAATAAATTTTAAAACTCGATAAGAATATTTATTCCAAAGGAAGAGCTAAAGTCACACGGCCACTATCTCGCATGCAGAGACATGTTCTATTTATTATTTTTTAGATCAATGTTGGATTACAATATTTTGATTTTTGCATTCAAGTATATGGTACTTTGGAGTGCAAGAAATTCCAATATATGTGAATTTGGATTCTAATATATGTAATTCGAACTCCAATATATGTGATATTGGAATCCAATATGTGTGATTTTGGAGTCCTGGATAATTCTAATATTTAACATTTTAGAATCCAAAACTAGTATTTAAGATTCCAATATTGATGGTATTTTTTTGCTGCTTAGACTGGAGTAAGTCCAAATTTAGTGAAATAAGCATTTTATGTGATCATTATAAAGGACCAAGTACTAATCATTAGTTATCACCACCTAAGGTTGCATCCAAAGGCATATTAAGAGCATCCAAGCATACATCTAGCATCCATTCAAGGGAAAGGGACTGAATTCTTCTGCATACACTTCATAAGAGCGGAAGTTTATTCTTTCATGCACACATCTATCTACATTTTCTCCATCTAGTTATTTACTCACTATTAATTACGACATACACAAGAGCCACCTAGGGCATGATTTCTCCACACACACACATAGAACTAAATTGGGTCTGAAATTTAGTATAGTGTTCGGTCGTAAGATCACTCATTTAAAAGTTGAGGACAATTTGACCCTTCATTTGCATTATTTTATTTTTGGGATTTGATACGCTTCGAGGATTTTACAGGTCAATTCTTTATTGTAGGTTATCAACGAAATTGGTGATCATCATGTGACATACTATCGACAAGAAGAAAAGGAGAGAAAACATCTTGTGACCCTTTGAAGGAGGTTTTTTTAGGTTTTGGGTAGTCATAGGCACCCAAAACTAGTCTATAGTGCCCGCAGGTGCCATTGACCCATCTTGGGTTCCCCAGTCCAACATATTCCATACTCTTTTCATTTTTATGGTTTTTGTTACGGTGGTCTACACTTTGGATTTTCTAATTCATCACTTCAACACAACCTTAAATCAATTACGAAATAACTAAGTCATTTTATCTCCTCATTTGCACTTAGGGTTTTAAATCTTAATTGTTTATTTGTTTGGGTCGAGATCCATATCTTACTTGCATATTCATTTACTACTACATTGCAATCAAATTTAGGCATTTATAAATTCTATATTTTCTTAATCAAGTAGAATTTTTTTAGTGGATACAAAGGCTTAAAATAATTGGTTAGGGGGTGGTATAAGTGTGTTAAATTGGTTTTATTGGTGATGATTGTGGCATTATTTAGGTTTAGTTAGTATGTAAACATTTAGGATCCATACACATCCAAATACATTGTCATTTTCTCACACATATTCTTTGGAAATATCCCTACATACCCCACATTGGTTTGATGTTTTATTTTCTGGCACAAAATTATGTACAAAACTCATTATTTTCCTTTTTCAACAAGAGTAACTTTTTAAACCTTAGATTTATGTTGTTTTTCCTCATTTTCACAACTCTTTCCTCACCATTGAATTTTTTTCATGGTCCTCCACGCATTGTAATCATCTCAATGAATTAGAGGAATAGAGAGAGTGTTTTAAGAATGATATAAGATGTTTCCCCTTAATTTTGACCTATGTTTTGAATATAAAATATGGATTATATTATTACATAAAGCATACACACTTATTATAAAATAGGAAATACATGAAAGCAAATTATCCTAAGTACATGAAATAACCTAGCCTTGGAATAGAAATAACACCTACCCTAATGACATACACCTAATTAAATAACAAATATGATTGTTGGGGTTATCACAAGGTTGTATAGATAATATATCGATATAAGCATACATGCAATAAAAGAAGATATTATACCGGAAGAAATATACAAAACAACATATATAAATCAACACCAAATTTAACGTGGTTCACCTAGTGTGGGCTACATCCACCAAGAAGAAATCCACTTTATTATCTAAAGCTTTGGAAGATATACAATGAAGTTTTACAATCTTCCGGCCTCTCAGTTTTACAAAGACTTTCTTTATCTCAAGCTTCTTCTTCTTCTCCAAGAATTCACTCTCACAATTATTTTTACAATATAATCATCAATATTTAATTCTAACCCTAGATTCCCAACTTATAAATACCTTATAAAAACTTAGGGCACTTAGTCATACAATTACAATCAATATATCTCGCTTTAATACTAAATTTATATCTAATTCCCGTGAGTTAAATAAAACACTCACGCATAGGTAATGTGACAGCGTCGGTTAGCCCTAAGCGATGTTGGTTCCTACTTGCACGAATGATGCTAGTCATAGGTTACCAATTTTGGTCCCTTCATAACCGATGTCGGTTCTTTGTGTTTTCAAAGCAAGTTTAATATAGCATGCTAAACTAAAGTAATTGAGCTCCACATCTCAACAATCTCCCACTTGGAGATAAATTATTATACTATACATGTACATCATCATTCTTAGATACTTTCCTTAGCTTTTTTATTCCTCTTCAAGTCTCAAACTTAAAGACCAACAAAATTGGAGTGCAGCTCCAACTTCTCTTTACTAATGGATTTCTTAGCATATCCGCATGGTTCTCACTCATAGGAATCTTATCCAGTTTTATTTTCCCATCCTCCAATACCTACCATATGAAGTGAAATGTGTTTCATTCTAGAATGAAATGTTGAGTTCTTTGTCAAATGAATTGCACTTTGATTGTCACTGAACAATTTGCAATCATCTTTCTCCTTTCCCAACTCTTCCATGAACCTGCTCATCCATATCATCTCTTTTCTATCCTTTGTAGTTGCAACATACTCTACCTCTATAGTAGACAAAGCCACAACCTTCTGCAATCTCAAAATCTAGCTAACTGTCATCCCACCTATTGTGAAAATATATCTAGTAGTGCTCCTCCTACCATCCAGATCTCCAGCCATATCCAAATCAACATAGCCACATAAAGAAATATCTAAACCTCCATAGCATAACTACATGTTAGATGTCCCTCTCAAATACCTGAGTATCCATTGGACTACTTTCCAATGCTCTTTACCTAGATTGGCCATAAATCTACTCACAAATCCCACTATCTATGTAATGTCCGGTTTGGTACAAACCATTTAATGTCACAAATCCATGTACATTCTCTTTTCATTCCATTCAATGTCACGACTCCTAATAATTTTAGAATTATCTAAATCCCAAAAATAGAATCTGAAATCACCATATCCATAACCAATGAAAGTGCATCTCTTGGATTTTGCATCCAACTTTTTCCTATTTTCCTTATCAATATGCACAAAAGCTTCTAAACCAAAAACTTTAAGAAAAGAAATATCTACCTCTTTTCTGGTCTAAGCTTCCTCTGGTATTCCTCCATCTAGTGAACTTGAAGGCTTGCAGTTAATCAAATAAACCGATGTATCAACTACTTCTACCCAAAACTACAAGGGAAATCTAGCATGTATCCTCATACTTCTAGCATGTTCCATGATTTTCTGTTCATTCTTTTTGCAACACCATTCTCTTGTGGTGTTCTTGGAACCATCTTTTCTCTACATATTGCATTCACTAAACAATAATCATTGAAATCCTTGTTATAGTATTCACTGCCATTTTTAGATCTAAGGCACTTTAACTTTGAATTTGATTCATTCTCAATAAGGGCTTTCCATATTTTAAAAGTCTCAAAAACATCATGTTTATGTTTAATACAATAAACCCATACCTTTCTTATAACATCATCAATGAAAGTAACATAATACTGGGATCCTCCATGTGAATCTACCTAGGATGGTCCCCACATATCTGAGTGTACAAGCTCCAATTTCTTATCCTTCTTAGTTGCTCTAATTTTAATAAATTTCACTCTCTTTTTATTTCCAAAGACACAATTCTCATAGAAATAAAGATATAAATATTTCAAATATGATAACTTGCCCTTATCCTTTGACATTTTCATTCCTTTTTGACTCATATGGCCCAACTGATTATGCCACATGCGTGCATCTGAATCTAAAGTATATAATATAGAAAAGGGATCAGTAACATAGGTAGATAAATATAATGTTCCTACCTTCTTGCCTCTTGCCACAACAAAAGCACCCTTGGGTACTTTCCAAGAGTTTGTTGTGAATGTAACCATGTAACCAACTTCACCTAGTTACCCTGCAGAAATACAATTCCTCTTGAGGCTTGGCACATGCCTCACATCTTTTAATACCCATGTATTTCCATTCTACAATTTTAGATGAACTTCCCCTTTACTAGTAATACTGCAAGGTTCATCATCACCCAAATAAACATGCCCAAAATTACCCTAGATATAATTTCTAAAATAACCCTTATTAGGGGTTGCATGGAAATAATTTCTTGAATCTAAAAACCATGATTCTAAGAGCATCTTGCATTGCCTATGCTATAATGTTTTCCTCTTTATTTTCCTCTTTACCTTTTTCTAGGTTTTGTTTCTCTTTTCCTTTGACCAAAAATCTTTCTATGTATTTCCTTTCTTTCCACATATCCAACAAGTAATTCTCTTACCTCTAGATTTATATTTTTCATCCCTTGACTTTGATTTCCCATTATTCTTACTCTTGGATCTCTCCTTCTTCCTACCTTTTCTTTCTACATTCAAAGCATTCCCAGATGATGATTCCTTTGTACTTTTCCTGTGAATTTATTCATTCAATACTATACTAACCACATCATCAGACTTTAAAATATTATTAGCATATGTTGTATTAATAATAGCCATTACCAAGTTATCCCAACTATCAGGAAAAATAACATAAGAATAAAAGTTCTTTCACTTCATCATCAAACGGAATATCAACTGATTTTAACTAATTTACAATATATCAAAATCATTCAAATGACTAGATGCAGATCCACTTTCATGCATCTTAGAACTAAATAGTTTCTTCATCAAATAAACTTTATTTGAAGCACTAGGTTTTTCATATAAATTAGCAATAGATTTCATTAACTCTATGTAGATGTCATCGTAATATTAGAAGCCACGGATGCTTTCATGCTCAATTTTATAGATCCCAAAGCCTTTTTGTCAAGAATATTCCATTCTTCATTAGTCATCTTTGTAGTTCTATAATTTTCATCCAATGGTAAGATATCTTTAATACAGATAATTCTCAATTTGCATCTTCCATAATTGATAATTTCGATCATCAAATTTATCTACCTTATAATTTTTTTCTTTTACCATTATTGTAGCTCCCACTCAATCAGAAAATCCTCTGTGAGTAAATATGTCAACACACAAAACCCTCAAACAAATATTTGATATCAGTTGTTGGGGTTAGCACAAGGTTGTACAGATAATATATCAGATCTAAGCATACACGTAATAAAAGCAGATATTCTACCAGAAGAAATATACAAAACAAGATATATAAATCAACACCAGATTTAACATGGTTCACCTAGTGTAGGCTACATCCACCAAGAAACAATCCAATCTATTATCCAAAGATTTTAGAATATATACAATGAAGATTTACAATCTTCCACACCTCTCAGGTGTACAGTACTTTCTTTCTCTCAAGCTTATCCTCCTCCAAGAATTCTCTCTCTCACAATTATTTTCACAATAATCATCAATACTTACTTCTAACCCTATCTTCCTAGCTTATAAATACCTTATACAAACTTAGGGCACTTATCCATGAAATTACAATCAATATATCTACTTTAATACTAAATTTAGATCTAATTCCCGTGAGTTAAATAAAACACTCACACACAGGTAACCGACGTCGATTATCCCTAATCGATGTTGGTTCCTACTTACATGACCAATGTCGGTCATAGGTGATCGATGTCGGTCCCTTCATAACCAATTTTAGTTACTGTTGTTTCTAGCAAGTTTAATATATCATGCTAAACTAAAGTAATTAGGCTCTACATCTCAATAAGGATCTTCACTAGAAGTAGGGTTTTAAACTATTTCCCGAAGTGACCTGGTTAAAATTATGCATTCATGTCCTTCAATTTTTATGCCTTAATTGGCATGATTAAATATATTTTATATGGACCCAACTAGTGTGCCTACAATTTCCTAGGTGTCACAAAATTGATTCATATAGTAGGAAGTTCACACTGACATTTAGGGCCATGTTACTTATATGATAATCATGTCATGCTTTCTAGCATGAATTTTTATGCCTTGGATCAATCATGAATTTTCTCTCCATTTATCTAATCGTATAAGTTTATTGAGATGCTCCATAATTGAGGCCTCATCGCCTAAGTTTGTAACTCATGTTATCCTCCATAATGGAACCATAAATTCAATTAGTAGTATTGAATTGTTTTAACACCAACTAGAATTATGTTTCTTTGTTTAAATGTGTGTAAGTAGTATTGGCTCCCCATAAAACTTCGAAACTTTATCATCTCAATCCATGTGCCCAAAATTACATATTTTACTCAAAGTATTACTTTGTATATTATTGAATCCTTCAATTCTTCCATTTCTTATAGATGAAAGGTATTATTTTATGGTGCACAACCATGAACTTTAATAGAAGCATGTGCATTATCTCATTAAGGAAATATGTTCCCCTATCACTTATTAGTCTTAAATGGTATCCATATCTGTTGATAATAGTTTCCTAAATAAATAGTGTGGTTCTTATTATTTTATAATTATTTTTGGCATGGCTTTCTCCCATATCATTAAGTAGTTTTTCATTACTAGAATGTACTACATGCATATCTATTACATGGCTAGATTAATTGGCCCTATATATTCTAGGTCCCATTAATTGAATGGTTCTTGAGAAAGGATGGGATGTGAGGGAATTTTATCCCTTTTTTATGTTTTCTAATGTGTTGACTAATATCATAATTACATGTGTACTCCTTTTCATCATAGAGCAAGTTTATCCACCATAATCCTATTTTTAACACCGTACACATAGTAACATCCTTAGGATAGTGACCTTCTTTTACCCCTTCATGTGTTTGGTGAAAAATTCCTTATACTCATTCTATAGTACACAACACCATAATACCTCATCTCACCTCTAACTAATTATCTTATATGAGGCAGACTTGACAACAATTTTCTTCCCTTTTTACATACTCCAATCATCTAATGTAATCAATGTTTATAGGAACCAGTGAGATATCATTTAGCTCATCTAATGTGTTTGTGATCTATAACAAATCGATTCCATATGTTCCATCCTCTATTTTTTCTACCTCTTCTCCAATAGTAATGTGTGATTTATGATCATGTCTCGCATTATTCTTTTTAGGATTGACTACTACTAAAAATTAGAATTCCTCCAACAATATTATCAATTTGCAAATGAGGATATGCAATACTACCTTATTTACCAAAATTTTTAGCACCATGTGATTGATGTAAAATATAAAGGGTGTCACCAAAAGATATTTTCAAATACTTTTAGCATATAGACCATAGAAATTCCTCTTTTTGTCATGGTATAATTTTTTCGCAAATGTCAATTTTCTACTTGAGAAATATATGGGAAGATCCAGTTGTCTTCTCTTGGTTTCACAAGTTTTCCCCAAATGTTGCCTTCAATACATCTACATGTAAATAAAATTACTTATTTTAATCAAAAACCTTAATATAGGTGCTTTTTGGTTGGATATTTTGTCACGCCAAAATATGAGGTTCAACCACAGTGCATGGGATTAAATCCTCCTCAAAGACATGTGAGGCTGCCTATTTATTACTAATCTAAAACACAATAGAAATAATATGTATAGTATTTACACTAATCTAACCATTGGGGTTGGGATAGAATCCCAAAATCCATATCCACACTAGGTAAAGATGTTGTTGTTTTCCGAAATGGAATGGATCAGAAAGGAAAACACAATGGAAAGGAAATAACAGAACATATTTTCTTTCGAGCAAACACAGATCACAAAATAATCATACGAGTTCTAGATAACAAATGTAATGTAATGTTTGAAACAATTAAAATGATTGAGAATGCTAAACAAAGAATAGCTTAAGATCCTGAACATAAGAACAATATCTTAAGAGAGATGAATCTCACAACACAAAGTTTGCAAAAATAGCATCGATTTCTATTCCTCAAATGATTAAAAGAAAACACAAAGTTTTTCTTCTTCACAATAGTTCTCAATATTCCAAAAATATCAACCCTTTAGAATGCATAAACATCCCTTATTTATAATAAAAGGAGTTGAGAGAAAATAGGATAAATCATAGAAAATAGTCTTCTTAATGAGAGTCCTATTTTGCTTGAATCTCACGCAGAGACCAAGTCAAAATTTTCTTCCATTGTGACGAAGAAAAAATAAAAAGACATGTCAATTTAAGGATTGAAATGACATGTCACATTGGGCTTATTCTATATCATCATCTCGTGTCCGCCTCCAATAAAGCTTGCTTATCCCAAAATTCTTGGAATTTTAAGATTATACCCTGCATCTCATTTTCATCAGACACATTGGAATGATCACTTAGAACTTCACATGTTTCCTGAGTATCGCTAGCGTTTCCATGAAGCTTTTTCAGTCTCTTGTTGAGTTTCCTTAGGGTCTCCAAAGAATGTTCAATTTTCACAAACCTATCAATGATTTCCATATTGAATCCATAAGTTGGTTCATGCTGAATTGATTCTTGGATCTGTTTGTAAAGATCATCAATAGGCAGGATACCCGAGCTTTCACTCAACACCTTAGCACAAATCTTGACTAGCTCTTCTTCTAAGTTATTCTTGCCATCGACCAATTGATCTCTTGATTCCCTCAATTTTTTGCAAACTTCATTGAGAATCTTTATTCAATCGATGGATTTGGTTAGCTGAAAATGTATATCCCCATGTGGAACAATGCCTTCTTCAACCAAGATGCAGGATGGAACCTGTTTCAGCGTTTGGAGAGCTTCAAAAGTCAACTCTAGGTTCCCGATCTCTACTGAAAACTCATCATCCATTTTCTCTCCATCCTTCTTTATATCCTCTAAGGATTTGTAGACTTCCACGGTGTCCTCGATGACTTCTTTTCCTTGCAGGAGCAGCATTTAGACCCATTCATCTACCATTCTCTCATTCTCATTAATCTTCTCAATCATGGGTGCGATGAGAAATCAAACTCAATAGGAGTAGAGGATGATGGTGTTTACTCAGGAGGCTTTGAGAGTTTGAGTAGCACTTTTGTTAGCTATTGTACTTTCTCTTTTAACTCATCTTTGTTTGCCTTAGTTTCCCTCAACTTCTGGCACAACACATTCATGGCATCTTGTGTGTCCTACTTGTGCTCCCTCTGTTGTTACTTTCCCTAGAGCCACCCTTGTGATTTGATAATCTGTGACCATTATATCATCCTTAGTTTTATCAGCCACAGGAGTAGCAATATCTGTAAATTTATGCCCTAAGGCATCCACTGAAATCCTTGAGACTATTTTGGGTTTCTTGGCCGACTTGGTAGGAGTGACCTTGAGGGAACTAAAATCAAAGGTTGGTAATGGAACAACCACCTTCCTCTTCCTCGGAGTCTGATCTACTAACCATTGAGGCATATTGGAAGAAGTTACTTCCATTACAAGTGTTACAGTCACATCTTCGGATGGGGAAGGTTAGCTTATGGAGTGGTAACCCTTTGTAAGTGTATCATCCATGGTAAGGAATGAAGGTGTAGTAGGAGGAGGCATGTCCATGGTTAATTGGGGTCTAGTGGGGAGAGGTGAGAGGACAGAGAAGATACTAGCCATAGCTGAGGAACTTGGTGAAGAAACTGAGGCAAGGAAGGTTGAATGGGAGGAGGAAAGGATTCTAAAATTAGAGCTTGAGAGGTGGGAGGAAGACTTACCTCTGATGAACTGTCTACCAAAGGAGGAATGGAAGGTTAAATAATCTCTTCTCTAGAAGGAAGATTTCCTTGTTCTGATTTTGGAGGTGAATCAGGAACCTCAACTATTTGTAGGAGAGTGGCCACTAGTGTAGTTACTTGATCTTCTCCCTTTCTTACAAACTTAACCTTCATTGGCCTTTTGGAAGGGTTCTTATCCTTTTCCTTTTTCCCTTTGAGGGTCCCTCTTCCAAAGTATCTAGCTTTGTAAAACTCCCTTCTTTATAACTCATTCCCCAAGAAATGAGCCACGCCTTAGTACGAGAAAGAATTTGAGTGGCTTTTCCCATGATAGAAGCTTTCTCAGCAATGGACCAATCAATGGCCAGGAATACATATTGATCTTCGTTTAACCCATCATATGAGGCATCAATGACACTCTTGTTGTCCTTAGTTCCTTTTGGGATGTCAAATAAATCCAAAGATCTAGATTTCTTCAATTATCAACCTGTTATTGTCCTTTCTTCAGATAACAACCTCATCTTGAAGATCAACCCAAATATCTTCTAGGTTGGGAACATGTAGATATAAAGTCCCGTATGATTTAAGGACTCCTTAGAAATCAAATCCATCTTTGTGCTTCATGTGCTTCTTCAACTTGTCCTAAAGCTCATGCACCATGTTCTTAGCTTTGACCACCATCGAGCACGTGTACCTTCTGATGGAAATAGGGAAGGATACGGTAGCCTTGTGTTTGCTTTGTTGGAATTTGTGGAAATCCAACAATTGTCTTACCAACTCCATTAGGATCAGCTTATCACCTGGGAATCTGGGCAATCAGAAAGGATCACCCGGATACATGACCACCCAAAGGTATGTGAACTTCTTGAACTGCAAGAAGATACAACCCCATTTTGATACTTCGGCCCATGCTTTGTTAGAGACCCTTCTTTTCCTTAGATCAGGGTTCATCCTGTAGATATTTTCATAAAAGAAAGCATCGTTCACTCTTCTAAACTAATCTTCAGAACCTTTCATTGTCAGCTGAGGGAAATACCAATATATGTGTTCTGTTACCCTATCTCCTTTTGCATCCAACCCTGGATAATTTATCATGCCAGCTGCTACATAGATGACATATAGAATTTTCCCGTAGTTAAAACTGTCTTCATCTAGGAATCAATCTCATCACTTATAAGACTACTCCAATCAATCCCTTGTTCGTTCTTCTTCATAATGACCATGAATTGATACATCCATCCTTGGAAGTCTCTTGACTCAGGGAGTCCAAATACTCAACTTAACAAGGTGATGATGTCACTGATTTCAAGGATGAAATCACTCCTAGGGACAAACTTGGGAAACCTTGAGACAATCTGGCTTGGCCTTGATCAAGAAATTTTTATTCACATGCCTGATGTAGTCTTCTTGATCTTTGTCCCAGGATTTCTATGTTGACTTAAGATCTACGTCAACAAATTCCGATATTTGGGTAATCTTAAGAGGTCATGAAAGTAACCCCATCCAACTTCACTATGACTTCCCCTGCTTGATTTTTCACTGAGTGAGAGTCTGAGTCATAATTGGAAGCACAAGCTAAAATGAACTCAGGGCATTAAGCAGACATTGGGAATCCTACTGCAAGAGGGTGACCACTGTTGGTTATTGACTTCATCCAAAGACTCTGTGAAGAATCCTTGGTTCTATTCCAGAAATCTTCCATGTCAATGTTACCAAGTTCCATATCTCGGATGTCATAATTACAATCTATGTAGGAGGGGGATTCCATTTTCTGGTACTTGTATTTCATCTTCCCTAACCTGTTAGACTTATCTTTAGATGATCCAGGATCTGACATGAGAAATCTTGAAGAAAGAATTCCTAGACAACTCCTATTTGAACAATCAGACTTAGAAGCTTGTTGAGCAACCCCATAAGACCCGCCACACTATCCAGATTTTAGGACTTGCAAAGCACCTGATGAAACCCGACACACTAGAATGTATGTTGGAAATAAAGTCTTGTTGGACACTTCACAAAACCGATAGACTATAGAGAGTGTCAGAACTTAGTAGGTGTCAGACACTTGGTAAAACCCGATGCACTGGTGGAAACAAGGAGATGTTGAACACTTGATAAAACCCGATACACTGCAAAGTGTATGTCGGAGATTGATAGATGTCTGACACTTGATAAAACCGATACACTTTGGTGGAACTTGGATATTGTTGAGCACTTGATGAAGCCCAAAAATAGTGGAAACAAGGAGATGTTGAACACCCTGCAAAACCTGAAAATAAAGGAATCAGGTTTTTGAGGTGTCAGGACATGCAAAATTCCCGCCATTTCACCAGTTAGGATTTTTTATATTTTTTCAATAATCAACAAGGTATATTCCATGGGATAAAATAAAGAAACTCCCTAGGGGTGAATTCCAAACAAGAAATTTCAATGGAATTCAACACAAAATGAAGAAAACAACCTAAAACCCTAAACCTAGAGGAAAAATAGGAAAGGATGGAGAACATCAAAAGAATATTTCAAATACAAATCCAAAAGACCTCAAATCAGAAAGAAAAGTAAAATACCTTCAGTAATCTTGAAAAATAATCAAAAATGGAGCACGCAATCAATCAAGAAGCTCGATCGGGTTTGGAGGTTACAGGCACAAGAGTGAAAAATCCACGCAAAGAAAATTACAACCGGTAAAAATGACGTGTAAAATTGGGCTATTTATAAAACCCTAGAATTTATGACACTTCACCTGACACATGTGCCAACTACCGAAAACTCAGAGTTAATGCCATGTCATCATGCTTGGAGTGCCCGAAAACCCGATACAAAGGATTAGCTATCAATTCGGGTTTCGGGTTTCAGAAACAAATGACATGAAACATGAGATGTTTGGATGTTCCAAGGTTCCAAAACCTGACACAAAGGAACATATTGGGTTTCAAGTTTCAAAAGTCAAGCGACATGTAGCATGTTTTTTGCAAGTCATGTTCCAATGTTCATGAGTTCGAAAACCCAAAATACTGACTTGTTTGGGTTTTGGGTTTCGGGAAACAATTTGCATATAGCATGTAAAAAACATGTTTTCATGTTGTTGAAACCCGAAAACCCGAAAATCTCCTCAAAAGGGAATTTTAGGATATTTTTCCAAAAAAATTCTATGGTTATCTTAATTTTAGTTGGAATCACTAAAATGAGATAACAATGCTCTAAATAGATACTCCTTTAAATAGTCAAACATCTTTTGTTGTTTTATGCCCCACTCAAATGGTCTTTGTTTCTTTAATATCTTTTATAAAGGTGTCACTATTTTTGCATACCTTCATATAATTTTTTAGTAAAATACATAGTGTCCACGGAACATGTGCATGTCCCTTTGTGTTTTTGGGTCTCCAATTGTAGAATTATTGTGATTTTTATTGGATCAAGGAGATAACAATTGGCTCAAGTTGGAGACTTTCTTGGTGACATCAAAGGAAGAGAACTCATAATCTCTAGTTTTATCCATTGGGCTACGGAGTCTAAAGAAAGAAGAAAACCAAAAACAAACAAACAAAGAAAGAAAACGAAAAGTGAACACACGACAGAAAATAAATTATGTATGATGCAAGAAAGCATCTTGCATTCGATGGAAAAGCTTGGTGTTAACCATGAAAGGTAGATGAAGCAAATCTCCATGAAGGTATGATAGAGACGAAACTATTTTCACCATTCAGCTGATGTATTTTGAAAGGTCCTTTCCATAAAGAATCAAACTTTCCATGCATCCCTTTCTTCTCTCTTCTCTTATCCTAGAGAAGTACTAGATCTCCAATTTAGAGGTCACGTTGCTTTGATTTCTTATCAAATATATTCTTTACTTTAGTTTGATGATCTGTAATGCAATCGACCACCTTGCTTTGTTCCTCTTCTAGCCTAGCTAGGTACATAACCCTCTTCTGGATAAAATTTTGAAAAGTTTCATCCTCAATTGCTTTAGCCAACTGTAAGGCTAGTAATTCTACAGAGATAGGTATCTCAGCGTTAATCCCATACAAAGCACCTAGAATGGAGACATCCCAATAGCTCATTTAGGAGTAATCCGATCAGCCCACAATGCATCATACAATGCTTTGTACCATGTCCTCTGATTCTCATCAACCAACTTTCTAATTATGGTCACCAGGGTTTTGTTTCTTGATTCATCTTGACTTTCACCTTGAGGGTAATAGTTAGATGAATGAGCTAGCGTGATCCCAAATCCATTAAAAATTTCTATCAACTCATGTGATGAGAAATTGGAAGTGTTGTCAGCCATGATCTTGTGAGGCATGCCAAATCTGACAATTATATTTTCTTTGAGGAAGTTGCAGACAGCTTCAGAGGTTACTTGCTTGATGGGTGAAGCTTCCACCCACTTGATGAAATAGTCTATGGCAGTGAGCACGTAGTTGTGTCCCACACTGGAGGTAGGATTTAATACTCCAATGAAGTAAATTCCCCACTAATGAAAAGGTTCTTCAATCACTACAGGCTTCAGGGGAAGAGCTTCTAACTTAGGGTGACCAACAAAATGTTGACAAGCTTCGCATTTTGACACCCATTCTGTTGAGTCTCGAAAGAGAGTAGGCCAATATTACATGGCCCGTAGGATCTTATAAGATATTATAGAGGAGGAGAAATTTCCTCCACATGCTATATTTTGAAATGACTCTATCAACCTCACTGTTGAGACTTATTAACACAACGCAGGAATACATCATCAATACCTTTCTTGTATATTCCATTATCCCACAGAATGTATCTTGCAGATCTTAACTTAACTGTCCTCTTCTCCTTTTGGCTTAAATGTAGGGGGAATTTTCCATAAGTCAGAAAGAAAGCAATATTTGTGTACCATTCATCGGTTGTGCTCACAAAAAGCACCATGGGAAATTCCGAAGAGGTATCCTTGATTTTTTAGCATTCGTCGTCTCAAAGCATCATTTTCTCCAATCACTAGGCATGGCCCCTTACTCATACCAACTTGGTAGGTCTTATGTCCAAGTCATACTCTTGTACTTTATCTATGCAGTTACTGTTGACTACCCAACTCTTGTTGAGTTAAGATGGATTTAACTGCAGATCGGGGATGAGAACAAGGGTATGAGAACTCAACATGTAATACCTAAAATGTTTAACTGCTCTTACCACCGCATAAGCATGATTTTCAATTTGTGACATTTTAATTTGTTTTCTTTCAATGGGAAGCTCATGAAAGTGATGGGAGCTTCAATTCCTTCTTCATTTTCCTGCATCAAGATGGCTGATACCGTATGAGTGGAAGCATAGCTGTACATGATGAAATATTTCTTGAAGTTTGGACATACTAGAACAAGGGCATGTGCAATTACCTTTTTGACTTCTTCAAAAGAAATCTTCCCTTCAGTGCTCCATCGAAATGGATTTTTCCCTTTCATCATCCCAAGGATATCCTTGGTTTTATCAGCAAAATCAGGTACAAATCTTCATAGGAAATTAACCTTCCCAAAAAAGGAGTGCACCCCAGTTTTTCTTATGGGTAGGGTAAGGCTTTGAATGGCCTTAACCTCTCTGGGTTGATCTTGGTTCCTTCTCTAGTCACAATATGACCCAGCAACTTTCCTTCTGTCACTCCAAACATGGAATTTTTAGGATTTAATGAAATCCCATGACGCCTACACCTTAAGAGTACCTATTCCAAGTGATCATAATGATCACTTCATTTTTTAGAGAAGACCATCAAGTCATCCAAATACACAACTATGACCTTTCCCATTAAATATATGAAAGCTAAGTCCATAGCCCTTTGAAACGTGGCTCTGGAATTAATCAAACCAAAATGCATTCTCCTGTAAGCAAAGGTTCCCCATGGAGTGGTGAATGTTGTTTTATGTTGATCTTCAGTAGCTACCTCAACCTGATTATACCCAAAAAATCCATCAAGCATGGATAACATTTCTTCTCCAATGACAGTCTATAATACCTGGTCCATGATGGGTAATGGATAATTGTCCTTTAATGAAGACTGGTTGAGATTCTGGAAGTCAACACAAATCTGGATTTCACCGTTCTTCTTTCTCATAGGAATAATGTTTACAACCCAGGTGGAATGATGGATAGGAAAGATAATCCTTGCATCTAACATTTTCTAAATTTCTGCAAGAAAAGTCCTTGAGATCTTGGGGTTGTAATGTCTCTACTTCTACCTATGGGTTTTAACTTCAAGCTTCAAAGGAATGCTATGTTGCACATCCTTAGGCTTGAAATACTTTAGATCCACGTATGACCACACTAGGACGTCCATATATCTCTTCAAGAGTGAAGATAATCTTTCTTTTTCCTCCGGTGAACAACATTTACCGATGTTTACCATCCATGGTTGATCAATGGAACCTAGGTTAACTTGATCTACCTCTAACGAGGAAGCACCTTCAGTTTTCCTTTTACCCTGAATAAATTGGTCATGCTTGTCAAACAAACCTTCCAGAGAAACCAATCCCTTGGGAATCTTGTTGCCTTTTAGCTGAATGAACTCACCATCAATCTCTTGATATGAACTTGAAACAGATTCACGGAAAGCTGATTCTGATCCTTCAAAATATAGTTCACTAAAATTTTTGGCTTTTTCAAGGAAAGACAATACCTATTGATCATCATTGAATACTTGCCAATGTGCTAAATTATCTGGAACACTGGGATGGTACACAATCTCGATGGTGTACATGTCTTGTTTGAACTATGGATGAGGAAGGAGAAGAGATGCAGACATGGCCAACAAATCAGCTTTGTCATTATAATCCCTCAAAACTACCTTGATAGAAAAAGCATCAAAGCATTCTACATTGTCCCATACCTTGTTCCTGTAATGCTTTAGGCAATCATTTTTCACTTGATAAACCCCTTTCACTTGATTTACAATGAGCTCCGCATCTCCCTACACTTTGAGGTTTTGGATTCCTTTTTGTCTTGTCATTTCTAATCCTAATAGAAAAGATTCATATTCAGTTGTGTTATTAGTATTATCAAATTGCAACTTGAAAGCAAAGGGAAATATCTCAAAATCTAGAGATATAAGAACTACGCTAGCACCTGATCCAATAGTTGAATAACTCCCATCGAACTTGAGGGTCCAAATACCATTAGGATCCTCTTCCTTAACATTTACAACTGGTACCTATGATGTCATGAAATAATTCCCTAAGCTAGCATCTTTGAAAAGAATTTGAGCCTTGGGGTCATCAGACTTAGTGACTAAATACTTCGCTTGAGGCTCAGGATGGAGAATATGAGGAACTCCATTAACTAGAATTTTATCCTTGGTCCAGTCCATATTGATCTCCCATTTTACATCTTTATAAAAACCTCTTCCCAAGAGAATACCGTAAGTAGCTGGGATATCAAAGCAACTTAATGGTCATTTTTACTCTCTTCTCCAAGAATGCAACAAATGCAAATTGTGCATCCTTGATTTGACCAATCAAAGGAACTTGCTTGGTTTCCATGGAATAACACCTTCCGTATGATTTAGTTAAATTAATTCCAAGGGCATGAGCTACTTTTGTGGGCATCATGTTATCGGAAGCTCCTGAGTCAATTATGCAATTGCTGAGTTTGAACCCGTTTATGAGTAAAGACAAATAAAACGGTTCAATCTTTCTTGAAGAAGAAATAGAGGTCATATTGGTCTGAGGCGAAGGTTGAGTAGGACTTGAAAAAATTCCTTTTGAAGATGAAGGGACAAGCAGCCTTGCTTCTAATGAATTTGGAAAGCTTTTCAAATTGCTCAGGATTTGACTGAAGATATTCTACTTCTGACATTTGGATCTTAGTTCTTTTTACATGGTCAATAATGTCAAAAGCAGTATATGAAGGAATGATGGTAGGCTCAGTTTTGGTTATATTGGTTTGAGCTAAGGTACTGGTCTTGGGAGCAAGAGAAGGAGAATAAGAAGAAGTTGTTACCTTTTTAGTTGTCTCCTTTTCAGTTTGTGCTAAGATAGGAGAGCCTCTCTTGGCCATGATCATGGGAGCTTCTTTATTCTTCTCCCTAGAGCCTTCAACCGGTTTTCTAGGATTCTGATATTGGGATTGAGTGAAGACCACAAATGACTGACCATCATGTTCGCATCTGTCTTCCTCGTATTCTAAATACCCAATGCTAGAGTCGTTAGATGAATCGTCATATGACTCATCAAGCATATACCAAAGCTTCAAAAGCTTCGTGAGAATATTGTTCTTTTGGTTCTTCCTCTTCTTCGACTATCTCTACTGTAGCATTAACATGAGGAGCTTCAATAGCCAGTCTTGGTTGAGCAGCAAAGTCAACCGCTATCTATATCTTGTGGGAGTGCCATTAGTATTATTGAATTTCTGTCTAGGAATATCCGATCTGAACGTTGCTCACCTGTTGGGACATTTTATTTTTCAAAGTGATCAATTCATTAACCATCTTCTAAATCATTGGATCAGTAGTACTCTGAGAAGAACTCTGATTTTTAGGCTTGGATGATTCTATTCTAATCTTTCCAGCCAGAATAAGATCATCTTCTATTTTGGCGGCCGTAGCTTGAGTGGTGGCTGAATCAGGATAGGAGATCTTCTTAATAAGAAGCTCACATCCGGAGGTTGAGCGTTGATGAAGAAACACTTCTTATTTTCAAGAGTAGGAACAGCGAGGTCTGGAATCTTGTGGATCAGCTTGTTGAATTTGGCTATGAAGTCCCGCATGGGTTCATAAGGCTTGTTCTTCATGTGTGTAAGTTGTGCTAACAAGGTGTGAGAATCTTCAATTGATTTGAACCTTGCTTCAAATATAGATCTCATGGTATCCCAGTTGGTAATACATGCATTCGGGAGATGGTAAAACCATTCCATTGCCACACTATACAATGTTTCAATAAAGAGTTGAATAGAGACATCATTGTGAGCAACCCCAAGAACACCGCATGCAACAAAGAATGAGGCAATTTGTTCATCAAGATGCTATTTTCCATCACCATTGAACTTAGGAATATTCTTCCGTGATCCATGAGGTAGGTCATGCAATGGTGGAGTAAGGAAAGAGGACCAATAGCTACACCCTAAGGTAAAGGTTGTGCTACCATTCTTCTAAATGAAGTGCGAACAGGGATATGAATATATGACAAGAACATTACATGACAAGTTGCGAAACTCCTTGCTCTTGAGGAGTCCGAGTCCTTCGGATGGGCAAAGAACTTCTTACCTAGCTAGATGCAACACTATTGGGTGAAATCCTGAAATTATCTTTGTTGAAGATAATCATAGAATGGATCGGTTTCAACCTTGGCCCGACTTAACCAAGTGAAAATCTTCCTAGCCACTTGAAGGCTGGAAAATGGATCTTCTTAAAAATAAGGCAAATATATATTCGCGGACACCAAAAGGATAAGCTTAGTCTTATCAATCCGTATTTCCCCAGCTGAGTCACCAAAAAATGTTGATTGGATATTTTGTCACGCCAAAATATGAGTTTCAACCACAGTGCATGGGATTAAATCCCTCCTCAAAGAAAGGTGAGGCTGCCTATTTATTACTAATCTAAAACGTAGTAGAAATAATATGTATAGTATTTACACTAATCTAACCATTGGGGTTGGGATAGAATCCCAAAATCCATATCCACACAAGGTAAATATGTTGTTGTTTTCCGAAATGGAATGGATCAAAAAGGAAAACACAATGGAAAGGAAATGATGGAAACATATTTTCTTTCGAGCAAACACAGATCATGAAATAATCATACGAGTTCTAGATAACAAATGTAATGTAATGTTTGAAACAATTAAAATGATTGAGAATGCTAAACAAAGAATAGCTTAAGATCCTAAACATAAGAACAATATCTTAAGAGAGATGAATCTCACAACACAAAGTTTACAAAAATAGCATCAATTTCTATTCCTCAAATGATTAAAATAAAACAAAAAGTTTTTCTTCTTCACAATAGTTCTCAATATTCCAAAAATCTCAACCCTTTGAAATGCATAAGCATCCCTTATTTATAATAAAAGGATTGGAGAGAAAATAGGATAAATCCTAGAAAATAGTCTTCTTAATGAGATTCCTATTTTGCTTGACTCTCACGCAGGAGACCAAGCTCAAATTTTCTTCCTATGTGACGAAACAAAAATGAAAAACACATGTCAATTTCAGGATTGAAATGACATGTCACATTGTGCTTATTCTGTATCATCATTTGTCTCTTCCTCCAACAAAGCCTATTTGTCCCGAAATTCTTGGAATTTTCAGATTATACCCTACATCTCATTTTCATCAGGCACGGTCGAATGATCACTCAGAACTTCACATGTTTCCTGAGTATCACTAGCGTTGCCAGGAAGCTTTTTCAATCTCTTGTTGAGTTTCCTTAGGGTCTCCAAAGAATGTTCAATTTTCACAAACCTGTCAATGATTTCCATGCTGAATCCATAAGTTGGTTCATGTTGAATTGATTCTTGGATCTGTTTGTAAAGATCATCAACAGGTAGGATACGAGCTTTCACTCAACACCTTAGCATAGATCTTGACTAGCTCTTCTTCTAAGTCGTTCTTGCCATCGACCAATTGATCTCTTGATTCCCTCAATTTGCTGCAAGCTTCATTGAGAATATTTATTCTGAATCTGATGGCTTTGGTTAGCTGAAAATATTTATCCCCATGTGTAACGATGCCTTCTTCAACTAAGATGTGGGATGGAACCTATTTCAGCGTTTGGAGAGCTTTAAAAATTAACTCTAGGTTCCGATCTCTACCGAAAATTCATCATCCATTTTCTCTCCATCCTTCTTTATATCCTCTAAGGATTTGTAAACTTCCACGGTGTCCTTGATTAATTCTTCTCTCCTTGCAAGAGCAGCCTTTGGATCCATTCATCTACCATTCTCCCCTTCTCATTAATCTTCTCAATCATGGGTATTGATGAGAAATCGAACCCAATAGGAGTAGAGGATGATGGTGTTGACTCGAAGGCTTTGAGAGCTTGAGTAGCACTTTGATTAGCTCCTGTACTTTCTCTTTTAACTCATCTCTGTTTTCCTTAGTTTCCCTCGCCTCGACACGGCATAACACATTCATGGCATCTTGTGCATCCTCTGTGCTCCCTATGTTTTTAATTTCCCTAAAGCCACCCTTGTGATTTGATAATCTATGACCATTATATCATCCTTAGTTTTATCAGCCACCTAGGAGTAGCAATCTCTGTAAATTTATGCCCTGAGGCATCCACTGAAAACCTTGAGACTATTTTGGGTTTCTTGGCCGACTTGGTAGGAGTGACCTTGAGGGAAATGAAGTCAAAGGTTGGTAATGGAACAACCACCTTCCTCTTCCTCAAAGTCTAATCTACTAACCATTAAGGCATATTAGAATAAGTTGCTTCCATTGCAGGTGTTACGGTCACATCTTGGATGGAGGAAGGTTAGCTTGTGGAGTGGTAACCACTGTAAGTGTAGCATCCATGGTAGGGAATGAAGGTGCAGTAGGAGGAGGCATGTCCATGGTTAACTGGGGTCCAGTGGGGAGAGGTGAGAGGCCAGAGAAGATACTAGCCATAGCTGAGGAACTTGGTGAAGAAATCTGAGGCAAGGAAGGTTGAATGGGAGGAGGCAAGGATTCTGAAATTAGAGCTTGAGAGGTGGGAGGAAGACTTACCTCTGATGAATTGTCTACCAAAGGAGGAATGGAAGGTTGAATAATCTCTTCTCTTGAAGGAATATTCCCTTGTTCTGGTTGTGGAGGTGAATCAGGAACCTCAACTATTTGTGGGTGAGTTGTCACTTGTGTAGTTTCCTTTCTTAAAAACTTAACCTTCATTAGCCTTTTGGAAGGGTTCTTATCCTTTTCCTTTTTCCCCTTTGACATTCCCTTTTCCAAAGTATCTAGCTTTTCAGAACTCCCTTCCTTATAACTCATTCCCAAGAAATGAGCCACACCTTAGTATGTGTAAGAATTTGTGTGGCTCTTCCCGTGATAGAAGTTTTCTCAAAGCATTGGACTAATCAATGGCTAGGAGTACATATTGATCTTCGTTCAACCCATCATATGAGGTTTCAAGGACACTCTCGTTGTCCTTAGTGCCTTTTGGGATGTTAGATAAATCCATCATCCGGATTTATTCAATTGTCAACTTGCTTTATTGTCCTTTCTTGAGATAAGCAACCTCATCCACGAAGATCAACCCAAATATCTTCTAGGTTAGGAACATGTAGATATAAAGTCCCTTATGATTTAAGGACTCCTCGAAATCAAATCCATCCCTGTGCTTCATGTGCTTCTTCAACTTGTCCTGAAACTCATGCACCACATTCTTACCTTTGACCACCATCGAGCACGTCTACCTTAAGATGGAAATAGGGAAGGATATGGCAACTTTGTGTTTGCTTTGTTGGAATTTGTGGAAATCCAACAATTGTCTTACCAACTCCATTAGGATAAGCTTCTCACCTTGGAATCTGGGCAATCGGAAAGGATCACACTGGATACATGACCATTTGAAGATATGTGAAATTCTTGAAGCGTAAAAAGATACAACCCCATTTTGATACTTCGGTCCATTCTTTGTCGAGACCCTTATTTTCCTTAGATCGAGTTCACCCTATAGATATTTTCATAAAAGAAATCATTGTTCACTCTTCCGAACCGATCTTGAGAACCTTTCATTGTCAACTAAGGGAAGTACCGATATATGTGTTATGTTACCCTATCTCCTTTTGCATCCAACCCTGGATAATTTCTCATGCCAACTGCATAGATGACATATGATGACATATAGAATTTTCCCATAGTTAAAATTGTCTTCATCTGGGAATCAATCTCATCACTTATAAGACTGCTCCAATCGATCCCTTGTTTGTTCTTCTTCATAATGACCATGAATTAATACATCCATCCTTGGAAGTCTCTTGACTCAAGGAGTCCAAATACTCAACTTAACAAGGTGATGATGTCGCTGATTTCAAGGATGAAATCACTCCTGGGGACAAACTTGGGAAACCTTGAGACAACTGGCTTGGCCTTGATCAAGAACTATTTATTCACATGCCCGATGTAGTCTTCTTGATATTTGTCCTAGGATTTTTGTGCTGACTTGAGATCTATGTCAACATATTCCTGAAATTTGGGTATTATAAGAGGTCATGAGTAACCCTTGTCCAACTTCACTTTTACTTCCCGCTTGATTTTTCACTAAGTGAGAGTCCGAGTCATAATTGGAAGCACAAGCCAAAATGAACTCGGGGCATTGAGTAGACATTGGGAATCCTACGTAAGAGGGAGACCACCGTTGGTTATTGACTTCATATAAAGACTCTGTGAAGAATCCTTGTACTGTCCGAGAAATCTTCCATGTTAATGTTACCAAGCTCCGTATCTCGGATGTCATAATTGCAATCTATGTAGGAGGGGGATTCCATTTTCTGGTACTTGTATTTCATCTTCCCTGACCTGTCTAACTTATCTTTAGATGATCCAAGATCCGACATGAGAAATCCTAAAGAAAGAATGCCTAGACAACTGACTCTGTTTGAACAATTGGACTTGGAAGCTTGTTAAGAAATCCTTGAGACCCACCACACCATCAATATTTTAGGACTTGTAGAGCACCCTGATGAAACTTGACACACTGGAATATATGTCGAAATAAATTCTTGTTGGACACTTCAAACAACTCGATAGCTGCAGAGAGTGTCAGAACTTAGTAGGCGTCAGACACTTGGTAAAATCGATAGATACAATCAGCGAAACAAAGAGATGTTAAACACTTTATAAAAACGATACATTGCAAAGTGTATGTCAGAGATTGATAGATGTCCAAAACTTGATAAAACCTGATCATGAGTGAAACTTGGAGATTATTGAGCACTTGATGAATCCCAACAAATGGTGGAAACAAGGAGATGTTGAACACCCTGCAAAACCTAAAAATAAAGGAATCGAGTTTTTGAGGTGTTAGGACATGCAAAATTCCCACCATTTCACCAGTTAGGAATTTTAGATTTTTTCAATAATCAATAGGGTATATTCCATGGGATAAAATAAAGAAAACTCCCTAGGGGTGAATTCCAAACAAGAAATTTCAATGGAATTCAACACAAAATGAAGAAAACAACCTAAAACCCTAAACCTAGAGGAAAAATAGGAAAGGATGGAGAACATCAAAAGAATATTTCAAATATGAATCCAAAAGACCTCAAATCAGAAAGAAAAGTAAAATACCTTTAGTAATCTCAAAAATAATTGAAAATAGAGCACGCAATCGATCAAGAAGCTTGATCGGGTTTGGAGGTTGCAGGCACAAGAGTGAAAAATCCATGCAGAAAAATTACAACTGGTAAAAATGACATGTAAAATTGTGCTATTTATAAAACCCTAGAATTTATGACACTTCACCTGACACATGTGCCAACTACCCAACAACTCAAAGTTAATGTCATGTCATCATGCTTAGAGTGCCCAAAAACCCAATACAAAGGATTAGCTATCAATTCAACATTCGGGTTTTGGGAAATAGATGACATGAAACATGAGATGTTTGGATGTTCCAAGGTTCCAAAACCCGACACAAAGGAACATATCACGTTTTGGGTTTTGGAATTCAAGTGACATGTAGCATGCTTTTTATAAGTCATGTTCCGATGTTCATGAGTTCCAAAAATGTGAAATACTGACTTGTTTCGGGTTATGGGAAACAATTTATATATAACATGTAAAAAAACATGTTTTCTTGTTATTGAAACCTAAAACACGAAAATCTCCTCAAAAGGGCATTTTACGATATTTTTCCAAAAAAATTATGGTTATCTTAATTTTAGCTAGAATCACTAAAATGAGATAACAATGGTCTAAATAGATACTCCTTTAAATAGTCAAGCATCTTTTGTTGTTTTATGCCCCACTCAAATGGTCTTTGTTTCTTTAATAGCTTTGATAAAGGTGTCACTATTTTGGCATACCTTCATATAATTTTTAGTAAAATCCATAGTGTCCAGAAACATATGCATGTCCCTTTATGTTTTTGGGTCTCCAATTGTAGAATTATTGTGATTTTTATTAGATTAAAGAGCAACTTGTCCTTGTAAATTATGTGGCCCAATAATGTCCCAAAAGGATTTGTAAACACACTATTTTCCAAAATAAGCTCACAATTTATTTTAGGAAACTAACACCACTTTTCCCCTTGAGTGCTTTAAAATTTGATTTTTATATATTTTAAGTACTTAAGGATCCCCAAGCATCTTCATTAGATTGGAAATTTCCCCCTCCTTCCAAATATGCAAAAAGTCCTTCTAACTCGCATATTTTTCAAGTTCTGAACCTTTAGAGGTTTTTTTTTTTAGTTCCGCAATGTTTTGGTTTCAATTTTCGAGCCCTTAAGATTTATTTTCAAGTTTCAGCTGGTAGGAGTAACTTACAAAGTGGTGTTCAATGTGCAAATTACAAATAGATCCCGACCTCCGTAACAAATGAAGAGCTAACATGTTACAAGAGTCAAGGGTAAACATTGGAAGGTGTTAGGTCCATGGGTGGAGTATGTAGGGATATGGTCAATGTTCAAATGCAAATGGATCCACGACCCCACATCCAATGAGAGGTGGAAACGTGGTGTAGTTTTGGGGCCTCAAGATATTTTTACGGTTTACGTTTCACAAAACTACATGTTCGTTGTGTATAATGAAAATGGATTCCCACCCTCATAACCAATAGAGGAATGACACATGGAAAGGTCAATGCAATGTATATGTGTCCAAAAGCAAATCTTGAGGGCAACCAAATGCTGCCACATGTCATGATTCTATGCTCCATAACATGCAAAAATTCAAACGACCATATATTTTAATTCATAGCTCCAAATTTGACAAAAATTATATCCATGGAAAGGTCTCCTTAGGCCCTTCAATATGGTATAATCATATTTTATATTTGATGGTGTTTTGTGGGGAAAATGGGAAAATATTTCTATATATTGAAAACTTAATTGCATGTAGTTCAACCACCATAATTTATGATGTATGGCATCATTTTCTTCATCTACAAACAAAATATCATAGACGGATTGATTTGGCGGGGTGTCCATCATTTTTTTATTCATTTTAATGCATCTCGGTTAGTGGGTGGGAGCAAAATTTGAATTTCCCTCTTTTCCCCCTCTCTCTCTCATTTTCTATATATTGTAAGGTGAGGCTCATTTGTAATGTTGGACATTTTTGTAATGCTTGTGCACTCTCTTTCAAGTGTTGTATATGTTTTTATTGGTTACACACCTAATGTTTGAGAATCTACATGGTCAATATTTTCACTTTGTAATGTATTTTGCATCCTTCTAAAGCAATAAGATACTTGTTTTGTGGCTATCAATTTTTCCTAGCTCATGTTTTATTGTAATCTCTTTCCTTTCATTACATTTGCAGGTATTTTTTCATAATTTTTTCTCCTTATAGGGTTCATATTTGTTGTGTTTCATGGATATGGTGGTTTCAAGGTCGTGTTAGACTTTGGCACTTTTGTATGTCATTTCTTTCATCATTTTGTTTCCATTCTCCCTCATTTGAGAGTTTCTCTCCACCCTTTTCTTGATGGTATCACCTTTTTAAGTTTATTATTTCCCATTCTTTATACATTTTTCTCTCTCCTTGGTCCCTTAGACTATTAGAATTGGAGTATATAGCTAGATTTCTTCCCTTAGGAGTAGTTTTAGCATTAAGAATAGGTAGAGGAGCCAACCTTCTCTGGAGGTTGATCCTGTGGTGTTACGTTTTTGTGATAATAGTTTTGGCACATTGGGTGGGACAAGTAGAAGTTAATATTTCCATTTTTACCAATTTTGGGTGTGTATCTTGGTAAAATTTTAGCCTTTGGAGGATTTGCAGCAACACATATGGTGACTCCAAACATAAAATCAACTAGTTTCAATAGTCAGAGTGCCTCAATTTCATGAGAATAATTCAGACAAGGTCTAGAATAGTATAACAAAGAGCTTTTGAGTATCTAAAATTATCACCGGGGAGGATAAGAAGGGATAGAAACAGTTCAAAGGTCACCTTCACCACCAAACAGGACTTTTTCCACACCACCTCTTGGTAGGCCTTTCTTATAGTCTACTAGAGTTATGAGACCTATTATTATGGCAGCACAATAGAGGAATCTACCATTTGTTAACTTTACTAGTAGTATTCCTCTTTTTCTTAATTCCCAACATGACATTCTAGTAGCATCCTTAAAAATATCCCTTTCTTCACTGGGGAGAATCATACCACTCTAGTTGACCATATTTAAGATATTTCCAATGTCTGTGTTGTTCATCAAATTGTTGAACAGGATGTAGCTATAAAGCTGTTGGATTCGTCATTAAAGGGAAAATATCCTCAATGGTTTAGGAGTTTGGGATCAGGAATAATTACTAATTGGGTTGATTTTCAAACAACTCTTTGTAATCAATTTAGGGAAAAGGCATATAACCTCTCCTTATTAGAACAACTAACAACTATAAAGAGGGATCCCAATGAACCCATGTCGAACTTTAATTTCAGATTTCAGAAGACATGGGACATAGTTTCAGTCTTAATGAGGCCAACTCCATAAGGTTATTATTTTATTTACTTTTTAAGAGCATTAAATTCTTATATTTTGTCATGATTCAGTCTATGGGGTGTAACATTTCCTAGTGCTTATGTAATTTCTATTAGGGATGAGAATAGTCTCATTTAAGATTTGAAACTTACTCCTAGACCTCCAATGCCTATTTACCTAGAGATTGAGAACCCAAATTCTCATCAAACACCTGATTTATCCCCTATCCCAACCCCAAGAAATAAAATTTCTAGTGAAGCATCCTCTTCCTCAAACACCTTAGTTGAGTTATAGGGGTAATGAAACAATTACAAAATTTTGGGAATGAGTTGGTATCTATTAAGAGGAAACAAGCCCAAAATTTTAGACCTTATCAACCTCCATACCAACCTAATAAGTCCCCTTACCAGCCAAACAAGCCTTCATCCCATATTTCTCCTCAAAATCAAAATCAATTTCCCTCTGCTAGATCATTTCAACTATACAATCGCAATACAACTAGCTCATCCCAAGATTCGGTTCATGTTCAAAATAATTGTGTGCAATAATATGAGTGGTGTTTCCCTTTTCATCTTCCACATAACTAAGAAACATGCCCCAATGGCATTTTAAACTAAGATTTTATGGTCCAAGGTGCATTTGTTTCTCAAGATACACTTGTAAAAGAAAATTAGCAGCAGATGGTTGCTCAAGAGGCACCTCAAAGTGACACACTTGTGAATTGGCAAATGGGTGACTTTTTTGGAGTAAATCATAATATTACCCAAGGTATGGCTAAAAATACTAGATATAAGAAGAGATATATTGAAGAAGGAAATTATGTAAATGAAGGCCCTTCTCAACCTTCTTTGACACTCCAGGGAGGTGGCAGTCCAAATATAGCTCCAAATGTGTAAAATCAGCCTAGAGGACCTTCCATATCAACCCAAGCATAGGAAAAAGTTGTTGTAAGGTGCAGAAAAAATATAATCCAAATCCTTTCAACATCCTTGAGTAGATGAAGAAAACTAATGTGAGCATATCTATGTGGGAATCATTGGTTATTTCATGATAGAAATATCTCATTGAAAGCGACCATGGTTAATTTGTCTGCTCCCAGTGAGTCATCCAAGGAACAAGACAAGGTTTAACAAATTCAATAAAAAAAGTGGGTTCAACCAACAGAAACATGAATCCTCCACCTTTTTATGTGTCTTTGATCATAGGAAATAACTTGGTGCACAATTACATGATTGACTTTGGAGAAAGCAGCTCAGTGATGCCAAAGCAAATTGTAGACCAACTAGGCCTCAAATATGAGCCTCTTTCAAAAGGTGTAGTGTAGTTGGATGGAACAACAGTAGGAACTATTGGAGTTATTAGAGGTATAAGCCTCACACTACATGCATGTCCTAATGTTTCAATTTCTTAAGATATATCCATAATTGATCTACCTCCACTTTTTGCTCTATGTCTATCTAGAGATTTCACTACCAAAATTGGAGGATACTTATCAAACAAATTGGTCTCATATGCTCTTCAAGAAAAGATATGATACTAAGGGTACAGAAAGTCTGAACCAATTGTTGCATATCATATCAAAACTTATGTACCTATCCCTATCAATGTCAATTGTACTATCTTTGATCAAGAATATTTCCCAAGTACTCAAGATACCAACACTCAGTTGAGGGAATTTCCAATTTTCTACTTGATGAATGAGCACATAATCGTTATAACTATGATCCATATCAAGATATTGAAGAATCCAGACTTGGTATCTATTTTCTACATGAAGAGAATGAAACCTTTCCTGGTGTTACCAAGCCAAATGATGAAGATGATAATGGAATTTGGAAAATGTTCTTTGATGGATCAAGAAGTAGACAAGGTGCAGGAGGAGGTGTGGTACTTGTATATCCTAAAGGTATCAAACATTACTCTTATTTCATATTTCAGTTCATCTGCTCCAACAACACAATAGAGTATGAGTCCCTTATCCATGGTCTTTAATGGGCAAGGAAGAGGAATATCAAGAAATTGTAGACATTTGGGGATAGTGAGTTGATTATGAAACAAATTAAAGGATCAAATGCAACCAAAAATGATCTACTCAAGGCCTATAAGCACATAGTATGGGATCTTTTGGAATATTTTGAAGCTTTCAACATCCATGCCATTCTAAGAAAGGAAAATGAAGCTATTGATAGACTTGTTACAATTAGGGAAATATTTGATGTTGTTGAGAATGTTAAAAGAGAGAAAGTGAAACCACATATATGGGTGATAGTGAAACTGTTATACCAAACAAGGTCACTAATTGGAAATTGTTTGAGAATGATCAATAGATTTTCAATTTCATTCAAGAAGAGGTTGAGTTTTCTTAAGGAAATCGGGACAAGATGGAGAAGCAATGTGGAGACCAAGTTATCTAGCTCAAATAAAATAAATCTCCCAAGGGATTAGTTGCCTTGGAATCCATTTTCAACCCCGATGATCAATTTAGAAAATAAAAGGAGATATTATGGTCAAGGGTGAAGGCTCATAACCTATTACAATTGGTGTAGAAATTTTTTTCTAGATTAGAAAAGAAAGCACTTGAAAAGAAAAACATGATTTTACATAAATTTGTCTAGAATTTGTTGATATTTTTCATGAACCTATGAATACCTTAAAGGTTTTGACCTTAGTCTAGCCTAGCATACCATTGAGTTGGATCCAACTAACAAACCTATCGAGATAGAAATAGAGACATTTCAATCCCCATATTGAACCTCTAATGAAGAAAGAGTTTAACAACAAATTAATAGACAAAAGCATCATTTTTCCAATCAAACACTCATCTTGTGTTGCTAATATAGTTCTAGTGTGGAAGACGAATGGAGAAATTAGGTTGTGTGTTGACTTTAGAGGCTTGAACAAGGATTCCTTGAAGGATCATTTCACACTTCCTTCAATGGAATAATTTTTATAAATGGTAGCAGGTTCTAGAAGATTTAATCTTCTAGATGGATACTCGGGATACAATTAAATTATGGTAAAGGAGGAAGATCAATTCAAGACTGCCTTTACTACAAAATGGGGAGCCTATGCTTACAAGAAGATGTCATTTGGCCTATCTAATGTAGGAGAAATCTTTCAAAGGGCCATGGACATGGCATTTAGAGGGTTGATTAACAAGATTGTTCTTGTCTACCTTGATGATATCACGTTGTTCTCCAAGAATGCATCTGATCATATTCTTCATCTCAAGAAAGTCTTTGAAAGATGTAGACAATTTGGAGTTTCTCTTAATCAAAAAAATGCATCTTTATAACTCATGAAGGTAAATTCCTTGGCCATATTTTTTGTAAAGAAGGATTAAGCATTAATCCGGAAAGAGTTAATATCCAAAGTTTCTTGGGGAGAATCAACTTTGTTAGAAGGTTTGTTCCAAATTTTTTCTAACCTTGTCAAGCCACTGACATTAATGTTGAATTACATGGCTTTCAAGTAGATGATGAAGGAAAGGAAATATTTAAAGCCATAAAGTAGGATATTACACAGGCCCCAACTCTCATAAATCCATATTTCTCAAAGGATTTTACTTTGTATGCCTTTGGAGGTGCAGAAACAATATCAGGCATACTAGTGCAGCTAAATGGAGAAGGATCAAAACAACTGTTACATTTTTTAAAAGAATCTTGAAGATATGAGGTGAGATACTTATTTATTAAAAATCATGTCTTTTTGTTGTAAGAATCTTGAAGAAATTCAAAAATTTGGTGTCCAACAACAAGATTCATCTATTATTTTCACATGCTAGTATAAAATATTTCCTCTTGAACAAGGATCTAAATGAGAAGAGGGTTGGTTGGATAACCAAGGTGATGGAATATGACATTGATATCAAGGTGACTAAGCTAGTTAGAGGCAAGGGACTATGTGAGAAACTATTTTTAAGCCACCATGAAGATGATGAAACCATTTTAATGCTTCAAGATGACCAAGAACATACAATTGATGCCATGCCCACCCCTTGTTGGTATCATGATATAATGCACTTTATCCAAATAGGCCAATGCTCTCATGGATTGAGAAAAGATAAGATAAGGTATTTCAGACTTCAATCCATTCCATATGTGCTTGTTGATGGAATTTTATTCAAGAAATATGTGAATGGTGTTCTCCTGAGATGCATTAGAACATATCATATAGCTAATGTGTTACATGAGATCCATAATGAAGAAGAAGGATGTCACTTTTCTCCAAAAGTCATAGCTCTCAGAATCTTGAAAGCAAAGTGTATTATTGGCCTAATCTCTACAATGAATACTATTCATGGGTCAAAAATGGAAGAATTTTTCCTTCTTCACAAGTAAAGAAAGACTATAAACCCTTCCACTCCACCCCATCTCAGTAAATGAGCCATTCATGTAATGGGGGTTGGACTTCATTAGAGTAATCAACCCAAATTTAAGCTTGGGTCACAAATGGATCCTCATAGCCACATACTACTTCACCAAGTGGACAGAGGCAAAGTTACATTAAAGGAAGAAAATGATGCCAACATTCTAGACTTATATAAAGGTATTGTGGCTAGATTTGGTATTCCTTCCACAATCATTTTTGATAATGCTTTGGCTTTTCATTAACACAAATATATCGATTGGGTTGTTAATAATGGGATATACTTGAGCACATATTCAAATTATTATCCCTAAGGTAATGAATAGGCTGAGTCCAAAAATAAGAACTTCTTATGGATCATAAAGATGATTCTAGATGATAATCAGAGGACATGGCACACAAAACTAAAATCTACCATGTGGAATGATAGGATTACTCCTAAAAAATCAACTGGTAGCTCTCCTTACAAACTAGTTTATGGAAAGAAAGCAAGGTTTCCAATATCTCTTAAATTTCTAGCATTGGAGTTTATCAAGCAGCTAGAGTTATTTAATTTTGAGGCTATGAAAGTCAGGTATGTAGAGCTCATGGAGCTAGAGGAGCTGAGAAACCAAGCAGTACAAGAAATGGAAAAGGATCAAGCTCAAATCAAGATGAGTTTTGACAAAAAGTAAGAGCTAGAAACTTCCAACAAGAAGACTTAGTCCTGAAATGAGATACAGAAAGAGCTAAACCAGGTAAACACTCAAAATTTGATGTAATATGGAGTGGTCCCTATATCATTTCAGCTACATGTCAAACAATGCTTTCCAATTGTCAAGATTGGATGGAGAGGAGTTGCAGATTCCAGTTAATGGGATATATCTAAAGCATTGCTACTAAAGTGAAGTTTTTCCCTTGTACATAGTAGATTATCTTTTAAATTCCTCTAGGTTCTTTTAGCACATTTTATTGTTGGTAGAGTAGTTTCAGCTTCCCTAAGTTCCTTACATGGTTTTATTTCTTTTAAATAGGTCTTTTTGCATAATGTTCATGGAGGTTGCAGAGAGGAAGTATATGAAAAAGAGTTTCAAGATGTCAAGGATAAGTTGTAATACTTTATGGGAACAAATGCGAGTAGCTAAAATCAGATTCAAAACATTTTCAAAATTCTTCATTCATTTGTTCCAACAGATCAGTTACAAGATCAAAATGGTATGAATTTTAGAGTAGGGACACTACTTTGCTAAGTTTCATCATTTATTATAGAGGACACGAGGTGAAATCATCAAGTCAAAACAATTTTCCACTCACATAAAATTTTATTCAAAATATTTTTATGATGTGAATGGTCAATTCAAACGATGCTTCAAGTGGTTCAAGGGTGTATTCTTCAATTTTAAATCATTTTTCATGGTTATCGGCCAACTCCATGCCTAATGGATACTTCAAGGCCATTGATCAACTCATCTAGTAGGTATATGTCCCCTATGAGTTTCCAAAATATTGTCCAAAATAATTTCACTCTTCATTTGGGCAACTAACACCACTTTTCTCCTTGAGCTCTTCAAAATTTGATTTTTTTATATATTTTAAGTACTCAAGGATCCCTAAAGCATCTTCATTAGATAGGGAAATTTCCCCCTCTTTCCAAAAATGTACAAAAGTCCTTCTTACTTTGCATATTTTTCAAGTTCTGGTCGTTGGAATTTTTTTACAATTTCGCGTAGTGGTGCGTTTTAGTTTTTGGGCCTTAGGGAGTGTTTTGTGAGTTCCATACCTACATGAGTAACTTACAAAGAGGAGTTTAACATGTGAATTATAAATGATCCCCAACCTCCACAACTAATGAAGGGATTCCACATTGCAAGGGTCAATGGTGAAAACATGGAAGGTGTTGATTCTATGGGTGGAGTATGTAGGGTGACATTCAATATTCAAATGTAAATGGATCCCTTTCCCCACATCCAATGAGGTATTGACACACGGTGCGATTTCGGGGCCTAAGGACATTTTTTGATTTTACTTTCCACATAACATAACCGCATGTTTTCCATGTATAATGCAAATGGATTCATGCCCTCATAACCAATGGCGAGAACAACATGTGGCAAGGTCGAAGTAATGCATACATGGCAAAAATAAAATTATGGGGCCAACCAAATGTTTCCACATGTTGTTATTTTGTGCTCCACAAAATTCAAAAATTCAAACAGCCATATCTTTTGATCTAGAGATCCAAATTTGAAATTTTATATATCAATGGAAAGGTATCCTCGATCCCTTCAATCTGATATAATCATATTTGATATTTTATGGTGTTTTGTGGGGAAAATGGGAAAATGTATCTAGGAATTGAAAACTTAATTACATTAAGTTCACCCACCATAATTTAGAAGGTATGGTGCCCTTTTTTTTCTTTTGTAAGAAAATTATCATGGAGGGATTGATTTGGTAGGTTATCCATCATTACTTTTAGTCATTTTAATGCATTTGGTCGGTGGGTGGGAGAAGAATTCAAATTTCCCTCTTTTTCCTCTCTCTCTCCCTCTCTCCCATTTTCAATACATTGTAGGGTAAGGCTCATTGGTAATGTTGGACATTCTTGTAATGCTTACGCACTCTCCTTCAAGTGTTAAATATGTGTTTATGTGTTATAGATCTCATATTTAAGCATCTACATGGTGAATATTTCCTCTCTCCTTCACTTCTTGTAATGTATTGTGCATCCTTTTAAAGCAATAAGAGACTTATTTTGTGGTTATTAATGTCTTATCTTGTGTTCTATTGCAATATCTTTCCTTTCATTACATCTACATGTATTTTATCCATCTTTTGTTCCCCTTATAGGGTTCAAATCTATTGTGTTTCATGGATATGGTGGTTTCAAGGTTGTTTTATATTGTGGCACTTATTTTTGTCCTTTCTTTCATCATTTTTTCCCCTTCTTCCTCATTTGAGAGTATCTCTCCACCTTTTTCTTGGTGCTATCACCTATGTTAGTATAGGATTTCCCATTCTTTATGCACTTTTCTCTCTCCCTAGTCCCTTGGATTGTTAGAATATGATTAGATAATTACATTTCTTTCCTTAGGAATAGTTTTAGAATTAGGAATAGGTAGAGGAACCTGCATTCTCTAGAGGTTGATCTCATTTATGCAAGTCACATACTTGTGAGATCATCCCATGTTAGAAAATAGTAAGGATATGTAATGTGTAAATCCTAGGGTGCTATTTTTTGTGATAACACACACTTCTTAAAGTTTAAAGATATTTGCAACTACATATAATTCTCAAACATTAGTCGTAAAGTTTAAAAGTGATATTTTACTAGTCTAAATATATTACAGTTGTTGAGATACACATGTAAGAACTTAAGAATGAAGTATTCAACCATAACCACACCAATGTGTGAGAAGAAGTGGGTGCATTATTTAGTCCAAATGACATAATAATTGTTATCCCATTTTTGTGATTTCACTAAAATGATGATAACCATAGGAAATTTTCAAAAAAATAAATCCTAAAAAGCCCTTTTAGAGAGATAATCAGGTTTTCAGGTTTCCATAGCATGACAACATGATTTTTGCATGCTATATGTTGCATGTTTCCTGAAACCCAAAGTCCAATCCAAGTCCTTTGTTTCAGGTTTTTGGGACTGCAGAGCATCGGAGCACGCCTTAGCCAAAACATGCTTCATGTCGCATGACTTGATTCCCGAAACCCGATTCACTCCTTTGTATTGGGTTTTCAGAACCATCAAGCATCATGCTTCATGTCACATGCTTCCCGCAACCCGAAACCTGAATTGATATGAAATCCTTTGTGTCGGGTTTCTAGACATCCCGAGCATGCTGACATGGCATTAATGCTGAGTTGTCGGGTAGTTGACACACGTGTCAACTGAAGTGTATTAAATGTGAAATTTTTTATAAATACTCAGATTTCCACATCATTTTTACCAGACATACTTTTTACCTCGTGGATTTTTGTGCATGCTTCTTCGATCCCGAAACCCGATTTTCCCTCGTGCTCGATTGTGTGGCTCGTTTTTATCATTTTTCGATCTGATTGAAGGTATTTCCCTTTGTTCTTTGTTTGTGGAATTTGTGGAAGAATTGTGTGATGATATTTCTAAATCCCTCTTTCTTTCTTGTTAGGGTTTTGGGTTTTTGATTATTTATTCCTTTTTGGGTTGTGTTCCAATCAAGTTTGTGTTTTAGGGTTCACCCTTGGAATGCTTACTTAGTTTTATTCCTTGGAATATGTTGTTTTAATGACAATAGAAGAATGTATCAAGAATCATAGCAATGGAGAGGAATTTACATGTTTTGACCTGACAAAACTCGATTCCCTCTTTTCGGGTTTCACAGGGTGTTTTGCAGTTTCCAAATCCCACAGTCTATTGGGAAATCCAAGGTGTCAGACACTCCAAAATCTCGGCATCCTCCAAGGTGTCGGATGCTTCAAAATTCTGGCATCCTCCAAGTGTAGCGGGATTTCCAAGCCTCCCGGCATCTAGCAAGAGTGTCGGGTTTCGATAGTTGTCCAACATCTTCAAAGTTTCGACAGCTCCTTTTAGTGTCGGGTTTCTACAAGTGTCTGACAAGGTTGAACTTTCGATACTCCCTGTAGTGCTTCGAGCCTATGGGATTGCTAAGAAGGTCCTCAAACCCGAAGTGTCTAAATCAGAAGCAATTAGTTCACTCCTCCTTTTAAAATCCTCATGTCGGATCCCAGTTCATCACAGGATAAGATGAAAAAATTAGGGAGGATGAAGTAAAAATTTAGGAAGGTGGAGTCTCCTTCCTACATTGATTGTAATTATGACATCCGGGATACAGAACTCAGAAACATAGATATGGAATATTTTTGGAATAGAGTCAAGAGTTCTTCCAAACCCCCTGGATGAGATCAATAGTTGGTAGTGGTCTCCCTCTTATAGCAGGATTCCCCATGACCACTCAGTGTCCCGAGTTCATCTTAGCCTCTGCTTCAAATTATGACTCTGCTTCTCATTCAGTGAGAAATCAAGGGAGAGATCCTAATCAAGTTAGACAGAGGTTACTTCAATGACTTTCTCAAGCTGCACAACTTTCAAGAGTATGGGGATGTAGATCTCAAGTCAGCCAAAAAGCTTGTGAAAATGATCAAGAGGATTGTATTAAACATGTGAATAAGAAGTTCCTGATCAAAGCCAAGTTGGTTGTTTCTAGGTTTCCAAGACTTGTTCCTAGAAGTGATTTCATTCAAGAAATCAATGATATCATTACTTTGTTGAGCCGGATTTTTGGGTTCCCTGAATCAAATGTTTTCCAAGGATGGATGTACCAATTCATGGTCATCATTAAGAAGAATCAATAGGGGATTGATTGGGGTAGTCTTATTAGTGACGAGATAGATTCTCATATGACAACAGTCTTGTCTACTGGGAAGTTTTATATGTCATCATATGTCACCTATGTTGGTGGCATGAGGAATTATCTGGATCGGACACAAAGGGGAAAAATACAGTGGAACATATTTATCAGTATTTTCCTCAGTTAACAAGAAAAGGGTCTAAAGACCAATTCAGAAGAGTAAATGATGCCTTCTTTTACGAGAACATCTGCAGGTTGAACCCCAAACTGAGGAAAACAAGAGTCTCTGATGAGGCATGGGCTGAAGTTTTGAAATGGGGTTGTGTCTTCTTACAATTCAAGAAGTTCACATACCTTCGGGTGGTCATGTACCCGGGTGATCCTTTCCATTTTCCCAGATATCCAGGAGACAAACTAATCTTGATGGAGTTGGTCAGGTAATTGTTGGATTTTCACAAGTTCCAATAGAGTAAACACAAGGCCACCGTATCCCAATTTCTATTGGAAGGTATACCTGCTCAACAGTGTTAAAAGCCAAGAACATTGTACATGAGCTTCAAGATAAGTTAAAAAAGCACATGAATCCCAAAGATGGGTTCAAATTTCAAGGAGTCCTCAAGTCATATGGAACTTTTTACCTGCACGTACCAAGCATAGAAGACATCTGGATTGATTTACGTGATGAAGTTGTTGTCTGAAGAAAAGATCATAGCAGGTTGACACTTGTAGAGATTCAGACACTCGGGCTCGCTAACATTCCAAAGGGTACTAGCGACAATGAAAGTGTTCTGGATCCTTCCTATGATGGACTGAATGAAGATCAATATGTTTTCCCACCTATTGATTGGTCTATTGGTGAAAAATCCTCTATTACAGATAGATCGGCCCCGATTCTCACACGCACCAAGGCATGGCTCACCTCTTGGGGGATGAGTTTCAAAGAAGATAGTTTTTCAAAGTTGGTTGCTTTGGAGGTGGGGCCCTCCAAAAAGGAAAAGGACAAAATCTCTTCCAAGGGACCTATAAAGGTCAAATTTTTCAAGAAGAGAAGAGAAGAAGAAACCCCTTCAACTGCCACTCTAGTTGAAATGGTGAACATGCCAGAGTCACCAACACCACCGGAAATAGGGGAAATATCTTTGGAGGTAGAGGTGAGTCAGCCTCTAATTTCACCATTTGTTGACTACCCAATGAAGTAACTCTATCCCTTGCATCCTAGGCTTTGGCATCAGGATCTGTGCCTCCTCCTCCACAACCACTTGCACCTCCTACTTCACAACCACTTGCACCTCCTCTTTCCCCATTCTCTTCATCAGCCATGGCCAACATTTTCTCGGACTCTCACCTCTCTCTGCTGGGACCAAAGTAACTACAGATATGCCTCCTCCTACACCTCTTTTCACCAAATCTACTACCACACTGATGGCTGTTCCCACTCCACCAGTGAATCTCCCTCCACCTGAAAGTATGACACCAACTTCTACAATAGTGGAAACTCCTTCTGGCATGCCTCAATGGTTACTTGAGAAAACTCCGAGGAAAAGGAAGGTGGTTGTACCCATACCAGCCTTTGATTTTAGTTCACTCAAGGCTTCTACTGCTAAATCAGCCAAGAAACCCAAAACAATTTCAAGGGTTTTAGTGGATGCTTCGGGACATAAGTTTGTAGAGATCGCCACTCCCACAACTGAAAAGACCAAAGAGGACATAGTGGCCTCTAACTATTAGATAACTAGGGTTGCTCTAGGGAAGGTGATGGTAGAAGGAGCACAACAAGATGCACGAGATGCTATGAACGTGTTATGTCAGAAGTTAAAGGAAACAAAGGACAGCAGAGATGAGCTTAAAGAAAAGGTGGAGCAGTTGACTGAAGTATTACTTAAGCTCTCAAAACCCCTTGAGTCCATACCATCATCCTCTGTTCCTATCAGGTTTAATTTCTCATCGGTACCCATAATTGAAAAGATTAACAAAAAGGGGAGAGTGGTCAATGAATGGACCCAAAGGCTGCTCCAACAGGGGAAAGAAGTAATCCAAGACACTGTGGAAGTCTATCAATCTTTGGAGAATATAAAGAGTGATGGGGAAAAGATGGATGATGATTTTTCTTCAGAGATCGGGCACTTGGAGTTGACTTTTGAAGCTCTCCAGATGCTGAAGCAAATCCCATCCCGTATGCGGATAAGCATTCCCGGTGACCAAGGCCATCAAATTTAGAATAAAGATTCTCAATGAAGCTTGCAGCAAATTGAGAGAATCAAGAGATCAATTGATCGATGGCGAGAGTGACCTAGAAGAAGAGCTGATCAAAATATGTGCAAAAGTGTTGAGTGAAGGCTCGAGTATCCTACCAGTTGATGATCTTTTCAAACAAGTCCAAGAATCAGTTCAGCATGAACCAACTTATGGATTTGGCATGGAAATCATTAACAGGTTTGTAAAGATTGAACATTCTTTGGAGACCTGAGAAAACTCAACAAAAGATTGAGAAAGCTTCCCGGAAATGCTATTGACACTCAGGAAACATGTGAAGTCTTGAGTGATCATTCCACCGTGCCTGATGAGAATGAGATGCAAGGTATAATCCAGAAATTCCAAGAATTTCGGGACAAACAGGCTCTGGTGGAAGCAGAGAAAGATGAGGAAGAGAAAGATGATGATTCAGACTAAGTCACAATGCAACATTTCATTTCAATCTTGAAATTGACATATCTTTTTTATTTCTGTTTTGTCACATAGGAAGTAAATTTTGACTTGGTCTCCTGCATGAGAGTCAAACGAAATAGGACTCTTGTTAAAAAACTTTTTTCTAGGATTTACCCTATTTTCTCTCTACTTTTTTTATTATAAATAAGGGATGCTCATGCATTCCAAAGGGTTGAGATTTTTTGAATATTGATAACCTTTGTGTAGAAGAAGAACTTTGTGTTTTCTTTTAATCATTCAAAGAATAGAAATTGATGTCATTTTTGCAAACTTTGTGTTGTGAGATTCATCTCTCTTAAGATATTTCTCTTATGTTCAGGATCTTAAGTTGTTCTTTGTTTAGTATTCTCAATCATTTAAAAAAATTTCAAACATTACATTACATTTGTTATCTAGAACTCATATGATTATTTCATGATCTATGTTTTCTCGAAAGAAAGTACGTCCCCGTTATTTCCTTTCCATGATGTGTTCTTTCTAATCCATTTTACTTCGAAAGCAACAATATTTCCAGTTATTGTGGATGTGGCTTTTAGGATTTTGTCCTAACCCCAATGGTTAGATTAGTGTGAATATTGTACACATTATTTCTATTGTGTTTTAGATTAGTAATAAATAGGCAACCTCACCTATCTTTGAGGAGGGATTCAATCCCATGTACTATGGTTGAACCTCATATTTTGTCTTGACAAAATATCCAACAAATAGTTTTTGGTGACTTCACTAGGGAATATGGATTAATAGTATAAAGGTTATCCTTTTTTGGTGTCAGCGACTCCGTATTAGCCTTATTTTCAACAATATCTCTTTCTTGATTCAAGGTGGTGGAGAGATCTTCACTCAATCGCGCCAAGCCCGGTGAAACCGATCCATTCTTTAATCTACTTCAACAACATAATTTTATACTTTCACCCAAAAGTGTTGCTTCTATCTCGAGCAAGAAGCTCTTTACCCATCCAAAGGAATCGATTCCTTGAGAACCAAAAGTCTTTGCAACTTGTCATGTATTATTCTTGTGGGATATTCAAATTCCTATTCACACTTCCTTTAGAAGAATGGCGGCACAACTCCGTGCCTTGTGGCACCACTATTGGTCCTCTTTCCCTTACTCCACCATTACATGACCTACCTCATGGATCACGGAAGAATATTCCTAAGTTCAATGGTGATGGGAAACAACATCCTGATGAACACATTGCCTCATTCTTTGTTGCATGTGGTGTTCTTGGGGTAGCTCATGAAGATGTCTCTATTCGACTCTTCGTTGAGACATTACATGGCATAGCCGCAGAATGGTTCTATCATCTCCCAAATGCATGCATTACCAACTGGGCTACCATGAGATCTATTTTTGAAGCAAGGTTCAAACTAGCTGAAGATTCTCATGCCTTGTTGGCACAACTCACTCATATGAAGAAAGAGTCTCACGAACCCATGCGGGATTTCATAGCCAAATTCAATAAGCTGATCTATAAGATTCCAAACCTTGTTGTTCCTACTCTTGAAAATCAGAAGTGTTTCTTCATCAATGCTCAACCACCGGATGTAAGCTTCTTGTTAAGAAGATCTGTTATTCCTGATTTGGCCACCGCTCAAGCTACGGCCACTGAAATAGAAGATGATCTTATTTTGGCTGGAAAAATCAGGAAAGAATCATCTAAGCCTAAAAATCAGAGTTCTTCTCAGAGTACTACTGATCCCATGATTCAGAAGATGGCTAATGACCTGATTGCTTTAAAAAAGAAAATGTCTCAACAAGTGGGAAATGCTCTATATCGGGACATTCCTAGACATAATTTCAATAATACTAATAGTACTCCCATAAGAGATAGGCCACGGTTGACTTTTGCTCAACCGAGACTAGCTATTGAATCTCCTCCTATTAATGCTACAGTGGAGATAGTTGAAGAAGATTCCAAAACAAAAGAAGAAAATTCTCACGAAAATTTTGAAGCTTCAGGATACGCTGATGAGTCTTATGATGTTTCAGTTGGTAACTTCAGCATTGGGTATTTGGAATATGAAGAAGATGGAGGTGAATCTGACGGTCAATCATTCACGATATTCACTCAATCTCAATCCTAGAACCCCAAAACTGATGGAAATCCCCAAGGAGAAGAGTAAGGATGCTCCCACGGTCATAGCTAAGAGAGGCTCACCTATTTCAGCACAAACTGAAAAGGAGATGACTAAAAAAGTAACAACTTCCTCCTATCCTCCTTCTCCTAAGGTTAGTATCACAACTCAGGCCCATGTGATCAGAAATGAACCTACCATCACTCCTTCATACACTGCTTTTGACATCATTGATCATGCAAAAAGAACCAAGATCCAAATGTCAGAAGCAGAATACCTTCAATCAAATCTGGAACAATTCGAAAAACTTGCCAAATTCATTAGAAGTAAGGTTGTTATTCCTTCACCTTCCAAAGGCATTTTTCCAAGTCCTAATCAATCTTCTCCTTCTACCAATATGGCCTCTACTTCTTCTTCAGGAAAGATCGAACCATTTTATTTGTCCTTACTTATAAATGGATTCAAACTCAGCAATTGCATCATTGACTCAGGAGCTTCTGATAATGTGATGCCCGCAAAGGTAGCCCATGCCCTTGGACTCACTTTAACTAAATCATATGGATGGTGTTACTCCATGGAAACCAAGCAAGTCCCCTTGGTTGGTCAAATCAAAGATGCACAATTTGCATTCGTCGCCTTCCCAGAGAAGAGAGTGAAAATGACCATTTTAGTTGCTGATATTCCAGTTGCTTATGGTATTCTTTTAGGAAGAGGTTTTTGTAAAGATGTTGGGGAGAGATCAACATGGACTGGACCAAAGCTAAAATCCCAGTTAATGGAGTTTCTCATATTCTCCATCCCGAACCTCAAGCAAAGTATTTGGTCACCAAATCAGATGACCCCAAGGCTCAAATTCTTTTTGAAGATACTGGCTTGGGAAATTACTTCATGACATCAGAGGTACCAGCAGTTGACATCAAAGAAGAGGATTCTAATGCTATTTGGACCCTTGAATTTGATGGGAGTTGTTCAACTACTGGATCAGGAGCTGGTGTAGTTCTTATATCACCAGATTCTGAAATTTTTCCTTTCACCTTCAAGCTACAGTTTGATAACACTAATAATACAGCTGAGTATGAAGCATTGTTATTAGGACTGGAAGTGGCCAGACAAAAGGGAATTCGTAATCTCAAGGTTCAAGGAGATGCAGAGCTGATCATTAACTAGGTGAAGGGGATCTATCAAGTGAAAAATGATCGCCTAAAGCATTACAGGAATAAGGTATGGGATAGCATAGAATGCTTTGATGCTTTTTCCATCAGGGAAGTTTTAAGGGATCATAATGACAAAGCTGATTCTTTAGCCGTGTCTACGTCTCTCCTTCTTCCTCATCCACAGTTCAAACAGGACACGTACACCATTGAAATTGTACATCGTCCCAGTGTTCCGAGATAACTCAACACATTGGCAGGTATTTAATGACGACCAACAGATATTGTCTTTTCTAGAGAAAGCTGATAATTTTAGTGAATTGTATTTTGAAGGGTCGAATCAGCTTTTTCGTGAATTTTTTTGAATTCATATCGGGAAGTTGATGGCAAATTTATTCAAGCTGAAATTGAATAAGATACCCAAGGGATTGGTTTCTCTGGAAGGTTTGTTTGATAAACATGATTGTTTTATCTAGAATAAAAGGTAGACGGAAGGTACCTCCTCATCAGAAGTAGATCAAGTTAATCTAGGTTCCCCAGATCAACCACGTATGGTGAATATCAGAATGTTGTTCCTCTGAGGAGAAAGCAAAATTCACTTCACTCCTGAAGAGAAACATGGATTTCTGGCCTGGTCATATACAAATTTTAAATCCTTCAAGCCCAAATATGTGTAACATAACATTCCCTTGAAGCCTAAAGCTAAACCCCACAGGCAGAAGCAAAGACATTACAATCCCAAGATCTCAGGGACTATTCTTGTAGAAATTCAGAAAATGTTAGATGCAAGGATTATTTTTCCAATCCATCATTCCACCTGGGTTGCTAACATCGTCCCTGTCAGGAAGAAGAATGGTGAAATCCAGATTTGTGTTGATTTCTAGAACCTGAATCAGTCTTCATTAAAAGACAACTATCCCTTTCCTATCATGGATCAGGTGTTACAGACCATTATTGGATCAAAAATGCTATCCATGCTCGATAGATTTTTCGAGATATAATCAAGTTGAGGTAGCTGCGGAGGATCAACACAAGATGGCCTTCACAACCCCATGGGGGACCTTTGCTTACAAGAGGATGCCTTTCGGCTTGATCAATGCCGGAGCCACCTTTCAGAGAGCTATGGACTTGGCATTCAAAGATCTAATGGGCAAAGTCATAGTGGTATATTTGGATGACTTGACCATTTTCTCTAAAAAACGGAGTGATCATTATGATCATCTAGAACAAGTACTCTTGAGATGCAAGCGTCATGGGATTTCATTAAATCCCAAGAATTCCATGTTTGGAGTGACCAAAGGAAAGTTGTTGGGTCATATTATGACTAGAGAAGGAACCAAGATCGACCCAGAGAGGGTGAAGGCCATTCAAAGCCTTACCCTACCCATAAGTAAAACTGGAGTTCATTCCTTTTTCAGAAAGGTCAATTTCCTAAGAAGGTTTGTACCTGACTTCACTGATAAAACCAAGGATATCCTTGGGATGATGAAAGGAAAAATTCCATTTCGATGGATTACTGAAGGGAATCTTGCATTTGATAGTGTCAAAAGGGCAATTGCTTGCGCTCCTATCCTAGTATGTCCAGATTTCAAAAAATATTTCATCATGTATAGCTATGCTTCCGCACACATAGTGTCAGCCATCCTGATGTAGGAGAACGGAGAGGGCATTGAAGCTCCCATCACTTTTATGAGCTTCCCATTAAAGGAACATGAACTAAAAATTTCATAAATTAAAAAGCATGCTTATGCAGTGGTACAAGCGGTGATACATTTCAGGTACTATGTGCTAAGCTCTCATACCCTCATTCTCGTTCCTCGACACTACTGTTAAATCCATTTTGACTCAACAAGAGCTAGGTAGTCAACGAGGTAACTAGATAGCTAAATTTTAGGAGTATGACTTGGACATTAGACCTACCAAGTTGGTATGACAAAGGGTCTGTGCCAAGTGATTATAGAAAATCATGTTGAAACAGAATGCGAAAGAACCGAAGATACCTCTTCAAAGTTGCCCATGGTGCTTTTCATGAGCACAATTGATGAATGGTACACAGATATTGCTTTATTTCTTACTTATGGTGAATTACCCCTGCATTTAAGCCAAAAGGAGAAGAGGACAGTTAAGTTAATATCTGCAAGATACCTCCTATGGGATAATGGGATATATAAGAAAGGTATTGATGGTGTATTCTTGCGTTGTGTTGATAAGTCACAGTAGGTGAAGTTACTAGAGTCCTTCCATATTCTAGCATGCGGAGGACATTTCTCATCCTCTCGTAACAACTTATAAGATCTTATGGGCTAGGTACTATTGGCCCACTCTCTTTCGAGATTCAACAGAATGGGTATCCAAGTGTGAAGCTTGTCAACATTTCATTGGTCACCCTAAGCTAGCAGCTCTTCCCTTGAAGCTTGTAGTGATCAAAGAACCTTTTCGCCAGTGGGGAATTGATTTCATTAGAATGTTGAATCCTACCTCCAGTGCCGGACATAATTATGTGCTTACTGCTATAGACTATTTTACCAAGTGGGTGGAAGTTGCACCAATCAAGCAGGCAACCTCAGAAGCCATGTGTAAATTCCTTAAAGAAAATATAATTGTCAGATTTGGTGTGCCTCACAAGATTGTGGCTGATAATGCCTCCAATTTCTCATCACATGAATATATTGAATCTTGAATCAAAGACTTAGCTAAAGAATACAAAGAGGAAGATAAATAAGAAATTGAAGAGCAATGAAAGACAAAAATAAAAATTATGAAGCGTTTCTTCGAGTTAGGAGTATGATGTAGGAGAATTTTCTCACCAACATGGAAATTTTGAGATTTTGTATAAATTATGCAATTTTGGGTTGAACTATCCCAAGTAAGGTTTAAGGGGTGTTAATAGGGTCCTTTTAGTCCCTCTAGAATGATCAAGTTAGGTTAAGTCCTTAGGACTTTTGAATAGTGGATTTCCCTCCAAAATGTTATTTGGAGTCTTGGAGAAAATTTTCGATTGCTAGGGTTGTTATTATAGGATATTGAAGCTTAAAATCATGTAAAAGGATGGGGTGAGTGTAATTAAGTGTCATAGGTTCATCCTAAGGTCTAAGAAGACATAATGTGAGTCTAGAAGCTATGACATGATCTTTAGCTAAGAAATTAGTTTTAAAATTAAGGTTTCCCATATGGATAATGGACCTAAAAGTTATACATTCAGTTAGAAACTGAAGAGGAGACTATAAATGATCAAAATTTTAACTAATTTCCCATTCCCATTTGAATGGAAATTAGTAAAGTCTTCAAGGAAGGAGAAAACTGTGGTTTTGTAAGCTTTTGTAGTTTATACTTGTGAGAATGATATGGTAGCTATTGAATGAGCATGGAGATCCTTTGCATATGGTTTGGAAGGACTTATATGATTTTTGAATTAAATTTCTATAATTGTTCATGTGATTATCATTGTGTTTGATAATGCGGGGTTGAGTGAACTTTGAAGCTAGCTTCTACTGTGATATTTGGAAAACTAAAAATTATGATCCTAATGTGAGTTATAGTAACTATTTGAATTATGTGAAGAATGTTGAAATGTATTGATTGAGTCCTGATTTGTCTATGCATAATGTGAAAGGTGTAAACTCATATTTTAAAGTAAAAAATCCTTGTATTGCATTCAAAAATGTGCAAAAGCGAGATATATGCATTGATTATAATCATTCTTTGAAAGAGCATAAGGTGAGTGTTTGTTGTGGAAATTTAAATTCATTATAAAACATAGGGAACTAACATCAAGAGGATTAACTTAAATTCTTGAATTATTTTGTGATAACAACGGGTACCTTACATTGTTGTAATTGTGCATGATCAAGTATGAACTAGAAATTTTATTAAAGGGATCTAAATTTATGAATGTGATTTATTACTTGATCTATAAATATTTGAATGCATTTTTATTACTCGAATATCAACCCATTTGGTAATTTTTTAGGTTGTATTGATTAGCAAGGAGAAACAGAAGACTATGTGAGAGGTTACCTACAACAAGGAGGTGGAAATCTTACATGGAATAGTTTTGAATGTATTTCCTAAAGCTACTGGTAAGCCCTAGCTTTGAATAATATCGAAACATACATCATGTCAAAATTTGGATATTGGAGTTGAAAATTTGCAAAAGTTATAAGGAAAAGTGTGGTCTCGGGCTCCACTGTACAGTATTAGGGTTTGAAAGATGGAAAATGCAATATCTTACAATTCCATAGAAAACAAATTCTTGAAATTTTGTATTAATTTATATCTATAGGTATGATAACTATTGTAAATTTTTTAGAACAAAAATATCTTCCCCTATTTGATTTCTTTGACAGTTGATGGAAGAACACAAAATTCACAGTTGCAGGCCTGGTAGAAGGGTCAGTAACAAAGGGTGTGTAAGCTAAGGAGGAGTTAGACTCTAATAATTTAAGGATGCATAAAACTTGTTATAGGGTGCTATTTTAACCATTAATTTTGATTTTAATATTTTTAGAATCAATCCTATACTTGTCAATCTCTTGGGGAAGACCTAGAGGCATTTATGAGCAATATTGCAATAGTATGATAAAAGAGAGTTACAAGAGGAATTGGAGACTGGGTTTTATGTAAACCTTAGAGGTCATTAAAGAAGGATAATGTAATTTACAACTCCTTATAGGTAGCATCAGAATTTATTCTCCACTGATGTTCCCAAACACATTATCTACTCAAGGGGCTAGATGGCAATTTTGTGAAAAATAGATAAACAATGAATTTTGACACTTTTCCTAATAGTTTTTGGGATGGTCTAATGTTCTCTAGAGTGCATGAACATGGTACAAGTTTTAAAATATGGAATAATTCTAAAAAAGGAGGCAAGGTTGATTGTTGGAAATGAAATTCTACTTGAAGGAAGATGATGGTTAAAGGTAGAGGAAGGTGTGAATGACACATATGTGACTTGTGAACAGTCTAGTAGGTGATTCATCATCACTCTTAGAGTAAAGGAAGGTTATAAAGATGTAATAGAACCTTTTAAGAGGTAAATTAGATTAATTCTGTGTATACAAGTAAATTAAGTAGATTTTGAACCTTGTCGGTGAGTATTATTGTTGTAATCCTTGTGATAGTCGGTTGGAGGGTTAATGATGTTATTCACTACACAATAAGTGGTGTCATAGCTTTGAAGATCATTTAATAAGTTTGAATGAAATATTTTCTTGCAGCTAACAAGTTTTTGTAAGTGTTGATGAAGGGTATGCAAGATAAGAGTATGAAAAGCCAAGAAGAACTCTATGAAATGGCTAAAGAGTATGGCTATGTGGTGCCCAAGTGGCTTAGCAAAATTAATGAAGGGAAAAAAAAAGAAAGACTCTGATAATTATAGAATATATATTGAAGTAATATATGGAAGAATAAAATGAATAACAATTGAAGGATTTGTTGGCTATGATCAGTCAAAGAAAGAAAGAAAGAAAGAAATAGAGGAAAGATAGAAGCATAAAAGAAGAGAGATAAAGAGAAAAAGAGAGGAGTGGATGGAAGAAGAGATAAAGGAACTTAAGAAATATGGAGAGAAAGTGTCTATGTTGATGAAAGAGTGGATGGAATCCCAAGGCCAAGAAAGAGGGATTGTGATGACAAAGAGAGTAAAGTGGCCCATTAGGCTACTTGTAGAGAGAAGAAAGAGAATATAGCTAAGAAGATGGATAAAAGAGGAAGAAAAAAGGATAATAAGAATGAAAAGAGAAGAATTCAAGAGGTTTGTCATGAAAGAGGATTAGGAAAATGAAGAAGAAGATATTATAGAGATATTTTTGGCATCTCTCACAGAAAGTGAAGAAGAGAGGAGTTTGAGAAAAGAAGAAGAAGAGCTCACTGAAATATATATTCAAGGGTCTAGATATCTTCCTATTTTTGAATCTAAATTTGACCCGAGTGTGTGACTATATGTGCATCAAGAAAATAACGTGAGGCAAGAAAATATGCCTTAAATGGATAAATAAATAACACAAGTGAAGAAAAGTTGAAAGAAAAAGTATGTGGGCCATCTCAAGCTCACTAGGTATCAAAGCAATAATTTGCATAATGGAAAGGTCATGTAAAACTTTCACAGTCATGTGGAGTTGTCTTAGTGGAGAGGATTAACTAAAAGAAAAGGTAAATTCTAAATCAATCTTGGAATCTAAAGAATAAAATGCAAACAAATACCAAGAGATGGAAATGAAGAGTGAGAAGGAGCATGATGTGAATGAACCAGAGCAACAAGGATTAGAAAAGAGAGGTTTTGAATCATTTGGACTTCAAATAGATCAAGGAAATATGGATTTGGATTTTGGCTATATAGAATGTATAGGTGGAATCAAGAGGGCATTTTAAGATAAGCCCCAAACAGAGAAGAGAAGCGAGAAGTTATTAGTAATGGTGGAAGAGGCAATGAATCCTCATAATTTTACAACAAACCATGTCCTTAGTGGTGAATGTGCAAGTGTGACAAAGAATGATAAGGATGAGTCATTTTATAGAATCATAATTAGGAAGAATGATGAACAAGAAAAACAAAAGAGAATGAAGAAATTGAAGACTAAAATGAAGACTAAAACAAGGACTCAGCCAAAGAAGACAAATATGAAGATAAATAAGAAAGTGAAGAGCAACTAGAAGAGGAAAATGAAAAATTTATGAAGCATTTTCTTCAGCTGGGAATATGATGTAGGAGCATCTTCTCACCAACATGGAAAATTTTATATTTTTTACAAATTACGCAATTTTGGGTTAAACTAGCCTAGGTAAGGTTTAAGGGGTGTTAATAGGGTCATTTTAGTCCCTCTAGTATGATTAATTTAGGTTAATTCCTTAAGAGATTTGAATAATTAGACTTCCCTCCAAAATGTTATTTGGAGTCTTGGATACCATTTTGGATTGCTAGGGTTGTTTTGATAGGATCTTGAAGCTTAAAAACATGTAAAAGGATTGGGTGAGTGTAATTAAGTGTCATAGGTTCACCCTAGGGTCTAAGAAGACATAATGTGAGTCTAGAGCTATGGCATGATATTTAGGTAAGAAATTAGTGTTAAAATTAAGGTTTTCCATATGGCTAATGGAACTTAAGGTTACAAATTTGGTTGGAAACTAAAGAGGAGACTATAAATGATCAAAATTGTAACTAATTGCCCATTCCCACTCGAATGGAAATCGGTATAGTCTTGAGGAAGGATAAAAATAGTGGTTTTGTAAGATTTTGTAGTTTAAACTTGTGTGAATGATATGGTAGTTGTTGAATGAGAATGTGGAACCTTTGCATATGGTTTTAAGGGCCTTCTATTATTTTTGTATTACATTTCTATAATTTTTCATATGATTATCATTGTGTTTGATAATGCGGGGTTGAGTGAATCGTGAATCTAGTTCTTACTATGATCTTTGGACATCTAATTTTTTATCCCAATGTGAGTTCTAGTAACTATTTGAACTATGTGGAGGATGTTTAAATGTATTGAATTATTCCTAAGTTGTTTATGCATAATTTGAAAGGTGTAAACTCGGACTTTAAAGCAAAATATCCTTGTATTGTATTCAAAACTGTGCAAAACTGAGATATATGCATTGATTGTAATCATTCTTTGAAAGAGCATAAGGTGAGTTTTTATGTGGGAATTTAGAGTCATTATCAAACCAATAGAACTAGTATTGAGAGGATTAACTTGCATGCTTTTTTGATAACAATAATGAGAAGAACCGGTACCTTAGATTGGTGTAACTATGCATGATCAGTATGAACTATGAAATTTTATGAAAGAGATATAAATTTATGGCTGTGATCTATTGCTTGATCTTGAAATATTTGAACATATTTGGATTGTTATAAGATCAACTGATTTGGTAAGTTTTGAGGTTGTGTTAATTAGCAAAGAGAAACAAAAGAGGCGTGTGAGAGGTTGGTTACCTACAACATCGGAGGTGGAAATCTTACATGGAAGAGTTTTGAATGTATTTCCTAAATCTACCAATAAGCCCTATCTTTTTATAACCTCAAAATTAACATCATGTGAAAAATTGGATATTGGAGTTGAAGAATTGCAAAAGTTATTAGGAAAAGTGTGTTCTTAGGTTCTAATGTAAAATACTAGGGTTTGAAAGATGAAAAATGTAATATCTTACAATTCCACCAATACAAATTCTTGAAATTTTGTAGTAATATTTTTCTATAGGTAGGCTAACTGTTGTAAAATGTTTTAGAAAAAAATAGCTTCCCAATTTTATTTCTTTTGATTGGTTGAAGAACGCAAAATTCACAATCTCAAGCCTAGTAGAAGGGTCAGTTAACAAAGGATGTGTATGCTAAAGGAGGAGTTAGAATCTAAAACTTTAAGGACACCTAAAACTTACTATAAGGTTCTATTTTAACCATTCATTTTGAGTTTAGTCTCTTTAGAATCAATCCTATTCTTGTCAATATCTTGGGGAAGACCTAGAGGCATTTATGAGAAATTTTGTAAAAGTATGATAAAAGAAAGTTACAAGAGGAATTGGAGACTAAGTTTTTGTGTACACCTTAGAGGTCACTAAAAAGGATAATGCCAACTAAAAATCATTTTGGGTAGCATTAGAATCTATTCTCCACTGATGTTCCCAAACATATTATCTACTCAATGGGCTAGATGGGTTTCGAGCAAAACACTAAAATGATGAATTTTGACAGTTTTCCTAACATTTTTGTGGATTGTCGATGTTCTCTAGAGTGCATGAACAAGGTACAAGTTAATAAAGGTGGAATAATGCTAAAAAAGGATCCAAGGTTGATTGTTAAAAATGAAAGGTTACTTGAAGGAAGATGATGGTTAAATGTATAGGAAGGTGTGAATGAGACATATGTGACTTGTGAACAATCTAGTAGGCTATTCATCATCACTCTCAGAGTAAAGGAAGCATATACAGATGAAATAGAAAATTTTAAGAGGTAAATTAGACCAATTATTGTGTATACAAGTAAATTAAGTAGATTTTGAACCTTGTAGGGTCTTTCATATGCAGAGTAGGAGAGTATTGTTGTTGTAAGCCTTGTGATAGTGAGTGGAGGGTTAATGATGTTACTAGATACACTAAGGAGGAAGTGTTAAAATAGACATGTTTTATGCCTCTATACCATTTGAAGGGAAGATAATAAAATTGTATAGAGAAAAAAAATGCTCCATCTTATTGAGGATTCCATGAATGCCTCTTATGAGGTATTGTTTGTTGATACTGATTTAGGTAACTTCATAGGATGAGTAGATTTTGAAGATCATTATATAGATTCTAATGCAAAAATTGAAGATGTCAATGTCCCTTGGACCATTATTTTTGATGGATCATATTCTAAATTTAGAAATTGAGTTGGAATGGTTATAACTTATCCAAATCATGGTTCTTTAAATTTCTCTTTCAAATTGAAATTTGAATGTACCAAGAACATTGTTGAGTATGAGGCATTGCTCCTTGGTTTAAGAGCTACGAGATACATGGAATATAGGATATAATTTTCAAAGGATAATCTGAGTTAGTGGTAAATCAAGTCATAAAATTATATATAACTAAGAACTAGAGGTTGAAGCAATACAAACATGTAGTGTAGGATCTTATCAAGTTGTTTGATTCTTTTAATATCCTTTACCATGAGAGAACTCAAAATGCAACATGACTAACAATTTTTTTGTTCTTGTGTCCCAATATGAAAATGAAATAGTATATATTTATTGCAACTTTTAAGTAGAGTTATTTTTCAGACCATTGGTTCTGGATAACATCCAACATTGACAGGTCTTTGAATATGATGCTCAAATCCAAAGGTTTCTAAATTGTAAAGGTGATTTCATTGATCAAATCATTGATCTTGAACCAATGGTTGAATTATATGATGGAAAATAAACCCTCTTTGGGAAATACATAATATAGTTGACAATGAATACCATCCCTAGAGGACTAGCAAATATTGAATCGAATTTTGACAATTCGACGGGGTCATAAACAAATCTATCTTTGCATCTAGGGATGTTGAAGAGTGCAACTTGGGAACTTCTCAAAATACCAAGAAGGTTTGGCTGGGATGTAGCATGAGTAAAGAATAAAAATACTTATACCAAGTTGTTAAAGAAATATCAAGATTTCCTCGCATGGTCTTATTCAAAGCTAAAATCTTATAGATATGACTTGTTTCAGCATGAGATACCATTAGATCCTCATGTCAAGCTCTTCAGAAAGAAAAAAATGCCTATCAACCCCATCCTTGCAACCAAGATGCAAAAATAATTGAAAAATCTAAGAGATGGTGGGATAATCCAACCCACTAGATGCTCTTCATGGGTGGCCAATTTAGTGCCTGTCAGAAAAAAAAGAATGGGGACATATGGATTTGTGTGGATTTCATAAATCTAAACAAAGCATCACTTAAAGATAACTACCCATTTCCTAATATGGACAATATGTTACAAAAGGTAACAGGATCAGAGATTTTATCTACATTGGATGGTTTCTCAAGATATAACCAAGTGGTGGTGAAACAATTAGAATGATTCAAAAATTCCTTCACGATCTTGTGGGGAACATATGTCTATGTTAGGATTCCTTTTAGACTAATGAATGTTGGAGAAACTTTTCAAAGATCCATGTATGTGGCTTTCTCTGGTCTTATCAATGATTTTATTACAATATATCAGGATGATATAATTGTTTTCTCAAAGAAAAGAGGTGACCACTTGGGGCACCTTGAAAATATGTTGCTTAGATGTAGAGAGTATGGGATTTCATTAAATCCTAAGAAATTTCACTTTGGGGTACAAAAGGCAAAGCTACTAGGACACATAGTGTCATAAGGAGTCATGATAAACCCTGAAAGGTAGAATTAATTAGTAAGGTCCCATTCCTATGTCTAAGAAGGGAATTCAAGTATTTCTTTGTGAAGATAAACTTTGTAAGAAGATTCATCTCCATTTTTTCAGAGATCACTATCCCCATCACAAGTATTCTGAAAAATTATTAGATGATTAAGTGAGGAGAAAGGGTTGTGTAAGCATTTGAAGGAATAAAGGAGGCACTCAAAATGGCCAATGCATTGACTATCTATGATTACAAGAAATGATTTCATATGTTCTCTTTTTCCTATGAAAATATAATTACTTAGGTATTACTACAGAAAGATGAAGAGGGGCATGAAAATATAATTTCCTTATTTATCAAGGCCTTGCAAGGAGCTGAGATGAAATATTCCATCATGTAGAAACAAGATTTTCCTTGGTAAAAGCCAATAAAATTTTCAGACCCTATATTTTGAGTTCCAAAATCATATCATATGTGCCTCACACAATGGTGAAGGGCATTCTATCAAAAATGGAGATGTCAACTAAAATATGTAGATGGGTGAACAAACTTCAATAATATGACATGGAGATTCAAACAATAAAATTGGTTCAAGGATTGGGCTTAGAAATGTTGATGGCAGAGAGAAATCTACATGTGGTTGAGATGCATAATTTTGAATAATATGGGACATACCCTATGAAAAGGTGATCACTTCATCTTAGTATAGAGATATAACATATTAATTTATGAACTTAAATTTTCCTATGCACTTAGACAAGAATCAAAGGAGGACACTCAAGCTGGTTTCCCAAAAGTATATTTTAACTAATCATGGATTATCTTGGAAGAACCCAAAAGGAGTTTTGCTAAGATGTATCACTGAAGAAGAGGCGCCTAAAATAATTAAACAATTTCATGGTGGGTGTGTGAAAGCCATTTTATTGGTAGAGTTACTACTCATAAAATTTTGAGGGTAGGTTATTGGTGGCCTTCATTGTTCAAAGATGTTGCCTTGTTGGTTCAAAAATGTGAGAGTTGTCAACATTTTTTAGAAGACTGAAAGCTTCTTGTGTCCTACCCCTATAACTTATGTCAATAGAATCCCCATTCAAACAATGGGGAATGGATTTTATTGGTGAAATATCATACTCTTCAAGTGTTGGTCATAAGTGGATATTGGTAGCCACTAACTACTTTACCAAATGGGTTGAAGCCATTCCCACCAAGAAAGAAACTCATCAAGTAGTCATGGATTTTATTCTCAATAACATAATCTACATATTTGGGGTGCCTACCAAGATAGTTGTTGACAATTCCATGAGCTTTAGAGATAAACCATTAGAAAAAATGTGTAAGGAATATGGTATAAATTTGGCTTATGCATCAAATTATAATCCTCAGGGAAATGGCAAAGTATAATCAAGTAATAAGAATATGTTTAAGATCCTCATAAGAACACTAGAGACAAATAAAAATAAATGGGGTGAGAAACTCAAGTTTGCACTATGGGAAGATAAAGTTACCACCAAGATTCCTTTTGAGTTAGTCTATGGAATTCAATTTTTTTTCCCCTACACTTACAACTCTCCTCATATCAGTTCATGCAACAATTTGAAGATGGAGAATAGGTTAGTCCATATGAAACAAGGATTAATCAAATTATGGAATTGGATGAAGAAAGAAGAGAGTCCCACCAAAGACATCTCAAGTTCAGAGAAAGACTCAAGAAAATATTTGACAAGAAGGTCACTCCAATATTTTTCAATGTCAAAGACCTAGTCCTGTTATGGGATAGCAAACATGAAGATAAAGGAAAACATGGAAAATTTGATGCCCTCTAAATGGGACCCTATTCTTTTGATGTCGGATTGGGAACATACTTTCTTTTGAATAAGCTGGAAGGAAATTTGCTAGAGTTTCCTATCAATAGAAATCACCTCAAACATTTCTTATACTAAGAGAAGGGATCGGTATGATCATTGTACAATGCACAATTTTGTTGTGTTGGTTTTTTCCTTGGTTTGTTTCCCATTATTTTATTTTGTTCTATAGTGACCAGGTTTCAAATATGTTAGTATTTTGGTATGAATGTAATGTACATTTTCATAAATCCTTGAGTTTTTATCTCCCCAACTCCTTACCCAATGGATTAGGCATTTAGTTTTTGTTCTTATGGCACCCAAAAGGCATGCCCATCCCTAAGCAGGATCCTTTTTGGTTCTCAATCCAAACACATGGTCTAAGCTAGTCTTTTTCCTTAATTCTCTAAAAACATAACTATTTTCATTGCTTCATATTACTCCTTGTGCTTCAAGAACCAGTTTGAGACAAGGAGAAGCCTTAATTTGTAATAAATCTCATGCCTTAGTAAGATAAATGAAAGGATTCAGTAGAAATGTCGGGAGAATAGTTTAGTAGACTAGTTAAATATCTCGGTTGAGGTAGACATAGCCATTTTTATCTAACAAAACTACAAGATACTAATTCGATTTCTTTGTGGAGTGCATGAAATTAGTGTTTTGTGAGTTCTCCTAACCTGCAAAACAAAGGATCATTGGTCTGGGACCTAGGCGGGTTTTTATTAAACCTGTTGGAAGCAAGTTAAGGCCGTAGAGAAAATGTTAAAACTTTGAGGCCACGCTATACTTAGCGAAACCGCCAAACATCCAAAGACCCCACCAATTTTCAAAGCACATCCGAACGTTTAAAATCCACCAAAAATTAATGGTATACAGAATGAGATAAATTTAACAAACATTTCGGGTCTAGGATTGGGACAATAAAGGTAAAATAACACATGGCAGGTGAAGGAAATGACAGATGATGAAAGATTAGTAACCAAAGGTGGACACATGTCACCATTTTGGTTTACTTCAAAGAAAATGCATTTTACAGACCTCAAGTTCATGGAATAAATCAAGTTGGTAAGGCTTAAGGTCCGGACTATGAAACTGAAAATGTCCTTGGAGATTTCTCATTTTTCTATTTTTGGCACCCTAAAAGTATAAATTACAAGAAGCATGGAGCTTTCTCATTGGCTCACATTTTTCACTTTGATAAGGTCCTTATAAATAAAATTGAATTGTGAAGCATCATGGAATCTTCTGATTGGTTTGTGCTTCACAACTGAGAAGGCCGACAACGAAAAGGTATATGGAGATATTTCATTGGTTTATGCTTCACACTCTAATAAGGTTTTTGTAAATAAATTGAATTGTGAATAAAATATGGAGCTTTCCCATTAGATCGTGTTTGGGTGGGGTCAAATAATTTTATCAAAATTTTGGTGTTGTGAATGAACGTGGAACTTTTCATTGGCTCACATTTCATAGCAGAGTAATCAATTAAAATAAAAATATGAAAGAGAAAAGGTGCGTGTAATTTTTATTATTGGCTTGTGTTTTGTAGACAAAGGTAATTCCCAAAGCCAATAAAAAGCTATCATGTTTCACTCTCTTGGTCATCCCTGCATGTAAAACTTCAAATGTCCATAACTTTCTATCCGAGCTCCAAAACATGCGAAATAAGTCTCGTTGGGAAGGTATCCTCGAGCCCTTCAATTTGGCATCATTTAATTCAGAAATTTATGGCATTTAGTGGTGTAAAATGAGAAAATAAAAAGACACAAATGTACTAAGATGTATCAAATTTCTTTTTATGTATGTGGCGGTAAAGGCATGGAATCAATCCATAAGTGCTAACATAAATTTAGTTAATTTTCAATAGGACAAGTTACATTCGTTCTCTAATTAAAAATATATTTCATTGTGAATAATAATAAGATTCACTTTTTGTTTTGGGGAGAAAATCAAATTTTAAGAAAACATTATATTTGTATAAATATGGGGATCGTCCTCATATCAAACAAGGGGGTTAGTTTTTATTTTTGAAAAGATTCAAAGGTACTATTGTAATACTACAATATTTCCTTTGATGAAATACATGTGATTTTCATCTTTCAAGATCTTGTGTCAAGGTGGTTACAATGTATATCCATTGAAAGGCATTGAGAGCATTTGTTTTATGTTCCCTTGTCAAGAAAATTAAGATTTAAATGAAATATGTATGCTTACGAGTTTAGCTACTACATTCTAGGTTCTATATGTTGGGATTTGATTAATGAGTTATAGTTTCTCTTACAATTTTGTGTTCATTACTTCTCTGAATTACACTAGATATGTTCTTTGTGGTTATACTTTGGTAATTGAGTCAATATTGTGTTGTGAGCATTTACTTTGCAATATTGTACATAATTTTAAGATCCTTATTGTAACCATTTTTGTTGAAGATATTTTCATTAGCCTTTTCTTGAATCTTTGGCGTATGAGATCGTAATCAATAAACAATTAATTAGAATACTCTCATGATCTTTTGTGTTGAGTATTTTAGAGATTATGTGGAACTTTTGCATTTATTGAGTATCAATGAATGCAAATATTTTGTTATAGGAATTGCATCTTCTTGATCAAGTGTTCTTTATTTTCTAGAATGACATGTTGTCTTAGTGAGTGTTGAATGTTGTTTTGTAGGAAGATTTACCATCATATAATCCCCATATTTATAAATATACACCTACTGCAAATCATGTCCCATCATACTAATCTATATTTGTTGTTATGTTTCTTTATCTATAAATACCAGTGAGATGACCCTTCAATTTCACTTCCCTTATTGAGAATATGTAAGAGAAATGGAATTCTATTGTCTATAGTAACCTATGTCTGATGCATTAAGCATATACAACATTTTGTGACAACTTGTGAGATTGAATTTTGTGTTTATGGCCACGCTTATCTCAAATTGACCCACCATGTTACAATTAAAGAGGAACTAAGAGTTGATATCCCCCTTCCCATCTAGGTTACCCATAAGGTTCTCTCACCCCAGTTTCAGCTAAGAATAAAAGTAGTAGGGAAAGGCCATCCCCTCTATATGTTCCACTCAATCACCCCAAAGATTGATCCCAAATATATCATTAGACTTTTCCCTAGCTGAAAACAACTCATGCCATGAAGTCTATCACTCTCCAAGCATTCTAATTCCCCTGGTAATGTTGTCATGCCTCGAGGGGGTGTAGGATTGAGTACTAAATTATACTCTACAAAACCAAAATGAAATGTACCCCTAATGATTATTTCACTACCTCACGAAGGAGTGGATGTAGAAACTCATGCGGGAAATATGTAATAGTTATACCTAGGGGTAGTCCATAACCATTCTAGGGGCTTAGGATTTATAAGTATTGGGTATTCATCGCCTTAAGCGGGTTGTTCTAGATCTGTTGTATGTTGCTTCAAAATTAAAAAAACTAAAACTTGAACATTTGTTATGATGTTGAATTTTGTTTGAATGTGGTGTGTCAACCTGTAATTCACCCTTTTCATCATGCCTAATAATTTGAGTGATTTTCTCTTTGATTAGGGATTTTATGGGTCGAATAGCCGCAATATTTCCTATTATGTATGGTTGGGAGGTTGACCTTATTTCCCTCCTTCTTTTAGTTGTCTAGTTGTATTTTTTAGGTATGAATGAAGAAAATTACTAGATTTATAAGATTCTTGTGGTTTCACCAACTTTTTAACACATTACATATTGTTACATAAACTAGTAAAAGAGAAGTGAATTGAAAGTATGTGTGTGTTTATATGGCAAGTAGTTGTTGAAAATGTAAAATTTAGTGTTGTATACTTGTATGAAAGAAATTAATTATGAATGTAAGTTTATATTTGTCCATTGTTGTTGAGTTATAAATTATTCTATTCTAAAATATAAAGGAATGTGTTGAATTAGTAAATCATAATTTCTAAGGTGAAAGGTTTTTAACCCATGAATAACAATTAATTTGCTATCCTAAAAATAAGCTTTTCTCTCGCAAATAGGTAGAAATTTCTATTTCAAAAATAAATTGGCAAGGGTGTATACATTATAGCATACCTAGGTATGTTGTAATGTATGCATTTATACTCCTTTACTATTTTGTACATCTAGTTAAGATATATATAACTATACAAGAGAGATGTAAATTTTAAACTGGTATGTTGCAATGTATGCACTAATACCCCTTTAATATTTTTGCATCTTGTTGAAATAAATACAAATATTCAAGATAGAGATCTATATTTTAAACTAAGTGATAGGAAAAGGAAAAAGGAAAAATAAATCACTTATGTTACTCCTATAGTACAACATTTTCTTCTATTCGTTGTTGACAAATGGAGACTTGAAACTAAATTTTAAAATAAAAATATTATTTTCTTCCCATATAATATTGTTTTTTTATTCATTGTATATGCAAAGGGAATTGAATAAATCAATCAAATTATATTTTCATACTAATTTTTAAGAAACGGGTTGTTTGATAACTCTAAAATACACATATGAATGTGTGTGTACATACATTCATATTTTATTTTAAGAAATTTATTGTTTGAGAACTTTGAAATACACACGTATGTAATATATATATATATATATATATATATATATATATATATATATATTATTTTATTTTATTTTAATTTTCCTTACATAGTTAAATTGAAAAGTAAAAACTAAGTATCCACATTCTATTTGCATATTATATTATAAACTATTTTTTTAATCATACAAATAAAACATGGGTCATCCCAAACTGTCCAGTTGACCCCTTATTTAAATGTATTATGGACAACATGGTTATGTCATCCTTAATATAGTATTTGGAGTAATGAGCCATGTCACCCCGTTCCTTTGTATATGGGGGATAATAAGGTTGTGTCATCCCCAAAAATCTTCTGAATGACACGGTCGTGTTGCCCTCCACCTAATGTGGAGGTTGAGGTAGGGTCTAACCCTACCCCCAATGATAATGCCATTTAAATGGAATGTAATCCATTTACACGCCGTATAGGGGTTTAGGTCTGAAATTTTGTGTGTGAGTGCACACACATTCACGTGAGTTCATGTGTGTGTCCCATGTCGTGTATGTGCATGCGTGAGCATGTGCGTGTGTGTGTGTGTGTGTGTGTGTGTGTGTGTGTGTGCGTGTTCATACATGCACGCACATGTGTGTTTGTGTGTGTGCATGCATGTGCATGCATGAGTGTGTGTGCATGTGTTTGTATGTGTGTGTGTGTGTCTATTTCTATTTTTTACTTTTCATTTATATATAAAAATGTATATACACACAATCTGCAATAATGTCTCAGTATATATGTGTATAGATTTATACATTCGGTTATGGTATAGATCCATGGACAAACTCTAACCAAATATTTGAATAGATAAATGAATCGATTAAATTTAGGATTCAAAACTAACGAGAATATAAAATAAACATTGAATAAATAAAAGGGAAATCTTCTTCAACCTATAATAGAAGTAATTAAGCTTCAAATCTGAAAATGGAGATCAAATAGATATATAATCATCCCATTATGTGGGTGAAAGCATTTCTTAACTTCCTACAAACATTACAAAGTGTGAGAACTTTCTCTACATCCTCTCTTCCACCTTGCCCAAACTTTTAAATGAGAGGAATGGAAGAAAAATGCCTCTTTATAAATCTCCATAGAGAAGTTAGGAAAATATGGGATGCCCTAAGATCCAATTGCCTAGATCAATTTGATCCAATGGCAATGATTTATTCCTACAATAGGATAGTCTTTTCCCTTAGGAATATTTTCCTTTTAATTGGTTGTGATAATTATATTATGGAGTTGTATGGTGTGTGTAGTTAACTAATGTTTTTCTTTTTAGCTAAATGTTGCATTTTATTATCATGAAATGTAGTGATTAAATAATTTCCCCATTTTAGTTTGATGGAATACTTGATAAATTATTAAAATTATAGTTATTACAAGAATTAAGTAAAGTCATTTAGTTTATAATAAACCCTTATATCAACTATATATTGTTTATTATTGGTAAAAGGTTTTAGAGGGACCTTACCCAAGTTTATAGCAAAAGGCTCAACAGCCAAGATAAGCAAAGTAAAATAGTGTGGTTTTTTTATCCATGGGGTCCACACCCTAACCAAAAAAGGGAAAAGTAGTAAAAATCAAAGGCAGGGGCCAATTGCCAACAAAGATCCCGAAACAACAAATTGATAGCAAAAAGAATCTATACAACAACACAAAAACTATTGACCGAGAGCAAGGAACCAACAACTTTACCAACAAACTTGTTTAAAAATTGTTGACAATTATCCTTACGAATGAGCCATCTAAGTCATTGGATTCCTTAGATTAGTGGGATGTGCACCCTAAGGTAACCTCAAGATTTTAAAGATGTTAGATCTTCTCTAGATATTGAGATAGGGGTTAGAAGAAAAATGAAACAAAGTACAAAACTTAACAGAAGCGATGCGTCAAAAGGAAGAATTTAATCAAGAATCCAACTACCTAAAATGGGGAAAAGGTGAGCAATGAAAAGGGTGGACAAAATGCACCACATGCCAGAGATAGATTCACACATAATACCACTTCAAACCATTAAACACACTTCTAATACCAACATTGAAATAAAGGCTATTAGAGACAATAAAGACATGTAAAGGATGGACAAAATGCATCATATGGAATATTATATTGCTCCAAAATTATGCATAGTACAACAATCAGCAAGTAAGAGGAAAGAAAATCCCATTACAAAGATTCAGAAGAAGGATTGGGCTCCCAAATCATACCCCAAGTGGAGAAGAAACATGGGTAGAAAGGAAATTTGACTAACTCCCGATCTATATATCCCAATGAGCCCCCATTTTCAATATATAGAATGAGAAGAAGAGAAGAGAATAATTCCGGAACTATCTTTCCAACCACTTGTAAGTTGTGATAAATGAGATGAAGTGACAGAAATAGATTTCCAAAATCTATCTCACACTGCCCCATGATCTGGCCATTAAGGAATGAGATCCATACTCATTTATCACATTCTCAACTACTTTGCAACTACCTCCCTTGAAGTGGGCTCATTTTTTAAGGAATACACCCTCAAATCTTCATTACATATCTAAATTTATCGATTAGTATGCATCAAGCTCTAGGATATGATTAAGACAAAGACCTACTTTTGTGCCATTTTGTTAAGAAATGCTCTTCGAGCATAGGTGAACAATTATAGTCTCGTGGGTTTTATCCTTCTACGTGCATTAACTCGCTGAAAATACAAGTTAATAACTTTTTCAACCTCCACCTTGTGAAATATCCGAGCATTTTAGAACTCCTAGGTGGGTTTCATTACTTCTCACAAGTGGTATTTACCCGCCGCCAATCTTCCACAACCTACTTCAAGCTTGGAGTCCATTTGTGTCGAACTCAACGTAGAGGCCAAGTGCACCTTTGGGGTCTCGCTTTTTTATCTTTTGAAAGTGTGTTGAACTACCACATAACATACCCCCACATACAATTTTGAATGTACAGATGTAAATACAATTTTGGTTTTCAATAAAGGCAGCCTCACCTTCATTGAGGAGGGACTTTGTTCCCACACTATTGCATGTCATTTGCATGCGTGCAAATCCATATGCTAACAGTTTTTGGCGACTGCTGGGATTCGAAATCGTTAACCAGTGCTTGGTTAAATCTTTATGACTATCCCCTTTGCACAAGCTCCAGTTCTTCAACCGAACCTTGTGCCCGACAAAGATTTCCAAGGAGACATTGCTACCAACCTTCGAATAGTAGCTTGGGAAAACCGTGAAAGCTTGCAGCAATTTGTGGCTGTTGATAGAGCCATTGACAGAGAAATCTACATCGAAGACCTTAGAAGAAGAGCACCCGCACTTGTGGCCAGAAGACCTCTTGGGCACATGTTGATAGTTGTTCACCGACGCGGTCCTCTTCCACCCAGGTAATAAGTTATATGACTATTACAAGTAACCCACCTATCTTGCAACCAAATCTTGTTTTTGCAAATACTCAAGAAGACATATCATCATATTTGAGGCAAGCTATTTGGGAAAAGTGCACAAGTAACCATCATTTTCATCTCGCCGCATCAGTACTAGATAATGAAGAAGAGAAAGCCATGAGAGTTGTTAGAGTTATTCAGGTGCAAATAGCTCAAGAAAGAGAGCAAAGAGAAAAGGCTAGAGCTGGTCGAACACGCCAGTGATCTCTTCACCATAAATATTCCAAACTGGAAGGAAAGAGGTTTACGCGAGGAGAAAAAGATAAAGGTCGATCTGACCCCACTTTTGACTTTCAAGGAAAATTTGGTTTCAAGTTATCTCCTCCAAAGAAGAACACACCTCGTAGATCTGCAAGCCTTGCATCAAGTCCTGAAAGAGCAAGCAAGGAAGGAATCACTACCAGTCAAGCACTTGTCCTTTCTCACATTGTTTTACCTTCACATACCACCTTTCTCCAATGGCAGCCAATGTACCATGGGGAAATGCCATAGGCCCATTGGCCTTACCTGCTTGACATGAACTCCCATGAGGATCAAGAAAGATTCTTCCCAAGTTTGACGGAGATGGGAAGACGTCACCAGATGATCATATTTCTACCTTCTTCGCTACATGTGTTGTTTTGTCAGTAGAATACGAATATGTTGCTATTCATCTCTTTGTCTAGACATTGCATGATATTGCTGCAGATTGGTTTCATCATCTACCCAATGGATGTATTACAAGTTGGGATGAAATGAAAACTAATTTTGAAAATCGATTCAAAACAACGGAAGATGAACATGCTCTTCTTGCCCAACTATCTCAGGAAAAGAAAGAGCCTACAGAACCCATGAGGAATTTTGTGGCCAAATTCAACAAGATGGTAAACAAAGTTCCCACCGGGATTCGTCCCAACCTTGATGGACAAAAATGTTTCTTTATTAACGCACAACAACCAGAAGTGTGCTATCAGCTAAGAAGGGCCAGGGTGGCTACTTTGGAACTTGCTCAATCTTTGGCCATAGAAATTGAAGATGATTTAATCATGGAAGGAAAATTCAAGAAAAATTCCCTCAAAGGAAAGAGTCAAGAAACTCCCAACGTTTCAGAAACTATACTCACTAAGTTGGCTAATGATATGCTAGCTTTGAAGAAGCAAGTTGCTCAAAGTAGTAAACCTGCTCCTTACAAAGATATCCTGCGAAAAGGATACGTTCCCAACAAAGCCAGGATTGCAGGTGCTCCAACGAGGCTTGCTATTGAAGCAGCTCCCACAACTAATTCCAAATGTGATGTCATTGAAGAAAGTGATGATGAGATTGAAGTCGTCAAAGTTGATGAGGAAGAGCCTGATTCTGAGACATCTGAACCTGCAGTTGAAGATCCTGAGGAAGAAAGTAATAATCATTTCTTTGAGTACCGTTCCGATGAGGAAGACGGATATGAAGAAATTATAGAAGATATGAATAGTCAATCCTTCGCTGTCTTCACACGCTCTCAGAAAAAGGACCAAGATACCACCAAGGCGGGAGATAGAGAGGTTTCCAAGGAAACTCTCAAAGGATCCAAGATAAAGGAGGCTCCTAAAGAGTCTAGAGAAACTGAGGTTTCAAAGGTCAAGACTATCTTAAAGAAAGGAGAGCCTTTGTTAGATCAATCAGTTAGTAAACCAATTACGAAGAAAACTTCTTCTTCCACATCCGTATCAATCAAGCCCGAGACCAAGGTCAAAAGTGTGCCATCATCAAGTTTGAAAGAACTCGTATCTGAGACTTCAAGTGTAATTACCTTGCCTAAATTTGATATCATTGATCATATCAATAAAACAAAAATTTCCATGTCACAGGCAGAGTACTTGAAGTCCAACAAGGATCAGCTCGAGAAGTTGGTCCAGTTTATCAAAGGTGACTCTATTGTTCATTCCTCTAAAGGAATTCTAAAAACTCCCAAAGATGGGAAAACTCAAAATATTGTGGCGGCCACTACACCTTCAAATGAAAAGATTGAACCTTTCTTTGTGTCTTTTCTGATCAACGGATGCAAGTTAAGTAATTGCATTATAGACTCTGGAGCCTCGGATAATGTGATGCCGGAAAAAGTAGCACATGCTCTTGGTTTGACTTGTACAAGAACATTCGGATCATGTTACTCTATGGAAACCAAGCAAGTTCCTCTGATTGGGCAGATTAAGGACGCCCAAATGGTTTTAGCCCAATTCCCTCAAAAGCGAGTTAAGGTAACTATTTTAGTTGTTGATATCCCCGCCTCGTATGGGATGTTGTTGAGCAGGAAATTTTGTAGGGATTTGGGTGGTGAGATTCAAATGGACTGGTCTCATGCCATGATTCCTATCAATGGAGAAATGAAGAAACTTATGCCGGAAGCTCAGGAAAAGTTCACGGTAACTAAAACCGAAGATCCTCGCGCACAGATCCTTTTCCAAGACTAGAGTATGGGTAATTATATGATGACTACAAAATTTCATACCCCTGAGATCATTTTCCAATATTCCAATGAGATCTAGACTCTTGAGTTCGATGGAAGTTGTTTCTCAATGGGCTTTGGTGCAGGAGTGGTGCTCATATCTCCAAATGGTAAAAATTTCCTTTTTCCTATAAACTCAAATTTTCAAATACTAATAACACTGTAGAGTACGAGGCATTAATCCTTGGCCTCCAAGTTGCAAAAGAGAAAGGGATCAAAAATCTGAAAGTCTTCGGAGATGCAGAATTGATCGTGAAACAAGTAAGAAATTAGTTCCAGGTAAAGAACGATCGTCTGAGACACTACAGAAATAAAGTTTGGGACGCAATAGAAGTTTTTGACGCTTTTTCCATTAAATCTGTCCCTCGTGAAAAGAATGACAAAGCGGATTCTCTAGCAGTCTCAGCATCATTAATGATTCCTCATTCAGAATTTGATCAAGACAAATACACCATTGAAATGGTTTTTAGGCCAAGTGTTCCTGACAATGCAGAAAATTGGCAAGTATTTAATGATGATCAACAAATTATTGCCTTCTTGGAAAAGAGAGAAAATTTTGAATAGTTGTACTTTGAAGGAAGTGATTCGGCATTTCATGAATCAACTACCTCACCCATTCAGGAAGGAGTTGAGAACGAAGATCTTGGTGATGGCATCATTCAACTCAAAGGAAATAAAATTCCCAAAGGATTGGTTTCACTTGAAGAAATTTTTAACAAACATGATAGGTTTATTAAAGAGAAAGAGCAGGCAGGACTTGCAAATTCTGCCGACTATGAGCAAATTAATATCGGCACCAAGGATAAACCTTGCCTAATCAATATTGGTAAATGTTGCTCGCCTAAGGAGCGGGAAATTCATAAATCTCCTTACCAAATACTCTGACGTCTTGGCATATTCATACGAAGACTTGAAGTCTTTCCAACCCAGGGAAATGGAGCATGCCATACCCTTGAAGTCTGGCGTAGTTCCATTCAGGCTGAAGCAAAGACAATATTTCATGAAGTTCAAAAGATGCTAGATGCACGAATAGTTTTTCCTATTCGACATTCGACCTGGATAGCTAATATTGTACCGGTTCACAAGAAAAATGGAGAAATTAGGATTTGTGTGGATTTCCGCAATCTTAATCAAGCTTCCTTGAAGGATAACTACCATTGCTAGTCATGGACCATATTCTGCAGGCAGTAACTGGATTGGAAATGCTATCTATGCTAGATGGTTTCTCTGGCTATAATCAGATTGAAGTGGCTAGAGAAGATCAACATAAAACCGCATTCACTACCCCCTAGGGTACGTTCGCATATAGAAGAATGCCCTTTGGTTTGATCAATGCCGGTGCAACTTTTCAAAGGGCCATGGATATGGCATTTGCAGATTATAAAGACAAGATCATTGTGATATACCTAGATGACTTGACAAGTGTTTTCAAAGAAGCGAGAAAATCACTTAAGAGATTTAGAGAAAATTTTGCAAAGGTGTAAACTTCATAAAATTGCTCGAATCCAAAAAAATTTGTGTTTGGAGTTACTAAGAGAAGGTAAACTCCTAGGTCATATTGTTTCTAAGGAAGGAACTAAGATCAATCCTAAACGCGTTCAAGCTATAAAGAATCTTTCCTTGCCTACAAGTAAACACTCCGAGTCCACTCCTTCTTTGGAAAGGTGAACTTTTGAGAAGGTTCGTGCAGATTTCTCCTGAAGTGACTAAAGAAATTGCTGATATGATGAAAGGAAAAGAATCTTTCAAATGGTCAAAAGAAGGTAGAGGGGCATTTGAGCAAATCAAGGGTGCTATTTCAAAAGCTCCTACATTGGTGTGTCCCAATTTTAAGAAGGATTTTATAATTTATTGCTATGCTTCACCACACACAATATCTTCCATTTTGACTCAACACAATCAAGAGGGGATTGAATCTCCTATCGCATTCATGAGTTTGGGATTCAAGAAACATGAACTTAATTACACTCCTCTTGAGAGATATGCATACGTGGTTGTAAGAGCCCTAAAACACTTCAGGTATTACGAGTTGAATTCAAACACCAAAGTCTTAGTTCCAGACACCGCAGTGAAATCAATGTTGACACAACAGGAACCAAGATCTAAAAGAGGTAATTGGGTCTCCAAGATCCAAGAATATGATCTGGACATCAAACCTACCAAGTTGGTTCGAGGGAGAGGACTCTACCAACTCATTGTAGAGAATGAACCACGAGATAACTTTGAAGAAGAATTAGTTGAAGAAAATTTACCAATGGTAGTTTTTTTCAGTACCATGGATGAATGGTATTATGATATTGCCTACTTCCTCACATACGGTGAGTGTCCAGAGAATCTTATAGCTAAAGAGAAACGAGCTATCAAACTAAGAGTCTATCGATACGTCATTTGGGATAACACGTTGTTCAAGAAAGGAATTGACAGCATGTTCCTCAGATGTGTTGATAAAGAACAACAGCCTAGGTTGTTGGAAGCCTTCCACAATCATGCTTGCGGCGGTCATTTTTATGGCCCAGTAACAGCCCATAAAATTCTGAGAGCACATTATTACTGGCCCACTATGTTTTCTGATGCTCAGAAATGGGTGACCAAATGTGAAGCCTATCAACAATTTGTTGGAAGACCAAAGTTGGCAGCACTACCTTTGAAGCCAGTTGTCATTGAAGAACCCTTTCAACAATGGGGTTTAGATTTCATCGGGGTCTTGAATCCTAATTCTAGCACTGGTCATACCCACATGCTCACCGCCACTGATTACTTTACTAAGTGGGTAGAAGCTATACCGGTGAAACAAACATCTACTGCAGTAATCTGTGATTTCATCAAAGAAAACATATTGGTTCGTTATGGAATTCCTCACAAGATCGTGACTGACAATGCCTCAAATTTTTCTTCTACAGAGATGATAGGTTTTTGTTATGGATATGGGATATCTTTGTCTCATTCATCAGATTACTACCCGCAGGGAAATGGTCAGGCTAAATCCAGCAACAAAAACCTCATTACCATTGTGTGCAAGTTAGTCGAAGAAAATCAAAGAACTTGGCACAAAAAGTTATACGATGCATTGTGGGCTGACCGCATAACTCCCAAAAGGGCAATTGGGATGTCTCCATTTCAACTTCTATATGGAACTGATGCTCAAATTCCCGTCACATTGGAGCTACCAGCGTTAAAATTAGCTCAGGCAGTTGATGATGAATGCTTCGCCAATGCATTAGATAAAAGGGTCATGTTCCTAAGCAAGCTCGAGGAACAAAGAAGTCAAGTGGCCAACAGGATTGAGGAACATCAATCCAAGGTAAAGAAGTTGTTTGACAGGAAAACTAGAGAGATACAGTTTCAAATCAATGACTTAGTTCTTCTATGGGATAAAAGACGTGAGCCGAAGGGAAAGCATGGGAAGTTTGACTCACTGTGGTTGGGACCATTCAAAATAAGAAACTTTTGTGGAGATAGTACCTACTACTTGGCATATCCTGATGGAACTCATTTGCCTTTGCCCTATAGTGGGCAATATCTCAAGTATTACCAGAATTGAAAACGGGTTGTTCCCCGTATGTACATAGGTAATTAGGATTTTGGTTTGTTTGTTTCCCTGTTTTTCGGTCTCCTCTCTTGTGTCACCCCATTTTTGTGCCCCATCATTCTGTGATCATGTTCATGATTATTTTGGTCTGGGTCCATTGCTACGTCCATGAAGTCCTTGTCCCCAATCAGAGCCAGCTGTTATCAGCCAATTTTGACTTCGCAAAATTGTTAAAAAAATAATTTAAAAAATGAAAAATTAGAAAATTTTGAAAAGTGTTACTTTGCGTGGTTCATTGGACTCATTGCGATCGTCTTATTTTTGTGATCGTTTCGGTCTTCGTTTCGTGATTTTCGGGCAAGAACTCTTCCCGCCAGGCTTTAAAACGTGTTAAAATACATTAAAATAATTAATTAATATTTAATTAATTAATTGCTCCTTGTTTGATTAAATTAATTTTTAAAAAAATCACTTAAGGAGTATTTAATTAAATAAATATAAATTAAAGTTCATTCAACAAGTTTTATTGCGGGAAGTAAGCTTTTGTTTCAAACGTCGGTTGGCTTCCCGAACCCGGATTTCCACTTTCCTAGCAATTTCCTTCAAATTTCCCGCACGTGGGTTTTTCTTTGCCAATTGCCAAATCATGGATTGGAAAACGGGCATAAAATTCCCCAATTTCCCACATGGGGAAATTAGACGGGGATTGCCAACCCATTTTTCCATTCCCATTGGCAATTGTCGTTGCTTTTCCCATTTCCCCTGGCACTTAAGCCACTACCCGGGAAGAGAGGAAGTTAGATTAATTCCCGTAACTTCCTCCATCAAACCCGTTGAAAAAGTCGTGCGAAGCTTTCAATTGCTTCTTTCTTCAAGAAGACATAATATTTTGTCAGCCTTATGCAAGAGAAACTAACGCCATTGTAGAAGAGAAAATACAAGAAAGTTTTTGGTTTTGTTTCCAACAGCTCCACGCATTGCATAAGAAGAAGAAAATAACAAGAAAAAGGAAGGACAACAATCTCCCACGCATGGAGAAGGGAGAGAGGAACAGTTTCAAGAAGGCAAGCTGCCCAGCCCATGAGAAATTCCACACATTAAAAGAACAGTTTTTAATATTAAACAAGGGGGCATTTGTTTTGTTTTAAAACAAAGAAGACAAAATTTCTTCCCACGCACCAGCCAGAGGAAGAAAGACAAGGCGCACGGCCCCAAACACCTTTCCACGTGCCAGGGAACAGATTACACACAGTTCAAAAAGGAAGAAAAGGCGCCAGGATAGACAAGACAGTATCCCACGCATCTGAAGGAGAAGAACACCAGAAGCTTTCCATGCATGCAAAGGATGAGAATGCAGAAAGCAATTTCAAATCCTAGGCCAGAGCACTTTCCAAATAATGAGGAGCAGCCTCCAAAGCAATACGAATGTTTCACACCAAATTTTATCGACCATCTTCATTGGAGTTTCAATGATCCCTGACTAAGCCGCAATTCGGTGGGCTCTTTGCATGCATACGGCTTTGGTACAAATGGAGTGGGTCGCTGCTAGACGGAAGGAACCGGCTCTTCACTTTGGTGCATGGTCCACCGAGGATAGGACACACACGGTCGAAGAATGTTGAATGTTATTCATCTTGTTCAATATCGGCACTATTATGGTGCCTTTGCTTAAGAAACTTGCTCTGAAAGCTACAGCAATCCTATAATAATACAAACAGTATTGATGTGATATTGTACAGGATCAATCGATGATGTTCTTGAGTATGGATCGCACATCTGTTATTCCGTATGCTTCCTAAAATTTTCCCTAAACCACGAATGCTTGTTTTGCGCTCCCAAAGAAATGTGTAATGAGATGAATTGCTACGGTGTGTTTTGGATCGTGGATTCATTGATGGTGAAATAAAGGTCTATCGCCCGATGTTGTGAGGGTGGGGGTGGATTCTCAAAATCATGCTGCACAGGCAGTATCAGTGAAGCGTAGAACTGAAATTCTCCTAGGAAGGTGCCGTGAGGAAGTAGTTGACTATATGCAGCAGCTACAGGGAAGAAGGAGTCGGTTTCAACGAATTTGCAGGGATTGGATAAGACAAATAAAATCTTTTATTTTTGTCTAAAAGACCATGTGGAGGTGAAAACTAGCTCCCACGCCCAGCCAAGAGGGTAAAGACCACGCATTGGTCTGAAAGAAGAAGTTTTTAAGCAAAGAAAATAAAGAAAATAGAACAGTCCACATGCTGGAGGGTGAAGGAGGAAAAGCCACGCCTAGGAGGAATAGAGCAGTCTTTAAAAATGCATTCTTTTTTGAAGCATACGCCTTTAAAAAAAATTCCTTTTCTACGCATTGCAACGGGAAATACAGTAGCGGGCTGCACAGAGGACTGGTGAACAAGGAGAAAGTGAGGATATCATGGGTGGTCTTCTGCTGCCCTCCCAAAGACGCCGTAATCGGGCCCGTGAAAGAGATGGTGAACGACCAAAACCCTCCGCTCTTCCCAGCCATGACTTTCCAAGAGCACGTCGACTACAAACTCTTCAGGAAGAACCAAGCCAAAGAAAAAGCTACCAACTGATGATCCCTAGTTTTCAACATCGTCTCTGTGTACTGGAGCTCTCCCGTGGTGCAAGGATCTAGGTGTTGATGAAGATTTGTTAAGGAGCGCTTCCAACAAGCAGGTTGTCCAGCTATGTTTTTCCCTGTTCAGTATCGAATGCATCCTCAAATTTGGGATTTTCCTTCAAGACATTTTTATCAAAATCGATTAAGTGACAGTGAGAGTGTTACAGGAGACTGATGAAATTTATTACAAAGATTCTCTATTGAGACCTTACTTGTTTTACTGATGTAACTCATGGAAGGGAATCTCATAGAGGTGGATCTATTTCATATCGGAATATTCATAAAGCACAATTTGCTTTGCAATTATATGAGCATCTTGATGGGTCATAATCATGGCAGCATTAGGTCTTTATCGGTAAAGGTATTTTATCATCATTTGGAAGAAGACAATTGTGCTTATTATGGCAAAGCCAAAACATTCTTACTACAAGTTTTATATAACAAGGAAGAACCGTGAGCATTGTGGTAAAACCATTTTGTTCAAAAATGTTGGGTTAAGCTCAATATTCACGTGAGTTGAGCCAAAGAAGAACTCATGGAGTTCGGTTCTGGAAAGAAGGTAAGATGACACGAAGGGCATGGATCGCCATGGGAGTTCGAATTCAAGTTGAAAATGCATGAGCTCATAATCAAGCTAGGAGCGATACGATTGAGGGCTCATTCGTGAGTTGAGTCATCTAAACACCTAAGTGAAGAAGGAGCACATCTCGAGAATTTCTCATTCCAGTCATCATTCGTCTTTGCATGATTGCCCTAATTCTTCAGGCCTAATTAACAACTCAACACTATAATTTAGAGCATTGGTTCATGCTCAAGCACCTGTAATCTATATCACAAAATTTTTACAGGAGGAACTCGTTGATGAAATACCTCAAAATATACTAGCCCAACTTGTAGAAGTAGTCACAACTTCTCAACCAAAAGTTGATGATCCGGTTCTTTCCCTACCTACATTTGAAGAATCATCACAAATGGAGAAAATGGCGACAACATCTTTCTCACAACAAGAAGATCCAATTTCAGCAACACCCGAAGGTGATCCCCTTTAGCGTGATGAAGATCAATTCCCAACGAACACGAGAACCATGTACAATGAGGTACTTGGAGAGGTTCCCACCTAGCTACATGATACCCTAAAGAATTGAAAGAGGGTCTTCAAGCCAATAGTGATAAACTTGGAAGTGATTGCATAAATTTTAGAATCCATCACTCCAAAAAAGACCAAATACTACGCTAAGGTGTGTGTCAACGAATTCATAAATCACTTCGATGATTTTTCAACACCACTCGTTCACAATGGGGCAAAGGAGATGGATTTCCAAGACTCTGAAGTCTCACGAATTCTGCTCGAGAGATCAACACTTTGGGATGGTGACAAAGACAAAGGACATAACTCCAGGCGTGAATTGCAATTTTGGCTCTTGGAGATCTTCTCAATGGCGAAAGACCAGAAGTTGGATTCTGATAAACCAAGGTGGCGTAACGACTACGGTCTCGTGACAAATGAATAATTCACCATGGAAAGGTACTCGGAGCATGTGGAGAATTGTGAATGTGAATACGAATGAAGACAAATTTTCTCACACCAGGATATTGCTCAGATAGAGGGGTGGATGAATTGCTCAAGTTTCAAGCTCAACACTCTTGTCATTTGGAGGATTGCAGAGCATAGTCAATGAGTTCATTCCCATACGATCGGGATAGGCGGACTCTTGGCCCAATGGATAAGGCACTGATCCTAGGTGTCTTGATCTAGGTGGCACATTGCTGACTAGGATGTCTACGTGTGCATACAAGTCATTTAAGTGGGGTCCACATGTACCCATTTCTTTTATTTATGTATTTTTCCTTAAATGACCTTTTAACTTAAGTGGTTTCTATTTTTAGTCACTTTTTAAAAGTTGGTTGAAAAAGCCAAAGTCACTTAAGTGCCCTATTTAATGTGCATTTAAAACCCTAACTACTTTGTAACCAACTTTTGGTTTATAAAAGGAATTGAGGAGCTCATTTGTAAGGGGACTTTGAGAGAGGAGAAGAGAATAATTTTTGTGCAAGATTTGTTTCAAGAAGAAAATTTGTGTTCTTTTTTAAAAACATTTTGGATTTAATAGAATAAGAACTTTGTGTCTCATTCATTGTCTCTTGTAACATTTGGTGTTCTTATGTTCATTAGATGTTAGGTGTTTGAATCTTGCATGCAAATATTATCTTTGATCTTATTGTCAACATTAGTAATCAGTTGTTCTAGTTCACAGTGATCAAGCTCTGATTATCTACTTGCTCATGTGTGTTCCCTTTTGCATGTTCTTTTTGGCTAACTAAAACTCCGTTTTATTTGTGTTGGTTATTGACTTTCCTCTTCATGCAATATTAGGCTCTGTTTTTACCTAACTCTTGCATGTTTTTGATTCATTCCATTCCACTCCTTTCCTTCTTTCTATTCCATTTCCTTCATTCACTTTTCTTCCATTGATGTTCCAAAACACCCCCCACATACAATTTTTAATGTACGAGATGTAAATACAGATTTTGGTTTTCAATAAAGGCAGCCTCACCTTCATTGAGGAGGGACTTGTTATCAAAATTCACCCCTGGGGTAATTTTGATAACATGCATCAGAATATTCAAGTCCCGGAAAATAGGTTGATTCAAGGAAAAAATCATGTTTTTGGGGGCCCCTCTATTCCATTCTAACTCTCCTATCCAAGAAGGAATCCCAACAGTCGAGAAAATGGAAGAAATGTAGAAAACTAGGCTTAGGGGGGAAAATCATGAAAATTGGCTAAGTCCTAGTCCAGGCGGTCCTTGGGACAGTTGGGACATCGGGGCGCAAACCGGCCAAAAAGCCTCTAGGTGGTCCACGCAGCAATTGGGACATCGGGCCGTAGGTAAATGCGCGGGGACGCGAAAAGCCGGTCGGCCGAAAAGGGAAAAAAATTACCTAAGTCCCGCTTCGCTCGATCAGGGACGAGTTAGGACAAAAGTACGCGGAAGATGCGGATCAATTTGGTTTGGCGCAAGTCGATCCAAATCGGGTGGATCGAGAGAAATTTGTCCTAGGCGATCCGAGAGCAGGTTGGGACAAGAGTACGCAGAGGACGCGAACCGGCCGATTCGGCCGGAACAAGAAACTTTCGTCCGGGACATTTGGGCCAAAGGGACGCGGGACTCAAAGAGCCAAAAGAGCCAAGAGTGAATGGAAATGTGCCATGTGTCTTCGCCTCAAAGAGGGACAGGGAAGCCCGAATCGGGTGGATCGGAGAAATTTGTCCCAGACGGTTTGGGACAATAGGCCAAAGGGACGCGAGGGATGTGAAAAGCCGGGAGGCCCGCGGACGAATCAGGAAACACCATGTGTCCAATGGTAGGGGAAGTTTGGAGCCAAGGAAAGACTTAGAAAAATTTGACAAAGTCTTGGGCCAAAAGATTAAAAGACAAGGATGACCCCGCGCCCCGTCCTCCAACCAGATCATGCCACGTGTCCCAAGTGGCGGGGGCACGGGAAAAAATGGAAAATTTCCCAAAGTAATAAAAACATCAAAATTTCAAAGGGAAACCCACGGAAAGGTGGAGGAGAGAGAATTTCTCATCCAATCAGTGCCCGACACATGTCATCCAAGTGGCAGAGCGCGGAAAAAATTCAAAATCCATTTTGGCTGTTTTGTGCCCTAAATCTTCAGATCACCATAACTTTCGATCCAGAGCTCAGATTTGCACGTTCTTTATATCAATGGAAAGCTGGAAAAATTCTCTACACGATTCCCAGTCAATCTTGCATTTTGGTTCAGTTTGGAGGGATAAAAATCAAGAAACGTCTCTCGACGTGTGGTAATGGCAGACCGACGCGTTTCAACAACCGGTTTAATGGAAATGGGTCGCATTCTTCTTCACATAGCGAAGTGACGTTTCAACAACTGTTTTAATGCACATGGTGGGCATTCTTCTTGAAGATGGCGAAGTGATTTGTCAACCACCGATTTTAATGAAGAATGCATTTTGGTCAATGGTTGGGCTACTTGCACGTTTTCCTACGTTTTCTTTCTCCTTGGCTCGACCCATGCATTATATAAGGCCATATTTGGCTCATTTTTTAAGAGATGATTACAAGTGGTTCATCTTTTCTACTCTAACCTCCCTTCTTTTCTTCTCCAGGGTTGAAAATGGAGTTTGAACCTCCTCGCTTGCTCTGTAATGGTGTTTTTACCTTTTACTATTGAAATGATGTTCTGTGCAAACTTCTGAAGCAACAAAAGACGTGTTTCGTGATGCATCTATCCATCCTTGCTCATTTTTGCTTGTTTTCTTCTTGCCTCTCTTCATTGCAGGTATTTGTGCAAGTTTGAATGTTCATTGCAGTGCTGAGCTGTGTTCATGGAGTTTTGGGACATTTTCTATGTGAAATCTATCCTTGGGCCTGTGATGCATCTGTCCATCCTTCCCATTGCTCACCTCTCCTTGTTCCATGGCAGTTTTGATAGATTTTCAACATTCTCCTTCTCTGGTGTATCACCATTTTAGTGTAGGCTTTTCTTTGTTTTTCCCTTTTTCTCTCTCTGTCTCCTTGGCATGGTTAGATTAGGTTTAGATTAGCTTGCCTCGCACTAGAATAGCTTGTGGCGGGTAGTTTAGGAGCAGAACCACCTTCTCTAGAGATTCCTTTCTCATTTCTCGCAAGTCCCACACTTGGAGAAAGGTTTCAATGTTGTGCAATCACACTTTGGATGCCTAAAGATCAACCTAGAAACCTGATTTGCATATAGGGGTGTTGTGATTTTGCATCACCAGGACTTTGTTCCCACACTGTTGCATGTCATTTGCATGCGTGCAAATCCATATGCTAACACCACTACGGGAATGAAGTCATGATTGCATAACTTCATAGAATGAAATAAAATGGGAGATGTGGAAAGAAATATGAATGGAGATGGATGAAAGAAAGATATGCAAAATCATAGAATGGGTTGTTTGGACCATGAAAAGTTTCCAGATGTGCTTTGTATGTGCCTCCAAAGGTTGAATCTCACCAAGAACACACCAAATTAATGAAATGAAGTGATAGGATGCTTTGAACTGTCCCACAAGGCGTGCGGGACAGCTGTTCGATTATCCTACACCGAGTAACAAAGTAGAGTATGAATCCTTAGTACATGGCTTGACCACAACCGAATAGAAGGCATCAAATAGTTGAGAGTCTTGATGACTCGTAATTGTTAGTGACATAGGTAAGGAATACTACCACCACAAAAATATGAAGATGAGGTCCTATCGACATTAGGTGTGGGACCTCATCGATGACTTTAAAGCCTTCAATATCAAGGTTATTTCCCAAGATCAAAATATAGAAGCTGATAAGATGGCCTTGATTGGGTCACAATTCGACCCAATACAATATTTGATAGCAAATGATAATGTCATGAAATTGATCATCCAACCCTTTATCCCGAAAACATCGATCATTGACACATATTTAATAATGATCGATAGATTATACACTTCATCCGGTTTGTGAACCAACTCCAACCCAAGATCGAGGAAGCATATGGAGATCATATTATCCAGTTAAAGACAAACAAACTTTTGAAAGGGATAATAACCCTAGAAAGTCTTTTTGACTCAAACAATGCTAGTTTAGATCGAAGGAAGTTTGTAGTAATAAAGGAGGATTATGTCGAGTTGGAAGTGACTAGAGAGAGAAAGCTAAAGTTCAGGAGACTAGTCACTCAAAAGGAAAGAGAAATACTTGTGGATCTATGTCATAAGTATGATAAGGTTATGGCTTGGACGTACAATGATCTACATGGCTACAACAAGGACATCATTCAACACACCATCGATCTCAAGAAGGGACTAAGCTGTGTGTCAAAAACAAAGGTCTGTAAACCCAAAAATAGAATCCACCATGGCGGAGGAACCGAGAAAAAGCTAGAGGCCAACATAATTTTCCCGATCAAGCATACAACATGGGTGTCCAACCTAGTTCCGAGTAAGGATAAATTTAGATGAAAATAGACTAGAGTTGTGAAAGGGATTCGGACTCAGTTGTTTGTATTTTCTAGCCTCAACAAGACTTTGTTATAGAAGGAAGTTATAATCTATGTCATATCGGCCTTATGTATCATTTTATCTATAAATAAAGAGTTCTTTTTCTTTGCACTTTGGCTTTCAATATTCTATGTCTCTTCTTTCACCTTCTTTGGTAGTTCTAGATAATTGGAAGATCAATTATGCTTTACACCCTTGGGTTTTCTTTACATATCTATTATCTGCACTTGTTATGTTTTATATCTCCTCAGACTCTAATAATCTAGGATACTTATGAAAATAGTGGATCATGTTAAAACACTCTTCAAACTATTCTAGGTAGTCACCCCAAATATCTCTGTGTATTTTTAGGATATGTTCCAACGCACTGCCTTAGTTAATTTTACATTTCTTTCTATCTTTCTTCTAACCTTATCTCACAACTTAGAGAAGAGACAACTTCTTTAAAATATGGAGGTTACCTTAGGGCACACGTCCCAGTAATATAAGGTATCCAATGACTCTAATGGTTCATCCGTAAAGATAATCATCAACAAAAACTTTGACATCCGCCCGAAATCCTGGTACATTTTGAGGGAAATGGCAATGGTGGGATCCTAGTTTGATGCCTTGAACTTTCTTATAATATTTCTATTCTTCCAAGTCTTATCCAAGATGCCACTTTGGTGTCACAAATTTTCCAGATGTGTACCTACATAAGGTCCATTATAGCACTGTGCATAGGAAAGAAATTGTTGTATTTTTCCTGAAAAGTCTTAAACTTGGTTTCCAAAGTAGAAATTTCATCTTTGAGCCCTATGTTGGGGCCCGAGGCTTACTCTTTAATAATAGACTTAAGCAGGAAATCTACATTTTCTTCAAGGGTTTTAACCACATTAGCCTAGCATGTTAAATTTATTTTCCAAACTGATGCCAACACCAATATTGGGGAAAATAGAGGGGAGAATATCATCTACCATAATTTCTTCACCCTTCATGTTAGAGCCCACAACTTCCTTTCCTTTACTACTGCTACGAAGAACCCTTTTTGGGTGTGGCTCCAAGATAAAGTCTCTATGCATTAGATTTTTAGACCGGATATGGGTTTGGTTAGGGAAGGGAGAAATCATAGTAAGGCATGGGTCATTTCCAACAACACTAGATAGGTATTGAATAATGAGATATATGACACACACCGATGGAGAGGGAAATTCCTCTTATGGCCCTGAACTTCAAGAATGGATTTTTCCATTGAATTCAGAATGTAGTAGGAGAGGCTTACCTTCACCTCACACATAAATTGGTTAGCAGGACCGATGATATCTTTGTGAAATGGTGGAGAATCTCCCTTCTAAAATAACATAGTGTACCATCATCCATGTCGCCTCATGATACAGTTGTGGGATAGAAGAAACCAGAATTCCCTCTTTTTTATGTCAAGAATTTCTCTGTCATCCAAAAACACCCTTTCTTTTGATTCTTTATCCATTTTGTTCCTGAAAAAATTATTCCCTTCCATGCTAAGACCGATAATAAAAGAGATGAATTCCTCAGTGATTTGGAAGCTCTTATCTCCAAAGGAGACATTACGGTCTTTCTAATTCACCAAAATGAATGGATATATACTGGTCATACCCCTTTATGCATTGGATGAAATCGATGAATCCCTCCATATTAATGGTCTCCCAAAGCTCAATTTGTTCTTGTCATTGGGGATCAAATTTAGGTTCCACATGGCAAGGGGCACCACCCATTTTGAAAACCCTATGAGAATTCATAGAATTAAATTAAAAGATGTGAATAGTAGACTTCCCAACAGCCCTTCGACATCACGTATGCATGTGTGAAGAAGAAATAAAATCCACTTCTTTCTCCCTGAAAATTTTTGTGTGATCAATTTTTGAGAACATGGAAGAATAAATTCGGGCATGCCCAAAATGCCATTGAGATCTAGCTTTGGGATTGCACGTGTTTTCCCCATCGACTAAGGTGTAATAATGAGTGAATTCATTTAATTTGAAATGATGTTTCTAACTTTGGTAGGAGTTTCATTGATATCATTCCAATCTTTATAATCATTTCTACAAAATCCAATATTTGCAATAAAATTCATAGATTTTTCCCTTTCCCATACACATGCTTGAAAATTATGTTAAGACCATTGCATAAGTTATGAGCTTCACTAATGAAATCCTTGATGGTCCAACTAGGATTTAAGGATTTAGTGAGAATGTTGATAATATTCATTAAGTCACCTTCGATGATGATGTTTCCCATGTTGATATTATTAGCAATTTTGATTCCCAGAGTGCAACTAGAGCCTTAGAGTAGTGGTTAGTTTACTTACCCATGGGACCATCATTTTTTTTATAATAAGATGACCCTTGTGATTTATTATCAAACCACCTCCTCCAGCTGGACCAGGGTTTCCTTTAGAGGCACCATAAAAATTCATCTTATACCAGCCTTTAGAAGGGGGAATCCATTGTACAATAGACCTATCAATGCTTTAGATGGGGTGGTACACTGTTTTAGATCCATATTCCATGCCTTAAGATATATGACCTCCTCTTGGGGATATGTGGATTTTTTTGGAGGTTTAAATTTCAAGATATTTTCTTTCACAACCACTTTGATTTCATTGAGGATAATTTTGATGCTCTTCTTGGTATCTCTGAAGATGATCGAGTTTCGGGCTTTCCATATTCTCCAGATGGTGTGAGGAAAAATAATTTTCCATAACCTGTGAAGAAAAACATGTTTAAAAGGAGGCTTCCATTGTAGCCAAGCTTGTGTGATATCTTCAGGAAAATACCACTTAACTTCAAACCTTTTAAAGATGAGTTTCCAAAGAGAATTAGCAATTGGACAATGGAGAAAAATATGTTGGATTGTTTCATTATCCATCTTGTAGTGATAGCATTTGTTCGACATGATTGGCCCTCTTTTGATAAGGTTATATATGGTTAGAATCCCTTTGTTGATCATGTACGAGAAGAACTGATTGATTTTTGGGGTAAGCTCTTTGAACCAAATCTTGTCCTAAGGAAGTTTTTGATAGACTCATTGGCAAAAGCAGTTGATAACCCAATATCACCGTGTAGTTACCATCAAATGAAGAAACCAGTCAAAATCATCTTGATTTTGGGTTTGACTAATGGGGATGAGGTTCAATGTGGTTTGAAGTTCCCCAAGAATATCCTTGTTATTTGATGTGAATGCCTCAAGGTTTTTCCAGTGCCATTTTCCCTCAGTGTTTTGAATGTAGTTGCAAACCTGTTGTCCCAATGTTGTAGTAAGGTTGTCTTTTAGCTGCTCCCACTGTTCATTATTTGAAAGTGTGTTAAAATAAGCCCAGTTTTCATGCCAGAAATTTAATTTCTCACCCATGCCCAGAGTCCATTTGCATCCTACAGCTAGCTCTTTCCTGATCCTGACGATGTTGTTCCAGAACATAGAACCCAATGGGTGGTTTTCATTATTAAATTAGTCCATGGTACTACCTTGATTTAGATATTTAGCTTTATTGAGATTGGTCCATGGTTATTCCTCCTTCACCAATCGCCACCCCATTTTAGAGTCAAGAGAAACATTCATGGTCTGATTTTTTTTTATGTCAACACCACTAGCTTTTTTGTTGTTGCATTCTTTGTCCCAAGATACCAAGTACATCTATTTCTTATCTTCAGTTCCTATCTAGAAAAAAAATTGGATTCTTTTTATGTTTTCCACAACAGCCACAAGAATAAATAATAAGGACATGATATAAATAAAATTTTTTTGAAGTGTTCTCTTAATAAGAAGGCATTTCCTAATGCTTTATAGTATAGATCCCTTCTAACCAGAAAGCTTTCTAGAACCTATCCAGCAGGGTATTCCACACGCTCATTTGGACTTTTTTGGTTTCAAGAGGCATACCAAGGTATGTAGTAGGTAAAGAATTGATTTCACATCCTAAGATTCGTGTAATTTCCCTTTGTCTAATGGGAGGAATGTTGAAGAAGTATAAATAGCTTTTATCAAAATTGATTTGTCGTCCCGAAGCTTCTTCATAAAGCTAAAAAATATGTTTCATTTTTTGGCTTCGATTATAGAGGAAAGAAGGAGTAAGATAGTATCATCCACGAACTATTGATGGGAGACCATTATGTCAAAAGTGGAGGGTCTAAAACCATTGAGATAGCCCAACAAAACAACTAGGTTAATAGTTCTAGTAAGACTGTCCACCATGATGATGAAGAGTATGGGAGAGATGGGGTATCCTTGTCTGATACCACGACTGCTTGGGAAGAAACCCATTGGGCTACTATTGACAATCACCGAGAATATTGGTGATGAAATACAATTCCATATGATTTTTATAAACCTCTCATCAAAACCAAAAATTTTTAGTACTTGATCAAGAAAAGACCAAGAAACTCTATCAAAAGCTTTGTTCATGTCAAGTTTTAGAACCATACCTTCCTTTTTCTTTTCTCCATCAAGTGTAGGGTTTCGTGAACCATTATTACTCCATGTTGAATAAGTATTCATTTTACAAATCCCCATATTGGCTAGAGTTTATTTTTAGAAGAATGGTTGTAACCTTGAGGTTAGGATTTTAGCAAAAAAAATTTAGAGCACATTGGAGAGAATTATGGGTCGAAAGTGCTTGAATTCCTTCACCCCAGGTTTTTTAGGAATTAGAACTATGAAAGTATTGTTTATTTCCTTGATAATTCTTCATGTCCTGAAGAATTCATTAACAACTTTGAGGAGGTCATCCACACAAATCTCCGTTTTTTTTTATAATAGAAATAGAGAATCCATCCAGGCCCAAGGATTTGTCACCTTCCATGGAGAATACTTGTTTTGAAGTTCATCTAATGTAGCTGGCTTAGCAAGATCACCAAACTCATCTAGTCTAACCAAGTTGTTTGGAATAGAGTCCAACAACTTGTCCATAGCTTCCTGAGACAATGGGGGACTGTCGTTCAGCAGGTTTTTGTAAAAATTATCAACTTCTTCTTTGATGGAGTTGGGATTCAATGTCATAACTCTAGCTTGATTTGTAACCTCAGAGATTTTATTGTGAGATCTATATTTTAGGGTTGTTATATGAAATAACTTCATGTTCTTATCTCCATCTTTGAGCCAAATTGCTCTGGATTTAAGTCTCCAGTAGGATTCTTCCCTTGCACAAATGGTATGGAACTTTGCTAAGAGATTTTTTTCACAAGTGTAATCCTCTTGACTCATGCCATAGGACACCAATTTCTTTTCAGAGCATCAATGTTTTCTTTGAGATTTTTTTCGATTGAATATATTGCCGAAAACTTCTTTGTTCCAGTCTCTAATTTTTTTTTAACATTTTTAAAGCTTCTGAAAAATCCTATATTGAGTTGTGCCTTCCACTTGAATCCCCCACCACTCTTTAATTTTTTCAAGAAGATCCGGGTGGTCAAACCACATTTTTGGAATTTAAATGAGGACTGAGCAGGTCTCTCATTAGTTACCATATTCAGGACAATGGGATTATGGTCTGAGGCAATTATGGGAAGAGAAGAGAGATGAAATTATTGACTAAGGAGCCAATCAACGGATATGAGTGCTTGATCCAACCGAACCTGTATGAGATTGCTACTAATTCTCTTGTTGGACTAGGTAAAAGGATTTAAATTGAGTTCAAGATCTAACAATTTTTCCTGATTAATGAAATATGCTAGATCATCCATACTAGTAGTGTGGTCCTAAGCTCCCCCACATTTTTTAGCAATGGAAAGAGGAGATTTGAATTCTCCCATGAATAACTAGTTCCAGCTAGAGCAGGAGTTTTGGAAGGTTAACAAATCCTTCCAAAGTTGTCTTCTGCCATGGAGAGTGTTAGATGCATAGATCACCGAGAAGATCCAATGCGTTTTGTTGTCAGTAGTATGAAAAGACAATGCCAGATGGGAATGAGAGGAGAGGATAAGCTTACAAAGTGACATTAGAAGGGTCCCGAGAAGATCACAATACCTCTGAAGTACCTCTTGAGTCGATGCAACCCATTCAACCCTTTTTCAGATTTTCTTACAACAAAATTTTAAGTTCTCAACACTCACTTTAGTTTCTTGAACAACCATAATATAAGGGTTGTAACTTCTTCTCAAATCCTTAAGTGTACGTTGTTTTCCTACTTCCATTAAGGCCTATAATGTTCCAAGAGATGATCTTCATTAAAAATTATGAGGAGAGGAGTGAACTAGATGGTCCAGAGAAGACTAAGTGCCATCAACCAAGGTTTTGTTGATCTCCTTTTTTCTCTAATCATTTTTAGAAGGTCTACCCTTTGTGGTGTTAGCACATGTATTTTCATGTCTAATAGTGGATCTGGTTACCCTTGAAGTGGAAGTAGCCCAGCTGCTAGGGGACTTCTTCTTATAAAAAACAGGGTGTTAGGTATATTCTTAAATCCTTTGGATTTCTTCTTTTTTCTACAAACTAGGGTAAATTCAAGAGATTTTATGTTATCTTTCAATATTGGACTACATGTTGGGGTAATCTTTCCATCCTCCTTAACAAAACCTGGGGGACTTAAGTATTCCTTGAGATATAGACATGTAGGGGTGTGAATTACCGGTCAGCAGATGGAGTATTATTTAAATGGTGTATCCTTGTTATCTCCCCTATTAGTGCCTTCAAGAGTTAATATTTGGCCACAATGCAAATTATGTGTATTGTTTACCAGGATCTAGCTAGGTTGCTCCATGTCTTTGCTAGTAATACCTTTTGGAATGAACGATGTCTCTTCAGGTAGGGGCTTCTCAATAGCCTTAGAAGGGTTGTCGATCTGAGTTTGAGACTCAGTTTTTAGAAGAAAATTTGAAGATGCAATTTCCTCTTGAATAGTAGATAAACCATTGTCTTTAGTGCTCTCATCTTCATAAGGTTGCTAGAAGGACCTTGACAGTTTGTGAATCCTTCTTAGGCTAAAGGCTAAGGATAACCAATTTTTCCCCTTCCACCTTAGAGTCTTCCTTTAGATACATTTTTTTAGAGGAGTCTTGGGGACCCAGAGGGATCTTCTAGTCGGTTGCTTCTTAGTGGGCATTTTGAAAGCCATTTCTTTTGGTTGACCTTTCCCAAGTGTCATATTTCCATTCATTTTAATGTGCTTATTCTTTTTCATTGATGGATTTTTTACTTGACACTTTAGGTAAATGTCCAAGTTTATGACATTTGGCGCACCTCATTTGGAAAGATTCATAGATCACAGTTTGCATCCAAGGGCCAAATTTTTCTGAAGAATGATGTGGTCCAGTAGCTCTTGATCAATATCTGCAGAGACATAGAATCTGGCATAATCCAATCGTGATCTATTCCTAGTTGATTTGTTCATCCCTATGGGAGAACTGACTAATCTTGCAATATTCAATAGTATCTCATCGTCCCAGAATTGTAGAGGAGGCCGGAAACCGACACTAGAGGGGAAAGATATTGATTTTTATTTTTGGGGATCAAAACCTAGGTACCACTGTTTGATGAAAAAACCCATGTTTCCCAGGAATCAAGGCCCCCAACAACACTGAATCCATATCTTCTTGAGTAGTGAATAAGAAAAAGAAAAAACCATTTGACATTGAAGATACAATTACCTCCCTAAGAGGACACCATTTCCTTAAATCCCATCTTCTAACAACATCTATGTTAGGTTGGGACCTAGAAACTTACTCGTAAGTACCATTTGATTCTTCTGAATAGCTCTGTTTAGGTAGATTTCTAGGATATTGATGTGGTGTATACCTTTCTCATCCTTAGAACACAAGAAAATAGAGGGGGGCCAAGGGGGCCCAATGTATTGGGGTCCACATGTTGTCTCGAGTCTTTTTGAAGATTCCCAACCACGTGCCGGTGTCTGGTCTGAATGTGGACAACATGTCTGGGATTATTTGCATTATTTGTTCCCCATTACCATGACCCGGAATTTTCGGTGAAGAGACCACAAAATGCTTCAAGTAACCCGTCGATTTTGCATCTGTGATCTTTTGCTCTATGTGTCCCTCAAGAAAATGTACATCAGGAATCTCTGTCACACCCGAGATTTTAAGCGGGTCTCGCTACCAAGCAATGGCTCTCGGATCGCATCAAAATAGTGCCATGGTGGCCAAAATTCAAATTTTCGGTTAGAAGTGCAGTAACCTCACACTCCATTATCCCACTATCAAACGTATATAAAATTTCATGCTTCATTCCTTACAATTATTGAATTTAACAATAGTAAAAAAATTAAATTATACTGATAGAGGGTGTATCCTAGTTGTGAAACGTAAATTAAATAGGACTTTTACCAAAAATAAATTTAACCCCGATTATATTATTCATGTTACCTTAGTTATATTATTTTTAATCCAACAATTAATATAATGTATTAAAAATAATAATAATATTGTAATTTCTTAGTGTGAGTTCTAGTCGCATTTGTTGTGTAACATGGCTATTGCATGTGTAGTATTATTAGCCAAAAATATTTTATGCTAAATTTTTTTGGGCATCACAACATGTGGTGAGGGATGGAGTGTTGTTCTCCGATCTTGTTCTAAGTGTTTTTGTTAGGATGTTAACTTTAGTTTTGTATCTATTATTATTACATTGTTGTTCCATCCATCTATATAGGCATTAACTAATATTTCTCTATCATAATCCTCCTTGTCGACAACACTTCCTTCATCCACACCTACTCTAATTACTTTTCAAGCTCCATATTTCATATCTAATGAGATAACCATTAGTTGAGAAAATATATTACACCTTCAATGAGTAACAATCTATAGACCTCACGAAAATTTATCTCTTCACATTATCGAAGTCATGTATTCTTTGTGCTTGAACTCTCGTGTGCACTTCTTCCCTTAAGAACTCAATTTTGCCTTGTAGTTCACAAACTAGCTCTTTGGTTTCTTATAAGAAATCCTTTTTTTGTTTTCCATCTAGGAAGCCATTCTTGATTCGATTACTTTCACATTGAATATTATCTAATGATTATTCAAATTCTCACACGCGTGTTGCTGATTAAATTGCCTAGTGGTTATCTACATTTTTGGGCCCTAGTTTACCTTTAGCATACTTACTTTCTCTAGGGACTATGATATTGAACATGAAATTAATCATCCCTACACCCTTTTCACTTTTTTTGACATAGTTTCACAAATTTCATGGTTTTCCTCTACCTTATGTTCCCTTCCATAGTATCCACATACATGGAACATAGCAAAATTGTGTTGGTAATGATCCAATGAGGTACACTTATAACATGTTCTTGAAGGGAACATTCCCTTCCTCATCCACCTCTCATGCGATCTCTCCCTCACATTTCCCATTACATTCCTCATTATTATTACGGTTAATTCCCATAGTGGCTTGCTTTAATTCCCATTATTGTGTTTTTGCATATGATCTATTATATAACAATCCTCGATATTGTGTGTGTGTGTGTGTGTGTGTGTGTGTGATAGTGGCTTTCTTTAATTCCCATTATTGTGTTTTTTGGATATGATCTATTATATAACAATCCTCACTATGTGTGTGTGTGTGTGTGTGTGTGTGTGTGTGCATGCGTGTGTGCATGCGTGTGTGTGCGTGTGCGTGTGTGTGTATGCGTGTGCATGTGCATATGCGTGTTTGTGCGTGCGTGCGTGCGTGTGCGTGTGTGTGTGTGTGTGTGTGTGTGTGTGTGTGTGTGTGTGTGTGTGTGATAGTGGCTTGCTTTAATTCCCATTATTGTGTTTTTTGGATATGATCTATTATATAACAATCCTCAATATTGTGTGTGTGTGTGTGCGCGCGGCGTGTGCGTGTGCGTGTGTGTGCGCGTGTGTCATACCTTACAATAATAAGAAACCTTTGTCTAAATTGTGTATTGTGAGTGGCAACTTTCTAACATCATGCACGTATCTCGCATATTTTGTAATCCATAATCATTATTTTAATGTTGCCTCGAGGAAATTATTCCTTATATGATATTCCAATTCATAATTTGTGCACCATATATCGTTAGGTGTCCCCTTGGTATTGTTTACGGTTAAATTTTCTAATTGAATTTTCATTGATGTGATCTATGTCTCCATGAACGAGCTTATACCGGTGTTAACATTATCAATAGCTTCTATGTGCATGGATGTTTCCAGAGCTTCATGCAAGTCTATAAATTTTTGGTGTGAAAGAGCATGTATGAAGGGAAAAAGTAATCCACCAACAAACCATTGCACGAGTTGAGTCGATGGTTTTCATAATACAAATTCAAGATAAAAAATTTTAAAAGTGCATCATACATGTGTATACTCTCAAGTAAATTCTTTTCGATCTTCTTGAGAATCGATATGCTCTATTGTTCAAACTCGGGTATATAACTCTTTCAATAAATCATCCTTTAATTGTTCATAGCTGATAACTTCTTGTTGCGGCTCATGATTTTTGTACCAAGTATGCACTTGATCCAACAAAGTAGTAGTGAATTGGATTTTCTTGTGCTTTGGAGAAGTGATTACCTTCATGCAAAGCAAATTTAATCACACTTGTGTACATACCCTATGGCGTTCTCAATGTTGTGATATTTTGGTAAATGCAACAACATATCATAGAAAATTTGGGGTGTTGGCACTTGTTGTGTAGTTGTTATATATTTTTGTTGTGTCCTGGGGCTACCTTAAAGTGTCCTAGGCGAGCCACTTCCTCCATTGCTAGTCTTTTTGTGGTAAAAATTATGGTTTTTTTACATTAGTGTGTTACTCAGACACCTAAAATTGGTTACCCAATTTATGTCCCTTCTCATCCGTTTATGCCTAACCTACACACGTTTACATCACCAACTATCCCCTTGGGATAGTTTTCCAATTGATTTAATCACCTACTCTAAATTTAATTCATTTCATCATATTTGCCCATGGGTAATTAAATAATTAAATATTTTTACGCTTCTTCCCATGCATCTTAATCATATCTACCCCAATTTATTTTACCCATGTATCACATCTTTTTAATCTTCCCTAAGCGGGATATTTGCCTCGGGATGAGTCTTATTTTTTCGAATTCATTTTTAGCCATCTCGGGAATTTCGCGATCGGAGCCGACATATGGTCATTTACTTTGAGCGGCGCCGAGGTAAAAGCAAGTCGGAAAGGGTTCCATCGGCAAAATACCGAAGAGATCCAAGAGCCTCAACAAGCGAAAAAGAGCACTTATCACAGCGAGAGCGAGAGAGATCATCGAGAGATCTTGGCATAGTGTATCAAATTAGGGCAGATCTGTCGAATCAATCCCGAGAGGAGCACCAAGTTCTCTGTCTCCATTCTGTCTGTCATATCGCCATCGCACCACCATCTATCATCTCGGTGACTCTGTTCAGTGTCTCGCCAATCGGCCAGACCACATTCGTCTTCTAATTCCCGAATCCATTGTCCCTAGTCGTCGCCTCAATCGACGCCCGATTTTAAAAAGCGTTACGACCGGGCCTCAATCGCGCCGATTTTAAAAAGCGGCGCCATTTTCTCTCAGATAGGTAAAAGGATACCTAACGTCAAGCTTTTATTTCATAGTTCCTTCTTACTCATCTCTCTTCATTTAATCCATGTTGTGCAATCAACTTTTCTAGTCTTTATTTACATCTTTTATCATGTGTTCCTTTCTGTGGATGGGAAACTTGGACATCTAAAGGAAGCTTAAATTCATACCATCCACCATAAAATATCTTTAATGGTCATTTTGGCTAAGCCGGTATGTTTTCGTGGAAGTTATTCGGATCTATTGTGCGAATTGCTTGTGTGCGCCGTCTTATCTACATTGACTTCCTCATCCGTCTACATCTTCATCGGTATCTATTTCATTGACATTTCAGGGGGTTTTTGTGTTTAGTTTGGTGCATTAACTTGGACAGTAATGCAAGCACGAAATTCTTGATCTTGAAAGTTCCTAGTATATTATAGCATGCCTACCTACACACTTCCTATGCCTAAGTTGTTTTCAAATCATCATTCCAAATATTTGCACTTTTGGAGTGTTATAGTTAAACTTTATTGTTGAAAGTTTGGTGTAATATGTTGCAATACAAATGGCTTGTTATCGATGCCTCAATTTCATTTTTTTATTCCTTCTTTGTCATTATAAATTTCAATGAGTACATGGTCATCTACTTTGAGATCTAGGTTACAAGTCGGGAAAGGGTTCCATCGCATTATATTTACCTCCTCATCCTCTTAAGCCATTATGTTAAGCATGTATCATCATGATCTTGGTATGTTTTTTATTTGCTTTCTCCTTCCTTCTTGAACCATTGTCTCTAGTCTCCCACGACAATTCCTAAGGTTGAATCTTCCCTTTGAAGCAATTTCATTGTTATGGCCTTCGCAAGCTTCTTCATACCAAATCCTTCTTACTCATCTAAGTAATCCATGTTGTAGTCAACTTTTTACTCTCATTTCCCTTCATTTATGTGTTCCTCATGTGGATGGGAAACTTGGACATCTAAAGGAAAGTTCTAAATTCATACATCCACCATGAGATTCTTAATTTCCATTGTGGCTAACCTCAAGTATGATCTATGAAATTCGTGGAAGAAATTGAAGCGTGCTTCATTTTTGCAAAAAAGGTTAACAATGCGTATTCAAGGACATGATTTCATGTAAAACATACCTTTCCACCAATAGTCCACGGTACACGTCCAAGTCGTGTCGTGTCTTAAAAGTATCCTAATGCACTATAGAGTCCAAGTGTACTTTATTTACATATTCAAATTATTTCCCAAGTAGTAGGCCTTTAACAAAGCATATAAGTTTGTTGAAAGTTTGTTGAATAAATTTTTGTATCCAGAGCTTGTCATACAAGTTCTTTCCACCCAAGTCCTTAGAGGAATCTTGTGGGGGAGCTATTCTCCATTGGGATGCCTTTGCATGAAATCTTCATTTTATCCTATCTTCTGTTGTTAGAAATTAAATTTCCATTGTGTTAGTAATTCGAGTGGTTATAACAATACATATTTACAAATAGTTTATTGTTGGGCATTTTGTTAAGAGTTGTTATAGGAGCTCCTATATTTTAAGATTTGTAACTCCTATATATTTGTATCCAGCTTCGTATGAAAATTAATCAATGAATATTATTCATTCTCCATATACGATCCAAACCTATGATTTGTATAGAGCAAGTTGTAAAGGCTACGTATTTTTGAAAGTGGTGAAAAGGCAGCTGATATCTACATTGGAAGGTGCATGCTATTTTCTTTGGGAGGCATAAATCTGTTTAGAGAGAAAAATAATGAGATTCTTTGGCGGTACGGCTTGGTGAGGAACATGTTTTCAGTGATTTTGCATTGTATCCATCCAGGTTTTGCATTGGATTGGAATGCCTTCAAATAGCTTCAAATCCATTCGTCCCCTGCATTGAGTATGTGTTGTAATAATCTTGTCCACGTTTGATATTGTGCTCTCCATCAACTCCACCTAAATCTATCATATTTTTACTCTTTGTTGAAGAAATTTGTGTGTGTATCTATAAGAATCGACCATATGTATATATGGCGCAGTATAGCTTTATTGACCTGCGTTGGAACTGAGCAGTTTCATTCTCCAATACGCCAAATAGCTAGTGTGTAGATGGTATAAAGCAGAGTGTGTGGAAGGAAGTGTTTTGGTGTGACACTAAGCAAAGAAGGTATTGGAATTATTCCAAAGAAAATATGAATTTACAAATCCAAAGCAGTAAAGAGCTGAGAATACTTGCACATGACTTTAAATCCATCCCTCCATTTAGGCGTGTTCTCTGTGAGCCATATCAAAAAACCGGAGATAAGCCATAATACCGAAACGTACACCATCAGCTCTGCGGCAAAGGTGAAGAAGGAAATAATATTTACGCCGAAAGGCGTGTTCTCTGTGAGAAAACCGGAGGGGCTCTGACACGGACGAAGACAGCAATGGCCGAGATCGTTTGGTCGACGATGTACGGACAATCGCGAGCCGCACACGTGGCGGTCGTGGAAAAATTTGCATCGGTTGGCGCGTGGAAAAATTCGTCTGCATCGATTTCTCATTGGGATTATGATTTGGTTTATCAGCAACTCGAAAGCTTACAAACGCCACGATCCAAGCCAAAGCAGCGGCGTAAAAAATCGCATCGTAAGAAGCGGCGCAGATCCATTCCCACCTCGCTGGAGCAAAACTGGGCCGTTCCGTCGGGGCACTCCTTTCCGCCAGAAAGTCGCGGGAAGGTGTATATATATGATAGAATACACAGACCACATAAACCAGAAAAACAATAGTTTGGCTGATTTCTTTGGAGGCTTAGAAATTCACGGTAAGATGCCCAAAACCCTTAAGACGCCCTAAATTTTTGAACTGGCACACAGACCCTGAAATCCTGCAACTCTGTTGTAATTAGGAACATGGGCAGCATAGATTGGAAGTTGGCTGATCATCCGAAGCTTCCAAAGGGGAAGCAGTTGGCTGTGATTATCTTGGACGGATGGGGAGAAGAGAAGCCTGATCAGTACAATTGCATTCATGTCGCCGACACACCTACCATGGATTCCCTCAAGCAGGTCATCTTTATACTTCATATTTCTGAAAATGGTTGTTTTTTGTTTTTCTATTGGGTTTTTTTTTTTTCGTTTTCTTTTGGGAGAAACCCTCTGCTTAGATGGGTATTTTATCCAATTTGGACGGTTGACTATGTCTCCAGGGATTTGAACCTGGGGCTGCTTTGAACGGCCGTTTACTTATATCACTTGTGCTTATCATATCATTCGACAGAAAATAGTGTTTTTGATTTTACACAAATTTTTATTTAATGAAAACTAGATTTCTGAAAAAGTTGTGAAAACCATTCGGATACTCGACGTTTCCGACCTGACTTCATCCATATGTTTGATCACCCAAATCAGAAATCTATTTTTTGTTAATAATGAAATGTGGATGCTTTAAATCTCTGAAGGTTTTATTTCTTACAGTGGGTCTCCGGCTTTGCAGAGATCCCTGTTCCTCCACATGCGGCACTGCTTCTTAAGCCCACGATGGATTTGATCTGAACCTGGAGTCATCCTTGGATATCATTCTGATAGAAAAATCTTCCTGTTCAGGGATGACACCAATTTAGTTCCTTGATCTGCTTGCAAATCATAGCTTTAGTTTTTTTAAACTCCAACCTATGTTGCCAGGAAATGACCCCCACCCCCCTATCCAGCCTAAAAACGTTTCCGGGTGTGAAACACGTTTCCGGAAACATCCCCGGTGTTTACAGGACGTTTCACGGCTTATATATTATAAGGAAGAGTTTATTCCAGTTTGCTGTTGTGTTACTCCACTTAATCTTTTCAAATATAGCCTATATTTCTGCTCAGAGAATTTTCCAAACCCAGGAATAAGTTACAGTGTGCTCAGCTGTAAAGTCTTATAACATTAAAACTATACTAACAAGGAGGCACATTAAACAAGCCTAAAGATAGTTTGGGTCAGAATAGTAATCCAAAGAAAGTAGGAAGAATCTAGCAGAAACCAAGAAATGCCAGGCTAGAAATTAGGTTTTGACTCGGTATATTACTGCTCCTTAGAATAGAATTTTCCATTGGAATCCTCAATCAAATGAATAAAATGAAGCAGGTTACAACTATAATTTTTGAAACATGGATGCATGACAGATGATTATGAAGAAAATCTAGATGATATATTCTAGAATCTAGATTATAATCATGTATATATGAAACATTGAAATTGTAACCATGTTGAATGATGAATCTTTAGAACTTCAATGAATACAAAATATTTTGAGTGTTTTATCTCTTATGGTCCATGGACTAAAATTTTGAAAATGAGTACTATGCATATATATATATATATATATATATATATATATATATATATATATATATATATATATTTTTTATAATATATTGTACGGACATTTCTGTAACGTTTCGTACCCAAGGTTTTTTTGAAAATCGGCATTTCTGTGATTCGAACCCGTACCCGTTTCCTGGCAACATAGCTCCAACAATCAACGTCTAGTCAGTAGGCCGGGTCTGTGATTCTGTCAGTTTTCCCCCATTAGCTCTAGGGCAGACCCATGTGCTACGCTCTGCCTCAATTTCAGGCCTTTATCTTGTTCTATAATTATGATGCTTGGCAAGAAATGTGGTCTACCTTCGGGATTGTTGGAAACTTGAATGGGAGTTGACACTATTTATATTTACATATCATGGGTATCTGTATTCATCATCATAAGCACTCTCCACATGCAGGCCTTACGTTTTAATAATTTTTTGTTATAATTGGCATTGCAATTCTATTAGATTCACACCAGAAATGCTTCCCCAGTTGCCCTTCCCTTTTTTGTTATTTTGTAATTTCTTATCCTATTTGTTTGTTTTTAACTCCTCTCACTACTTTGCTAGTTTTTTATTTGTTCGCTTCTTTGTTGGTTTGATTGCAATGCTTCCTGTCCTTTTTAAGACATTTCTTTTTAAATTTCAAGGTATGAATCTCTATATTTTTCCTACTGTCATTATTTTGTACCTGTAAATGCTTAGCATTTCACTGACCATAATTTTTGAGGGTCCCTTTTTATCTAAATCTCATAAATTCTTCTTTTGCAGGGGGCTCCAGAGAAATGGACACTGGTCAAAGCTCACGGACCCGCAGTTGGACTCCCTACAGAAGATGACATGGGAAACAGTGAAGTGGGCCACAATGCTCTTGGAGCTGGTAGAATATTTGCTCAAGGGTAAGTTATTAAATTAGTTGCAGCATAAATGTGGAGATGTTGTTAAATCAAACTTGTTGAAAATGCTATCAGGAAATGTACTTTGATGATCTCTTTGCTCTGTAATAGCTCTTTCCTTTTCTCCTTGCTTATGCGTAATTCTTCTTAAGATGCAAGATAAGATTTGTTTTATAAATGACCTTTTAACGGTTTCCAGTAGTGATGATCTCTTTGCCCTGTAATAACTCTTTTGTTTTCTCCACGTGGCGGTCGTGGAAAAATTTGCATCGGTTGGCGCGTGGAAAAATTTGTCTGCATCGATTTCTCATTGGGATTATGATTTGGTTTATCAACAACTCGAAAGCTTACAAACGCCACGATCCAAGCCAAAGCGAGAATCACACCGACCAGGCTGCAAAAAAATAAATTTTGAAAAGCGCAGAGATAATGTTTTTGACATTCGCTCGACAAAGTAATCGCGTAAGCTCGTAATCGCTGCTGCGAGCTGCGCAGCGATGCTGCGCTTTTACGCGCCGCCATCTCGCTTCCCTGCGCCCTCGACGCTTTTACACCTCCTTGTTCTCGCCTTGGTTCAGGCTTCCCTCCGCCCTTGCCAAGAAGGGCTTCCGCTGCGCTAAGAAGAAAGCTCGGACTAGCGCAAAGTCCGATTAGAAGAAGAAACGTGATGATGGTGATGATGATGAGATGAGAGAAAATCGCAGGTATTATACGCCGCCGTGGTCCTACGTTGTGTCTCCACAGTTAAGCAACCCTCTCAATACATCGTATTTCTCAAAAAGGTCGACACCGACATGGTGTGGTCGAATCAGTATGATGCGATCAATTCACATGGGATTTGGGGGTTCCCTTTTTTATCAGCACATTAAACCTGAGGAAGTCCATGATAAGGACCCTTCATTGTATCTTAACATAGCAACCAGCCAAATGTGTTGCTAATTTATGTGACCTTAAAGTTTTTCATTGGTATTTCACAAAAATCTCTTCAATTCGTGTAATCGCGATAATAGACTATTCATTCATTCTCTTTTCGAGGTATAAAACATTAATGGATCATAGAATATAAGTGATTTAAATTGAGTAATTATAATTTATTTATTTTTGTTGAAGGTTCAAAATTCTTTTGGCTTTCTTTAAAGAAACTTAGGCTGCAATTTATTCTTTACTAGCCTTTAGAGTCAACAAGAAATGATTTATGACTTTTTTGTGAGCCTAAGAGCTATATCATTGGACCAACAATCAATTGTTGGTGACGTTTTACACATAATTTAAATGTTTTTTTTTTTTTTGTGCTTTTAGTAACAAAATGTTAAATTTAGTTTTTCCCACTTATATTTACCATCATTTCTTTTACAAAGTTATATACAAATAATATTAATAATTATTAATATATAGTTATTTAAATAAATATGAAATACTTATATTAATGAGTATAAATAAGAGTCAAGTTTAGAGCTTTCATCGAGGTGCACCCCTCCACCTACATATCAACTTCCCCCTGTCATGGACATTCCTCTGTATGTCAGTAACTCCTATGAGGTTAACCTTTGGAAAGAATTCACCATTGCCATCTCCTTAAATGCTATCTTCAGGGAACATGGTTCCACTCCTGTACAGGTATCATTTCAGAACTTTCTTCTCAACATTCGTAATTTTGTCCCTCTATTGCAAGATTGTGAGCTCCTCATGTCAAGAACAAATACTTGACTTTCTAAACAAGAAATCATTGAGTTTAAAGATGTCCCCCATATTTTTGCTAAAAAATGACCTGGTCAACAACCACAATCTTCAAATATTGAAGTCCCTTTACTTGCCCATTATCAGATCAATTTCTCAAAACACCACGCATGCTAACTCAGGAGTGCCTGATGACGATACATTGCAACACAATTTTTTTCTCTGCAAGAACCAGAAAGTTATGCTTTCTGTTAACTTATGGGTGGATATAGGTCTTGTCAATAGTGTTACCGGATCTATCATCGACATTGTTTACGAGTACTCCTTTGCTCCACCTTCTCTGACTCTCTTCTTTGTCATCAAGTTTGATCGATACACGGGCCCTCATTGGGCTGCAATAATTCCCTCCATGTTCCTATTCCACCAAATTCCAGAGGAAACCGAAGAAAAATTACGATCAAAATGGCTTCGGTATTTCCAATCCACAAATCTCAAGGGCAAATTCTGCAATGGGAAACTATTGACATTTCAGGCACATAAAAATAGTGATTGTCCTTTACAGATATATTGAGAGATCCCTCACTCTCTCCCCTTAGAATGTCCGCTCCATTTTCATTCTGCCGCTGCTCTGTTGCTTTTCATCTCGTAATTTTTTTCTCCTTAATGTTTTTTAGAAATTCCTCCCACAATTTTTTTACCACCTACATTTATATTTCTGCTCTATTATATGTTAGCAATTCTTGGTGTGATGGAAAGAACGCTGACTCTAAATGCGATGTGAAATCTGTTTCAAGATATTAATTCAAATATAAACAAATTAGAGTTGTCCTTGGCATATATGTTGTCACAATTTAAGTAGCGTATTTTTGATAAGGGGGGAAATTTTAAAATAATAATAAGTATCTATAAAAAGTTATTATTATTTTTTAAATTGTACAAAGAAAATTATTTGACAAATGTCCTATTTTTTTAAGAAATAGCTCTTATATTACCAAGAATAATATTGAAGCACGCCTCCAGTCCAAACCTATACGAAGGCGTGGGAAACAAAAATACTTCAACCCACATGCAACCAATTACATGATCACACTATAAAAGAATTAGTTTGCATGCACAAATAGAATTAGAGCCGAATGATATATATCGTTAGGGTTGCTCGCCTACCATTTAAAAGATCCTATGCATTGAGAATCGATTCCAACCAATGGTAATGACTTCACTTCCTTCATTTTGTTGTTTAGAATTTTCTACCTCAGAGGCAAGATGTAGTATAAAATCTATTTTTTCACCTTTTTTGATGGTCCAGGAAGATGTAGTAGTAAAAACTTGCACGTGCCATAACTTTCATTCCGTGGCTCCGTTTCAGGTGTCGTTTTCTCCAAAAGTGTAGATTTTTTCGAGCTCTACACATGATGGCAATTTTTTTATTTTTTCATAAAATCTATGTTTCCACCTTTTTTGACGGTCCGGGAAGATGTAGTGGCAAAAACTTGCACGTGTCATAACTTTCATTCCGTGCCTCTGTTTCAGGTGTCGTTTGCTCTAGAAACGTGTATATTTTCTCGAGCTCTACGCATTGATGGTAATTTTTTTGTTTTTTCATAAAATCCATTTTTGCACCTTTTTTGACCAAACAACTTCTTGCAATCTTCTAAAAGAATCATGAACTTTGATCACCTGTAGACAGATTAGTAATTAAAAATATTAGATAGCTTTCCAAAACTCGACGAGTATTCTCCCGTGCTCGGACTAATCGTCCCACCTGCCAGATTGACAACTTGTTTATTCAAATGTTGAGTTCACATATCAACAAATGCGTAGGTTTTTTTATTTCCATTTTAAGAGTTCTTTTGGTGTTTTCACTCCAATTTGCGCACCCTGGACAAAAGACTGAAGGCTCGTTTGGGGTTAGAACATTGAATTCTTGATTAAAATTGTGCATATTGAAAGCTTGCAAAAATGACGGACGTCGGCGTATCTCTTGAGATCTCTCTTAGGAAGAAATCTTCCTAAAAGAAATTTCACACTAAACCTTTGTACAGATCCCCAGGAACCGACCCAAATCTCACCAATCAACCACGGAGATTAATTTCTTGAAAGATATCGTTTACGAATGTTTGAAAATTTAAGAAGTCATGGTCACGATTGTGAATAAACTAGGACCCATGCTAATACATAGACGTGGTTTTATGATAGATTTGTACTTGTTCGAAAGTAATAGATGTGTATAGTGGATTTTATAGCTTGGAAACAATTTCAAGACTCATTGGCAATGATCAAATTTGAAGGGCTACTCCAAATTTCATTGTGAAGGGTGTATATTTAACCAACCCTTCCATGATGAATGACACATTTGTCATTGTTAAAGTTATTCACCGTTAAGACTATGATGTATGGTGAGGCAACCGTGTCCTCTGTAAATTAAAGAAATTTGTGATTATCATACAACCTGACATTTTTTCACCCATCATTCCTCAGTATACCATAGCTTATGTCTCTTATGCACATGTTGGGTAGGAATCTAGGATTAATCTTATCTTACATGGTCCTTGAATTCCCTAAGGATAATCGGAAAAATAGATTCAGAAATGTTTTGTATAATAGTTGGTAACTTAATTCAATACATGTAAAAAATTGTTAGCGTTCATAAATTGAGCGCAGCTAATAGATAGAGGTAATGATCTATTTTATTACATTGAAGGTGTTAGACAATAGGATCGAGGACTTCTATTCGATTTTCCTATTTTTGGACCATGAATTAATTTAGTTTAATTTCATTCTTCAAATCAATATCTACCTAAATATGGAAACGATCTCGGTGTGCTTGATCCTCTTTCTTTAACATCTTTTCAATACTCCTTTAAACATGTCCAATATATTCTAATTGATGAAAGGGGTTTTATCGACCCAAACTTGCTCGGTAAAGTTGATTGTCCGTGCCCAAACGTTCTCGGTAAAATTGACTACTGCCTTCATGAATCTTTCCCTTGTTCCAAAACATTTGCTTTCGGGAATAGGTCTATCATCCTCGTTGGCGACCTTCACCAACTTCCACCTATCATGGACATACCTCTATTTTCCAACAATTCCTACGAGGCTAACCTATGGAAAGGCTTCACGACAACCATCTCCCTCAATGTAATCTTCAAGCAACCTGGTTCCAGTTCTACATAAGCATCATTTTGGAACTTATTACTCAACATTCATACTTCTCTCCCTCTCTTTCAAGATTGGGAGATTCTTTTGTCAGGAACGCATTCCTGCCTTTCTGAACAAGATATCATTGAGTTCAAAGATGACCCCCATTTTTTTGCTAAAAATGCCCTGGTCAACAACCACAACCTTCAAATATTAAAGTCCTTTGATTCTCCTATGGCTACATCAATCCCTCTGACCATCAGACATGATGACTTCAGAGAGGCTGATGATGATCAATTGCGACACAAAGTTGTTTGAATCAACCAAAAATTCATGCTTTCTGCAAACTTGTCTGTGGAAACATGAATTTTCAATAGTGTTATTGGCTCTGTCATTGGCATAGTCAACGAATGCTCCTTCGATTCCTCCTGGTTATTTTGTATTTGTTGTCGTTAGATTTGATCGATACTCGCATCCTCCTTGGGATGCAAACAACCCCTTCCACGTTCTTGTACCTCCATTTTCCAAAGGTAATTGAGGACAACTACCTCTTTAAATGGCATGGGCATTTTCAACCCACAAATATCAAAGGCTTACTCTGTAGTGAACCACTATTGACATAGGAGGAATATAAAGACAAGGCCTAACCTTCATGACTATATCGTGAGTTCCCTCATTGTCGGCCCTTCGTACCTCTCCTCCTTTTTCATTCAACCGCTATAGAAAAAAGTCCTTCGCACCTCTACTTCAGTCACTCTTAATAGAGGAATCTTGCCTTCGATCCCTTCCTTCATCTCTCCTCTCTTGGACTCATATTTTGTTGCTCATTTCTCATTTCACCATGTTCATCCGGTTATTATATACCCACCTGCATTTATGTTAGTCTTTCCTTACATATTTAACTTTCCTTCTGCTCGCATTCGCCTCATACTTTCGGCGTTTGTTAACTTCGTAAGTGTTATTTTATGTCGAAAAATAATAATAATAATAAAAAATTGCCTCATTTTTAGTTGGACATATTTTCAAAGTGTGTCACCCGACGTCCTAATAAAATATCTATTTCACATTAAGAGAGGGAAGATAAAATAAACAATGTGTAATTCATTTATCCTCAAAATCAAAATTTGTTGAGCTAACAACAACATATTTGAGGTCGGAGGCAACAGAGGATGGAGGGTGATCAACGCCTCTCGTTAGTCACCAACAACAAGGTCGCATACAACATTGGTGGCACCTTTTTATATTATTTCAGTTGTTTTCTTTGAGTGGTGTGTGCAGAAATAAAACATGTTATACATTCCTTGCCAAAGATTGAAAAGAGGATGTGCATTTTGGAACCTGAGAATAATCAGTATAGGAGGCGGTTGAACTGGATCGATCCTCTAACCACAGAGATTCTTCGACTATCATACTTCTAACATCGATCGGCCGGTGAAATCTAGTGTTCACTAGAAGTGAAAGCGGAACTATCGAGTCCATGCATGTAGGTGAATCGGTGGAAGTGTGATCATCCAATATGGGATTCACTATGGTGAAGTGGATTGGTCATGTGCAACAAGATCCAGGATAGTAAGACCTAAAAGTATGCATAGGCATATGATTTTGTGATCATCCACTTCTTGAGATATTCTTTCTTCCCATGTAAACACTAAGGGGGAATGTTAGGAAATTAGCGTTTACATTGGGTTAGTAATCACCGAGTGGTTATAACAATATATATATATATATATATATATATATATATATATATATATATATACACACGAATAGTTTATTGTTGGGCATTTTGTTAGGAGTTGTTATAGGAGATCCTATATTTTAGGAGTTGACCTCCTATATATTCGTATCACTTCGTATGAAAATTTATCAATGAAGATTATTATTGTGTTACATCTATAAGTATGATCCAAACCTTTGATTCTCTAAGCTCAATAGTTTCATACACGAGTCTAAACATATTTCTCGCACTTCACCATCTTCGGTTAATAATGATGGATCTTGACAACAGAACTAAAATGGTGCACGTCTAGTTTACCACTATACATATGCGTGAAAATTTTACTACCCTACTAGTGTTTGTCAAAGTTGTTTATCTCACTGCATTGGCCTATCACACTAATGCATAAAACCTTAGTGCATTCACCCAAGGTGTGAGATATTTTGGGTTCCCATCAAGTTTAGCATGTTAATAATGAAGTGTTTAAATAAGACAATATAGTAAGATTAATCACGCTAAAGAAATAAGATGATAAAAGATACACACATATTTATGCATAAAATGACTCCATAATAAACTCCTCCATATTGATCAACAAAAATAGCTCACATATAGGAATTATATCTCTTATCTCAACTAAATGATCTCTATTCTAGTAGGGTCTCACCCTTCACTAGTTGAACAAGAACTATATTTATCCCTTGGATTTTAAAATAACACCTACCTATTACATAGTGTAATGTTTAGACCACATGTCATCATCTCATAACTCTTTTACATGCATGGAATTTTTTCCACTCCTAGATGCTCACACCTCGGCCTTGAATTCTTTATGGGTCTATCTTTAGGATCTTTATTTTAATCTAATATATTTTTCCTCACACGTAGCCTACTTTTATATATCATGCAAGTGTCCCCATCGATTGATTTTATATCTTAATCCATTCTATTTATGGCACACTGACTTTCTTACCCATGTAGTTTTTTCTGTCTATACTTGCTTTTTCCACCAAATTTGTGCATCTAAATTTATCCTCTATCTCTATCTCTGTGCACAAGCTTTATGTTAGATCTTGTGCGTAACTCTTCATTCTTTAAAGAAAAATGTCGCACACTCTAAAGAATATCAAGAATAAATAATAGTTGTAAATGTGGGACTTAACCAATAGCTGGATATAAGAATTTAGGGGCCCAATAAGCATTATTAAGAGAAGGCTTGTGCCAAATGTGGATATCTACAAAATCTAAATAATTATCCTAGCAAGAACTCGAAAGTAAAAACCTTAGTAAAAATTGTAACAAAAATACTAGACAAAAACTAGAAAAAACCCTAATAATTCTAGGCAAAAGACCTAATCGAAAATCATAGTTTAAACCCTATCAACGTATTTAGAATTCTTATTTATGAAATTATCCTTATTCTTTACAAGTTAATTTTTTTAACATTAGGCATGTATAAACAAGCAATCATGTGACTATAAATATATATTTTTAATATGTAATGTGAGCTTTGCATAGTGTGGGGTGTGGTGGTCCTAATGTTCATGTAGTTGTCAAATGTGATATAGAGGAGTACTAAATTTCTCATTAAACATAGGATTACTTGCACCCCTCACGTGCCTCATTGATCAAATAAGTACCGCACCTCTCATATGCCTAACCAATTTATAGGTTGACAATACCAACTTATAGGTGTAACATTTTTCAAATTATTTCTACATTACTTTATACCATTTATATTTTTATTATGTAACAATTTAAATTTGGATGGCAAAGTTTACCGTATGTAGAAAAAAATTGATGAGATGGAGCAACATGATGTGTCCTAATGAAAATTTCCTACATCAAAGAAGACAAAAGGTAAACATTTTATTTTATTTTTTCGTTTTTGTAATAATGTTATTTAAATTTATTTTTATTTTTTGGTTTTAACATTATTTGTGCAAATCACAAATTGTAGTGCCCACATTTTTATAGCTCCAGTTATCTGTTGGTTCCTTTATGCATAGACATGTTTTGATTGAGACTCTGATAGATTTTGGACATTTTACTATGATATTTTATCCTCATGGACACTATGGTATTTTGGGCGTGTAGCACCAATTGGACTAGATTCGTATATTGATATATTTCTTATGATGTTGATGACACTAACAGGGTTATATGATAGATCTATTGGTTAGATGATGGTTCTTGTGGTCGATTTGATTAATGATATAGTTTTCTAGATTTAATAATGGTAATTTTCATGCTAGCCTAAGTGTATGTCGTTGCAATTTTATTTGTGGGTGATTCATGGCAAACTATGTGAATAATTGTATACATTGCACTATCAATTGTAAAATTATGTTAGGACATTGAATTTGTGATGTGTAGATGATGTTTATTATATTGGACAGATGCGGTTAATGTGTGCAATGAGTGTGCAGGTGACAGGTATAGGAGAGCATGGGTTTCAAGGCAACTATGCAATTGTGCAAAGAAGCCCATGAGCTGAGTCCTAACCATGCTAAATGTTTGAGGCCTTAGAATAGATTTATTTAATTGGGCACCATTGGTGAACCCTCAATTGTAATGTAATTTTGTCTTGTAAAATTAATTATGTTTAGGGTGTGTTTTATTAAGTAAACTAGCTTAGGAGTTTAATGATCTCATCTTAATTTAAGTGTTGGTTTGGGGAAGTGTGTGTGTGTTGGTAGAAGGGATTGGGGACCACATGTGAACCTTGGGTGGACCCCACACCCTCTACCCTTGTGCCCAAGCATGCCAAACCCGAAATTGGGTTATTTTGGGTATTTTTAGGGACCCCTTTTGAGTTTGGGAGTTCCCTTAGCATGAAAATGGGCCCTTAGACCCTACCTAATAGGTAGGGGGGCTTATTTCCAAGGTTTGGAGGGATTTTCCTCCCATTTTTCCCTCCTTAGTCACCATCCATGTAAGATGGTTGGTTTGTGTGTATTTGTTAAAAGTTGCTCCACTTTGTTTTATTTTAGTTTTTAGTATTTTGGGTGATAAGGGCTAAAAGGTGAGTTTACTCTTACTTATTTGGTTTTTGGAATCTTTGACTCTTGAGAGGAGAGGGGGTGACACTTGTCACTTTCCCATTGGTGAGGAAACTTTTGGGTTCCTCTTCTTATTCTTCCTCATGTGGAAGGAAGGGGTCTTCTTGGCTCATTTTTTTGGGAGAACTTGGAGAATTTTGGGAGCTTGGACAAAGGGGAAAAGCTTAGTCTTGGAAAGCATTGTAGAGGTAGGATTCTTAACCTTTTTCTTTCTTAGTTGTGCTTATCTTGTTAACTATGCTTTGATCAATGAAATGATGTGTGTGAAATGATGTGTTGTGAAGTGTATGGTGAATGTAGTTGTTTGCTTGTTCTTGTTGTTTTCTTTTGTTTTCTCTCCACCATCATTTGGATTGATGGTTTTTGGAGAATGTAGGGGAAGAGAGAGGGATTTCCCTCTCAAACCTCATGGTTGTTGGTCAAGCCATGAAGGTCCCTTCTCATCCCCTCATATGGTTTGAGGTGGGAGAAAGGTCCATATGGCTTGAACCTTTCCCCATTCTTGGTGAGAAAATCCTTTTGGGTTTGAAAATCCTCCCAAGAAGGATTTCTATGACATAAAGGAGGAATAAGGAGTTTTGTAAACATGTTTTTTGTTGGTGCTCCTATGGTTGGACACCTTTGATTTGGGCATCCTACTTCTTCTCTTCCCCCTTGTGAGGTTGACCTTGTTATCCTCATGTTGTTTTATCATGTGTAGTATGTCTAAGTGGTTAAATGGTCTTATGTATTCTTGTTGTGTTTTATCCCCATTATACTTGTGCACATTGTGGAAGTTTGTTCCTCTCTCCCATGGGCTTGGGGGAGGCTAGCATGGCTTCCAACCATGGAAAGGCATGTGATGATGCCTATTGGTTGGGTGGTAAACAAGCCTTGTCTCTTATTTCAGCATCCTTGGAAGAACACTCAAGTTGGAGATAGTTGGAGCCTCTTGCCATCTTGGTCATCCTCATATTTTGTGGGCATTACCTTCATTTTGTAAATAAATGTAGCTTTGTGAAGTTTTATACTCTTGTAAATACCCATTATTGTACTTATTGCTTCTTGTAAACTTTAGTCATTACTAAGGAAGTTTTTACTTTATGGTTGCAAGAATCTTGTAAGATTATCATATTGAAATCATAATGAAACCATGATTTTTCTTTATTTCAATGTCTTCATTTGGAAGAATTTGTTGTTTAGAAATATGCAAAATATAGTTATGCAATATACTTTAAATCTGAAATATTTAGTTGTGCTTACTTTTAAAAGTCAAAAATATGGCACTACACAAATCATCACATTCCATGTCTTCCTCGCAATTTCATTGATCTTGTACTCATTAATGAATTAAACAAAAGGCCCACCCAATAAATGTTGAGAATATTCTCCCTATTGAGGTAAAAAGTGTATGGTGGGTAAAAGAGAGGTTCACATTTGGGTTCTTCAACGCAGGGATCTAATGTAAGACCAACCACATTGTGTAGATATAAAGGTGCTTAAGGAGTGCTAAAGTTGTAAATCTAGAGGATGACATCCCTAGAATTAGGATAATTAGAGGTTTCCAAGGCCTACAACCAAGATAAAGATAGGTATCCTACAAGGATTTTGAAATGGAAAAGAAATAACCAAGGGGTGAATAAATCCAAGGGTAGATAAATCCAAGAGTTGTAATAATAATAAGATAAAGCAATAGATCAAAGAAAACATACATCTACTCTAATCTATAGTAATGAATGGCCAACATACAACAAACACATGTAAAATAAGAGACTAAAGAAGGTTATAGATACTTGTAGCATGTGTGTGATGGTTGATGCATAATCCTTCTCAAAGACAATAGTATCAAGAGAGAATCGTTATGGGTAGAGAAGGGGAAATCTCAACAAGAAGATCTCCATTCCTATCTCACTATGGTGACCTAAATACAAAAGAGGTAAGCTCTAAGACTCCAAAGTCAATCAATAAGTGTGAAATAGTGTGAGTAAGAGTAGATAAGCAAGTGATAGAAAAGTATTAGTAGTATAAGTGGTGAAATTAACAAAGAAACGAGGTATATATACCTGATGCCATCACCCATGGGAAATGGCATCACCTTAGCAGAAACCCTAAGGTTAAAGGCTGAAAATCATGAGGAGAAAAGGATAGAAAATAAATGAGGTCGATGATAAAGGTCCAAAGTAACTGAAAGAAAGAATAATAGAGAGAAACAAGAACTAGATAGACAAAGTGGGACAAGTAGACATAATGAGTGTAATGTTGGAATAAAGAGGAGAAATAAGGAATGTGTAGGGTGAGTAAGGCTAATAGAAACATCTCTAAAATATTTTGGTCTTGCCCATATGACCAAGTCTGATCATACCCCAACTTTGGTAGGCCTTTTAGGCACCCACTCAAGAAGATAATGTATCAACATACCATGAAAAAAATGGTTAACAAGGGTAAAAAATATGGTGTATACATATGCCCCAATTGTATATTATCACATGTCACAATAGTGAAACATGATATGGTCTTCAGAAAATATCTATGCAACACAAAATTGAAAGGAAATGTTGAAATTAATGTTGAAATGAAAATAATGAAATGTTAAATAAAAACACCCACATCATACATTTTCATTTGACTTGAATGTGGTGAGAGCAATAGATGCATGGTGTAGATGTCTCAATTATACCAATCTATTAATCTATTAGTTTCCTTACATCATTTGCACAATAATCCCTGAAATATTAATTAACATTAGTCAATTTATTAATTCCCATCATCCTTAAATTAAATCTTCCACCTCACCATCCACATTACATGACACATCTACTTTCCACAATGACCCACCTTTGAATTAAATATATGGGTCAAATCTTCCACTATCCCCCATGTTCCCTATTTCTAAATAAAATATTAAATTTTAATTATCATCCATTCTCCATGTCCCCCACTCCCAAAATCACAGTTACTTTTCCAAAACGAGATTGATTAGGTCTCCCTAATTAATCTTTCATCAAATCCTATAACTAGAGCCCTTCTCCCTTTTAAGAACAAGTGAGAAATCCACCCAGCTTAAGCTCCCATGTTTTCCTTACATAAATCATGCCCATTTTACCTTGTTATAATGCCCCCATAAGTCGATATCTTCTATATCCCAAGTCCATTATCTATCCCTAATTGGTGCAAATAAAATTCGTTGGATCATTCATGTGGTGAAGCTACCTAACGCCGAGGAGCACCTACATTAGATCCATTGATTCATCCTAGTCTATCTGCCCAATCTGAGGTTGCAAGAAAGGCTTGAGACATGTTTTCATTTTATTTGTTTGTCTTTCATTTTAGTGGGTTTTTCCTCTTACACATTTTGGCAAGCCCAAGTGGAACGTACCCACACTTCATTCATTTCTATGTCATATTCCATATTTTAATGCAGATTGTTATCTTTACCAACCAACCATTGTGTGAATTTGGTTTTATGTGCTTAATATTTTTTTGGTGTGTTTCGTTGTTTTAATGTGTTTGTGTAGGTGTTTTGTTGCATGTTGGGATCATCCAAAAATGGAAATCAAATTTTAAACAAATCATGGAAAATTTTGTTTCTTTATTTTTATTGTATTTGTATTTGCACATGTGTATTATTGTAGTCGGAAAATATGGAAACAAAGAATAAGATTTAAAAATAAAATTAAAAATCCTCCCCAAGTAGGGGTTTCTCCTCTATATTTAGAGAGATATTCAATCCAAAGTTATTAAATATAATGATTTGTTATATTTCTTATCTCTACTAATTTTAAGGTTTATCGTATGTGGAATTTTGCGTGTTACTTGTAAAGGTGCATTGAATCATTGCCTTTGTGAGTTAATCCTTGCGTTGCTTATGAGACTGAGATCCATACTAAATCATTTCTACCCTCTAACACTACCCATCTCAGCCCCAACTTGGCTCAACCAAATCACCTTTCCTCGAATCTACTCTTCCCTTCACAACACAACTTGGCTTGGCGAGATGCTCGTGGTGCCGATCTCTTCACCCCTTCAAACCATCCCCAACCTTGTTGTTTACTTGTCCTATAACCCATTTTTTATCAAAGTGTGCCTCAAGATCACTTTTTCCACCTACCACATTATTGTGCCAAATTTCCCGATCCTCAACTCCTTTACCCGCCCCGATATAGACCCATGTTCACCCTTTGCCTCAATCCCGCTTCACTTCATCATGTCCTCCTACCTATATCTTGCATTCCCGCATATCTTGCCACTGGTCTTGTTATGTTACCTACGATCCACCGATGTGTCATCCCTGTCAAGCCACTCGCCATTTAATCAAGCTTCCCACCATATACATCCTTCAACTCAACCTCGAGTTGAGTCAAGTATGCCCATCTCCCAAGCCTTGATTGATCAAATCTACAATGCCTTGAACCCGCATAACTAAAATTCTTCCTCACTCGAGCCTTCAACACTTTCTTTGGCTCACTTTTACCATTTTTAGGGTATCTCTAAACCTAACACTTATATTAAATTTCTATTAAAATTAGAATTAAATCTTAACTTAGGATAACTATAGTCTTTTAGTTTATTCTAACCTTTTATCTTCTTTTTTATTTAATTAATCAAATTTTTAATTAATTAAAGTCTTTTTAGCATTTAGGTACTAGTCTAATTTAGTTAAAAATTTATTGTTTAATTAATTAATTTAGTCAAAATTTCAGCATTAATTAATTATCCTTTCAATTAATTATGGTTTATTTAATATTTAGGCCTCAAACACTAATTTTATGTCAATTAGATTAAATAGACCTGATTGCACAAATTCTAATGCAGGTTATTGGATGCTTTTGTCCTATTAATTTACTTTTGGAGGATTTTGTAAACATTTAACGCTTTTGGGAGATTGATTCTTATTATATCTCAAGAAATCGTAAACATTATTTTTTTGAAACTACTCTTAATAATCTCACGAATATGCTCTTTCCTCACACTTTTATAAGTGATCTTTGAAATCAAAACATGAGTTTATTCTTTATGTTTTCTCTTTTGTCTACCTTAGGGAAAAAAATCTAACCCTTGGTTTGTAAGACCATCCTTACAAAAATTGCAAAAGGAGTAACACTTAAAAGGATCATTTTCGGTTGTTTGGCATCTTTTAATTCTAAATCATTTTGAGCTTCTGAGGCCACCCGGCCCCATAAAACAAAAAATAATTGCCTAATTTTTAGCTAGCTTAATTTAGCAAAGATAATGTAATTCATCTAGCGTAATTTGATCATCTAGATCTTGTCTTAATCGTTATACAAACTAATTTGCATTATTAAAATCTTTTCCGATCGATTTCGACCATGTATACTCTTTTCTCACACTCTTGAGTGACCTTGAAAATCAAAAACAAACAAGATCACTTGTTATTGTTTTCTTCTCACATAGTGTTTCAGGACAATTACTACTCTATTTTGTGTAATACCGCCTCATTTAGAACTTTTATCAAGCAATAAACTTCTAACACTTTATCTATAGGTTTTCCTTGGTCAAAGATTTTTTTTTAAATTTCTAAAAATAAAACAATATATTGAGGTGTGCTCTCATTTTCATCTCATTTTAATCTTTCAAGTTTGAATGAATCTTGTTGTTAACAACTTCATGCTCTGCTTTTGCACATAGAGAATGTGGATTTCATCACCACTTGTGATATAGGTGATGTGGATTTCACCACCATGCACCAACACATACACATTTGTATTGTACTTGAGACCTAGTCTCAAATAGAATTTGGTATCTAACTCACCTCTGATCCCCGCTTACAGGTGATGTTTTCATGATTGGGATGACTGTGAGTATCTCCTAATATAGTTTTAACAATGAATATTATGGCATCGTCCCTATTAATCTTTGGGGATAAATAAAGACACCAATCACATATCATTCCCCCATCACCCTTCCACCTTTTCATGAATCTTATGCGTTAAACATGGTGATTCACTCCTCTAAGTAGGTTAGTAATGAACCTGTGAGTCTCTTCCAGTATTTTAAGGGTACCTCATACCACCTTTTTCCCTTTACTGAGATCTCGGTATATTAGGACTAAGATATATCTATAGAGAGATGAGATCCTACATCCACCCATTTCATAACATTCTGCTTGTTGCATTGTTCACAAAACACCAATTTTACCGATGCATTTTACCCTTTTTCAAGCCAAAACGTTCCATGAAAATGATTGCTTGTTGTTTGTAAATAAGATATTTTTGCCAAATTTCTCTCATCAAACTTGTATTATACAAATTTTTATTATGTGTTCTAGTTTGAAATTCTAATTTGTGTTCCACAAACACAAATCCAATACAAAAAAAAAAACCATACTCATAAACTTATTTCTCAACATCAAAAATCAAATCAATAAAACAACAAAATCCAACCCTTACATTGATTATGACTCAATTACTTGTTTGAGTTATATCACACTCTTACTAAGTAGCTCGTTTAATCTTACCCCTTACATCCTTACTTGAGCCAAACCAAGCACATACTCAATAAATCTTTTGAGCTATATCACACTCGCATCTTGATTAGCTTGTTTGAGTTTACTCCTTACATCCTTGCTCGTTAAGCTTGTTTGAGCTAAACCAAGTGCATAATCAATAGTTTGTTTGAGCTATATCACACTTGTATTGAGAAGCTTGTTTGATCTTACTCCTTACATCCTTACTCATTAAGCTTACTTTAAGCTAAACCAAATCCACACTCAATATCTTGTTTGAGCTATATCACCTTTATATCGAGCATCTTATTTGAGCTTATTTGGTAAATAATTTCTCATTAGCTTACTTGAGTTAAACAATATTATCACTTATTCACTTGTCTAAACCTTCGAGTTTTTTTAATATTATCTAAGTACATACCTATCAATGTCATAGTGCTAACTTGCATTAGGTAAAAAAACACTATATTTGGTCACTCTGATAGTTCATATCAGCAAAATGATGTTAGAAAACCTGAAATTGATACATAATAACAAGATCGGATAAACAAACTATTATAAAAAATAAAAACCAATATCTACTTTACATCTTAGAAATGGGAGCAAAGCTACCTTTCGATTTTGATGTGGAAAAATTGAGTCACCTTATAGAAAAACCTGAGTGAAGTAAGCACAACCATAAATATGATGGCATGAATAACACCTCCAATGAATATTTATTCACAAAAATTCAAGAATTGATAAAACTTACAAAAATGGCTTCTAAGGATATCGAGAAGTCACATGATTAAAAAACAGAACAACCCACTCACAATATTAACAATGTCTTTGATACTCCACCGCAAAACTCTCCATTCTCACAAGAATGGAAGAATATAAAATAAATGATCCTAGGGTCATAAAAACAAACAAAATAATTCAATTTTGAAGAAATTTTCTCTTATCCATTTGATAAGGACATGTTATATATATCATTCCCTCCGTCATTTAAAACTTCAAAGTTTGATAAATACAAAGGAAAGGGTGATTTGTGCGAACATATTAAGGAATTATTCATGTAGTGCCAAGAATTGGCCTATCACGACATCTACCTTTTACATTTATTCCCTAAATGTTTAGGTGGATAGGCTTTAGATTGGTTCTTACACGTTCGAAAGAATCCATTATAACCTTCACATAATTATCCGAAAAGTTTATCGGACACTTTTCTTTCCACTTAGACTCTGAGGTAACCACGTTTGATCCTTGCAATACCAAACATAGGACAAAAAAATTAAATTGTTACTTCAATGATGGCGAGGGCTCGCAAGCATATTTTATTGCTACATACCTAAAAGGAAACTAGTAAGAATTATCATCTCTAATAGAAATACTAAGTTAATTTTAAGGAAGTCATCAAAAAAGGGACGCAAGTCGAGAGATCCTCATTGCTAAGGGCCTACTTAAGACCCCTTTTAGATACCAACCTCCTAAGGACATCCACCCAAATCATGAAAAATCAATATTTTTCAATTAAAACCGTAATGTGGTGAATGATGGAATCAATGATTCTCGGTATGTCCAAAACATCCAAAATAACCCATATAAACATGCTAAATCAAATAAGAAACTAATCATTATTCCCAAAGAAGGAGGATTCTCCTCGGGAATTCAAGCGAAGACAATTCAATCTACTTGGAGAAAGTCTTTCTAGCATTTTTCATCACTTAGCATGCACAAACATGATCATATATCCCATTGTCAAACCCTTAAAAGAATGTCAACCAAAACCAAAATGGTACAAATACAATGAATATAGTGAGTACCATCATGTCAATGATCATCATACAAAATGTTGTATGCATCTCTTCAATTATAAACATGATTTAATTGAGTGCGGAGATTTAGAATTTGAAAACACTTGTGACACTAGGGCCCCTAATGAAAAATTAAACATTTTCAAAAACCCTTTTCCTAAACACGATGAAACTTCAAATTCCAAAAAGATAAGGGTCGATCATCAAGTAATGTTGAGTATGACTCTTTCATATCAGCCATAAATTATGAACAAAACCTAGTACAATATTAAAATTAAAGTTGAATGTGTAATCACCACTAGATAGAAGAAAGTTTGGGTTCCTAAAACTAAACAATATGTTATCCTTCCTAAATTTCCACCACAAAATATGGCATCTAACACCCAAAACTACATCCACCACCCAATCCTTGTCTTCTTCCATTTATTTTAATATCATTTGGACCCATGGCCTTCTCAACCCAAAAATTACTAACAATCAATATTTATGCGTCGAAGATTTCATTACCCACCATAATTCAAATTTGTACTCATAGATAATAAAGAAAAATTGAATATTTTCTCTATGAAACTATAATGGTGTCTTGGTTATATTGAATAAAGTTTACAAAATGATATCATAACTATTCGTGGATATGATAATAATGAAAGATAATTTGTAGGAACAATCACACTACCACTTAAGGTTAGACCAGACACGTTGGACACATTATCCCATGTGGTGGAATTATAATTTCCTTATAACATTCTCCTTGATCATCCATGGATTCATGCCATGAAGGTTGTCCCATCTACATATCACCAGTGCATCAAATTCCCTCACTTGGAAAAAAATTCACACTACAGTGTGCCTCCACCCAACCATTTGAGTATTGCAAAATCCTCAAAGGAAGGTATAAACATGTAAAATATTGTCCATCAATGAAAAAATCATCTCCTCCATTCATAATCCATTTTTCTAAAACCACACATATCGATCCAAATACACTTCGCAAACATTTTCCAAAAATTTACACCAAGAATCATCACCATGATTCTACTAATCAACATTTTTCCTATAATCCATCCTCTTCCTCTACTAATCAACGTTTTTCCTATAATCCATACTCTTCCTCTCGCTAATCAAGCCACTTCCTCTAATTCATCCTCTTCTTGTAATAATTAAACATCTTCCTTTAATCCTTCCTCTTCCTCTACTAACCAACCTTTTACGTCATGTGTTATACATGTTGGTTCTTCAACACACACATATAAAATTATCAATAAAGGATGCAGAGAATATCAATTCCAAAATATGAAAAATTCATTCCACATTGGTAATTCACCTCTATCCTCACATAATTATGGAAAACCCAATGCTCCCCATATCAAATTTCCTCCCACTTATAACCTAGGTAAGTCAATATGGAAAAATTTGGATATCTTGACGAGGAACATATTCCAAGTTCCTTAGGATCATGGTTATATAATTAATAAATTGCTTCTTGTTACGAATCCTCAATTTAATAAAACCCACATGATAATGAGAAATATGTGGTGGAAAGGTAAAGGAATTGGGAAGAATGAACAAGGTCGTTTGGATCCAATTTTTACACAAAAAATCCCCATACACATGGCCTTAGTTTCAAAACATTTGAAGCATAAACCGTACTATTTGATGTCCCGATTAGTTGTGAGGATAATTATTCGACGATGAAATAAGTTGCACACACATGACCTCTTTGATAACCTCGCATGAGAAACAAATACCTTTCTTGAATACCTTTCCATTAATACCATCGATTTTGAACTCATCCATACTACTCTTATAGACCAAAATCAACTACATCATGTGTTCATTGACCTCTTTCAAAATGACGACAACATTGAATATTTTTTCAAAACTCGTCATCCCATTCCCCTTTCTTATAGGAAGAAAAGATTTGGTATTAACCTTGATGATTTTTCCTATTTTGGTGAAGAAATAGGATACCCCATTCTACAAAATCATGAAAATCAAAACACAAAAATGAAAAATAAGACCTCCCATAGTAAAAACCTTGCTAATGTACTATTTGAAAACACACAAGTAAAAAGATGAAAAATTAGAAAAGGACGTATCTCCTATTAAAAATCTCCCTGAGAAATAAAAACTAATAGTTTAAATTAATCAATGGCATCCTTTTTTAAAAGGACACATATTAAATGTTGGTTGAAGAAACAATAGAGGTTAACATCGATGCACTGAACAAACAAAGATTTTGCAACTTGGAGCAAGTCTTTTTGATAAAGAATGGGCAGGGTTCACAACACTCCATGTCAAATTTCAATACATTTTCACATGGACCTATAAATACATGCTAGGATTAGACCCATCCCTCATAGTACACTGTTGAATTCCAAACCTACCAAACAAAAATTATGTTACTTATAAAATTTTAACTCCAAAAACTATTAGAAGAAAATTTCACTAGACCAATTGACTATTCGGCATGGATTTCAAATGACATACTTATTAGAAAGAAAAATCCATGCATTAGGGTATGTACAATTTTTTTTATGTTAATAAAGCTTGTCCAAAATATGACTTCCCTCTACTTAACATAGATATGATTATAGATTCAATAGTGGGCCATGAAATTCTTTCCTAATGGACAAATTTTGTGGTTATAATCAAATACGTATTATTGAATAAGATCATCATAAGATGACATTCACTACACCATAGGGCACCTTTCGTTATAAGGTTGAGCCTTTTGGTCTTAAAGACATGGGTGCTACATATGAGAGAGAAATTATGGTCATATTTCATGATATGCCACATAATATCATGGAGGACTATGTAGATGATATCTTGGTAAAATCTAAAACAAGGTAGGTCATTCAAGAGTGTTGAGGCACATATGTGAAATATTGTGTGAGAATAAAGTCAGACTTAATTCTAAGAAATGTGTGTTTGGCGTGAAATCATCAAACTACTGGTATTAATTGTTTCCTAGAGGGATATAGAAGTTGACTCTGTAAAGGTCAAAGCTATTATGGAAATTCCTCCCCAAAATTTTACACAATTAAGAAGTCTTTAATGGAAAATCTAGTCAATTAGATGATACATTTCATAATTGGCATATAAGTGTCACCACTTTAATCAATTACTAAAAAAGTATGTCCAATTTTGGTGGAACCAAGCATGTCAAGATTATTTTTCCAAACTAAAAGCATATTAAATGAGCATCCATCAGTCCTCATGTCACCAGTCTTAAATAAACCAATTCTTCTTTACACATCTGCTATTGAGTATGAAATAGGAGCCTTATTAGCACAACATAATGACCAAGGAAAAGAGAACAAGCAATCTATTATCTTAGTAGAACACTTATCTATCATGAGATCAAATAATCAAAAATTGAAAATGTGTTTTTAGCGTTCAATTTTAAATTTCAAAAATTAGGCCATTATTTACTCAATCATACAACCAAACTCATCGCTAAGGTATATCCCCTCAAATATCTCCTATCTAGGCCCATTCTCACAGGCAGAATGTCCAGTTGGGTCATTCTACTTAGTGATTTTGACATCAAGTTTTTTCATCAAAGAGAAATTAAAGGACAAGCTCTATCATATCAAATTTTTGTGGCACCTCTCCTTAGACCTATAACCTCTTCATTTCAAATTCCCATATAAAGACCTCATATACATTGATATAGGACCTTCTTGGAATTTATTTTTCAATGGATCTTGTAATATCTATGGATCAGGAGTGGGAATCCTACTTATCACACCTAACGGGAATGTTATTCAAAAATATTTCCACTTGGCATTCCCTTGCACAAACAATATTTGCAGAATATGAATCCTTCGTAGCCAACATGAAATTAGCCATATCATTGAACCTCAAAGAGTTGGTAGTGTTTGGTGACTCATTGTTCATCATCAAACAAGTTATAAATGAATATCAAGTCAAAGATGAAAATATTTTTCCTTAAAAATCATGGTAAATAGCCTTTGTGGTTACTTTTAGTTAATTAATTTTGACTAAGTCCCTATAATTCAAAACAAATCCATAGATTCTATGGAAACTATCAGATCCCTTTTGGAAATCACATGAAATAAACCACAAGAAAATTTCCTCATAGAGCATCTCCTAGCTCATGTTTATTATTCACCCGAAACTACCATGGTTTGTGAAATATTTGGTCCTAACATCCCTTGGTACCATGACATCTACACCTTTATTAATGACAAAACCTTCCCTTCAAAAATAAACTCTATCCATAAATGTGTGTTAGCACAATGCACATCTCATTATACTATCCTCGAAAACACTTTGTACCGAATAGGTTATGACAGAACTTTACTTAGACAACTTAATGAAGAGGAGGCATATCACACTTTAACTAAAGTACACTATGATATTTGCATGGCGTACACAAATGGCATGGCCTTAGCCAACAAAATCATGTGTGTTGGATATTATTGGCCTACCATGGAAAATGATGCATGCCATTTTGTCAAAATATGTTAGGCCTATTAAAAACATGGTAACCTTGTCATGCACCTCCATAAGATCTAAAACCAATCAAAACACCTTGGCCTTTCTCTCAATGGGGTCTCAATCTTAATGAAAAAATCAGCCCTATATCATCCGATGAACACAAGTTCATCATCACCACCACAATTATTTAACTAAATGGATAGAGGTCATGCCTCTTAGTTACATCACCAATAGTCAAATATCCAAATTCATCTTCAATAATCTAATAATCGCTTTGGTATCCCATCCTCCATTGTCACTAAAATGGAAAATCCTTTAAGAACCAAATTGTCAAAGATCTTACTAAATTCTTCCACATCCACCTTAAGTGGTCCACTCCATTTTACCCTTAAGGTAATGACCAAGAATAAGTGAAAATAAAACATTAAATAATATCATGGAGAAGATTATCAATACAAAGACAAGATTGACATTCCCAAATCTACCCTACTCTTTGGGATTATTGCACATCCTATCACATAGCTATAAGAGCCACTCCATTCTCTCTCGTTTATGGATGTGATGTTGTTTTACCCATATAGGTTGAGCTCATGTCCTTGAGAATATCCCTTCAATATGTAATCAATGAAGATGAATACAAAAAATCACGCCTTAATGAATTATAACTTCTTGATGAAAAATGACTTAATTGCTTTAAACCATCTTCAGTTCTATCAAAATCATCTACAATGTAGCTATCATAAAAAATCAAGCCTAGAGAGTTTAAGGTCAATGATCTCATCCTCAAAGAAAAAAAAAAAAATACAAATAAAGAACGAGAAAAAAAGGTAAATTTGAGCTCAATTGGTAGGGGCCATATGTAATCACTACTAAATTTAGCTATATAGAATAAGTTGGCTACTGAAAATGAAAAAATAATTGAGGAACTCATGAATGTTATCCATCTGAATAAATTTTATCCCTAATGGTCTCTCTATCGTAGGAGAAACCTGCCATTTATCCATTCCTTCTATCTAGCTCATCTAAAAACAATATTAAAATTTTCACTCCATTGGCAGATATTTCTATCATATAAATCATATCTTCATAATCATCATCATGAGATGAGTGTTAATATTTCTCCTATTAAGTCTTGTGCATCTCATACTTCTTATGATTTCTCCCATTTTGGATATTTTTTCCTATGGTCATATCTAGAAGCTTACTAATGGAAAAATCCTCCCTTCAAAACAATTCTCTCTTTAACAAAAAATCTCTAAACTTCTTTTAACTGGTTTGTTTGACCACCCATATAGATATTTGGTGTTGAACCCTCACATCTTACTAGTTGTGTGGGGATGAGATTGGGGGAAAATGTTCCTTCCTAACAATCACTAAAATAAGGCCAATAAATATCAAATAAGTTCGTATACATATAATCATTACACCTTTTGTCCTTCACAGTATTTGATGTTGAGCCCACACTTCTTACTAGTTGTGTGAGGATAGGAATGGAGGAGGGTTCCCTTAATCGAGTACATTTTTCTTCAATGTTGAGCCCTTGCCTCTTAATGGTGGCATAAGACAAAACACATGGGTTATTATAGAAAAATAAATCCTTTCAAATTCAAAATTTCTTGAGCTTATAAAATCCCAAAGAAGTAATTTAAATGCCCAATTTAAGAGAGAATTATCCCTTCAACTAATCCTTCCAATCACTAGGCCACTCACAATTCTAATTCTAGTAAACGAACTATAAAGTGAAAATCATTTCGAAACTAGGCAAGTAATCTTAAGAGGAATTGAATCACAATTTACCAAATGGACCGTTATTAAAAAAATTATCTATATTCACTTCATACATTCCTTATCCTTTTTGAATCTTGGTGATGAAACCTCACATCTTACTAGTTTCATGGTGTCAAGGGTGGATTTAGACTTCTTCTCATTATGTCATCAACATAATATACTACGAATGGAAATAAAAGTTTAATATTGTTCGAAGCATGAGCACACAAAGCACAATGTACATATGGATGGTATCTCATTTCTCCTATCCTATCACCTCTCGTGACCTCTACTTTCCTTTAGTCATAAATTTTACCACTTAGTATATCATCCACCTTCAAAACACTCAAAAATCCAAAAAAATCCAAAAAACTCAAAAATTCAAAAAAAATCCAAAATTCAAAAAGCTCAAAAAATTCAAAAAAATCCAAATTAAATAATCAAAATCTAAAAATATTCAAATAATCACAAAATCCTAAATTTATTACATAATTCAATAAAAATTAAAAAACTAAACAATCAACACAACTCAAACTTTTAACTCTTATCCTAACAATTATTCGAACCATCTTATGACTATCAAATCCAAATCATCTCTCCCTCGCATGTATCCTCGATGGGGAAATCTCATCTCTCATTGTTTCCTTGTTTGAGGGAAATGACCCAATCCATCCTAAATCATTGTACCCCTACTTGGGGAACATCCAATCAATCATCACTGTGGAACACATTAGGGACAAATTTGAAATTTTTGTGTTGCATTGTTAATTACAAGTTTATTATTTGTCGTCTTGGTTCTTTATATATTACAGGGGACATCTTGACTTTATGTATCCTGGTGTTCCCTATAATACAATTCTTTTGTGTGTCATTACTTCTCTCATATGATTGTATATCGTATAAGAGCATCATACTTTTTTATGCCCCCTTCTATGCTTTATTACAAATTACAGTCCAGTCATCATGATATTTTATATCATGATGCATCTTGTTGTGTGCTATATTAAAATTAAGATGCTTTCATCACGTGAGTATCTTCCTACATGACCGAAAACCTTCTTTGCACCACATCCTTTCACCCTTCTTAATAACTCCTCAAGCTTAGAATCCTACCCACCACTATTGTGGCATGTAAATCCTACTTGAGTTTCTTCTTCATGAAGAATTCGCTATCCTATGACTCTCCTCATCCCCCATCATGGTCAACATGTTTTTTATCCATTCATTCTCCTTGTCATATGATTCTACAAGTTGTCTTCACGCATCTCATAATTTTCATCATTCCCATTCCTTTTCCCCACCATGTGTATCTTCATCCCTTTTCCTCCCTCTTATGTGTCCCTTTACACTTCTCCACACCTTACTCCTTGAGCTTGACAATCTTACTTAACCATCTATAAAGCGTGGGACTCTTATTTGAGGTAACCCCTCTTACTAAGTTTTTCCCATTGTATAAACTCCTCCATCATCACATCTCTCACAATGTGACCATCACCACCAAAAACATATTTTTGCCCCACCTCTTCAACTCGATAATATTGCCTCATCACTCCAACATCATGGGAATCCTACTTGAGGATTCCCTCAAAATTTGTATTCTCTACTACATATCTTCCTCCATCCATTCATCCTACACTCCTTTAGTCACTTTCTTCCTCATTCTCACCTCTTATCACCCACTGTTCCATTCTTGCAAATGATGTCTCTTTTTTCTTGTTCTTCCTAGTATCCATCTTTTGATTGGTAATCTTACTTACACATCCTCAAAGTATGGAAAATTTACTTAAGGTTTTCCTTCATTCCATATTGTCATACCATATTTCTCTGTCTCCTCCAACCAATCATCGCATCACCACATATCACACTGATTTTCTTCCCATCATTCCTCATCCTCATTTTCAGCTTGAAAATATTACTTAACCGCTTGTGGAGCATGGAAATATTACTTAAGGGTTCCCCTCAATATTGATTTTTCATCTTGTACTTCCCCATCAAAACAAGTTTCCTCCATATCATTTTTCCCACCCTTCACCGCCATTATCTCCTCCAATCAACAGCTTTATCCCCATCCACATTACATTCTTGTTTCTCATTCTTCATCATCACCATCCTCGGCTTAAAAGTATTACTTAATCATTTTCATGGAATGAAAATCTTACATAAGGGTTCCCCTTGATATCAGTTTTTCATTCTATACTTATCCCTCCTCCCACCCACCATTCCTTTCATTGATCACTCCTTCCTCCATGTATCCCCTACCAACCATATTTTCCTCCATCCACTTCCCTTCATCAACCTATCACATCAAAGACCATGTTCATCACCTCCACTTGCAAATCCTACTTAATCACCCTCCTTTTAACAACTTTCCTTTCCCCTATTTTCCCCATGTCTTCATTTTATTTTCCATTCCATTCTCTAACATTATTCTCATATCTTATTTATTGAGTTTATTTCAATGTGTACTTGTCCTTTGCATCATGCATTCTCCTTTATATCGTCACAAATCATCACTCACTCTCTCTTTAATCGTCAATATACTTATTCTCTTGTTCCCAATTTTTTTTTACCTTGTTCCCAACCCCTAATTTTTTTGGTCTTCCCCTAACATTATTTCATCATCATCTTCTATTTCCTCTTTCAATATCTTTTTCCTGCTCTTCCTTCCTTCCACATCCACCCATTTTTGTGCTTTCCTCCTCTTCTCTTCATTCTCTATTCTAAATTTGCAATATCTTTGTTGTCTTCATCCTAAATTATTTATCTATTTCACCATAACACACCTTTTATATTTATCTTCATCCTTATCCTCCTCTTCAGCTTCTCCACCATATTTTCACTCCACAACATTCCTCCTTTCTTTCTTCTTTTTACCATCCTTATACTAGCTACTCTCAACTACATATCATCACTCTCAACCCCATTTCCTGTTTCATTTCTCCTCTCTCTTTTCTCCCATTTTTCTCATTTTCCCTCTTTCTCATCACGTTATCATTACTCCCCTCTACAACACATCCTCCACAATATCTTCATCCAGGTACATTTTCTTCATTTATCCACTTTGTCATCTTTTTACACTGTCAATCCTCATTTTCCTTAGCATCCTCATTCTCCAACCACATCTCCATGCAGTAAATTCCACATTGTCTTCCACAATCTCCTACCTCTTTTCTTTTTGTTCCTTCACCATCATCTCTTCATCATATATTTCCAATACTTGTTCTATTTTCATCATCCATTCCCTTTCCTTTCTATTTCAACACTTTTTTCATCCTTCTCTTCACCTCTTTCATCCCCATTTCACTCTCCTCTCATCATCTTTGTTTTCTTTGTTATTTTTTAATACTATCCACTCTACCTCATATCTTAGTCCCTCGACTCTTTTAACAAACCCACTATTTTATCTCTTTGTTTTTGTCTCATGTGATTCCCTTCCTTTATCTACTTTTTCATCTTCTATCCAATTCTACTCCTCTTTCATATTTCCTATTTCCTTTCTTCCCTTAACATCCTTCTCTCTCACTCTTCAACTTCCTACTTCCGACATCCCTTCCATTCCTTACTTCTTTCCCAAGGTCCTTTTTTTTTTTTTCTTTCTCTATGATCTTCTTCTTCTTTGAGCCAGCCTCCCTTACTCTCAAAATCCTCTACTCACATAATGCCTCATCTCCCTTTTATTGCCCATCCTCCTCATTTTCATTGTCTCTATTTCTCTCTCTCTATATATATTTTCCTCTTTTTCCCTCATTATTCTTCCCATCATTCTTCACCTTCCTCATTTCCTTTATTATTTCCCTTCTTTCATCTTCCATGTGCATCTTCATGTGGTATGTTCCACATTCTATTGCTTTATATTATCTTTTCCACAGAATTCCAGCTCATTCTACCTTCGTCCTTTATCCATCATTAATTCTTCATCTTCCTCATCTCCTTCATTTCTCCATCATTTATCTCCCTCCATATTCCTTTCTTCATACTTCTCCATCATTATCCTCATCTCAAGCTTCTTCGCTTCGATTCCATTTATGTACTTCACTTTTGATCATCTCTTCCTATGCCCTTGCCATTTTATCCATTATGTTTATCCCTTCATGGTTTTTATTCACACATCCTTCACCTTTCCATTATCTTCCCCATAAACTCCAAACTTTCCTATCAAACTAATTGATCTATTTCAATCTCCATTCACGTCTATTTAAGTCCCTCAACACATCATCACACCTAACATTCAAGGCCGATTGACTTCTTTCCCCCTTTGTGCACCCATGTGCTCCATACCTTACCTACACCATTTTCATCCTCATATACCAAGCATCAATTTCTCATTTATTGTTAATATCTACCTCATATTTTCGAGAGATATGTCGTCTCCTCCATTCTCTCCAACCATCTCGAGAGGGCATCATCATATACATCTCCAAACACACTTCTCATCGTATTTTTATCTCTGAGGATACCATAACACTCATCATTCATCATCATCTATTCCCATGTGCTCCATTCCTCACCACATAATATTTTTCCTCATCTACGATATATTCCTCTATCACTTTCCCATGTTTCATCCTCATCAACCCTCTCAAGAGGGCATCATCCTATCCATCTCCAAACATAATTCCCATGGTATTTTTTTCTTAGAGGATAACATAACACTCATCACTCATCATAATCTACTCCCAAATCCATACTCTTTTCCTCCTAAAATAATTTCTCATTGAAGGTACATCTTCTTCATTGAGAAGAATATTTTCAAATCACCAATCCTACCACATGGGGATCCTCATTCATTTCGTATACTTTCTTAAAAAGGACACTACTTTCATAATACCCTTCCCTCAATTTTACCACCTCATTAATCAATTAGTTTCCTCACATGATTCCCACAAAAATACACAAAATATTAATTGGTATTCATCAATTAATCAATTCCCACAATATTTTAATTAAATATTCCACATCACATGACACATCTACTTTCCACCATGACCCACTTTTGAATTAAATATATGAGTCATATCTTCTACTATCCCCCATGTTCCCCACTTCCGAATAAAATATTATAGTTTAATTCTCATCCATTCTCCATGTCCCCACTCACCAAATCACAATTACTTTTCCAAAACATGATTAATTAGGTCTCCCTAATTAATCCTACACCAGAGGCTATAAATAGAGCCCTTCCCCCTTTCAAGAACAAGTGATAAATCTAGCTAGTTAAGATCTCGAGTTTACCTCAGTAGAAAGAAACCCCATTTTGTCTCGTTATAATTCCCCATAAGTCATTAAATCCTACATCCCAAGTCCATTATACGTCCCTAATTGGTGCAAAGAAAATTCATTAAATCATTCATGCGGTGAAGATACCTAACATCGAGGAGTACATACATTCAAATCCGTTTCGGGATCATCTTAGTTTATCCATCAATACGAGGTTGTAAGAAAGGCTTGAGAAAGGTTTTCATTTTATTTTCTCATCTTTTTAGCAGATTTTCCTTGTACACACATTGATCCCTATGTAAGCAAGATTAAAAAGTAACACCATAAGATAACTAGTAAAATAAGACATAAATCACCTAGCTAGGAGTGTTATGGGAGGGATGATATTTAGAGGCATGTTGGTGAAATAATTTTTGAAATAAAGATTATTGGTTTTCACCAATGGTCATGGGGCTAAGCCCTCCTTCTTGGGTATGGGGAGGATCCCGTTATTAAATGTAAACTAAATAAAAATGTGGGGTGGCCATTAGGCTAGGGATCACACAAGAATACTCCACTAAACCTATGGAAAACTTCTTGTATAGTGTACAAGGGAGAAATTAGTTTGGAGAGAGGTAAAGGGGGTATGAGAAATAAGGAGAGAGGGTCAATGTTGTGAGTAGGAACTATATAATTCTCGCCACTAATAACCATAGCATGTCCACATTTAATAGGAATAAATTAACCATGTAAGCAATAGCAAGACTAATAAATCAAAGACACAAAGTTCTATAGATCCATTAATCAATGACAAAAATTCCTTCTTAGTTGTACAAGATTAAAATTCTTGCAAATTTGGAAAGTAGAGAGACATAATAAAATAACATAAGAGATAGAAGAAATGTAGTTGTATTACTTCCAAAGTAGTAGTGATGCAAATTTGAATAACTAACAACAATCAGCAATTTTCAACACTTTGGAATGGAGGACCCATTCCGGTTTATAGCTTACAAAACGTCTCTTGATCTCCCCAATATGACACTTATTATCACCACCACTTGTGACCTTTCACATTCCTTAGGAATGGAATTACTTCATTTTCTTATATGTGAAAAAAATACTTTTAAAATGCACAATTACAAGGTCACTCAAGTGAATAAGATGAAAGAGTGAAAAGCTAATTTATCAATGAAGAAATAGGATGTTAGAGAGAGGGGGAAGGGAGAGAGGATAAGAGAGAGAAGTGAGAATAAGAAGACAGGAAAGCTCCTGTTGATGAAGAATTTGCTTTTAATAGACCTTTGAGGAAATGCTCCATGAATGAGATATTTTTCCTTTGACCATCCATTGAACTGAAATATTGTAATTGCAAATGCTTCCTCTTATGAGATGTGAACACACTCCAAGGCATTGAATGAGTGTTAAAGAACAATACTAAGTGAATTACACCATGTGAACTCGAGGTGGTTTCCCAATCATGAAAAATAATGATCCTTTTGAACACAAGGTGGAATTCAAAACATGTAAATCATCACCTTACTCCCCTTGGATTCAAAATTCACCTCCGTGAAAAATATGTCATATTTTTTAATGACATCAAATTCAGGATGCTCAAACATTTTCTTGTTTGTCTACTACTTGTTGAAAAAGGTCTTCTCCTCCAGATAGAAGGATTTCTCCCTGAATGAAATTATTTGCCTCTAACCTCTTGTTGGACTGAAACATTATGGTTACAATCTCCTTCTTTTGTGAGATGTGGGCACACTCCAAAGCATTGAATAATGTTCAAAAAAATTGTTGTGAGACTTGCACTGAGTAGACCTGTGATGACTTCTTGATCCTGTAAACATGATGGTCTTGGGTACCTCAATAGCTTGTGGTTCAAGTGAAAATATTTTACACACAATAGTTCATTATGCCATGTTGCTTACCATGGTGTGATTCACATGATGTCCCCTTTTATGACTGCTAGGATGAACTGAAACACACAGTCTTGGACTTCACCTTAAGACTAAGTTTTTGAGATCTTGTGACGGCTTTCTTTCTTGTTTGAACTATAAGAAAATTTCTTAGCCTTAATATTGTGGAAAAAGAAACGAGATAGGAAGAATGTGAGCTGATACAAGTGATTTGAGGTCAATTACAAGACTTTATATTTTTAGCAAGTCCTAACTAGGATGGCCATTTTTAGTAAGTTTTCACAATTTTCACTTTTTGAAGGTTTTTGCTTGTTTGGAGTAACACAAATGTTGAGAGTTCACTATTTTGAAAACTTACTAAATTTAGACATTTGAAGCCTTGCACACTTACTATTATTAAATACAGTCTTCTAGATGTTAGATTGGATTGAAACTAGTCTCAAAAGTTTGGGTTTTTCTACGGGACCTTTTTATTCCAGTTTTTAGGTTCTTTATTCGTCAAAACTCCATAAATTTGAAAAGGAAACTTCCCGGGATAAAAATTTCAAATGGAATTTTTAAATTATACGTAGCATCAATGGCAAGTGTTTTATGGTTATTCTTGAAGGCATTTTTTGAAGGAGTACACAAGAAAACTTTGGTGAAAATCATGAGCACGCTTTTGGAGATATAAGAAATTTTACATTTTTGGGAATATGGATGTCTAGAAAACATGCAAAGAACATGTCTAGTGAAAATGGAGGTTTTGTGAAAGAAATGTGAACCAAAATGAGCTCATACTTCATCCTAGGAAACTAGTACCGTTTTTCCCTTGACTTCTTCATATTTTTATTTTTATTTACATATTTAAGTAATTAGGAATCTTCAAATCCAAAAAAATCACTTGTTTTGATAATATTTGGGTTCACTTTTCTATATAAACGCCTTCACTTGATCAATAAATGTCCCCTTTCCCAAAACCCAATTTTTTTTTTTCAAAATTTGCACATTTTGCAAATTTCAAGCCTTGGGAATTTTTTTTGCAAGTTTATTAGTTTGGGGCCTTGGGAAATTTTTTGTAAGTTCATAGTGTCGGGCCTTGGGAATGTTTTTTGCAAGTTTGTAGTTTGGGGTCTTAGGTTTATTTTACAATTTCACAAAGTGTGGGGACTTGGGAACTTTTTTTGCAAGTTCACATTTTAGGGTCTTGTGAATTTTTTTGCAAGTTTGCAGTTTGGGGCCTTGGGAACTTTTTTCAAGTTCGCATTTGTGCCTTGGGAAATTTTTGCAAGTTCACGGTTTCGGGCCTTCGGAATGTTTACGTAGGTTCACAGTTTGGGGCCTTAGGAAATGTTTCGTATGTTTGCAGTTTGGTGCCTTGGGAACTTTTTCAGAGTTTTACAAGTTGCAATGTTGCATTTTGCAATTCCAATTTGGAGGCCTTGGGATGTTTTTTTGTAACTTTTCCTTCACCTGTGTGGATCAATGTAAAATCTTCAAGTGCTCATATCTTTTAATCTAGGTCACTAAATGAGACAAAATTTATACCGTTGGAAAGGTATTGAAGATTACTTACATGATTAATGCATTTTTGGGCCACATTAAAGTGTTTTTGGGGTGAAAATGCAAAAAAAAATAATTTTTGGTCGTTTTAGGTGTATAGGCTCGCAAAAGGTTATGATTCCCATGTTGGGTTTGCAAAATTTAATTTAAATTGGTCCTTAGTGGTTGAAGAAATTGTTGGACTCTTTAATTTTAAATTTCCTCTCTCTTTTTTTTCTTCTATATATGCAACTCATTTTTATTGTAATGTATCCTTCTCCATTTTTGCAAAGGCACCATGCCAAAATGGTGTCCCAAACAAATTTGAGTTGCAAACCTACATTTTTGAGATTGCAATGCTCTTAATGCCTCCTAAATGGATGTAACAGAATGTGTATACTCTAGAATAATTAAATCTAGACATTGTGGCTCTTCTTTTCCCTTTTATTACATTTGGTTGTGTCTCTTACCTCTATGCTCTCTCATTTTATGTTGTGTATGAGTTATACTTACAATTTTTCCTTTTCTTTATGTTTTTGCAATGTGTGGAATGAGTATATTTTCTTGTTTTTGATATATAGCACACTTTCCTATCATCTCCTACCTTCATTTATTTCTCATTTCTCCCTCATGGAGATTGATCCCCCTTTTCTTGGTGCTATCACCTCTTTCATAGCTTAGGATTTCATTTCCATGCATATCTCTCTCCCTGGTCCTTGTGAATGCTTAGATTAGGCTTAGATAGTTTTTATTTTAGTTGTAGGAGTAGTTTTAACATTAGGATAGGTAGAGGAACCAACCTTCTCTGGAGGTCTGTCTCAATTTGCAAGTCCCACACTTGGAGACAGTCCCATGTTGGCCCAAAATTCTGATCTTCCATGATCATATTTAGGGTGTAATTTTGAGTGACAACAATTTTTGCACACTTTGATGGTACTAATATGAATATATTTACAACTTCATACCAACAATATTAATGTGTTCTTGATGGTATTTATCCTTTGGAGGAAGATTTCAACACATTTGGCTTCTTCATCATTCAAAGTAACCCATGTTATAAGTTTGCAAACCATACCATCCATCTTTCCACTCATTTTCATGTTTTCATTCCTCTCATGGCTCTCCAAATATCTCTTACATTCTCTCATTTTAATTTAATCCCCCTTTGCTTTTGCAGTAATGGGATGATATCCCCAAAACAGCCCTAAAAACCTACCTCTTTTCCATGGACATGTATATCGATCTCCTATTGATTACATTCAAGTTATAGCAAACAATTGTGCCATTCACAATGCAAGAGAAGAAAAAAATTGCCTCAAGCTTCTTGTTTCATCATTTGGAAGTAAAGCAAGACATTGGTACAACGGTTTGTTTTGCACAATCCATTTCCATGTGGTATTATCTAGCGAGAACAACTACACAACCAATTTAAGGAGAATGTGGATATTATTTCTCTCATGGAACACCTTTACAAAATACAACGAGCTTCAATGGAGTTCATCTCATATTTCAACATCGAATTCACAAGGACTTGGCATAGAATTCCTCAAAAATTTCAACACTCACAAAGTATGGTATTCTTGTATTATTTGAGGTCCTTTGATTCTAATTTGGTTGTATTAATTCAATCCCTAGGAGGCGAAATCTTCCTCAAGATTTTTCCATTGCATTGCAAGTTGAGAAGATGCTTATTCGGGATGGACAAAGAAAACACATCCCCATTGCTTCCATTCTTCCATCACCATCCCAAATTATCCCTCCCCTTGTGTAAATAAATTAAAATATATTATCCCATTCCAAAAGCAAGAATATCCTTTTCTTCCTATTCATTCTTTTGGTTCTCTACAATTTTATCATGCCGAAAACATTCCTTGTGTTTTACAAAGTTTCTTCCCATCACCACACAAAACATTACCCATCCCTTTAAAGCCTTGTCATAAATCTTTGAGAAATTGTGGTATTTCACGTGTTGTCCCAACCTCTACCCAACACTCAATAAACCAATTTGACCTACAATTTTGGTAAAACATGATGTTTGATTTCTTCATGGAAAGGAGGAACTGTAGAGATTGGATTATGTTTTAGAGGATCATCCGGCTTTTACAAATGATCAAATCAGATTTTTGAGCATCAACCATTTATGTTTGAAGGATATTCAAATCAACATCCCCTTGATATCACCGGTGTCTCATATCAAACCAACTACACAAAGGATAACAATACATATTTTTTGAATATTGGCATGGTTATGATTTTCGGGATAAGTAGGTTTAAACTAGGCAAAAAGAGGAGCTGAATGTCAAGAAAAATTAGGCATATGTGAAGGAAAATTGTATTGGAATTAAAGGGGAGAGAAATTTTTTTAACACTAATGGCATCCAAGGCCTTAAGGAAGAATGTGTGTAAAGTGAGAAATATGTTTTAACCGAGTGCAATGATTCCCGTTACTTTGCAATGTTTAGAATTTGTTGTACTTCTGAAGGAAATTCATACTAGGGTAGAGGATGAAGAAGAATGAAATCAGCACCCTAAAGTGGAAACAAAAATGTTTGCAAAAGAGCAAAAAATACCAATTTCAGATCATCTTGCAAAAATCCACTATGAAGAGGAAAGTATCTAATAGCTCCATTTATGGAGTTGAATGCAAAGAAGATGAGAAAAATTAGAGTATCAACATATCAAGTAATAAGGTTGTATGTCCAATTAGATACTTGGTTGGTTTGGAGTCAAATTTTGAGTTTACACCAATCATGCTTACTTCAGAGCATGAGGAGGATCATCAAAGCATCAAATGTCAGCTCCAATACCTCCCAAACCCAAATGCAAAGCAACTAGAGGAGGTATTCATTCTATTTTCAGTTGATACTTTGAGAAAAAATGAAGTGCAAGCAATGTTAGCACTTCTACCATGTGTTTTAGTTGCAAAATTAATCACATGGTCCAAATTTGTAAGGAAGGGGAACTATTTCTTCCAACCTATTGTTGGTTTTTAGCTTCCTTTGTCTTTGGTTAGAGTAGGTTAGTTTAGGTGTGTTTATTGCAAAACAAGTGCATTACACACACTCTTCATGTTTCCACAAGAAATATGTATGTTTTTTTCATTTTGTACATAGCTTTTATGGGTTGTTGTTGCACAACCCATTCTGGATTAGGTTCCATGGCAGATTCAAGTGTTTTGGTCTAGTTCAAAACAATTTCCCACTCTCATTAAGGACCAAATGCTTCATATTCTCCAACCTTGGCAAGAAATCAGATTGTAGGGGTTCTAAAAAATTAAGAGTTCTCCATGCTCAATTTCCATGGTTAAAATCAAAAGATTTTGGGGTGGTTTTTAATCTTCATTCAAAGCTCAAAATATCAATTTCAAATCAATGCTAAGTTTATGTGGGTTCAGGGACAAAATTAAATGTTTGAAATCGGTGTTTTCTTCAAGGGTATGCTTAACCCATGCCCAATGGATGCTTCAAGGCTACTAATTTTCATCACGTATCAGGTAGATGTCCCCTAAAGCAAAATGTTGACCAAAATGAGATCGTACTTCATTTTGGGCAACCTATACTATTTTTCCCTAGAATGCTTCATATTTTTTATTTTTCTTTACATATTTAAGCACTTGGCAATCTTTGAATCCATAAAAATCACTTGTTTTGATCATCTCTAGGTTCACTTTTTTATATAAACCCCTTCACTTGATCAATAAAAGTCCCCTTTTCTAAAAAAAAAAAAGCCAAAAACAATATTTCAAAATTTGCATTATTTTCAAATTTCAGGACTTCATATTTTTTTTTTCAAGTTTGCACTTTGGGCCCCTTGTGAAATTTTTCTCAAGTTCGCAATGTGGGGCCTTAGGAATTTTTTTTTGCAAGTTTGTAGTTTGGGGCCTTGGGAATTTTTTTGCAAGTTCGGTGTGTGGGGCCTTGGGAACGTTTTTGTAAGTTTTCAATATGGGGCCTTGGGAGCTTTTTTACAAGTTCACGGTTTGGCTCCTTGGGAACTTTTTCATGAGTTCACGATTTGCAGCCTTCAAAACTTTTCAAAGGTTCACGGTTTGGGGCCTTGGGAAATTTTTCACAAACTCACGTTTGGGACCTTGGGAGATTTTTTTGTAGTTTTACAATTTGCAATTTTGCATTTTGTAATTGTGATTTGGGGTTTGAGAAGTTTTTTTCATGTTCACGGTTATATGTGTAAATCAATGCAAAATCTTCAAATGCTCATAACTTTTGATCCAAGTCACCAAATGAGACAAAATTTATATTGTTAGAAAGTTATTGAAGCATACTACATGACTAATGCATTTATTGGTTTCATTAAAGTTTTTCTTTGGGGTAAAATACAAAAATGAACTCTCATGGTTGTATTTAGGTATGGGCTCTGCAAAAATTGATGATGCCCATGTTGGGTCTGCAAACTTTAATGTTGATTGGTCCTGGGTGGTTGAAGAAGTGGTTGGGCTCTTTAATTTTAAATTTCCTCTCTCTCCTCTTCTTCTTCTATATATGCAACTCATTTTTATTGTAATGTATCCTTCTCCATTTTTGCAAAGGCACCATGCCAAAATGGTGTCCCAAACAAATTTGAGTTGTAGACATGTTTTTGGAGCTTGCAATGCTCTCAATGCCTCCCAAATGGATGTAACAGACTATGTATACTTTAGAAAAATTAAATCTAGACATTGTGGCTCTTCTCTTCCCTTTTCTTACATTTGGTTGTGTCTCTTACCTCTTTGTTCTTTCATTTTATGTTGTGTATGAGTTATACTTGCAGGTTTTCCTTTTCTTTGTGTTTTGTAATGTGTGGAATGTAACATCCCTATTTCATGATTACAAAATCAAGGGAAGAAATTTTTATATAGATATTAATGTTCATTGTTATATATTTATCATTTAGAACCACATCAAACATGTTAATCAATCCTACTATAGTAACCATATGCAGATGTTATTACTTGATCTAAAACCTATCTCTCATATTTCATTTAATAGTATACTTGGTATACTTTTGGTTTCCCTTTTTCATTCAAGGGCTCATCAAGTGTAACTGACCAAGGGCTTATCTAGGTACTTGTTATGAATACCCATCCTATATCCCACACCTTAGTCTAGTGAATTTAAGACAACGTAACCAACAGCTTGCGATACTTTGGCCAAAGTTTCAAACATGTTTGTCATGCCTATATTTCAAGATGACATACTCGTCATGAAGGAATATGTCTTTCACCACACTCAAAATTGTTATCTTGATTAGACTTTCTTGACTCTTGTCAATCCTTTTCATTTTCATGTTAGACACTAAGAAGAGATAACCCCATGGTAAGTGGAGAAACCCACTTTTGGTAACCAAGGATCATCAAGTGTATTTGAATCGATCCCTATCATTTGAATACATCCCATCATCCTTAGTCAACGCAAGTTGACTTCACCAAGACCAAGGATTCATCATTGCCTAGTGTTTAACAATAAATTGAGATCCCCTAACTGATACAGTCTTGATCTTAGGAGTTGAAAGGATTATTACACCATAATGATTACTCCAAAGTAACCACCCAATGAATCCCATAATTGGATGGGTACTGTGCAACAATGATTATACGCAACAATGCCCATTAAGTTCTAGAAATCTAAACCACCTTCCTTAACAAGTTCGTTAATCCCTTTAATTTGCAGCTTGTTAATCCCACCCTAGTTATTTTTAGCCTTTACGTGTCATTCCTAAGGACTAACTTGGGTCCTATCAATCATTCCATCAAGAAACGTTATGTTTCTACTTAGTTAACTAGAAGGATCTACAGGTTCATTCCTACTCTTCAAGTAAGAAACCTTCATTAGTTTACTTTTATACTTTAGAACATCATACAAGTATATTGTAGGGAAATAGCCTCATTCATCCAATTATACCTTAAGGAGAATTTAAGTTCATTTTAATGACTCCTAATCAGGTCTTATATATTCAACCCGCAATAATCTCATGACTTACATTTACTTCCTTTAAGTCATTCAACTTATTCAAACCAAAATTACTTAGTTAAACTTAATCCCTTAAGTGTAACTCATCTATGGTAGAAGGACATTTTACGTCCAACTCATAGTTTATTCAAAGGGTTCATTTTGTCACCCCATAGTGAACAGTCCCTTGAATTCAAGTCCTCATAGTATAATTGTTTCATGCGTACAAATCAAATATGTATCATACTTATAACATCATTATTACAGCAAGAAGAACCATGCTCTTAATGCCTTAAGGTTAGGTTCATTATACTTCTAACCCCATTATCATTTCTATCCTTCATTAACACAATTCCATTTCATCGATGTACCTCATCGTCAATTTAGATGGAAATATTTCATTACAGTATAATCACTTAGACCCCTTTCCCAAAGTGGATTCCTATATGTACTTAATAAGATTAAGTACTCATGTGATTATTCCTATGGTCTGAAAACCATTATTACAATCATGTATCCCTTTAGAGTTCATAGCATTCCTCATAAAACAAGTCATGATTGTGTTGTTTCATAAAGATATAATTAGACACTAGTCATTCATGATTTAGATTCCTTAACATATGACTTGCTAAGTATAACTTACTCTTTATTTTTCTTAATCAAATGAATTCAGCAAATAAAAGTTACAACAACCAATAGTCATTTCATTCAAGTCACTTGCAAGGTAAAGATCCCTATTTATTCCCTTTTGCATATCAAGAGATCAACATTAATATTCCTTGCTACATAATAACAATGTAAGTAAGTGACATTTCCCTTAACTTTCCCAAGGTTATAAATTAATGCCAAGAAGTGAAGAAATGTAAATCAACAGATTACCAACAAGTTCACTTTCAAGTAAAAGAACTATTTCATTGAAGACACCATTTTCTTTAGCTAATCCAATCAAGAAAGAATGATTCAAGCAATAACCTTCATCATTTTCAATTTAAGATGACATTTCAAGATGACAAGAAATAATCAAGTTCTTTCCATAGTTTAAAAAATTGGCCTTAGGCCCTAGGCACTTATTCCCAAGAATAGTTCAGCAAATGAAACATAATCATTTCATCAAACTACATTTCCTCAAGCAATAGAATAAATGCAACTTTCCATAAGTCTTCCTCTTTCCCTTTTTATTTTTCACAAAACTTATCTACAAAAGCATTAGCATCTGTCAATTCATTTGAATTGAGCATGATAGAAACTAAATCCTTGGAACCATATGTTCTATCTAACAACTTCGAGAAGGAACACTTCTTATTAATAGAAATTAGTTAAGGGTTCAAGAAAAATCTTTTCTGTTTGAATAATTCAGCAACATCATACTCAAGTGGATCACAACCCTGCAATGTTAGAATATAACAATCCAAAACAAGTCTGATTTCTATCAACTAGAAGACTTATTCACAATTCAGTTCAGTAATCATCCAAGTTCAGTCAACAAGTAATCCATAAACATACTTCTCTCTTACACAATATCACCCTAATGATGCAAAGCCAAGTATACCCGACAGTAGATAGCAAACATGAGTAGAAATACCTTAATCATGCATCCCATACTACATAATTAAAACATTTCTCTTGAGTCCAATTAGTTATATTCAAATTGAATTCAGTCCAAATGTTCCAATGTTCTAAAGGTTGGACATGATCTATATGACTAGTTGTAGGAATAACATCAATGAGCTTTCAAGGCCCAATTATGTTTTACCCTATCAACCAAGCAACTAAACCAGAATAACTTGGCTTCAACCAAATTCAGAGTGCATGAGATGCATTGAAATATATATATATATATGTATGTATGTATATATATCATCAAGGAGATAGTGTGATAAATTCAAGTATTGCATACAAGTCAGATATATAATCATATCAGTTCGAATACATCATTCAGATTTAGAACAAGTGATTGAACTAAGGTAGAGAAGACTCATAACCAACATTCTAGTCACTTGATTAATGATATTTATGATCATCTTCATATGATCAAGTATCGAGAGGAGTTATCTTTATCAACACTCAAAGGAAAGTCTGATAAATCATCTAACTAGTACATGCCGAGATCCCAACCTTAATTGTTTAAGGTAAGAAGAGAATAGTGAACAAACTTAAACATATTCAAAGATATAACAGTTCAACATACTATTATCAAATTAGAAGTCTACCTAAGACCCAAATAGTTTGCAAAAGGAATCACAATAATCTGGTAGCCATTAACTACCCTGGTTTGAACAGTCACTACTATGGCCAAACCAAACAGACCACCTCCTACTCATTCACACAACAATATACCCAAACATTCTTACGACCTGGGAAATAAAATATCCCATCCATGGTGTAAGGAATTTGAACCGACTAGTTAAGTCGAATAATAGTCCCAAGATTTACTCAACACCTAGGGTGAACACGTTAAGTCATGGCGGGTGAAAAATATTACCCCAAAATCACAGTTGCACTCCAACTCGACCTGGGTTGTCAAACTCGACAACCTTCCTCAAAATGAACATCAAAAAGGAGATAACCAAATCCAGACCCGACTAGGTTCGAATAACCATTCCTCCCAAACGAGGGTGTTTAAATCATTTACCCTAAATCCACAGTTACAAGATTAGAGGGTTCGATCATTTGAAATAAAATAAAACCTAACCCAGCCAAACAACTTTGGCACAAAAATGATACAATCTTATTCAAACCAAAATAAAACTTAACCAAGCCAAAAAACCTTAGCACAAAATGATACAATCTTATTCAACTGAGAAATCAAATTCAAGTTCGACCCACAACATAGGGTCATAGTTTCCCAAAAACATAAGCAAATGCCATACCATAAGCATAGAATTATTAATACGGATGTCGATAAGCAACATTATAATCATGATTTAAGATTATCCACACATGCAATTGGAAAAAAAATTTTATCCTTCCATTATAGTCAAGGAATTATTTACAAACATTCCAAAATAGACATGTGAAGAAAACCAACTTCATCACCATGATAAGGCCAAAATACAATGGCATGATCAAAAACTAGTTCCAATAACTACTTACTAAGAAACAAGTTCCATTTTACCATGCAATAGTAAAAACCTAGAACCCCAAAATGCTTTCTATAATAAGAAAAGTTCTTTTAACAAATCAATTAGATAGAACAAGTTTTTGCAAGGGATTAGAGCCTATCATGCCTGGTAGAGCTTCCCGAAGTCTTCTTCCAGCTCCCAGGATCCTTCTCCCAATTCCACGATAGCTTCCACAGTTAAAGCAGTTCACCAACAAAACTTTCTCCCTCTTTTCCACTTAGAATCCTCTCAAACAGTCTCTCCACGAACCAGAGGAGTAGATATTCCAATAAACAAAAATAAGAACCAAATCAAAACTCAAAACCTTCATTTGTAGAGTGAGAGAGAGAAAAGCAAAATGACCAAATGGAAACCCAAAACAACAATATTGCCTTCGCTTGAATCTGGCATGTTTTCCCTAGGCAATTTGGTGCATTTTTCCAAATTATCAATTCCTATCGGATGAGACCAAATTTCCCGCTCCCACCAACTTCCTCTATCTCCATTTTGGCTCACCACTAACTACCCAGCCAACCCCATGATCACATTTAGCACCACTTTTAGTAACTTTCCATTTTAATTTTTGGCTTGCCACTAAGGAGTGTCGGTGGCCTGCCATTAATGGCATTGAATTCAAAATCCAGTACATGTAAGGGTGGCGAAACCACCAACCCCAATTAAACATGCATCCATCCTTAATGCCACTTGAATTATTATTTGAGTTAAACTTTATAGTCTAAGTCTCCCTTCACCATTATATTATAGGTTATAGCTTAGTGACATCAAATTAGGCATAGATCCATTTAGGTTAGGTTCCCAAGCAACTGAAATAATCTACATGCCCTAGGTCTTAGGTTAGGTCATTAGAACCTTTAACATTATTAGAATAATAGTAGCAAGTGTAAGCTTAATAACTGTCACAACCAAATCTTACCTAGTAGAGTGATGTTTCCAAATGGGGTAGTACCACCCAAGCCATCTCTTGGCACTTTCCAACCCTGATTATGGGATTGAATTGTAGGAAAACTGGAACAAGTCACTAGGATCAATTAGTACAACATAAATAATCCAAAAATAGTGAACAACTGTAATTTCTAAATTTATTTGAATTGTAGATCGAATTAAGGGAATGCCTCGGATCAATGAAACTGATCCAAGGTATGCTCTTAATCAATTCCCAATAATAATGACAATTGATCATCATTGACTTAAAATAATTTTCCAATTTACCAGTTCACCAATTGGTCCCAAGAATAGAAATTAAACTTTCCATAACTGCAAACATCATGTTCATTTCATGAACCAATTAAATAAACATCACAATTCAAGAGTACTTTGCAATTTAATGGATGATTAGTTACACAAATCTCAACTGAGATAAACATCAATCTAGCAACATGATTTAATCATTTCAACAGAGCAACAACTCCAGAAAAATCACATGTCAACGTTGCAATCCACATTCCAATGAGAAAGTACATTTGAAAGGATGACAGGGCGTTACATTCTTCCCCTCTAAAAGTATCATTGTCCCGATGATTTCCTTTAATTCAAACAGTTTATCAAGAAAATCAGGTCTAATAAAATTTATGTAACCTTAAGATTTCTTGACAGTAAACAAAATTTAATCCAAAAATTTAGTTTTCCAATTGTATAACAACATCGATGGCTGCAATAATACTCGATAAGGGTATTTTTCTCAAAATAACAAACCCAGAATCAATTATAAGCCAAAATGATTCAAGTTTTTGGAAGAGAAATGAAATTTTTCCACTAAAACAAGTGGGGAAAAGCAAATTTCATGTCCTCCAAATTTTCCCAAGTTACACTTTCTTCGTTAAAATAATCCCATTAGACCTTACATTGTCCAATTTCACGATTACACAAGTGCAACTTGTAGGTTTCCAGCACTCTAACTAGTTCCACCATGATTACCCCTGGGTCTTGGACCTGCAATGCATTCAGTTTAAAACATGTGATAAATTTGAAACATATTTCTTAAGTAAAGAAATATGAAAAACATCATGCATATATGCCAATGAGGGAGGCAATGCAAGTCGGTAGGCCACAAGACTGATTATTTCCACAATTTCAAAGGGGCCTATGTAACAAGGTGACAGTTTGGTTGACTTGCTAAAGGTAATCGAGCTCTTTTTAGGCTTGACCCTCAGAAAAACCTTATCACCAAGTTCAAATTTCCTTTCAACCCTTTTAAGGTTTGCATAGCTTTTCTGTCTATCAACAACCTCTTTTAATATTTCTCAGATTAACTTAACATGTTGTTCCATTTCAGAAAGCATTTCTGGTCCAATTACTTCTCTATCCTCCACGTTATCCCAACTAACCAGGGTCTTGCACCTTCGTCCATACAAAGCCTTCGAAGGGTGCCATTTTTAGAGAAGAATGGTAAGTGTTATTGTATGCAAACTCAACCAAGGGAAGATATTCTTCCCATTTGTACTGTTGGTCCATGCAATACATCCTAAGCATATCCTCAAGGACCTGATTTACCCTTTCTGTTTGCCCATCTTTTTCAGGATGATAAGCAGAGCTAAAGTTCATCTTTGTTCCCAAATATGCATTAAGAGTTTTCCAAAATTGAGAAGTCATTCGTGGGTCCCTATCATAGATTATCAACTCGGGAACACCATGCAATCTGAAAATTTCTTGAAAAACCTTTTACAAGCACAGGTGAGTCATCTTTCAGATTTCCAACAATGAAATGAGCTACTTTAGTTAGTTTATCAATCACAACCAAAATAACATCATGTTTATTCCTTGACATAGGTAGTCCTTGAACAAATTCCATGTTTATAACCCGTAATTTAAACTACGGTATGCTATGAGGGTATAACAAACTAGTTGGTGCATATGCTCAGCTTTCACGCACTGAAATTCCAAGAAGTGAGATACGTAATCCAAGATATCTCTCTTCATTCCCTTCCAAAAATATTGTTGTTTAACATCAGCAAGCATTTTTGTCATTCGGGATGCCCAAAGTAAGGTGCATTGTGAAATTCAGCCATCACCTTTTTCCTTAACTCATTTCCTAGTGGTACGTACACTCTATCCTCATACCTCATAATTCCCTCACTGTCTAACTAAAATCCTTTGTACCTCATGTCCTTTGGATTCACAAAGCAAGCATTGTTTTTACTTTGAAAGTACAGATCAGTCATTAAGGTATCTCTGACCTCATCCTTAAATTGAGTTCTCAAGGTCACAAGTGTATAAATATATTTCCTACGACTTAGTGCATATGCTACTCTATTTTCTTTCCCTTTTATGTAGTTGATGTCAAAATCATATTGAGATAATAACTCCAACCATCTTCGTTGCCTTGCATTTAAGTTAGGTTGAGTGAAGATATATTTCAGCCCAAGATGATCAATTTTCAACTCGAAGGGCTTCCCTAAGAGGTAATGTCTCCAAACTTGTAGTGCATGTACTATTGCAGCAAGCTCTAAATCATGTGGCACGTAATTTTTCTCATGCACTTTAAGCTTCTTGCTTTCATATGCTATCACACGATCATTTTGCAATAATACACCCCCTAACCCTTCCCTAGAAGCATCTATTACCATAGTAAAACTCTCATTTGGATCAAGGATAGTCAAAATAGGGGCTGAAGTTAGTTATTCTTTCAATGATTTAAATGCATCCTCACATTTTTCACTCCATACAAACTTTTTATCTTTCTTTTACAATGAAGTTATTGGGGCAACAACCCTTGAGAAGTCCTTTACAAATTTTCTATAGTACCAAAGCAAGTCCCATGAAGCTTCTAACTTCATGTATGTTCTTAGGTGCTGGCCATTCAATTATGGCTGATATCTTTGAGGGATCAACCAAGATTCCATCCTTATTTATTATATGTCCCAAGTATTGTACCTCAGTTTCATAAAAGGAACACTTGGATAGTTTTCCGTACAATTTTCTCTTTCTTAGAACCTCAAGCACAATCCTTAAGTGCTCATTATGCTCCTCCAAGCTCCATGAATAGATGAGAATTTCATCCAAGAATACAAACACAAACTTGTCCAAGTATTCTTGAAATATATTGTTCATCAAATTCATGAAGTCTCGCATGGGCATTAGTTAGCTTTGAAAGGTAAATAGTGAACTCATAATTTCCATATCTCATTCTAAAAGCAGTCTTATGAATATCTTCTTCCTTGATTCTTAATCCAAAATGTAGATCTATTTTAGAGTAAATTGATGCTCCATGCATCTAATCAAAAATATCATATATCCTTGGAAGAGGATATCTATTCTTTATATTTTCATTGTTCAACATCTTGTAGTCAATGCAAAGTCTTAAGGTTCCATCTTTCTTTTGAAAAAGATCATCGGTGCTCCCCAAGGCAAGACACTCGACCTTATTAACCCTTTAGAAAATAATTCATGTAATTGTGCCTTAAGCTCTACCAATTTAGTGGTAGTCATCCTATAAGGTGCCTTAGAAATAGGTTTTGTTCCTGGTTTGATTTCAATAGTGAAGTCAAACTCTCTTTTCGGCGGAAGGCCTGATAGCTCTTCTGGAAACACATCGCTGAAATTTCGTAAAGTGGGTATTTCTCCAAAAATTTACCTTCTTCTTTAGCCGAATCTGAAATTTTTATTGCATAAAGCATACATCCTTTATTTTTGGCCTTTTCAGCTACATAGCTGATATTTCTCTAACTTTTATGCTTCTTTTTATTCCCTAAATGTCTGCTGATTTCGTAGGTCATCCAAACACCTTATGCATTTCCAAAAATAGTCCACAAGTGCCTTATGATCAGCCAACCAGTTCACACTAATAATTATGTCATAAGACCCTAGAGGGGCAATATACAGGCCTACCTCAGTTGTGAAGCTTGGCAATTCTAAGGCTACGCCAAAAAGGCACTTACTGACTATATGGACAACATTATTTCCATATTGGACAGTCCATGGTTTTTCCATAAAACCAGCCTTATGTTTTAATTTAGTGACCAAATTATTAGAAATAAAACATTCAAAAGCACCAGTATCAAAAAATATAGTTATAAGCATGTCATACACCTTACCTAGTACTTCTATGGGCATAGCCTTCTTTTCAGCTTGTTTGTCACCACCGCAGAATGTATCTTATGGTGCTGATTTATGTCTTTTTCTTTAAAGGAAAATTACTTGCATAGTGGTCTCCTCAATTAAAACAACCTCCAATGGGTCCTTTCTTAGGCTCATATTTATTCTCAGCCTTGAAAGTACTATTTGGCCCATGATTTCCCTTCTGGCCATTATTCCTATTATTTGTTACAACTTTACCTGCTATTGTTTTCTTTTCATTTATAGCCAAAGGCTTACTTTTGTTTCCAAATTTCTTCCATGTACCCTTCTTGGGTGGAAAAGACAAAGAAGCATTTCCATTTTTCTTACGTTTCTCCTCCTTATGTGTAGAAATTGCTTTCAGTTTCTGCTCCCCGCCAAATGGTTTTTTCTACCACCTCTTCCATGGTGGTAGGGCTATGTACATCAACCTCACCACCTATGATAGGGTACAACCCCATGATGAACTTCCTTATTCGTAATTTCTCATCTGTTTGATATTGCGGCACATATTTGAGAAGCTTGGTGAACTTCTCCCAATATTTTGTCACTGATAGTTTACCTTGAGTTAGAGTTTAGAACTCTGTCATTTTCTGGTCATAGTAGAGCTAGGGCAGCCAACACTTCCTAAAATGACCCTTGAACTGGTCCCACGTGATGTTTGTTTCATCAACATTAAGCTCAACCTTGCTATCCCATCATGAAGATGTTTCATGGGAGAATTGATAAGTTTTCCATACCACCTTAGTTTCCTCGGAGAAATTTCTTATCGCAAAATATTTCTCCATCTCATTGAGCCAATTCTCCGCCCCATCTCCCTGGGTGGTTCCATCGAATTTAGGTGGGCTTATCCTCTTTATATTGTTGGTCAATTCCACTACCAATCTTTCCCTCTTATTCTTGGGTTGATTGGGTACATTTTTGTTACCAGTATTTTCAAAGCATTACTTACGAGCGTTATTATTCGCAATATTGATATTCTCAACATCATTATTGCTCTCATCATATGGCTTCCCCGAGAGTACTCGCTTTCGGTCAAAGCATTATTTCAACCACTTGTTGTTCAAGAACAACAATCCTATTCCTTATGTCAAGCATAGCAGCAAGGATTTCATCCAACTTTTGAGTTATAAGCGCTTTACCACCGGAGCCAAGTTATTTGTAGCATGTCCCCTTGTTCTTACAATTTCGTAATCAAGAATTTTATTTTTATCAGAAGTGGACTCAAATAGGTCCAAGAGCTACAACCTTTAGCTCTGATACCAAGATGTAACATCCTTATTTCATGATTACAAAAGCAAGGGAAAAAATTTATAGATATCAATATTCTTTGCTATAAATTCATCATTCAAAACAACATCAAACCAGTTAATCAATCCTACAACAGTAACCATATGCATTTGTTATCACTTGGTGTAAAACTGATCTCTCATATTTCATTTAATAGTATACTCGGTATACTTTCAGTTTCCCTTTTTCATTCAAGAGCACATCAAGTGCAACTGACCAAGGGCTTGTCTAGGTAATTGTTACGAATACCCATCCTATATCCCACACCTTGGTTTGGTGAATTTAAGACAACGTAACCAGCATCTTGTAATACTTTGGCCAAAGTTTTTGACATCTTTTTCATGCTTATATTCCAAGATGGCATACTCATCATGAAGGAATATGTCTTTCACCACACTCAAAATTGTTATCTTGATTATACTTTCTTAACTCCCGTCAATCCTTCTCATTTTCATGTTAGACACTAAGAAGAAATAACCCCATGGTAAATGCAAAAACCCACTTGTGGTAACCAAGGATCATCAAGTGTATTTGAATCGACCCATGTCATTTGAATACATCTCATAATCCTTAGTAAACGTAAGTTGACTTCATTTTGCAGCACCAAGGACTCATCACTTCCTCGTGTTTAACAATAAATTGAGATCCCCTAGCTGATACGGTCTCAATCTAAGGAGTGAACAAATTATTGCACCATAACGAATGCTCCACAAGTAATCACCCAATTAATCCCATCATTTTATGGGTACTTGCACAATAGTGATAATGTTACAACAACACATTACGTTCCGAAATCTAAACCTCCTTCCTTAACAAGTTCATTAATCCCTTTAATTCATAGCTTGTTAATCCCACCCTAGTTATTTTCAGCCTTTAGGTGTCATTCTTAAGGACTAACTTGAGTCCTATCAATCATCCAATCAAGAAACGTTATGTTTCTACTTAGTTAACTAGAAGGATCTGTAGGTTCATTCTTACTCGTTACTTATTCTCTTTAAGTAAGAAACCTTCATTAGTTTACTTTTATACTTTAGAACATCATGCAAATATATTGTAGGGAAATAGCCTCATTAATCCAATTATACATTAAAGAGAATTTGAGTTTATTTTAATGACTCTTAATCGGGTCTTATATATTGACTCGTAATAATCTCATGACTTACATTTACTTCCTTTAAGTCATTCAACTTATTCAAACTGAAATTACTTAGTTAAACTTAATCCCTTAAGTGTAACTCATCTATGGTAGAAGGACATTTTATGTCCAACTCATAGTTTATTCAAAGGGTTCATTCTGTCACCCCATAGTGATACAGTCCCTTGAATTCAAGTCCTCATAGTATAATTGTTTCATGCGTACAAGTCAAATATGTATCATACTTATAACATCATTATTACAGCAAGAAGAACCATGCTCTTAATGCCTTAAGGTTAGGTTCATTATACTTCTAACCCCATTATCATTTATATCCTTCATTAACACAATTCCATTTCATCGATGTACCTCATCATAAATTTAGATGGATAGATTTCATTACGGTATAATCACTTAGACCCCTTTCCCAAAGTGGATTCTTATATGTACTTAATAAGATTAAGTACTCGTGTGATTATTCCTATGGTCTGAAAACCATTATTACAATCATGTATCCCTTTATAGTTCATAGCATTCCTCATAAAACAGTCATGATTGTGTTGTTTCATAAAGATATAATTAGACACTAGTCATTCATGATTTAGATTCCTTAACATATGACTTGTTAAGTATAACTTACTCTTTATTTTTCTTAATTGAATGAATTCAGCAAATAAAAGCTACAACAACCAATGGTCATTTCATTCAATTCACTTGCAAGGTAAAGATCCCTATTTATTCCCTTTTGCGTATCCAGAGATTAACATTAATATTCCTTGCTACATAATAACAATGTAAGTGACATTTCCCTTAACTTTCCCAAGGTTATAAATTAATGCCAAGAAGTGAAGAAATGTAAATCAACAGATTACCAACAAGCTCACTTTCCAAGTAAAAGAACTATTTCATTGAAGACACCATTTCCTTTAGCTAATCCAATCAAGAAAGAATGATTCAAGCAACAACCTTCATCATTTCCAATTTAAGACGACATTTCAAGATGACAAGAAATAATCAAGTTCTTTCCATAGTTTACAAAATTGGCCTTAGGCCCTAGGCACTTATTCCCAAGAATAGTTCAGCAAATGAAACATAATCATTTCATCAAACTACATTTCCTCAAGCAATAGAATAAATGTAGCTTTCCATAAGTCTTCCTCTTTCCTTTTTATTTTTCACGAAACTTATCTGCAAAAGTGTTATCATCTGTCAGTTCATTTGAACTAAGCATGATAGAAACTAAATCCTTGGAACCATATGTTCTATCTAACAACTTCGAGAAGGAACACTACTTATTAATAGAAATCAGTCAAGGGTTTAGAAAAATCTTTTCCTATTTGAACAATTCAACAACATCATACTCAAGCGGATCACAACCTTGCAATGTTAGCATATAACAATCCAAAACAAGTCTGATTTCTATCAACTAGAAGACTTATTCACAATTCAATTCAAGTAATCATCCAAGTTCAGTCAACAAGTAATCCATAAACATGCAAGTATACATTCTCACTTACGCAATATCACACTAATGATGCAAAGCCAAGTATACCGATAAAGTAGATAGCAAACATGAGTAGAAATGCCTTAATCATGCAACCCATACTACATGATTAAAACATTTCTCTTGAGTCCAATTAGTTACATTCAAATTGAATTCAGTCAAACGTTCCAATGTTCTAAAGGTTGGACATGATCTATACAATTGGTTATAGAAATAACAACAACGAGCTCTCAAGGCCCAATTCCATTTTAGCCTATCAAACAAGAAACTAAACCAGAATAACTTGGCTTTAACCAAATTTAGAGTGCATGAGATGCATTGAATATATATAACATATATATAAATCATCAAGGAGATAGTGCAAGAAATGCAAGTATTCCATACAAGTCAGATAAAGAATCATATTAGTTCAAATACATCATTCAGATTTATAACAAGTGATTGAACTAAGGCAGAAAAGACTCACGACCAACATTCTAGAAAATTGATTAATGATATTTATGATCATCTTCATATGATCAAGTATCAAGAGGAGTTAGCTTTATCAACACTCAAAGGCAAGTCTGATAAATCATCTAATTGGTACATGCCGAGACCCCAACCTTAATTTTTTAAGGTAAGAAGAGAACAATGAATAACTTAAACATATTCAAAGATATAATATTTGAGCATACTTTTATCAAACTCAAATTCTACCTAAGACCCAAACAGTTCGTAGAAGGAATCAAAATAATCTTGGTAGCCATTAACTACCCTGGTTTGAACAGCCACCTTTGTTATGGCCAAAACAAACCAAACCACCTCCTATTCATTCAAATAGCAATAGAACCCAAACATTCTTACGACCTAGGCAAAAAAATATCCCATCCATGGTGCAAGGAATTGATCGACTAGTTCAATCAAATAACAATAAAAACATTTACTCAACACCTAGGGTGAACACGTTAAGTCATAGCGGTGAAAAATACTACCCCAAAGTCACGGTTCCTCCAACTCAACCACGGGTTTTCAAACTCGACAACCTTCCTTAAAACGAACATCGAAAAGGAGATAACCAAAGCTAAACCCAACTGGGTTCGAACAACCATTCCTCCCACCAAGGGTGTTCAAATCATTTACCCTGAATCCACAGTTACAAGATTAAAGGGTTCAATCATTCGAACCAAAATAAAACACAACCCAACCAAACAACTTTGGCACAAAAATGATACAGTCTTATTCGAACCAAAATAAAACTCAACCAAGCCAAACAACCTTAGCACGAAATGATATAATCTTATTCAACTGAGAAATCAAATTCAAGTTCGACCCACAACACAGGTCATCGTTTCCCAAAAATATAAGCAAATGCCATACCATAGCCATAGAAATAATAATACAGAGGTCGATAGCAACATTACAACCCTGATTTAAGAGTATCCACACATGCAACTAGAAAACAACATTTTATCCTTCCATTACAGTCAAGGAATTATTTACAAACATTCCAAAATAGACATGTGAAGAAAACCAACTTCATCACCATGATAAGGCCAAAATACAATGGCATGATCAAAAACTAGTTCCAACAACTACTTACCAGAAATAAGTTCCATTTTACCATGCAATAGTAAAAACTCAGAACCCCAAAATGCTTTCTGTAAAAAGAAAAGTTCTTGTCATGAATCAATTAGATAGAACATTTTTTGCAAGGGATTAGAACCTATCATGTCTAGTAGAGCTTCTCGAAGTCTTCTTCTAGCTCTCAGGATCCTTCTCCCAATTCCACGATATCTTCCACAAGATCGAAACGATTCAACAAAACTTTCCCCCTTTTTTCCACTTAGAATCCTCTCAAACAGTCTCTCAATGAACCAGAGGAGTAGAGATTCCAATAAACAGAAACAAGAACCATGTCAAAACTCAAAACCTTCATTCACAGAGTGAGAGAGAGAAAAGAAAAATGACCAAATGGAAACCCAAAACAAAAATATTTCCTTCGCCAAATCCGACATGTTTTCCCTAGGCAGTTTGGTGCATTTTTCCAAATCATCAATTCCTACCAAGATGGACCAAATTTCCCGCTCCCACTAACTTCCTCTATCTTCATTTTGGCTCACCACTAACTACCCAAATGACCATTTCCATGATCACATTTAGCACCACTTTTAGTAACTTGCCATTTTAATTTTTGGCTTGTCGTTAAGGAGTGTTGGTGGCCTGCCATTAATGGCATTGAATTCAAACTCTAGTACATGCAAGGGTGGCGGAAACCACCGACCCCAATTAAACATGCATCCATCCTTAATGCCACTCGAATTATTATTCGAGTTAAAATTTATAGTCTAAGTCCCCCTTCACCATTATAGGTTAGGGCTTAGGTTAGCTTAGTGACATCAAATTAGGCATAGATCAATTTAGGTTAGGTTCCCAAGCAACCAAAATAATCTACATGCCTTAGGTCTTAGGTTAGGTCATTAGAACCTTTAACGTTATTAGAATAATAGTAGTAGTGTAAGCTTAATAATTGTCACAACCAAATCTTACTGATAGAGTGATGTTTCCAAATGAGGTAGTACCACCTAAGCCAGCTCTTGGCACTTTCCAGCCCTGATTACGGGACTGAATCATAGGCAAACTAGAACAAGTCACTAGGATCAATTAGTGCAACATAGATAATCCAAAAACAATGAACAACTATAATTTCTAGAGTTAATCGAATTGTAGATCGAATTAAGGGAATGCCTCGGATCAATGAAACTGATCCGAGGTATGCTCTTAATCGATTCCCAATAATAATGATAATCAATCGTCATTGACTTAAAATAATTTTCCAAATTACCAGTTCACCAATTGGTCCCAAGAACAAAAATTAAACTTTCCACAACTACAGACATCATGTTCATTTCACAAACCAATAAAATAAACATCACAATTCAAGAGAGATTTGCAATTTAATGGATGATTAATTGCACAAATCTCTATTGAGATAAACATAAATCTAGAAACATGATTTAATCAATTCAACAACTCCATAAAAATCACATGTCAACGTTGAAATCCACAATCCAATGAGCAAGTATAGTTGAAAGGATGGTAGGGGCGGTACATAGAATGAGTAGATATGCTTGTTTTGGATATGTGGCACACTTTCCTTCCCTCTCCTACCTTCATTTGTTTCTCATTTCTCCCTCATAGAGATTGATCCCCCTTTTCTTGGTCCTATCTCCTCTTTCATAGCTTAGGATTTTACTTTCATGCATCTCTTTCTCCCTAGTCCTTATGAATGGTTAGATTAGGCTTAGATAGTTTTTATTTCAACTGTAGGAATATTTTTAGCATTAGGATAGGTAGAGGAACCAACCTTCTCTGGAGGTTTGTCTCAATTTACAAGTCCCACACTTGGAGACAGTCCCATGTTGGCCCAAAATTTTGATCTTTCATGATCATATCTAGGGTGCATTTTTGAGTGATAACAAGAAACATTCAATTTGGAGTTTGAAAAAAGATTAAGATTTTTTTATCTTAAGAGTTATGGAGTTACTCACATTCAAAAATGGCTTCGGGATCTTAAAAATGATTTCTCACATGACCAAAGCAGTGAGAGGAAGAATGAGGGGCACACTTTTGTGTCCCCTTTGTACATGGTGTAGTCCAAAGGCACTACATGGGTAATAAAATGTTTCATGGGGGTCCGGTCATGAAGAGGGGGCATGGAGAAAAGTTTTTGCAATATGATCTTGTTCTAGGAGCAAAAATAGTAACAGATGAGTTTCTAGAAATAAAAACACATGGGAAGCGCAATATTGTGTCCCACATGTCTCTTTGCACCTTGGTGAAATCCAAGTGGACAACATGGATGAGAAAATGTGTCATAGGTGCTAGCACATGAGAAGGGGTCAGTTAAAATGCAAGTTTGTGAATTATTTAGGTGTGAACATGATGAGCTTCAAGTTCATAAGTAGTTTTCCAACCTTAGGGTGCACTTTGGTGTCCCATTACATCATGTGGAAAATCCAAGGGGACGAAAATTTCTTAGAATTCCACCAAGGGGTTAGCTTATCATGAAAAGGGGACTTGGAAACTTAACTCCTTCATATGCTCTGCCTAAGACCTCAAGTCATGTTTTTAAGTGATGAAACATGAAAATGGATTGGGGAGTGCACTTTGGTATCCACTTGTCCTCTTTTCACCTAAGGGACAATCCAAGGGTGCACTAAGGCTGAAAAAGTGCACACAAGCCATTTTGAAATGTCGATATCACCCACCAAATGTAATTTAGGACATCCAAAGTGTTTTCTCCATCATGGGAGCATGGAATGGTGTTTTGAGGTCAAACCATATTTTATTTTGATTCCAAATCAACTGTTTATATCATCTAAGTGATTACTCGGAGCCAATTCTTCCTGTAATTTGATTTTCAAGGATCGGTCCACTTTTGACTCAAAGGGGAAGTTGTAGTGTCCTAGATTATCACAAAAGATTATTAAGGATTGGAAAAAATTGAAGTATCCATCATGTGGAGGGTTCTAATAGCTTTATATTGACTATTTTCTCCTCCCAAATCTTTCCAGAACTCCCACAATCATCCAGTCAAGTTAGCTTTCACCATTGGAACCTTCATTCCATGTGTCCAAAATGACCCGATCTTGATTGTTAGATTCCTAACTTAAATTTCTTCTTAAAAATTTCTCGAAACTACCTTGGATAACTTCATTTTTATCCTTTCAAACTCTAAGATGTCTCGAGTCTTCCTGTTAGCTTAGGAGGGTGTTCACTAGTTGCAAAATTGTCAAAAATGACCCTTTCTAGGCCTTTGGGGGTAGTTGTTCTACATTGAATCTCAGTGACTTCTTCAATCACCTTAGGCATGCATCCTGCACTTCAAACACAATTTAAAATCTTGTTCGCACATTCCTTTGAGCCAAAATGAGGATGAAATCGAGGATAGGTGAGCTAGAGGAAGGTTTTATAGTGACCGTGAGAGGAAATTTTCAAATTGGGGTTTAGTTGTCATGGCCAAAATTTTCAATTTTGCATGTTAGACATTTATCATGACAAAAATATGGATATCAATTTTGAAGATTGCAAAAACCAATTAGTAGAGCTATAAGAATGATAAAGTGTGATAAAAGGCACTAACCAGGACGTGATGTCATGGAGTTAGTGAGCCTAAAGAGATAGAGATAAATTACCAAAGTATCCAAGGTAGGAAGCAATGGTCATATAAACCCAAGTGGGAAGGATAAACCCAAACATGATGAAAGTGGAGAAAAATAATAGGTGATGACGTACATAATTTGAAGAATGTTGTTAAAGAGGTGTTATTCTTTGAATATTTCTTGGGGTTGTGTTTTTTATTTAAAGGGAGGTGGGCATCATGAGGTTCACCAAAATATGGTTTGGTGAGAGAAGTGGCTTCGTGAGATGCCTCAAAAGAAGTGTCAATCATGTGGGTATTATGGTTAAAGGTATGCATTCTTTCCAAGATGTGTTTGTAAAGAAGAACCTCTAAATGGCATGATTCAACATAAGATAAGATGTACTCTTCAATAATGATAGGTGAAGTAGAATGAGTTCTAAGTTATCAAAATCATGTCTCTCAAAGTCAAAGGAATTGTCACAAACCATGAGCCCCATTACACTAAAAGAGTATGGGGAGGATGAGTCTGTCAAGAGTTGTGCAATATCAAGATAATCATTTTTAAGGAGGTTACCAAACATGATGATGACTAGAAGAGAAAACATTATAAGGTGGTTCCTCAAATTCTAAAATGGGAGGAAATCGATCCTAATGTAGAAGAACTAGATGAATACAAAGTGTAATTACATTTGATAAATGATGTTTATTGATTAAGTTTTGTAATTCATTAGGTTCATCGTCATCCGAGTCGGCTAAAGTGACAACTTGGGGTATGGGATGCTAGGTGTTGTAGCGATAGTAGGAATGTGAAAGGTTTTTCCTACAAATGGGATAGGTATGTTCGAGGGCTTGGATCAACATCATATGTATAACGTTGATTTTTATGAATGAACATAATGCATTAATACCCAATAATGCGACTATGTGCATGCAATGTGTTTGATTGGCGATAAGAGATTGTAAGAAAGAGGGTGATCAAGTACCATGAGTTTGGTGTGAACGGTATTGGGTCCCATGGTGATGGGAAGATAAATGAAGACGAGTGGTTTTTGATGAGTTTTATCAAATCCACAAGTGAGTCAAGTGCGTTTAAGATAGTCGATAAAAAATCTAAGGTTTTGATGACAGAGAAGGAAGCAACATTTATTCTAGAGCCTTTATCCACATGACTCATCTTACTTGTGCATTGTGAATGATGACACCAATAAGTATTGGAGGATCATTGACATGGAATAATACTTGATCATTGATCATGTCATCTTTGGGAAATTCTATGGTTATGGATTTAGAATTTTTAGAGGGAATGGTAGCTTTGATATTATGGATTTTAGGGTTAGGGAAAGTGGGATAGAGGGAAGTTCCTCCACCTCATCAAAGGCATCCTCCATGTGATAGAGTTGTTGCATGTGGAATCTTTGATGTTGTGGAGAAATACACATAAGTTCCATCAAAGGGATTTTGCAAGTCATGCAATTGAGCTCATCTAGCAAATTCCATTGTGTCCTTGGAAAGGTACCATAACTATATTTAGGAGGATGAAAAGAAGAGGAGGGATTCATGGTTGGATGAGGCTTGTATGATTAAGAAACCTTATCCGAGGATGGTGGAATATATTCTATAAAGAGGTTGTCTTATGTGGTTTTGGGATGAGACTCGACTCAGCTAACATGCTCATCATTCGATTGCTCTTCAGAAGTATCAATGAGCTTTTAGGCATTAGGGGAAGGATTTTTGGATTTGTAAATGGGGTCCTTATGTAAACGCTTACGTTGGTAATTAACTTGAACCACATTGACAAATTGTGAATTGAGGCAGTTGTAATCATAAGACCTTTCAATATTACATATAAAGTGGTCCATAGGTTCTTTGTTAGAGTTGGTCCTCGATTGATGACATTTGTGAGCTTGCATGAGGGATTGATATTTCTCATATCATTCTTAGATAATACCATCGATATCAAATTGGGGTCTAATGAATAATTCAAGGAAGCCTTCTTAAGATCCATACAATCCTCATGGGAATGGTTGATAGTGGCATGCCACCAACAAAGAGGTCAAGATTGAAGGAAGTTGATTGTTTGGTAGAAGGAAAAATGTGAGGCATGGGGATAACTTGTAATAGCTCACCATGTGATAAAGGAAGGTGGTGTGGGTTATGAGAAATAATATTTTGAGTATCATTGTTTGAAGAGGAATGTGTAATAGATTTTCCTTTAATAAGTTCTTGAAAGCTAATGGATTTGGGCATGGATTTGAAGGTATTCAAAGGCTTAAATGGGTGTTCAAATTATCACATAAGGTGATCTTCCCGCTTGGCTTGTTTGACAACCTCTTCCACCATGGTGGGAGAGGAGGATTGAACCTTATATTAGAGATTAGGAACAAGAACCCTAAGGAAGTTTTGGAAAGGTTTTTACTATCAAAATAATGTTTTGTTTGATTAGATAAAAGCTTCCATTGCTTGATGAAATCATGAGCTGATTCATTAGGATATTATTTCAAGTTAATGAGGTTTTGAAAGGTATTTTTAAGAAGATCATGTTATTGGAACTCCTTCACTAAATCTTGAACCAAGCTCTCTAGATCAATATAAAAGTATGAAGGAATTTGATTGTACCATTCTAAAGCATCTCCTACAAATGCCTTTGCAAGGCACTTGGTTGTAGCATATGTATTGGTTTGAATCCATTCCTTATATGTGTTTTCAAAAAAATTAAGATAAATGGTTGGATCTATTGACCCATCTTAAGAAATGGTAGGAGATATCCCCTATATTCATAGAAGCTATGTAGGGAGTTAGGGGTTCATGTTACAATTTTTGAATACCTTATTATAGATTGGAGGAGCAGGGATGGGATTCATATCCAAAGGAAAAGGAGTTATTGAAGTTTCATTAGGACCTATTATAATCTAATTTGGTTTAGAGGCCATTTATAGGAGTTGATTTTACATTTGAAGCATCCTAGAAGTGGTAAAATATTGCAATGTGGTAATTTGATCCAACAACTTTATAATCATGAGATTAGGATCAAGTGGTAGATTAGGGCCACTAGAGGAAGAAACCTTGATATTACTATTGTGTAAAACAACTTGTGATTACTAGTTAGGGATTGATTCATTCGCGGGGAGGCTTGTCATGACTAATAGGTATAAAGTGATGTTTTAGGATTGTCTCTTCCATGAGACCCATACACTTTGGCAGTGTTGATTAATTTTCCTTCTTTGTTAGGTGTGTATAATTTATTATTGTTCAATTTTTATGGTTTATCTAGGATTGATTTGTTGAATTCCTCCCACATTACAATCCATCATTGTATATATAGATGGGATCAGTCGTGTTAGAGCACAAGGGCCAATGGTGTCAGAATATATAGATGGAATTGTAATTGTAAAGGAAGATGTGAATTGATGAGAAATAGGAATATCATTTTGGGGTTCTTTAGTTGTGATGGAGTAACAAGCAATTGTTTCTAGGTCTCCAATTCTATAAATGATGTAAGTCATGTTATTATCAAGATTTTTGATGATGTTGTCAACATGGTTTAGGTTGTTGAAAGTGTGCCCCATGGGATTTTCCCCAATTGCTAATGATGGCCAAAGATTAGAAAAGAAAATACACATGCAAGATCGGTCATGTAAGGGGATTCACACAAGGGTTGATGGCGTTGGAAATGAATACAAAAATAAAATGATTGATGTAAAACATGCATAAGATAAAGCAAAAAATTAATAGATCATAAGATTGTTGAGTAGAGGACCAAATTTGATTATTGGAGAAAGATAATATTAATCCCAAAATCGTAATAAAGAAGGTGGGCCAAAAATTGATGTTTTAATAAAATATTATTGTCATCAATTTAATAAAACAACCATTTATGGAAATAGAAAGTAAATTAAATGAATAAAAAAGGTATTTCATAACATCAATGTGTGGAAAGGTATTTTCTAAAAAGTGAATACATTTCAAATTATGCCCTTTTACTAAAAATGATGATTATGAATTTCTGAAAATTGTGCTAATATTTATGCAAAACAAAAGGAGATTTTCATTAAATTTATATAAAAATAAAGAAAAACCTCCGATGGAATTTAAAAATTCGTTAATGCAAGATATGAAATGAAAGGTGATTTGGCCTAAAATAAGCCCTAGAAAGAGACCCAAAGAGGAGGACCGACGTTGAGACCTTAGGAGAAATTATAAAAATCATAATTATGGTCCGTAATAGATGGAAATTTGAATACTACCTAAAATATTGATATGAAAACTTGGGACAACTAGATGTTGAGAAAAGTGATAATTATGATTCATGAGTACTTGGTGTGATGAAATGTGAAGACTCAATTGGGAGAGTGAGTAAGATTTTATGTCGGGATCACCAAAGTGTATGACGGGTAAAGAGAGGTTCCCAGGTTGGGTTCTCTAATGTAGGGATCAATCTAAGACCGATCACACCGTGCAGTGCGATATACAAAGGTGCTCAAGAAGCCTAAAGCCATACATTTAAAGGATATTAGCCCTATCCCTATGGTAGTTATAGGTTTTTAAGGCCTATAACCAACATAAAGATAGGTACTATTCTACTAGGATTATGAAATATAAGAAAGATAACCAGGGGTGGATGAAGCCAAGGGGTAGATAAAGCTAAGGTGAATAATAAAAATAAGAAAAAGAAATCTATCAAAGATAACATACATCTACTCTAATCTTTAACAATGACCAACATACAACAAACACTTGCAAAATAAGATATTAAGAGAGTTAAAGGTACTTACCTATAGCGTATGTGTGATTGTTGATGCGTAATCCTCCATAGAGACAACAACATCGAGAGAGAATAACTATGAGTGGAGAAGAGGAAATCTCAACAAAAAATCTCCAATCCAATCTCACTATGCTGACCCAAATGCAAAAGAGACAAGCTCCAATACTCCAAAGTCAACCAATAAGTGTGAAATAATGTCCGAGTAAGAGTAGATAAACAAGTGATAACAAAGTAGTTGAGAGAAAGTGGTGAAAATAACAAAAATTAATGGGGTGTATATATCTAATGCCATCGCCCATGGGAAATGGTGTCAATCTTGAGAAAACCCTAAGCTCAAAGGCTAAAAATCATTAGAATCAAAGGCCAAAAAATAAATGAGGTAAATGATAAAGGTCAAAGCGGCGAAAAACAAGGATAATAGAGAGAGAGAGAGAGAGAGAGAGAGAGAGAGAGAGAAAGTAGATAGACAAAGTGGGACAAGTAGACATAATGAGTGTAATGTGAGAACAAGGGAGAAACAAGGCATGTATAGGGTGACTAAAGCGATAGCGGCTATTGTCCATTTTGCACCCTTGCAAAAATTGAACTTAGATAGCCTCGAGAGAGTTTAAGCATGTTGTAGATGTGAAAGAAAATATGTGGCTAAAGGTGAATGTCGTCGAAGTCTCGAATCGTGTCACGAAGGATAGAACAAGGATGTAGATGTTTTTAGAAGGCGCGATACACAAATACAAAATCTGTGAAAGAATCAAAATCCACGGCCAGAGGAACAACAGTCACAACATATGTGGAAAAGTTGTGGAGGTCGATAAAAGTCACGTATCAAAGAAAAACATCAATTTCCCATGTGAAACTAAAAAGAGTATAAATTTTGATCCAATGATCTCGATCCTTGCATATCTTGAATCATTGGAGAAATCTTATCCTTCTCTATAGAATAAAATAAAATTTCCTTAATCAAATGGTGGTAGGTGGGAAAAGTAGAGGAAATCATCTCCTACACGCAAAAGATACACTTTCGGGTGGCATAACCACTAGAATTTAATGTAGTATGGGCACCCATTTCATCTTTAGCAAGAAGCGAAGGCATGGGGAAGTGGATTTTTAGAGGTGCTTAGATATTTTTAGATAATTTAATGAAAGTGGTTGGTTGGTAGGAGGAATTCAAATTTTCCTCTCTTTTCTCCTTCTTCATCTTCTCCCATTTTTCTATATATTGTAAAATGATGCTCAATTTTAATGTTGGATACTTTGGGAATGTGAGGGCATCATGTTGTGTTGTGAAAGTGTTCTAAAATTTGCATGCCTTAGATCATGACTCTGTGAATGTTTTGCATCTTCTTCCTGTATTGTAAAATATGTGCATGATCTTCAAGAAATTAAATATCTAATTTTGTGGCTTATTCCTGCCTTAGCTAGTGTTTTATTGTGTTTTCTTGCATCTTTATTTGCTCGTGGGTATGTTACATGTGTCGTTCTAGGATCTATATCTATTGTGCATCGTGAAAATGGGAATCTGGACACAATTTGGATCTATGGCTTTCATTTTAGCACTCTTCATCATTATTTTCTCCTATTTTCTTTCTTTTAGAAGTATTTTTCCCCTTATTTTTGGTGTGATTGCCTTCACTAGTTTAGGATTTTTGTCTTATGCATCTCCTTCTCACCCTGGTCCCTTGGAAAATTAGATTAGAGTTAGGTAGTTGCATTTCAATTCCTATAAGTAGCTTAGCATTAGGAGTAAGTAGAGGAAGTCGGCCTTCTCCGGAGGTCTGTGTCGGTTCTAATCCCACAACTTGGAGACAATCCCATGTTGCCTAAAAACCCTAGATTCTTGTAATTAAGGAAGGGTGCAAAGTTGAGCTCCAATAGTTTATGCACGCCCCATATGACCCTTAGAAATTAATATTTCTAGTTTTATCAAGTTTGGGTGTGTATCTTGGTGAAACTTTAGACTTTGGAGGCTTTACAACAACACATTTGGTGACTCCATTCAGAAAATCAATTATTTTTAGTAGTAATAGTGGTTCAAGTTCATGAGAAGGATTCAAACAAGTTTTAAGACAAGAGAGGAAGGAAGATTCTAATATTTGCAGGTTATCTCCGAGCAAAGAAAGGAGTGGAAGGCAGGTTCAAAGATCACCATCTCCACCAAAAAGAACATTTTCAGCTCCTCCTCCCTGGTAGGCCCTTCTTGCAATCAACAAGAGTTCTTAGACCTACTAGAATGGTTGCCTGACAACAACAAAATCCATTTTTTTAATTTCACTAGTAGCAGTCCACTTTCCTAAATGCTCAAAATCTTATTCTCTGTAGAAGCCTAAAAAATATCCCATTTTTCACAGGAGAGAATCATACCCTAGTGATCACATTTAAAAAATTACAAATGTTTGTGTCATACATGAAATTATTGAGATGGATGTAAAGTAAGGATTTTAGCTTTTTCTTTCAAAGGAAAAACTTTAAGGTTGCTTGAAGCCTAACGGCAAGTTCGGTTCGTAATTAGAATGAGTTATGTACAACTCTGTGTAATCAATTTGGAGAAAGAGAAAATAACTTGTCTGTTAGAATGATTGATTACTATCAAGAGAGCTCTAAATGAACAAATGGCGGATTTCAATTTCAGATTTTAGAGAACATTGGGACGAGAATTCCAATCCTGTGAGACCTATAGCAGAAGGTGCATTTCTTTATTTTTGAAAGCTCTTAATTCTGATATATTTGTCATGATACAATCTATGGGAGGGATAACTCCAAGAGCCTATGCAATTACAATTAGAGCTAAAAATAGTTTGATACAAGCTAGGAAATTAGCCCCTAGGCCACCCATGCCCTTGTATCCTAAATTTCCCAAGCTGCCCAACCTTCTATTGCTCATATCCCGAGAAAAATATGCAACCCATCACTTCCACATCTTAGACTCTTGCACAACAAAAGGAAGATGAGGATATGAAAGATTTAATCATAAATTTGACCAAAAATTTATATCCTTAGAGAAACAACAAGCCTAATCCTATAGGAATTATCAAAACTAGGGGCGATCTTCAAACCAGGATATCATGTCATATAGAAATCAGCAATCTAATAAAAGATATGAACAGAATCATCAAAATAAGAAATGGTTGGGTCAAAGTTCCCCTCTTCCATTGGCAACTCCTCCTCCAAAAGCACTTCCGCCCTAGCTCAATCCAAGCATTCGTTCTATACAAAATAATATGGTTCAAGAAATAGAGTGGTGTTTTCCATGCAATCGCCACATAATCAATTGGGTTGTGAAAGGGCAATGCACCTTCAAGCATACATGGTTCAAGGTTCTTCCAATCAGCAAGAACCACTTCTAGAGGCACCCATTTCAAATGCAAAAGTAGTCCAAGAAGCCAATATTGATGTTAATCTCATGTTCTTTGGAGCTGAGGATCTCTATGTGGTCAATCAAGTGGCGGGTAGCTCTAACAACCCTCAAATCAGCATTGTTGATAATATGTAGCACAAGAAAAGGATGCTTAGAATAACAACCTTCATCTTCTGCAAGACAAAGCAATGTCACAGCTAAGGAGAAAGAAGTCGTGTTGGATAAGAACAAGTTTCTTGAATTACCTAGTAGATTTGTCTTGGACAAAGAAATTGATGTTCAATCAAAACCACCTATCCAAAATTCGCAACAACAAAAGGATAATAACATGTCGCAGATGCAGAGAACTGTGGGTCTTCCATTTAATATTGTTGAACAAATGAAAATACCAATGTAAATGTGACAATGTGGGATGCATTAGCTATTCCATTACTGATGTGATCTACTATGTGAAGCCCTCAACCAATTGCCTCAGGCGGATCTAATGGTGTAGAAATCCCATGCCGCGATCAATGTCTTTCAACCAAAGGAGAGCTAAGTAAGTAAAATTGTTAAGACCCCACCCTTTTACATGTCATTAATTGTGGGAAAAACATTTTTCATAACTATATGATAGATTCAAGGGCTAGTACCTTTGTAATGCCTAAGAAAATTGTTGATATCCTAGGTCTCTAGTACAATCCTATGTCTAAGGGAGTTTTGCAACTTGATGGATCAACTGTGGGTGTATTGGGAGTGATAAAAGATCTTGAGTTAACCCTCCATTCCTGCCCAAGCCTCATCATCATGCATGACATTTCAGTAATTGACTTGCCTCCCATGTTTGCCATATGTTTGTCTAGAGACTTCACTACTAAGGTTGGTGGTTATTTGTCTTTATATTGGACTCACATGCTTTTGAGAACTAGATATGGTACAAGGTTTACAATACAAGTTGAGCCATATTTTCCTACCATATTGAGTCATATGATCCCACTCCTATCCAATCAAATTTCCTAATACAAGAAGAACATGAACAAGAATTAGTCTCAAATGAGCAGATTATTCCCCTTTCCATGTCTCGATTCTAAATGAATGGGAAAAGAGAAACCATAAGTTTGATCCCTATGATTAAGAGCTTAAAACCTTCGAGATTGGTCTCAAAGTACCTATTGCATTGACTAAGAAGACTCTGTGATACCCACAACATTCAAACAAGAAAAGGGAACTACTTACGGACTATGGCAGATGTTTTTAAGGTTTTAGAAGAAGAAACGGAGCTAGCGTGGGTGTTGTGCTCATCTCTTCAAAGAATGAGAAATTAGTTTTTGATCATTGACTATAGTTTGCATGTTCAAACAACGTGGCAAATTACAAAGCATTCACCACACATAGTTTTCTTGATGGTTATTCTAGTTTCAACCAAATCAAAGTGAAGGAACGAGATCAATATAAAACCACGTTCACCACCAAATGGGGAACGTATACATATCAGAAAATTCCCTTTGGCTTATCAAATGTAGGTGCCACATTCCAAAGAGCAATGAATATTGATTTCAAGGGGTATATCAATGAATTCATTCTTGTTTATCTTGATGATATCACTATTTTCTCAAAGGACAATCGGGATCATATCAATCACCTTGAGCAATTATTTAAGAGATGCAGGGAATTTGGTGTGTCCCTCAATCCTAAGAAATGTAAATTTTGCAGTCCCTAGGGGTAGGATTTTGGGGATCATTTTTTTAAATGAGGGCATTGTCATTAACTGGAAATAATTTCAGCCTTCCTAGATCTTTCCTTGCTAGTTCACAAGAAGGCCTTGCATTCATTCCTTGGAAAAATAAACTTTATTAGGTGTTTCATTCCTAACTTTGCAGGTTTTGTCAAGTCTCTTAATCTCATGCTCAAGAAGGATTCAATTTTCAAGTGGACCACGAGAGGAAAACAACTTTGATAAGATAAAGAAAGAGATTGTTCAAGGCCCTACATTAATCGACCCTAAATATACCAAAAATTTCAGTCTATATGCTTATGAAGTAGAATCTAGCATTGTCGCAGATTTTAACTCAAAGCAAAATGATCAAGGACTGGAGCAAGCCAGTGGCCTTCTTATGTCAAACACTAAAGGATTATGAGCTCAAGTACAACCACATTGAAAAACAAGTGTTTTCCATCATGAGAGCTCTTAAGAAATTTAAAAGCATGATTGTTGTTAGCCGCATCTAAGTTTTAGTATCACATTCTTGTGTAAGATACTTCATCATGGGAGCAGAAATTAGTGAGAAAAGAGTTGGATGTGTAACTAAAATTATTGAGTATGATGTGACCATCAAAGCCACAACATTGGTGAGAGGAAGGGAATTGTGTGAGCAAGTTGGCTTTAGATGCTCAACCAAGAATCTTCCTTCATGAATGAAGAGCCTTTAAATGGTGATGTAGGATGGCAAAAGGATGAAAGAAATGTATAGAATGGTCATAGTTGGATGTTGATATGACTAAGTTCTTGTCTACTGGTGCATACCCTCTTGCCTTAAATAAAGTAAAAAGAAGACATTTGAGGTTGTGATCTATTCCTTGTGTATTGATTAATGGCATATTGTTCAAAATTAATATTGGTGGAGTGTTTCTTAGGTGTATTGAAGGTGAGCAATGTGACAAGGTTTTGGCCAACCGAGTTCAATGATGGTTTTTCGGGTGGACGTTTTTCTGCTAAAGCCATGATCCTAAAAATTATAAAATTAGGATATTTTTGGCCTACGTTGTTCACTGAGATGCTCACAGATGGGTGAGGAAGTACAAGGAGTGTGTGCTCTTCACCGGAAAGAAAAGATTGACGGCTCTCCCACTTCATCCATTTCAGGAAAATCAGTCATTTACACAATGGGGTCTTGACTTCATTGGTTTGATCAATCCGCCATCCAGTGCTTAGTAAAAAATGGGTCTTAACTACAATAGATTATTTCACCGATGGACGGAAGCCGTGCCATTGAAGGAGGCTAATGTCGACATCCCGACTTTCTTGAAGAAATTGTTACAAGGTTTCACATTCTCGCAAAACCATCATTTCTAATAACGAAAAAGCTTTCTTTGGATCCAAGATTTCTAATTGAGCTTTGGGACTTAGGATTTATCTTAAAACTTCTTCCAATTACCACCCCAATGTAATGGATTGGTGGAGTCTACTAACAATAATCTAATCAAGATCATGAAGAGAACAATAGATGTTAATTAAAGACAATGGCACACAAAGGTGATAAATGCTCTTTGAGCGGACATGATTACAACTAAGAAAGCTATTGGTACTTCTCCTTACAAATTGGTGTATGGCAAAGAAGCTAGACTTCCCTTGTCACTATGAGAATATAAGACTTATTTATAAGGTGTCTAAGCTGGTTGTAACTACATCAACCATTGTGTAACTATTTCATTTATAATAAATAGATGGACACATGGTCCCAAATATGTGCAATCCGCCTTCTCTTTATTTCTTCCTTGTATACGTCTTCTAACAGTGGTATCGTGAGTGAGAGCAAGCCAATAAAGAGAAAAGGGTAGAAAATCGCCACATACGGTTGCGAAATCACGAAGCATAAGGAGAAAAACGAACACATTTTCATTTTTTATTTTTGATAGAGATCTAGGGCATCTCGAAGTGGAGGACACAGTTGCAGATATAAGTTGTATTATTCAAAGAAGAATATAGTCAATTCAAATAAGAACATAGTCGTAGAGAGGGCGAGTCATGTTTTTTTACAAGACAAGTTCATTTTCATGAAAGCAGAAAACATATGGTCATGAATAGTGAATGAAATCAAGGGCACGCTCATGTTCGTGAAGGCAGAAAACGTAATCGCGAGTACCAGATTGCAAACACAGACGTAGGAGTCACCAATCTGGAGCACAAAGTAAGTCACAGGATGGCACATTTTTCAAGAAAATAACACTATTTTCAAGCACGAAATAAGATGCAAATAGAATCACGATTCACAGTCACAAAAGGTCATTACAATTAGCCATTACAATCACGAATTGCAAGGGCATAACGATGATCATAGTGAAACCCTATGTTAGGGCACATAACTATGTAACTAGTATTTTATTTCATTTTTTATCATCCATTTCCAAAATACGCAGTTGTATTTATTCTATTTTATTAATATGGAAATGCCCATAGAAAAATATTCTACTCCAAATTTTCATACATGGAGAGTGAAAATACAAATACAACTTATGAATAAAAATTTGTGGGGCATTGTAAACAAGACAGAGACAACACCTACCAATGCATCGAAATTGTGAAAATGGAAAAGCAGAGATGATAGAGCGAAAGCTATTATTGGTCTTGCTCTCTTTGACTCTGAACTTCATCATGTAGACCTAGACAAATCATTGAAGGAAATTTGGGATACTCTAAATAAATTATTTGAAGCGAAAGCGAGAAAAAGCCAAATTTTCCCTAAAACTTCAGTTATATAGGTTCAAAATGGATGAAGGGGTCTCTATCTCAAGCCACGTCAAATTCAATCTCAATCTCTAGATGATATGATGGCAGCTCTTCTAGTGAGGAAAAAAACTACGAGAGGATGCATGAGGTCATTCCCAGAAGAAAGTGCATTATATTCCGTAACTAGAAAATATCGTAGAAGATCAGATAAAGATAATTAGGAGATTGCATGTCATTATTGTAAGAAAAGAGGTCACATAGCATGGGATTGTCGTGTTCGGGCCAATGATGTGCACAAGGGTAAATTCATATCAAATACAACCAATATAGCCATGGTTGAAGACCCATCGGATGCAAAAGGTAGTGAGGACAGTGACGAATATGCAATATAAAGATGCTTTAAACTTTGAACTCAAGAAAGGATATAGAGTAGATGAAGCTCAAGTACATATGGTTACTCGGATAGTTTGGGAGTCCGTGGATCTCGGGAATTTACCCTTACGAGGGTCATGAGACAACTTGATGGAGCTTGTGGATGGCTCAGTATGGATGGTTGTCCAATAATTCGGGAGATCTATGATTCGGGAGTTCATGGAGGTGGAATCTAGGAACTCAGAAATTCAGCTTAGGAGCTACACCTTTACGAAGGTCACGAAGTAACTTAATGGAGCCCTACCTTATCATAGCATTTCTTTCAAAGTGAAAGTGTTTGAAGATTACATGGTTCTATTTTGTTCTAGTCTTGTTAGATAATTTGTTTTTTTTCTTTATGTAGAATAAGTCTTAAGAGGAGGTATGAGAATTTAAGAATTATTTATAAGGTGCCTAACTACAAGTTGGTTGAATCGGTTGAACTACATCAACCATTTTGTAACTATTTCATTTATAATAAATAGATGGACACAGTCTCAAATGTGTGCAATTTACCTTCCCTTTATTTCTTCCTTGTATGTCTTCTAACAGTCATTTGAATTAGCTCAACAACTGGAATTTGAAGGTGTAGATCAAAGAGAGATTAGAATGGCAGAGTGGTAAAAGCTGGAGGAAAGCAAGCAATACCGTCATGATCAAATTGAAACAACATCAGACATCAACCAAACAATGGTTTGACAAGAAAGCTAGAGATCAAACATTCAAGGTTGGAGATCTAGTTTTGAAATGGGACGCAAATCGAACTAAACCAGGAGACACTCCAAATTTGATGCAATCTAGAGTGGGCCATACATCATCACCGCAGAAGGTGGCGAACTCTTTCGAGTTATCTGATCCCGATGGGAATGTGCTTCAAATCCTAGTCAATGGGATTCATCTCAAACCCTCTCATTAAGATATTTCATTGCATCTTGTACATAGTAGTTTAGAATTTCAATTCCTCTAAGTGCTTTCAACACATTGTTTTGTTGGTAGTGTAGGTTTCTTTCCCTAAGTGCTTTACACAGTCTTGTTGCTTGAGGATGTTCTCATGCACAGTTTTCATCATGTTCCCAAGGTTGTTGTAGGAAGAGGTTAGAGGTATCAAGGATTAGTTGCACTCATCTTAGAAAATCAAATGCAAAGCAACTAAATCAAATTTGGAAATATAAGTTCAAAATCGGTTCAGATTTCAAATTTTCAGGATGACTCCATAACTAATGGATGTCGCAGAAACTCTACCGATCGATTCATCCAAAGAGGTAGATGTTCCCTCGTGAGTCACGAAAAATGTTGTCCATTTCTTCACCCTTGCAAAATTTGAACTTAGATAGCCACGAGAGAGTTTAAGCATGTCATGCGGATGTGAAAGAAAAGTCGCGGCTAAAGGTGAATGCCTCGAAGTCCGAATTGTGCCACGAAGGATAGAACAAGAGGCGAGGATGTTTTTAACAAGTGTGATACACAAATACAAAATCCATGAAAGACTCAAAATTCGCGGTCTTAGGAACAATAGCGCGACATATGTGGAAAAAACGTGGAGGTCAAAAAAAAAAAAAAAGCTGCGTATCAAAGGAAGAAAAAAGTTTTCCATGGGAAACTAAAAATGGATATAAATTTTGATCCAATGATCTAATCCTTACAGATCTTGTTCATTGGAGAAATTTTAGCCTCTTCTACCCAATAAAATCAGATTTCCTGAATCAAATGGTGGTAGGTGGGCGAAGTAGAGGAAGGCATCTCAAACACACAAAGATACACTTTCGGGTGACATAACCACTGAATTTAATGCAAAGCATGCATGCCCATTTCGTCTTCAAAGAAGGAAAAAGCCAAGTGGATTTTCAAAGGCATTTAGATATTTTTTGAGAATTTAATGAAGGTGGTTGGTGGAAGGAGGAATTCAAATTTCCCTCTCTTTTCTTCTTTTTCTTCTTCTTCCATTTTTTTGTATCTGTAAAATGATGCCCAAGTTTAATGTTAGATACTTTGGGAATGTGAGGGCATCATTTTGTGTTGTGCAAGTGTTGTAAGAGTTGCATACCTTAGATCTTGACTCTGTGAATGTTTTACATCTTCTTTCTGGGTTGTAAAATATGTGCATGATCTTCAAGCAATAAAATATCTGGTTTTGTGGCTCATTCCTGCCTTAGCTAGTGTTTCATTGTGTTTCCTTGCCTCTTTATTTTCTCGTGGGTATGTTGTATGTGTCATTCTAGGATCTATATCTATTGTGCATCGTGAAAATGGGAATCTAAAAGTGGTTTTGATCTGTGGCTTTCTTTTCTACCCTCTTCATCATTGTTTTCTCCCATTTTCTCTCTTTCAAAAGTATCTTTCCCCTTATTTTTGGTGTTATCACCTTCTCTAGTTTAGGATTTTTTTTATGCATCTCCTTCTCACCCCTGGTCCCTTGAAAAGTTAGAGTAGAGTTAGATAGTTGCATTTCAATTCCTAGGAGTAGCTTATCATTGGGATTCAAGACATGAAAGTCGTCCTTCTGCGGAGGTGTGTTAGTTCTAGTCCCACAACTTGTAGATAGTTCCATGTTCCCTCAAAACCCTAGATTCTTGTGATTTAGGACGGGTGCTAATTTGAGCTCCAAAAGCAACATCTCTCAAATGTTGTGGTCTAGCACACATGACCTAGTCCGATCATACCCCAATCCCGTAAGGAAAATATATTTAGTGCTCACATATTATAGAAATTAATAATCGTGAGAAATATAATGTATCGTGTTTTTATATGGTTACTGAGTTGTTTCAACAACTCACTTAACTTAGAGGACTTGTTATTAGGCAACATTTTAGGGATTGTGAGTTGTTGGATTTGACTTCTCATATTTAAGAGATGAAGTTCTTATATATTATAATCTCGTCTGATTATTGAATATAATATTACTTACTGTGAAAAGCTCGTACCTGGCATTTGGCATCGAGCTAGGTGATTATCCGGGGAATAAAACTAAATAGTGGTTAATGTTAATGTATTAATCAGCACCTGCCCTATTTTATGGTTTCTAGATCATATGTTGAAGTGTGTTTAGGTTGATCTATATGCGGAAGAAAGAGAACCATAACAACGAAGTGTTAATCAAAGGATCAAGCGCAACTGCAAAGAAGAGAAATAAGCCACATCCAGCCTTCGTAAATTTAAAAACATTAAAAGTGCGGTGAATAGACCACATTACAAGGCTTGTTATTATATGTATTGGTGTCTGTGACCAAGCAACAAGGGAATAAGAAAACTATAATTTGAGAATGTCACTTTGTCTCACCAATCACCACTGTTCCATTCAAAGTCTAAGCACACATTGTGTGCTACGCCTTAACCTATTGCTTGTATTAGGATATGAGTAGCTGACTTGTGGCTTACCATATCATTTATACTTTCTCATGCTTAGTAGGTTGGCCTTGGTGTTGGCCATAACACATGAATAATGTATATAGGGGATTTTAGGTAGTAGTTCATCATCATTTAGAGCATTTGAGTCTTATTGTATGGTTTGGAGATTACCCCTCGAAGTGGCGCAGCCTATTCTAATTGCATATTGAGATCATTATTCTATAATATTGTGTTATTTGGTGTTATATTTTGCTCATGATCTGAATTATACAAGTAATTTCATTACAAGTGGTATCAGAGCTATGATCTGGGCAAAAATTAGGGCCAAAACCCTAATTTTTTGTTTCCACCATATATTGCAAACCAAAGTGAATTGGTGGGAGATATTTTTACTAGAGTTGCAAAACATTTCAAGTAAGGTTCCCTGAAAATTTCAAACTTTTTTATTTATTTTGCAAAAGTTATTACAAATTTAGGGTTTTTCATAAAATCGCTCCCTAGGGTGCAAATTGTGAAATTTTTTCAAATTTGTTACATTTTTGGAAAAAAAAAAAATTATTTTGGGTTTGTTCTTTAAGTTTTTTTATATTTGGCCAAATTCATATTGAAATATGAAACCCTAAAATTTGACTGTGATCCCTACATCCTACTATTTTGGGGCATCATGGCGGGGCCTTCCACAAGAGGAAAAAAGAATCCCATCACTCCGGGTAAAACACTAGAAAAGGATGAGATATTTGTTGAGGAGTTGGAGATAGAAGATATAACTACAGATTCCTCAGGGTTAGGGTTTACTTCGACAGACCACAAATTAAGCCAACTTGAGTTTAACCTGAGAGACCTCAAATCTCGGGTGGCCAGCAAAGAAGATGTGGATAGGATTGGAAAAAGATTGGAGGATTTCATGCAAAACTTCAGTACATATATGATGGGTAATCATACTTATGTCAATCAAGGTGGATCCTCAGGTCAACATAATAGACACATGAGCCAGAGTGGATCTTCGAGTGTGCACAATCCAAATACGAGCACTTTGCAAGCCTATACTATGTTTCCAAAAGTGGAGATGTGTAAGTTTGATGGAAAGGATCCACTCAATTGGATCAACCAAATGGAGAATTTTTTGAACTACATCAGATTCCACCAGGACAAAAGGTGACCATGGTAGCTTTGTATCTCAAACCTGACCAATTCATCTAGTATCGATGGTTATGTGCTCAAAGGCAGAAGAGTGGTCTCAATGTTACATGAATAGTGTTCACTGAAGAGTTGCAATTACACTATAGTTCTAGTGTGTCAGATAATTACTTCAGCCAATTAGCAAATTGAGACAAATAGGATCTATTAAGGATTACATTCATCACTTCCAAAACCTTTCTCTATGGGTGGAAAATATTACTGAAGAGAATCTGAATGACCTATTTCTTGGGGGTCTTAAGGATCACATTGAGAATGAGGTGTGTATGTTTAATCCTCAAAAGGTTTTTGATTTGATGATTATGGCAAGAAGGGCAGAGGAGAAATTTGTTTCAAGTAGGAGACAACATTTCACTTATACCAGAGATCGCAACACCTTGGCCCCTAAGACTCCTCGACCAGTTAGATTGACACCTCAACAAATTGAAGAAAAAAAAAAGAAAAAGGTTTATATTTTAAGCTGTGACAATAAATTTGGATCGGGACATAAATGTGCTTTGAAAAGAAGTTCCACATTGATGGGCCTAGTGAAGATGAAGAGAAGGATGAAGATTCAAAGTCAAAGGTCTTGGTTGAGCCAGGAGAGGAGGAGTCGGGATATCCTCACCAACAATCTCATGCCATGTAATTTCAAATATTAGCACCCCCAAACCCTAAAGGTGGTTGGATTCCTAAAAAAACAAAGGGTCACAGTGTTGATTGATTCAGGAAGTACTCACAACTTTATCAATCATAAGTTAGCAGTGTGCCTAAACTGCTTCATTTATCCAACTCCTAAATGTCAAGTAATGATTGTTGATGGAAATCTTTGTTACTTGTTCGGAAAATGCCATAAAGCATTAAGCTTGCCATGGGATATTACATATTAAATAGTCCCATGTATGCCATTTCTATGGGAGGAGCAGAGACATTGTGTTATGGGTTCAATGGCTTACCACTTTGGGAACCATTGAGATGAACTTCCAAGACTTGTTCATGCGATTTCAATCGAAGGAAGGACTTTTGAGTTAAGAGGCTTAAGAGCAGCGAGTCTCCACAAATAGTAAGTTCTCATCGGATACACAAAATGCTAAAAAGGGTCCAGAGGGATTTATGCACAACTATTTTCATTAGAGGCTCATCATTCTAAGGACATTATACCATCAGATATGCAAGCAATGTTGGATGCACACTCTGTTGTATTTGAAAATATACCAAAGGGCTTACCTCCAAAGAGAGATCATGATCATGTTATTCAGTTATTACCAGGAAGTCAACCGCCTAACATCAGACCTTATAGGTACCCATATGTGCAAAAGAGTGAAATTGAAAAGATTGTACAAGAGATGTTGGAAGCAGGAATTATCCGTCATAGTCAGAGTGCTTATTCTTCTCCAGTAGTGATGGTACGGAAGAAAGATGACATGTGGCGCATGTGTCCTGATTATAGGGAACTTAATAAGTACACAATCAAAGATAAGTTTCATATTCCTGTAATTGATGATTTGCTTGATGAGTTGCATGGTGTTGTTTATTTTACAAAGCTTGATCTTTGTTTGGGATACCACCAAATCAGAATCAAGGATGAGGATGTTCATAAAACTGCCTTTTGGACACATGAAGGCCATTATGAATTCTGGTAATGCATTTTGGACTCACAAATGCACCTTCTACATTTCAAATTTTGATGAATTCTCTTTTAAGTCATTCCTGCAGAAGTTTGTCTTAGTGTTTTTGATGATATATTAATTTATAGCAAAATATGGGAGGAACATTTGCATCATGTAAATAAGGTTTTGGAAACCCTTGAGCAACATCAACTTTATGCAAAACCCTCTAAGTGTTCTTTTGGACTCAAGGAGGTTGAATATTTGGGTCACATTGTCTCTCATGAAAGGGTTAAAGTGGATCCTAATAAGATCAAAGCCATGATGGAGTGGAAGGTTCCAAAAACCCTAAAGAATCTACAAGGATTTTTGGGGCTTACAGGTTATTACCGAAGATTCATAAGGCATTATGGAAGCATATCTGCACCTCTCATAACTTTATTAAAGAAGGACTCCTTCCATTGGAGTGAGGATGCAACCAAAGCATTTGAGCAACTAAAGGAGGCCATGTGCACCACTCTAGTCTTGGCTACTCTAGATTTTTCCAAAACATTCATTGTTGAATGTGATGCATCAAGGGTGGGTATGGGGGTAGTTCTCATGCAAGAAGGCCGTCCTATTGCCTTTTTGAGCCATCAATTCAAAGGTAAGAATCTTTCCAAGCTGACTTATGAGAAGGAAATGCTAGCCATACTTCATGCAGTAAAGCAATGGAGACCATATCTCATAGGAAGACACTTTAAAGTGAAGACAGATCATGATAGTCTGAAATACTTCTTGGAGCAGCATTTATCATCTGAAGAACAACAAAAATGGGTCTCCAAGATGTTGGGATATGATTTTGAGATTATCTATAAGAAAGGGAAGGAGAATGTAGTTGCGGATGCTCTGTCACGGAAAGATGAATCAACTGCAGCCTTGTTATGTGCCATATCCATATTACAAGAAGATTGGATAGATGAGGCAAGGTCCGAATGGAGAAATGACCCAACCACACAAAACCTCATTCATCATCTCCAGAATGATCTAAGCATGTCTAAATAATTTGTATTGAACTCCACTCATAAAAATAGATTATAAAGATAGATTATATTTATGTAAGAACTCCACTCATAAAAATAGGATTCTATCTAAGCTTCACTCTTCTCCGGTAGGGGGCACTCTGGATTCTTAAAGACTTAACATCGAGTCAAACAAGATTTCTTTTGGGAAGGTCTCAAAGGGGATGTCCAAAAATTTGTGGCAGAATGCATGGTTTGTCAGCAAAATAAGGGTGAAACAGATTCGATCCTCGGAGTCTTCTACAACCTTTATCTATTCCTATCCAAAGTGATGGGAAGAGGTGTCCATGGACTTTATCACGGGATTTCCTAAATCTAAAGGAAAAAATGTCATCATGGTTGTGGTGGATAGACTCACCAAATATGCTAATTTTTTTGCATTGGCACACCCATTCTGCAAGCACCCAGAAGAATGACCTTCATGGACACGATTGAAGCTTCATGGAACACCGAAGATTATAGTAAGTGATCGATACCCGATATTTACTAGTAATTTTTGGACTGGTTTATTCTCATGTTTGGGTACTCAGTTAGCTCGTAGCTCTTCTTATCATCCCCAATCTGATGGGCAAACAAAAGTTGTAAATAAGTGTTTGGAGGGATATCTTCGTTGCTTTATGTCAGATAAACAAGCAAGATGGGTCCAATGGTTGCCACTTGCAGAATGGTGGTATAACACTTCCTTCCATACTTCATCTAAAATGTCTCCTTTTTTGGCACTCTATGGGTACCATCCACCATCCATCACATCATCATTGAGAGGACAACCACAGGTTAGAGCAGTAGAAGAACACATTCAGTATCAACAAGAGGTCCTCTCTAGTCTTAAGGAGAACTTGGTCATGGCACAAAACCGCATGAAGCAACAAGTGGTCAACATTGCCTGAGTAAAGGCATTTTGAAGTCGGTGATTGGGTTTTTGTGTGGTTACAACCATATAAGCAAATGTCTTTGAAACAACAACAAAAGGATAACAAACTTTCGCCGAAGTATTATGGCCCTTATCAAGTATTGCAGAAGATTGGTATCGTAGCATACAAATTAGAACTTCCACAATCAACCAAAATACATCCAGTCTTTCATGTTTCTTGTCGAAGAAAGTAATTGGAAGAGAGTATAAGCCCAAATAGTGTTTCCGAGCTCGATGAGGGAGAGTCATCTTGGAACTCGAATGCATCCTTCAAACATGCACTAAAAGATTGAAAACACGGGTTATTACCGAGTACACGATTAATTGGAAGAATATGGACAATGAAGATGCAACATGGGAAGATATGACATTCTGCAGCAAAGAACACCCAGAGCTTCTCAACATTGGGGACAATGTTGCTTTGAAGGAAGGGCATGCTACGCCCGTAACCTATTATTTGTATTAGGATATGAGTAGCTGACTTGTGGCTTACCATATCATTTATACTTTCTCGTGCTTAGTAGGTCGGCCTTGGTGTTGGCCATAACATATGAATAGTATATATAGGGGATTTTAGGTAGTAGTTCATCATTATTTGGAGCATTTGAGTCTTATTGTATGGTTTGGAGGTTGCCCCCTCGAAGTGGCGAAGCTATTCTAATTGCATATTGAGATCATTATTCTATAATATTGTGTTATTTGGTGTTATATTTATGCTCATGATCTGAATTATACAAGTAATTTCATTACATTGTGCATTGTTCTCGCTTACTCAAAGCCACATATTTTTTTCCGAATATTATGGCAATTTGTATCTGTTGTTGCAGACTCAAAGCACCTGGATGCGAGATCAGCTTCTAGGTTGATCACTCTAGCATCCAAGATGATTGATTTGCACAACATGGAAATCTCTCCAAGTGTGGGGACTTGAAACCGAGAGAGGAATCTCATTAGAGGTGGTTCCTCAAACTTCTCTGATTTAGATCTATATTTTTGCAAAACTACAGAGGTTTAAAACCTAATCCTACTCTAAAATCCAAGGAGACAGAGATAGAAAGTGCAAAAATGAAACTAAACTAACATGTGATACACCAAAGGAGGAGTGGTGAACACTTCTTGTTCTTCAGATAGACACATATCATAAAATGCAACATAAAACATCATGCATAAGTTGATAAGATGTAATCAAAGGTCTAAAATGAAACAAGCAACACAAACAGAGGACTGAAAACTGATCACAGAGCCTGTATTGTCATTTCCACTATCAAAACCCTTGTATTACAACATCAAAAAGGTAGAAAACCTGTTACAATTTTAGAAGAGGTCTGATACTTGAAAAAATCACTTGTTACAGGTGAAAGAAGAAGCTTGCTATCCAAAGAAATGTTCCCCCTCCTCAGAAATGAGCCAAATCTGGCTTTTTTAGTGCATGGGTCGAGCCCAGGGGATAGAAAACATACAGAAGCATGAGAGCCCATCCCTCCTTGACTACAGATGCATTAAAATAGCATGGGGGACCTTACAGACCCATACCCTGTCACTTTGACCGAATTACAGGAGAATGCGACCCATTCTACATTAAATCTGGTCGCTAAAATGTCACTTCTGGCCATGAACACGCGTCAGATCCGTTTCTTGATTTTCTCTCTCCATACTACACCAAAATTCAAGATTAACCCTAGAATCACGTAGAGAATTTCATAAGCTTTCCGTTGATATAAAGAACGTGCAAATCCGAGCTCTGGATCGAAAGATATGTTGATCTGAAGATTTAGGGCACAAAACAGGTGAAAATGCGTTTTGAAATTTCTTCCCGCGCTCTGCCACCTGGATGACATGTGGCATGCATTGATTGGTCACGTGATTCTCTCTCCTTCTCTGCTTTGTTGGACACATGTCCTCCTTTTATTGGCTCGGGTCAGTGCTTGAAACCTCGCCCTTTGACTTTTGGACTTTCCTCCTTGTGACACGTGTCATGATTTGGTTGGTCCGCGGGTCTGCCGGCTCTTCGCGCCCTTCGCGTCCATTTGTCCCAAATGTCCCAGTGCTGAATTTTCCTATTTCAGCCGAACCGGCTGGTTCGCGTCCTTCACGTCCATTTGTCCCGAGCAGTTAGTCGATTTTCTTCTCCTTCGGCCGAACCGGCTTTCCGCGTCCCTCGCGTCCCGACGGCCCGATTGTCCCTGTGCTAAAATTTTCCTTTTCGGCCGAACCGGCCGGTTCGCGCCCTTCGCGTACATTTGTTCCACTTGTCCCGGTTTGCATCGGGCTTCTGGAGGCGTTTCGGCCGAACCGCGCCTTGGTGTCTGAATGTCCCGATTGTTCCTGGGACAAGGACTTAGCCGATTTTCACAATTTTTCACAGCCCAAGCTTATTTTTACGTAACTTTTTCGCATTTTCTCGAGCTTACTCTTTTCAACCCGAACAAGAGTTAGAAAAATTCTGAGGGACCCTAGAAACATGATTTTTCCCTGAATCCATCCATTTGCGGGACTCGAGAATTCGATGTATGTTATCAAATCAACCACGGGGTGGATTTGGATAACAATTGGCGACTTTCAATGGGGATACTCTGCTCTGCTAGGTAGAAGATACCAGGTTGCACTGAAGTAGTCCATTGGGCATGGAGTCATCAAATATTCATTTAGAACGATGGCGGACTCGAGAATGTGCAAGGAGGAAGATGGAATGTCACTGATGAAAGTAAGGATCTGCAAAACATCTCCATGGACAGTTAAGTCGTGCCAAAGCACTTAGGAAAACAAAACTAACCTACAATGAAAACAATGTGCACAAGCACTTGGAGGAAAGAAAATCTAATCTAATAATTACAGAGGTAGTGAACTTTCCTCTAGAAGCAACGCTTGAGATAGATTCCATTGACTGGAATCTGCAGTTCTTCACCATCCAATGAGGCCAATTAGAAAGCATTGTTGTTCTTGCACTTTGTGACCATGTATGGGCCACTCCAAATGGCATCAAATTTTGAATGCCTTCCGGTTTTGCTCTGTCTCGCATCCCATTTCAACACTAGATCTCCAACTTGGAAAGATCTATCCTTGGCTTTTCTATCAAAGGTCTTCTTGATCACGGCTTGATCCTTTTCCATTGCTTGGGATGCCCGATTTTGATTTCTTGTAGCTCCATCAACTCTCGCATACCTCACCTCCATGGGCTCAAATTCCAGCAACTCCGGTTGCTTCATGAGTTCCAGCGTTGGCAACTCAAGTGACATGGGCAAGATTGCCTCTCTTCCATGACAAGCCCGAATGGAGAGTTACTGTGGATCTTTTGGGAGTGATCCTATCAGCCCATAAGGTTGATTTCACTTGGTATGCCAAGACCTCGATTCTCATCAAGAGTCCTCCTAATGATCCTCAACAAAATCTTGTTTGTAGACTCAGCCTGGCCATTACCCTAAGGGTAATAGTTCGATGAAGTGCTTAGGTAAATACCGTTCTTGACCCACTCGGTCACCCTAGATCCAATGAATGCCAATGCATTATCGAGAGATTATTGTAGCGGTACACCGAAATGGTTGTTATCCCCTCATAAAATTCTAAGATCTTTAGACTCATTTGCCTCTTTGAGCGCTACTACTTCTGTCCATTTGGTGAAGTAGTATGTGGCTGTCAAAATCCATTTGTGCCCTTGGCTTGAATTGGGATTAATGACTCGATGAAGTCCAAACCCCATTGCATGAATGGCTGGTCAACCGAGATTGGATGCGATGGAAGGGTAGCAAAGTCTCTTTCCCTGTGAAGAATGCACAATTCTTACACCTCTTGATCCATGCATAGCAATCATGAAGATTTTAGGCCAATAATAACCAGCCTTCATGATTTTTAGAGTTGTCACTCTTGGTGCAAAATGGCCACCATTTGGTCCACCATGAAACTCTTCTAATACCCTTTGAATCGCTGTGCCAATGCATCTCAAAGAAAGAATCCATTCACATCTTTCTTGAACAAAACTCCATCAACAATGGCATACGGGACACTGCGCAATCGAAGTGTCTCCTCCGGGTCTTGTTCATCTCTGGAGGGCATAGGCCTATGTCTAGGAAGTGCATAATATCTTGGGTCCAGCAAGGAGTGGGGGCAGCATTGTCTTCTTCTTGATTGCCACTTGGCTCATGATGCCCATCTGGGATCAAAGCAGTTTCTTCTTTGTTGCATACTTCTTTTTGCTTCCCAAAACCATCTGCTCACACAATCCTTTCCCTCTTACCACTTGGTGATCTTGATATCAATGTCATATTCCATGACACGGGTGCTCCAACCTGCTCTTTTCTCATTCAAATCCTTGTTGAGGAGGAAGTCCTTAACTCCGGCATATGAGACCAAAGAATTTGGACCTTGTTGTTTGAGACTAAATGCTTGAATTTTTCAAGCTTCGATTCACGTAAGCACATGCTTCTCAATAAAAGAGTACCTCACCTCATAGTCATCTAGGCTCTGGCTGAAAAAGGCAATCAAGTTGCTCATCATTATCTTTGTTCTGTTGTACTAGAATGGCAGAAATAGTGTCATCACCTCCAAATGCATAGAGGATGAAATCCTTGGAGAAGTTTGGGTTGATGAGAGTTGGTGCTTGAGAGATAGCTTCTTTGATTGCTTCAAAACTCTTCTTGCCTTCTGCTATCCATTTAAAAGCCATGCTCTTCTTTAACATTTTGGTGATGGGCTTGACAAGGGCTGCAAAATCTAGGATAAACCTACGAGACAAAATTGATCCTTCCCAAGAAGCTTTGAAGAGCCTTCTTGTGACTTGGCAATGGTAGTGCTCTTATGGCTTCAACCCTCTCTGGATCAATTGCCAGTCCCTCTTTCGAGACAATATGGCCTAGAAGTTTCCCCTCATGAGCCAGGAATATGCATTTTTTGGGATTCAAAGACACCCGAACTTTCTACACCTCTGAAACACTTGCCTGAGGTGAAAGAGATGGTCTGCTGCATTCTTTGAGAAGACAGTGATATCATCTAGGTATACCAGCACTATATTGTTGATTAAGCCTTTGAATGCCATATCCATTGCCCTTTGGAAAGTGGCCCCAGCATTTGATAGCCCAAATGGCATCTTCTTGTAGGCATAGGTCCCCCATTTGGTGGTGAAAGCCATCTTGAATTGGTCTTCTTCTTTCACCATCACCTGATTATACCCTGAGTAGCCATCTAGGAGAGAGAATCTCTCTGAACCGGATACTACTTGCAATATTTGTTCCATTGAAGGAAGCGGGTAATGATCTTTGAGAGATGCCCTATTGAGGTCTCGGAAGTCCACACACAACCTGATTTCTCCGCTCTTCTTCCTGATCAGAACCAAGTTAGCAACCCAGCTTGAGTGCTTGATCGGGAATATAATGCTTGCCTCTATTAGCTTATTTACCTCTTTCTTCATTAAAGGCTCAATGTGAGGGTTAACGTGTCTCTTCTTACGCCCGATGGGCTTAGCATCTGGATCCAATTCTATGGTATGTTGTGCCAAATTCGGATTGAATCCTCTCAAGTCTTCATAGCTCTAAGCAAAGACATCCGGAAATTCTTGACAAAGCTGAACAAAGTCGGATTTCTCTTGTGAGGTACTTACTTTGCCAATCTGCAATGATATTTTGCCTTCTTCCACTAAAATAGGCTCGAATCTTCACCCTTCACTTGAATGTTTGTTTTCTCCTTCCGAATCGATCATTCGGGTTCAAGATTGACTCCCGTGGTTATGAGGCCTTTTGGTAATTTGTTAGTCTTCAATTGTACTCCCGATCACCATTTTCTTTGCTCCACTTGTCTTGATTTACGGTGGAGAACTCAGCTTCCTCTTGTAGGAAATTAACAATTTGCTTGATCATTCTCGAAGATTTGCCAACTTGTGTTGTTATCTGGAGCAGTGGTCTCACAACCAATTTGATATTAGGTGAGATTTCTCACTTTTGATACTCTCTTGCAACATCAAACGCAGCCCCAATTGCTGCAAGTCCGCCGCTGGCTTCATTCTTTTTCTTGGGATGGAATTGATGTTAAAAGCTTCAAAATCTTCAATAAGATCCCATACCCGATTTTTGTAGCACTTAAGCAGATCATTTTTGGCAAGCATTTTTTCCTTTGACTTGGTTTACGACCAACTCACTATCACCAAATACTTGTAAATTCTCGATGCCTTTCTTCATTGCCGGTGCAATCCATGAATTAAGGCTTCATACTCATTGTGTTGTTTGAGCAGAAAGCTGGAAACGGAAGGCTGAGTAATACCTTATACCTTGCGGTGAAATGAGCATAGCTCCTCCTCCTGCACCTTGTCTACTCCTTGATCCATCAAAGAACAAATTTGCCATACTTCATTCTTGTCCTTATGATCTCGGCTTGGTGATCTTTGGGGAGAGGTTGATCTTCTTCATGTAAACAATAAACCCATAGCTTAGATTCTTCTATTTCTTGATAAGGATCAAAGGCATGTACTTTGCTTGCCCATTCATCAACAGTCAAATCGGGATACTTCCAACCTTAGTGTCACCTTCATCGGTGCTAGGGTGATCTTCTTGATCAAATCTTTGAGCAATTGGCATTAATCGACTTGGAGTGTAAGGCTCAATATGGAAGTTTGCAATTGGTTCGGATCTGATTGTGACCTTAGTACCATATCTTGTTCTGAACAACATGTGTGACCAATCAGCAGATAAGTAGCCTCCAATTTTGGCTGTGAAATCCCTTGATAAACATAGGGCAAAGAGTGGTGGCAAATCTATCACTGACACATCTTGTAAAACGGTAACGTTGGGGCATGTATGCAAGGTAAGATTCAAACCTTTAATTACTCCCACGGTTTCTACTGCTGTCCCATCCAATTGCACTACCCCTTTAGATATTACTTCATATTGGAGACCCAGCTGATCAGCTATTTGCTTGGGCATCACTGAGCTACTTGCCCCAGAATCAATCATGCAATTGTGTACTAGTTTATCCCCAATGATTAATGAAACATAGAAAGGAGGGGGCTTCAACATTTTACCTTGCGTTGTCTTCCATGATTTCCTTCAGGCTGGGCAGCATTTGTGAGTACCTTGTCTTGCATCTGAACCCGCTGATTTGAAATTGGCCAGTCCTTCATGGCAGCTTGCAGCAGATCTCTCTGGCCTGGGATGGATAGGGATTCCCACATTGATATATTGACGTTAGTCTTCTTCATCTGTTCAATGATACTGAACGGGGATGAAGTATCCTTTTGTTGTCCCTTGGTTTGCACGTTCACCCCTTGTACATGGGTAGCAACAGTTGGCATTTGAGTTGGCCTAGGGGCTGTTCTTGGCTGCCCTTGTGCATTTGAAACTAGACTTTGCTTGCCAATCATTTTGTGTAGCTGCGGAAGGTTGTGGATTGGCTGGGGCTAATGGTTGTTCTTCACCCAAATTTCTCCTTTTTGACCTTGTGTTGGCTGCAACACCTTGAGAAACTACTTGATTCATGCCACAGAAATCTTCTGCTTGCCAGTTCACTAATGTGGTGTCATTTGGGGCTGATTGCTGTTGGAATGTTTCTTGTTGTTGACTGTTTCCTTGACTTCCCTCGCCTTCCACACTAGTAGTTGTCACCATTAGTGCTTGATTGAGAGCACCATTGAAACACATGGATTGGTTATGAGGCTCGTTGCATGGAAAGCACCAATCATATTCCGAGCAATGTTGTTGCAGGTTGGCACTAATGCCTTAGAGGCGAGATATGACATTTGGATTATAGGGTGGAATGGTCTATTGGCAGGGGTCTTACTTGGCTTTGATTTTGATTTGCAGCTTGATTTGGTGACCTATTTTGTTGGTATGGGGGCCTAGCCTGGTATTGCGCTTGAGGCGATACGGATCTCAGCACTTTGAGCTTGTTGTCTTTTAATAGTAACCAGCTCATTTCCCAAATTTTGCAACTGTTTCATGACCTCTTGGAGTTCATTTGAAGCACTAGAGGATGAAGTAGAAGTTTCACTTGAACTTTGATTTCTAGGGGTGGGAACAGGAGCCAAAGTGGGTGCTTGACTAGTGCTTGGATTTCTAAGTTTGGATACTGAGGGCATGGGAGGCCTAGGAGCCGTTTACTAGCTTGAATAAGGCAGTTTTCGGCTCTAATGGCAATCTTTATAAGCAGCAGTAAGGTTGTGCCTCCCATAGATTGAAATAACATAGAAATATCGAATTCAAAGCTTTAAGGTAATATAGAAAAGCACCTTACATTGGCACCGACCGCCACTGGAATCCTATCCCAAGACCTTTGAAATCTGAAGTTGAAGTCGGGTCATTTTGCTCGTTGGGGGCTCTCTTGATAGTTGTCAATTGCTCCAAAAGAGACAAGTTGTCTCTCTTCTCCCCAAATTGCTCGTGAAGTGCAATACACAATCAGTTCCGATTTGTGATAGAACCCACTCCAAGACTCCTAAACCATTGCAATGCTTTACCCTTAAAGGAAGATGCCAGTAACTTGTGACCACTTGCATTTCATTGATCTCATGGATTGCACAAAGGTTAGCAATATCTTTAACATGATCACCGGGAGAGTAGTCCGATTCTCTCCGGTGAAGTAGGGAATGTTCTTCAAGGCTGCAATAGGAGGCTGGATGTTGTGCGTTGAGAGCAAGTGGGCATTGCTGTGAAGTTGATGTAGGGATTGTTACTGAGCCATTCGATTGGTCTTAAAACCCTTGTTGGTGAATGAAAGTTCTACCAAGCAATTTCACTACATATGAAGCTAGATGAATCCCACCTCCACCCTTTTTGTCAATCCATTCCTCTAGCTTTTCTATATATAACCCAAACAAGGTGGGTGACAATGGACAACCTTGTTTGACTCAATGTCACTCCCAAAGCACTCTGATAGACCATCTTTAGTCCTGATTTTAGCTCGTACTGCTCATACAGATCATGCCTGCACTTGCTGCCCTATACTTATCCGGAATGCCCAACTCTTCCATTTTGTTCCACAATTTGCTTCTCGGAACCGTGTCAAAGGCCTTTTTGAAATCCATGAAGCAACAATACACCTCTTCACCCTTCTTGTCCCAAACCTTTTCAATCAAGTGCCTAAGAATGACACAATGATCAATAGTAGAGTGCTTTGGTCTAAAGCACCACTGTCCTTTTGCTCTCTTTCCTTCCTTTTCAGCCCAAAGGCTAATTCTATGCTCCACCATGCCGCCAAATAGTTTTCCAAAAAGTGGATTAATCATAATGGTGCGGTAATTTGTTGGGTTGTTGACATCACCGCTTTTGTGTAGAGGGATGACAATGCTAGTTGTCCAGTTGCTTGGAAAACCAAACTGAATAACTTTATTAAAGATATTTTTAATGTGCGGAGCAAGATCTTCTACACCCCAATTTAAGAATTCTGCTTGCAGCCCATCTATGTCTTGAGTCTTACCTCCTGCTAATCTTGTGATCCCTTCCTTGATGTCTTTTGTGGAGAAAAGTTTGTCCCTGTTTTCAATAATATAAGGAAGAAGCGGCAAGTCATTTCTTCTTTCATAGAGCATCTTTGCGTATTCAAGCCACTGAGTGTCTGTGATGTTGTTCTCCACTGTAGTTCTACTCTGCTGAAGCTCTCTCCAGAAACCTCTCGGATTATGTTTCCCCATGAAAATCAGCTCCTCTCTCCTACCTCTCATGTACTCTTCCTTTTTGTTTCTCACTAACTTTCTATATACCTTTGTATTTGTTTTTCCTTTTCCGAAGCATTTAACCTTCTTTTTGTAGCCTTACATTCTTCGTCAAACCATGGATTTGTCGAAAACCATTTTTAACACTTCTCAAGTTCTAGCACGTTTGCACTCCCTTAGCGCATTGTGTATTATATTCATTAACTGCACACTATTGAGCATGTATTTTCCCTTGTTGGAGTTAGCATCATCCTGCATTTCCTGTAACTGTTTTGCAATCATCCCTTTGAAGATGGTGTGGTTCTCCTGATTCACAAGGATTTTGCCTTGATACCACTGCTTTTTTGTTCAAATGGAGGCACTCTTTTTGCTGGTCCTTGTTTTGCATATTAATCTTCACATGAATTGGGTTATGATCGATTTCATTTCTATAGGACAACTTCCTACCTCGATCTCCAAAATCTCAGACATAATGTTTTGTGAGCATATGGCATAGTCTACGACACTTTGACCATTGTATGTTTGACAAGTGATGTTTCGGAATTTGGCCATGTCTCTATGCCATTACATATGATCAGATTATGTAAGTTGTATAGACCTAACAATTCAGCCCCAAAATGAGAAACACCGCCATTGATATCTTGAGAGACCCGTTCCCATTTCTGTTGTTTGTCCTCTTCCAACCATATAGGATCGTTATTCCATTCTTCTTCTTTCCCAAAGTAGAGGGATTGATTATTAGTTGTCCTAGCATTAAAGTCTCCTATTAGAATGATCTCTCCCTTGGTGCCAAACTCAGCTATGTCTCTTTTCAATGCTCAAAAGGGTCCTCTCTATCCATGTTCCTCTTCTTGTAGGTTTTAGAACCATATGGGGCGAAGTAGCATTGCGAGAAAAAGAGTGGTTGCCTTTACGGTCAGTTTCAACCATAAGTATTGATTATTTGGGTCTTTCTTTTCTTCCTTGATGGTTCCTTTCCATGTTTCCCTAACTAAAACTGTCACTCCCCCATGTCCTTTGCTCTTCTCCCTCAACCCATTCCAAATCGAGACCTTCTCATATCCTATAAAATTTGGTACTCTGCAACCTTCATGCTCATGTGTCTCTACAAGTACAATGATGTCTCTACCCTCCGCTATGGGCCCCAACCCAAGACCCCTCCTCCAAGGATAACCTCTACAATTCCAACTAACCAACGTAAGATAGTCCTGGGGGGCCCCGACTCCCTATTTATTACGTTCATGGTTTACGCCATCTATATAGCCATGTTTCCTTTCCTTCCTTTCTTGCTGCTACCACCTTTTCCCATTCTTTCCTTCTCTCTTCTAGTTGTACCAGAGTTAGATCCTCATCAATAAAGCATTGGGTGCCTTTGAGAAACTTCTTATTTCTTAGAATTTTTTTCTTTTCTTCCACATTCCTCAAAATAACTTTTATATTTCTTGCTCGGTCCCCTCTTGCCACTTTACCAATTCTATTGGCTTGGTGAATATGTCCTGTTCACTAGAGTTGGTCACGAAGGAAGTCTTCGACTACTTTATTGGTGATTTCTCTTTCTCCATGCTCTTTCGGCCCTTTGATGATAATGTTTGTTGCTCTTTCTTGGCAGTCCCTTTCTTCCTATAATTGCATCTTGACTTTGTTTATTGATTAACTCCTTCTTTGATTCTATTGGTTCCTTTACCACATGTACCCATGACTTGGCCTCTTCAAGCTTTTCTAGTAGTTTGGTTTCTTTAATTTCCATGTCTACTAATGTTGATTGAATATCCTTAATTCATGGGATATCCTTTTTATTGCCTGTTGGATCCGTGTTACCATTCTTGTTGTTCTTTATCTCAAGTTTCAGAGCTATGATCTCTTGTTGCCCTATTACCATGATGTTATTCAAACTGTCAATTTGCTCTTTGAGTACCGTGTTTTCTTGTTTCAAAAGTCTGTCAGCTTCCAGTACTTCCTGAAGCTTGGCATCTTTCCATTGTTCCTTCGTCTCCAAATCATCCACTCTCCTCTTCAGGCTCAATAATTCCTTGACATAAAGTTGTGATGACCATGTTAAAGGCGTGGATATAGGGCTATAGATATCTTGTGATTCTTGATTTCCTCCTGCAACCTTCATGATTCGCTCTCGCTATATTGTTATGTCCTCATGTTGTTTCATTTCCATGTGCTAGTAGTTTACTGTCGTTAGATGACCATTTACCCAATAAATGTTTACATGTGTCTTTGGAAGGATTGCTTAGTGAATTTTTGCTTCCCAATTGCTTAATCTTTCTTGCAATTTTTACTTGATTGTTGTGAATGATAGTTGGATGATATCAGCATTGCACAACATTGGAAATCAATCCCCATACTTCACTTACCAAGATTGCATGGTTGGTCACATTGAACATTTCCCAAGGAGGCGGCCAACAAGAGGCATGCATTTTCATCGTTGAGAACTATGTCTCTCTACAGTCGTCCATTAATAGCAAGCGCCACGTGTTAATATTAGTTATCTGCATAGATCTAAGCTCAAAAGCAGTTGCCTGATTTTTTTTCTAATTAAATACGTGGTCCTAGCATCAACCCTTATTTTCAAATCTTTGCATGAGTCCCACTATCTTTCTCGTGGCTTTACCAAAGTAAATGCATCTATGGTGTATTACTCATGGTGGTGAATTCATCAAAATCTTGATTGACCTATTAGTATATCTTTTTGTTCGAGTCAAGTTTTAAGTAAATTTAGAGTCGATTTTATAAGTTTAATTTTGTAGAGTCAATTATTTGATATAAAGTCTTGTAGTTTATATAGTAATTTGTTTTGTCAATAGTCATTAGTGTTTATGTTTTATGTTTTTATTGTGACATTTGAGTCTATATATGTGTTTACCACCAATGTGTCAAAGTTTAAAGTATGATTTGATCTATATTAGATCATGTTATAATGAGGAGTCTTCGAGTTTAGTCATTTATATTTAGTATCATAAGAAGTGGGTCAATTACATTGTCAATTGTTGTCAAAATGAAAATCCTTTCTTTAAAATTTTATCATTGGCGTCAAAAGTTCATTGTGAGTTGGAGTCAAAACTCTTTTTTTTTTTTTTAAATCCTTACGGACACATTTTCGGTGTTACCTAACGTCCGACAAAATAAAGTGTTTCACATTGTGGGAGGGAAGAAAAGAATAAGCTCAATATGGAAATAAATGTGCTTCATGTTCGCATCCTACTGAGTTAGCAACATGTACATTGGAGGATGGAGGCAATAGAGGTAAGAGGACAATCAACGTCCTCGAGTTTGTCACTACCTCAGAGGCCGCATACTACTTTAGTGACACTTTTTGTTTTGTGTGTGATGAATAAGAACAGATAAGCATCCATGATCCTTTCTGCAATACAATATTTGTGTTTCCCCTGTGATAATAATTATGTGGAGATGTGTACCATTGATACTATAGCAAGAAGTGTTCTTGATCAAATTGACTTGATGGTTGATGTGAATTGGTTGAATGGTCCCAATTCATGTATTCATCTAATAGGTTGATCGGTCCTTGGATGATGTAGTTCCCACAGTCAATGTTGAGGATCGAGACCATGTGCAAAGCTACGGGCGACATCTTTGCTTGGTTGATGATGGTATTTTCCCCCTTGTTCACACTAAGGGGGGAATGTTAGGAAAATATATCTAGCGCTAACATATTATAGAAATTAATAATAGTGAGAAATATAATGTATCGTGTTTTTATATGGTTACGTGAGTTATTTCAACAACTCACTTAACTTAGAGGAGTTGTTATTAGGCGACATTTTAGGGATTGTGAGTTGTTAGACTTGACTTCTCATATTTAGGAGATGAAGTTCTTATATATTGTAATCTCATCCGGATGTTGAATATAGTATTCTTTGTTGTGAAAAGCTTGTACTGCAACGCACCTACTCAAGAGCATAATGCATCAACCCCCGCACACAAAAATGGTTACCAAGAGTAAAAATAAGGTGTATACAAAAAGATCATCCACTTGTTTCTAACAACCATTGACCATCTCAAAACTCACACTATGCGAGAGCAAACATTGAAACTATGTGTAAATAATGAGAGAAAAGTTTACAAAGATGCTCAATGTAATTAAATATTGTTTTACTTTCTTTTACAATTTAGATAATTGCTTCAACTTCTTAACATATTTATATGATCAAAACTATTTTAAAATACTTTAATTTCTTTGATTTTCTTTTAAGTACTTCATGAAAATTGTTTGAAAAAAATCACACCTCAAATTCAAGTAGCAACTAAATGATCACAAAAGATGGTTGATTGTAGTTATTCAAATAGAGTTCATTGTAGTTTAATAGTGTATAAAGATTACTAAAATATTTCCAATTGAGATGCTTTAGAGGGTGAGAAGGCATATTATATAGTTTGAATAATTTTTACTTATTAATAGCTTTCTAGTTATTTCTAGAGTATTTAATTTGCATTAAAACTAGATGGGTAATGCAGATGAGGAAGAGCAATATGTTAATCACTTACCACTTATTGACTTAAAACCACTTGTTATAAGCGATGGGCCTATTTTCAAGATGGTATGTTCGACTACAACATCTAATCAATACATAATTGTACACAAGCACACACATGTACACACACATGCACGCACACACACGCCCACACACACGCGCACATGCACGCACACACACGCGCACGCACACGCACACAAACAAACAGTATATACACATACATATGCAAACACATGCATGCACCCACACACATATATGGTGTGAGGGAGTGAGTTGTAGCCTAGAATATAGGGGGATTATGCTAAGATTAAAGTAAACTTCTTATATTTTATATGTGAATGATTATACATACACATACACATTTTAAATTATAATTATATAGTTGTGTGCTTATATAGTTGTGTCCAGTGTTTCCATCATAATTTATTTATTTTAGAATGAAAGTATAACTCAAATTCAACACAAATATTAAATGCTTAGTAATCTCATGTTTATACCCGTATTGTGTTGCAAAAACACTAGTCATTTTTAAGATTTACATCTCCCTAATCTTCCAAAAAAATGTCAAATTTTGACACGAAATCAACACAAATTACATTTCATGTTGTAGTGGGACTATTGAAGCCATCTTGAGTTTGTTCCAATATTTTGGTAGGTACCCATCCTCTAGATTCTCTACGTATTTAAGAATATTCTTCTTTCCCAAATGAATAAAATGACAAATATTAAGAAATGCTTTGAGTTGGTCAATTAGCACTTAATTTCATGTCATCTTGTGTTATAATGAGTTTTCATTGGTGCATTAAGAAGAAATAAGTTACAATCCTTTTTATACTTTGGATAAAAATGTTCATATCATTTTTAGTTCTTACCACATTTTTGAAGATTAATTTCAACGGTATTAGAAGAAAATTAGAGCCTTAAATCATTGCCATATAATTTTCAATGAGAAAGAGATTATAAGTAATGTCGGTTTACATTTTGCTTGACCACATGTTATTGCATGTCATGTTCTCACATCTTTCAACAATTTGAAAATGAGTGGGACAATGATCATATAGTTTGTTTTTCTTTGTATAACATATAAGTTATCTTAATGTTAAACATGGTTTATATAATGTTTTTAATATTTTTTAATTTAACTCGAATCATTTTAAATTAATTTCACTTGTAGATCCCCACAAATATAGATGACCTTGATTGGAGATAAAAAAAAACATCCCTTTAGGAAGCAATGTAATTATAACATAATGACGATGCATTGATCCAGTACACATATGCAAAGCATCATAGCATAAGGTCCACATTAATTTAAAAATTTCAAAATAGATCAATATTTGTCATCTTGGTTACTTTAAAAATCTTATTTTAAATGATATTATTTTCATCAGACATGTTTTCACCTCTTTTTGAAGCCTAAATATTTTTGGTTTTCGTTGTACTATGTTATCCATTATACATATTGAAATAAACATGTGAAAACTTTTTCTTTTGAGACCATCTTTTTTATATAATTGCAACATCTTCAGATATAAGAATATCCACAATGTTCCATTTAATATTATAGAATGTTAAGTACCTTTATTTATCTTCACAAGTTTCATATTTTAACCCTTACGCTTCATTGGTTAGAGAGTCTACAATTAAATGGCATGTGAGCTTTTAACCATATTTGGTTTGGTTGGCTCCATTGACTAAACGTCTAAGTTTTAACACTATCCCTAGTTCAATTAACATTTTGCATTAAAAATATGTATACATGTTATCTTACTTTAATAAGAAGGTTGTGCGACTCTTATCTTGATGAGTTATAAAAATAAACCAAAAATAATAAATACATGTATGAATTAATAAGAAAACCATATATGGAGACATAACAAGCACCTACAATAACATGTTTTCACATTCGTGGAGACGTGACAAGCTATCTCAAATTATTTAAATGGAACAATTGAACATGATTTCCCATATGACGCTTAATAGATACTAACCCAATTTGTGCATCATTAAACATTAACTACAGTCACTATGTTAACAAATATCAGTCAAAAAATTAAATTTTCATGTTTTTAGAAGGTTTTCTGTTTTTCTAGGTATAGCTAAATTTGTAATTGTGTAACTTGTCTTGATGTTGCTGTCCTTTTTTGAGCTTCTCGTTTCGCAACTTTTTCTGCTGTTGTAACAATCAAGATTTACATTTATTTTTAAAAAAAATAAAAAGGACAATTATGCCCCTCTAGATTGAAATAACTATTTCATCTCTACATCATATATATACCATAAATTATAAATATTAATAGAGTTTTCTATACACAGTTGTATATATTGAAATATTATGTACTTGTAAATACATGCAAAATTGTATAATTAATGGACGACTATGAATCACTCTAGCATGGAAATGAATATGGTATATGATACACAAATGATACAGACCATATTGGATGTGGTTATTGCAAACCCCTGATATAGATAGTATATTTTATAGCGGTTTTTATATTTTATTATATCATTTAGTTTTTATACGAGATATATATATATATATATATATATATATATATATATATATTAAAAAATTAGCATTTCATTTTATTCTAGTTTTTAATGATTTAATATCAATAAATCGCAGCCCAGATATAATATTGTATTAGGGCCTGTCGTATATGTATCTAATATGCAGATACATGAATCAGTGCATATAGGGGACGAGGCAGAAGGGAATTGGGGAGGCAGATGGGCGGATAGAGTATCCAGCAACTCTGCAACAAATAAGTCCGTATAATTAACAGTAAGAAAAATAGGGTGCTACCTTGAATTGAGAGTTAAGCCCCTGAGAGTAGAAAGATGCTTGTCTTGTTCACATGCAAAATGTGCTTTTAGATTCAATTAATAACAATTATTTTACTCCAAATGCAAATCCATTTAACCTCCGTATGGAACAAGCAAAACCAAATAACATACCTAAATTTAACCTAAAATGAGATAACATGGGCTAGATAAGAATTTGGCTTGTATAAATTTGTATATGTTCTACTACATAGTAATCTCACAAAATATGTCCCTATAATAATGTTTTGTGCTTATATAAGTCTCATCACATACTCAAAAATATAGCTACTACAGCTGCCATGGAGCAATTTGTTAGAACTTGCAGTTTTTAAAAAAATTATTACAACATTTTTACCTTCCCAGTATCATATTCTTATTTCCAGCCATTTCCCCACAACGAGCCTTTCTAATTTGAAAAACAAAAATATAAGATAGCAACAAAGGTATTTTTAAATAATCAAAACGATGTAAATAAAATAAAATTAATTCCCCATACCTAACATATTCTATTCTTTTTCAGCATATGCTTTCATATAATCAGGTTGTTCTTCCCCTAAAACGGCACTAGGGTGTTTGGATATATTTGATACTGCCATTGAAATTAAATCAAACCTGAATATTCTAACATGGTGACTACCAATTACTGAAGGAAAGATCTTTTCCATCTATGGAACCTTTTTCATGTTTCTTTGTCCTATTTGACAGGTATGGCTCATGATTCACACGTCCAGCTGCTTATGAGAATACAGAATTGTATTTAAATCAGACAGGAAGATATATATCTAGGTAGCTAAATCCTTGGATGGATAATAGTTACAGGCCCTATTAGAAATGCACATCATCTGCAGCAGGAAACCACCTGTTCTATTCACAACATTGCAAACTGCAGTGAACTGGAGTTGTCTTTCAAATCCATTATGATTTTTGATGTGATATTTGGTTACTGGATTTTTCCTAAACAGTGCATTAGGCTCTTGAATTGAAGTGGCAACTTCATTTTGCCACGAAAAATCAGACTTGCACTCCTTTTGTATTAGAAATTTCTTTTTTAATCCGACAAATCTATTTCCCTTATCTTTCAGAGGATTTGTTTTTACTTGGTGTCGGCATGAAATGAAATTTAGCTACAAGACATATACAGATCCTGATTGCTCCAAATCTCTTGAGAAGTTTATTGATAGATCTCGATTCAAGAACCATAAAAAAATTGATACATATATTTTTCCTGTGTCTCAAGTACACTGTAAAAATCCAAAATTACACACTTTTACATCTTACATCTGCAACCAGGTGAAGGATATGTGGAGCATACCATTTAACTTGCTCCACATGCTCAATACTCACCTTCCACATGTATCCTGAAAGCACTAACCAAGATTAGAACTATTTAATTTGCATTGAGCTATACCATTAATGAATTAAAACCAATGCACTCGTCACCTTCAGCTAGCGCAAAATCTTTTATAGACATGGTGAGATTTTCCAGCCACGAATCCTCCTCAGAGTCTTTGACATTCCCATGCACATGTAATACACCCCCTTCAGGTCTGCATAAAAACAGCCATTAAAGATCTTGACAATAAGAAACTAGAGCTAAATTATTGCAAGTTTACTTATGTTGCCCCCTTATGGTCCTCTATACTTTTTAACTGTTAAGATTGGATTTTCTTTGCAGCTACATCTCTCCTATAGATTTTCAGCTTTACTCTTCCGAGTTGAGTAGCATTAGGTACTCCCACCATACACTATTCATTAGACTTTTTGTAGCCACGTTGGCCATGTTTTGCCACTAGTGGCCACCAATGTTTTCAGTTAATTATAATCATACACTACCAACAACATAATGTAATCTTCAAACAGGGATTGGAGCGGGATGAGAAGGAAAAAAGCAGACGATGCAAGAAGGAATGAAAGTAGCATTGCAGCAGTCAGAAACAGTCAGCTGAAAGATCGAGAAAGAGAAACCAAGGAAAATTTGCTAGTAAAGAACAGAATTACCAGCCCTAATAAGGAAGTTCGAAGAGGATTTCAGAATTAAAATTAATGGACATGCTGATTGGCATATCTAGCATTAGCAATGATATTCAACTGATGAGAAGCCTGCAGGCTAGACAAGGCCAGGTGCAATGAATCAGACTAAAACAGAGGAATGGAACCCTGAAGGAACAAAAAACAAGCAGACAGGACCACAATGAAGGGGCTGAAAGAAAGAGGACGAAGCTCGGCCCAACAAAAGCTTCAGACTTCCCAAATGAAATACCAGATCACCCTTGCAGAAGGCTGAAGCTCAGCCAAAGTGATAACAGTCGATCGAAACCCAAGCCCAGTATGGAGTAAATAGGAGTAGGAGAGGAACCAATAGATACAGCAGGAAAGGGGAAAAACAAGAAAAATGTTGTGGGCTGTGCAAGGTGGCCACAGAAGCAAACCTGATTCCACTTGGGAATCGAAGTTCCGTTAACAGAAAAACTACCAACCAAGGGAGTTCTCCCCAATCCCAGACCAGACACTTCCAAGGCGCTTGCGATCTCTAAGGGACCCAAAAATGGGCAGCCCCAGATCACTTTTCAAGCAGTGAACGAAATCTCAATGCTGAAAATCAACAAATATAAACTGGAAGAAAAAAAGCTTGCCAAAACAAGCCCTAATTGGGAAAATTGCAGGACAATGGCCAGTACCTTGGAGAAGCGGATTGAAAATCATTGGCAGTGTTAGAATCCAGGAATTGACCAGTGATCACCAGATTATGTACCTGTGCAGTGACAGAACCCGTCGTCTTCCCAAGGGTTATATTATATCCTCACCCGCTTCCATTTTACCAAGAAGCTCAAGATAATATCCCGAAGGGAGGACCATGGAGGTATCGAAAAGTGGAATCCCTACTCAAACCATAGTGTCATCACCTTTAAAATTGCAAAATATACCCTTTGATCAAAGAAGGTTGGGTAAGGCTATATGACATACCGATGGAATTCTGGCTCAATGATACATTCAAAGTCATCAGAAATAGCATCAGAAAACTGTTGGAAATAGACCCGATCACCAGCAAAAAGTGTTTGCCTCTTAGGCCATAATCAAAATCTCAATGGACATCTCTAAACCACCCCCAAACACTGTAAGCATCTAGTAATCCTTTGGAAAATTGTTCAAAATCTTGATACGAAGGGATACCCTTAAAAGCTGCTCCTGTCAGAAGATTGGACGCATTGCCAAGCACCATCAATGGCATCCCTCCAGGCATATCCGTCCAACTGTTATCAAAGGACTGCCGAGAAAATGGATATGGGGAAAAAGGAAATCATGAAGGAAAGACTGGAACCCCTGTACAAAAGACACCATCAATGATTCTTCTCCAAGGATAAGCTTCTGCCAAGGTGGAAAAATCAAGAAAATACCCTTACCAATAACAACCATCTCCTGGCAAGGAGCCAGCCCCCTATGAACCACCTTGACCACCCAAATTTAGGGAACCAGAACAGCATTGAAACCACAAGCCAGGAAAAAAATCACAATCTAGGAATTCGGGCATCGGAGGAAAGGGAAACAAAGAAAGCCAATGACTGGGAGGAAATTAGTCTAAAGGAATTAAATGAGGAATCAGAGAACAAAGAGCAATGTCCAATTTACCAAACAGAACTATCCAAGAACAGTTAGAGTGCAATGTAGAAAAAAAGGGGCTAAGAGACAAAACTAGAATGATTACAGTAAGAAGCACAACAAGCCATTGGTGCAAAAACCCAAAGAACAGTGGCTGATACGTCCTCAAGGCAAAATGGGAAATTCGCTCAACCAAACCAATGAAAATTCTCTCTTGAAATGTTAGGGGCCTGAATGCCCCTGAGAAACAATGGTTGTTAAGATGCCAACTTCAACTAAGAAGACCGGATATTGTATTACCACAGGAACCAATCACAGAAGGATGATATCTCCAACCTACTAAGCCGTTACTGGAAACCTTGGTCTGGTTTTTCCAGCAATGTTGTTGGAGCCTTGAGAGACTTTTGTATACTATGGAAACCCCTAACAGTAAAATTTTCATTCATCAACAAAGGAATTAGTTGGATGGTATGTGACATGAAAAGCTTCAAAGAAAATATTACACACACAGTCTAAAACACTTACAGCTCCAGAAATCCCATTAGAAAAAGGAAAACCTGAGATGGAAAAACAAAATTTCTGGAACAAAGAATGGACCAGTGAGCACAATTATGAGATCTTCTAAAAAGAAGGCAGGATGCTCTAGAGAAAACCAATTGAGCATGACATCAAACAGTGCATTGTTGGAAATAAAACTGAACAGGGCGAACTCGCGTGGGCTAACAGGAGAAACGGAATCTGCAACATCGAAGACCGACTGCATAAATTCTTTATTTCCTCAAAATTGCTGGAATAAGCTGGCTATCAGAATCGGTAATCATTCATGCCTCCTGCACTGACCAATACCCAATTTGGCTAGAGGTTCAAATGTACACTGTTAAACTATAGCACTTTATATAGCATGTAAAACAGTTATGTAGTTGTTCGGTTGGTAACTGTTCAACCAATCTGTAACCACCTCTTCACATATAAATAAACCTCTGCCTGTGTCATTTGAACAGTGCAGTTTGCCTTCTCTGAGTTCTTTCTTCTCTTTTCATATTCTAACATTGGTATCAGAGCGTCCAAGGTTGCAGTTCGAGGAAGCCTTCAAGAGGCACGAACAGAAAATTCGAGGAAGCCCTAAAAGGCACGAATTTGGCAAAACGTGAAGGTATTTGAGAAAAATACCAGACGCTAGGACAGAGAAGGAAGAAATCCCTCCATTCGTGGGCAGCAGACTTTTGAAAACGAGGCACAGAAATCGTGCAAGCTTTTTAACAGTCGTTTGAAGGCCAAGTAATCCACATCAGAGTCATGGAGAAAGAAAAACGTGAACTTGTTGTGTTTGAGGAAAACGTGGTACCTAGGTTCCTGACTGTAGCAATACCTAGTCGAAAAGCTAAAAATCGTGGTTCGTGGGCAAACAAAGGCAAAGTCCAGTTGTGAAGACGTGTTGTGTCGCTAGGGCAGAAGAACAGTCGATTAAGAAGAAAATCGTAGCCAGTTCATGGCTGAGAGCCTGGAGGGCAGTCGCAAATCCTGTAGTCCGAGTTGTGTGGGCAAACGAGAGGAAAACATGAAGTCGTGTGCCTTGAAAATCATCGTGGTTGCACGCAAAGTCGTGGCAGGCAAAGGCAGAATTGTTTTCTATGCTCTTTTGAAAGGTTGGTGAATTAATACACTGAAATAATATTATTTTTCAACAAAGGTATTCATACTATATGCTGGAGTAATTCATTTTAATATTACTTGCTGGAATAAGTAATACTTGGTGGAATAATATATTACTTTATTTGTGTGGCAAAATTTTATTTTATTATTTTCGTTATTTTGGAATAATAAAATGGCAAATATTTCACACTTAATTTTGCCGGAGACACAAAAATTAACGGGCACTAATTTCAATGTTTGGAGTCATAAGATTTTAATGCTTCGGAGTTTCGTGATTGTGATAAAATAATCAAGGGTGATGAAAGTCGACCAGCGACAAACTTCGAGGATTATGACAAACGTCATAAGGAAGCGTTATTGCTTCTCAAGTTGTCGGTGTCGGATGATATGATACCGGAAGTGCGGAATGCCACTATGGCAAGTATGTTGTGGACCAATCTGAAGGATAAATATTAGACATTAGAAAAAGAGTCGGGTTTTATACCTGAAGAATATGCTCTTTTCCATAAAGTTACAAGAAGGTGGATCGTTGTTTAAGCACCTACTTTGGATGAAAGACCTCCAAGACCAATTATCTTCCATCAACAAAAAGGTGGACGACGATGATATGGTGGCTTTGGTTTTGAACAACTTACCTTCTTCGTATGAGTCATTTGTGGAGGCACTCCATTTAATGGCTGAAAGTCAAACACTCACGTTTGACAAGGTGAGTTCCTACCTATTGCAAAAGGAGCGAGAGACAACTTCAAGTAGAATCTAATTGTGACCATTCAAAAGTGCTCTTGTCACTCAGTCAAAGGGAAAGTGGAAACGTCAATCTGGTGAGTCTTCCACTCGGTATCAGGTCACATGCTATTACTGTCACAAGGTTGGGCACCTCAAGAAGGATTGTCGGAAGCGGAAGTATGATCTTTGACAAAGAACAAAAAGCCATGTAATGAGGAACATGTGGCAGCAGTTGCAAAAGAACGGGATTCAGATGACGGGCATGCTCTTTATTGTCTTACGACATCATGCTCGAATGACAATGGTACCAGTTGTTGGATCATTGACTCGGTGCGTCTCGCACACTTTTCATGTCGTAAGGACTGGTATGTTTCATTTATTGCAAATATTTGTTTTGAAATAGTAGTACTAGCTAATGGAGAAACACTTACAGAGAAGGGATAGGAGATATATGCATTGTATTGAATAATGCTCATAAATTGTAGGTACGAATGTTAGATATGTACCTTCTTTAGAAAAGAATCTTCTATCTATCGTCAATTGACTGAAATCCCAATATTTATGTGGATTTTTGTGAAAAGAGTGTGTTGTCTCGATGTGAAAAAAAGACGGATAATTGCCCTTGGTGTTGGGGAAAGTGGTCAATATCGGCTTATTGATCTAGATGCGATCAACATGAATGCACGTGTGGAGGACAACTCCACCACATTCAAGATGTGTAGAAGGCTGCAATGCCTTGGAAGGAAGTCATTCCTCACAAATCTGTTGACTTGGATATAGTCAACCTACATGCACCTATGTGGAGGGAGTATCCACTATACCAAGTGTACGGGAGGTGGACATGCCTTGGGAGGATGGATTTCCTCATTCTAAAGAACAATTTGTAGTGGATGAAGACTCCACTATTCCAAATGCACGACGGTGCATGGTGAGATGGCATGCCCACCACTCACTCGAGGTTTTGCTTGAAGGACAGTAGAGCATGAACAGTTTGCTCATTGTGTTGTGAATGATCTTTCCCAACGAGAGGGGGATAGATGAGCAAATAGGAGTTGATTCTCACTCATACCACCGTGGAGATGGTTCTTTCTCCTCCTATTCGGCGTTGGTTCTAACTCCCTCTTTGCATAGATGGTCACATTTCTCTTCTTGAAAAGTTGGATGAGCACTACATGGTGTGCAAGGACATGATCGAGGTGACTTCGATTGCAGGATAATTGAGTCTTTGTACAGACTCCAGCAGGCTACACAAGCCTGGAATAGATTTTTCAATCCACATCTTCGAGGTTCTGATTTCAGCACTCTGGAGATGGGGCTGACACTCTCAGCCATTGGTGATTCATCACTGGTCAATGAATCACATAACAAAGAACCAGTGGACCACTTGCCATATCCTTTGTTCATGGGACCAGATTTTTGTTTTGCGGTTCTTCTTCATTCGACAACCGCAACACAGTCATGGACTGCTGATTTTAAAGTACAACTTATGGCACAGTCTATAGATGTAATGACTAAACATATGGGCTTTAGGAAATTTGTAAAATTTCAGGACAAACTTTGTCTTGTTTCCGGTTTAGTCATTAAGAGGGGGTGTTAAAATATAGCACTTTATATAGCATGTAAAACTGTTATGTAGTTGTTCGGTTGGTAACTGTTCAACCAATCTGTAACCACCTCTTCACATATAAATAAACCTTTGCCTGTGTCATTTGAACAGTGCAGTTTGCCTTCTCTGAGTTCTTTCTTCTCTTTGCATATTCTAACATACACAGCACTGGAGAAATGCCCTTTCAAGTTTTAATCAAGGTTGCTTGAGTTTTGGGTCACCAGACCCAATCAATGCCAGCTCAAATGCAGGCCCAAAAAGAATTAGAGCTGTGGGTTAAACACAAACAGGTGTACCTATAAAGGAGAAAAAGTGGATACATAAGTCTAGAGAGTCTTTGGATAAAGGGACAAAAGTACCAAATTCTATTTTCACCAATCAACAGTGACACAGACAACAAGAAGTCAGTAGGTACAGGAGAAGTCAAACTTTGGTATGGAACAACACCAACTAAACCAAATAAGATAAAAGTGGAGGCTGCATGCTTATTTGAGGAACTCCTACAGAGTTCTAAGATTGGGAAGAAGGTGATCACCCTATCTTAGACACAGTTCCCAAAATGATCACTGATCCAAAGCCGAGACGCTAATGAAACCCTTCTCGGAAGAATAAATATAAGGAATTATCAACTGATAAAAATGGAGAAAGTTAAAAGATCTGAACATGAGCTTTTTAGCTATCTTCCAGAAGAAACCAAACCACCACTTTATCGCATGATTTCCATTCTAAGCATACACTATGCAATATAGTCTACAAACTAATAGCAAAAGCCATTGCAGAAAGACTCAAATGAGTGTCTCTCAGACACCATCTCAGTTGAACAAGCAAATTTGTCCCACAAAGGTTGACAATCTGGATCTCCTTGATGGCAAAACAAATGAAAAACAAGATTCTGCATTCACTCAAAACAGGTAAAGACAATGGGTCTATTGAAGCCCTGTGATACGGTCAATTGATCATTTGCTCAAAGAGGTCCCCTTGGCATTTGGCTTCTCCAATACAGAGACATAATGGGTAATGGATTGTGCACCATGATCCTCCTCAATTTTGGTCAAGCCTAGTTGGCTTCTTGAAAATCCCCAAGGGATCAGGCCCCTTACCTCTTTATCATCATGGTAGATGGCAGGTTACTCTCTGCAAGAAAGGCTCGGAGAAAGATCAAATTGACTGAAGTCATCCCCTTCACTGTCTCCTTCCACCCACCTTCAATTTGAGGATGATGATCACTTTTGGCTGAGCATAGAGGCACTTAAAAAATCCATGAGCTTCAAGGAAGCCCTGCTCGCTATGAAAAACATTTGGTCAAAATGTCAGTGTCAAGAAATCAAAAATTGTCTTCATCAATGTTTCTCCTTAAAGGCGGCTGAAAATTGTAGAAATAAGGGGGTTTCCAATTGTCCTTTGGGTGATTCCTGTAACATTTTCTCAAAGCTCAAAGCCCCGAAAGGAATAGGTCGCACAAATGAAAAAACTAATTAGAACATTAGTATGCCGAAAATCAGTCGAAAAGAAAATCCCTTTTAATTGAAAGGAGCAAAGTCTGCAAGCCCAAAAGTGTCGGAGCACATTTAATGGGAATAAGGACCTGCAGACCCACAATGAAGCTCTTGAAGCAAAATTATGGTGAATGTATGAAGTCCAAATTACTACCAACCCTAGAGCATCATGCTTCAAGTGGAAGTATTTAGACACCCTAACCCCAGAAAGGATATTCATAGCACCACATCTTCCTCACAGTTCTCCCATTTAACATCATGGCTTCATCATGCAAAATTGCAAATGGGTCTTCAGGAACCTAATTGGGAAAATGGGCTGGCAAGAATGTGAAATTCTGGAAAAACTCTTGAGAAGGACACCAGGCCCTAACTGAACTTCCCTCTCTAAAAGATGCCAAACACAGCATTGAGAGATCATTGGGAAACCTTGGCTTTTGGGTCGAAAACAGCTCCATGGTCAGCTGAACAGAAGCTAGAAATCCTTCCAAGACTCCCCCATCCTAACAAATCATAAATATTATTTGATCACACACTCTCAATCAACAAAGAATCCTGTCCAAGAATGCGGAAGACACGCATATGTGGAATGGAGATAAGTCAGGAAAATATGAAGTTAGAGATGGATATGAAATGGCCACCATTGCTCTCCCATATGAACTGGTCTAGCCTGATAAAACAATCTGGAATGATCACAACACTCCTGCAGCCAACATTTTAACTTGACTGATCTGATCTGGATGCCCCCTTTGCAGAATGGAGAACAAAACAACAGACCATCGGCAACTCCATTGCAATAAAGGTAAAGATTTGGAACAACCTTCATTTCCAAGCTAACTCTAATCTGGGTCTTTCCTAAAACAGTTAAGGAGTTTCAGTTCATGGCATCAGAGGATACAAAAATCTTATCACCCAAATAGCAAGCTGCCCCTGCTAGAGGAATATTGAATATTTGGCTTGAAAGAAACAACAGAAATTTCCAAGGCAAAAAACCCCTTGGGAAAGATGCTAGTTAAAACAGAGGAAGCAATCTTTGCAAAAGTTATTACATCCTATTCATATCAACCCCTAGTCATGTATTGTCAATCCTTGTTTCAGAAGGTAACTCCTGAAAATTGGCTTTGAATTAATTCTCTCTCATTAGGGGATCAGCAACTCATTTGAGAAAAGGAAATTGTTTTTAAAAAGATATCCCTGACTCCAGCTCAAGATAAAACCTAACTTTAATGGCATTTCTAAATGAAATCTAGGGTTGGTCAAGGTGGGATGCCTACATTGGGACTATGTCTTCTATTGGGGATCTTTCTTCATTTTGAAGGCCATGAATAATGAATTGAGTCAATCGACCTGGTGGAAGGACTGAAATGGGCAATGAATATAATAATCAAGGCAACTTCATGATCATAATTAATGAGAAGGAAAGGACACCCACCAAGAAGCTTGAGTGCATTCTAGGTGACGCCTGTGAAGTAGTATGATCCTTCAACATAGTTGCATTCGACCATTGCTATCAAGAATGTATCTGCTCTGCTCAACAGACCTAGCAAATCTCGGTGTAGATCAAGACTCAATCTCTTCATTTTCAACACCACCAAAACACTCTTAGAGATCTATTTGATTAATATATCTCAAGATAATTTGACAATTAATAGGCTCTATCCAACATGGAAAAGAAATTTGATAGAATCAAGTTATTGATTTTTATTTGAGTGGCGTGGATGATGATTCTAGAATCATGTGCCATCTTTAAAATGAAAATAGCACAAATCCATCATTATGCGTGCCTCATTCAATTCTAAGGAAACCCGTAGGCATCTTTCATTAATTTATCACTTCGCAATGATGAAAGGAGAGCCCCATTTGGTGCTTAAAATAACAACTTAGGAATAGATATTGTTCCATATACAATCCTTCACAGAATTTATCCATCCTTTGCTCAAGAACCTGAATTTGACACTATATGTGTTGTGATATTAAGAGATGATACACCATGCAACGCGCTCTAAGTTGAGGCAGTTCCCAGTCGAAGGCTAAAACACACCTTTAATGTTGGTGATTCAAACACCATAACCATGCTCTACATCATCCTTAGCGATGACAATGTGGTAAATATCGGGGCCTTGAGATAGAGAACAGCCATCAAAGAGCACTTTCAGCTAAAGCTCGCATGTCTCGTAAAGGATGAGGCACTCTACAACTAGATTATGATCGAAGTGCTCAAAGAGGAGTGTTACATCCCTTAGAAAATGATGGCAGATATAGAGAAGGAATGTGGAGCCATCCATCAAATAGGAGGTGGTGATGTTGTGCAAGGAAATTCAATTGGTCCTTAACAAACTAGAGGCAATGAGCACTAACAACCTAGACTTGAACCAATATGTCATGGATCTGAGAGCAGTACACAAGGACAGTCTCTTGGCATTTCTAGTTTCAATACTTTGAGTGTTCAAGCAAATTCAGAACCATATATCAATCACCATGAGGAAGCATAAGCTGTGAGAGCCCCCAGTGCGATTACACATGTCTATTAAAACCCTTCATACAATGCAAGAGGTTGTGCCAAGGAACGTTAACATTGCTTTATGCTCTCACTACCAAATGTTTGATTCAAAGGCAGCAATGAATGTTTAGCAGTGTTATGCGGGGACACGTCTCGGAGGTTTTCATTACGTCCGGACGTTATGGGATATTAGACTTTTTTGTATGGGACGTTTCCTTGCTGTACCCATTTTCCAAAAAAAAGGGGATATAAAACTGGAACGCACCCGGGACGTCCTGGTTGCAAACAATGTTTGGGGACTTCATTAGGGACGTTGTGATGCCCTCACAACGCCGAGGACATCAATGGGGATGTCACGACGTCCCCAACGTCTTTCACGCCATGCCAAAGCTAAAACAACTTTTATTTTATCATTTTTATGTTTTTTTCACTACAAGTTTTTTTAAACTTTTAATGCTTTCTAATTGAAATTAACATGACCTAACCCTAAAAGCAACAAAAAAACTTATAAAAAGAGCATTTCACACTCATTCTAATCACACCAAGCAAGAGCAAAAAAAAGAGGAGCAAGAGTAAAAAAGAGAAGGCAAGAGCAAGGAGCAAGGAGGAAGAGGAAAAGCAAGAGCAAGAGCAAGAGGTATGTACATACATTACTAGTTTACTACCATTCTTTGTTTACATTTTTTTTTTTAATTTCCAAATGCAAAGTTGAAAGTGAAGGCATTGCATTTGCTTGTATTTTTTTTCCTATTTGGATTAAAAGCAAGTGATGGAATGAGATAAAGCATAAAGGGAGGGCACTTTTATTGCTTTTTTTTGTTAATTTTTAAATGTATTCAAGCTGTTTTTTTTTTTTTTTTTTTTTTTAAATGTATTCAATTCATCGCTGTTTTTTTAATTGTATTCATTGTTTTATTGTATGTATAGTTATATAGTTTGTATTTTAATTATTGCAACAAAAATAGTTTGGGGATGCGTCACCCCCTAAAATCGACACGAGAAGGACGCCCAAGAGACATCTTGCATTTCCCCACGTTCAAGGAGGAAGAGGAAGAGCAAGAGGTATGTACATACATTACATTACTAATTTGGGAAATGTCTTGGGACGTCTAGAAATGATGGGAAACGCCATGGGGACGGGAAATGTAAGCGGGGACATGGGGGATGTGGGAGATGTGGGGGTGTCAGAGACTAATTTACTACCCCCACGTGGTCAGCCGCATTTCCAAACATAAAAACAGCATTTTAACCTTTTTTTTAATTGTAAATCACTAATAATAAAAAGAGCATTACTAACCTAACCCTAACCCTAAAAGTGCAATTTTATGTTATAAATTTACATTATGGGCTGATACTTGTAGCTATCCTCTTTTTTTGTAATATGAAATAGACAATTGTTGGTGTATTTGGCTATGAGATTAATGATATGAATATCAACTATTGTCACTTGTTCAATCGTAATTTAGAATGGTTTTACTTTTATATTTTATATATATTTGAAATTTCAGCTCGTCTCAAATTTAAAATTCAAATATGTATTATGAATTTTCAATTTATGACATTACCATATTAATATTATAGTATTAAGGAATGTATTGATGTTTATGACTTCAAGTTTCACCTTATTTAAATCTCAAATGGTTTTATTTCAGCTTATTTATATAATTTAGTCACTATATCTTTATATTTTAAATATTTATATATTTTTTAATTATTGTCCCCACGTCGTCCCCAAAATTTAGAAATTTTTTGTGAAACCCCCCCATCTTAGGTAACTATGTTTCAAAATGAGTTCGATAGTGATTATCAAGTTGAATATGTGGTTGAAATGGGTGTGCAAGGTGAAGGAGCACAATTAGAAACACCTAATACTGCTACTAGTTCACAAGGGAGTGTGGACAAGTTCAGTTGCCCCTCCGAAATGTTGAAAAAGTATGCTAGGGGCCTTTTGATAAGAAAAAACCTTTGAAACAATTTGGTCAAATTATGCAGAGGTCCTAGATCAAGCATTTCAGGGGGCACTAAAATATGGAAATGCAACATATGCTCATTATCTTGGTCAGGCAACATTACTAGGTTGAATGCACATTTATTGCACATCCCGGGGAAAGGTGTAGGCATGTGTGGACAGCTATCACTTGAAGAGAGGTCAGAAATGGTGAGGTTGTATAATGGAGATATGGTGGAAAAGGTTCCAGAAGTTCATGGCCGTCATGTTAGTGGCACTGGCACCCCTTCTAGTTCTGTGAGAATTAATACTGAGTAGTGTTACAGGTGCATCTTATGAGGTGTCTGAATTGGATGCTTTTGGTAGTAGTAGGGGAAGAGGAAGGTTGTGGCCTCCAATCCAGTTGTTGAAATGTATGATACAAAGGCTAGAGAAGAGGTTGATGATGCCATTGGAAAATTCTTTTGCTCATTGGCATCCCATTTCATGTTGCTCACTCTCCTTATTACAAGGAGGCTATGGCTAAGGTAGCCAAAGCAGGTGTGAGTTATGTGCCCCCAAGAGACACAAAGTTGAGAACCACAATCTTGGATAGGAACTATTCCAAGGTTAATTTATTGATGGAGGAAATGAGGTGCACATGGGTCTCTCATGGTTGCAAAGCATCATCATGGATGGGTGGACAGATATTAGACACCACCCACTCATAAATATCATTGTTTCATGCAGAGAGGTCCTTACTTTTAAGGGCAATTGATTGTTCAGGGAAGAAGAAGGATGCAGAGTTCCAATTCACCATTTTGTGAGATGTTATTGAGGAGGTTGGCCCCGCCAACATTGTGCAAGTTATTACAGATGCAACTTATGTGTGCAGGAAGCAGGTAAGCTTGTTGAGGCTCATTACCGACATATATTTGGACCCCATGTTGTGTGCATGCCATGAACAATGCACTAAAAGATATTGGAAAAATTGATTGGGTAAAAATGCGTGGTGGTAATGCTAGAGATGTGCAGATGTTCATCTGCAACCACCATACGTCATTGGCACTCTTCCGTAGCTTTTCGAGGAAGGAATTCCTCAAGCCAGTGGACACACGTTTTGCATCATATTTTATTTTGCTAGATAGGATGGTTGAGTTGCAGGAATCATTACAGTGTATGGTCATGACATCAGAGTGGTCTAGGTGGGATGGGTCGAAGACAGAGTAGGGGAAGAAGGTGAAAGCAATTGTGGTGAATGAAACATTTTGGATAGATGTGAGATATATCACATCCATAATATCTCCGGTTTTCAGTGTGATAAAATATGGGGATTCTGAGAGCCCTAGCCTTGGTGAGATATATGAATGTATTGATAGTATGCTTGGCCAGATGAAGGTTGTTGTTCGAGCAAGGGACCCCACCTTGGAGTTCTACCATCACCATATTCAACCTATCATTGAGCGGAGATGGGAGAAGTTGAACACTCCTTTACACATGGTTGCATATGCACTAAATCCGAAGTGGTATGTTGAGAGGCCTGCAGAGTTCTCCCAGTAGATGATGAGGAGGTGAGGAAGGGTTTCTTGAAAGCCCTAAAAAAATGTATAATGCAGAGGATGCTTCACTGAGTCAAAATTGATTGGCTCAAGTTTGCTTATCTGGATGGCTACAAAAATCAGCAAAGATAGACAGGACCACATTGGCACAAGAGAGTCCAATTAGTTGGTGGCGATTGTATGGACATGCAGGATTGCTACGTACACTTGTTATTTGTCTTCTTTCTCAAGTTTCTAGTTCCTCTGCTTCTGAGAGGAATTGGTCAACATATGGGTGGATCCACTCTCTTAAGAGGAACAGACTTACCTCTAAGAGAGCAGAGAAACTTGTTGCGTTGTACATAGTGCCTTGCGTCTCATGGATCGCAAGACACCTACGTACAAGGAGAGCCCAACATTGTGGTGGGATGTGGATCCTGAGGATGCAAGGCAGATTGATGAAGATCAGGAGCAGCGAGGACTGGTTGATATCTCCTTTGCAGATGCAGATGACGTTGATACAGATACTTCTAGTGAGGAGGAGTGGTTCGCAAGTGTTCCTTCGGAGGGCTCTGATAGTGATTTTTGAGTTGTACTTGTCACTTGTCATTTTGGTTATGTAATGTCATTTTGGTTATGAGACATGACATAATATTTCATAGCATATGTAATGTGGGTGTAGTTGTACTCTTCTCATGTTGATTATTGAAGAGTAAGACTAAGACTTGTTTTTAATTTTCAGCTTTACTATTTACTATTTAGTCTTTCATTGTCATGTTGAAGTTTTGAACATTGAATATAATATATATAGTTGTAGCATTTTGGGCCTTGGCTTATGTGATGAATAATTGGATTAATCATTAATGGTTTCAATCTTCAAACTTTCAATTTTAAGTCTTAGTTTGTTGAATTATTCATGTTATATTTGTAAAATTAATAAATTATATATATTTTTACTAGTTGTCCCCTTGCCGTCCCCCCGCCGTCCTGAAATTTTCGAAAAAAATTGTCATTCCAGAAACCACGTCCCACCATCCCGGAGTCTTAGGTAACTATGATGTTTAGAGACTAGATGGCAAGGCAAAGGCCTAGGCTTTCAACAACGTGGAATGACTAGGTCATGAATCTTTGCACAAGGAGTATCTTTGCTAAATCGGCTATGCCTGATTATTCCTTGCGCCTTAGGGCTCTTCTCGTTTCTTGTTTATGTGTAGCATGTCTTGTAATTGGACGTGGTGTGGGGTGATGAATGAATGGAACATGTTTGTAAAAGTTTTGTTAATCTTTGTCGCTCTTTGTGAAATTATTAGAACATGATAAACGAAAAATGATTATAACCAAATGTAAAAATACAAGCAAAGATGGATCCGATATACTAAAAATACTCCTACATTTTCTATTCAAGTTATTAAGTCATTATTTAAACATTACCTAATATGTGATTAGTCAATGTACTTTAGTTATACAACATATAACTCCCTCACCTCATGTAACTTATATTATGTTATATAAATGACACACACAAGATGTGTGTCATCTGTCATGTGTCTTCCATTTCTCTTCATTCTCTCTAGTATTGTCTAGCATTGGTATTAGAGCCATCGTTGGAGGAAGCTGTAGTTAGATACAAAAGGAGCAGGTTGTTCAAGAAATCCCTAGGAGAAGAGTATGAACAGTACAAGGAGAGGAGGTTCGAAATCGATTCGAGGCACAAAACAAGGAGAATCGATTTTGAGGTCATGCAGACCAGGAAAACCCAGAACAGCAGTGGAGGATTGTTAAAAGGGCACAAATTCATGATTGGGGGAAAAACAAAGTTATGGGAATGCTTATCAACATCCAAATCACAAAGTGTGACAGGAGGAGTTGAATGAGCCAGTTTCTGATTTATTCAGTGCAATCAAAGAAATGTCACAATAGAGGCAGATTGTGAAGAGATGTAGAGACCAGACACCCAAAGGGAATGTAATGTCCCTTTCTAGAGCTGAACCACAAAAACAAGGAAATCATACAAATCCAAACTGAAATATATTCTGATTTCTATACCTGCCTACTGAAAAATGGAACAGCAGCACACAACAAATTGATTTCTAGAACAGCGGCTATGAAAGAGCAATAATTTATCAAAACATCACCATTAACATCATCTACAACATGCACAAACACTTTGGGATATTTTAGGGCAATTATCACTCAAAACTCAACCACAAACACAGCTGGAAATTAATTAATTAACAGCAGAAGTACAACTCTCAAAAGTGACTGAAAATGAGGTCTCCAAAACCCAATAAATGCCAAATAAGTGAAAGATCACATTTATAAATTTGGAGAAGACTGAATATCAACTTGGGATGCCAAAACATGCCCTGGAAGCATAGTTACCAGGTTCAGCCAGATTTGTATGAAATCCGGTTCGAACCGTATTTTTTGAAGCAGCCTAATAAATCCAGTTCGGTTCGGCCTTTTTTGGAAAGGGTCCGGGAAGATGTAGCAGCAAAAACTTGCATGTGCCATAACTTTCATTCTGTGGCTCCGTTTCAAGTGTCGTCTTCTCTAAAAGTGTATATTTTCTCGAGCTCTATGCATTGATGGCAATATTTTTCTTATTTTCATAAAATCCATTTTTGTACCTTTTTGGACCAAGCAACTTCTTGCAATCTTTTGAAAGAATCATTATGATGATGATGATTATGGTAGATGGATGTTTTTTTGTATGATTTGTCTATATATAATGATATAAGTATACAATAATATAAATTTATAATAATATAAGTATATATATTCTGAACCGGATTTTTCCGTATTTTTTCAAATTTTTTCGAGAACTCCGAATTTTCGGATTTTTTTGCCCTTCCGAATTTAATCGGATTTCCGAACCTGGTAACTATGCCTAGAAGGCACTTAAACGACCTCCTACCGGGTTGCCAACCTAGGAAGGCTGCCAGAGTGTGATGAAAAACCCTTGATATTCTTCTCCTTCAATGCCCTAACTGCCCAATCAGCAAGATAGTCTTCGTAAAAGTCCTTAACACCACCAAATTATAGAGTTTTCGTTCTCCAACCTTCAACAAGGGTTTCATCCTCCTTGCTTGTCACACTAATGGATTTTCGCCCCTTAGTTGATTGGAATAGAGCAACCAGCTCTAAAACCAAAGAGATAAAATGATATTAGCCAAAAAAATCTCAAAATGAGCTTTATGCGACCCCTTATATACCCTTATGGTGGCACCAAGAATCTTCAAGTAGGAATTCCCTCAAGTCCGACATCCTTAGAAGCTCATTTCATCTCTTAAACTTGTATTGAAAGCTCTCAACCCAACCAACCTACTTGAGAAGGGAAATACAAAAGAAAATATAATTATTAATTAAAGAAAGACTAAAACATTATCCAAAGGCTTCCCTTGTTCAACTTCTTCTTGCCCACGGAAGAAGAATAGGCAAGAAGCCTTCAATTGGATCAAATTCGAAAAAGGGATATTACAGTCTTCCCTTCCCCAAATTGTTTGCCCTCAATCAATTGTAAGAACCCAGATCCTAAATAAATCTCAGTTCCTCCTTCTTTGTACCTGCACAAGAAACAAACTTATTCCAGAAAAATGATCTTACATCCATCCTCCCTCATGCCTGGTACACATGATGATCAGCTTCTTCTCATGCCTATCAAACCTCTTGTTCTCCCTGTTTGTCTGATATGCATCCATGCTATCAATGACACTGCTGTAACTAATCAATTTCTCTATATAGGAAAGCTGGCAATGACTGCGCTTGGGTTGAATATCTCTCCAAAAATTGAGAGCATTCCCTTTTCAATTGGGAAATTCTTCCCCTGTCCTTTCACAATTGTAGCTGAGTATTTATCCTCACAGCTGGGCAGTTTTGATGGCTGGGGTAATTCTTAAGAGATCAGAATATACCTTCTTCAATTCATCTGGAAAAGAAAAATCTGTCATGCATCTTTTAACTTTCTCTTCATACATTACCATGATGTTGCTTGTCAAACTTGAGTTTGCAAACTCAGTCATGAACCACCTTTCCTGGACTGTTGTTAAGGGGTAGAGTTCAATTCCCCTTTGCTTAACCTTGTCAACTTTCACCATCATGATCAGCAACTTAAATTCTCCCTTTATAAATTTATTTGGTGGCTGAATTTGTGCATGCCCAGCTGTAATTATGTTCTTCCCATGAGCTGATATATGAAAAGGAGAACAATAATGAAATTCCCCTTGCTTTGCTACCATGAATCCCTCCTTCAACATGCCTTGGATTCTTATTTCTTTGTCTTCAACCCATAATTCAAGTCTTTTACCCAGGCAGTTGATGGTGAATTCCCCAAAAATTGAATCTATTTTGTCCCAAGAACAAATTCTATCTCAGCTGAAACAAAGAATTCAATGCAAAGTTTGTACCTATCCATGGGAATAGTGAGAGCTGTCCCCTTGGTCATGGCAATCAAGAAGCCTTTGTAACCAACCATACTCAACACCATACTTTTGCAAATTTCCCTTCAATGAAATTATGTATGGTACCATGAGCTGCAAGCACAGTGACTTCTTGGTCACAAAGAAGATCCTTCACCTGAGATGGTTGATAAGTATGTATGTCATACACCAAAACAAGAATGTTGCTCTTTCCCCATATTCTCCTTAACGTTTTCTCACACAAGGAACCATGGGTTAGCCTCTTATCAATAGGAAAATCAGAATTTTGATCCTTTTTTTGATGATCCCAATGTAACAATGACGTAGTGTTGGCTAGATTTTCTGCACAGCTGAAAACCTAGGCAATCATGAGATAAATCTCCCTCATTTACCGGTGAGGCTCCGTGTAAGATTTTGTCAATTATATTTTCTAATACCTATCTGTTGGTTTTACTTTAACCACGTAGCTCATGCACCATAGCTAGGCAATTTTGCAACAAGTAAGCAGTTGTAAGAAATTTATATATGCAAAAGAGGGAAATAATTGAATGCGAGCAAAAAAAAATGTGCAAATGCAGCCTAACCAATAGTTGACAGAGTTGGTCACATGCACATAGACGAAACAAATAGATCTAGAAATGCAGAATTCACAGCAAAGGAAAGTTTCAAATCCAGATCTAAGATAACACAAATTTTATGCAAAGATCTAAAGAAAATTAAAAAGTAAATGCACCATTGACACAAAGTTCTTCGGAAATTTGCCTCCTCTCTATTCCTTAGCTTTCAGAAAGATATCAAGGGTTTCAGCTCAAAGTTTGGAACACAAGAATGTTGATTACAAATTCGATCCTTTAACCCGTAGGTTCTTCCTCTATTTATAGTGTATAGAGGGCAATTTACAAATAGGAAACTATAACTGAACTGGCACATGTGGAAGTTGTAAAGGAAACAACTGGCAATCTCCCTCCTGGAATTCCTCTTTGCATGACATGCATGATTTATAACTGAAAATAGAACCTTCTATTTTGCATGTCTGCCACCTATTTCCAAGTAATTGACTTCTTCAAGTAACGGATTTTAAACCAATCACTTAAGATTGCTCAATTACTTTGTCGGAGAAAATAAGAGAAAGAAGAAGAAAGTGGAAAAGAAATTAGAAGAAAGCTGCAACACTCCCAGCCTTGTTCTTCTTCCATATTCTGCATGCGGTTAACTCTTTTGCCTTTGATTCTCACCAAACTGGATCTGGAAGCAGCTGAATGTGATTTTGCTTACGGGTGTTGCCTCTGACATGTCTTCCCTCTTATCCTTGAAGCTTTTGTAGTTCTTCTCCAGTACGTGCACCAGTGCAATGTTTGCCGTAAACAATTTAGACAAAACTCATCATCTTTTATTTTTAATTGCATATGAGCAATTTTAAATTTCTGGAAAGCACTCTGGGTGAATGCAAATACAAGTAAATTCAATGAAGGCTTCAACTGGAAGATTGAGAGCACATGCACAAGATCTTGGAAGGAATTTTCCATGCACTGACTTCCACACGAGCTACGCTAGAAACAAGAGGATGATTTTTGTCGAAAGCCTTTGCAATTATGAAATTTGGATCTGTCAATTAAATCGGAGATAGGTTCAAGGCCTATGTCTGTATGATTGACTTCAGTAAATTTGGAAGCTATGCATGATTCAGTTGATCATTTTCTTTCATCATGCTTCAACATGGCTGGAACAATCTTTGTCTGAGCTCTTTTTCTTTTAATTCTGTTAGAATCCCTTGTAATTGGATCAATTTGTGCAGATCTGGCAATTTCTTCTGATTCGGAAGAGATATTCAATGTATCTGACATTGATTTGAACTTCCTTTCACTAATATGAGCACCTGGGCACTTATACCAACATGCAGACAATCAGAATAACAAAAATCAGGCTATTCCAACCCAATGCGCCAAAACTGGAAGCTTCCCGACAATGGAAAACACTCTTTAATGCAAAATCCTCCTTCCCTTGGCGCCAAAACCTGGAAGCTTCCCGACAATGGAAAACACTCTTTAATGCAAAATCCTCCTTCCCTTGGCGCCAAAACCTGTCTGGGCTGCAAACTTCATTAAAAAGAATTAACTGCTTCTCAATTATGGTGTCCCATGCTTATATAGCCATCTGCATGCTATTTTTAATAATTGTCTTTCCCTATTTTTGGCAATTTAATTAATTAAAAGCCATGTTTCTTCATTTAATTTGGGCACCCAAGTCTACATGCTTCTGGTTGTTTTTTTATGAATTTATTTTATTTATTTTTAGCATGCATCCTTGACTTCTCTTTAGCTCATCCACTTGCATTGACCTTCTTTCTATTTATGGCGCCAAACTTAGCTAGAAATACCATTAATAAATATCATTAAATACATGTATTAATGCCAAGGTGGGTCGCACTTTTTGGCAAGGGAAACTGCTAAAAATAGGAAGTCAAAGCAATGGGAATTTCCACCCTGCACTGCAGCTCCAAAAATCCCATCTTTCACTTAAGTGATTTGACTTTCATAATGAGAATTTTTACCTGTAAGGCAAGTAAGAAATTCCCGCCGGTGCTTTAAGTGATTTTTCTTTTATAATGGGAATTTTTACCCTGCAAGGCAAGTAAGAAATTCCCACCTACCTGCCACCTCTAATATTCCCATTGCAGCTTAAGTGATTTTGACTTCATGGGAAAAAGTAACCTGCTATGCAGTGCAAGGAATTCTTGTTGCCTACCACCGACAAACTTAAACCCTTCCAAAAAGTGCGACTTGCATGGAAAATAGCTATTTTCCAAAAGTGCGACTTGCATTGTGACTTTTGCATTAAAAATTGCGTGAAAATTCGTCACTTAAGGCAAGCGTGGAAATTGGACGCGGAAGGCAACCTTGAAAATTGCGACTGGCATGAAGACAACATTTCTTTCCTTTTTTGGATTTTTGGTGAAGAAAACACAAGCATAGAATAAAATTTGCCATTTTTGGAAAGGGTCCTGGGAAGATGTAGCAACAAAAACTTGCATGTGCCATAACTTTCATTCTGTGGCTCCGTTTGGGTGTCATTTTCTCTAAAAGTGCATATTTTCTCGAGCTCTACGCATTGATGGCAATATTTTTCTTATTTTCATAAAATCCATTTTTGCACCTTTTTGGACCAAGCAACTTCTGCGATCTTCGAAAGAATCCTGAGCTCGATCACTGTAGATTGCATTAGTAATTACAAATACTAGATAGTTTTTCAAAACCCTAGGCCTGGGGAAAGATCTGGCAGGAAGAATGAATAGGCAACAGGAATTGCTAGAGAAAACAAACCAAAACACAAACAAAAAGAAATAAAACAAAACAAAAATAGTTGTGGGCAATTGCTACAAAAATTTCTCCAATTAGCTGATCTCTGCAAAAATTCTTCCCCAGGGTGAATAATCTATGGTAATAATGATAATAATGATGGGGTGAAGTGATTTATATACCCTAAATCCTCCAATTTTAGCTCAATCTATTTTTAAAAGAACTTTATTTATTTAATAAATAAAATTCTCTTAGACAAAACTTGGCGAAGGGATAGAGTGAGTTTTAGCATGTGGGTACTTGGGGAATTTGGCTTTTATGACTCTCTGGGGATACCTTAGAGCAATGCAAACAACTGCAAGCAAAACAAACACAAAACGATCCGTTACTTTGAAAAGAACAAAAAAATTTAAAGGGTAGCCCCTGATTTCGGTGGTGAAATCTGGGGGACACTGTGTAGCAAAAAAAGGCTACAAGTAGTATCCATTAGGAATAGAACCACTCGGCTTACCTTTCCCAAGATAAGATAAGATAAGATAAATATATTAATGTCCAACGAATGACCACAAAAGTAGGTTAATGGGACTGCAATCCAAAAATATACAAAGTGCGAAAGCGGGAGAACTCAAATGAGTTCCCAAAAATAGAAGAAAAGAGACGAAGTAGAGAGGAAGCCCAAAGCCAAATACTCCAACAAAGCGAGGGCAATGGAGCAAGCGGGGGAGAAAGACGAGAGAAGCAAAGAAGGGAATGGAGGGGGCAAACAAGGACCAATGGTCTACTCAGAATGGTAGCGCGCCCTCCTAACATTTGAGGCCAACGAAAAGAAGCTCCCGATAGGTAGCAACGGCGAAGAGGGGGCAAAACCTCCTCCGCCGAGATCCGAGATCAAACGAAGGCCGAGGGACAAATGGAGCAGGCTGCCCTAGTACGAATGCGCATCCGATTTTGTTGGTAGTGATCGGGGAAATGTGAAGGTCCAACAGGGGACAAACTGATCGATGCACTGTATCTGGGTCAAAGAGGCTCTGTCGTTTAGTTCCTCCACTGCGGGTAGAACTAGAAAGAAGGCTGTAATTCGTCTCGTGGGGATAACTCTCGAAGGAGGATGAATTTACAAGATTTATAAGAGTGATTTCGACAATTTTCTTACACCAAAGACATACCAAGATGAATTTACCCCAAGTAATGATTTTGAAATGAGTGATTCTCTTTTTCTCAAGTCTCATAAAGAGCACCCATACCTTTTGTTGGTTCCCAATCTAACACCCCCAAAACAAGACTGAAATGCAGATTTGCATGAAGAGGAAGCAAGGGAGGAAGATAGACTTGTTGATTTGTCATTTGTAGTCGGGGATGGATCTATCTTCTCCTCATGATCAAGCCTTGTAGGGATGACAAGGAGGCACTTTACTGAGGGTGTGGTTGTTCACTTGCTACTTTATGGCTCTGCCTGAACCAAGGTGAGAGGACCTGAGGGGTGGCTTGAAAGAGAGGGAGATTATATTTCAAACCCTCAAACTTATTGGAACCTCAATCTAAGATCAAATGCAACCACATAATGCAATGCTCATTCAAAAGAATGGTCACACAAGCATCGTGAAACACTTGATACATCAAACACAAGCCACTAAAGACAGATTTAATGTGATCACAAGCATCATTTTGAAGGAATTTGTTGACAACTTGAAGTGAAATGATACTTGATATGCTAAGCTTTGTGAATCAAGGCAAGCACACTTCAATCTTCCAAACGATGTGTGATTTGCCTACAGATAACATGTGGGATATGCAATAGTGATAAAATTTGAAGAGGGGTGGGACAAAAGGATAGTGTAAGATGAGATGGAGGATGGAGATGGTGGGAAAAGGGACTAGTGAGAGGAAGTAGCTGCATTAACCATTTTGTCTTGACAATTCTCCATGCATTCAAACATGAAATCAAAGGAAAATCATCCCCCAAAGGCATAGTTACCAGGTCCAAAACGCCAAATCCGTTTGAGAGGGGAAAAAAATTCAAACTTCGGAATTCTTGAAAAAGTCCGGAAAAATCCGGTCTGAAATATATATGAGTTGAATTTTATAAATATGAAAATTTGACAAATACAATGAAAAAAATTAAGATTGTAGTGTAAAATGTTATATTTTTAAATATATAAGGTTAATAGTTAATTGTCTTTTCCGAAAACTACGGAAAATTTTTAAAAATAAAAAATAATTTTTTTTCCTAAATTAGCGCTGGCCGGATAGAATTTATCTAGGTCGGCTGAAAAATTTGGATCCAAAGCAAGATTTTGTGTAGATCCAAATGGATTTGGTAATTATGCCCAAAGGTTACTTACCTTCTTGGACACCAGTGGTAAGGTAAATGATACAGAATAACTCTTGAAACCCCAACATAAACACCTAAGAATGAAGTCTCATGCACTCATCACACCAAATTTCTAACACCAAAGGACACCCTAAGGCAAACATGTATGCATTTTCAGAAATTGTAGACAAGAAATTTATGATTGAAGCCAATGATGCAAGGTAACACTACAATGCAACAAACCCTCAATGCCCAATCAAACAATCAATTGCAAAATGCTTCTCTACAGTTATTTGGCATGATCAACACAAAATTACGAGAGAATGGAAATTTATTGATTTCAGATTTGTTTACAAGAAGAAACATCAAAATTGTACATGGCAGAAAGGTTTTGTGTGTCCATTTGCAAAGGAGACAAGGGAAACATGTAAGAATGAATCTCAAAGCCTGCTTAATGGTTGTACAACAAACAACCACCTTAGCATGAACCTGCAAATGACAAGCACAAGTCACCAATTCTTTGCAAATCCGCTTCACAAACAAAAATTTTCACTCTTAAAGGGGAAACCTCATGAGCTCCAACCAAAAACAATCGAAAGAAGGAGAGTTTGTGAAGCCTTCACTTTTTATACAACAATGTCCCAATCCGAAAGAACATCCCACGATGCCAATCAAGGACCGAGAGTATGCTAATTGGTGATCTCGTGTGCTTAGGGAGCAAATCAATGGAGAACCATGCAATCAAGAAGATGAATGAATCTGGAATTTCCAAGTGTTTGATTCTTGATGCTCTGATCATCTAGAAGCATCCATGGGCGAAGGAGGATCAAAACTAGGCATCTCCAACCGTTTAAATTCTTGAAAACGACATGCAACTGCCGAAACTTCCGCCATTAAATATCTCGATTGCTTCACCATTTCCTACAAAATTGATCTCTTTGGAAAGCCTTCTCAAGACGTTCCCAATGCACTTGATTTGAGGTGAAATGGATACCTAAGTCAAAAGTTATGGGCAAAAGTGCAATCCCGACCATTCCGCGCAAAACTGCCTTGTTCTGCAAATTCCAGAATAATCCACCTTTGCTTCATGACTTTTTGAGTATTCATGTCATGTTGCGAGTTTGGTTTGATTCCTTTAGGCCTATCGTTGCTTTTTCTTGTTCTGTGGGATCTTCTTTTGTATTGCGGTGTTCTCTTTATTACTTGGATTATGCCTTTGGCATGCGATTTTCCTTTGTTTCTGCGGCTTCATCAACTCCACGAAACATTGAGTATCTGATGTCCATGGAACACCAAATTTCATTGTCCCGCAGGTTTGCCAATTTTCCATACTTAGTCGTTTGATACATTTCCGCACTTACTATTCTTACGTCACCATGCCGCAAATGTTTATGTCTCCCTGTTAATGTCGCAAAGATTTGATTCCTTTATTATGCAACATCCTTTCCCGACGACCATATTTCTTAGTTTCACAGTTTTATCAACTCCGCAGAACACCAAGATCCATGTTCCGCAGCATCCATACTAGGTCACGTTTTAACCATTTTATTCCTGCTTCGCGGTTTCTTGCGGCACTTTCTTCAAGCATCGCAGATCCTTTAAGCAGACTACACCCTTTTGTTTCACGGAAATGACTAACTCTACGGAACACTATAATCACCAAGTCCACGAAACACTAAGTCTCTTCACCCCTTTTTTTCGTGGCTTTCCTTTGCAAGTTTCATCAGCCCGCGAAACATTATCCTCGACTTTTACAGCTTCTTTGTTTTGCTTCAAGCCCACCAAAGACAACGTTTTCTTCAATCCATGGACTACTACTTAAAAGCCGCAAAACACTGCAACTTTGTGAAATCATCAAAACCAAAGGAAAGTCAAGATGTAAGTGCCTCTATCCGAAATCGCGATTTATAAATTGTTTGCAAACATGAAAATAATTTATCTTTTGAAAAATCACGATTTTTGTTGTGTTGATAAATTGGCGATTTATGGCGATAAAACTCCTGGAAAATCGTAGAAAATCGGTAGAAAAATCGTTGAAAATCATTGTTTAGTGTATAAACATCTAAACAAAAAAAACACAGTTATTTTGAAGCGGGTTTTTGTGATTTTCTGACCAAGGTTTGTACTTGTCATTTGGGCGGGATGTATTATTGCATCTTGTCATGTTGAATTATTTGTCAGCTAAAGTGCTCTGCAGGGCTGTTTTGTGTACTGTAGCAGAAATCAAGATGTTTCAGAGAAGTCAAGTGGGTAAACTAAATGCTAAATGCTAGTGGTAGTGCTTTGCATAAGTCATCTTAATGTCAAAACATATGAATATATTTCCAGGGCTGGCCAAGTTAAACTGCATGTGAGTACTGTCTGGAAGAAAATTACCAGCTCTTAGTCTGCTTTGAAGTAATGTTGAACAAATCATTTTAATGATATTGTTGACACATTGCAATGCATTATGGTACTGCTTGGAGCCTTGGATTAATCATATTATGAGTTGTTTTTGTGGTTATTTAGCTTATTTTGTTGCATATGTGGTTAATTCTTATTTATTAGGCTGGAATTTATTTAATTTAAGTTTATTTTATGAATTTAAATGTTTTTTAAAGTACCATAAATTTTCCAATTAATGCTTTGAGAATTGGCCGATTCCTAATTTCCGAGTCAAAATTTGGCCTGCCGATTAATTGCCGATAACGATTTTTTGAACTATGGTAAGTGCAAATCCACATTACAGAGTCATGAAGCATGATACAAATAACTTTGAGGATCAAGGAACCACCAAGCAATTTGTGGAATAAAGGGAACAAATGGGGAAAATGGCAAGATCACTTCAACATGTTTTGAAGGGTTTTGCAAAGATGGTGCCAAGAGAGGATCAAAATGGGAACCAACACTTTATCATGATGATACCTCACTAGTGGTGTCATAGGAAGACACAGCAAGTATGAGACATGATCATCCTTCCTAACTAGTTGTGCGTGATGACAACATACCTTATATGACAAATTGGCCAACAAGAGAAATGAAATACTCCCATACCATGGTCTGCCCTTGATGTCCTTATGATTCGGAATTTATGATTTTGAATCAGCAATCTTCATTTGCATTATTTCTTCACCGAATGGAGTCTTTTCCTTCTTGCATTCTTTCCAAATTTGTCGGTGCTTATCTTGGGTATCCTCTCGGCTTCTTGTTAGGGTTGTGACCTCCATTCATTGACCTCCCTTTCACTTTGTTGTTTGGAACAGTCCAGCCACCTCATCAAGTGCTTTCCCGAATCTTGTCCTTCATGGAGAGTTTCTTCCAATAATCTTGACCTCATAAGACTTGTTGAAGTACCCTCAATGCAACAGTCATTGTGACCCCGAATTCTTTCCTCAAACACGTGTATCAGATGGATTACAAACCAAATGGAAGGAGGAAGCACTTACCTTTGCACGCATACCGTGGACCTTGGGAAGAGGGCAACTTCTTATCAATCCAATTTCAGTCCTTGTGCATAAAGCAACCTTTGTCGTGATGCATGCATAACTCGAGAGGTTGCTTGAAAGGGTGTATGTACCCCTTACTACTCAATGTGCTCTCTATTCTACCCACAATTGTGTCAAACTATTTGTGATGATTAGCCCCATGTAATGACGAACTACGAAACAATAAATCTGAGATATGTTTGTTCCTTGGACTGTAATCAAGATACTCACTTCCTTTTGCCTTTGCTCCTTCTACAATTGGTGCTTTCCCTTTTTGCACTACCTCCATACCTTGTTCATATGTCTTCGTGACTCTTACCAAAGTCTAATCCATCATCATTTTGCTCTTCATTGACTGTTATTAGAATAACTCCAGCAGGCTGAGAGTGATTATGGGCACCAAGATAAATGCCCTTTCTTCATGGGTATCACTTCCAACAAAGCATTCCTCATATTCCTCCCCAAATCAGATTTTCCTCTGTTTTTGTATCCCGTGTCGAGCCTTTCCACTTGTGTCGAACCTCCACCGCATCGTGCCCTCTACACTACCTTTGAGCCCTCTTCCACCTGCGCCATGCCTCTTCTCCTTCGTCAGGTCATTCTCCACCCTGCGTCGTGCCCTCCTCTTCTCCATTCTTTACTCCATATTGTCTCTCTTCTTCTTCGGAATGGTGCATTAGCTCGGTTCCGGGGTTTGATACACAACCATGATGGAGCTTTGTTAATGGGCCTTTACATTATACTTTGGTTCACGAATCGTACCTCTGCAAGCTCGACCTCTGCATGCATGATTTTTGTCAACCAATTCAGCCTCTGCATACACCATTGACTGCATATTCTAGTCACCATTTTGGTCAAGGTCGAAATCCAAAAATCGTGGGCGAGAAGGCACTTTGGATAATTGTAGCATAGAAAATTGGTGGGCACAGTAATATCGTGGCTCTTGTTTGATATGCTCTCTGGTTCGCCTCTCAACCTCTCCCCTCATCAGGTGGTATATCCTAGTGGTTTGGCTACAATAATGACCCGGAAACTCCTATTGGTAGTGGCACGATCGGGAATCCCCTAGGTAATACCTCTAGTAGCACAACGGATATTTTACTGGAACTACTCAACTTGATCCAAAAAGTTGAAAATGCTAATCAGCAGCTCAAACGGAGGTTTACACGGTTATTAGCAAGGTCGCGGATGTTGAATCGGAGAATGCCATCTTGAGAGAAAAACTAGCCAACAACTCGAATAATACTAGCCCCTCTATTGATGCCCTACATGCAGAAATTGTAGACCTCCAGTCTCAACAGGAAGAAATCAGAAATAACCAGGCTTCCTTAAAACTGGAAATGGAATCTTGGTCCAAGGTTGTTAGCAGAAAAGACATTGTTCCCCCACCTTTGGTTGCGATTGAGGCCGTCATGAAAACCAAGCTAATTGAGGAACGTATAGGCGGGTCTCCAAGGTGAGGGGCCCCCACATCGACACAGGACCCATTTTTGGTTAGTAACTCCTTCATCACAAATACTTTGGGGATCCCTGACATTACACTAGAAAGAGCTTGGGTTGGCTATGATTCCACACTTTTCATCCATTTCAGAACTACTTCTGACAAGTTGCGAGCTCTCAGGGCTAAAAGGGTTCTGTTTTCACGCCCAAACAAGGTCTTCCTTGATGAAGATCTTACCAAGTCACAGTTGGGGAACTCAAACGATCTAGGGAGCAAGTTATGGCAGCAAGGAAAGCAGGTAAATGGGTGGTTATCAGGAATCTTGGGCTGTTATTAGGGACTCACCTCCTCCTGGTTGGGAGCCCCACCAAGGGGCTCCCAAATGACGGGCCAAGTGGGAGAGGTATTAGGTCAGAGGCTTATCTATCAGTTGTTGGAATGGGAATGGTTCCCTTTGGTCTTCCCCTGGCCTTACGTTAGATGCTCTTGGGGCTGTCGATATCCTCTTTATCACAGAGACACATGAGAGCTTGATTCGTCCTCTTCGGGTTTTACCGGCTTTCTTTGGCTATCAGCTTGTAGACAGGAGACTCGGGGTTTGGGTGGTGTCAGGGGCTCTAGTGGGGTTCATCTGTCTTTATAGGGACTCCCTCCAAAACAGGATCTCGGTGGTCGGTACCGATGAGTCTACCAAGTACATGTGGATTCGTATTAGTGGGGTCACTCGATTCTCTAGGGATTTCTATATAGCAGTTTGCTACTTTCCTCCGGCATCTTCTCCTTACGCCATTCACAATGGCCCAGATGGTGATCCTTTCTTTGACTTATATGATAGTATTAGTCAAGTACTCTGCCTCATGAGGAGGTTATCATTTTGGGTGATTTTAATGCCCGTACCAAGCACTTACAGGTTCCTCTCCATGACAGATCAGAGGATACGTTCTGCACACAGAGGATCGACCCAAAGTCAGTTGGTTTGCATAGGATTTCGAGGATACCGATGGCCCTTTCACAGCTTATGGACGGTTCCTCCTCCAGCTGGGGAATCACAGGGGATGGTGATCCTTAATGGGATCGAGCGCTTCCGGATTCACGTTTCTTCACTTGTCCCCATGGCGGTGGCACCAGTGTGGTAGACTTTGTCCTGCCCTCGGATATCTCACCTCTTTTCTGCTCCTCCGTTTCCCCCATTCCCCTTGCCGACCATGCAGTCCTATCTTTCTCTCTGGTCACCATCCTCCTCACACCACCACCCCTCCTCCCCACTACCCCCTCGCATTTCCTTCCAGTTTGATAATGGGGATTACGAAACTTACTCATCTCACATCCGCGACCTTCTCCCCTCTGAGCCTCACTTCTCCAACCTGCCTAGTGCGGAGGCCAAGTATACATGCCTATCCTCTGCCATGTGGGAGGTCGTCCTAAGATCCTTTCCCAGCTCCACCACCTATCCCTCGGCCACTAGTACTACTAAATCTTGCCCTATGAACCAATGGTATGATGTAGAGTGCAAATCCCTCCACCGTCACCTCCGTCATGCCTTTACCCATGCCCTCCCCTCCTTCCCCACCCTAAAGGTAGCTACCGGTGCCTTCTCCGCCGTAAGAAGTGATCCTTCATTTCCCACCGCAAATATATTCTTTCCACCTCCCTTAGGACTAATCCTCGGTCCTTCTGGCGTATTGTCTTTCCCCGCCACTCCCCCTCCTTTGCGGTGATCGATCCTATCTCCATTTTTTCCCACACCTCTACCCTTTACGATATTCCGGGGCAGCAGTCTATCCAGATTGGCATTCCGCCACCTGGTAATCCCTTCACTTACAATAATATCAAAGAGGCAATAAGGTTCTTGAACAGTAGCAGGGCAGTTGATGTGGAAGGTTTCCAGGCCGAGTTCTTCAAGTAGGGTTTTGAGGCCTTTGGTAACTATTTGACAGATCTTTTCAATCAGGTGGTTCGCGTGGGTTTCCCTCCTACTTGGTCTCATCATATCATTCACCCGATCCACAAAGTTGGGTCCATTTCTGATCCGAACAATTACAGGACTATCATGGTGGGCCACTCTTTCCTCAAACTCTATGCTACGGTTCTTCACAGGTTATTGTCGATGTTTTGGAACAGCGAATACTCGGAAAGCAGGTCGGGCTAGTTGAGACAAGCTGGTACCACCCCGATCTACCACATCTTCACCCTTCGGGCTATTATTAAGGAGGCCAAGCACCGCTCTTCGAAAGTTTATTGTGTTTCGTAGACTTTCGAAAATCTTTTGACTTTGTACCACGCATCACCCTCTTTCGAGACTCAAAGACATCGATATTTATGAGATTCTTATTATTGCCATCATGCGTCTCTACGAGTCCATCCTTGGTCGTCTCCGTTCTGCACACGGAATGTCTAATTTTATCAGGAGCACCATTGGGGTCAAACAGGGCTTCCCCCTGTGTCCTACTCTTTTTGGCATTTACGTTGATGAGTTAGAATCTTTTCTTGAGATCACATTCAAGATGGGGATGTGTGTCTTCTTCACCACATTTTGATTTCTATTCTCCTTTTTGCCGATGATATTGTTTGACTCGCCTCTTCTCCTAAAGGACTTTAAAGACAGCTTGATGCACTTGCTTTATTTTGTAATCTTCGGCATTTGACTGTCAATCTAGGCAAAACCAAGGTCATGGTCTTCAACGGGTTGAAGACATCACACATCCATTTCTTTTTTCTTCAAAGAGAGGTTGAAATCACTAATGCATACACCTATTTGGGAGTCTAGTTCTCAGGGCCTAGATTCAGTATGAGGCATGCTCTTCAGCCGAGGGTGAATAAAGGGTATGGGTCTCTAGCCATTCTCGAGAGACAATGCTTTCGGCACCACTTTCAGGACATCTCCTCCAAGATGTCTCTCATGAATTCCCTCATCCGGCCCACTGTTCTCTATGGGTCTGTTGTCTGGGGTCCCTCCCTCTTAGATACAGATTGGGCTTATGTCGAGAGGATTCAAACTCTCCTCCTTCGCCGCTTCATCAAATGCAAGCAGACGGTCCCTCAAAGATATTATTTTGACAAAGTTTGAGACCCGACCTTTCCATCTAAAGTCCATATTTGACATTTCAGCTTTTTTTCACGTATCAGGAGATTTGGTGATTTCTCTTATGTGTGGCAGTGTCCGTATCTTGCTTATTGTTTCTCTGTTTATATTGCCCAAGCTATAGGTCATTGCTGCTTTTCCGAGACTTCGACTTTATTAGACTCAGTATCTAGATTGATCGTCAACACCCTTTCCAATATTCCCTAAACACTCCCAGTCATCTCTTGCCCACCAAGTAAGTGTTGAACAGGTCCATCCGGGAGGATATCTATAGATGCTTTATTTAGACTACTTGGGTGAATCCTCATGGGGGTTTGCGCCCTAAGATGTCCTTTTATGCACAACACTTTCTGGAGATCAAAGATGGACTCATCATCCGTCCTCAGTACACCTTTTGTCACTGGATGCATGCCCTCCGCATACCTCTACGTCAGTTTTGGGTTGGCTCTCACAAGCTTCGATGCGAGATTGATCACCACATGACCGACTTTCAGTAGGCTCTATAGCCTTCAGGAGGTGGAGACCAAGACTCATTTCATCTTCCGCTGCCCCATATACTATGAGATCAGAGGACGATTTCATTGCCTCTTCAGAGGGGTTCAGACCCTCCCAATTTTCTTCAGATATACTGACCAGCGGTGTCTTGCCCTCTACATCCGTGAGTCTCTACTGCTCCAAGACCAAATTCTTCATCCCGCTCCGAGGGTCATTCCCACGAGGCAAATTACTGCTTTCTTTCTGGTTCTACCCATAATTGGAAGGACTAAATGACAGAATCATTTTGACGCAGTTATAGTGGATAGATCAATTCGTCCCCGGTTGGACCTTCACATCTCCCCTAGTCACCACCAGCAGACTCGATCACACACTCGTGCACAAAGGGGTCAAACTCCACCCGTCTCCCTAGCCATTGTTCTAGACTCAAATTTCATCATGGGAGGGGGTCCTCGCCCCCCTCTTCGGATTGCCTTTCCATCAGGAGCTTCTTTTCGTCGGCCTCGAATGTTAGGAGGGATGTGGCTTCCATTTCGGAGTAGTTCTTGTCCTTGTTTGCCCCCTCCTTCCTTCCCTTCTCTACTTCTCCCTTCTTTCTCCCCCATTTGTTTCATTGTCTCCGCTTGTGGGGGTTTACTTGGGGTTCTTTGTCCGCTTCGGTTCTTTCCCTTTCTTATTTTGTTTCCAAGAACTCGTTTTGAGTTTTCCTGCTTTCGCACTTTGTATATTGTTTAGGGTGCAGTCCCGTTGACTTACTTTTGTGGTAATTCGTTGGACATTAATATATTTATCTTATCTTATCTATGAATATTCAGCTCTATGCAGCGATTAGACACCAACAATTCATCATCAAACACTAAAATAGTTTTACCTTGGGTTGCATGCTCCTTAATCTCCTCCTCATTCGCACATACCCCATGATTTCTCCAAACCCTTATGTCTTTATCGTGTTGTTTAGAAAATTGGTCAAGAGATCCACTCTAGCAAGGGTGATGGGGGCTTCTAGGGCTCCCAAAGGTTGTTTTTTCTCCATCATCGAGTAGCTAAGGTAGCTTTTCTCTTTTAGAAGGATGGGCATTTCCATCATTGCATAGCGAACTTAGGAGTTTGGCTCCCTCTTCATCAAGCAACGTAGCCTCTTCTTGTTTTGCAAACATGAAGGAGCTCTTCTCCTCTAGGGTTGGGACTGATATTTTTCCCATGACCCTTGTGCATGGCTCGGGGATTGGACCAAGTTCCAAAGCCCACTCTATCTTTTCTCCATCTTACAAACTCGTGGTAGGGCATCACAACTAACTTTTGGAAGAGCCCTATACTCCTCATATCATGTAACAATGTTGTCCAATTTGGATGGCTGAGTATTATTAACTTCCTTTGAAGAGCTCCCACCACCATTCAGATAGTGAATGGTATGGATTAGCTGAGCCATTTTATTGGCCAATCCTTCTTGCCCTAGGGAAAGCCTTTCATTTCTAGCATCACCAAAAATTTTATCCACCATTTTATCTTCTTACACGAAAACCCTTAAGCTAGGAAGACCAAAGCTTTGATACCACTGTAATGTCCCTTTTTACGGTTGAACCACAAAAACAAGGAAATCACACAAACCCAAACTGAAATATATTTTGATTTTTATACCAGCCAACTACAAAAATGGAACAGCAATGCACAACAAACTGATTTTTAGAACATCAACTATGAAAGAGCAATAATTTATCAAAACATCACCATTAACATCATCTACAACATGTACAAACACTTCAGGAATATTTTAGGGCGACTATCACTCAAAACTCAACCACAAACACAGTTGGAAATTAATTAATTAACAGCATAAGTACAACTCTCAAAAGTGACTGAAAATGAGGTCTCCAAACCCCAATAAATGCCAAATAAGTGATAGATCAGCCTTATAAATTTGGAGAAGTTTGAATATAAACTTAGAATGCCAAAACATGCCCTAGAAGGCACCCAAACGCCCTCCTATCCATGTCACCACCCTAGGAGAGGGTGCTAAAGTATTGAAAAACCCTCGATATTCTTCTCCTTTAATGCCCTAACTGCCCAACCAACAAGATAGTCTTCGTAAAAGTCCTTAACACCGCCAAATTGTAGAGTTTTGGTTCTCCAATCTTCAACAAGGATGGGTTTCATCCTCCTTGTTTTCCACACCAATGGATTTTCCCCCTTTGGTGTATTAGAATAGAGCAACCAGCTCTAGAACCAAAGCGATAAAATGATATCAGCCAAAAAAATTCCAAAATGAGCCTATGCGACCCCTTATATATCCTTATGGTTGCGCCATGAGTCTTTAAGAAGGAATTCCTCGAGACCGACCTACTTAGAAGCGTATTTCATCTCTTAAGCTTATATTAAAAGCTCTTGTAAGAACTAACCTACTTGAGAAGGGAAATACAAAATAAAAATATAATTATTAATTAAAGAAAGACTAAAATATAATCCAAGGGCTTCCCTTGTTCATCTTCTTCTTGCCCATGGGAAGAAGAATGGGCAAGAAGCCTTCAATTGGATCAATTCAAAAAAGGGGACATTACGGGGAAGGCGTGCAAAAACAACCATAAATCTAGACGTCAGGCGCATGATCAATAGATATTCTATTTATGTTTCATTGATGTTACATTTTTCTATTTGTAAACATCGTTAAGGTATTCCGACATGGACCAAGAGAAACAAGTGGAGACCAAGAAAGCATGATTTCATCAATATCTTTTTGTGTAACTTTGTGCGAGTTCCGCCATGAATCTCAATAGAAAAGACAATCGATTCATGACTTTGTGAAAACAATTTGTAAACGTATAATCGACCAACAAGATAAAGCAAGAGGGCATGATAAGACAAGCCATGGAAAAAGAAGATGGCATTAAGGAAGCACGAGGGAAAATGAAGCGAGCACAATATGTAGACCGAGAAGGGCAAATTTACAAATTGTAGACTAGACCTGACCAATATTTGATTTTAATCACGATTTTAGAGAAACCGGATTGCGGTCAAACTAGAACGTGATTTGAAGATCTAGGGTAAGAATTTATTTGTAAGTCGTGAGTTGAAGATTTAGGGTAAGGATTTATTTACAAGTTGAGTTGCTCTATAGACTCTAAATTTCTCTTTGCATTTTCCTTTTGCTTTGATTTACGGGTCAAAGGTCAAATATTGTGTAAATTAGCAAATATGGAAAATTTAGTTTTGTCAAGCAAAGTAGTCAATTGGTCAAAACTACAATATGCGGAGTAAAATTTTAACAATCACTCAATATTTGGACAGCAATCAACCCATTCTCAAAAAAGGAGTTAAGAACGAGTACGAATTTTGCCAACTATGACAAGTGTCATAAGGAGGCCCTTTTGTTCCCCAAATTATCTCGTATTAGATCATTTAATCCTTGAGGTCTGAAATGCCACCATACGCAAGTTATCTTTGGACCAGATCTGAAACAAGCATCAAACGTTGGAGAAAATTTGGGTCTCATACCTAAAGAATTTCTTGTTTCAATAAAGCTACATGAGAGTGGGTCCTTGATTGAACATCTTCGAATGAAGGATCTCCAAGACCAACTTGGTGCCATCAACAAACTAGTAGATGATAACGACACTGTTTGTGCTTATTTTGAATAGTTATCCACTCTTCTATGAGACATCGATGGGAGACTTTACGCTTGATGGCAGCATGCCCAAACCTTTGACATCCGATCGGGTTAGTTCCTATTTGTTGCAAAAGGAATGCAGGTGAATGTAGGATACTTAAAAGATTCCAATTTGTAATATCCCCTTCCCATTCGAAGACCTTTGGCCCATTTTGTCAACCCGACAGCCAAAGGAAAAATATAAGGGTGACTTAAGTTTTATTAATTTTATTATATTGTGCAAAAAATAAAATGTAATATTATAAAAGCACACATAATAAATTAATAAACTTAATATTAAAATAGAACCTAAAAAAGTGCATAAAAACAAAAGCACTTATTTAATTTGTATTTTCTAGGGAGAAATGGCGACTTGTCCTAGGAAGGAAAATGGAGGGTAGAAATTGCATAGAGAAAATCATTGTTGTTGATTGGATGGAAAGAAGGTCACTTTGGGTCTCTTCTTCCTTTATAAGGAAAAGTCAACTTAAAGAGAAGTCGACTTAAGGGGAAGGCATTCTATTCTATAACCATTTGATATTTTTTTAATTGTGTTGAAGCTTGAAGCTTTTACCAAAAAAATTCTAAGGACGAAAACCCTTAGTATTTTCTCTCTTGTGGACGAAAACCCCAAGAGTTTGAGAGGAATTTCTATTCAGGATATTCTATCGAGCTTACACAAATTGTTTGAGTCATTTCCAGCAGTGTATGAAGAGTATTTTGCAAGTTGAGTTGAAGAATAAATTGCAGCAGTGGTTTACTTCATTATACATAGTGGAGCGACCCATTTTGTGGCTAATTCTTGTTGAATACATGACATTCCAAGTCTAAAATCTATTGCTCCTTATTCTAATAAATTTTGGGAATCGAAATAAATTAATTTCATAATTTTGGAGCTGATTTGATGCCCTAAATGTGTTGGGCGACCTACTTTTTTGGGCCAAATTAGGGTTTTGAGTTTGTTATGAAAACTAATTTTGAAATATTATTCTTTATATTTTTGTGGCCCAAGATCCGAGATTTCAGCTCATTTAGACTTATCTAGGGAAAGTTATGAATTTTTCAAGTTATCTGCATGACGGGGTTTTTAAATAGTTTATGTCCGTCATATTTACATTAGAAATCTGCATATTTTACCTGATTTGGGCCTTTTAAAATTAGTACTTTTGTTTTGAATAAGAAAACTTAAGAGTAAGGGCTGATTTAGTGGAGTTTCATACTTTATCCTAGTCACAATTTCCAAAATAAATTCCAGATCTGCATAATAGTGACTGAAAATATGTTTTTATAAGTTGCTTTGGTGTTGGATTTGCCCAAAATCCAAGTGAGGCCAAAAATGTCCATTTGGCGACAATACGGTTGTATTAGAGCGATGATTCTCCTAGCTTGTGTGTGAAGGAAAGAAGGGAAAAATCAGATCTGAATGTAAGCAAGAAAAAAGGCATCACACATGCAGCTGTTTAGAAAGTTACTACAATGGCAGGGTAAGATTTTTATTTTTGAAGGTACTAATAAATTTTTTCTGAGATCATGGTTGTTAGAATTTGAGGCATACTTGTTATCAAATCCTATGAGTGGATGATGCCCTCAAATTCATTTCTTATCATTTGGAAGGGATAGCAAAGTATTGGTGGTATCATTTGATAAGGACCCAAGGGGAAGAATTTGTCTACTTCTTTGATGATTGCAGCCAAAGGTTCATGAATAGGTTCGATGTACCAGAGGATAAAGGTGAGCAAGGGGTAGAGGATGACAAATCAGATCTGCAGCCAATGGAAGAAGCTTCAAAAGGTATGGCCTCCATTGAACAAAATAATTGTGTTAGTGGAACTTTGCTTGTTAGAGAAATTATTCCATCTCAGGAGAAGAAATTTGTATATGCAAGCAAGGAGGATGTGATGGAAACTCTTAAACAATGTGAGGAATGGAATAACAAAGTTAAAGCTGCTAAATTGATAGCCGCTCAAGCGAGACAACACCTACAGGAGTTCAAGGAAAATATGTGGGTAATTGATGCAAGGAAGTCTACACCCACGAAAGAAGACTCTATGGAGCAACCGGCACATGAGGAGTCTCACATGGACACTTGTGTGGAATTGCAGGTTGCTGCAATTTCCAAACCAACAGACTCATGACAAGTTGTTTGGTGAAGAATTTCATCTCATTATGGACACGAATACTCAAGTTTTGGTGCAGCAAAGTCAAGACATTTTGAAGACCAAGATTGGCGAGGATGTTGGTGATATTCCAAGGTATGAAGAGCATACTAATGTGTCTTATTTATTGTTGCCTATTCCAATTTATTATGAGATGCATGATAAGATAGAAGATGGAGTCTTCATTATGGAGTTTGTTGAACCATTGCTCCAAGTATATGTATATGAGCATCTTGTGGATGATATATGGTGGCAAGTTTTAGCCCACTTGGCCATGCAGTGCGGGTTGCGGATCACTTTAGCATGTTTTGTCTATTGTGCATAGCATTTGGACAAAACAAAATCAAAATTGCTTGAGGGCAAGCAATTTTGGGAAGGGAGGACTGTAATATCCCCTTCCCATTTGAAGACCTTTGGCCCATTTTGTCAACCCGACGGCCAAAGGAAAAATATAAGGGTGACTTAAGTTTTCTTAATTTTATTATATTGTGCAAAAATTAAAATATAATATTATAAAAGCACATATAATAAATCAATAAACTTAATATTAAAAATAGAACCTAGAAAAGTGCATAAAATGAAAAGCACTTATTTAATTTGTATTTTCTAGGGAGATATGGCAACTTGTCCTAGGAAGGAAAATGGAGGGTAGAAATTGCATAGAGAAAATCATTGTTATTGATTGGATGGAAAGAAAGTCACTTTGGGTCTCTTCTTCTTTTATAAGGAAAAGTCAACTTAAGGAGAAGTCGACTTAAGGGGAAGGCATTCTATTCTATAACCATTTGATATTTTCTGAATTGTGTTAAATTCTATGACGAAAACCCTTAGTATTTTCCCTCTTGTGGACGAAAACCCCAAGAGTTTGAGAGGAATTTCTATTTAGGAAATTCTATTGAGCTTACACAGATTGTTTGAGTCATTTCCAGCAAAGTGTATGAAGAGTATTTTGCAAGCAGAGTTGAAGAATAAATTGCAGCAGTGGTTTACTTCATTATACATAGTGGAGCGACCCATTTTGTAGCTGATTCTTGTTGAATACATGACATTCCAGGTCTGAAATCTATTGCTGCTTATTGTACTAAATTTTGGGAATCGAAATAAATTAATTTCATAATTTTTGGAGCTGATTTGATGCCCTAAATGTGTTGGGCGACCTACTTTTTAGGAAAAAATTAGGGTTTTGAGTTTGCTGCGCGGAAACTAATTTTGGAATATTATTCTTCATATTTTGTGGCCCAAGATCCAAAATTTCAGCTCATTTGGACTTCTCTAGCAAAAGTTATGAATTTTTGAAGTTATGCTGCAGACAGGGTTTTTAAATAATTTATTTCAGTCATATTTACATCAGAAATCTGCATATTTTACCTGATTTGGGCCTTTTAAAATCATTACTTTTGTTTTGAATAAGAAAACTTTAGTGTAAGGGCTGATTTAGTAAAGTTTCATACTTTACCCTAGTCGCAATTTCTGAAATAAGTTCCAGATCTGCATAATAGTGACTGAAAATAGATTTTTATAACTTGCTTTGGTGTTGGATTTGCCCAAAATCCAAGTGAGGTCAAAAATGTCCATTTGGGGATATTACACAATTCAATGTTTTTGTAAAAATAATGGCTTTTAAAGTGAAAGCACAAGAAAAAAATTCAAAAGATTTTTTTTAATTGGAGATATCCCTTCCAAGGCCCACGATGCAGGGGCATCGACCTTGTACATAAGTAAATTTTGGTTTGCAATGAGTTTTGCTTTGATATAGGTTTTAGGAGTCTTTTGGTGTTCTTGAATCCTCCTTAGTCATTTCAAGTCCCTTGGTGAGTGTTTAGTGACCATTTTGGAGTTTCCCTCCAAAATGAGTATTTGAATATTTGAATTAGAAAGCTTGGCTTAAAAGGCATAATATTGTATGAAAGAATCATGGAAAGTTGTAAAAGGACTTTGTTAAATATCTATGATGTATCTAAGGTGTTTGCAACCCTTGAGTCAAGTTTCACCATGAGTGGTTAGTTTCCACCATGGTTAGGGTTGTAAATTAGTTACTTTCTCACCTTTTAGGTCTTAATCATAGAGATATTCGAATAGAGAAGAGTAGAGAAGGGAGGAAGAGAATAGGAGAGCGGATACGTGGTGAAGAGCCTCAAGAAGGCAAGAACCTGTAATGATAAGCTTGGAGAACTAGTAGAAAACAAGGTTCTTGTGTGAAATGATGGAGAAACTCTTGTAAATATGAATAAAGTGAGTATTTTGATGAAATATTTGTGTATGAATGTATTCAATGAGTTTGAAATGGTGTCTTAAGGTGGATTTCACTCTATGAATGGTTATAATGCTGGTATTGTTGCATTAGTAGTTCATTTGCTATAAATGGCTTGTTAAATTGTAAGGATAACGTGGTTTTGCATTGAATAAGCAATGTACAGGTATTAGAACGTGTGTAAAAAGTTTCCAAAGCTGTGAATGAACCCTCTTAGGGTTTGAGGACAAGGAAAGAAGAGTTTTTCAGTTTGAAGCCAAAACAGGTATGATCTTTTGTGCATTCTTCAGAAAGACAAATTTCAGACTGATAAAATGTGTTTTCTCATAGTTATGGGTATATGCATGAGCTAAAATATGGTGGAGAAGTGAAGGAGGCTAGGACAGAACTTTTAGAAGTGGTTTGGAGGTTTGAAACCTCATAAAACAAAAGTTATGGATTTCTGAATGCTCGCTGCCAGCACAGTCCAAGAACTGGGACAAGATTTATAAAATATGGATTGTGGGAGTTTGATCCATTTCCAAGGCCTAAAATTTGGTATATACCATGGTTAGGTTCCCTTAAAAGTGAATCAAAAATAATTTGAACCCTGTGGCACGTGTAATTATGAAAACCAATAAATGCCTACCCTAGAAGACCTAATAGGGCAAATTGAAGAAGTGAGAAGTGAGTTGGGTAAATTGTATGAAGAGAGATTATAAAAATTGGTGGAAAGGAATAACTTGATAAAGGGTATCAGGAAATGTAATCAGTTCCTCAAGAAAGTTTGTCAATTGATCTCAACAACAAAGTTTAGTCTAAAACAGGACTACAAGAAAAGACCTAATAGAAACAAGATTTCTAGAACTGGGTATATTTCATTTAAGAACTCTTTGCATGGTTGATGTGGCAATTAAAAGCGCTTAATGGGTGTCTGAAAAGAATCATAGTTCCAAGAAACTAAGTTTAAGAAAAGTTATGGAGGAAAAACATGATTGACAGGGCTACTAAACTGTGTCGATAGGGTTAAGAGAGAATAAGAGTTAAATGTTATTTTATTATGTTTTCATTATTGAATGAGATTTTTGATCATGAAAGAGACTTGTGGAAGGTAGGAGAAATGTATTTGGAAGCCTTGGGGTGAGTCTTTGAATATAAGTTGTGGTTGGTATAAAGTGATTTCTAACGGTTTGGACAATGACAGTTCTTGTGTATGTTCCCAAGAGCATGAAATGACTTCCTTGATAGTAGCAGGTATTGAAGAGTTATGAAAAACCCCAAGATTCCATGTTGGAAGAAACTAGAAGTTATATAATGCTAGTAATGTGCAAGAATACCATAGCCAATTCAGGGTCATTAGAGAAAACAAGAAGTAAGACCTAAAGGAAGAACCCAGTCTACAGTCTGGGACAAAGCGTTAACTTTAGATTTATTGTGACCAAAACCAAATGTTAGTGATCCATGCAAATGGTAAAAGGTATTTCCAAGACTGCGGGAAGGTAAGAGGCAAAACTAGAGTGAAAAGTCAATAAGGTTTGATAGGAGAAACAAGGCAGGCGCAGAGCTAGTACAAACAAGCTATGTTCTTGACGTCTACATTCCTATAAGAGTTAGTAGCAGTTTGTAAAAAGAGTGTACATTTCCTAGAAAAGATTCAAATAGAAGGACTTCATATTTATGCATGAGAAAATGAAGAATACAAAGTGAAGATATGATAGAAACCTATGAGGAGAATTACGAAGGTCATTAGCCAAGAAGCATAGTTGAGGTGAATGAGTGAACATGGAAGTGAGTAAGAGATCTTAAGGGTGCATGTGGGCAAGATTAAAGTTCTTTAGTTATAAGAGCATTGAGGAACACTAAAAAGAAGTTTAAGACAAGGTCAAGTACTAGGAAAAGGATTGATTCTTGAGAGAGTGCTCACAATCTATAACACAACTATATGATTCCTAATTTCATTCTTGAGTTGCTTTGACAAGTTTGACATTAAAAAAGGTGATAGATAAGATAATTTATTAATGTCCAACGAATGACCACAAAAGTAGGTCAATGGGACTGAACCGTACAATGCAAGAAGTGCCAGCAAGGAGACCAAAAGGGTCACCCGAACAATAAAAGAAGAGAAGAGAAGAGAGAGAGGAAGGAAGAAGGAGAAGCAGAGGCCGCCGTGACCAGAAGAGTGCAGATGGATGGAGCTAAAGAGGAGGGCGGGAGATACCCACCACTCACCCCGTCACCTAGCATTCGAGGCCGACTAAAAGTAGTTGGCAATATGCCTGTGTCCTGTATTTGAAGTCGTGAGGTGACTGGAATGTTGGTAAAAGGAAGAAAGACAAGCTCTCTCGAGTTCGCTTGGTTGGACGCAGTCTCTGAGAACAGGCCCTAATCCGAGTGTAGTCACAAAAGTATCGGGGCCGGGAGGTAGACCTCGAGTGCAGACAGATCTGGTGCTGGGAATCCAAGATGGAAACACCAACCAAAGGTGATGATTGACTCTTTTCACGAGAACTTGAAGGACACCAACCAAAGGTGATGATTGACTCTTTTCATGAGAACTTGAAGGTATGTCTTGCATAAATGGGCTCAAAATACTTTCAAATCAGTTTGTACATGATGAAATGAAAAAATCTTGTCCACCTTTGCATCAACCACAAGTCCCGAAATGGTCGGGATGTATGGGAAACCACCAAAATCTAGGGACATGCCCCTGCATAACACCAATTTTATCTTTTATGGATTATTTTATGCATTTTTATATATATTTATATATTTTTATTCTTTGTTGTATGGACATTTAAGTGTTATTTTGTTTCCAAGAGTTTTGGAAAATCAGTGTTTCACGTTTCGGATTCGTTTTTGTTTCCTAGCAACTTAACCTTCAAATAATAATACAATCTCCAAGGCTTAAAGAGACATTTGTATATTAAGTCCTTCCTCAAAGCAGAAAAACGTGGATCCAATGTACTATAACCAATTTTATCTATACATAAAAATTGAGACAACATTACAAAATGCAACTTTAAATTTTATAATTCAAATTTCTATGTAATGTCCCTTTCTAGGGCTGAAAAAAAAAAAAAGGTTTGGGCTCAAGCCTAAATGACGACTTCTGATTTTTACTACAGCCCCCAATCAATCACTTCAACCTTAGAGGAACAAATTGAAAATGCCATTAGCAACAAGAGAGATCTGAATATTTATGACAGAAAAAGAAATTCATATGACAGCCAACAATATCACCACTTAGCCCTAGCAATGAATCTAATTTTCTATTCCCTAGGGCAGTGAACTGTATGGGCTCATCAAGACAATATTCTCATGCAATATCAATAGAGAAATATCCCAAACACTTTAGCAGTCCAGCAAGATGAAATCTGGAGCAAATATATATTTTATAAATTTAATTCAAGTGCAAACACAGCTGAAACTTCGAAAATTCATAACTCCATCAATACTTGGAATTTCAAAACAAACAAATTCTCAAAATGAGCTCGGAGACATCAGTTATCCAATTAAAGTGAAATCATAATTTTTCAATCACGGAAACCCCTACAAAAGTGATCCTGAACTTCCGAGGTGGGTCGCTCAAGAGGACGAAGGGTGCCGACACCCTTGAAAGTGCCCTAGCTGGAGTAGAAGTGTCCTATGCACGGATAAACACCTTGTTGTTCTATAAATCTTCCAATGTAGTCCACTTGTGACTCTCGAATGAGGCCACCAATGCACACAAGATGGTTTCCATCCCCAAGTGTGAACCTATTGAAGGTTTTCATCCTCAATAGGTAGCCAAGGAAGGGGTTTCGTCCTTCAATGGGAAGAAGATAAGCTACACTAGCTCCAAATCCAAGTAAAATGTCAAATGATGAATGATAATGATATATCCTCCTCCATTCGAACCTCCTTAAGTACCTCTCTTTGGCGCCAAGGATGAATTAGAAGATCAACTCTCATGGCCGACCTCTTAATGAAGGGGAAGTGTACTTTTTAATCTTCACTTGGTTCTCCAAGAAGACCGACCTCATGTGGAGAAGATAGAAGTTCCTTTTGCTTTGTCATTCACATATCACCTAGTTGAATCACTCAAGTCATAATTAGTATTCAAATAAATAAGGAAAATACAATCACTTACAATTATGGCAATGTTCACCTCCCTTGCTTTCCTTCCTTGAAGCCCATGGAAGGCGTTACAGGGCAAGGCCTCAATAGTGACTAGCTAGGAAAAGGGGGCATTACATTCTACGGGACTTATAGGTTTTGATGCCCAGCTAAAAAAACTGATTAGAAAAGTTTATCCATGTGATGACATCTCATTTTTAAAATTGTGATAAGTTCCAAAGAGTACACGAATCAACAAATCTAATCTATAAGAAAAGAAAAATTCCAGAAAAGGTTTAAACAAATGGGAAAGACAAAGCAACTTCATCTTGCATATGTAAGATCACCTGAGGGCTTTGACAGCAGTGCACCAGCTAAGCTCGCTACTTGGTAATAGGCCAAGGCACAACCTATGTGCAACTCTCTGAACCAAATGCAGCCATTACATGGTCAGATAAGAAAACTACTGAATATGCCCCAAACAATAACTTGAATTATGAAAAAACGACTGAGCATCAGAACAATTTTGTGCAAGAATATCTCGCTTAGTATTAACTATTAAGAAGTAATTCTAATCTTATATCTGCAACAAACTGCTTGTTTTATAACAACATGAAAAAATGCCTAATCAAACCTTATCTAAATATGCACAGTACAAACTCTTTGCTCGGAGATGTGGAAAGTTTCATGACAAGCAATGGCTTGCAATCAAATCAATCTAGAGGTGAAACTATGTATGAGACAGGTTATTGATCAGTCAAGTTAAGTGGCAAGTAACATTTCTAAGGTTTCTCTTTCCTCATTGCATTTTGTGAGAAAGCAATTGTTATGTGAGCAATAAGGACATAGCTGAGGTAATCAACTTAATAACAATGAAAACTGAACCTAATACAAGACTTTCTACATTAAAAAGGCATTTTTTTTTAAGAACGCACCAACTCTTAGAAAGTGCGACTATGTTGACCCTTAGAAGGTATGTTACAAATGTAGTCATTGGAACTGCACAAGCACGTATTGTGAGTGAAATCATCCAACCGACTTCAGAGAAGACGAATTTCATTTGTTCTCTAGGATATGCTTGCATGGTCTTACAAGAACCAATACCCTTCCATGGAAAGATAGTACAAAGCAAAAGACTGTAATTAATTTTTAAATATCCACTTACCCCAGTTTATACAATAAAATATATTAATGCACTTTCACAATGATACTCTCACTACATGTTATTAGGAATAGTTATATTAATACAGGGATATGCATTCTATTTCATTCATTTGTATCATATATCCTATTCACCTATGTCCATTCTATCATACCATTTATCATTCATTTTTTGTAATTCTATATTTAATATGTTGTGCTTAGGTTGTTGTAAGCGCATCCACCATATCTTGGTGTCCTTATGCCCTAATCTATTTTTGTGTGGCTTTATTTTTATGTTGAACATTGGACTTTGCACTTAATTCTCACACTAAGTCTACAGGAAAACAATGTATAGGAAAATCTATGTAAAGAAATATACATGGTTTATAATATGTAAAACTTTATATTATATAAGACACTCAATGTGGGAAAAACTCCAAAAATCAAAATCTATGTTTCATTCCTACAGAAATGTATACAGATTAGAAACTCTCTTGGAGCATGTAGGTTTGGAAATCCCTCAACTCTGGAAGGCCCTGCATTCTCCTACCACTCTGCCCATCTTCCTAGAAAACTCATAGAATCTGCAATGAATTGATTAATCAGAGTTGGTGCTTCTCACTTTGGAAAGGTTCCACTTAATGTGTTTGAGATGATGTTTGAACTTCTCTGCATCTCCCAAATGTTGTGGACTCTCCTGGGTGTTTCCTTACCTCTTGGAGGTCATTTTAGCTTCCCATGACATGGTTTTGGGTGTTAGCCTTGTGAACCATGCTTCTCACAGTCTGAATCATGAAATGGGCGGTCTCAGGATGATCTAATACACAGAAATTATAACAGTAACTAGGTGCACTGCGCATTTTACCCATTGAAACATTTTCCTGAGTGTATTTTGAGGTCAGAATCAGTGAGCAGGTAGCTTAAGGTGTCTAGTTTCTTCAGTTCAAAATTCAGAATTGGTGGGCAGGTAGCTTAAAGTGTCTAGTTTCTTCAGTTCAAAATTCAGGATACTTCAACATCATATGAGCAAGTTATGGCCAACACACAACAGATTTTATTGTGCTTTTTGGGCGGTCAAATGGATGAATTTTAAACTGAATTACACCAGTGAGTCAACATATCAGGAAGGCGCACATCAAATTTAAGAGCAATCAAATATTATATGAGGGAGCTATATATTCCACGCTGAGATCGCCCGCTTACCAAATAGAAGTCAGTGATGGTCCTTATGAATACTCGATGTTCGTGTGCTGAAAACCCATCTGAAAATCTCTGACACGTACAGCACCTACGCATCAAGTTTCAAGGCCTCGTGTCACCGTTCAGTGTAGCACCACCAGCGAATGATTTAGTCATTCACCCACAATGCTTCGTTTTCTTAGGCAATCCCTTCCTCCAACCTGAGTGAAATGATATATTGAACTCGTAGATAATTGTTTTGAACAATTATGTTGATCAATTTCTAATCATTCACACAAAATATTATAATTATATTAATGTCCACAAATGAGCAAAGTAGGTCATAGGAAATCGAAACTACACAAACAATCGAAACAATGTAAATGTAACTACATGGAGTAGATCCAAAATAAGTAAACCCCAATTTCTGATCATTCATACAAACAAAGAAATTATATTAACGTACAAGAATGACCAATACAGGTTAGTGTTACTTGAAAATACACTTGTATACAATAGAAAAGAACTGGGAAAAGAAACCTAAGAACTGAAAAAGTAACTAAACACAAACTATAAAAGCAACGTAAAAAAATTAGAGGGAGAAAATCAAATAGAGGTGAACCCTAACCATATGTTCTAAGCACAAATACAATAGAATATTCACATTTATAAGCAATATAGAAGTTGGCATAATTTAGAGGTCCATTATTTTCCAGTTCTCTGCAATTTAATCCATCTGCTGCTACCTACTTGTAAATGGTACTTTATGGATTGTATTTTTCGTTGCTATTATATTACAGTCACAAACAGGTCTGTACATTTTCTTATTCTCTGCAATTTTATCCATCTGCTGCTATCTATCTGTAAATGGTATTTTACGGATAGTATTTTTCGTTCCTATTATATTTCAGTCACAAGATACACACTCTTCGTACTCCTACCTTGTACTATCTAACTCTATGTATGTAACACTCCTTTCAAGGATGTAATATGGTACAGGCACATAGTTTTCTGCAGTATATTTGTGGTAAATTTTCAGTTCCAGCAAAAACTCAAATATTGATCTCATTTATGTCACACATTTTAAAATATTGATATAGAAGATGAACAATTTATGATGGAGAAACCTATGCAAGGTTGAGAGATCATATAAGATGTTTAACAGGAAAGCGAGAAATTGTTATAGATATTTCACATCTATTTTGCCTATGTTTCTCATGAATGGTGCAGCCCTTTACTATGTATCCTATATTTCCAACTTCTGGTGATAACTGAACATCATATTTTTAAATAAACTCGAATGCAACATAAGAATTCTCCTTGTAAAATTCGAATAGAAACATAACCTGTATCATTTATCGTATATGTTAGTGATGCTTACCTTGGGAGCTGTAACACGGTTGTCCCCTTCCAAAATAATGCAACGATCGTCAACACCATTTACAGCAACATTATGCCTTAGAGCAGCTAATGCACTAGGATTCCATTCACAAGCATACACAAGTTTTGCACCAGCCCTATCATATTCGAATATTTATATTAGATCCATAACCAAAAGAGCTTGTTAATATCACAAAGAACAAAAATGCACTTCGACACCTAAAATACCAAGGGATTCAAGGCACTAGTAGATAAGAAAACAATATGTACAAAGCTTTTGAGGAGAAGAGGCATTAAAGGACAGTAGAAGAAACGTACACAATGAATTTCATGCTCTGTAAACTGAGAAGGTTATTCCTACAGTTGAACGGAAATTAATTTCACATCCTAAGAAAAATTGCACTTATTTTTGAAGGATTCCCTTTTCTAATATTTTGATTACATTTTTTATTTTCATTTTTTGTATCACTATTTATAGGTTTAAGTAAATTTTCTAATGTATTTACCCTCACTCATTTTAAAATTGGCCTGATTCTTTCACATTTCAAATTTTGACTATACATCAACTGTTTTGCATGAAAAATCAAGAAGCCATGCTCCTGTTATTACCACTAGGAAACTCGAGATTTCTTGAAATCTTTTCAGCTATGTTTATTGCCACTAGCTAGGTTCTGTGATTACATAAAAGGTAAATTGCTAAGACAAAAGAAGAGAATTTGAGCATACTTCAAGAGAAATGGCAGAACAAAATATCCAATTCCTGAAAATAAGTCCACCACTATTTCATTTCTGCAATCCATTTTGGCCATTCGGAGTTTCTCTGATACATTTCCAGAGGAAAACATACACTTTGTTACATCGAAACAATACATAATTCCATTTTCTCTGTGTTTCACCCAGCCATTATCACCTAAAAGGAGCTCTACAGTGCTGTCCCTTCTGCCTGTTGCAGCAACTCGACCCTGAGGCATGCATAACAAAATGTAATTCTTTTGTCAGGCAACAATCAACCATGTCAAACTGTCATGGGAAAACTAATTCAAAACTTATGTACTTTAAATACAAATTTAAAAGACAATGATGTGAACCCTCAAAGGTTTAAAGAATAAACTATATATCCAATGCAACAAGATGGGTATCTTACAAATTATCTTATGGCACATCTAATGGATATCGTGCCTGTTTGTCATGATGATGAGTCTTCATGTATTCATAGCATCGATATACCACATCCAGCAAGCAAAATAAATTGTAATCGTGTTTAAAAATTAAAAATGCCTATACTTTTCTCTTGCTCCATGGTTGAGTAGTGTATTTAATGATTGTTATTTAAGTGTCACTTGGAACAAGACGGTCGTGATCTAATAGACAACCCCCTCGAGTGACACTACTATATGCATTTGGATGTTGGTCAAGGTAAGGTGGCTCTCATAGATTGTCATAACTCCTTTACCATAGCAAGTACACTAATTTGATATGTGAATAAAAGAGCAGTTCTAGCTATTTGAGTTATGTGCAATTTATGTGTGTTCTATATTGTAGTATTTTCAATTTGATTAGTTATTGACATAACATAACTGGCACAATTGCCTTTGTTAAAATGGGTCAGATAATGTACTCTCAGCATAGAAATAATCAAAATGTCCCTGAGCCTGAGTAAGGTAAAAGAAGATGCTACCCATATCAAGGAGACAAACAAGAGATAAGAAGATTGACTCTGATGGTGGATCAAAGAGAGTGAATGCAAAGGCTGCAAAAAGCAACTAGCAATTTGCCACCCGAAAATCAAGAACAAAAGTGAAGTCAAAACTGAAGTAAAAGAATCAAGACAATTGCCAAGTTACGATGTCACGGCAGTTGCCCCTCCCAACAAAGGAGCAGACCTTGTTAACCAGGTAAAGTACTCTCAACAAAGAATCAATGCCATTTAGCCCAAGTAAAGGTAAAAGAATATGATATCAGTACTAGGGAAATGGACAAGAGATAAGATCAACTCAGCGGGTTGAACAAAGAGATTGAATACAAAGGCTGCAAGAAGAAACCAACAATTTGCAACCGGAAAATCAAGAACAAAACCGACGCACAAAAATTGAGATAAAATTGGCAAATTGTGATTGCATGGCAGTTTCCCCCTCATGACAAATGAGTACAAGACCTTACTGACCAGGTTGTGCGAGCAAGCGTTGTAGAGGAATCTGCTTAGAGTTTTCCCCCTTTTGTCGAGGCAAATCCTTGCCATGAGACAAAGTCGGATGACTTCATTGCAGGAAAGGAGAGAGACACCTTTCCTAACATCAACGACCTACTTATCAGTGATGAAGAATAGACTAAAATCACAAGGCAATTTACAGGAAGAATCGGTCTGGAGACCCCAGAAATGAAGGAAAGACAAACAAAGTGTTGCAAGGATTGAATTACTGTGTCATGTCCTCTTTTCGAGATACTTCTATTTGAAGACCTTGACCCATTTTTCTTCCTCATGGGTCCAAGGAAACAATCTAGAGGAAGCCAACAATGTCCTTATGTGCTTAATTTTGTATGTGTTTCTCTTATTGGCATTGTAATTGTTGGTGAGCCTAGCACCCAACAAAAATTTAAAAATAAAAAGATATTAGTGAGCATGTAGGCTCCAAATTGCAAAAAGAAATAATAATAATAAAGCAAGTCTATTTTGTGGTTGGCCTCATTTGAGAGCCCCAAGACTTGGAGCCACCCTCTTATTATAAATAGAGGTTGTTGGCATTAGTTTGAGATATGTTGATTTGATGAATTTTATATCTTGGTGAAGGTTGGCTAGTGTAGCCCCTTTATTATCTCTCTCAAGGACGAAACCCCTTGATTGAGGGCTTGTGTGGAGGACGAAAACCCTCTCACAAGGGTGGTGAGGACAAAACCCTCCACCACAATTGTATTTTGCAAAGAGGCATTCAAGGAGTAATATATTCATCATTCTTTGTTGGTATTTCTTTTAGTTTGCTGGTTATCTTCCCTTTTTGAGTGGGGCGACCCACCTTGGAGGGAAAATTGGTATGTGTTGGTGGTAAATTGGTTAATTTGAGTTTATTATCTTATTCTCCATATTTTTAAGAGCCAAGATCTCAAGTTTCGTGAATTTTGGAGGTGAATTACTATTTTTCCAAGCTAATTGAAGTTCGCTATAACCAGCGGGCTAAAGGTTCCAAAAAATAAACATTTTCATGGTTAACTCTGATCTCTAACAGCTGAATTGGTTTGCTGGGGTTTACTCATAATGATTGGATGGCTAATTAAGTATCTTCAATTGCATATAGCTAGGGTTTGAGGGGATTGATGTCCCCGAGGAGGTCGCTGCCCTAGGAGGAAGAAAATTGCAGATTGCATGGCTTATATCAGTCATCTACAGCAGCCCACTAATCTGATTTCAAGCTTTACTTCTCAGCTTTTCCCATTTCCTGAGGTTCCCCAAAAAGGGACATTACAGTGGTATCAAAGCATAGTCTTGCCAACCTATGAGACTATGCAAGGTGAAGAGAAGATGGATAGAATGATGAAAATGCAAGACAGAGTAGCGGACACCTTGGACTCTCTTGCCCTCACCATGCAAAATCTACATAGGGGAAGGGCATTCAAGGAGGAAAGGGTTTCTTGCACAATTCATTGCTAAGGAGGTAATTGCAACAAAGGAAGAACCTAGGGTTTCAAAGGTTAATAATGTTGCAGCTAGCTTTGAAAAGTATCAAGCTCTTCTAGAAGTTATTCGTGATGCCCTATCATTTTTCGAGTTTGTAGGATGGAGAAAAGATAGAGTAAGCATTGGAACTTAGCCATGCACAAGGGTCATGGGAAGGATATCCCAACCCTAGAAGAGAAGATCCCCTTCATGTTGGCAAAGCAAGAAGAGGCTACGGAGCTTGATGAAGAGGGAGCCAAACTCCCAAGTTCATGCTATGCAATGATGGAAATGCCCATCCTTCTAAAAGAGAAAAACTACCTCAGCTGCTGATCATGGAGAAAGAGCAACCCATGGGAGCCCTAAAAGCCCCCATCACCCTTGCCAAAGTGGATCTCTTGACTGATTTTCCGAACAACACCATGAAGACACAAGGGTTTGGTGAAATCGTGGAGCATGAGCCAAGAAATGAGAAGGAGATCAATGAGCATACAACTTGAGGTAAAGATTTTTTGGTATTTGATGTTGACATGTTGGTATCTAAGGGTTGCATAGAGCTGGAAAATCAGGACTGCACTTAGAAGGAGAAGAAAAAGCCAAACTTCAGCCTTGTGAAAGGAAATTGGTAGATGTAACCAAACTTCCAACTGAAATCAATTACTTCCAGCCTGCTGGAATTTCCCTAACGGCAGTCATAGAGAGGGTAAAGTCATAGAAGAAGCTTCATTAATTGAGCCCAAGACTGATTTTCAGATCAGCAACATGGTAGAACCCTTGAAAAGGGTAGTGAGGGCAATTGATCCTCTGAAATTGCAAGAAACCAACAAGCAGCCTGTTGATATCAAAGTTACAGTCCCTAGGACAGGCCTACAAACAAAGGATGCCTTGAGAAAGGAATCGAACACACCAGCCATCAATGAGCCACACAAGGCACCAATAATTCAGTCCAAAACCATTGTTTTGGGACCCACAAAGAAGATAGTCCAGCAAGAATTGCAAAGGGCCTATGAGGATGACATTATGGAGGAGCGAATCCATGGAAGTAAGGTACCTTTGGAATATTTTCTGAGTGTTGATTCTAACTCAAAAATTTTGAGTCCTAAGAAGGTCACAGGCAGCTCATGGTACAAAGGTATCTCAGATTCATTGCCTACCAGTATGTCAATTCAGGTATGTTGTCATCATGCACAACCGGTTGGGAATGATAACCATGTTTCAGTTTCATTGCTCTTTCCCATGTCGCTGCCATGTTTATGTCCTCATGATCAGCATATTTCAAGAAATAAGGAGATAAGAAGTACCTCTTGTGGTAAAGAACGTATGGATGGTTGGGTTCAACCTCAAGATTGTTTCCGCATGTGGGAGATAGGTGTTGTGAATTTTGAAAAGGGAAGAAGGTCTGATTTTAAAATCAATGTTATTGGTAATCTCATCTTTGTATGTTTGGGAATAAAAGTGGAATCAAACCTTACCATGGAAAGTTCAAATAATCCTAGGAGGATCAAGGTAAAGGATGTCTTATGCACATGGAATAGGAATGAAATGATGAGAAGTTGCCTTCTTGGCAAGACCTATGGTTTACTGGGAAAGGTAACAACTTTCTTTTTCCATATTGTCTGTGATCTAGCTGATACACATGTTTTTAAGAGGAAAGTATGGGATCAAAGTGGCTTGCATAGTGAAGAAGACACCCACAAGATTGATGCATGGGAAATAGGGAAATTGTTACTCAAATATTTTGATAAAAGAGTTGTTACACATTGTTGGATTGCAGTCCTCAACAACTTCAGTTTCTACTACATGCCTTTTGAAGTGGCAAAGATAGGTTGGGTCATAAGAAAAATGCCTCTTCCATCTTGGGCCACGAACAAGGTGATTTCAGCTGATGCATGGTGGCCTCCAGCCCTTGTCATTCTAGAGCTGAGTAAGGGAAGGTGTTATTACAGCCATGATATAATTTTCTTTTCAATTCCTAAGGTTGGGTTGTACATGTTCTCATTGGGAAACAATTCTAAAAAGGTAAATAGGAGTATGGGCATACATTGCTTGTGTAAAGAGTTGAAATCTGAGAACGAATGGAAAGAAGGAATGCTCCAAAATGATGTTGGGCAGATTTTAACCTTTACACCCTTGGGTTTGGCAAGGGTAAATCAGATTTACCGTTGTGATAAGTTGCACAAGTTAAAGGGGAGCAATGAGGAGGAGTTACCCCACATACCCGTGAGACACAAAGAGCAACAAATTGGAGAGACCTTATTCTTTCTAATATTATTTCATGTGCAGGACCAAGGATAAAGAATGAAGAAAAATGAAACATCATCATTGGAGCAATCACGTCCACAAATTGATTTAACATAAATTAAATCTTAATCAAAGGACTAAGATCAAATGAATATAATAGTAACAAGTAAGATCTATCATGCAAGAAACAAGCAAGTATATGCAATAGTGAAATAAGAGTGACTTAGCTTGTATTCGGAGATATGGGCTGATTCTGGGTTGGAAATTGAGTGGAACAAGTTGATATGAACCGTGTAAGCTTTGTGCGGAAAATTGGAATCTGAAATTCCCTTGGACAGACCGCCGGCACTAGTGTCTGAGTCGGGTGCTAGTGTCATGGCTGTTAAGTCCGAGGTGTGAATAATAATTACACACATTGAAATATATTTAACATTTACCAAAACATTAAATAAATATATCAAACGGTAAAAAAACACGAGAACACAAACTCAACGTGGAAACCCCCGAGGGAAAAAACCAATTAAACACATCGAAATATATTTAACATTTACCAAAACATTAAATAAATATATCAAACATTAAATAAATATATCAAACAAGTAAAAAACACGAAAACACAGACTTAACGTGGAAACCCCCCTGAGGGGAAAAAACCATGGAGCAAAAAGAATTTCCATTTACGAGAAACATATTTACGTAGTCCAGTAATTCTTCAAACTCCTCACTTCTCTCCATCAAATTGACCCGAAGTGAATTAAGCCAGATATGTCTCGCGGCCATATTTAAATGACCCCAAGGGTCACGAACACATTAAGTGACGGGGTGTGTACCCGGTTTAGAATTAATTAGTTATTAAATAACTAATAAACATAATATAAAATTTATATTAAATAATTAAGAATATTAAATATATTCTAAATTATTTAATTATAAACTAAACATTATAAGCACTTAATATTATGTTCTAACACTCCCCCTTAATATTAAGTGGGAACCATATGCCAACATTACCTATTTTTATACAACAGATTTACAAATCCATAAACCATTAGTGAAGGTTTAGGCTAGCATATCACTTTTAAAGGATTTATAACACCTTCATCATGCTCAACTTACCTTTTAGTACAAAAGGATTTGGAATCCATAAATCAGAAGTTATGATTTAGGCTAAGCATGATTTGTGAGACTACATCTCACGGTTTCTCATGGAAAATTCTTAAAACCACATCTCTAGGAGCCTTTTATAACACAAGGACCTCCTTTACAAATAGATGCAACACACTAGACTGTACACCGTAAACTTAGAGTTATAAGTTTACAAAGATCATAAAGACCTTTTACAATGCTTTACAATGGAGCAAAAGTATAGAGGAGAAGGAGATATCAACCGGCCGACCATTAGGAGGTGACATTGTCATGCACACTCCCCCTCAATGGCAACTCTGAAAGGCCAAACATTACACAAAACTTGCAGTATTTTACAACACACAATGGCTCGTAAACATAACTGCAACTTGATCTTCAATCGTTAAGTATTGGAGATCTATATCACCATAGAGAACCTTCTCTCGGATAACATGCATATGAACTTCTATATGCTTCGTTCTCTAATGTTGCACTGGATTCTTAACAAGAGAAAAACAACTCTGACTATCGCACGAAAGAGGAGTACTTCCTTTAGCATTCATGTGTGTTTATTTCAACAACTTTTTAGCCACATAACTTGTTTTGATGTTTCTATCACACTTCTATATTCTTCTTTAGTAGAACAGATGAAGACTCTCGGCTGCTTTTCTTACCTCTCCAAGTATTGGCACCTATACTGAGAACCATGAACACAAATCAGATGTATATTTTATATTCAACACAACGTCAACATGGTTAGAGTTATAATATCCATATAGACATCATAGTAAGCATAATATAAATCATTTATTGATTTCACTTTTAACCATCTATAAATCTTACATTGATAGGTTAAACAAGCTACATAACAACTTAAATAACAATGTGCCTAACTAACCATGTTATATTACCAATATGTTGAGTAATTTCAACATATTAATCTTAGTAAAATATATATTAGATGCAATCAGTTTTAGAGAGCGTCTCAATTCAAACACAAAGGCGTCCTCAAGTGTCATTTGATATGCATCTAATAATACATTTGATATGCATCTAATAATACTTTTAGTAACCAAATACAAATCAAACTAAAAAGAATATATAATTCATATATGCTTTCTATAAAAACTTTTTGCCTCAAATGAACAATTCAATATAACATCATCCATTGATACTTCTTGCATACACAAAGGTGAGGTTTTGTTCACAGAAAGTACTAAACACATGATCGGGAGCGGGGTTTGGGGGGCACAACCCCAGGGTCGAGGGCAGCAAAAAAACAATCTTCCATTAATCATATTTTCCTCAATTATCAATGAATGAACATTCCTTTTTAGAAAAACATGCATTTACATACAAGGTTGTTAAAAGAACATACAATAACTTTTTTATTTTTAAAAACGATAGGGAATCATGAATTATCAAAACAACAATGTTTTTCTTTTTATTCTAATATTAAATAAATACTAAAAATAATTAACTTTTGATAATTAAATACACTATTAAAAAGTGTGTAATCAAGCTCTACTAGAATGAGACTAAGTTTATAATACCAAACTTGCCACAACAACTAACATGGTTGGAGTTGTTTGAACAAACCCAACTCGCCAACGTGGCCGAGACAATTCTTGGCCAACTTCCCCAACGTTCTACACAAAGTCGGCACATTGAGTTTCTTATCTCGGAAAAATGGAACCTTACGTGGCTGCAACCACATCAAAGTTATAAAGCCTTGAAAAACCTTAGCACCCAAAATCATTCTATCCAATTTTGAATAGCATGATAAAGTGGTCCAGTGGAGAATAATTAAGCGGCCACATGGTGGGGGCCTCATAATGGTCAAGATCAAAGTACACTAAAATATTTAGTGAAGTGTTATGAATTCATGTTTTAGATTAGTCAAAAGTGACCCTTCTTCTTACAACACGTACATCCCTAACTTCAACCTGAAATCTTTCTCAAAATGAAATTCAATCCTAAAATTCCATTGTTAGAAAAAAATAAATACCATATCATTATATGGTAAGGTTTGATAACTAAAGGAATAATTATTTATTAATTTTATAATGAATTATAAAGGATCAATTTTATTTTTTATTTTTTTTTGCTATTGATCTCAATTTCAATTTCCCATTGGTCGGAAACTTCCAACACGTAGAGCGAGAAATTTTGATCCCACCAAGACTTAAAATTTATTTTTAACACTACGCACGAGGGTAATACCCCATCAAAAGTTATGAAGGTGTGTACATGAAGTTCTGAAATTTGTTTGTGTGTAAGAACCTGCTAAATTATTATTGAAATTAAGGGATTCAGGGACTACATTATTTGATTTTTTAGAAACAAATAGAACAACACAAGGTGTTCAATGACATTAATAATATATCAGCTTATATTTACAAAAAGATGGAGATATGAGGTCCTAATTACTGAATTAAATGTAGCAGTCCAAATGACCTACCAACATTACATGTTTAACAAATTTGGACTGAATGGGGAAATATTAATATCATGCCATGACTTATAGTATTAGGTAGGTTTATAAGGGCGCATGAATGTTTGAACATAGATTTTAAATTATTTATATATGCATATGTTGTAGTTGAAAGAGGATAGGAATCGGTTAGGGTTACGATATATTAACTTAGTATAAGGTATAGGTCTAAAAACATATAAGCCGGATACATATGTTTAGGCTAATGTAAGTTATATTATATGGAATATATGATATATAACATATTTTATTATAAGTTAAACTTAGGTATTTTAAATAAGGGTGCTAGAAGTTAGATATGTAGGTTTAGTATGCAATAAATATATAAAACTAAATTTACCAAAATAAATTAATCACATATCAAAAAATTTTAACACTAACCAATGACAAAAATAGGAGGGCTATTTTTTAGGAGGGTTGTCTCAATTTTGGTAGACCTTCCATTTACCCTTCATATTTATTTTTTCCTTGCATTATAACATTCGAAATTAATGTTAAACTAACGAGGAGAATTACAACTTCCAATGTTATAGTTTAAATATGTAAAGGGTGCTGAATACACATAGGTATTAGGCTATAAAAACTAAGATTTACTAACCTATAGTATTTAACATATAGAATTAATGTCCAACCCTATTAAATTTAAAGGGGTCCATGGGACATAGACCAAGGTAAAAAAATTAAGAGAATTTTTATGAGGGGTAGCAGATTTCGAATCCACATGAGAGTATAAATAACATGAATTTTTTTTTACCAAGGGGGCAAGCAATTTCACTCATCCAATGAAATAATTTGAAATCCTTATTTTTATATTCTTGAATTTGACTTTGGAAATATTCAACCCGCAAACATTTGAAACTATACCAAAAAAATATAAAATATTTCATAAAGAAATTAACTCTTACATGTTCTTGTTTGTGATTTCATGCATAGGTAAATGATAATTCCAAAGCCCTTTCACCTATGCACACATGATTTTCACCAACCTATGTCCCGAGAGGGAAGCGGGGATTTTAAATTTAAATTTAAATACACACGCTCTAGTACCATGTTAAGTTCGAGCTATGAATAATAATTAAACGCATTGAAACATATTAAACATTTACCAAAACATTAATTAAATATATCAAACAGTAAAAAACACGAGAACACGGATTTTAACGTGGAAACCCCCCTGAGGGGAAAAAAAACACGGAGCAAAAATAATTTTCATTTACAAGAAACATATGTACACAGTCTAGTAATTCTCCAAACTCCTCATTTCTCTCCATCAAATTCACCCGAAGTGATGTGAGGTCCCCATTTTTGAAGACCCTTAGCCTATTTTCCCCGTGGGCTTTTGGGATGTCATGAGGGGAAATTATGCTAAATAATTAAATAATATTGCCTGGAGAGTGATTTTTATCATTTGACATTATAAAGCAATATTTATTTAATTATTTAATTATGGAACAATTGATATTTAATTTAATTCCCAAAATGCAAAATAAAAAGGGGAATTAATTAAATAATATTTGGGTGGCTTTTTAAATGTCAAATTACCCTTTAGAAAGGGGACGCCACACTTAGGGAGAATAAACTATTTTTAAATTATGATTTCCCTCCTCTAGGGACTTGAACCATAGTTACTGGGACGCGTCCCCCAAAAAGACAAGTCCGGGACGCCCCGGATGTTTTCGGACGCCGGACGTGGGAGAAACATTTCCCCATGTATTCGAAGTGGGGGGGAGGGAAACGTCCGGGACGTTTAGAAATAATTGGGGACGGCTCGGGGATGTCGGGGACGGCTCGGGATGTTGGGACGGTGGAAGTCCCAAACGCTTCAGGACTTCTGGTTTGGTTTGGTTTTTTTCTTTTTTAATAATTTTTTTAAAAAACTTATTTTTCTTTTTTTTAATTAATGTGTTCATTGCTTTTCCCTTTATAAATATTTACCCATTAAGCATAACCCGACTATATTGTATTACAAACACATACGAAATTTTCGAGCACAAATGCACATGGATCAGTAATAACATGCTATGAAAACTAGTAGCATACATATAAATATTAAAAGCTATATGAGCATATAACATTAGTATAGCTATATGTATCTGTAACTTTTTAATATGGACATCTGAATGTGGACTGTATGCACATGGTGGACTGATATATAAATATGAATTGTTATTCATAATTTTTTAAAAATTTATCTATATATTTTTAATATTTATAATTTTATATATTATTTTAATAGCCGTCCCCCTCCGTCCCGAAATTTTGGAAATTTTTGCCATCTTGGAAACTCCGTCCCGTCGTCCCAAAGTCTTAGGTAACTATGCTTGAACTTTGTGCTCCTTGTTTATAAAAGGAGATTTTGGGATCATTGTGAAGGTTATGCTTTTGGATGAATCGATTTAAACTCCATGCTTGGAGTTGGGATGTATGCCCTAGCTCTCTCTCCTTCATTGTAAGCTTCATTGAAAGCCATTGTTGAAGATATTGAAAACTCTCTTGTTCTATTTATGGTGTTCTATTGTGTTGATGTATCTTTTATGCATGATTCATACTTGCTAACATTGGTGACTTGTTTAGATGTGTGGTGTATTTGTTGTGAAGGATATTTGAATGATTAATGGTGATTATTGAGTGTTTTATGATCTGATATTAATGCTGCAATTATCCCAACTATAGCGACTTGCAAGGATGGTCATTTTGGCATTTTTGGGTATCCATTGAAGTAGTTTAAAAATCTGATCTGCAATAATATTTTGTGACTCCATCCTAGGTGATTTTGGAAGGGTTTCATAGTGTTTATGAGCTGCTAGTTATTGTTGGTTTTATGTTAATTATGGCGACTTGATTTGAGCATCTTTTGCATGTTTTAAGGGTGAATAAGCTATATTTGTAATCTGATCTGAGTTGGCTTATTTTTCTGAGTGTGGGCAGCCATTTTGGGATGTTTTTGAAGAGTTCTAAGAGCTGGAAATAATTTACATGTTTTATGCTAACCCTAGCGACTGGGTTTAGGATTTTGGGGGTTGTTTTGGAAGGGTTACAGTGCTTCAAAAATTCAGATTGATAGCTCTTTGGAAAGCCCTTAATTTATAGAACAATCTGCAATTTATTTGGTGAAGAAATATTGAGTTTGAGTGAGATATCAATTTTAGAAGATTTCAGCTGTTTACAAGCTTTCTGGTTGTTACAAATTAATATTTATTTCAGATCTGTTGTTTGGGGGTCAGTTTAATAGTGGATTTGATTGTAGAAATTAGGAGAAATAAGGAGAAAATGATTTTATAATTTTTGGAGTTAATTGGATGCCCTAAATGTGCTGGGCGACCTAATTTTTAGGGAAAAATTAGGGTTTTATGTTGGCTGTGCAAAAACTTCGTTTTGGGATATTATTTTTCATATTTTTGTGGCCCAAAATCCAAAGATTGAAGATTTTTGCTTGGGTGGTTAAGCAGGAATTAATTTTTGAAAATTGCAGCAGTTGGAGGTTGAATATTTAATTAATTTTCAACTGTGCGATCAGATTTATGATTAATTCTTAACCTGTCCTAGAAGGGGACATTACAAGTGAATTAAACCAAATATGGCCCACGGCCACATTTAAATGACCCCAAGGGTCACAAACACATTAAGTGACAAAGTGTGCACCCGGTTTAGAATCGATTAGTTATTATATAACTATTAAACATAATATAAAGTTTATATTAAATAATTAAGAATATTAAATATATTCTAAATCATTTAATTAAAAACTAAACATTATAAGAACTTAATATTATGTTCTAACAATGGCAACAACTTTATATTTGATCTTTTGTAGGGTTTGAGCTTGTGTTCTTCTTTTTGTTCTTTGTCGTTGTAGCTTCGTTGTAGGGTTTCACTATCGCATCCGAACCTCCAAAACAAACCCTAGTTTCATGCATAATGCTTAAGCAAACATTACATGAAACAAATTATGCATATGCTTGAGTCGAGTGACCTCAACGGTGACCCCAATGTGATTGTCACCGAGCATTGCATTACATTTCAGACTCTATGTAGTTATAGTGTGTGTGTGTGTGACCGAATTGTGGCCATTGAAGCTAGGTTGCCCTTGTGTCAGTCGCACCAAGATAGCGGACCACAACTATTTTGCCCCTAAGATAAATGTGTGAGATGCGATTCAAAAATAGTCGCTCTTATGCGAGTGAATAATGCAACTCAAATGTGGTCCTTGAATGTTGTTCTTTGCCCAAGTAGTAGATAGTAAGTAATAGCCCAAGTTGTCAATCCCTAATAATAGTGAGTAAGTCATGTATATATATGATTCCCTTGTTTGAATTTTGTCATTAACAACCAAAAAGGCTGACCTAAAGTGATAGGAAAGGTTTTAGAAAAGATAACAAATGATGTGGCATTTCAAATTTGAGAGGGGGGAAAAGGACTGAAGTGCCCAAAGGGGAAAGTACCACTTGGGTGCTCCTGTCCCTAATGGGCGGTAGTGTCCGAGATGCTCAGAGGATAAAATAGAAAATACAAAGTTGGGTCACATGTTGTCCAATGTTCACAAGTAAAGTGGTCATTCCAAAAAAGCAAATGACAAGAGTATGAAAAAGATAAAGCAATGTAAAAGGCAAAACAAGTGTTGTTAATGTCTAGTTTTCTTACTTAGGAATCATGCATATAATAACATACTTAAGAGGCGTGATGTAAGTAATAAGTGTGTGATTTCATATCTACACACATACAAAGACAATAGGAGTGGACACGGCTGTATCGTTTTTAGCAATTTTCAGTTTCTACCACCTTCACGGGATGGTCCCTTCCATTAATATTTCATGTTGGTCGTCATTGCACTTGTGTAGCATGGATGAGAATGCAAAATCCAGTTTCAGGACTGCCCTTGGCAGGCATATACAGCTGCAAAGGAGTTGAGTTTTTGAAGTTATTCAAAATAGGAGAAGGTAGGAAAAGGTTCCAGCTGGAAACAATCTTTATTCCCAGCAGTCATCACTTTGGTTCGGTCGGTTTCACACTTACGGATAGAAGGCAGCTCATTATCGTGATTGGTACCGATGGAGGACAAAATAATGAAACAATTGTTGGGACTGTTTGGGTTTGTCTAACTGTTGATTACACATTCCAGATTTACATCACAGCAGTTTGGAGGGAGAACATTCAAAATACCTTGCATAATGATCTGTTCTTAGCCCTTACAAAAGTGATTTCAGTCATTGACTATGCCTCTTTTAAAATGAAAATGATTAGCTACAATTGTACTCTTGTTAGCATGGACACCAACCAGTTGAGTGGGAAAAATAGGAGGGCTGATCCAGATGGAAGAAGGCTGGTCTGCATGATCATGAGGCATGATGGAGGGCTAATAGAAGCCCTTGTTTTTATAACAAGGTTGTCTCATGTGCAGGTACAAAGAAGGGGGAGCAACATAGATTTATTTGGGATCCAAGTGCTTGCAATTGCTTGGGGACAAGCAATTTCGAGAGGGGAGGACTGTCATGTCCCCTTTTTGAGATAATTCCATTTGAAGACCTTGACCCATTTTCCTTCCTCGTGGGTCCAAGGAAACAAGCTAGAGGAAGCCAACAATGTCATTATGTGCTTAATTTTGTATTTGTTTCTCTTATTGGCATTGTAATTGTTGGTGAGCCTAGCGCCCAACAATAAATTAAAAATAAAAAGATATTAGTGAGCATGTAGGCTCCAAATTGCAAAAAGAAATAATAATAATAAAGCAAGTCTATTTTGTGGTCGGCCTCATTTGAGAGCCCCAAGACTTGGAGCCACCCTCTTATTATAAATAGAGGTTGTTGGCATTAGTTTGAGATATGTTGATTTGGTGAATTTTATATCTTGGTTAAGGTTGGCTAGTGTAGCCCTTTACTATCTCTCTCAAGGACGAAACCCCTTGATTGGGAGCTTGTGTGCGGGGACGAAAACCCTCCACTACGATTGTATTTTGCAAAGAGGCATTCAAGGAGTAATATATTCATCATTCTTTGCTGGTATTTCTTTTAGTTTGCTGGTTATCTTCCCTTTTTGAGTGGGGCGACCCACCTTGGAGGGAAAATTGGTATGTGCTGGTGGTAAATTGGTTAATTTGAGTTTATTATCTTATTCTCCATATTTTTAAGAGCCAAGATCTCAAGTTTCGTGAATTTTGGAGGTGATTTACTATTTTTCCAAGTTAATTGAAGTTTGCTATAACCAGCTGGTTAAGGGTTCCAAAAAATAAATATTTTCATGGTTAAATCTGATCTCTAACAGCTGAATTGGTTTTGCTGGGGTTTATTCATAATTATTGGCTGGCTAATCAAGTATCTTCAATTGCATATAGCTAGGGTTTGAGGGGTTTGACATCCCCAAGGAGGCCGCTGCCCTAGGAGGAAGAAAATTGCAGGTTGCAGGGCTTATATCAGTCATCTACAGCAGCCCACTAATCTGATTTCAAGTTTTACTTCTCAACTTTTGCCCATTTCCTAAGGTCCCCAGAAAGGGACATTACACAACCGTCAAGAAGTGTTTGAAAGTGTTGTGAGAACCTCGGAATGTGTGAGCCAAACTTTCTAAATGAGGGAGATTGCATAGAAGGAGCAGCATCTAGATGTGCATGGTTAATCCAATGATCCTTGATGCGAAGAGGCAAAGCCTTCCAAAGTTCACTAGTATCGGGTCAAAGAACAATGTTCATCACTACAAACCCTAGATAACTATCTAGAATGCAAAAAGGCAAACCAACAAGCGATACTAAATTTGGTCATTTCCGGCCACATTGAAAGGATTGACGATTCACTGTGACATTGATGCACCAAATTGAGGAGAAAATTTGGGAGAACCTACGCAAACCTTTTTGAAAAAAATCCAAGTTGCAAGATGAAAATGAGATCAATGGGAAAATATACAACGCCCGACAAGGTAAGAATGAATTGTACCTACATACAGTAGAAGGCTTTAAGAACTAATGGGGAAGCTAAAAAAAGAACCAAGCGGTAGGTCAAAGATGATTTGGTTCATTCAAGGATTGGTATTCTCATTGTGGAGGATGTTGAAGGTGGCCCCACCTTCATCGTATGAAAGATGCCTAAAACCGTGCAAGGGACATAGAGAGTGAGAACAAATCATGTGCATGGTTGAGAATGCAAAATGTCGGTTCTAATGTAAGTAATGAAGTACCCACATCTATAGGGGCCTCAAAAATAACATGCTCGAATGATGAGAGCTGAAAGAAAATACGAAGATTGACAACAAAGACTTGTGGTGCATCGACTACAAGACGGAAGGGCATACTAGAGAAAATTGTCCCAAGATGTTTAAAGCAAATTGTCCCAAGAAGATGTTTAAAAGAAATTGTCCCGAGAGAAGATGTTTGATGATATCTATCAAGATTACCATATAGTTCAACGAGTAAGTGTTCTCAATGCTCTACTCACAATGAAAAGACCATGCTGCCCACTACACCGCCTAAGCCTGAAAATTACTACAGCAATATAGGAGCAACCTTGAAGAGATATGACACAATAAACTTCTACAAGAGAAGCAATATTAAGCTATAAATAGAATAAGAAAAGTGGCATACACACAAGATTACACAATACACAATTTTCTTAGCGAAACCCCTTTCGGGTAAAAAACTAGTGCAATATCCTTCTAAGTTATTTTATTAAGTCAACCGTTTCCAATACAATAATGTCCTTCAATGTTCTATTTTACCCTAATCAATATGCGAGTATATGTATGCACATCAATAGGAAACTATCCAAGCAATCTTACAATACAATGGGTGCCAAAAATACGGGAGAAGCAATATTAAGCTATAAATAAATTTTAAAAAGTGGCATACACACAAGATTACACAATACACAAATTTCCATCTAGGAAAACCCTTTCGGTGAAATCCCAAAGCACAATAACCTTCTTAGTTATTCTATTACCTCAACCAACTCTAATACAATAATGTACTTTTAAGGTCTACTTTACACACATAAATAGGAATTCGTCAAGCAATTTTACAATACAATGGGTACCAAAACCAAGGGCCAAGAATACAACCCATAACAGTTCCCCATAAAACATGGGATACTAACCACCAATATAATAGCAAGGATTAAATCACCCTTCTAAACCAAAAATACATAAAGGGGCCCCACTAAATGTGTTGGACTATACGTCATGCCTAGCCATACAATCCACAAAGAGGTTACGCAAAGTATACAACACATTCCAACAATCTCCCACTTGTTGAATACTTTGCATTGGGGGCAATAGATTCATACTTTTAATTGTTGCAGCAATCATGCCCATCGGGGGCAATAGATTCATACTTTCAATCGCTGCGGGGCAATCATGCCCATTGATTTTTGCATGATAAAAATCTTGGTATTCATAGCCTTCATTGATGAATCAGCAACATTCACATCTGTATCAATAATACCTCTCGTCTTCAACCATTTCTCTGACAAAATGTTATTGTCGGTCAATATGCCTTGACCGAGAATGATAAGTTGGTTTCTTTGTCAAACATATTGCACTTTGATTGCCATGGTCAATTCTTACAACTTTTTGTAACAGACTAATAGTCAAACACAACCTTTATAACCATATTGATTCCTTTAAGGCATGACTCGATGCCATATACTCGCCTCCGTTGTAGATATTGAAACAACTACCTTCCCTTTACTTGTCCAGCTCATTCCCGATCGCAACGCATTTCACCGCTCCATCGGAAATTCCCTCTGCTCCTACCGCACTCCAGCTTGGAAGTTTCCAACCCCTGTCCAGGGTTAAGCCCTGGTATTTGATGACGGACTTGAAAAGCCACCTATGACACTTTACACCCAATAATTCCGATATTGCTCCACCAAACAATTTAAACTCAAGCATTGGTAGATCTTTGGTGATCAAGAACTCCAACCCAATCAAAATACACAAAGCCATGTAAATTCAAACTTTTATCCTCATTAGTTCTTCCTTGGTAGTAGATTGCATTATCCAGAGTGCAACCTAGATATTTGAAAACTCTTTTACAACAATCTAATGTTCCTTTCTTGGCTTGGACATAATAAATTTGTTCACTACTCCCATTGTATGTGCAATGTCCGATCTAGTACAAACCATTGCAAACATCATGCTCCTAACTGCACTTGCATAAGGAGCTCGAGACATGTCCTAGGTTTCATCTTTTGTCTTAGGACATTATTCAACAAATAACTTATGACCGACAAGAGAGGGAGTATTTAAAAGTTTACTTTCCTACATCCTAAACCTATACACAATCATTTCAACATAATTCCTTTCATTCAACCACAATTTCTTATTTCTACGATCTCTTTTAATTCCCATGCCCAAAATGAATTTTGCAACACCTAGATCCTTCATATCAAACTAAGATGATAACAAAGATTTAACCAAATTGATTATTTCATTGTTGTTATCGATTAACATGTCATCAACATACAAAACAATGTTAACAAAGCTATCATTTTTGTTTGAAATACAAACAAGGATCAACTTTGCTTTGTGTGAGTCCAAATCTCAACACATATCTATCAAATTATTAATCCCACATCTTTTCTGATTGCTTCAAGTTGGAAAGGGACTTCTTCAAGCTGCACGCCAAATCCTCCTTTCCTTTCACATTAAGCATTCCGGCTGCACTATGTAGATTTTTTTCTCAAGCTCACCATGTAGAAATGATGTCTTTACATCAATTTGTTCTATTTTAGGACCACAAGTAGCAGCAATAGCCAAAAGAAATCAAATTGAAGTTAACGTAGCAACAAGAGAAAAAGTATCACCAAAATCAATTCCCTCTGCGGTGTACTTCTTGAATACCCATTTGCAGCCAACATGTTTCCTTCACAGGGGTAATTTCACCAAGTCCTATGTCTAATTTTTATCTAAGGCCTCCATTTCTTCCCTACACGGCATTTTTCCAAGATATGATCATTTGAGCAAGTGCCAACTTCACAAGCTTGGGATCTTCATCCATAACTAGTAACATGAATGCAGAACAGCAATCAGGTCGACTATACCTTTCTAGTTCCCTACTATTTCGATTTGATCTCCTCAAGACTCGAGTTTCTGGTTCTTCTTCCTCTCCTTCATCTAAATATTTCTCAAACAACTCCCTTTCTGGTATCTTCATTTGTTTCATACTCACGCACAAATCCTCCTAATTCAACATGCATCCTTTCCAAATCTGCATTTGGTAGTTCTTCATGTTTTGGAACCCCCTTAACCTCTCGAAGATTACATTACAATTATGAACTGTCTTCTTTGTTTCTAGTTCCAGAGATTAATCCTTTTACACCATTAATATATCCAATAAATACGCACTGAACAGATTTATTATCTAATTTAGTCCTTTGTTCTTTCAGAATATACATTTAAACATCAAAACCAAAGACACTTAAATGTCGAATAGAGGTTTTCTTACCAAAACATGCTTCTTGTAGAGTTTTGTCCACAAAGGCTGATGGGGGCAATCTATTCATCATGTAACAAGTTGTTACTGCTTCAACTAAGAATTTCTTGTTGAAGCCTACACCCCTAAGCATACTTTTGACCTTATCTCTTAAAGTCATATTCATTCTTTTCTACAACTCCATTATGTTGTGGTGTAAATGTATTTGACTTCGACCTTTATATTCCATAATGTTTTCAAAATTGCTCGAATGCATTAGTGTAGTAATCCCCAACGTTATCAGTTTGCAATACCTTTATCTTCTTCTCCGATTGATTTTCCACAACATTCTTAAACTCTTTTAACCTATTGCAAAGCAGTGTATTTTTTTCAAATAAAATATACTGAAGGCTTCATTGAGAAATTATCTGTAAAGGTGATATAATACAAGGACTTTCCTAGTGATGAAACCTTCACAAGTCCAAACAAATCATCATGTTTTAAATGCAAAATCCCGTCTACTCTTGTAGCACCACTAGGAAACTTTACTCGAGTTTGCTTCTCAAATATGCAATGCTCACAAAAATCAAAATCTAAAGGGAAATAAAAATTCCTTGAATTATATTGTTGTCACCAAATCACTGCACCCTCCGAATGGCCAAAATGTGAACAGGACGTTCGGTGTGATTGGGACACATGGGATCACCTCTCAAGTTGTGGGACTTGGGCTCAAGGTGAACCTCCGGAGAAGGCCGGCTTCCTCTTCCTAAACTGAATGCTTTACTACTCCTAGTGTAATAAAATGACCATCTAATCCTAAGCTAACATCTTCATGAGTTTTAAGGAAAGAGATTTTACGAAATGAAACTATACTAAGGGTGGTGATGCACCAAATTAAGGGATGTTTAATATCTAGAAGGGTTAATGTGGGAGGGATGCTTGCATCACTGACCACCTTCACCTATCGCCACTCAAAAGGGTACACAATACCACAAACTAGGGGCGTACGTTCCTTCGTTAAACTTTAGCATACATAAGGATAGATCAAATTGGATTCAATCACACAATTAATTTATCATGAGGAAACCACACATGCATATGTCAAACATCTATTTCTGCAACTAGGGATAATGATGACATAACTTAATACAGAAGGAAAATAAAGTTTTCACAATTGACGTAAAAGATAATCACATTATTCCTTCACAACATGAAATAGATAACCTGAAATAAAAGTAAGATAATCACTCACACTAAGGAATCATAAATTCACAAAGTAAACATTGATTAACCATTCAGCACAATAGATCAGATTTTCAATAGCAAGGTGCAACTCTGAATATAATTAAAAGGTTTGTTAGAATCTCTGAAACACTCTTCCAAGCTTGAAGAGCAACTCCTCCCAAAAATAATCTATATTTACTTGACTTGAAGCATTCAATTATTTATAAGTTCTTAGGCTAAACCATTACATTGGGCCCGTAACTAACATTTTTCTAAAGAGAGAAATGTCATTAAATTAAGGGAACATGCTCCCACGAAAATAGCTAATTTGTTACAAGGGTTTAACTCAAAGTCAACCCTACAACTTTGACCAATCAGAGCTTAGATCGACCCTTTCATGGCAGCTCGGCTTTGGCTGGGTTCAGCTACACTTTCTCCTTCTTCGCAAGTTTCTATTGTTCTCCTTCCCATACTGAAGGAAAATAAAGTTTTCACAATTGACGTAAAAGATAATCGCATTATTCCTTCACAACATGAAATAGATAACCTGAAATAAAGGTAAGATAATCACTCACACTAAGGAATCATAAATTCACAAAGTAAACATTGATTAACCATTCAACACAATAAATCAGATTTTCAATAGCAAGGTGTAACTCTGAATATAATTAAAAGGTTTTTTAGAATCTCTGAAGCACTCTTCCAAGCTTGAAGAGCAACTCCTCCCAAAAATAATCTATATCTACTAACTTGAAGCATTCAACTATTTATAAGTTCTTAGGCTGAGCCATTACAGTTGGGCCCTTAACTAACATTTTTCTAAAAATAGAAATGTCATTAAATTAAGGGAACATGCTCCCCACGAAAATAGCTAATTTGTTACAAGGGTTTGACTCAGTCAACCCTACAACTTTGACCAATCCCGAGCTTAGATCTGACCCTTTCATGGCAACTCAGCTTTGGCCTAGTTCAGCTACACCTCCTTCTGCAAGTTTCTGTTGTTCTCCTTCCCATACTGACCATTCGATGCTTATACTCAATGAAGCGCTTGATGATTCCCTGAATTTCTTCATCTCCAGGCCCACATGCGTAGTGATTCACTACATATGTCGTCTCAATCTCCTTTGTGATCCTGGCTGGCACTCTTCAAAGTTTATTCGTAACTTTCTTCAGTCTTCCTATAAAATTTTGGCACAAGACCAATCGGTCAATGGAGTCACTATTGAAAGTTTTGGTGACCTCATCGTCACGCTTCACCAAATCCTTGAAATTTCCCTTAATTTGATCTTCAGGAAGAGCATCGATGTTTTCATTGAAGAATTTGCAATTAGCAATATCAAATTCTTCTGAGATGTCATTCAGGGCATCCGTGATTTCCACTCATTTCTCCTCCAATTTCTTAATCAAATCCTGCAATACTTGGCACCGGAATTCCATGGCTTTTTGATATTCAAATAATTTTGAGGCATCATCGATCACCTCTTCTGAAGAAGCAAGTCGGGATCTTCCTCTCTGATCTCACTCCATGTTGCCAAATTTAAATTTAGATTATTATTATCTTTGAAAAGGCCTCATCCATTTTGGAAATAGTGGTTTTCGTAACTTGCAAATCATTATATATCTCAATTGCTTCCTTGATTAAAGGATTGGCTTCCTGCAAAATTCTCTCCATCCATCCACTCACTGATCTCCCTTTCTGGCCTAGCTTCTCAAGCTCATGATAAGAAATATCATCGATTGTAGACGAAATCGTCATAGCCGTAGTAGTTGAGACTTCAGTAGATGGAGTGGGTTGGGTTACTTGCACTGTAGTGAGCTACTCGACCTTGGCTTTGAGTTCATCTTTGGTGGCCTTATCTTTGTCATATTTTTCCAAAAGAGCCCCAAGAGCAGTGTGCACATCTTGCTTGGCTCCTTCATGAGTAGCCTTCCCAATGAGAATTTTGAGATCCGATAATCCGCAAGTTGTGATTGTTTCTTTAGTTTTCCCCTCAACGGGGGTGGCAACTTCTATCACCCGTTCTCCAGATGGGTTAACTGTCAAACTTGACACGGTTCTTGGTCTCTTGGCCTGTCTCTTGGGCATATGCTCCAATATGCTGAGATCTATAACATCTCACAGACGCACCTTCTTCTTTTGCTTGGGAGTTTGCCTAAACAGCCATTCTAGTATTTCTAAAGCTGATGAAGATGGAGCAGTGGATCCAATACCTGAAACATCGGTTAAAACAAGATCACTAGAAACACTGGCTAGCATTTGAGCAGAGGTAGCAATGATGGATGGCGTGGATGTAAGGACAGCCATAGGAATTGATAGAACGATGTTGGGGGTTGTGATTGAAGAAAATGGAAGTGTTAAGGGAAGTGAGGAGGAAATGGGTGACCCAATATTTTCCCAGCTGATAGAACTAGAAGTGATGAGAATACTTGGGCCATAGAAGGGGATGGGAAAGAAGAAATGATTGTGGAAGTGGAAGGAACTGATATTGGAAGTGACAATGGAGGAGGAAGATGTGATGGATCTTGGGAGATACTAGGAGAGTCACTAACTTCAACCACTTCATCACGAGCCTTTGTAGGAGATATGGTCTTGGAAGTAGGAGCCTTGGAGAGAGATGAGCCACCAACAACAAATGAAATTTTTCGTGGGCCTTGGTATTTATAGGTTGTTCTGCTCCTTTGGGTGAAATTCCCAAGGTAACCAACCAACTGTAAGTTCTCTGCAGAACCTCTCCTCTGTATTGCAGCATTCCTCTACATACCAATCAATCCATGGCAATGATTGATTGGCAATATTATCGTTTTTGCATGCCTCATCTAAAACCTCGTCATTATCTTGTGCCTCCATTGGGACATCGACAAAGCCGAATTGCAAAACCTCATCTAAGGTCAACCTCTCATAATCTCTTTGTCGCACGATGTATTCATCCCGACAATGAATCCAGATATCTTCCAATTGGGGCACGTGGGCACTGGACCGACCTTTTCACCAAACTTACCCCAATAATCGAAATTAGTTCATGGATGAAAGGTTCGCAAAGTCGCTTCGGCCAATTCTACATCCGCATTTTTGGCCCTATGAATGTTCGGGCATGTATATCTGCCGATTGATATACATGCCTCCCCACTCACGCACCTCCTTGAAGGCTTCATCAAAAATCCTTCGGTTGTATAACTCTTTGTCAAAACGGTAGAGGATGATAGCAAAGAAAGCGTCATTGACTCTATTGAAATGCCTGCTTCCCTCATCCAAAGTGAGTTGGGGATAAAATTCATATATTTGGGAAGTGTTGCGAACACCTCTAGTATTCAAACCAAAGCAAAATCTCCCATAAGCAGCAGAAGAACATACACCAGGAAGGATGTCATGTAGAAAGTCTTCATAGCTGACACCTTGCCCAATTGATAGCAAATGGAGCTACTAATATGCTCCCCCATCGGATAAACTCATTGTTCTTCTTGATGGTAGCGATGTACAAAAACATCCATTCCTGGAATTCCTTTGTAGAAGGGAGACCTGAAACTCTGCTTAGTAGCACAATAAGATCACTAACCTCCTGAATAAAATCCGACCGATGCATAGTTTTGGGTAATTTGGCGAAGCTCTTGGCCAGATAAGTTTTCATCATGATTTTTGAGCATACTTCCTCTTCCTTGTCCCAATGTTCCACTGCTAACTCTGGCAAAATTGTGGTGTAATCTTGAACATCGGCAAGAAGTTTGAGCAGATCTTGAAGAAGTCTGGGTCCAAATGGATTACTACCTTATCATCATTATCTCTGACTGACATGGAGTCTTTGTCAAAGTGGGTTGTTGCAGCTAAAACAAACTTTGGGCAATGCATGGATGTGGGAAAACCGGCAGTAAGGGCAAGCCCACTGTTCCGAAAAGTTTCTCTCGAAAAAGTTCTCGAAGCCAAAAGTTCCTAAAAGAAATCATGTGAAAGAAATATCCGAAAAGAGAGGGACAGGATTTTTTGGCGAACAATATTGATTCCCAAACCCTAAAAACAAGAATGGTTGAGAAGAATTTTGGGAAACTCGAGAGGATCCTTTGAACAACTCGATACCTAAAGAAACTCGAAAAGCAAAACATGGTCAACAAAGGGTTCGACATTTCGAAAAATACACAGAGGAAGACCAAAGAGAAAACAAAATGAGAAGGAAACAAAGTAAAAGGCCTTAAACCAAAATGAAAATAAACAAATCACCATACCTTAAAAAAGACGTTGCAAAGTACAAGAAACGGAATGTCAGAGTAAACAAGTAAGGTGAAAATAGCAGAAAAAATGCGAGTTTAAATAGAAAACCCGATATTAATGGCAAAATCCCGATCCGTACGGAGGTAGGTGAAGAATTAATTGCGCGGAAGACTTCCGAAAGTTGAAACCCGAAAACCCAAAATTCCAATTTTGGGGTTTGGACTTTAGAGATGGGAGACAAAAAAGGAATTGGCAATGGAAATTTCCAAACCCTGAAAGCCCGAAAGTCTGAAAATTCGGATTTTCAGACTTCGGAAGTTCGAAAGTAAAAATCCTAAAAACAACTCGGAGAATTCCGAAACCCGAAAGCCCGAAAGTCCAAAATTTGGACTTTCGGAATTTGACTTCGGAAGTCGGAAAGGGATTTAAACAAAATGGGGCCAAAAATTTCCGAAACCCGAAAGCCCGAAATTTCGGACTTTCGGGGTTTCAGACTTCATAGAGTTAAAAAAGCAATTCCAAATCCGAGCAATTAAACTCCGAAAGAGAAAAATCTCCGAAGTCCGAAAATCGAAAATTTCAGATTTCGGGCCTTGGAGAATTTCATTGTACAAAGGATTTCTAAAAATTTTGTCTGACATATTTTCATCAAGGTAGGTTAAATGGCTAACACATACCTTCACTTTTTCATGCTCAAAGGCATTTCTCTCAAATATGTCGCATCCTCTTGTCAAAGCATTATACTTTCTGCAAGAAACGCGGGGATCCGATCGAAACAATTTTTACCTCGGGAACAATAGAGCAATTACACCCATCATTTGCGGTGCTTTGCCTCTAGCTTGAACAACGTTTTTGTACGGACTCCTCTTGTTAATACCATAGTTCCATGAAGCAACTATCCTTGCTAAATACCATAGTTACCTAAATATCGGGGATGGGAGCAATGGGAAGGAGAAACGAAGTTTCCGATACGGCAGAAGATTTCCCATGTTTTGAGACACATATTAAAATAATATATAAAACATGATATTTGGATATTTTTACTTTATTTAATGAAATTAAAGATTTTATATTGTATTTAATTGTTTTTACATTACCTTTGATGTTAGAATTCAATGTTTTCGGTAAACATAACAACTTTTATAAAGTTAAAGCATCGGAAAAAAATTAAAATTAAAAAAATGAATTGGCACATCCACTCATCCTCGAATTATTCGTGACATCTAGGATATCACTAAAATCTAGGGGATGTATGAGCATCCGGGTTCGCTTAATTTTGCATCACCAGAAAGAGCTAAGAGTAAGACGAATAAAAGCTTGTGTAGATTTTCATGACCTTGTGCAATCTTGCAAATAGTGTTAGCTAAAATAAGGAAGAATTGGCATGAAGGATTGGAAGTTTTTGCGCACCTTATTGCATGGTGCTCTGGGAGTTTTTCTGCTTGAATACTGTGCGCAATTCTGAACATTTGTGCGATGAGTAACATGTGTTCTTGCACACGCGCGTCAATATCAAACCAGACATTACCTAAACACGTGTGTATTGATCCCTTTTCTTTGCTAACTGGATTACCAAGCGACCTGGTGTGTTTTGATAGGATAAAAAACACCCCCATAAGTGATTGCCTATTAACCATATGAGTTGAATCAGTGATAATCTAATCAAGTAAGGAATCTTTAAATAGCATCTTTACTTCTCCCACCAAATTCCATAAATAGAGGGAACAATGAATGTGTAAATCATTTTGAAGTCATCAAGAGAGCCCAAAGATAATTGAGAAGAATGAGCCTGTAGAAGTAAATTCTAAATAGCTTAGCAAATCGTGTTAAAAGCTTCATTGCTTGGAAGTCAAGTCTGGTTCAATTGAATTCTAGCTTGTTGCAAACTTAGTACAGCTAGAGCCCTGGTAAATTATGCCTCTTAGTGGATGTTGTAGAGTCTATCATCAGAAAGTAGCAATACTGGAATTTATTGCCCCTAAGTCATTAATATTTTCCTCATTGATTAATTGATGAAGCTTTTATTGTTTTTGTCAAGTTACATAGTTTCATTGCTAGTGTGAGGTTATTTCGCTAGAAATTTGAGGGCTGCATAGTCTAAGGCATCTTTCAATTGATACCCCTAACACCGACTGCAACTAGTATCGAAGCAATATTTCAAGTTCTGTAGGTATGTGATTTTTAGAATGGCTGCTTTACATATTTTTGGATTGTTGGGCAGGTGTACAATGCAGTATTTTGCTACCATTGTATGATGAAATTTAGATGGCTATTCCTATGATGGGATGGGAAATTAGACCACCTAGAGAGGTGGAATTAGCATATCTGATGGGGGCTGAATGAAAGACTTCAAGCTATAGAAACGGGTCAGAGAAGAAGAGATAGTGACAGTGTAGACTCCAATGATGATGAAGCATTGGAGGTTGTAGAAGAATTGGAAGTACCTGAAGACGTATCCACAAGCTATTTCAAGAAATGGGGTGAGGATCACGGATGAATGCCCCAAACTATTTAGAAAGTTTATGTCACGAGGATACGATTAATTAGATCTCGCAAAATTGGAGAAATATTTTGATTGTACGTCGATTGAGGACTCGAAGGTTTATTTTGCTTGTACAAAGTTGAAGTGGCATGTATCTTTATGGTAGGACCATGTTTGGAATGATAGGAAAAGAAAGAAAAAGATGAGATTAAAGCATGGAAAAGCATGGTTTCCAAGCTGAAGTTGAATTCTTGCTTGCAGATTATCAATTGAACTTCTTCAAGAAATTGGAGAACTTAAGACAAAAGGAAATGTATGTTAAGGGCTACATTGAGGAGCTCTATTGCTCAACGATTCATGACAATCACATGTAAGGTGGCACAAAAAAAGATCTCAAGGTATGTTAATGGATTGTGTATTTCCATTCAAGATGAGTTTAGCATGGTTAGACTAAGGTCTATAGAAGAATCCTACGAGTGCATTGATGGCAAGAGAAAAGTCATCCTTCAGACAATAAAGCAGTGCACAAGGGAAGGAAAGTTCCCGCGTAGAGGTGGAGCACTACACAGTGATAAGGAAAATCATGTTTAAGAGAGGGAGGCATATTGCTTGTATGATCAAAATCATGTGCAGAGAGGTGAAGGTATATCTTCTTTTAGAGGAAAAGGACGTGGAAGAGGTAAAGGATTCGCTAGAACATGTTTCCGATGTGCAAAAGCCTTACGTGTGTTCAAATGTCCACAAGCACAGCAAAATACTGGTGCAAGGAGGAATGATGCTAGCAATCATGTTGCACATGCAAACAACGAGAGTGTTGTGTGAAGCTCTCATGATGAAGAGAGTGTTGTTGAAGCTAGTTAAATAGTAGAACACACCTGCATAGAGGAAGAATCTATTCAAAACCATTTACAAGTCTGGAGATAAGAGTTGTAAAGTCATTATTGATAGTGGTAGCATTGATAATCTTGTTTCTAATGAGATGGTTGAAAAGCTTGGTTTGAAGAGGATTGCACATCCGTGTGCGTATGAAGTGTCCTAGTTGTTGATATTGAATATAACTAATATGTTTATAAGCACACATGTTAGTTGGTAGTTTCTAATTATGAACTGTCACATAATTGTTCCAACTACATTGTAACTACTCCCAATCATAATAAAATGAAGGACACACATTCATTTGATGTGCAGTCCATTTCCTCTTCATTCTATCTTTGTCTACATTTGCTAACATTGGTATCAGAGCCTCTAGTGCTTGTAAGGGTTCAGAATATGAGGAAGCTTGGCAAGAAGCACAAATTTCAAAAAATAAAAGAGACTGCAAGTTCAAGGAAGCCCTGTGCTAGGGCATGAACTGAGGAAAACATTCTGCTAGGGCACGGAATGAAGAAAAACATGTTTTAGGAAAGAAATATTCTGATTTGCAAATGCATTCCATTATGGTCATGGTTTACATCTGGTCTTTTTTTTTTTTAGTTAAACATCCTAGTTGTCATTTGCAAAACAGCCTAGCCAATGCAAATCTGATCACATTTTCTACCTACAATAATTTTAGTTGCCATTTAGCAGACGTCATTTTTGAAAGCATTTTCTTGGGGATAGGACACACAATTTGGCACAAATTTCTCTACATTTCGCAGGTGCTAAGACACATAAAATCTTGCATAGTAATTCTGCCCAAAAATACATGCCAGTAATATTGAATAACCAAAATTTGAAGCCCATAATAATCATAATGTCAAGCCCAGGTCAGGGCATTGATAAATTCTCAAAAGATTTTGTGGGTCAGACCAACCAATCATTGTTATTGTTATATCTATTATTGCTCATGGCTTTTGTTATATATATTTCCACTGCATTTTTATTTTGCATTAATTTGCAGGTCAAAAATTCAAATTGGTGTGAATGGTGAATATACAAAACCTTGTTTTGTCGGAGGTGCAGAAGTTAATTGGACAAAATTATAATATTTGGAGCCATAAAATTCTGACCATCACGCAATTGTGATAAAATAATGTGGCAAAGAAAGTACACCAACTAGGAAGTCTTATTACTGCTAAAGTTGTCGGTATTTGATGAATTGATACCAGAAGTCCACAATGCCACTTTGGCAGGTGATCTATGGATCAGTTAAGGACAAATATATGACTTCAGAGAAGAGTCAAGTGTTATACCTAAAGAATTTGTTGTTTCAGCAAGGTTGCAAGAGGGTGGGTCGTTGTTAGAGCACCTACTTTGGATGAAAGACCTCTGAGATCAACTTGCCTCCATTAACAAAATGGTAGATGACAATGATATGGTGGCATTGGTGTTGAATAGTTTGCCATCATCATTTGAGTCATTTGTTGAAGCCCTCCATTTGATGGCTGAAAGTCAGACTTTGACTTTTGATAAAGTCAGTTCCTATTTATTACAAAAGGAACGGAGACAAATTCAGACACTTGAGTCCAGTTCTAGACAAACCGAGAGTGCTTTTGTTGTTCAATCCAAAGGGAAATGGAAACAACCTGAAAAATCATCTCCTAAATTTCAAGTCAAGTGTTACTATTGTCATAAATTTGGTCATGTGAAGAAGGATTGTCAAAACAGACAATGTGAACTTGCCAACAAAAAGCAGAAGGGACAAGCAAATGTGGCAGCAGTTCAACAAGAGCATGAAGACGAGTATGGCCTCATGGCATCATGCTCGTTTGCAACCCTACAAGCCGTTGGTTATTTGAATTTGGAGCATCAAGACTATTGGCTAGATTTTTGCACATCCGAAAACCTAGACAATCAATGAGATAAATCTCCCTCATTTACCGGTGAGGTTCCCATGTAAGATTTTTGTCAATTATGGATCTTAGTAACTATCTGTGGGTTTTACTTTAATTGCAAAGTTCATGAACCATATCTAGGCAATTCTGCGCAACAAGCAATCTGTTAATGAAATATTTTCAACCAAGGGGGAAAAGATAGGATTTGGGGAAGAAGAAAGGAGGATGTGTAATCCGACCAATAGTTTACAGAGTTGGTCTCATACACATAGACAAAATAAATAGATCTCACAATACGAAATAAAGGAAAAGGAAAGGAAAAGCTTCTAATATAAATCTTAGATAACACAAAGTTTATCTAAAAATCCACACAAAAGCAAGAAGCAATGCACCGTTGACACAAAGTTCTCTGGAAATCCACTTCTATTCAATTCCTCAGCTTTCACAAAAAAGATATCAAAGGTTACAACACAAAGTTTGGAACTCAAGAATGTTGATTATAATTTCTACCCATGATCCTTTAACCCGTAGGCTCTTCCTCTATTTATAGTGTATAGAGGGCAATTACAAATAGGAAGTTTTTTTAATGAACTGACACATGTGGAAGCTGCGAAAAGGGAAGCGACTACCAATCTTTCTCCTAGAATTCCTCTTTGCATGACATGCATGATTTATAACTAAAAATAGAACCATCTATTTTGCATGTCTATCACATATATCCAAGTAATTGACTTCTTCCAGTAACTTGAAGTAACGACTTTTAAACCAATCACTTAAGTTTTAAAATTTAATTGATTATTCAATTACTTTGTCGGAGAAAATAAGAGAAAGGAGAAAGAGAAGAAAGTTCTTTGCAACACTCCCAGTCTTGTTCTTCTTCCATACTCTGCATGTTGATCCAACCTATATTGCACCTCTGCCTCATGAATGATCTGAATGATATCTCTGCCTTGAATCCGAGATGTTTTTTCTTTTTCATATGTTGTTGAATCCTTTCCTTTGATTCTCACCAAACTGGATCTAGAAGCAGCTGACTGTGATTTTCTTGCGGTTGTTGCCTCTAACCTGTCTTCTCCTCTTATCCTTGAAGCTTTTGCAATTCTTCTCCAAGTACATGCACTAATAAAATGTTTGTCATAAACAATTCAGACAAAACTCATCACCTTTTATTTTTAATTGCATATGAGCAATTTTAAATTCTGGAAAGCACTCGAGTGAAGGAAAATACAAGTAAATTCAATGAAGGCTTCAACTGGAAGATTGGGAGCACATGCACAAGCTCCTGAAAGGAATTTTCCATGCAATGACTTCCACATGGGCTGCATTAGAAACAAGAGGATGATTTTTTTGTCGAAAGCCTTTGCAATTATGAGAGTTGGATCTATTTCTTCCTCTGATTTTGAAGATATATTCAATGTATCAGATATTGACTTTTGCTTTCTTCACCAATATGGGCATAAATGAAGTATTCCTGCAAATAATTCAGACACACATGAAGCTCATAGCATGAATATCTAATTTCTTCACCAAGATCTGATTATAAAGCCTGTTGCCCTCTATTTTTAGACTTTGCTTGCATGCCAAGCAAGCTAAAAATATTATTTTATTCACTTGTGCACTCACATCAACATGCAAATAGCCAGAATAATAAAAAGGAAGCCTTTCCAACCCTAGGCGCCAAAACTGGATGCTTCCCAGCAATTAATTAAAAAAGTCAGCTTTTAGGCATTTAGCTATGTCAGAATGGGTCGCACTTTTTGGCTAGAAGTCATGTTAAAAATAAGAAGGCAAAGCAATGGAAATTTTTACCCTTCCAGGCAGCTCCAAAAATCCCATCTTTCACTTAAGTGATTTGTCTTTAATGATGAGAAAAACAACCTATCGGGAGGCACAAAATTTCTCACGCTGCTGTCAAAGTGAGCACAAAATTCCCACCTGCCTGCCACTACCAAAATTCCCATTGGCAGCTTAAAACCATCCTTCCAAAAAGTGCGACTTGCATGAAATAGAGCTTCTTTCTTAAAAATGTGACTTGCATGGGTGAATAAAACTTCCTTGATGGGAATTCTTACCCTGCCTGGAAGCTCTAAAATTCTCATTGGTACTTTAAGTGATTTGACTTTAATGATGGGAAAAAACTTGCAGTGCAGGGCATAAAATTCCCACCACCCGCCACTACCAAAATTCCATTATCACTTAAGTGATTTGACTTTAGTGATGGGAAAAAACAACTTGCCATGAAGGCATAAAATTCCTAATCGCCCGCCACTACCAAAATTCTTTCTTATGTGACTTAAGTGATTTGACTTTAATGATGGGAAAAAACAACCCGCCAGGCAAACATAAAATTCCTAGCTGACTGCCACTACCAAAATTCTCATTGGCAACTTCATTGAATTGACTTCAATGACGAGAAAAACATCCTACCGAGGCAGGTATAAAATTCCCACCTACCATCACTACCAAAATTCCCATTGGCAGCTTAAGTGACTTGACTTCCATCATGGGAATTTTTCACCTTCCAGGCAGCGCCAAAATTCCCACTGGCACTTAAAAACCATCCTTCCAAAAATGTGACTTGCATGGAAGAAAGCTTCTTTCCAAAAGTGCGACTTGCATGAAGAAATTACTCTTCCCAAAAAGTGTGACTTGCATGAAGAAAGCTTCTAAAGTTGCGTGAAAACTCATCAACAACATTTTATTTCCATTTTTGGATTTTCGGTGAAGAAAACACAAGCATAGAATAAAATTTTCCATTTTTGGAAAGGGTCCGAGAAGATGTAGCAGCAAAAACTTGCAAGTGCCATAACTTTCACTCCGTGGCTCTATTTTAGGTGTTGTTTTCTCTAAAAGTGCATATTTTCTCAAGCTCTACGCATTGATGGCAATATTTTCCTTATTTTCATAAAATCTATTTTTGCACCTTTTTGGACCAAACAACTTCTTGCAATCTCCTGAAAAAATCCTGAGTTTTGATCGCCTTTAGACAGATTAGTAATCAAAAATATTGGATAGCTTTTCAAAACCCTAAGCCTGGGAAAAGGTCTGACAGGAAGAGTGAACAGGCTACGGGAATTGCTGGAGAAAACAAACCAAAACACAGACAAAAAGAAATAAAACAAAACATAAACAGTTGTGGGCAATTGCTAGAAATATTTCTCCATTTAGTTGATCTGCAAATATTCTTCCCCCTGGTGAATGTTCTATGGTAATAATGATGGGGTGAAGTGTTTTATATAACCTAAATCCTCCAATTGTTGTTCAATCTAGTTTTAAAAGAACTTTATTTATTTAATCAATAAATAAATAAAACACTTGCAGACAAAGTCCGACGAAGGAATTGAGTGAGCTTCACCATGTGCGTACTTGGTGAATTTGGCTTTATGACTGACTCTCTGGGGATATACCTTAGAGCAATGCAAACAAGCTGCAGTAAAACAAACACAAAACGACCGGCTACTTTGAAAAAGAAGGATTTTCTTTTAAAGAGATAGTCCCAGATTTCGGTGGTGAAATCTTGGGGACACCAAAGACACTTCACGTGTCAAAAAGATTGGTATGTAAATTTTCATACACATTTCAGTTTTTATTCAATCTCATTTGGGGATGGACAATCTCATGCAATAGAAGGGATAGGGAATATCTTAATAATATCGAATGATGATAGAACTATTGTCATGTAAATGTGCAACATAAAAATTTCCAATTTTCAAGCATGACAACGGTCCCTAGTGTCAAAAAAAATCGTTGTAAACCTTCCCCGACACCCCTCCATGTCCGTCCGTCCCATGTGTTAGGCCTATCCCCATCCATTCAGTATCCATGTTTGTGGTCCCACCCATTCTCATGTGTTGAAGAAAAGAAAACAAGTTCAAAGGAGTTTTTCAAAAAAAATTCTTGCAAGGTGTATCTTTCAGCGGGCTTGGGAATGGCTAGTTTTAGCCTTTCTCAAGCGGGTACATATTCTCTGAAGCTAAGTTAAAGTCCCAAATTCATCAGGGAGGTGTATTTATGAGCCAAGATGGTTGTGCAATTAATTTAGGAAGATTTTGGAAAGATTCGAAGATTTAGGAGCAAGTTTGTCAAAAGCGGATTTTTCAAGCTAAAGGAACTTACACTCGAAAAGGCACCTAAGCTTTGGGAGATGATTTTGGGAGCTCCGAAATGAGTTGAAGGTCAAACAAAACATCATTAGAAAGCTGATTCAATACTCTACATGGTGGTAATCTAAGATTTTTCACAACACATATACATTACTTTCCACAACTAAATCTTCGCAGGCACAATTGGCGGTCCTGATCAAAAGCTCATTTTTGATAATGTTGCAAGCCAAATCAGACCTTGTGACCCCTCCCATCCTTCTCAAAATGTCATTTCCAATCAAAATCATATAAAGAAGTGTCAAAAAAACTCATCGAGAGCTCAAGATATGTCATTTTCAAGTCTCCGCCCAAGGTACATGTTCAATACTTAGTCATTTTCTCTGGTTCCATGTCGCAATACGAGGCTAAGGCGCACTTTTGGTGTCCCTCTCCAAGGGGACAAGGGGGTAGAAAAATGCAGTCCCCCCACCTTAAGCCTCATGGACCCTCAACATGACCCTGGGGAGCCCAAATAAGCACCTTTCCTAAATTTTCTAGCCCCTGCTCCAACTTTCGCATGTGTGCCACTTGTCATCACCAGGCTAAAGCACACTTTTGGTGTTCCTTCGTCCCTTTCCAAGAGGACAAGAGGGACAAGAAAATGCAACCTCCTCCCTTACTTCTACATGGTTTTTCATATGACTCAGTCTCAAACCCCGTGAGGAGAAGGGAGCCAAAACAAGTATCGATCTTGGCGAGACAATTCTTGGATCTCCATAAGGAGATAGAAGGAAAACAAGCACTCATTGGAAAGTTAAGAGGATCCTCTACAAGATCGAACATTCAGGTTTTTCACAAGCTCTTGGCGCTTTTTCCGGGGAACTCATTTTTGGCAAGTACACTCCATGATTCCAAGGAAGAAGGTCATTTTTAAGGGGTTACAGGAAGAACCACACCTTGAGACCCATCTCATTGTTCTTGAATGATGTTTCTAGTCAAAATCATATGAAGTGCCAAAAAAAGACCTCAGGAGCTCCGACATCTTCGTGTTCAAGCCCTCTCTCAAGAACGCTCTCGCAGTTAGAAGATTTTTCAAGTGCCACTTGTCACCATGGCGCTAAAGCGCACTTTTAGTGTCCCTTTCCAATGAGACATGGGGGGCAAAAATTGCCCTCCTTCCTTTGAGCCTATCGACACACCATATGACTCCAGAGACCTCTGTTAAGCACTTTTTGCTCATTTTTCAGCCCCCTCCTCCATCGGTGCATGAATGCCAAGTGTCAACCTAGGGCTAAGGCGCACTTTTGGTGTCCCGAGGGGGCAAGGGAGGCAAAAAAATGTGCCCCCTTCCTCTCTCTCCCTCATGCTTATAAATACCGGCACTTGGCCATTTCCACCATTCCCCCACATTTCTCCATTTTCACCTAGAACTCGGCAAAAATTTTCCAGAATTCCTCCATTGCCATTTTCTCTCTCGTATCCATTTCACCATCCTTCCACGATCTCAACATTAAAATTTCTCAAAAAAATCTCTAAATTTCAAGCTCCAAGCTCATATTTGCACCAAAATGACTATGTTGCCCACGAGAATGAAAAACTCATATCTAAAAAACTAAGGCACGGTTTGATATGAGATTTTTCACTTCCTTTCACATTTTAAGAGGCCACAAAAAAACCCAGTGCTGGATTTTGAATACACTGCAAGGATTTTTGCAACAAACAAACCCTTGTTTCCTTGCACCAAATTTTAAAATTTTATTTCCGTTGTTCAAGAAATCGGGTTGAGCTAAAAATTTGTATGTGAGACAAAGAGGAAAAACCCACATCAAAAAAGTTGATTTCGTTCGAATCTGACATCGGGAAGACCACTTCCTATTTTTAGTAAGCCTCTATGTGAACACCTACTAAAAATAGTAAGTACAAGGAAATTGTGCATTCATATTCCTCCTTCCATTTCTCCATGATCGAGACACTCAAAATTGGTAAAGTTTGCAAAAATGACAAAGAATTGGCTAAATGGGACCACAATGGTAGATATTCCAAAAATAGTAAGTGGGCAGAATAAGCCAAAAGTGGTCACATCTCAGTCCTTCACTCATCCAACAATGGCCTCGGACTCACAAGAGCTCATCTCTATATTTTCAACTCAATTCCTGCATTCCTCGATGCGGTGAGCAAAGAGTGTCAAAAATGAGAATTACTAGTTTTGTATCAAAGGCCATTTCAATTCATTCCACATTCGGGTGCATGATCAAAAGATGGAAGGCATTGGTTCTGATTTCATCCTCCTTTCCCCATTTTGGCTCAAGAGGATTTTGTCACATTCTTCGCTCATCATCAGTGTTCTTGCAGTGAAAAAATCAAGATCATGGCCGAGCAAACAAAGTATGTTCAATTTCTCTCATGTGAAGGATTGATCACGAAGTTGTGATAGTGTCTCAATGATCAAAAGGAGTTTCTCAATGAGGGAGTCATCTTTCGATATTCTTAGTGGTCTTCTTCTCAAATGTTCATCATCCCTCTTCTCGGTGTATCCAGGCATTGTGCGGAAGTGCATCATTTCAAAGAGTTTTCAAAAAGGGGCAAAGTGTTTAAAAGTGTCCAGAGGAGCAACCTTCATTAGTGAAGCATAACAATGTTGCGGGGGTCATCAACAGTTAGATTATCATCCTCAAATTGTCTTGAAGTGATAGAATCATCATGGTTGCATTGTGCAAGCAATTGTTTCAAGGTTTCATTCATATGCATGATTGGTCAAAAAGGAGTGGAACTTTTCATGGTTTGTTCAAGAGGAGTTTTCTCATGGTGCAAAAGAGTTCAAAGGTCCAGAGTTCATCTTTGCATTGGAGCATTTCACCGATTCATCAGTAGAGTTGATCTTCATCGAAGGCGGAGGCATCTTCATTCATGCTCGGAGCTTCTTATCTCCTCCCTCCTCTCTTTCTCCCTCTTCCTTCTCTCTCCTTTCTAATTCTTCATTGGGCTTCATCATTATATTTTGTCCTATTCACTTAAGTGACATATTTTCAAAATTGTAAAAGTATTTTCTCAAAATTATAAGAGAAATACTTAATTCGTCTTTTCTAATGGTAAATGAAAAGTCACAAGTGGAATATGCAACACAAAGAGTCATGTGAGGGAGGTGAGAGGACAATTCACATTCTTTATAAATTGGGATGGCTTCTCCATTCCAAAGGATCCTGAAAGTTAGAAATTCTTAGTAGCAATTGTGAATTGTTGTAGCTTGATTGAAGCTTTGTACTCATCACTACACATGAAATGAAAGCTACTTTTCTTCCATTTTCCCTTTCTCATGTTTCCTCTTTTCCCTCTTATATGCACTTTGTAAGCATGGTGATTAAAGAGAGCTTTGTATCTTCGATGAATGGGCCTCAAAGAACTGCGTGTCTATGTGGGTTTTGTTTGTCTCACTGATAGCTTCATTGTTGCTTTCTTCTATATTGAATGTTGAACTACTCCGGTTATTAGGTGTGAACTCTGCAATTGGCCTACTCACGGTAGTAACCTTCCTTTCCTAATTTCTCTCCTTCTCCCTCATCGCTGTGATTTCCTCCCTTGTACCCGTCTGCAAGCACTTTATCACGCGTTCGGTGGAGTGTCCCTATGTGATCCCCGACCTATTTGGCCAACCCACAACATTTAATTTAGGATTAGATAAGATGCATTCAATAATGGGAACTACACCATTGATGCAAAGGGGCGTAGCCACATGAATGTTCGTAGAGACACCTAATTTGCCCAACTGACAAATTTTCTCACCAACAAAAACTAAATGTTAGAAATGTTAGATATGTACCCAACATAAATAAATATCTTTTATCTATAAGTCAGCTAACGAAAAACCCCAATATTTTTGTTAACTCTCTGGCAAGAAATGCATTGTGTATGTCTGATGTAAAACTAAACAAAGTTGTTTACCGGGCATTGGGCAAGGAGGTTTGGATAGGTTGGATGATCTTACCATGGTCAACTTACATGTCTTAGTTGTGGAGAGTAATACTAGCATTTTGTGGCGTGAGAGATATGGACACCTTAACCTTGATATCTTGCCAAACTCAATTACCAACATGGTTCTTGCTTTAATTTCTATTCAAGACAAACAAGATATGTATGCGGGGTGTTTGGCTGGAAATTAGAAAAGGAAGTCATTTCCAACTAAAGGTGTTTGGTGTCTTAAGGGGCTTTTGGATCTTGTTCATGTAAATATTTGTGAGCCATCATACAAGTCTCCCACTATTCTTGCGCATGATGTACTTTCTTTTGCTAGTAGATGATTGTTCAAGAAAGATGTGGGTCTACTTCTTAAATAAGAAATTTGACTGTTTTTCTTCTTTTGAAAAACTCTAGGCATTGGAGGAAAACAAAGCCAGCAAAGGATCAAGACATTGAGATCCGATAATGAGGGGGAATTCACTTCCAAGCAATTCAAGGATTATTGTAGTAAAGAAGGAATTCATCATCAATTGACAGCCCCATATACCCAACAACAGAATGAGGTGGTTGAGAAGCGGAATAGAACTATCATAAAGATGGCTCGGTGCATGATGCATAGTAGAGGTGTATTGTTCAAATATTAGGGAGAAGTAGTAAACACAATAGTATATATACTCAATCAGAGTCCTTGCAAAGCTTTACAGGACGTCACACCTGAAGAAGCTTGGTCCAAAACCAAACCCGAGATATCAGCTTTTCGTATTTTTGGCTCCGTAGCATATACTTTGGTTCTGATAAAAGAGGAGTAAGTTAGACTCTAAAACTACAAGATATTTCTTTGTTGGTTATAGTGATTAGTCTAAGGCTTATAGGCTGATTGATATTTCCACTAACAAAGTAATTATTATCCGTGATGTTGATGTGAAAGAAACAAAGTCATTCTTCGCATGTGATCAACAAGCCACATCTGAAAATATTGTGATTCCTTTACCCAATGAAAAGTCTAGTTTATTTCATACTACACCACAACAACTTGTGACACCCACAAGTGATACCCTTGTATATAAAAGACACAAACCTAAATTGGTTACTCATCTGATGGAGCACGAGCCGGAACAGTTTTCTTTGGTCCAACAAAGACCTAAGTGGTTTTACTCCACTTTGCAAGATGTGCGGGAGGATGAAATGCCTCAATCAGATGCACGGCCTCCACAGATCGTGCAAGCAAATTGTTGATTTAGAGCATGTTCATTTTGCTCTTTCTTTTGATCTTCACAAAATAGTTGAGCCACAAAGATACTCTGAAGCAAAACACATACCTGAATGGAAAACTGCAATGCAAACAAAGTATGGTGCTTTGATGAAGATTAATATTTGGACATCGGTGGAGTTGCCTATGCGGAAACAACTCATTGGCTGCAAATGGGTATATAAAGTCAAGTGCAAAGTTGATGGTACTTTGGATAAGTACGAAGCACATCTTGTTGCGAAAGGCTTCTCACAACAGGATGGAATAGATTATAAGGAGACTTTTGCTCCTACAAAGATGCTCACTTTTTGGTTGGTTCTTACGATTCTTTGCTCAATTTCGATGGAAGGTTTTTTAGATGGATGTAAAAGCGCCTTCCGAATGGACATTTGGCAAAGGAAGTCTATATGGTGCAATCTAAAGGGTTTTAAGCATGTGGTGATAAACATCTAGTGTGCGGGGTAATTAAGTCCTTATGACGGGCTTGCGGGCTAAACAAAGTATGGTGCTTTGACGAAGATTAATACTGGACATTGGTGGAGTTGCGTATGCAGAAATAACCCATTGGCTGCAAATGGGTATACAAAGTCAAGTGCAAAGTTGATGGTACTTTGGATAAGTACAAAGCACATCTTGTTGTGAAAGGCTTCTCACAACAGGAGGGAATAGATTATAAGGAGACTTTTGCTCCTACAAAGATGCTCACTTTTTGGTTGTTTCTCTCAATTTCTGCTCAATTGTAATGTCCCTTTTTCCTACTCAAAGAATAAAATTGGGCTTTCGGCAATTTCTTCTCCTTGGTCGAGTGAAGAAAATAAGGGAAAATAATATCAAATATTTTAATATGATTTTTAAGCTATATAGAAATGTATGGGTCGGCCATGAAGAAATCAAAAGACTATTAAGGACAAATTAAATAATTATAAGGCATAATGAAGGGTCATGTCTCTTCTATTTTGGCGCCAACCTTTGAAGTAGTATAAATAAGGGTCATGGGCTGCATTTGGGATATGGACTTGCTTTGTAATCATTTGAATTTTGAGGTCTCTTGCAAGGGACGAAAACCTCTTGCTTGTGACTTAAAACAATTGAACTTCCTTGAATATTAATATATATATATATATATATATATATATATATATATATTATCTCTGTAAATCTGATTTATATTGTGCATTTTCAGATTTATATCAATTTATTCGACTTTATCCTAGAAGTGCGACTTGCACATGTGTGAATTCTGATTTATTGGCATAAGATAACATCAAATCATCTTCATATTCTTGTTCGCCTTGTTCAAAAATGCCCTAATCTCGAAGTTGGTAAATTTTAAAGCAATATTTAATGTGAAATCGAACTCTTCTATGCTGCTGTGATTTCTGGGCATTAATACTAATTTCCAGCAGTATATATCTATATATATCAATTCAACTTGATCTCAATAAACTGCAAAATCATTAATTAATAATTGATAAAGGTTCGTGGATGTTATCAGTGAATTTTGGCTCTTATCTCAGAGAAGTTAAACTGCTGTAATTAAATTACAGTCTGCTGCTACAAATTTTCTAAGATTTATATAAACCCTCAAAAAGGGTTATTTCATCAATTTGGATGGAAGGTTTCTTAGATGGACGTAAAAGCGCCTTCTTGAATGGACTTTTGGCAAAGGAAGTCTATATGGTGCAACCTGAAGGGTTCTAAGAATGTGGTCATGAACATCCAAAGTGTGCGGGGGTAATTAAGTCCTTCAGACGGGCTTCTACGGGCTCCTCGAGCCTTGTATATTAAAATAGATCAACACCTACAAGATTCTGGATTCAGAAGAAGTCTTTTTGATCTGAATCTTTATGTCAAAAGTGATGGCAATGACATTGTGATACTTATTGTTTATGTTGATGATCTTGACATCATCGGTAGTAAGGCCACTATTATTCAATCAAGTAAAATCATATATATGTGTTGCTTTCAACATGACTAATTTAGGCCTCCTACACTATTGCCAAGGTGTAAAATTTCGGCAACATGATCATTTGATTTTCATATCTAAAGTCAAGTATGCTACGAATCAGTTGTAAAAGTTTAGGATGTCTAATTGTAATCTTCCTTCTACACCTATGAAGGTCGGGTTCAAGTTATATAACATCCCTATTTTAAGATACTTAAGCGAGGGAAAAAAATTTATTTTATTTTTTTATAACGTTCTTTGTTATGAATTATATAATTCAAACACATGTTCAAGTTTTAATAATTGTTCTCTACCCAAACAATGCAGTTTGGAACACACAATTTCCTTTTAAAACTAATGTTCTCTGTTCACATATTTGCAATATGGAACACACATTCAGTGCCATTCAATCATATAACAGATTCCATATGCTGCTGTAAATGACTCGAAGAACTACCGATCTCCCATTTTCATGGCTCGGAGTTTCAACGATCTCTCATTTCATGACTCAGCAACTTACCGATCCTTCATGTTCTGTTGGCTAGATTTTCTGCATAGCATCAAACCTAGGCAATCATGAGATAAATCTCCCTCATTTAACCGGTGAGGCTCCCGTGTCAGATTTGTCAATATAAATGTGTTTTTATCTATCAAGGGTTTTACTTTAACCACTTAGTTCATGAACCATAACTAAAAAGTTCTGTAGCAAGTAAGCAGCTGTTTAAGAAAGGAAAATTATAGAAGAAGAAAGTAAAGGTATTACAGAGAAGAAGTAAGGAAGATGTGCATCCCAATTAGTAGATAGCAGAGCTAATTGCATGCACATAGAAGAAACTTAATAGATTTGAACACACAGAATTATAAAGCAAAGGCAGCTCTAGATCCAGATCTATAATAACACAAAGTTTACTTAAAAGATCTAAAGATTTAAAAGCAAGAAACACAAGATGCGCCGTGACACAAAGTTCTCAGGAAAACTGCTTTTGTATTCCTCTGCAACAAGTGGCTCTCGGGGTCCAAAGACAAAGTCTAGAACACAAGATTGCTTGCTTATAAAGTTTGATTCCTCATTAACCGGAGGTTCTTCTCCTACTTATAGAATGTAGGAAGGAAAGTACAAATAGAAGACTCAAATTTGAACTAAAGTATGAACAACAAGTAAAGATGACATTTGGCAATCATCTCAACTAACTTCTTCTTAAGTGACACATGTATCACTTAACTAATAGAATAGTTCCACATGACTTCAAGTAATGGTTGCAAAACCAATAACTTAGAAGTTTTACAATTTCATCCGCATGAACATAGAAAATAGAGGAAGAAAGAATAGAAGAAGTCATGCCAGTTGTAATGTTTGCATCTTCTTCTTGTTACGATATCGATATACTTGTCGAACATATAATTCAGCATTCTTCCATCTGTTTTAACCACTTTGCTTCCTTCTCTGTCTGAAGCTGCAAAGCAACCCTTCATTCAACACTTTCTTTGCATACTTCCACCTCTTCAAACTCGGCCCGAATCTCATGATATGCACTGCGGCGCCACCGATCTTGATAGAATTCATCGTGAAAGGCCTAGTAGCTTTATCAATTCTCTTTTGCACCATCGAGAGAAGAGAACCTTGAGGAATCATGCACTTTGTTAGAAACAATCCGCACGTATGAAGTAACACTCCATCCACTCTTTCCTCGGTGAAAGAAATGATCTGTGTCACAGTAAATCGATGTTCTACTCTCAAGCACTGCATCCTTTTCACCCCAAAACTCTGCGAGATCTCCAAAGCGGAAGATCTGCAAACTCTATTGCTTCCCCTTCTCGAGTGATCCATCCGGTACAATTTGTTCTGCAACCAATACATCTCTGGCAGCTTGTTGATCTCGGCCAAAATACTCAGGTTACTCTCTGCAATTGTATTCATGCCTTCTATGCTTTCCATCGGTTGCTTTAGTTGATTTCTTTGCATCTTTCATAACCTTTAGGCGGGCTGGCACTTCCCCAAGTTGCACAGAAGCTTGACGAATAATCAGATTCTTCCATTCGTCAATAGCCTTTACTTGATTGCTTGCATCTTCCATTTCCTGCATAAGATGATCACTCACCTGCTCTGAAATGGGCTGAATGGAAGGTTTAGCAACCTTGGCTATGATCTCACATAATTGAGATATTTGCTTCTGCAACTCTTCTTTCTCCGCCTTTTCATCAAGCCTAAGAGCAAAGCATCCGGCAGACGTTTGCGTGTCTGCTTGATCCTTCGGTGGTAGCTTGGCCAAGTGGTATTTTGGTCACCGTCACATCTTACGCCATGAGCTCCTCTTCTATCTTTCCTTCCGCGGAATTGATATCTCAGCAAACTTTTCTCCCGAATCTTTGATGATCAACCTAGAAGTTGCTTTAGCAACTTTAGGCCTTCTGTCTCTTCTGCTCGAGATCTGAAGTAGGCTGCAGTCATGCTCCTCTAAGTTCATCTCTACTCTTGCTTCCGGAACCAAGCTGCAAGCTAACCACCCGAGAAGTTATTTCTCGGGGAGTAAGAAGTCACTTGAGTGCACTACCATCTCCCGCTCTGCATCCTCTCCGTCGAGAAAGTGCCACGGTGTCATGGCTGCCATCTTGAAACATCCGAGGACAAAGCTCTTTCGAACTCGTCGTCATCTGTTGCTTGACATCTCCTCTGGAGCGCGGTCTTGAGCAAGTGGGCTGCGGAGAGAAAGCGAATGTCGCGGTTTTGATGAAGGAATGGAAGCATCCTGCTCTGCCTGCGATGCGATAGTTGGTGATCCTCTGGGTCTTAGAGAAGTCGAGTCAAAGCTATGGTCGTAGAAGTGGTCTTCTCTTTCTCTTGAGATCTTTATGTACTTTGACTTCTCGAACCTTCTGCTGCTGCTTTCTCCTTCATGCTTTCGTTTGAGGGAATCTCTGCGCCGAAGTTGCCGTGATTTGATTCATCAATACTTCATCAAGGCAAGTATCCCTTCGTTAGCGACCCAATTGAAGTATTCACCAACACACGGCTCAGATCTCTCTTGATTGAATGGCGGCCTCGATGTTGTCTGCGGTATAGCTTTATCTCCTCCCATCGATGGTAAGTGTCAAGTACCACGTTCCCATCATCTTTAAGATCCGCGGTATCGCGCTAGTCAAAGTCGAACACTTGCTTTTTGATAGCTTTGCTGAAATCTTTCTTTCTAACCTCGTACTCATACGCACTTCATCAGAAATCTTCTAACGAAGGCACATGTGCGTACTCTCTGGGAGATTGTCTTCTGGCTACTCGAATGGATCGAAGTTAAGCCGTGCGAGGAAGAACTCTTGCTCATACTCGGATAACATTTGCGCTTCCATCCCTCGAGCTCATGAATCTTGATGATGCAATTGTAATATCCACGGTGATTGGGAAGAAGCCCGTAGACTTGTGCCATTTCAATTGAAGGTCGTGTAACTCTACGAGTTGCTGCTCGGCTCCATAGCGATCACTCTATCACTTGGATACAGGCATCTTTATAGGTTCTCGAGAAAAGCCCTGTAACCACGAGGTATGTGAAATCGCAAATTTGGATGAATAAAGCGCCAATCTTGGACCTTTGCTTCCCACGCTTCCTTGCTTACCTGTGAGTCTTCAAGTCTTTGTCAACTGCGGATGAAATCGTAGAAGAAGTCATCGTTGATCACTTTGAAGTCCTCGCACGCAGGTACAGTAAGCTGTGGGTAGCACTCGAAAATGGGGTCCTTGGAAAGAACACCACATCTATCCAACTTGGAAAAGACACCCTGTGAAGCTGCAGCATATACCAAGTACGAAGTCATCTTGAAGCTGAAAGTACACTTCACGTTCCGAAGTTGCTCACCGATATTGCTGCTAATAATTTCCGACTAATTGATTATAGAATCAACCTCGTTGATTCCATGGTCTGATGAAAGCATACATCCATGTACGGAAAGTGTAGGCATTCGCCGCCATTCAACTGCTGCATAGCATGATTTGGCGACATCATCGCCTCCTGCACCAAATTGGACCGTGGAAGAGTTCTCGGGAACTTTGAAGGGGATCTAAAGGCTTCTTCATGAACAGGCCATTCATTATACTCATGCAATCGGCTTTATGTTTCTCCCATCTCATCGGCATCACGAATGCTAATAGAAGTCACCACCTTTTACTTTGGAATCTTCAAACAATAATTGATGAATTCCGCATCCAAGCAATTATTGTCTTTCCCATAACATCACGCACTGATCTGGATGAAGGATGATAAGATCTAGCACACTCCATCACGAACTCTGGCAATTGGGCTGTACATGGAAAAGCTGCAGCTCGGATAATTCCGCTACTTTTGACCGCACGCATGAGTGAAGTCTTTCCGCTCTGGATCTATCAATCAAATCAGAAAGAGGTTCTGGGCCTAGATCTGTGTCTCCTATGTCTGAAAGTTTGGAAGCAATGCATGAATCCATCGTGCTCTCTTTTTCATCTCCTTTCGCCATGGCTTTATCTATCTTTGTCTGAATAATTCTTTTTCTTCTAACTTGGCGGATTTTTTCAATCTTTAGTGCAGATCTGGACAAATCTTCAGATTCGGAGGATATTTGCAATGTATTGGACATTGATAAAAACTCCTTTTCTTTTGTAAAGCACCTGTAATGAATTCCTGCAATTTATTCAGACAAAAATGGCCACCGGAGCATGAATAGTGAATTTAAATTATAAAAATCTGCACTTTTCAAGCCTGCTGCCCCAAAAATTGGTGTTTAATTTGCACATAAAGAGAGCATGAATCCTTTCAATCAACACTTTGAGCTCTGTACACACTGTGAAAGCAACTATGCAGACGAAGATCAACCTTCTCCAAAGCATGCGCCAAATCTGGAAGCTTTTAGCCTTGTTAGCACTTTGTCTGAACAAAATCCTTCCTCTAATGGGGGCACACTTTTTCTCCTAGCTGCAATTCTTTACCTGTGAATTAAATTATTCACCCATATGGCTGCCCATGCTTATATAACCTTCATGCAATTCTATAATTAATAATTGCCCTAACAATTAAAGGCAATTAATTAATTAAAAATCATGCTTTTCTCTTTTAAAAATAGCATGTTTAAGGACAGCCATCAATAAATTAAATTAATCCAATTTAATCCTTCACACTGACACTTCACTCAAACCCCACAGTGTGCTTTGACCATAGCCCTTTGAAAATAGAAATTAATTTAATGTTTTAATGCTTGAAAAACATTAAATAATGCCCAAATAGGTGCACTTTTTGAGAGGAAGGGGCAGCCACTAAATAAATTAAATTTAATTAATTTAATTCCTTTCTTTTATTCCACCTTTGACTTGTTGACCTCCTCCAAGCTTGGGCGCACTTTTTGAGAAGAAAGATTAATAAAAATAATCAATTTTAATTCTTTTAATCTCTCACCAAAGGGCGCACTTTTTGCACATGTAATTCTATTTTTAAGAATTTTTTGATAACGGGATGCTTTACCCTGCCGGCGTGCACCAAAACCCCGTGATCCACTTAAGTGATTTTTATAACACGGGAAAAAGTACCCTGTGAGGCAAGTATAAAATTCCCACCCACACTGCGGCTTATATTTTTGCCATCGCAGATTTAAATCCTTTGTTTTCCAAAAATCGTCCATCCCCGGGGGGCACTACGTGCATGACTTCGCTTTTTCCCGGTGATCCGGACCTCGATGGCGACTTCCTCCGGGCCTGATGTGCGTATATGTTTTCTAGCCGCTCCGGGCCAAAAATCGGGCTTACCGTGCAAAGGAGTTGTTCAGAGAAATTTTACGAGAAAAGCAGAGCGGGACACCACAAAAACACGAAAAATTGCCAAAAGTTACAAATAAAGCCCAAAACTTAAAATAAGTTAAAATCCTTACAGTACATAGGAATAATAACATATTTGCTCATAATAGAGTTAAAATAGAGCGAAATAGCCTCATACGGGGCTCAAAATAATTAAATACAAATTTCCCATGAGACAAATCCGGCTGACGAGAATAAAACAATTTTGGGCATCCGGGTATTTGGCGAAAAAAAACTAATATGGCTCTTTAGGATTATTTTGACGCAATACAGGAACTTTCAGGCAATAAAAACAACAAACGACCCACTATTTTAAAAGTACGAAAAATTTTCGGATTGGGTAGTCACAGATTTCAGGGTGAAATCTGAGTGACATCATGTTCATTCATGCATAGTATAATATATATACAAGGTTCTCTTACGTTTCCGGTTATCGAAGTGATCCATTTAAGAAGCCTATCGAATATACATTCGATATTCATCGACATCTGCATCTTAAATTAGGTGATTAGGACAACGCATGACCAAGCACTTGCGATACTTTGGTCAAAGATTTTCACATGCTTTGCATGATCATATTCTGGATGTGATACACACCTACGGAATACATCCTTCACCTCACTTAAATCTGTTATTTAGAATGGTCTTTCCTGGTTCCTACCGGTCCTTCCAATTTAAGGTCACACTCTAACTCTAACTAGCTTGATATGAGCGAGTATAGGAAGTCACTCATGGTAACTAAAGATACGCGGACATACGGTGTCGTCACTGAGGCGACTCCGTGTGTCTAATTATCTTTAGTCCTCAGGAGTCACTCCGTATACGTGATCATACTCCTATCTGACCAAGAACTTAATATTCAGAAACTTATGTAATCTTGATGATTTAATTCGGGAGGGCATTGTAATATGTCGTTTATAACATTGTGTCGTCATGAAGGCCCCACCTTCATGAAGACACCGTCTTATAGGCTGGCGTATGTCAATGTCTACGGAATCCTCCCATTGAGAGTACACATCATTTCAAGTGATTTGGTTATGATCTTAATATTTAAGATCAACTTTGGCACCATGCTGATCCCTTATCCTCGTTCTTGTTACAGTTGTATGTAGCTAAGAGAGACTAAATCCGTCTTCTAGCTTACTATGCATCTTCTCCTTCGTATCGAAGGGTTGCATTTTCTCTACTTGGTTCTTTTCTTAATCCTTGGATTAAGCAGCCCATTACCGATAGACTTAATAAGTTTAACCTATTAAACTTAACCAAGTTTTCCACAACTATAAACAAATTCAGAATTCCAGCTTATTAGACGTCATTAAAACGAGGTCTAATTCTTAATGAATATGTTCATTTATTCTCCTTAACCTTACATAGTTAAGGTCTATTAGCCCTAGATATATTTTTCCCATATCCTTTCTTTCTGAATTTAACATTCGAGTCTATTAACGGAGTCCGAATACGAAGTTCGGCTGCTCCTAAGTTATTTGATATTTCTTAGCTTTCAAGCTAATCCCGAATACATATCAGTTATGAGATCATGTTCTTCCTAATCCGTTTTAATGTCAATTAAAAATTCATCTTAACCCAAGTATGAACTAATTGCACATTTCAACGTAAAAGTTGTATTTAGGTAAGAATAGATGTCAATTCCCTTTTAAATCCATCCAAGGACAATTGAATAATTCCAAATCAAGAGATAATATTATATTCCCAACTTAATCAACAATATCAAACTGATATAGTCATTAAAATATCACACTTGTATTTGTATTGATCAATCCATTTCATAATCCATACATTTGCCAGTCCAAATGACTGGACTTTGTTTATATAAAACAACATTACAACTCATAAGTTAGAAGAATGTAATTTCTTCTTTTCTCAATTCCTCGTAGAGGAATAATAAACTATCAAATACAATTCATCCTCAGACAATCAAAAGAAGTATCAGAAAACAGCCATGTCTTCATTTTACTCAAGTTCCATCTGCAAAAATTCTTGCACGGGTCAGTTCATTGAACTGAGCATATTAAGCACTTGTCATTAAAATGAGGTGCTTCAAATTAACTGTCTCAATAAAAGAACCCTGCTTTTATGAAACGTTAATAAGAACATCAATCAAGAATTAAGTATCAAAAAGAATGAACAAGCATGACAACTGCATCATCTAAATACCATCCCAATCAGTCAAAGAACTACTGTCCTTTTTCCCAAATGATCACTACAAAAAGTAATTTCCTTCAAACAGTTCCAGATTACAACATCTGTAAAAACTAGGAATACAAGTATATATACTGCTGTTATAACATAACTGCTACCAATTCCATTCCCTTTCATTAGTAATAATTTCAAAGGATAAAATTTGACTGAAAATATAAACCAATTATTTTCCTTTCAGTTCATGCATCTCATTTGATTTCAAGCAATCAAGTACAGATGAGAAAAATAAACAGCAATAAAATATAGATGCTTAATCCCAAGCAATACAAAATTCGTTCCTTAACGATTACAGATTTCAACTGTATGAGAGAAGAAATGATCATTATTCCAAGTTATCCATTCACTCTCCTTTTCCTTTCCTCATGACTGTACTGATAATTTAATCCAAACGAGACATCAATCAAAGATAACAGTTCAGAGTGAAACTTACAAAATCCATTCAGAATTCACTTTCCAACAGCAAAGAATAATTCCATTCATATTCAGCTTTAAATGAAAACAAGGAAGAATTTATCGTCCTTATCAATACTTCTTTTAAATCAGGCTCATACGAATACCAAAAACAAGTTGGTAAAACATCGTATCCATCATAGAACAAGCAATATAAAGAATGCATACTATGTACTTACTGTACTAGAAGGATTCATACTTCTTTCACTGTATTCTAACCAAATAAACAGTTATACAGTCACTTAATCAATTATTCACACGACTTTCTATATCCATGAACGCACACAGTTCATAAATAACCATTTGCACATTGTTGTTACCTACAAAGCAAGTCCAACTCATATTGCACAGTAAAGCTCTATTGTTGCTATTTCCAGAACTCAAACAACAAAAGAGAAAAATTCATTCCTTTAACTATTTCAATAAGAAAACACCCATTTTCTTCAAACACAACAAGAATCACTCAAGTCAAGTTCATTTCTTTTTTAATGACAATGCAAAATCAGAGACCGCACGAAACATTTAAATATTCCGTTTGTATGCAGAAAAACACAGCACTCAGGAAACAATCTAAATGCCACTGTCATCTCTATCAAGCCGAACCTATAATACTCAATAAATCCCCAATTACCATTTCTTCAGAATTTAAAACAGCAGAAGAAGAAGAACTCGTTTCCTTTTTAAATCCAAAAGTCAACCAAATCGCACAAAGATGCACAATTTCATTCAATATACCATATGAAAAGAATGCCCAGTTCGAGTTCCTTCTCGATCAAACATTTAAATCCAAAAACCTCATTCTCCTGTTTCACAATGATGCGCAGAACCCAAAAGATACAATATTTATATAACAATACCTTTATCAAGGCAAACCCGCATAGGGTATTAAATGCACAAGCATGGTACAGTTAAAAACAGTCTCAAACAAGCAAGCCAATTCCCATATATTTCATTTATTTGCACAGCAATTCAAAGCCAAGTTCATTTTCACGATGACAGTTTGAGTTAGAAGATCAAACCGCATCCACAAAACACTATAAAATCGATTTTCCATCACAGCAAGGAGAAAATATAATCATTTATGATTTCTGAAGAAAAACAGTTACCTTCTCCAACTCTCACGAATACCCAAGTCGTATTCGTCCATTTTTACAAAAGAAAAGCACAGCAATAAGAATATTACTATCACTTCCTTCAAACCGAGCTCATAATGCTCAATAAAACCCAATTACTTATTTCCTTCAAAATCTAAAACACAGAAGGAAGAGGAACTCATTTCCTTTAAAAATTTAGTAAAGAAACAATGTCAATCAACTCGCATAGTTAATACGTTCCATCATTCAAGTTCATATTGGCAAAAGAACAATTGCTCAACAATGAAAAACAAACTCATACAGCCTGTACAGTTTCATAACATACAGAACGAATCCCCCATTATGGTCGAATAAATCACACAACATGGACTGTATTTCCAACATAATAAATACGCAAAGACAGTTCAAATCGCAACAACAAGACAAAACGACTCTACCCAGAATCATCTCAATCATGACAGCAAATCAAATAAACCCAAAACCCCCTTCATCAGAAGAGCAGGGTTGTTTTAATGAGACGTTTAAGCAAAGCAAGTAGTTTTAAAGAGAAGGGCTTAACATGCCTGATAATCTTCCTCGAAGCTCGAAGAAAACCGCGTCTACAGGAGGTATTTCCTTCCACGGCGGCAACAACAAGCTTTCAAACAATCACCTTCCTCTACAGGCTCAGAAAATAGCCTTCAATTTCCAAAGAAATAGAGATAGCAACCAAACACAACTGGTTCGACTGAACCAAGAAAAACCAAATGCAGAGCAACTTCCCAAAAATCCGAACAAACACAATGAACAACCAAAAATTCCTCCATACTCTTTCCAAGGCGGGCTGGTCGCGAAGACCAAGAAAATTGAATGCATTAAAGGCTCTGCCTTTTTCCTATTTCCTCACGCCACCGCCGACTCGGGTTGGCGAACTACCAATTTCAAATTTTGCATGAAAACAGAGTTTAGTCTCATGACTAACTAGATGCCCCTAAATTTTCCCTATTCCCGCCAAACTTGGCGCTGTCCACGTAAGGACTACATTCATTGCCTATTAAATTTCCTTCCATCCTTATCCTTTCCATCCCCCATGGGTCTGTGCGTCCCCTTCCTTAGGTTAGGATTAGTTTAGGATTAACAATAGTGTTCATACCTAGGTCATAGGTTAATAGGACTTAGATTTATTTTTACCATTATAGAATTTAAAAATCCACTTAGGATAGTAGTTAGGATATAAGGTAGAACTTAGGATTAGATTAGGGTCTAATCCCCCTCACACCTAATTAATCAATTTCCAATTAAGTCCTTCCGACTGACATCAAATTTCAACACTGTGCAGGACATTTCGTCCCACGTTCTACATACCTGAGCCACCCGCATCCAGGCATTTATCGCCTTACGGGGTCTGGCGTTACACAGTGTATGGTTCGAGAATCGAACCTTTTCCATTGGCGTCTACGTGCCAGCTATTCATACCTGTAATCAGGTGCTGCAACACTTATATCAACCTTCAGCCTGGTTTAAAAGTAAATCGACAAAGCGATCACAAGAAGACCACAAGCATACCTTGGATCAATGGAATTGATTCAAGGTGTGTTGTCAATCAGCGAATAGAGTTCAGCAAGCATACGACAGATTTGTCGTCATATCAGCAAACATACAAGCAATAATAACTGCTGTCCCATGTAAACAAATTACAGTATGCAAGAATCCAGATTAGCAACACATTCCTTTAAGATCTAAAATATATCTTAACATGTTTGCCTTCATTTCAGCAGTTAAAACATTATGAAAAATAATCACCATGATAACTTACAAAAATCAGGGTGTTCTGAGTTATCGACTCATGATGATTCACCGTTGTGAGATGAATCGCTCGATAGATGGTGGGAACCACGATAAATCTTACATCCACCCCGATCGAATATGTTCTCTGTTAGATATCTTTCTCTTCTCTTTTAATTCGGGAGTTGGGAATCCTGCTATATCTTACATCTTCTCTTTTGGTTCAAGAGTTGTTTCATGGCAAAGTAAGCTTGACCCACTACGAATATCTATTCCACTAAAGCAGAATACAAGGCGGTTGTCAATTCGAGTTGTGAAACAATTTGGCTTCGCCAAATTATCTGATCTTTAGTGTTTCCTCAAAATGTACCGACTCCACTTTCCATTTTTTTGTGACAATCAAGGTGTAAAGACAAGTCATAAGATAGTAACAAGATCAAAATGTATTCCTCATTGATTAATAGAAAAATCTATTATTGTTTCTTTCAAATTGCATAGTGATCTTGTTTATTAGATATATAACTAGACTATCCCAAGAGGAATACTATATCAACTTTCCATTTAGATGTAGTAGCAAGAATTGCCATAACTAGATTATCCCAATAGTCAGTAGCAACGAACAAAGAAGAATAATACGCTTTTCATCTTCATCCATTTTAATTTTATTTGAAAGTAATGGACTTACCAGTGAGTGATGAAGACATTCAAGAGCTCAAGCAAAGAGTCTTCGTCATTCATCCTCAATGAATATAGTTTCTTTCAAAAACAATATTATTTACCAAAGAATGCATAAATACCTCCCAACTTATTCCATAGTTGCTTAGTCGTGGCTTTTGTTGATACATACATTAGGATTTGAATCGGTAAACACAATCTGATTTAACGCTTTGTGTTTCTTTCGATATTATTTCATTCTTCGTCTTTCAAACTTGTAGGTTGTATCCTCGATCTGACCCGTCGATCATTGTCTCACTGAGGAGATCTTCCGATCTTGAGCTTCCAAAACTCAAAATGTTGTCCATTAAATTTGTCTGTCTCTATTTTTGTGCTTCCCACCGATTTCCTTGCATTATGATCCTTCTACACACTGACTCCCAATCAAAAAAGTTATTCATGAGGTAAAGAAACCCTGTCTCTTCGAAAAAAGCTAAAACCTAACTCTCATACCAAATGAAGAGAAATTACCTAGTAAATTTCTACAAAAGAACCAATGTTAATAGTATTTATATATATATATAGCCTCAAAGGGGTATAAAACAAAGGACAAAGGATTATAACTCCTACCCCTATCAAGCGAGACCCATGAGGGGTATAACAAAACTTGGTAGGTTTTGCGCCTACTGATTAATAAGACAAGGGACAAACTAATGATAACTCCCACCCCCTATCGAGGGAGACACCCGGGGGTATAACAAAACCCCATTTTATAATAAGAGACATGCATAATATGCCCTTTGCGCATATTGATATAGACTCAAACAAATCTTAACCTCGGGGATAAATTTGTATTGTATCTATATTCTATCTAGACAAGGGACCCCACCGCTCAAAGTGAGGTTCGAACACTCCTCCCTTTACTTTGAGTAGTCGATAACGGAGTAGGGGGGTAGGACCCCCTGAATTTTGATTAGCAATAGCGGAGGGTGAGGACTCTCCCTCACATTTGTTTCTTGATCCCCCCCTTCTTGTTTATTGACTAGCTAGAAACCCCGCTTCACTCGGCTAGATATATGATTGGATTAACCGAAACCTCGGTTCATTCGGGGTGCCCCTTCTGCCGCCAAGTGGAGGTCGCCATTATATTACCCCGATGTGCCTCGAGGGCCGGGGGTAAGGGGTCGCGCCCCTATATCCGAGAATCCCCCCTCTATACATATGGCTCTAGATATATGGGGCTCGAAGAACTCAACCGATAGGTTGAGAAACTCACTAATGTAGGGGCATCACTCCAGGGGCAATCTAGGCATGTTGAGTTCAAAAATTTTGTTTGCTTAGGTCCTTGAGGTGCCCTTGAGTCAATTTTGATGCCTTGTTAGGCTTTAGCGGTTTAAAATTTGAATTATGGAGTTTCCCTCCATTTTGGCTTATCCAAAATTTGAACTTCTAGAGCCAATTTTTGGCTTTCTAGGTTATGCAAGCGGTTTTTAGGTGTCTTTCAAGCATATGTTGATTAAGTTAGGTCATAAATTGAGTGTCCAAACCTCATTAGAGTGATAATGTGCTATTATAATTCATAACTCTGTTTTAAGCCCTTCTTGTTGGATAATTCTCTCATGTGACTTGGTCACAAGTCCATGTTGGACAGTTATGGGCAAGCAAATTCAAGTTGAGAAGGTATAAAAGGACTTTGTAATTGTTATTTCATCATTGATCAATCAAGAATTCAAGTATTGCAGCTCCAAGCACGAGTATGAGCAATAAACATTGTTTTTCATTAAGAGTTATGATCTCAAAAACTGTATATCACTGTGTTTAGATGGTTGCATGCACATAGTTGAGTAAGAGAAAGTATAAAAAAAGATTAGGAAGCTTGTGGGATCATTCATTCAGTTAGTTGAATAAGAAGTTGTTGGTAATGTGAAGATAAAGGAACTATTAGCCTGTCGCAGAGTTCTGTGACAACTTAGTTCAGATTTTAAGATGAATACAGCCAGACATTAGGGGAAAGAGTTAAATTGGTAGTGGCTTAAGAAGTTAGTATTTTCTTAAGCCTTGAAGACTGAGTGAGCACTGAATCGAGAAGGTCACCTTGAATAAAACCCTAATAGAAAGCTAAACCCTGATTTCTCAGTGATATGAAAGAGTTTTATGAAGACTAAGCACGTGTTCTACAAAAGATCAACCTCTACTGGTAAGGTCTCCACCTCCTAAATGTTCCTAATAATCTTTTGAAGACATTATACCCTTTGAAGGTGAATGCATTGGATTTGATAGAGACAATTGCAGTCTCGGTTTGATTGTACATTTCTTACTAGGGTTTTACAGTGAATGGTTATTGGGAAGGTTTAATTTGCATTTCAAGTGCCATCAACTTCAAGAAATCATCTGCACACTCCATTCATCAGGAATTCAAGACAGGAGTAGTTTGCACTAAGAAGACTTCACAAAGCAGATATTCAAGACAGTCGACTGAGAGGCAATGTAGCTGGACAGCGTAAGGCTAATTAAGACTCCAATTTGTGATTTCTAAGCACCTTTTCCAAATAAGAGGATAACAAAACTTTGCATACAACTAGTGGACCCAAATGGTTATTCATAAAGGTGCAGGGTTAGTTTAATGAAGCCTGATAGGAAAAGATATATCACATTTTGTGTAGTAGCAGGACTGGTAAGGACTAAACTTGAGAAGGTGAGTAGTAAAGGAAAAAGAGAAGGAATAGAAGTTGAAACAAACAAACTTACACACACTTATAACTTAATAAAGGGTATTCAAATCTACTAATAACTTCCTCAGAATCCTTGTAGATTGTCTCAACTCATACCAATCCAATAGTAAGGTTATCAAGTAGCCTAAATTGATAATTTTGCAAAAAGAAGGTAAGATGATCAATTTTTGAGCTTCCAAGGATCTGAGTGACTGAGACAGGTGGAATGAGGTATAACAAACATGTTTGTAGCAATGAATGGGTTATTTTGAGCCTAAAGGACATTTGCAGGTTCTTGATGTTTCCTAGTTTTGAGAACAAGGTACATTTTGCAAGATTTTGAGTGAATTTGATATAGGTTGTCTAACTCTATTGTTGAAGAGTGTTATAGGTGATTGTTGGTCTACATCACTCCCCACAAAGGACAAAGGATTATAACCCTCCTACCCCTATAGGGGTAGAACCCGGGGGTATAACAAAACTTGGTAGGTTTTGTACCTGTTGTTAATAAGACAAGGGGCAGACTAATGACAACCCCTATCCCCCTGTCGGGGAAGACCCCGGGGTTTATAATAAGAGACGTGCACGGCCGGGAGCCCCGTAATTCTACAGGGGGCCTAATGATGCAATGTCGGCCAAGTTTTCAACAAAGCATTATGTACAAACTGTTTTACATGCAATGTGAGCCCATACTTAGCACTTGATCTGATGAAAAGAGTTCAAATCATTCCTTTGGTTGGTGTTTCCAACCTTTTCAATCCACTTTGATCTCCTTGTTTGAATAACACCCATTCATGCAACCTTGAAATCAGATTAGACAGCATTCATTTACTTTTTCTCAAAGATTACAAGCAACTTCATGAGTTGTGAATCTTCTCAATACTTGGATCATTCTTGTACTTCTGCTGTGTAATAACCCTTTAGATTGTTTTATCAAATATTATAAATGCAGATCTGAAACTGAAAATTGCAGCAGACTGAACACTAAAACCAGCAACTTATACTTGCTCGAAAAGATGCCAAAAACACCACACAACTTGCCAATATTTTATATATGATATTTGGAATTTTTAGAAGCCAATATAACCAACAAACACTGAAAACACACTGCTGGAAATGAAATACACACTGGAAATTGCAGCCACGAATTAATTATGAAATATAGATATAGAAGTCTCCAAAAATCATGCAACTCAAGATTCCGGCCTTTAAAAATATGGCAAATAAGATTACAAAACCAGATTTATCAAATTCCTTGCCAATGTCTTCAAACCCTACCCTAGGTAGGTCGCTCCACCCTAGAAAAATAGTATAACTGCTGGAAATGCCAAAAAGATCTTCAAATCAGCTTCCTTCTTCAATGTCAAATGGTGATGAAGGGTTTTCGTCCTTCACCCAAGCCAAATGAAGGGTTTTCATCCTTCAACAAGGCCTCACATGAGGGTTTTCATCCCCAAGTGGATGACTAAGGAGCAACAAGCTCTCTTTGCCAAAGTATAGAGAAAATACGCCAAGCTAGATGCAAATGAACTCTCTTCTCCTTTTATATCTTTCCTTTGGCGCCAAAACATAATTAGGCAAGGTCGACCCATATATAACAAAAGAACACTAAAGAAAACAATATATTGTTGGATAAAATATATTATTAAGTGCTCAAGGGTCTTCTCCTTCATTTCTTCTTCTTTGCCATGGAGAAGGGATGGCAAGAAGACCAATTTCCAGCTCTTAGGTGGGAAAAAGGGACATTACAGTCCTCCCTCCCCAAGATTGCTTGTCCCCAAGCAATTGCAAACTCATCACATTCGTTGCCCCAACTGTTTCTTCTTCTTCCCTTTGAAAGTCTTCATCTCCCAATGGTGAAGGTGGCATCCTAGACAAGGCATCCGCAACCACATTTTGCTTCCACTTCATTTCAACAGTGCAAAAACAACTGTAATCATGCATCTCTCCAAAAATCAGAATGTACAAGTCTGAAAATGATACATCATAATCTGAAATTATTCCTACATTCAGCTGAAATCTTCCTCTCTCAATATTCCATGAAGGAATGCACTCAAAAATGCAAATATACTGTTGCTCGTGGCTGTTAGAGGCAGCCCTAATTCTGATTTTTGCACATTCAATCCTCTAATCATGATATAACAATTACCAAACTGAAATCTCACAAAGGAAAGCAACCCCGTGAATAAAGTAAGGACTGAAATTTGATTTGCATATTCTGAAAATTTAGGAGCAGTAGGCCCACAATTAAATTCAGCAGTTATCTTGGCCTTAAGTTTGAGAAAATCAGCCTCCCTAACATACCCATGAATTCTGATTTCATTATTTTCCAAGTGGAACTCATACTCCATGTGACTTTTGAAGGCAAGTTCCTCTAAATTTTGGATCTCTAGATGCCCCCAAACATTGTATGACTCAGCTGAAATGAAAACAAAATAGTCTAAGCAAAAACCATACCTCATCATGGGGTCATAAAACTGAAAATTAGAACCATCATGGTTCCCTTTGCCTATACTTCTTTTCGTTCTCTCGATTGAATCATGGGTTAATAATCCATAGAGAGAATATATAGAATTTCCTTCAAACTCATGCTTCCTAAAACACATCATATTAGCATTCTCTTTCATCACATTCCATAGGCAAGGAGAAAAACTGAAATTCTTACCTTCACCCTTGTTTTGTCTCATGAAGTGGCCCAGATGATCAGCCCATGGAGTATCATGATCAGCCCTCAAGATCCCAGTCTTCACCCATGATTCAAGTAGCAAATGGACTCGGCTTTAACAAGGGATAAGCCCAACCATCACCTTGTATTTTCCTTTACTTATTTCTCCATCAAACACACCATTAGCAAACTTGTTCTTTACATACTCAGCTGAAATTAGTGACTTCCCATCTGCTGTAATTTTTGATAAAGAACAGAAATATGATTCCCATGAAATGCCCTCTATCAAATAATTAATTTGGGAAGTGCTAGGAAGTATACCTTGCAATGAGACTCTTTTCCCTTGGTCCATGTGGCTTATCTTCATGCTTTGATAGTTGAGAGTGAGCTCTCCCAACGAATGCCACCATTGAACTCCAAATATGATGTCAAACTCAGCCATATCAATCACCAAAAAATCAGCACATACCTCATATGATCTCATGGTGATGTGGAGTTGAGAACACCTTTTTTGCATTGCATAGAGTACCCATCCGCTATCCTAACAATGAAGCCTTTGAAGTCCTCAACCATCAATTTCAGATTTGAAACCAAGCATGCATTTATGAAATTATGAGTAGCCCCTCCATCAAACAAAATTGTGACCATGTGCCCATGTAGATCACCTTCAATAATAAAAGAGTTGTAACTTGGTGCTCCTACTAAAGTAGCAAGAGTGCTAGTTACCTCTTCCGGATCTTTTCCCAATATGCCATCATGCCTAATTTCATCCTCATTGCTATCCTCATCATCACAATCTGAAAATACTTCAATGTAATGAACCTTATCTTTACCCAAGCAATGATGTCCTTTGCAAAAAATAACACCCCTTACCTCTTTACCCCATGAAGTATGATGTGCACAAAGGTGTTCAATCATTAGTGACAAAAGAGGACACATCATATATGAAACATGAGTATTCCTAACCATCCACTCATGGTAAAAAATCTGAATTGATGCATAGGCCAAAACTGAAATACCTCCATGCCAAGGGCTGCCCATAACACTCAGAAATTCTGAGTTTAAATCAACATGCAAACAATATTTCAAAAACACCTTACCTTCATGATCTTTTGCTTTCCGGTGCTTACCTTCACTATATCTTTGCTTGATGCTTGCTTGTCAATTCCCCCATGTCCTTGTGCTTTCATAAGGCTGATATCTCCCTCAAATGACCTTCTTTTTACTGTTGTTATGTACAGATCAGCAGCTCCATTTTTTGTGATCCTCGGACCTTCATGGAGAAATTCTCTCTCCTAGCCCTCATCAATTTGGGCGAGTTATATCTAATGCATTCATCATTGTGATCCAAAAATTCCTTTATAGGCACGTACATAGCAGCTGATATAGGAATCAAGTGGAAAAAGGAATTTGTTACCTCCATAAACATACCATAGTCCTTGGAAGGAGCAAAGCTCCTCACCAACTCTCCTTTAGGATCACCCGGATCCCATTCCTTCATGTGCATGCTATTAGGATCTTGCAAGCTTATCATTTCCTTTAGTATCCTCATATCATTACTCAAGACATGTCCCAATAAATGCAAGGATGGAGACAATAATTCGGAAGTGTACATACCAATCCGTGGGCTACCCACCCATTGAAGCCACTTATCTTCAACAATTGGAGCTACCTTTGCCATGCAATCATCCGTACTTTGTACACACATGTGTGTACCATCCTCATGGCTTGTGCTTGAGTCCCCAACCTCATTCTTTTCATCCTTATGCAAATCTGAATTTTCTTCAACACATTGCCCCATACAATCATTAGAAACCAAAGGAATATCATTAAATACCAATGAACTATTACCTTGGGACTCATCCTTGAAAGCTTGCATATCGAACCTTCCTATGATCTTTTCATTGAAATCATCCAAGAAGCAAACCGCATCTTCTCCTTGGGTCTCTATCACATGGTACCACCAATCCCTTGCTATCCCTTCCAAATGACAAGGGATGAATTCCAGGGCATCCTCCACACACATAGGGTTTGACTACAAGTATGTCTCCAATTCTGACAACCATGATTTCACTGAAAGTTTGTTAGTGCCATCAAAAATAGAGATCTTACCCTTCCTTGCCATCAATCCTTCAAACTTGAAACCCTAGGCCTTTTGAAGATCCGAGCTCTGATACCACTGTAATAACCCTTTTGAGGGTTTTATCAAATATTATAAATGCAGATCTGAAACTTAAAATTGCAGCAGACTGAACACTAAAACCAATGACTTATACTTACTCGAAAAGATGCCAAAAACACCACACAACTTGCCAATAATTTATATATGATATTTGAAAATTTTAGAAGACCATTGAAAACACTTTGTTGGAAATGAAATTGGAAATTGCAGCCTCAAATTAATTATGAAATATAGATATAGAAGTCTCCAAAAATCATGCAACTCAAGATTCCGGCCTTTAAAAATATGGCAAATAAGATTACAAAACCAGATTTATCAAATTCTTTGCCAATGTCTTCAAACCCTACCTTAGGTAGGTCGCTCCACCCTAGAAAAATAGTATAACTGCTAGAAATGCCAAAAAGATCTTCAAATCAGCTTCCTTCTTCAATGCCAAATGGTGATGAAGGGTTTTCGTCCTTCACTCAAGCCAAATGAAGGGTTTTCGTCCTCCAACAAGGCCTCGCATGAGGGTCTTCGTCCCCAAGTGGATGACTAAGGAGCAACAAGCTCTCTTTGCAAAGTATAGAGAAAATACGCCAAGCTAGCTGCAAATGAACTCTCTCTTCTCCTTTTATATCTTTCCTTTGGCGCCAAAACATAATTAGGCAAGGCCGACCTATATATAACAAAAGAACACTAAAGAAAACATTATATTATTAGATAAAATATATTATTAAGTGCTCAAGGGTCTTCTCCTTCATTTCTTTTTCTTTGCCATGGAGAAGGGATGGCAAGAAGGTAAATTTCCAACTCTTAGGTGGGAAAAAGGGACATTACATGCTCATTGTCCTACAATGTTCTTACACCCAAAACTTTCCCACATGCACCTTAAACTTGTTCACTCTCTTCCATTACCATATTCTAACTCTTCCATGTTCTCATAATAAGCTCGTTGTGCTTCTTGGTCTAAACTTCTTGATTGTCCCTAATTGGTTTCTTGTCTTCTCACTGTATATTCTCACAATTTCCTCACTTTCTTCTTGCTTGAACTAAGGTCTCTCACTATACATTGATTTCTATAATTTGAAATTCCTCATATACCTGCAACCATTTGTTCATAATCAAGATGCTCCAACAAAACCACAACTTATTATTCATCAACTTTGTTTAAGGACAAAAATCACAGAAACCACGAAATTGCTACCTTTTTTGGTCCTAATGAAAGGATTCACTTGTTCGCGGATGGTATTGCAAGGAATTGTTTGCCCGATAGATGGGTTGATGTCTGCAAGGTGGTGATGAAATACATCACTTTGGAAGGTAAATTTAGGAAAAAATTTACCTATCATTTGTCCATCCTCAACTTTCTTCAAAGAAACCGGAGCTATGAGTTTACAAGTTTTCCTTTTGAGATCCCTCTCTACGTATGTGTAGGATTTCAAAGATGACAAAATTGATACCCCTTTACACCATGGCCTCATTCTTCTTTTGTATCAGAATGGGAATCATATCCTCCCTCCCCAGCCTCAACCCACAAACTCTGATGAAGAAACCATGGCGGTTAGAATGAAAAATTTGAAGAAGAAAGAAAATGCCAAGGGTAACAAAGAAGGTGAGGCGGTGGAGGTCCTTCCCAATTTGAAAAATGGTGAGTCTTCCAAGGGGAAGAGTATCACCAAAGACAAAACCAGGGACATCAACATGGAGGTTCGTTCGGCTAGCATGGAAGTCTCTATTGACACCCTGCTCAAAGTCACTAAAGAATTGGTGTAAGAAATGCAAGAGTGTCAAAGGAAAGCAGCCATACAGGACAAAAGAATTAATCGTCTCACGGCAGAACTCATTATGCAAGAACAGAGAGGGTGTCTCCAGCATCCAGGACCAGTCTCCGGACTTGTGTGGCTCTCCCATAAAAAGGATGTGTTTGGTCCTTAGCAGCTTGGATAAAGAGGAAGAGATCACAGTCACCAAGGAGGGTGACAACTAGGGCACTCGAGAGACCAAGGATTTACAGAACCCAACTCCCAACTCCAGAACTAGAAGCAAGAAGAAGGAAAAATGTTCACTGACTTCAGGCTAACTATCTCTTTGTTTTGGTTTTTTCTTTTTACGGGATCCTTTGTCATATTATCTATATTGTATTAAAAAAATATTTTGAAGGCGTTTTGTACTGGCCTCTCTTTGGGCTTCGGTCTTGTTCAACCTCAAATCCATTCACAAGGACTCTGTTTTCTTCACCTAATGCCCTATTTTGGTATTAGTCTCTAGCTTTGTTTTCTTGTCTTCTTTAACCTTGCATTAGTTATAGTCTTGTCTATCTTAATGGTGTTAACTCCTGTGGGTTTATCAAAGACATCTACAAATCTTACTTATCATGGTCTTCCCTAAGTTGCCGCATTCAAATTCGTGTTCGAATTTGCTGATGATTAAATTCGTGAAAAATTCGTTGGTAAAAATCAAAGATTAAATTTGACTATGAGAAATTATATACTATATAAAATTATATATTGTATTATACATATACATATAAAATTATATCTTAAATATTACATATAAATTATATATAATCATATGGGGTTTTCTTACATTAAGGTTTGGTCTTTATATATAACATTATACATATATTTTATAACATAAAACTTTATATATAATTTTATATACATATATTTTATAAAATAAATATGCGTAAAACCAAAACCTAAAACTTATTAAATATTAACTACCACACATTTATAAACTTTAAAACTTTAAAACATTTAAAAACAATAAATAAAACAACGTCGAAGTTTTGTGTGAGGCTTTGAGCTCGGAAGTGGCACTCAAGCACGGATGGAGACTCAACAACCTCTACACAGCCTCCAGTTGTGGCGTCTAAATAGCCCCTCCAACAATGGCGTAAAAACAGGTCAAAACCCCTAAAATCGAAAGAGTTAAACCCTAAAACAAATTTCCATATTTTTAAAACGAATTTTGGCGAATTTTAAACACGATTTTGTAGTGAATTTAATAAAAATTCACATCCGACTTCCATACGAATAAATTTGCGATTTTCAACGAATTTATTTCTGTTGTATTAAATCCGGCGAATTTTAAATTTTTTCCTTCAAGTTCCACGAATGCGGTTACTTAGGTCTTCCCTAACAAGGAATCCCTTCACTTATTAAGTTCACATGCAAATCTCAGTCAGGCCTAGGACTATCACAAGCTTTCGAGTCATTGTTACTTCCAACACACCCAAATATTTCTCCGAAGTTTCACACACCTTCATCATACCTTCACATAATGTATTTCATGATTACATACCTTTGAAAAACATTGCTTTATCACAATGAAATTGTTAACAAATCATCTTTCCTCTTTTTATTGTTTACTTAGGCTACTAGCCTGTTGAACTAGTAAATTCATTATAACTTTTCACTAACTCAGTTTCTTGGCAAACAAAGAATAATTTTAGGACCCCATTAAGCCTATTCAACTACCGTATCAACCTTGCAAATGACTCTTAAGGGAAATGTACCCAGTTTTCAAATTGCTCCTTCCAATTAGGTCTCTTAAGCCCTCAAACAAGACTATCAACAAATTCGGATACCGTACAACATCAAATCACCTAAAACCTCAAAAAACTCCTTCTAAACCATGCTCAGATGGTTTGTGGAAAGTATCATCAAGTTTCTTCCATTAAAACTCAAGATACTCTCATTTTTGCAATTTTGCCCTAGTGTAGCCCTAGTGTAGGGTTTTAAAGAGCATGAGAGGGTATTATTGACAGAACTTGAACAAATCAGTGAATTAAGACCTCAAACTTACCTTGAAAGATCTGTAAGAGTATCCTCCATCTTTCTCCTTTTGACACCAACACCTAGAAATGCACCATTTACTCCCAACAATAAGCTTTGCATACACTTTCTTTAAGAAAACCGTGTTTTTCAATAAGACAGTCTATTCAACAATCATTCAAAACCACTTTTCTCATCATTTTAACTTTTGAATGCATTATTACACTTGTATCTACATGCCATAACTCCTCACATCATCATATTCAACATTTCATTGCCTCTTTCCTCATTTTTGCTTAAGAATACACACGAAACCTTAGCAAGTCTGCCTCAACCTGAGAAATTCCGCTCTATTTGTGATTTAAAACCTCAATAAACTTCATTCCCACATTAAATGACCTCTTTCATAGAAGTTACATACCTGTACCTTCATTTATTCTTTGCAATGACATTTAACCTTGCTATTTCATCACAAAACCAATAACAAATCACGCCATTATTCACAAATACTCAACTCATTGATCATTGCCAGTATGGAGAAGCTTCATAGCATAAGAATACACACTAAACGCCATTTCACACTCAAAAATTCACCTACTGTCAAAAATGCCATCAAAAGATCTATTTTATTATTATTTACAAGAAGTCTCTATATACATACAAGAATCTTGTTTCTTTACATTGTTCCATGATCAACCATACAGGTTCTTGCCTTCTTGAGGCTTCTTTCGCTGTTCTTGAACCTTCAAACTCTCTTTCTATCTTTTCTTCTTTTCATTCATTCAAATGACTCCATTTCCAAGACCTAAAAAGGTGAATGAGATAACTAATTCTTAGCCCTAACCATGGTGGAGACCAACCACACATGGTAACACAAGTTTATGGAGTGAAGACACATTAATTACCTTACATGAGGTCCTTTTATGACCTATTACATCCTCTCGTGACTTTACATTAGTCATTACACTTTTAAACCTAGTTTCTAAATTCAAATTTTCAAATGTTCATTTTGTAGGGAAACTCCAAAACACCTAATGAACACTCATGGAGTGACTTGAAATGACCAAGGAGGATTCAAGAACACCTAATATGACTCATACGACCTACTACAAGCCAAAACTCATTAGAAACAAAAACTTGTTTATTTACATAGTTGATGCTCTTGCATCACCTGAACTATAGAACTTCCTTCCATTCCCAAGGGAGCCCTATCTATCTAGATATGGGATCATCCATCTATTATATATGTGATATGGCTGATGATCGTATTGATGATGGATAATGAGGTCAACCCCCCCTCTATATTTATCAAGAAAGAGGGAGGATCGAACTCCCAACAGTAATGTTGCACTACCCACCTTTCTCCTAAAATGCTTGTTCCTCCCTGCCTAACTCAACTCCGCCTCCGGGCCCCAAACCTTATGTAACCCAGACCATAGTTTCCAAGGCCATTTATGAAATCTCTCTCAAGTTTTTGGCCCACCTACACCTATTGATTTGAGATTGTGTGGGGCAGGTGTGTGTGTGTGTGTGTGTGTGTATACAGTGTTCCACGAAGTCTCAGAACAGGGGATGGGGGACGGGTCTTCGAGACGGGGGGACCAAGGGCCTTGGTTTGGGGATGGTAGTTTCCCTTTTATGGAGGTATGGATTTCTCTCAAGTTAACTAACCTAATTAAGTGGTCAACCATGTGTACTAATTATCATGGCTTAATGTATTAAAAGACAGTTAATCTAATGAAGCATTTCCTGCACTCAAACCACTAGATCAACATGACAAAGTGTAAATTAAATATAGAAACTTACAACTTTTACCTACTAGACTAGCATGACAACTTACTAGTGTATGATTATAACTGCACACAAGCTACATCTTGTGTTTCCTATACCGTCGTGCCATCATGTAATAGTTATGTATTTCATATCATGCGATATTTTTACTCGTGTGGTTATTATTTTAATTTATACATCTTATTAACAATATACGTACTTGTGGTAGGCTTTTTCATCTTCATACATATCTATCCAACACGTACCACTAATCCACTACTTTACTAATAATAATTTCTTTCACAGGTTCAACCAATTTTGCTCTTAACAAATGCTCTCTTAATTTCTTACTAAGAGCTCAAATACCAGGACCATCTCTATTTCATGTTATAATAGTAATAAAACACACATGTTATGCTAGTTACCAATATTAATCAAAGGTTCATCTTGAATCCTCCTTATATTAGCTCAACAATACTTTAATATGGTGCTTCATCAGATTTGTTCACATATATTAATACCACACAATTTTAAACAGTGAATCAATCTCCGCTTGGATCTTCTGCAATTCTCAGCATCTACTAAACAGAACAAAATAATAATTGAGATTTTATTTTCTGCATCATAAACCTAAATCCAGGAGGCTCACAATAATGATATAAATAAGGAAAATATATATCCATGATCATAATGCACAAGGTCGAGCAAGCGAGACTCTCGATACTAAAATAAGGAATTATAATAACATTTACTCACAACCTTCTACTATATAATCATATACCCATACAAGGCATTGCATTACGCTCAAATTAGGACTCCTTACTGCCTGAAGTATTAAAACTTTAGGAAGATATCAAAAACTTTATTCCTCGAAAAGACGTTTAATTTGGTCATTTTGTCAAACAATTATATTCATCCAAGAAGGTGATTTATTTATTCACTTGGTCAAACACTTTACGTACATCTACCGTGTTTCAGCCAATCAATAGAATCTTGCTCCAAAATTTATCAAATTATTTTTCTGCAATTTTGTCCTTGATTAATGCCAATTTATTAATTTTCCAACAAGATTAAAACATTATGAATTATCTGCCTCAATGTTAATATAATAGAGTATTATTATCCATGTTTTGAACCCCACAATTGAGATGGACAAAACCCAGGAATCCTTTGGTCCAATTTTACTTCAACAATGAACAGCCTGAATATAAGTCAACTGGCCAAAAAAGTGGCGCCCTTATAAATCAATTACTATCAAAACAAAGAAGCATGACATGGAGCCACTAAGTATCACTTTAAAAACATGTAATTAATTTGAAGTTAGGCGATCTGTGTGCTAGTCCAACTTATTATTAAGCTTATAAGTTATTTAACTTATGTCTGTGCAATAGAAAAAAATGAAGCAACTGATAGCAAAACTAAACATGTCAGGGTTTCCTAATAAGATCCCAAAACATGATTGATAATAATTTTGACCTAAAGAAGCAAAACAACTAGGCAAAACAATATGTACAACAGAATTCACTTTTACAAGACACAAAATTAGCATAACACGTCAATGGCATTAACCTGACGAGCTACACGCTGCACACCAAGTGCTCTTGCCACAGTGACCCAAAGTTCATTACCAAAGGAATGCCATATATCGCCTATGAATGAAGTCATTGGTAGTACCACCATATCACCTAGTCGCTCCCATCTGTGGGCACACAACCATCAACTGAGAAAACTTGAATTTTTTATATTTGATAAGCTAGAAGCTTCAGAAGATTAGAGGTTAGTGGTTATTAGTTTGGTAGCAATAAAAGAAAATAACTCTTAAAGGATCATAAGGGCGACTGAATGATTTCACAAGTACTACCTCACAAACAAACTTTCAACTGGAAAACCCTAATACAGAATAAACAGCATTTGACTCAAAAGAATCATGTTAAGAACTTTGATGACATGTCTTTCTACTGTACAAGGGAGACTGCTTCTTTAAACTGAAGAATGTGTCAATCTATATAATGTCAAGCAACAAAAAGTCATAAATTATGAACAAAAAGTACTGAAATATCACAGAACACGAAATTTTTTTCCCTAGATAAATAGGGGTTTTACTGGATACCAAACCAAAACATAAATAACAGAAAATGAGATTAAATAAATTACTTCACTAATGGGAAGTGTGTGAGATAAATTTTGTGACATATACCACAAAACGAAAATTTTACAAAAACCCAAGGTTTTACCACCCACAGAGAAGCAAGAAAACGTAAAAACTTGCAGAACACATGAAAACTACCATAGTTCAGTTGGCTGTTCATCTATATAAAACTATACTCGAAAGTGAGGAATGTGTCAATCTATATAATGTCAAGCAACAGAAAAGTCATAAATTATGAACAAAAAGGTGCTGAAATATCACAGAACACGAAGTTTTTCTCTAGATAAATAGGCGTTTTACTGGATCCTATGATGCGAGAAACGCTGGGGGGTCCGTTTCCCCTTAGAAACGTTTCCGAAACGTTTCAGGCAAAGGAAACGGGGAAAGCGGCAAAAGCGTTTCGAAGCGCTGTGCCGTTTCGGAAGCGGCCAGCGTTTCGGAAACGTTTTTGCCGTTTCCTGCACTTTTTACTTTTAAAAACCGACTTTACTTTTTAAAAAATGAAAAAAATTTGCATTAAATGAACCCTAACCCTAATAACTACTTAGACTTTACTTTTCGGTGCTAGTGCTGTTCATGGAGATGATTATGAGGAAATCTAGATGATATATTTTAGAATCTAGATTATTATTATGTATATGTGAATCCTTGAAATTGTAACCATGTTGAATGATGACTCTTTAGAACTTAGAGGTTCAAATTTCAATGAATTCAAAATATTTTGAGTGCTTTATCAATTATCTCTTATGGTCTACAATTATAAAATGAGTACTATGCATATATATATATATATATATATATATATATATGTATGTATGGATGGACGTATGTATGGATGTATGTATGTATGTATGTATGGATGTATGGATGTATGTATGTATGTATGTATGGATGGATGGATGGATGTATGTATGGATGTATGTATGTATGGATGGATGTATGGATGGATGGATGTATGGATGGATGGATGGATGGATGTATGTATGTATGTATGTATGTTGTACGGACGTTTCCGTTGACGTTTCGTATCCAAGGTTTTTTGAAAATTGCCGTTTCCGCGTTTTACATCGTGCATTGCCGTTTCCGTTTCCGTTTCTGGCGCAACTTGGAGTCCCAAAACAAAAAAATAAAACAACATGAGAAAAAAAAGCTCTATTGGAAACACCTGTTTTTTAGGTCCAAGCCCATAGAAAAATTGCTGATCTGACCAAAAAGTAAGCTTACCACCCATAGAAACAATTGCAATGCTGTTTTGGAAGGTATATTACACATCATGTCTTCTTTGTCCAGTTGGTTGTTCATAACATATACATAATGTCTGAATATTCAAAATAGTGGCCAAAATAACTCAGACAGAGGACAATCACTATTGCTCTAACCATCCCTCTTGATCAGGAAATCATTTGGAATACAAGAGCTAAGATAAAGGTATGTCAGTTAGCAAGATTAAGAATTATATTTGGAAAAACACTGAGTTCAGTTATAGTGAATCTATCGGTACCTCTGGGGGCTCAGTCACTTTATGGGATTAATTGGGTGAATGGATAGGTAATTCTTAGCTCTTCTAATCATTTAGCCATTTTTTAACTCGGTCAAGGATGAAACAGTCTTGGATCTTTTCTAACATTTACACCCCTAATACTTTGGTTGGTAGAAAAAAGCTTTGGACTGGCCTTTCAATTCAGGAAAACATGCAAAGCAAACAACTGGATTATCATGGAGGATTTTAACACTCCTATGATTCCAGGCAGAAAAAAAAAGGGTGCCAGATTGGGAATTCAGAGTCAGTATGGAGAATTCGGCCTATATGACTGCTGATAACAATCTCATGGACATTGAGCTCGAGGGAATCAAGTACATTTGGAGCAACAAAAGGATGGGGAAGATCTGATCCAAGTCAGGCTTGATAGAGATTTTGTTTCAGCTGATTGGACTTTGATACAAGATTTTAAACTTTCTTCTCTTCCTCAAGTGGGTTTGGACCACAACCCGATTGTTCTCAACATGTTGGACAAAGAGGTAAAAACGCTCCATTCAAATTTGAGAAAATGTGGATGTCTCATCCGGGGTTATATGTTAGGATAAAAGAATGGTGGAACATAAACATTAGGGGCTTGAAGCCATGTATATCTTTGTGCAAAAATTGAAGAATGTTAAAAGGAATGTCAGAAAATGGAACAAGGAGGTCTTCGGGAATATCTTCGAAAGGAAAAAAAACAGAAAGAAGACCTGGCAGCATTAGAGAGAAGGGTCAATGACAAAGGCATGGATGTGGATGACCACTACCAAAAAGAGCTTCTTTCCGAGATCCACATGATAAATGCTAGGAAGAAACTTACTGGAGACTTAAATCCAGAGCTCTTTGGCTTAAAGAAGGGAATAAGAACACTAAGTACTTTCACATGACTTCCTAAAACACAGAAGCAGCAACAAGATTACGGAAATCAAAACTAGTGAAGGTGCTTACAGTAAGGATATCAAGATCATAAAGAAAGAGGTTGTCTCCTTCTATAATCAATTGTTGAATGGGGATTCATCACAAAATGAAGAGATTATGGACAATTTTGTTGTTGATATCCCATCCAATTTGATTGATAGTCACTCTTTCAAGAGGCTTATTGAAAAATCTGCTATTAATGAGGAGCTCCACTAGACTGTTTTTTTCTATGGAAGGGGACAAATCTCCGGGCCCGGAAAGCTTCCCGGCTAGCTTTTTTCAAAAATATTGGGAGATTTGTAAGGATGACCTTCTTCGGGCCACCAATGAATTTCTAAGAATGGGTAAATTACTCAAAGAGATCAACAACACATTTATAGTGCTCATTCCCAAGAAAAAGGAGCCAAGGAATTTAAGGACTTCAGGCCCATTAGTCCTCAAATTTTCTTTACAAAATCTTCACCAAGACTATTGCTTCTAGAATTCAGCCTCTTCTTCCTACACTCATCTCCAATCAGCAGGGTGGGTTTGTGAAAGGTAGGATCATCCAAGATGGAATCATCTTGGTGCATGAAGCCATTCATTCCATGGACAAAAGCAAAAAGGAAGGCATGGTTGTGAAATTGGACATGAACAAAGCCTTTGACGGGGTTTCATGGTGTTTTCTAAAGTTCTAATGAGGTTTGGATTTGATGATCATTTTCGATAACTCATGAGGATGTACATTTCTACTCCTATGTTTTTCATCATTGTCAATGGTGCACTCCTGAAGTTTCTTCTGCACAATAGAGGTGTAAGACAAGGCGACCCCATTTCCCCATATAATTTATCTTCATGGTGGATAGCCTCTAGAAAGATTCATTGCTGCCATCAACTCAGGTTTTATTAAAGGTTTATAACCCTTCTTCCAATGATCTCAAAGTTCTTAGTCAGCATTTTGCACGACTCCAAACAATCTTCATCATGATGGCTTCGGTGATTGAAGCACAGGAGACTTAAAGCCCCTTCATTATGAACAATCAGGCAGCTTATAAATTTTGATCAAGAGCTATGTGATCTTCCGAAAATACTCTTTTGGGAACAAAGACAAATAAAGATTAAAAAATTTTGGGTGAACACCAATAAGTTTCCTTATCTCGGTATGCATTTGTCCTCTAGAAAGGCCCTATCGAGGTTTGGAATGCCTTAATTGAACGCTTTCAAAAGAAACTTGATGGAGAATATGTTTAAGTTTTTCAACACAAGCAGGTAAGTGTTTACTCATCAAAAGCACCCTTCAAAATCTCCCTACATACTTAATGCCTCTCTGAGATTCCCTGGAACAATAATTGATAAAATAGAAAGAATCCAAAAGAGGTTCTTGTGGACTTGTGTGGAAGAAATCAATAGAATCCCATTGATCTCTTGGGAGAAGGTTTGCCTCCCTAAGAGATGTGGTGGGTTGGGAATAAAGAATATCAGTTGGATGAATAAGGCCATGATTGCAAAAATGGGATGGAGGTTGATCAAAGACAACCATCCTTGGGCCTCTATTGTCGAAGCAAGTATCTTGGCCCTAAAAATAACCTTAATTGGTTTCACAAAGATGATATCTCCTTCCATTTGGAGGCGAATGCTTTGATCAATAGTAGAAATCTGATCACTAAAGGCAGCAGATGGAGGCTTGGAAAGCACAGTAAAGATATTAATTTTTGGAAAGATAAAAGGCTACGTCAACTTCCCTCTTAACAGCATTGATGATGGTTTCCAACTCCATGCTTACTTCAAGGATCAGATTGGTGAAAAATCATGCGCTGACTATATGACAACAATTCTTGGGTTCAACTTTGATGCCTAAAACTCCAATGATCGAAATTGAGGTATGAGATTCAAAATATTATCAGCAATCAACACATTCCTAAAATTGAGAGGTAGGATGAATTTATTTGGGATAACTCCTTTGATGGGCTTTACTCGGTTAAATTTGATTATTTGCTGTCTAACATGCAGCCTCCTTAATTTGACTGAGACAGGAGTTTGGATTAAAGTGCTCACTTCAAAATTAACACTTCTTTTGGATTGTCCTTCATAACAAGATTCTAACTATTGACAATTGGGTGAAGTGTGGTCAGCATTTTCTGAATAGGTGTATCCTATGAAAAAGTCTAAAGAAAATGTAAATCGCCTACTTTTTTTCAAGCGTGACTTTGCTAGATCTATTTGGAATTATTATTTGAAATTTTCGAAAACTTAGTGGATCTTTCTAGAGTCTATGGTGGATGCTTGGGAACAATGGTGCTTAGAAAAAAATTCCAGGAGATTTAAAATCATAGTTGAAAAAATCGTAAATCGGGATTAATCGGCAGGGCAAATTTTGAATCGAAAATCGGGAATCGGCAAAAAATCGGCAAAAATCGGCAACTTTATCGCTACTTTTAAAAACATTTAAATTCATAAAATATACTTAAATTAAATGTAAAAACAATGTTAAATGATGCAAGAAGTGACTCTATAGAATGCCATAGGCCCATATGCATATTTTCGATTAAGTTTTGACCAAAAAAGAGAGTACAAAGTTTGCAAACAAAAATGCTCATAGAGTCATGTCACATGTGACTTTTGAAGTATCACTATCAAATATCAATAATATTCTATTTCATTATGCACGCCTAAAATAAGTCTGTTGCACTGGAGGCTGCCTCGTGGAAGTGGAAGGTAAATATTCCTCCTCTGCAACACCAACATTGTCATCTGCAAATATATCATCTGGATCATCACCAACTTCTAATGTCCCTGATGGTATTGCTTCTTCAGTCTCCCTCTCCAAAGCTGCTATCTCCTCTGTAGTAAACATAGGCTCCGCATCATCAGGCTCAAGCAATCCAGTCATCATATGGATCAATGTCAGCCAAGTCAATTGCATCATAACTCTGTGCCCCCTCCACTTGTCTCACACGAAGACGAAGATTGTATCGCACGAAGACAAGGTCATTGAGGCGTTGTGTTGTCAACCTGTTGCGCTTCTTTGTGTGAACAACTTCGAACATGCTCCAATTACGTTCGCATCCAGAAGCACTGCATGGCTGACACAAAATGCGGATGGCTAGCTTTTGAAGATTTGGTGTTTTTGCACCATAATCTTCCCACCACAAATCTACAAATAAAACATTTATAATTTTGTAAGTTAACTAAGCTTGAATAAATAAAAGAATTCTAGACTTCTAGTTTCTAGTTCTACGTGTAATGAGACTAAATACAAATGACTCAATTTGTTTTTACCTGGCTGAGAAGTGTTTCTTCTTTTCACACATAGAGCCGAAGAAAAGAGCCTCCCCTCTGCAGTCTTATAAATCTGCAGCTCATCAACAATGGCATCTCTAATATCTTCGTCAGATATCATCCTCTCTATGCACGTATTAAGGCCATCCATAACCTCCTCATCAGCCTTAAATGATGGGGAATAGAAAAACTTCGGGTTCAGGTAGTACGCTGCTGCATGTATATGCCGATGAAGTGTCTTGTTCCATCTGCGATCAATTATACGCCAAATGGGTTCATATTTTCGTTGATTGTGCCCATAATATTTAGCTATGGCCTCCTTGGCCACATCCATAGCCTCATACAAATAACCCATTGGGTTTTTCTCCCCATCCACCATCCGTAGAACTCGAACCAACGGCTCTGACACCTAAAACAAAATAACATATATATTTAAAATTGAAATTAATAAAAAATTATATAACAAATGATAAATAAACAAATATTCAAGTTTAGATTACCTTCATGATTTCTTCCATTTGCTTTGCAAACATATCATCAAAAACAGTCTTCACCACCCTTTCTGCTTCGGTCTTCTTAGCATAGGGAGAGTCCAACCATCGCGTGCTCACAAACATCTGCTTAAGGGATGTTAATGAGGTTGCAATGCTCTGCAATGTAATGAAGTTTGTGGCAAATCGTGTGACCCCTGATCGCACAAGCTCCTTTCCATTGGTGTGCTCTCTCATCAAGTTAAGCACCCAAGTGTGATTGTAGATGAATTTTGTAATATTTCTTGCGTCCTCGACCACATTTTTCACCCATGAGAGTTTTCCTATGTCCTCCAATAAGAGATCCAAACAATGGGCTGCACAAGGGGTCCAAAAAAGTGTAGGGTGCCTCTCCTCAAGAAGTCTCCCTGCTGCTACATATGCTGCCGCATTATCAGTCACAACTTGGACGACATTCTCCACACCCACCTCTTTCACCACCTCATCTAACATATCACACAAAGTGATTGCAGTTTTCACTTGGTGGGAGGCATCAATTGATTTCAGGAAGACCAACTGCCCACTTGATGCCACTAGGAAGTTAATCAATGTGCGGTTTTTCCCATCTGTCCACCCATCAGACAAAATGGTGCATCCTTTTTTTTATCCACACATTTTTTTGCTCTTCTACAAGAGTTTTGGTATGTGCGACGGAATCCTCCAACAATGGGCCACTCAAATCATGGGGAGTAGGAGCCTTGAACCCCTTCCCAGCAACAGTCAATGCAGTGACCAAATTTTCCCAATATGGACTTTTTGCCACATTGAAAGGAATGTTGTTGTAGTACCAAAAATTCGCCGCAGCTCTTCTTGCTTCATTGTGCATTTCTTTATTCCAAGCAGTACCTTCGAGTGAAGGTTGTGAACCAGGTGTACTTCGAGGAACAAAAAACATTGCTGAACTACTATTAGTGGATGTGGATGAACCCCGTCCCAATGTTTGACCTCGTGGAGTTGCGGCATTAGAAGATGCCTCAACGTCAAAACCTTCCCTCGCTTCCCTTCTATTTGCTAGGGCTGCAAGTGCATCAGCTTTCCTCTTCTTTTCTTCTTTTTTCTCTGCATAAGTTGCAAGGTAAGCAGACAACTCTCGTTGAGCCTCAGGAGGTGCTTGATTGCACACTGTCACTTCATTCCCTGGTATCCGTGCAATGTGGAACTTAAGGCGATAAACACCTCCACTCATCTTCATGCCACAATAATTGCATATAACACAAGTGCCCTCTGCTGGTTCACAATGCTTCCAAGAGGGGTCATTTGATTTAGGCTTACTACGAGCAGCTGAACGGGAACCGGATCCCGATGCCATTCTACAAAAAAAAAAAAAAAAAAATTGTCTTAGATTTACAAGCCTTGAAGAATAATACATAATATTAATATTAATACTTATAGTATTTATTAATATTAATATACAGTTGTATACACTATACACTGTAATATGTATACAGTCACCACTGTACACTGTACAGTAAACACTCAGCTTTACACTTACAATATTTATTATTTAATATTTATAATATATATTATACAGTGTAAGTTTGTAACAGTATTAATATTAACATGCATTAATAATAAATATTAAATATACACAATGCACATACCTGCAGGCTGCCACGAACAGGGAAAAACGTGGTAAAAATGCAAGCGCTTGAATGATAGTAAAAAACGCAGAGGCCAGGCAGGTATAAACCACGCGCAAACAGGTATAAACCGCGCCCAAACAGGTATAAACCGCGCCCAAATAGGTATAAACCGCGCCCAAACAAGTATAAACCGCGCCCGAACAGGTAAGAAGGAGCACGAACTGGTAAAAACGACCACGGATCGGTGAAAACGCGCACGAACTGGTAAGAAATGCACACGAATTGATAAAAAATACGCGCTGTATTTTAGTGCCCTCACGCGTCGACTGTAGCCCGTGGAAAGAGAAAACAACATAAAAAACAAATCGATTTACTTTATTTTCGTCTTATACCCTAGCGCGCTTTTTTTTCCCCGATTTTCGCCGATTTTAGCCGCGATTTTCAACGATTTTCGAGGGTTTTTGACAGCGATTTATCGGCGATTTATCAGATTTCGAAAATCGCGATTTTTGTAAGTTTAATCGTTTTGCAGGCTGAACGCGATTTATCGGCGATTTTTGGCGATTTTTGAATCGAGGTTAAAATAATATGGAGGATCTCCTTTCCTCATATCATTTGGAAAATCTAGAAATCACATAACGCCTGCAATTTTTAGGGCAAAAACCTTCTCTCCAGAGAACTCCTAATGGGCTTTTTGATGATATTAGACATGATGTCTCCAATTTCAGACCTCCCAAAAGACCAAGCAGAGTGAAGATAGCAGAATTCTCGAGTTATGGAAGTTAAATATGTTTTCCAATAGAGTCCGATTCTAAGATTTTCGGAGAACACATCAAATGGCATCCACCAATCTCGGGCTAGCTTAAGCTAAATTATGATGGTGCTTTTAAGGGAAACATGGCAAAAGCGGGGGAGGAGGTTGCATAAGAAATGAGAAGAGACAAGTTATAAGGCGTATGTTGGTCCCATGGGTACCAACTCAAATCATCATCTTTGAAGCACTTGCTGCTCTCTGGGGTCTCAAAATAGCATGAGAAATTAATGCTACTAATATCATTGTCAAAGGGGATTCTTTAAACATCAACAAGTGCTTAAAAGCTAGATTCCACGGAAATGCATCTTTGGGGTCCTCGTACCGGTCTGGAAACATACAGTACTAGTACGAGGATGGTAATCTCTGGGTACGGCTGAAAAATTTCAACAGAGGCAAGGTACGCTACGGGTGCAGTTTTCCGTACCCATAGCATACCATGCCTGCGTGGAAGCGTTTCCGACCATACCCAGAGCCTCTACACGTCTTTTTCTAAAAGACAACTCAAAAACTTAAAAAATATGCAATTTTTTTTTAATTTTAAAGTTGAAATTTGAATGTATTATGTTATTTACTATCATGTTTTGAACATTATGAATCACTACAAACTCAAGTCTCAATTCTCAAAGTATAATTTATATATATATATATATATATATATATATATATATATATTTCAAAATGGAGTTTAGGGGTGATCAAGGCTGCGAGAGAAGCACAACCTCGCCATCACAAGAACCTGCAGCCAACGCCATAAAAAATTAATTTCATTTCGCTCAGAGAAAACAATGCAATCATATATATAAATATGTATACAAACAGTATATATATAACGTACCCAAAAGCATAACCTACCCAAGATTTTTAAAATTTTGCCGTTTCAACGTACCAAAACCGTACCGTATCCGTATCTCATGCGATCTAGATTAACACCCACGTTAGCCATAAAATCAACTAACTTATTCCCCTCATGATAGGTGTGTTGGATGAAGCAGTTTTGGAAAGTGCTAATGATGTGTTTGGCTTCTTCCATCATGTTTTTAATTGTCAACTAGTCGATTCTTTGCCTTTTAAGTTAAGTCGCACAGATACGGTACGTGTGCAGTGCTGATTCTGACGTTGAAACGGCAAATTTTAAAAATCTCGCATACGGTATGCTTTTGGGTACGTTATATGCTATGTACCTTGGGATATGATATTAAAATGTATATGGGTTGGAGATGCCAACATGTGGCACACATCCCCTTAGTTCTATGTATGGGTTCACATGGGATATAATATTATAATGTATATGGGTTGATGGAGATGCCAACATGTGGCACACATCCCCTTAGTTATATGAGCTCACATAGGAATTAGTTATATTGGGTAATGAGTCGGCGTACATTGGGATTAGGTATTACCTATCTATTAAAAGTAATGTATATCTATATAAGGGATGTGAGTATGAATGTGATGGATGTATGAATTGAGTCTTCTACTTGGTAGAGGTATATTAGAGGTGTCTCCCTCAAAGCGAATTCCCATCTTGGGAGATTGTGGAGTTACTCCTTAAGGAGCATTGTATGGTGTTGCCCTACCTTAAGGGTATTATTCTACATATATTGAATATTTGGGCATCTTGGCCCCCATATCTCGTGTTGTGTTATATTCTGCAAATTATTCATTTATTATATGCCAAGTTCTTATCAAGTGGTATCAGAGCAGCAATCCGAGCAATTTGTAAGATGAAACCCTAATGTTGGTGATTCGCTTATATCTAGAGATCAACTTGGAATTTTTCAGATAATTTTTGTGGGGAGTGGAGACATAATTCAAGTGATCTTCCCTCCAAATTTCAAATTTTTTGGAGCTGTTTTGATAGAGTTGTGTTTGTTTTAGGGTTGAAACTCTAATTCTAATGTTTCGTCTATATCTTCTGAATAATGACGAATTAGGAAATAAATTTTTTGGCGTTGATGTTAATATATTCAAAAGTGATACCATTGAAATTTCAAAATATTTGGATATATTTTGTCAGAGTTATTGCAATTTTATGTTTTTCAATATTTTGCTCCACAGGCCACAATTTTAGAAATTTTCCTAAATTTCTTACATTTTCGGAAATCTCTCAAAAATTAAATTGGGGTTTGTGTTTTGTGATTTCTGATTTTTGGTCTACCTTTAGCGAAAAGGTTAGAATAAGTTTTGATCAAAAGGGTCTATTCCTAAAACCCTAGTTTTGTGGATCATGGGGATGGTAACTTTTTTTGGAGATGGCAGGGTTGATGCTAGAGAATGGTGGAACAAATTTAGGGATAAATTTTCTAACCTTTCGGATATTTAATTATTCAAGTCGTGGATTAGTGGCCCTGCACAGATTTGGTTTTTTGAGTTAGAAAAGGAAAAGTCTAATTGGTCTTTAGAGGAACTGGAACAAGTTTTCATGGACAGATGGGAAACAAAAGAAGAAAAGCAAGAGGAAGTAGAAGAATTTAATGATAATAGTGAGGAAGAGGAAATATCAAAAGAAGAAGCAGCACTAACAAAAGCAGAGAAGAAAGCGAGAAGAAGAAGAAGCAACAAAAGAAAAAGAAAAAGATGTTGATGATGAAGTTGTTACACATGATAGTGCATCTCCAAAGAAGGAAGCTTCAATATTTCAGTTTGAAGGGTGTATTCAAAGAAAAAAGGTAATTGTTTCCATAAACCCTAGCAGCAAATATAACTTCATCAATATGGATGTAGCTCAAAATCTACATGTGCAAGCAAAACATATTAAGGAAGCTCAAGTGGATGGTAAGCATATTCAAGTTTTTGAAGATTTAAATCTCTATGGATAAATATGTTTTACATTCAGATTTGTATGCTTTAGATATGGATGGTATGGATATTGTTCTTGGATATCCTTGGTTAGAGAGCTTGGGAACAATTAATCTTAATGTGCAAAAGAAATTCATGAAATTGTGGTACAAGAAAAGAAAATTACATTGCAAGATATCACACTTAGTAGGAAAAAAAATAATAATATAAATGAGGATCATGAAGATGAATTTGAAGTTGGTGAAGAAGGGAATAAAGATTATTCAGAAGGAGAGGCTGAAGAAAAAGATGAAAAAGAAAAAAATAATTCATCTACTCAAGGAAAACAAAAATAGAAAACAAGGTGGATGAGAAAAATAAAGTTGACAAAAAGGTTGATAAGGTTGAGGTTACTAAGGTTGCACCATATAGACACCCACATCATCATGAGAGAAAAAAATCATGGGATCATGTTAGGACACATAAGGGCAGCAATCTATATAGATATACAGAGAATTGGAGGAGCAATTATCAAGGCTATAAACAGAATCAATGGAGAAACAATTATATGAAATGGAATCATAGGAATAATTATTATGGATACACATGGATGCCGAGGAGGAATGCATATGTACAAGGATGGAATCAGATGAGTGCAAGGGAATATGGAATCAGTTTTGGAGCAACATCACCCATTAGGATCTCATATGGGTGGTTGGAGGATCGAGCATGGTGACTATTGTGCAATAATTTAAATCACACTCATTATATGGCTTCTTCTTATGTTTCAGGGACGAAACATGTCAAAGAGGGAGGCAATGCTATGTACCTTGGGATATGATATTATAATGTATATGGGTTGATGGAGATGCCAACATGTGGCACACATCCCCTTAGTTCTATGTATGGGTTCACATGGGATATAATATTATAATGTATATGGGTTGATGGAGATGCCGACATGTGGCACACATCCCCTTAGTTAGTTATATGGGCTCACATAGGAATTAGTTATATTGAGTAATGAGTCGGCGTACATTGGGATTAGGTATTACCCATCTATTAAGAGTAATGTATATCTATATAAGGGATGTGAATATCAAGGTCATGGATGTATGAGTTGAGTTTTCTACTTGGTAGAGGTATGTTAGAGGTGTCCCCCTCGAAACGGATTCCCATCTTGGAAGATTGTGGAGTTACTCCTTCCTTAAGGAGCATTGTATGGTGTTACCCTACCTTAAGGGTATTATTTTGCATATATTGAATATTTGAGCATCTTGGCCCCCATATCTCATGTTGTGTTATATTACGCAAATTATTCATTTATTATATGTGAAGTTCTTATCATTATATATATATATATCTGTTTGTATACATATATTTATATAAATATATGATTGCATTGTTTTTCCGAGCGAAAATGAAATTAATTTTTTTAAGGCATTGGTGCAGAGTTCTTATGATGGCGAGGTTGTGCTTCCCTCATGACCTTTATCACCCCTAGGCAAGGCAACTACTTGCACTTCTTGTTTCTCTACGATTAAACATCTTTAATGGAATTTGACTCCATTTTGAAATATATATATATATATATATGTATGTATGTATATATATGTGTGTGTGTGTGTGTATAAATTATACTTTGAGAATTGAGACTTGAGTTTTAGTGATTCATAATGTTCAAAACATGATAGTAAGTAACATAATACATTCAAGTTTCAACTTTAAAATTAAAAAAATTGCATATTTTTAAGTTTTATTGAGTTGTCTTTTAAAAAAGACGTGTAGAGGCTCTGAGTGCGGCGGTAAACGTTCCATAGAGGCAGGATAATATACGGGTATGGCAAAACCTTACCCGTAGCGTACCTGCCTGCGTAGAAACATTTCCAGCCGTAGCAGAGAAGTACCGATCCTCGTATCAGTGCACTGGTACATTTCAGATTGGTACGAGGACCCCGTATGCGTTTCCGTGCAGTCTAGGTGTTAATCTTAATAATTTCCAAGTTTGGAATGAGGAAGAGTCCCCCTATTTGCTCTATTAATATCATTAATGATGAGAGGGCAGCTTTCGCTAGAGTTTTGGAATAGGCACGTGTGGTGTCTTTTACTACTTTCTTTATATCCCCTCTCACATCATTTCGATTTGTTGCATTGTTAATTGTCCCTGTCTTGGTGTGTTGTTGATGCGGGAGCATCATCCTAATAGCTTGGAGAGTACTGATAAAGTTTGAATAAGCCTATAAAAGGCATTAAGCATAAACTAGGAGTTGTCAAAGTTTTCCCTCCATTAGCTCATTGGTCAAATTCAAATTGAATGTGTATGGTAATAGTGAAAGTGAAATCATTGTAATAAGGGGTAAATTGTCAAGTTTGACAAGTAGGAGAGGTTGAATAGGTGTGCATGAGTTGTCATATCTTCAAAATCTACGTAGGAATGAAAAAGTCTAAAGATATTGTGTATGATCGTTAAAGGTCATGTTTGACCAACAAACCCCTTAATATGTGTTTGTATAGTTAAGGAAATCCCACCAAATGGGGGAGTTAGACTAGAATAAGGTACTAGCATCTAAGTCTAGCATTCTCCAAGGAGATGAGCTCGAATTTTATCTAGAGAGGACAGAGAAAAATGTGTGATGAGTGTAGAGAAAATTTAGATGGAGAAGTGGTGCAAAAATCAGTGTGTGAGAATATGTTGTAGAGCATGTTTGAATATGGAATAATGGAATTGAACATTTTGGCTTCATAGACCCCTAAATCTTCACTCATAGTGTGTGTATGGCATGATTAGAATGATATTTGCATGAATCTAGATGATCCAAGTGAATTTAGCAGATTTCTAATGGACTGTGCATGGAGGATGTGCCAGGGCAGTGGGTTTAAAATCCTCAATGGCATTTACGTGTTGAATTCCTCTTGACTGTTAATGTGGGAAGGTTCTACAGGAGACAAGGACCATATTCATGATTTTTATAAGCCTCGACAATGCTTGATAAGAATTTTATTGCAATTTGTTCTCTCTCAGGCTCGATATAGGGCTTCGCATATCTTTTGACTGAACCGACAGAAATAGCTCAGATTTTCAAATTATCTGTCTTCATATGAATTAGAGAACCTCCAAAATTCGTGGTGATTGGTCAAGTGTAGTTAGAGATATCGAGAACAGAAATTTTGAGCAAGAAAGACAAAACACAATCAACAGAGGTGAGGGCAGTTTGGTGCAATTTTGAACAAATTTGAATAGTTCAAGAGCAAGGTGATGTGGAGTGAGATCTCAGAGCCCTGAGAAGGAGTGGGAATGAGATTAGGAGTTTTGAAGACCATACCACTGTCATGTTAATGCAAACCTGACTGTACAGGGTAACCAAACTGTACTAGATCATTTAGAAGATCAGTCAAGAAGATGAACTGGGCAAATTAGCTATACAAACAGTATATGAAAGTTCATGGACACCTTAATTATGGTGAGAGAGGTCTAGAGAACATGGAATCATGCCATGAAACCCCTCCAATTGCATTTAAGGTCTTGATTTGGGCATATATGAACTGTGAGAAGCTTGAGGGGCAGAGTTCTACAAGCTACATTGAAGACCAATGCTAGATCACTCACAAGGGAGCCTAAATCTCTAGTTTGGTGTCTCTGAAATGTCCAACCAGGTATGAATGATCTTGTGACTCTATTTGAAGGACTCCATTGCAAGTAAAGTATGGTAAGAGAGCTTAAGAGGTATGTGTGTCAAGAAGCCTCATGAATGGATTTTTCGTATGAAACAGTCTTCAAGAGAATATAGGAGGTTTGAACACTTATGAGGCAGTGATTCAGTGATCACTATTTCCTCAAGATGATAACTAGTAATCTATACCATAGATAGAATACTCACGAGTTTACAAAACTTGCAAAACGATTAAATCACAGGAAAACTCGCCAGAAAAGGAAAAAAAACTCGCCAAGTTTTGGGGAATACTCACCGAGTTAACTCGGTGAGTTCGTGGTAAAACTCGCCCAATACGGTTTTCACACGTAGAACACGGTTTTCACACGCAAAAACCGCTTTTTTTACACGGTTTTGGCTCTTTAAAAAGCCCTCTACTCCCTCATTGTCACTCACACAACCATTTGAGCTTGCATTGCTTGTGTTGAGTGGATTTTGGAGCGAATTCGAGGAGAGAATTTGGAGATTTGCATTTGGAGGTAGGTTTTTTTAATTCTTTTAAGTTTTTTCAAATTTTGTGTATATTATTTAGGTTTTATAGATTCATATTGTGATTCTAAATACATGTAATGTAAAATCGAATGCTTGTAATTTTTTTATACTCATTTGCAGCCAGAGGTATGTATTTTTTTTTTTTAAACGCAAATTCATTGTAAATTAGTTAAATTTTATGTATGTGTATTGTAATCGATTCGTTTTGTAATTCTAAATACATGTAATGTTAAATCGAATGCTTGTAATTTTTTTATACTCATTTGCAGCCAGAGGTATGTATATATATTTTTTTTACGCAAATTCATTGTAAACTAGTTAAATTTTATGTATGTGTATTGTAATCGATTCGTTTTGTAATTCTAAATACATGTAATGTAAAATTGAATGCTTGTAATGTATTTTTTTTTATTTACGCAAATTTGTTATTCAGGCACGTTTTGTTTTTAAAATTAAATTAAGTTTACGTTTTCTAATTTTTTAAATGTGCATTGTGTTGCAGATTAGAGCTTAACAATGGCATCGGGCTCGGCATCGGAGTTCGGCATCTAAATCACTAGCAAGGACCGTTCCTCTAAATGTCCGTTCCAAAGCATGGAAGTATGTTGTACGTCACACAAGTGAGGGCAAAATTTATTGCAATTTTTGTAAAAAAAATGAATGGAGGCATCAATCATTTGAAATATCACCTTTCAAGTATTGTTTGCCGAGATGTTACGATTTGCCCCAACGTGTCGGAAGAGGCAAAGCGAGATATTAAAGCAAAAGGTGGCAGAGTTAGAGGAGAAGAAACTAGAGAAGGCAAGGCTGAAGGCAACCATAGCACAAGCTATTAGACCTGGGGCTGCAATGGAAGAGGATTTAGACGATGATGCGGCAACAATTGTGGGCTCTACTCGTGGTCCACGCATACGAAGAGGAAGAGCCGGAAGAGGCGCATCTTCATCGAGTTCGAGCAAAGGCATCGAGGAGTTTTTTGTTGCGAGGAACAAACTGGCGCGAGAACCTTCATTGGAAGGTACAGTCCTGGAACAAAGATATGCACGAGGAAGTGGATAAAGCTTGTGCAAATTTTTGGTACTACAACAACCTGCCGTTCAATGTGGCAAAGAGCCCATACTGGGAGTACTTGGTGACAGCGTTGACAGTTACGGGAAAGGGTACAAGGCACCCTCTCCAAAAGATTTGAGTGGGAAATTACTTGAGGGTGCAATTGCAGATGCCACTACCATGCTAGAAGAGCACAAGAAACAATGGAAAAAATTTGGATGCACCATTCTTTCAGATGGGTGGACGGATGGAAGGAACCGCACCCTTGTTAATTTTTTAGCAGCTTCAAACGGTGAGATGGTGTTTTTAAAGTCTATTGATGCCTCTAACATAATAAAAAATGCAGAGAATTTGAGTGTTATGTTAGAGACGGTTGTATTAGAGGTTGGTGTACAGAATGTTGTGCAAGTTGTCACAGACAATGCAGCAGCATATGTGGCGGTTGGGAGACTACTGCAGGAGAGACATCCATCACTCTTTTGGACTCCTTGTGCAGCTCATTGCATTGACCTTCTTTTGGAGGACATAGGCAAAATTGATTGGGTGAGGCCGGTTGTAGAAGATGCAAGATCTATAACGAAGTACATATACAATCACCCTTGGGTTCTAAGCTTGATGAGAGAACACACAAAGGGGAAAGAACTTGTTCGAGCCGGTGTCACAAGGTTTGCAACTAACTTTTTGACGTTGTAAGTATTTCTAGTTTGTTGACACCTTTGAAACAAATGTTTGTGAGTCAAGCATGGCTAGACTCACAATATTCAAAGAAAGCTGACAGAGAGAGGGTTGCAAAGACGTTTTTGATGATATCTTTGCAAAGAGAGCTATAGAGATCATCAAGGTAATTTCAAACTTCGATTTATATTTCATTCCTTTATTTTAATTTGTTAAATTATAAATATATTGTTCTACTTTTCACTTTTTTATTTCATTTCTAATATGTATTGTAAGTTTGCAATCTTACATTTTAATTTGTGTGTCGGTGTCAGAGTCGTTGGTAAGAGTTTTGCGTTTGGTTGATGGGGAGCAAAACCCCATGGGGTTTATATATGAGGCCATGGATAGGGCCAAAGAGTCTATCCAAAACTATTACAAGAGGGGATGGGGGATATCGTCAAATATGGTCCCTTTTGGGAGATTATTGATCGGTAGTGGAACAATCAACTCCACCAACCTATTCATGCAGCGGGGTACCACCTCAACCACAAGTATTTCTACTCCGACAGCTTCACAGATGTGAATGGAGAGGTTATGGAGGGCCTTTCAACATGTATTGAGAGGATGATACCGAATGTTGAGACGAGGGACCTCGTCATTTTAGAGCTGAGATTCTGAACATACTTAGGGGAGACTCTTTTCTTCGGTGCTAGCTATTCGAGGGAAATCCACACAGTCACCAAGTGATAAAAATTAGAATGTTAACCAAGTTACTTATTAGTTACAAATTTGATTTTATTAATTAATTATAATTTTTTGATTATCTTGTTTGTAGGTTCTTGGTGGGAGGATTGGGGAGGGAATACCCCAAATCTTCAAAAGTTAACCCTCGAGAATTCTAACTCAAACTTGTAGCTCTTACGGATGTGAACGCAATTGGAGTTTGTTTGAGGCCATTCACACGAAGAAGCGCAACAAGTTGACAAAAAAAGGCTCAACGACTTCGTTTTGTGAAATACTGATCTCGGCCGCACAAAAAAAGTTGAGGCCACATCGGAGGAGCTCATTAATTTGGATGAGATAGATCCATACGGTGAGTGGACTAGGCAAGAAGAGGAAAACCCTGCGTTCACAGCAAACGAGATTGCTTCTTTTGAGAAGGAGGCTATGGAGGGAGAAGCACTAGCAAGACTCGGCGGAGATATTGGACTGGATGACATCTTTGGAGGTGATCTCGAACATGCACAGAGGCACCACCATCTAGTTCCATGATTGAGCCAGATTTGTAGCCTTCTAGAAGGAGCGTGGAGATGCAACCGAGTGTGGGGACTAGTAGAGGCACTAGACCCTCTCCCCAATTTTTCTCTAGATTGGGGAAGAGGAAAATGTAATTTATTGTATATTGTAACTTGCATAGATATGAAATTTATGATGATATTTTTCAATGTCAATCATCATAAATTCATATTACTTATCAGTCGGTTGTCGTATTTGCATGATGATGCGATTTTGTATTGTATTTGTATTCAAATCTAATAGAAAACACTTCTCCAACATTTTATGGGCTCATTTGATACATTTTGTAGCTATGTGTTGCTTAAAATTTATGTTTTTTAAAGAAATTTGAGTATTTTTTAAGTTGTCGAGTATTCCCGAGTATTGGCCGAATATTGCCGAGTTTTTGCCGAGTTTTTTTGGGGTCTGCCGAGTATTTGGATTTGGCGAGTATTCCTACTATGATCTATACACCCAATGTCAAATGTCTAGCATAGTAGGGGCTTAAGAAGTCAAGCTGGAATTAGCCAAGACAGGGCAGTATTGCCATCATTGATTGATGATTTTGCAATTCATGCAAGTGGACAGGGAATGTGAGGTGTATTGAAGGCCCTTGACATCTATTTGGTTGTCATCAAGTAACCTCTTTCTTATTGCCTTTAAGATACTAGTAATGACAGTTTGGACAAGCTCTTAAATTTTGCAAGCATGTAAATGGTGAGCTAAATTGCAGGGGCAGAGAAGACATCTAGATGAGCTTAGCAAGATTTGATATTTGAAGTCTTTGTGGTGGTGTATTAGATAGGGGTTGAGGGGTTAGAGCACCCTAGTGAAGTGGAAAGGAACAAGATATAGGCTTGTACAAGGAAATTAGGGAAGAGTTGTATAGGAGGATGAATAAGGTAAGTACATAGGAGATTGAGACTTGAAGTATTTATCAGTGCTATATGATTATAAATCAGTCTTAAATATCAGACATGAGGGACAGTGATAAGTGTATGCATCGTATGAAGAGGAAAGATTGCTAGTGAAGTTTAGAACATAAACTTGAGGACATGATATAGTCATCATGGTGGGAAGCTGAGCTAAGAACGCTCATTAGTTGTCATCATGGTTATCGTTTTCCAACATGGGGGGAGATGGCTGCAGAGTGGAGCAGGTGCAAATCAATGAATGGAAGAAAAATGAGGAGCTTTGGGGCATCTTGCACAGGGGGGATTCTCTTGGTTCATGGAAAGAACCATGGGGTATGAATTCCGACTGTCAAAAGATTTTGTCAAAAAATGGAATGACAGGAAGGTGAATTATAAGGGGAGGAATTTTGATATCAATGAATAAATCACTGCCAAAGTGACAGGGCTCAAAAGAAAGGGTTTAAGACTCTATAAGAATAGCATTGATTTTGCTGCAGAGGAACAGAAGTTTCTTGGCGATGGGAAATCCTTGGTTCACAAAAATGGAGGCTTTACCCGTGACTCTCTCCCATCGCCATTCAACATCGTGGGCCTCTTGGTCATGAAGTTCATTACACTAGAGGGTAGATTCTCGGTGATGCCCTCATTTCATCTTATCTTTTTGAATCACTTTCGTAGAAATTGTTTTGTCAGTTCCGTTCTACATTCTCCATTCATTGGAACACTCGGTTAATTTGGTTAGGTCGGGTAAGTGAATCCATCCCATACATCATGTTGTCATTCTCCTTCTTTACAAATATTTCGAATTTTCAAATCCTCCACCTCCCCATTGGTCTCTCCTCCCCGCTTCACTTCCGCCCCTAACCTCCTCCTCTTCCGCCTCGTGCCCCCTCTTCCTTCCCTACCTCCCACTCTCACCCCACTTCCTCCACCCATGCTTCCTTGCCCTCGTCCTCGCCCCCTCCTTGTCCCTTCCTTCCACCTCCCCTTTTCTTGCCTCCCTTCCACGCTCTTTTGTCCCCTTCTCATCCCTCCCCCTCTCTCCCTTCCTATTCCTACTCCTCCCCCAAGTTCACCTCCTCCTATCATTCCCCATAACCCTTTCCTTACATCCCATACATCATGTTGTCATTCTCCTTCTTTACAAATATTTCGATTTGCAAATCCTCCACCTCCCCCATTGGTCTCTCCTCCCCCTGCTTCACTTCCGCCCCAACCTCCTCCTCTTACGCCTCTGTGCCCCCTCTTCCTTCCCTACTTCTCACCCTCCCCCACTTCCTCCACCCATGCTTCCTTGCCCTCGTCCTCGCCCCCTTCACTGTCCCTTCCTTCCACCTCCCCTTTTCTTGCCTCCCTTCCGCGCTCTTTTGTCCCCTTCTCATCCCTCCCCCTCTCTCCCTTCCTATCCCTACTCCTCCCCCAGTTCACCTCCTCCTATCATTCCCCATAACCCTTTCCCTCTTCTAGTAAACGTACGATTGGCCCCTTTCCCAGAAGATCTATCGGAAAGCGAGGGCCAATATTTCTTATCTGGAGCCTATTCTCCCGCCTCTTACTTCCATGGGGATGGGGTTGTTGTTTTGGGCCTGCTCTCCATTGGAGGCAACGGCCATGATAGACCACCCAAGGCTGACACCATAATCATTGATGAACTAGATGATCAACTGTCAAAGATCAGGGATCTTAGAGGAAAAATTGAAGCTTGCAGCTCTTATCAACGTTGAGGACATGGTAGATAAAAAGATTGTCATGGAGCTGCAAAATAGAGTCACCAAAATTGAGGAGGTGGAAGCGGTCAAGGCAAAACAATGTGATATCCTTTCAATGCAAAAGAGCACTCTTGACTTCCTCTCTATTTTCATGGACCAGTTTGAGGTTCATAACAGCAAAGATAAATCCAGCAAGGGCACCACTTTCAGAGACATTAAGAAGGGCTTGGATAATGTTAAGAAGAGCTTTTACAAGCTCATGAAATGATTTGGTCTTCTTCTTAGTTGGGTCTCTTTTTGTAATTTTGTTGACTTTGTGTTGACATTGTGCTTACAATGTGTTGTGTTTGTGTTGCATGTCGACTATGCTTCTTACTAGTCTTGTTTCTGTCTCTTGTTATGTTTCTGAATATCTGGGCTTTGGGCCTCTTTTGTAACTAGGTAGGGTCTCAACCAAAAAAACCTTTATCCTTGATTAAAAAAATGATGCTAACTGGCCCTTAGTTAGCACTCCCGCTGGTCAACACAAATAAATCTCATAGGATCATAAGGTTAACTAGATGATTTCAAAAGTACAAGCTAACAAATTGTTTTGAACAGGAAACCCCTATTACAAAATAAACAACATTCCATTCAAAATAATCACATAAGTAACCTTCTTAACACAACTATTGCTCAAGGGAGTTGTATCTAATGAACTTGTCAATCTATATAATGAAAAATGAGGAAAACATCATAAATTATGAACAAAAATATTGATATAACACAGAATGTGGCATGTTTTGCTAGATAAATAGGAGTTTTAACAACTCCCCCAACCCAAGAAAAGAATAAAATATGAGAATTAACCAAATTCTTCATTATTGGAATGTGTGAGTTTGTGACATATCCCATAAAACAAGAGTTTTACAAAAACAAAGCTTTATCACCCAGACAAAACTAGCAGAGCACACCAAAACTGCTAAAGTCTAGTTAGTTATTCATAATAGATACATATTTTACTAGCATTCAAAAAACTAGCTAAAACATAACTATCGCTAGCTAGTCCTTAGCTCACACTACCAGTGGTCTGCATGACAGTCAATGAGTTGCAAGGTAAGCATCATTCCTTTTGAGTTCTTCGGCATCAATCAAGAGTGATGCTCTAGCCTCCCTATAAACCAAACGCATGGTACAATATGTGTGGTAATGTTAGAGAGGAGGCATAGTGTGCCAAGTAGGCATATTAATAGTCCCTTAAATGGTACATCTAATGGCATGCATGGGAGCAACACATCAAGAGAACATATTGGTTGCATTGTTTGTTGCTAAGTTTGTCAATGTGCATATATGTGCTTACCCGTTTCCCACCAAGAGAACTAGGCGCTCTTGGGTTGACTAATCAAGAGGACACTAGATGCAACGATGTTACGAGAGATGGGAGTGAAACATCAGTGTAACCCTCCCGTATATTTGCGGACCTGTTTTCATTGTCCATGCACATAGGTGCCCATATACGACTTTAACGACACATGGAATTTGGAAATTAGGTTCTCCTTAAACGAGAAGACTTATTTTTGCTCATAAAGAGAGTTCAAATCATGTTCACCAAAATGTATGACCTAGAAAGTATAGTCTTTAGGAATTCACATAACCCTAAAAAGGGCAAACTTGGTATACTAAGATCCTAACCATGATAGAAACTCTTAGATCTGAATGGAAGGTTACAAAAATGAAAGACATGTTTGAAGATGATGCACTACAGCGTAGATTCTAACCCTAATAGAAACTCTTAGATCTAAATGGAAGATTACAAAAATAAAAGACATGTTTGAAGATGATGCCCTACAATGTAGGTTTGTATGTAACCAAATAAATCTGAAAACAAAGAAAGTAATTACCTCACGCAGTGGCATACCTCTTGTTCTATGAACCATCCATGTCTTGGGTAAGGCAACTAAAGGTGATGTCAAGGAGTGGGGGAAGCATCAAGTGATCGAGGAAAGTAGGTTGTCTCTTTGTCATGTTGTTGGGGAAACCCTATCCAAGATCAGACCTACAATAATGTTGTGTTTTGACCTTATCCTTGAGGGAGACGCTTGTCTACATATTTTAATCATCAAAGTCCAATGCAAGGGAAGACTGATTGTTTCCCAACTTTGGAAATGGTGTTTCCTTGCTGCTATAAATAACACATCTAAAGTTGACAGGTCGACTCTACATGGAAGCAAATTTGGTTTTCCATATCAAATGCCGAGATGATAAAGCGCAAAGGGGACCTACGGGATCTAGAAGGCGTTGCCTCACCGCTTTAAATAACGCATCTAAAGTTGAGAGGTCAATCCTATATGGGGGCAAATTTGGTGTGCATTGCAAATGCCCAAATGATAAAACGCAATGGGGAATGAGGGATCTAGAAGGTGAGCCCATAAGGGTTCTCTAAGACAAGGAGCGGTATAGAAACAACGAGATCTACTTCAGATTATCCGGATAGAAGTCCTTTTAAGGGGGTAGATATTTGTTTACATACAAATTTCGAATACTACTTTTTGTCAAGCAACTTTTAGGAGATTGCATGCTAATAAAAATGCTTTGTAATGAATTTTGCACGAGTCACAAATGTCGAAAAAGGGTCTAAGGGCTATTGAAATGTAAAGATAAGATTGCTAGGCCAACGACCATGATCTAGGGAAAAATTAGGTGGTATGTAGATGAAGCAGCCAACAAGACACGGACAACTCTCGGTTGAATGCACTCGCGATGATATGAGAGGTCAATTTGTCTTTAACAATACAAATAATTTCTCCACTTTATGATGTATACAAAATTATCACTACGCATCGGTAGAGTGAGGCAAATCAAGCTAATCAATGGGTGGTTGTGGGGTTGTTTTGACTAAAACTAATCATTGCCCAAAATAACCCCCCAGGCTATTTTGATAACTTGCAAATTTGATTTTGGACTTAGGAAAAATTTTGATGAAAAAGTCATGGAACACTACATCTCGGTGTTGCACAAAATTCAAGAACACAATTGTCTACGGACTCTCCAAATCTGCTGAACAAAGGAGGCGGTTGCGATGCTTTACGGACTCCCAAGTCCACGGAAGAAAGGAATTCAACTCAAGCCTTAAGCGGATTTTCATCAAAAATAGACTTCCACAACAAAATGTAAGACATGAGTTTTTCTCATTAGAGGTCGCGATGCACAGAGGTAAGAACGCGAAGGGCTACAAGGCAATATAAAGAAATTTGGACACGGTTAAAGTTTAAATCCGCGGAACACTAACTCGGCATTTTGTGGCCTTTTACGGAATCAACGAGGACTTAGGAAGATTTATGGTTCAAGAAAGTCGCGGAACAAAGCGATCCCGATGTTCCACGGAGTGCATGAGCGTTGTGTTATGTGGACTCTCCAAGTCTGCAGAACAAAGGAGTTTGAGCTCAGTGTTGCGCAGAGAGCAAAAAGCAAACAAGTTGGAACGCACCTAAGTTCAAAAGCCGCGGAACACTATCGTAGTGTTCTGTGGGCTTCTTAAAGATTAGTGTTCAACATGATTTCAAATGCCACAAAACAAAGTTAAATGGTCGTCGAGTTAGAAAGTCGCAGAATAAAAAAATAGACTTGCGCGGTGGGGAAGGTCAAAGTTGCGGAAGTCTAACAAAAGAGGCCACGAAACACTAAGGAGCCGCACAACGCAGCAAATTCCGCCAAACAGAACAAAATGATGCAAAACATTAGAAAGCCGCCAAACAAGGGAGCTAGTCTTCCGCCGAACAACGGGATTAGTTTTTCGCGAAACAAGTGGACGTTGATTGCCGCATGACAAAGGACATTTCCTGCGGAACAAGGAAAAAGGAAGTCGCAGAGGTCTTAAAAGCCAAAACCAAAGCCGCAGAATGAGCAAACAAGCAAAAAGCCATGAGACAAAGGCAAAACACTCTAGATGTCACATAACACAGGATTTTTTCGCAAAAAGTTGAGATTGATTTTTTGGTGATATCTTTCATTGCAGAGCTCCATTTCACCTTAGATTTGATCCATTAGCAACGTCTTGGAGAGGCCTTTCATAAGAGGGAGACTTCGCATGAAAGAATGGTCAAGTATTTTGGGAAATCAAAGTTGTGGATTTTGCGGACGTTTCACAACACTTTCCAAAGTCGAGAAGATGCATTTTTGGTTATGAGAGGCTTGTTTGATCTTCCTTCATTGTGGAACCCATCAGATGCTTTCAAAGGAACATATTCTTCCATGCCTAACCGAAAGGGGTATATTCTTCCAAAGGGGCATATTCTTCCTTTAGCCTCCTCTTCTACCTCCTTGTTTGTTCTTCCTAACATTATTTTTCCCCTAACATCCTTCTCTCTCATCCTCTTGCTTCTTACACCTCTTATTCCCTTTATCTCTTCCTACATCTACATACTGGTCTATTTCATATCTTTGTCTCCTTCAATCATCACCTCTAATTTTTCTTTTCTCATCCTTCACCTACTCATAATCAACCACTACTCTTGTCAACTCTTTTTTCTCTTTCCACTCATCACTCGTTAAGTCCTTCAACACATCATCACACTTAACATTCAAGGCCGATTGAATTATTTTACCATTTGCGCACCCATGTGCCCCATTCCTCAACCAGCCCATCCTCATCCTCATCCACCCGACATTGATCTCTCGTTTAATTGTTAATCTTTATCTCATCTTTTCGAGAGACTTCTTGTCATCACCACTTTTGTTAGGTCTCTCGAGGTGTCATCATCCTATTTGTCTTCAAACACACTACCCGGGGTATTTTTGTCTTACAGGATACCATAACATTCATCATCCACCATCTTCTATTTTCACAAGCAAGAGTTTGTTCTACTTTTTTCTTAGAGAAGGTAGATTGAATTCTTCCCCCTTTGAGCACCCATACTTTTTCCTCTATCAATAATTTCTTCTATTCTCACAAGAAAGAGTTTGTGCTACTTTTTCTTAGAGAATACTCTCTCTTTTCTTCCTCCAATAAATTCTTATTGAAGGAACACCTTCCTTAAGAAGAATCTCTTCAAATCCCTAAATCCCACCACCTGGGGCATATTCATCCATTTCATCTACTTTCTTTGAAAGGACACTACTTTCATAATACCCTTCCAAAGAGGGAAAATGTAGACACCCCTCCTAAATCAATTAATTCTCCCCACAATATTCCCAAAAAACCCATGAAGAATTAATTGACATTAGTCAATTAATTAATCCTTGTCATTACCTAATTAATCTACCTCACATGTCATTATTCTCCATGTCTCCCCACTTGCGAATTAAAAATTCAAGTTTAATTCTCATCCACTCTCCATGTCCCCCACTCACCAAATCATACTTACTTTTTCAAATTGCGATTAATTAAAACCTTTTAAATTAATCCAATTTTTAGGCTATAAATAGAGTCTTACCCCCTCTTTCTACACACACAAGAATTGAGATATTCAAGCTAAGCTCTTGCATTCTCCTTGCAAAGAGTGTCCATCTAGGCGCACCGAAACATCCCCCTTTCGTACCATCCCGAAACGTTTCAGATATGGAAACGATGTGGGTACATTGTGGTGCATACCCACAAGTCCGTGTACGGTCTAGCTACTGATTTCCATACCTAGGATGTACCCAGGCTTGTGGGTACGTACCCGCAACATACCCACAGGTAAATAGGTTTTTTTCACATGTAACTCAAAAAAATTAAAAAATTAAACATTTTAACTTTAAAATAAAGCAACCTAAACCTAACCTAACCCTAAAAGACCCCCCCAAACACCTATTTATACACCCAATCCCTCTACTTTATTCACACACTCATTGTTTGTTATTTTGCTAATTTTGAGCTTGAAGGAGAGAAAGAGAGGTTGAAGGAGAGAAAGAGAGGTTGAAGGAGAAAGAGAGAGCTTGGAGGAGAGAAAGAGAGCTTGAAGGAAAGAGGGAGAGAGCTTGAAGGAGAAAGAGAGAAGGAGAAGGATCAGCTACAAGTCTACAAACAACAAGGAGGATTATTTTCAAGTATTTTTCATGCATTCAGACATTCTCTTTTTTTTAAAATCTTTTGATCAATGTTTTGTATGTGATCAATGATCAATGATCATGAATGATGTGTTTCAAACACATCATTCATGATTATTGATCATGATTCATGATCTATTTTGTTTTTAATATTTATTTATTTTACGTTTTTTAAAATATTAATTAATTTGTTCTTATTTAAAGTTTAATATTGAAGTTCTATTTAATTAAACGTCTACCCTCTATGTATGCTCTCACCTCACACCATTTATGGCAAACTTGGTGATCAGAATCAAAGATTGACATGTAGGGCTAACTGTTTAATTTTTTTAATTAGTTATGTATTCATTTTTTTATTTTAAAGTTTTAAATTGAATTCGTTATAAATTTAAACGTTTACCCTCTGTGTATGCTCTCACCTCGCACCATTTATGGCAAACTTGGTGATCAGAATCAAAGATTGACGTGTAGGCCCTAGGGTTTAACTGGTTTTTTTATTAGTAATGTGTTCATTTACGGTTTTTTATTTTAAAGTTTTAAATTGAATTCATTAAAAATTTAAACGTCTACCCTTTGTGTATGCTCTCACCTTGCACCATTTAAGGAAAACTTGTTGATCAGAATCAGAGATTGACGTGTATGGGTTAACAAATTAATTGTCTAATTTGTATTTGTTGTTTTTAATTAAATTATTTAGCAATGTTTTAAAAAATATCTCTTATTGTAGGTTAAAACAAATTAAACCTACAGTCATAGCATCCAATTCAGCTTCAGTGGGGCATGAGGGAGGAAATGTTCTGAGTGCCCGATAGTGAAAATGGATCCTCATTCTCATTTATGGAGGCATGTGGAAGTGTTAGAGCTCATTGCCGGTGGTGGTGTCCGTGTTTGGACGTGCCCCCATTGTGCCACCACATTTAAATCCTCGTATACCCGTTTGAAAGCTCATCTAACTGGGGTATCGGGGATGGGCATTAGAGCATGTAAGAAGGTGGAGAAGAATACAATAGCCATGTACCTAAAAGAGCAAGAGGATGCAAACTTTGAAATAGCAAGAGCTCGCTCTAGAACCATTTCTTTACAACAAAGGACTATGGGAAAACCACCAACACCACCACCATCATTTCATCCTTTCATTGAGAGTAATGTTGAAATTGTTCCAGTTGATTCCCCTTTTGATGAAGATACCCCATCAAGCAAGAGAACAAAAGGGCCTTTAGAAAAAGCATTTAACATTGAGAAGAGAGAAATTACAGATGAATTGGTGGCTCGGTGTATATATGCATGTGGGTTACCATTCAATGTCTTGAGGTCACCATATTGACAATAGATGGTGAGAGGCATTAATAAGGCACCACAAGGGTATACAAGCCCCAACTATAATAAGGTTTGCACTTCTATTTTGGCAAAAGAAGTGCAACACATACAAACATCTCTACAACCAATTAGAGATTCCTTGAATGATTCAGGAGTCTCTATTATCTCAAATGGATGGAAAGACTCCCGAAACAGACCTCTCATCAACATTATTGCAGTAAGCCCTAAAGGGCCAATGTTTCTGAAGGCTATTGATTGTGAGAGGGAAGTAAAAGATGTCCAATTCATTGCAAATATTCTCATTGAGGCTATTAAGTCAGTGGGTCGCAGAACGTTGTCCAAGTCATCACGCAGACAATGCCAAAAGTTGCAAAGCAGCAGCATTGATAGTAGAGGGTAGGTATGAGCACATATTTTGGACACCATGTGTAATACACTCCCTGAATCTAATGCTGCAAAAGATTGGGAAAATTACATGGATTGAGAAAATCTACACGGAGGCAAACGAGATTCAGATGTTTGTCACCAACCATCACGTCTCAAGCCATATTCAGAAGATTCTCAAAGTTGGAGTTGTTGAAGGTAAGGGAACAACTCATGAGCCATAACTTATAAGTTTTACTTTTTAAGTTTTTAAATTTTTCATTTTAATATTTGATTTTAAATCAATTTCAATTTGTGTTGTTATTGAATTGTTTTCATTCCTTTTTAATAGGTTGTTGAGACTAGGTTTGCCTCTCACACACTCGTCTTGAGACGACTTGTGAAGGTGAGACATGCTTTGAGTAGCATGGTGATTGATAATGTTTGGACCATCTGGAGGCAAGCAAACACAAAGAGAGCCCAAAGGATAAAGACATGGATCTTTGATGATGATTGGTGGGCAAAAGTTGAATATTTGTTGAGTTTCACGGAGCCTATTCTAAGTATGATTAGATTTGTAGACAAAGATAGTGTTTGCATTGAAGAAATATATGATGGCATTGACTCCATGCTTGAGAAAATCAAAGATATCATACAAGCCAAAGAGCAGGACCCTGAGGAAAACTTTTACAATGAAGTTAAAAGTGTGGTCATGAAAAGGTGGAACAAAATGACCACCTCATTGCATCTCCTTGCTTATGCCTTAAATCCCAAATATTACAGCAAGTGAAATAGTTGGGTTACCTGGTAGGCAGCGACCATATGATGACCAAGAGGTTGCAAATGGGACGAGGGCAGCATTCAGGAGGTTGTTTCTTGATCCAGCTATATCTAGTGCAATCCGCCAAGAGATGGCAATGTTTGAGAATGGAGGAGGTAGCTTGGGAGAGTACATGCTCTTTGTAACAAAGCCACCTTGAATCCAATCATGTGGTGGATTGTACATGGCCATGATGTCAAGTACCTATGACCTGTTGCGATCAAATTGCTCTCACAGGTATAAAGTTTGTAACTTGTTATTTGATATTTTAATTACCAATTAAGAATTAAAATTCAAAATGATATCACTCATTTTTTTATATTAATAATACTTTGTTTTTGTGACAGGTGGCTAGTAATTCTTCTGCAAAGCGCAACTGGAGTACTTATGGCTTCATCCACTCAGCCAAATGCACCATGTTGGCATCGAAGAAGGTTGAGGATCTAGTATACGTACATTCCAACTTGTGCCTCTTAATGCATAAGACGGAAGAGTATACTAGTGGTCCTAACAAGCTTTGGGACATCCAACCTAAAACCACGGACTTTGAAGCTTCGTTGTTTGTTTGTCCAATGTTTCACTACTTGGCGTTGATGACGAACTTCCAGGAGCCCTTCACAATGGTTTGAAAGTGGCACTAGTGGGAGTGGAGCTGCAAGTGTCATCCATGAAGATGATTTTGAGGATCATCTAGATGATTTGTTCTAGGCTTTTAGGTTTAGGAAACTAAAAGTGAAGCAAGTTGAGAACTTGAATGTATTATGTTATTAACTATTATGTTTTGAACATTATGAATCAATACAAACTCAAGTCTCAATTCTCAAAGTATGGGAAAAAAATTTCATGTTCTATGAATGATTGTAAGTTGAATGAGTATTAAATTTCAGTTAGTATGAAATGTATGAGTATTAAATTTCAATAAGTATGCAAATGCTTCTTTAAATTTATAATTTTATATACATATTATATATATATATATATATATATAATGTACCCAAAAGCGTACCGTACCCAAAGCTTTTAAAAATTTGCCACATCGTGTACCGTACCCATACCCGTACACCGAAACAGCCTAGGCATCCATACTATCTTCTCGTCCTAATGCCTGCATAAGTCCAAAAATCATCTATTCCCAAGTCTCTTGTCCTCTATTTGAGTGGTGCAAAGTTGTGTCGACATGGTCGTTGAACCAAGAAATTGCATCGAAGCTATCTCACGTTGGATGAAGCACCTACATTCCAATATGTTTCGGGCCCGGGTCCAAGTCATAGCCTGATCTAAGGTTCACAAAGAAATACAATGAAGAAGGTATAAATTTGAGTCATTTTGCTTTCTTGTTATGCAAGGATTTTAGTTATGTACGGGAAGAATTAATTTATTGATCTTGAGTCTTCTGCGAGCTGTTGAATGAAATGTGTCTGGGAAAGGAGATGTGGTGATTAAGGTTGCACTTTATGGTTGGTAGGGGCATCACGTCAAGATCTCTCATAGCATCCTTTCTCACTGTCAAGATTCTCATCATCCACCACGCTTCTACTGCGTAAGAAAGCCATTAAAATTGTTGTATTTGAAAATCACGTGAGCAAATTGACCTTGGTGATGACAAAGGTGGTTGGCAATAGCACTCGCCAATGTGACCGTGGTGTGGAGATCAAGAGGGCAGAGAACCAATGACCAAGACTCAAATGCAAATCACAATGTAAAGCTTAATATTGAAGGCCAAACAATCTACAGTCAATGTAATGTGTACAGTTGAAATAGGGTTTGCAGTTGTCATGGCCGAACAGAATCAATGCAAATCACCGAAAGTAAATGGCAACGAAGAATATGGGAGGAGATGCGACCAGTGAGAAAACATCAATGCATGACAGGATCTGTAAAGTCAAATCTCGTTGTAGCATGCACCCAGATCTGTCAATAGAGACATTTTGAAGAAGATGAGTTAGAAATAACTGTTGAGATGATTGTTCAATTGGTCTATTGAATGCGTAGGGATTGGACGTTGGTCTCAATAATCCATTAGAGGAATAACCCACTCAATGCTCACAGCAGATCTGATAGCGTGAAAAATGCAGAGACATTGAGAGTGCTGACATGGGAAAAATTCAATCCACAATGCACAAGAACAAATCTGAGCCTGATAGACTTGCACGAGCATGCACAAGTAATTTGTGCAGAATGGGACGTGACTATGAAAAGAGGCAGAATGACTAGGCTTTGGTTCGCCGAGTGTGCCAAAAGAAGCTTCCGATGAATTTTTCGATGCAACGTACTTCCAATGCAATTGCTCCTCAAAAGACAAATCTAATCCTGTCATCTCCTTATACTAATCTTTACTTTTAATCTACGCTAAAATCCCTTTAAACAGAACTAATGCAATTGCTATTGAATTCTACACTAAAACTTTCTACACAAATTTAACCTCTCATTCCAGTTCCATTACCAGGGGCAGCCACGAATTTGTGGAAGCCCCTTAACAATTTTAACACTCCATGAAGCAATCAAAGAAATTGACCGCTCTGATACCAAATGTAGGTTTGGTTAAGATTTGCAAAAGTAAAATACAAAATAATCTATCTAATTGATTCATACGGGAAGAATACATTACACACTTATAGGATTTAGAAATCCTATTTTCAAGATTCCTACAATCTCTCCCAACCTCCTAAAAACTATCTAAGTTGCTTAAACAACCTAAACAACTTACATACAAATATAACCATTAATTTATCCAAACTCACGTATAACCAAATATGCTCATGTAACACAAATAATATTCACCCAAACATTTATAATACTAAACACATTATTTTCCTAACATTTTCTTGTAGTGAAGTTTTTATACTTCATAAGGGTTTTCTCCGCATAAATTGGTGTCAATCATCATCTGGTTTGTTGGTCTATTTATATTTTCTGCAATTTCATTTCCGTTCAACTAAACATTTATCATAATGTTCAATTAAGCACTTTCACATACATTTCTAGATTAGTTGGTGTTGAATTTTGTAGCATAGCATTAGGATCAACATTAAACATGATGGTTTTATTTTAATTTTTATTATTTTTGCAATAATCATAGGTTGTGCAAACTACGTATCACTATGGTCATATTGCAGCTTCATTGAAGGCACCTTTTAAATACAATGAATTTATGTGGTCCAATGCTTCTACCCAAGCATTTGAGCAGTTCAAGGAAACTCTTCTACCGCAAGATTCGATACACTAAACTTCGCTATCGATGCAGAAAGAGCATCCCTCGCATTTGAAAGCAGGTACTTAAGGGGAAAATACAGAAATAAACATTTGAAAAAGAGATGCTGACCATTTCTTCATGAATTCGAGCAATGGTGCCAATATCTAAAGGGCCGGCATATCAAGGTTAAAACTGATCATTAATGCTCAAGTATTTTCTAGAGCAATGGATGTCTTCAAGAGCAACAAATTGGATCACAAAGAGAAAATGGTGGCAAAAGCTCTTTCCGTACAAGAGGAAGATAAGACTCTCCTTTACTCAATCTCATTGGGAACCCTAGAATGGATCAAAGAAGCATGCATTGAATGGAAGAATTACCCAACCACTATAAAAAAATAACAATTACAAATTTTTCAGCTCCCTTTAACAAGTTCTCGATGGCAAGGAAACTCATTATGATACAAAAGCTGACTCTTTTTTTATTTCAGACTCTTCGATAAAGAATGAGCCCTTTCCCGAATGCTTGGCTCGGTCTAACATTGAGACGCTCAAATCCGAAAGCCTATTACAACCCTATTTAATTGCAGACCAAATATGGGACAAAAAATCAGTGGATTTCATTGTTTGTCTTCCCAAATTTGAAGGAAAGAGGCATCTAAACATTCCTATGGTATAGCGACCAAAGCTCATGGTATAACAATTCATCGCCAGTAATCATGATAAAGTTATTTACAAGCAGTATGACCTTGGCAATGTGTTAGGTCTACCATAATCAAACAACCAAACAGAAGTAACTTCACTTCTAACAAACAATCACCCCAGCCCGAGCGGCGTCCTCAAGCACAGTTATGGTATACAACACAGCCTTCCATTGAATAAAGTTTCGTCAGTGAATCAAAATTACTCTTTTCAAGACTCTATATGGGCATCCCCCCTCCTAATCTCATTTTCTATGTATAAGATCCTCCAAAGGTTCAAGGGGTTGAAACATGTGCATGAACACGAGAATGTTTGTCAACTTTTGTGAGAGAATTCACACACGGAAATAAATACAATGAAGCAATATCAGGATCAGCATAGGGCTGAACACAAATTTGAAATTGGAGATTTATGTCTTCATCTAATCCATCGATATAAATAAAGCTTCTGTAAACCAGTAGTAAGGATCACAAACTTTTGCCAAAATTTTTAAGGTCCCTACAATGTTGAAGCGATGGCCTGCAAATTATAGCTAGCACCCTCTTCTCAAATCCATGTGATGGTTCATGTCTCCTGATTTAAAGCCATTGATAAAAATATTTTAGTACAGAACACTTCAAAATTTGGATTAAGAAGATTAAGAAGCGACGCTTTATTTGGGAACTCAAAGCAATGCTTGATCAACAAGTGAAGCAATTACACAACAAGGCAATCCCAAAATATCTCATCATGCTGACTGAAGATGCTACCTGATAGGCTCAATAGCCCACGCATATATATACGCAATTCTCACGCCTCGACGAAAAATAAAATAAAGGAGGGAGATGCATATCACACCATCGGTCTGAACCTTTAGATGTGTCATCATCTTCATTATGTATCATTGAGTTATGGAGTAGCCAAAATGTGGCATGCATAATCCTTGGAGTCTGGACTATCTTCCACTAGATTCTTAATGTTTCTCTTTGTAGATAGCTAGTCCTAATAACTTATAAGAGGCTTATGGTTGTAATAATCTAATAATGGCTATAAATAGAAATCATAGTCAGGTAGTTGAGGCATCAGTGCAGAATTCTCCTATAGGCTTATTGTATTAGGTGGTCGACACGTCAAGTGGTTTAGTTATCATATTTTGGCAGTACAGAATTTTCACCTTCCAAGTTTGTTCTCGAATCTCTATTGATGCTAATATTGTTTTTCAGCTCAGCTTTGCTGTTGATTGGGTGGAATGCTATCATTCGTTGGAACTTGCTATTTTCATACTTAAAATATCAATATGTATTTGTTTCTGCACCCTCTTTATGGTGAAAAAATAATGAAAGAGTCACAAGCTTCCAGCATAATCTCAATGGTAGAATCCCTTAGAAGATTGTTTCCGCTGCTTTCCATAAATCCATAACATATCGCTGCTTGGTCCTCTCATTGTAACCTATGTTTTTGATGATCTGGATATCAGCATTCACTTTCAGAACAATTTCAGCCTGTAAATGCCAGTCATCCACCAAGTGTTTTGCCCAATGCCCATAAATCCAGAAATTGGCACATCGGTGCTTGGTATTGCTTTTAATCGTCATCTCTGTTTTCTGGCAGTCTGAATATCTGCATTCACTTCCAGAGTAAATTCAGCCAGTAAATACAAGCATTCACCAACACTTAAGGGAAAACAGAAACTCTAGACATGGGGCAACCAGGTTGCCAGGATAATGCATCTGCTCCTCAAAGTACTTAACATCAATTCCAAAAATTAAAGCAGAACAAAAGTAATGCCAACCTCCAGAACAAAAGTAATGCCAACCTCCCACAGATTCTGCTATGGAGTGTTCCAGCTGAAGAATACAGTATATTTGATAGTAACTGTGAAAGTGACTCTAAGATATTCTTAACACATATCAAACACTACTGGACAGTCATATTTGAAATCATAGTTACCATGTTCTTACAAACTTGGTGAAAATTCGGTTCGAACCATACTTTTTGGTCTGACCGAACTTACCAAACAAGTTCGATCGAACATTTTTTTCTTTTTTAATTAAAAAATTAAAGCGTTTAAATTAAAAGAACTTCAACACAAAACAAAAACAAAACAAGAAACACTAATACCTAAGCACGTAAAAGAAAAACTCTGTAGATAATATATTTATTTATTATTATGTGTAATTGGTTTTTCTTTTCAAATATCATCATATATGTATAGTATTTATTATTTATATATATTTTATATTTGTAAATTTTCTAAACCAAACCGAACCTTTTGAAAAAATCCAAAAATTTTATCTTTTTTCCTATGTTCCACCAAGTTTCCGGGACGGGGACGGCAAGGGACGGGGGGATGTGTTTCCGGGACGGATTTTTTTTAGACCTTTTTTTAGAGGACGGCAGGGGACAGCTATTAAAAATAAGAGAAAATTTAAAAAAATTAAAATATATGAAATTTCAAATATTCATATGATAACATTGCTAAACTAAAGCATTCATTACACACATTATAGAACCTTAATACATAAAATTAGAGTTGAATTGAGATTTCACATAAGATTTAACCTTAAAAATATTATATTAATAACCCTTTCCATTTGTATATTGATGCCAAATTTCTTACTTCAATTCTGGTGGTTCAAGTAGCATCTAATGCTAGTGAATCTGTGGAGGTTTCATAAGAATAAATGTTAAGCGCACACAATGATATAAGTATTGTTATTCACCAAAATACTGTCCTTGAAACTTTTTCAAACAAAATGTTGCTTTTGAGTTGAATTTGTTGTTTGATGTTTTCTTATTAGTTGGTTTTAGTTGAGTATGTGTGTTGAACTCTTCTCCAATAGGTACATAGATTAATGATTTTTGTTCTTTCACATAGGTTGCTTGTTGTCTTCGATAGATCTTGGTATTGTTTTTTTGTTTCGAATTTCTTTAGTTGATTTCTATTTTTCATTAATTAAATATTTTGTATTTTCACCTTACAGTCATGTTGAAGTCCATCACACTGATTTATTCCAGGTGTTACATTAATTACAGTGATGGCATGAAGCTTTGTATGCATGTATAATTTTGACTCTGTAGCAGCTGAGGTAACTGACCTTAAAATGGTCTGATGTTTAGAATTTGATACAGATAAAGTCTTATGGAACAAATTGGAATGAAATAATGCTTATAATAAGCCTGTTTGTGATTTTGTATCCAATGTATTTCTCTTCTCAGTTCTGCAAAGTTGCTTTCTACGAGTAAGAATTCACACTGAAAATTATGACTGTAAAAGCAGATATCTCGTGTTGACTTAGAAATGAAAGTGGGGGTCCTTGTGGGCCCCCACATTGCTTTAATTTTTATTAAAATTGTTTTTAAAAAAAACGTTTTTTTGAGGTTGTTGACGAGGGGACATCCAGACGCCCCTGGTACTTCCAGGGGACTTCTTGAAGTACCGGGACATCTGGACGCCCCCTGCCGTTTCCTGTGGATTTTTAAAGTAACCAGGACGTTTCGAAAATTTCCAGACTTTGGGGACGGGGGGACGTTTCCTACCCATCCCCGAGGTTCTGAAACGTCCCGGTACAGGGACAAGCTCAAGAACCTAGGGAACGCGTCACCGTGGAACATATCTTTTTCCCCTTCGAACTATCCGAACTTTTCGAACATAGTAACTATGTTTGATATCAAAAATGCCTCTGAATGTTCAGCAATACATATAGGTGAAATTTTCTTATGCAAACATTTTCATCTAATACTAATGTTTCTCAAACACAACCAGATGCATTCAAAATATAGAAATTTCAAGATTTAAAGAAAGAGCATTCACATTCAAAATTTAAAAAAAAATGCATTATGACAAAAATATCAAAGAAGATAGTATGTTTGTAAAATGGAAAATAGTAAACACACCGACTTGGCAATTCATCCAGTATAGATGGAGAAACCCCCTTCTGCTTGATTAGCAAAGCTACTGCTTCTCGCAATACCTCTTGAGGAGCTTTTAATTCTTTACTTCTGCTGCAAGCATCCCCTCAGCAACAGTCACATGACAAGAATTCATGACATCTAATAATGCAGAAACAGAAACATTGTTTTTAGAAACCCCATTTCTCAATTTCTCCACTGAACTCTCCCTATATCCATGGATGAATGGTCTTTCATTTTATCAATAAATCTGAAGTTCTTTCTATGGAAAAAGAAAACAGCGTCTTCCGTTATTGGGAAACAAATATGGGATCCCTGTTTAATTACCCTCGCTTTCCTGCTCATATCCAACCAACCAAGTTTTTTCAACGCATCCTTTGCTAGCTTTGCAGAAAATTTGTCAACTTGCAATATCCACCTGTTGTTTCTATGTATAGTTTCACCTTTCTTCTGCTTTTGGTCATCCTCACACTTTGTGCCAAGTTTAGAGAAAAGAAAGGACATATTTATTGGTGAGATGAATGATTCGGGACATTTACCTTTACTTTTATTTTTGTCGTTTTCACCGCTTGCATTGGAAATTGTACACGCGGGAAAGTGTTTATCTGAATCTTTTTCATTTGTAGCATTGGTTTTACAAATTCTAACTTGCTGTGCAGTATCATCATTTCTATTTAACCAGGGGCCTTGCTCTGAAAATATCAATAAGCGCAAGTCTAATTTAAAGGTCTCATTAAACTTTGTTCCAAAAGCATAGCATGAACATCCTCCACCAATAATGACCAATTCATTCCCAACCACATTGGCAGTACTGCGTACTAGAAGATAATCACTTATGGACGAAATAGATACACGCCTCCAAACCAGAAGCTCAAGATCCAACAAAGCAAATTGTTGAAATTGCCCGTCAAAGGACATCCACCAATTACAGCAAGATAATTGTCAAAAACAACCATCGAATGAGAAAATTTTGGGCCAGGTTTTCTGCCAATTGTTTCCACCTCATTCCAGAAACACGTTTCAACATCAAAAGTATATAGATCCCCAAGAATCCTACTTCCATCATATCCACCAAATAAATAAATTTTTGTTCCTCTTACGGCTAAAGAATGGGAATGACGAGCACAAGGAATTTCACCCTTAGCTTCAACCTGTTTCCACTCCATTATATTTGTGTCTAGTACATGCATATCCCCATAAATGGTGAAACCATGAATCCCACCAAATACATATATACATGAACCAACCACCGCAGCAGCATGTCGATGCCTGCATATAGATAAACAAACTAATATTTAAATATAACAGTAGTACTAGAAACAAATCAATTCATTAATATTAGTCTTTAGACCATTCAATGTTTCAAACCCAAGTTTTAGATTTCATTTTAAAAAGCAATGTTAAAGGGCATTCCAGCAGATAAAATTACCAAGAAATTGTCTGGCAGACTGCAGAAGTCATTAATGTCAGTCATTTCCTTATATAATGAACAAAATTTAAAAAAGCATTTCAAACACCTTGGACCAACCATAGTAACATTCCATTTACACAGCATGGAAAAACTGTAAGTGCTTTTCAATTACACTGGGTTAAAGTTGGAAAATTTGGCAAAACGCAGCAAATAAAATAGGGACATATTTGAAAAAATTAGGACGCAAAATACACATGTAATTGAAAATTCAACTTTTTTCGAATTTCGCCCAGGTTTGATGGGGAAATTTCCGGGTCTGATCATTGTGCAATGTGGTGGCTTAGAACAGCACGAGAAAACCATTGGCTTGCAAATACCCAAAAAATTTACCGAGTAATGCTTCTATGGGACCAACATTACACCACATACAGAAAACAAAGGAAATATACATCACCACAGCCAAGCAGTGATGCATATTATACAAAACATGAAATAATGCTGATATTATATTACAATTGCTTCAAACCTATGCAATGATTAACAAAAGCATGTGCTGTTAATTCAAAAGCATAGGATTAGGACATGCACGTAAAAAGATCAAATGTATACCACAAATATTGTGATGAAACTGTGGGCAGTACTAGGTGTCTAGACTCCACATCATCAAATATGTGTCAGTCCTAACAGCAATGGCAATCATCACAAGCTCTGTGAAACACTTATCTAAACTAGGATAAACTTAAAGAATTACCTTGGAGGTAGAACTTCACCACTGAACTCAACCATATGCCATTTCAATTCAGTTACGTGAAGAAACCATACTTCACTCAAAATTCTTGTTGGGTCTTCCCGGCCACCAATTATGTAAAGATGCTGTCCCACAAACAAAGCCGTATGACCCATTCTAGGATTTGGTGGATCTTTTACATTTAAAGTCTTCAAATTACCACTTTCAGTATCCAGAAGCAAGGAATCATTCTGTCGTGAATGACGCCCTCTACCCCCATAGCCACCAAAAATAATCAATGACTTGGAACTTGTGAAATATTCAACACATGTTGAGTGACCCCATCGAAATAGTTTCTCAAGTGGCTCGCCAACAATTCTCATTTTGATAGCCATGGGCCTGCACCCAGAAGACATGCGTGACTCTGTGCAAGAGCAGTCTAGAAGTTAATTGAAAAGTCTTTCAACAAGTTGAACATGTTTACAAAGATAACTATCTCTGAAAATCAGGAATACTAAATTGAAAATTTACTAGACTTCCTAGCACTGCACAGTAAAGAATAGAGAAACAAGGAAACCCAAAATACAAACAAATCCCTTAGCTAAAAACTGGTAATGTATTCCTCCGCCACTTGGACTATGATGATTGTGTAACTAGCATTCTCACAGTTTAAAAAGACATAAAGCAGAGCCCAAGCCAAAGAGCAATTAAAACTAGATTAAGAATTTGAGAGATTTATAGAAAGAAACAGTTTTAGGCCTGCTTTACAGAACATGCAACGTGAGAGTATCATGCTTGCTAACTCAACGAAATAGACATACAGGCTTAAAATTACATGCAAAATGCCCAATTAAGACTGCAGTAATTAAATGTAAAGAATTCAACTCGTACCTAATCTAATGGCTTACCAGAGCTTTGATCCTGATTCAATGATGTCGGCAGACCATATTCATGGAATTCTGATATATTATTTTGAGGTCGGCTAACTAAAGGATTGCAGGTAGCATTATGACCTCCATCTTCAATTGCAAACACCTTAGAAGATGTGCCTTTTTCATTATAATGAAAAGCATTGCAGTTGGGAACTGCTATGTCACTACCATTATCATCATAACAAGCCATAGTTGTTTCTAGCTTAATTATTAATAACAGAATAGTGAGCTGCCTGTGTTCAAGCTCTGCAACACTACTATGTTCCTCGAATAATTTTTCAGCTCTCATTGCCATTCAATATTTTTGCTGCTGTGTGTTTTCCTTTAACACGCCGATGAGCATTTTCTTGCAGCTTGCAAGAATGCTCTTTGACGGATGGAAACTTACCAATCTACAACATCAACAATATAACATTAACAAAAGTAGACAAGTAATGATAAGAATCATTTGTTACAGAGTTAGACAAAAAGTATTACTACACAGACACAATTACTTTTAAAAGGAATAATCATTGAGATTAAAATACAAATAGATGTCATGGTAAAGTCAAACATAGATCAATACTAATTTTACAAATAACCTTTAAAATAAGAGTATTAGAGGTCCAATGTTTAAAAAATAGTATTAGAGGTCCAATGTTTATATATACAGACTCTCTAGTCCAAATTCCATTGAGTATGAACCCTGTGCAATGAAATAAATCACAATATCGTATATAACGCATCCCAATAACTCCACACTGCTATAAAATGGAAAATAATGTCAGTCGGAAAACTTTAAATGCATCCTACAAAAGCCCAAGTACTAAGATCTGCTACTAATGCTGTTTTACAAGTCACATAGTTGTCTCCAGTAATATTCTTCCATCCAACCAATATTAGGTTTGAAATAAAACAGAAATGAGCTTATCCTTTGGGAAGCTTTCTCATTCCCAAAAATGTCTGGGATGCCTAGCAGACTCAACTGAATTTTTGATGGAATCCACCTTGACTTACAAGTCCTAGACACTGAATTGAAACTTGTTACCATGGTTTATAACTGTTTGTAGCTTCTTACATATAGAAGTTGTTGAATATAGGAACTGCATTGAAGTTGATTGCCTTAAAACTTGGAATTAGCTTCAGTCATTGCAGGTCGGGATTGAATTGCTGACCATGTGGTTTACTGGTGAATCTTGGGGTCAACATGTAGCTTGGAATTTAAATAATTAGAAAATATGGTGAAGAATTACCACAGGAGTGGAGGCGTTGACAAGAATAGCATTAAATTGAAGCATTGCCCTGGGAGTAAAGCAAACAAGACAATGGAAGAGTTGAAAAAATGATAAGGATAAAACACAAGATAATACCATGAGTGGAAGAGAATGTAACTGTTCTTTCATGTAATATTTTGTATAGGTTGAGATGAAGACTAGTCATAGTCAAAAGACTAAGGACCATGGGAGCAGTTGAGAAAGGAGCACTGAAAATACATAGTAGAGAGAGACAGAAAGAAAATATATTGTCAACAAATGACCAAATATAGGTCAACGGGACTCGAGGATGGACCAGAAAATTGGACCTGCAAGCATGTGTAAGCTGATGTGATCTCTAGAAGTTAGCCTTCGTAAAAAAACTGGAATTCGTGAGAGAGACGGCTTGGAGACATCGAAAATCATGACCTTAGTTTTATTAAAGTTGACCACAAGTAGTCGAAGATCACAGAAACAAGCAAGGGCATCAAGTTGTCACTATAAGCCATCGATAGAGTGTGAGAGGAGTAAAGGTTTTGAAGTGTGGATGGAGTGCAAATCAGATTTGAAAAACCCTTTAAATGAAGCTAGCATCAACCAACTCTTTCCTTTGACCAGCTTCTCCATAACTTCTAGGCTCACTAGCCATAGATTGTTGGGAATGTTTCAACTTTGCATGTCATTGCACAAGGTCTATTGTTTATTGGTTCGATTGTGCAGTAACCATTGCACAATGGTTTGGCATGCACACAAGCGTATGGGTGCTTGAGCATTATGGTATAAGCTATGGAGGTGCGGAGACATAATGTGAATTGTGCAGAACTAGGCGTGGGATCAGTGTCCAGTGAGAGTTACTTTATGGTGCACACCAGAGTTGTGCAACATTGGTTAGCGACGGGTTCAGATAGCAACTGCTATGAGTGGGCAAGCATCTTTCAGTTGAACTAGAGATGCCAACTACATGGTAATGATGATTAGGAGGCGGTTAGAGGGAATCTTCTGATTCTCTGTCAGACTAATCATTGGGTTGTTCTAAAGCATGTGCATGCTTTGAGCATGCTGATTCCTAGGAGCTAATTAGAGAAAGAGGTTGGACAGCTATTTTGAATTGTTACTTATCTATAAATTCATAGCCGGGTTTAGGACAAGATAGAGCCAGAAGAATGTGTTTAACACACATGAGATTGCAGAAACAATCTGAGTTTGCGAGTTAGTGCACTGAGCACGTTATGTGCCAAATACTGTAGGGTATTGTAAGTTAGTATTGTAGTTGCACAAAAGGATTGTGCATGGACTACTGAAGTGCTATGAACAGTCCTGTAATTTGTTGTATTGTTGGGTTACATTATGTGCAATAAGAAAGATCTTTGTTAGTTGGGTTTTTTACCCAAAGGGTTTTCCCAAGATAAAACTTGTGTCTATCTTGTGCTCTTATTTTTCTAATTGTGCTGATTTAACAATTTCTCTTTTCTGCATAAAGATCTAGTTTAGTTTCTTGGTTGGGTTTGCGCAGACTGTGTAATTAATAATCTTAGGCCTGATTTTCCCAACATTTGGTATCAAAGCTGGTTTGGGTTCTGTCAAATCTGAAGAAACTTTGAGAGAAAATCTTGAAAAGTTGTGTTGACTGAGGTGTGTGGATCTTGCACAAGGATTAGAAATGGCTGGAAGCGCCAGAATAGAGATTGAGAAATTCAATGGGCAACATTTTGAGCTATGGAAACTCAAAATGGAAGATCTCTTGATAGACAAAGATCAGTGGGTTATTATAATCATCAGGAGGATATTTACAGATAGTTCATCCACACCACTTGGGTGAACCCTCATGGTGGGTTACACCCGAAGATGGCTTTTATGCAAAGCACTTCTTGGAGTTGAGTGACGGACTTATTATCTGTCCTCAATATACCCTTCGCCATTGGATGCATGCTCTTCGCATCCCCCGGGTCAGTTCAAAGTGGGTTCTCATAGGCTTCGGAGTGAGACGAACCACTAGATCGATTGGTCAAACAAGACTTGCCAGCTATGCAGTCTTTAGGAGGTCGAGACGGAAGCACACTTCATCTTCCGTTGTCCCATCTACTATGAGATTAGGGGAGGTTCCATTGTCTTTTCAAAGGGACCCGTGCACTTACTGACTTTTTCAGATATGTCAATTAGAAGTGCTCGGACTTTATACATGCAGGAGCTCTTAGGCTTCGGGATCACACTATTCAGACACTTAATAGAGCAGACTCTCCCAGAGGATCACTTCCTTCTTTTGGCTCTACCCTCGGAGAGAGGCACTAAGCACCAGATCGATACCAGTACAGCGTCACACTCCAAATCAATACGGTTCAGGGGGTCCATATTTAACCCCGATATCTCCCAGGCACTATTATACCAGCCTCGCGGAGGAAGACTAGATCCACAATGCCCTTGAGACATACTACTTTCGACAGACAACAACACAGGGAGAGGTCTCGTCATCTCACCCCCTCTTCCTCTTCTTCGGATCATCACACTATTCTGAGTTTTTTGGTCGGCCTCGGATGTTAGGAGAGATGGGTTTACCATTCCCGGATAGACAATCTCCATTGCTTCACCTAGGTCTACTTCCTTCTCTTCTACTTCCCTTCTCTTGCTTTGTACTTCTTTTGGAAACCTTTTGGTTTCCTGCTTTGTATGGACACATTTGTACTGGCAAGATACCTTTGACCTACTTTTGCGGTCATCCGTTCAACATTAATATAATTATCTTATCTTCTCTTATGACTAAGACGGCACCTGGGGGGTTGAAGAAAGAGGCATGGGATAAAGTTGATAGGAAAGCAAGAAGTTCTATTCGGTTGTGTATATCATATTCAATATTGTTAAATGTATTTCTAGAAGAGACTGCAAAGGATCTCTCGGATAAGCCGGGAAAGTTATACCAGGCTAAATCTTTGGTTATCAAACTATTTCTACGAAGAAGGATGTAATCCTTGAGAATGAAGGATGGCGACGTGGTCTCGTGAGCACATGAATGCCTTCAACACTTTCCTGAGTCAATTATTGTTTGTTGACATCAAGATAGATGATGAGGATAGATGTATTGCACTTTTATGTTCTTTGTCAAGCTCTTGGAATAATCTAGTGATGGCGATCACTAGCACTTCGACCAAGTTCAATATGGATGAGATTGTCTCAGCCTTATTGTTAGAAGAGGTAAGGTGCAAATCTGCTGAAGATCACCAAGGTGATGTGTTGCTGGTGCGTGGTAAAGCACAGGAAAAAGGCAAGAGGAAGACGGGAAAATGCGTGAATTATAGGTGTAAGTTGAAAACTCCAAATAAATATTCTTTGAAGAAGTCTTAGAACTGCGACAAGTCAAGAACTTTAAGAAGGATTGAAAGGTGAAGGTGGACAAGTAAACCACCTTATAGTAACTCCTTTGGTGAAAATTCCACTAATGATGGTGGTGACGCATACTTAGCAACTCTAAGTGCACAATCATGAAATGAAACATGGTTAATCGACTTTGATGCATCCTCCACATGACTTCTCGCGGACATTAGTTATGCAAATATGAGAAGTATGACGGAGGCAATGTCTTTCTAGGAGATGACTCCACTCACCAAATGTGGGTCAAAGAAGAGTTTAAATAAGTTCATATATGGTAGGATCAAGACTTTACCGATGTGATGCACATTCTAGGTCTCGTAAGAAATCTAATTTTAGAATTCTCTTTTAGATTTCTAAAAATAGAATTTTGCACTTAACCAAAAAAATCTCCTAAAAACCAAAAACACGACTAAAAATGAGTCTAATAATAACTAATCATGGGCTCATATTAGCATCATACTCAACAAGGAGGACAACACCATTGCGTAAACAGATGGATAGCTATAACCACCTCATACAAAATCCGGTCGTCATCTAAATGGGTATGTTGTCGAAGAAACTCCTCCAACTCATCAATGTAAATGTTGAATAGGGTCGGAGAGAGAGGACACCCTTGCTTGACTCAATAGGACTCTTCACAAAGTTAGAGAAAGTATGAGAAATACGAAACTTCCCAAAGAACTATCTCATGAAGCCTTTAAGCGACAATAATCAAAGAATCTAGAATGTTGATATCTCTCAACTTCTAGAAAAGCAGTGTCTCAAAACCAAGTCAAAGGCCTTTCTAAAGTCAACAAAACAACAAAAGAACTTAGGAGGCCCATGATGAGATTCCTCAATAATATCTTGGAGTGTAAAGATGTAGTCAATGGTATAGTCCCTCCTAAAGCCAGTCTTCCCCTAGCTCTAATATTATTCCTTTCTAAATACTCCAACATCTACATGTCCAATATCATGACATAAAATTTGGCAAATGTATGCCCAATCATAATGGTCATGTAGTTGTCAGGGATACAGAGATTTCCATGTTTACGAATATAGTGAATGATGTGTTGGGACCATGACTAAGGAAAACCGAACACATCACCTCATTAAAAATGTGGCACACATTAAAGAGCATGGTGAGGAACACACCATATTTGATAAATTCGGCTTGGAGACCTTATGCTACTTTCCAATGGACAACTTTGAAATAGCTCTCTTAACGAATGGAAGAGGATGGCAACAAAGATGGGGCGTGGATGTAGGATGGTCTAGATTCTCATTGAGGGAACTAGCATAAGAGACCTATATGTCGGGGTGATCTCGAAAAATAGGGTTCTTCTCGAGAGGAGTATGCCAAAAGGTCTTAGGTGAGTGGTGGAGATTAGAAGAACGAGTGTAAGCCGTCTGGATGTAAGAACCTCCCATTTCTTACGTTAGAGAAGACAACGGTACTACCTACGAGGAGTGGCTATGAAGGGAGGTTCATGGGCTAGGGAAAACCAAAGTCTCCAATGAAGGGATTTACACTCATCATCATACTTTGGTTTATGGGGCAAGATCCATGGCAGTAAAGAGATCTAGAGTGATGATGGGCAAGGGCAACATCATAGAGGGTTTGACGTAAGAATTCGTATATGGAGTTAGTGGTGAGAAGAGGGAGGGAGTAAAACCCAAACATGAAAGGTAAGAAACGAGCATGGTCAACGATGTAGTCATCATCAAAATTGATTTTGGTATCTCTGATGTTGGGGGCGAGGTGGCGAGCGAGGAAGCAAGTTAGGAGATCCAATGCGGGGGGTGAACATCAAGATGGCATGGTCAGCTAGGGGGAGTTGAGGAGAAATAAGGAATCCACATGTGGTAGATGAGGGATCTGCTAGTGAGAATAGTCAGCGACACTCGTGCCACCGCCATGGGGAAAACAAGTGAATCTACCATTGTCGAGGAAGCAAGGAAACTTGTTTAAAACGTGGAGGCTCTAAGATTCACCCAACTGAAGGTGTCACCGTAATTGTAGAATTCATGTCAACAAAGGCTCTCTAAAGGCCAAACTCCTCTAGATCTAACTCATCAAGACAACTCATATTGTGCAAGGTCGTGAATAAGTGTTTGGAGGTTCCTCATACGGGATTAAAATCACCTAAAAGAACGATATTATCGATAGTGGAGTACAAAGAGATCTTTGGATAGAGGTCAAGGTACGGGTCCCTATCAATGTGGATGATGAATGGAGATATGGCACGGTGGAAGTTGCATACAGCTATGAAGACATCCCAAAGAGAGGAAAAATAAGGACTCGAATGGGCACGATGTAAATTTTGGCTTAAGAAAGACACTAAAATGGCAAAATGGTTCCATTCATTCCGTTATTTACGAGAAGTGGTGTTCTATTCACGACAATTTTCACAATTAGTAACCTAGGGAATTGGTCGAGCTATGCGTCTATGCACCAACCACAATAGATGGTGAATCGTTTCATAGAAGGACATGGCTAGCAATACGATTTGGATCATACATTGGGAGTGCTGATGGATCGCATTTGCATACACTTAAATGTCCACCACTAGAGTGTTTTAAGTCAAAGGAAACTACTCAATACCTTACCATGAGTGTTTCCCAAAGGTTTCATAAGGCTTTGTCGAAGGTTTTTATCCTTCCGAGAAAGATTTACTAGAGAATAACCATAGATTGTCTAAGAGTTCTCCAAAGAAAAAGTTCTTTGAAACATTTGTTAATTTCTCTAAAGGGTTCACAAGGGGGTTCCCAAAGGCCTCCCCATGGGAAATTTTGAATGTTAACCCAATATGTAATAACACGTTCAAATATATCAAAGCAATGTAAGAGTAATTGTGTCGATGTGAGATGTAATGATGCCCTAAATAGTAGATCCCCCACGTATCACAATTCTTTGTATGGGCCACATTGGTGTCAATATCTGACCTCCCATTCACTTTTGTTGTTATAATTGAAGTGAGGCAAAATATGAATGTAGAGAGTCCATCCAATAGACTCCCACAAGACAAGTACTCACAATCATACAAAGTGATCTCTACACAATTCTTTTGCCAAAGAACATAAAAGTATATTACAATTATATTTGTGTTAGAAAATATTACATAGAGACTTGTCTTCTACCACCAAAATGCGTCTCGAAGACATATACTTCTCTCAAAGACTAGTACTCAACCCATAGACCAGTACTCAATGCTACTAGTCTCAAAGACTTGCATTTCAGTGTTTTTAGTATTATATATTGTACTCTTGAGTCTTGACCCTCAATATGAGGAGATATTAATGATAAATATCAATATAATTAATCTTACCTTTTGTTGACATCTAATATCTTTACTTTAAAATGATAGAAATGCTTTCTAGGCTACATTAGTTTGTATAATAATGTTTTCTCTAAAATTTATGCACACACATAAGCTAGGTGATTCATAGTACATCCTTGTCTTTATCAGCCATGTAGGGAAATCAAACCTCAAGCAACCAATAGCATTTCCTGCACTTTGTTAGGAAAAAGCTTTTCAACAATATTTTTCGTGTTGTTGCCAAGTCCATTGTTTGTTGATATAAATGGGGAGCACGAACTGAGGACTTGATAACACCATCACACAAACAGTGTTTGTGTGAGTGTTTAAGTGAAGAATCACTTATGATCTCTAGAGGGGCAACATAAGCTTTGAGGGAGCACAGAAACCATAAATCCAAAAATAGACGAAAACTGAAGTTCTGACAATTTTAGCAAACCTAGATCCAAAAATAGACAAAAAAATGATGTTTTGACAATTTTGGAAATTTTCTGCCATAATCTCTAAGTCTGAAACTCAGATCTAAACTGGAATCTGAAATCAAATAGTTTTGAATCTGCTGTGGTGTTTGAAATCAGAAAATGATACTATGAAACTTACATTCTGAAAACTGCACAGACAAACTATGATACTGCTGAAAGCTGATTTTTTTGTTGCAACTGCAAAAGGAAATGAAGTTTCACATTTCTGAAAATACATTAAACAGTAGATATCAGAAAAAATGACTTCCCTAAGAGGATATGGCTGTCGACTTAGGCCGAATCCATGACAGTATAATTGCTGCCTTCACCCAGAACAATCCTAAAATGCATGCACAAGATGTACTTTCTTCCAAACATGTCCTTCTCTAGCACCAACAGCCAAGTTATAACTAATTATCCACACTGGCTCTTTTTTTTTTAATGTAAAATTAATTTGTTTTCTTACAAACAAGTAAATTTAATAAACTAAAACCCAAATGGGCCCACATGGCTAGGTTGAATGGACCATAAAAATTGTATTAGTGTACTCACAAGATTAACTTTAAAAAGCAAATCTTAGTGGACCCTGCTAACAGAAGCACATAGTTACAAGGGTTAATAACAGTCCCCCTTCTGTGAATTGCTTTGACCCAAAGCAATATGAGGGTTGGAATTTGTACTTCTTGAAGTTTCTTCAAATCTTGGTGGTACTGCCTCTTAGATCGAATGGCCAAAGAAAATAATCCAGTAGATTCTTGCTAAGGTAGGTAATTCTCCAACTTTAACCCGCAACGTAGGAGTTTCTTGCATTATCACCAACAATAGCAGATCGTAATGACTCCAAAAAGACAAAAAAATCTACAAATAAATTTGATTGCCTTTTGAAACAATACCTGTAAATTTTGCAGCACTCCAAAACAATTCTATCGAATAACAACATTGGTCACGTGGGCTAGACCACAACATTCGAGAGATGTCGCTATTATGCCATAGTCCCTTTATCATTGCCTCATTTTCTCCCTTAGTTCACACATTGTACCCATCATGTCTACTTGTCCCATTATGTCCACTTGTTTACACTCATGCATACTATTATGATGAATCCACGTTTTCAGTCATCTTGAATCTTCATCATTACCTCCATTTATTCTCCGACTTCCACTCAAATTGTTTTACACTCTTTGAATTTAAGTTTCCCCAAGGCTAACGCCATCACCCATAAGCAATGGTGTCGAGTTTGATTTCTAACATGGCCGACGCCATCGCTTGTGTTATGTCCACTTGTTTACACCCATGCATACTATCATCCCCGCTTTCAATAGTCTTGCATCTTCATCATTACCTCCATTTATTCCCCGACTTCCACTCATATTGTTTTCCACTCTTTGACCTGAAGTTTGCCCAAGGCTGACTCCATCACCCATAAGCAATGGTGTCGAGTTTTATTTCTAACATGGTCAACGTCTATCGCCTGGTAATCACATTAGGTATATATACTTGACCACTCTTGTTGTTTATCATCATCATTCATTGTCACTTGCACACTATGCATTTTCACATTAGCTCGCACTTATTTGTTGGATTTGAGGTTTTGAAGCTTGCCCTCCTGCATTTGGGTCACCATAGTAAGTTAAGGCTAGAGGTCTTCTTGTTCAGCTTTCCTTTTCCACCCATAGCAAGTCTCTCCCAAAGTGTCGTTGTCTCCCGAGGAGGATCATGCATCAACAGTCACATTTTGGGTAACTACTTATAAACCCCTTTGTCCTTAATCTTGATTAACTGAAATTGGACTATATGCAAGGAAATAAAGCAACCCTAGCTAATCTAAATGGGGGGACTAAAACGCTGTAAATAAACTAAAGCAATATGCAATAAATGTAAATAAATTATTCTAAATAGAAATGAAACCCTAATGTGCAAGAGAAAGGGAAGAAATGACTTAGCTGATAAGAGGAGACTGTCGCAGGTAGTCACAGATCTGGAAGTGGAACTCGGCGGTGCGAGCGAACACTAACGGGGCACTACGAAGGGCAGATCGGGGCTGTTTGAGATGACATAGGTGCCTGGGAGTGTACTAGGGCACCCCGGGTCACCCTAGTCCGCAAACCGGGCGCTCAAAGCAGCGTGGATGCTCAAAACCCTAATTTGATATGGTCGCTAAGTGTCTCTGAATACTCCTGTCTATCATGTTGGATCCGTCGGATGTACTATAGAGTGACTCGAAATGCAAGGAGAAATACCCAAACCCTAGAAAAATAAAAGATGCATATGAATGGGTTGGCTGACCTCAGCCACCAAACCAGTGGACTTATCATTGAGCGTTGCACTACATTTCGGACCCGGATGTAGTTCTAGTGCGTGTGTGCATGTTGTGCCCTAAGTGCTCTCATGTCATTTGTACTTTGTGAAGTAGCGAGCAATAGTAGCTATAACAAATGTAAATAGAATGTGTGCATGGAATAGAATAGAATCCCTCCCCTATGTAGTGTGTGTGATGCAGATCTTCCTAGCCTTGATGTATGGTGTTATGTGGATGCAATGGATGCAGCCCTAATGGAGTGATAGATAGTAGTGACGCTAGGACCCTCATTATGGTCTTATAAGCTTTATATTTATAGGGCTCTCAAGTCTAATTTCGTAATTAATCCCGACAAGGCCGACTGAGAAAAAGATAAACATGACCAACAAAGAAGAAGTGACCCAAAAAGGAGCGAAATGGGATTTCGATAGACCGGGCGCCAAGTACAAGCCGGGGCGCACCGAATTAGGGCTAGAATGTCGGGAAGTTGCGAAATAGGCGGATAAGTACTAGAAAATACACGGGAACTACAAAATAAAATATAAAATAAAGATGGCCAAAAGGTGGGATTAATTAGTACTTTAACCACTTGAGAACCTTCTAAATAGTAGTATAAGACCGGGCCAAATTATGTGTAAAGTGCATAATTTTGTGTCTACAAATCTTGTGTTTATTATTGTGTGGATGGTTGATCATTTATTGTTATAGATTAGGGTAGATGTATGTTTGTTTTGATCTATTTCTTTGTCTTATTATGTTATGCCCCTAGGCTTTATCCATCTCTTGATCGACTCGTATTCTTAATCTTAGTAGGATACCTATCTTTATCTTAGATATAGGCCTTGGAAACATATAGCTATCATAGGGTTAGGGTTATTATCCTCTAGAATTACGACACTAGTGCTCATTGAGCACCTTCATATCTACATCTTGTGTACATGTCTAGATTTGATTCCCACCATTTGAAAACCCAAGCATGAATCCATCTTAACCCATCATACACTCTGGTGAACTCTGAAGTGAATCTTACTTTTCCCTAGGTTAGGTCAAATCAGCTCTACCTTTTAATTTTTCTTGCTTTCCGATCGTGTGAATTTTCTCCTAGAGTTGATCATGCCTACGCATAATTCCTTGACCTTACACCATCGGCCCCTATCTGCAAACACTTACACGGAAAATCCTATTTGGTTATCTTTGCTTTCTCGCACTATTCTACCCTGAAGCCATCAACCCCTGTGCAATCTCTCTGCATGGCCGATCTCATCCAAACATCTTCCCCTAAACCTCTTTAACCTTAGAAAACTTCGTAATGGAATACTTATTTGGTGGTTCCAATGACTCTTTTCCACACAGTTTCTTTATAATGAAAATAACGTTGAAACTAATGTTTTGCTCGAGTTAGTCCCTCATTAAGTTGATTGTTTAGCCATAGGAGTTTCTAACACTAAGAAGTCAAAACCACCGTCTCATGCAATATTCACACCAAATCTAGCATTCGTAATCCTATTTTTGACTCAAATAACCAAGCGAGAACATGAAGATATTCGTAAGTTTGATTATCCCCTACCATGGAAAAAAATCTTTAATTCCCCGAATTCATAGGAGAGTCGCCCGACATATTGCAAAAATGCATCAAAGATTATCTTTCTAGCAAGTCGGATTCAAATATTAATCATATTGAGCCTCCTCGCAAATGAAGCAAATGTTGATCCAAGTCGACAATACTATCCCTCCTTCCACCAATGATCCTACTCAATTCATTATACAACTTATATATCATTTAAGTCAACAACAAAGCACGATAGCCAACCAATTCTTGTAAGTACAAAACAACTTGGCTCAATTTATTAGTCGAACATAAACAGTCTCTTGGGGCACGGCAAACCACGGTCAACCCCCTTCCCTCCTAGTTGTTATCAATGGGGAACCTATCGCCCAACTTCGCATTCATAATAAGGTGTTTCGGCCATTCAATGAGAGCCTCTCGCTACATACATTGCTTCCATGGATCTTGGAGGAATCACACCTTCCATCTCTTACAATGGTTCTATCGACCCTTCCCCTCACATCAAATACTTTGGTAACCTTTACAAGGATTGGGTTAAAGTCAACTCCTATGCCGCCACCAAGCTCTTGGCCAAGACACTTACAAGAGATGCTTTGGATTGGTATTATACCCTTCCTAGGCCAACTCTATTGTTGAACTTGAAAGCTTGGTGACCGCCTTAGTCAATGAATTCCAATACCACGATCTCCCTAAAAACAACATCAACGCTTTCACCAAGTATTAGAAGACCTTATCCACTAAGGTTGAACACAATATGCCTGATGCAAGTATATTTCAGCTATTCCTTAAATCCCTTGAACCGCGTCGTCAATACAAGGTGAGATCCTTCTCTCCTACCACATTGAGAGAAGTGTTTGATTAAGCAAAACGCTAAGATTACATCATGAAGGAATTCAAGAAACCTACCCCTAAGTAACAACAACCTAAGAATATCCAAGTTTTCATGCATCCTATAAACAAGAATGCCACTAACAACAGAGTCGCAAACACTCTTCCTCAAAGCACTTTCTAATAAGATAATAAATAACATTGATCATTCTCGCTTCTAAGCCACGAGTCAACTCTCAAACACACTCTTCTTCCCATGTTGATTGTCACCAACCTCTGTCTAAGGATGAATTGAGATGTCATCTACATTGACCATTCACCATGGTTGTACACCCTTCTCAACCCCTTCTATATACCAAATTCCTTCGAACTCGTTTCAGATTAGTGAACTAGTACTATAAAAAAATAAGTAACTCCAAATATGCGAGGGTTTAAGGTATCTCGAGATGGGATGACGTTGAATACGGGCGCAAATGAGAGATCCTCCTCTGCAGCGAGCTAGATAACATGCAAATCAAAAGAACTCAACACGAAAATGGATTAGTAGATAGATGAGTGGGTTGTCTGACGAAGTCAGTCCTAAAAAGTGAAAACTTCCTAGGATGCATGTCAACCTACGTTTTTTGATAAAGATAAGATACAATATTGACAAATTGGATGTAGCAGAATCTGAAATAAAAAAAAACCTAAAATGCAACAAAGATGATAAAATGCAGATCTGATATAAACAAAGTAAGCCAAACTGGGCAGGTCAACGACGACCCAAAACTGCGAGGGCCCAATCGATGGTGAATGGATCAGATGAACTGAAACAGTGACAGAAAATGCAAATTTGGAGGCCCTAAATGCAAATCTGGAACTAATGATGTGCTGAGATGCAAAGCTAGAACCGCAAGAGATCTAGAACAAGATCTAATAGAAAGGATGCAAGAAAATTATCAAATCAAATGATGAATGCAATAAAAACAGATCCCATCGACGGCGACCGAGATGAGTCAAAGAGCAATTAGGGACTTGATAAAATAGATCTAAGATGACAGAAAGGGCAGAATGATAAGATCGAAGGCTAAGTGGTTGTGGAATCAAAGAGATGGTGACTAGGGACCTGAATGATAGAGAGACCAACAAAATGAAAGTTGGGTCGATGGCAACCAAACGTGGTCGACAACGATCGGGGGTGATCTAGGGTTGGCTGAAAATGGATGGATTGAAACAAAGAACTGCAGATGAAAGACGAAGGACTGTGAAGGCGAGACAAAGCTCCTGATGATAGTTGAACCTACACAAGATCTTGGTGAAGAAAATGGTGAGAAAATTGCAACAAAGGACCTAAGCATGCAAGGATGAAAAAGATCTCCAAATATCCCAAAGGACACAAGATTTCCAAAAGAACTTCAAGATGGTTGTGGCAACTGTAAAAGAGATCAACAAATGACAGTAAGATCACAAGAAAGCTTGATGACTCCAAAATTGCATCCCGAGAAAAGGAGGGGTAAGGGCGGCTTTATAGGGTTGAAGGTGACCCGAATGGGTCGCCATCGATCTCGGGATTCGCCCATTTGGGCGGTGGAATGATGACGAGATAGACACAAAGAGCCCATCGAGGCGGGATTAGGGTTTTGAAGGATTAGGATGAATTAGGGTTTCTTAGGATGAGTAAATGGGTAGGTGAAGGGTAAAAATATTAAATAAAGGCCATGGAGAGGTGAAATCATTAAATGATGGCCTAGAAAGGATAAAATGGAAGATTTAGGAAGAGGAAATAAATTAAATGGGTGTTTAGAATTAACTAAACATGATTAGGGATGATTAATGGATGAATAATGATGGGAAATAATGATAGGTGGGATAAATTGAATTTAGGAGGGTTAATGGAAGAGAGGTATGTATGCGAGAAAAAGACTACATAGAGCGAACATGGGGTGAGGCGTAGCGATACCAAAAATTGGTGTCCGCACCTTCCTCAATGGCATGATGAAAGCAAATTTTGTTGGTGACATGCTAATTGGGGGCATTCTTACGAAAATTGTCATGCCCTTTGATTATGAAGCCATTACTCAGAGAGGTTAGATGAGGCTATTAAGGCACGTGATAAAGCCCAATAGCGTGATCAACACAAAAGGTTCATCAAGCCAATGAATGTCTTAAAGACTATAAAGATCAACTCCGTGATCACTCTAAAGCTAACCAACCTGATCTTGGTCCTCAAAACACTAACAATGTTTACACATAATACCCATCCACTAATTCATCTACAGAGAACACATTCAACATACAAGGTGTCAAGCATGTTATTGCTTGTATCGAACCAACGTATCTTACTTTTGCTCAAACCAGAGCTTACAGAACTATTTATTCATGTTCTCCAAACCAAACATCCCATGAACAAACCAAACATCCGTGATTCCATGGTCCATATAAACGCCATCGTACCTTGTACAAATTTTCATGCACGACCAATCCCATATGTGGTTTCGGTATCCTCTTGGCTTGTTCGCAATTTAGATGGACCACCTCCCACCTTACGAGATACTCCATGACGCTCTCCCGCCCATCTTCTACCGGTAAGCAAGATCTACACGAATTATCAAAGACGAAATTTACAAGCGGTTCATCAACACACATGGATCTACCCTCCGGAGGGTTTGCACCCCAAGATGGCTTTCTATGTTGCACATTTCCTTATGATCAATGATGGGCTTATTAGCCGGCCCACATATATATCCCGACACTGGTTGCAAGCACTCTGCATACCCCTAGGCCAGTTCAGAGTGGGCTCTCATAGGCTTCGGGTTGAGGACCACCAGTTAGACCGCTCGGAGAGGATTTGCCAGCTTTGTTCTCTCTAGGAGATCGAGACGAAGGAACACTTCATTTTCAGGTGCCCTATCTACTATGAGATCAGAGGGAGATTTCATTGCCTTTTCAGAGAGCATCCGTCTTTTGCGGCTTTCTTTAGGTATCGTGATCAGTGGTGTCTTGCCCTTTATCTACAGGAGGCTCTCAGACTTCAGAATGAGTCCCTTCAATCCCCTCCCAAACAAGTTGTTACTCAACAGATCACATCTTTCTTTACGGTGCTCCCACCGGAGAGGGGCACTAAGCGGCACCTTGACACTAGTATGGACTCTCAGACCAGATCCGTCAGGACCCGGGATGCCACCTCCTGTCCAGGGGCTTTCATATTCGCATTCGGTTAGAGCCCCCCCGGGGACCACAACAACCAGGAGGATACAGAGGACTCGTATTGCTCGCCCTTCTCCCAGACACCAACATTCCAAACCCTCCACGGTCTCGCAATTACTACACGACACAGAATTTCGCCATCTACTTACACTCGGCCTCGGTTCTTTAGGTGACAGCGTCGGAGTTGGGGCTCTTCTTTAGCTCCCCCCATCTGCACTCTTGTAGCCATTGTGGCCCTTGCTCCTCATTCTTATTTCATTTCTCTTTTCTCTTTTCTTATTGTTCGGTTGACCCTTTCGGGTCTCCCTACTTGCTCTTTTAGCATTGTACTGTGCAATCCCATTGACCTACTTTTGTGGTCTTTTATTGCACATTAATATAATTATCTTATCTTATCTTCGATACCATCGCCCTCTGTACATATTTATTTGCACGGCCGATCTCGTCTGTGGTTTCAACATCCTCTTTAGACATCTTTGGACACCATGGACCCCTCGTATTTTTAAACGGTCGATCCCATTTGATCTCACTTATTATGTTCCCGACATCATCAAACCCAATAAATATTCCTCTACCCTAGTCAATCCCATAGAAATATCGGGAAAAAATCAAAATCTAGAACCCTCTGCGCAAACCCCACTCCTTCAAAACCTATTGATTTATACCCGGTGTTACGGGGATGCGTCCCGAGGTTTACACCACGTCTCAACGCCTGGGACGCGTTTGTGGACTTAGGGACGAGGACAGGACGTTTCCCTGCCGTCCCCATTTTCCCAAAGAAAAGGAGGGCGCCCCGAGACGCCCCTTAAAAAAAGGAACGCACCGGGACATCACGGTGCAAACAGAGTTTAGGGACTTCGTTGGGGACGTCGTGACGTCCCCGGGACGTAGGGGACGTCACGACGTCCCCAACGACTTTCACGCCATGCTAAAGCAAAAACAGCTCGTAGTTTATTATTTTTATGTTTTTTTAATTTTATTTTTTAACTTTTAATGCTTTCTAATTAAAAGCAACATGACCTAACCCTAAAAGCAACAAAAAAACTTATAAAAAGAGCATTTCACACTCATTCTAATCACACCAAGCAAGAGCAAAAAAGAGAAGGAAAGAGCAAGAGTAAAAAAAGAGAAGGAAAGAGCAAGGAGCAAAGTGCAAAGAGCAAGAGCAAGGAGGAAGAGCAAGAGCAAGAGGTATGTACATACATTACTAATTTACTACCATTCTTTGTTTTTTTTTTAAATTTCCAAATCGCCAAAACTTGCTTTTTCCTCGCTAAAACTTGTTTTTTCCAAACCTATTATGCTCGTGCTCGGACTAACCGTCCCACCTACCAACTTGGTTGCAACCTGCTTATTCAAATGTTGACTTCACATATTAACAAATGCGTAAGTTTTTTTTTTTTTTTAAATGTGTTCATTGTTTTTTTTTTTTTAAATGTATTCATTGCTATTTTTTTCTAAATGTATTCATTGTTTTATTGTATTGTATAGCTATATTGTTTTCTATTTTAATTATTGCAGCTTCAAAATGAGTTCTGATATTGATTATCAAGCTGAATATGAGGTTGAAATGGGTGTGCAAGGAGAAGGAACACAATCAGAAACACCTAATACTGCTACTAGTTCACAAGGGAGTGTGGACAAGTTCGATTACCCCTTCGAAATGTTGAAAAAGTATGCTAGGGGGGCTTTTGATAAGAAAGAACCTTTGAAACAATTTGGTCAAATTATGCAGGGTCTTAGATCAAACATTTCAGGGGGCACTAAAATATGGAAATGCAACATTTGCTCATTATCTTGGTCAGGCAGCATTACTAGGTTGAATACATATTTATTGCACATTGCGGGGAAAGGTGTAGGCATGTGTGGACAACTATCACTTGAAAAGAGGGCAGAAATGGTAAGGATGTATAATGGAGATATGGTGGAAAAGGTTCCAGAAGTTCGTGGCCGTCATGTTAGTGGCCCTGCAACCCTTCTAGTTACGTGAGAATTAATACTAGTTGTGTTACATGTGCATCTTATGAGGTGTCTGAATTGGATGCTTTTGGTAGTAGTAGGGGGAAGAGGAAGGTTGTGGCCTCCAATCCAGTTATTAAAATGTATGATACAAAGGCTAGAGAAGAGGCTGATGATGCCATTGGAAAATTCTTTTTTGCTACTGGCATTCCATTTCATGTTGCTCGCTCTCCTTATTTCAAGGAGGTTGTGGCTAAGATAGCCAAAGCAGGTGTGAGTTATGTGCCCCCAGGAGACACGAAGTTGAGAACCACAATCTTGGATAGGAACTATTCCAAGGTTAATTTACTAATGGAGGAAATGAGGTGCACATGGGTCTCTCACGGTTGCAGCATCATCATGGATGGGTGGACAGATATCAGACACCACCCACTCATAAATATCATTGTTTCATGCAGAGAGGGTCCTTACTTTTTTAGGGCAGTTGATTGTTCAGGGAAGAAGAAGGATGCAGAGTTCCAATTCACCATTTTGCGAGATGCTATTGAGGAGGTTGGCCCTGCCAACGTTGTGCAAGTTATTACAGATGCAGCATATGTGTGCAGGGCAGTAGGTAAGGTTGTCGAGGCTTATTACCGACATATATATTGGACCCCATGTTGTGTGCATGCCATGAACAATGCACTAAAAGATATTGGAAAAATTGATTGGGTCAAAAATGTAGTGGCTGATGCTAGAGATGTGCAGATGTTCATCTGCAACCACCATACGTCATTGGCACTCTTCGTAGCTTTTCGAGGAAGGAATTCCTCAAGCCAATGGACACACGTTTTGCATCATATTTTATTTTGTTGGATAGGATGGTTGAGTTGCAAGAATCATTACAATGTATGGTCATGACATCAAAGTGGTCTAGGTGGGATGGGTCGAAGACAGAGCAGGGGAAGAAGGTGAAAGCAATTGTGGTGAATGAAACATTTTGGATAGATGTGAGTTATATCACATCCATAATATCTCTAGTTTTCAGTGTGATAAAATATGGGGATTCTGAGAGCCCTAGCCTTGGTGAGATATACAAATGTATTGATAGTATGCTTGGTCGATGAAGGTTGTTGTTTGAGCAAGGGACCCCACCTTGGAGTTCTACCATCACCATATTCATCCCATCATTGAGCGGAGATGGAAGAAGTTGAACACATAGTTGCATATGCACTAAATCTGAAGCGGTATGTTGAGAGGCCTGGCAGTGTTCTCCCAATAGATGATGAGGAGGTGAGGAAGGGTTTCTTGAAAGCCCTCGAAAAAATGTATAATGCAGAGGATGCTTCACGAGTCAGAACTGATTGGCTCAAGTTCACTTATTTGGATGGCTACAAAAAATCATCAAAGATAGACAAAACCACATTGGCACAGGAGAGTCCAGTTGGTGGCGATTGTATGGACATGCAGGATTACTACGTACACTTGTTATTCGTCTTCTTTCTCAAGTTTCTAGTTCTTTTGCTTCTAAGAGGAATTGGTCAACATATGGGTGGATCCACTCTCTTAAGAGGAACAGACTTACCTCTAAGAGAGCAGAGAAACTTGTTGTACATAGTGCCTCGTGTCTCATGGATCGCAAGACACCTACGTACAAGGAGAGCCCAGCATTGTGGTGGGATGTGGATCCTGAGGATGCAAGGCAGGTTGATGAAGATCAAGAGCAGCGAGGATTGGTTGATATCTCCTTTGCAGATGCAGATGACGTTGATACAGATACTCCTAGTGAGGAGGAGCGGTTCACAATTGTTCCTTCGGAGGGCTCTGATAGTGATTTTTGAGTTGTACTTGTCACTTGTCATTTTGGTTATGTAATGTCATTTTGGTTATGAGACATGACATAATATTTCATAGCATATGTAATGTGGGTGTAGTTGTACTCTTCTCATGTTGATTATTGAAGAGTAAGACTAAGACTTGTTTTTAATTTTCAGCTTTACTATTTACTATTTAGTCTTTCATTGTCATGTTGAAGTTTTGAACATTGAATATAATATATATAGCTGTAGCATTTTGGGCCTTGGCTTATGTGATGAATAACTGGATTAATCATTAATGGTTTCAATCTTCAAACTTTAAATTTTAAGTCTTAGTTTATTGAATTATTCATGTTATATTTGTAAAATTATTAAATTATATATAATTTTATATATTTTTATTAGCCGTCCCCGTAGTCCCGAAATTTTCAAAAAAATTGTCATCCCGAAACCCCGTCCCTGCGCCCTACCGTCCGGAGTCTTAGGTAACTATGCTTATACCCCCAAGTTCAAATCTGCTCCATAGTCCAACTCTAAAGCCTGGACCTCTTTGTAAAACTCTTTAGACTCTCAAGTCAAATTCCATTTTTGAACTCATGCATGCTTCACAAAAACATCGTGAGCATCTTATGTTAGCCCTCTTCGCTATGCTCTTCCACCCACTTTGGGCCAAGAACCTACCCTACATGATTCATATGAGAGCATCTTATGTCAATGTGGAGAGCTATCCATTTCTACTAACCTTTCTATTGACTATTCTTTTTGCATATGTTTCCCTCTCAACTCCATGATTCCTAATGAGCTTCTCTTTCACACAGACGACCCTTCCCTCTTTATTTCAGTCCAAATTGCCCTTACTACCGTTAAAAGAACCCTCATAGACAAAGGTTTTCGTACTTGTGTCGCTTCCCTAAATTTCATCAAGCGACTTGACTATTCTATTGACAATCTCAAATCCACTAAGAGCACATGTCAAGGATATGACTGTCAATAGATGTCCCATATGGGCTGCATTTGTCTCCCTATCACTGTGCCTCCTCGTACCGTCCACGTCAAAGTCATCATGTTCAATTTCCCCTTGTCTTATAATAACCTCTTAGGTCGATCGTGGACCCATCGGATGCGCGCAATCATGTCATCCGCCTACCAATGCATTATGCTCGCACATCTAGGGGCTATTTATAAAGTACAAGGTGACATTAATCCTTGGAACTTCAACCTCATTCAACAACATGGGACATTCAAGATTCCTACTTTAGAAGAGCTTCCTACTATTCCATTTGACAAATATCAATGCTTTAACTATCATGTGGACTCTCTTCGTGGTTATAGTTGTCATCCCTAGGTTGTGGATCATACTCGACCCAACCTTCTTAACGTCATTATCTCACAATTACCTTTTCTACGACCTGATTCTTGCAAGAAGGATGTCGATTGAATCCCTATTAATATTACTCTTACTCGCACCAAGTGCCCTCCCGTTGGACATTTGGTTCAGCTTGAGACTATCATCAACTTGTGTCTTATTGATGTTACTACATCTGATTATGACAACGGTTATACCCTAGATGACCCCTTCCTAGCAAGCTATGTCCAAGATAAAAATGTGGAAACTCTGTGGTATCAAGAATTGTTATAATCCCACCTTACTCATAGTATTAACACTATCGTTTTCTTCACAAAATAGAACTCCTGATTTTGAGCCCAAACAAGATGATCTCATGAATGATGAGGATGATTGCTCTGAATTTAGCTCTAAGCACAAGCTCGTGAACTAAACTATTTTGATTAGCAAACCCGATGCCTAAGCCACAACATGCTCCCTCAATTAGCCCTTGTACTCCCGCAACACATCTTTTGACATCTCTTCCTTATTTTCCGCCTTTTACCTCTCCACATGTTATTACGACTCTACCCTCCACGAGATCGCCTTCGACTCTTCTTCCCATTATGGCCCCTAGCCCTCTTGTGGCTATACCATTTTGCACATGGCATGAAGCTCCTAGTCATGATGTTTCAGATTGTAGAGCCTACCGATGACATATGAAGAAACTCGAAGCAAAAGTTGGGTGAGATCAACAAAAGAAAGCTACTCAACCTTCCACTTTTACACCACTTTGTTTCTCTCATCACGATTTTTTCTATCATACAGATGATACTTGTTGGGTTATCTCTTCCAAGCGCTAACCTCAAGAACTTTCTCCTCATACACCTAAGCAACGGGCCCGATCTCCTCCATCACAACCTCAACCTTCCATGCCACCACCTAGGTCTATCTACTCTTTCCTCCTCAAAGAACTTATCTCTCAGAGATCCCCCACCTCTATCACCTGTGGTCCCTTTGCTCTTCCCGCTCCCCTACATCGCTTTCTCTTGGCACCTGACAATGGTGCATGCCTAACTCGATGTGGCCGCAATGGTGGAAGAGATACTACTAGCCCCGTTCTCTTGCCCCTCTCTCGGCATGGTGTCGAAGATACTCGGGAAGGGTGGTGGAACTACATTGGTCGACGCCCAAACTACAACAAAATGCTATCAATTGGGTGTGTCTCCACCCACCACAAATAATGTCATGTAATCTCCGAAATACCCTCTACAATAATCGTTGTCGGTCAATTCAGCCACTAATCCACAATCCCCCTATACGGCTCCCATACTACCCGATCTTTTGTAACATTAATCAAGGACCTATATCCAACAAAGCAGCCCTCACTATTGGACCTTTCTCCCACTGTCATATCCTCGGGGCATCTTCTACTACCCTGTAGCATTGTCCTCGTTGGTCCGTACATAGGGAAGCTTTCATAAATCCAAGTTGTCAAAAGAATAATAGGTCCCATGACCCTATGTTGCCTCACACAAATATTGAGAGGTCATGCACTAGCCGCACCCAAGTGGCACTCCCAAACTAAACTAAATCCCTAACTCCAAGGCATCCCTACAAGCCGAATCACAAATAACAACACTACTCCATATGCCTCAGTGACAAAAGATTTTAGCCATAACCATATCAATGCTCGCCTTTTGGATATCTAAAATATGTGCAAACACGACACTCACCCTAATGAATCTAAAAATCAAAATGCTCCCAAACCCACCTAGAACTTGACCCGATCTACATTTTTATGTCTTTTGGACAAATTTTGTTAGCTAAATTTATCCGACACACATTTTTCCATTTTTCTCCTAATTACCCATTCCCAATTTAAAAATAAAACCTATCACAGGATTCACATTGTCACGTGCCCGTCTCAACCACCACGTTCGTCATCTCGTACTCTTGTCATCGTCACTAAAATCACTCGAATTCTCTCAATCTCAATTAGCAAAGTGACAAATGAATTCCTCCCATCGCTATTGATAACAATTCTTATACCTAATTTCGACGAGATCTCTAACAACTTTCATATATTTCAAACGACAAACCCTAAAAACATTTCGTAAATTGTGCCATAATCGTGGCGATAAACTAGTCATTTTGACATATTAAACATACCTCTACAAATTTTTGCTAAAAATTCTTTTTCTTATATTACTTCGCATAGGTATATTTCATTTGGTGGTGCTCATCATCTCCTTACAACACTTTATCACCTTCCCTTCAACATTTACTTTCGATTTCAAACATTGAATAGATCTTTTCCCAAAGACGATCATGTGTTTCACTATTGTGACATGCATTGATCTTCAATTGAGGCATATGTATACACCTCATTTTTAAGCTTGTTAATCATTTCTCTTGTGCAAGGATTTGTTGATGCATTTTACTCTCGAGTGGGTGCCTCAAGAGGCCTGTCGAGATTGGGGTGTTATCAAACTTGGTCACAAGGGCTAAGGCCACATCATTTGAGAGATGTAGCTATTATGTCATAGTTCCCTTATCCTTGCCTCATTTCCTCCTTTTGTCCACACATTGTACCCATCATGTCTACTTGCCCCATTATGTCCACTAGTTTACACTCATGCATGTTATTATCCCTGCTTCCGATCATTTTGCTTCTTCGTCATTACTTTCATTTACTCTTGGGCTTTCACCTCATAGTGTTTTGAACTCTTTGACCTTAGGTTCCCCAAGGCCGACGCCATCGCCCATGGGCAATCGCGTCAAGTATATATACTTAACCACTCTTGTTGTTTATCATTATCATTCATTATCACTTGCACATTGTGCATTAGCTCGCACTTATTTGTTAGACTTGAGGTTTTGGAGCTTGCCCTCGCATTTGGGTCACCACGGTGAGTCGGGACTGGAGGTCTTCTTGTTAAGCTTTCCCCTTCTCCACCCATAACATTTCTCTCTTGGTGGTGTTGTCTCTAAAAAAACATGCATTGGCGGTCACACTGTAGGTAAATATTTCTAACCCCCTTTGTCCTTTATCTTGTGCTTATTTTTGTGTGGACGACTGATCATTCATTGCTATAAATAAGAATAGATGTATGTTTGTTTTGATCTATTTCTTTGTCTTATTATGTTATGCCCCTTGGCTTTATCCATCACTTGATCTACTCTTATTTTGAATCCTAGTGTTGGAAATATTGTCATTGATGTCAAAGGAGTGACTGAACTTATGAATGGAAGTTTGTCAAAAAGTAACGAAAATGTCAGAAAGTAAAGAAAATAACCAGCAATGTTTAGAGCCATGATAAAAGAAGTTTAAGTATATGGAAAGGACCACATTTGCATAAGAAAATCAGCGATATGATAGAGATGTGAACAACAATCAATAGAAGGGAGATATCAGTGTATATTGAAGGATATAATCTGTAATATGTTGCAGAAAAAGATCAGCATTCATCACGGACAAATCAATTGTTTCTAATCAGCATTAGGCAAAGTTCTATTGAAGGGAAATAAGTGTATGAACAGAAGACAAACAGTCAACAATCAGCAAAGAAAAAATAGCAGTCGTGATAAAAAAAAATGGCACAACTCCCAAGGACCTGCAATTTGCCTTTGGATCCACAATTTGGCCTTGGAAAGCCCCACGATCTTTGCATGGAGGGTGGCGCTAGCATTTGAGGAGGCAACATTAATTGTTTGTATAGTTATTTAATTAATAAGAAGCATTTAATATAGTTATGGCCGACATATGTATTTGCATTGTTAAAATAAAATATGGTTAATTAAATTAAATGAAAGCGTGTGTCAGTTGGAAGAAAAGATGCCTTTTCGAAAGGGTGCAAATAGCTATATGTGGTCACTTTTTCCTACTCCCTTCTAAACCCCAAGCACACCGGCCTATCACCCAACGTAAATTGGGCGCTCACCCGAGGCGCACACGGGCGCCGAGCCCCTCTTTTATGTGAGCCTTGTAAGAATAAGTCGCCATTAATGGAGGAATGGTTGCAAAACCAGAAACACATGCATTTAATCTAATACAAAGGTAGAGAAACTAGCTCTAAGCACAAATGCACCATGATATAAACATAAACATTACAACAACATAATAGAATCAGATCTGAACCATGAACAACATGAAGAACACACTAGGGTTTGGACCATAAACATAGATATTTGGAACAGAGCATCATATATTGATTATAATCGTTTACAGTAGCCATATTACAAAAAGGGGGTCATATTAGACTGAATACATCAAGGAATGACAATCTAACCCTACAAAATGACTCTGCACAGAGAGCCCTAACTATGTTCTTCCATCTCAGCTTCTATTTCAAACACGAGCACATTCATTCATGCATAACATCATCCTTTCCAGCATCCTCTAGCATCAACATTAACCACAACAACCTCGACATCAACCTTAAAGAACCTGCCTTTTAGATCCAAATGCCTCCTTATATAGAAATCGGGACTCTCCTTCACCGCCATAACCTTATCCTTGACCGACTGGCTACATGTTAGGTGGAAACGTGATCCCGCATACTCGAGTGCTTATGCCACTTGCAAAAGCCTCCACTAATTGTAATGATCCTCCTCTAGAATATTCCTTTCATGGAATATTCTTTCCTTGAGCTCCAAGACTCCAGGATGGCACCTTATCCACTCGTCACGCCTACTCGAGCCTTCACGTGTTTTCCCTGTGATACCATATCCAATAAAACAGCTTAAGTCCTCGAACCCTATTCTACTTCGCGCGCCACCTTTTTTCTCCCGCGCACCTTTCCTTGAGTGCCTTTCTCCTTGCCTTGCCACGCGCACTCTTCCTCCGCCTCGGGACTTAGTCAATTTTCAGGGCCCAACATCACCCCACACTAAACTTGTTGTTCATCCTCGGAAACAACTTGATCTTCTATAAAGAATAAAGAATGGGAGGAAAGAATAACATGCTCCGGCTTACACCAAAGAATGAAAGAATTTTCCTACTGCTGGAGAAGGATGGGGAAGTCTTTATTCAAGCCTGCTTCAATCTTACTCCAGGACATCCACCTCATTTTGTGCTTGCTGAAATAGATCCCCTATTAATGCGCTGAATTCATCAAATGATAACTCCTCACCCTTAGCCTTCAGTGTATCAACAATATTCTCCATTTGCTTGCTAAGGTCACTCAACGCATCCATCCTTCGAGTAACCTAGGGATATAATTATTTCACTTTATTTTTAATTGAGACCCTTAGGCCTTTGATCGCCTCGGACTTCTTCTCGACCTTTGCTATTATCTTGTCCCGTTCCACCCTATTACCCTTGTTCTTCTCTTGGAACTCCTTTAGGTCCGCCTCATGGGTAGCAACCAATATACTTGCCACCATATCCCTATCTCCACAGTTGTCATAGACAACTTCGGCCATAAATGCAGTTTTAACTAAGGCAAGGAGCTCGGAGTACTGAGTTATGGTTTCCTCAATCTTAGATTTCTCCTCGGCCCTTTATCGCGCCAAAACTTCCTCTACTCGACTCGAATGCAAGCGAGTGCTTCTCCATTGTTATCAACCGTGTCAAGTCCTTCAAGAAGAGAAAGGCCGACTCATACTTTTGTGCAGGGGGCCAAATATGGGCACGCTAAAATAATGGGGTCTGAGATAGTCTTCACTTTCTTGTATGCCTCGCGCACTTTCGCCTTCTCTTTCCTTAACTCAAGCTTCAACTAAGAAATGATCAATTATTTTTCCTTGATCTCCTATCTCTCTCAATTATCTCCTTATTCTTTCCCTCCAACTCTTCCTCCAAGGCCTTGATCTTGTTATTCCTCCTTAATAACCTCGCCTATACTTACACAGATACCTTGTTGAGCGCATTACATACCTACTCATCAATTAGTCGCGAGCATCTACAATAGGATTCACCTCATTGGGATTTTGTTTCTCTATCAAGGCATCTGCATTAATCTCAAATTCAGGCTCATCAACATGGGACTTGATTGTCCATGACAACATCTTCCTTGTGCGTGTGTATACGCACTACCTCTATCAAATGATGACCAACAAAAGAGTTGGTCTGTGGGCACCGTGCTCTAGAACCGCGTGCATAGGACCTTGTTTGGATCACTAACATAGTTCATTAAGGGTCCTTGCGCCGTTGTCGTGCCTTTACCAATGTGCACACTGCTGTTGTGGGAAGCTTACACCAAACTAGGATCTCGCCCATGCTCCCATACTCCTTTCCTGCTTCCTTTGTTTCCTTCAATATTTCCTTAGCGTTGTGCTCCACCAAGTTCTGAATGATGCCTGCCACTTCCCTTTCCCACGGTGTCTTCCAAGTGTAAGTGTGGTGTCTTCTGCGCATTTGTCCCTACTTCTTCACTTCCTCCCATATTGTGAGCGCCCTCCTCATAATCATTCTGCTCTTCATCGATTCATGTATATCATGAACAAGGGGACTCTTACCTTCCTTGTGCTCTTCATCCTCCTCGGATTCATCACCCTTCATGCTTTCCGTCTCCTCAAAGTCTAAACTCTGCGCCATTTTTTTCTTCTTCTTCATTGGTGACTCCTCTAACACAAAAGACTCTTCCTTCTCGGATAACTTCTCCATAATGGGGATTTCTTTCTACGGGTGTAAGTACTTGGACAAGCGCTTAACTCCCTGCAATCTGCGGTCTTAATCTGTACATGCACTCTAAGCACCCTACTTGCTTTATGGTTTATTCTCTTTCTCTCTTCATTCCTTTCTTCATGACAGGGTCCTTTGGGATGGATACATCATCCTCGACATACGTGCCCTTCTCGAACTTGGGCCTTAGGTGTATATACACCCTTGTCGTCATTTTTCCTACAATAGGTATTGACACGGGCTTCACCATACGTACGTCATGGGAGACATACTTCTCCACATATGCGCGTTTCTTAGGGTACACCAACGTTTTGCACACCGCGCGGTACTCCTGATCTACCTCATTTAGATCAAATCTAAGTTTCTTAGCCTCCTTGAACCTGTTAACAATGCTTTGAAAATATTGTGCTATGAAGGCAAACGGTAACTTACACCATGGGATTTTTGAGCCATCTATCAAAGTGAATCTGCCTATGTAGAAGTGCTGGTATACTATGAGCTCAACCCCACCATGCACCAAGGCTGGTAATTGTTCAGGGATTCTCCATTCCACCCTAAACGCATCATGCATTCGCTTGTACCACTTCTCCAAGTGTGCCTTATGTGCAGTAGTCATTGTATCACAAGTGTATGCTTCAAACCTCTTCACGGGGGAAGGGTCCTCATCAGGGTACTCCCAGACATAGCTATTTGGCCCATCGGGAACTCTAATCTCTGAAAATACAATGGTAAGAAGGACGTTACCATACATGATCTTGTCCCAAATCACGTGTCACATTTATAATATCCTCCGTAATGAAGGTCGAGAGATTGTAGATTGTTCCCTCAGAAATCTTCCTGCAAATATTCAACCATCTCTTATTCACTTGCATCCAATGCTCTTGTTCATTTAACTTGCTCAGTAGGTGCATGGCATCTTCATGACTAGGTTGGTGATCTTGCTAATATCAAAGTAACGCAAACCCTTCTTATACTCATATTTTGCGGTTGTCTCGATCGTGTCCTTGTTGCCCAAGTCATCATCTAGCGACTCTCCCGTGCAGATAAGTCCACTGTACTTTGTGATCAAGCGTGAGTCAAGCGCATTCTCCTTCCTGCGAAGTAAAAATAGTCTTCTTGCACGCGAGACATCAACCTTTGGTATAACTTATCGAGCTTTCCAAAATATAGCAAATCATAGAGTTACAAGAGTCCAGCCTTCTCCAATGTGGTCTTTACAGAGTCATCATAAACAAGCTTATCATCTTGTGTCCTTTCTCTTGTGGGGGCAAACTAGTTCCAACGCTATTTCTTTCTCCTCGGTGCTCATCCCTATGGTCAGTAATCGCCATGTCATCTTCGCACGTGAGACACCCAATCCATCCCCAATAGAATGCCATCAGGGTACTGCATCTCCACGTACCATTCCTCATTGAAACTAGTTGATGCGACTAGTTTTCCCTTGCCCTTGCCTTTTCCCTTCTTAGGTGAAGTGTTCGATCCCTTCCTTGGTGTCATTTTTCCTCGTCAAGCCCTTATAAGTTCTTCCTCGCGTCTTGCTTCAACTTTGCTCAATCATGTGGCTTCACTCCTCTGCGAAATTCCTCCAAAACCCGTGCCCTAGCTCTACAAACCCTAACCTAGAAATCTCTCCTTCCACAAGACAACATAAACCCGTGGGAGTCCATGCACAATCTCCTCCGCTCATGCTCGTGTACTTTCCTCCACTCTGGTTCACAAATCTACTAAATATTTTGCTTCGCACGCAACTCTTCACAAATTTTTTTGCAAGGATGCCCTAGTTCGCAAGAGCTCTTCAATAAACAAACGCAAGGTAAAAGAAATAACTTACCCCGACCTTCTATTTATAGCTTTTTGCTTCTTCCCACACAAACTCCCATGCCACCTACCAACGTACAACTACATTAAAGTCGGCTTTTTCCAGCACCATCCTTCGCGATTTTTGTCTATCGTCTTTCCTCGGCGCAAACTTACGCGAAACTCCCGCAACCTTTCCAAGCACGCAAAACTTCTTTGACCATGCAAACTAAATAGCGCACACTCCTTGTGCCGAAGTATATCTACCTCTGCGTCTTTTACCAAGTTCTTGCCTCGCCTACCTCATGTTGCTTTGTGCTTTTATCCCTGTATGTAGTTTTTATAAAGCTTTTGACACCAATCATCACCCATAATCACTCGCTACACGCGTTCCTCTCGAACCCACGCGGTTTTGATTTCCTCACTTGGGCCGCCAATCCACATCACTTCCAACACTTGCTTCTTACCGCACTATTCACAGAAACTTTCCTTTGACACCTTCCACCCCACACTAAAAAGATGTGTGGTCCTCTGCGCATAAAAACCCTTTAGCTAGGAGTTGGCTACTAGCGCACAAGCGCGCCAAAACAAAAAAAAGACAAAGCAACGATGAAAGGAAACACATAGAAAGGAAAATGCATTAAGGGAAATCCTAAGCTAAATGGAAATACTACCTTATTTAAAAATGCACTGAAGATTTATTTATAGTAGGGCTTCAGCCTACTCCCATTGAAATAACCAGCAACACATTGCTCCATCCAGCGCTTGTAATTTCAAGCAGCGCTGAATCAAGTATATGAGATATCACATATGGTCCTAATCGATGCACTTTAAGCTTTCCCAGATGGCACGAAATTTTGAATCATATAATAGAACCATCTACCTAACCTCAAACTTCTTATTTTTAATATGACAATCATGTCATGCCTTCTATGGTGCTTTCTTCGTCTTTCTCGATCGCATCGAGCAATGGCTCACCTCTCATCCAACTCCATAAGTTTATCAATGTGCTCCTCTAATGTTTGTTCATCAACCAATCCTCCCGCACACGCACACGCAGGATGGTAACATGAGTTCCACGGCAGAAGAAGACCTTCTTGCGCGCCAAGTACCAATTGAAAAGGAGTGGCCTTGTTTAATCTCTTATAAGTTGTGCGATATGCCCATAATGCTGCAGAGACTTTATCATCCCAGTCCCTTCTTCCGAAATCATAAATCTTAGTCAACGTGTGGCTTAAAATCTTGTTAAAGGCTTCCGCAGTTCCATTAACCTGAGGGTGATAGGGTGTAGTTTTGTAATGGGCCACCATAAACTCTGCCAATAATATTCTAACAGCCTCATTCAAAAAATGAGTACCCCTATCACTAGTTAAACTACACGGGCATCCATACCTGCTGATTATATTCTCCCATAAGGACCTAGTTGTTGTAGCCGCAATGCAATCCTTCGTATGCACCGCTTCTGCCCACCTTGTAAGATAGTCTGTACAAGTGATAATATAGCGCATGAACATGTCTCTGCACTACTGGGAAATAGGTCCCACAAAATCGATTGCCCATTTTTCAAACGGCTCTGCGCTAACAATAGATCTTAATGGCATTTCATCTCTCTGCCTCGGCTTACAAGGCACTGGAAATGGTCACATGCCTTGCAATACTCTATACAATCCTTATAAACCATTTCCCACCAAAGACCTACCAATAGGATCTTGTGCGCGGTCACATTTCCTACATAGTGACTTCCAGAATGCCACCATGAGCTTCTTCCATGATTGTAGTACGTTCATGTTCCAATACGCACCGGCGCAAAACCTCATCTCGGCCTAGCTTGTATAGGTCTCCGCTAATCAACATATAGGGCACGACGCGTATAGCTAATTGTTTCTTCTCCAAAGCCTTCATTCCTGTGGTGCCACACCTGTTCACAAGAAAACAACAATATCCTCCAAGTCGAGGGCGCGTCTTGCCGCAATCTGAACAATTGTGCATTTGGCATTGTGTCCTCACTTCTCTATGCGTCCTCACCTGAGTTAATCCGTGATAGAAGGTCAAGTCCCAAATTGCTCTTTCCTGGTTTCACAATGACTAAGAAGTCAAATTCTTCAAATAATATGATCCTTTGAAATATGCACCCTTGCAAGACAAGCTTGTTCACCAAGTACTTTAATGTCATGTGGTCCGTGTAGAAAATAAAAGGTGTTGCTAGCAAATACTGCCTAAATTTGTGCAACTCTTATATCATCGATAATGCCTCGCGCTCCGTGGTAGTATAATTCTGTTCAACTGGAGTTAGCTTCCTACTAGCAAAACACAAGGGATGGTCAACAATCGCCTCTACAGCTATGCCAACACTTCTCCTATTGCCATACCTGACACATCAACATGTACATGAAAAGGCTCATCCCGAGAGGGGAAGCGCAAAATGGGCGCAATAGTTAGCTTATCCTTCAAAGTGTCAAAAGCCACGTGTTGCGCTTCTCCCCAATATAATCTACTCTTTGTTTCAACAACTCCTCCAACGGCATGGAGATCCTGGCATAACCCTTGAAAAAAATCATGTAGTAACTCAGATACCCTAAGAATCCACGCACGACGCTCTAACTGGTAGGATCCTCCAAGCCTAAGATAACAACTTTGGCAGGATCTACCAATAAGCCTTCCTTGCATATAATGTGACCTAGTAGTGTGCCAAAAGGAGTAACAAAGACACATTTCTTAATGTTTAGAGAGATACCTAGCTGCCTACACCTCTCAAACATCAATCTCAAACCTGTCATAGTAGTGATGTCTTAGTAATCCATATACTATTTAATCATCCGAGGAAAAACTTGCAGAGACTTGTGGATGAAGTCTTGAAATTCCCGCACCACAATACGCGAAAATAATACCACATGGCGCGCTCTTCAACCCAAAAGGCATGACCATATAAGTAAAACTTCCCCATTCAATGGTGAAAGTAGTCTTCTCTGGTCTCCTTCACAATTCTTACTCGGTGATAACCTAAGAATCCATCTGTAAAAGAATAAATCTCACCCCTGTTATACCTTCCAAGATCTCTTCAGTAAATGGGGTTGGGAAAGGATCTATGACACATGCAGCATTCAAATCTTTATAGTCTACACATATCCTTATCCTTCCATCCTTTTTGATACTAATCATCAATAGGCTCACCCATTTAGATTCCTCAATTGCTTCAATGATCCCATATTCTATCATCTTATCAATCTTCTCCTTAACCTTCATGCGCAAATTTGGGTTCATCCTATAGGGCCTCTTCTTCTTGCGTTCACCTTCCTTTAACTTAATGCACATTTCCCCTAAGGAATGATGAACTCCTTTTAATTCGTGGCATCCATGAGGGAACAAATCTTGGAAGTCACGCAGCAGCTCAACTATCCTTGAAACCTCCTACTCCGTCCAAAGTAATCCCCAACGACAAACTTCTTTTGGTTCCTCTTCTGTACCAATGTTGACTTTCTTTGTTTTCAAGGGCTCATGATAGGTGTGCACTTTCTCATCTGCTTTGTCCAATACCTCGCGCATACCTTCTGTGTGATCAACATCCAAAATTTCCACCTCCTCATCTATCAAGTACATCAACTTACCTTTTTCTTTTTCCCAACAGCGCTCAAGTTGTATTTCTTCCGCCTCTTCCTCCATAAAGCGCGCCTCTAACTCAGATTATCCTAATAAATCCAAGATTCTATCCTTAGCCATGACACTATCTCCCAAGATAAGGCGCTTGACTACCTACAACGCATCATTCACTGATGGCTTAGGAGATTGATACTCAAAAGTTTGAATAATATCCGCTGTCATCTCTTGCCAATTTCCCGTCTGACAAAGTAGCTTTGAATGAATATATCATGCGTGCACACAACCCTGCAAGGTGGAATAAAACCTATACACCCATAGTGAAGGAGGCAAGGCTTCCAGACCTACCATCTAGGCTTTCTCACACTCCTAGACATGGAATGAGGCGAGCTCCTTCCCATAATAGTTGCATATCTTAGATGGTGCATTACTTCGGAGAAACCTAACAAAGAGCGCAATTCTCACTTTGCGCCACTCTAGAAGATTATCTCGATGTGTTGCCCACCAACGTGTTGTTGTCCCACGCAAGGTATAAGTTAGCATATTCCTCCTCTCTACTTGACATGTCTACTTGGCTTCCATCGCGCGTAAAAAGACATCGTGGTTTCCTTCCCCTGTAACTTGGTAATGCCTTCCTCCGAGGGGCGAATGGCGAGTGCGCCTTGGTAACTCAAGTGATAGAGCCCTTCGGTTGTCTTCCAACCAACTCATAGGTCCCATGCGCATCTTCCCGCTTGGTTGTGTCACACTTGCAATGTTGGTTGTGTCACTCACCTGATGAGCATCTTCCCAATGAATGACTCTTTTCGATGAATGAACAACTTCAAGGTCCTTGATGGTGTGCACATATATTTTGTCCAGATCCTCTTCTCCTAAGGGTTCCACATAAGGCGCAAACCTTCCATCATCAGTGGGATAATCATGCCCTCCTTGTTCTCAAAACTAATGTACCCCTTATTGAAGTGCAAGTCAACGTTATTTGTGTAACACCAGGGGCATCCAAGTAATGTTGGGAAATTTTCTACCTCAACGAGTTCTAGAACCTCAAAATCCCTAGTAAACTTTGCCCCTTGAATGGTTATGGATGCATCCTTCAAAACCCCGATGGGCATAGCCTTTGTTCTATTAGCCATATATAACACATTTGAAGACGACTGAATGGAGGCCTTCCCATCTGATTCCATGCATCTAAGGTAAGGACATTGACTTTCATGCCTATGTCAATCAATATGTTGCTTAAAATCCATCCATAAACCACCACATTCAATGTGATTTCCTTATCATAGTCAATACTGTGAGGGGGTAGATTAACATGTAAGACTTGTCTCTTGCGCTCACCTCCAACATGTGTCACTTTTTCTCTCAGCCATTCCCCTAACAGAGGAATAATGTTCTCTTGGCGCAACATCCAACATACCTCCCTGACTTCATCCATATCCTTCTGAGGGACCTCAACACTCATTTTTTGTTCCAACTTCCGTGATTGCTCCTCAGACATTGAATCTCCCCTTGTAAACTCCTAATCACCTCCATAGTCTCTTGATAAACCTCCTTCTAATGGCTTGGATCAGGATACTTTCCATGTAATACGTCTTCTCGTGTAATGAGGGGCCTTTGATTTAGTTCTTCCCCAGTGCGCAAGGCTTCCACCCACGTAGTCACCGGGACTAGTTCTAACTCGAGGGTTATGCGCCACTCTAGGCATCATAGTGGATCAGCCCGCTTCACGCTAACCATTACCACGTCCTTGTCCTTTCTCTCTGGTTTTGGCTCATGTGTTCATACAAACTAGGGCACTCCTCATACCTATGCTTCTTCTTGCGCACCATGAGCACTGTAGTAGAGATCGGACATTCGCACTTGTAGTGTTCGGTAGATCCACAATTGTAACAAGTTCCACAGGGAACTCACTTCTACCTCCTTGACTACCACAACCTCGGAATCCTCCGCAAAAACCTCTTCCTCGATCGCCTCCATCTACGCGCCTTCATATTGACATCCTTCATTCTTCAAACCGCTCCCAATGCTGGTTTGGTGCACACCAGTTGTCAATGACATCATGGATTTGATCTATCGGGTCTGCAGTCCTTTGTATCATGGGTCGTAGAAGTACAAATCTTACAATAACAGGACACATTCCTCGCGGATCATGCATCAAACAAAGGACATCTACTTCCATCATGATCCCCATGGCAAATTCACAATCCCATCGACATAGCGTGCACCGACTTTCGAGGGTAAATATCCTTAGTGTGTCGAGTAATGTCCCCCTTTTAAAGACATTACTACCTAATTGATTCACTCTTTTATTAAGCATCAGTAACCCCTTGGTGTGTCTAGCGCAACAAGTGGGAAGTTCTAGGTAGTTTAGAATGTGCACATAGGATAGGAATTTCTTAATATTAAATTAAGAAATTAAATAAAGTGCACATGTAGTGGTTTATTAAATACTTTTTATTTAGAGGGAAAACATTAAATGTTTAAAACATTGGCATTTGCACCTCTTATTCTATAAGAAGGGGTCGCATTTCCTTGGATGAGCATGTTGATTGATCATTTGATTTCACTCCATGCTTGGAGTATTGGGATGTATGCCCATGGGATGTATGCCCTAGTTCTTGCATTGTGCTCTCTCATTTGGATCCATTATTGAAGAATATTGAAGATTCCATTGTTCTCTCTATTGTGCTCCTTTTGAAGTGTGTGTTATGCATTGTTTCTCCATTATAGGATTGGCGACTTGGTTCACGATTCCCTCTTGCTTTTACTAGAGCTAAAGCGACTTGCATGGGAGGTTGTTTGGCATGTTTTAGACATTGTTTCTCCATTATAGGATTGGCGACTTGGTTCACGATTCCCTCTTTCTTTTACTAGAGCTAAAGCGACTTGCATGGGAGGTTGTTTGGCATGTTTTAGAGTCTTTTGAGCTAGATTTGCAATCTGATCTGATTTAGCATAATTTTGTGAGTATGTGTGACCATATTTGAGGGTTTTAAGAGTAATACAAGTGCTGGAATTAATTTATGTGCAAACAGCAATTTATTTTGCCCTAGGCGACTTGCTATTTTGACTATTTTGGGAGTTTAGCTACTGTTGTTCTAATTTGGTTTGGTTCATCTTGTTCCTTGTATTTTTCCGAGTCCGGGCATATCTCATTTGCCCAAATCGGAGTAGTTTGGAGGAAGATATGAATTTTTAAAGATTGCAGCAGACTGGGGTTTGATTAATAATTGTTTTCAGCTGTGTATAATCAGATTTAAAAATCTGATTTGTCTATAAATTATTTCTGAGCAAAGGGAGTGATTTTTGGAGTGTTTGGAAGCTTGTGGAAAGGCTGAAATATTTTTATTGATTTTATTCTAACCCTAGCGACTGGGTTTGGGATTTTGAGGGCTGTTTTTGAAGGGTTACAGTGGTTCAAAAATCCAGATTGGTAGCTCGTTGGAAAGCCCTTGATTTATAGAAAATTCTGCATTTTATTTGAGGACAAAATATGGAATATTGAGCAAGTTATGAATTTTCTAAGTTTCAGTTGTTATGGTGCATTTTTAATTAATTCACTGCTGCAATTAATTTCAGATTTGAAGTGATTAATTTCCTAACTGGTTCTCCCATCTAATCCACCACCTTGGCTCACTCCAACCCCTTTTTGGGTTGTATTGAAGCTAACATTGGATTATTTGAGGTCAAACTAGGAGGGTTTAGTCCTTCTAGAATCGATTCAGCGAATTAATTTGCATATTTGGATAATATCCCAAAAGGGGATATTATAGTGTCCTCCTACTTCATTGTTCGTACACCAAAGTCCACTACGAGTTTCATGCACCAACTTCGCAGATAGTTTTTCAATTTGCCTTGCCATGACAACAATTTGTGCTTCCAAAATGGGCTTACTCGTTGTCAACACTTCTAACGGCTTCAGCAAGTAAAGCAAAGTAGCTTCCATGTCCTCGCGTGGATCCGTGAAAGTCTTATGGAAAAGCGCTCTTCTAAAAGGCGTTATCAATTCTCTAACAAACCATTAAGCATGTTGAGAGGGATGAATATCATAAGACAACTTTAACAAGAGAGTCTTAAAGCGCACATCATACTCCCACACACTCTCTATCATACCTTGTTTAATCTCCTTGAGTGCATTGATGCTCTTCTGCTCAAACTCAGGAATATGAAATTCCACCAAGAAAGCATCACACAGTGTTGTATAATCCACCGTTGTTTGATGTGGGTCATACTTTCAGTACCAGCTATGTGTGCGCCCTTACAACATAGTTAGCTTGAAACTAACTTGCCTTCCGCTATGGGGCGTTGATGCCCTTAGTGCGCCATAAGAACTCATTTGTGTATATGCTATGTAACATCCTCAACAACTTTGTAATTAGGTAAATGGAGCGACATCTCATAACACACTGTTGAGGTGGTTGAGATCCTTATCTCCGCCAGCCTGAACCTTGACCTCTTCCTATGTTGCCACCACTACCAGATCCACTGGATCCACTAGCTCCTATTCCTCCAAATCCACCAAATCCTCCTCCCATAACAAATAAAGGGCCTAAAGCAGTAATTATGCCTGCACCCCATTGTCGCGTTGAACTACACGTAAAAGCCATTTGTGACGTCCGAACCACCCACAAACGTGGTACTCAATCCTTGTGTAACCACACTTTGCCCAAATGTTGTGCCAGAAAAGATGCCTCCAAACACATGAAATGTTTTTGCTACCATAGATGAACTAAATGAAAAATTATATCTACTAGGTGCTGCTTGACCACCAATACTAATACCAACCGAGTTAACCACACTTTTCTCAGGAATTGGAAAACTAAGTGCCAGGGTTTGGTCAACAGGTTGGCTAAGATGCGCGCTTATGGCTCTCCTCCTTTCTCCATACGACGAGCTCTCACCAGAAGCCGAGGGGGTTTCTCTCTCGTGCTTGCCAAGATAGGGTAGCACAGATTGCTCAGGTTCCACATCTTCCACGCGAAACTCACATCCTTCCTAACGTCGACTCCATAAGTCCATCACTCTTCGCAACTTCACGTTGTCTCGCAGAATCCCTTTCTCACACTTCATTATACTTGAGCCGCCTCTCCTCTCTTTCCATTTCTCGCAAAGCAAGGTCCGCCATCTCTTACCACACTAATTTCATTTCCTTGCGTGCCTAGTGGGAAGTTAGCCAACCATAGGAAATGCCTCCATGCTGAGAGTGATGATCAAGATCTTAATGGCTAATGGTAAAGCACACAAAAACGATCCTCTGGCTCCCTCAAGAACTCAAACTTAGTAATCTTCGGGCAAGAATACATAGAAACCGCGTATTCCAATGTATAACTAGCCAACACTCCACTCCACCAATGATCAACGACACGAGTCCAGGTCAGATCAGCATTATGTAGCCTCTGATACTCTTATTGGGTCCAAACACGAGGTCTATAATACCATCTTCTCCTTGATACATATGTTGATAACCATTCATACAACTCTACAAAAGAATGTCTCATAAAGCTCATGATACAGGGACTCTTCTACCCATTTACATGCATCAAAATCAGATCCAAGATCGAACGTCAATGCAAACTCATCCTGCGTGCTTTTAAGCCAAGTCTCGATGTTGTCCAAGGTCAAGCGCTTTGTCATCACGCACCATTCTCACAACAGCTTCAAAAGAGGTCTCGCAATGGAACCAAGATGTCACTTTTTCCTACTCACTTCTAAACCCCAAGAGCGTCGGCCACCTATCACCCAACGTAAGGAGGTTAGCGCCTTCATATTCGAAGAGATTGGTGTCTTTTGATGAGTTGGTGTCATAAAGGGGTTGGTGCTCCAAAGAGGTTAGTAGTGCCTACAAAATTCTAATTTGGGGATTGGTGTCTCCAAAGTATGTCGGTGCCTACAAACATTTGAGAAATATATTAAGAAAGATTTTTTCCGTGGTTTTCCCAAAAGGGTTTCCACGTAAATCTGGTGTCTTCTTGCATTACTTTGTGTTGTTCTTTGATTGCTTTCAATATCTAAATTGTGAATCTAAGATTAAGTGGTTGAAAATAAAAAGAATATATTATACTGATTCATCCACCCCCTCTCAAAGATAATCATGTGCTTAACATTTGGTATCAAAGTAGGTTCCTTTAGGAACAACCTAGCCGTTGGAATGTAGATCTCAAAGACAAACATGGCTAGTCAATCAAGATTGAAGGTTTATCCACAAATAAGGCACCTTTGTTTGATGGAACGAATTATGCATTTTGGAGTATAAGGATGTGAACTTATCTAATGGCTCTTGGTTTTGATATTTGGCAATCAGTTTTAGACGGTTATACAACCCCACAAACTCCGCCAATAGATCAAGCTGAAAAGAAGGCAAGCAAAAATAATGCAAAAGCTATGAACGCAATCTTATGTGGTCTTTCGGAGACTATGTCTCAGTAAAGTCAGGCATTGTGAATCCATGAAATATATTTGGGAGAAGCTTAAGACTATCTATGAGGGTGATAATAAGGTGAGAAAAGAAAAGCTCCAAACACATAAAAGGCAGTTTGAGAGTCTAAAGATGAAGGATGAAGAAAATATTGTGGGATATCTTCTTCATGTTGATGAAATTGTTAATATCATTCAAGGGCTCGGAGAAAAAGTAGAAGAGTCTGTGATCGTCCAAAAGGTACTAAGATCCCTACCATTTAGATTTGATGTGAAGGTTTCTACGACATCGAGATTAAAGACCTAGATAGGTTGAACATGGACGAACTACATGGAATAATTACGGCATATGAAATGAGGACTAAATATGAAAAAACATCAAAGAAGGAAGAAACATTCAAATCCTCAAGAAAGAGAAAATCAAAAACTGAATCAAGTGATAGCTCAAGCAGTGAAGAAGATGAGAAGGAAATTTTGTTCATATGGAAGCTAAAGAAAGGATCCGACAAATACAAAGGTAAGTTACCGTTCAAATGTTTTAATTGTGGAGAAATTGGTCATTTTGCAACTAATTGTCCAAAAAAAAGAAAATAGCAATGATGAGGAAAGCAAACCTAAGTTCAAGAAAGGATTCAAGTAAAACAAAGAAATAAAAGATTTGGAAACCAAAAGAAAAGCTTATACTCCAAGAGAGGTAACAACTCATCCGAAGAAAGCGAGGTGACTCGATAGCAATAATGAGTAAATATTGAAGAACTTATTTGTGCTTTAGGAGAGATAAAAGCACTCAAAAAGAAGAATAAAAAACAAAAGCTACAACTCCAGAAATATGAAGAAGAGAATCAAATTTCCGAGGCAAGGATATCACAAAGTCTTGAAGAGACAGAAAATAATCATTGATCTGAAAACCCAAATCAAAGAAGCAAAAAGAATTGAGGAAGATTTAAGAAGTCAGCTAAAGACAAAAGAAGAAGATTGTGAGAAGCGTGAGTCTGAGATCGTTGCTTTGAGAAAGGACTTAGAAAAGGCAAATGCCAAATTGACGAACCTAAGATTTGAAAAGAGCACTGAGGTTCTAGATGAGATTCTAGAGAGTCAAAGGTCACATGTCAGTTCTTGGCTATGGAGAAAACTAGAGAAGGCTTCAATGTCTACCGAGCTCCCAAAGAAGACAAGTGCAAAAAGGCCAAGAGCCATGCAAAAATTCTGAAGGGACCCACAAAGAATGAAAGCAAAAAGAAAGAGGACATCACAAAGACCAACACTGTCCACAAAGAAGGCAATGGAGAGAATAATTCCAAGAGATCATTTATTCCAAGACATATGAATATGACCAGGTTTGGAAGTTCCTTCCATGGTTATTGTTTTTATTGCAATCTCTTTGGTCATAAGAAGATAGATTGTAGAAAGTGAATGAAAGATAATGAAGCTAGGAGAAAAATCAAAGGTGCCCATGGAGTTTTGAATAGAAACTACAATTCATTTGCTCCCTTATCATACTATAATGAGGATGTTATTGTCTGTTATAATTGCAACAATTATGGACATATAACACATTTTTGTAGAAGTGTGTTTGAATCCTCTAGACAAGATCAAAAGACAAGATCTTCAGATATAAAGAAAAAGGAACCTACAAAGATCTGGAAAAAGAATAAAGAGGAAGTTGGGCAAGATAAAGAAAAGTCCATACTTGTACAAATGACATTTCATGCATGAGATGAAGGGCAACAATGGTACATTAATAGTGGATGCTCAAGACATATGACTAGTGATAAAAGTAAGTTTATCTCATTGAAGAAAGTAAGTGAAGGTACTATGAAGTTTGGTGATAATGCCACGGAAAAGATAGTAGGAAAAGGTACACTTAGCCTAGACAATGGAAAAACAAAAACAGAAAATGTTTTATATGTTGAAGGATTAAAGCATAATCTTTTAAGTGTAAGCCAAATGTGTGATGTGTGATCAAGGACGCACACTTAAGTTTTATGCTCAAGGATATGAAATCAAAAAAGCAGACACGAGAATTAGTTGCAGACGCCCACATAACCACAAACAATCTATAAGTGCTTAGAGATGTGAAATGAGAGAAATTTTGGTCAAGTCAAATTGAAGAAAGTTGGCTATGGCATAAAAGGATGGGTCATATAAACTTTGATAACCTTGTAAAAATCAGTAACAAACAAGTTGTGAGAGACATGCCGAAGATAACAAAACCTTCAAGCACTCTTTGCAAGCAATGCCAACATGGAAAGCAAACAAGAGAAAGATTCAGAATGAAAGAACATTCAACCACCAAGCCACTAGAGTTGGTTCATACGAATCTTTGCGGACCCACCAGAACACAAAGCATACAAGGTGAGAGTTATTTCATGTTCCTCATTGATGACTATACCAGAACGACGGGGGTTGCATTTTTAAAAGAAAAATCTGAAGCATTTGGGAAGTTAAACGTTTAAAGCTTTAGTTGAAAATGAAACTGGGTTGAAGATCAGATCGAGGAGGTGAATTCACTTGAATGAATTCATTGAATTTTGTGGAGAATATGGAAAAAAAGACACTACTCAACTGCAAGAACTCCACAACAAAATGGAGTGGTAGAAAGGAAAAATCAAACTGTCCAAGAAATGGCTACAACAATGTTAAATGATTCTAAGTTATCGACGGGTTATGGAGAGGAGTGGTTAGTACAACAACCTATATCTTGAATAGAGGACAAATCAGAGTAAATCATGATAAAAATTTGTATGAGTTATGGAAGGGAAGACCAACCTCTGTCAAGTATTTCAAGGTGTTTGGGAGTAGATGTTTCATTAAGAGAAATGAAGAAGACTTGGGCAAATTTGATTCAAGAGTTGATGAAGGAATCTTTCTTGGTTATTCCACCAAAAGGAAAACCTATAAATGTTATAATAAAAGGTTACAAACAACTTGTAAAAAGTTGCTAATGTTAGAGTGGATGAAATCATGAACCAAAAGGCAAAAGAACCTTTAGAAATACTTGATCTCATAGAAGAAAAGGAAGAGGAAGTAGAAAAGCTAGATGAAACAGAGCGGGAGGATACGAAGGCACCATCATGATTTGTTCAAAAGAATCATTTTGAGAGTCAAATTATTGGCAACATTGATGTTGGGGTACAAACTAGGAGAAGAATTATGAGTACACCTGAGCAAGTAAATTTCTCTTTGTTATCTAAGACAAAGCCTAAGAATTTTTCAGAAGCTAGTCATGACAAGCATTGGATAAAGGAAATGGAAGAAGAGTTGGATCAGATTGAGAAGAATGAAACATGGGAACTTGTACCTAGACCCAAGGATCATAATGTAATTGACACCAAGTGGGTATTTAGGAATAAATTGAATGAAGATGGCCAAGTGACACGGAACAAAGCAAGGTTAGTTTGCAAAGGGTATGCTCAAGTGGAAGGTATTGACTTTGAAGAAACTTTTCTCTTGTTGCAAGACTAGAAGCCATCAGAATGTTTCTTGCATATGTTGTTTTCAAGGATTTCAAAGTTTATCAAATGGATGTAAAATATACTTTTCTAAATGGAAAGTTAGAAGAAGTATATATTGAACACCGTAAGGGTTCCTCCTATCAGAAAACAAAGACCATGTGTGCAAATTAAAGAAGGCATTGTATGGTTTAAAGCAAGCCCCAAAGCATGGTATTCAAGGCTTGACAAATATCTACAAGAACAAGGATTTAAAAGAGGATTTGCTAATAACCTCTACATCAAGACTAAAGGTGAAAATCAATTGATTGTTGTAGTATATGTGGATGACATCATTTTTGGAGGAGATAATGAGAAAATATCCAAAAAGTTTTCCAAAGATGTGCAAAAGGAGTTTGAAAATGTTGGGTGAGTTGTCAATTTCCCATGGTTTGCAAATATCTCAGTCTAACAAAGGAATATTTATTTCCCAAACCAAGTATGTAAAAGAGATTTTGAAGAAATTTGGAATGGAGGATTGTGCACCTGTTAGCACGCCCATGGTTACAAGGAATAAATTGAGTAATGATGATGAATCTCCAATACGATCAAACACTCTATAGATCAATGATGATTGACACTTACTATATGTAACAACATCTAGGCCAGACATTATGCAAGCAATAGGCATGGTAGCACATTTTCAAGCAACACCAAAGGAAACTCACGTGCAAGCAGTAAAAAGAATCTTCAGATATTTAAAAGGGACTTTGGATTATGGCTTATGGTATCCAAGAGGTAAATATTTCAAGTTGGTAGCATACACAGACTCAGATTGGGCAAGATGCATTGATGATAGAAAAAGTACAAGTGGAGGAGCATTCTTCCTTGGAAATCGCTTAGTATCTTGGTTGAGCAAAAAGCATAACTTTGTTTCGCTATCTACAGCAGAAGCAGAATATATAGCAGCAGTGCTATGTTGCACACAAATTATTTGGATGAAGCAGACCTTGAAGGATATCAAGGTAGAATATGATCATCCAATTTCTATATTTTGTGACAATACTAGTGCAATAAGCATCTCGAAGAATCATGTTATGCATTCAAGAAAAAAACATATTCCAATCAGATATCACTTCTTAAGAGAGCAAGTTGTAGAACAACAGTCAAATTGGAATACATCGCCACAACTGAATAGATAGCAGACATTTTCACTAAGCCTCTTCCAAAGGAAACATTTGAGTATCTACAACAGAAATTGGGAGTAATATCCTTTGCTTCCTCTCATTGAAAAACTAAGTGAAGCATTGGTTAAGGGGGAGCTAACATTGCATTATTCAAGCTCCTTGAGTATCCCTTTGCCATTGATGTCAAAGGGGGAGAATTGTAGATAGGGAGAGTTACAGAAAGGAGTTGCAAAAAAAGAAAATTCTTTGAAGAAGGTGCATTACAACAAATAGGGAGTTAAATCTTTGCAAGGTTGCCATCAATGGCAAAGGAGGAGATTGTTGGAAATATTGTCATTGTGTCAAAGGAGTGGCTTTGGACTTATGAATGGAAGTTTGTCAAAAAGCAACAGAAATGTCAGAAAGTAACAGAAATAACTAGCAGTGTTTAGAGCCACGATAAGAGAAGTTTAAGTATATGAAAAGGATCGTTTTTGCATAAGAAAGTCAGCGATATGATCGAGATGTGAACAACAATCAATAGAAGGAAGATATCAGTGTTTATTGAAGGATACAATTAGCAATATGTTACAGAAAATGATCAGCATTCACGAAGGACAAATCAATTATTTATAATCAGCATTAGGCATCGTTCTATTGAAGGTAAATAAGCGTATGAACGGAAGACAAACAATCAACAATCAGCAAAAAAAAAATAGCAGTCATGATCAAAAATGGCACAACTCCCAAAGGCTTGCAATTTCCTTTGGAGCCACAATTTGCACTTGGAAGGCCCCGCAATCTTTGCATGGATGGTGGCACTAGCATTTGAGGAGGCAACATTAATTGTTTGTATAGTTATTTAATTAATGGGAAGCATTTAATATAGTTATGGCCGACATATGTATTTGCATTGTTAAAATAAAATATGGTTAATTAAATTAAATGAAAGGGTGTGTCGGTTGGAAGAAAAGACGTCTTTTCGAAAAGGTGTGAATGGCTATATAAGGAAGATCGTTTGAGATTTATTTCAAAGCATTCAAGTTGAATATCTTAGGGCAAAGAGAAGAAGAGAGAAGAAACATAAGAGCAGATTTTTAGAGCATCATATCTAAAATTGAAAAGAAGAGTTTCCATCATTCGTTGAAACAACAACAGTTCAAAGATGGTAAGGAAATTTCAGAAGGAGGTTGACACCTTCATATTCGAAGAGATTGAACTGATCATTTGAGATTTATTTTCAAGCATTCAAGTTGAATATCTTAAGGGAAAGAGAAGAAGAGAGAAGAAGCATAAGAGCATATTTTTAGAGCAGCAGATCTAAAGTTGAAAAGAAGAGTTTCCATCATTCGTTGAGACAACAACAATTCAAAGGTGGTAAGGAAGTTTCGTAAGGAGGTTGGCACCTTCATATTCGAAGAGATTGGTGTCTCTTGATGAGTTGGAGCTTGGCGAAAAAGGGGTTGGTGCTTGAGAGGTTAGTGCCTACAAAATTATAATTTGGGGATTGGTGTCTCCAGTATGTTGGTGCCTACAAACATTTGAGAAATATATTAAGAAAGATTTTATCCGTGGTTTTTTCCCGAAAGAGTTTCCACGTAAATCTAGTGTCTTCTTACATTACTTTGTGTTGTGTTCTTTGATTGCTTTGAATATCTAAATTGTGAATCTAAAATTAATTGGTTGAAAATAAAAAGAATATATTATATTGATTCACCCCCCTAAGTATAATCTTGTGCTTAATACCTAGTAGGATACCTATCTTTATCTTAGATGTAGGCCTTGAAACCCATAACTACTATAGGGTTAGGGTTACTATCCTCTAGAATTATGACACTAGCGCTCCTTGAGCAACTTTGGTATCTACATTTTGTGTACAGGCCTAGATTTGAAACCCAACATTTGAAAACCCAAGTAGGAATCCATCTTTTCCCGTCATACAAAGTTAGCCAACTAAGTAATGTTGATTAGACCACAACCATCTTGGTACCAAATCATATTAACCAATACATAATTCAGTACACTACATAGTAATACAAAATCATTGTTCACTACAACTACATAGCAAATGATTAAAATGGATGTGATCTGCAAGACATGTTAGCATCCCTGCTGAGAGACTAATACATAGCTCAAGAACTATAAGGGAATGGGGATGAGGAAGACGACCCTATTTGTGGAGTAGCTGAAGTAAATGGTACATGTCTTGCTACATGCAATGCTTTACTAATTCGTCGTGGATGTGCTAATCAACCCGAACCCCAAAGAACCCGTTATACCAACCTTGAGCCACTTCACCTCAACTCAAAAATGATTTTACTGCTTCGTTTCTTCAAATGGCAATACTAGTATGATAAGTATTATTACAACATGTAGAAGTATAGTAAGTAGATTCTGACAAGTTGTGATCACCACCATGGTATGTGTAATGTCCCCAAATGAACATATTTGACCCAAGTTGGATTTTGGGCAAATCCAAACCCCAGAAGCAATATAATAAATTACTTATCAAATCAAACACTGCAGATCTGAATTTTATATGAGAAGTGCGACTAGGGTGGAGTGAAATACCACCACAAATCAGCCCCTAAATCTATATCATTCCACGCAAATCTGATACCACTAATTTATAAAGCCCAAATATGTATAAAAATGCAGATTTCTGATATAAACAATGCTGCAATAAATTATTTAAAACCCATGTCTGCAGCATAACTTCAAAAATTCATATCTTTTGCTAGAGAAGTCCAAATGAGCTGAAACTTTGGATCTTGGGCCACAAAAATATGAAGAATAATATTCTAAAATTAGTTTTTGCACAACAAACACAAAACCCTAATTTTTCCCTAAAAAGTAGGTCGCCCAGCACATTTAGGGCATCAAATCAGCTCCAAAAATTATGAAATTAATTTATTTTGATTCCCAAAATTCAATACAATAAGCAACAATAAATTTTAGACATGGAATGTCTCAAATACACTGCAAACCAGCCAAAAGATGGATCGCTCCAGCTAGTACAATGAACATACAACTGCTGCAATTTTATTCTTCAACAACACTGCTGAAAATAGTAGAAATCTGTGAAAGCCCAATAGAATTTCCTGAATGGAAATTCCTCTCAAACTCTTGGGGGTTTTCGTCCACAAGAGGGAAATACTAAAGGTTTTCGTCCTTAGATATTTCTATGCAAAAGCTACAAGCTTAAGACACAAATCAGAAATTATCAAGTGAATATCGAATGCCTCTCAAGCAAGTCTACTCCTTTTAAAGGAAGAAGAGACCCAAAGGAACCTCCAAAATATCCAATCAACTTGCATGATTCTTTCAATGCATTTTCCACCCTCCATTTCTTTTAGGGAGAATACAAAAGGCATTTAATAATTATTTTCTTCTCCCAAGTCGCCGCTTTTTCCCTAGAGGGAATACAAAATAGAAATGTTTTATCCTTTCTAAGTTCCCATTATTCCCCCAAGGCAAGTCGCCATTTTCCCTAGAAAATACAAATTAAATAAATGTTTTTCTTTTTATGCACTTTTCTAGGTTCTATTTTAATGTTAAGTTTATTAATTTATTATATGTGCTATTATATTTTTATTTTTTTGCACAATATAATAAAATTAATAAAACTTAAGCCACCCTTATATTTTTCCTTTGGGTCGTCGGGTTGACAAAATAGGCTAAAGGTCTTCGATGGGAAGGGGATATTACATTATGTAAGAACTTCGAGATAGATCGTATTCACAACACACCATACTTCAAGATATTTTCTTCAAAAGGTACTTCTTTATTAGGTCATTCTTCAAGAGGTTGTTTCTGAGGAATTTAATCTTCGTCAAGTCATTATTCATTAGGTCGTTTCTTCGCCTTCCATTATCATTTACAAGTTTGTCTTTAAATCTCAAGTTCACCCTCACAATAGTTGGCTTTTTGTACTTTATGTTGGTTGAGCTCCTAAACTTATGTGTGAGCTTATCATCAATATTTGCTTCACAAACCTAGTATCTTGTGTATTCAGAGGGTAAGTCAAATATGACATGGAAGGTTTAGAAGAACTCAACATAACCAAATTCTTTCGATCATCTCGAACCACCTTCTCTCACTTTATCTCCATCATTTGTGCACAATTGCAACAAGCTAAAAGATCTCATAATCTTCCACCTACCAACGGAAGTGGCCGCTACGTAAATTTGTTTCATCTTTGAAGCATTGTCACAATTCCAACACTCTACCTTTCAACTCCATTATACCTCCATAGGGGTCTTCTTCTTTGGAGTTTCGAGACTAAAGAGTCAAACAACATTGGCTCCTTTTGAAGTCAATGGCATCCCTCATACCTTTTTTTCTCTAGAGAGAAGATTCTTCTTCCAATTATAATCTACGTTTGTTACTATCAACCGGCCATTAGCCAACAATGTTCCATAACCTTCTTCTATAGTGAGATGATCACAAATTTCAATACAAATGGTTTGGTTTCACTTCACACTTTTGTTAGCATACGTTGCATAGTTCATATTTTAGGAGTGTTTGTTTTGTTTTTATCCCTTTATTTTCTCTTCCTTGGTGTATTCCATTATTCTCTCTCCTTCATCCAAATCTTCCTCCTTCAGTTTAGGGGAATGTAGTTGATTATTTCTCCTATATAATGTACACACTTCTTCATAATAAAATAAGTGTGTCTCACTTATTTTATTATGAATATTCACACAAGACCACCAAATTTCCACGCAGCTGCTTTAAGTCTTCACGTTTGCTTTCATCCACACTCACGTCTCCATGTTGGTCTCCACATAGATGACTGTCCAGTCTCCACACAGGTTGAAAGACTTTCCACACAAAGAATTTTAATACAAGCCACTCCAATTCCTCCACGCAGGTGTCAAAGCAGGTGACAAAACAAGACAAAAATGCAAGCCGTTGTTTCTCCACCACGCTTCCACCGCACTCGAGATCGAGGGGGAATTCACATCAAATAAGTTCTGGCCTTCCTAAACCAACAAGGCATTAAGCAAAGACTGATCGCTCTCCCGACATGCCCCCAAAGAAATGGCATTGTTGAGCGCCAATAACACGGTCGCACAACTGAAAGCCGGAATATCAACTCGCCAGTCCAGAGAACACCGTGAAGAAGCTCCTGAGAGCTCCGGGTTCTACTTTGCTTTGCTAAATGAGCTTCGGAATACCGGCAATCTAGCATTCGACAAGCTAGTTCGAGAAGGACTTCTTGAATACTTTCTTTTCGACGTCAGCTGCCAAGCAAAGTGAGTACGGGAAGAATTAGAAGCTGGGTACGACGCCGACTGTGACGACAAAGAAGAACGCCCTACAAAGCGTCGCCGTCTCACAGCACGCGAATATCGTGAGCATCTACGAGCAAGTAATTCTCATCAGTGAGTCAAAATTGTAATAACTCTTCAAATAAATAAATATTTTTTTTATTACGATGTCTGCTCCAAAGTTACTTCGTTCGATGCTCAGTTGCTCAAAGGGTCCAATTTTGCGGCCTGGAAGACAAAAATGAAGACAATCCTTCAGTTTGAAGGATTATGGGGAATTGTCACAGGGTCTGTGCCCATTCCACAACCCCCGATGAACTAATATAATATGAAATGGCTAGTGCTAAAGCCTTGATGCTAATAATGCTCAGTATCAGTGACGATGTGCAACCGCATGTTCGGAATGCAGAGAAAACCAAGGAGGCCTAAGACAAGTTGGCAACCATTTATGAAGCCAAAAATCAGACGAAGATACTTCATCTTCAGTCAAAGCTACACACCCTCTCTATGGGGTCAGACGAGAAAGTGGAGGAATTCTTACGTCGCGTGGTTGAGCTAAGATCGGAGTTATTAGCGCTCGGTGAAACGGTGGACGATAAACTTCTCGTCGCAATCACCTTGAGAGCACTCCCTTCTCAATTCCGAGTGTTCGTTACGACACTGAATGTGTCTAAACAAACAGTGACATTCGAAGAGCTTGTGAATTTGCTGCAACAAGAAGAGGCCATCACTTCATCCCATGAGGAGTCTCAGGATAAAGCCCTATTCTCAAAGCCTTACCATGGCCAAGAAGCGGAAGGGTCCCCCAAAGAAGCCAAATCAAGCGCAACCAAAACAACAAAGCAGAAAGATCAAAAGTCAAAGAGATGGTGTCACATTTGCAGAACCAATACTCATGACATTGATCATCATGCTTTAGCATAATAGCTTGAAACAGGGGTCTTCAAGCCATACAAGCACATCCGGGCGCGAAGATTTTCAAAAGTCCAAACAACGTCCCTACTGGAGAAAGCACAAGGGACATCTCGCAGCCCAACAAGAAGATGATGAATCTGATGAGGAGACATCAGAAGGAGCCCATTGTGGTAAGAACCTTGTACTCGTCTCTCAAACTTCTCAGCCCACAAAGAAAGTCTAGTTGATAGATTCATTTCGCAGTTGCAAGCAGGCATATGTCAGGTGACAAGAAGTTGTTTGATTCACTACATAAAGAACCAACTGGAGATCGAGTTCGGATAGCGGATGACAAAGAGTACATTGCAGAAGGAATAGGGAATGTCACCATTCCTCTGGGACCATGAAAATGTACACTTACAAAGGTGCTATATGTTTCGGCTTGACTAAGAACCTCTTATCGATTACTCACTCTTGAATCATCACCTTAAGGTAGAATTTCTTGTTCAAAATGGCATTAAATCATGCTTAATCTCCCGACAAGGTACGGTTCTTGCTAAAGCTTTTGTAAAAGATAAGTTATTTGCTTTAGATATTGTTTCATCTTCTCGCACTAGCTTTATCTCGCTTCAACAATAGAATCAACTCGCCTTATGGCATTTTAGATATGGACACTTGTTGGCCTGGGCCAGTTCATTGCACAGATGAGTTCAAAAGCAATGGTCCGTGGACTACCCAAACTGCCCGGTTCCTTGCCTATTTGCTCTAGTTTGTCTTGCAGAAAAACAACACAGAGATCCGTTTTGCCGAGCACCTTCCATGCCAAGAAGTGTCCGGAGGTAATTCATACCGATCTAAACGGCCATCATTCGCGCTTCGTTTTCGGGATACAAGTACTTCCAACCTGCTCGTGGATGACCACTCTTGCAAGATGTGGGTATATTTCCTAAAGAAGAAAAGTGAGGCTCTTCAACACTTGCAAAACTTCTATCATCATGTTGTCAAAGAGTCCAGACAACCACTTCTTCTACTCCGCTCAGATCGAGGGGGGGAATTCACATCAAAGAAGTTCTTAGCCCTCCCGAACAACAAGGCATTAAGCAAAGACTGATGCTCCCTACACGCCCCAAAGAAATGGCATTGTTGAGCGTCGTAATCACACAAATGATGGAGATGGCTCGCCGCATGCTATCAACCGCAAAGCTAGAAGAACAGCTATTGGGCTGAAGCAAGACAAACGGCTATATATCTTCTTAACAAGGCACCGACAAAGATTCTATAGAACAAAACGCCAAAAGAGGTATGGAGTGGTAAAAAGTTGTTAATTTCTCATTTGCATGAGTATTTGGTCAGACAAAGATACATGCATGTCCGGCTCGAGAAGAGAAAGAAGGTAGAGCCAAAAACACTCCCGTGTATCCTTCTCGCTACAGATACTACCTCGAAGGCGTATCATCTCATGGATCCTGAGACAAAGAAAATATACGAGAGTCGAGACGTGGTTTGTGACGAGTCATCGTTTGACTCAATAGTATCAACAGAGGATCCTCTTCCAACCACATCTCACCGATTAGTCTCCGAATCAGATAATGAGCCAGAGGAGACTACTCAGAGAAAAGAAATGCTACTAGGAGAACTATTTGTTGACCTTGGAGAACTGGAGAATGTGACTCCACATCAATCCACACGGCAACGACACAGTTCTTCTCAAAAGTAGCCAAGTTCTCATCCAAAGTGGGTACAAAGCACTATCAAGGACTCACATTTGCAATAACTCCCAGATACATCATCCGGAGTCAAAACAAGGAGTCAAACAAGAAATGAGGTAAACTTTGCACTCATGAGTTCACTGATGAATAGCTCCGAGCCAAATAATGTTCGTGAAGCACTCAGTCAACCTCAGTGGAAGGAAGCCATGGTTACAAAATATGACTCACTCATGAAAAATCAGACATGGGAACTTGTCAATCTGCATAGGAAAGAAACCCATAGGCTGCAAATGGGTTTTCAAGACAAAATATAAGCGAGATGGATCCATCGACAAACATAAAGCATGACTTGTAGAAAAAGGATATGCTCAGAAAGAGGGCATCGACTATGAAGAAACCTTTGCACCCACTACGAAGATGAAGACCATCAGAGTAGTTTGCGCACTTACAACACAGAAAGGATGGAGACTTCAGCAGATGGACGTCAAGAGTGCTTTCCTAAACGGTGATCTCGAAAGAAGAAGTATACATGACCCAACCTGAAGGATTTGTTGATGAAGAGCAGCCTAAGAAGGTATGTCGTCTCATCAAATCACTTTACGGACTAAAACAAGCTCCCAGGGCATGGTATATCAAGATCAACGATCACCTTTTGCAAAGCATGGGTTCACTCGTAGCCCCTCAGATTCGAATTTGTATATAAAGAAGGTAGGCAAAGAAATTGTCATTCTGGTTGTATATGTAGATGATCTTGTGATCACTGGCAATTCAGAAGATCAAGTTGATATTATAAAGAATGATCTCAAAAGAACCTTCGACATGACATATTTGGGGCTACTACATTATTGTCTTGGCTTGGAGATATGGCAAAAGGAGCATCACATTTTTGTCTCTCAGACAAAGTACGCCAAGACACTCCTAGAAAAGTATAGAATGTCTGACTGTAAACCTATATCCACTCCCATGGAAAAAGGCTTGCAACTTTCAAGATTCCAGGACTCACCTCAAGTAGATGCTACTCTCTACAGGCAATTTGTTGGAGGGCTCATCTATTTGACATATACTGCACTGATCTCTGCTATGCTATCAACTATCTTTCCAAGTTCATGCAGGAGCCGAAGAAATGTCATTGGAATGCAGCAAAGCATGTTTTGAGATATGTCCGAGGAACAACTGATTATGGTCTGGAATATAAGAAGAATGATCAATTCTTCTTACAGGGATACGTCGACTCGGACCACGCCGGATTTGTTGATGACAGGAAGTCAACTACAGGATATATATTTCATCTCGGATCTGGACCTATCTCGTGGATAAGCAAAAAGTAGAATGTTGTTTCTATCTCATCCACAGAGGCATAATATCGCGCCACATGAGGAGCTGTGTGCGAAGTGATATGGTTACGTCGCATTTTGGATGACCTGGGAATTCCTGAAAAACAATCAACTATTCTCGATTGCGACAATCAGAGTGTGTTGAAGCTCGTCAGCGTAATCCAGGTCTTTCATGAACAAACAAAGCATATTGAAATTGATTGTCATTTCATTCAAGAGCACATCTTGAACCATCAAATTCAGCTCCAATATTGTCCTACAGAAGCACAAGTTTGACATTCTCACTAAATCTCTTGGAAAAGTGAAATTTGAACTTTTCAGGGGTCACATTTGCAAGAATAATGTAATAAGGGGGAATGTTAGCATACGTTGCATAGTTCATATTTTAGGAGTGTTTGTTTTGTTTTTATCCCTTTATTTTCTCTTCCTTGGTGTATTCCATTATTCTCTCTCCTTCATCCAAATCTTCCTCCTTCAGTTTAGGGGAATGTAGTTGATTATTTCTCCTATATAATGTACGCACTTCTTCATAATAAAATAAGTGTGTTGAGAGTTATTCACTCCACATTCTTCTCAGGATCTATTTGATTCCTACAACTTTTTGTGCCATGAGTACAACCACGAATTTGATGCCACACCGATATGTTCCAAGAATGGTGTTAATAAGCATTCTACCTAATTCCTTCATACGAACGACAAACAATTGGCTCGTGTGACGCTCACCATGAAGAGCATCAAATCAATTACCTAATCACTTATAATAGGGGTTCCACTATGGGCTCTAGTCTTTGAGTCTTAATTTCCCTAATGTGTGCAACCATTTGCTCTCAATCATGGGTGTTCTCGTGTACTAATGTCATAGCACAAAATGCTTTCCCTAGGTCAAGAATATTCTACAAGTAGTTTATTACCTTCAGCAATAGTTGTTTACAAGACTTGTGTTGTAATCTCCTTACCCGACGCAAGTAACCAAGTCAATGTACTCGTACATTCACATGATTGTCTTTGTTCTTCACCATTATTTTCTCAACCTCTGGTCTTAATTCAACCAATCTTTCCTTCTCCATCCTTTGGTCAAGATATTGTGCTTTCTTTGTTGAGACAACATTATTGCCATAATTTCATCACTTACCACATCAATTATGTTAATATTTTCTTTTGAAGATTGCTTCAGTGATTAATGTCATTATGATTCCCTCTCCCACACCATCAACGATGAAGCCTTACATTCTAATTCATGGGGAAATCTCAAACAAAATGTCCCTATTGATTGCACTTTTAAGCACCACACGATCAATCGACCTTCGTGGTCATATCGAATATGTGCGTTGCCACTATTGTTGTTCTAACACCCATTGTTATACCTTTGGTTATGGAGCATTCTTCGTCCATCTTTCTCAACCTTTACTCTTGCTTCAACCAGATTTTTCCTTCTCCGGCCTCGGGTCAAAGTATTGTGCTTTATTTGCTTGAGACCACATAATGTCCATGACTTCATCTTCTACCATGTCAATCATGTTGACGTCTTTCGCTAGAAATTGCTGTGTGATTAGCATCATTATGGTTCTCTTTCCTACACCAATGCAAGAGCGTCCACATTCACTGCAATCCAATGTCAACCAAAAACATTTAGAGTTAGTCACATAAGACTTGCGTGACAATCCCACAAAGACCGTGCAAAACATGGCAAGCAAAACTTTATGCCGCAATATGCCGCGGAGGCTTATCTTTACCGCACGTAACTAGGAAGTCCCGCCAATGTCACAGAGCCCTATTGATGTCACACAAAGCTACAAAGTGATGCGTAACGTCTAATGATGTCACACAAAACTCTAGAGCCTAATCCCAAGCCATGAAATGCTACTTCGTGTCGCACAATGCCGCAAGCCCATACCTAACCATGTGCAATGCCATATTCAAAGATTTACACCACAAACACTTCTGACAACTACACAAGCTTGACGCTATAACATTCTTGCATACAAAAGTCGTGGAAGAGCTTGCACGATGCCGCGAAGCCTTCCATGTTGTCGCATGGCCTACAAGCCCACTTGCTTATGCCTGCCATGATGAAATCTTGCACCTACCAAAATCTCTTAACATCAATACGCTTAATGAGGAAGCACAAGTGGGCCTTGATCTGTTTTATTTGCCCAAGGACAAACCAATCAACTTGCTAAAGCTGATTCAATTAAATTCTTCATCCCATCAAAATCCCACAAATTTCCATAAATAATTAACATATAATTAATTGATGTTAATTATAGCTAATTAGTCGATATTACCACCTAATCTGAATCATACTAATCACCCCATCCACATCATCTCGCCACATCAATCCTCCACCATCTCCCACCATCAAATAAATAATTTGGTCAATTCAAAACCCTATAAATACACCCGCAACCCCCAAGATTAAGCACAATCTCGTGAGCATAGAATTACCATGCCCATTATTTCCTAGAGATCTTCATTTCAAGCTCTTAAGCCTGAAAATCCCCATCACACCTTGTACTAACACATTGTTGAATCCATCGCGCGTGGAGCATCTTACTTTGGGAGTATCTACATACCGAAAAATCAATGGGCAAATCCGCTTCATAGCCTAATTGAGGGTCACTCATGAGATAAGCATTAGACTTCATTAACATGTTTGACATTTGATTTCGATCTGATTTTGATGATTTCATTGTATACAATTTCCATAATCATAAAAATCAAAGTGTTAGTTACTCAATATCATATAGTTATGATTTCATGATATTGAGGAAGAATAATTTTTACTTACTGATTAGGGTAGTATCATAAGAGAGAACACAAATCTGCAATGTAAAGGAGACTCATCTTTAAATATTGTCTACAAGAGCAAATAGCAGAGTTCTCAAGACTTCACTCATTTTGCCACAAACTACCCAAGTCTTCCAACTCTACAGTTCACCAATACAATAGACATATATCTATATACATATATATATATATATATATATATATATATATATATATATCAAATTGAAAGATATTCACGAGGGGGCTTAAGATGGTACAACAATATTCAATAATAGTATATTAACATTTTCCATCTCTATCGGCAATGAGGAACTTAGCTCAGAGTTTAATATCCAAAAACATTATGGAAGGCTTGCTTGTTAGTTGCGTGTAAGTCAATAGAACAACGAGCAAACTAGCATACATACTCAACATAATTCGGTGGCTTGAACAATAGTGTACATTTCTCATTATATTTCATCACCTTTTAAAGAAATGCAGATCGTATGCCATAGAGGGAAGGGGTTATAGTTTGAGGTATATGAAAGAATCAATCTTTCATATCAAGATTGATGAATCATTTTGATGCAAAATGATCTAAAAGATTATACATAACTATACTCGAGGCACATAAGGCACACCCTGCCAATTTAAAGGATTTGTTCACACTAGCTCTACCCATATCTATGTTATTTCAATCAATCCCTTCAAGTTTCTATTTCAACAGTGGTAAAACATGGGTATCATCATGCAAGAAAAGTCCCAACAAGATGAAGGCTAAGTGGAATCTTCTACCAAACTCAAAATCCATTTCAAGAATAACAACACTTCCACAACTGCAGATCAGACAAGAACCTATTGTAAATTGAGTATTGACCCTGTCATAATAAGCAAACAACAGTACTGAGTAATTTCCTAAAGAAAGACTTGAATGAACGCATACAGTCTAAGATTTCTAAGACATGTCCATTTAATTCAAGGCAATATAGTTCCAATACAATTCTCAACATTGGATATCTTAGATCTATCTAGACCAGCTATCAACAACATTATATATCCCCGAGTGTAGCAGAGGGAAACGCATGTGTTAGAATTTACCAACCCTCGAATATCCTATACTCGAAATTCAAATCAGTCAATACAACCAAGATATAAGGCATCTCGACATGAACAATTAACCTCCTACTTAATCTCAAGCTACTTCTACAAATGAGGCTGGGATTAGGTTATAAGTACCTAATTAATCATAGTTGACAAAGCCTTCACTTCACATTCTCAACTAATTCTCGTGTATGTGTGGGTAAGTTACCTACTTGCGAACTACACAACTAGAACAAGATCAGTTAATACAACTCAACAAGTATAACTAAATCACTTCATAATCCCTTCTACAAATATGGGATCTATTGTCTCTATTACACTTACTATTTTACTTGGAATCTTAAAGACACAGGTATTGCTCCATGATAGTGGATTTGAACATGAATTCTAACCCACTCATTTCTTTAATTACATCATTCTTTCAATCTGTGACTAATTAGGTGCTCTAGAATAGAGTGAGGGCATCCATAGTTACAAGTGTCTAAATGGATGCATATGTAAAACAAGAAACATACGCCATTTATATGGGGGAAATAAGTGGGTTAAGTGATGTCTTAGGTTTCACACCAGCATATTTCATATCATATTCTTTTATCAGGTACCTTCTTGAGTATTACTTATATACTATAGGGATCAGAGTTTATAATCAAAAACTGCATCGAATATAAGATATTATAGTCAAGTAATTAAGTATTCCTTTCAAGCTACCTACTCTGCTGGAGATAGTCCAGCTAAGCAGCCATCACCGGGAGTTCATGGAAGGCCAAACATGGGTAGTTATTATTTCAGTCGACAGTCCCATAGGTAATAAATCATAATACTAAATACCCTGAAATCCAGTAAAGTAACTCAAGATTTTTACTGTTTGAAGACGCAACAAATCAGAGAATGAAATTCAACATTTACAGACCAACCAAGGAATTTTTCCAACTTTTGCAAGGATAGAGAGTAGAGCCCTCAAGAGACAGTAAAGAGAAATCTAACCTTCTTTCACCTAACGACACTTTTAGGTTCATTAATAGATACAAAATTTAATCTTTTCCCCTTTCTTAAGACAGTAATACTGATCATAACATCTAGCGTAATGGAAATAATTTCTACTTTCTCAATTCACCAAATTTACTGCGAAGAAGAAGCTCAGTTTACAAATAGTGCAAGGTTCTTTAAAATATAATAGGAATACAAAACAATGTTTTTCCATTCAACATTCCAGATATTTATCCAGGCAGAAATCTTATTTAAATGATGCAGACCAACAAAGCAAAATGTCAAATAAATAAAAAATGTCGCAACTTTCCATTTTCTTCTAATTTCCTGCAAACGCCTGCTAAATGACATGAGTCGGCTCAAATGTAAGCCAACATGAATGCCTTTTCAATATGATAAAACCACATATATATACAAGCATCATATTTATGACAGAAGTGTCACGAGATTCCAATGATTCGGAGTTAGAAAAACACAACTTTCCCACTCATACCATTTCAAAATAATGCCATAATGGCAGGCCAGAATTCACAACCACCATTCAGAGAGGGAGAGGGAGTCGAGGTATACCTATATGCACTGTAAATATATTTTCTAATGAAAGAACCGTCCATATCAACGACTACAACCCATGCCTGGTCGTGCCCTAATATGACCAACAGCAACCACAGTGTGTATCAATACAACCAACACGCCCTTCAATCACAGTCTTGTTTAAGAGCGTCTATAACTTCAACACCGTTCGTGGATGTTCTAGGGGCTTTAATATTTATGTCTTTCCTGCTAGCTCAAACATCCACTTCTCAACCCATGTTAGGGCAAGGCATGCAAACTCCGTCTTCATGCAATCAACTATAAAATCTGAAACCGTCAATGCTCTAAGTGTCTTTCGGCTTACTATAAAAGGTGACTAAAAATTTACACATCAAACTAAAATTTCAAATGTGACAAACTAAAATTTCAAATTAAAATTATAGAGTACTTAAGCTCGAGAACTTCGGTTCTATTGGGGTTTTTTCATGCAATCACTTGCCATACGCCGCTACGCAAACTGTGTTTCTTTAATTTTTTTAGGGTTATTCCATCGGTCCTATCATAGTGAAACATGGCTATTTTCTCGCCGCTAAGGTGGTGACTTGCTTATAAATGATCAACTCTCCTTCCATTGTGACGATTGATTGTTGCAGAATCGGTGGTGAAAATGGCTCTGAGCGCGTGTGGAAGTTTGTTTTGAAAGTCTACGACAAGGTATGGATTCTAAATCCTCCCGGATGTTGTTATTTCTGATGAATGTTTAGACCTTGTGGTCAAGTGGTATCATAATAATTGCCTTATTGTTTATTTTTATGGCCGCATTCCCTTAGAAGCTTACCTTTAGAACTGGATAAAAACCATTGGGAGTCTAGTGGTATTTTGCTTTTAGGTATCTATAACCTCGCCAAGGGGTTTTATCTTTTTCTCTTTTCGTGACCCTTCTCAACTCCAAGCCCTCCTCCTTAAGGCGGCTTGTTGGTATTTGGGGAATACCTTGTTAGTGCTTTCGCCATGGACTCCTAATTTTAGCCCCACCAACCAAGTTTTGTTGAAAATTCCAGTTTGGATTGAACTTTCTGGTCTTCTGTTCATCTTTGGTTTTTCCTTACAAAGATTATGAAACCCATTGGCAGGGTGATTTGTCATAAACAAGATCATTTCTTTTACACTCGTCCTAACAAGCATGTATGTGTCGAAGTTGACCTTGTGAAAGATATGTGGGACCACCTGGATATTCAAGTTGGGTCCATGTGTATCTCTCAAAAGGTGGTTTATTTCAATCTTACTAACGCGTGGTAGGGAATAAGAAGGGCTCTGGTGTGAAACTCACTATTGTGGTTCCACTCACCCCTCTCCTTCCCCCTCTGGCCCAAGGATGAGTCGGGTTCGGAGCCACCCCGCTCTTCGATTTCCATTCCTTCCAAACCTTAAAGCAGTCGGGTTCCTCCTTCAAGTTCAAAGAATATTGGGAATCTTGCTTCAACTTCTCTTCCTCTGCGACGCTCTCACAATCCACCCCAAGAGGTATCCCATATCGTGCGAGAGGATAATGAAGCCAAACGCCGCTCCATTCAAGTTGAGCGTTCTAATTTAGACCAAATCCCACTTGCTAATAATTTTGCCATCCTTTCGCCTCAAAGGATGGTATACTGACGGTAGGGGAGTTTGATATGTCTGATTTTTCATGAATTTTATATCATGGAATGTACAGGGTTTTATAGAGCCCTCTCAAAAATACTATGTTCGTTTATCTTGTCGGTGGGTCGACAACTTAAATATTATTTGTTTGCAGGAAATTAAGATTTCGGTTTTTTACTTCAGAATACTCTAACTTGTATTACCCTGACTTTTCGCATTTTCATACTCAACATATTGATGGCAAAGGTGGTGTGAGCATTTCCATAGCGCGAAATTCTCGACATTAATCACCTCCTCAGGCCAAGATCCTTCAAATCAGGTTGTGTGGGTGATTATGGTTATTAATGATCTTTCTTTTGGTATTCTTAATGTTTATGCTCCTAATGATGGCTCTGAAAGAATGACTTTATGGAAATGGTTAGGTGATAACTTACCTTTAGCTTATTGGCTGGTGTGTGGTGACTTTAATATGATAGAGCATCCGGATGATAAATTTGGCGCCCTTCCTATGCGTTGGTGTGTTCAAGCAGCGTATGGACTAGTATTTTTTTTTAATTCGCTCGGGAATTTATGATCCTTTGCTTAGACGGTGGCGGGAATTTAAAGCCCAAACTTGGTATACTTGGACCAATCTTCGAGAAGGATATGATCGGGTTTTAAAAAGGCTCGATCGTACTTATTTCACAAGAGACTTTTTTTTATTTTAACACGCATGGCTCCTCTATTGTCAAGGTATGGTCAAATGTGCTTTTGTCAGACCATCACATGATCACATTTAAGGTTGTTTGGCGTGGGGCCCCTTTCAAAGTCTCGTCTAATCAATTCTTTCTTAATGTTTCATTGCTAAGTCATCCAAGGGTGGTCCCATTTCTTGTCAAGGTTTTGAACATGGTGTCACGTTCATCATTTTCTACCAACTAGATCACATGGTTGGAGTCAAGCAATTCAACACACCACCCATTTCCTCCACCATTTCAGGAAACATGTGGCTCGATTTAGTAAATGTGTTGACTTTCATTTGAATTCAAAATGATCTCATTGTTGCTCAAGTCCACTCCGTTTGACATTCCTCTCTAGATATAGGTTGCTAAAACCCGACACAAGCTCAAGCTCATCAAATCTCATTTAGCCCATGGTGTATAAATCTGGTCAAGATTGCATTGGCTTAAGGTGGGAGACAAAGCTTTTCTTCAAATCCCTTCGAGCTAAGCATGCTCATCAACATATAAAAGTTATCCATGATTCACATGAGCTGCTCATAGAGCTACCAAAGATCTCAAGTGCCTTTGTTGAGCATTATTGTCTAGTCTTTCAAGCTCAAGAGGCTACTAATGAGTGAGTTGTCACTTTGCAATAATGTATCAATGTGGTGTCAAATAAGCTCTCTCCCAAAGAGTGGGACCATTGTAATGTTCCTCTTTCTTTGGAAGAACTCCATGCTACCTTGTTGTGCTTATCTGATGACAAATATCTAGGACTCGATGGTTTCCCGTGTGAATTTTACAAAGCAACTTGGTCTTTTGTGGGACCTGATCTGCTTTGTGTTTACAATGAAGCTCTCCAATCCAATTCTCTTAGGAGTTTCATCAATCAAGGCAACATCAAATTCATTCCTAAGTTGGCAATCTTGAATAAATATCAAATGGCGACCTATCATCCCCGCTAAATGCTTCTTATAAAATTCTTGTTAAGGCTCGACTATTCGTATGGTGATCGTTTCCCTAATATTGTTCGCCCGAGCAAACCGGTTTTGTCAAAGGTCGATACATTCTAGATAATCTTATTGTAGTCTGGGAAGGGATGAAATGGGCCCAAGTTTCTCTACAATGACCTCTATTTCTCAAAATTGACTTCAAAAAGGATTATGACCATATCGAATGGCAATTTATTTTGGTTATCTTTGAAAGCCCTTAGATTTGGTGATTTTTTCGGGTTGGTCAGTAAATCAACACTTTGTTTTCTAATGCGTTAGTTTGCCTAACCATCAATGGCCATCAATTTGGTGTGATCTACCTCTTTCACTCGATGCAGCCTAGAATTCTTAGTTAACACCTAGTCACGCTGGCACATCACTCACCTAGCCGAGTGCTCACCCAAGCGCCAAAGAGTACCAGTCCCTCTTAAGAGTTACGGTAGCGAGAATGGTGCCATGATAAAGCAGTAAACATATATTTTTAGTAACTAATCCATCTATTCATCATTATATTGAACTAGATCTATAAGTGCTTAAATGTAAATCATCATGATAACAACAATATATATTGACAAAACATATCAGACACTGTTGCTCGGCCAATATTCTTTATATATTCATCGTATCAACTGTACAAAAGCTTCATACAATGTATCAGACATGTGCGCATGGATCTGTTACAATTATCCAGTCTCATGTACTCATGTATCTCTCTTTCTTCAAAGCATGTGTCTCTGTATATCTCCCTATTTACTAAGTAATTCATTACATATATATAGGGGGGAACTAGCCCTTCACCACTTAACTCTACTAGAAATAGGTTACATGCTAATAACAGCCACGCGCCTTTTACAACTATAGCCATACATGTAAGTATGTTATCTATAGATCACTGATAGTTAACTAAAGTGGTGGATCTATTCTTAGCTTATGCCCATGCAAGAGTGAGTTGACATGTTCTTCAAAAATCTCCATGAAGAGTGGCGCGCAAGTCTCAGATCGCTTTGTGTGCTCCGCACGCCAATCTCTAAGAATAGACCGATCTCCAAAATCGGCTAAGTCCTGAAAGTTTGACTCTACACCTCCGCGCGTGACGCCTTCCTATACCTTCGCGCCTTTGCTCCTGTGTTGTTCTTCCACGCAGACTTTGTGTGCAAGTTCAACTAAGTGTTTTCTCTGATCAACACACTCTATTAGAAAAGGGTGTCATCTTTACTCTAACCTTGTTTGTTCTAGTTGCGAATGCTTTAGGCTATCTTATTGCTCATCATGTTGCTCAAGGTCGCATTTGGGAGATTTTCCTTCCTAATCATGCGACGTAACTTATTAATGGTCATTTTGCTAATGATTCCTTTCTTACCATTTTTGAATCCAAACAGAATGTGGCTACAAAGTGTTTGACTTCTTTGATAAGTTCTCCTTGCTTCTAGTTCCAACATTCAGATGGCTAAGATGTTGGGCTATCGAAAAGTTGCTTACCTATCCCAGACTAGTTGAAAGCTTACCCCTGGAAGTGGATTAGAAGAGGTGATCAATTCAAATTCTTGGGCATTCCTTTTGCTTTTGATAGCAACTCCACCACACTATGGCAGTATGTTATTAATAGAGTTGAGCATAAGGTTTCTTGGTGGTCTTCAAACCACTCTCTCTTGCTGACAAATTCCAAGTGTGTACTAAGATTCTATCGCCACCCATGTGTATTATTTTGCGTGTTGGTGCCCTTCTTGTGCTTCGTTTGCCAAACTTGCCAAGTTGCTGCAAGACTATATTTGGTGTAAAAGTTTTGGTTCAGTTGGCTTTCATAGGGTAGCCTGAGAGGTCTGTTTTCTCCTCGTGATCAAGGTGGTATGGGAATCATTGATGTTTACCGAAAAGTGTGGCCTTATGTTCTAAATGGGTTGTGTGTTGTCTGTCGGGTGATCAAGCCTGGAAATTTTTGCTTTGGCACTACATTGTTTCTAGTGCCTCGTATGGAAAAATATGTTGGAACAATATTGGTTTTCACACCCTTATTATCATTAGGGTTCGCCAAAATCATTGGTACCTATATTTCCTAAAGTATCTAGAAAGCCTTTGAGTATGTGAAACCATTGTTGTGTTGGATTGGCGGCACGGATTTCGCACTCACTCTCTTTTAATTCTCAAAATATTTGGTGGTTTCCCATCATCACTGATGATAATCTTTCACTTGCAAAAACTCCATACATAAAAGCTTTCCAACTTTCTCACAAAGGAATTCATACCATCCAAGATTTGGTCACCCGCAAAGACTAGGTTACATGGCCCGAGCTCAAGACAAAATTTAATCTTTCCAATTCGGATCTCCTGTCTCTCTGTAAAATTCAATAATTAACACACGATGTTATGCTCTACAAGTTGGGGATTAAACCCTCAGACGCTCGGTGGTGTGATTGGTGGTGGAATCATGAAACTGCCTTCCTCCGCCATTGCAACGTTGGAACAACTTATCGGCTTTTGAGCTCAATATCACTGTCATCCAAACTCAATGCCCATTAGGGTCTACATTCTGTGCATTCCACTTGACTTCTTGACTTTCCCATGTTTGGAATTCTCTTCTTGAGCCCAAATTTAATCATTTCTTGTGGTGCCTTATTTATCAGGGGCTTGCTTGTCGAGAACGTCTTAGTCACATTGGAATCCCTAACCCTAAATACCCTTTCTGTTCCAGACTTGAATATTTTAAACATTTATTTTGGTCTTGTCCTTGTGCTCGGACTATCTAGCCTTAAATGCACTTTTTTTTCTAGCCCTACCATTCGGAATTCTTTCATTGGCGTTTCACTTTGTTCAGAGATTTCATTCCATGGCCACATTACATTGTTACTATATGGCAATTGTTTGGAGCTTGTATTCTTTTTCATATTTGGAAAGCTTAAAATGCTTTGATATTCTAGAATGATCAATATGTTGCTTTCTTTTCCATTAATAACATAGTGGTTATAATCTCAAGTGAAAAGGTTTCCTTGGAGTTCGCTCATTTAAAGGAGTTGCTCGCACACCAGGAGTGCACCTTGCTCGATGACTTGGTTCCCCTTGGATACTTTGTCGCCACCACCTTGACCATCTCTCGCCTCGACGACTACCACCTATAGGACCGCGTCACATAAGTCACTCTCGCAACCATACTCTATCTCTCCTCAAGGTCGCCCTTCACTCGTCCTCCTCTTGACCGAGTCGGAGCCCTCCTCTAAGGGGGAAGCCTTCACTAGTTCTCGTGGTGAGGTTCTCCACCACTAAACATGTAGACTATGGTTGGTTCTCTCCCCTGGATGGGGATTATTGTTCCATTATAGATGCATATATTTGACCATGATGGTTGGCAGGTGGATCCTCCCTCGGTCGACCCAACCAATATAATGTTTATCCCTCCCCGAGATGACCCTCCTCCTCCTCCTGGAGCACTAGCTTGTGCCCATTATTTTATGATTTGATGTAGTTCTTGTGTTCTTTGGTGCCCTTTGGGCATTCTTTTTGTTTCCTACGTGGTGTTTTGTGGGAGCGTGAGTAATCAGTTGCCGTACTAATGTAACTCTTTTTAATTAATATTAATATAAGGGCAATTCCAATAGTAAATTAAAATTACATATCGATATGACAATGTAGTCAAATATATTAATTTTTTTATAGGAAAGCTCTCTATTAATAGCAAAAGTATAATACAAAGGTTGATCATTCAAAAAAGGCGGTATGGTAACACACCTACGTGGGCTAGACTAGTCACACAAAGTTTCATTGCAAAGAATATCAAGATAGACTAGCACGCGAGCCATATTAGTCACACAAAGTTCAAATAAACAAAGAACTTTCAATAAAAAAGGAGTAATAAACAAAAAACACGAAGAAATTAAACATTTGTTGCAAACATGGTGGTTAGCAGAGGAGGAGGTGGAGGATTGTTGAGCTTTCCGCCCCACCTAGAAAAACTAGTAGGCTTCCACGGTTTGGGACACCTTCCCAGTTATCCTAAGTCTTGTTCTTGTCTTCCCATTTGGGGGAAATGGCTAGAGCAAGGAAAGGGAATGTTCGCAAAAAGCGGTGACACCACAAGTGTCACCATTAAAACCATCATCAACAGGGGAGAATCCCATCCACTATTGCCACCAACACCATGAGCACTATCATCAGTCCTGTCACCATTACATACACTCAAATTTTGTAACATCACGCATTATCATTTTGTGTTTTCAGAAGATAGATTCATTGATGTGAAGTAGATAATGAGGATTTGGCAGCAAGAAGCATTACTTGACTAGTGTCATAGCTAGGCATGCACACATTTATCCTGAAAAGGATAAACATGATTACACATAGCTCAGAAGCTAACCACGTAATGATACTTATCATCAAGCTCTCGTGGGACACCTTACGTTAATACCTTATTTTGTTTACTTGGCAGTTTAAGTTTTCTTATCTTTATGGGTTTAGTGATTTCCATGTTTGGATACGTTGTTTGGTTTCCGAAGCTACTTACCTTGCTAAGATGATGAATGGCATGATTGGGTGCCATGCTGGTTGCTGTACCTATTATTGTTATTGTCAAATTTCCTTTCTTGTTAGATGAAGTACTTTGCAAAGTATGGTTGAACTTATACACGCTTCTAAAAATAGATGTACCTAGATAGGTAATTGCTATAAATTCTAAGACGTCTTTTTGTGGGAGGGAAGTTTGGATTTCTGGAGATAGCTGATTCATTTTGCATAATGGTTGTTGCAGGGAATTAGCAAGGAAAGTTTGTATAGCCTCCAAATATACCATGCATGGATCCCTTACTCAACCTACTGTTTTATTTAAAGATATTGAATATCAAATGATTCTACTTCTCTGGTTTATTTCTCTCCGGTTTTAATCCGGGTTGAATGCAAATATATCAAAAATATGATAAGGAATTCTGAGGGAAAAACATGTTTTCCGAATTGGGTATTGGGTATTTGCTTTGCTCGTAATGTATGAAACATGGGTGCAAGTTGTTTTATATGTATATACCCTTATTGATTTATCTTCCTTATTCAGGTTCCTACTGTTAAAATTAAATTATAAGAGTCATGAGCATCTAAACTAAATAAACATGGAGTCGTGACCTTCCGTGCATGAGCAAGTATGGCCGGTACTGATTGTTTGAGGGATGTCTAATTTCTAAACAAATCTTTAATACGACTGTTGACAAAGCCGGGTCGATGCCCCTTTTAATTTATAAATGCATACATATCTTTAAATTGGGTTGTACCCAGATTTCTATTAAGTTTTTCCCAGGTTTTTTTCATAGAATTTATTGGACCCATTATTCTGGGTGCGGGTTGAGCTATTATAAACTTATGCCCTTATCTGTTCTTTGTAAAAAAATAAAAATAAACAAACCGGGAATACAATTTGTATTCCTTACTCCTTTTCTTAAAGCAATAAGAGCTCATCGAGCTCGTTCTGAAAGTTTGGGAAGATTAAAACAAAGGATCTGGGAGATATTACCGCTTGTCTTACTACGTGGGAGAGCCATAAGGTAAAGATATCGAATCTATTAGATTCAAATTTTAGCATTAAGTTTTAATAAGAGATATTAATTCCTATGGGAGTAAGGATTGTCGAGGAACTTATAACTCTCTAAAATGGTTATAAGGTTCTCCCATATAATATAGAAACTAAGCATTCCATTTAGTTAAGTCTATGCGAGATGGTATACTTGGTAGATCTGCTATTATATTTAAAACTTCCTTTAGGACCTATAAAAGGTTTAATCATCTCGAGCTCATCTATTGTTGAGTTGTTCATACTTTATCAAGGGATTATTCTTTTTCAAGCTTTAATATTGCTTATTGAGAGGTCCATTATGTTGTTAGTAAATATTTCCAATTTTCTACTTACCCTCGGCTACTATGAATGTCCGATCTTAAACCAGCAGTTATTTGCTTCAAATAGGAATTTGTTTCAGCTCTTTATCTCTTATAGATTGTGTGATGAAACTTGGTTGATCTTAAAGCGGTGTTTATTCCCAATGGGGTCTAGTTCATAACATGAATTGTATCTCATTGGTAATTGTTGATTAAAATTGGAGGATGCATACTCTTTTTATATTCGGTATTTCTCGATAAAGCAACATGGTTGTGTAAATGGTCCAAGCGAGTTCTTGCAAAATGACCATCTACATTGTTGTATTTTATCAATTCAGATTGTAGGTTTTGGAAAAGTATTACGAATGATTAAAATATTGGATAACGACACATCTTGATTAGTTATTGTTTTGATTTGTGAAATGTAATAAATATATTGTATTTGTTTAAAAAGTGAAAGTGTTTACTTTGCATGTTGTAAATAAGGAATTTGAAGGTCGATGTGATTTATTGATTAATTTCAATATCATTATGTACTATAATAATGAGGTTTTAACCTCCATTATGTGAATTTATGTTATTGTTTTTACAACGTAACTTGTGTATTTTACAAAATGTTATGATGTTGAATTTACAATGATTATGAATGCAATATTGTAAGTACAATTTGATGATTTAATTATGGATGCATGATAAGATGAGACAACTTATTACAACAAATACAACAACATTGTTAAGTTACATTTGCAATATATTTAATATGACAACACATTTAACAATGCTTTAAAAGATATATGTACATTGATTAATCATATGTTCAATGATTAATCTTATAAATGATGTCAACAACCTAATGTTACAATCAACTTGATAAGAGATAATCATAATAAATGATATCTCGTACTGCTATGTTATGAACTTTAATCATTAACAAATGTCACACAATAAATTAAGCGTACATTTCTTAACATGAATATAAAACTGTGAATTATATGAGGGAAGAATTATGAGTCACAAGGCAATGCGACAGTAACTTGTCTCGAGCCAACTTGGAATGGCTACGCGAAGGGTGACGATACACAATGACATAATTCATTATGCATCCGTAATATCTCCCATAGGAATTTCAAGACGGATCGCTTAATGTTATGTCATAGGGTTTAATGTGTCATAATTGCTACAAGTTGTTAAACTAAAAAGTGTTAGAGTCTATTGATAAGCATTAATGTAGTTTTAATTAATGCTTCAAAATGGTTTAAAGACTTATACTTGTGTAAACCTAATCAATTATCGTAGATTAGTATAGTTGACGATCACGTGGAAGTAGGTATATATTTATGCAATGACTTGTGGAGATCATTTCCTACCTCTATTGTGATTTAGATATCATCTTGAAATTATTAGGAAATAAGGGATACAATATGTGGAATAATCCCACATAGAATCACAATAGTAGAAACTAATATGCAGAAAATATTACAAATCTGAAATAAAAGTGCAGAAAATAAAATAACACAATATAGAGACAATATTTAACATGTTTCACCCAATTTGGGCTACGTCCACTAAGAATCACTTGCTCGATTTTATTACAAGCCACCTCTCTCTCTCAATACAATACCAAAAATCTGTTTGTAGTTGTGCTCAATGAGACTCTCCCGAGTTCACACTTGAACTCACATACACCTACAATACTATGTCTCACCTATCAAAAGTACATTAATAGACAACTGCTTAAGCAATTTTACAATACCGTGGGTACCAAAACCATGGGCCAAAATGTCCCATAAACTTATGGGTCAAAAATCCCACCCATATGAGAAGAAAACATTTCCTAAGATATCATGCATATTTTTCGAGGCAAGAAAACTATGGAGAGTATACGATACTTTTAGTGTACAATATTCAACACTTCCACACATGAAAACAAGCTCCATAACATAACAATCTCCCACTTAGATACTAGTTTTCCTCTGAGTAAGCTTCTCAACCCTTCATTGTTGTCCATGAAGACCAACCAAAGCTAAACACAGCTTCAGTTTCTCCCTTGTGACCACTTTGGTCATCATGTCTACAGGATTATGACTGGTATGAATCTTCTCCAGCTTCAACTTCTCTTCCTCTAAAGTTGTCCCGATGAAATGACACCTAAGTCAGTATATGCTTTGTCCTAGAGTGGAAAGCATAGTTCTTAGCTAGGTGTATAACACTCTGACTATCACTATGGAGCTTCCCTTCCTCTTGCTTATGCCCTAACTCCTTAAGGAATTGTTGTAACCAAATCATCTCTTTGTTTTCCTCTATGACAACAATATACTCAGCCTTCATGGTTAACAAAGCCACAAGCTTTTACGGTCATGAAATCCGGCTCATTGTTGTCCCACCTATAGTGAAAATATAACCAATTGTGCTCCTCCTACTATCTATATCTCCATCCATATCTCGAGTCTACATAACCACGCAAAGTGGTTTCGATCCAATGTAGCACGTAACTTTCCCCATGGTCCCTATAAAGTACCGAAGGATCCTCTTTAATACCTGCTAGTGATCTTTACCGGATCACTCATAAATCTACTCACGGCTCCCAATGCATGGGCAATATCAGGCCTAGTGTACACCATGACATACATCAAACTACCAACTAAAAATAAGTAAGGTACCTTGGACATCAAGTTTCTCTCATGCTCTGTCTTGGGACACATCTCCTTTGATAACTTAAAATGGCCTCGACAAAGGATTCCTAACTAGTTTAGCATCCCCGCATATTAAACCTCTCCAAAACCTTATTAATGTACTCTTCTTAAGATAAAGTCAGACTTCTCTTCCTTCCTATCACGAGATATCCTCATACCAAGGATTTGTTTGGTTGCCTACATATCCTTCATAAAGAAATGAGTCACTTAGTGCTTCTTGAGTACTTTTATTTCGCATGTTTTTTCTTGCAACTAACATGTCATCCACATACAAGCACAAGATAATATAACTACCATCTTGAAATTTCTTAGTATACACGCAATGGTCGAATGACATCTAATATAATCTTGCTCCATCATGAAGCTATAAAATTTATTATACCATTGACATGGAGCTTGTTTAAAGTCATACAAGATCTTCTTTAGTTTGCACACCATCTCATCTTTACCTTTGACCTCATAACCCTATGGTTGCTGCATATATAGATCCTCCTCCAAATCATTGTGGAGAAATGTAGTATTTACATCAAGTTGCTCTAAGTGCACGTCTTCTGCTGCCACTAATCCAAGAATGCAGTTCTAATAGAAGTTATTTTTACTACAAGAGAAAAATCTCATCAAAATCTATACCTTTTTTTGCAATCCCCTTGACCACCAACTAGGACTTGTATCTTTTCTTGCCTCATTCTTCCTCTTTATCTCTATACACCCACTTGTTTTTCAATTCTCTTTTTCCTTCGAGTAGCTTCACCAAATCAAAAGTCTAGTTCTCCATGAGAGCCTCATGCTCCTCATGCATGGCTTGCTCCCACTTCTTCCCGACATCCGCCTACATTGCTTCATCAAATCTCTCTGGATTTCCTTTGTGAGTGAGTAATAAATAATAAAGAGAAGGAGAAAAATGTTCGAGTTCTCTTCTTATCCTAGAAGACATTCTCAATATAGGAGTTCGGGGTTCCAATTGAATAGGTTCTGAACCGATTCATGTGTCACTTTCCCATCTCGGAAGATCCTTTACCAATGCATATTCTTTCTTGGATTCTTCCCTATTTTCCAGAATCTTTGTTGCTTATACATGACTTCCTCATTAAAGACCGCATCCCTAGATCGAATAATTTTCTTGTCCTAGAAAGAATATGCATTGGTAAAGGATAAGCAATGAAAATACATTTTTCTCGATGTAGCCTCTAGCTTGGTCCTATCATCCTTGTCTATATGGACAAATACCTCACATCCAAAGACTCTAAGAAATGAGTAATCAAATTTCTTACCATGCCAAGCCTCCTCGGGTATGCCTCAATCCAAGGCACTTGAGGGTCCTTTGTTTATCAAGTACAATATAGATCATTTACAAACTTTAATTGATAAAATAACTAATCTAAAATTCAAGTAGGCATGTTACTATCTCATATAATGCATCGTCACCTTCCAATCGGGTACCTCACTTTGATACTTTCACTATTATAATTTATATTTGCAACCAATATTAGACACACATCCCCTTATACCTAAATACCAATAAGAATATATGTATTTATGAGTCTTTACACACGTTGGACTCAAACCATCTAATATGAGACCTCTTCTCACTCATTTTATGAAGTTTCAAGGATATGTTATGCTTATGATAGCTTATGGCTTACATGTTATTGCAACTAAAGTTTGGGTCACTCTTGATCCCCAACCTACACCATTAGCCTTTGGTAGATCTTGGTTATGACATATATCTGGTACACTCAATAACCATAATAGTAGCATCGATTTTTCCCTACTCATAAGCTTGGTTACTATTTGCAATGACTCCTTCCCTAATTATGAACCTAACATGACACATTGGACTCATACTATGTAAAGAGAAGGTCCTTCTTATACTAATGGAGAATACATTATGGCACTACATAACTTTCATGAGACATGATCGTTCATTGGTTCCCACTTTCAAAAATTTACTAACATAGCTGATTCGGATCCCATTCGGTTTCATCCTTCCATGGATTATCTTCTCAATGAGATTTGGTAGCCACGGTGTTGCCCCTTTCTTGTACATAACTATGCACTAGAAAATAAAAACAATAATATAATCACAAAAGTAAAAACAGTCAAATATTTTCAAATTTTCAAAAATCATGACATGTTTCTCTAACATACATTGTTAGCACTTTACATTATACATGTTGTTTATCCTTCTAGTCGATACATAGCATTTTTCTTTACACACATGCATTCACTGGGCATATTAAGCATGATTCGGGACATATAAATTGTTACCTAATTATGGGAGCTATCATTGTTCCTCACATACTTATTTTAGAGGCATCCCTCCACACAAACCGGGTATTATTACTTCATTATAGTGCCTTTTCACTTCCTCATCACACTTGTTTATATATGTAACGTATTTTATATCTTTTGAACTAATGGGATTAATGCATGTTCTTGTGTGGTGTGAATACTTTTGGATTCATGATCGGGGTTCAATTTTAGTGTTAAAGGTTCCCTAAATTTCCTAAAAATGACAATGCAAAGTAGATCCTTTAGAGAGCTTTCCGACAACTAAAAGAACGTGAAAAATAGACACTCGAGCTCCAATTATTAAAAGGTTTGGCTAAAATTATCTCCTGTGGACTATGGGATTGATTCCCATATAAGGATAAAAGATTTCCATTTGCTATATATAGTGGATAATACAATCAAAGGGATTTGAACCCTTGACCTACGCTAAAAGGATAGGTATACTTACTAACCCACCACCTTTGGTGAAGTGCTATAAAAGGGACTCGCAGGGTTTTAAACAAGACAAGTGCCAGGTCTGTGTAAAAGCCATAAGGAGGTAGTTCTCAGAAAACACCATTTTTGAAGGCCTTGCACTCAGATTGGGAACTCAGAGTAAAAAGGTGAAATGAACAAAATTCTGAGATGATTCCAAAGATTTAAGATTTGATGTTTTTTTGAGATTTAACCTATTTTTGGGAGCTTTGAATGCAGTTTTTAATAGGGATCTACAAGACAGCTAGTTGGAAAACACAAATTTCAATGCACTTCTGGTCCGAAAAGTGACTTGGTGTAAACATGAAAAGTGTTCAAAATTTAGAGATGATCTCAGATATATGATTTGTTTTCATAGAATGTTTTTAAATATCCATTTGTAGTTGTGTTTCTAATGCAGTTGCAGGGAGATCACATTGTGAAAACACTTTGTAGGAGCCACATATTGTTCTTGGGACAGTTTCGCTATTTTTCGAGTTCTTGGGACATTGATCAACTCATTTGCAGGTTGTGATTCATTATTGGTTTTTTGTAAGAGTTATTGTACTTAAATTTAAATATTATTAATGGATCGGTTCAATCTAAAACCAGGGGATGTAGGAATTTTGAACCCCGTAAACAATCTTGTTTGTTATCTGAGTGTTTTCTATTTTTTGATTATTTATTTGTTACCCAAGTTTTCTGCACTTCTATGGATGCATAATAATAAGAATTTAATCAATTTTTGAAGTTTAGAATACTTAAAATTGGTTAAGAAAATCATGATCTTTGGAAACTTTTAAAAGTGAAAAAAATACAACACACGTTTTTAAATCAAGTTTTGGTATCAGAGTAGTTAGATTGTCGGATTAGCTTCTAATTGTGTTTGGAAATTTGGCTTTAGTTTTTAGTGTGCAGAAATTTTGGGGCTTGTTAATCTTCTTTTGCAAGTGTGTAGTTTTGGAAGTACATGTTGTGTTTGCAAGAACAAGGAATCATGGGAAAGTCATCCAAACAGGAGCAACTGGATGAGCTTGAAGCCATAAATTGCCAAATCCAAGAAGAAAACTCTTTCCTGAGATCTAATTTTTATTCCTTAGAAGAGGAAATAGTGCGGTTAAAATCGAGCCATAATCCTCTATAACCAAGAAAGAGGAGTATGTCAACAAGATGCTTGAAGAGAGCAAGAAGTTGATGGGCTTTGTTAAAGAGTTGCAGGAAAAATACGGACTAAGGATGCCCTCTTGGCAAAGTTGTAACAAGGTGAACACAAGAAGGAAATGCCTTCTAAATTAGATGCGAAGTATATGAGAAAGCACTGTAAGTTGTTCACATTTTAATTCTTCCTCTCATTCAGTTTCAGATATTCCTTTGGGTCAGTTTGAAAAACACACTAAGCGAATTGGGTTTAAATTAATGGTTAAGATGGGATTTAATGGAAAGGGCCTTGGTAAAAATGGACAAGGTGATGCTAACCCAATACAGGTAGAGGATCAACCTCGGTTTACAAGTTTGGGTTATTCTAGTGGGCAAATGGAAATTGGAGAAAGTTCCAAAGCAGCTGAAGGAAGACAAGCTTCCAACAACCAAGGATCTATGCCTCTAGAATTGCAAGATTCCGCCATCAGGAAGAACAATGAAAGGTATAAGAAAGTAGGTAAATGAGGTAATGAAATTCCACCTCCTCCCACTTATACTAAAAATAGCACTAAGGGGAAATTAAATCCTAAGACTTCTAAAACACTCTTTTCTAAACAATATAGCTTTGGTAGACAAAAGTATGGTTTTCCTTGCATGTTTTGTGAAGCTACTAATCATTCTGTAGCATATTGTTGGAAGAGGAAAACAATGGTTAAGAAGTTAATGCCTTTTTTGAATGATAAGGTAGGTGTTAAATACCAATCTCACCAGGGAAAGGTGAGAAATGGCAAAAATGTTACCTCTCCTAAACAAAGGAATCATTCTCCTAGATAGAGTTGGGAAATGGAAAAATGGGTAAGACTCCTAAAAATAGGGAAGTTAAATTTTGTTCCCATTGTAATAGGAATGGTCATGATGTTAAGGTTTGTTGGTTTGTTCCTAAACAACAAAATTGGAAAGTTGTTAAAAAGAACAATATTGTAAAACCAGCAAGTGTTAAACCTAACTAAAACTCATTTTAGTACTGAGAAGGTAAAACCACCTAAACGGAGAAATCCAAGTAACTGGATGGGTAAAACATTCCTCAACTTTATGTTTGCATTACAGTAACTGGTGATAGTATGCAAACATTTTCAAAGCTATATTTTAGGGATTTGATCATATGTTTATATTCATCTTTGAAATAATTTGGAAGTAGCCGTAGAGAAGATTTGAGTGATAGGTTCATCATACTCATATTCATCTTCTCACATTTTGGTTGGTTATTCCATTTCTGACAATAGTATGCAGGTATATGGGCATCATTAGAATGTCAATTTTGAAACTTGTAATTTTATAGTGTTGTCATTTGTGCAAATTTATGGATGCTTATAAGACCCATTCGAGCACCTGTTTGATATTGTAATAGATAGACAAACTTGTATCCACATGTGTTATTTGCACTAATTTATAAGACCATGATTTTGGAAAATTTTGATTTTTGTAACTATCAGATGTGGTTGCAATTAGGGTGTAAATTTATTACACTAACAAACTGGTTTGCAAAGGCACCAGGTGATCATTTTGCAGATTATGGTAGTTCACCAATTTGGGTAAGCATATAGTTTATAATCTATCCCTTTATAGTTCAGTGTATGGATAGAATATTTGCATATTCATGTTGATTCAAATTTTGACTATAGCCATTTTGGGCGTTGATGGTTTAATGATTCTGAATAGTGAATACTTGCAGTTGTAATCAGCATAATCACAAAGTGTCAGTTGAACACTAGCTTCCGTTATAGATGGGTGTTATTATCTGACTTATTATTTGTGATGGTGATACAATGTTTTGGCAGCTTCACGTGGATTCAATTGTTGACTATAGCTATTTTTGGGCATTGATAGTCTATTTTATTCTGATAGTGAATACTTGCAGTTGTTATAGTTTCAAATGGGTAGTGGGCACTAGCCTAATTGTGGGCAGTTTAGATGTCTTGTATACTGATATGTGTTATGGAATTGTAATTTTTGGTAATCGGCCGTATCACAAAGTGACAGTTGAACACTAACTTTCCGTAATAGAATGGGTGTTATTATCTAGTCAATTATTTGTGATGACATTACAGTGGGGTATGACAATTCACAGTGGTGCGCAGAGTTGACAGGGTTGCAGCGTTTCAGTTGAACACTAACTTAATTGGGTGTTATTATCTGATTGGTTATGTGACTAGCTAATCAAATATTTGCATTTATTTAACCTATAATGTTATTTTGGGTTCTTGTATGTGTTTGTGCAATGCAGGAAGAGATAACATTATTTGTGGGTTGATAAACAACTTTTTGTGGACAAAAAACCTTCTCAGTAGGGAGGAGTGATCAGGGGATCAATTTTAGTGTTAAATTTTCCCTAAATTTCCCTAAACATGACAATGTAGTAGATCCTTTAGAGAGCTTTCCGACGACTAAAAGAACGTGAAAAACGGACACTCTGAGCTCCAGATACGTCTGGTCAAAGTTGGTCAAAGTTTGGTCAACATGTGGTCAAAGTTGGTCAAACTAGAAAATTAATTGTCTTTTAATCTCAAAAAAATCACTTCTATTGCGTAGAGCTTTTCATGATATTTCCAACGCATTTTGAACGGATCAAAGTTTGGGTCAAACTTGCGAAAAAAGAGCGTGACAAAGGGTAAACCAATCACATGAAATCACGTGGCGATTACTCCATTTGAGCACGTGGACCTCCAATTTTGGTATCAAAATGCTATGAGTAGTCATTCCACATAAAAATAGGATGGTTGAGCCTTATTAAAAGGTTTGGCTAAAATTATCTCCCGTGGACTATGGGATTGATTCCCATATAAGGATAAAAGATTTCCATTTGCTATATATAGTGGATAATACAATCAAAGGGATTTGAACCCTTGACCTGCACCAAAAGAATAGGTAGAATTACCAACCCGCCACCTTTGGTGAAGTGCTATAAAAGGGGCTCGCAGGGTTTTATACAAGACAAGTGCAGTCTGTGTAAAAGCCATAAGGAGGCAGTTCTCAGAAAACACCATTTTTGAAGGCCTTGCACTCAGATTGGGAACTCGGAGTAAAAAGGTGAAATGAAAAAAATTCTGAGACAATTCCAAAGATTTAAGATTTGATGTTTTTTTTTTGAGTTCTATTTTTGGGAGCTTTGAATGTAGTTTTTAACAGGATCTACAAGACGACTAGTTGGAAAACACAAATTTCAATGCACTACAGTCCGAAAAGTGACTTGGTGTAAACATGAAAAGTGTTCAAAATTTAGAGATGATCTCGGATATATGATTTGTTTTCATAGAATGTTTTTAAATATCCATTTTTAGGTGTTTTTCTAATGCAGTTGCAAGGAGATCACATTGTGAAAACACTGTAGGAGCCACAGATCGTTCTTAGGACAGTTTCTGCTATTTTTCAGAGTTCTTGGGACATTGATCAACTCATTTGCAGGTTATGATTCATTATTGGTTGTTTGTAAGAGTTATTGTACTACATTTAAATATTATTAATGGATCGGTTCAATCGAACTCGGGGACGTAGGAATTTTCGAACCCAGTAAACAATTTTGTTTGTTATCCGAGTGTTTTTCGATTATTTATTTATTACCTAAGTTTTCCCACTTCTATGGATGCATAATAATCAGAATTTAATCAATTTTTGAAGTTTAGAATACTTAAAATTGGTTAAGAAAATCACGATCTTTGGAAACTTTTAAAAGTGAAAAAATACAACACACATTTTCGAGATCACTTCATATGCTCTTCTATATCACTGTTATGCCATTTCATCCCATTCGATACTTTTAGTTTTCTATACATGTTTGCTAGTTGTGTGTGTAGTTAAGTTTTTTGCTACTCGATTATGGCCTAAGGGCCTTTTTTGTCTTGTGACACCTTGGGTGTCCCATGTTTGTGGCATCATGCATTTTTGTATGACATTAATTGATTGCGCAGGATCAAAGGCCTTGATTGTATTAGGACATAGTGGGTGTTCCATATTCTGACACTAAGCCTATTATGTCATATTGATTTCACTACTATCTTTGCACTTATTTTATATATACACTACTCTCACTTTGTTGTTACTAGTTCTCTTGTTGGCATTGTTTCTACTATTTTTGTATTGCTATTATTGCTCTTGATTGCATGTCATGGTATCCACCATGCATATCCTCTTTAAGTACAATTTATTCTTGGTGGCCACAACATCATGCCTTTAGGTGTTTTTCTACGTAGATTATCATAATTATCGACATGGTTACACATGCAACTCAAAAGAGGGGGCATTCATTCGGGTATATTTTACACCTATGACAAATACAAACATAATCATGGGCTCAAACACATGAAATAATAGGAAAAATTACTCAGAAATAACATCAGACACAAAAACTCGAGAAAAAAATCTTAGGGTAAAAAAAACGTACATTACGGTTAGGACCATATAGACGTTCCTGGCCCATTTCTATGGTTTTTTCTTGTGGAAGTTATAATAATTTTCTTAGCAGTTTCATATTCTCACCTACATACACATGTTTTTGGCAAAATTTTAAACTCAGATGACTCGATTCAAATCAGTTTTAGGGGAAATGAAATGTTTCATTCCTTCTTCTCCACAACACTCAATTTTAGTTTCAGTTTTAGGGATATTGGGGGCATGGGTCTCCTTTCTCTAGCTACATTTCAATACATTTTAGTTCTATTCAGTTTCTACTTAGTTGTGCAAGACATGGGGAGAGTATGGGGGAAATTCATTCTCTTTTATATTGGGAAGAGTATGGGAAGAGTTTCACAAGCAAAAGAATGTGAAACTCTTCCCCCATAAAATAAAATGGTGTATTCCTTCCATGTTTTACATCTCTTTATTTCACTATTTATAGTTTCATATTTCATTTATATCACATATTTTTCACTCGAGTTAAAGTTCAATTATTTATCATGGACATTAACTACACTGTGTTGTAGGTTTCATCATGGAGGTTTCCAACACCAATACATGAGATCTCACAAAACAAAAACCGAGTAAAGAAAAAGAGTGTTTACACACTCAGTACATTTTCATTTAAGCATATAATTTAATTTCATCTTTGAAAGGGGTGGTAAATGTAGACACTCAAATTTGATAATTTTACTCTTTGATACTACTAGTCTTGACATTTCTCTCTTACTTAAACAAGTGCATTTTACCCACTCTCATTTAGCACATTTCATAGGTCTCTTGTCTATCTTTCTTAATAATACACACTCATATGTCAAAAATTTTGAGAATTGAATGCATGAAATATAGTAAGAAACTCCTTGAATGGTTAATTTTGGAAGTTACTTAGCTAGAATAACCCCATATAGATTTGATTTAATTTAATTTGAATTAAATCTAATTACAGAGTCACTATTGAAATAAATAATGTATAAATGCTACAATATAGTAATGACATGAGAAAACTAAGATTTAAAGTATGAAACCTTAAGCCAAAGAAGGAGAAAAGATGACTTAGTTGGTATCCACACAATATGGAACTAATTTTCACATGGAAAAGTGATGAACAGGATGCCAACAACGTTGTAATTGACCTTTGTAAAATCTGGAATGCAAGAACAAAGTTGGACATGGGCGCCCGGGTTAGGATAAAAGTTCCTGGGCACGTATGAATGCTCCTGGAAACTCTTGACTGTTTTAAGGTTTAGAATCTACTTTATGTTGTCTCACAAGGGTGTCATAGTTGCTTCCTATTGATTTCCTAGTAGTCTCTCATGGAATGCCAAAGGTACTTGTAACCTGTAAAATAATATTTCACCCACACAAGCCCACAAACCAAATCAAATCTAAAAAGGAAAATGCAGAACGGGGAGTCAGATTGACCCCAAAAGTCACCCTGAGAGTGAATTTATGATTGAGTGCTACATTATATATTAGACTCCATGTAGTTCTTGTGTGTGTGTGTGTAGAAATTGTGCCCTAGGATGCCCTTGTGCAAGTTACACTTGATAACGGGTTGTAGCTATAATGTAGCAATGTAGTAGAATGTGTGGATGGAATAAAATGAACTTCCCCTTTTTATGTTATGTATGTAGTCCCTCATCCCTTGAATGAATGCTAGATGGATGCTTTAGAGTTTTGTAGGTTCCTTTTTGAATGCAAACTTAGGTGATGATAGTAATGCTTAGTGCTTGGTCCTTCATTTTGAACACATAACTATGTATTTATATGATTCTCTTGTTTGAATTTCGTAATTGACAATTTGAAGGCCAACCCATAAGTGAAAAAGATTCCCAAAATATAAAAGAGAGCCAAAAGAGAGAGTAAGGTAAGAAAGGGTTAGGGGAACCCATGAGGGACAAGAGTGCATGAGTGTTGCTTTGTCTGGCCGGGCGTTGGTGTCTAAAGCCATGAAAGATAAAAAAGTAAAGTTCTAACTGGGCTATAGGGTGTGTAAGACCAAATGGAAAAAAAAAGACAAAGAAAAGAGGCCAAAGATAGTTGTCAATTACTAGTTTTCTTTCTTATGAATCATGTAAATTCTAACATGTTTTTAAGACCTAGAAATGTACCCAAGTGCATGATTTTGTGTCTACATTTTCCCCACTTTATGTTGTTGAGTGAATACTCAATAACATAAAGTAGATAAGAGATGTGTACCTTGTGATCATGTAGAGCGTGTGTGAATAGTGTGTCGAGTGGACAACTGAAGTATGGAGACTTAGGAAAGGAAAGTGACCCTAGGGGTGAAGCGTATGCGTTGTACCATATTATTGTACCTTGTGGTTGCTATGTCTTGTAAGGGTGGACTTGCAAAAGAAGAGAAAGAATGTAGTCAAAGTCATGTTTATAATAAATTAGAGAAAAATGTGCATAAGTATGTAAACGTGTGTAAAGAGAAGTGTGCACCTGATGTATAACAATGTAACATATAGAAAATTGTCCTAAAATGTTGTGAAGAGTGCGTTTTTTGGGGGATATCATGTCAATAGTGAGTTTTTTTGGGTGATCTCATGCCTAAGAGAAAGTGTTGGGGAGAGAGGTCTAGTGTTATGCTCCATCCATAACTCTACCTGATAAGCACCACTATAGATGGGCATCCCTGATTTGTTCATATTGTCCCAAATTATTCATGATTATACTGATTGTTCTGATTAAAATGGATTGTAGGAGATTACATGAATGTTCAGAGCGAAGGAATGTGCTTGTAAATATAGAAATCCTCTGAAGGATTCTATGAATTGTGTTAATATGAGAAGATAACTTTGTGTTCCCCGAGGACATTAGTGCCCAGGGTACTATTGTCTAAGTCTCGGCGTATTGGTGTGTCTGTCTTTGTGATTCGACCCAAGTCTAGTTTTGGGTTGTTCGTGACTATGTGTCATTTTTGTACTGTGTAGATTTTGAACTATAGCTCGAAGTTGTTGTAGGGGTGATTTTTTTAACCATTGTATGCCTCCCTTATTTGTGGTACATGCAATGACTATAGGATTGTGCGGCCCAAAAGAGAGGACACGATGTTGTGTTGAAGTGGATACATGCAGGGGGTAGAGGATGTGCATGGTAGAAACCAAGGCACATGCAAAAAAAGTGTCTAGTAACATGTGTTAGTAGAAAAAGTAACAAGCATACAATATAAAAAAGGTAATCAAACAAGTGAGAAGACAAGATAGACCACAAAAAGTAGGTTTCAAACATGGGGCACTTTGCTCACAATGTCACAACACGGTCAAAGAGGCCTAAACATCCATAAGCAAGAAAACAATGATCAAACAATACATAGGGCATAACCCGTAAACAATGTTGGAAGAAAATTGTACTAAGAGGGGGGTGAATCGGTCCTAAAAATTATTTCAATTCATTTATCATTAATTGCATCATACATTAACATTCATCCATTCACATACATTCAACCATAGCTTATTAAGTGTGCATAGGGTATTCAAATAACCACAACACATAAGAGAGAGCTCATAGACACAAAATTTAAGTGGAAAACCCTCATGGGGAAAAAAACCCCATTGAAACATAAAACTTTATTTAGCCATGCTTCAAATTTAGTGAGGCACCAACCCCACAAGGAGTACCAACCCCTAGTTAACTAGAGCACTAACCCCTAATTTAGTGAATCAGCCACCCCACAAAGAGGCTATAACCCCCTAAGATGACAAAACACCAAATAATTCACCTAATGAAGATGATCTTTGAATTTTTTTGCTGCCACAAATGATGGAGATCTATAATTCAACTCACACAATATTCTTCGAACCCTCATTCCTCTAGCTCACTCTATCGTCCTCCTCTTTGGCTTGTATTTGCTCTAAACCCTTGTACACATGCTCTCAATCAGTCTTAAACCCATAAAATATCTGATAAAACTTCAAATAATACCTTTGATCTACTTTCAAACCATCGTCTAGGTCACATTTTCTCTATTGGCTCAACTAGTGCACAAAAACACTCAAGCATTAATTTTATACAATTTCCTTCCTTCAAAATCCAAGGGATGTTGGTCGTAAACCTTTTTAATGACTAGTAAAACTTACTATAATTCAAATAAACTCATTACAATGGTCACATATGACCTATATAGGTCAGCCATGCCCAAAACCACTCATCATACACTAAAATGCCTCAAAACCCCATCACTAGGATGAGAAAAATCCACTCATACCAAAACCATGCTTATTAAAGCTCTAAAATTCACCATACATGAGTAATATAACATATAAGCATCATAAATGGTCACACATTTACTTTGACCAATCAAATAAATCATTAAATGGGCCCACTGGCTCATATCCTTCACCTAGGACAACTATTTCAAAGCACCATGTCTTCATCTTTGGGCTTCAAGACCACCCAAGATCAAGTAAAATATGGCATGTGACTATTCTATGGAATTCACATGACCTATACATCACTTTTATGCAATTTATAAATATTTAAACATCAATGTGTTCAAACCACAACAAATTTCCTCTACACCAAAATAAGATGCTCAAACTTACTCAAAACTCAACTAGTTTGTACCCTTTATGCCACTTACAACACCTTTAAAGGCATAACATACTAAAAATATCCACCCCTCTTAACTCTCCATGTGATAACAAGCATCAAATCAATCATCTCATGCTTCATTCACTTCATTCTTTTAGCCTAAGAAAAGTTATCCTGAAAATGCACCTACCTTATTCTTCACAAATCAACTTGGAAGAGCCATCAAATAAACTAACAAAGACATAATACTTATACCACTAGAAATCTATTGCAATCACCTTTCCAGAACAAATTTTAGCTCTCTCCAAATCCAAGTAGAAGGCCTTCAACCAAGCTAATCTCTTCAAACTGCTCCTTATGCCTTCTAGGACTCAAGAACTGGACATGGGCTCAACATGTTCCAACGCTAAAAAAAAACACTTCCACACTCAACCAAAGCATGGAACCATTTATAAATTATTCCTAATCACTTAGAAACCTTCATCAAGCTTTAATAACTTAAAAACATCACTTTAGTTCATAGAGCCACTTAACACCTTGCTAGAACAAACAACCTTCAAACATGACCCTAAAAGATCAATTCATAACTTTTGCATATCTTATCCAATCATAAATTTTGATATATAATTGGAATCCTCTTTGACTCAAGATCATAAAAAACTTTAATGGAGTCCTAACTCCGCGTGCAGCCCGATATTCAACTTTAGTAGTGAAAGCCGCTCCAAAGCGCCCGAAAACCGGTCTTCCACAAATAGGACACACTTTTCCATTTTTAGCTCAACCATGATATGAAACCTTCATATATGTTTTTAAAAATTTTGCTTAAAAATTCAATTTAATCTTCACCTTCTTTGGACAACATTTCCTTAAACTAAAAATCTTTAGAAATAAGCATATTCAAATTTAGGGCCCACATATGATCACATGCTCTAATAGAAATTTCTGTAAACATGGAAGAGTACTATACAATATTAAATCATCACATTTTCAAAACCAATCAAAACTAGGCAGGTATGACCAATATTCTCCAAGTTTGCTCCTAGCTAGGGTTTTGCTAGGGTTTGAAACCAACTTACCTTCTTAACGATTGTTCATAAAAATGCGACTATAAAATATCCTCATTATTTTTGATAAACCATATTAGTTCTATGAAAAAACATACCATAACAGCTCTGGTTTCCATACAAAACATACAACCTACAACGGACATCCGAAAGTATACTTTTTCTTTAAAAATACATTGTCACTTACCGGTTTTGCCAAAAATGGCATATCTTCAAAATCTTCAAACACTTTGACCTAAAACTTATCATTAAACATCATGAAAATATCCTATAACTATACATACTCACCTCATAGCCCAGATAGATTTGAAACTCTCCATCCAATCTCATTTTCCCATGCTAAACTACCTATTTCTCACTTTGTTTGCTTCACAAGGACCTCATGCATGCACTAAACCTCGAATACTTGTAGACACCAAAATTGGGTCACACTCCCCTTTGTCCCTTTTCAAATAACCAGCTCAAGCACATTCATCTAACCATGGCCCCTTCCACCCCACATTAACACTAATTTAATTAACTTAATTAAATTAATACCCATCCTCATAATATTCATTACTTAATTATTTTAATTAAGCTAATTTCCACCTCACCACCCACCCACCTATTCTTGGCATGTTTCCATAACTAACACTAACTAAGTCTTACTTGCCTTAATGAGCTAAAATTTGGTCTAACCCCAAAATCAATCCCTAAAATCTCTCTAACCACATTCATGCTCATTAGAAGGGAAGTTTCTATTTTAATCTGCGAGAATAAACTAACTGGGCCCAAGAAATTAGAAATATCTGCCCATTTTAGTAAACCTAGGGAATCCCACCTTAATCGACACCGGTCACCCCTAAACCGACTCCGTCAACCTGGAACCATCGTCGGTTACCATTTATTCACCCAAACAACATTATTTTTGGGTTGGCACATTCTGAGAGCAAGAAAGGAGATCAAAGTTGCATGCAAGCAAAACAAGCATTCTTTTATGCATCTAGACATCCAGAACCATCACCAGGATCAATCATAGAGCCATATCATTCACGGGAGCACTCCGGGAAATCATGGCTTCAGTGACCATACACATATTCTTTAATTAACCACCTCCACCACTCAGCCATCAGATCCTTAACATAGTAAGTATGGCCCTAACCAGTAGGGTTTATTTCAGTTAGTAATCTTTATTACTCATGTTATTAATTTATTCTTTACATGCTTATTGCTTCATCACCCACTTTCCTGTGAACTCAAATATCCCTTCACCCATATCACCAAATCACCTATCCTCACCTGTTGTATACTTCTAAGCATACCTAAGACCTCTACAGACCTTCCCATTCACTCTTCCAAACTTTATTTGACCTCAGATCACCCCTGCCATTTAATCTATTTGAGTTTCTTTTACCTCAACCATACCGACGCCAGTTATCCACAACCACCATCGGTTCTACCTAAGTGACATCACTCACACTCAGCCCAACGTCGGTCTCTATGTTTTACACCTTGACTAAGAATAGACCCAACAATATCCCTACCAAGTTAGATCTAGATAACATAGAATTAGACCCCGATTAGTCCCAATACTTGATAGACACCTCACCTCTTAGATCCAACTATAGCCTAGCTTGTTGTGATTGGATTTGTTTATTGTACTTGAATGAGATACCTAAATCATATCAACTACAATAGGACTTTGTTTATTTCTCGCATTAACTTGTTTTAAACAGTGGATTGACAACCATCTAGGAAGTATCACACTTCCTCGGAACTAGCATACGCTAGGTAGTCCACTATCATATATCATTTAACTATCTTTTTGTGGTCTTGTTTTCTATTACAGGTAGTTCCTCCTAGCCAAAAGGAATCTCTCACATTCAGCTATGGATCAAGAAGTTAGAACATGTGCAATAACCATCAACCGACCAACATTTAATAGGTATTCCTCCTTGGCCCTTACCCTTATTTGTTTCGTCATTTCGAAAAGGTGAAGAAAACGGTGAAACATTTTGGCACACAGTGGGACCCATTAGGGGTTCTTTGCATTTATTCATTCTTAGGTGAAAGTTGTGTGTTTTTTTCCCTTTGAAAAGCTTCCACATTAATTTTCTTCTTTGGAATCCTTCTCCTTCTTTCTATTGTCTAAAAACAATCATATTTTTGGTGCTTTAAAAAGAACACATCTTCCTTTCTTTTGCATTGCATTAGTGAAAGAGAATCCCTCTTCCTATTCATCTCTTGCTACATCGAATATTACACTTCGATTTGGGTTTAAAACACTTGCATTGCATTTTGATTTGTTGCATTATTATCTCACATTAAAACTGAGGGCAACCTATATGCTAGAAGTCATGCCCAGCTGATGGTTGACATAAAGAATCGTAGAAAGCACATTTTTTCTCTCTCTCTCTCTCTCTCTCGTGTCTTACCAAACTTGCACAAAATCAAAATATACACATATTCTTAAACAACATCTTACCCGGGAACATCTGTCAGTGATCACATGATCCAGGTTGGTAGGTACTCCCTAGCTCGTTGCCTCTGTCGAGTCATCATCTCAGAGGACGGCCCGCCCCTACCATAACATACCGAAACCTCTCCTTTTAGATATCCTTCTTCGTAGGATGCCTTCCCAACCAAAAATTCCATTCTAAATACACACAGTCAGTCCTAAATAACATAAGCTAAACAAACATAATAAAATCACTGTTAGGATCATGCTTTTTCTTAGTGTTCTTCTTGGCTTGTGTTTTGAGGTGTGAGACTACGAATCTCCATTTTTCTTCTTCCTTACACACTCCACCATCGTAGTTGGAGTATTCTGACTTTTTTGAGTGTGCCAAGGCCCCATCTCCTCATTCTCAAGTTTCTAAGTTTGATTCTTCACTTAATTTAATTCACAAAACCAATTTTCTTCATTCCTTTCTAATTTCATAGTCACCAACGTCGGTCAACGACGCATTCAATTCACATCTGACCGTCATCGGTTAAACCCTAACCGATGTCAGCTTCTAGCTTTCTAGTTACTTTACCTAGAATAGCCTTCATCACTATTTATGTTCTTTTTTCTAGCCCTCAGGGCATCATCATATTTCTCCCTTATTGATACTTACTATCATACACAGTTTTCACAAGTACACATCCAACATTCCTGTTTCATTCTTTGAGACTGGTTTCTTCCATAGTGACCGGTATCGGTTTTAGAAACCATCATCGGTGTTCCCCCAACCATCATCGGCCATCTTGACCATCATCGGTTTTCCCTCAACCATCATCGTCAACCGACCATCATCGATTCGATTACCTGTGTTTATTTTCAAAATCTAGACATTTATCAGATTCACCTCTTAGACCCTATTATTATTATCTATTTCTACTATTTTCTATGTCATCTATAGAATACAGTCTTACCAAGTTAGCACTTGTTCACATGGTGCTGACTCACAGCTAGACTAACACCCTCATATTCCACACTAGTCATCAACCACTCCCACCTAGTCCCTCACCGCCTTCCATCCTATCACCCATGGATCCAACCTTACCTACCACCATTGTATGTAGGTGATGAAGAGTTTTCATGACTCCTTGATCAGAATCCCGTGGCCTTACAATTCTACCTTTCCCACTCTTCCACCCGAGACTCCTTAGGTTAGTTGATATATGACATGCTTGTATCCATCTCTCCTGCCCTTATTCCTGCTTGTTGCATCAGCCCCTAATAATGCAACATTACCCTCACCTGCTTCACCCCCAATAGTTTCGCAACTAGGACCCATACCCACCATGACCACTGCATCATCTAGCAGTTTCACTCACGCCTGTCATATCTGTTGTCCCCTCATCGACCACCCAGACCATAACACAATCCACACCCATTGTCTCATAAATACCCATTACAACACAACCACTCGTGGTGTCGGTGACCCTACTCCATTCCAGAATCTCATCCTCTCCATCCCACAAACACTTCCCCAATCACTACCAGAGTCACGATGACCATCCCACCTACATACACCTACTATCAACAACCCCCTATCTCATCTGTCACCCATTCTAGATATGTGCCTTCTATGTTAGTTCCTTATTCTCAACCTCCCTATCAAGTTCAATATCCACCTCCTTATGCCACAAGAGGTGTCCCTCCATCACAACCTACCAATGACCTCATCAAGTTGATGATGGAAAAGATGCAGACACTAGAAGCATCGATTTCTCGGCTCACACAATTCCCTCACCTATGATGAAATTTGTAATGAGCCTATTCACCCATCCATTCCTATTTGACCATACCCCGTACATTGGAAATGCCAAAATTCAACCACTTCAATAGCAAAGAAGATCCCACAACAACATTTGCGGTCCTTTAAACATGGGTGTTACCTGATTTCCCATGATGATGCTTTACTTTTGAGGACTTTCCCAATGTCCCTGACAGGACCTGCATTAGACTGGTATAATGGACTACCAAGACACTCCATTTACTCATTTAATCAAGTATCCCAAGCCTTCCTAGATCACTTCTCCATCAACATTGTTAAGAAGGTTACTTTGTGATTGACCTAAAATTTATTCCACATAGGAACAACGTGACAAGTGCCCCAATGATGTCATCGTTTCCTCACAAGGTGTTCGGGATCGGAAAACCTCATTCCAAGTGTGCATTAACATCTCTACATACCCAAACGCGAGCTTTGTTTTTCCCTTTTCCCTAGAAACTTTTCTTGGCGCGTTTTCTTCTTCTTTTTTAAACCGATGCCGCCTACATGGTGGCGGTTGGAAATTGTGCTATCATCGAAGAAAAAAGGGTGGGGTCTTCAAAACCACCGCCCTCGCATTTCAGTAGCAAGAACATCCGTTCAAATAAAAGATTTTTATCGTGACTCACGTAAAAATCAACTATTCAAAGCCCAAAGGCATTTTTACCGACTTGGGCTTGCATTTATGTTTTGGTCCCCTGGAATAGTGTTTGGCCATTGTTTATAGTTTTAAGTTCTCTTTGGTTCCAAGATCTTTGGGTGAATGAAAAGATATAAATAAATGGCTTGTGCTCAAAGAAAGGGTTATTCCCTCATTGGAAAATACTCTCATTTTCAATAGTTAGACTATTATTTTCTTAGAAGCCATAAAGTTTCAATTCTTTTGCATGCTTAGTTAGCATTGTTCAAATGTTGGTAAGCCACATATCCATCTTGTGCAAAAGGTCTTTGTTATTTCACCCAATCCACTAGAGTAGAATAACTTAGGAAGCCATTAAAGTTGTCCAAGGTTTTGCTCCTCAAAACAGGATAGTTTCAGTTCTAGATGCTTTATGTTGCATGACTTGCAATAAATCCCGCTAAGAATTGCATAAGCCACTATTCTGTACTCTGAAATGCGCATTTATCCCTCTCCTACTCGCATTATATTCATCAGTATTATGAGCTACCTTTGTCCTAAATATCTACTTGCTTGATGAAAGCATTACACGCTTCTATCAATTCACGTGAACACGAAGAGAACAAGGAGATCACACCAGGGGACAAGATCACACACACCATTGGATTCACCATTGCTTCAGAATCCATGAAGGTTCTAGCTTTCAAAGTTCTAAAGTTAGAAATATATCAAATAGAGTAGATAATCACTTCTTTTCAATTAAGTTTACTTTCGATATTGCCAGGAAGAAGTGGGGATTGATAGAAGGAGAAACTATGATTCATTCCTCACTAGGGTAGGATCGAGAGTCCTGCAAATAGATTAAGCAAGTTATTTCATTATTTAGAATAGATCTACAAATTGCATGCATGAAATAAATAACTACACTCATTATTTTGTTTGTTTTAAGTTTATCTTAGTTGTCAAATTCTAGATACGTTTAAATAGCTACTTTCTTAAATTCTTAAGGTTTCTCGAAAAAAAAAAATAGAAATTATATATATGTTCTAGATTTATTCCACGTAGTTAAAAATTTGCTTTGTTGCTTAGATTTAGAATTTATTATTTTTGTATGACAATCACGGGACCTTCAAATGGAATACATATTTGAGCCAATTGTGCCTCAACCCAATATCGTCATTCGGCAATAGTTGACATAGACCGGAACCTTAGAATACAAATCTTCCAAACAAATCTAATACTCCTAGGAGCCATTCTGACTAGGTTTAGAATCGTCCGTAGAGTCGATTGTATTCATTACCCACCATATGACCTTATCGGAGACATACATGAAACTATCCCGAGGTCATTTTCCACGTATTCCAAAACCCATGAGATCAATCACGCTAGAGCTCGATATTGATTGGAGCCTTCGAGTAGTCATCCATGTCGATCGATCGATATCACCTAATTCAACAGTTAGAAGGGCCTTCTTTGCCTTTAGATTCACAAATTCCTTGTCCTTTAGTACGTAAAAGACGTTAGATTGCCTAAGATTTGTCTCGCATCCCACACATATTCCATCCCCATCGGCTATCTCGCATGACCTCGGGAGGTCAAGTGCGGAAGAGTTACTGTAGATTCCCACGCTCGCTTGTTGCTTTTGGCATAGAGTTACCATGACGGATCTTTATTCCACATGATAGTATGACAATGAGTCTATCGCTGACTTTATCTTTTCACCAAAATGACCTTCATTAACCAAGCTCACATTCCAATTACCTCAAACTGAGCTTATATAACTATTTACTCATGTATGTGCTAGACACATATCACCAACCCTACATGATCAAACTTTTCACACTTTTGATGATGCATTCACCATGGCACGAAAATTGGAAATTCATGCTATCAAAGAAAAGAAGATTCAACTTTGTAACAAGAACATCACATTCAAATCAAATGATACTTCTTCATCTTGAAACCCCAAAACAACTATTCAAAGCCCAAAGGGTTTGCTAATTTTCCATAGTTCTAAAATCTGGTCCCCCTCATCAATCAAACCCAACCAAACCCCTTCTAATCTCTCTCTTGTCCAAGCTTTCTAGTTTAGATGAGAACAATGAAAGTACACTTCCCTAGGAGAATCTTATTCTTCCATTTTGGAAAAGCTTGTTAAGGTTGGTTCCATTACCCTTCCACCTATAAAACCACATACTAGTTTTGACCCTGAGCGACCCATGCCCTGCATGGTATAAAGAACATGACTTTTACAACTACTATCATGTGTCAAAGGTCACAACGACAATAATTGCATCACCTTCAAGAATATTGTCCAAGAAATGATAGATAATGGAGATCTAGTCTTGGATAGCCCAAATGCACCCACTAACCAAAACCTACATATCTTCAAGAATCCATTCCCTAATCATGCCCCATCTTCCAACCAAGTGGGTGATACCTCAAACAATGATAACACTGTCCATGAGGTTCACGCTATTTTAATGACACACCAGTTACTTCCCAATTGCCTCATGTTCCTTCCATAGATGAAATCTTAGCCCACGCTCCCCTACCTACACCAAAATCTATTTCATCTACTCCTCTACCCACAGAGGAACCCCCTTCATGTTCCCCTTCACCCTTTGGAAGAGCCTATAATCAGCATGCCACCTTTGACCCCTCAAAATTTCGAGCAATTGTCAATGACACCTCTCCTACTCATAGAAGATGCAGTCCACCACCTACACCAACACAAGGAGATCCCACTTCGGCTGGCCCATCCTCTCCTCTACCCATGGAGGATACTATAGAAGTACCACCACCTATAGATGACCATTCACCATCAGACCTTCAAGATCCCGTTGATCTTTTCGGCTCTCTTACCCACAAAGTCTCGAGGCTAGCCATTTCCTTGTATCTCAAACACATTTTATAGGGATTGCCACTCGATCCACGTTGGCCCCACTTACAAAGTACCTTCACAGCTTGCTTGATGATCATCTGACTATGTCGATAGAGCCCTACTTTGGGGGCATCTTCTACTTCTGTTTCAACACAAATGCAGTTGTCACTCATTGACACCTCCACTATCTATCCAAAAGTGTTTCGAGAAACCAAACCAAACACAACCACAACTATTGCAATACCTTCCATGACACCACTCATGGCCCAACTCACACCTCTCCCATAGCCCAACATGCATCTACACCCAAACCCACCTATATCATCTCCCTTACCTAAACCTATCACTACCTTAGGGGTCATACCAACAACTAGCCTTACTCACCCACCCATCAAATTAGATTTAGCTACATCTTCCAAAACTAACACCAAACTTAACCTGACCCCTAAAAAGAAGATCCAATCTCCTAGATCTCATACCCCAACCTCACCAACCACCCTTATCACCTTCACCCCTTCCATCCATCCTAGGACCTCACCCCTTGACCCTAGCCAAGAAACCCCATCCACCGGTAAACCAAGAACACAACAACCCATTTCCCCATCACAACCTCTAATATACCCAAGCAACCCACACAACCTCCACCCTCACCCGTAACCTTCTTACCACCCATACCTCCAATACCATCAATAACTTCTTCACTACCCATGACACTTCCTTCTCTTTCACTCACACCTCCTGCCCAACCCACACCACCTACCTCCACAACACCTCGGTTACCCCCATGGGTAACCCGCCTCTTCCACCATCTACTTTTCCCTCCACATCTCATGTGCCCATATCACCTTTACCCAAAAAGATGCAACCTAAAGCTAAAAATCTGCTACCCTCCAATAAGGTAGTTAAACCAACCAAACCTTCCATTTCCAGTTCATCTACCATGCCCCTACCCAAAAGATATACGACCAACACCTAAGACCACACCACACACCAAACTAGTAGCCCAACCTACTCCCCTCTTGTAAAGACTCTTCCTACATAATCACCACACTGTACCCAAACCCACATTCACCTCCCATTGTGATCCATTAGTAGGATCCTATGCCAAAATCCTAACCAACCTCCTCGAAACTTTTGTCATCACATTACCACCTCTTAGACCTTATGACCCACTCAAACCCAAACCAAAAGGGTTTGATGAAACCAAAATTTGTGCCTACCATCATGTGCCAGACACGATGTAGAGAACTTGTAAGGATTTGAAAACCACTCTTGTCCAATTGTGTCCTCCTAAAGAAAACTTTGATGATGATGATCTTCTTGATGAGGACCCCATTTCACCTTCACCAATTTCCATAGATCTTCTCCTCATTACCTACTCAGTGACCAAAATCTCCACCCCCACAACTCTTGATCCATCCCGAGATTTGAAATTAACATGGTTCACATAAGAGAGTTGGCCAAACCACCACCCAAATGCCAATGTGCCCTACTCATCTCACAAGGCTCATATCCACCACTAGGGTTTTTTGTCCCTCTTACCTATACCTTCCATGACACACCCTCTTCATCACCCCCTTAGATTAACATGATCAACATTGCCACCGTGCTTAGAAAGACAAAGGAAAGGAGAAAGAAAGTGGCCCATCAACCAACCCTGTACCCAATATACCATCCACACCCACACCCAAAGTCATCATTCGAGGTCCTGCATATCCCATTTTTTGATGGGTCACACATCGCACAATGCTAAAACAACTACACCAATCCCCCTCAAAATGTCTTTATATGACCTCATCAAACCTTGAAGTCACATCGTCAAGCCCTCATGGAGGTCCTTCAATCTATCAAAGTCTTACCAAATGACCCCACACATGTAGCCTCCATCATTACCCCTCACCACGTAGCCTCTCTCACTAGGTCTTCACCTTCCTCTACACCTCCACCCACTCACCAAGTGGCCGCCCTTAGCTTGTAGATGAAGAGATCACTCCCTTCTAGTCCGATGACCCCAACCCCACTCTTTTCATCTCATCTTTATCGATAATATACACATACGATGTGTTATGATCGATGGTGGTGCTAGCATTAACATCATCTCCTCCCATGCGTATAAACCAAATGCAAATACTTCCCCAATTACATGCATGGTAACCCCATTATGTTGTGTTCCTTCAATGATGCCATGACCTCTACACTAGGTACCATTGTTCTCCATGTCCGTGTAGGTCCCCGCACCATCCGAACTTTTCTATGTCCTAGAAGGGGAGTTCTAGTATAACTTTGCTACTTGGCTGACCTTGGATCCATGTTATGGGTTGTGTCCCTTGACATTACATCGATGCCTCAAATTTGAACACGAGGGACATAATTACACCATCCCTACCAACCCCTCACCTTTCAAGACCTGTAACATGCTATATCGACCCAATGATGTGCTTATACGGTCAAGGCATCCGCCACCACAACCACTTCACCTTCACCCATGAGCCCATCCACCAAAATTTGCCACTACTTCTATGCTGCATCTAACCTCGCTATCCCTACGCAGTTGAGCCTCTCTACCACTACCCCCCTTTCTCCCTTCATCTAGTGAGCCATCTATACCCGCTACCCACATACCAACTACTGATCCCTTAGAAGGTGTTTTTCAATGCCTCACTCTGGGGGAATACCACCTATACAATATCGATACCTTCCTCACCCCACAAGAGTATGGGAATCTACGTCAACACCCCAATTATGACATTCACATCGGTGATGTTTTCCCTTATGGCCCTCCCCACCTTCACACCAACCTAATGTATGGGGACTTGATATGGCCACCTATAAACCAAACCTCCATCCCAAACCCAACCATTTTCATCCGACCTACACTCCCTCACTAACCACCATTTCGCTCACACTTTCCTCCACCAAGTGCACGTGGAAAGGATTTGGCTTCAGTTTTTATGAACAAGGCCACCACACTGTCATCTCCTGTACCTCTCATAAACACAATGACCGTAGTGGCATTGGTTTTGATGCTCCATCTTCTAAGAAGGTTTCACATCGACCTTATTCAGGATGAGAAATCTCCCCCTCTCATTCACCCACATTACCATCCTCACCCACGGAGTCCATAGATCCTGAATCTATACCTCCTAACTTTTTTTTTTTTTTTCGTAAACACCATTTCCTGGGACTGCTGACCTATCAACGCGATGGTGAGGCTCCCTCTTCTCTCCCATTCCTATATCCTGACATGATCGATGATGATACACCTTCAATTAACATCATTCAATGTCAGGATGATGAGTCCATCCTCACCTACCTTGGTGTAGAAGACTCTTATATTCACCGGTCATTACCCTCTGAGATGTAAACCATGTTGAATGAATCAACCATCGAAATCAACATTAATACTCAGGATGACCCACACATTCTAAAGATTGGCCAATCCTTAGACGCTACGAACATAGGAAGCCTTCACCTCTTTCCTTTGGGACCATAGCAACACATTTGCTTGGTCCTATGCCGATATGCCTGGTATTGACCCAAAATCATGGTTCACAATATCGTAACCATTCCTGATGCCAAACCCATCAAACAAAAGTTGTGGAAAATGCATCCTCGCATTGCTCTTCTTGGTCAAAGAAGAGCTTTTGCCTTCTCTCGGTTTCCTTCATTCTACCCATTGATTATCCCCAATGGATTTCTAACATCATTCTGTCATGAAAGTGACAAGGGGACTCCACATTTACATGGATTTTGTGACCTCAACCTCACCTGTCCCAAAGATGATTTCCCACTACTAGGCATTGACCAACTAGTTGATCTCACTCACCACTGGCCATGAAATGTTATCACTCATGGATGGTTTCTCGGCTATAATCAAATATTACTAGCCCCGAGGATCAACACAAGACTACCTTCATCACCCCTTGGGGAAATTTTTGCTATCGAGTCATGCCCTTTGGTCTCAAAAAAAAATGTTGGTGCTACATATCAACGGGCCATGACTTACATCTTCCATGACATCATGCATCATCGCATATTGGAGGATTATGTAGATGATCTGCTTGCCAAATCCAAGCATCAAACCAAACACCTACCCATTCTTAAAGTCATCTTTGACCGCCTCATCAAATATTGTGTTCATCTTCAACCAAAAAAGTGCATCTTTGCGGTACTTTTATGGGAAACTCCTAGGTTTCATCATTTCTTTGCGTGGCATAGAAGTTGATCCTGCTAAAGTCAAGGCTATCCTTGAAATTTGCCACCCACTAATCTCCATCAACTTTGCAGCCTACAAGGAAAGTTGCAATCAATTCATCATTTTATCTCCCAGCTTTTTCGACCATTATCAACCATTCCATCATCTTCTCAAGAAAGACAGTTTCATTCAAATGGGATGATGAATGCCATAAAGCCTTCAAAGCCTTGAAACAATACCTCCTTCAACCACTAGTGCTCATTCCTCCTAAGGATGACCAACCCTTCTACCTATATATTTCCACCATTGACCATTCTCTAGGTGCCATGCTCACTCATCGTGATGACCAACACCGAGAGCAAGTGGTTTATTACATAAGTCGTATACCCTTCTTGACTATGAAACTAGATATACCCACCAAAAATTTTTTTTTCCTAGCCTTAGTTTTCATCGCCACCAAACTCCGCCATTACCTACTCAACCACAAAACCTTTGTCATTACTAATACTGACCCATTACACTACATGTATGCCAAACCTTATCAAAATCAACGTGCACGTTGGCTTATGCTTCTGGCCAACCTCGACCTCAAATTCATCCATCAAAAGTCCATCAAGGGCCAAACTATCACCGACCAATTGGCCGATGCACCTATTTTGGGATCAACCCTCTAACTTTGACTTTCTAGATGAGTCTATAGCTACCCTTTCCTGGATGAACCCACTTACCAAATGACACTCTTCTTGATGGCTCCAAGTGTCAGTGTGGGGGTGGGGCTGGTGTTATCCTCATTCCACTTGATGGTGAACCTATGCCTTTGTCTTTCAAACTCAATTTTGATTGTACAAACAATATTGTTGAATACGAAGCACTCGTATTGGGTCTCCAAGCTGCTTATGCCTTAGATGTTAAGTCAATCAACATCTTTGGTGATTCTCAGTTGGTCATAAACCAAGTCAATGGTATATACCAGTGTCGTAATGAGATACTTCAAAAGTATAAGCATCATGTGGACATAATTTTGACCACCTTGACCATTACGCACTTCAAACCACCCCACGTTCTACCAATAAATTTGTAGATACCATGGCCTGCTTGGCTTCTCAGATACCTTTTCACCCGCTGACTCTAAAATCTTTGTCACCATACAAAGACTACAATCACCCTCTTATTTGCCTCATGAAGTCTACTCTATCAGAACCACTGCTCCTGACCCAAGTGACCTTTGGTATAAGCAATATATAGACTATCTTTCCCTTTCCATTTTACTGCCGATCTCACTTGTAATGGACAACGTGCCTTTCTTAAAAGTGTCTCTCGTTATGTCATCATGGGTGGTCTTCTTTACAAATGTGGTTTTGACAACATTCTCTTATGATGCCTTACAAGTTTATGAAATTCCTTACACCATTAAGGAAGTCCACGATGGAATTTGTGGAGGCCACTTTAGTGGTCTCATTATCACAAAACACATTCTTCACCTAGGCTATTATTGGCCAACCCTAAACCATGACTATTGTGATTATGTCAAACATTGCATAAAATGCCAACAACATGCTAATCTCCATCACACCCCTAGTCATGCCTTATAGGTCACGTGAGACCTTTGGCCTTTCTCTCAATGGGGTTTGGATCTTTTCGGTGAGATCAACCCCCATTCTTCACAATGCCACCAATGGATCATAACCACTACTGAATATTACACTAAATGGGTAGAATCCATTCCCCTCATTTCCACCAAAGCAGAGAAAATATGTGAATTCATCAACCATCACATCATCTATGTCACTTTGGTGTCCCTCACCGCATTATCACGGATAACGGAAAAACAATTCAAAAACAAAACCCTACGCAAACTATGTGATGCTTTTGGCATCCAACTAGTTTCTCATCACCTTATTACCCGCAAACCAATGGTCAAGCCGAATCAACCAATAAAACCTTGAACAAAATTCTTATGAAGGTAGTCAACGATACTGGGAAGGATTGGCATATACACATTCCTTTCACCTTGTGGGCTTATCGCACTAGTATTCACACTTTGAATGCTGCCACCCCCTTTTCTCTGGTCTATGGTACTGAGGTTGTATTACCTCTTGAAGTCTAGATTCCATCCCTCCGCATCTCACTACAAGACATGCTCAATGATGATGAATTTCACCAGGATCATTTGGCACAACTTGAATTATTAGATGAACGTCATCTCAATGCTCTTGACCATCTCCAAATCTACCAAAAATGTATCAAATGTGCCTATGAAAATGTGTTCATGAATGAACCTTTCAAGTCGGTGACCTCATCCTAAAGGAAAATCAACATGTAACCAAAGAGGAGAAAAGTAAATGGGGAAAATTTTCTCCTAATTGGCTTGGACCCTATATCATCACCCATGCCTATGGATCAAGTGCTTATCATTTGTCTTCACTCGAAGGTAAACCCAAACCTGAGCCCCTTAATGCCTTGCATCTTTGACCATTTTATTGTTGATATCAAGTCCTATATCACTTTTTGTCAATTGATCGCTCATCCCTTGAGCATTGTTCACCTTCCATAATTACCCATTTTGAGGATCCATGACTAAACAAGAATCATGTGATTACCCGTCACCTTTTAGCCTTGTCTTCAATATGAGTACCATGGCTCTACTCATAGCATGATTCTCATGGATACTTTTCATCTTCTTCAAGATGGAATCCCATGGTTGTTCATCACTCAAAACCACCTCTTTCATAGTTAATCTTTGTGTACTATGATCTTGTCTTCTAAAACAAGAACCTAATCATCCTCTATAGTCTTGTCCATGACTTAAACGTCTAAAAAAAAAAGGGATACAACTCCTTGAGTCAAACTTCCAGCAAAAGATGACTCCCTCAAAAGGGACATCTCTTCTTTATATTCTACCACTATCAATAGACTGCTCCCTTGAAGGACAACTATATATGGTCATTACAAAAATATAATAACTATTCAAAAGCTTCCCACATCGATCAACTTCACGAAGACCTCAAGGAGATAATATACCCATCCCATATAGACTTCCCGCATCGATCAATCTATTATAAAAAAAAAAAAAAAAAAAGATGAAATTTTCATCATGGACTTGCCTATTTTGGGATTTTGGGTTTCTTGTTCCCAAAATACACGTCATCATACACTAAGTTACGCTAAACCCCATTCTCACCTCCTCTCCTCTTTTCACCTAAATTCCTCGTTACTCAAGGGACTTGCCGCAAATGTGACATTTCGTGATCATGTGACTTTTCTTCACCCTTAGAATAGTCCATTATGCAAGGCTTGTAGGGTCTTACGTTCATAAGCCCATCTAGGGTATGGTAGACTCATTAGGGTTCTTATCAATTAAGCAACTCTTTTACCACCTCTTACCATTCACCTTCCTCATTACTTATTGATTATCCTATATACAGGACTAGATCCTCGACACTTGTATTTAAAAATCAATCAACCATACCTACCACCTAAACTCAATCATGCATATGACCTACATCACCCATGCCTAACACCTACCTTATAACCCATTCTACTATTTCACCCTAATCTTCCCTAGCTTATGGGAGAACTACATCGGCCTGAGGTCCCTTTTTCACCGGGACTATGTAGGCAGCACTCGAGGGCATGGGGCCCTTGGAGGATAGCTCACCACTCTCTCCCCTAACCAATTCCCTCTACCCCTTTCCTAGTCACATTCTACCCTAGTTAGTTTCCTTTTTATATCAATAATTGGAAATTAAACCAAACAAACAACAATTGCTTCACATCTTTACCATCATCACTCATACATTCATTTCATCTTGTCTACCATTTCTTTACCATTATCATACATTTTCCTACAAAACATCTTAACATGATCCACATCATCATTAATTGCACAAATTAATGAATTAGAAACTCAACCATACCTAAACCAACCTAAACTCAACCATACCAACCACCTAACCATCCACCTCCAACCTCTCCAACCATGACCCATCCATCCATAAATATCCATGCCATGACTGACTCAATCCATGCCATCCATGACTCGACTCCATCCATGACTCCATCCATGCACTCAACCAACCGACTTGACTCCACCATGCCTACATGACCTGACTCCATCATACCTAATTCACCTAGTTTCCATCACGTACACAAATAATAATGGAAATTAAAACAAGTACACCATCCATGGTATAAATATCATCATCTATAAATCATGACGTTTGTGTATACATACATATGTACACATAGATACAAATGAATACAAAAATCTCAAAAACCTCATGTACATCCTCACCATCTTTGACACGCAGGCCGGTATATCATCAAAAAAATATACAAAACTCTCATGTACATCCTCACTATCTTTGGCACATAGGCTGGTCTATATATCAACAAAATCTATATACCCATCTCTCGGTGACTAATCATCACCCCACCTAATATCTATCTCACCTGTCTCCTCCTCCTCCTCCTCCTGCCCCATGTGGCATCCTACTAGCATCTCACCACCCACCATGGGCCCTTGGCCTACCCTCGGTTGGTACCACACCTAGAGCTGGCCTCCATACACTGGTAGCCTCACCCTGACCCTATCTCGGGGCTCGATGACCCCTTGTACTCTCTACACTATGCATATGAGACCTGGTCCTCTCACTCAAAGCCTGTTGTGCTCTGTACTCTATGTAGGATGGGACATCTATCCCTGAGGCCATCAAATGATCTTGATAATACCATGCCTCTCCTAAGGCATCTCTGAACTAGGCCATAGGTACCATCTGTGGTGGAGCCATCATGTCTCACCCCCTATACCTACCTCTCGGGACCCTGTCCCATTGGTACTATAATGAGGGACCCTATCCCTATCCCTATGCCTATGCCTATCCCGAGGACCCTGTCCCCCGCCCTTGCCTATATCTGGGCCTGAAGGGCCATAACCTACACTTGTGCAGTGGCCAACTGGCCCTAAAAACTATTATCTATGTGCCTGTAAAGTAGCTACATGTGCCTGTAAAGTGGCCACCTGTGCCTCGGACCCTGTCAACTATCCTTGCACTACCCCCAACTATGTAACTAGGGGCCACCACCCCCTGGAGGGTGTCTCTCTGCACTATAATGGTGGCCAAGTCTGGCTGCCCCGGCCTCGGTGGTATGGCTCATGTTGCTGCTACCCACCACTATCTATACCCATCTATAACTCGGCATCATCAATCCACGGTCGACCACCTACTCCTCCTACCCTGTAGGCACCTGCACCATCGGTGTGGTAGAGGCATAGGCCTCTCCACGTCATCTCTCATGTATAATGGGAATGGTGGAGGTACATCCTACGGCAACCCAAACTACCATCTAACCCTATCTATGGGTATCATCTCGTGCTCTCCTGCACGGTGCCCCTCTATCCATCGGAGCAACTGTAGCTCATCTAACTCCATGGCCATCTCCTATATGATGGGAAGTCCACATATGGCCTCCAAATGATGTCTACCCTAGACAACCCCTCTAGTATCTTCCTGTAGTGAGCTACATCATGTGTAGCCCTAGTCCCCCACCACACCCCACCAACTAGAACCCATCACCTGTACCCAACCTAGACCATACCTGGCTCAAAGGCATCTAGTCGGGTAACCCGATCGATGAACACACACAATGTGCTCGTATGCCCAACAATGAAGCAGAAACATACAACATAAGTTGAACCTCTCGTAATCTCCCATAGGCCCATAGCTCCCGGTATAGTTATACCAAATACGTAGGTGCCCAGGAAAAGAAAGTCCTCTCCTCCATCATATCATGTAGGACTCCCATCAGTGCTCATGGGAATCTCCCACCCTCTGCATCCGAGTGTGAAACAACACACTACCTCCATAATCAAAACTACTAGCCTCATCTCCTCAGATGGGCCACATACATCTCTCCATAGCTCAAGTTGGCACTATGAAACCTCATCTCCGCCATCCCCTCCCAAATACTGTCAGCATCAACTCCTCTGCTACCTCTGAAAAAATTGAATACACCTACACCCCCCTACTATCGGCAGCCGCAGAATCTGTAAATGTCCTCCAAGGTGATGGTCATCTCCCTATCAAAAATGGAACGTGTTGGTCATGGAATCCCATCTATCGATGAGAGTGACCATCAGACTCGGATCACGAACTATGCACCTATAACACCGAATCCCAATCAGACCCACCTCAGTCACATGTGCCTCCACTCCTCATCAGTCACATCTCCTCGACATCTAGTAATAAAGGTGGTACCCTATCCCACATCATAGCTGATCCCTCACCTGCATCCAAAAAAAATACTATTGTTAGAACCCCCACATACCAAACACACTTCCTACCTAATAAACCTCATTTCCAACCCTCATTACTTATTCCACCCACCCTACAGATTACCCATTGCTAAACCAATCTATTCATGTCATTTATACTTATTACCCTACTTTCCTCTCATGAAACCTATCTTTACATCACCCGACATATCCTCACTTCTTACCTTTTCTCTCTATTGCTCTATGTTCCCCAAAATTGACCACCACTCAGTCAGCCTTGACCGTCATCGGTCACGTGTAACCGGCATCGGTCACCTACTTCTAGACCGATGCCGGCCAAAATACCACCGATGTCGGCCAACACTTGACCGACGTCGGTCACTGTCGCAAAGCCGAACATGCAAAACCCCTCCCCTCTTTTCCAAAATTCTTCAAATCCAACCTATACACCTACTCTACCCTACCCAAAGCTAACCTAACCCTTGCCCATCCCTATCTACCCTACCTAGAACCTCCCCCTCCCTCATTGCATCAATTTTCACCACCAACTTCATTATCTTTTCCTACCCATGAAACCCATACCCACATCACATTTTTCTACTTTAAAAAGGAAGGATCGGGATAGACTCCTACCTCGTCTCGGTGTCACCGGTGCATGGTGGTATGGCTGGCCGCTGAACCGGTGGCCCACCCGAACCTTCTCCTACCTCGACCATGTCCAAATCACCAACACAAATACTCCTGACCTCCAATCAAATCCTCCACACCGATCTCGTGGACCCAACTACCTAGCTTGTCTAACCAACCTGATCTCTCCACCTCACCTGGTATTGTACCTCATACTTTCCTCTCACAAAGGCATGAAAGGTTCCATGCTCTATCATTTTCCCAAAATTCAAAATGCACAAATGAATCCCCTTTTTTAGATTTCTCTTTTTAAATACCCAACTCGACTAATGTCTATCAGATCGTGCCCTAGTAAACCGATGATGGTTAAACCTAAACCGACGTTGGTTACCTATCATTTCACTTATAACTCTTTTTTACCTATTTTTTCCCACAAATTACCCAACCCCTCCACCGTTTGACCTTAACCATTTTTATCGCAACCTACCTCCAAGCCTACATTACCTATACCTATCCTTCATTACATTTAGGGACTTGTTATTTTACCCATACCTCAGCCTTACCCATGTTGTGACCTAGCTACTGGACCTGGAACATTGTTAAGTGACCTTTGAACCCTTGTGCTCACTATACCCTGTGACATTATTACCCATGTTGTTTGACCTAATGACCTTACCTTGCCTATTTCCATGTTGTTTATCCTGACCCAACCTTTGGTGTACCGGAATATACCTAAACATTCTTGCACCTAACCTACGTTGTGTTTTACACCATATCCTATGCCTTGGATACCGGAATCACTTCAACCTTGTTTGGATAAACCTATCGACCTTAGATGATGTAGAGTTTGCATGCTCTTCAACCTGGTACCATGTGTTATAGTTTATACATGTGTGTGCATTTGATTATTACTACCTTTGACCCTAGCCCATTACCTAGATTACCGATTGGACCTTTACCCATTACCCCCATTGTCCACCTTCCTCTTCATCACATTCACCTTTTATCAAACCACTCACCGATTTATCTTCTACCACATCAGTTCCTAGTTTGAGGGGGATCACCTTCACCCACACATGGGGCAACCACATCTTATTTTTGTCAGCATGTCGCTTACCAATACAAGCTACGCAACAAAAAGGGGCAAAATGTAGACACCAAAATTGGGTCACACTCCCCTTGGTCCCTTGTCAAATAACCAGCTCAAGCATACTCATCTAACCATGGCCCCTTCCACCCCACATTAATATTAATTTAATTAACTTAATTAAATTAATACCCATCCTCACAATATTCATTACTTAATTATTTTAATTAAGCTAATTTCCACCTCACCTAGACACCTCACCCAACCACCTCACCCTAGACCTATTCTTGGCATGTTTCCATAACTAACAATAACTAAGTCTTACTTGCCTTAATGAGCTAAGATTTGGTCTAACCCTAAAATCAATCCCTAAAATATCTCTAACCACATTCCCGCTCATTAGAAGGGAAGTTTTATTCTAATCTGTGAGAATAAACTAACTGGGCCCAAGAAATTAGAAATATCTTCCCATTTTAGTAAACCTAGGGAATCCCACCTTAACCAATGCTGGTCACCCCTAAACCAATGCCATTAATCAACCCGAACCATCATCGGTTACCATTTATTCACCCAAACAACCTTGTTTTTGGGTTGGCACATTTTGAGAGCAAGAAAGGAGATCAGAGCTACATGCAAGTGAAACAAGCATCCTTTTACGCATCTAGACATCCAGAACCATCACCAGGATCAATCATAGAGCCATTGCATTCATGGGAGCACTCCAGAAATCACCACTATAATACCATACATGTATTCTCCGATCAACCACCTCCACCACTCAGCCATCAGATCCTTAACACAAGTAAGTATGGCCCTAACCAGTAGGGTTTATTTCAGTTAGTAATCTTTATTACTCCTGTTATTAATCTATTCTTTGCATGCTTATTGCTTCATCACCCACTTGCCTGTGAACTCAAATATCCCTTCACCCATATCACCAAATCACCTATCCTCACCTATTGTATACTTCGAGCATACCTAAGACCTCTACAAACCTTCCCATTCACTCTCCCAAACTTTATTTGACCTCAGATCACCCCTTGCCATTTAATCTATTTGAGTTTCTTTTACCTCGACCATACCGACGGTTATCCACAACCACCATCGGTTCTACCTAAACCGACATTGGTCACACTCAACCGACATCGTCATCTATGTGTTTTACACCTTGACCAAGAACAGACCCAACAATCACCCTACCAATTGACCTAAATAACCCAGAATCAGACCCTGATCAGTCCCAGTACCTTGACAGACACCTCACCTCTTAGATCCAACTATAGCCTAGCTTGTTGTGATTGGATTTGCTTATTGTACTTGAATGAGATACCTAAATCATATCAACTATAGTAGGAATTTGTTTATTTCTCACATTAACTTGTTTTAAATAGTGGATTGACAACCATCTAGGAAGTATCACACTTCTTGGAACTAGCATACGCTAGGTAGTCCACTATCATATATCATTTAACTATCTTTTTGTGGTCTTGTTTTCTATTACAAGTAGTTCCTCCTAGCCAAAGGAATCTCTCACATTCAACTTTGTGGATCAAGAAGTTGGAACGCATGCAATAATCATCAACCAACCAACATTTACACTCTAACCAATTTAGGAGGACTCAAACCATGACTTGGCATACTCAATCATGCACCAAGATACTATAAAAATCACCAAACCACTTAGTCTTCATGCTTGACACCTAAATAAATGCGAGACACAAAATTATGCACTTTAGACATTATTTAGCTTGGTCTTATACTACTATTTAGAAGGTTCTCAAGTGAATAAAGTACTAATTAATCTCACCTTCGGGCCATATTTTTATTTTATTTCGTAGTTCCCATGTATTTTCTAGTACTTATCCATCTATTTCGCAACTATCTTGTCATTCTACCACAAAATCATGGCACCCTAGCCTATACACATGCTACACTGGGGGAGGGATTCTATTCTATTCAATACACACATGCTATTTACATTTTCTATAGTTACTATTGCTTGCTACTTCAAAAAGTTTGACTAGCACAAGAGCGCATAGGGCATGACATGCACACATTCACCAGAACTACATCCAAGTCTGAAATATAGTGCAATGCTCAGTGATAAGACCACTAGTTTGGCGGTTGAGGTCAATCTAACCCATTCATTTGCATCTTTTATTTTTCCTAGGGTTTGTTACTTTCTTTTGTATTGCAGGTCATTACACAGATCATCCAATGAATCTAGTGCGACAAACAGACAGAGTGTCAGATTAACTTACAACCCTACCAAAATCATTTTATGATCATTTATAGAGACCGGGGGGCCTTGATACCTTCTAGGGTGAATCAGCCAGTTCAAATTCTCCAGATCTATCTTCATAGGACTTTTGAGTGGTCATATGCACTTCCAAATTTTATTTTCATATTAACTTGCGACAGTCTCTTCGAATCAACTAATCCATTTATTTCCCTTCTCTTTCATATTAGGGTTTTGTTTTCATTAAATTTGATTGTGTAATCACTTTACATCATTTTAGCATACTTATTTACAACAATTTAGTCCTCCTAATTAGATTAACTAAGGGTTACTATTTCCTACAACCACAGTTCCTATTTTAGTTAATCATTTTGGTGAACCGACGTCCCCTTATAACACCTTCTAGGGTTTTACATTTGCACCTCCCATCATGGGTAAACATCATATAAAGTATTCTTCCTCTAAGTCTTCAACTATTCTACAATTTGATAGCCATGGTCGTGTTTTCGTCGACGCTCCTATTATTACTTCTGGTTATAGCCCTTGTCCTTTCATTCAAATTCCATCTTCTAGAATGGATTCACGTGCCATTAAAGATGTTGTTACCACTTATATATGCATCATTAATCCTGTAGCCCTAGCTCAGCTTGTCGTAGAAGTCTAGCTCTCCCTCCTAAGGACATAAATGACTCTAGCATTATATTACCTCTCCCCACACCTCCTTCTTCTCCACCCATGATTGGTTCTCAACCTCGACCAACTCCCCATGACCTAGTTCCTACCATCTGCATGGTTGATATGGTATCTTCTACTTCACCACTTACTCTATTGTTACCAACACTTTGATACCATCTACCACACCTACTCTACAATACTCAGTTGCTTTTCCTATTCCTCCCATATCCCCTTTTCTCTACGAGATGCCATTTACGGCCACTATTCGCATGCTTAACATAGTTTCTTCCCCACCATCTGTTACTACTACCACTATTGTGCCATACCAGGGACCTTTACCATCTATGGATCTCATCCCATCCTCTCCACCATCATCCTCCTCCTTAGTATGCCCACCATTCACTTGTACTCTCTTCATCAATAATTCTTATTGGGAACACATACCACTAAACACATCATGTACGCCCATTGTATGTTCCCATGATGGTCTCCTTCAACTTGGGTTTGAATTCAATGACCTTCATGCTCCTTTATACGATCCACATTTATATCATGGTTTTGTCATTCTCACAGTCATCTATGGCTTGTGTGTTTTCCACTTGGTTGTCCACTTTGCACGTTGTCCTACTACTTCTCCACTTATACTTGGCCAGTCTTGGTTAGATTATATTAGAGGCACACTTGATCTTGATCATGTTGATATCACATTCCCCATGCCTTTTGGAACATCTCACATTTGTAGTAGTTATTTTATTTTCTATACACAAAAATTCACTATTTTGTATGCTCAGGGATGTCCATTACCTCCCTTTATGGATGAACAATACGCCATGGTCATGTACATCTTATGCATTCATGGTTACTTAGATGACCAACCACACACCCTTCCTTACCAAGTTTCCCACACTTTGTCAATATGATTTTGATACTTTTATTTATGATCCTTTAGAAGAGCTTGATCCTCCATCTCATTTTTGTGCTAACACCGATCCAATATTGTCTCCGAGTGGGATCTATATTTACCACCATTATTGTTGATTCTCACCCTTACGATCCTCCATCTAATACACACCTATTGGAGGCTATATAAGCACTACAAGTTCAATGTCAGTCCATGGAAGCCACAATTACATCTCTCCATGCTGAGATAGGGAAAATTAAGGATGCCTCTACCTCACATACTCCTACTACCCCTACAACTCTTACACCATCCACGTCCCCTACTAGTCCCCTCACTGATCCACCAACTGTACCATTACCTCCACCTCTTATCTTTCTATCTAATGTTATGCCATAAGATATTCTTGGCTACCTTCTTCATCAACAACTCCTTTCTCTATTGTTTAACCATTGCTACCCTCCTTCTCAACTAATACAATATCGTGATCAACCATTTTTCCGGTACCATCAGATTCAAGGGCATCATCGACTCATTCCACACTTTGAGCTATATTATTTGTGATTTCCAAACAGAGAAGACTCATCTCATTTGCTCCACTACCACCTTCTAATACCCATTCTACCTATTCAACTTGTTTGGCTCGTAGCACTACCCAAGACCCATTTCGATAACCCTCTCTTCTTAATCATTCACCACCTCAGTCTTTTCCTTCGCTCATCCTTTGCCTACACATAGTTTTCATTCATAGGAACCAATTTTATCTACTATATCCCCCTTGTGGATTATGACCCTATGCTTTCATCATTCTCCGGTACTAATCGATGGACATCCATCCCTCGACCTTATAGGTTGACTCATCTTTCATGATTTCTTTGGGAGCATTACTATTACCCAATCCTCCCTTCTTCATATTAGCATAACTATACCTATATTATTTATATTCATATTCACATATATATATGCTTCTTACATATTCTAGCACCCGCATTACTCGATGAGGTACTCTTGTGCTTCGATTCAAACTAGATTGTTGAGGGATTACCATTACAATGAACCCCACATACTACACTATAGGTTTTACACATTTACATCCTATCATATACAACTTACATCCTACATTATATTAAATATCCCTCATCTATTAGTCATTTATACATCATCTATCTTATACATATTACACTAGTCGTCATATGATTTGCGTCTAGTTTTGCATTTACTTCATTCATTCTACACTACACTAGATTATATTATATATGGGTCTAGTTTCATCTATCATCCTTACATATTCCATTTCTATCTACACTTCCTATTGAATTTCACACATTGCATATCCTATACACATATATCCTCCATCGCATTATTTACACCGCATCTTTACATCACATCTCCATCACTTGGTTGTTTATATTATGTTGTCTTCTACATGCTGCACTCACCACCCTATGACACACTTTCAAGTTCCTCGGTCCATACTTGATTACCAAGGGTTTACCAATCAAATGGACCTTACTTTCATCATGTGACATTTTTTTCATCCCACATCTCCCGCCTTCGTGACATACACCTTAGGTTAAATGGCCACCCATCCTATCATCTTGTAGTGGTATACACTTTAGGCTAAATCACCACCCCCATTTTATCATTTTGTAGTGGCATACACCTTAGGGTACATCACCATTCCTTTTTATTCATCTCATAGTGACATACACTTTAGGATACATCATCACCAACCTTCATCCTTTTCATTCTATAGTGATATATGCTTAGGACTAAATCATCATTCACACATTCAACAAGTTGTGGTATATGCTTAGGATATAGGGTCCACACACATCTTTCCATATGTTACATCCCCTTACATTCATCCTATAGTGATATACGCTTAGGGATAAATCATCACTTGTCCATTCAACAAGTTGTGATATATGCTTCAGGCTATAGGGTTCACACACATCTCTCCACATGTCACATTTCATCACCATTACATACATACTCATCACAACACGCTAGATACAACCAACACTACTCGACCATTTTCCGATGACACACTCTCATTTATGATTCATTCTTGACTACCGAGGGGGAAAACAAAATGAACTCTCATTGCATACACATTTCATCCTGGGGGGCGTTTCTCTTATCATTCCATTTCATTCCATTTTGCCCATCCATGCAACATACTACATTGTCTTGGTGGCATTTACTCTTGTTTACTAGTGTTTTGCATGATCACTTTACTATACACATTATCTTGCTTTCCTATATTTCATTATCATACACACATGTGTGTTCACGCTTTTTTAGTGTGATTGTAGATACATGTATCTACATGTGACATGGATTCTCACCTTCTACCCTTCCTATATTGGTCTTGGGAGCATCCACATTCTTCTTATATAGGTCTTTATTGTTTCATTTTACTTAACATCTTTTACTATTTGTTTTTACATGTTTTGACATATTGGTTATCACTCTAACATGCTAACGAGTGTTCCGTGTACAAAATTTGATTTGAAGGATTACATGTTTCCATGACTACTTGTTTGTTTCTACTTATCTGCTTTATTTTTTATATGCGGGTTGTTCCCTTTTCTTATATGAACACTTGTCTACTATTTGCAGTCATGACGGCCTTGAGTTTTGTGCGACATTGTGAGTGATGTCCCATGTTTGAAACTTGCTTTGTGTTGTTAGCTTGTGTTCTTGTGTGATTAAACTACTTTGTTTGGTAGTTACTACATTATCTGCATATTTTACATTTGTCTTATTACATGCATGTGTTTTCAAACTAACACTTGTATTGGCTAGCCATCCCCTTTTGTGCATGCCTTGGTATCTACCAAGCATTTCCCTTTCCCCATACAAGGCAAAGTTCTATAGGTTAGAGTGCGGTTGGTCCTCTTTTGGGGCCACATTCTCCTTTCATCGATGTCGCATGTGCCCCCAAATAGGGGGCATCATTGAGGTTTTCTACTAACACAACATATTTACAATGGTTCACACACGGTGGTGAGAGTTCGAGACTAGTCTACAAACTCCATACACAATGGGATTAATAGGACATGGTGTCCTTCAACAATTTTGTGGAGCAGTTACAGGCTTGGGGGTTATAGTGGGTGTGCCTCTCTACACTTCTCTATCCAATGGTGTTGGATCACCAAAAAAACCAAGATAATACAAAGATCTCTTCACACATTTTAGTAGAAGCGGTTAAAGTTGGAGGATACAATGCATTTCCTCCCTATAATTCTTCTTTAGTGGTGGCATGAGATCACCCTAAAAACTCATGATAAAGTGCATGATATCCTTCTACACCCTTTTTTTTGGACATGGACCAAGTAAACATGTTCCATTTACATTTGCATACTTTACACATTTCTATATACATGCATATTTTACACAATATTTTTACATGTATACATATTTGACTACTTGATCGTTTTCTCCTTGTAGGTCCTATGTATGAGAAACAAGGAGTCAAATTGGGGGAAAAAATAACAACAATGAAAACACACCACTATAGGAATTTTACTTTAATAACCATATAGGTACACTACCCACAACAATAGCTACACACACATTTCACGCCATTGGTTCACTCTCATCACTTTTTAAGTGCATTTTTCATCTTTACATTCCACGCTCCTCCATATTTTTCTTTTTTCATTCCACCCTTGAGTCTAGTCCATTAGCGCGTCTTCTTCTACACTCTACATGGATATCAGGTATGCATCTCTATCTACTTTATGTTATCGTGTGTTCCGCTCACCAATATAAAGAGGGGGAAAATGTAGACACAAAATTAGGTACTTTAGAAATTATTTAGCCCAGTCTTATACTACTATTTATAAGGTTCTCAAGTGAATAAAGTACTAATTAATCCCACCTTTTGGCCATTTTTATTCTATATTTTATTCCGTAGTTACCGTGTATTTTCTAGTACTTATCTGTCCATTTTCAGAATCGCCCCATCATTCTAGCCCAAAATTAGGGTGACCTAGCCTATACTGGGGCACCCCTGGGTACTCCCTGGTCCCACTATGGGTGCCTTGATATATGCACATAATTTCCCACTTCTTTTTGGAGCCTTTCCATCCATTTTTCATCCTTATCCTTTTCCCATTCGGCATTTTCAGGATTAATTACAAAATTAAGCTTAAGAGCCTTATAAATATAAAGTCATAAGACCATAATGAGGGTCCTAACATCACATACTACTATCACTACATCTAGAGTTGCATCCATTGCATCACTTACATCTACATAGTGTCATGCATTAAGGATAGGAGATATGCATCACACACATTACATAGGGGGTGGATTTTATCCTATTCCATGCACACATGCTATTTACATTTTGTATAGTTACTTATTTCTCACTACTTCACAAAGTGCATTGACTGACACAAGAGCACCTAGGGAATGACATGTACACACTCACTAGAACTACATCTGGGTCTGAAATGTAGTGCAATGCTAAGTGATAATACCACTAGTTTCGTGGTGAGGTCATTTCGACCAATTCATTTGCATCTTTTATTTTTCCTAGGGTTTAATACTTTCTTTTGTATTGCAGGTCATTATAAAGATCATCCAGCGAATCTAGTGCGATAAACATGTAGAGTGTCAAATCAACTTGTGACCCTACCAAAATCATTTTCTAAGCATTTGCAAAGACCATGGTGCCTAAATTACATACTAGAGCACCCTAAGGTGCTCCAATACCTTCCGAGGTGCCTCGTCGATTCAAATTATCCGATTTGGTCTTCGCGGGACTTACGAGTGGTTGTTAGCACTTCTAGATTTTTTTAGACTTGCATGACGACCTGCGATAAGTCTCTTCAAATCAGCTAAGCCATTTCTTTCCCTTGTCTTGCATATTAGGGTTTTTTTCATTATTTACATCATTTTAGCATACTTATTTACAACATTTTAGTCATCCTACTTAGATTAACTAAGGGTTACTATTTCCTACCACATAGTTCCTATTTTAGTTAATCAATAACATATCATGGAGACTCACATGACTAGATGATACCATTTTCCATCAATGGAATTGACATCAATGTAACGACATACACACAATGGCCAACACAAAATATCATGCCTTAACAAATAATGTCAAGCAAAGTGTATCGAGTTAACCATGTGGCATATAGTCTGTAAAATAAATTCTACACATGAAGCACACATTAACATATTAGAAAGATAAATAATATGTTAAGGCGTGTATAAATCAACAAAAGTTAAAGTGAGAAATAGTGGAAAATGTAGTATTAAAACGTATGATAGTAAAGAAAGTAGATGCCCCCAAGAGTCTAGTAGGACTAGTAAAGGTGCAATGCCAAACATTATAATAGTGTGTAAGAACACCAAGAGATGTGTTCACTCTAAAAGACCAAGTGAACGCGCATGTGTATATATAGAAAGATAATGACATATTGACAATTTGACTAGCATAGTAAACAAAGTTTATCATGTAAGTAGTATAAACAAGCAAGAGTAAGTGCAACCAAGATATGTAAATGCAATGTGTGAATATGATCATAACAACGTGCCCCTAGTAGATGTGTATGAGATGAGGTTCATTTATAAAAGATCCCTCAACAATCAAGAATGAACAATAGAATATGATGGTTTGAGAATGTGAGATAGAAAGAGAAATCATGAAGCATAGAGTGTGAAAATTGAATGTGGTGAGATTCATTTCAGATTTAGACCTTGAGAATTTGAGTATGAACCATGGAAATAGAGTGAATCACATGGTAATGATGATATAATGTATGTATCAAGATGTGTAAGAGTAGTGAGAAGAATAGTATAGACAACTAATGATGCTAGAGGGGGAAGAAGAAAGCATGATGACCCCAAGTGTGAGAAGAATATAAGGCTATCCAATGATAGTGAAGGGTAAGGGCCCTCCACCTGATATTCAAGGAAATAAAGGCATGTGACGATGCTCTAAGATTAGTGGAGTATGAGAGTAATGACGTACATGTGAAGGAAACCTATGTGGTGAAGGAGGTGGTGAACACCTATGTGAAGGGGCTACCTGAGTAGGGGACTTAGGCTGATGAGATGGATTAGTGGATCGATGCACGACAATGCCATGAAGTAGGATGTGTGTGAATAGGCGAACTAGGTGCAGAATGTGCCTTAAATTTGAGAGGCCTAGATGTTGTAACTGGTGTAAAAATGTCATCAAGGCTAGGCTTAGGCAATGGTGTGCATGGTGGAATGCCTTTAATAGTGAAAAATTTATTATTGTGAATGAACTTGATGCACAAATGATTCTTGGAGGGAATGGCCTGGGCAGTGTGGAGCTATAGAAGACCTAAGAGAATGTCACAACCTTGGATTGAATATGCCACAATGAATGATAGAACCATGGTAAAAGGCCCAAATGTAATGGGAAGCTTGATGTATCCAAAAAATAGGATCTAGATATGTGATATTAGATAGTGGATATTTGTCATCCATAAGAAGTGCAATGGAGAACACACTGATAGGAGCCACTAGAGAGATCATGGTGTTATTGACAGTATGTAATCGATAGAAGTGTTGACATGTAATGAATTAGAAGTGAATGTAGCATGATAATCATGATCTAAAAATGAAATGGCTGGTGGTGATGCATCAACAGAAGCGTCAAGGAAGTTAAGGTCCCCGATGAAGGTGGGGTAGAACTTGATATGTATGATTAAAAAAGAATCAAGAGCTTGTGTGTCATGCTTAGGAAAATGGTCATTAAATAATTTTAGATTTTTATTATTGTTGATCAACTTAGAAGAGTATGGCTCGAGGATCTTGAGTGAGTTAATTTCAATAAGATCTTAAATGAGATGTCTGAGTTTGAAGCAATGATCAATAGAATGCCCAATGTATTTGTGATAGTCACATTTAGCATTTTCATCATAATTGCGGCCATGAGGGTGAGATGGATCAAGATTGAGCGGTGGTGGAAGAGTGATTAGATTGCTTTCGATGAGTTGAGGCAATAGAAATTGAGGTGCATAGGGTAATTTGGTGAAAGTATGCTTTAGAGGTTGTCATTGAAGCTTTTTAGGAGGAGATACGACATTAATGATTGCCTTTGCTTCAATGGGCTTAAGAGATGGATTGCTTGTTGATTTAGCTTAAAACCTATTAGAAGATGATGGAGTATCTTGATACTTTAATTTATCCATAGATAGAATTTTGAATTCATGAATTTTGAGCGTATGACATAATTGATCAAATGAAGGAGAGATCTTACCTAAAGTGGTGGTAAGAGGCTTTGAACAAAAAGATCTTGCAATTCTAAATCAACAAGTACATTGGTCATCTTAGCTAGATTGTTCTTATAACACAAAACATAGTCAACTAGATGCTCATTAGATCTTTTTTTTGATTTGAGCAAGTTGTGCATAAGAGATCTTGGTGCCAATATTGATTGAAAAGTGAGCAATAAAAGCATCGACTAGATGCGTAAAATAAGTTACCGAATGAATAGGTAGATCATAAAACCAACACATGGCATAATATTGAAGACTCCTAGGAAATAAATTAGCTAGCAATGTATGATCATCCGCATAATCAAGACATGCCACATGAAAAGATCTGAGATGCTCTTGAGGGTCACCATGGCCATTGAAGGTGGGCAACTTAGGGGTGACGAAGTTTAGAGGAAGTGGATAAGTAGAAATGGTGGGTGTAAAAAGAGTGTGCAGAAGTAAGGAGGAATTAAGCAATGGAGAGGAGTGCGAAGTAAATTTTTGTAGTTGATGGATTTTAATTTGCATATCCTAATATAAAGAAGCTTGGTCATGGGTCTGAAAGAGGAACCATGTTGTGGAAGCATTGGGATGAAGGAGAGGAGTGGTAGAAATAGGAATAGAAATAGGAATGTTAAGGGGTTGGGTAGAGGCCATGATAGCCGAAGAAGAAGCTATAAGAGGTACACAAGAAACATCTTGAGAGTTTTGGAAGCAAGTAAAGCATTGAGAGAATGTAGAATATGCAAAGGATTGACACGTAAAGCTTGATGGAAGTTAGTGAGATTGTTTAATTGCTCTTGATCAACACTAGTGTCCTCATCATAGGATTTTTCACAATCGGAGGTTTTGACATTTTCCAGAGGAACATTCTGTGAGTTAGTAAAGGGATTACCAGATTCAATCATTGACTTAGAGAATTTTTGAATAGAGGGAGGAAGCTAAATGAACTCAAATGAACCAAAATGACCACTACAGGTGATAGGCATAAAAGGAAAATCCTAGAAGGAAGGTTGGATTCAAGTCGTTAGGGTTCACAAAATAATTTAATCTAATTTGAACTAAATCTAATTGTAGAGTGACTATTGAAATAAATATTGTATAAATGCTGCAATATAGTAATGAAAAAAGTAAACTAAGATTTAAAGTATGAAAACCTAAGCCAAATAGGGAGAAGCGATGAATTATATGGTATCAACATAATTTGGAATTGATTTGGATAGGGAGAGGTGATGAAAAAAATCCAATAACATAAACTGACCTCTGTAAAATCAAGAACGTAGAAATAACATTGGACACATGCACCCATAATAAGACAAGGGTGCCTAGGCACTGATGACTGCTCTTGGGCCCTAGTGAATGCACAAAGGCTTGGATTTTACATTTTATGTGTTGCATTTTCTTCCTATTGATCACTTGGTAGTCACTCTTGGATTGCCAAAGGTACTTGTAACCTATAAAATAAGAGTTCACCTACACAAGCCCATAAGCCACATCAAATCTAAATAGGAAAATGTAGAATAAGGTTTCAAAATAACCCTAGAAAATCACCCCGAGAGTGAACTTACAACCAAACGTTACACTACATCTCAAAATCCATGTAGTTCTTGTGTGTGTGTGTGTGTGTAGAAATTATGCCCTAGGATGCCATTGTGCAAGTTGCACTTGATAGTGGGTTGTAGCTAGAATGTAGCAATGTAATAGAAGGTGTGGATGAAATAGAATGAAATTCCCATTCCTATGTTATGTATGTAGAGTATGCAATCCCTTTTCCCTTGAATGTATGCTATATGGATGCTTTGGAGTACTTTAGGTGCCTTTTTGAATGCAATCTTAGGTGATGATAATAATGTTTAGTGTGTGGTCCTTCATTTTGAACACATAACTATGTATTTATATGATTCCCTTATATGAATTTAATAATTGAAAAGCTGGAAGGTTGACTCATAAGTGAAAAAGATGCCCAAAAGATAAAAGAGACTCAAAAAGAGAGAGTAAGCTAAGAAAGGGTTAGGGACACCCGGGAGGGACATGAGCACACAGGCACTTCTATCTGGGTTTGGGTGGTTGTATCTAAAGCCATGAAAGATAAACAAGTTAAGTTCGATTTGGGCTGTAGGATGTGCAAGACCAAATGGAAATTAAAAGAAAAAAAAATGCCAAAGATAGTTTCCAATTACTAGTTATCTTGCTTAGGAATCATGTAAATGCTAGCATGGTTTTTAGGACATAGAAATGTACCCAAGTATGTGATTTTGTCTAAAAACTCCCTTTTCATTCCTTGTTTGATTATAGTGTAAAAACTATAATCAAACCTAAAAAGTGAAAACCATTTGTTACATAATTTTTATGGGGCATCCCTCCAAAAATCTAGGTGCTATTATTTCATTATAATTTCTTTTCAATTCCTCATTACGCTTTATTACATACATACTTTATTTGATATCTTTTGAACTAACAAGAATAATGTGTGTCTTGTGTGGTGTTGGTTGTTGTTGTTTCATATACACTTATATATCATTTCTTATGTCATTTCATCACATTATAATACTCTTGTCTTCTATACCTGTTTGCTAGTCGTGTATGTAGTTACTGGTTTGCTAATCTCATTATGGCCCAAGGGCCTTGTTATCTCGTGAAACCTTTGGCGTCCCATGTTTGTGGAATCATGTATTTTTGTGTGACATTACATCTCTTGATTTCAGGCCTAAGGGCCTTGATTGTCTTGTGACATTGTAGGTATCCCATGTTTGCATGTGCTAAGCCTTTTGTGTGACATTGTTTACTTTGCTTTATCTTTTCACTTATTTCTACTTACGGATCCACTACTATTATTGTTCATTTGCTAGTTCTTTTGTTAGCATCAATGCTACTATTATTCTTGTTACTATTTTTGATTTTGTTATGTGCTATAGTCTCCACCATGTGCATCATATTTATAGGAATAAGCTCTTCTTTGTGGCCACCACATCATCATTTCATGTGTTTTCTACGTAGATTATCAAACTTATCAGACATGGTTACACACTTATTCTTTTGAGCCACAAGTTCAAACTCATTATCATTAAAAGAGAGGGCATTAATTTGGGTATATTATACACCTACAACAGAAACATGTAGAATTTTGGGACCAGAAATTGGAAAAAATATATAAAAACTAATTAGAAACAACACCAGACACATAAATTCAACAAAACAAACATAAGGTCAAAAACATACATTACAATCAAGATTGTATAAAATTTCTTGACCTATTTACATAGTTTTCCATGGGGATAGTTACTTCAAATTTCTCAATAGTTTCATATTTTCACTTACAAGAACATGTTGTTGGTAAAATTTTAGACTCAAATGACTAAGTCTTAATTAATTTTAGGGCCTTGAAATGTTTCATTCCTTATTCTCCATAAAAATTAGTTTCAATTTCAATTTCAGGGATATTGGGGACATGTGTCTCCTTTCTTCAGATACATTTTAGAACATTTAAGATTTATTTAGTTTACACTTAGTTGTGTGCCACATGAAGAGAGTATGGGGAAATTCATTCATTTTTATAATGTATGTCCCAAATTGTAATATCAGACCTAGTTACATATGCAACGGTATGGTTTGTGGGGTCATGGTAGGTATTAAAGCTACTAGTTATTCATAGGATTCCTTCCTCTCCTCTTACACTTAAATGGGAAGATATCAAATTTGTACAATAAATTTGATACACGGTCTTCTTCTTTCATGGGGTGCTTTGACCCCACATTCTTATTCACCCTCTTTGACATTTGTGTGTTGGGTTTGACATAACCAATACTCTAGCATCTCCTTGGCACAACTAGGGACTGATCACCCGCAATCCTTCAAAAATTTCAACAATCCAAAACTCCAAGTACAAGAAAATAATGGGAAACTCTTCCCTCTACAAAATAAACAAGTGTATTCCTTCCATATTTTGCATCTCTTTATTTCACTCTTTCTAGTTTTAAATTTAATTTACATTACATCTTTACATTTGAGTTAAAGTTCAATTATTTATCATGGACATTAACTACACTATGTATTGCAGGTTTCATCATGGATCATGCCAACACCAATATAGTGGGATCTTGCAAAACAAACATCGAGCGAAGATAAAGTGTGTCTACACACTTAGGTATCTTTTCCTTTAAGCATGTAATTTAATTTCATGCTTAAAGGGGGGAGAATTTAGATTCTCATATTTGGTAATTATACTCTTCGAGACTACTAGTCTTGACATTTCTCTCTTGCTCAAACAAGTGCACTTTACCCATTCTCATTTGATACATCTCTAGGTCTCTTGTCTAGCTTTCTTGATCATACACACTCATATGTCAAAAAAATTTACAAGAATTGAATACATGAAATCCATTAAGATTTTTTTTTGGTTATCTTCCACACTTCACACTTCAGATTGTCTCTCTAGGGTAAAAAATATACAATAGGGTAATGAATGTCCATACCTTCCTGACCCTACTTTATGGTTTTTCCCTTGTTCACTTTGATCCCAAAATTTCAGTTACACATTATTCTTTGTGTCATTTAATCCTTCTCAGTTGACCTTTGTAACTTAAATCAGCTTCAAAAGCATATATAAACAAGTAAAACTCACCTCATTTAGTACCTAGTACTCTTATGGAAGCCTATTGCAAAAGCTAGCAAAAAAGGAACCCAAATCTCCCTAAACTTCACAAATACCTCTACACACTCATTATGATAGCACTATCTATAAGTCTAGAGCTTCCCATTAGGTCTAAGGGACTACTTCCCACATTTTATAGCACTCAAAGTCACTTACTAAAGTAGATTTGTAAGAAATAAATTGAAGTCAAGCTTTTCCAAAGAACAAATGTCAAATTTGATTACACTACAAATAGATATCACATGCTAGGTAGAGAATGATGTGCAGTTTGAGGCCTCTTCGTAGTAGTGCAAACATTTTTAGTGCATGGGGGTGCCCACAACCAAACTAATGTTTATTTTGTAGAATTTATTATCCATGGTTAGGGTTTAATTTTGAGAATACCATTCAAATACCCCCGCATTAATGTGATTGATAATGACCGACGAAGAGTGAAAAGATATTTAGACAAAGAACAAACCCAGAAAGTTACATATCACATTTCTGAATAGGGTCAAGACCATATAAATAGTCAATATTATATATAAATTCCTACCCCTATTGTACAATCATATCAAGGAGAATATTCTAGTTGTAGTTTTAATATCGAGGCACTCTCGGGTCCATATCTCCTTTCTTCATCATTCAAATCACCTAGATCGGTCCAAAATTATCTATAATTATCTATGTGCACTCAATCCCTTATGTACGTGAACTTGTAATATATTGTGTACATTTGTTGCAAGTATTAGTGCATTGTTCAAATAACGGATCATTAATGTTTGAAGTTAATTAATAAAAACAACCCCTATAGTTTTTGTTTCATTCCTTTTTGGTTATGTATAAATCTTAATCAAATTTAAAAAGGGTAAAAAATAACTCTTTAATGGCCACTTCTTTCCAACCATCACATGAAAAGTGCAACAATTTTAAAACCCTAAATTCAAATATGGTTGGACCATTATTGCTAATAAGAGAGATATCATACGTAGTTCGTTAAACCTACCTCTTATCGCCTAATCGGAGCCAATGGAGCTAACTCTTCCACCACCACTATTAAACAAGTTATGATGCCAACTAGTAAGATGCTCAAGACAATTTATCACACTCCTCTTGTAGCATCATCCATTGCTTCTTCACATATCACCTCTCACTCTAAACCCACTTTGTAACATATCTTGGATGTAACCTTCCCGGATGACGGAGTGGTCTCAATCATCGTAAAGCGTTGCTTTTTTGCTCCCACAACTTGCCTCCTTATAAGGATGGAGAATATGTTAAGGAAAAGTGGTGACTATGGTCATCAGGTGATGTTTCTCCTCTTTTGCAAGGGGTTTATGTTTAACAACCAGTTTTCTTCCCTCAAATATGTTAATGAAGAGGGATCCATGCACGTTGATTTTTCCTAATGATTATTTTTTGTTTGAATGTTTTTGTCTTCTGAACCAACCCATCACTATCTAATCATGAAAGTTGCCTCCATTTTAGAAATATGAAAATTTGTTTCCACCATTTGGTTTAGTGCTAATTTTTAGATGTCCACTCATGAACCCAATTGTGGAGGCATCATGACGCTAATTGCACTAGATATTTCATAAAACATTATTTATCGGGGTTTTGACCCCACCAATAAAGTGGTTTGGACCCTATTTTATTTTGGTGGATGTATTTTTGGTCTTGAAAAACTGTATACTTCCAACGATGCTATCAAATGCACTCTCTTTTGGTGGTGTCTCACGAGACTCACTCCCATATGCCCTATAGATTTTTATGGTGATTTTAATATGGTTAAATATCCCGAGGATAAATAAGGTCACCTTCGTATGTGTTAGTGTGCGGGAGAGCTTGAATGTTGGTTCTATATGCAACACAAGCTTGTATTATCTGATTTTAATTAAGATTGCATGCACAACTCTAACTCTGCATGGCTTGTGTGGTATAATTTTAGACATGGGAAAGATATAATGGTCTAAAGATTTAACTAAGATCTTATGGCATAACAAAACCTCTTTTACCTCTCCACTATTTCTAGTAGACCTATGGCTATACTTGACACTGCCATTATTTTTGATCATCATCCCATTTACTTTGATATTTCATGGACCACTTGTCAACGTAAAAATAGGTAAAAATATTAATTTCATTAATCACCACCCATATAAAACATGATAGAGATATTGTACATATAAAATGGGTTTGTAATTTTCCTCCTAGACCCATAAGGGAATTTGGTTGGATTGAATGGTGGGTTGATAACATTTACAAAATAATATCTTTCCTTATAATCTATGGTAAATAATATATCACCTTTAAAAAAGGGATCACGAGGCTTCATACCATGAATTACATATGATTTCATATGATGTCTCTCCCTCAATGTATTTGTAATGCCCTAAATTTCACAACTCAAAATGCAACAATAACACTAATGGATTTTTTTGTTTGACATGACACTTACTATTGCTGCATTGAGCACAAAACACACAACATTAGATCTATGTTTACATAATACTCACAAGTTTCATTCACCAAAAGAACATATAACTTACATGTTTACTTTCATAGGAATTGTATTTTATTACTTAATAAGTTTTATTCCGTGGAAGCATAATTATTATCACTAACACACATGATACCAATGTCTAAAAAGGTTCATTTTCTTTTTATATTATTTCATGAGTTAGTTTCACATCTCTATTCTCATTAGTTTTTTCAAAATAATTTCAGTTTTGTTTCTTATCAAAGAGTTGGTTTTGATATGCGTGACTTTGGCATGTGACCCAAAATACACTATAACCATCATGCTCGTTATGAGATTTGTTACTCTTGAATGCCTATCACATGATTTTTTTTCTACCTCATAGTTCTCTTTACGGACCTTACGTCATAAAAAATTCAAGGTATTACACAAGAATATGATGAAGTGATAGGTCCTTATCATAGTAGCCTCAATAGTTAGGTTTCACACTAGGAATGATTCATAGCAAGTCTCAAATTAGTTACGGCATCTAATTTGTCAATGATGTAATAATAATTTATCATCTAAGTTTCCACTTTAACCATTTTTATGAGGCAAGTCTAGGTGGGATTAATTATGCAATGAGGTTTACCAACCCCATTGATCTCTTTAGATACTTCCCCAATATTCTCATATCCATTGCTATATGTTTTATAGTTTGGGGATTAGTTTTCACTTATGTCACTCAATACAAAAACACTCAAGATATAAGTTTTCAAGTTCAAATTATGGGGTCCTACGAGAGATCATAAAAGGCATAAGTCACTCCCACATATTCCTCTTTTCACTCTATTATTTATGGCCATACTAACAAAATATTTCATCTAACACCCAAGGATAATATCTAACATAAGGTTAATATTTCATTTATTTCATGCAACAACACCATTCGTATGGTAGCTCCAAGGAAATAACTTACCTCAAGCCACTAGTAGAGATGATACAAATCACCAACTTCCCTCTTTTGAAAATTTTTACATTCATCTCATCCTAAGAAGGAACAATTTACCATTACTTTATGGTATTAGTGCTTTCCTTGTTCTTTTTCCTCTAGGGTGAAGATTTCAATATAAGCTTTGACAATTTTACATTACAATAGAACATATATAAACAATAACCACACCCTTCATTTCTCTTTGTATAACAAGACTTATTTAGATTTATTTTGATTAAAATAAGGATTTCCCATTGATGTACTAACGTGAGGGTTCCACCTCACTTTATTATTGTATGCAACATATTCCATAGCGTTTTCTAACCCACATTACCACCTTCATAAAAGCTTTCCAAATGACAAGCAATTGAATTGCTCTAGACACTTTCACTTGTCATTTTTTTCCCCAATGAGAGCATTTGATAATTGATGATATATTCCATCCATTATTGTATGCACATAAATTCCTATTGCTAGGATTCTAAGGAATGCACGTAAAGGTAGGTTCTAGGTAAATACCGAATGATTAATTTTGGATCTTTTCACAAGGTAAGCTCACTAGTCATGTACTTCTGATTATGGTATTGCTTAGTTAACATACCTCAATCTATCCCTATATAGAGAATATGTGTCTTAAGAGTTAACTCATAGACTACTAGACAAGTAGTTGACACACTAGACTATAATTACAATGTTATCACTTAGGTTCCATCCTAATCAGGTTGACCATTTACAATCCCAATAAGGGGTTTTATTTTGTTTTCCATTTAGTTATACATTCTCAAAGGCATGTTTTTTCTTGCACTTTTTTATTTTCTCTACGTTAGTTGAGTCTAATATGCACAACTACAACTAAGATCATTTTTATAACTTATGTTCTATATATTACAAAGGCGATTACACATATGGGCAATCCACACAAGAAAATTACTCTTAGCTCATTCTTTTCAATTAAGTTCTTTCCTTCCTAGTTCTCTAATGTTTAGTTAATCACACAATGAACACATTCATTATTCTACACATGAGCATCCTATAAAATAGTATTTTATTTTCAACTAATTGATGCATATATACCCTTATCAACATATAACCTGCAATTAATATTACACCCATGTCATAGTACCCATTTCATAACATCCCAATGCATTAACAATTTCCTACTCTTTACAAAAATCAATAATTACATTTCCATTAATGAAAATAATGAAGGTTTATCCTTTTCAATTACATTACATTCAAAGATTACATGCTATTACAAAACTGAATCCTTTTGTCTAGGTTACCTGCAAATAAAAGCATGGTCAACCCTAGAAGCTGGCATGCCAATATGTTACAATATAAAAAATTCTACATATGCATATTTTCCATTCACAATGATATCAAACTCTTTGCATGCAGTTAGAGAGGGTAAGGAATACATCTTTAGTTTAATTGCATTTTCAAACTTTAGAGAGAGAACATAGAGAAAAACACAATATCTCCCAGAAGAAAATTTATTAATGAAAGTAATGAACAAACGTTCCATACAGTCATATAATGGTGTCCTAAAGTATCTCAACAATCATTAATCTTAAAGGGGGTCCCACAAAAATTTTCTTGTTATTGTTGCAAATTTACAAAAGTGACCAATTTAGCTAGAGTGGCTACAAAACTAGGTTTGGAAAAAAACATCCAAGAATCAAACACACATTCCATAAATTCCCATACACTCCATTATATGTTGAAAAACTCCCAAAATTTACGAAACTCATTTCTAATAACCAAGAATCAATCTATGACTACCTTTCAGGAGTTGATTACTGTAAATTTTCCAATTCATTCTTCTCTGAGAATGTCAAGTGGCCTAAAAAACCCACTTGTAAAACTAGCTCCCAAATTACTTTTCTCAAAAACAAAAGTTGATTACAATTGTTATGGCATAATTCTAGAGGTATGTGGTGGTAGATTTTAGTTTCATAACATAGATCCCTAAACCATGAGCTAAAACCAAGATGAATTTCTAACTTTTGACAACCGCCCCTTGGTGAAATGTGACCAATTAGGCTCATAAATGTATGTCATTAAATGATCAACCAATCATATAAAATTAGTTTAAGGTTTTACATGACATTCCACATTACTAAGGAATAAGGTCAAACATTGACATCTATTCTACGGGAGTTAGGGAGGAATTTTACACGTTATTTTCAAATGTCTTCACTAAAATTTGCAAGTTGTTTTAAGGTAGATTATTTGTATGTAATCTAGTGTTCAACACATAATTTGTGGGTACATCTCCCAAATTTACTCATCTAAGTTTTCAATTCATCTTTTTGGCTAGATTTTATACACAACTAAAAACCTAAGCAGTCATGAGATAAATCAACCTCATTTAATAGTGAGGCTCACGTGTAAGATGTTTATCAATCTGGTAAGTATGAATCCTAATAACTATTTGCGGGGTTTTAATTTAATTAAAAATCTCATGAACCATAGCTTAGCAATTCTACAACAAGTAATTAGGTGTTATGAAGTATTTATAGAAGGGGGAAATAATGGAATTTGGGAAAGAAGGAAGGAAGATTTGTGATTCAACCAATAGTTTAAGAGTTGGTTTTTGAAAGGATAGATAACTAGATCATACCAAGCCAAGAACACGAGATGCTAATTAAACACCACGATCAATAAGATGAAAGAAATTCACCAAAATAACTTTACATAAAACCTTTTGTAAACAAATGAGTAGCAATATCATATATTATTATGGGACTCAATGCAATACATTGAGAATGGGCCTTGCTTAAATAAGCAAGGAATAACAATCTAAGAACCGGTCAAGGTCGTAGATCAAGCCATAAATCAAGGAAACAACCAATCATCAAAGAACTAGTCAAGACCATAGATTTAGGAGAGAACTAGACATCAAGGATCTAGTCAATACCATAGATAAAGGAAAGAACTAGTCAATATCATAGATCAAGGAAAGAACTATACCTAACAACTAGATAATATCTCCTAATATCTAAATAAGATAAAAGAAATATCCACACACATAAGTGGGTGAGGATAAATACAATAAAGGTAAATAAAGTACCTAGGTGAACATGAGCTAAGGTAAATACCTACTCTAACAGTTTTATACACATAGATTAAATAAACAAGTAGATATCACAATATTAAGAAGTAAAGGAAAAGAAAAGTTTCTAATCTAAATCTCAAATAACTTAAAGTTTATACAAAGATCCATACTAAAGTAAGAAGAAAATACACCATGGACACAAAGTTCTCAAGAAATCTACCTTTATTCAATTCCTCATCTTTCACAAAAATGACATCAAGGGCTGCAACACAAAGTATGGAACTCAAGAATGCTGATTAACAAATTGTGATGACGATCCTTTAACCCATAGGCTCTTCCTCTATTTATAGTGTATAGAGGGCAATTACAAATAAGAAGTTTTTAATGAATTGCCACATGTGGAAGCTATGAAAAGGGAAAAAACTGACAATCTTCCTCCTGGAATTCCTCTTTGCATGACATGTATGATTTATAACTGAAAATAGAACCTTTTATTTTACATGTCTGCCACCTATTTCCAAGTAATTTACTTCTTCCAGTAACTTTAAGTAATGGATTTTAAACCAATCACTTAAGTTTTACAATTAATTGATTACTTAATTAATTTGTTGGAGAAAATAAGAGGAAGAAGAAGAAAGTTGCTGCAACACTCCCAGTCTTATTCTTCTTCCATACTCTGCATGCTGATTCAACCTGTATTACACCTCTGTCTCATGAATGATCATAATGATATCTTTGCCTTGAATATGAGATGCTTTTTTCCCCATATGCTGTTGAATTTTTCCTTTGATTCTAACCAAACTAGATCTAGAAGCAAGCTGGCTGTGATTTTCTTATGGGTGTTACCTCTGACCTGTCTTCTCCTCTTATCCTTGAAGATTTTGCAGTTCTTCTTTAGCACGTACATTTTTCTCTAGTATGTGCACTAATAAGATGCTTACCGTAAAATTTTTAGAAAAAACTCATCACCTTTTATTTTTAATTGCATATAAGCAATTTTAAATTCTAGAAAGCACTCTAGGTGAAGGAAAATACAAGTAAATTCAATGAAGGCTTCAACTAGAAGATTGGGAGCACATGCACAAGCTCCTGAACGAAATTTTCCATGAAATGACTTCTACATGGGCTATGTTAGAAACAAGAGGATGAATTGTTGTCCGAAGCCTTTGCAATTATGAGAGTTGTATCTATTTCTTCCTCTGATTTTGAAGATATATTCAATGTATCAGACATTGACTTTTGCTTTCTTCACCAATATGGGGATAAATGAAGTATTCCTGCAAATAATTCAGATAAGTATGGAGTCCATAACATGAATATCTAATTTCTTCACCGAGATTTGATTATAAAGCCTACTTCCCTCTATTTTTAGACTTTTCTTGCATGCCAAACAAATTAAAAATATTATTTTATTCACCCATGCACTCACATCAACATATAACTAGACAAAATAATAAAAAGGAAGCCTTTCCAACCATAGGTGCCAAAACTGGATGCTTCCCGACAATTAAAAGAAGTCAACTTTTAGGCATTTAATAATGCAAGGATGGGTCACACTTTTTGGCTATAAGCCAAGGGAAAAATACAAGGGGAAGGCAAGTAAAATTTACCCTACTTGCTAGGGTCCAATTCTCTACTTTTCACTTAAGTTGATTTTGAGGGAAAAACATAAGCAACAGGTAGGTAAAATTTTACCCTGCCTGCTAGGGTCTAATTTTTCACTTTTCACTTAAGTTGCTTTTGAGGGAAAAACATAAGCAACAGGTAGGTAAAATTTTATGCTACTGCTAGGGTCCAATTTTCCGCTTTTCACTTAAGTTGCTTTTGAGGGAAAAACATAAGCAACATGCAGTTAAAATTTTACCTTACGTTAGGGTCAAATTTTCTACTTTTCACTTAAGTTGCTTTTTAGGGAAAAACATAAGTAACACACCGGTTAAATTTTACCATGCCTGCTAGGGTCCAATTTTCCACTTTTCATTTAAGTTGCTTTACGTTAAACTCCACCCAATAGGCGGGAAAAAGTGTAACTTTCTTTGGATTTGACTTCCCATATTTGGTGTGGAAATTTAAAGTGAAGGGTGGCTTTGAAAATCGTGGTGACATGAAGACTACATTTCTTTCCATTTTTGGATTTTTAGTGAAGACAAGTATAGAGTAAAATTTTCCTTTTTTAGAAAGGGTCCGGGAAGATGTAGCAACAAAATCTTGCAAGTGCCATAACTTTCACTCCGTGGCTCCATTTTAGGTGCCATTTTTTCTAAAAGTGCATATTTTCTTGAGCTCTACACATTGGTGGGTATTTTTCTTATTTTCATAAAATCCATTATTGCACCTTTTTGGACCAAACAACCTCTTGCAATCTCTTGAAGGAATCCTGAGCTCTTGCAATTAAAAACACTGGATAGATTTTCAAAACCCTAGGCCCGAGAAAAGGTCTGATAGGAAGAATGAATAGGCTACAGGAATTTCCAGATGGAAAAATAGAGAAAAACCAAAACACAGAAGAAATAAAAATGAAAAACCCCACCGGAAGTTGCAAACAATTGCTTTGAAAATAACCTGCCAATTAGTTGGTCAGTAAAAAATCTTCCCTAGTGAACACTCCATTGAGAGGCGGAAGCAATAATGGCGTGAAAATCCTCAGTAGGGTTCAATTGCAACACAATTTATTTTTAAACAGAACTTTATTTATTTAATAAATAAATAAATAAAATTCTCTCAGACAAAACCTGGCGAAGGGATAGAGTGAGTTTTAGCATGTGGTTATTTGTCGAATTTGGCTTTTATGACTCTCTGGGGATACCTTAGAGAAATGTAAATAACTGTAGGTAAAACAAACATAAAACAACCCATTACTTTGAAAAGGATGGTTTTTTTAAAAGGGATAGTCCCAGATTTGAGGGTGAAATCTTGGGGACACCACATCTTGAGTCACATTCCATGATCAAGGTCAACATTGCAATAAGGTTACACTAGTTGTGCATAGTTAATTTAACTCTTAACATTTTGAAGCAACACAAGTAGTTCCATTTAATAAAAACATGCTCATCACTTGAATTTAATATTTAATACAATTAAGAAAAGAAATCTACAAATGCGAGAACCATGCTATATAAGAGAAGAGATACAAAATTGGAGGATGAAGATGTAGTGTAAGAGAGGCACTACTAGAATGAGGTCTAAAATATTGATTTTGTTAAATGTGTTGATTAAGATGTGAGACACCTATTGTTCTAAGGAAATACAAAGCAAACACACATGTATCTGCAAGAATAACAAAAATGAGAAGAATAAAAGTAACAAGAAAACAACTCAACTCAACCAATTGGATCATAATAGAATGTTGCAAGTGATGTATATATAGGAGGTGAATATGTAACCTCCTCCTAGAATAACAACAACATCTACCTATAATAGTGGTAACCTCCATACCTGAAATAACCAGTCAACAAAGAACTTTCCAAGGGTAGTAACTACCACTAGCTAAAATATTGTGGTCAAGTGTAAGCCTAAGCATGTGTATCCCATAAGTGTAGGAAACATCTAAGTAAATAAACAAATACAAGGAAAATTAATATCCTACACTAACACCCCCTATAAGCAAAAATTAGGTGGGTAGGAAAAAAACAAAGTGGGTCCTGACAATAAAGCTTGATGAGGTACCCATGTACAATGCAAATCTCTCATAAAGTAGAGAAAAGGAGAAAACCCATTGGGAAAAAACTCCCCCAAAAGAGAGAAACACATAAGTGAATACGAATAGAAGTCCCCCCGAAGATGATGAAGGTGCTAATGTGGATAGAATAATTGGGTCCCGGTAACAAGGCCATGTCAGGTACCCAAGTACATAAAAAGATGAAATGGGAAGAAATAAGATAACTTGATAAGAATCCAAAATTGGATGAAGCCTTCGAGGAATTGAGAAGTCATTGTACAAGTTTGTCAATCATGTTGGGTCTTAAAACAACTTACCAAGGGTTATTTTTGTCAGATCAAGGGAAGAAAATAGGTCGAAATTGAATGTTTATGCTATTAGGGAAGGAAAAAACCTCTCTAATGGGTTGTAGAGCTCTTGAAACAACAAAAAATGCCCCTCTATACTAAAAAACGTGGCTACAAACAACACAATGCCCTTAGAATGGCTAAAAATGTATTGGAACAATAGATCCATGGCTTGAGATATAAAAACATCCCTCTAATAGTAAAAACACCCTTACAGATGCTAAAATGCCCCTTTACTTCTGAAAGCTCCTTCAAATGGTAGAAATGAGTGTTGAATGGATTGCAATGTTCTTTCTCTTGGTATGGCGGGGTTATTGAATTCTTAAAGCAATAGGTCTACATTCAAACAAAAACAACCACAACCAACTTCTCCAAAGAAGGATTAACAAACATATACAACAAATCTTAATATTTCATGAATATCTTAACAACAAATAACCGGACATAAAATAAACTAGAAAATTCTTTCAAACCATATCAAAATGAGGTTTAGGAATACCGATTCACTCGAATGCACCTTTGATCAAGATGTGAGACATGTATTGTTCCAAGATAATACATAGTAAACACACATATAGTTGCAAGTATTATAGAAATGAGATAAATGCACATAACAAGAAAATAACTCAACTTAACTAGATGGATCATAATAGAAGGATGTAATTGATGTACATATAGGAGGTGAATGTGTAAAATCCTCCTAGAATAATGACAACCTCCAAATGGTAACCTCTATACCCAAAAATAGCCATTCAACGAGAGAATTGGTCAAGGGTAGTAACTACCACTAGCTAAAATAGTGTGGTCAAGTGTACACCTAAGAAAGCATATCCCATGAGTGTAGGAGAGCTCCAAGTAAATAATTAAATACAAGGAAAATGAATATCCTACAATAACAAGAACTCCCAAGTAGTCATGCAAGAAAAATAAGTGAGACAACGATCTAGGCACATACCACTTCTCTTAGTTGTTTTTCAGACTAATTCCATACCATGTGATTGATTCCTCCTTCCCCAAACCCACCTCTAGGCATTTTGTCAAATAGTTCTCATGCGTTGGAAGCAAGTAAAGGAAAATTCTAAACTTGGCATGACTAGAAGTATACTAACAAGGTCAATTGATCAATGTTACACATTATACCCTGGTTGCATTTGGTGGACAAAATTATTTCCTCCCGAAGATACTTGTGACTTCTATAAACTATAAATATAATATTCCATGAGAATAATTCTCATTCAGATTATTTGATCAAATGCTTTGTAAGCATCCACTAATTCTCTGCATTTTCACATAAACATGGAAGGGTTTATTGTAGAGGTTTTGAGTGGAAAACATAATTTCTTATATAATTGTCAAGTTGACTTGCTTACCCTCTAAAATGGATTTCTTATAAGCGTAGATCTATAAGAGTTGGAAATATGTAGAATAGTTTATAGTGGGGCTAGGTGTGTAGCAAACATCACAATGAGCATCCCACTAACCAAGTCCCTCTACATATTGCTATGAGATTAGGATTGGTCATATTTGGCATGGAATTAACATTATATGAACATAATAAAATCATTTAAAGTTTCCATGAAAAATCCTCCCAACACCATTGAAATCAACACCTGAAACAAAAAAATAACTCCCTTAAACTACTTCAACAAACCCATTTTATGCATTTCTTATAGTTAATATAGTCTATAAGACCACACATTTATGAGGCATTTTGTCAAATAGTTCATGTGCTGCCATAAAGCTCTTAGTTTGGTGCAGGTTGGGGACATTAGAGACAAGATTTGAGGAATTAGGCTTTACATTTGGTACGATGGAAAAGGAAAACTACATATTATTGACCAATATTACTAAATAAGAGAAGCTGTAATGGCTAGATCTAGTACAAGCCTAGGTCTTCATCTAGTTCACTTAGTGCCCATGAGAAAATCTATAGGTCTAAGGCTGATTTGGCATAGTTGGGAGAAGCTGGAGAGGTTATGGAAATTTGATTTACACTTGGAGATTGCATTTACTTAAGGTTTCCAAGTCCGTTTCAACAAAATACACTATTTGCATCCATTAAAGCTCCTAACATCTTCCTAGTAACGATGAACATGTCTACATGAAAAGAAGATGCTCAAACCAGGATTTCGTGGGAGGAGGCATCTACAGTTGGAGAATAGATTTACACCTCCCAATGCATTTGCTTGAGATAATCCAAGGCTAGCTCAACAAGCTCTCACACCTTCATATGGATTCCACATGGCTAGTGCGAGGTCCTAGGAAGATAAACCCATGTGCCCTCCATCATTTCAACAAAATGAATCCCACATGGCCTTATTGACCTACTAATAACACCCCCATGTCGGTCAAAGACCATCCTTGCTTTTATGGTTTTCTTATATTTTATATTACTTATTTACTTCATTTTATTTTGTTATTTTAATATCTTATTTTTCATTTTATGATTTTAATCACTTAAATAATAATAATGACTATTATTATCATTATTATTATTCACATTTGAGAATAAAATGAGATCATAATCACTTCACTAGGTGTGTCTACAAGATGACATTCCAATAACCACCAATGTCGAGTGAGACACTTACAAATCCTCTAAATACAAACTTACCACCACCACAAATTTGAATGTCTCTATAGTGCATCTTGGAATTGTTTATATGATTCTAAAACCCTCATCATTAGTGTTTCATAATACACATGACATGGTCAAACATGAAGGGTGAACAAATCATTTCACCTTTAGCAGAAAAGGATTTGTGGTGGAAAACCATTTGTAACAATAAGCTTGTACCCCTACCAACCATGTGCAATGGGCATGTCACTACATTTCCCTCCCTAATAAGATCATCATCCTCGATACAAAACAATTCCAAGGTAGGAAGGGGTACTCATAAGAAATGTGGAAACAAACATCAAATATTATTAGCTATGAATACGGATCTTGTCACTGGAACGTGACTATATGGAAACAAGCATGATTTGAAATTTCTCTCCAATTTCATGTTTTATGAATATTGGTTGTTATTTTTATTTACTACTCGTTTATGTATTTTACTTTATACCATTTCCTTGATTCAGTTCTTATAACATTTTCATTTTTTAACAATTCAATTTTAAATTTCCAGCAGGTTTCCCAATAACACGCGACATCACAACACCATAGAAGGCCTAAAGTATAACACAATCAACTCCAAAAAACACCCTCTAACTCATTTTCATGACTGTAACCCAAACAAGACCACTAACCCAAACATAGGAAGAAAGTACAATCCACACATCATAATACCCAAGTATAGATGCCCCCAACATAGAAGATATACATAACACATGCCTAACATATAAATAATGCATCACAACAATACATATGCAACATGTCTCACATGACTCAAAATCATGAATGTAACCACATAGTGTCAAGATATGATCAAATATCACATGCCATCCATGAGGAGAATTAATATTTAAGAATGAGAATAAACCCACTAACTAGTATTGAATATCACAAAGGCTACTCCACCAAAGAGTTTCGAGTATCGTAAGAGTCACTCCATAATAGAGGACCGAGTATCATAAGAGGCACTTCACCATAGAGGACTGAGTATCATAGGAGTCACTCCACTATAGAGGACCAAGTATCATGATATCTAAGTGAGGTGCTATCAATCCATGGTCCTAGAAACATAGAGCTCTATCACCTCAAAATAAAGGGCATGCATGCAATCCCAAGCATACAAAAAAGGTACCCTGTGTGTACCCACATACAACATATAAGCACATTGGGAATGAGATATAACTAACTTATCGATTAATTAATAAAATGCACATTAACATTATTAAATAAAACTAAATGACATCAAATCCATAAAACTTTGAGTTAAACATAAAAACCAATAAATCTCAACTAAAGAGAAATTTCTAAGTAGCCGCATTCAAAATACGAAAAATCTCATAAGAAACAAAAAATAATCAAGAAAAACCTCAAAGCTTTATAATAACACAAATAAAATTTTGGTTATGATAATGTCAAGTTTAAAACTAAAAACACATGAAAAATACACATCACAATAACTATACAACCTCTATTGGCCATGTGTAAGGGTACTACATCATCGAGCATACGTCTCGACATCCATTGGGCATCGAACTAGTATGACATCTATAATGACTTGGATATAAAAATAATAATGTAGCTACCAATATATCTGTTTGAATCACCATCTACAAAGTCCCACAAGGCTCAACATATTCATAACCACACAAAGGACATCCCTAAGACAACTAGTTAAGGAATGAGAGAATGGGACACCAAGTCTTCAATTTATCGAGTCTACCATGTCCATGCAACACAATATGTATGGATCCATGAAAAAATGTCATACATATCAAACAAAAAGAAGTGGTTTTTCAATTTATGCAAGACTCTACAACCTATTATGTACTCAACTTGAGTAAAATAGACAACACTCCTCTTTTCCTCACTCTCCACATACACCTTTGATACCACCGTAGGGTCATTAATGTATGGTACAAAACATAACACATAACCATGCCACTAATATAATGATTAATTATGCTCAATAACCATAATGTCATATGCATAGGTATACATACAAGGTACAACATCACCATATGTTCATGGTTCATATCTTGTCATGATTCCACATGATGCACTAAAAGCATAAGTACAATAAAAAGCAATAATATGGTCACTATATGCCGCTAAATCACAAGGAACAAATTTATCATGTAAGCATAAGAATACACATGTACAATAAAACAAGGTGATGTATCATCACTAACGTCCAAAATTCACTCAAAAACATCTTGTCACGTATCATATTGGTTTTACATGTATGCAATAACATGGTGTTACAACATTATAACACATTCATAACTCACAAATATGTGGTTTTCACAATTATCTTGATAACACACACACACCCCATACATCTAGGGTTCACAAGGGATACTTTCATCATGAAACACAACAATAGTTCACAAACTCACACCAAGCGATAATCACAATAATCTCATTCAAAACAACATAAATAAATAGTTTCTAATAACACAACATAATATTACATAGCTTTTCCACCATCATACTCAACTATACAAAGAATAAGAATTAAGATCTCTTGGATTGCAACAGTGATAACACCATGATAAGTAAACAATGTGTCAATAATGCAGTATGACGTGAGGTTGAGAAGGGTCAAATATCAAGTCAAGTGTTCCAAGAAGGAAAATAAGTCTTTAAGGTGCCAACATCACGTATACAAACAGTCACAATCACAAAAGAATAAAAATCAAGAGCAACTCACCAATCTCCGATATTTCTCATACCTTTTTTAGATGTCACCTACAATACTACTATATGAGAACCACAATAAGCAATCAATGAACCATAATATGAAGGTCTTTGTTCGGTTTGATGTAAAATGGGTCCACACAACATGTCTATAACACAAAAATAGGGATTTACTAGATAACATGTTCACAAGGAGTCACATGCATAATACAATAAGTGGGGTAGAGAAACATCATAATAACTCCACATAACACACCAATATGGCTAGACATGAAATTGATGCTAAATACATAAAAACAAAAAAATATGAATCATTTCTAGTTTATCCTAGAGGTTCAAGTGTTTGAACCTCCACTCTGATACCATATGTAATGCCCCAAATTTCACAACCCAAAATGCAACAAAGTAAAACTAATAATATTTTAATTTGTTTGACACAACACTTACTATCATTGCATTGAGCACAAGACACATAACACTAGACCCACATATACACTAATAACCATAGTTTTCATCAACCAAACGAACACATAACTTACAAGTTTAATTTCATAGGAATTATATTTCGTTACTTAAGAAGTGTTAAAATGTGGAAGCATAACTAACCTCATTAAGACATATAACACCAATGTCTCAAAAAAGGGTCATTTTATTTTTGTATTCTTTCATGAGTTAGTTTCACCTCTCTATTCTCATTATTTCTCTCAAAATAATTTCAATTTTTAGTAGTAAAGAGTTGGTTTTGATATGCATGAATTTGATGTATAACTGAAATGTGCTCTATCCATCATGATCATTATGAGATTATTACTTCTAAATACATACCACATGACTAGTTTTCTACCTCACAATTCTTTATATGGTTCCTGTTGTCATGCTAGAATGCACCCTTTGGGGAGTGGTGTTACGAATCTCCTTCTAACTGAAAAAAATTGAAATACTCCTAGGTTTTGGGAAACCTAAATTTGGAATGAGTCTTTAGAGAGGGTTGGTTCCTCTAGTGTAACCCATAAAATTAACTCTACTCAACTGCAATAATATGGAAAAGGGGTAGAAACTAAGCACAAGGCTGGAATAGAAAGTTAAAAATAAGGTGATTCACGAATTTTTCGGACCTCTACTTACCCGAGTATACACAAGAGGATTAAGAAAATCAGCACACCCTACACAACTCACAATTTGATGTGCTTGCAAAAGTATTCCATAGAGAGGATTAAAGTTGTGAAATCACATAAAATGGGAAATAAATGTTTTTATAAGGGCTCAAATTATGAAACTCCACTGCTAAATCCTACATAAAATTTATGGAAACACAAACTATGACCTACAAATGAATGTATCCTTATATATAGGTAATGAAATAGGAGTTCAAAACAAGGGAAAAACACTTCTCTCATGAGATAAAATAAGCTATTTCACAATCCTACACAATATACAAGTAGTGAGAAGGTATAAATGGTTCCTTTATTAATCCAAAAGGTACAAGTACGAAACCAACAAGGCTTAGCTGCAACCAACCAGAGGTCTCCTCTTTACTGAATAATCTCTAGTATATAAGATAAATGAAAATGCAGAGAGAAAAGACCATGTAAGAGTTCATGAATGCTAACATTATGAAATTAAATAGTTCTCAAACTTCCTCCCATAAATTTTCCCTTAGATTGAGGTTGTCTTCATGAAGAATAACATAGGAGATTTCTAGAGAACTCAGACTAGTCAAAATATTTTTGATATGCCCTGTTGCATGTCCTCTTAATAAAATATTACACTCTCCATGATCTTGCCCTTGTATGTTAAAATTCCTCTTAACCCCAACTTGACCTCTACTCTAGACTTGAGAAAATTAGGGTTTTGCTCCAAGTTTGGACCTATGATCTCTCATGATAACTCTTGCAGCATGATCTTTTGTACCTTTTTCATGTTGAATATTTTCCACTACTTTAAGGTGAATAATTAGGGAATTGAAAGAAATTAGGGACAATTCCTCCTGTTTCGCCTAGGGCTGACCTGGACGACTTAAATTGCCCAATATGACTAAATTGGAAAAATGGAGAATTGAAGTAACTAAGGAACAATTCCTCTTATTCCTCCAAAAGATGAATTAGCATGCCCAATAAGATAAATCAATAAAGTGGGGAACTGAAAAACCAGAGGAACAGTTCCTCCTGGTCCTCCGATGATCAATTTGCCCAAAAAATAGGTGTGGGATATGAACTAACATAATGCAAACTTGATTTTGACTATGTTTTGACCTCATGGAAGTGGGATTTTCTTGATGAATGATCTCTTAGGCATGTGAGGGTTGTATAAACTATGTAAAATATTACAAAGATCCTTCCTCTTCTTGTGAGTATAATGATTATACTTGATGAAAGAGACCGGGGTTCGAAAAGGAAACATCCTTCATGATCTCTACTACTTATTTGCCTTTTACGCAAGGATACTAATAGCCTAAAAGCATCCATTGGGCATGGAGTCATATTGATCTACTTTAGTGAAACCTCTTAAAACAAATCAAATGCTAAAGATGCCTTCTCGAACAACAATAAAATGTGCTAAATCACTTATGGGGAAAACAACACAAATAATGTGCACAAGATAATTAGAAAAATGAAACTAAAGTAAAAATGTGTGTGAAGAATTTTTAGGAAAACAAAACAACCACATAATATGTATAAAGGTGAATCATGACCTAGATAGAAATGCTCTAAGTATATTCCATTAATCGGGATAAGAATCTCTTCATTGTACAACTTGGAAATTTGAAAGGCATTGTGTTTCTTGTAACTAGAAATTATGTATGGTCCACTCCACAAAAATTCAAGCTTGTGATATGCCATCCAGGTTTAGTCTTTTCCTCATCCTACTTGAGAATAAGGTTTCTTTCCTTGAATGTTCTTGAAACTATTCTCTTGTCAAAAGACCCCTTTAATTGGGCTTGATGAAGCTCCATTGTATGCATTACTTGGTATTTATCTATAGACACCTAATTTTGACCACAAAATTTTAATACTAAAATTGTACTATTTTTTCTTCTTTCCTTCCATTTCATTATAATTAGTGATTTTTTCTAATTAGCTAACATTCCCATTTGTTGCGATCAATTAATGACACTTCGTTAATTAATAAGCCTCATTCCCCATCCCGGATGCCAATTAAGGTAATTTTGTTAGTTAAAATCCTCTTTTAATTAATTAATTAATTAACCATTATTAATTAATTAAGCCTTTCAATCTTGTATTTAATCAATAAACCCTCTTATTGGTTAAATCCCCCTTTCAAACCCTTCAAATTCCACTATTTTCCCTCCTATAAGCTTAATTTGACCTATTAATTAATCCTAGTTGATTAATTAAATCACCCCCAACTCCCATGAGCTGATAATCTCTAATTAATCTCTTCTAATCATACTTATCCCTTTCTAATTCTATATCCACTTTATTCCACATTCGTAGGTTGCAAGCTTCCCTAAAGTGACAAGCTATATCAAAATCCTACTACACCTTGTCTAACCTTACACCATATTCTTGTAAGACAATACACTCGAGAAGAACATTTTCATGGTATTGGAAGGCTTTCTCAATCCCCTTTCTACTTGGAAAAGATTAGTAAGAGAAGAACTAAAATGGAAATCAAGCCATATTGGTGAGATCTCTTCCTCTTCCTTGGATAAATTCTTGATTGCGCGTAGGTTACATTCAACTCATAAAGGAAGTATCTACAAATCTAAAGCACATCCAAAATATCAAAGGGAGGTTTGCATTTAATGTTAGATTCATGTTTTATGCAAGTTAATTAGCTTTCCTTTCATGCTTTATCATGATGTATTAGTTTTAATTAACTAAGTTATGAATCTACTTAGTGTTAGGTTATTTCAATTAGCTTAGATTAGTTTAGCATGCATACATATGACATGCCTAATGAGATACTCTTTTGTCTCATACACATTCATTTATGTTTAGTTTAAATATTCATTTTCCCATTTTTTACATGTAAACTCTTTCAATTATTTTTCACCACCTCTTTTAAAACATCCCCAAGAGACCCTTTTCTTTCAAAGTTATTTTCACCAAAATCAACACTTGTTCTTTTCATTTTTCCTTGTATTTTAAATAGGTTTATGTGCTGTATTTTTCCCGCAGTCTTCATTTCTGCCTTGTTTCTTCCACCATGTTTTTTAGGAGCTAATGATGTAGGTGAGCTAACACTTTTCTTACATTTCTCATCCTTGAAGGTAAAAATTTATTACAACTTTTGTTCTTGCCTTATAGATTTTTTGAACACTCCTATTGTAGATGGTCCATGAACATCTACTTCACCTCATATGTTTGGGTCGACCCCATGATAAAATTATTGATTCTAATTTTTCATCTTTTTGGTATTGAGGTACTTATTTTAATAGCTTAGTAAAACATTCCAAATACTCCACCACACTCAGTTTACCCTAAGTTAGATTATCAAATTTAGACATTTTCTGGTCAAAATACAACCGAGGCAACCAACACTGATGGAAGTATACTTGGAACTGCTCTAAAGTAATGGAGGTAGTATATACTCCTAACTCCATCTTATGGTTATCCCAAAATGACTATGATTTATTATAGAGATGAAAAGTAACCTAAATTTATTTTGTTTCCTTTGAAAATTCCCTTATTTCAAAGTACTTCTCCATCTCACTTAACCAATTTTACGCTCCATCCCCCAAAGTAGTTCCATCAAATTTGGGTGGGATGATCCACTTTATGTCCCTTGACAAGTCAACAACCAAGTGAAATCTTTTATCCCCTTACTGATTTTCAACATTATGTTGTTCAGGTTGTTCTTCCTCATTATCTTCATTCTCATCCACTACTTAATTATCCAAGGCAACTACCTGGTTTTGGGTGTCTTGAAGGACTGTTAGAATTTCATCTAATTTTTGAGCTATTTAACCTTCAACATTTGTTGAACTGGTTCTATCATCATTGTTCAACCTTATTGTAACCATTGTATCTTGATAATAAAAGGATAAAATATCAGTTAACATTATAAACCGATTAATTCAAGAGATGATAAACCTTCAACTCGATACCAAACTATAACACCCATGTTATGATTCATCCAAAATAAGGTATTTTTTTTAAAAAAACCCTTAATTATAATTAATGCTTATAATGATTAAAATTATTATTTAGCTTGCTGCTAAATAATCCAACATTATTTAATATTCATAATTCATTTGATAACATATGATAACCATGTGCAACTGTAAGGGTATATCTAGATCTCCATGATCTCCCTTAAATCACTCTACCCGAGTGTGTATATCTTGTATACTTGGTTAAACCTTTTAAATGTTATGAGAACTATGTGCATATCCTAAGTGTCTACCTGGAAAACATTCATATTGTATTCCATCGGCATCCTACACAACAAGTTTGGAGATTAGTGAACAAGAAATGTAGTCACTAATACATTACTTTGGACAAGGATTTTAAGCATTGCTTTGCAAGCTTAGTCACAAGTATATGAAACTTATCTTCCATCACCACATAACTACCTCAACACAAGTATCTAAATTCCTTTTTGTTATTTAAAACTCGTGGTTTAGTTTTGAAGAAGGAGAGTTCATGTAAAAATCATCTTACTAAACAAAAGGATCATATCTTGTACCATCTTAGGATCCTTATGGGAAAGATATTGACCACATAATGATTTCCATCATTATGTCCTCACTACCCTTCCCATAGCCATCCTAAGTTGACATGGGTAGGATACTAATGAGAAGACGAAGGGACATTGCACCTATGCTTCTTATATTCTTTAAGTTACCTTTGTTAGATAAAGTAACTAAGTATTTCTTTACGACACATTAAAATGTGTTGATACACGATATTAGATTCTCATAAGAGGGTTATAGTAACTCAACGAGTTACTAACTTTTATTAGTTCCTCTTATCATACTATTACCATGTAGTATACATCATTAAGTATAAGTTTACTAATCATTTCCCATATCGAGTTGTTTCATTACATTCACTCATTAAGAATAGTCTTTATTCCATTAAGTACATTGCTTGTCATGATTAGTCCATTTAATATCATAAGGTACAAAAATATCTCTAAACATATTCATTTCATTTTCATTGATATCCTTATTGTTTAAATGTTGTCATTCAATACACTTGATCATTTCAATTGAATCAATGAAATCAAAAATTAATATATAACTTAAGAATAATCAACTTTATTAATAATCAGTTGTATAAACAATATATCCTCATTTTCATATCCAACAAGATAAGTCAAAAATCAGCTAAGTCATATATTCTAATTTAAATAAGGATAAACCTTATTCTTCATTAATAATGATATACAAATTAATCAAAGATAATACATTTGGTATAATTCCATTTACAAGATGTGATGGAATTCCATCCATGTTTATCAAATGATTCTAATAACCCCTTCCATATTTATATCAAAATAAACTTAAGACATGATACAATCACAAATCAAATCCAAACAATCACTTTAAGCATGACGACCTTTCTTGCAATCTGTAGGAGAGAGATGGAAATGGGTCAACTCATAAGAACTAGCATGAGTCCGCAAACTTATATTCCATGTTGTAATCATAATGAAATAACTGAATAAGTTATGGTCAAGTTTATTCATAATCAATACATTATAATTATAAACTTCCTAGTTTATAATAAGAATTCTATCGCACACACATATAAAAATGATACTTCATATTTATATAAAAACAATATGTTCACTTTCACTTTATGAAACCAACCTATTAAACTTAACATTTAGATGATAATGAAACATATTAATGTTGTCCTTTATTTCTATAATCTACGATTGAAGCAATAGTTCACAAAGTCAATTCTTATATAATTAAACCTTAATTCCTTTCAAGATTATAAATAACAAAAAATCATACCTTTTCATCTATAAAATTAACAAGCAAAATGATAAAAACAACATCAAAGGTGGAGCCAAAGACACATGACTCTTATATTACATCAAATATCCTTGAATTGAATGAAACATGCTATCAATCAAGCTCATAAGAAACTGTATCTAACTAACAAGTTCATTTGTATTTTCCCCAAACTTCATATATCCTTTCGAAATAGAATGTGATTAAGAAGAAAATTTTAATCATATTATTACAACTTACGCTCACAAGGAGTTTAGTTTAAACTAATGTAAAAACATTAGTGCTGTTAGAAAAGTTTATAGCTTACCTAGTTTATTTTCCCTTTTCCTACACCTTACAAAATCATAATGATCAAAGCCAAAAAAGTATGCATAGGGAGAACAATAATAATAATTTATTTATAAGAAACTATATCAGTCCTATTTCCTTGACCAAATTTCATTTAATGAAAAAAGAGAAACATGTTCATAGAAAGGTTATAACATTCATGCTCGATAAGAGCTAAAATAATGATAACAATCAAGATCAAAGATGAGTGAACCACACAAATACAACAAATCTCTACAAGATCTATTTTTATTTTTATAACATTACCATGCTTCATAATGATTATCTCAATTAAAAATTCTCACACATCTATATATATATATATATATATATATATATCAACAAAACTCATAATGAGCTAGAAACCCACAAATATAGACAAGATCTTTACGAGATGTGTAACAAATGGTGTTCACAAAACTAAGGAAGGATTGAATGAATAATAATGATACAACTCTATAAGAGCTTATAAAACAATATTATCAACTAAGCTTTAAAAATGAGTTGAAATTAATAAAAATAGTGAATCTATATATGAGTTGTGTCTAAATTTGAACATTGTACAAACCTAAAGAATCCAACTAATACCAATATCTATAATGTCAAACAAAACCCACATGTATTCTGTAGACAATTTTTTTGGTATGCTCATACCCCATCCCATGTTCAATCCCCTTTATCGTCATTTTATACATACATACTCTTCCTATTTGAATTTATATTTCCTCCCAAATCCCATTTAATTCATTTGATTCCCACTTTCCTATCTTAATCCTACTATTATTTAATCTTTCCTAATCCAGCCCTAATCATATTTAATCATCCCTAAACCCATCCATTATCCTAATCACTTCCCTAAATACCCAATTTATCATCCCTAGAGTCCCATCTACCCTCATTTAATGATTTTCCACCCTTTAACCACATTTTTCCTCCCATGCAACCGTAACCCTCCTAAGAAACTTGAAACCCTAATTAACCTCTTTAGGGCCCTTTGTATAGAGTTATGCATCATCTCCACTATCCAAATCAATGGTCAACAATAGTCGACAGTGACCCTAAAAGGTTGCTGTCAACACTATAAGTATACCTCTACTCCTCCCTCTCAAGAGAATGCAATTTTACATGTTCAACCTTCTTGCAATCTTCTCTTGTTTCTTTCTCTTCTTATGGGCAACAACTATCAACTTGAAGCTATCTTGGAGTTCTTGTATGCTATCCTTAGAGATTTGAAGATTTAGAGTTAGTTGGAGTCCCACCATTGTTCCATCATCCATTTACATTAGTCTTGCAGGTCTTCTCGATATCTTGGAGATTTTTATCATCATCTGCTTCCTTATCCTTGCCTTACACCCCTTTTCCATATATTAACCCCCTCAAAACCTAAATCTATCCTCGGTAACCATCGACCCTACCCGGTCGCCATTGACTTAATTTGAATCGCCTTATTTTATACCTTCTACCTTTTCTTCCACCTATTTTCCAGCCCTTACAATACCTCATATCTTCCAACCTTTTATTTCTACCCACTAAACATTTCATATATCATCTTTACTATCTCTAGTCACTTTCATCGACTCGATATGTTTCATCTCTGTTTGAGCATCCCGCCTCACATGTTACTTGTTTTACAACTTCTTTAACATTCATGCCTCTATGTTCCTGTTAACCACCTGTCCGACAACCCAGTCCTACCTTTTTGACCCAGTCATTTTCAATCGTCCCATATTTGCCCCTAGTTTCCATCAACCCGATCTACATTTTTATCAGATCTACATATTTCTTACATCCTCTCTATTTATTTAACATCCCAACATTAGATCCAAGACATCTCTAACATTTCAAAGTCCATTTTAGATATATTCTCTACATATATTTTAGGTCTATTCTATCAGTAGTCACCGTCAACTATACCTATCGGTCTTGGGTCGTCGCCAAATTGATCAGTTTGTTTTAATTCATTTTCAAATCTTTAGCTTAGCATATCTAACATATATACGATCTCTTTTTCATTTTGTTATCTCGCTACATCCATTATTTTCTATCAAACGCTTTATCAAAGTGGGTTGACATCCTCCCTAGGAAGTTATGATTTCTTGGGATTAACTTTGTTAGGCAACCCACCATCTTATCTACTCATCCTTTTTCATGTTTACCTTCTAATTTGTTATGAAAATTATTAGACTCATTGAGAGAGGATCTTTGCGCCCACATTTTAATCTTTATCATCACATATCAGAAGGTATCCTTAAACCCTCCCATAATTTGGAGTTTCCTATTTTCTTGCCACCATTCCATTAACTTGAAATAGGAGTGGGAAAATTGGTCAAACATTCTAGCATGCCCGGGGACCACCCTTCTTCTATGGTGAGTTCTTTCTTTATTTCCATTTTTATTTTCCTTTATATTTCTCTCTTTCTACTAATTCTGTAGGTAGATCTTCTTTGCTTGCATGATTTGGGGGTCTTGCTTGTTTAGATCAACAACATGTGTGCTAAAATTGGGAAAAAAGGAAAAAAAAAACATTTATCTAGGTATTCTCCATTTTGTTCTTACTTGCTCTTTTTTTGCATTTTTTCCCTCTATTTTCCCGATCTCATTGAATATAGAATTTGGATTTTGGATTAGAGAAAAAACCTTCATGCTTGTTTACTTAACCAGTCTAAGTAGGAGGGAAATATTTTCCATTCACATTTATTTCACACACTACCAAAACACACAAACTAATCAAACATCAAAAGATATCCTACCTGTGGAATTATTGGGATTTCATCACTTAATAAGGAAGCCACTACAATTTTTAGACCATGTAAGAAATGTTTTGAATATCAAGTATATCGACTAAGCACTCTGTTGGTATCCAAATTGATTCTCCCTTGGAAACCGAGCAACATCACATATTTAGCAAGACACTGAGAGACAAACATATCTTATTATGATTCATTTTGTAGCTGGGGAGGGGATTTGTCTAACTCTTTGTCACTCGGGCATCGAAGAAATGGATAGCACCTTCATTAAGGATTTGATCTATCCTCACTACTTTAGGCCGTGCCTTTCGACCAGGGTGAGAGGACCTATTTTGTAACCTCTGTCGGTGAAGGAGAATGAAGATATCCTTCTTTACATAAATCTGAAAGGAGACCCTAAGAAAATATGATCAATGCACCATAATTTAACTCTCAGGAGTTGTCACTTCTAAAGAATGGTGATATTTCCTAGACAGGCTAAGGTTACTAAAGATATTATGGAATCCTGATTGCTTCTGCATATTTTGGTAGTAGAATTTATACATTTGTGGACACATAGGGAAAATAGGGGTAGTTCAGGATGGATTCATTGTTTTTGAATAATTTTGGTGGGAGATTAAGCAGGATAAAATTGATTATACTAGATCTTTGAGAGAATTCACAAAAATTGGAAAGCTAAATGACAGAAAGCTTTGGAATAGCTAAAATATTCCTTTAACTAGAAGGTGTGCATCAATGGAGGCCCAGATTTGCATGGTTTCACACAATCTCCAATAATTTAACACAAAGACTCGAGCTAAATACTCAATAAAACATCAAATACCCCTGGTTCTTCACACCTAAGATACACTCAAAGGATTACAAACAATCTTTATCAACAAATGATAGTGAAGTAATTTTTCATTGTTTATCTCATCACAAGATGAAATCTCTTCTTGAAATGAAATTGAAAATGCCACTAAACTGTCATAGGGACAAGATCCTGTGTGATTCAGAGGGACTTTAACACAAGATTGTACTAGGAATAAGAAAAATACTTGCAGATAATTTGGAACAAAGAAGACATAAATTGGTCCAAGATTGACACAGATTAATTTGAAATTAATTAGATTCATCAAGCAGGGAAAGTTTCTTTGAACAGTCTCAGAGCTTGTCAATGGCTATACACTTGTAACCAACTTGACATGATTGAAATCTAAAACACAGGAAATTAATAGGTTTCTCATATTGGTCTCTCAAGAAGATGGGCTCTCTCAAATTTTCTCTTAAGAATTCAACCCCTGACCCTTTGCAAGAGTATTCTCATTGCATTTATACATTTCACTCACTCACTCATCCCAAATTTTCCCCCAAAAAGAAGAATATTCAAGGAACCTTTTCTTGTTACCAATTTTCCTCAGAAAGTGACGTTTAACAAATTTACACCAATGAACTTCCGGTGGAAAAATCAGAACCGATCACGTTTCTCCGAACCTCGATTGATGACTGGGATGCAATGCCACAACTTTTTGATAGTCCTTCTAATCATTCTTATTATGTCATGTGAGAAATCCCCATTTTAATCATTTTTCGGTGGCTCTGTATAGCTAGATCTGACAGGTAATCCTTTTCACCCTCGAGGCAACACCTTTTTCATCCTTTGTACCTGCAACCTCCATCATTTCATCCTTTTCCCATTATTTCCTCTGCGACTCTACCCCACATCTAACTTCTCTGGTAATTCACATTTTTGCAAGTGCTAGATCAATTCCAACTTCAAAATATACATCTTAACAATCCTTGGACTCACAAATTAAATTCTAAATCCATTCAATGACACTTTACAGATAAAAACGACAAGGAATTTCATCAAAAATGATGAAAAATAGTGCGTATTCACATTTCTAGGAGTCTTGGAACAAAAATGGCAAAAAAATAGATGCAATGCACAACAATCGATGATTTTTCCCCTTCTCAACTTTAGATTAGAGCCGTCCACGTGTTTCCTTGGTGAAACTATAAAGGAGAAGTATAGGGGAAAGTTTCCAAACAAACATGGGCCTTCCACATGCCCTGGGCCCAAGAAAAATTCCTTTTGGCCTTTGAAAAGTCTGGGTATAAAAGGAGCCAAAGAGAATTCTCCACGTGTCTCCATGGCACTCTTTTGATATGGTGCCCAAAAGTAGAGACCCCAAACAAGTGCGGGCTCACCACATCTCTCAGTCCAGCAGAGTTGTTGAAAAAATTTAAGGGCCAACAGAAGGTGCCATGTGTCTAGGGTCCGAGACAATTTTCCTTGGCCATTGAAAAGTCCAAGCAAGGGAAGAGCGAGCAAAAACCTCCAAGTGTACTCTTGGTGCTTCTTTAAAATAAAAATTAGGGACGAGTCCCCAAACAGCACGGTCCCTCCACATGTCCTAGGCCTTTAGAAAGTTTCTTGAAAATTTTAAGTATAGAGAGGAGCCAACGAAAGCCTCCACGTGTCTCCCTGGCACAATTTTGAGATGGTGCCCAAAAGCGGAGACCCGAAAGCGCGGGCTCACCACGTGTCCCCTTGGTGTAATTGCTAAGGTGGGACCTTGAGGTGGATCCTCAAATGAGTGCCGGCCCTCCACATGTTCATGGTCTGAAAAAAAAGCTGCACCGCCGCATGAAAAAATGTCCAAGTTCTAGGAAAGGCAATGAAACCTCCAAGTGTCTCCCGATGTAACTCCAAGGTCAAACCAAAAGGTGAATTTTCAGATGAGCACCAACCCTCCACATGGACAAGACTTGAATTGAAGTGGGCCTTAGAGTTTCAAAATGCCCCGTTGAGCCACATCCAATCAAAAAGGGCCACATTTCCATAGATGCTGAGATATAATTTTGATGGGGAAAACACACCCGTCAAACTGTAGAATGCAGGGAAATTATCATTTACACGGAAATGAATCTTTCTTTAAGGATAGAGAATTTGGAAATGATATAAGGCCCAAATGTGATCCACCGAGCCACATCCAATCATGTTTCCATAGATATTGGGACAAAATTGATAGGGAAAACAAAACGTGACTGTGGAAAAATGGAAGGAAGGGAAAAAACCCGAATTTACGCCCAAGTTACAAATTCTTCCACATGGACAGAGGAAGAAAAAAAAATTCTAAACTTAATGTGATCCTCGACCAAAGGAAAGGACTGATCATGGCAACCAAATGAAGGAAAAATCTTTCACACATCAACATGGGGAGATAGAAAATACGACAGAGCCCGCAAATTGAATAATTTCAAGGACAAACGGGGTGAGATCAAATTGAGCACCAACATCAGCTCCGACTTGGGGATGGGCACTCCTTGTGAGTGCCATAAGAACAAATAGTAGACCAAGTGCCAAAAATAAACCATTGGGCAATAGAGTCAAAGAACAAGCTTGCAGAGAGCGAACAATAATAACCAACTCCCCCAAGGATGAACCGAGAAACCAACAAAATGGCCACAAGGACTAGGATGAAAAAAATAGAAAAAACATGAAGGAAGAAAGAAACTAAAAGACTATACATTGTACAATGGTGTATACCTTGATTCTGAGAAATCAATCAAGGAAATGTTTCAAATGCCTACCATTAATAGGTAACTCAAGTAATTCCCCATCTAAGTATTTTAAGAAGAAGGTATGTTCACCAATTCAAATGTCAATTGAATAAGGGCCCATCCATAATGCATCAAACTTTCCATGTTTGCCCTTATCCTTGTGCCTACTATCCCACAATAACACAAGATCTCCCACACTAAAATATCTTGGAGTCACTTTCTTATCAAACAACTTCTTCAATTTCTCTCTGAATTTTACATGCCTCTGATGGGATGCCCTTCTTTCTTCATCTAACTCAACAATCTGATTTATGTGAGCATCATAGGGACTAACCTCTTGATCTTCCATTTGTTGAAGAAATTGAAATGAAGACAATTGCATATGTAGGGGCAGCAAAGCTTGAGTTCCATACACCAACTCAAATGGGATTTTTCCAAGTAGCTCATTTAACAGTGATTCAATCAGCCCAAATAGCAAACTTCAATTGTTCACCCCACTTCCTTTTGTTCAACTCCAAAGTTATTCTAATTATCTTCAATGATTTTTATTGTTAGACTCTACTTGTCCATTTCCTTGGGGATTATAATTAGAAGCATATGTCAAATTGATCCCATATTCATGGCACATAGCCACCAAAGGTTTATCTCAAAGCTCATGACATTATCAAAAACTATTTTGGCAGGTACCCCAAATCAAATGATATAATTCAGAAAAAATCCATGAAAATTTGGTGAGTTGCCTTTTTAGTGGAGATTTCCTCCACCCACTTGGTGAAGTAATCTGTGACCACTAGTATCCACTTATGGCCTGTACTTGAAGGATCAAAAATTTCCTAGTGAAATCCGTTCCCCATTACCTAAATGGGGTTTTAATCGATGCATGCCGCAAAGGAAGGGATCTTGAAGCTTTCAATATTTCAAAAAACGTTGGTAACTTTGACATTTTCTTACCAAAAGAGTTGTATCCTTGAAAAGAGTTGGCCACCAATAACCAACCCTTAAGATCTTATGAGCTATGAATCTTCCAGAAAAATTTCCCCAAAAACTCCTCCATGGAGATCAAAAATTATCTTAGGGGATTCATCTTCAACAATGCATCTTAAGAGAACTCCCTGGGGTTCTTCCAAGCTAACCCAAAATCAGTAATGACATATTTTTGGGAAGCTAAATTAAGTTCTCTTTTCTGATTCTTGCTCAAATGTTCAGGGCATTGTAGATGTTTGAGATAAAAAATGATGTCCTTGTACCATTCAAAATTTATTAGTTTTTCAAGGACATTCAACCTTTCTTCTTCAACTTCATTTACCTCAATTGTCTACAGATTTCTCTCTGCCATAAGTTTTTCCAGGCCCAAACCTCTGACCAATTTTGTTATTTGGATATCCATATCACACTCTTGTAATTTGTTTACCCATTGACATCTCTTGCTTGAAACCTCCATTTCTGATAGGATATCTTTCACCATGGTGTGGGGAACATAAGAAATGATTTTGGAACTCAAAATATATGGCCTGAAGACCTTTGTTGCTTTTACCAAAGAAAATGCCTACTTCTCCATGATAGTATACTTTAGCTCAGCTCCTTGTAATGCCTTACTGAAAAAGGCAATTGGTCTTTTAGCTCCCTCATCATCCTTCTGCAATAATACAGATGCAATAGTAATTTCTGAAGCAAAAGAAAACATTTAGAAAGCCTTCTTATAATCTGGAGCTGCTAAAATAGGGGCATTCTTTAATGCTTCTTTGATCCTAGCAAAAGCTTGAATAACTTCTTCTTCCCATTTGATACTTTGGTCTTTCTTCAGCATGCTAGTGATTGGGATAGTTAGTTCAACAAAGTTAGAGATAAATCTCCTAATAAAATTAATCTTCCCAAAAAAGGATTGAATTCCCTTCTTGGTTCTTAGAATAGGGACTTTGTTGATGGCTTCTACCCTTTTAGGATCAATCATGACCCCTTCCTTTGACACAATGTGTCCAAGCAGCTTTGCTTTCTAAACTCCAAAATGAAACTTCTTGGGATTTAGTGAAATACCATACTCCCTGCATCTTAACAACATTTTTTCTAAGTGTTACAGGTGGTCACTCCTTTTTTGGAGAAAACAATCACATCATCTTGATATACAACAATGAAATCATTAATATAGCTAGAGAAAGCTACATCCATTGCTCTTTGGAAAGTGGCTCTAGCATTCATTAGACCAAAAGGCATTCTAACATATACATATGTTCCCTAAGGAGTGGTAAAGGCAGTCTTGATTCACTCTGATTCCTTCACAACTACCTGGTTATATCTAGAAAAACCATCCAAGGTGGATAAAAATTTCAAACCAGTAACTAATTGTAACATATTTTCCATATTTGGCAGAGGGTAGTTATCCTTCATTGATGCTCTATTCAAGTTTCTAAAGTCCACACACAACCTTATATCTCTGTTCTTCTTTCTAACATGTACCAAGTTTACAACCCATGATGAGTACCTTGTGGGCTATATGATTCCTCCATCCCTCAATTTTTTAATTCTTCTTACATCTTCAGGAAAGGAGTGGATTGATTGGCCTTTATTTCTACCTAAACAACTTGGTAGAAGCTTCCAAGGGAATTTCATGCTAGAAAAGATCCTCTCTGTATGATTTCAGTTCAAAATAAGACCATGCTAAGTAGTCCTGGTATTTCTTCAATAATTAGACATACGACTACTTTTCTTCCTTGCTCAGATTGCTACCTAACCAGATCTTACGTGGTTTATCCTTTGTTCCTAGGTCGTGCTCTTCAACATCCCTCGAGGCTGACATGTGTCTATTGACAATGCAATCAACATTATCAAAGTTTGATTCAAGTGCTACCAAACCTCTGGGAATAGTATTAGTCTTCAATTGAATGATGTCTTTGCCAAATAAAGTCTCCTTTCCATCAACCACACAAACCATTGGCTCCTAATCTATACGTTGATAAACAAATTCTCCTTGGTTTTGCAAAACCTTTGCACCTGGGCGTCGACTTCGAACACTTGCCAGTGTTTAACATTGTCAGGAATAGATGGCCTAGTCAATACCTCAATATTATACTCACAATAGGGGATACAATATAATTTTCAAATCTGAACCCCAATACGGCCGATTTGTCTGCTAGAGTATTGAGATTCCTATTGTGATGTATTATGTTCAAGGAGTCAAAAATTTGGTGAAATGGCCGTGCATGCTTATACTGCTTCATTCTCTGATTTTTTGTTACATATAGTTTTCTAGCCTACTTGACAATTATCTCTAAATATCCTTTAACAATGATGTCTCTAATACCATATTTCCAAGAAATTCTTAAACCCAATAACAATGCTTCATATTAGGAAGAATATTGTTAGTACACTCAAATTTAAGTTTAAAAGAGAAAACAAACTCTTCTACGACTTGGAGACATCAAAACACTAAAAGACCATTTCCAAATTTAGAGCAAGCCCCATCAAACAACAAAGTCCAAGGAGAACCCATTAGTGCAAAATCAAAACATCCCCAAATGAGTTATAGATATGATTTTCTAAGGCAAAGTCATTTGGTGTGATTACACAACATTGAGCTTTCCCAAAGCTGTGGAACCTTTGCAAATGGGGAAAGCTCTCAGAGAAGGCTGGTTCTTCTTCCTAAACTACCTACCACAAGCTATTCTAGTGTAGGAAATCTAATCTAATCCTAATATAACTTCCAAGGAGATAGGAGATAAAGAAAACTAGAAAAATAGATTCTACACTAAAACGGTGATACACCAGAGAAGGAAAGTGTTGATCATCTATCAAAACTGCCATAGAACAAGAAGAGGTGAGCAATGGAAAGGATGGACAAGTGCATCACAGACCAAAGATGGATTTCACACAAAAATGTTCCAAAACTCCATGAACACAGCTCTAAAACTTACAATGAACATCCAAACATGCAAAAATACCTGCAATGAAGAGAGGCAAGAAGAAAACAACAAAAAAACGAGCAAGGATGGACAAATGCATCACAAAAACATTTTTTCTTGCTCCGAAGTTTACACGATAATCATAATTTCATGAGTAAGAGGAAAAAACACCATTACAAAGTAGGGGAGGAGGTTCAAAATCCATTTTCAACCTTGGGGAAGAAAAGAAGGGAGAGGCAGAGAAGAATGATGAACAACTTTTTACAAATGAGCCAAAACGGCCTTTTTATCGCTTGAACAAAATGAAGGAAATGAGAAAACATGGGAAAATCAATTTGAGATCTCCAAACACCAATAAGATTCATTAAAATAGTAAGGGAACCCTGAAAAATCCATTTTTTGATGCATTCAGCCATGCTGGAGAAGAAACGGACGCCATACTTCATCAATTTTGGTGGTTGGGGGTCGGTTCTACATTTTTTCCCATGCTAGAGACATTTTCTCAATTTTCTCCCATAAAAATCATAAAAAATGTAAAATTGAAGTGTCCATCATGTAGAGGATTCCAACATCTTTCCATTGACATGAAAAAGGTGAAAATATGAGCTTTGGATTGAAAGATATGCCCCTCTGAAGATTTAGGGCAAAAACGGAAAAATTAGGGCAAAATTCGGGTTCGCGGGCCAAAATTCAAAAATTTTCCCTCTTTTTTCAAATTGGGAAAATTTCCCAAAAATCTCCATACCCCACTCCTTTGATGACATGTGGCACTCTCTGGTTGATCCATGACTTCAAAACAACATTTTGCCCCTTTTCACGAAATTAGAAAATTTTCCAAATATCCTCTGTGGCCCCGCCATTCTAAGACACGTGGCGTCTTTTGATTGCTTGGTAGGGATGCACCTCAACTTTTCACCTTTGTGCTACTTTTATGATTTTGGAAAAAAACCAAAATCCTCTCGACACCCCGATCCCCATCAATGAATGGACACGTGGTGCCTTTTGATTGGTCAACGGAGTTGCGCTTCCATTTTTGCCTTTGATGCATTTTGACCAAATGCCAAAAACTTGAAGTCCCTTCGACACCCGCCACTCCGCCTTGACACGTGGCATCATTTCATTGGCTATGGGCCTTAACAAATTTTTTCCTTTGTGGGCTTTGGGCCAAAATTTTCCTTTGAGTTTTTTTCCCAAAAGGGCTAAGTGCCAAAATTTTCCCGCGGGTCCGCCTTGGCAAATTTTCCCTCCAAACCCCGCCGAGCCATAACTTGCAAAATACAAGGAGTTAGGAGGACTTCCTTACCTTTCTGGAAAGGGGAAAAATTCTATCTGATGAAGCAATACCTAGAAAATTTTGAGTGCCTAAAATGTGTAAAAATTTGACTGAGGCATAAAAAGGAAGCTAGTTAACCCAAAATAAGAGGGAGCTTATTTTGGTTAACAATTTGGTGACTCTCAGGGGTCATCTTCCTGCTAGATGAAAGATTAGTGGCCTTTAAAGCATCCATTGGGCATGGAGTCAAGCCTGATAACCAATTCTGATTTGAACTATGAAAATCGACCTCTGAGCCACTTGGAAACCCACTGAAACTTGGAGTTGATCTTCACCAAAAGCCATTGAATGCACTATGCAAGAGCAACCAAAACAACACCAAACAACTATGTACAAAATTAGAAATCATACATACCCCAAGTGGGATATGCAGAGTGTGCAAAAGCACTTCTTTTGTTGAAAGAAAACCTACCTACACTACTCTAACCAAGAGCAAAGGGAGCTCAAACAAAGCCTGCAACTGGCAGGGAGAAATAGCTTCCCTTCCTCAAAAATGGCAGCCATGCAACTGATTTGGCACTAAACATGGCTGGTTGGATGAGTGGAAAATCAACAAGAAGCTAGTCTTCTACCCAAATTAGCAAGGTGTCAGCTGAAAAAAATTGAATACCTCTTTTAGTTGCTCTGCATTTGGATTGTAGAGGTATTGCAACTGATCCTTGGTACTTTGATGCTCATACTCATGCTTGGAAGTAAACATGACTGTTGGAAACTCCTCCTTTGGCTCCAATGAAGCCAAATACCGATTGGGCAAGGTATGATCCATTTGATTTTTAACTCTTAAAATGGAGTCCTCTTGTAGACCTTCTTGGATGGATGGTGTGGAAGAAGTGGTGGAATCCTCATGCTCTTTTCCTTCCTTCATGGCAGTATGGAACTCTTCTATAATATGCAACTCATCATTATTGATTGCAACATCCAATGAAGTTGATTTTGCATTATTGTAACCTGCTACAATACATTGTTGGCTCTGGAGTTCCTCCATTGTAGCTTTTGGAAGATCAAATTCTTCCAACTTTGATTCAAGAGGCATGTTGTAAACTACAGGTGGTGCTTACATGTTCTCTTCCATGGAAGAAAGTTCTTGTGGTTGAAGAATGAATGATGAAGAAGGAAAAGTTGCAATTTTCTATAGGCTCCTTCTCATCAAAACATTCTTCTAAGTCTGATGGAAAATCAAACTCTTCAATGTCCTATTGTAGCAAGGTCTCTCCCTTTTGTATGGTGGCCTTCAAATCTGCATTTTTTTCACCATGTGGAGATTCATCTTCAAACATGAAGCTTGTCAGCTCAAAATCATCCAAAAATCAGATTTTTGGAGAGATGAAGTGGGAGAGAAATCTGTAACTTCTTGTGCAACCTGGTCATGATTCAGTGCCTTTGAATTTTTTTTGGTCACCTCCATGATGGATTCATTAATCAAATCACGCCCTTCAAATGAAAGCAAAAAATCTTCAATAATTCTTCCTTCTTCTAGTTCCAATTCTGATTTGATTTCTTCCAGTTGCTCCTCTTCAATGGGAATTGGAGCTGATTGTTCTTCCTCCTCCATGGCTGATTGTGCAACTTGGATTAGATCAGCATTTTCTTCAAATAAAGTGCCAACATGGACACTACACTCAGAACAAATAGACTGCTGGTCTTCTTGCCCCACTACTGCTATAAAATCAGCCTTGGCCACCACTTCTTCAACTTCCACCTCCTCCTTTGGCTTAAACATCAAGGGGATCTTTGTAATCCTAAATTTTAGAGCCAAGCTCACCAAACTTCTAATCTTTTCTTCTTTGTTTGGCTCTTCTTCCTACAAACTCGGCCTCAGCCACCACTAGTTCTTCAACCTTGACCTCCTCCATTGGTTTGACCATCAAGGGGATCTTTGTAAACCCAAATTTGGCAGCCCAAACTCTTAGATTTTTTGTCATTTCTTTTTTTTTGGGCTCCTCTTTTTGCTGTCCTTGACTGGATTCTTGAGTCTCTTCCCAACATGGGTTTGGGAAAGCAAGAGGAGTGGTAGGTTGGGATTCAACCAACTTTGCAATTATTTGTGGTGGGGAGGGAGGTGGAACTTCTTGTTTTTTTGGAGGGGATGACTATTTGGAAGGGAAAAGGATAGAAGAATTGAGATGAGGTGGAAGACTAGGGGATGGAGAAATGAAATCAACACTTGGGGCATCATTCAATGGGAAGCTTGGAAATTGAAGCCCAAATTGAGATGGTGCTACTTGAGGAATGGAAAGAGAAAAACCAGATGATGGTGTAGAACTTACCCATTGACAAGGTTGTTCAAGTACCTAATTCATAGGTAGTTATCTCTATAGTCCATTGTGTAAGTTGGGGCAACATCTCCCATGAAGTCTAGCTTCTCCTAAGGACTGAAGTGTCTTGGAAAAGGGCCAACCTATGGACAAGGTAGCCTATAACCAATTCTGAAAGCCTCCATTTGAGCTGTAACTCTTGATTACACCATGCCAATCTCCATTTTTTGGATCTTCTCTCAATAGACCAACATCTTGCATTTGATTGTCTTCATTGCATGCATACCCTTGCTCTTGATATGTTTCATAACCAAATTGATTTTGGTATTGCTCATATGGGTAAGCATGATGATTTTGAATTTGTTCAAAATGCTGATTTGAAGGAGTTGTAAAACATGTTGGAGGTGGAATGCATTGTTGTTGTGAATGTAAATTCTATGAGGGAAATGAAGTCATGATTGCACAACTTCATGGAATGGAAGAAGATGGAAGAGATGGAAGGAAGAATGGATGAAAAATGAATGAAATGAATGGAAAGAAGGTTTACAACTTCGAGAGATGGGTTTTGATAGATGGAGTTGCGGATGTGCTTGAGAATGCCTCAAATGCTGAAATCTTTAGAGAACACACCAACCTACAAAAGATGAAGTGGAAGATCTCTAAGCTCCCACGGGTGTGCCAAACCAAAGCGTTAGTGGCACTTGGTGGTGTTGGATTTGTTGTTTTTTACATGAGACACTAAGAGAAGATGAAATATCTAACCTAGTGTCCCACTAGGCATGCCAAAACTATTAGTGCAAAATAAAAGCACCCCCACACTCAAATGAGTTATTTTCCAAGGTAAAGTCATTTGGTGTGATTACACAACATTGAGCTTTCCCAAATTGTGGGACCTTTGCAAATGGGGAAAGCTCTCCAGAGAAGGTTGGTTCCTCTTCCTAAAATACCGCCACAAGCTATTCCAAAGTGTAGGCAAGCTAATATAATCCTAATCTAACTTCCAAGGAGAGAGGGAGAGAAAGAAAATTAGAAAAAATAGAGCCTACAAAAGTGGTGATACACGTCGAGAAGGAAAGTGTTGATCATCGATCAAACGCCATGGAATAAGAAGAGGTGAGCAATGGAAAGGATGGACAAGTGTATCATAGAGCAAAGATGGATTTCACACAAAAATGTTCCAAAACTCCATGAACATAGCTCCAAAACCTGTAATGAACATCCAAACATGCACAAATACCTGTAATGAAGAGAGGCAAGAAGAAAACAACCAAAAACGAGCAAGGATGGACAAATGCATCACAAAACACATTTTTATTGCTCCAGAAGTTTGCACAGAATCATCATTTCATGGGTAAGAGAAAAAAATTCCATTATAGAGTAGGGGAGGAGGTTCAAACTCCATTTTCAACCCTGGGGAAGAAAAGAAGGGAGAGGCAGAGAAGAATGATGAACAACTTTTTACAAATGAGCCAAATCTAGATTTTATCACTCGAATAGAATGAAGGAAATAAGAAAACATGGGAAAATAAATTTGAGATCTCTAACCACTAACAAGATTCATTAAAACAACAAGGGAACCCTGAAAAATCCATTTTTTGATGCATTCGGCCATGCTAGAGAAGAAACAGATGCCATACTTCATCAATTTTGGTGGTTGGGGGTTGGTTCTGCATTTTTCCCGTGCTAGACACATTTTCTCAATTTTTCTCCCATAAAACTCCATAAAAATTTAAAATTGAAGTGTCCATCGTGTAGAGGATTTCAACATCTTTCCATTGACACCAAAAAGGCAAAAATCTGAGCTCTAGATCGAAAGATATGCCCCTTAACGACAAAATTAGGGAAAAATTAGGTTTGCGGGCCAAAATTTGAACCTTTTCACTCTTTTTTCAAATCGGGAAAATTTCCCAAAAATATCTACACTCCCCTGCTCCTCTGATGACACATGGCACCCTCTGGTTGATCCGCAGACTTCAAAACAACATTTTCCCCTTTTCATGAAATTTGAAAATTTTCCAAAAAATCCTCCGCGGCCCCGCCATTCCGAGACACGTGGGATATTTTGATTGCTTGGTGGGGATGCACCTCAAATTTTCACCTTTGCACTTTTATGATTTTGGAAAAAAACCAAAAATTCTCCGATGCCCCGATCCCCGCCGATGAATGGACACGTGGCACCTTTTGATTGGTCGGCAAGGGGTTGCGCTTCCATTTTTTGCCTTTGACACATTTTGACCAAATGTCAAAAACTTGAAGTCCCTCCGACACCCCCTCCGCTCTGCCTCGACATGTGGCATCATTTCATTGGCTACGGCCTTAACCAATTTTTTCCTCTGTGGGCTTTCAGGCTGAAATTTTCCTTTGATTTTTTTCCCAAAAGGGCTAAGTGCCAAAATTTTTCCCGGGTCTGCCTTGGAAAATTTCCCTCCAAACCCCACCGAGCCATAACATACAAAATACAAGGAGTTAGGAGGACTTTCTTACCTTTCTGGAAAGGGGAAACAATTCTCTATCTGATGAAGCAATACCTAGAAAATTTGAGTGCCTAAAATGTGTAAAAATTTGACTGAGGAACATAAAGGAAGCTAGTTAACCCAAAATAAGAAGGAGCTTATTTTGGTTAACAGAACCTACTTGATTAAGAGACTTGCATTGCTCAATTTTGTGCTCTTTACCATCAGCAAATCCAAAAAATTTATTTGCATCATTGTCATTGTATAACACTTCATAGGAAGCATTATTGGGAACCTCAATGAGATGTAGCATCTTCTTTTCACTATTCAACTTTAAAAGGATTCCCTCAATAGGTGTAGTGGAAAAAGACATATCCATTTGCACACTACCACCCACACTAGCAGCCCATTTTCTTGATAACAACATTCCCCATTTGGTAGGGCAATCAACAATAACAACATCTAGTTTTAAGTTCTTGCTGGGTAAGCTGCAAGTTACACTATCAGACCCTTGACACATCCAACCATTGGCACCTCTTTGGAATCCATGGTAGTGCACTTCCCATAAGATGCTATCACTTTGATATCTAATTCATTCATGACCTCAAGAGGCATAACATTGCATGATGCTCCAGAATCAAACATACAATTGTGTAACAACCTATCCTTAATAATCAAAGTGGTGAAAAATGGATCTACATTCAGCTGGGACTCAACTAAGGATGTTCCCAAATATACTTTGGTGGCTCATCTAGTTCTTCCAACACTTGGGGTTTTTTCAACTCTGCAATGGTAGGAGGAGTCTCAACATTGTTTACATTTCTACCTTGGGTAATCTTTTCTTATTTCAATCCCAAATACTCAAAGGCTATTTTCTTGTGCTCAGGAATCCTAAGAAGCTCAACAATTGGAACATAAATCTTGATCTGACTCAAGACTTGGGCAATGTCATAAGGAACGTATTTGGGCAAGGCAACATTTGGAGGAAGACTGAGAAACTCATCTAATAGTAAAGGATTTTTCATGGTCTGAGCATGGGCAAGGATACTAGTTCTGCTTGGGGACACAAGGCTTTTGCCAGATGTATCTTTCTTAGGAGTTTATTTTGAGATATTGGTGAGAACTAGAGTTTTTAGTTTGGCTTGAGGCCCTGCCCCTTTGACAACTTTACTCCTAGTGTTATATTCCTTTTCATGGCCAACTACAACATTCATTAACAACTTCCTATCCTCCTCAGAAGGGATTCCTCCATCATACTTTTTAATCATTAATGCCCTTAAGTATTCAAAATCATTACTAGGAAATTCAAAAGCTTGTACCATATCTATTTCAAAAGTATGAGAGGGAGGAAGGGGTAATACCTCGGTGGATGTAATCCTAGAAATCTACAACAATTCTGGCACTGATTAATTCAATCAAAGTTGCTCCTTACTATGAGCTTGTAGAGCACCCCACCATGCACACATCATCATCAGTGTCATCATCAACTTCCTCAACTTATTTTCTTCATCACATGGGGCATGTGGCAAGAAACATTTGTCACACCACTCAATTTCATTGGCTTCTTCCACAACAAAACTCTGGTAGTCAAAGGATCAGGCACAATTCTATTCTCATAGGCTTGGGGCTGTCTATTTCCTGACCCCATGAGTCCTTTTCCTCTATCATCAGATCTCTGATCACCCCTAGGATGATTTGCAAATATTTCTTGACCTTGTGCTTTATGATGACCTTGGGAACCTTGTCCAATCCCCTTCTCTGCTTTGGCCAGTTTATAGGATATTTCCTTAACAGCTCTAGCCAAAGTTTTTACAACCTCCTCCAAATCCATAGACTTACTTGACTGAGGCTTCTCTGGATTGATCAACTTGATACCTTCCCTCTTAGGAGGCTTACCAACTACTTTGATATTATTTTCAATCTGCAAATCCATGGTGAAGGCTTGCCTCAATGTTCTTTGGGTTCTTATCCCTCAAATAATAGGCAACCTTCTTATCAAAAGCATTAGAGTATTTTATCAAACAAGAAACATCACTTGGCCTCAGGATCATAGGCATCCTATTTAGGGTCTTATTGAACCTTGTATTGAAGTCATGAACATACTCATTAGGATTATTTTCAATATTTTCAAATTCTGATAAAAGAAACCTAAGGTCTGTTTTATCTCCATATTTCAATCTAAAAAGCATTCTTCATTTTTCCATGAATCAATGGAGTTTTCTAGAAAAGATTTATACCGGTCCGTGCATCCTCTTCTAGAGTATGAATAAATAACTTTATGTAATCATCCTCAAATTCAATCTCAAATTCTTCCATCATATTGACAAAAAAAGCTTTAAGTGCAGATCCCTAGTAATAGCATTATTTCCTTGAAATTTAGTAATCTATTTCTAACATCTTGGGGCACAACATTTGGATATTCAACCATACTTATGAAATCTATAGGATTAAAAGTGTTCATAAAAATGGAGGTTTGGGTGGGGGCTAGGCCATATTGTTTTGGGTAGGTGATCTTAGAGGAGAAACATAATGATGAGGAGTGAGGGGCCTGTGGGGCAAAAGAATGCAATTATCGAATGACTGTTCTCTATAAACTCTATTTCTTGGAAGATCTTATCAACTTTGGAGAGTAGAAGGAAAAAATGAGATGATAATATTTCAAATATGAAAGAAGGACCCTCTCTAGTTGGAGAATTTGGATTTACAAAGAGACTACCTGATTTAGAAGCACTTGAGGAAGTATGGCAATCTTTAATGATAGGCTGATTAGTTTCCACAATTGATAACTCTTTTCTTGATTTTTGATCTCCAACAACTTTCTAGATTCTTCTTCCTTCTAAATTCATCTTTCCTAGCTCTGGAAACAACTTTCTGATAGGGTCTCTAGCAAAGAAAGATCTTCTTCCTTCCAAATTTGTAAATATTAGTGATAAATTGCAATTGATAGAGGTTAAGACACTAACATTTATCAAAAATTCATTCAATACAGAGTCACCACTAAGGATTTTCACCTTAGTTGTGCAAATGCACTAAAATTGGTCTGTCAAATGTTTTTAACACTAAATTCATGCAAATATTTATAGATCTGACCTTCCTTTACCCATATTTAACATTGATGATGTAAACTTAGTGCAAAAACCACAAAAACTGGAAATATTGCATGCAAAACTTGTAACTTTGCTTGATTCTTACAAATCTGGACACATGATGATGTTTCAACAACATATTTACACTTTAAAATTTGTAAGAATCATTTGACAGTGTCTATAGGTGTTTTTGATGGTTTTCAAACTTTGAACACAACTCCATGTCCCCAACAACAATGCCATTTTGGTGTTGGTATCCAAATTGATTCTCCCTTGGAAACCGAGAAACATCACAGATTTAGCAAGACAATGAGAGACAAACAAATCTTATTATGAGTCATTTTGTAGTTGGGGAGAGGATTTTTCTGACTCTTTATCACTCGGGCATCAGAGAAATGGATAACACCTTCATTAAGGATTTGATCTATCCTCACTGCTTTAGGCCGTGCCTTTCGACTAGGGTGAGAGGACCCATTTTGTAACCTCTATCGGTGAAGGAGAATGAATATATCCTTCTTTACACAAATCTGAAAGGAGACCCTAAGAAAATATGATCAATGCACCACAATTTAACTCTCATGAGTTGTCACTTCTAAAGAATGGTGATATTTCTAGATAGGGTTAAGGTTACTAAAGACATTATGGAATCTTGATTGCTTTTGCATATTTTGGCAGTAGAATTTATACATTTGTGGACACACAAGGAAAACATGGGTAGTTTAGGATGGATTCATTATTTTTGAATAATTTTGGTGGGATATTAAGTAGGATAAAATTTATTATACTAGATCTTTGAGAGACTTCACAACAATTGGAAAGCTAAATGACATAAAGCTTCAGAATAGCTAAAATATTCCTTCAACTAGAAGGTGTGCATCAATGGAGGCCCAGATTTGCACGGTTTCACACAATCTCTAAGAATTTAACATGAAGGCTTGAGCTAAAGACTCAATAAAACATCAAAGACCCCTGGTTCCTCATGCCTAAGATACACTTGAAGGCTTACAAACAATCTTTATCAACAAATGACAGTGAAGTGATTTTAAATTGTTTATCTCATCACAGGATGAAGGCTCTTCTTGAAATGAAATTACAAATTCCACTATAAAATTGAAGGTGGAAAATACGGCGAATATCCCCGTAAACAGGTGGAAAATAAGGTTTGTGAAAGGTGAATTTGTGATATTCAAAAACAAAATTTTCACTGGTTTTCAAGGCTCCATCAGTGACGTGCGACAACACTAGTCCGTAATGACACACGTCACTGGCGCGACAATAGCTCGTAATGACGCGCGACACTCTAGCGACACTAGGTCGTAATGACGCGCGACACTGGCGCGACACTAGCTCGTAATGATGCACGACACTGGCTCGTAATAACGCGCGACATTGTCTCCTACTGTCGCACGTCACTGGCCCCTGATGACGCGCGTCATTTGCTCCTACTGACGCGCGTCACTTGCTCCTATTGACGCGCGACACAGTCATCAAATGACGCGCGACATTGTCATCTATTGACGCGTGCGACACTGTAAACAAATGACGCGCGACACTGTCTTGTATTGACGCGCGACACTGTAAACAAATGACGCGCGACACTGTCTTGTATTGACGCGCGACACTGTAATCAAATGACGCGCGACACTGTAAACACATGACGCGCGACACAGCCTTCTATTGACGCGCGACACTGCCTTCTATTGACGCGCGTCATTAGAAGCAAATGACGCACGTCAATAGGGGACAGTGACGCCCTATTTAGGTTATAAATACCCTTGTGCCGCTCATTTTCTCGTTTTTGTTTTCCCGTTCTTGAATTTTTGTAGGTCTAAATCTTTGACAAAGATGCAATTACAGCTATAATGTCGACTTCACATGCTTCCCAATTGCAAGTTCAGCAAGAAAATGAAGAGAATCCAACTCAATCGATTTCCAAGATAACCTACAGGAATCCCTTATGCCCTCACATCCATACGGCTTTAAAGATGTCTTCAGAATATCAAGCTATAATGGAAGAGTGTGAATTTACAGGGCTCGTTAATATGCCCCATTTCGAAACAGATCCGGATCTTTTGAATTACCTTCTGTCATCCTACAATTCCGAGGACGGTATATTTTATGTTACTCTGAACGATGGCCAAATGTTCCAATTCACTATTGAAGCAAATGACATACATCGGTTTACGGGCCTTCCTATCAGAGATGTACCAACTGTGACAACCAAGGCAACACTCGTGGAAGATGACAAGAAATTTCTCGAATCAACGTACGGTTTCCATGTTGATTGTAAGTATAATTCATTTTAATTCATATTTTTTAATCTGTTTTTTATTCTGATACAATTTTCTGTTATAAATTTATAGTAATTTTCACTGTTTCGCATTTGCAGCCCATGTCAATAAATCCAGGCGTGGTGTAGATACACAATCAATTGCACACCACTTTCTTGCTGCACTTATTGCGTTTTTTCAAGCCAGAATTGTTTTGCAGGGTCGCCAAACAGATATACCAAATTGGGCCATTGCATACATTTGTGCCACTATCTCAAAACGAAAATTCGATTGGTGCACATTTCTATCCAAAAAAATAAGAACTGACATATCAAATTCAAAAATCTCAGATAAACCTTTCATTTATTCAACAAACTATCTCCTCGGCTTCTACTATGAGGCACTTTTAAATTTAAAACATAAAGAAATTCCTACTTGCTCTGATGAGGCTTTGAAGAAATTCTCAATTCCATTTGCAGAACAACAGGTATAAACTATTTAGTTTGTAATTGTATTACAATTTTCTTCATTACAGTGCACAGTTATTAAAACTTAAATTTTAATGTTTTGCAGAGAAGATATCTTGAAGCCATTCCCAAAAAAAAAAAGATGTCGAGAGGAAGAGGCCAACTACACGCGGAGGCTTCGGGGGACTCCCAATCTGAAATGGAAGCTCACTCCTCTCCAAACCCTCAACAGTTTGAACTCGTTAAACGCCAGAGAAGTAATACATTCTCATATATTATTTACAAATTCCAAAGTTGCAGATTTATTTTTCAATTTAAATTTTAACCAAATGAATTGACAACATTTAATATTGATGAATTGCAGGGACTATGGAACCTTCTTCCCCAACTCACTCCATACAGTCGCATGCATTGATATCTTCTGAACAGCCACTGAGTACAACTCCTACAAGGCCACCCGTAGCACCGAAAAAAACAACCCCTCGACAACAAGGTACAACTTTTCTATAGAACGTTTAATTTCGTAGTTTTGACTTTATGAATTGTTTTAATATTTTTCATTTTTTCTTGTACTTTTCAGCACATGTCAGTCATGGTCAAACCACGGCACCGACACCCACTCAACCATTAATTTTTAAAATGCCAACCAGAGGAACAGTGAAAAAGACCATTGGTAAACGCATGAGTTTTGCTCCGGCCCCTAGTGGGACACTAAACCTTGACTCCTCGTTTCGAATTCCAACTCTCTCACTTGGTGGCTTGCCCAGTGCAACGGGCATATCTGTTTTGAACAATATAAATTTAGATGAAGATTATTTGGGCATTGATAGCAATGACCCAACTGGTTTTTTCGATACCCGCGAGATGATTCAAGGCCAGAAGGTATACTTCAAATTTCAATTTTAATATGCTTTACAATTTTTAATTACATTCTGATTTAAATTTATTTATCTAAATCTTGATTTATTTTTTCAAAAATAGGATCAGCCCACCCAAAGACAGAAACAAGGAGCAGTTGATCTTGGTGAAAGCCCCCACACTTCTCCAGCAAGATCGTCTGCATCAGATTCAGATAGTGAAGAGTTTCCACCTTTTCCTTTGGAGAACTTAATTGGTAATGATTGTCAATCCCATGTCAGTGAGTTTATTATTCCTCAAATCCAACAGCTTATAGAATGGGAGAGAAGGGCTAAAGTTCTTATCAATGAGATTATTAGTCGTTATGAAAATTATTGGCAACGGGATAGTTTATACGCTGCAGTCCAGAATCAACCTGCGAAGATGGATTCCTTACTTACCCAAGTAAGATGTGGGACTGTCACGTTTAACAACGACTATAAAGATGGCATTTTAGATAAGGCACTAAACAAATTGGAAAATATTAGTGCCGAGGCCCAGGCATATTTTAACAAATGGTCAAAGGACAAGGATTTGGTATCAATCGCAAATGCCGAAAGAGATAGAGCGGTTGTAAGTACTATTACATTCAAACAATCATTTTTGTTAATTTGAAAATTTGAATTTACATTAATATTTTGAATTGACGTTACTCTTTTTGTGCAGTTGAAATATGAAAATTTGAAGAGTCAGGCGAAGGTTTTGCAAGTTCACTTGGAAAAACAAAAAAAACGACTTATCCATGCAAAAAATTTGAAGCAAAATATTGTTTTGGTTAACAAACAAAACAATACACTAAAGCGGATAATTAAAGAGCATGGTCTCGACCCTGACATCTTGTTCAAAGCCAAAGCAGTTGCTGATCCAAATTTGTTGTCGCATGGAGATGCAACAAATCAAGAAGAAAGAATTATAAAAAATCTAGACAGTGCTGCAGAAGATCTTATAAGTTTAGGGGTTATTTCTGGTGTTGGGGAAAGAGGTACAACCAGAGTGGAAGAAGCCGTTGGGGAAGAGAGATGAGAGCAGAATTTTCTAAAGAAAAAGAGGGTTTTCAAAATTAGAAACTTTTATTATTGACTAAACTTTAAATATTGAATTTGAAAACTTCTACTATTGAGTATGTACTATGCTATTTGAATTTAATTATATGGTGATTAGATGGTGACTATCATGAATTATATGTATGTTTCTTGTTTACTTGCATTGTCATGAATTGTATGTGGACGTAGATGATCAATGATGACAATTGATAATCAATGATAGATGATGATGAAAGACGATGATCAATTTAATGTGTATAATGTAAAATTTAGTGCCTAAATATCTTGTGGGACTTTAATTATCTTGAAAATTATGTCTTTGGGAAAAAATAGCAACTAAGATTTGAAACAGATCTTTACTATTTAGGATTTCTCCTTAATAGACTTATGGTGTAGGAAAATTCTATTTTAAAGAGATTCACCTCTATATTAGTGCATAATCTTTCACTAGAGAGGTTGTTTGACATCCAAAATAGTCAAGACCATTTGTCAGAAAATAACGTTTTGCTGGAAACAATCATTGATGTAGAGGCTAGATTAGCCAATTATGAAATAGTTAAATTCCAGGCCATAAGAATTAGAGCTTGGGAAATTGGTTTAAAAGATATGGTTTTGTTATCATGGATATTGTTTTGTGTAGAGTAGATTATGGAGGCTATGGAGGCTAGATTAACCAAAGTTGGAATAACCATGTGATTAAAAGATAGGTCAAGCTCGATATAGAACTTTGAAGTTTAATGTAAAACATATAAGGTTTTTATCATGAAGATTAGTCTGTATAGATCAAGTTCCTAGGTTGATGAACTGGATCATTTTTTAATATTTGATAAGGGTGAAGAATAATTGTGGATTAGAACTGGGAGGCTATAAGTTGGAATAATTTTGAGTGTATAAGAAAATATTGAAGGTTGCAAACTAGATCATAGTAAACTGTGTGTGTAAGTATTTATGTAGAGCCTTGAAGAAGGCACACTACATTTGCAGGATAGTTTATGTAGAGTCAATTTTATTACTAGAAAGGATTTTAATTAGATAAAGACTCTGTCAAGTTAATTTAAATAGTTGTGATTAGTGTAGATTTGGGTGGGTGACTATAGGATCTGGAAGATAGCATTAGAATTGAGTTTTAATAACTTCATGGAGAAATCCGAAGAAGTGATGGATCTATGACAAAGCAGGGAATTTTAGGAAGAGTGTCAGGACTTATATTTATAATAGTATAATGTATTGTTTAATAGTTAATATATAATAAATTAAATATAATTCTAAGAAATCAAGAAAGAATCATCACTGGTAAGAAATTAAACATAATTGAAAATATGATAGGGTTTAGCTTACCTCTTGCGTATAAGATTGCTGTGAAATCATCAAGGGTAACGTGCTAGATCTTTGTTTTACCTGACATTGTAGACAGAGGGGTGAGTTGCCTGACATTGTCAGATCTGAGAAGTCCCAGCAACATCTTTAAATATATAGACCAACAATATCTTTAAATAAATGATAACAAGAGCTGAAAAAATGTAAAGTAACAAACAATAAGATGATGTTGAAGAAGATACCTATTTAAAATTGAAATCATCACCGGTAATGTGCTAGATCTTTGTCTTAATAAAATTCAACACAAAAAATGGATTAGTAGATAGATGGGTGAGTTGCCTGACATTGTCAGTCCCGAGAAGTAACAGCTTCCTCGGACGGATGTCAACCCACGTTTTCAAAAAATAAAATTTTGTATTTAACTAAATGTAAATACATACACCTGTAACATCTTTAATTATAACCAGAGCTGAAAAAATGAATAGTAACAAACAATAAGATTAAGGGGAAAAAGATACCTGCTTAAAGTTGAAATCATAAACTTGCCCTTTGGTAATGAGATAGATCTTTGTTTTAAAAAAATCCAACACGAGAAATGGATTAGTAGATAGATGGGTGAATTGCCTGACATTTTTAGTATATAGACCTGTAACATCTTTAATGATAAAGATAAAAGATAGATAAAGAAGATACCTACTTAAAGTTGAAACAATCCATTATCAATAGCTTCATCAAAGTTGATGTTGTCTTCTGTAGAATGTGACGAAGAGCCAATTACACTCTCAAGGTTGGGAATATTTGTACTTGTAGCTGTATTATTTACACCTCTTTTTTCGCAAAGGGAATTCCAGTGAGCAATTGCTCTGTCAAAAAATGAATAGTAACAAACAATAAGATTAAGGGGAAAAAGATACCTGCTTAAAGTTGAAATCATCACTGCCACTGGTAATGAGCTAGATCTGTGTTTTAAAAAAATCCAACACGAGAAATGGATTAGTAGATAGATGGGTGAATTGCCTGACATTTTTAGTATATAGACCTGTAACATCTTTAATGATAAAGATAAAAGATAGATAAAGAAGATACCTACTTAAAGTTGAAACAATCCATTATCAATAGCTTCATCAAAGTCGATGTTGTCTTCTGTAGAATGTGACGAAGAGCCAATTACACTCTCAAGGTTGGGAATATTTGTACTTGTAGCTGTATTATTTACACCTCTTCTTTTGCAAAGGGAATTCCAGTGCGCAATTGCTCTGTCAAATGGAAAGGTTTCGAGGGAGTATCGTGAAACGTAACACCTCATGCAACTTTCGATTTTTATCAACCTGTTTCTCAGTTTTGATTTTATAAATGACAATGCACTGAAAACTCTTTCATCCTCCACAGACCCCAAAATCATTGTCTGGCATAACTCATATAGTCTGAAATACTCACTGATATCTTCTTGTAAGATAGAACTTTGATAGATTCCTCGCCACAGCCTTGTAATAGCACCACTTTCAGAAGGTTGATCTAAATTCTTATATTGGTTCCTCATTGTTGTTGCAAAATTTGTTGACTGAAACTTTAATAAATCGGCATTCAGTATACCTTTGATTTCCGTACCCTTGAGCTCTGGCGTCTTTGTAAATTGTTCCATTATTGTACCCATTGATTTATGGAAATGCTACCGACAAAGTCTGCACGGCCACCTACTGTATTCCAAAAATTCGGATTCATCACACCCATGGCTTCAGAATTTTATCTTTACTGAAAGCGTTCCTAATTTACGATGACAAGGTTTCTGAAATTTTTTTAAGCTTTATTCTTGTTTCAACTATCACAGACTCAAACAAATTACGTGTCACAGGAACATCTTCTCGTTCCGATCCTGTAATATCTTGACGTCTTTGCAAAATGTGCATTGGTATTTCCCTCCCATTAACAGAGATGCATAGGTGATCGTGGATATTAAATCTCAAAAAGGTGTTAGGATTTTTAAGATCTAATAAATCTCTCCAATTTTCAAAAACAGGTGCATCAAAACTATCCTGGGAACAGTACAATATATCAAGACTTTGACATACCATTTTCCTCATCCGTATAAAATCCACAATATAGATCAATCTGCCCTGTGCATGCTTCATCAGTGTATTGATCTCCTTTAACATTGGAAGAATACCAACCAATGTAAGCAATGTCTCCAAATCAGTTAAGCGGAACAACAGGTCCCTTGCCCTATCAACTTCATGACGGTATTTGTGCATGAAACCAACCAATGAAGGATACTCCTCACGAACTCTGCATGCTGGTTCATACAAAGAGATCCATCTAGTCTCCACATCCTTCAGAAGTTTTTTGCCATCTGTAATTCCAATTGCAAATTTTTGGAACTCGAGAAAACGCTTTGGGCTGCTTGACATATAGGCATGAAGTTCTCTTATGAGGTCTTCTAATTTAGCAACATTTTCGTGGTTGCTTACCATTTTATACGCTAAATTCATTATGTGAGCCATACAGTGAATTGGTAGCATATATGGGGCCACTGTTGTTTGTAATCTAACACACAGCCCTGTTCGGTGACCCTGCATGACAGATGCACCATCTGCTCCAACGCATACCAACCGTAGCAATTTCATAATCAGTCATACCAGTGACATCTTTCAAATGAGAAACAACTATTTTATATAGGTTTTCAGCATTGCAGTTGTCAACCATTTTCATAACACCCAACAGATGAGGAGTCCTTATATGATTTTCTAAAGTATATATGTGGATACATACCCATGCGGTGTTGTCGACTGCTGTCACTTCATCAATTGAAAGAGAGATAAAGTTTGCTTTTTTTACATTCTCTTTCAAATCTTCCTTCTCTATCATCGAGAGGCATTTTGCCATTTCCCATCCACTACTCTCAGACCAATGAGGCGAGGTACATTCGACATTAGTTAAATTGATACAAAACTTTGAAATCAAGGAAATCGACATCGCCCTTCCTTTTTAAGTATTTGAAAAAGAGTAGAGAATTGTATGAATTTTGCATGTAGATTTGTTTCTTTCATCTTACCAATATGCGATGTGATTGTTCCTCCCTTTTCCAACAGATGTCTGTGTTTTTTCTGCTCTGCCTCATATTCCGCTGCGTATCTGACATGCATGCACTCCTTTTCAGTTTTCCACCTATGTGTTTTGATTTTCTGGCCATCCGCCCCTGTTACAGTTAAATATTGTTTTCCACAATGTTTTTCTATTGTGTCAACTTGATTGCATTTTTGTTGCTTTCCCAATTTCCACGTACATATTGTACATGTACATTCACATGGGATTTCTTCAGAATTAGATGATTGTACAGGTTCAATAAATGGAAATTTAGCTGCCCAATCAAACTTGTATGTCCTGCCAATGGTCCACATATTCTTGTTCGTTTTCAATGCTTTACTTTTTTGAGTAGAATTTTGAGCAATATCGCAATCACCTGGTTTCCTCTTTCTTGGACCAGAGTTTGATATTGATTTCTGTCTTCCATTTTGCTGAGTGTTTGTATCTGTGATATCTAGCTGCACTTCTGGTTGCACCCCAACAGGAACAATATCTTCAAGATCTGGCATATTATCGTAGGTTTCATTTGTTTGACTGTGATACTGTGCAGAATGCATGTCCACCTCAATAATACCTTCCACACAGTCAGTATTCTGATTCTTTTTGGTGGCATCTATATGATTGGTATTTACATTATCTGTATCCGCAGAGTTTCCAAAATACTTGAAGAGTGATTTCTGAGATTTCTTACTTACTTTTAGGTTATTCGTATTCTTTGAGCTGGCACCTTCCATTATTCTGAAAAGAGTCCTGCGTCAGCAAAAGAACCAAGAAGTGACTCTGTCCAGTCTCTGAGGTCTTGTCGCGCGTGAACTGTCTGAGGTCGCGCGTCAACACTGCCCAAGTCGCGCGTCAACACTTCCTCTGTCGCGTCAACCCTTCCTCTGTCGCGCGTCAACCCTTCCTCTGTCGCGCGTCACTTCTTAGCCCAAGTCGCGCGTCAGTATAGCTCTTGTCGCGCGTCAATACAGCTCTTGTCGCGCGTCAGTACAGCTCTTGTCGTGCGTCAATATAGCTCTTGTCGCGCGTCAATATTGCCCTTGTCGCGTCAACACTGCATTTGTCGCGCGTCAACAATCACAGGATAACAGTAATATGAATCTCTGGTGCTCAAGGGTATGCGAGTTCAAATTTCACAGTATTGGTAATTTGGTAAGCTACTTGAGGTATACTACCCGGCGAATCACATAGGTTTTTATAGGAGATGTTTTCAAATGAATGAGCCCCCAAAAAAAAAAATATACTTTATAAGCGAAAGACATCGACCCACTCCGAATAATTCACCTTTTCAAAAAAATGAAATCGCCATTGGAGCAAAAATGGTAGAAAAATAGATGCAATGCACATCAACCATTGATTGTGCGCCTTCTCAACTTTAGATTAGAGCCCTCCACATGTTTCCTTAGAGCATCCGCATATGAGAAGTACATGGGCAAGTTTCCAAACAAGCGCAGGCCTTCCATGTGCCCTGGGCCCAAGAAAAATGCCTTTTGGCCTTTGAAAAGTCTCAGTGTAAAAGGAGCTAGCGAAAGCCTCCATGTGTCTCTGTTAGGAATAACTATGTTGTAGTGTGAACATAGAATATTATGTGAGTGATTATATTATCTAGGATAATATAATATGTGTTGTAATAATTAATTACATTATTTTAAATGTAATTATGAGCAGTGAGTAAATATTGTTATGAGTTGTTGAGTAAAAACTCATTAACAATATTAGTTTTGAGAAAACAAAATCTCACGTAAATAACATGAAGTTGTTTTAGGAGTTGTGTGTGGAGATATTTATGGAGATTATCTCTCCTTAAATATAAGAACTACCTCTTATATATATGTGGGTGTAATTTTACTATGTAAAAAGAAAGAATGAAGAGTAATTTTTAAGATTTAATTTATGTAATTCTGATATTATATTTTCATTTGGTATCGAGCGTGTCCGATGCGGGAAATTTCAGTGTTTAATTGATCACATCCGTCTCAAAGAATATCTTATATATTTCATTTCCGGATTTGGGTTTTTCTATAATTTTGTATGTTGAACCAAGTGTTTGTCAAAAATGACAACATAAATTTTAGTAGAACCCAGTTTGTATTTTTGAAGAAATATGGATTTCACTATGCAGCTATCAAATTCAGCATATCAATTCTTCTACTAAAAGTTTTCTCCAATTTCCAATAATGCTGAATTGTTAATACAGAGTCTTGGATTGCTTGGAGGTTCAAAGGTATTCTATATTAAATTTTTACTAAATCAACTAGCTGGAATTAAAGAGTCAGTAAAAGACGATGATGCTAAAGCAATACTCCTGAATAGTATGCCTAAAAGTTATTCAAATATTGTGTTTACTTTAAGCAAGGTAAAAATTAGCTTAGAAGGAGTAATCTCCACATTACTTGATCAGAGTAATTATAAAGAATATGAAGAAGTAATGTATGTATAGAATAAAGAAAGTAATTCATCTAAGAAAGGAAATTTCAAACCAAAACCTTCCCCTTTTAAAGGTAAAATGAAATGCTATTATTGTAATGAATCGGGACATGTAGCCTTGAACTATAAAAAGAGGGAAAAAGATCTACTTGATGAAAAAATAGATCAAAAAGCTCTTTTGGTTGAAGAAGAAACTGATTGGGATGAATACTCTAAAGATGAGGAAATTTCTTGTCCTAGTGATGAGGAATTCTTATGGTAAATAGTTCACTTTTTGGAGGAAGGAGGAACAGGAGGAAGGAGAAATTTAAGGGCCTCTCGTCAGCCACTAATGATGGGGTCGCATATATAGCACTGGTGGCACATTTTAATAATATTTTTCAGTTGTTTGCTTTGAGTGATGTGTGCAGATATAAAACATGTTCCTTGTCAAAGATTGAAAAGAGGAGGATGTGAATTTTGGATGCTGAGAACATTTGTTTATAGGAGGGAAGCTTCTACGTACAATCCTTTGACTATCGTACGTCCTTTGACTGTCGTACTTCATTGGAAGACAATCAGCCGGTGAGTAGATTCACGTGGAGAGGTGATCATGATCAGCTAGTGAGCTAGAGAGGTGATCATGTGTAGCAAGATCCAGACAACAAGATCCATAGAAAACTGTGAAACTCTCTCATACTCATGTTTTTAGGTGCTCTTGCCCCATGTTCACACTAAGGGGGTGAATGTTAGGAATATCTATGTTGTAGTGTGAACATAGAATATTATGTGAGTGATTATATTATCTAGGATAATATAATATGTGTTGTAATAATTAATTACATTATTGTAAATGTAATTATGAGTGGGTGAGTAAATATTGTTATGAGTTGTTGAGTAAACAACTCATTAACAATATTAGTTTTGTGAGAAAACAAAATCTCACGTAAAATAACATGGAGTTGTTTTAGGAGTTGTGTGTGGAGATATTTATGGAGATTATCTCTCCTTAAATATAGGAACTACCTTTGCTATATATATGGGTGTAATTATTACTATGTAAAAAGCAAGAATGACGAGTAAGTTTTTAGATTTAACTTATGCAATTCGATATTATATTTTCATCTCCATGACACTCTTTTGATATGGTGCCCAAAAGTGGAGATCCCAAATAAGCGTGAGCTCACCATGTGTCTCGGTTCGGCGAGTTGTTGAACAAATTTAAGGACCAATGAAGGTGCCATGTGTCTAGGGTCCAAGATAGTTTTCCTTGGCCATTGAAAAGTCCAAGCAAGGGCGAGTGAGTAGAAACATTGAAGTGTCCTCCTAGCACTTCTTAAAAATAAAAATTAGGGGCAGGTCCCCGAATAGGCAAGGTCCCTCTACATGTACCAAGCCTTTCGAAAGTTGCTTGAAAATTTCAAGTATAAAGAGGAGCCAGTGGAAGCCTCCACATGTCTCCCTGGTGCAATTTTGAGATGGTGCCCAAAAGTGGAGACCCTGAACAAGCGCAGGCTCACCACGTGTCCCATTGGTGTAACTGCTAAGGTGGGACCCTGAGGCAGATCCTCAAATGAGCACCAGCCCTCCACATGTCCATGGTCTGAAAAAGATGCATTGGCTGCATGAAAAAATGTCCAAGTCTGGGAAAGGCAACAAAAACCTCTACGTGTCTCCCTGGCGCAACTCCAAGGTCAAACCAAAAGATGAATTTTAAGATGAGTGCCGACCCTCCATGTGGACAAGAATTGAATTAAAGCGGGCCTTAGAGTTTCGAGAAAGTCCCACCGAGCCACATCTAATAAAAAATTTCCATGTTTCCATAGATATTGAGATATAATTTTAATGGGGAAAACACACTCGTCAAATCGTAGAATGCAGGGAAATCACCATTTGTGCCCAAAAATGAATCTTTCTTTAAGGACAAAGAATTTGGAAATGATATAAGGCCCAAATGTGATCCATCGAGCCACATCCAATCATGTTTCCAAAGATATTAGGAATAAAATTGACAGGGAAAACAAAACGTGACTATGGAAAAATGGAAGGAAGGAAAAAACCTAAATTTACGCCCAAGTTACAAATTATTCCACATGGACAGAGGAATGGAAAACAAATTCTAAACTTAATGTGATCCTCGACCAAAGGAAATGATTGATCATGACAACCAAATGAAGGAAAGATCTTTCACGCATCAATATGGGGAGATAGAAAATATGACAGAGCCCACAAACTGAAGAATTTCAAGGACAAATGGGGCGAGATCAAATTGAGCACCAACACACTCTGACAACCTTGAAAGTCTTTGCGGTGTGTGAAATAAGGGGGGTAGGCACCAATACCAAGCCATGTATTGGTAATCATCACCAATTTTTTCCTCATGCATCTTTAGGTATATCGAGGATTCCAACCTAAAATACCTGAAACACCCCTTAGATTGACCACTTCTTTTATTCCTTTTGATCCCCTTTATTTTCTTTTTCACACTTTTCTAAAAAAACAAGATAATTAACACTTTGCTACTTGATTTTCTTGTCATATTAATAATCAACATAATATATTTTTGTTGTTTCATACTCATTATCACTCATTCTCAAGCCATTTTTTTGAAAAAACAACCTCATCCAACAACATCCCCACCTCCAACAATCTCTCTCAACAAACATCAGTCCTTTCCATTGTATCCTCCACACCCTTGATCTCTTTGTGTTTACTTTCCCAACCTATTGTTTCTATGGTTCCTCTTCACGAGTCTCATAAAATATAAACCAATGCTCATGTCAAAACTAACCCTTTCGCTCTCTCATCAATGCATTCCCTCTACACCAAGCTACACCCAAATCTTACACTTCTTTAGGAGCCTTTTGACTTCTCACCATCCCTCATGGATGTGTGGAGTTTTAAGAGATCCTTGATTTCAATCTTACAACTCTCCATGATTGCCTTGCTTGGAAATCCACTTAATCCCTATCGATGGACCTTCCGATAAAAAAATATATGCTTATGTAATATAATTTTTGGGATATTAATTAAAATAAGAAAATTACTACTTGCAAAAGTAAACTTAGAAGAGAAACCCTTCTAGGTTCACCTCAACTAACCTAGTGTCGGCTTCAATACAACCCAAATGGGGTTGGAGTGAGCCAAGGTGATGGGTTTAGATGGGCTAACTAGTTGGAGATGACACTTCATAAACCATAATAAATTGCAGCAGTAGAAAATTAATTTAAAACACTGAAAAACCAGCTGAACTTCAAAATTCAATAACTTGATCAATACTCAATGTTTTTCAATGAAACCAAGTGCATTTAAAAGCATAAATTATGGCCTTTCCAACCAGCTATTAAACTGAATTTTTTGAGCACCAAAAACCCTTCAAATCTGCCCCCAAAATCAGAAACCTAGTCACCTAGGGTTAGGAAAGATATAATAAATATTTGCAACACTTTCTCTTGCTTCCAAAACCCCAAAATGTCCACACACAGATCTGAAATATTAGATTTATCACAAAAACTCATAAAATTATTAAAATGCCCCACATATGTTGCCAAAATCACTCCAAACAAGTCGCTTCACTATAAATAAATTCCAGAAGCACATACAAGCTCAAAATTAGTCAAATCATGGGCATTATACTTAGCAAAACATGCTAAAACAGATCAGATTGGAGATTTACTTCAAATGTCACTAAAATATGCCTCAAACACTTCTAATGCAAGTTGATTTGATCCATAATAACCAACAACAATAATCAGATTGTATTCACCAAATAAACTTCATAAATACCCTCATACATCAAGCTCACATACTCTCAAAAATGGCAAATTCACATAGATAATTGATTAAAGCAACAACTCATCAATTCATAGCTTGAAGGGTTTACACACTTCACATAAAGGTGGTGTTGAAGAACACCTTTTATTTTAGATCATTAGTGGGCATACATCCCTCTTCAAACATGAAGATAAGTTTCCAAAAACTGTCAACATGCAAAAGGGGTGTCCATCATCTCCTTTTATAGACTTGTCTTGTGCAATCTCCAATTCTTTCTCTCCTTTTTCGTGCCATCTTCTAGAGAGGAGAGATTTTAATTTTAAAATGGCTTGAAAGTAAAAATTTAATGCAAATGTTAATTCCCTAAGGTAGTATTTGAAAATAAAATACATGAGAGAATTAAATATAATAATTAATGCCCAAAAGGAATCGACCTTTGTCAAATAAAGTCAATTTGCCCATAAATAATAATTAATTAATTCTAAAGGAAATCGACTTGCCTTTTATTTATTTTATTTTCTCCAAATAAATCGATTTATTTCAAATGATATTTAATTGGCCTATAATAAATCAATTTTCCCCTTTTATTTTGACTTGCACAAAATAAATAATATTTAATTTTTAATTCATTAGCACAAATCAATTAATTATCCTTTAATCCAAGGGGAGTGGATTAAAGGCTATTCAACTTGCCTCAATTAATTATTGCTTGGAAAAGGGGACATTACAGTCCTCCCTTCTCAAAATTACTTTCCCATAAGCAATAACAAGCTTGTGGATTCATGCAACATGCTCTAAAGAGAGTATGTGGGGTGGTTCATCCAAAGTCTTGCTCGGTGCTGTCAAACGATGAAGAGTTAGGGAGAATAAAATTCTTTCCTTCATATCAATCCAAGAAGGTGGGTCATCATCTCTATGAAATGTGTTCCAAGTAATCTGTCCTCGGTGTGGTATGGGAATCATCAAAGATATGAGCTTTGCCAAGCTCTAAGGTTTCCCACTCAAAAATACTCTCATGAATAGAGTAGGACATCGGTTTTCCTTCATAGGCCTTCAAACCTACACATAGAACAAACATATTAGAAAAAAAAGTGTTAAGGAACAAATTTCTTTCTTCCTCTTGATGTCTCGATGGCATGGATGATGCCCAATCATCCTCATACATGGGCTACCCCCAAATTCTATCATGTCACCTGTTTCACCTGATTCTTAGACATTTCTTTGAATATTGACTGAAACAGATAGGGTAATGGGCGTAGGAGGAATACCTGTTGAAATGATGGTTGATAGGTTGTTGCGCGCATATGACTTCTAAACCCACAGCTGATCGTGAGAGCTTCCTTTTGGCTGGGAGGAACTACCTGAAATGGAACACAAGACCACTAAATAAAAGTTAAACAATATGTGCAGTGAACTGCCTAGCGTGTGCTAGATCCGGGAAGTGTGATACTTCCTAGACGACTGTCAGTCCACTATTTAAAGAAATTTAATGCTGGTAATGAAGTAAATCCTATTATAATTAAAATGATTTAGGTATCTCATTTAAAACATAATAAAAAGATCTCGATCTAACAGCTAGGTTAAAATAAGATCCAAAGGTCAAGTGCACAGTTTACGGGTCTCGCAGTCGATGAGAGGTCTTAGGTAGGTCACAGGTGATTAAGCGTGATGCGAGAATAGGTGGGTAAGTCACTATTTTGGGATGTATTGGCAAATATAGAGACCGATGCCGGTTAAGGGTGATTGACATTGGTTTGGGAGAACCAAGTGCCGGTTACTGTGAAAAATTGGGAATGCCACAGAATGAGCTTTGGATCTCCGTTATGATTGCACAAAGGACAAGGCTGGTCGAAATGAGGTATTAAGTTGTTTAGATGTGATTTAGTGAGGTTTTAATGGGGATATGGAGGGGTGAGTATTAAAAGAGGTCAATTGGTGGCTAGGAGAACAAAGGATGAAGATAAAATAATTAAATGAATGAACCAGAGGAGTAAACTATTCTACTTACTTGAAATTTGGTTCTGGGCACCTGTGAGTGATGAATGAAGGTGCTGGTAAGAGGTTGAATGCTGTTGAGGATCTCCAAACATTACAAAGCTCTTGCATGGGCTGCATGTGCATTCCTTTTTTCCTGGTTGGATCAAATTTGTGTTGGGTGGTTGTTGGATGAATGTTGGATGTCTGTGCAAGAGAAAATGCTTGATCTCCTTCCTTGCATGCATGTTCTCACGAGAAAATTGTTCTCAAAAGATGTGTTATCTCTTAGGAATCCACCAACCTTTTGCCAACCTCAAAAATAAGGTTGTTTTGGGGATTAAAAGGTGACTGATGGTGGTTCTAGCTTAATCGGTGGCGGTTAGGGGTAACCGACGTTGGTTAGGGTGGGATTTCCTAGGTTTACTAAACTAGGTAGATCCCCTTGATTTTTGGGATCTCATGTTGTTAACCCATGGATTAGACTAGAAGCTTCTTGTAAGTATGTGGGAATGTGGTTAGAGGGAATGTAGGCATTGATTTTTAGGGTTTGGGTAAGACTTAGTTATTAACTTACTAAGAATAGGTCTTAGGGTGAGGTGGCTTGATGAGGTGTGTCTATGCTAGGTGTATGTGTGGGCATTATCTAAATTAAGATATTTAAATAATAAATATGGTGAGGATAATGAATTAATTTAATTAAATTAATATTAGTGGGATGAAGTGGGCCATGGCTAGGTGGATGTGTTTAAAGTGTTTATTTGTCGAGGGACCAAAGGGGAGTGTGACCTAATTTTGGTGTCTACATTTTTCCCCTTTTTGTTGCGTAGCTTGTATTGGTATGTGATGCTGAAAAAAATAAGATGTGGTTGCCCCATATGTGGGTGAAGGTGATCCCCCTCAAACTAGGAACTGATGAGGCAGAAGGCAAAATTGGTTAGTGGTTTGATAAAAGGTAAATGTGATGAAAAGGAAGGTGGGTAATAGGGGAAAAAAGGAGCTAGGTATACTCGGGTAATCTAGGTAATGGGTCAGGGTCAAAGGTAGTAACTGTGATCAAATGCACGTAAACGTATAAACCGCAGCACGCTACCGGTTGAAGAGCATGCAAACTCTACATTGTCTAAGGTTCACGGGTTTATCCAAACAAGGTTGAGGTGACTCCGGTATCCAAGGTATAGAATATGGTTAGGAAACACAATGTAGGTTAGGTGTAGGAACATTTAGGTATGTTTCGGTACACTAAGGTTAAGGCCAAGATAGATGATCATGGCTAGAGGCTAGGTAAGGTCATTATGTCAACAAGACAGGTTTTAGTGCCGCAAGGTATAGCGAACACATGAGGTCAAAGGTCACTAGCGATGGTCCAGTCCAAAATCTAGGTTACAAACATGGGTAAGGCCAAGGTATGGGTAAAATAATGAGTCCCCAAAAGAGGATGAGGGTAGGTGGTAAATGATGAGGTATGGAGGGTGAGGTAAATGGTCGGGGTAAAGGTCGGGAGGTAAATTTTTTTAGGTGTTTGTGTAAGAGATGGTGGCGATCTTTGGTCGGGGGTATGAGACGTCGGTATAGTGCAAACGAATATGGTAAGGTAGGGAACGTGGTGATTCGGTGAAGGTAAAACCAACATCGGTTAGGTTAGGTTTATTATAAAATTAAAAATCATGTGCTTTTTGTTATTCATTTCTCATTTAGCGAATTAAGAAAATGACAAAGGAGAGAGAGAAAAATGAAAAGTATCTAAATGGAACAAAGTGGCGAGTTGGTGATATGAGCAAGTGGGTGATTAGATGTAGAGAGGCGGGTCCATAGGATTGGTGGGTGTGATTCGATTGGTTGGAGACGTGGGTAGAGATTTTTTGATGGCAGAGGCCAGATAGGGATCAGGTAGACCACCTTTGGTATAGTGGCTAGATGTGCCACCATGACGACAACAACACGATGAGGTAAGTGTCCAACTCTTGTATTTTGTTAGATAGATTAGGTGATTTGCAAATTAGGTTTTTGGTTTTTTTTTTTGTGGGTGGGGGAAAATAAAATTGGGAAGATGGGAGGGTAAATTAGGTCGAATAGAGGGGGAGAGAGATAAGTGGGAGAAAAGGGGAAGGAATGAGGTGTAGGGTGGAGGTGTAGGTGATTTTAGGTGGGAGAAGTGTCAGGGTAGGAAGTTTTTGAGAAGGGAGGGTTTGGGGGACATAAGTTTTCGCCGCGTGATAAGAATCGATGTCGGTTGGGTTGAACCGACATCAATATTATTGAACCGGTATCGGTCACGAAATAGGTGACCGATGCCGGTTTAGGGGTGACCAATGTAGACAAAGCAAAATTAGGTCACACTCCCCTTTGGTCCCTCGACAAATAAATACCTTCATAACATTCACCTAGCCATGACCCCCTTCACCACACTAGTATTAATTTAATTAAATTAATGCTTTACCCTCACTATATTTATTATTTAAATATCTTATTTAAATAATATCTACACATATAGCTCACTTAGACACCTCATCAAGCTAACTCACCTTAAGACCTATTATTAGCAAGTTACCTTAACTAACTAAGACTCACTCAAACCCTAAAAATCAATGCCTACACTCCCTCTAACCACATTCCCGCATGCTCATAGAAGCTCCCTAGTCTAATCCATGGGATAATGACACGAGATCCAAGGAAATTAGGAGGATCTCCCTAAGTTTGGAAAACCTAGAAAATCCCACCTTGACCGATGTCGGTTACCCCTAACCGCCACCGTTAAGCCGGACCACCATCGGTTCCCCCTTTTAACTCCTAAACTACCTTATTCTCAAGGTTGGAAAACATTGGGAGCAAGAAAGTTGACGAGCAAGAACAAGATCTCAAAAAGATAACACATCTTCAGAGAGCCAACCCAAAGAAAAATCGGCATCCAAAGAAGGAGATTTGAACATCTTCTATTGCATGCCTATCCTGACCACATTCGATCTACCCAAGCAAAAGAGGAGTGTGCATGCAGCCCATGCAGAAGCTTTTCTCCAGTTGGTGATCACTTGTAGCCTCTAAAACCCATCATCAACACCTCCATCCTTCACACACAGACTTTCAGAAATGAAACCAAGTAAGTATAATATCATACTTTCTTGGTTAATTCATTTAATCATTGTTTTACCACCTATTGTCCATCTTTCTCCTTTTTGACCATATCCAATGTTTGGTACCTTCATAGACCCATCAAAACCTTGTAAAAACCTACCCTAGTCACTTAATACCTCATCCCAACCAACTAAATCCTTTGTGCAATCACAAAGGGGACTAAAACCCCGTTATGTGACATTCCCGGAGTTACGATAACCGACACCGGTTGTACCTAACCGTGGTCGGTCACCCCTAAATGATCTTTGGTCTCTGTGTTTTCCCACACGAGACTTAAACAAATACCTATCCACCCCATTTTACCTTACCCTCACTCACCTGTGAATTACCTAACACCTTTATTAGACTCGCAGAACTTAGAACCAACCCTTTGATCCGTGGATTCTATTCTAGCCTATCTGTTAGATTAGATATGTTTCTTATTGTGTTTTAAGTGAGATACCTATATCATTTTAAAATAACAATAGGATTTACTTTGTTTTTAGCATTAATTTGTTTAAAATAGTGGACTGACAACCATCTAGGAAGTGCCATACTTCCTAGATCTAGCTCATGCTAGGTAGTTCACTGCCCATATTGTTTAATGCTTTCTGGTGTTCTTGCTTTCATTACAGGTAGTTCCTCCTAGCTAAAAGGAAGCTCTCACAATCATATGTGGATTCAAAAGTCATATGTGCACAACAACCCATCAACCGACATTTGAACAGGTATTCCTCCTACGCCCGTTACCCTATCTGTTTTGTCAACCATTCAAAGGAACAATCTAAGAAAAAGGTGAAACATTTTGGCACGCCCAGTGGGACCCATCGGGGTTCCTTGCATTTCATTCATTCCTAGGAAAAAATTGTGTGTTTGTTTCCCTTCTAAAAGCATACACACTAATTTTCTTCCCTGGTAATCCACTCCTTTTTAGTTGCTCTAAAGGAAATCTTTCTTTTGGTGTGTTTAAAAGGAATCATCTCTTCATGTTTTCTGCAATTTAGTGAATTAGCATCCCTCTTCCTATTCATCTTTTTTTGTCATTGAATATCATACTTTTGATTTGGGTTTAAAATAAGTGCATTTCATTCTGATTTTTAGTATTAGCTCACATTAATTGAGAGTAACCTATACATTTGGATGTCATTACCAGCTAATGGTTGACAAACGAATCGTAGAAAAGCACTTCTATCTTTGTCTCTTCCTCTGAGTCTTACCAAACCGCACAAAAATTAAAATACATACATTCTTAAACAACATCTTACCCGAAAGAAGCGTAGGTGATCACACGGTCATGACACGGTGGGCACCCCTACTTGCACGCTCTGTCGAGTCATACTTCAGAGTGTAGCCCGCCCCCACCATAACAAACCTAAAACCTCACCCTTTAGATCTCCTTCTTTGTAGGAAGCCATCCTCACCAAAAACTCTACTTCACAATTCATGTGTTAGTCCCTAAATAAAATAAGCTGAACAAACGTAATAGAATAGGAACTCTAGGATCGTTCTTTCTTAGTGTTCTATCTGATTTGTGTTTTGAGGTGAGAGCTTTTGATCATTATTTTTGTATTTCCTTGCACACTCCCCATCATAGCTGGTGTATTCGGCTCCACCTAAGTGTGCCTGGGCCATATCACCATCATTCCCATAATTCGGGTCTGATTCCACTTCAAATTCTAATTCACAACCACTTTTTCTTATCAACTTTTTGGTTTCACAAAGTGACCGTCATTGGTTACCTCTGACCGCCATCGGTTACACTCAACCGACGTCAGTTCCAGGTCCTTTTGCTAACCTATTCAAAAGGACAGTTCTCACTTCACTTTTCTCCATTTCCCATAGTCTCTGTTACTGTCACCTTTTCCATTGACGTTTTACACATCCCCAGATTTGACATACTTATTAGATTTTGCCTTCTGCCTCACTGATTACTCACTGCCTATTTCCCATAGTAACCGGCAGCGTGGTTACCCCTGACCGACGTCGATTTTCCCTAACCGGCATCGGTTACCCTATTTCACATTCCACTCACCATTTGTTACTTCATCCATTTTTTATCACTAGATTTACCTGTTCCTACTATTTTTGTATTATTTATAGAGAAGCAACCCCACCTGATTAGTACCGGTTCACATGGTACTGACCGAAGACAAGTGAATGCCCTTGTGTTCCATGCCAGTCACCAGCCACTCCCACCTAGTCCTTCACCACCCTCTATTCTATCACTAGCCATGGATCCCATCCAGCCTACCAATATCGCTACCGAAGATGAGGAGTTTACACGACTCCTTGACTAGAACCCTGTTGCCTTACAGTTTTACCTCTCCCATTCATCCACTCAAGATTCCTTAGGGTTAGTTGATATATGACATGCCCATATCTATCCCCCTAACACTCACACCCACTTCTGCCTCAGCCCCATCTGGCTCTGTGTTGCCCGCTTCCACTTTACCCCCAGTCATTTCACAGTTAGGTCCTATACCCGCTATGACTACCGCATCTGTTACCCCTATAGCATCCATTACATCTACCATACCCTCAGCGACTACCCCAAATACAACTTCATCTGCCCCTCATGTCTCATACATACCCGTAGCTATGTTCCCACCTCCAGTGTTGGTGACCCCTACCCCATTTCAGAATGTAGTTCTTTCCATTCCACAATCACTAGCCCCTATTGCCACTAGGGTTACCACAACCCTTCCTCCCCATATACATACTACCAACAACCACTGTTTCATATATTGTTCATTCGGATACGTACCCCTATTTCATTGCCTTCTTCTTCACCACCTTACATGGCAGCCCCACATACTGGAATGTCACACCCACTATACACCCAAAATCAACCTCCTCACACTATAGGAGGCATCCAATCATCACAACCCACCAATGACCTAATTAGATTGATGATGGATAAGATGCAAACACTGGAGGCATCGGTTTCCAGGCTCCCGCAACACTCTCACTTACGATGAGATTTGCAACGAGCCTATTCACCCATCCATTCCCATCCGTTCATACCTTGTGCATTGGGAAATGCCTAAATTCAACCACTTCAATAGTAAGGAAGACCCACAATAACATTTGTGCTCGTTTAAACATGGATGTTATTTAATTGCTCATGATGATGCCTTACTTTTGAGAACTTTTCCCATGTCCCTCACTGGACCAGCATTAGACTGGTATAATGGGTTACCAAAAAACTCCATATTTTCATTCAATCAGGTAGCCCAAGCTTTCTTGGATCATTTTTCTATCAACATCGCCAAGAAAGTTACCATGACCGATCTATATTCCACATGTCAATACAAGGATGAATCTATCATAGATTTTGTCGCTCAGTTGGCGTAGCCTGATCAATCAACTTACCTTTCAACTACCACAAACTAAACTCATCGAGCTCTTCACTTGAGCTTGCACTAGACATATCTCCCTAACCTTGCAGGTCCAAAATTTTAGAACATTCGATGAGGCATTTACTATGGCACGAAAGTTAGAAATTTAGGCTATTGAAGAGAAGAAAATCCAATTACAAAATAAGAATTTGACATTCAAGTCGACCGAAACCTCTTCTTCTTCTAAACCACCAACCAATTATTCAAAGGCTAAAGGTACCACTAACGCAGTGGTACTCAAGGTTAGCCCATCTCATCCATCTAATCAAGCCACACCCTCATCTAATCTATCACCTGTACAGGCTTTTCGATTCAGACAAGAGCAATGAAAATATACCCCAATTGGGGAACCTTACTCTTCTATTTTAGAAAAGTTGATCAAATCTGGTGCCATCACCCTTCCACCCATAAAACCACACACCTGGTTTTGACTTTTCTCACCCCATGCCCACGTGGTATAAAGAACAAGATTTTTTTAACTATCACCATGTAAAGGGTCATAGTGATGGTAACTACATCACTTTTAAGAATATTGTCCAAGAAATGCTCGAGAAAGGTGAGTTGACTGTGGATAATCCCAATGCCACCCCTAATCAAAATATAAAAATATTTAAAAAACCATTTCCCAATCATGCCCCTTCATCCAATCAAACAGGTGAGACATCCACTCACGATACCCATACTCGTGAGGTTCATGCAATCTTTAATGAGGTACCTGTCGCATCTCAATTACCTCACATCCCTTCCATAGAGGAAATCCTAGCCCAAAACCCTCCTTCCATGTCTGACCTAACCATCACTGTTCCTTCACCAATAGAGGAACACCCTTCATCTCCTACAGAGGAGTCTTCTATTGACATTGAGACCATCTCTCCCCTAGCTTCTCCACTCAGCAAACCTTTACCTACCGTAATTCCTCCACCCATAGAGGAGCACCCATTACCTCCTCCACCCACTAGAGGAGCACCCATTACCTCCTCCACCCACGAGGAGCACCTATCAGTTCCTCCACCCACAGAGGAGCTCCTGTCATCTCCTCCACCCATCATAGACCCAGTAGAGATACCTTTATCTCGTGGCAAACATTCTCCATCCGCTACCCGACATCCAATAGACCTACTTTTAGCTCTCTTACCCATGGAAGTCAAGACGTTCGATTCCCAAGATTCATTTTACAAGAATTCCCATGAGGTCCTCACCAACTCCACCCACAAACATGCCATTCTCATGTTTGGCTGATCACTTAGAGTATGTGGATAGAGCCTTGTTATGGGGGCGCCTCTTACTCCCTGTCTCAACACAAATGCATAAATCCCTCGATGACACCTCCACCATCTACCCAAGCACACTTCCACCCATCAAACCACATACAACCACTACTATTACAACCCCTTCCATGATACCGTTAGCACTCACACCACATCCTTACCCATAACCTGACCTATGCCTAAACCTAAACCCATACCTACAACATTTACCTCCACTAACCCTATCACCACTTTAGGGGTCACCCCAACCACCAGCCTTACCCATCCACCTATTAAACTAGATTTAGCTACATCCTCCAACATTAAAACCACACCTACTCGATACCCAAACTAAAGAAACAAACTCCTCAACCTCATACCCCTACCGCATCAATCACACCCACACATGTCCCATCTGCCTTCAGACCTCAGCTACCCAACAGGGTTAAGCACCCCTCACCCAGTCATAACCCAATAACCCAACCACCCATTCCAGCCTCACAAATTTCTAACCTACCTAGGCACACAACACGACTCATACCTACACCTGTAGTCTCTTTACCACCAATACCTCCAATACCTTCAGCCGTTGCTTCACTACCTACTACACTTCAATCATTGTCCCTCACACCCCAAGCATGACCCACGTCATCTACCTTCATAGCACCCCCATTATCCCCATGGGTAACTCACCCTCTTCCTCCATCTACTTTCCCTCATAGACCTCGTATGCCCACATCACCTTTCCCCAAGAAGGTGTAACACCTGAACTGTTGTTACTTCCTCCTGAGCATACAAGTGTTGATATGTGATTTCTTTTGTAAAAAGGATGTGTTCCTTTGATTGAGAAGTCATGCTTGATATGGACTGTATCTTCTTTGAAATTACAGATCTTTGACTGAGTCGGAATATAATTGGACTCTTTTAATTCTTTCATTTTACACCTGAGTTTAATCTGATCTCGGAATGAATTATGGAGTTATCCATCTATAAGACCCAGCCTTGGATCAGTGGCATTGATCCAAGTAATGCTTTAAGTTTATTCGGGATGAACTAAAATTATAGACCTTTCGCAGGTTGCAAGGTCTGAATGCGTTGAATAAACTGTTCCAGAGTCTAACTCAGGCTGATCGTGTTAAATGAATTGGTTCCCGATATCGTAATATCAGGAAGGTCTTGATCGTGGACCAGGTAATAATTCAGATACATTTAATTCACTAGCCTATTGGCAGTGCAGGAGTGAATCCTATTCGTGAATGTATGTTGTAGGTTCTTTTTCTGAGCATTTGAAATGTTAGACCTAAACTGGATTTATTAAGGTTAGTAACCTAAAACTAAACTATGATCTATGGGTTAGATTAGTGTTAATCTAACCTAGGCCTAAGCTATAAGCTAAATGTTCTAAGTTAGTAACTTTGTGCTATGGAGGTTAGACTAAGTCACATCTTAAATCCTAACCTATGTTACTAACCTAACTAATGAACAAGGAAGAAAGGGGACCTATGGAAGGGTGCGAGCCATGGGCGGCAGTTTCTATGGCATTAAATGGATGGATAAGCATGGAGGACAGGTAATTTGGTAGAAGTTTAAATGGCTAGCAAGAGCCGACGTGGCAGAGTCGCCAAAGTTAGATATGGTCTTTGAATTTCATTTGTCCATCGCCAACTATGGCGGTCGGTGGCAATGGAGATTGAGCGGGAAATTTGGAGTAAATGTAATTAATGAGCTCGGTCTTCGAGCTCGGGTTTCACGGGAAGGCATGCAAAATGGAAAACTAGTAGTTTGTTTGGTTTTTCATGCACTCCGGTTTTCCCTCTGTCTGATCACTGGTTCTTCGCACCAGTCTTCTTGGAGTTGCATGGCAAATATGAGTGTAACTCGCTCTTTTCTCTGGCAAGGAAAATTTATAAGTCATGGAAATAACAAATTTTTGTTGGTGAATCTAACTTGGAAAAAGAGGAGAAGGCTCGAGCTCTTTCAGTGGTCTTCTTCGGATTTTTAAGCAAATAACCAGGCATGTTAGGCCCTAACCTTTAAAAATCTTGCTCTCTTTCAAATGATTTCATTAGAACAACTCTGTTCAGATGATTTTTGGGTTCAGATGGTTTTTATGGTAGCTTTGTGTGATTTTATTACTGTATCTTCTTGCTGGTTTGATTTTTTCAATTTAACCCTTGATGGGTGTGTATTGTGTTTCGAACTGTTGCACTATCTCGTTGTGTTTTGCATTCCGGATAAAGTTTGTGAAATGCATGCAAGAAGGTATACTAAACCTGCTCTTTGAGAGCCCATGAATTGTTTCCTTGTTGGGTTCAGGCTACAGTTGATACTTGTTGTTGATACTTGTCGGAAAGGATACTGTTGGATTTTTGTTTGAATGTTCAGTATAATTCGACTTCTTTGTAAGTTCTGTCATGGTTATTAGAGGTGGTGGTTACTGAATCTTGTTGGGTTTCACTATGATACTTAAAGTTATTTGTGAGCGGATAACTTGCTGTGTTTACAGTATTTCAATGCGACCTTGTAGAAGTTGTTTCCCCCTTGTGTTGCGATTATGGGATTCAACCCGTTGATAGTTTGCAATATATTTATTTATATACAAAATGACTCTGTGGAGTCCATGGAATGGTACGTATATTAAGGACTACTGTAGAAGCCATGTATGTGAATACTGGTAGTTTGATTCTGTCGGAGTCCTGGAGGGGTAACTGGTATTACGACTTCTGTTATCTTGTAATGAATACCTTCGTTTAGCAATGAAACTTTGGTACAGACTCAGTTGGTGTACTTTTTACGTTTCCTATCTGTGTAAGCTTGAGTGAATATTGTTGTAGAGGCTCAGTTGGATTCCTTGTTACGAAATCAGTATTTAGCTTCTGTATAAGCCTGATTGTGAATATTTACCATTGTTGGCACGGTTGGAATCCTTAACTTATATTTAGCTTGTACATCGGTTTCTGTAGAAGCTTTATCGTGAATACTGTTGTTTGGATTCAGTTGAAATCCTTGATAGGTAACCAGTGTTTCTGCTTCTATATAAGCTTGATTATGAACACTTATTATTTTTGGCTCTGTTGGGTTCCTTAATTTATATATAGATATCATGTATCTTGGCCTCTGTAGAAGTGGGTCGTGAATACCATACTTTTCAACCTCTGAATGAGTTCAGATGTGAATACGGTATGTTATGTTTCCTTTCTGAATAATTCCAGTTAAATGAGGTTGTGCATGTTGCGTGGATTTCGTATGAATATCTCTGCATAGTCATAGGGAAACATCATTTGCTTTAATGATAATGAGTCTCTTGTTGACTGCGATAAAAGAGAAGTTCTTTTGATTTCGACCTTGGATCTAAAGCCTTACAGTGTTAGTAGGGATTAGAATGAGCTGTATGTTGCTGAGAGGGATTGTTGTCGTGTTTGTGCGTGATTACGTCTTTGTTGTTGAGGTTTTCTTGTCTTGTGCTTGACTGAGATAAAGAGTTAACAGTTGTGCCTTGACAAGCGATTGCGCTAGCTATTTTCTCGTTCCTATAATAATATGGAAGGTTATGTGGAGTCTATTTAGGATAGAATACTCATCACTGCCTTGGCGCGAGAGCTGTTGTACTGCTAGTAAGCTACAGGATATTGTTTAATTTAAATTTTAACCAAACTGTGATGCTTCTGGTGGTCTCGTCTGATTTATTCGCATGTGTTTAAGGTGAATGCTTTGCTCTTGGAGAGACGGTACAGTCATGAGCTTGTTCTGAGGGAAATATGTATGATTCGTTTTATTTCTCTTCTGTTGTAAAGTATATGTTGATATAATTTTTATCTAACTTTTGGAATTGTTCTAACATGCTGATGGAATCATGAAAGGTTATGATATTCATTTATTATGTTGAATATATTAGTCCGTCTGATGTTGCTGTCCTTGGGATTCAGATGGATAGTTGTTTAGATGCATTTGTCTTCTTGGTCACTAACGTTTTGATGAAATATTTGAAAGGTATCTAGGACTATTTAGTGACTATAATGTGAGTTACGCGTGTATAGTTTGTTGTATTTCAAGAGCATAGTCTGAAATATGTTTACTTGTTTGGTGAAGTGATTTCATTTAAACAGGGTGTTTAATGAAAACAGTTGGTGGATTGCAATTGTTTTAAGAGTTAGTGCTTATCATGCTCAGTTCATCGAACTGACCCATGTTGACAATTTTTGCAGATGGTTTCCGTAAGTGGTAAAAGCACGCAGATCTGATAGGATGTTCAGATTGTTTAATTTGGTTTTATGATGAATTACAGCTTGATTCTCTAAATGTACTATATGAGGAAAGATGTTCTTTTTCTGTTGAAATAATTGTATCAAGTATGCTGAAAGCATAAAATGTATTTGATTAGCCTGAAGGGAATAAAGAGAGATATTTGTTACTTATGTGTTTGTATTCTTATCTTGATAGTTTGACCTTCTTCGGTTCAAATGATCTTGAGAGCTTGTTATTATTGTATAATTTGGAGACTTTTGTGATTATCAATGTAAGCTTGCAAGAATATGTGACTGAATACTTATGATTGTTTAGCAGTTCTAGTATGTTCTATCTAAAGCTAAATTGAAATTTAGATCACTGTCTTTCTGGAAGCTAGGGTAAAAATAAACCTAAGCAGGACGCTAAACAAGCTGAATTAAATTATTAATTCCTAGTCTTGATTAAGCCAGGACAACGTTTAATTGGATTCTTAATCATTATATCTTGATACTAATAAGTAAGATATAAATTCAGTTATGAGAACTGATATAAACCTAAAAAGGGTTTGGTTAGCAATCTCATGTGAAGGATGGGAGTAATTGTCCAATTTCGTTGATTTAGAATTATGTATATTCTATGAACTCCTTGATGGGACCTCTAGTCTTAATAACTTCTCTTGTGTATTGGGTTTTATTAAGAAAGGTCATTCTAAGGTGAGGAACCCAGGGATTGGGAAAGACTACCCTTAAAGGGAGCGTCTTATGGTATAATTTAACTCAACGTATGTAACACTTTTTAATAAGTAGATATTTTTGAGGCGGATTTAAAGGTTGACGACACAAGTCAACTGCAGGGTTGTACCTTCGAGAAGATTAGGATCTTCTCAAAGATACAACAATACAGGTGACTTATGATGACACCCTTTGCATTGATCATTAAGATTTACACCATAAACTCGAACAAGTTACTCTGGGACCGATTAGGAATGTGGTCACGTTATAAGGCTGCCTAGGAGACTCGGGGTATCTTGACACACTGGTTTAACTAGGGTTGACCCAGTATGTCATCGTATCCCTAGTCCTCGAGAGCATCCATATAACGTTATCACCTTACTAATCCATTTTCGAGTGAATAACTTGGGATAGGAGGGACTGACAAAAGTCAGTATAAGACATTCTATATAACATAGGAATGGGGTGAAGGACGTATTCCAGATTGACGAGTATGCCGTTAAGGAATACGAGACATAAGCAATATGTTTCAAATCTTTGGCCAAAGTATCGCAAGCTACTGATTGCGTTGTCCTAAGTCACCTAGTCTAAGGGATGAGATGCCGATGAATAATGGTAACAATTATTCAGATAGGTTCCTTAGACAGAGCATTCTGAATCCCAGATTAGGGAAGAGAACCGCAAGAGTATTGTGTTAAAGTGAAAACGCCAACTCTTAATACACATGAATAGATCGGTAGATTACCGAGTCATGGAATGAATAGATCGGAGGTACTCCGAGTCATTACAGCTGCATATGGTTATCTGTTATAAGAATGGTTGTTTTGATTGGTGAGATCTAAATTATGTATTTAGAACCAGGAAGCATTTATCAAAAAAAAAAATTTACTTGTTCTAATATATAAAAATGAGGATGTTACGAAGTTGCACCCCAAAAACAAAACCCCATTGCCGCACAACAAGGTAGTCAAAACAAAACCACACCCTCCTACCCGTCCATCTACTATACCCCTACCCAAACAAACCTGATAGATACCTCAAACCACACCGGCACCTAAATCCATAGCTCGACCCCTTCCTACAAATCCACAAACAATTCCTTGACAACCAACCACACCTACACCCAAACCCACGTTCACTTCCCATTGTGATCCACTAGTAGGGTCCTATGCCAAAATTTTAAACAACCTCCTCAAAACTTCTGTTATCACATTACCGCCACTCCAACCTTATGACCCCCTCAAACCCAAGCCAAAAGGGTTTGATGATACCAAAATTTGCACATACCATCATGTCCCAGGACACGATGTGGAGAACTATAAGGCCTTGAAAACTGTCCTTATCCAATTGTGTCCACCTAAAACCAACTTTGATGATGATGACCTTCTTGACGAGGACCCTACTTCACCTACACCCCCTCTCACATTACCCACTCAACAACCACAACCTCCACCCTCACAGCTCCCAGAACCACACACAAAATTTGAAATTAACATGGTTCGCATCAGAGAACTTGCCACACCACCACCCAAATGTCACTGTGCCCAACTGACCTCATAGGGATTTTCTCCTCCCATAGGTTTTTTCCTTCATGTCATTATACCACTTACCCTACACCCTCTCCATTTGACAAATTCCCTCAAATCAACATGGTACACATCACTACACATGCGTAGAAGGGTAAAGAAAAAGCGCTGACCCACCATCCAATCCTATACCCAACATACCATCTGCACCCATACCTAAGATAACTATCTGTGGCCCCACATACCCCATTTCTAATGGTGTCACACATCGCACCATGCTCAAACAATTACACCAATCTCCACTCAAAATGTCCCTATATGACCTCATCTAAACCTCAGAATCCCATCGGTAAGCCCTCATGGAGGTTCTTCAATCTATCAAGGTTTTACCCAATGACCCTACACCTGTAGCCTCCATTATCACACCCCATCATGTAGCTTCCCTCACCAAATTACCACCTTCATCTTCACCTCACCTTGTTCACCAAGTGGCCTCCCTTAGCTTCTCAGAGGAGGAGATTGTGCCATACCAAAACGAGGACCCGGACCCAACCCTCTTCATCTCTGTTCACATTGATGACATATGGGTACACCATGTGATGATTGATGGTGGCACTAGCATTAACATCATTTCATCCCATGCATTTTCTCAAATGTGCATACCTGAAAATTACATGCACAAACATCCATCATGTTGTGTTCATTCAATGACGCTATCACCTCCACACTAGGAGGCTGTCATCCTTCATGTTTGTGTGGGCCCCGCACTGTTCCAGAATTGTTTTATGTTTTGGAGGGGGAATTCCAATATAACTTGTTGCTTGGTAAACCATGTCATGGGTTGTGTTCCTTCCACTTTACATCGTTGTGTAAAGTTTGAACACGAAGGACACACTTATACCATTCCAGCTGACCCATCACCTTTTAAAACATGTAACATGCTTTACCAACCCAATGATGTACTCATACATGTCACGCCATCTATCTCTGCACCTACAACCACTTCACCTACACCTCCACCTATCAGTACAGTCATTACCTCAACCACACATACCTCCTCTATTCCTACAGCCCCGTTAGCTCCCTAATCCATTAACACCACCTCCGCATTGACCTCTGACACATCATCCATACCAGCTACCCACATACCAACCACTGATCCCTTGGAAGGTGTTTTCAACACATCACTCCTGGGGAGTACCTTTATATAGTGTCAACACATTCCTTACTCCGTATGAGTATGGAAGCCTTCACCAACACCCTCGTTATGATCACCGTATCGGAGAAAGCCTCCTTTATGGTCCTCCTCATCTTCGTACTAGTCTCACCTATGGGGGACTTGATACTACTACCTACACACCTAAACCACCATCACAACCCCGCCAATTTTCTGCTGACTTCCAATCACTTACCAATCACAATTTCACCCACACCTTCCTACACCGCTATGCTTGGAAGGGTTTTGGTTTTAGTTTCTATGAGAAAGGGTTTCATACCATTATTCCATGTACCACCCGCAAACATAATGACCGTAGTGGTATCGATTCCCGAACCACCTACCAAGCAGGCCCGCATTGAACTCATTAAGGACCCTAGCCCTTCTCCACCTTCATTACTACTCTCACCAATAGAGTTGATAGATCCTAAATCTATACCTCCTAACTTTTTTTTGTCATAATCACCATTTCCTTGGGGCCTCTGACTTATCAACGCAAAGGAGAGGCCCCTTCCACTCTCCCATTCCTGTATCCTGAGATGATTGATGACGACACACCAACCATTAACATCGTTTAATGTCAGGATGATGAATCCATACTCACCTACCTTGGTGCAGAAGACACATATTATCGATCATTACCATCTGAGACACAAACCATGTTGAATGAATCGACTATTGAAATCAACATTCATATTCAGGATGACCCGCACATCCTAAAGATCGGACAATATTTAGATGCTATTGAATAGGAAGCCATCACTTCTTTTCTCTGAGAGCATAAACATGCTTTCGGTTGGTCTTACGCAGACATGCCTGGTATTGACCCCACCATACTGGTCCATAATATCATCACCCTTCCCGATGCCAAACCCATCAAACAAAAGCTAAGGAAAATGCACTCTCGCATTACCATTCTCATCAAAGAACATCAACGTCTTCTTTCCATTTATTTCATCTTACCCATTGATTATCCCAAATGGATTTCTAACATTGTCCTTGTCACTAAGGTGATAGGGGGACTTTGTATTTGCACGGACTTCCGTGACCTCAACCTTGCCTGCCCAAAAGATGACTTTCCCTTGCCCGGTATTGATCAACTGGTAGACCTTACCGCAGTCACGAAATGCTCTCACTCATGGATGGTTTTTCAGGTTATAACCAAATTTTTCTTTCCCTAGAAGATCAACACAAGACCACATTCATTACCCCTTGGGGGACCTTCTACTATAGAGTCATGCCTTTTGGCCTTAAAAATGCTAGTGCTACATATCAACGTGTTATGACTTACATCTTCCATGATATCATGCATCGCATATTGGAAGATTACATGGATGATCTCTTGGCTAAATCTAAACGTCGCGCCAAGCACCTCACTGTCCTCAAAACCATCTTTGATCGCCTTATTAAATATTGCGTCCGCCTGCAGCCTAAAAAGTGTGTCTTTGTGGTTCTCTCAGGAAAGCTCTTGGGATTTATCATTTCCTTACATGGTATAGAATTTGACCCAGCTAAAGTCAAGGCCATTCTGGAAATGCCTCTACCCACTAACCTTAAACAACTTCGTAGCCTGCAAGGTAAATTGCAGTCCATTCACCAATTTATTTCCCAATTATCGGATCGGTGTCAACCATTTCATCATCTCGCTTAGGAAGGATGTATCGTTTAAATGGGATGGTGACTCATCCACAAAGCTTTTGAGGCCTTAAAACAATACCTTCTCCAACCACCGTCCTTATCCCACCTAAAGATGACCAACCTTTTTACCTATACATATCAGCTACCGATCACTCCTTGGGAGCCATGCTCGCTCATCGTGATGAACAACATAGGGAGCAAGTGGTTTATTATATAAGCTATACCCTTATGGAATATGAAACTTGATACACTCACCCTGAAAAAATTTGCTTAGCCTTAGTTTTCATTGCCACCAAACTCTACCATTACCTACTCAACTAAAAAACCTATGTCATGACCAACATCGACCCTTTGCACATCATTTACGCTAAACCTTATCAAAATCAGCATCTTGTGTGATGGCTTATGCTTTTAGCTGTGCTTGACCTCGAATTCATCCACCAAAAGTCCATTAAAGGACAGGATATCGCTGAACAACTGGCTGATGCACTTATTATCGGGGACCAAACCTCTAATTTTGAATTCCCTGACAAATCCATTACTAACCTCTCTTTGGTTCACAACCCTTACGAAATGACCTTATTCTTCGACGGTTCCAAATGTCAGCATGGGGGTGGTGTAGGAATTATCCTCATTCCTCTTGATGGTGAACCCATGCCCTTATCATTTAAACTTGACTTCGAATGCACCAACAATATCGCTGAATACGAAGCGCTCGTATTGGGTCTCATGACTGCCTATGCCTTAGATGTTAAGTCCATTAATATCTTTGGTGATTCTCAACTGGTAGTAAACCAAGTCAATGGTGTTTATCAGTGTCATAATGAAATACTTCAAGAATACAAGTGTTATGTTGGCATCATGTTGACTACCTTTGACCACTATAAAATTCAAACCGTTCTATGATCCACCAATAAATTCATGGATACCATGGCCTGCCTTGCTTCTCAAATACCCACTTCGCCTAACGATTCAGACATCTTTGTTACCATAAAATGCATACCGAGACCTTCTTATAAATCTTTTTGTATTAACCTCATCCACACTACCTCGCTGAACACACCGGATCTTTGGTATAAGTAGCTTACAGACTACCTTTCCCTTTCTATTTTACCTCCTGATCTCACACGTAATGGACAACACACCTTTCTCAAACATGCCTCTCGTTATGTCGTCATAGGTGGCCTTCTCTATAAATGTGGCTTTGACGGTATTCTCTTATGATGCCTCACTAGCTCTGAAATCCCTTACACCATTAAAGAAGTTCATGATGGCATATGTGGAGGCCACTTTAGTGGTCTTGTTGTTACTAAGCGTATTCTTCACCTCGGCTATTACTGGCCGACCCTTAACCATGATTGTTGCGACTATGTCAAATGCTGCGTGAAATGTCAACAACATTCCAACCTTCATCATACACCCAGTCACACCTTACAAGTTTCTCGTGACCTTTGGCCCTTCTCTTAATGGGGTTTGGATCTTGTTAGAGAAATCAATCCTCATTCTTCCCAATGCCATCAATGGATTATAACTGCTACCGAATATTACACCAAATGGGTAGAGGCCATACCACTTATCTCCATGAAAGCCGAGAAAATATTTGAGTTTATTAACCATCAAATCATATTTCGCTTTGGTGTCCTCATCACCTCATCATCGACAATGGAAAACAATTCAAAATAAAACAATGCAAAAATTTGCGACGCCTTTGGCATTCAAGGCTTAGTTTCTCCTCACCTTATTACCCATAAACCAACGGCCAAGCTGAATCCACTAAAAAAACCCTCAATAAAATTCTCATGAAAGTAGTTGATGATACTGGGAAGGATTGGCATACACACATTCCTTTTGCTCTATGGGCATACTGTACTAGTATTCACACTGCCACTGCGGCTACACCCTTTTCATTGGTCTACGGTATAGAGGCTGTTTTGCCTCTCGAAGTCTAGATCCCCTCACTCGAATTTCTCTCCATGACATGCTTACTGATGATGACTTTCGTCAGGACCACTTAGCACAACTAGAGTTATTAGATGAATGTTGTCTTAACACTTTGGATCACCTTCAAGTTTATCAACAACGTATCAAACATGCTTATGACAAATGTGTTCATAAATGAACCTTCCATGTTGGTGACCTTGTTTTGAAAGAAAATCAACACGTAACCAAAGTAGAGAAAAGCAAACGGGGAAAATTTGCTCCTAATTAGCTTGGACCCTACATCATAACTCATACCTATGGATCAGGTGCCTATCATTTGTCCTCACTTGAGGGTAAACCTGAACCTGAGCCCCTTAATGCATTACATCTTCAACCATTCTATTATTGAATTATTGTCCTACCTCACCCTGTGTCTCTTTACAGGCTCGCCCCTTGAGTGCTATCCACTTCATACACCTCCCTAATGATTAAACAAGAATCATGTGAGTACTCATCACTTGTTATCTACTCTTGAATACATGCACCACAACACTGCACATAACATGATTCTCATGGATAATTTTCATCTATCTTTAGATGAGATCCCATGGTCATTCCACCTTACCTTTTGAACAAGAGTCATATCCTTCACCTTGGTCTTGTCCATGATTTCAAAGACCTCCAATGGGACCAAACTCCTTGAGTCAAAATTCTAATAAAAAGATGACTCCCTTAAAAGGACATCTTCCTCTCAACCAAAATTTCTACGATAAATAGACTGCTCTCTCGAAGGACAATTATGCGAGCTTTCAAAAAAAAAAGAGAGAAAATGAAGCTTCCCACATCGATCAGCTTCACGAAGACCTCAAGGAGTACCATATTATTTATCCCATATAGACTTCCCACATCGATCAGTCTATCACAAGAAACAAAACTTTTTAGTCATGGACTTGCCCATTGTGCCCTAGGACCTCTTGCCCAAAATCCTGTCACTCAAACATATCAAATTAACTACCTTTTCCCACTTACCATTTCTACCCTCATTTCCTCAGTTGCCTCAAGGGACATCTTGGAATTTAGACATTTGGTGATCCTGTGACTACCTTCATCATAGAACCGTTAATCATGTGGTGTCTTTTGGGTCTTGTGTTTATCACCTCCTCCAAGGTATGATCTACTCGGTAGGTTCCTACCCAATCAGGTGGCTCTATGGCCCCCTCTTATCTTTTAAAATGTCTTTGTTTATGTTTTGATTACCTTATACAAGACTTGGTCCTCATCGCTTACCTTTGGGGGTAGACCCCCTTTCGCCATAATCACCTTCACCTACATCATTTTACCTATAATCTACCCACACCCATTAAACCTAAAACCCACTACATGCCTAAAAACCTACTAACTCATTTTCATCTTTCTTCCCTAGCTTATGGGAGAACTACATTGGTCTGAGGTCCCTTTTCACCGGGACTATGTAGGCAACACTTCTAGGGCATGGGGCCCTGGAGGGTTAGCTCGACCACTCTTTACCCTAACCATTTTCCCCACCTTTACTTGATTTCCTATTCCTATCAAACACCTCAAATACCATATACCCATTACCACTTATTTTATTTCCTATTTTCATACATGAACAACATTTCTCACATTTTATACCATCTCATGCATTTACATTGTCATTTGTTACCAAAATACCAAAATAAACATCCATGCCTAAACCAACCTGACTCGATCCATGCCTAAAAACCCGAATCGATCTATGCCTAACACCAACCTGACTCAATCCATGCCTACACCGACATGACTCGATCCATGCCTAACACCGACCTGACTCAATCCATGCCTACACCGACCTAACTTGATCCATGCCTAAACCGACCTGACTCGATCCATGCCTACACCGACCTGACTCGATCCATGCCTACACCGACCTGACTCGATCCATGCCTATGACCTAACTCTATCATGCCTAGCTCATCTATTTTCCATCCATATCATAAGTACAGTAAACCTCATACATATCACAACAACATCACCTGAATATCATCTATCTCCTCATATATACATGTGTGTCTCCATACAATGTACACCCATATCACATAAATGTGTATCTCAATAAACATGCCTATCTCATCATGGCTATCATCTTAAAAATGTTGGCATGCAGGCCGATATGCTATAAATAATCATCATCAGTTAGTAGGCTGGTATCATGTACACCACTATAATCAATACAAAAATGTCTTCGGCTCGCAGGCCGGTATCATGAACAAAATATACTTAAAAACGTCTTTGAGACGCAGGCCGGTCTCATATATCATACATGCAAAAATGACTTGGCATGCGCAGTCAATCCATAACCATGTCAATCATCTCCCCATCCGATATTGGGAATGATCCTGCACTGTGTCTCTCCTGCCCCTCTACCACACCCGCCTCAGGGCCCGGTGCACCTGCCTCACCTCCTACTGATGGCCCCTCACCTAGGGCTTGCCTCTATACAATAGTGACCCCACCACAACCTTGTCCCTAGGCTCTCCGGCCCCCTGTACTCTCCACACTATGAGTGGGGGATCTAGTCCTCTCACTGAAGGCCTGCTATGCTCTGTACTCGGCATAGGAGGACACATCTATCCTCGACATGCCTAACAAATGATCATGGTAATACCACACCTCTCTTAGGGAATCCTCGAACTGGACTTGGGTCCCGCTTATCTGTGTAGGTACTGCACAATGGGACCTTGTTCCTAAACCTACACCAAGCTCAGTATTGGTGCTAGATCCCGAGTCGGCCCCGGAATCGTGCATGTGCTCGTAGCATTTGGGCTCGTAGGGTAATGTCATGCACGTGTCGCTGTCGTCGGTGCCACCGACCTCGCAAACTCGTAACTCCGTCCCCTGTCTGTGGCCAATCGGCCTGTAGAGCCTAAACTTGGGCCTATAGGTGGCTATCTTCCTCTATCTCCACCTACCTCCTCTCCATCTCCATCTCCCCTACCTCCGCCTATGTAGGTACTTGTCCCTACCCGACTTGAGCCTGTAGCGTCACTATCTAGGCCTATAATGTGGCAACTTGTGCCTCTGCACTGTCACTGCCCTCGCATGATCCCAAGATACATCGCCAACATAGCCACCTACCCCTATAGGGCATCTCTCTGAACTATGATGGTGGCTAAGTCTAGCTGCCATGGCCTTAGTGGTATGGCTCTCAGCTGTGCCACCCACCACTACCTATACCCATCTGCAACCCCAGCGTCATCAATCTGTGTATCTACATGATACTCCTATTTAGTCGACATTGTGGGTCATGGTGGAGACATAGGTCTCTCCACATCATCTCTCCGGTATTGAGGGAATGGAAGTGATACACCCTGGACTAATCCAAAATGACGTCTAACCCACTCTACAGGTATCTACTCATGCTCTCCCACTCTCCTCCCCTCTATCCACAGATGTATCTATAGCCCAACTAGCTCCGTGGCCATATGTCTGTATGAAGGGAAGCCCACATATGGCCTCCAAATGATGTCCACCCCGGAAAACCCCTCTAATAACCTCCTGTAATAAGCTACATCATGCGTAGCTCTGGCACCTCGGGCCTCCCCCATGGCTAGTACCCACCGCCTATACCCCACTCTCAAAACTCTTTATGGGAATGCATCTACCCTGGCATCCCCACTGGTCGAACACAAATAATGTGCTTATATGCCCAACAATGTAGTAGTACAATGCATCAGATGTTGAACCTCCGTAGTCGCCAATAGGCCCATAGCTCTCTGTACTCCTATGTCGGCCAATGTAGCTACCAGAGAATTATGTCCAATGTACCATCATATCATGGAGAACCCCATCAAGGACCTTGAGAATCTCCCACCCTCTCGAATCCGCAATGCATAGCATCTGATCACCTCCATCATCAACACTATCAACCACATCTCCTCAGGATGGGTAGCATATACCTCTCTGTAACTCAGGCTGGCACTGTGGTAACGTAACTCGCCTGCTCTCTCTCCAAATACCTCATCTATACACCCCGCCGTGACCTCGGATGTCACTGAGTACACCTGGTCTCCAGTAATCGTAGTCTCAATATCCTATATATATCCTCTAGGGTGATGGTCATCTCCCTGTTGGCAAGTGGAAGGTGTTAGTCACCGAATCCCATCTCTCAATGAGTGTGACCATCGAATTTTCTCTCTCACAACCTGCCCATAACGACAAATCCTAATCATTCCAACATCATCAATGTGGCTCCACTCCTCAAAAGTCACCTGTCCATGCTGCTCTAGTAATATAAGCAGCTCTTGATCCCTCATCCGTAGCTCATCCCGGGCCTGCATCCAACCAACACTATATATTAGTATGCCTGTTCCATTACCTTGTGTTCACCCCCAACCACCTATTCTTCTTGACCCCCTCTACCCTAATCCTTAACCAAACCAACCACAACCCATCCTCTCTCTTTTAAACCACACCTTTCCATCCCTTACCCTACCCATTGATCATCTGTTACCATTACCCATTTTTGCCTATTTCTAGCCCCATTTCCTTATTTTCACACTGACTCTGGTTACCCATAACCATCATCGGCAGCCTTTAATTGCTATTGGTCACTTGTGTCTTGCCCACTCCCACTTCTACATGACCGACGTCATCCTATAGGGACCACCACCAATCACTATGATAGCAAACAACGCCAAAACCCCCGACTATATTTTTTCATTTTGACCAAATCCACCCCACTACCCAACCAAACTTATTTACACCTTCCCTACTTCCCTTCCCACTCCTATTGACCTACATTCCAACCTCCCCCACCCCAATTATATCTAATTTATCTCCCAATCCTAAATTTCAAATCTTCCCCCCACATTTTTATTACAACTCGTATTTTACCCCTACCTTGGCCTTACCCATGCCGTGACCTAGATATTTGGACATGGACCATTGCTAGTGACCTTTTACCTCATGTGTTCACTATAACTTGTGGCACTGTTACTGTGTTGTTGACCTAATGACCTTACCTAGCCTATTGCCATGACCGTTTATCCTGACCCTACCTTTGGTGTACCAGAACATACCTAAACGTTCCTGCACCTAACCTACGTTGTGTTTCCTGACCTTATCCTATACCTTGGATACCGGATTCACTTCACCCTTGTTTGGATAAACATATCGACCTTAGACGTTGTAGAGTTTGCCTACTCTTCATCCCGGTAGCGTGTTGTAGTTTATACATGAGCATGAGTTTGATCTGTCATTACCTTTGACCCGACCCATTACCTAGATTTCCCACATAACCCTTTCACCCTCTTCTCTTGCACTCGTTTACCTTTTCTTCACATTTACCTTTTATCAAACCACTCACCACTTGCTCGCCTACTTCATCGTTCTCGGTTTGAGAGGGATCACCTTCACCCACACATGGGGCAACCACATCTTATTTTTGTTAGCATCGCTTACCAATACAAGCTACACAATAAAAAGGGGCAAAATGTAGACACTAAAATTAGGTCACACTCCCCTTTCGTACCTCGACCAATAAGTACCCTTCATCACTTTCACCTAGCCATGGCCCCCTTCACCACACTAGTATTAATTTAATTAAATTAATGCTTTACCCTCACTATATTTATTATTTAAATATCTTATTTAAATAATATCTACACATATAGTTCACTTAGACACCTCATCAAGCTAACTCACCTTAAGACCTATTCTTAGCAAGTTACCATAACTAACTAAGACTTACCCAAACCCTAAAAATCAATGCCTACACTCCCTCTAACCACATTCCCACATGCTCATAGAAGCTCCCAGTCTAATCCAAGGGATAACGACACGAGATCCAAGGAAATCAGGAGGAACTCACCTAAGTTTGGCAAACCTAGAAAATCCCGCCTTGAATGACGCCATTACCCCTAACCGCTACCGCTTAAGCCGAGTGCCGTCCGCTTCCCCCTTTTAACTCCTGAATTACCTTATTCTCAAGGTTGGAAAAAATTGGGAGCAAGAAAGTTAACGATCAAGAATGAGATCTGAAAAAGATAACGCATCTTCAGAGAGTCAATTCTAGCAAGAAATGGCATCCAAAGAAGGAGATTTGAACATCTTCTCCCGCATTGCCTATCAAACCACATTCTCGATCTACCCATGTAGAAGCTTTTCTCCAATTGGTGATCAATTACAGCCTTCAAAACCCATCAGCAACACCTCCATCCTTCACACAAAGACTTTCGAAATGAAATCCAAGTAAGTATAATATCATACTTTCCTAGTTAATTCATTTCATCATTGTTTTACCACCTATTGTCCATCTTGATCTTTGTTGACCATATCCAATGTTTGGTACCTTCATAGACCCATCAAAACCTCATAAAAACCTACCCCAGTCACCTAATACATCCTCCCAACAAACTAAATCCTTTGTGTAATCACGAAGGGGACCAAAAACCCCATTCTGTGACATTCCCAAGTTTCATAGTAATTGGCGCCAGTTGTACCTAACTACGGTCGTCACCCCTGACCGACGCCGGTCTCTATGTTTGCCCACATATCCTTAAACAGAGACCTATCCACCCCATTTTACCTTACCCTCACTCACCTGTGACTTACCTAACACCTTCATTAGACCTGCAGAACTCACCAACCCTTTGACCTGTGGATTCTATTCTAGCCTAGCCTGTTAGATTAGATCTGATTTCTTATTGTGTTTTAAGTGAGATACCTAAATAATTTTAAAATAACAATAGGATTTACTTTGTTTTCAACATTAATTTATTTAAAATAGTGGATTGACAGCCATCTAGGAAGTGCCATACTTCTCGGATCTAGCTCATGCTAGGTAGTTCACTGCCCATATTGTTTAATGCTTTCTGGTGGTCTTGCTTTCATTACAAGTAGTTCCTCCTAGCCAAAAGGAAGCTCTCATGATTAGTTGTGGATTCAAAAGTAATACGCGCACAACCCATCAACCAACATTTGAACAGGTATTCCTCCTATGCCTCGTTACCCTATCTGTTTCGTTAACCATTCAAAGGAACAATATAGGAAAAAGGTGAAACAAGCGAGGTCGATTAGAGAGAATCAAAGCACCGGTTGGGTTTTGGAGAGTAAGGGGCCAAAAGTGCCACGAGGTTAGGTGGTTGAGATGGGGAGAGGTAAAATAGGTCAAAAAAGATAGTGGGTGAGTATGGGTATGAGAAATGTAGACTAATTTCTTATTTGTATTAGATGCAAGGAGAAATCGATTACACATGCGGGACAGGTTCTACCCCTCGTGACGTGATCTTTGTGGTAGCAACACCGAGGAGTTGCAACATGTGAAGGCGATGGGACTAAGTGGGGTATGACACTATCGCATGCGCAACAAAGCCTAGTCCGATGGTCACGCTCATCGAAAAATGGGATTCTCGTGATCAACATGTTCCACCTACCGATGGGTGAGATCACCGTCACCCCGGGAAGACATGTTCAGATTCTACAAACTACCCATATTGGGTACCCTGTGTCTATTCGATCTCTTCTGAGGGCTCGGAGGAGCTGATGCTGACGGTGTTTGGAGAGGGGATGGCTGAGTTGACATTCCATAGTGCCAACATTTTCTATGGAGATATGTACCTAGCCTATCCGGGAGGAGATAAGGCTAGTAGTTCTATTAATAGAGGCAGTGTGTTGCTTTGAACTGCCGGATGCAGAGGGTGGGTGGTTTCCTTGATATTTGATGTGGTTATTACTTGACATGATGATAAACAAGACCCGCTTTACCTAAGGGCCAACATTCATGGTGCATCTATACAGGGAGTTATGGGCATATGGGCACATGCGTAGGTTTGGCTTTGTGTTGTACCTTTTTACTTCATTGCTAGGCTTATGAGCACATAGTTTGTGTGTGGCCAGTAGGGATGCCCCGAGCAGATGCATTTCCACCAAGATTGGTGTGGGTGGGGTATAGGCGATGGGTGCCTACTATTGGAGAGCAGAGATCAGACAGGCCCACACATGATGTGGCCTATTTCTGGTGTTTATTGGAGGGGTTGTTTGGAGTGGACATCATATGGAGGTGTATGTGGACTTCCCATCATATAGGCATATGCATGATGAGCTAGCTGAGCTCCAACTATTGAGATGGATACAAGGTCGCCATGGCGGGAGCACCGATGATCCCTGGTTGACAGAGTTAGGATGCTACAGACATACCTTCGCCTTTCTCGTAGTACAGAGATATGATGTGGAGAGACCCTTACCTCTACCATAGCAAACAATGCCCATAGGGTAGGAGGAGTAGGTAGTGGACTGGAAGATTGATGATGCCAAGGTCACAGATAGATATAGACAGTGGTGGGTGGCTCATTTATGAGCAATACCACCCAGGCCGGGGCAGCTAGATCTAGCCACCATCATGGTGCAGAGGGATGCCCTACAGGGCAGTGGTTACTCCGATTACCCAGCCTAGGTATGGTTCGAGACATAGCTTGCGAGCTCGAGAGGTGGAGGTAGCAACATTACATGCTCAGATGGCCAGTCTTTGGGCCCAGATGGCCGGGGGTGGGGATGGAGATGAAGATGGGGATGATGGTTGGGTGGCTACCTTACAGGCATAGGTGACAGGGTTACAGGGCTAGTTGGCCACAACTTAGGCATAGATTGGGGATTTATAGGCCCAGATACAAGCACATGGGTAGAGGGCACCACTACAGGCATTAGGATAGGGTCCCAGTTCACAGGTAGGAGCGAGATTGGGTCTCGTAGGATAGGTACAAGGGTCGAGGCCTATGGGGCCACCATAGACTATGCCTATATCCAAGTTACTGGATGCCCTAGGTGAGGCCATATACTACCAAGATCAATTGATGGTGAATAGGATAGACTTTCTATCCTATAGAGAGTATCAAGTATAGTAGGCCTCAAGTGAGAGGAATAGATCTCACACTCACAGTGTAGAGAGCACATGGGGCCATCAAGCTCTGAGGCTAGATCATGGAGAGGCCACTAGCTCATGGAGACCAGCTCCAGGTGAGGCACCAAGTAGGGACCCAGCCACCACCACCCATGATGGGTGGGGAGATGTTAGCAGGTCACCAGACTGGGGCCGAGGAGGTAGAGGGTACAGGCGACATAGATATGGAGGATGTCCATCGAGATATCGATATATGGCTCCTAATTTTTGATGTATTGTAGTCATTTTTTGATATATACCGGCCTGCGTGCCAAAGATAGTGAGGATGTATGAGAGTTTTTGTATATTTTGAGCATATAATAGCCTGCGTGTCAAGATATTTTATATTGGTTTATTATTTTATTGTATATGAGACTGACCTGCATGCCGATGACATTTTTGTATCAAGTATCGGCTTGCGTGCCAATGATTTTCTTGAGATAGACATGATGGGATATCCCTGTATATTGTATTGAGACACACATATTTATTTATATGATGAGATGGATGAGATTCTTGATTTTGTCGGTGTTTTATGAGACTTTTAATTTTTGTTGTGATATGGAGTTAGGTTAGTTGTAAGTATGGATTGAGTTAGGTTTTAGGCATGGTTGAGTCAGGTCGGTTTAGGCATGGATCAAGTTAGGTTTGTTTAGGCATGGTTGAGTTGAAATTGGTTGAAGTTGTGATTCATTAATTTATATAATGAATGATAATATGGGCTATTTTTAAGATGCTTTATAATATATGGATGATGATGGTAGTCATAATAAATGTATGTTGTGGTGATGATAAAAATGTTAAGCAACTTGTTATTTGTTTGGTTTAATTTCCAAGTTTTAGATATAAAAAGGAAACTAAGTAGGGTAGAATGTAATTTGAGGAAAATGAAAGATGAATTGGTTAGGGTAGAGAGTGGCCGAGCTAACCTCCAAGGGCCCCATGCCCTCAGAGTGCTACCTACATAGTCCCAACAAAAAGGGACCTCAGGCTGATGGAGTTCTCCCATGAGCTAGGGAAGAATATGAGTAGGTAGGTTTTAGGCATGATTTGGGTTTCGGCCTATTAGGTGTGGGTGGTTTAAAGGAAAATTGATATAGGTGATGTCGATTGTGGAAAAAGAAAATATTACCCCAAAGGTAAGTGTCGAGGACCAAGTCCTGTATAAGGTAATCAAAATGTAAATAAATACGGTTAAAAGATAAGAAGGGGCAATAAATCCACCTGATTGGTTAGGATCATACCGAGTAGATCATACCTTGGAGGAGGTGATGAACGTAAGACCCTAAAGACATTGCATGATTGATTGTTCTAAGGTGAAAAGTAGTCACATGATCACCAAATGTCTTGGTTTCCAAGAGGTCCCTTGAGGTGGTAGGAAATGGGAGTGGGAATGGTGAAAAGGGTGAAAGGTGGTTAATTTTTTATGATATGAGGTGGCATGCTCTTTGGGCAAGAGATCCGAGGTCACAATGGGCAAGTCCATGACTAAAAAGTTGTCTGTTTTGACTTATATTTGAGATAGATTGATCGATGTGGGAAGTCTATATGGGATGAGGAAATGAACTCCTTGAGGTATTCGTGAAGCTGATTGATGCGGGAAGCTTCAGTCTCTCTCATTTTTTTGAAAGAGCTTTACATAGCTGTCCTTCAAGGGAGAAATCTATTTATAGCAGCGATTGCAGAGAGGAAGATTTCCTTTCGAGGGAGTCATATTTTTATTAGAGGTTTGACTCAAGGAGTTGGATCCCATGTGAGGGCTTTGAAATCATGGACAAGACCAAGGTGAAGAATAGGATTCTTGTTCAGATAACATGGTGAAACGACTATGGGATCTCATCTATAGGTAGATGAAAAGTACCCATGAGAATCATGCTATGTGTAGTGCTATGGTACACATATTCAAGAGAAGATAACAAGTGGGGTGCTTGACGTGATTCTTTTCTAATCATTGGTGAGGTGTATGAAGTGGATAGTGCTCAAGGGACGAGCATGGAAAGATGAAAAAGGTGAGGTGGGATTGTAGGTCAATAGTCTAATGGTTAAAGATGCAAGGTATTAAGGGGCTCAGGTTTGGGTTTACCATTGAGTGAAGCTAAATGATAGGCACTTGATCCATAAGTATGGGTCACGATGTATGGTCCAAGCCAATTAGGAGCAAATTTTCCCCATTTAATTTTTTTCTACTTTGGTTACATGTTGATTTTCTTTCAGGACAAGGTCACCAACTTGGAAGGTTTGTTCATGGACACGTTTTTCATAGGCATGTTTGATACGTTTTTGGTAAAATTGAAGGTGATCAAGAGTGTTAAGATGATGTTCATCTAATAACTCAAGTTGTGCTAAACGGTCCTGAAAAAAGTCATCATCATTGAGCATGTCATGGAGAGAAATGTGGAGTGAGGGAATCTAGACTTCAAGAGGTAGAACAACCTCTGTACTGTAGACTAGAGAAAATGGTGTGGCAGCAGTGGAAGTACAGATACTAGTGCGGTATGCCCATAGGGAAAAAGGAATGTGCATATGCCAATCCTTCCCAGTATCATTAACCACTTTCATGAGAATTTTTTTAGGGTTTTGTTAGTGAATTCAGCTTGGCCGTTAATCTATGGGTAATAAGGTGACAAGAAACTTTGCTGAATGCCAAAGGCGTCACAAAATTTTTGCAATGTTTTGTTTTTGAATTGTTTTCCATTATCAGTGATGAGGCAATGAGGAACACCAAAGTGAAAAATGATGTGATGATTGATGAACACAAATATTTTATCACTTTCATGGAGATGAGTGGTATGGCCTCAACCCATTTTGTGTAGTATTTGGTAGCAGTGATGATCCATTGATGTCGTTGGGAAGAATGGGGGTTAATCTCTCCGACAAGATCCAAACCCCATTGAGAGAAGGGCCAAAGGTCATGGGATACCTGTAAGGCATGATTGGGTGTATGATGAATGTTGGCATGTTGTTGGAATTTTACAAAATGTTTAACATAATCGGAATAATCATGGTTGAGGGTCGGCAAGACAATAGCCGAGGCGAAGAATACGTTTAGCCACAAAGAAGGCCACTAAAGTGACCTACACATATGCCATCATGAACTTCCTTAATTGTATAAGGAATTTAAGATCTTACGAGGCATTGTAAGAGAATACCATGAAATCCGTACTTATATAGAAGGCCCCCATAATGATGTAACGAGAGACCTTTTTAAGGAAGGTACATTGTCCATTATGGGTGAGATCAGGAGGTAAGATGGAGAGAGAAAGATAGTCGGAGTATTGTTTATACCAAAGGTCACTCGGGTCGGGGGTAGTGGTTCCGATAGAGTAAACATCGCGAGGTAAATAAGAGGGTGATTGGAGTCATTGTATGGTGACAAATATTTTAGAATCAGCAGTGAAGCGGTATTTGAGAAGCCAAGCAGGCCATGGTATCTACAAATTTTTGGTTGAACGTGGGATGGTTTGAAGGGCATAATGGTCAAAGGTGGTCAAAAGTATGTCTACATGATGTTTATACTTTTGAAGTATCTCATTATGACATTGGTATATACCATTGACTTGGTTTATGACCAATTGGGAATCACCAAAGATGTTGATTGATTTGACATCTAGGGCATAGGTGGCTTGGAGACCTAATACGAGTGCTTCATATTTGGAAATATTGTTTATACAATCAAAATCTAGTTTGAAAAACAAAGGCATTTGTTCACCATCAAGCAAAATGAGGATAACACTAGCCCCACCTCCATGCTGACACTTAGAACCATCGAAGAAGAGCATCATTTGATAAGCGGGTTCATCCAAGGAAAGGGTAGCAATGGACTCATCTGGAAAGTCAAAATTAGAGGGTTGATCCCCAAAAATAGGTGCATCGACCAATTGGTCGGTGATGGCTTGGCCCTTGATGGAATTTTGATGAATGAATTCAATGTTGAGGTCGATAAGATCATAAACCATTTTGCGAGAATGCTGATTTTGATAAGGTTTGGTATACATGAAGTGTAGGGGGTCAATGTTGGTTACAACATAGGTTTTGTGGTTGAGTAGGTAATGATGGAGTTTTGTGGCAACAAAAACTAAGGCTAAGCAAAGTTTTTCGGGATGGGTGTATCGGGTTTCATAGTCCAAAAGAGTATGGCTTATGTAATAAACCACCTACTCCCTATGTTGTTCATCACAATGAGCGAGCATGGCTCCCAAGGAATGATCGGTAGCTGAGATGTATAGGTAAAAAGGTTGATTGTCTTTAGGTGGAATGAGTACGGGTGGTTGGAGAAGGTATTGTTTTAAGGCCTCAAAAGCTTTGTGGTAGTCATCATCCCATTTAAAGGAGATATCCTTCTTGAGTAGATGATGAAATGGTTGACACCAATCAAATAATTGTGAAATGAAACGATGAATAGACTACAACTTACCTTGCAAGCTACAGAGTTGTCTAAGGTTAGTGGACATAGGCATTTCTAGAATGGCCTTGAATTTAGCAGGGTCAACTTCTATACCACGTAGGGAAACGATAAAGCTCAGGATTTTTCCTGAGAGGATCGCAAAGATGCACTTCTTTGGCTAAAGGTGAACATAATATTTAATGAGGCAGTCAAAAATGGTTTTGAGGACGGCAAGGTGCTCAGAGTGGCATTTATATTTGGCTAGGATATCATCCACGTAATCTTCCAATATATGATGCATGATATCATGGAAGATATAAGTCATAGCCCGCTGATATGTGGCACTAACATTTTTGAGGCCAAAATGCATGACTCGATAGCAGAAGGTCCCCAAGGGGTGATGAACGTGGTTTTATGTTGATCCTCTGGGGCAAGTAGGATTTGGTTATAACCCGAGAAGCCATCCATGAGTGATAGCATCTTGTGACCAAAGTGATATGTGGCACCAATGTTTTAAGGCCAAATGGCACGAATCGATAGTAGAAGGTACCCAAAGGGGTGATGAAAATGGTTTTATGTTGATCATTTGGGGCAAGCAGGATCTGGTTATAACCTGAGAAGCCATCCATGAGTGATAGCATCTTGTGACCTGCGATAAGGTAAACAAGTTGGTCAATTCCGGGTAGAGGGAAGTCATCTTTTGGGAAAGCGAGGTTGAGGTCATGGAATTCCATGCAAATGTGGAGTCCCCCTGTCACCTTAGTGATAGGGACAATGTTAGATATCCAATGAGGATAATTAATGGGTAATATGAAGGAAACAGAAGAAGGCGCTGAAGTTCTTCTTTGATGAGAAGGGAAATGCGAGGGTACATTTTCCTCAACTTTTGTTTGATGGGTTTGGAATTGGGAATGGTTATAATATTATGGACCACTATGGTGGGGTCAATACGTGCATGTCTGCATAAGACCAAGTGAAAGCGTGGTTATGATCCTTGAGAAAAGAAGTGATGGCTTCTGTTCAACAACATTTAAAGATTGACCGATCTTTAGGATGTGCGGGTCATCTTGAGTATGGATGTTGATCTCGATAGTCAATTCATTCAACATGGTTTGCATCTAAGAAGTCAATGGCTAATGAATATATGAATCTTCTGCACCAAGGTAGGTGAGTATAGATTCATCATCCTTACATTGAATAACGTTAATGGAAGGTGTATCATCATCGATCATTTCAGGGTACAGGAAGGGAAGAGAGGAAGGGGCCTCGCCCTCACATTGATAAGTCAAAGGCCCTAAGGAAATGGTGTTTATGAAAAAAAAGTTAGGAGGGATAGATAAAGGATCCATCGACTCCATCGGTGAAGGTGGCGATGAAGGTGGAGCGGGTGAAGAAGGTAGAGAAGGGTTGACATTCTCGATGGGTTCAATGCGGGATTTCTTAGTAGGTTTGATCTACGGTTGTTATGTTTCGGGTGGTACATGGCATGACATTATGGTGGCCTTGTTTGTAACAGCCAAAACCAAAACCTTTCCACACACATCGGGCGCAGGAAGGTATGGGTGAAATGACGATTGGTGACAGATTGGAAGTCGGTGGAAAATGGGTGGGTTTGTGATGGTGGTTTTGGTGTGTAAGTGGAAAATGAGTGCCTTGCCTATGGTCCTGTTTCTAGAAGCTTCATCATGTCACATCTATCCCCTATGTATATCTCTTTGGAAATAAGAACACACCGAGATTTTTCTCAAATAAGCAAGTCAAACATAGATCAAACAAAAATTTTATTTTTATACATTTCCTTGCCCTACCAACCTTTGGTGATCTTCATCTCTTACTAGTGACGTACGGTTGGGAAAGGATGGGAATTCCCTTACTCACCTATACCTTGTCCATGGTGATAAGCCCACACTTCTTACTAGTAGCATGAGGTAAGGTGTAGGGGTCCTCTTGACAAATAAACATTGAAGGTCATAAGAAAACAATTCCATTGAACTTTTGAAATTTTGAGTCAAAAACAAATGAATCAGATATCCAAAATTCCAAGAGAGTTCAAAACCCTAAAACCCAGATTTTTTCTACCATGTGGCCATCTACGGATCTAAGTCTAGATAAACCGTAAAGCAAGTTGCATCCCAAACTATGGAGTCACTCGAGTAGAGTAAGCTTATAGCATCGTAATTTGGTTCCACCAAAGCTTTGTCTATCTCTCGTCACTACCATTTCAACACATTTCATAAATTGTGCCCTTTCTATCTCTCGGTGATGAGCCCTCGCATCTTACTAGTTGCGTGGAGTTAGGAGTGGGGAAATTTTATTTGCTCATCGTACTAGTTTATCATCACATTTTTCAAAACAAATATGAAGTACTGAAAAATTGCTTATAAGAAACTAGAGTTTAAAATCACATCGTGTCTACATTATCATTTATCAGCATCACGAAATACAAAAAGAAAGTAAACATTTGTATCGTTTGTTCTCCATTGCACACATTCTAAAAACATATAAACATAACATTATTGTTTACATACAAAAACAAAGTCATAAATGCCAAAATTCTGATCCAAAAATATATATATATATATATATATATATATATATATATAAATGATCAAGTTTCGTCTGGTACAATGCCATCATGTGCTAAGCATGGTCAAAACGCTCAAAGAGCCCAGAAAATACTAAATACATCATACAAATATTCTAAGAGAGCCAAGTGGCTTCTCAACCCCTATGAGATACCTCTCGAGGGTGCACGTCCACGCCTAGGACTCGACTACGGTAGCACTCGAGTGCATAGAGGGCTCATGATCCCGAGGAGAAGCTGCGGTCTCACCATGAGAGTGACTCCTCATCGGGGACTCTTCTGTCTTGTACCACCACCGCCAACTTGGTAAGGAGGGTAAACACCATCGACCACACCACGCCGATAGGGAAAAGATGTTGGTATGCCTATCGGCCACCGAAGGCTACCCCGCATCCACAAATAGCTCCACACGGGTCTTCTCCATAGGGATCATCAGGGTATCAGTACATACCCGGTGAATCAGATCTCACCACTCATCAGTAGTCTCTGCAAGCAAAGGAGAAAATCCAATTAGAAATAATCAAGAGATAAAAACAAAAACAAACAAGAGTAGAGACAGCAACTAAGACAAATCCTAGCTAAAAACAAATATTAAGAGAGGGATGGTAACTCACTCGGATCTCTAGGCCTCTAAGAGGGATCCCTAGGGTCAGCACCTACCACAGATGCCACCGCTGACTGAGGTACTCCTCCCATGGCTGGAGCAACATAGCATCCCGCTACGGACTCATCCTCTCCACCAAGGCCCTGAGAGAGTGGCTCCTCTAAAACCAGAGTCACCCTCTCCACACTTTGCTCGCCCTCTCCGCTTGTAAGATATCCTGAGTGTTATTCCACTCAGAATCATTGTCCTCCTCTCCGCCCGACTCGCCGAACTAGCCTCGGTCTCCTCCTCCATCTCCCCTATGAACTCCTTAGAATCGAGTCTATGCTAATGGGGTCATTGATGCTATGGGTAGGACTGGAGGTAATCTGAAGTAAGGGTGCCTGAGGGACACTGGCTCTCCCTTGAGCTCGTACTACCCGCATAGCTGCAATGGGGACACCAGGAGTAATAACTGTCCAACCACGGCCTCTAGGACCTCCCCTGGCCTCTCGAACTGATCTATATAATGGAACCACTGGGGGAAGCATATCCACGCACAAAGAGGCCAAACTCGCCTGAGGCACTCAACCAAAAGGATGTATCTCCACCCTCCTCACCCTATCAACAAGCTGCCCTGTGGTGGAGTAAGAAATCAAAGTAAGAGCCTCCTCACCCCATAAACCTACCATGGCCTGATAAGGTGTAGCCTCCATGTCATCAGTGGTCAAAGAGGTGACTGGCTGGTGAGGTGCTCTGAGCACCGACATGTCTGTCCATCTAGCTGCCCTCACAGCTCCGGGGATCTTCCACCTCTACACCTCTACCATAGGGGATGAAACACTTGTAGACCTAGCTCATAACCAGGGTTGGATGGATCAATGACTACCCCTGTAAATGGACCACCCTATAAAAATCATGGTAGGTAGTCCCAAGTATGTTGGCTCCCCAGGCATAGATCCATCCATGTCCCTCAATCTGTGCAATGATTAGGGACCAGCAATATAATAACTTGTCTCCTCCCTTGTCCCCGATCAATCTCGAGGAAAGGATCCCCATGATGGCCTGGTGAATCAATGGGATAGGCAGGCTAGGAATAGATCAGACCCTCATCCCCTTCTTTGAACCAGTGGAGATAACTACATCTCCCATATACGAGGCCCACTGTACTTTCTGAGCCCGTGACCCTGCTGTCTTAAGAGTGAGCCATCTCCTGATGATCGGGACCCCCAGTATATGGTAAACATCCTCTAAAGTAATGGTCCACTCACATCGGACCCCTAGTAATCGGAAAGTGTTCGATCTCGCATCCTAATATGAAAATAAGTCACAGAGTATGTGACTAGATGGTGCAACATGTAGAACCCATGATATGTGTAGTATACCAGCCCTTTGAAGAGTGTCCTGCTCATCCTGAGAAAGGGCATCTAATACTGCCGAGAGCCAATCACACACTCTCTCTCTTGGCTCCATTGAATATACTCCTCCCTCACCTGCATACACCCAAAAACACATAAAACAGAGTAAGTTAGTATCCAAATGACATTTGAAATATCATGAAAGCAGGTAAAGATGCTAAAAATGTAAAAACAAATTCACATAAGTGTTAAGGACTGCCACCCCGAGCAAGGCGGTGGTTTTTGTAATCACCACCTTAAAGGTGGCAGTCTTGTAACCACCGCCCTGATCACGGCGGCGGTCATGTAACCGCCACCCTACCTGGGCGGCGGTCGTGTCCCAAATTTCCGTACGGGTCACATGCCCTAAATGACACCTAAAAACATAAATAAAGCCCGTTTTGACTCAAGCAGAGCCTACCCAGTAGGCGCCCCTAGATAAACCTATTAAAAATGAAATTTTTGAAAATAACCCCCCCATGACAAAGATTTCAACATTTTAATCTTTTGGGGACAAAAATGGTAAATCGAGAAAAACTAACCTATGATCTCGTGGGTCGGTGTTCCACTCGTGGAGGCATGATTACGATCTCATCTCGAAAATTTTGACTATACTCTCATGAGAAACTATCACCATGGGTCCCAGAGCTCAAAATCAACCAAATCAACACGCGCAAATTAATAGGAATATGGGCCCACTTTTACATATATAGCACCCTAACTATTTTTAAATCCCCTTTTTGCAGGTTTGGAGCGCCGACGGAGGAAAGTTCGCATCCCTACAAAAATGGTACATCTTCATTTCACAATGTTTTAGTATTTATTATTCGATCTCTTTTGTCTATCTGCACTTGAGTCCTCTTTTCATTTTACAGGTGGCGGGAATTCCGGATGGCGTCATTTCGACACATGGACGTGTCAGGTATAACTTCTAACTTCCCATTTTGGGACCGCCATACTCGGATCCACCGTTTTTACACCTCTTCATGGCTAAAGTGATTCTCCGAGGGGGCAATATGTACGTACCCAAAATTATAGGGTACTGCACCGCGGAACAACATAACACGTGCCCCAATGATGATACAGGTCTCCTCGTAAGGTGTTTAGGATCCGAAAAATCTCTCCAAGTATGCGTTAACATCCCGCATGTCCCGCTTAGCCCCTGCATGCTTTGTTGTTCTCTTTTCCCCTCTTTTTCTTTGCGTTTTGTTATTCATTACATAAAAACCACCCTACTTGGGTGGTGGTCTCGTGACTGCCACCTAGGTAGGGTGGCGGTCCTGTAACCACCGTCCTGCTCAGGGTGGCGGTCCTTCATGCGTTTTCCAGAATGTTTTTTAACGTGACTCATATAAATTTCAACGTTTACCAGACTTTTTTCACCACCTTTGCTTGTATTTATGATTCGGTTCCACGGAATAGTGTTTTGGCATTGTTTATGGATTAAGATATCAATTTGGTTTTTACCTTTGGGTAAATGGGATTTTATAAATAGCTGGCTTGTGCTCAAGCAAATGGCCCCTCAAATTTTCCTATGAATTTCTCATTTCAGTAGTTTAGCCTTTCAATTTTTGCTTAGGATTCATAGTTTCATTTGTTGTATGCATGGTTAGTATTGTTTAGCTGTTAGAAAGCCACATATCCTCCTTGTGCAAATGTTGTTATTATTTCATCCAATCAATTGGAGTAGGATAGTTTGCTTTTCAAAAGGAAGCCATTAAAAGTTACAGGTTTTGTTCCTCAAATAGGATAGTTTCAGGTTTTGACGTTTTATGTTGCATGACTCACAATAAATCCCGCTAGGAATTATATAAGCCAAGCTATGTACTCTTGTGTTATCCCTCTCCTACTCGCATTATATTTAGTCTGTATCCTAAGATGCCATTGCTCCAATATATATTTCGTTGATGCTAGCATTACACACTTTTCTGGGTCCACGTGAGCAATAATGAATGAGGAGATCACACTATGGGGACAAGGTCACACACCATCAGATTGGCCACTATTCTATAGAATCTAGGTTCTAGCTTTCAAATTTCTAGTTAAAAGCATATCAAATAGAGTAGCCAATCATTTCATTTCAGTTAATTTTACTTTCGATATTGCTAGGGAAGTTGTGGGGATTGATAGTTTCTGAGAAACTATGATTCACTCCTCACTTTTGAGGTAGGATCGAGAGTCTTTCAAATAGAGTAGATCAGTTATCAGGTTATTTAGAATATATCTACAAATTACACAGACAAGTAGCTATACTCGGTTGCTTTGTTTGTCTTAATTACGTTATTAGTTTAGTTGTCAATTTTAGATATATTAGATAATTTCTCTTTAAAATCTATTCAATAGTTTATTAATAAGTATCAGACTTAGAAATATACATAGATATATCTTGCATATTTAGTTTATTCTGTCATTAGTTAGATTTATATCATTTTCTTTTGTATGACAATCACGGGACCTAGAGAGCCCAGAGAATACGTATTCGAGCCAATCATGCCTCAACCCAATATTATTATGGCAATAACTGATATAGATCAGAACCTTAGAATCCAAGTCTTTCGAACAACAACAGACTTACAATCAGATCAGCTCATAGTTAAGCGGGTTAAATATAGAAGATGACCAAGCGCACACATTTTGGTCAAATAAGCCAAACTATAGATTACCCTAGATAAATACCCGCATGATTGTAGAAGGGCTTGAAAGAGAGAAAATGTTTGGTTGTGACCCTTTGGTCCCATGCCTAGATGTAGGAGACACCCTCTCGGACATCGATTTGGCTTACACATATTAGTATTCAGATCTACTCCACTTCTACCTATCATCATCACACAATTATCCTTGTTAGACATAACAACTAACAAAGCTAAAGATTTTTGGACTAGACCAGAGAATCGACCATAGAATCTACTATATATCCATCATCCATCATATGACCCTGTCTGGAGACATACATGAAACCATCCCAGGTCATTTTCCACGTATCCCACAACCTATAGATCAGATCATGCCAGAGCTTGATATTGATTGGAGCCTTCGAGCAGTCATCCTTGCCGACTGATCTATCACGCCAGTTCAGGTTAGGAGGGCCTTCTTTGCCTTAGATTCGTAGATTCCACTGGTGCATGTTGAAGACATAAGATTGCTTGACTAGTTTTCCTATACCCCGTGTATGTTCCATCCCCACCGGCTGTCTCGGCATGACCTCGGGAGGTCGGGTATGAGGAAGAGTTATTTGTAGATTCCCATGCTCACTTGTCACTTTTCCATCGTACAAAATTGGTGAACCCAACATGAAAAACATAGTGCTTTTGCTATTACCTCTTTCTTCCACCTTCCCTCCTTCCCATTATTCTATGGGTATTCATATACCCCTCGAATATGTCGGGATTCGATGCATATGACAGACCTCTCCTAGGTCTTGAGGCATACTACGCTCAACTGAATAGACAGTCATCACCCTCGCTCTCAGTATGGGGTGACAATTATTCAGCCAACCGGTTGTCAACACAAACTCCACCTCTAAGGACTAGATATAGCTCATCTTTCCAAATAGAGGAGTTGGATCAACTCGCTCAAACACAACAAATAGAGCCTTCAGGCTCGAACAATATGACGTTCACAAGAGAATCTAGTTCATCTCCTCAGGTGCTTCTTAGACCACAAATTAGTAGACAATCAGATCCATACCCGGTTTTAGATGATGAGCATTCAGTGCATTATGCCAGGAATGAACAACGCTCTCGGAGTATGTACCCACCTATAGGAAGTTTACAAACACAACCTGAGGTCTCATTTCAAGAAAATACCTCCATGCCACTACATATAGGAAATTCCCTTAGGGAAACTTGGTAGGGAAATGATCAGTTCATAGTGGGATATCACATGCCTATACAACATCAGGATATACAACAAATGCCACTAAGGAAAAATACCATGACTTCACCGAATGAAGTCATTTCAAACTTTCTCAAGCAAATCAAAATTCTCAATTCATGCAGGCAGTAAATTCCAATCCTCCACACCATCCTAGCCAAGTAGACCTCCTCACAGGAATAGGCATGTTGGGCATGCCTCCTCAATATTCACAACAAACGCCAACTAGAACCACCATTTCTAATACCATTCCAGAGTACCTCCTGTCTAGTACAAAATAATTAATTCCTAGACAATCCCCTTCATACTTAAACATGTAATCCAAATCACCAGGGAGATATGTTCTCCTCTCCCAGCATGTTTTCTCAACCACAGGGGTTTCATTATGGCCCTACCAATGCTTACGCTACACCATATCAACAACCCATTCCACCACCGCCCCTCAGCAGGCACCATCAATGGTCGAAACCTACATGATAGGGACTTATTCAAAATATTTGAAAGAACCCTTAGACTTCACCATACAAAGTGTCATGCTTCCAAGACCTCTTCCCGATTTACCCAAATACAAAGGGGAGGGAGACCCGAATGCACATATCAAAGCCTACGCCACAGCCATTCGAGAACTGCTCCCTTGGGATGGGGTTGTTGCTAAAATATTCCCCAAAACCTTGGAGGGCATCGCCCTTGATTGGTATTATAGAATACCTAAGGCTTCCATCCATTCATTTAAACAACTTGTTTCAGAATTCATTAAGGTGTTTGACATGAACAAACTATTGAGAATAGGAATCAGGGAATTCTTGCACATTAAGCAAGAACACAATGAATCTGTCACTCATTTTATCCAGAGATGGCGTACAGTCCTTTATTCTTCGGCCAGTGCTCCAAACATGGACCAAATGGAACTATGTGATTTATTCCTTCATTCTCTTAGCAGAGAAGTGAAGGAAGAAGTCCAGAAGTTCCCACTAAGGACTTACGATGAAGTACTTGAGAGTGCTCTCCAAATAGATCAAGCGGCAATAGATAGCGGTCACAAGACGTATGGAGAAAATGGGAGGTTAATCACCTCCAACCAGAATACTACGACTTACCCTACTACCAAAAATGTCAATCAAGGACCTAAAGTCCTTAATAAAAATCGCGGAGTGACAACAGATGGAGTAACTGATCAGGCTAAAAAGGTAAATGTTGTGAATACTCCACCACTAATGAACAACCAACGAAACAACAAATTTACCCCAACAATCAATACAGTGGATTTTAATCATCCACAACAACAACAACAACAACGAAAAAACCTTACAAAGGGTCCAAGCCAAAACTCAACTGGATATCAAAACTAGAACCAAAACCAAAAACAAAAAATGCAAAACTTTAATCCTAATAGGAAATAGTTTGATTAGAGTTTTGGGCCACAATATACACCAAGCCAACAACCTAGGAATTACAATCCTAACTCATATTGTGGTTTCCACAAAATTCAAGGCCATGACACTAGAACATGCCGTGACTACAATAAATTCATGCAACGTTTGCTAGAGGAACAAATACAACTTTTCATAGATATGTTCTTGACAGATCCTACATCACCAACACCAAATAATTTTACAGGGGCGTTTCCCTCAAAATGCACCCTCAAAATCTTTAATGATCCGCTCCCAAACCACAATAACAACAAGTTAAATACAAATAGGACAAATAAGGGTATAATGATAGGAAACAATGAACATGAAGCCTCAACTTCACTAAATCCATTAGTTGCACCACAATTAGGAAGTCAGCTACGACCCAAGATAGTCGGTTTAGTGGAGTTAGACGCTGAACTACCCGTGGAAGCTGTAACAAGAACACGAGAGTATTCCTCTTAGCCAAGTCCAAGTTACCTGCCAGAGACAGATAACATCCAACAAATATTAGTAAAACCCGTGGGTGCCTACAATTTAATTAATGATCTAACAAAAACCTTCTCACACATTTCTTTTTGGACTTATCAAGAACTCTCCTACCCACGGGGCTGCTTTTTTAGAGAAATTAGGTTTAGGTCATTTAATTAACATCACTCCACCTTCCGAAACATAGGTAAACCATATAGAATTTGATATCCACCCTCAGGGGGTAGTTGGATAGGGATATCAAGTTTATATTCAAAATAAACAAAATGCCAATAGACGCGAGATTGTACGTAGAGGTGAGCCACCTTACATTTGTGGGTATGGATTTATAACAATTATGTGAAGTGCACGATGGTTGACGATGGTGCTTGATTAACATAGTCCCCTTCTCTTTCCTTCAAAAACAAGGGTATGGAGAAACGAATTGTTCCACGACTCGAAATACATTAAGAGGCTATGATAGCCTTAAAGCCATGTCGATTAGAACTATAATACTACCGGTCACCTTAGGACCCAAAACAATCCTGACTGAGTTTTATATTATAGATTGGGAAACCAACTATAATATGATCCTTGGCTAACCATGGATACACCGTATGAAGGCAATCCCCTCTACATTATTTCAAGAAGTAAGATTCTTGCATTTAGGAAAGGTGTTCATAGCCAAAGGTGATCCAAAGCCATTCGATATACACCTAGCTAACTTAAAGAAAAGACCAGGCGTTCACTCAGAGTTTGAACTCCCAACAAACCAACTTAATAAACCCACCGACGCAAAACTGGAAGAAAAGTTGGTACCTACAAGAGATCTTGAGACTATGAGCCTAATCAAGACTATCCCAGCCCTCAAGGATGAGGCTAACATTGTAGAAATAGTATCATTAGGAACTACTACAAAAATTTTCGAATTATTAGAACAGGATCTACCGATGTTCCTACCATTTGATTCTGTAGGCATGGGATATACCCTAGGTGTTGGTTCTCTTCTAGCAGAGGATCTCTGCATGGTAGAAGTAACCAAAGCAGAAGATGTTAACACAACAAATATCCCAACGTCCATATTCCCAGCTAAATATTGGACTCTCCATTTTGATGGAGCTAGATGTCATTATGGAGTTGGGGCAGGTGTAATCTTTACTTCTCCCGAGGGAAAAATCCTACCATTTTCCTTTAAACTAAATTTCAAATGTACGAACAACGACGCTGAGTATGAAGCCCTCCTCCTTGGCCTCATCTTATCTAAGAGGATCGGTGTTAATACATCGGGTGGTGTTAGGAGACTCACAATTGGTAGAAACCAAGTCTCGAGGTGTATGAAACCAGAGTGAGCACTTACTGACTCTACAAAATATCTGTATTGGATTTGAGCAAAGAGTTTGACTTCATATCAATTGAAGCAATCATACGAGAACAAAATCTTCTCACCGATTCTATAAAGAACCTCAACATCATGCTTCACTCCAACGGTGGAGTGGAAGATACCGCGTTTCATGGTATCCCTTCAGATCGAACCATTGGTAAAAAAATGTCAAACCCTCTTTTAACGAACATAGATGAGAACAAGTCTACTATCCTAGACCACATTGATAGTGATAGAGCCACTCTGGATTACTTAAACACCTATGCAGTGCTACATCTCACCCATCACATGATAGATTTGTCCTTAATCCCACATTCATCTTCCTACTTCGGAAATCCCATGATAGAGCTTCCCCCACAAGAGGAACTCAACATATACATAGTAGAAAATGGAGACGATCTGGAATTACTTCCAGCCCTACCTGAGTTTGAAGAAGGTAACACTTCTTTAATCAAAGAAATAATTGATATTAACATCGAAACAGAGGAAGACCCAAGGATCTTGAAACTAGGATCTTCGTTAACTCCAGAAGAAATAGAAATACAAACTCGAATCCTCAAAGAACATCAGAAGGCTTTAGCATTTAATTATAAAGAAATGACAGGGGTTGCACCACACATCACGATACATAATCTCGTCACCAAATCAGATGTAAAGCCAGTTAAACAAAAATTGAGATCAATGAAACCAAGGTAGCTCTCATGGTAAAGGAAGAAGTAATGAAACTCCTCTAAGTAGGATTCATCAAACCAGTCGATTATTCTCAAGGGATATCTAATATCATTCCCATTCTCAAAACAAATGGGAAGATACGCATTTGCATATATTTTCGAGACATTAACAAAGCGTGCCCCAAAGACGACTTCCCATTACCATCCATTGACATCATCGTTGACGCAACAGCTGGCTTTAAGCTTTTGTCTCTCATGGATGGATTCTCAGGATACAATCAAATCAGAATATCTGAACAAGACCAAGCCAAAACCATGTTTATAACTCCTTGGGGAACCTATTGCTACGTTGTTATGCCGTTCGGTCTCAAGAACGCTGGCGCTACATACCAATGGGAAATGACATACATATTTCATGATCTTATTCACAAAATCATGGAGTCCTATGTAGATGACTTGTTGGCCAAGGCCAGGAAGTGTTGTGATCACCCAAAAGTACTCCACATCATCCTTTCACGTCTAATAGAATACAAAGTCACACTAAATCTAGAAAAATGCATCTTTGGTGTGATAGGAGGGAAGCTCCTAGGTTACATTATATCGTCATGAGGGATTGATGTAGACCCAGCCAAAATCCAGGCTATTCTTGAAATGATCCCACCTTCAGATGAATTTGGAATCAGGTCATTTCTTGGAAAACTCGGTGCAATCCGAAGATTCATCCCGATTTAAGCTTTGCCATTCATCTAATCAACAATCTACTCAAGAAAGATTATAGTACCGATTGGACTAAAGACTAAAACAAAACTTTTGAAGTCTGTTAAGCATTTCTTATTGTTACCACCCACGCTAATGCCACCTAAGCCAGACCACCCTTTAATCTTATACTCACGAGTTACCAATGTCTCGCTAGCCTGCATGCTATCCCAAGAAGATGATGACAAATGAGAACATGTGATCTATTTCATTAGCCAAACGTTGCTCAACTATGAAACACGTTATACGCAAGCAGAATGAGAATGCCTTGCCATAGTCTTTGCAACCAAACGCTTAAGACATTACATGCTAAATCAAGAAACAAAAGTCATTGTAAAAATAGACCATTTATGAACTTTCCTCATGCAAGGATCCTTGTCTAAAAAGGTTGGACGCTTTATAACCTTAATGGGTGAATTCGAATTAACTTTTGTTAACCAAAAATCTGTTAAGGGACAAGTCATTGCAGATTGGTTAGCTGATAACCCATTAGACAAAGGCGATCTAGTAGATCTGGACTTTCCGATGAATGCATATACTACGTCGAAACTAGACCTCCCATCTCTGAATGTCCTTGGTATACTGATATTATTAATTATATCATGGACCATACTTATCCAGAAGATGCTACACCACAACAAAGAAGGCGGTTACACATTATCATAGCTAAATACGTTATTATAGAATAGGTGCTCTATCGTAAGGCTTTTGATGGAATGCTCCTAAGGTGTGTTGACACAGAAGAATCCAAAAAAATTCTATACGAATCTCATAGTGGCATGTGTGGAGGCCACTTCGGTGGCCATGCCACCACTCACAAAATACACCGGATGGGCTATTTCTGGCCCACTCTAGAACACGACGCAGTAGAGTTTGTACGTAGGTGTCATAAATGCCAAGAATTCTCCCATGAGATTCACATGCCGGCACAAGCTCTACAACCAATCGCTACTCCATGGCCCTTTTCTATGTGGGGCCTAGATTTGATAGGGAAATTCTCTCCCTCATCTACGCAGACGATAATCGCATAATCACGGCCACCGAGTACTTTACCAAATGGGTAGAGGCTATGCCTCTTACCACTATACCAGGTTCCATGATCTCCAAGTTCATTTTGAACCAAATCATTTGTAGGTACGGTGTCCCGTAAATCATTATCTCTAGATAATGGTACTTCCTTTAAAAATGACAAGTTCCACGAACTATGCAGTAAATTTAAAATAAGTCACCATACGGCCTCCCTGTATTACCCTCAACTCAACGAGCAGGCTGAAGCAACAAACAAAACATTAAAGGCCATTCTTCTCAAAATGGTGAAAGAAAACAAAAGAGATTGGCATTTAAAGTTATACCCGGCCTTGTGGGCCCACCGAACCTCAATAAGAACACCAACAGGAGCAACTCATTTCTCATTGGTATTCGGAGCAGAAGAAGTTCTCCCACTTGAGGTTGAAATACCAGTCTCCGTATTTCATTACAAGGGATTCTAGATGAAGAAGCTTATAGAGAAGCATGTCTCTCCCAACTAGAAAGCCTAGATGAGGCCAGGTTAGATGTTGAATAGTGGCATAGAGTTTATACTGATCGGATGTGCTGATAGTATAACAAAAATGTCTATGAAGGAGATCTAGTTCTAAGACTAGATAGTTGGATCGATAAAAAGACCGGTGAAGGAAGGAAATTCCGGCCCAAATGGTTGGGCCCATACCGAGTCACAAAGGACTATGGAAATGGTGCATATCTCTTATGTACACTAGAAGGTGAGGAATTTAGTGAAACTATCAATTCCTTGCACCTTAAACAATTCTATGCATAAGAAACCAAACATTATTTGTATAAATATATCTACATTGCATATTCATGTAGTTAGGTTCATTTTGTCCACTTGTTTTGTAAAATTTTGTGATAAAGAACTCATTCTCAAAGCAATTCATTACAACTTCTGATGTTATTGGCATGAATACTCTAATCATACTTCTTCACTTCCATAGCATCATCAACCGTGTCATAATCATTTCATCAGATAAAGCTAGGTATAACAAAGCCTTAACGGTAACCATACCAAGATCTGCATGCTTGTTCTCATCTTTGGTTTCTTCTTAGGATAGGTGCCTTGCCTATGGTCTGTTCTAGAAGCTTCATCATGTCACATCTATCCCCTATGTATATCTCTTTGGAAATAAGAACACACTGACATTTTTCTCAAATAAGAAAGTCAAACATAGATCAAATAGAAAATTTTATTTTTACACATTTCCTTGCCCTACCAACCTTCGGTGATGAGCTTGCGTCTCTTACTAGTGACGTAGGGTTGGGAAAGTATGGGAATGCCCTTACTCACCTATACCTTTTCTAGGGTGATAAGCCCACGCTTATTACTAGTAGTATGGAGCAAGGTGTAGGGGGTCCTCTTGACAAATAAATGTTGAAGGTTATAAGAAAACAATTCCAACGAACTTTTGAAATCTTGAGTCAAAAAAAAATGAATCAGATGTCCAAAATTCCAAGAGATTTCAAAACCCTGAAACCCATATTTTTTCTACCATGTGGCCATCTATGGATCTAAGTCTAGATAAACCGCAAAGTAAGTTGCATCCCAAACTATGGAGTCACTCGAGTAGAGTAAGCTTGTAGCATCCTAATTTGGTTCCACCAAAGCTTTGTCTATCTCTCATCACTACCATTTCAACACATTTCATAACTTGTGCCCTTTCTAGCTCTCGGTGATGAGCCCTCGCATCTTACTAGTTGCGTGGAGTTAGGAGTGGGGAAATTTTATCTGCTCATCATACCAGTTTATCATCACATTTTGTCAAAACAAATATGAAGTACCAAAAAATTGCTTATAAGAAACTAGAGTTTAAAATCACATTGTGTCTACATTATCATATATCAGCATCACAAAATACAAAAAGAAAGTAAACATTTGTATCATTTGTTCTCCATTGCATACATTCTAAAAAACATATAAACATAACATTATAGTTTACATACGGAAAACAAAGTCATAAATGCCAAGAGTCTGATCCAAAAAGAATATATATATATATATATATATATATATATATAAACGATCAAGTTTCCTGTACAATGCCATCATGCGCTAAGCATGGTCAAAATGCTCAAAGAGCCCGGGAAATACAAAATACATCATACAAATAGTCTAAGAGAGCCAAGTGGCTTCTCAACCCCTATGAGATCCCTCTGAGGGTGCATGTCCACGTCTAGGGCTCCTGCTATGCCAGCGCTCTGAGTGCATGGAGGGCTCACGATCTCGAGGAGCAGCTACGGTCTCGCCATGAGAGTGACTCCTCATCAGGCACTCTGTTATCCTGTACCTTGCCAGCTCGGTATGGAGGGTAGACACCATCCTGGCCACATGCAAGATAGGGAAAAGATGTTGGTATTCCTACTAGATACCGAAGGCTCCCTGCATCCATGGATAGCTCCGCACGGGTCTTATCCATAGGTATCATCGGGGTATCAGTACATACCTAGTGAATCCGATCTCACCACTCATTAGTAGTCTCTGCAAGCAAAGGAGAAAATCCAATTAGGAATAATCAAGAGATAAAAACAAAAACAAACAAGAGTAGAGACAACAACTAAGACAAATCCTAGCTAAAGTCAAATATTAAGAGAGGGATGGTAAGTCACTCAGATCTCCAGGACTCCAAGAGGGATCCCTAGGGTTAGCACCTGCCACAGATGCCGCTGCTGACTGAGGTACTCCTCCTGTGGCTGGAGCAACATAGCGTCCCACTACGGACTCATCCTCTCCACCAAGGCCCTGAGAGAGTGGCTCCTCTGAAACCAGAGTCACCCTCTCCACACTCTGCTCTGCCCTCTCCGCCTGTAAGATATCCTAACTGTCATGCCACTCAGGATCACTATCCTCCTCTCCACCGACTCACCGACCGACCTCAGCCTCGGTCTCCTCCTTGGTCTCCCCTCTGTGAACTCCTCGGACTCATAGTCTATTTCAATGGGGTCATCACTGCTGTGGGCGGGACCAGCGGTAATCTGAAGTAAGGGTGCCTGAGGGTCACTGGCTCTCCTTCGAGCTTGTACTACCCACCTAGCTGCAATGGGGACACCAGGAGTAACATCTGTCCAACCATAGCCTCTAGGACCCCCCTGGCCTCTTGAACTGATCTATATACTGGCACCACCGGGGGAATCATACCCACATAAGGTAGGCCAAACTACTGAGGCACTAAAGCAAAAGGATGTATCTCCACCCTCCCCACCCTGTTAACAAGCTACCTTGTGGTGGAGCAAGAAATCAAAGTAAGAGCCTGCTTTCGCCCCATAAACCTGCCATGACCTGATAAGGTGTAGCCTCCATGTCATTAGTGGTAAAAGAGGTGATTGGCTGGTGAGGTGCTCTGAGCACCGACATTTCTCTCCATCTAGCTGCCTTCACAGCTCCGGGATCTACCACCTCTACACCTATACCGTAGGGGATGAAATGCTCGTAGACCAGCTCATAACCAAGGTCGATGTCTCAATGATCGCCCTCGTAAATGGACCACCCTATACCAATCATGGTAGGTAGTCCCAAGTATGTCCGCTCCCCAGGCATAGATCTAGCCATGTCCCTCAATTTTTGCAATGATGGGGGACCAGAAATATAATAAAGTGTCTCCTCCCTTTTCCCCGATCAATCTCGAGGCAAGGATCCCCATGATGGCCTAGTGAATCAAGGGGATAGGTAGGCTAGGAATAGATCAGACCCTCACCCCCTTCTTCAAACCAGTGGAGATAACTGCATCTCCCATATATGAGGCCCACTGTACTGTCTGAGCCCATGACCCTGCTGTCTCAAGAGTGAGCCATCTCCCGATGATCGGGACCCCCAGTATATGGTAAACATCCTCTAAAGTAATGGTCCACTCACCTCGGACCCCTGGTAATCGGAAAGTGTTCCGATCTGCATCCCAATATGAAAATAAGTCACAGAGTATGTGACTAGATGGTGCAACATGCGGAACCCGTGATATGCGCAGTATACCGGCCCTCTGAAGAGTGTCTTGCTCATCCTGAGAAAGGGCATCTAATACTCTTAGGAAGCCAATCACACACTCTCTCTCTCTTGGCTCCATCGAATATACTCCTCCCTCGCCTGCATACACCCAAAAACACACAAAACAGAGTAAGTTAGTATCCAAATGACATTAGAAAAATCATGAAAGCAGGTAAAGATGCTAAAAATGCAAAAATGAATTCAAATAAGTGTTATTTAGGCATTCTGTGAAGGACCGCCACCATGAGTAGGGCGGTGGTTCGATAATCACCACCTTAAAGGTGGCGGTCTTGTAACCACCACCCTGATCACGGTGGCGGTCATGTAACCACCACCTCGCCTAGGGCGGCGGTCGTGTCCCAAATTTCCATATGGGTCACATGCCCTAAATGATGCCTAAAAGCACAAATAGAGCCCGTTTTGACTCAAGAAGAGCCTACCCAGTAGGAGCCCCCCTAGATAAACCTATTAAAATTGACATTTTCGAAAATAACCCCCCCATGAAAAAGATTTCAACATTTTAATCTTTTGGGGACAAAAATGGTAAATCAAGAAAAACTAACCTGTGATCTCATGGGTCGGTGTTCCACTCGTGGAGGCATGATCACGATCTCGTCCCAAATGTTTTGACTATACTCTCGTGAGAAACCTGTCACCATGGGTCCTAGAGCTCAAAATCAACCAAATCAACACACGCAAATGAATAGGAAAATGGGCCCACTTTTACATATATAGCACCCTGACTTGTTTTAAATCCCCTTTTCGTAGGTTTGGAACATCGACAGAGGTAAATTCACATCCCCGCACAAATGGTACGTCTTCATTTCATAATGTTTTAGTATTTATTATTCGATCTCTTTTTTTCTATCTGCACTTGAGTCCTCTTTTCATTTTGGAGGTGGCGAACGGATGGTGTCATTTCGACACACTGACGTGTCAGTATAACTTCTAACTTCCCATTTCTACGGACCACCATACTCGGATCCACCATTTTTATGCCTGTTCATGGCTAAAGCAATTTTCTGAAGGGGCAATATGTATGTACCCAAAATTGAAGGGTAATGTACTGTTGGAACAACATAACACGTGCCCCAATGATGATACAGGTCTCCTTGCAAGGTGTTTGGGATTGAAAAGATCTCCAAGTATGTGTTAACATCCCACATGTCCCACTTAGCTTTTGTGTGCTTTGTTGTTCTCTTTTACCCTCTTTTTCTTTGCGTTTTGTACTTTAGTTATGAAATTGCCACCCTTCCTAGGTGGCGGTCCTGTAACCACCACCCCGCTCGGGCGGAAGTCCTTCACGCATTTTCCGAATGTTCTTTTAACACGACTCACGTAAATTTCAACATTTACTAGCTTTTTTCACCGCCTTTGCTTGTATTTATGATTTTGGTTCCCTGGAATAGTGTTTTGGCATTGTTTATGGTTTAAGAGATCAATTTGGTTTTTACCTTGGGTAAATGGGATTCTATAAATAGTGGCTTGTGCTCAAGAAAATGGCCCCTCAAATTTGCCTCTGAATTTCTCATTTCAATAGTTTAGCCTTTCAATTTTTGCTTAGGATTCATAGTTTCATTTGTTGTGTGCATGGTTAGTATTGTTTAGCTATCAGAAAGCCACATATCCTCCTTGTGCAAATGCTATTATTATTTCATCCAATCAATTAGAGTAGGATAGTTTTCTTTTCAAAAGGAAGCCATTAAAAGTTACAGGTTTTGTTCCTCAAACAGGATAGTTTTAGGTTCTGGACGTTTTATGTTGCATGACTTGTAATAAATCCCATTAGGAATTACATAAGCCAAGCTCTGTACTCTTGCGCTATCCCTCTCCTACTCACATTGTATTCAGTCTGTATCCTAAGCTGCCATTACTCCAATATCTATTTCTATTGATGCTAGCATCACACACTTTTCTGGGTCCATGTGAGCATGAAGGAACGAGGAGATCACACTGAGGGGACAAGGTCACACACCATCAGATTTGCCACTGTTTTGCAGAATCCAGGTTCTAGCTTTCAAAGTTCTAGTTAAAAGCATATCAAATAGAGTAGCCAATCATTTCATTTCAATTAATTTTACTTTTGATATTGCCAGGGAAGCTGTGGGGATTGATAGTTTTTGAGAAACTATGATTCACTCCTCACTTCTGAGGTAGGATCAAGAGTCTTTCAAATAGAGTAGATCAGTTATCAGGTTATTTAGAATAGATCTACAAATTGCACAGACAAGTAGCTATACTCGGTTGCTTTGTTTGTTTTAATTGCGTTATTAGTTTAGTTGTCAATTTTAGATATATTAGATAAGTGCTCTTTAAAATCTATTTAGTAGTTTATCAATAAGTATCAGACTTAGAAATATACATAGATATATCTTGCATATTTAGTTTATTCTGTCATTAGTTAGCTTTATATCATTTTCTTTTGTATGACAATCACGGGACCTAGAGATCCCAGAGAATACGTATTCAAGCCAATCGTGCCTCAACCCAATCTTATTATGGCAATAACTGATATAGATCAGAACCTTAGAATCCAAGTCTTCCGAATAACAAAAACTTACAATAGATGAGCTCATAGTTAAATGGGTTAAATATAGAAGACGACCAAGTGCACACATTTTGGTCAAATCAGCCAAACTACAGATTACCCTAGATAAATACCCGCATGACTGTAGAAGGGCTTGAAAGAGAGAAAATGTTTGGTTGTGACCCTTTGGTCCCAGAGCTAGACGCAGAAGACACCCTCTCGACATAGATGCTGGCTTATGCACATTAGTATTCAGATCTACTCCACTTCCACCTATCATCATCACACAATTATCCTTGTTAGACATAGCAGCTAACAAAGCTAAAGATTTCTAGACTAGACCAGAGAATCAACCATAGAATCTGCTATATATCCATCATCCATCATATGACCCTATCTGGAGACATACACGAAACCATCCCAGGTCATTTTCCACGTATCCCACAACCTATAGATCGGATCACGCCAGAGCTCGATATTGATTGGAGCCTTCGAGCAGTCATCCTTGCCGACCAATCTATCATGCTAGTTCAGGTTAGGAGGGCCTTCTTTGCCTTAGATTCACAGATTCCACTGGTGCGCGTCAAAGACATAAGATTGCTTGACTAGTTTTCCTATACCCCGCATATGTTCCATCCCCACCAGCTGTCTCGGCATGACCTCGGGAGGTCGGGTACAAGGAAGAGTTATTTGTAGATTTCCATACTCACTTGTCACTTTTCCATCGACATGAGTGTCCTTCATGTTCAAAATTTACACAATGATATAAAGTGGAAGGAATGCAACCCGTGACACGAATCTAGGGTTTGCCAAGCAACATGTTAGATTGAATTCCCCCTTTAAGACATAGAATAACTCTAAAATAGTGCGGGGCCGACACGAATTTGGAGAATGATGAAAGTGCCTAATGTAGAGGTGATAGCGTAATTGAATGAACACAACATGACAGGATGTTTATGCATGTAATTGTCGAGTATGCACATTTGAGAAAATGCATGGGATGAAATGATGTTAATGCTAGCACCCCCATCAATCATTACACGTCGTACACGTATATCATTGATGTGGATAGAGATGAAGAGGGTTGGGTCTGGGTCATCTATTTGGTGTGGTGCAATCTCTTCCTCTGAGAAGCTAAGGGAGGCTACTTGGTGAGTAGGGTGAGGTGTGGATAAAGGTGGCAATTTGGTGAGAGAGGCTACATGATGGGGTGTGATAATGGAGGCTACAGGTGTAGGGTCATTGGGTAAAACCTCAATAGATTGAAGAACCTCCATGAGAGCTTAACGATGGGATTCGAGGTTTGGATGAGGTCATATAGGGACATTTTGAGGGGAGATTGGTGTAATTATTTGAGCATGGTGTGATGTGTGACCCCATTAGAAATAGGGTATGTGGGTCTGTGGATAGTAATCTTAGGTGTGGGTGCAGATGGTATGTTGGGTATAGGATTGGTTGGTGGGTCAGTTGCCTTTTCCTTACCTTTATCCTTCTGAGCATGGGTAGTAACGTGGATCATGTTGATCTGAGTGGAGGTAGCAAATGGGGAAGGTGTAGGGTGAGTGGTATAATGACATGATGGACAAAAACCTACCGGGGAGAAAATCCTTGTGAAGTGAGCTGGGTGCAATGACATTTAGGTAATGGTGTGGCAAGTTCTTTGATGTGAACCATGTTAATTTTGAATCTTGGGGTGGCTCTAAGAGCGTGGGGTGGAGGTCATGGTTGTTGAGTAGGAAGTGAGGAAAGGACTGTGGGAATGGGTTTCGTTGAAGTAGGGTCCTCATCGAGAAGGTCGTCATCGTCAAAGTTGGCTTTAGGAGGACATAACTGGATAAGGATAGTTTTCAAATCCTTGTATTTCTCCACATCGTGCCCTAACACATGATGGTAGGTAAAAATTTTAGTGTCATCAAACCCTTCTGGCTTGGGTTTGAGGGGGTAATAAGATCTAAGCGGTGGTAATGTGATGAAAGAAGTCTCAAGGAGGTTGGTTAATATTTTAGCATAGGACCCCGCTAGTGGATCGCAATGGGAAGTGAAAGTGGGTTTGGGTGTAGGTGTGGCTGATTGTTGAGGAACGATCCTTATAGGGGGAGTGGGTTGAGCCATGGTTTTGGGTGTTGGAGTGGTCTTGGGTGTTGGTCATGTTTTTTGGGTAGGGGTATGGTAGATGAATGGGTAGGAGGGTGTATGGTTGCTTTGACTACCTTATTGGAGGGTAGCAGATTTTTGTTTTTGGGTTGCACCTTCTTGGGTAAAGGTGATATGGGTGTACAAGATCTAGAGGGAAAAGTAGATGGGGGAAGAGGGCGAGTTACCCATGGGGATAACAGAGGTGCTGTGAAGGTAGATGATGTGGGTCGAGTAGGGGGTGTGAGAGACAGAGATTGAAGTGTAGTGGGTAATGAAGAAGTTGTTGAGGGTATTAGAGGTATGGGTGGTAAAGATGCTGCAGGTGCGGGTGTAAGCCATGTCGGGCACCTAGGTATGTTAGAGGTTTGTGAGGAAGGAGTGGGCTGTTGTGCTTTTGGTTTACCAGTGGGTGGAAGTTTCTTAACCATACTGGGAGGTTGGGGTCCTAAGACGGACGGAAAGGGTGAAGGTGATGCAGTGCGATTGGTGTCACTAGGGTATTAGTTATATGGGTTTGTTTCTTCTATTTGGGTGCTTGGAGTAGGTTGGGTGTTGAATTTGGAGGATGTGGCTAAATCTAGTTTGATAGGTGGATGAGTAAGGCTGGTGGTTGGGGTGACCCCTAAGGTAGTAATAGGTTTAGTTGAGGAAGATCTTTGTAGGTGTGGGCTTGGATTTAGATGTATGTTGGGTAATGGGTAAGGGTGTGTGTTGAGCTATGATGGGTATCATGGGAGAAGTTTTGGGAAGGGTGATTGTATTCGGTTCGATTGGTCAAAATATTTTTGGGTAGATAGTGGAAGTATTAGCAAGTGACATCTGCATCTATGTTGAGACTAGAAGTAGAAGATGCCCCCACAATAAGGCTCTATCCACATAATCTAGGTGATCGGCCAAGCATGAGAATGACATGTCTATAGGTGGCATTGATGAGGACCTAATAGTAATTCCTATAAAATGTGTCTTAGAGATGGGGAATTTTCTAGCTTCGGCTTCCATGGGTAAGAGAGCCGAAAGTAGGTCTACAGGATCTTGGGTAGCTGATGGAGAATGCTCACCTAGAGGAAAAGGTATCTCTACTGGATCCGTGATAGGTGGAGGAGAAAATGGATGTTCCTTTGTAGGTGGAGGAGATGATGGGTGCTCCTCTATGGGTGGAGGAGATAAACAAGCATCCTCCATGGACTGAAGAAGTATTGTGAATGACGGTTCCCTAGGTGGAGAAGCCAAAGGTGAAATGGTCTTGATATTAGCGGAAGGCTCCTCCATAGGTGAGGAAGGAGGTGAAAGGTGTTCCTCTGTGGGTGGAGGAATAGGTGAGGTGGGTTACGATCTTTGAAGGAGGACTTTAGGCTAGAATGTCCTCTATGAAAGGAATATGAGGTATTTTAGAAGCAACGAGTGCATCGCTAAAAATAGCGTGAACCTTGTGGGTATGAGTATCATGAGTTGAGGTCTCACTTTGGTTTGATCGAGACGAAGGGGCATGATTGGGAAAGGATTTCTTGAAGATATGTAGGTTTTGATTGGTAGGTGCGTTAGGATTATCCATGGTTAACTCGCCTTTCTTGAGCATTTCTTGGACAATGTTTTTGAAAGTGATGTAATTACCATCACTATGACCCTTTACTTGATGATAGTTACAGAAGTCGTGTTCTTTATACCATGTGGGCATGGGGTGAGCATGGTCAAAACTAGTGTGTGGTTTTATAGGTGGAAGGGTGATGGCCCTGGGTTTGATGAGATTTTCTAAGACAAGAGTAAGGCTCCCTAATTGGGGTGTATTTTTGTTGTTCTTGTCTGAATTGAAAAGTCTGGATGGGTGAGAGATTAGATGAGGGGGTAGCCTGATTTGATGGATGAGATGGACCAGATTTTAGTACCACTGCATTAGCAGTGCCTCTTATATTTTGAATAATTGCTCGTGGTTTGGAATAAGAAGAGATATCATTTGAATTGAATGTTGAATTCTTATTGCGTAATTGGATTTTCTTCTCTGTGATGGCCTGAATCTCTAACTTTTATGCCATGGTGAATGCTTTGTAGAATGTTCAAAAATTCGAGACCTACAGGGTCGGTGAGATATGTCTAGCACAACCCTGTGTAAAGAGCTTGATGAGTTCTATTTGTGGCAGTTGGAATGTGAGTTGATTGATCAGGCTATGCCAGCGAGAGACAAAATCTATGATAGATTTGTCATCATACTAATGCATGGAGTATAGGTCAGTCATGGTAACCTTCTTAACAATGTTAATGGAGAAATGATCTAAGAAGGCTTGGGCTACCTGATTAATTGAAAATATAGAGTGTCTAGGTAACCCACTATACCAATCTAATGTAGGTCTAGTTAGAGACATGGTAAAGTTCCTTAAGATCAAAGTGTCAACACGCGTGATTAGGTAGCACCCATGTTTGAATGACCGCAAATGCTATTGTGGGTCTTCCTTGCTATTGAAACTATTGAATTTAGGCATTTCCCAATGCGTGGGGTATGGGCGGATAGGAAAGGATGGGTGGATAGGCTCATTGTAAATTTTATCGTAGGTGAGAGTATTACGGGATCTAGAAACCGATGCTTCTAATGTCTGCATCTTTCCCATCATTAATTTTATTAGGTCGTTGGTAGGTTGCGATGGTTAGGTGCCTCTTGTAGCGTAAGAGGGTTGGTGTTAGGCATGTGACAAGGGTTGCATTTTGGTATATGGTGCTACCATGTAGGTTGATTGAGAAGAAGGTAGTGAAATAGGGGGTATGTACCCAAAGTGAATAACAGATGAAATAGGAGGCTATTGATAGTACATATATGGAGGTGGAAGGGTCATGGTGACCCTAGTGGCAATGGGGGCTAATGATTGGGGAATAGAAAGGACCATGTTTTGAAAGGGGGTGGGGGTCACCAACACGGGAAGTGGTTGTGTAGATATGGGTATATGTGAGACAATAGTGGTGGATGAGGTTGTATTTTGAGTGGTTGTCAAAGGTATGGTGGTTGTGGTAGGTGTAACAGGTGTAGCAGACGCTACAGTCATAACAAGTATAAGAACTAGCTGCGAAACAAGCGGGGTAAGGTAGATGTCGAAATGCAGAGCCAGATGGGGTTGATGCAAGAGTGGGAGAGAGAGTTGGGGGGATAGATACGGGCATGCCGTATATCAACTGACCTGAGGCATCTCAAGTGGACAAGTGGGAAAGGTAAAACTGCAAGGTGGCAGGGTTTTGGTTAAGGAGTCATGCGAACTCCTCATCTCCGGTAGCAATAGTGATAGGTTGGATAGGATCCATGGTGGGTGATAAAATGGAAGGTGGTGAAGGGATAGGTGGGAGCGGTTGACAATTGGCATGGAATACAAGGGTGCTAGCTTGTCGACATGTCGTAGCATGTGAAAAGGTGCGATCGTGTTAGGCTTCCTTTTCGTAAATGACACATAAATACAATGGGAATAGGAAGAATAGGTGGTAATAAATGGATTAGGTACTAAATGTTAGTTGGAAAGTGGCATAAGATAAGCGTGCCGATCGGTGAAGACAGACGCAGTTACGAGTAACCACTATCGGTCCTTTGTTGGAAATGGACAGTTGGTCAAAAACAAGGTATAAGGCCAAATTTGACTGGTATCCCGAATACTGATGAGATTTAAAAGGTCAATGGGAATGATAGTAATGACATGGACTCTAAATAGTTGAAGAAGGTGAATAAATGTACTTTTGGGTAGGTTAACCAAAAGGACCTGGAACCGATGTTAGTTGGGTATAACCGATAATGGTCGAGGGTAACCGATGATAGTCTTTGTGAAATTGAAATAGAGATGAAATAAAAGTGGTAGTGAATTAAAATCTGACGTGGAATCAAACCCAAAATTCTTAGAATGATGAGAATGTGGTCTAGGCACACTCAGATGAAGCTGGAATACACCAACTATGACGAGGAGTGTGTAAGGAGAAAAAGGAAAAATGAAGAGCGTGACCTCTCACCTCAAAATGCAAGCCAAGCAGAAACACTAAGAAAAACATGATCATAAGAGTGACTTTTTGATTATGTTTGTTTAGCTTATGCTATTTAAGGACTGACACATGAACTGTAAAATATAGTTTTTGGTGAGGATGGATTCCTACAAAGAAGAAGATCTAAAAGGTGAGGTTTTGGGTATGTTATGGCGGGGCGGGATATGCTTTGAATATGTAATTGTTTTGAATTTGTGTAATTTGGCAAGACTCAGAGAGAGAGAGGGAGAGAGAGAGAGAGAGAGAGAGAGAGAGAGAGAGAGAGAGAGATGTGCTTTCTACGATTCATTTGTCAACCATCAGCTGGGCATTACTTCTAGCGTATAGGTTACCCTTAATTAATTTGAGCTAATGCAACAAATCAGAATGAAATGTAATAATTTTTAAGCCCAAATCGAAATATGAAGTTTGATGACACAAATGGATGAATAGGAAGAGGGATGCTCTTTCACTAAAATGTAGAAAATAAGAAGAAATGATTCTTTTTAAGTACACCAAAAGAAAGGTTTCTTTTAGAGAAAATAGAAAGAAAAAGAGGGTTACCAAGGAAGAAAATTAATGTGTATGCTTTTAGAAGGGAAACAAACACACAACTTTTCCTAGGAATGAATAAAATGCAAGGAACCCCAAATGGGTCCCACCGGGTGTGCCAAAATGTTTCACCTGATTCTTAGATGTTTCTTTGAATATTGACGAAATAGATAGGGTAATGGGCATAGGAGGAATACCTGTTGAAATGATGGTTGATAGGTTGTTGTGCGCATATGACTTCTGAACCCACAGTTGATCATGAGAGCTTCCTTTTGGCTGGGAGGAACTACTTGAAATGGAACACAAGACCACCAAATAAAAGTTAAACAATATGTGCAGTGAACTGCCTAGTGTGTGCTAGATCTCGGGAAGTGTGATACTTCCTAGACAGCTGTCAGTCCATTGTTTAAAACAATTTAATGCTGGTAATGAAGTAAATCCTATTGTAATTAAAATGATTTAGGTATCTCATTTAAAACACAATAAGAAAGATCTAATCTAATAGGCTAGGTTAAAATAAGATCCGAAGGTCAAGTAACTAGTTTTGGGTCTCTACAGGTCTGACAGAGGTCTTAGGCAGGTCATAGGTGATTAAGGGTGATGCGAGGATAGGTGGGTAGGTCACTGTTCTGGGTTATATTGGTAAATACAGAGACCAATGCCGGTTAAGGGTGACCGACACTAGTTAGGGAGAACCAGTGCCATTATTGTGGAAAATTGGGAATGCCACATAATGAGCTTTGGATCTCCCTTATGATTGCACAAAGGACTAGGTTGGTCGAAATGAGGTATTAAGTTGTTTGGATGGGATTTGGTGAGGTTTTAATGGGGATATGGAGGGGTGAGTATTAAAAGAGGTCAATGGGTGGCTAGGAGAACAAAAGATGAAGATACAATAATTAAATGAATGAACTAGAGGAGTAAACTATTCTACTTACTTGAAATCTGGTTTCGGGCACCTGTGAGTGATGAATGAAGGTGTTGGTAAGAGGTTTAATGCTGTTAATTAACCTATGGATTATCTTGGAAGCTTCTTGTAAGTATGCAAGAATGTGGTTAGAGGGAATGTAGGCATTGATTTTTAGGGTTTGGGTAAGACTTAGTTATTACAAATTCCTAAGAATCGGTCTTAGGAGTGAGGTAGCTTGATGAGGTGTTTAGGTGAGGTGTATGTGTGGGAATGATCTAAATTAAGATATTCAAATAATAAATATGGTGAGGATAATGAATTAATTTAATTAAATTAATTAAATTAATATTAGTGGGGTGAAGGGGGCCATGGCTAGGTGGATGTGTTCAAGGTGTTTATTTGTCGAGGGACCAAAGGGGAGTGTGACCTAATTTTGGTGTCTACATTTTTCCCCTTTTTCTTGTGTAGCTTGTATTGGTAAGCGATGCTGACAAAAATAAGATGTGGTTTCCGCATGTGTGGTTGAAGGTGATCCCCCTCAAACTAAGAATTGATGAGGTAGAAGGCATAATCGATGATTGGTTTGATAAAAGGTAAATGTGATGAAAAGGAAGGTGGGTGACAGGGAAAAAGGAGCCAGGTCTACTTAGGTAATCTAGGTAATGGGTCAGGGTCAAAGGTAGTAACAGTCAAACACACGCACATGTATAAACTACAGCACACTATGGGGTTGAATTGAAGGCAAACTCTACATCGTCTAAGGTTGATAGGTTTATCCAAACAAGGTTGAGGTGATTCGGTATCTAAGGTATAGAATATGGTTAGGAAACACAACGTAGGTTAGGTGTAGGAACATTTAGGTATGTTCTGGTACACCAAGGTTAAGGTCAAGATAGACGGTCACGAACAAAGTCAAGGTAAGGTCATTAGATCAACAACAAAAGTTTTAGTGCCACAAGGTATAGCAACCACATGAGGTCAAAGGTCACTAGCGATGGTCTAGGTCCAAAAATATAGGTTATGGCACGGCATGGGTAAGGCTGAGGTATGGGTAAAATAATGAGTCCCCAAAGGAGGACGAGGGTAGGTGGTAAATGATGAGGTATGGAGGGTGAGGTAAATGGTCAGGGTAAATGTTGGGGTAGGTAATTTTTTTTGAATGTTTGTGTAAGAGAGGGTGACTGATGCCGGTCAGGGGTAACCGATGCTAGTATAGTGCAACCGACTATGGTAAGGTAGGGCACGTGACCGATGCTAGTGAAGGTAAAACCGGCGTCGGTTAGGTCAGGTTTGTTATAAAAACAAAAATCTATGCTTTTTGTTATTCATTTTTCATTTAGCGAATTGAGAAAATGAAAAAGGAGAGAGAAAAAAAGGAAAAGTGTCCGGACAGAACGGAGTGGTGAGTTGGTGATCTGAGCAGTGGGTGATTGGTTGTTGAGAGGCAGGTCCACATGATTGGTGGGCATGATTCGATTGGTTAGAGATGCAGTAGAGATTTTGTGATGGTAGAGGCCGGAGAGGGATCAGGTGGGCCATTGGTGCAGTGGCTAGACGTGCCACCATGATAATGACAACATGATGAGGTAAGTGTCCAACTCTTGTTGTATTTTGTTAGATAGATTAGGTGATTTGCAAATAGGGTTTTTTTTTTTTTGTGGGTGGGGGAAAAATAAAATTGGGAAGATGGGAGGGTAAATTAGGTTGAATAGGAGGGGGGAGAGAGATAAGTGGGAGAAGAGGGGAAGGAATGAGGTGTAGGGGGAGGTGTAGGTGATTTTAGGTGGGAGAAGTGTTAGGGTAGGAAGTTTTTGAGAAGGGAGGGTTTGGGGGTTACGAGGTTTTACCATGAAAGTGACTAGCGTCGGTCAAAGTTGAACCGTCATCGGTATTATTGAATCGGTATTAGTCACAAAATAGGTGACCGATGTTGGTTTAGGGGTGACTGGGGTCGGTTAGAGAGAACGGCACCGGTCGGGTTTTGGAGAGTAAGGGGCCAAAAGTGCCACAGGTTGGGTGGTTGAGATGGGTAGAGGTAAAATAGGGTGCAGAAAAATGATAGTGGGTGAGTATGGGTATGAGAAATGTAGATTAATTTTTGTTTGTATTGGATGCAGAAGAGAGATCAGTTATGCATGCAGGATAGGGATCCACCCTTGCTCATGAAAATTCATGGTGTAATGACCCATGAGGAGTTGTAGCATGTAGAGGCGGTGGGCTTGAGTGGGGTATGATGCTATCGACATGCGGTCTGACAGCCTAGTCTGATGGTCGCACTCATCGATAGATGGGATTCTGTGACCAAAACGTTCCACCTGCCGATGGGTGAGATCACTGTCACCCTAGAGGACATGTTTAGGATTCTACGGCTACCCAAAGTAACCATGCACAAGCCAACAATGATCACCAACAAAAATTCCATCCACCTCATGGCTAAAAACTCAACTGTAGAGGTGATAAGAGAGCTGGAAATAGTGATAACAAACATGAAAATGATGGGACAATAGTTACCATTCTTCAAAAATTTAATCCCAATGTGAAGGAACAACAAACTAGTTGAGAAGAATGTCTTCATCATGACTGAAAATTCACTCCCAACTCTAGCCAACTTTCCATCTAAGTGAATGCAAACCATGCAATGAGAGAAAACCAATATGTAACACAACTTGCTCTTGCTCATGCCAAATGTACCATCAAAGTATTGAATAACAAAATCCATAGGGGCTGTCCTAACAAGTTATTTAATATGAAAATCATCATTATTACTCAAAAATATACCTTTCTCATTGGTTCCCAAATCTACCAATGTTAGGACATGCTTACTAACACTTTTGTTTCCCATTTTCAAATCTGAAACCTCATTTGAACCCATGAAATCAATGTAAAAGTAAAAAAATCAGATTTGATTTCTTTTGAAAGATGATTGGTTCCCATACCTTTGAGTGCCCATGTGAATTATCTTATCCCAAGGAGTCTTCTTGTTCCATTTTGCATTCCATAATCCTCATTTTATCTCTGTCACTTGCATGTATCTCATTAGAAATACAAATATGAAATGAAAAATTATACAACCATAATCTATCCTCTTCATACCTTGGAGTGATATCATGTGGTCTTTCTATCATACCTCCATAGGGAAGAGTGTTAATCACTCTTTCTCCTTTTCCATTATGTTCCTTGTGCACCCAAGTGTTAGGAGCAAAAATACCAATCAAAGTGTGACTAATATGCCTCATATATATCCCTCTAACGTGCTCATAAACATACCCATAAAATCTCACCATATGAGGAGAAATAAAATAAGAAAGATCGTACCTTGGGCTGCTCTAAACATCTATAAAACTCAGACTTTAAGAGTTTAGGAAAATTATCTTTTCTCCACCATTTTCTTCATCCAAAGCCCTTTTAACCATGAGACTCATACTCCTTCTTGTTCTTTCAATGGATCATGGTGAAGGTGAATGATTTCTCTCAAATATGATTTGTCTCCCATAAGTTCTTTAGCCATCATTTCTTCTCCATCATGCACATGCTTGACACTAATGCCCTCTTCATGCTCATCATCCAAATCTGATTTCTTCTTGCACCCATTCAAACCCATGCAATCATTAGATGCCAAAAATGTATCATAAAAAACAAAAGAGCTCATACCTTGGATGCATGTCTTTACTTTGCTTGAACATTGATTTACAACTCTTCTTGCTAAGGAGTGAGCAATGCATGACTTCTCTTGTCGCAATCCTTACACAAGTATGGATAAAAAAGATTATGGAGGTTCCTCATACTCATGGAACATTAGGGATATTATGATTTGCATGGCATCTACTATTTCATATGAATGATCCTCATGTAGAACATCAAAGAAGACCACAAACATGTGTGAAATGGGATCATTATAATCAAGATCTAACATTGGAATGCAAGACCTTACCTTAGCCATGTTCTTCAAGATCTTAACCCTCTTATCAAAGTGAGGGTTTGTGATGTCCCAAAGATTTTGAAAGCTTCCAATCATGAGCTCATATACCTCCTCCATAGTAGTATCATCATATGGCAAGTTTGGGGCTACTATCCTTGTGATCTCTCTGATGTAAGTGATGACCAAGAGCCTTATATCCACCTCATCATGCCTCAATAGATCAGATCTATCCAAATGAGTCACCAAGGGGTCCATTGTTGCAAACATAGAGCCATAATCTAATTGCTTTACCAAATATAAAAACTTTTCAATTCTTCAAGAGTGTTGAGCAACACACCCTTCTCATGAGGAGAAAATTCAAGCCATCTTCCAAGCCTATAGAGCTTGGCCTTCACAATTCCATCGCTTGCTAACCCCATGATCCAAAAAATCTGCAATCAACACCCACAAGAATAGAAGGAAATTGTTTTGATTTACCTCAAACAAATAGCAATAAGTCTAAATAATTTTTCCCAATCTATATATGTAAAACATTTTTTTCTAGATCTAAAAATGAGAGGATTATTATAAATAGTAAGTTCATCACCATCCCTAGATGAATTTAGAAAAAATGCATAACTTACTCAAAACACCCAGAATTGCTTGAAAATTTGTGAGACGATAGAAAATATTATGGAACAACTTTTCCAAAAGGAATTTTTGAAAATAATTGAAATCTGATTTTTAAAACCCAAAATACTACAGAAAAATATAGCAACTTCAAAAATCCATATCTTTGGCTAGAGAAGTCCAAAAGAGCTGAAACTTTGGATCTTGGGCCAAAAAAATGAGGAACAATATCCCAAAATCATTTTTTCATAGCCAACACAAAACCCTAATTTTTTTCCTAAAAATAGGTCGCCCAACACATTTAGGGCATCAAATCAGCTCCAAAAATTATGAAATTCATTTCTCCTTATTCCTCCTAATTTTTGCCAACACAATCCCCACATGAGTAGAGGAAAGAAGCTCTAATACCATTTTAATATCAACTTTTGGGATATTAATTAAAATCTAAAAATTACTACTTGCAATATTAAACTTAGAAGAGAAACCCTTCGAGGCTCACCTCAACTAACCCAAAGTGTAAACTTCAATACAATCCAAATGGGACTGAAGTGAGCCAAGGTGACGGGTTTAGATGAGATAACTAGTTGTAGATGACACTTCATGAACCATAATAAATTGCAGCTATAGAAAATTAATTGAAAACACTGAAAAACCAATTGAACTTAAAAATTCAATAGCTTAATCAATACTCAATGTTTTTCAATAAAACAAAGTGCATTTAAAAGCATAAATTATGGCCTTTCCAACCAGCTATTAAACTGAATTTTCTGAGCACTGGAAACCCTTCAAATGTGACCCAAAATTAGAAACCTAGTCGCCTAGGGTTAGGAAAGATATAATAAATATTTGCAACACTTTCTCTTGCTTCTAAAACCCCAAAATGTCCACACACAGATATGAAATATTAGATTTATCAAAAAAACTCATAAAATTATTAAAATGCCCCACATATGTTGCCAAAATCACTCCAAACAAGTCGCTTCACTATAAATAAATTCCAGAAGCACATACAAGCTCAAAATTAGTCAAATCATGGGCATTATACTTAGCAAAACATGCTAAAATAGATCAGATTGGAGATTTACTTCAAATGTCACTAAAATATGTCTCAAACACCTCTAATGCAAGTCGATTTGGTCCACAATAACCAACAACAATAATCAGATTGCATTCACCATATAAACTTCACAAATACCCTCATAAATCAAGCTCACATACTCTAAAAAATGGTGACTTCACATAGACAATTGATTTAAGCAATAACTCATCAATTCATAGCTTGAAGGGTTTACACACTACACATAAAGGTGGTGTTGAAGAACACCTTTTATTTTAGATCATTAGTCGGTATACATCCCTCTTCAAGAATGAATATAAGTTTCCAAAAACTATCAAGAATGAATATAAGTGTACCTATCATCTCCTTTTATAGATTTTTCCTTGTGCAATCTCCAATGCTTTCTCTCCTTTTTGGCGCCATCTTCTAGAGAGGAGATATTTTAATTTTAAAATGGCCTGAAAGTCAAAATCCAATGCAAATGTTAATTCCCCAAGGTAATATTTGAAAATAAAATACATAGGAGAATTTTATATAATAATTAATGCCCAAAAGGAATTGACCTTTGACAAATAAAGTCGATTTTCCCATAAAATAATAATTAATTAATTATAAAGGAAATTGACTTGCCTTTTATTTTATTTTCTCTAAGTAAATAGATTTATTTCAAATGATATTTAATTGGCCTATAATAAATCGATTTTCCCCCTTTTATTTTGACTTGCAATAAATAAATAATATATAAATTTTTATTCATTAGCACAAATAAATTAATTATCCTTTAATCAAAGGGGAGTGGATTAAAGGCTATTCAACTTTCCTTAATTAATTATTGCTTGGAAAAGGGTACATTACAACTTATCCCTCTCAATTTGAATCCACTGAAATCCTTACCTCCTAACTTGCAGTTTTATTTCCAAAAGCCATGAATGAGCTAGTAATGGATCAACATGAACATGGCCCCCACGAAAATTTTACCATGATCCCTCAAGCCCATCATTACACTTAATTGGTGGTGCACATTCCACCCAACCTACCTTGTATCAACACCATCCCCACATCTTGTATCCCCATCTCTTCTTCATCTAACGTGTTTATTAGTGCTCTACTCAAACTAATCAAGAATCCCATTTACTTCCTTTGCCACTTGAGAAACACGCTCAAAGCTTGATACACCTCTTTACTTCCGAAATCCATACAAATTTCTTCACTTCACAACCTCATGCTTGATTCAACCCAAACTCATTAACCCTCACTCCGGCCGTCTTTCGTCACATATTCCCTAATTAACCCATCTAAGCACCCCAACCACCCCATATATACATCTCGACTCACCCTATGCAAACCCAATATAATATCCCCTTCTCTTAACACAAATCACAACCCTATTTATACCTCCACAACATCTTATCTCCCAACTGTTAACTTTATAGGTTACCCTTACTAGAAGGGCATTTTAATTTTTTTACAAATTCTTCGTCCTTATTTTCCAAAAATTTGTTGCCTTAGAAATTTTTCCTTATCAAATAAAAATTGAATTTTGGGTTTTTGGTTATGTTTAATCTTTAAAATCTCAATAAATTTTCCAAACCCTAAAGTCAAAAATTTGGATTTGAAGTTCTTAGTTTGAGAGATTCGAAGGTTTTCTTATGGAAATACTTCAAAGAATTCTTGAAGTTTGAAAGTCTAAAGTTTGAAAATTTTGGAACTTCAGAATTTTGGGATTGAATGAGGCATTTTTCAGTTTTTGAGCCAAAAGTCCAAGTACAAAATTCTAAAATTTTGAAATTTTGGAATTTCGGTTTTTGGGTTTAAGACTTCTTGTAAGATGTCAAAGGGTAAATTGGTTGCACGAAAAATCAAGAACATTAATTTTTCAACTACTTTGCGCATGTCGGCTTGGAGCATTAATGTTTTGGCCTACCTATATAAATCTTGATTTTCACCCATCATTATTACCTGAAAATTTACTCTGATGCACTGATTTTTTACGGAAACCCTAGTTTACTTACAAGACATCTTTTTAAGGTAAATTTTTTGTGTTTTGGTTTATATTCTTAGTTTAGGTTGGACATTTGGGTTCTTATTTTGTTACTTTTTCCCATTTTTATTTTGGATCTTTTCTCCATTGTTTATCTCATCATGGATTTTGCCATCGTGTCTTCCTCATTCTCAATTATTCTTGGCATGGGTAATATGGTTTGTACCTTGCAGATGTTGGTTCCCTCCACACCTAAAAAGCATTGATGATTTTTCCATTCTATGTAAGATAAAGGCTTTTGGAGTTCATTTTACAAACTATGAAACTTGGTTTCAAGATCTGTCAAATTTGGGAGTTAAAATTCAAAGGTTTTGGAATTTTGAAGATAGGAATTTTGGAAATTTCCTCTTCGGCTCTTCAGAAGTCTCTTTTTTGGGTTTTTAGGAATGCAAAAATTTGGGTTTTTGATTGTTTCTAGTTCCAGGCTTCAAAATATTTTTCCTTAGGACTTTAGGAGCTTTCGGATGTTGAAGGTGGGAGCTTTCCGGTTTCGGACATCAAGGATTTTTGGACTTTAGAGTTTTTTCCTTTTCTTAAACTTATCAATTTTAATGGCTTTCAAAATTTCAGAATTTGGGTTTTGGAGGTCTAAGAGGTGTTCTGGGTTTCTTCAAGTTTCATTCGAGCTCGAATCAATGTCTACTTCTTCCTCAAAAGGAAAAGATAAGATGAAGTATACTTATTTGGGAGTATCTCCTCCAACCTATTTATCCTCAGATGTAGAAAATATCGGAGATACCGACCTTGGACATATAGATATGGCTGAATTCTAGGAGAGAGTGAAAGATCCTAATAAGAAGCCTTTGATGCAAGCTATTTATGACACGTGGGCTTCCTATTGCCTCTACTTTTTCCACATCCATGTAATGTCCAAAATTTGTCCTAGCTGTAGCTTCACACTTTGATATATCCACCGTAAAAGAAAGAACGATGATGGTAATGTTGTAATCAGTCGACAATGTTTTTTTGAAGACTTTTTAAAACTTATCGATGTAGAAGAATATGCAATGATTTCTTTTGAATCCATGATTAAGCATTGAGAGGTAGAGAATGAGTTATGTACAAAGGTCATGATCAAGAGTTATTTAGCTAAAGCTAAAGGTACCATGACCAAAATTCCTAAGGCAATTCCCCATTTGGACTTCATCCAAGAAGTCAATGATATCATTTTCTTGTTGAGTGGTTTTTGGTCTTACTTGACAAGAGATTTTCAAGAATGGATGTTTCTTTACAAGAAAAATAAGGAATTTATCCAGTGGGGTGAACATATAAGTAGTTAGATATGTTTCCAATTAGAGAATGTATCACACTCAAAGAAATTTTTTATGAACATATATCTTGTTTATGCAGCAACTGCAATGAGGGTTTGAATCTGAAAGGTGTTAGGAGCACTTCCCAGATTTATGAGTTCTATCCTCAACACACCATGGAAGAGGGAATCAAGCATTTTTGGAGAGTAAATGATGCCTTATTTGCTGTTATTTTCTATCATTTTGATCAGGACTTATCTAATTGAAGAATTTATGATGAGGCTTTTAGAGAGGTACAAGAATGGTGGGAGTTTATTAATAATTCCCGACATTCAATTATATCAGACACTTGGATTCTCAAGTGCTCTGTATAAAATGCCAAGATGTTCAAGTGACAAGTGGGTATTATTGAAGCTGGTTCATCAATTGTTGGATTATCACAAGATTCAAAATAAGTGACACAAGGAAGGTGTTCAATTTCCTATTTCTATAGGAAGATATACATGCTCGAGCATTTACAAAGATAAAAATGTAGACAGAGAAATGTCTCAAGTCACTCTAAAGACTTTTCATCCAAGAACTAATTTTTATTATTGGGGTAAGTTCAAGTGAGACGGGGCTAGCCAACACACATGTTCCTCAATTGGAGGATATTTGGATTCATTTTCGAGATGAAATCATTATAAGAAAGAGAGTTTGAACGTTTAACTTTAAGTGAAGTAATACAATTTGGCATTGCAGATATTCTTGAAGGGTTAGAGGATGATGAAGAGGTACTTGATCCTACCTACAAAAGGGATAATATTTCCAACTAGCCTCTACCTTGGATTGATTGGTATAAGGAAGAATGTAATAATACAAAATAAAGGGGGGCCCATTTCAAAGAGAATATATGACTCACTGGAAATTTTGGGAATCACACCCAAAGCGTCGATTAACCTACATGGAAAATTCAAGCCTAGTCAATGATAGGTCACCCTAAACCTTCAAGAGATAAAAGGTTAAGACACAAGGCCATTATAAATCCATGGAAAATATCATTTGGTGTAGGAGGTTCATCATCTACAAAAGCTTCCATTTCCAAGGTTGTATCTCCTAAGTTGCAAGTTTATAAAGTGGTTAATTTAAGTAATTCTGATCGTGTCTCAGGTATTATCACTTTATCTTCCTCCTTCTCTACCATATTCACCACCTACAAACCCACTTCCTCTAGTATCATCCTCTATTTCTTCCCTTATTATATCTTCTTTTCTTCTTCTCCTTCCATGGATCAAGTATTTTCTTCTCTCCCTACACTCTCAGTGGGAGAGATGATAAGATCTCCACTTTCCACTCTAGTTCCTCAACATTTTCTTCCTATTTCTACTCCTAATTCATCTACTCTTGAGGCCATTTTGACCATTATACCCTCCATTTCCACTAGTGTCATTATAGTTTCTAGCATACAAGGTTCTACTATAATAGTGTCATAGATAACGTCTACATCATCTTATATTATACCAAAATGGCTGCATAGAAAAACTACCAAGCATAAGAAAAAGGTGCCCATTGTTGATGTAATTGATTTAAGTGTTTTGGATCTCGAACCCCAGGAGACCGTCAAGTGGCCAAGAGTCATCTCCAATATGTTAGTAGACCAATCAGGGGAAAGATTCATAGAAATAACTACCCCCACCAAAGGAAATACAAAAGAAACCATCACAATAATAGATAACAAAATATCTAAATTTTCATTAGGAAAAGCCACTCACAAAGGAGCTAAAAAAATGTACAAGTAGATCTTGGTAAAGTTTTGGAAAACTATGATAAGGAAAAGGTGAGAAAAGATGAGTTGAAAGGAAAAGTTAAACAACTCGCTACCCTATTTACAAAAGTCACACACACAAGACAAGCCACAACCAATCTTACCATTTCCTTAAGCTTCAATGATATGTCCTACCACATAGTGGAGAAAATAGGTTAGAAAGGAATATCAGTTAGTGGATGGATGGAATGTATGCTTCAGGAAGCTAATTTATTGATCAAAATGGCTATAAAATTATACAATGATTTATATCTTGATAGAACTTCCATCACAAAGTTGGATGAAATCCTCTTTGAGGATAATAATAATTGATGATGCCTCAAAATTATTTGAGTTTCAAAAATCCATGGAGTTCATAACACAGGTGTTGCAGGATCTAATAAAGAAATAAGATGAGAAATGGGTTGAAGTAATGGATGGATTGAATGACATTTTAGAGGAATTTGATAATATCCACTATAAGTTCATTAATGAGACTATTGATGTCCTTCCCGTTGATCAAATTGTAGTGAGTTTTAAAATTTTGGTCAATGAAGGCGATGATGTGACGAAGACCTTTAGTATTGATTCTAATTACAAATTAGTTTCATATTAAAATTTTATATGTTAGTTGAAGAAGGTTGTGAGAAAGTTGAAAATATTACCATAAAAATTTCTAGGAAATTGAGACAAGTGGATGTGGTGAACCATTATGCATGTGGACCAAAGGAAGAGGAGGTCTAGGGATTATCAAGTGTTTCATTGAATACAAGCACAAAATGGCTATGTGGGAAAAGGATGAAGAAGAACCTGAACAAAGAAAGAGTGCTGCTGGCCCAAGCTAAGTCTCGGTGGCCTATTGATGGACATTTCCCAATATCTCGAATTGGTCAAAGATGTAAGATTGACTTGGTCAAACTTGTGTAACTTATTTTGCTATTTTTGTGGGAGTCTTTTCCTAGAACATTAATGCAATCTATTTTTAGTAATTAATTAGTTAGGGGTGGAGGTTGTAATGGCTCAACCTACTTAGTCTATAAATAGTGGTATGCATTATGTTATATGGATGACTTTTAGATCTTTTGTGAATTACTCTTCAATCTTGGAAGAGTTTGAAAACAAATTTGAGCCTTTTAGTAATATTCAGAATAATATTTTCCATTGAATATCTGGTATATTGTGCTATTCATTAATTTATCTATCACTTGTGGATGTTCAATTCCTTGGATATGATAGATTAATTCACCTTTAGATCAGTTATCTTGTTTTAATCTCTGTGGGAAATGATATAAACTCTTTACATTTTAGTTGTGGAAAAATTTATTTCCTTTCTATTATTAAAGTTTGTATTTATCTAATCATTGATTGAAAAGATTACCAAAAATGTGCATGCTATATGTTGTTTTGGGATATTAATTATGTAATTAAGTGGATCTTTCTATTTAGTTTATACTTGGTGCATCACCCCTTTCAAGTTATTAGTTGTTTAAATTCCTCTCACCTTTATCCCAAGAATATAGTAGATTAGTTTATTTTCAAGTGTTATATCTTTACATGTTGATTTTAAATTCAAGTGCACCAAGTTTCAAAGGAAGTCGACCTTCTCCAGAGGTTCATCCCAAGGAAAAAGGTCCCACACCTTGGGGATGTTCCAACATTGCACGAGATCACTTAAAGATTCAACGAGTGTCATGATCCACGTGATAAAATTATTTTTCACACCCGATGGGACTAAGAGTTGGTAATTCTCTTTGTACTTGCGTGAACCAAAGTACCTAGTGAATGCATATATATGGAATTCAAGTATTAGTGTTATAACTTATGTAAAGAATTCAGACAAGAGATTATTCAAGGAAAGGAAATTATCGACATATTAAGTTATCCTTGTCCCCTTTAAGAAGAAGGAGAAGGAGCATTTCAACATCACATGTTGTAGCATCAGCCTATAGAGGTCATTTTACGGCCCCTTATGAAATGTCTCCTCCACCTAGGAACAATCAACCTCTCATTGCTATGGTAGTCCCTAAAAGGAACCCATATTTTCCTCCTTTCAATGCAAGTAGTCCTCTCTAGTTGGATCAACGTGATCCTAAACTCTGCTGTGACACTTAAAAGTTTACCCTTTTACATGGGGAAAATAATATTACTCTTGTGGAACATATTCTTTATGTGGCTTGTATTTTCACAATACATAATATTACAGAAGACAATGTTACAGCTTAGAATCCTAGATACTTCCTTTAAGGGAAAAACACTTAAGTGGTTTCATAGATTGGATCCCGGTACTATATCCACTTGGGATGAATTGGGATAAAAGATCTACAAATAGTTCAAAGAGAAGAGCGATCACTTTCCACTCATGGAATAAATCACTACTATATAGAGAGCTCCCCAAGAGTATATGAGTGATTTCAAATTCCGATTCCAAAATACTTGGAATAGGATTCCAAAACTAATAAAGCCTTCTCCCAATAATGCATTCTTGTACTATTTGAGAGCTTTAAATAGTGATGTCGCAGTTATGATCCAGTCTATGGGAAGGACTACATTTCTTGATGCTTACGATGTTACTATAAGAGTAGAGAATTATTTGATTTAGGATGGAAAGATAGCTCCAAGACCACCAACGCCACTATATTCAAAGCTTCCAAATAACCAACCTACCATTTATCCTCGTCCAACAACCTCTAAGCAACCAACTCGATCTGCACTCCACCCCTTGAAATGATCTTTTTCAAGTTGAATCATCTACAAACCTTTGGGAATGAATTTTTAGCTATAAAAAGGAAATAGTCTCACTATGCTCATCCTTATTAACCTCAAAATAAATAGTATCAACCCAATTATCAACCCTCTCAAGGTAATAACCAATCAAAAACTAGGTTTCAAATGTTAAGCCTATGAACTTTAGAAATCCTGTTATTACAAGCTCTTCTAGAACCCTTGTATTCGTGCAAAATAATCTAGTTAAAGATTATGAATGGTGCTATCCTTGTTCTCTACCTCATAATCAAAATCTTTGTCCCAATGGGGTTCTTAGCCAAGCTCTTATGGTTCAAAGTATATATGTTCCTACTGAGCCAATAGAAGAGGTGTCTACATAGGGGTAATAGATCACTCGAAGTATTAGAGGAAACAACCTTATTAAATGAGAAGGAGGATGATTTTTGTGGGTTAAATGCAGATTCTTCATTAGTGGAAACAAATACTCACTCTAAAAGAGGGAAATGGAATCCTCATCTCCCAAATTTGACCAAGCATCTACTTCTCATTCTACCGCAAGTGGCAGTTTATAAAGATGCAGAAAGAAGTTGTCTTAAACATAGACCACAAGGAAAGAAGGTTATTTAGGCATCACAATACCCAATGAGAATTTTCCAAAAGATGATTCTTGTAGTCATTTATTTACCCTTAATGCTTCTTTCTAACCCCACGTGATCGGCCTATCACCTTGTGGGCGCCGAGTTCTCAAGTGAGACACTTACACGTCCCAATCCCTCTTTTATGTGAGATTTGTGAGAAGGTTCTGCCATTAATGGAGGATTATTTGTAGAAGCAGAAGTACATTCACTTATTTAAAAAGGTAGAAGATGCAACTAATAGATATACACATCAATGCATTACATAAGATAAATAACATTGTAAGAAGTATAATATACTAGATCGAGCCAAGATAAGTCATATGCCATGAGGGTTTACACCCATAAACAAGTTATAAAAACAAACCCAAATATATATTGATTTAAAAGAGTTATGGTAGCCACATTACAGTAAAAAAGGTCATCTCAGACCACATATATTAAATGACAAAGAATTGTCTCCTTCAAACCTTCCTCATATGGGATCCTAACTATACTTTTCCCGTTTTATCTCTTGTTATAGATCCTAGTACCCATACATATGCCTATGGAATCCCTTACAACCCTTTAACACTAAGTTCTCTAAACCCTACAATTATTATAGTACTTCATTACTCTATGTATTTCTTCATGAGTGTTTTAATTATCTCTCGTCTCTCTCTTCATCTATCTATCTCCCCATATCTATGTCTCTGTCCCGAGAATTTCTTTATATAAGATCAACACCCACTGCCATGCCTTCTCTAAGAACAGATCGCATGTCAAGTGTTGATGTGGTCCTCCAAAGGTGAATGCTTTTCCCTTTGCAAATCCTCCACTCTCTGTAATGATGTCTTATGGGAATATTCCATGTGAGAAATATCCTTTTCTTAACCTCCAAGGTTCCAAGATGGCACCTTATCCACTCATCACACCTATTCGGGGCCTCACACTTTTCTTCAAGTTCCTCTAGAATGCCAAATATGGATAAGTACTTTAAACCTGTGTTTTGCCTCCCGCGTGTGCCCTGGTTTCACTTAAACCCTTCTTAAACCCCTTTGTCTTGCATAATTTCTCCTAAGTGCCCTTCTTCTCACTGGTCATGTGTGCACGTGCCTCTTGGTACTTAGTTAATATTTAGGGTTCAACATCACCTCACACTATGCATGTTCTCCATCCACGGAAACATATTTCTTCTTCAAAGAATAAAGAATAGTGGAACTGGGACAATCTGAATAAATAATGAAAGAATAAAAGGATCTACTACTGTTGTAGGAGGACCGAGAATTCCTTCTTCATGGTTGCCTCAATATTTTCCCAAGAATCTACATCACCCTGCATCTGCTAAAGTAGGTCACCTACTAGAGCACTCACTTCATCAAAACTTAATTCATTGTTCTTAGCATTCAGTGTATCTATAATGCCTTCTAGTTTCTTGCTAAGATCATCTAGCATGTCCATTCTATGAGTGACCTAGGGATATAGCTCCTTGAGCTGATTCTTAATCGAACCCCACAAGGTTTTGATTACTTCCAAATTTTTCTCAACCTCAGCTAGGATCTTATCACACTTTGCCCTATTGCCTTTGTTATTTTCTTGAAATTCCTTTAGATCCGCCTCATGCATGCATAGTAACCAATATGCTCGATACCTTGTCTTTGTCAAGCGGTGTGATTGTCATATACATTCTTAGCCATTTGTGTAGTAGTATTTACAACGGTAAGGAGCTTAGAATACCGAGTAACTATCTCCCCAATATTTAGTTTTTCTTCCTCCTTCTGGCACACCATCACCTCTTCCACCGACTCCAATGCGAGTGGCTACCTTTCCATGGTGAGGATGCGGGTCAAGTCTTCCAAGAATTGCATGGTTGACTCATATTTTTACTCACGTGGGGCCAAGTATGGGTGCTTCAAGATTATGGCGTCTGAACAAAATCTATCTTCTTATGGATATCACACATCTTTAAATTTTCATCCCTCGTTTTCACCTTAATTATGCATTGATCAATTCCATCTGTTTTCTCTCCTTATCTCTTTCATTGATCTCTTCATTTTTCTTCTCAAGCTCTTCCTCCAAGACCCTTATTTTGTCATTTCTCCTGAAGAGCCTCTCCTCAAATTATATCGATACTGTGTTGAGCGAAATGTAAAATTTCTCATCAGACAATTGTTGGGAATTCACCCGAGTGTTTACTCCCTTGACATTTGGTATCTTCATCAATGCATCTCGTTTGACCTCGAATTTGGGTTCATCAACATGGGACTCAAAATCCCAAGATAGGATTTTCCTCGTGTGTGGGTACACACCCTCTTCATTGAAAGAAGACCATGCAAGGAGTTGGTTTGAAGGCATGATACTTTGGAAACATACATGTAGTACCTTATTTAGATCATTGATGTAAGTCATTTCTTGTTCTGCACCGCTCTCTTCGCACCATTTCCACATATGCATGCTATCTTTGGGAAACTTACTACTAAGTTGGGGTCTCTGCACATGCTTCCATACTCCTTTACCACACTTTCACTTTCCTCCACCTCATTTATTACTTTTTAGCACTCGCACTCCACATCTTGATCCACTAAGTCCTTTATAATTCCTACTACCTCCCTCTCCATGAAATCCTCTATCTTTTCCTAAGTCGGGTTTGGAGTCTTTTGATCCTTCATGTGTACTTCTTCACTCCCTCCCTTGTCATGAGAACCTCCTTCGTCCTCATCATTCTCTTCATTACCCTCTTCCTCTGACTCATGTACATCATACACAAGATGGTTCTGAGCCTCACTATGCTCTTCATCATCCTCATCTCCCTTGTCGCCTCCATGCTCTCTATTTCTTTTGAGTCCGCCATTTCGTTACTCTTTACTTCTTCCTAACCGGTTATTCCAATATAGGAAACTTTTCTTTTCTTCTTCCCTAGGTGACTACTTTTTGTCGATGATTCTTATTTTGTAGGGGACTTCTCTTGCTCGGTGCCTCTTCCTTAGGTTTCTTCTCTTCTCTTCTATGTGAGACATCTTCCTTCATGCATAGGTGCTTGGTTTCGTTCTCGACTCATGTGCGCCATAGGCTACACTCTATTTGTACTTGGTTATTTTTTCTCATGGGCTCCTCTCTCTCACTTTTTCTTAGCAAAACCTTCTTTCTTAGGGTGGGGGTCTTATGGGATAGAGATATCATTTTCAATGTAAGAAAATTTCTCATATGTAGGCCTTATATGTAGGTATACCCCTTTGTGGTCCTCCCAACAACAGAAACATCATTGGCTTCAACATATGTGCGTCATGTGAGGCATACTTCTCCACATAGGTGAACTTCTTTGGATATATTGATGTTCTCAGTGCAGCTCATGGTAATCTTGTTCTATCATGATGAGGTCAACCCTTAACTTCTTTGCCTCTTTGAATCTATTGAACTTGGCCTGGAAGTATTGTCTTTGTGAAGGAGAATTTTTTTCACTAGGGACCCTTGGCGCCATCTGCTAGAGTAAATATACCAATACAAAATTTTTATTATATGGTGAATTCATCCTCACCTTACAAAGAAAGGAGTAACTTCTCGGGTATTCTCCACTCAACACCAAATGCATCACGCATCCGCTTATACCATTTTTCTAGGTGCGCCTTATGGGTGGTCGTCATGGTGTCATAAGTGTATTTCTCAAATCTTTTGGTGGGGAAGGGTTCTCATCTGGGTATTACAACAAAATTTATCTGGCCCATCGGGCACTCCAATCTCCTAAAATAAAATGGTAAGGAGGAAATTACCAAACATGATCATTTCTCTATCGCACGCGACATTGATGATTTATTTTGCTATGAAATCCAATAGGTTATAGATGGCCCCCTTCGAGATCTTACGGAAAATGTTCCACCAAGCCTTGTTGATCTATGTCCATATCTCCCACACATTTAGCTTTGTGACCATGCACACGGCCATCCTCATTACAGGGTTGGAAATCACAAAAATGTCGAAGTAGTGCGACCCCTTTTTGTAGTCATAAGATTAATCGGTCTTCTTAATGGCCTCGTTATCATCTAAGTAATCATCGAATGATTATCCTTCAAAGATAAGAATGGTAAAATTAGAAATAATTTGGGAGTTATTCAAATCCTTCATTCTATGAAGTAGAAGTGGTCTTCATGTATGCATGACATTAATCATTGGTATAATTACTCAGGTTTTCTAAAATAGGGAAACTCATAGAGTTGCAATAACCCAACCTTCTCCATTTTCACCTCTACCTCATCATCATAGATAGGAATTACATATGGTGTCCTCTTGTCTAGAGGGTGAACCAATTCCATTGCCATATCATTATCTGTGGTGCTCGTTCGATGGTTGTATTCACTCACAACCATCTTTCTAACATGAGACACCCATTCTTTTCCAAGCAATATGCCATCTAGATATTGTATCTCCACATACTATTCTTCATTGAAATTGGTGGAAATGAATTGTTTCCCCTTCCCCTTACCATTCTTTGGTGAAACATTTACTATTTTCCTTGGTGCCATTTCTTCGTTGGGTCACTAAAAGTTCTTCCTTTCTCTTGATACTCGGATCTCTGCTCACCTCGTGGCTCCACTCCTTTGCAAAAATCTCTTCAATGATGTGCCCTAGTGTGGAACCATAACTTGGAAATAATTTTTCCACAAGATGACGTAACTCTTGCGAGATCCTCTTACATGACCTTCTCTCGATCATGCACATGTACTCTTTTTCCACTCGATTTCTTGATCAAATAAGCTATGCATGTAAATCTTCACAACCCTTTTTCACACAAATTTTTCTTATGGGATGCCCTAGTTCATGAGAGCTCTTCGATAACATAAATACAAGGTAAAAATGATGCACCCCAATCTTCTAATTATAGATTTTACTTTTCTCCACAATAAATGCCATGCCACGTACCAACATACTCTTGCAATAAAGGAAATTTTTTCATACTACAAACATCAATGCCTTTACCCCCACGCCAAATCTTGCACGAAAACTTCTACAACCTTCTGGCACAAAAAACCTTACTGATTGAAGATCCTTATATGGGTGCTTTCAGTGCCAAAATCACTTCTATCCTTATCCTAAATTTTGACATCACCTACCTCATGTTGTTCCTGCACTTCTTACCCTTATAATACGTGGTTTTGTAAAGCCTTTCTAATACCAAAATCCTCATGTTCACATTTTCTATGCATGCTCTTCTAAACTACGCACTTTTGATCCTTCAACCTAGGTCATAAAAACACAACTTCCAATAACAACTTCTAGTACTTGTCACATTACTTCAACCCACACAAAAATAGATGTGTGGTCCTTTGTGCATAGGATTTTTTTGAAAATATTAAGTGGCTACTGGTGCACAATGTGTACACAACAAATAAAAATAAAGGGAACAAGCAATGAGAAAGGTAAACACAGAGAAGGGAAATGCTTTAAGGGAAATCCTAGGCTAATATGAAATACTACCTTATTTAAAAACATAAAGAAGACTTATTTATAGTAGGGATTCAACTTACTCCCATTGAAATGGCCTAGTAACTATGTTCCATCCAATGCTTGTAATTGGAAAATGACTAAATCAATTATATAGGATATAATGTATGGGCCCATCCAATGGAATTTGAATTTCTCAGGATGGCACAAAAACTTGGAATCATACAATAGAACCATCTGCCCAACCTCAAACTATTTGTTCTTGATGTGTCTATCATGCCATGCCTTCTGCCTAGATTTTTCTATTTTCTGACTCTAGCGAGCAATATCCCACCTCTCATCTAACTGCATTAACTTATCAATCCTCTCCTCAAGCACTTGTTCATCATCTAATCCTCCTGCATGCGTTATACACAACGATGGTAACATGAATTCAATAGGTAACATTGCTTCCGCACCAAACACCAATTAAAAAGTGTGGCCTTGTTTAGTCTTTTATAAGTAGTTTGGTATGACCATAAGACAACAAATTTTTTATCATCCCAATCCTTTCTTCCCACATCACAAATCTTGGTTAACGCATGATTCATTTTTTTAAATGCCTCAGTAGTACCATTAGATTGTGGGTGATAAGGGTAGTATTGTGGTGGGCTACCATGAATTCTACCAAAGCAAGATCCTAACTGTTTCATTCAAGAAATGAGTGCCCTATAACTTGTTAAAATCAACACACATCCATATTTGCTGATTATATTTTCCCATAAGAACCTAGTTGTTGTTCTTAATGTGCAATCCTTGTAGGATCCATTCTACCCACCTTTTAAGATAATCTATACATGTAATGATATAGTCCAAACCAACCCTTCACATGGTTGGGAAATAGGGCCTACGAAGTCAATTTACCACTTCTCAAACGGTTCTACACTGGAAATTGGTCTTAATGGCATTTCATCTCTTTTCCCTAGTTTACCAAGGTGTTGAAAATGGTCATAGGCTTTCAATACTTGATACAATCCTTGTAAAACATTTCCCACCAAAAACCTACTAGAAGGATCTTGTGCGTGCTTACATTCCTTGCATAGTTTCCTCCTATAATTCCACCGTGTGCTTCCTCCATGATTGTAACATGCTCATGTTCTAACACACACCCACATAAAACCTCATCGTGTCCCAACGTGTATAAGTATCCACTTATTAACATGTAGGGCGTGGCATGTAGGGCATGTCATGTATGGTCGTCTGCTTCCTTTCCAAATTCTTCATTCCCTCTGATGCCACACCTATCTTGAGAAATACATCAATATATTCTAAATAGTTGTGCATATAGCATTATATCCTCAATGCTCGTGCTTCCTCCCTTAAGTCAATCCTTGATAAATGGCCAGTCTTAAATTACTCTTACCTAGTTTCAAAACAACCGTAAAATCAAAATCTTGAAACAACATGACCCATTGACATATGCACCCTTGTAAAATAGTCTTGTTTACCAAGTACTTCAATGCCATGTGGTCCATGTAGAATGTAAAGGGTGTTGCCAAAAATACTACCTAAATTTTTTTGTAGCGTAGATCATTGACAATGTTTCGTGCTCAATAGCACTATAGTTTTGTTATGCTAGGGTTAGCTTTCTAATAACAAAACACAAGGGGAGGTCAATAAATCACTCTCTAAGTTGTGCTAAGATTGCCCCAATTGCAACTCCTAAAGCATCAACATGTACATGGAATGGTTTATCCAAAGAAGGAAAGCGTAATATGGGCACAATGATAAGCTTATTATTTAGTGTATCAAACACCATTTGCTGCGCCTCTCCCTAGTGAAATGCACTTTTGTGTTTTAGCAACTTTTCCAATGACATGATGATCTTGGCATATCCCCTAATAAATTTTTGGTAATACCCCATATGTCCAAGGAATCCACGCACTCTACTATGGATGGTAGGTTCCCACAATAACAAAAATTTAGCGGGATCCAACAAGAAGCCTTCCTTACATATGATATGCCCCAAAAGGGTTCCAAATGGAGTAGTGAAAACACATTTCTTAATGTTGAGGGATATCCTCAACTGCCAACATATTTCAAACATCAACCTCAGATTGTCACAATGATCCCTCACTAATCCATATACTGTCCAATCATCAAGGTAGACTTGAAGAAACTTATGGATGAAGTCTTAAAATGCCTGCACCACAATGTGTGAAAATATAGCCCATTCTTTAGTATAAAAGGCATGAATGTGTAGGAAAAAATTCCCAATTTAATGGCAAAATTTGTTTTTTCTTGATCATCCTTTGCAATTATAACCTGATGATATCCTGAGAATCTTTCTATAAAATAATAGATCTTGTGCTTGGCTACTCCTTCCAGGATCTCCTTAGTGAAGGGGGTTGGAAAAGGGTCAATAACACATACCACATTCAAATCCCTGTAATCAACATAAATAATTATCCTTCCATCCTTTTTAATGCTAATGACCATCATACTTACCCATTCTGATTCCTCAAAGTCCTCAATGATGCCTAATGTGACCATCTTTTCAATACCCTCCTTGACTTTGATGCGAAAATTAAGACTCATTCGATAAGGTCTCTTCCGAATAGGGTGCACACCTTCCTTTAACTTAATTTTCATTTCTCTTAAGGAGTTGTGAACTCCTTTAAGCTCATGGTACCTACATGGAAATAAGTCCTGAAATTCCCACAACATATCGATGATCTTCGAAACCTCCTTTTATTTCCAAGAATCTCCAATAGTAGCCTCCTTAGGTTTGGCCTCCAAACCAGTGTTCTTTGTTTTCAAGGGTTCATGGTAGGTGTGTGCTTGCTCATTAGCACTATCAATAACTTCACGAGTACCCATAGTATGGTTAATATCCAAATTTTCCACTTCTTAACCATCAATCACATAGACCAATTTTTCTTTCTCTTTTCCATGCATATGTGTTCAAGTTGTATCTCCTCCAATTCTTCCTTATTAAAGTGCACTTGTAAGCCAAGTTCACCCAATAATTCTAGTTGTCTATCCTCCACCATGACACTATCTCCCATAGTTAGACATTTAACAAACTACAAGGCCTCATCCACCGATTGCTTAGTAGTACGATATTCAAAATATTGAAGGATGTCAACCGTCAACTCTTTTCGAGTTTCCTATTTGATGGCATATCTATGACTGAATGTACCATGCACATGCATAGCCTCTTAAGGTTGAGTACAACTTATGCACCCATAAAGAAGGTGGAAAGGATTCCATACCTTCCATCTAGGCCTTTTCACATGCTTAGACGTGAAACGAGGTGGGTTCCTTCGCATGATAATTTTATATGATAGTAGGTGCATTGCTCTAGAAAAACATAACAGAGAACCCGATTCTCACTTCACACCACTCTAGAAGGTTATCACGATGGGTCTCCCATGAATGTGCTGTGGTCTCAAGTAAGGTATAACTAAGAATCCTTCTCTTTTTGATATCACCTCTTCATTGGGTCTCCATTTCTTGTAGGAAAAAATTAGGGTTGGCTCCCCCAGAATAACTTGGCACCTTATTTCTTCCTAGGCACTTGACTGAGTATTCCTTTATTACTCTCATCAAAAAGCCTCTTAATTACCTTTTGAATAACTCATATGTCCTGTACACCCAATTTTCACATGCCACACTAGTTGTATCACTTATAGATTAAGTGTCTTCCCCTTTGAATAAGGCCCTCTTTTGTTGGCTACAAAACCTCGTGGTCCCGAATAGTGCACACATAAATTATTTCTAGGTATTCTTATCCTAAAGGATCAATACAGGGCACCGAATTCCCATCCATCAAAGGAATGATAACACATTCCTCTTTGTTCTCAAAACTTATATACCCCTTATTGAAACATAAGTAAACATTGTTCTTATAGCACCAAAGGTGCCCAAGTAGCATTAAAAGTTGTCGTCCTAAAAATTGCTAAGACTTCAAGTCTCAAGTGAATTTTACCCTTGGATAGTGATAATAACATCCTTTAAAACACCAATAGGCATTTCCTTCATCTTATTGGACATATACAACACATTTTAAGATGGTGTAATGGGGCCTTCCCATTTGAATCTAGGCAATCGGGGTGAGAACATTGACTTACGCACCCATGTTTATCGAGAATATTTCTTAGGATCCATCCATTAATAACTAAATTCAAGGCAATCTCTTTATCGTAGTCGAGGCTATGGGGAGGAAGGTTAGCATGAAAACCTACCTCTCATGCTCTGCTGCTCCAAACACTTGGTATCTTATCCCTCAACTATTCTCCTAATAGATAAATGATATTCTCTTGGTGCAACATCTTACATACCTCTCTAACATCATCTATATCGATCGAGGGACCTCAATGCTTTAATTCTGCCCAACTTCTTGGATTTCTCCTTTAGACATTGAATTTCCCCTTAAAGACTCCTGATTACATCTATGGTCTCTTGATAGACTTCCTTATGATGGGTAGGGTCTGAATACTTCCCATACACCACCTCTTCTCTTGTAATCAGTGGTCTCTCGATTTGGTATCTCCCGACATGCACAACCTCACTTGTGTCGTAATCGACTGAGTTCTAACTCGACTCACATGCCACCATTGGCATCCAATGTGAGTCTACTCTATTAACACTTACCATCTTGGTGCCCTTGTCTTTTTGTTATTCTGGGCCATGTGTTCAAACAACTCGAGAAATCCTCATAATTTTACTTCTCCCCACACCATGAGCACTATAGCAGGTCTAAATAGTTCACTAATAATGCTTTGTGGACCCACAATTATAAAAAGTTATGTGAGGGAATTTACCTCTTGCACCTTTGCAATTTCCACACCCAATAAATCCTATGTGAAAGATTCTTCCACAAGCTCCTCCATCCGCACATCCTTCATACCGATGACCATCATCCTTAGAATTGTTTGCAACACTAGTATGGCATACACCAATATCAATAACATAATGTATTTGGTAAATTAATCTACAATCCTTGGCATTATGAGTAGTAGAGGTGAAAATATTGTAATAGCAAGAAACATTCTTACGGATTGCGTTTGTAATAGAAAACACCTACTTGTATCATGATCTCTATGGAAAATATCACAGTCTACCGTAATGGCACATATCAATCTCCAAGGACAACTTTCCTTTGCATGCCTATCTACCTCATAATCCGTGCACCATAGGCAATGCAAGTATCATGGGCCGAGTTCGTAGATAACTTCTCTAGCTACTTTTCCATTACAGTAATATGAGCTTCAAGAAAAGGAATAACACTGACATCCACACTTCTTATAACCTCGATTGCACAAGGTACTGTTGATGTCGAATCGCAGCACCTTCGAATGCAACACTATGGGTTGAGACTCTCGGTGCGATTGCATAACATGGAGATTTTCCCAAGTGTGGGACCTTGCGATGTTGATGTCGAATCGCAGCACCCTCGAATGTCTCGCAACACTATGGGTTGAGACTCTTAGTGTGATTGCATAACATGGAGCTTTTCGCAAGTGTAGAACCTTGCGAAAATGGAAAAAGCTCTCCGGATGAAGGCCGGTTCCTATTCCTTTGTTCGAGATGCACACATAAAAATGCAGAGGGTTTAATCAAAACCTAAACTAACTTTCCAAGGAGACGGGGTAAGAAGATGCATAAAATAAAACCTAAACTAACTAAGGTGATGCACCGACGAATGAAGAACACCTGTTTTTCCAATAAACACAAACCATAAAAATGCAATGCAAGATCATGCCTGAGATAACCTTGATTCGTAGTGAAAGATCAAGAGGATGTAAATGAACACAGAGAGGGTTGAGAATCATCCACGACATGCATTATTTGCTCCAAATATTGATACAAAACACTACAAAATTCCAAGAGGCAAAATTGCATTACAGTTTTTAATGGGAGATTTGAACTCCACAAATTCACCTGCCAAAGAGAAGAAGGGAGGGGCAAAACAAGAATGTCCAACCTTTAGAAAGAATCCCCTCCTTACAATTTATAGGAATAATGAGAGAGAGAGTCCAAATCTACCCCAACCACCTCTAGGTTGCATTTAATTCATCTCATTATGGTGGTAGGTGAGAACCCTAGCAAACCCAAAAAGTGGCGAACTGTATTTTGCATTTTTAAGAACTTGTTCCCACCCAATTAAAGATATCTAGTCGTAGTTGGACAGAGGACTTCATAAGATTTCTAAAAATTCCAACCTTGCGTTAATCCGAGCTCCCTGTGAAAAGTTATGGCCATCTGAATATCTGGGTCAGGGTCTGCTTCCTGTCAGCGCTCAAAATGTTGCACCTCCTGAAGGTGCGCCATAGGCGCATCCATGTTTGTGTCGACACTCTCTTACCTCGCCAAAGGCACATCCATGTTTGTGTTGACACTCTGTGTTGTGCACCATTTACTTGCGCCAAGGGCATGACTTTTGCCATGTCGACACTCTGTGTCGTGTGCCATTTACCTGCGCCAAGGGCATGACTTTTGCCATGTCGAGACTCTCTTACTCGTGCCTTGGCGCATCCATTGACATGTCAATATCCATTTTCATGTGCCCTTAACATGTGCCTTGGTGCATATATTTTTGTGTCGACACTCTTTGTTGTGCGCCTTACTGCGCCTTGGCGCATCCATTTCTCGTGTCGACACTCTTTGTTGTGCGCCCTACCGTGCCTTGGCGCATATATTTTCATGTCGACAACCATTTTCATGCACCCTTAACCTGTACCTTGGCGCATCCATTTACATGTCGACATCCATTTTCATGCGCCCTTAACCTGTGCCTTGGCACATCCATTTACATGTCGACATCCATTTTCATGCGCCCTTAACCTGTGCCTTGGCGCATCCATTTACATGTCGACATCCATTTTCATGCGCCCTTTGATTTTCCATATTCTTTTGCTTGTCTATATCTACCCGGGGGGAAAGATATATACAACAAGCATACCCTCTAAGGCCTCGCGCGGGTCTATGAAAGTTTTATACGAAAGCACTCTCCTGAAAGGCATTATTCATCCTCTAACAAACCATTGAGCATGCTAAGAAGGATGAATATCATAAGACAATTTTGATAAGAGAGTCTTAAAACACATGTCATACTCAGACACACTCTCTGCCATACCTTGTTGAATCTCCTTTAGTGCGTTAATGCTCTTCTATTCAAACTCAGGAATATGGAATTCAACTAAGAAGGTATTACACAATGCGATATAATCTACTTTCTAGTGGGGGTCATACTTCCGGTACCAACTATGTGCACACCCTTGAAATGTTGTTACAAACTAACTTGCCTTCCATTCTAGGGTAGTGATCCCCTTCACATGCCATAACAGCTCACATTTGTGTACATGCTCTGTAGCATCCTCAACACCTTTATAAGATGGTAAATGCAAAGAAATTTCAAAAAATACTTGCTGAGGTAGTTGATGCCCTTGTCACCTAGATCCGAACTTGGATTCCTCTCGATGTTGCCTCCACCACTAGATCCACTAGATCCACCGATTGCCTATCCCTCTTGTTAGGAAATAAGGGATAAAATATGTGGAATACTCCCTCATAGAATTACAATACTAGAAACTAATATGTAGAAAATATTATAGATCTCAAATAAAATTGCAGAACAAATAAAAAAACACAAAGAGACAATATTTAACGTGGTTCACCCAATTTAGGCTACGTCCACCAAGAATTACTTGCTCGATTTTATTACAAGCCACCACTCTCTCAATACAATACCCAGATCTGTTTGGAGCTATGATAAAAAACTCTACAAAATTCACACCCAAATTCAAAACACATATACAATGTTACATTAACCCTACCATATGCATAAAACCACATAAGTAGAAAACTACTTAAGAAATTTTACAAAACCGTGGGTATAAAAACCATGGGCCAAAACTGTCCCATAAACCTATGGGTCAAAATCCCGCCCATATGAGAAAATCACGTTTCCCAGTATATCAAGCACATTTTAAGGCCAAAAATATTTACAACTATGGAAAGAGTACAATACTCTTAGTTTACAGTCTTCAACACATTCTCACATGAAAATAGGCTCCACAACCTAACAATATCCCACTTGGAGACTAGTTTTCCTCTAATCAAGCTTCTCAACCCTTCACTAGTTTCTGTGAAGACCAACTAACTATGAACATAGCTTCAGCTTTTCCCTTGTGACCACCTTGGTCATCATGTTTGTAGGATTCGAATGGTTTGAATCTTCTCCACTTGAAATTCTCTTCCTCCAAAGTTATCTCTGTCTTGATGAAATGGTACCTTAGCTATATATGCTTTGTTCTAAAGTGGAAAGTAGAGTTCTTAGCTAGGTGTATAACACTCGACTATCACTATGAAACTTTCCTTCCTCCTACTTATGCCCCAAATCCTCAAGCAATTGCTATAATGAAACCATTTATTTTCTTACCTCTGTGGAAACAACATACTTAACCTCTATGGTTGACAAAGCCACCAACTTATGTAGTCGTGAAATCTAGCTCATCGCTAACCCACCTACAAAGTGTAAACATAACCTATCATGCTCCTCTTTCTATCTACATCTCCATCCATATCTCGAATCTATATAACCACACAAACTAGTGTCTCGATCCACTGTAGCAAAAAGCTGTCCCCATGCTCCCTCTCAAATATTGAAGGATCCACTTCACTGCCTCGTGATCTCTACCTAGATCGCTCATAAACCTACTCACTTCTCCCACCAACATGGGAAATACTAGGCTTGGTGCACAACATGGCATACATAAAAATACCAAGCCTTGATGAGTAAGGTACCTTGGACATCTAGTTTCTCTCCCGCTCTCTGTCTTGAGACACTACTCCTTTGATAACTTGAAATTTCATGCCTAAGGAGTCCCAATTTGGTTTAACATATTACATATTAAACCTCTCCAAGACCTTGTTAATGTACTCTTCCCGAGATAAAGTTAGCTTCCATTCCTTCCTATCCCAAGATATCCTCATACTAAAGATTTGTTTCCTTGCCCCCAAATCCTTCATGGAAATGGATTCACTTCATTTCTTCTTGAGTACTTTTATTTCTGCATGTTTTTACCTATAACCAACATATCATCCACATACAAACATATAATAATATAAATTCCATCCTCAAGTTTATTTATATACATGCAATGGATAGAATGGCATCTAATATAACCTTGCTCCATCATGAAGCCATCAAATTTCTTATAACATTAATGTGGAGCTTGTTTCAAGCCATACAAGCTCTTCTTCGGTTTACACACCATATCCTCTTTACCTTTGACCCCATAGCCCTTTTTTGCTGCTTCATATATAGATCGTCCTCCAAATCACCATGGAGAAATGTAGTCTTTACATCAATCTGATCTAAGTGCAAGTCTTCTATTGTAACTATTCCAAGAGTAGTTATAATAGAATTCATTTTTACTAGAGGAGAAAAAATATCATCAAAATCTATACATTTTTTCCATGCAAACCCCTTGATCACCAAAGCCGGTCCTGTATCTTTTCTTGCCTCCTTCCTTTTTGAAAATGAACACCCACTTGTTTTGTAATTATATTTTTCCTTTGGGTAGCTTCACCAAATCCCATGTCTATTTCTTCATGCGAGCTCTCGATGCTCTTCATCCATGGATTACTCCCACTTATTCTGGCATTTACTTGCATTGCTTCATCAAATCTCTCTCGGATATCCACTTTGTCGGTGAGTAATAAATAATAAAGAGAAGGAGAAAATGTTTAGGTTCTCTTCTTACCCTAGAAGACCTTCTCAATATATGAGTTTTGGGTTCCCTGTTGGGAGGTTCCTAAACCGATTCATATGTAACTTTCCCATCCGGAAGATCCTATACCGTTGTATATTCTTTCTTGGATTCTTCCCTACTTTCCTACAACTACGCTTATAAATGATTTTCTCATTAAAGACCACATCCCTAGATCAAATAATTTTATTGTCCTTAATACTTCAACATTTATATCCGAATTCATCACCACCATAACCAATGAAAGTAAATTTTTGTGACTTAGCCTCTAGTTTGGTCCTATCATCCTTGTCTATATGGAAAAACACCTCACATCCAAAGACTCTAAGAAATGAATAATCAACTTTCTTACCATACCAAGGCACTTGAGGGTCCTCTATTTATCAAGTACACAACTATGCTCACCGCTTCTACCCAAAAAGAAAGAGGTAGTCCCGCATATAACCTCATGCTCCTAGCACATTCCATTATTATTTTGTTCATCCTTTCGACACCTCATTATGCTATGGAGTTCATGGAACTATTTTTACCTATGGATTCCATTCTTAGAATAATAATAATCAAATTCATTGCTGCAATACTCCCGTCCATTATCTCGACCGAGACATTTTAGCTTAAGATCTGTTTCAATCTCTACGCAAAGGCTTTTCATTTAACATAAGTTTCAAATACATCAGATTTGTTTCTAATAAAATAAACTCAAACTTTCCTTATTGCATCATCAATAAAAGTAACATAGTAACTTGAACCCCAAGCGATGATACCGAGATATCCCCATACATCGAATGAACCAACTCTAACTTACTCTTTCTTTGTAGGTCCAACCTTGAGAAACCTTACTCACTTATGTTTCCCATATATACAGTCCTCACAGAACTCCAAACCTATTTTTGTATATCTAGGAAAATCCTTCTTTATGATCTCCATGCCCTTATGGCTCATATGACCAAGCCTATAGTGCCATAATGTTGTATCTACTTCTGAAGCCACAAGATTACAAACATTAGTGCTATAAGTGGTTAAATACAAGGTTCCAACCTTCTTACCTCTTGCCACCACAAGAGCACCCTTGGTAACCTTCCAAGAGTCCACTGTAAATATCACAATACAACCATCACTTCCCAATTGCCCTGCCGATATCAAATTTTGTCTTAATGTAGGCACATGTTTGACATCCTTTAATAGCCAAGTATTCCCATTCTACATCTTAACTCTAAGCAGTAACCTTTTCCAAATATTCTGCAAGGCTCATCATCACCAAGAAAAACATTCCCAAAATCTCCTTGAATATAATCAAAAAAATAATTCCTATGTGGAGTAGCATAGAAATAATCCCTGGAATCTAAAACCCATGATTCGGTAATATTGTGCAAAGAAAGAATCAATGCATCCTAACATACATTACTCATTGCCACATTTGCCTCCTTGTTTTCTTCCCTGTTGTTTCTTCTTTTCCCAAAGCTCCCAACAGTCCTTCTTTACATGCCTAGACTTTCCAAAGTGCCATCATACTATCTTGATTTTGGATTTTGACCTTGCCCAATCTTTTGATTTTCCACGACTTCCTCTACTCTTCAAGTATCCCTCTAGTTTCCATTTTCAAAGCATTCCTTAAAGTATAAGATTCCCAGATCTTTTCTTCGAATTTCCTCACTTAGAATCACCCCTACAACATCCTCAAACTTCAACTTTGAGTTATCCGGAATCGAGTTTCTTTGTCATTACCAAACTATTCCAACTCTCGGGTAAAGAGCACAAAATTAATAAATCCCTAAATTCTTCATCAAATTCTATCAGAATCAAGCTAGCATATTTACAACCATATTAAAATAATTTAAATGATATACTACCAAACCATTCTAATAAATCTTCATATTAAACAAATTTTTCATTAAAAATATCTTGTTAGAGGTAGAGGGTTTTTCATACAACTTTCCTAATGCATCGATAAGTTCTTTTCAGTCTTTTCCTTCAAAACATTAAATAATACCAAAGATGTAAGACACAACTGTATTGTCCCAAGTTCCTTCCTATCTAGCAAATCCCATTCCACATCCATCATGATTGAGGGTTTGTTCACCTTCTTAGACAACAGAATATAAAGATCCTTCTGATAAAGGTAATCTTCCATCTGCATCTTCGAAAGAGTGAAATTCTTCCTGTTGAATTTATCAACCCTTGATCTTCCATCATTTGTCATAGCTCCCACTCAAGCTAAAAATTTCCTTGTGATTCAACACTTTAGAAAACAAAACTAGGCTCTGATACCAATTGTTAGGAAATAAGGGATAAAATATGTGGAATAATCCCTCATAGAATCGCAACCGTAGAAACTTATATGCAAAAATATTACAGATCTAAAAAAAAAAATTAAAGAATAAAATAACACAACACAAAGAGACAATATTTAATGTGGTTCACCCAATTTGGGCTACGTCTACCAATAATCACTTGCTTAGATTTTATTATAAGCCACCGCTCTATCAATTCAATACCCAAATATATTTGGATCTATGCTCAACAAACTCTACACAATTCACACTCAAATTCAAAACATATCTATAATGTTAAATTAACCCTACCATATGCACAAAACCACATAAGTAGACAAATTCTTAAGAACTTTTACAAAATTGTGGGTATCAAAACCATGGGACAAAACTATCCTATACACATATGGGTAAAAATCCCACCCATATGAGAAAATCACGTTTCAATATATTGGGCACGTTTTAAGGCCAATTTTTTTCTCGGGGTTACGCCCGAACCCCGCTACTAGGGGCTGCGCCCCTGCACCCTCACTCGAGGCTTGGCCTAGCCCCAAATCCTATCAAGAAAACTACAGAAAGTGTACAATACTCTTAGTGTAAAGCCTTTAACACATTCTCGCATGAAAACAAACTCCACAACCTAACACCTCTTAACCCACAAAATCCTCCAGATCTGCTAGGTTCACTGTGTCTGCTAGTTCCTATTACATTTGATCCACCAGATCCACTTCCTGTAGCCGGTAAAGATCTTGAAGTGGTCATGCCTTGTGTCCCCACTTTGTCATTCCGAATTGTGCACCAATAGTTTGTGATATTGCACCACTACTAGATATGTGTCCTATACCAATTCCAGATGTGATACCTAACCTTTGTGTACCCATACTTTTCCCAAGTGTCACTCTAGACAATATACCTCCAAATATAGGAAATTATTATATATCCATAGATGTGCAAAATGAAAAGTTTTACCTCCTAGTGCTTATTGGTTACTTCCACCAATACGAATTGGGTTAGTAATACTTATCTCTCGTATTCGAAAAAATAAGCACCGGGGTTGGTCACAGGTGGATTGGATGTGCACCGATGACTCGTTTTATCTAAGTGATGAGCTCTCATCGAATCAAGGGGTTTCTCTCCTGTAATTTCCAAGATTGGGTAGGACATAATGCTCGTGCTCCATGTCCTTTACGTGAACCTCAATTCCTTCCCATAACGTGTGCCTCCATAAATCCATCACTCATGTAACTTCATGTTATCTATCTAACTCCATTTCATGAACATCATTATAGTTGAGTCATCTCTCTTCCCTCTCCTTTTTAGCTGTAAGGTCCACGATCCTCCTCCACTCTAGCTTCCTCACCGAGCACTCGGAAGAAACATAACTAGCCATAGGAAGTGCTTCCAAACTTAGCGTAATATTCAAGATCTTTATAGATAAAGGGATATCACACAAGAATGATCCTCTTGGCTCCCTTTAGAACTCAAACTCGAAATATCTAGAAAAGATTAAATAGAAATCACGTACTCCAAGGTGTAACTCATCAACACTATATTCCACCAATGATCAACAACATGTGTCCAAGTCATAGCAAAGATCATGCAAGATTCGATACTCATCTTGGGTCCATACACAAGGTCTATAGTACCAACTTGATCTAGATGCATACACCAAGATCCATTCATACAAATCCACTAGAAAACAAAAAAATAAGGTCTCATACAACTCATGATACAAATGTTCTTCTACCCATTTACGTGCATCAAACTCAGGTCTAGTACTAAATCTCTGAGCAAACTCATCCTCTGTGATTTTAAGCCATGCTTCGACATTGTCTAAGCTCAAGTGATCTCTCATGACGCACCATTCTCACAATAGATTCGAAAAGAGGTCCCGATAATGGAACCAAGATGTAGTAATTTATTTACCCTTAATACTTCTTTCTAACCCTAGGTGTGTCGACCTATCACTTAGTGGGCGCCTGGGCGCCACCTAAGGTATGCACAAGAGTTGAGCCCCTCTTTATGTGAGAATTGTGATAAGGTTCCGCCATTAATGGGGATAATTTGTAGAAGCTGAAGTATATTCACTTATTTAAAAGGTAGAAGATGTAACTATGAGATCTACACATTAATGCATTACAAAAGCTAACTAGCATTTTAAAAGTATAATAAACTAGATCTCGAGCCATCATACATATAACATGAGGGTTTACTCCCATAAACAAGTTATACAGAAGGAACCCACATATATATTGATTTAAAAGAGTTTTGGAAGCCACATTACAAAAAAAGGGTCCTCTCAGACCATATATATTAAATGATACAGACTTGTCTCCTACAAACCTTCCTGATATGAGATCCTTACTATAATTTTCCCAGTTTATCCCTTGTTATAGATCCTAGTACCCATACATATGCTTATGGCATCCCTTACAACCCTCTAGCACTAAGTGCTCTAAACCCTAGCATTATTGTAGCACTTTGTTACTTTATGTATTTCTTCCTGAGTTTCCTATCTATCTCTCATCCCTCTCTTCATCTATATATCTCCCCATATTTGTGTCTCTGGCCTGAGAATTTCTTTATATAAGATCAAAACCCACCACCATGCCTTCTCTAAGTGCAAATCATGTGCCAAGTGTTGATGTGGTCTTCCATAGGTGAATGCTTATCCCTTTGTAAACCCTCCACTCTCTATAATGATGTCTTCTTGGAATATTCCCTGTAAGGAATATCCTTTTCTTCACCTCCAAGGTTCTAGCTCGGCACCTTATCTACTCATTATGCCTATTCAGGGCCTCATTATTTGCCTCTAGTGTCTCTAGAACACCAAATATGTCTAAGTCCTTTAAACCCATGTTTTTCCTCCCGTACACGCCCTGGTTGATAGGAAATTAAGAGTAGCGGAACAACTTCCTATGCTAATCTTTCAGGAGAGATATTATGCAAAAATTTCAACATAGTAAAATAGTTACAGAAATATCAACAACATATTCATAACAAAAACACACACCAGATATACGTGGGGAAAATCCTTTTGGATAAAAAACCCCACACTCCAAAAGCCCACTCAATGTATTTCAAATCTAATAACAAGATTACATACACTTGCAGAGCAAGTTACAAGAGTATCACCAGAAACAATTCTAGGAGGATTGAAACTCACTACTTCAATTGCTTCTCCAAGCCTTCAATTTATAGACCTTCAGTTATACAGAAACCATCTATGGTTTACAAAACCATGTGCCAAACCTCTCATGAGGTGGATAGCATTAAAGAGCAAGATTTTGGTCTAAAATTAGGCTCCCACGTCCACAATATTCTCCCCTATTTTTGACCCTTACAGATGTCATAAAATCTTTCATAATATCTCTAAAAATATTCCTTCCATGATATAATATCATATGGGAATATTTTGACAACTCCTATTTCTATTTTTAGAGCCTAGACAATGTGAAACGGTTGTAGGAAAATCTTAAATGAATAAACCAAACAAGGTTGAGACACCTCATTTCCAACAATATCCCACTTGTCGAATACCTTGCAAGGGCCAAGGGAAAGATACCATCATGGATCAAATTCTAGGGGCCGAGAGGCCCATAGACTCGGAACACCACCTAAATTTCGTTGTGCTCACGGGCTTAGTTAATGCATCTGCAACATTTGCAACTGTCTCTACCTTTTCTAGCTTCACCCTTCCATCCTCAACCATATCTCTCACGAAGTGATACTAAACATCAATGTGTTTGGTCCTGGCATGAAAAGTCGGGTTCTTTGCAAGGAAGATTGCACTCTGACTATCACAATATATTGTAACTGCACCCTATTTTAATCCAATATCTGAACACAAACACTTCAGCCAAATGGCTTCTTTATAGGCATGAGTAGCTACCATGTACTCTACCTCAGTAGTGGACAAAGTGACCACAACCTATCACTTTCTCATCCAACTAATTGCACCACCATTAAGAGTAAACACATATGCACTGGTGGATCTTCTGCTATCAACATCACCAACCCAATCTAAATCCACAAAACCATTAATACGTAGGGAATGTTTATCTCCTCTTCCATGAAAAAATATAGAGTACTCTGATGTACCCCAAAATATCTGAAGACCCTCTTAATCGCATCCCAATGCACTCTTCCAGGATTAGACATAAAACAAGAAAGAACTCCCTTTGCTTGGGCAATGTCTGGTCTTATCTGCATGCACCATAGCATACATTAAGCTTCCAACTACACTTTGGTAAGGCACTTTGCTCATTTCTTCCATCTCCGATGGGGATGATGGACATTGTGAAATGGAGAGATTCATTACCAAAGTAATAGGAACACAAAGTGGTTTACAATCCTGCATGTTGAACCTTTACAAAACAGAACAAACATACTTACTGGCCAAGCCATAGCTTTATATTCTCATGATCTCTTCTAATATCCATCTAAAGTATGTGTTTTACAAAGCACCAAGATCTTTCATTTCAAATTTTGCAGAGAGCCGAGATTTCAATTCTACAATCAAACCTTTTCCTTTCCCAATAAACAACATGTCATCAACATATAAAGTAATTACCAGGAAACAATCACCATCAGATTTAAAATATACATAGTGATTAGATTTAGATTGCACAAACCCCAAACTCAACACATATGAATCAAACTTTTGGTACCACATCCTAGGACTTTTTTAAAGCCATACAGGGATTTCTTTAACTTAAAAACCATATTTCTTTTACCTTTCACCATGTAGTGCTCTAGCTATGTCATATAGATTTCTTCCTCTAAATCACCATGAAGGAAAGCAGTTTTCACATCCATTTGTTCAACCTCTAGGTCATAAGATGCTGCAATAGATAATAAAAACTGAATGGATGTCATTTTAGCAACAGGAGAGAATATCTCACCATAATCAATACCCTCAACTTGAGAGTAACCCTTTGCAACCAACCGTGCTTTATACTTTTCAACATTTCCATCTGAACCAATATTTTTCTTAAACACCCATTTACATCCAATAGGTTTCCGACCTTTAGGAAATGGTACAAGGTCCCATGTATCATTTTTTAAGGGCTGTCATCTCTTCATCCATGGCTATTTTCTAGGACTTTGCATCATTCATACCCAAATCCTCTTGTACAGATCTCGGTTCATCAATGTTAGTAGTCAAAGCAAATATACACTTCCAATCATTAGGAGAATACCCATACCTTTCAGGTGGTTGCCTTTGCCTTGTAGACTTTCGAATAAGCTGAGGTGGAGATTATTCCACTTCTTCCTCTTCTTCTTCCTCTTCTGAAGATTCAGAGCTTGGTGAGCTCTCCTCAACTTCTTGTCTATTTTGGGGTCTCGATTCAACTTTCTTAGGTGTAGAAGGAAGTTGAACCACATCCTTTTTTTGTTCATTTTCTTTATGTTGTTCTGGCTGAAAAATTAACAGGGAAAGATTTAATGTCTCTAAAAATAACACTTCTAGAGTATATTACCTTTTGTGCAATAGGATCCCAAAGCTTGTATCCTTTCACACCATAGCCATATCCGATGAAGATACATTTGACAGCCTTAGAATTCAACTTTTTCTCTTCTCCTTAGCACATGTGCATATGCCTCACAACCCAAAAAAATCTTAGATGTCTAATTGAAGGCTTTTTCCCGACCATGCCTCCATTGGCATTTTATCAACAAGCGCTGATGTAGGAGATCTATTTATCAAATAGCAAGTAGTGGTAACAACTTCAGCCCAAAACCTCTTTTCTAGACCAGCTCCAATAAGCATGCTCCTAGCCTTCTCCATCAACGTTCTATTCATTCTTTCTGCAACTCCATTCTGCTCCAAAGAATACAAAGTTGTCTTTTGTCTTTTAATCCCACAATCTGTACAAAATCTATCAAAGTCTACAGAATAGTACTCACTGCCATTATCAGATCTCAAACACTTAATTTTCTTCCCAGTTTGAGTTTCAACCATAGCCTTAAATTCCTTGAAACAACTAAAAACTTCAGATTTACTTTTTAAAAAATATACCCATGTTCTCCTACTAAAATCATCAATGAAAGTAACATAGTAAACTAATTTAGCAATAGAAGCAACCTTAATAGGACCAAATACATCCGAATGGATTAGATCTAAGATACATGAAGACTTATGAGTAGACGAGTAAAAATGAACGTGGTTCTGTTTTCCATAAATACAATGTTCATAGAAATCAAACTCTAGATTGCAATCATTCAACCCCTCAATGAGGTTCTTATTTTTCAGGGCTTTTAAACCCTTCTCTCCAATGTGGCCAAGCCTTTGGTGCCATAACATGGTTTTCTCTCGTAGGTAATTTTGATTCAAGAAATGAGCACCCTTGGGTACCCAGAAGCCACGACCATCTGCAGAGGAGGAAACCCTCTCCTTTTTCAGTGAAGTAGAGTCGCTTAGTTGTATCCAAAGTGCTATTGCACTCAACCATGCATGCATCAAGTTGGTACAATGTACCCAATCTACTTCCTCTAGCTATCACTATAGAACCTCTCACCATTATCACACCCGCTTAAAAAATCGTACATGCACACCCACATCTATTAGCTTGATAATAGATAGTAAATTTCTTGCTAGTCCTGGGATATGAAAGACACCATAAAATATTCTAATTTTACCATCAGAAAATTTCACCTGAATACTACCATGACCAACAATTTCAAGGAAAGAATTATCACCCAAATACACCTTACCACCATCATATTTTTCATACTTACTAAACCAATTTTTGTTAGGAGTCATGTGGAAAGATGCACCTGAGTCTATCAACCATGCATTATCACTTGCATGAGTGGCCAAATCTGCAATAAAGGCATCTCCATCTTATTTTTCGGACTTAGAATCAAAATCATGCTTCTTATTTTTCTTTTTCTTTTCTTCTTTGCATTCCCTTCGAAAGTGTCCAGATTTTCCACAGTTCTAGCATATCACTTTGGACTTACAAGGGATTTTTATCTCCCCTTATTCTTGGAATGGCCATGCTTCTTCTCATCTTTTCCTCATTCTTTTGTTCTTCCTCAAACACTCAAAGCCTCTTTGGCATTCACAGAGACCTTCCTTCTCATCACTTGCAGAGCAGAGAACCAACAACATTCTCCATCTTCGAGTGGTGAAGTGCTCCCAATGGCCATGACTAGGCTGTCCCATGAGTCTGGCAGTGAAACCAACAACATTTGGCACCTTTCTTCTTTATCCATTTTAACCCCAACCGAGCTCAACTGAGTCACCAACATATTAAATGTTTCCAGATGCTCGGATATTTGTCCACCTTCTTCCATTCTCAAGGAAAACAACTTCTTCCTCAAGAAAATATTATTTACTAGAGACTTAGCTTGGTATATCTCACCCAAATTTTTCCAAAGCTTCTCCAAAGTGGATTCTTTATGGACATTTATCAGGATAGAATCTGCAAGACATAGTCTAATAAGACCTTTAACTTTTCTATCCATTACATCATATTGTGTAGCCAAATCGGATCTCGTAGGCCTATAGACCTTCTCATCCACCGCATCCCATAGATCTCGATCAACCAACAGATCTTCCATCTTCAACTTCCACATTTCAAAGTTTGTGCTAGAAAACTTATCTACGTCAATCCTCCCAGATGTGCTCGCCATTTGAAAAATATCTGCAACCAGATAACAAAGTATTCTCTGCACAAGCTCCCACTCAAACCCGGATTAGCACAAAAACCCAAAACCCACAAATGAAACCAAAGGTGATCAGGCTCTGATACCACTTGATAGGAAATTAAGAGTAGTGGAACAAATTCCTACACTAATCTTTTAGGAGAGATATTATGCAAAACTTTGAACATAGTAAAACAGATACAAAAATATCAAAGCAACATATTCATAACAAAACACAAACATCGATATACATGGGGAAAATCCTTTTGGATAAAAACCCCACACTCTAAAAAGCCCACTCAATGTATTTCAAATCTAATAACAAGATTACATAACTTGTAGAGCAAGTTTCTTACGGGGAGTATCACAGAAACAATTCTAGGAGGATTAAAACTCACTACTTCAATTGCTTCTCCAAGCCTTCAATTTATAGACCTCCGGTTATACAAGAAACCATCTATGGTTTACAAAACCATGTGCCAAACCTCTCATGAGGTGGATAGCATTAAAGAGCAAGATTTTGGTCTAAAATTAGGCTCCACGTCCACAATATTCTCCCTATTTTTGAACCTTACAAATGTCATAAAATCTGTCATAATATCTCTAAAAATAGTCCTTCCATGATATACTATCATATGGGAATCTTTTGACAACTCCTATTTCTATTTTTAGAGCCTAGACAATGTGAAATGGTTGTAGGAAAATCTTAAATGAATAAACCTAACAAGGATAATTTGTAGAAGTAGAAGTATATTCACTTATTTAAAAAGGTAGAAGATGTAACTAATGATCTACACATTAATGCATTACAAAAGCTAACTATCATTTTAAGAAGTATAATAAACTAGATCGAGCCATCATAAGTCATATAACATGAGGGTTTACTCCCATAAACAAGTTATATAGAAGGAACCCACATATATATTGATTTAGAGTTTTGGTAGCCACATTACAAAAAAGGGTCATCTCAGACCATATATATTAAATGATAGAGACTTGTCTCCTGCAAACCTTCCTGATATGAGATCCTAACTATAATTTTCCCATTTTATCCCTTGTTATAGATCCCAGTACCCATACATATGCTTATGGCATCCCTTACAACCCTCTAGCACTAAGTGCTCTAAACCCTAGCATTACTGCAACACTTTGTTACTCTATGTATTTCTTCCTGAGTGTCTTATCTATCTCTCATCCCTCTCTTCATCTATATATCTCCCCATATTTGTGTCTCTGGCCTGAGAATTTCTTTATATAAGATCAAAACCCACCACCATGCCTTCTCTAAGTGTAAATCATGTGCCAAGTGTTGATGTGGTCTTCCATAGGTGAATGCTTATCCCTTTGTAAACCCTCAACTCTCTCAGTAATGATGTGTTCTTGGAATATTCCCTGCAAGGAATATCCTTTTCTTCACCTCCAAGGTTCCACTGCACCTTATCCACTCATCACGCCATGTCGGGGCCTCATGATTTTTCTCAAGTGTCTATAGAACACCAAATATGGCTAAGTCCTTTAAACCCATGTTTTCCTCCCGTACACGCCCTAGTTTCACTCAAACCCTTCTTAAATCCCTTTGTTTTGCACACTTTCCTCTCGAGCGTAGTTCTTCTCACTAAGCTCGTGCATGCGTGCCTATTAGTACTTAGCCAATATTTAGGGTCCAAAATTTCTAGCATGTAAAAAAATATTGGAAAGGTAGGTGGTATCCCCTTCAACATTGTTGAAAAAATGAAAAAGACCAATTTGAATATTACTATGTGGAAAGCACCCGCGATTCCCTCTGAGAGGAATTTTTGTAAGAAGCTTTAAATTTTTTTATTCCATCTAGTGAAGTGATACACTGTGGATCATCAACTACTACAAGTCTAATCCAACCAAAAGGAAAGGTTATTCTTAAAAAAATTAAGCCCCCTCCATTTCATATCTCTTTAATTATTGCTTTGAATAATTTGTTAATAACTATATTATTGATTCGGTGTGAGTAGTTTAGTTATGATGAAGCAAATTGCATATGTGCTAGGAATATCGTACACATAGGTCTCTAGAGGAGTTTTCTAATTAGATGGCATAAAAATTTAGATTGTTAGGGTTATCAAAGGAATTCAACTCACTATCCATGCATGTCCCAGTTTTTCATTCATGTAATATGTATCGCTTATTGATTTTGCCCCCTTCTTTGCTATATGTTTGTCATGAGACTTCACCACCAAAATGGTTGGTTATATATCAATGAATTGGTCACAAATGATTCTTAGGACTCAAAGTATGATACTAAAGTTATTATAAGGGAAAAGCCAACTTGTCATAATCATGTGGAGCCTTATACTTCCATTCCCATAAATGGAAATTACACCATTTTTGATCAAGAAGAAGAGGTTTCCTATCATGAATCGACTAATCTAGTGGAGGATGTTCCTAATAGTTTCTTGGACTAGGTAAGTATGGACCATCAGTTTAACCCCTATGCTAAAGGATTATCTAAAGAAGAATTTGGTATTTTGCTTATCGAAGAGACATGTTTGGGTACACATTGCATTCATGAAGAAGGTACCGTTATACCACAACTTTTCAAAACCCAAAATAGACTGGAAGGACTTTGGAAGCTATTATTTGATGGTTCAAGGAGTAAAAATGGGGTAGGTGTTGGTGTTATGTTAGTTTCTCTAGAGGGAAATAAGTATTTCTCATATTTTCTACTACAATTTAGTTACACTAATAATGTCATTGAATACAAAGCTCTTGTATAAGGAATTCAATTGGCTCTAAAGAAGGGAACAAAGCCTTAACTATTTTTGGGGATAGTGAATTGGTTGTACATCAAGTAAGATCCTAGAGTGCATCAAAAAATGATCTGTTAAGGTCTTATAAGAACAAGGTTTGGAATTTAATTGAAGATTTTGAAGCCTTCAGAATCTATGTGGTACCTAGTGTCGGGACCCTAAAAAGTAACTAAGTACCTAAGGCATGAAGCCTTGTGGCAAACAAAAGAAGGACATGAAGGCATGCAAAAATTAGTCCTGGAGAGGCACGAAGGATCGTGCTAGGGAAGGATGGAGTTAGGACTTGGTGAGTTTTGAGCAACAAGAAAAAGATGCACATAGGGAGTGAACGAAAAAGTGACCAAATACATATGTGGATATGTTATGGAGACTTACGATTCAAGAAAAGTATATTCCATGGAATCATTACAGTTGTCATGAGAGGATAAGGAGTAAAGGTTTTTAAGGATTAGCTGACACATGGTTACTAAAGACACTCGATTGAGGGAAGCACATGATGAAATCTGGAATATTCCTAGGTAGTGGTAGAGAAATCATAAGAAGATTCTTGTAGGATTTCACAGGTGATGATGGATGGTTAGGAGAAGATTCCTTGATTCTTGATAAGGAAGGTATTTGTAGGAAAAAAGGAGGAGATAAATATTGAGAATGTGGAAAAAAGAAATATATGTAATGGCAAGCTCTGTGATGTAAAGAAAAATCTGATAGTATGAACATAAAGAGGAAAAAAATGGAACTCTCTTGATGTAATCGTGGCTACCATATTTTGGTTTATGAATATAATGAAGTAATTCTGTAACACTTTTGTAATGGATCTTTATCTATGTATTTTCACCTTTTTTTCATGTGTGTGTTATAGGTTTTCTTCATGATGCTCATGGGTTGATTCTACTTTCCTTTAGCTGATCATATTAATCCATGTTTGGAATGAATTAGGATAGGAGTAGTGTTTACATCTTGAATTCCATGGATGAATGCACTCATTCTTGGTTATATTACATCCTCATGTTAAGAGGGAAAATTATCATGAGGCTCACATAAAGGATGGATTTGGCACCTGTGCACGCCTCGGGTGAGCTTCCAGGCTAAGACTGGATGATATACCAGTGCACTTGGGATTAGTTTTTGAAATAGGTGGTGATAATAGAGACTAAATTTTGTTTTCGTTGTCGAGATCTCTTTTTGAAGATGTTATGAGAATGATGCATGATGACAGAGCGTTTGACCTTGGACAATATCGAAGCATGGCTTAAGAGCATGAAAGATGAGTTTGCTAAGAGATTATTATTACTTGACTGAGTTTAATGCACATAAATGGGTAGAAGAACATTTGTATCATGAGATGTATGAAACCTTATTTTATTTCTTTCCAGTGGAGTTGTATGAATGGCTTTCGGCATATGCATCTAGATCAAGATGGTACTATAGATCTCATGTGTAGACCCAAGATGAGTATCAAAGGTCACAGGATACCGATCGACTTAGACATGTGTTGTTATTCATTGGTGGAGTGGAGTTTTGATGAGTTACACTTGGAGTACATAATTTCTACATATTACTATCCAAATATTCTTTGAGTTTGAGTTTTTGAGAGAGATCCAAGAGGACTGTTCCTAAGTGTTATACCATTAGCTATAAAGATATTTATCATTACACTAAGTTTGGAAGCATTTCCTATGGACGAATAAGCTTCATTTGAGTGTTGGACATGGAAGCTAGGGTGGAGGAAGATGGCGGACCTTGCAACTGAGAAGGAGAGGGAAGAGAGATGACTAAAATATAATGAAGCATGTGAGAGGGAGTTAGATAGACAATGTGAGGTTACAGGAGTGATGGATTTATGGAGGTAGATGTTGTGGGAAGGAATTGAGGTTCACATAGAGGACATGGATCCTAATCAGTCTGTGCTAACCCATCTTGGAAAGCATATAAGAGAAACCCCCTTGACTTCTAAAGAAGGCTCATCATATGAATAAATGAGAGGAGTCATTGGTGCACATTTGAATCCTCCTAGTGACCAAACCCTAGTGCTTAGCTTTGCAAATCTAGGGATAAGTATTTCTAACACAATTGGTATTGGTGGAAGTGACCGATTAACACCTAGGAGGCATGACTTTTCATTTGGCACATCTATGGATACATAATCATTTCCTATGTTTAGAGGTATATTTTTGGAACAACATTTGGGAAAATTATGGGTACACAAAGCTTGGGTATCGCATCTAGAAGTGGTGCGGGACACACATATGGTAGCAATGTAATATCATAGATCTGTTGGCACATAGTTTAGTATAATAGTGGGAACACAAGGCATGAACCCTTCAAGACCTTTACCGGCTACGAGAAGTGGATCTTGTGTAATAGAAACTAGTAGACATGGTGGACCTAGAGGATCTGGTTTATCTAGAGGGACAAACACTAATGGATCTAGTGGATCTAGTGGTGGAGGTAATACCGAGGGAATCAAGGTTCTAGATCAGGAAGAAAAGGGCCTCAACCACCTCAACAAGTATTTCTTGAAATGTCTTTGCATCTAAAATACTATAAAAGTGTTGAAAATTCTCAGAGCATGTACAAAATGTGAACTGCTTTGCACGCGAAGGGGATCACTACCCAAGAATGGAAGGTAGGTCAGTTTGTAACAACATTACAAGGACACACACATAGTTGGTACCGAAAGTATTACTCCCACTAGAAAATTGTAGATTACATCACACTATGGAATTCCTTCTTACTTGAATTTCATATCCCCGAGTTTAAACAAGAAAATTAACGTGCTGAAGGAGATTCAACAAGGTATGGTAGAGAGTGTGCAGGAATATGATGTGCATTTTAAGACTCTCTTATCAAAACTATCTTATGATATTCATCCTTCTTAGCATGCTCAATGGTTTGTTGGAGGGTTGATAACACCTTTTAGGAGAGTGTTTTCACACAATACTTTCAAAGACCCGCAGCAAAGCCTTGGAGGCTACCCTACACACTGAGGCTGTTGGAAGCATGGATACTAGTGTTAGCCCTTTTCTTGAAGATCATATTGCTGCAATGGAAAAATAGCTGGAGAAGCTATCTATGAACTCAGTGGATGAGACTCACAGTGGCCTATGGTGCACGTATTATGAGGTAAAGGGACATACAAAGGATAACTCTCCTCAAAGATTGGTATGCACCATGATAATAGATTGTGAGATTTTCCATGGAGATCATAATACAAGTAGGTGTCCTTTATTGCAGTGTGTGATCCATAAGAATCTATTCTCGTTATTGCAAGATTTGCACCTCCATTATTCATGACACCAAGGATTGTAAATTAATTGACTAGATACATGATTGCATTGATATTGGTGTACGCTTATACCAACAATGCAAACCATTCCAAGGATAATGGTTATCACTATGAAGGACATGCAGATGGAGGAGCCCATGGAAGAAGCTTATGTGGAGGATTTCGGGGTTGAGGCTACCACATAGGAGGAAGAAGTGAGGATATTGTGGGTCTATGGAGCACTATAAATGTGAATGCCCTGATCTATTACAATGCTCTTAATGTGGAAAGAAGCACAAGTATGAGGAGTGCCCAGAGTTATTTGAACACATGATCCAACAATTGTGGAAGGATAAAGGTGCATGAATGGTAAGAATGAAAAGGCCGACTCAAAATAGATGCCAAGGGTGGCGTGTGAGTTAGAGTTAGAACCTGTACTAGTGACAACATGAACTAAGGTTGTACACGCTAGGAAATACCAAAGCAAAGGCTACTTGGTTAGTAGAGACGTGGTGGTACATGGAAGTATCAGAACCTACTCATCGAGTAAAGAGATTTATCAAGAGAAAATGGATGTAATTCGAAACCTACAAGGAGAGATCTAGTGCCTAAAGGAGAAATCATGGAAGTTAGAGAAAAGGAAGAGTACTGAGGCTCCATAGAAGGATCTAGATGAGGTTAGAGAAGTATGTAAAATGTTGAGGCAAGAGAATATCATTCCTTTTCTAGGGGAATGGTTACAAGAGAAAGTAACGTGTGCCGAGAGGAGAGCGTGAGTGACAGGTATTGCATGCTAACCTTCCCCCTCACACCATTGATGATGATAAGGATATTACCTGAATGCAAAGACTCGATGGATGACTCCTAAGCAATATTCTCGATAGATACAAGTGTAGAAGTTAATTTTCTTTCCTTGGATGCCTATAATCAAATGGGAAGACCACCATTACAACCATATTCAAATGTGTTGTATATGGCTAAAAATACAAAGGTGATACCCATTGGTGTCTTGAAGGATGTTGCTATCACTATCCAAGGGGATAAATTTACTGGAGACTTTGAAGTCTTGGCACTAGCTGAGGCATACAAATTTCCAGCATTACTTGGGTGCCCTTGGTGTTATAAGAAAAATGTTGACCTATAGTTCAATAAGGGGTACATAAGTTTTGAAAACAAGGAAGAATGGTTTATTATCCCTTTAACTGATGGGAAGTCAACACCCTATACTGAGCCCTTGGGAGAATAATTCCTTGATATAATCTATGTGTGCACTATCAGGGACCCTAAGGTGATTAATCCTACAAAAGGAGTTATTCATTTTGAAGACACTCAATCTATGAGTGATACCACTAGTGTAGCATGTGAAAATTGGGCACATAGGACTTATGAGTTGATTGGGTGGAAATTGAGAGGCTCCATTATAAGAGTGACAAGGGCATGCCCACTTAGGAACCTAAGAGGGAAGCAATTACCAAGCTACACTGGGGATGAAAACCATGATGTTTTCTTATGAGCCATGAAAGTTCAATGGAGATGCGAGATTAAACGAAGGAGCATTCTTATCTACACTTTGTATGGAACCACAACATGTTGGTGGATGTAACATCAAGAAAATCTTCTAGGGTGACACAAGGTGATAATTACTCTCTCTATTAGATTCTTCAAGAGCAACACGCCAACTAAACTTTATGTCTATGATGGGAAAGGCTCCACCTCAGATCATGTCTAGGAGTGTAAGAGGATCTCGTATGGAAGGAATAAAGGCTTTAGCTCCTTCCTCTGGGTGAAAAATTTATATTCCACACTATAAAGCTATGCATGCACATGATACATTTATTTAGAGTTATGCCGCGAGACGATTGTGGAACTTGCAAGAGTTAACAAATGACTTGATTCAAACTTTTAAATATAAAATTTCTAAGCCCTTGGTGAATGAGGCACAGTAGGTTATTAAGCACCTAACTATGGGATACAATGTCATGGTAGAGGATCGAATACTAGAATTATTGGGTGATCCTAGCTTAGAAGCACACTTTGATGAGGGAGAATTAGATGAGACACAACTTGAGTGTATTTACATGGAGAAAGAGAAGAGAAAGTTGGTCTATGTGATAGATGGTGAGGAAGTGGAGAACTTGGATGTTAACCATACTATGGGTATACGTGAAGTAACATATAGTGCTAATGATCAAGCACACACCTACCATGAACCTCTCAAAATGAAGAAGGTTAACATTGGCTTAGAAACAGAACCTAAGGAGGCTACTATTGGGGACTATTGGTAACAAAAGGAGGTTTCAAAGATCATTGATCTATTGCATGAGTTTCAAGATTTATTTTTACGTGAGGGTACCATGAGATTAAGGGAGTTCACCACTCTTTAGGGGAGATGCAGATCAAACTAAAGGAGGGAGCGTTCCTAATTCGGAAACAACCGTACCGAATGAACCTGAATCTATGTTTAAGGTCAAGGAGAATATAGACAAGATGATCGATTAAAGTATCATTAAATATTTTGAGGAATTAGAATGGATCAAACTAATGGTCATTAGCATTAAAAAGTATGGGAGGATATGGATTTTTGTTGATTACAGAGATTTGAATGCAGTATGTGTCATTGATCCCTTCCTAACTTCTTTCATAAAGGAGATCCTAGAATGATTATCTAGGCACAAGATATATTCTGTCACAGATGGATTCTTGAGGTATCATCAAGTTAGAATTACAAAGGAAGACCAAGAAAAGATAACTTTTTCCATTGAGTGGGGATGGTTTTCCTACAAATTCATGCCTTTTGGACTGAAGAATGTGCCTATTGTGTTTTCATGCATAATGGTCTAGGCATTTTAGGATTTTATCCATAAGTTCCTTTAGGTCTACCTTGATGATTGGAAAGTGTATGGAATAGTGAAAGACCATTGTGATAATTTTTGTTGATGTTCGAGAGATGCCGACAATTACACATATCCCTCAACATCAAGAAATGTCTCTTCACTACTCCATTTGGAACCCTATTGGGGCATATCATATGTAAGGAAGGATTACTGGTGGACCTTGCCAAAGTTGCCATTATTGTGGGATTATGGGATCCTACCAGCTAGAAGCGCAGATGTGTGGATTCCTTGGGCATACGGGGTATTACCGAAAATTTATCAAGGGGTATGCCAAAATCACCATGCCACTAGAGGAATTGTTGAATCACATATGTACATTCCATTGGGTAGATACACGAGTAGATGGCATTTGACACACTAAAAATAAGCTTGTCTATGCACCCATATTATGCTTTCCTCTCGGGATAATCTATTCCATGTGCATGTTGATGCTTTGGGAATGATGATTAGGGAAATCTTAGCATAACCTAGAGAAGGAATTGTTGACCACCCCTTGTGTTTTTCTAGAAGAAAGTTGACACTAGTAGAGAAGAACTATATTACTACTGAGTGCAAAGCATTATCAATGATCTACGCACTACATAAATTTAGGTAATATCTATTGGCAACACCCTTCAAATTCTACATGGACCACAAGGTATTAAAGTAATTGGTGAATAAACCCATTTTACAAGGGCACATATGTCGGTGGGTCCTGTTGTTTCAAGATTTTGAGTTTACAATTGTGAAACTAGGAAAGAGTAACTTAGGGCCTAACCATTTATACAAGATTGAATCGGGGAGGATGTGCAGAGAATTGAGGATACAATGCTAGATGTGTAACAATTTAGATTATGGCATGTGCCCTTTTACTTGGAAGATATTGCCATGTTTCTCAAAATGGGTGTGGTTTTGGAGGGAATTAAGAATTTGTAAAGAAAAAAATTAGGCATACGTGCCACACCCTACATGCTAATTAGTGCGGTCTTATACAATCTAGGCTGCGAGGAGGTTTTACGTTGGTGTGTGTTAGAACATGAGTGCATTGTAATCATGGAGGAAGCACACGGTGGGATTCTAGGAGGACACTATTGGTACCCAAATTTTTTCTCCTTTTCAATCTGAGTAGCATCAAAGATATGGCATGAAGCTTGAAGATATATGGATCATTGTGTGTGTCATTTTGTAGTTAGGGATATGATCTAATTGGCACTCAGATTTGTGGAGAGATGGATAACACTCAAATAGGACTTGATCTTGTCCTAATTGTTTTAGGTTGTGCCTTTCTACCAAGGTAAGAGAACCTATTTTGTAACCATCAAATGGTGAAGGAGATGAAGATATCCCTCAATTTGTGCAAATAGTATGAAAAGGGCCTTGGGAAAATATGATCAACAATCCAAATCTCACTTTCAAAAGTTGTCACTTCCAGATTATAGAGATAATTTCAATGCAAGGCAAGGGTTACTTGAGACATTTTGAAATCCTGATCTATTCTACATACTTTAGCAAATGGATTTTGATATTTTGTGGGTATACAGGTCAAAAAAGGGGTAAAACAAGGTAGGAGTAGTTGTTTTGAATGATTTTTGGGTGGGATTTTAGACAAGACAAACCAAGGTCCGCTAGACTCTTTGAGGATTTCAGAAATATATGGAGAAACTTAACAATAGAAATTATCAAAATGGTTAATCATCCCTTTAACTAGGATATGTGCATCAAATGGAGGCCAAGATCTACACTTTTCCACACAATTTTTGATCATCTATCACAAAAATTGAGTTATAATGAACCAATGAAGCATTTAGCAATGTCTATTAAATCATGACCTAAGGCACACCCAAAGGTTTACAAACAATATCTATAGTCAAGGAAGGTAAAGTGATTTTAAATTTGTTTATCTCTTTATCAGATGAAAGCTATTCTAAATGTGAGATTGCAAATTCCACTAAGCTATCACAAGAAATGATACCATGTATGATCAAGAGAGATTTTAAACACAAGACTGCAATAGGAAACAAGAAACACAAATTTGAAATGCATTATGAAATGTAAGCATTCACAGATTTTTCCCAAAGACAACACATAATAACTCAAAAATGATCAGATTTATCAGTAGGGGAATGTTTTGAAAACAATCTCACAGCTTGTTGATGGCTTTACATGTGCAACCAACTTAACATGATTTGAAATTTGATATAGAGAGAGTTATATGAGTTTCTCAAAGGTCACTCAAAGAATGGGCTTCTTCCCATTTTCCCATGAAATTTTTAGTTTTCCAAGCTTCTTTAAACTCTTCTAACTTTTTGCATGACAAATTCATGCAATATATATCTTTCAATATCCATTGAGCCTTCTTTCCCAAGAAAAGAATATACCAAAGGATAAAATTTGTTACAAAAATTTCTCATGATTCACAAATAGGGACATTTAAATGAAAGCATCCAAAAAGTTTAAGTTGTCTCAAAAAGAGATGAATCATTACAAAATTCACATCATTATCCATTGTGGAGGCACGCTTTTCATCTTGATAGCATGTAGACCCCCTTCCTTTCATTATTTCATCCTTATCTTTCCAAAATTTGACTCTGCAACTTTTGGATCCGATATTTCATGTTTTTGGATGGGTAAGGGCAATAATTAATTTCAAAAACATCTCTCGATCTTCAAATTGATCCTCAAAATTGATTGTATTGGTCCTCGCAAGCACAAACAACACAAATTTGCCAAAAATTTGATGAAAATTGATGCAAAAACACATCTCGCAAAGTTCCTAGAGCTCAACCAGCAGCCCAAACCGAAAAATGTACGGTTATCGTTGATCTTCCTTTATACTTTAATTTGAGCCCTCCACGTGTCATAATGTGATTGGAAATGGGCTTGGAATCATTTTTTGACATTTTAACACTTTTGGAAAAATGTAAAAATTTGACATGTTTCTCCGCCTCTCGCCCTTCTAAAATGAGCTTGACACGTGTCCCAATGTGGGTCCCAGCAGAATCGCGACTCGATTCTACACATTTCCACCTTTTTTGGAAAAAGGAAAATTTCCAAATTATCTCTGTAGGCCCACACCTCCGATTCTCGCCTCTTGACAATGGTGTAATATTTGGATATGGAGTCGTGGCTCAATTTTAAACATTTTGCGTTCTTTTGGAAAAAAGAAATTTTCATTTTTTTCCTCCCATGACTCTCGCCTTTCAAGGACATGTGTCCTCACCTGATTGGTTGTGGGGAAATGCTCTTATTTATATTTTAACAACATTTTCCACAAAGGAAATTTTTCACCATTTCCTCTACACTCTCGCACCTCCACCTTTCCTTGCCACGTGTCACCTTTTGATTGGCTTGGCGGACCCACGACCCTTTTCACAACTTTTGTTCCCTTTTGCCAAAAAGATTTTTTTCTAATTTTTTTGCTAGCCTCCAATCCTGCCTTTTATGTAAATGTGGCACATGTCCACATGTGATTCCCTGAGGTCCTGCACTCACATTTCATACTTTAACTCCTTTTCGCCAAAGGAAATTTTTCCATTGTGCCTCCACAGCTCCACCCCTCCATTTTTTTGATTTTTCTAACTACCACATGTCACCCTTTGATTGGTGAGGGCCTGCGGACTTGTGGGGAAAATTTAGAATTTTTCCCAAAAACACAAAAAATGCTAAGTTACTCAAGTAGACCGGTGAACCTTTTCCAATCACAAACGGCCACGTAGGAGAAGATTTTTGAGATAAAATTTGATGGGCAAAGGATGCCTGTATGACCATAAAAAAATGAAGAAATTGCCAGCGACACCCAAAATCAATTTTTCCTTTGTGGGTGAAGAATTTTTTGATTAAATGACAAATGGAAAGTGATTCAAAGCAATTTACGACCATGGAAAGTATTTTTGAGGGAAAATAAGTATAAATCAAACAATTTCAAGCTCCAAAGGCTAGAAAAACATGAGAAAAATGGAAGAGGCATTTGAATGGGAAAAATTAGGGCAAAACACAGGGAAAACTTAGAGATTCCTTCAAAATGGAGAAAAAATGAACAACTCAAAGCATTCAAATGCAGATACAAGTTGTTTTTTAACCAAATGTAAAGGATGGGAGAATCCAAAGCCATTTTTCTCAGAAACATGGCAAAAATGCACTTCTCCTTAGCAAATTAGGGCAAGGTAATGAGTTTACAAACAATCTAATGCACAAGAATGGAGCTACAACTTCACATCATTTATTTCATGAGGAAAAAACATTTCAGAGCATATAGAGCAAAGGGGAAACCTAGAAAAATTGTAGAGGATCAAAATGGGCACCAACATCAGCTCCTACTCGGGGATGGGCACTCCCAGTGAGTACCACAAGAACAAAAGTAGACCAAGTGCCAAAATAATCCATTGGGAAAATAGAGTCATGAGCCAAAGCCACAAAAAAAATAGCTGAGAAACCAACAAAAATGGTTGCCACACACCAAGGCAAACCACAAACCGACAAAACACAAAAATAGAGCAAAAGCCAAACACTATACACTGTACAAGTTGGTAAGAAAACCTTGATTCAAAGAAAACAAATCAAGGGGAAACCCAAAATGTCCTCCATGCTAGATATGACCATGCCAAGAGGTTCTGATATGTTTTTAACAACTAGAAATATACCTCTTTTTCTTCTTTTTCTAATTTGTAAACCATCCAGTTTCTTAAGGTCCTCCATTATGTTCAAGTCAAACCTTTTAACAATTTTCAAGGCTGAATCAAGGACCAAATTTCTAGAAAAATAACATTCTTAGGAGATATGTTTTCAACAACATCATACTCCTTGAAATCCACAAAAATCACAAAGGGATCAGTACTAGCATCTGCCTGCAAAACTTCATAAGATGTATTGTTTGGGTCTTCAATAAGGTACATCATCTTTTTCTCTCCATATAACTTTACTAAGTTTCCTTCAATGGGGATAGTGGCATAAGACATGTCCATTTGGACACTCCCACCAACACTTGCAGCCCATTTCCTTGATAATAACATACCCCATTTGGCAGGGAAATCAACAATCACAACATCCAATTTTAAATTCCTCCTAGGATAAGATGCAAGTTGCACCACCAGATCTTTGACACACCCAACAACTGGCACTTCCCTGGAATCCATAGCAGTACACTTGCCATACGCTGCTGTCACTTTGATTCCCAATTCATTCATGACCTCCAAAGGCATGACATTGCATGATGCCTCGAGTCAAACATATAGTTATGTAATAGCTTGTCTTTAATAACCAAGGTAGTGAAAAATAGATCCATGTTCAGCTGAGATTCAACCAAAGAAGTTCCTAAGTAAACCTCAGGTGGTTCCCCCAACTCTTCCAACACTTGTGGCTGTTCCAATTTTATAATGGCAATAGGAATCCCAACCTTGCTTCCAACTCTGCCTTGGGTACTCTCTTCCTCTATGAATCCTAAATATTCAAAATCCCTCTTCTTGTGCTTAGGAATCCTAAGCAACTCAAAGCAATTGTGACAGGAATCTTGATCTGACTCAAGACTTGGGAAATATCATATGGAGCATTCTTGGGTAAAGCAGCACTAGGGGAAAGATTGGAAAATTCATCAGATGGTATGGAAGTCTTTTTAGTTTGGGCATGGGGAGGATCACAAGTTTTTCTTGGGGGAATAGGGCCTTTACCAGATGTATTTTTATTTGGAGTTTCTTTAGTAAGCAATGGAAATTTTGACTTGGCTTGTTGCCCCTTGGCATCTTTACTTCTGGTATTGTGCTCCTTCTCTTGGGAAACTACAACATTCATAAGCAATGCCTATCCTCCTTTGAAGGAACCCCTCCATCATACTTCTTAATCATCAAAGCTCTTAAGTATTCAAAGTAATTATTGGGCAGCTCAAAGGCTTGTACATTATCAATTTCTAAAACATGAGAAGGAGGAAGAAGATGTACCCATTGGATACAATCCCAAAAAACAATAGTAGTCCTAACACTTATGACATCTGTTGAAGTTGCTCCCCTTGGTGAAATTGTAGGGATCTCCATCATGCAAGCATCATCATCAATTTCATCATCAACTTCCTCTTCAATTTTTTGATCTGTTCCACATGGAGGATGGGGTAAAAACATCTGTCACACCAGTCAATATCAACAATTTCCTCAACAGCAAAGCAACCCTAGCTAGTTAGGGGATTAGGTAACACTCTTCCTTCACGTGCTTGAGGATGTCTATTTGTAGACCCCATGGGTCTTTTCCCTCTATCATCAGATCTCTGATCACCCCTAGGATGATTGGAAAATTTTTCATGGTTTGTGCTTTTGCTTTGACCTTGTGAAGTCTACCCAATTCCCTTCTCTACCTAAGATAACTTGTATGAGATTTCTTTGACAGACCACTGCCATAGTTTTAACAACCTCCTCCAAATAAGCACCCTTGGTAGCTTGAGGTTTTTAGGGTTTATCAGCTTTACACCATCTCTCTTGAGAGGTTTCCCAATGGCCTTAGTGTTATTTTCAATCTTCGAGTGCCATGGTAAAGGCCTACCTTAAATTAGTAGGGTTTTTATCTCTTAAGTAGTAGGATGCCTTCTTATCAAATGCATCTTCATATTTGATCAAGCATGACTCATCATAAGGCCTTAGATTAACAGGAATTCTTCTCAATGTTTTGTTAAATCTTGTGTTAAAGTCATGTATTGATTCATTTTGGTTCTTCTTGATATTTTAACATTTAGATAATAGAAACCTAGGATCAGTTTTGTCACCATATTGCAACCTAAATGAATTGTTCATCTCATTCCAAGAATCAATATAATTATTAGGTAGAGCCTTGTACCAATCCCGACATCCTCTTCTAGTGTATGAATGAACAATTTAATACACACATATTCAAACTCTATTTCAAAATCCTCCAACATGTTAAAAAAAAGTTTGAGATGCTGATCACCAGTTATAGCATTGTTACCTTGGAATTTTGGCAACCTATTCCTGACATCTTGAGGGAGCACATTTGGATAACCATTCATTCCCCTAAAATTTGTTGGGCCAAAGGTGTTAACAACAAATAGAGGTCTAGGCTAAGCCATATTGTTTGGTGGAGGTGATCTTGGGGGTGAAACAAGCTGATGAGGAGTGCAAGGTCTTTAGGGCACAAGAATGTGATTCACAAAATTAGTACTCTCTAGGTGCTGATTTTATTGGAAATTTTTATTTGAATTGAAGCACACAGGTGCAGATTGAGAAGAGAACTTACCAGGTATAATAGAAGGACCTTCACTAGTTGAAGTAAACAAATTTGTGAAAAGATTTCTTGAATCAGAATCACTAGAAGAAGAGTGATAATCCTCTACTAAAGGCTGATCTCTCTCACCAATGGATATACATTTTCCGGATGTTTGACCTTCAATAACCTTCCAAAATTTTCTTTCCTCTAAAAATGTCTTTCCCAATTCTTGAAATAAATTTCTACTTGGGTCCCTCCTGAAGAGAGATCTTCTTCCTTCCAGTTTTTCAGAGATTAGCAACACAAAAATAAATGACAGAAAGCTAAGACACCGGTATTTATCAAGATCAAATCAGCATGGAGTCACCACTAATTACTTTCACCCAAGTTGTGTAAATGCACTAAAAGAATTTGAAAAATACCTATCAGCACTAATATCTTGCCAAACTTTATAGATTAGACCTTCCTTTTCTTGAATCTATCAACCACAAATGCAAGTGAAGTGTGACTACTTGTTGGAAACCTGATAAAATTGTAGACAAAACTTGAAACCTTTACATACACCTTGCAAATCTGAGTATAAAATGATGCTTTAACAATATATTTATAGACAGAACTTGTAAGAGACATTACGAGGGTTTGATATGCATTCAAATATGTATGAACATGGATCATATTGAACTAAGAATGTCCCCATAAACGACGTCATTTGTGCTCATACCCAAATTTGTTCTCCTTTTATGTCTAAGCAGCATCAAAGATATGACATAAAGCTTGAAGACGGATGGATCATGGTGTGTGTCATTTTGTAGCTGGGATATGATCTAAGCGGCACTTAGATTTTGGAGAGATGGATAACACTCAAATAGGACTTGATCTTGTCCTAACTATTTTAGGTTGTGCCTTTCAACCAAGGTAAGAGAACCTATTTTGTAACCCTCAAATGGTGAAGGAGATGAAGATATACCTCAATTTGTTCAAATAGTATGAAAAGGGCCTTGGGAAAATATGATCAACACTCCAAATCTGACTTTCATAAGTTTTCACTTCTAGATTATGGAGATACTTTTAATGCAAGGCAAGGGTTACTGGAGACATTTTGAAATCCTGATATGTTTTACATACTTTAGCAAATGGATTTTGATCTTTTGTGGGTATACTGAGTCAAAACATGGGTAAAACAAGGTAGGATTAGTTGTTTTAAATGATTTTTGGGTGGAAGTTTAGATAAGATAGACCAAGGTCCACTAGACTCTTTGAGGATTTCAAAAAAATATGGAGAAACTTAACAACAAAAAGTATTAAAATGGTTAATCATCCCTTCAACCAGGATATGTGCATCAAATGGAGGCCTAGATCTACACTTTTCCACACAATCTTTAATCATCTATCACAAAATATTGAGTTAGAATGAACCAATGAAGCATTTAGCAATCACTATTAATCCATGACCTAAGGTACACCCAAAGGTTTACAAAAATATCTGAAGTCAAGGAAGGTAAAGTGATTTTAAATTTGTTTATCTCTTTATCAAATGATAACTATTCTGATTGTGAGATTGTAAATGCCACTAAAATATCACAAGAAATGAGAACATGTATGATCAAGAGAGATTTTAAACACAATATTGCAATAATAGGAAACAAGAAACACAAATTTGAAATACATTTTGAAATGTAAGCATTCAATGAATTTTCCCAAAGACAACACAGAACAACTCAAAAACGATCATATTTATCAAAGGGGGAATGTTTTGAGAACAATCTCATGACTTGTTAATGGCTATACATGTGCAACCAACTTAACATGATTTGAAATATGATATAAAGAGAGTTATATGAGTTTATCAGGTGGTCACTAAGAGAATGGGATTCTTCCTAGATTTTCCCATGAAATTTTTAGTTTTCCAAGCTTCTTTAAACTCTTCCAACTTTTTACATGACAAATTCATGCAATATATAGCTTTCAATCTCCTTCGAGCCTTCAATCCTAAGAAAAGAATATGCCAAAGGATCAAATTTGTTACAAAAATTTCTCATGATTCACTGATAGGGGTGTTTAACAGAACACGTCCAAAAAGTTGCCAGTTGTCTCAAAAAGAGATGAATCGTTTCAAAATTCACATCATTATCCATTTTGGAGGCACATTTTTCATCTTCAAAGCATGCAGACCCCCTTACTTTCATTATTTCATCCTTATCCCTCCAAAATTTGACTCTGTAACTTTTGGATCTGATATTTCATGTTTTTAGACTAGTTAGAGAGAAAATTCATTTCAAAAACATTTCTGATCTTCAAATTGATCTTGAAAACCAATTGTATTGGTCCTTGCAGGCACAAACTACACGAATTTGCCAAAAATTTGATGAAAATTGATGCAAAAAACACATCTCCAAACTTCTCTGGAGCTTAAATGGTAGCCAAACTAAAAAATGCATAGTTACCATTGATATTCCTTTATCCTTTAATTAGAGCCCTCCACGTGTCATAATGTGATTGGAAATGGGCTTGGGATCATTTTTTGACATTTTAACACTTTTGGAAAAATGTAAAAAATTTGACATTTTTCTCTACCCTTCCGTCCTTTGAAAATGAGCTTGACACGTGTCCCAATGTGGGTCCCAGCGGAATCACGACTTGATTATACACATTTCCACCTTTTTTCTAAAAAAGGAATTTTTTTCAAATTATTCCGAGGGCCCGCACCTTTGATTCTCGTCCACGACATGTGGCACAATATGATCCGGATACAGAGTCACGGCTCAATTTTAAACATTTTGCCTCCTTTTGGAAAAAGGAATTTTTTTGTTTTTCCTCTGCGGCTTCGCCCTCCTGCATGACACGTGTCCTCACCTAATTGGTTTTGGGAAGTGCTCTTATTTATATTGTAACAACATTTTCCACAAAGGAAAATTTTCACCATTTCCCCGCACTCCTGCACCTCTGCCTTTCCCTACCACGTGTCAGCTTCTGATTGGCCTGGCAGACCCATGGCCCTTTTCACAACTTTTGTTCCCTTTCACCAATTTTTTTTTTTTCTAAGTCTTTCACTAGCCTCCATTCCTGCCTTTGATGCAAACGTGACACATGTCCACCTGTGATTTGTTGAGGTCTTGCGCTCTCATTTCATAGTTTAACTCCTTTTTACCAAAGGAAAATTTTCCACTTGTGCCTTCGCACTCCACCCCTCCACTTTGTTTTGACTTTTCTAATTGCCACATGTCACCCTCTGATTGGCTGAGGGCCTGCGGACTTGTGGGGAAAATTTAAACTTTTTCCACAAACACAAAAATGCAAAGTTACTTGAGTAAACCCGCCGAACCTTGTCCAATCACAAACAACCACATAGGAGAAGATTTTTGAGATAAAATTTGTGGGCAAAGGACACTTGTATGACCATAAAAAAACTCGAAATTGTATCGTGATGTCCAAAATTGATTTTTCCTTCGTGGTGAAGAAATTTTCAATTAAAGGACAAATGGAAAGTGATTCAAAGAAATTTATGACCATGGCAAGGATTTTTGATGGAAAATAAGTATAAATTGAAGAATTTCGAGCTCCAAAGGCCGGAAAACACGGGAAAAATGGAAGAGGCATTTGAACAACAAAAATTAGGGTAAAACATAGTGCAAACTTAGAGATTCCTTCAAAATGGTGCAAAAATGGAGAAAAAATGAACAACTCAAAGCATTTAAACGCATATACAAGTTGCTTTTTCACCAAATTCTAAGGATAGGAGAATCCAAAGCCATTTTTCTCAGAAATAGGAAAAAATGCACTTCTCCTTAGAAAATTAGGGCAAGGTAATGAGTTTGCAAACAATCCAATGCACAAGAATGGAGCTACAACTTCACATCATCAATTTCATGAGGAAAAAATGTTTCAGAGCACAAAGAGAAAAGGGGAAACATGGAAAAATGGCAGAGGATCAAAATGGGCACCAACAAACACTATGTAGGGAATTCTACCATGCAAAGATTCTACTAGTAGGGCTTTAGGGGGAAAGCATCTACTAGGATTGTATTGAGTTTTGCAGGCCCGTGACCATTTCCAAAGTGCCTTGGAAAACTAGGAAGAAGGGATGAGATGACCTTGAGACCGATAGATATTACAAAACCATTTGAGAAGTGGGCCATTGATTTTGTAGAACTGATTTCACATCTTTGTGCGAAGGATTGGTTCACACTATATCATTACTTGCACTGATTACTTAACAAGATGGGAAAATGAAATGCCTACAAAGGATTACACAACCACAATAACAAGATTCTTGTTGGAAAACATACACAATAGGTATGGGTGCCCTTTAAGCATGACTAGAGGCACACACTTTTTGAATGAGATGGTCAAGATTTCGTTAGCAGAGTTTATGGTGGCCCATCACAAGACCACCTGAATCACCTCCAAGCTAATGGAACCATTTGAAGCATTTAACAAGATCTTGAGTCACATCTTGAACAAAAATTATGATGTGGGAAGACAAGATTGGGATGACAAAGTCTTAGCCACACTATGGGCATATATGATAACCTACAAGATATTGATCAAGGACACATTATTATAATTAGTGTTTTACATAGAAGTTATTTTACCGTAGAGTTTATGCTACCGTCCTGCGTATTCCATGCACGGGAGGATTAGCTCATGAAAAAGCACTACATGAGCATATGGAGAAGTTAATGCAGTTGGAAAAAAGGTGATCACTTGATAGATGGAGTTAGAAGACCGAAAAGGTGTGAAAAAAGCAAGGCATGATCACCATATTAAAAACAAACAATTCAAGGTTGGGTAGATGGTCTTTCTTTATGACTCCAAATTTCTGTGCCATCCGGGGAAATTGAAATTTCATTGGTTAGGACCATACATCATCTCATACATCCTTGATTTAGGAATATGCTAGTTATAAGCACCTTTGGATGAGATAAGGTTACATTGTTTCTTTAATGGGAGTAGGCTAAAGCCCTACTATAAATAATAGTTCTTTATACTCTGAAATAAGGAAGTTACGCAATTAGTTTAGATTTATTTTGGTATTTTTGTTTATTTCCTTTGTCATCGTTTTCAACTTTGTGTTGTACATTGGTGCACCGATAGATAATTGCATTGTACGAGGTTTTATGCATAGGCTCTGTGTAATTTTTTTGTGGGGTAAGGTAGTAAAGATTTTAAACATGGAGGCCAATAACTTGAGACAAAGTGGACTATTTGGAAAAATTGGTGCAAAGGTAGAAGAATGAGCAAAAATATGGCTAAAACTCATAAATTCGTGCGATTATGAAGGTGTGTTGAAAGAACCTAAAGACCAAAAGAAGGGAAGGATTGAGTGGTATGAGATGAGGTAGGTAAAATTATAGGTAACTACTTAGTAAACAACACAAAGGTTATGTACTTTGGCATGGATTTGTGCATAGAGGTCTATGGTAGTCTAATTGGTATTAAAGCACTAGAAGGTTATAGCTGTAAAGCACAAGAGGAAGTCATGGAAGTTACTTTAAGTGAAGTAAAGCATTTTATTAAAAAGTGACATTAGGACACATGGTTAGAGGAACTCTAAGGCATCGATAAAGTATAAATAAGAGATAAGGATAGTCATTTCAACTACCTTTCCTTAGAGAATTTCTTTTGTGCTCCCAAGCTCAAAGTGCGATGAGGGTTTTTCAAAGAAGAGAAACGCGAAGTACTATCATGAACCAATGGACTTGTTGAAAGTTGTAGTAAAATATGTGACATAGCACGGAGGGAAGAAGACAATAGAGCGGAAGGAGGTGACATGAAAGAGAAGCGGGGAAGTTGTCGAGTTAAGGAAGTCAAAAGAGAGGAACATAACACCTAGGGCATGAATGAAAAAGGAGAGGAAATGGAACTAAAGAAGGATCGAATAAATAAACCGATCTTTGGAAAAGAAGGACCCCGTGGAGATCTACTCAAAGATGCAAAGTACTCACATGGAGTTATCAAGGTTAAAAAATGGATCTCGAAGCTATATAAATGTAAGATCAGTGAGTACAACCACATAAAAATGAAAATAAGAAGGTGATGCTAATAGACCTTGTGTCGAGACACCTTGGTGGTGGACGAGCTTGGAAACCCTAAGGTTGATGACTTGGTGAAACAAGCACCTTTCGCATAAGATGGGGGTTTTGCAACTATGGGAGCTTCCCTTCTTTTCCAAACCCGCTTTAATTTTTAGGTGGTTAATGTTATGGGTGCACGAAGATTTATTCAACTTCACAGGAAGAAGAATGGGGATCACATGCTAATTGATTTAGATGTTTATGGGCCTGCAGAATCTTTGGAGAATATATGGTGTTTGATTTATGTGCCACAGCTAAGATTGAGGAGTTGGCGAAAAAATGAACTATGAGAAGGGGGAGGGCACAAGTAATTACAGATCTCCTAGACCCAACATTGAGAGTCACCTCCCGACTTATTAGTTAAAAATTACATGCATCGTAAAGGTGTACATATATTAACCGAAGGTTCTTATACATAGCCTCTACAAGGTATCTAAGAGGGCACACTATAACTTTTTCCAATTCATTGCAAATGACATCATCAAAGAGACATGGGTATAGAATGAGGCAAGAGAAACTATCACTTAGGGTTCCATCTTGTTATTGATCATGTTCTAGGAGATTGGTGTGCCAGATAGACCAAATGAAAACATGTGGGTTCACCCATCCGCGCACGTGTCTTGTAAATTACATTTAAAAAATTTCACCTGCAATGGGACCGTCTTAAGAGATTACAATGCTTGAATGAATAAATGGTTTGAGTGATTACATGGATCCTTCAAGAGCGAGTGGTGCATTCCCCACAAGCTACCACAAGTTATTGGGGACAGGCTAAAATTTTTTGTTACCCAACATTTCTGTCTAAAAAAGTTTATGATGGACAAAGGAGAGATGGGGCCATGGTGCGAGCTACCCTTTGTGTTCACAACCAGATATATGAAATGCATAATCAACCGGATCAAGGACATGCATAAGTTAATTTTTGATGCAAACACTACACACAAGTATGACACTCAGCCTGCCTACATCGAGGTTTTGAATCCAGATTTCTTGGACTTACACCCACAAGTCAACATTACCATCAAGGGTATGTCCATCGGGTGTTCGTCAAGCTGCACTGAAGAAATTGTGAGGGGTTGAATTGGAGGTTACATACTCTCCCTTTGTAAAGCGACAGGAGACACCAATCCCACCCATGAAGGCAATACAAGAAGAAGAAGAAGAAGAAGAAGAAGAAGGGAAGTTAGATACTTCAAGGAAGAGGAAGTACTACATGCACTAGAATAGTAGTAAGGGCGCCAACACTTTAGAACAGGGTGGCGCCAACACCTCATTACCAGGGTGCAAGGAAGAGGAAGAAGAGAAGGAAGAGCCTGAGGAAAAGAAACAAAAGACACACGATGCATCAAGCCCCACAACAGAGCTCGGAGGAAGGAGAGGAAGAAGACCCCACCACTTTCAAAGTAGAATTGGAAGTAGAGTTAGAGGGGTAGGAGGATGAGGTAAAGGTCATAGATCCAAGTGAGGTGTGAGAATAAGGAGAGGAGCATTTGGTAGGGGTTGAGAAGAGTTTGACGTGTGAAGTCTGCTACACCTGCAAGAACGCCAATCCTAAGGGAGATAAAGGGGAACTCCTTTACTATAAAGGGGATAATGGATTCATCCCTAGGAAAATAAGTAGAGGAAAAAGCACAAGGCTACAAGGAAGAAGTGGATTCTAGTGTCCCCACACATGGAATTCATGGATGAACCCATGAAGGTCTTACGCATAAGATTCCAGGCCACCCTCCCACCACAAAAGTTGCATGGTTGGTATTTGATGGATCAAGATAGGTGTGTGCAAAGGACCAGGAAGATGCTCAGTTAGAGCATACATTGCCATGCCGAGGAACCTGAGTTTGCGGTCAATGATCATGTGATCGAGACCATTCACTTGAAGAAGAAGGGAGGAGATACATATAAAGTGGTGGATCCCAACAACCTAATAGATGAGCAGTGTGCAATGCATTACAAAATATGTCGTCAGAGGTAATTTGACACAGTCTAGATATAGGGGCCACTATTCAGACCTTGATCACATAAAGAAAGAGAAAGGAGAAGGAAATATATGCTAGGGGTTAAGAGGAGAGTAGGTGTGGAGAAAGGAGGTGTATGATTGAGTTGGTGCCCTAGTGAAGAGCATTCTAGCGTAGTGTCTGGTGTTGGTAAGCAAGGCCATGAGCGACTATGGGGATGGGATGGAGTACCTTGAGGACCTCATGGGGATGTTAATCATTAACATCAAGGATGACATGGGCCCCACAAATGCATAGCTCATAAAGGAGAAAGAAGAAAACAAGGTTGTAATTGAAGCCTAAATCACGAGTTGGAATATTTTCTCTCCCAACTCAAGGAGGTGAATATCTTTGTGGATAGGGGCTTTAACATTTGAGGGAAATGTAAGACAATAATCAACACATGTGTGAAAAATGAGGAGGTAACCCTCAAAATTTTTCTAGATACCATCATAACCAACAAGGCGTAACGTGCACGATTAGTTGTGTTAGTGCCATTTCTGAGCTTACATTGTGTGCCCTAATTTTTCATGTCTGGTTTTGATCGAAACATTTTTATTTGTCAAATTGGTGATCTGCATTTTCTCCCCGGTTGAATGTTTCAAAAATGCCCATAAACTTGTTGTTCTACCCTGGTTTAAAAGAGAAATCCATGTGTGCTCTTATTTGTGCCCTAGGTTTTTCCAATTCGCGGGCTGTGTCATTTTCCCTTTACCAAATCATGAAAAAATTGAAATTGATCAAATCTAAATTGTATGGGTTAATTTCCCAATCCTAAGGTCAAAAATAATGTCAAAACATGATTCAGTTGATTCAAAATAAAAAAATTTGCAATCCTTGTTGAAAAATTTGATTTCTAGGGCATCCTTTAATTTTTTCACAATTTGAGATCATACAGGTGTTGTTTTCCCTTCAAATTTATCATCGTGAGGTAATGGAAATGTGGTGGGTTCCTATTGGCCGGAGGTTATTGGAAAATGTCTCTAACTTATCATTTTTTGAAATTTCGACAAAAGGAAAAATTTGATCCATGGCTCCACCTTCTACAGTGAGGTGCCTACATGGCACATTTTGATTGGCTAGGGGATTGGTGGGTGGTGGGATTTCCTTAGGAAATTTTGCTTTCATTATGCAAAATTTTCAAAATTAATTTTGTGCTCGAAGGCCCGCAGTGAATAGGGAGAGGACACGTGGCACGAGGGCGTGCAGATGGTGGAGGGACTTTGAGAATTTTGATGTTTTTGGCTCAAAATGATGAAGTGAATTTTGGCCCGAAAGCCCTCAACAAATCATCGGTGGACACGTGTCTAGGAAAGGATAGGATGGGGCAGCGGGTTTTGCAATGACTTGGAAGTTTTTGACTTCAAATGGTAAAAATAAAATTTTGGGCGAAGCTCCGCAACAAGTCAGGAAGTGACACATGTCCAAGAAAGAAAAATGGAGGTGGAGGTTTGGACCTCGGGGGACAGAGTAAAATTTTTCCTTTTTGGAAAAAGGAGCTAAAGTGTAAATGGAAGCGTGCCTCCATGGAAAATCAAAGAGCACCACGTGGCAGGGAAGAGATCGGGCTTCTGGGCCCATGGAGGTTTTGTGGAAAAATTCCTCTTTTCAAAAAGGTGGAAAAATTGATAGAATCACTCACGTAGTTTTCAATGGGGCCCACATATGGACATGTGGCGGGTCTAGGGGAGAAGGGAAATTTTACAAAATTTTCCAAAACTTTAAAAAGGTCGTAAAAGTATTTTTGGAAGCATGGGCCCAATCCAGTCACATTTTGACATGTGTCCCACCTTATCCAAAGGTTAAAAAGGTAATTTTGAGCTTATTTCTAGATCTCATCTTCCACGTGGAGGGCGGACATTTAAAATTGATACAAGATCAATGGTTACTGTGCATCCATCTATTTTGGCCGCCATGGGAGCTCTAGGAAACTTGGAATCATGATTTCTTCATCAAATTTCATCAAATCTTATATGATTTTGTGTCATCTTGAATTTTTGAGAACATTGACATCATTTTCATGACCTAATTCTTTGATCTATGGTGTTTTTGATGTAATTTTGGCTCAGGCCCAAGAAAAAATGTGAAATGTCAACATCAAAAGTTGTAAAGGTAAAATTGAAAAGGGGAAAAGGTAAAAAATGATGAATGAAAGATGCTTGCATGCCTAAATGATAAAAACATGCCCTTGGGGTGGATAATGATCTAAATTTGTGTAATGATTTAACTTTTTGTGCATACCTGGCAACCTGCGAGTTGTTTTTCCGTTTGGTGTCATTGTCATTAAATCATGAGGTTTTTGTGACAAATTTGATCCCATAGCATATTATTTTCTTGGGAAGGAAGACTCCAATGTGGCATGAGGTATATAATGCATTTTGGAGAAATTGTAAAGTCGGGAGTTGAAAATTACGGGAAAATTTTGAGAGAAAGCTCATCTTCTATGAAATCCACCAAAGAACTAGGTTAATGTCTCATGTGTTGGAAATTAATGTATGTGAGTTGGTTACAAGTGTATAGACACCACACAGCTATGAGATTGTTCATGTGACTCTCCCCTGCTGTTGAATCTAACAAGTTTTGAATTAAATCTGTGTTTTTCGTTGGGTAATATGGCGTCTATTATCATTTTTAATGCTTGCAAATAGTTTTCATTGTTCTTGTTTGCAACCTTGCATTGAAAGTCTTTAGGAATCACATAAGATCTCTATTTAAGTTGATGATATTTTAGTGGCATTTGCAATCTCATACTTAGAAGATCCTTCATCTGATAAGGAGATAAACAAATTTAAAATCACTTTACACTCCTTGATTGCAGATATATTTCTTGTAAGCCTTTGGGGTTACCTTAGGTGTGGTTTGATCATGTATTTTTGTGTTTAAGTGAGTTCTTTACTTCAAGATTTTGTGGTGAATTCTCAAAGATTGTGTGAAGAGTGCAACTTGGGCTTTCATTTATGCCTCTTCTAGTTGAAAGAACATCTTGATTATTTTAGGCATTTCATTTGATAGTTGTTCAAGTATTGTATAGATTGTCAAAGATCTGATCTATCCCAATTTGTCTTGTCAATCACCCACCAAAATCACCTAAACAAAAATATCCTATCTTCGCACTATCCCTAATTTGCATTTGTATACCCATAGAAGATCAAAATCTATTTGCAAAAGTATGCATAACAGATCAAGATTTCCAACGTCTCTAGTAGCCTTTGCCTTGTTTTGAGAACATACCCATGTTTTGAGAAGTGACAACTTGTGAGAGTTCACATCTGGGGTATTGGTCATGTTTTCATCAAGGTATCCATCATATAATTTTAAGCAAAGAGAAGGACATCTTCATCTCATTCACCATTACAAGGTTACAAAATAGGTCCTCTTACCTTGGTTGCAAGGCACAACCTAAAACCGCTAGGACAAGATCAAGTCCTATTGGAGTGCTATCCATTTCTCCCACAAACACAGGTGCCAGCTAGACCATATCCCTGACTACCAACGAAATACAACATGGTATAATTTGTCTTTAAGCTCCATGACATATATATGGTGCTGCTCGAATCGAAAAGGAGAACAAATTTGGATACCAAAAGGTTGTTAACACCATGTCCTAGAAGGAAAAGATCAAGACAAAGTTTAAAAAGATGGACTTTAGAATCAACAAACTACGAGACTCCATCACCTTTGAATGGATGGATAATTTTAAGGTGTCTACATGGAGCTAGGGGTGGCCATTAACACATTAAGGGGAAAGGTGGAAGAAATCAACCTAGACCAAGTACCAGATGTCTTGGGTGAAGCACCAGGTAAGGCCTTATCGAGTTGAAGGCTTGGGAAAAATTGAAGGATGAGATAGATGTGGAGTTCCCTAAACTCCTCCAATTGGTCGCATAACATCCCCCCCATTCCTCAAATTATTTATTCAAATTTTTTCTCCCAACCTCTATTCTTTATTATTTTCATTTGATATTCGGTCAATTTTTTTTTTTCGAGAAAGCATGAAGGTTTATCGGGGTGATAACCAATTTAGTGTGGGGTGATGTTGGGCACCTAAAAAGTAACTAAGTACCTAAGGCACGAAGCCTTGTGGTGCGCGTGACGAGTGGTGCATGTACATGTATTTTTAGCAATGCAAAAAGAGTTAGAACTAACACATAGTAGTCTTAAAACAAAGATAAATCAAATTCAATGCACCATCATGCTTAGAGCTTAAACAAAACTAATCTACTAACATCCTTGCATTAGAACATGAAAATATATTCGGACTAAAATTTTAATCCAATAATTTCTATCTCTATTTAATGCTAAAAATGAAATGAATCTACTTAGATCCTTAGCAATCAAATGTTTGAATCCCAAGGTTTTCAAGAATGAAGTCTTGTCAATCCTTGGCTACAAGACCATTTGACATATCTCCATATGACTTCAAAAATTTGATGGATGAATACAAGAAATGAAAGTGGATAGCACTCAAATAGGACTTGATCTTGTCCTAACTATTTTAGGTTGTGCCTTTCAACCAAGGTAAGAGAACCTATTTTGTAACCCTCAAATGGTGAAGGAGATGAAGATATCCCTCAATTTGTGCAAATAGTATGAAAAGGGCCTTGGGAAAATATGATCAACACTCCAAATATGACTTTCACAAGTTGTCACTTCTAGATTATGGAGATACTTTCAATGCAAGGCAAGGGTTACTGAAGACATTTTGAAATCTTGATCTGTTCTGCATACTTTAGCAAATGGATTTTGATCTTTTGTGGGTATACAAGGTCAAAAAAAAGGGGTAAAATAGGGTAGGATTAGTTGTTTTGAATGATTTTTTGGGTGGGAGTTTAGATAAGACAAACCAAGGTGCCAGACTCTTTGAGGATTTCAACAAAAATATGGAGAAACTTAACAACAAAGAAAGTATCAAAATGGTTAATCATCCCTTCAACCAGGATATGTGCATCAAATGGAGGCCCTAGATCTGCACTTTTCCACACAATATTTGATCATCTATCACAAAATCTTGAGTTAGAATGAACCAATGAAGCATTTAGCAATCACTATTTAATCATGACCTAAGGTGCACCCAAAGGTTTACAAACAATCTCTGAAATCAAGGAAGGTAAAGTGATTTTAAATTTGTTTATCTCTTTATCAGATGAAAGCTCTTCTGAATGTGAGATTGCAAATGCCACTAAACTATCACAAGAAATGAGACCATGTATGATCAAGAGAGATTTTAAACACAAGACTACAACAAGAAACAAGAAACACAAATTTGAAATGCATTCTGAAATGTAAGCATTCACAAATTTTTCCCAAAGACAACACAAAATAACTCAAAAATGATCAAATTTATCAAGTAGGGAATGTTTTGAAAAACAATCTCAGAGCTTGTTAATGGCTATACATGTGCAACCAACTTAACATGATTTGAAATCTGATACAGAGAGAGTTACATGAGTTTCTCAAGTGGTCACTCAGAGAATGGGCTTCTTCCCAGATTTTCCCATGAAATTTTTAGTTTTCTAGGATTTTTAAACTCTTCCAACCCTTTGCATGAAAAATTCATGCAATATATAGCTTTCAATCTCCTTTGAGCCTTCTTTCCCAAGAAAATAATATGCCAAAGGATCAAATTTGTTACAAAAATTCCTCATGATTCTGCAGATAGGGACGTTTAACAAAACACGTCCAAAAAGTTTCAGTTGTCTCAAAAAGAGATGAATCATTGCAAAATTCACATCATTATCCATTGTGGAGGCATTTTTTTCATCTTCAAAGCATGCAGACCCCCTTCCTTTCATTATTTCATCCTTATCCCTCCAAAATTTGACTCTGCAACTTTTGGATTTGATATTTCACATTTTTTGGATGGGTTAGGGAAAAAATTCATTTCAAAAACATCTTTGATCTTCAAATTGATCCTCAAAACCAATTGCATTGGTCCTTGCAGGCACAAACGACACATGAATTTGTCAAAAATTTGATGAAAATTGATGCAAAAATCACATCTCCAAACTTCCTGGAGCTCAAATGGTGGCCAAACTGAAAAAATGCACAATTACCATTGATCTTCCTTTATCCTTTAATCTGAGCCCTCCACGTGTCACAATGTGATTGGAAATGGGCTTGGGATCACTTTTTGACATTTTAACACTTTTTGAAAAATGTAAAAATTTGACATTTTTCTCCGCCCCTCCGCCCTTTGAAAATGAGCTTGACACGTGTCCCAATGTGGGTCCCCATTGGAATCGCGGACCGATTCTACACATTTCCACCTTTTTTGGAAAAAGGAAATTTTTTCCAAAATATTCCCACATGGGCCCACCTTCATGAAAATTTGGGTCCCTGAACACGTGTCCCAATATGGGCCCCATTGGAATATGGAGCGACTCAATTTAAACATTTGCACTCTTTTTTGGAAAAAGGAAAATTTTCAATTTTCCTCCGGCCATGGCTCCCCCTCCCCCCACATGTCCTGACACGTGTCCTCATATGATTGGTGATGGGGCAAGTGCTTCTCATTTCATATTTTAATCATATTCCAAAAAGGAAAATTTTTAACATTTTCCTCCCCCCCACCCCACCTCCGCCATTGACTCCTCTGATGAATCTTGACTTTTTACCTTTGGGCTCGCCCCATTCAATTTTTTACCTTTTGATAACTAGAGGCTAAAAATACAACTTTGCCTCAAAGGCCCCCTCCCCCCCCCCTGCTGATGCTACCACACGTGTGTCTTCATTCATTGGTTGTGAGTTTGTGATTCCAATTTTATACTTTAACTTTTTTTCACCAAAAGAAAAGTATCAAACTCCTCGCCTTTCCATCTCCCCTTGCCTGACCACCACGTGTCCTCCTCTGATTGGATGCGGGCCTTAGGGATTTTTTTTTTCATTTCCACACATTTTCCAAAAGTTCCTTAAGGCAAAAATGACCCACCCATCCACCTTCACCTCTCAAAATGACACATGTGTACCTCCTCTGGGGCTGCTGAGCTGCGAGATGGGCAACTTGCACATTTTTCCAAAAACACAAAAATGTTAAGTTTTTAGAAATTTTCGATCCTTTGTCCAATTAAAAGCCATGTAGGAGAAGATTTTTGAGCTAAAATTTGATGGGAAAGCCCCGTAGAAATGAAAAAAAAAATGAAATTGCCGAATGAATGAATTTGAAAAGAAATTGAAAATGAAAATGATGTCGTCATTTCGATCAAAACATAGAAAATGCCAGGGATGCCCTAAATTGATTTTTTTGCTAAGGATGACAAATTTCTCAAAATTGAACCAACTGAAACATGTTTTTAAAGCATTTTTTATCATGGAATTGGATTTTCAATGGCATACAAGTGCAAATCGATCAATTTTAAACTTCCATGATTGGGAAAAAAGGAAAAATGGTAGAGCCCATAGATTTTGGAAAAATTAGGGCACAAAACAGGGCACACATGTAGATTTCTTTCAAATTGGGAAAAACAACAAGTTTATGAGCATTTCAAGGCATTCAATCTGGAGGGAAAAGTTGCAGACCACCAATTTTGAGAGAAAAAATGTTTCAGAGCATGCAGAATGAAGGAAAATTTAGGGAAAAATGGTGCAAGCTCAAAAATGGCACCAACATCGCTGCTCGGGGATGGGCACTCCCAGTGAGTGCCACAAGAACAAAAAAGAAGTAGACCAAGTGCAAAAACAACCATTGGGAAATGGAGTCAAAAAAAATGTAGGGTAGAAAAACTAGACCCAATCGAAAAAAAAATGGCTGCAAGAAGAAAGGCAAACCACAAACCAACAAAAAAAACAAAAACAGAGCAAAAAAACAAAGACTATACACTATACAAGTGGTGCATACCTCAAATTTGGGGATTAATCCAAGAAATGCTTTAGATGCCTACCATTAATAGGTAGTTCAAGCAATTCCCCATCTAAGTCCTTGAGAAAAAAGGTATTTTCACCAATTCTGATATCAATGGAGTAAGGGCCCATCCACAATGCATCAAATTTACCATGTTTTCCCTTATCTTCATGCCTATCTATCCCCAAAAAACTAGATCTCCAACATTGAAAGCCCTAGGAGTGACCTTCTTGTCAAACAACCTCTTCAACTTCTCTCTAAATCTGACATGCCTTTGGTGGGATGCTCTTCTTTCTTCATCCAACTCAACAATCTGATTAATCCTTGCTTCATATGGACTGACCTCTTGATCTTCAAGTTGTTGAACAAACTGAAATGAAGATAATTGTAGATGTAAGGGAAGAAGAGCTTGAGTTCCATACACCAACTCAAATGGGCTCTTACCAGTAGCTCTTTTGGTAGTGATTCTATCAGCCCAAACTACAAATTTTAGTTGTTCACCCCATTTTCTCTTGTTCAACTCCAAGGTTCTCCTAATGATCTTCAACAAGTTCTTATTGCTTGGACTCAGCTTGTCCATTCCTTGAGGGTTATAGTTTGAAGCATAAGTCAGATTGGTTCCATACTCCTTGCACATTGCCATCAAGGGCTTAGCTCTAAAACACATGGCATTATCAAGCAAACAATCTTACTGGCACACCAAATCTGCATATGATATGATTCAACAAGAAGTCCATAACAACTTGGTGTGTTGCTTTCTTGGTGGGGATTCTTCTACCCACTTGGTGAAGTAATCTGTGGCTACAAGGATCCACTTATGTCCAAGCACTAGAAGGGTCTGAAATCTCACCAATGAAGTCTATTCCCCATTGTTTGAAAGGAGCTTCAATTGATACAGGTTGCAAAGGAAGGGAGCCTGAAGCTTTCATTCTTCAGAGAAATGTTGGCAACTTTCACATTTTCTAACCAGTAGGGTTGCATCTTTGAAGAGAGTAGGCCACCAATAACCAGCTCTCAAAATTTTGTGTGTTGTAACCCTTCCAGCAAAGTGTCCTCCACAAACTCCCCCATGGAAATCAACAACTATTTTGGGAGCTTCATCTTCAGTTATACATTTCAAGAGGACACCTTTAGGGTTCTTCCAAGCCAGCCCAAAGTTAGTGATGATGTATTTTTGAGAAGCCAGCTTGAGGGCTCTTTTCTGATTTTTATTCAAATGATCAGGGCAAGCATAGGTGTCTGAGGTAAAATATTACATCCTTGTACCACTCAGAACTTACCAACTTCTCAAGAACATCTACCCTTTCTTCCTCTACTTCATTCACTTCCATCAGTCTGCAAGTTGCTCTCAGCCATGAGCTTAGCAAGACCCAAACCTCTCACCAACTTTGTGGTTTGGATATCCATGTCATATTCCTGTAGTTTGTTCACCCATCTACATATTTTTCTTGAGATCTCCATCTCTGATAAGATGTCTTTTACCATGGTGTGGGGAACATAAGCAACAACTTTTGAACTTAAGATATAAGGCCTGAAAACCTTTGTTTGCTTTCACCAAGGAAAATGCTTGTTTTTCCATGATTGTGTATTTTAACTCAGCAGCTTGTAAAGCCTTGCTAAAGAAGGCAATAGGCCTCTCAGCCCCATCTTCATCCTTTTGTAGAAAAAATAGATGCAATGGTATTTTTAGAAGCAAAGGAGAAGATTTGGAAAGGCTTCTTGTAATTGGAGCTGCCAAGACAGGTGCATGTTTCAATGCTTCTTTGATTCCTTCAAAATCCTGAATAGCAGCCTCCTCCCATTTGATAACTTGGTCTTTCTTTAACATGCATGTAATAGGAAGAGTCAATTCAGAAAAATTAGACACAAACCTTCTAATGAAATTGATCTTCCCAAAGAAGGATTGGATGCCCTTCTTTGTTCTTGGAATTGGAACCTTGTTGATTGCTTCTACCCTCTCAGGGTCAATCATGACACCAGCCTTTGAAACAATATGACCAAGAAACTTGGCCTTTTGCACCCCAAAATGACACTTCTTTGGATTGAGAGAAATGCCATATTCTCTACATCTGATCAACATTCTTTCCAAGTGTTGCAAGTGATCTTTTCTGCTCCTTGAAAACATAGTCACATCATCCTGATAAACTACAATGAAGTCATTTATGTAACCAGAAAAAGCAACATCCATTGCTCTTTGGAAGGTAGCTCCAACATTCATGAGACCAAAAGGCATTCTTACATAGACATATGTTCCCAAGGAGTGGTAAAGGTAGTTTTAAATCTTTCTGACTCCTTGACAACAACTTGATTGTAGCAGAGAAACCATCCAAGGTGGACAACAATTCAGATCCAGTCACTAACTGCAACATGTTTTCCATGTTTGGAAAAGGATAATTGTCTTTCAATGAAGCTCTATTTAGATTTCTGAAGTCTACACAAAGTCTGATATCTCCATTTTTCTTTCTGACTGGCACAAGGTTTGCAACCCAAGATGAATACCTTGTGGGCTGAATGATCCCTCCCTCCTTTAGTTTCTTCAATTCATCTTGCATTTTCATGGAGAGGAGTGGATTAATTGGCCTCTGCTTTTTCTGAAGGGCTTGGCATTTGTTTCAAGAGGAATCTCATGCTGAAACAAGTCCTCTCTGTATGCTTTCAGCTCTGAATAAGACCAAGCAAGACAGTCCTGATATTTCTTCAATAGTTGAACATAGGACTATTTTTTCCTCTTTGTTTAGATTGCTTGCCCAACCAAAATTTTCTTGGTTTATCATTAGTGCCCAAGTTATGCTCTTCCACATCCCTTGAGGTAGACATGTTTCTATTGATGATGCAATCAACATTGTCAAAATTTGACTCAAGTGCAACAAGACCTCTAGGAATGGTGTTAGTTTTCAATTGGATAATATCCTTTCCAAACAAAGTCTCTCTTCCTTCAGTCACACATACCATTGGTTCCCAATCAATATTCTGATCTACAAACTCACCTTGATTTTGTAAGAACCTTTGCACTTGAGCATCATCATTAAACACTTGCCAATGCTTGATGTTGTCAGGGACAAGCTGGCCTAGTTAACACTTCAATATTGTACTCACAATAAGGTGAAATGGTGCAATTTCCAAATCTTGACCCCAACACTACCAACTTTTCAGCAGCAACATTGAAACTTCTATCATGATGCACAATGTTGAAGGAATCAAACATCTCAATTAGATCCCAAACTGCATGTTTGTATTATTTCATCCATTGATTTTTTGTAGCATATAGTTTTCTTATTTGTTTGACAACTAGCTCTGAATCTCCTTTTGCAATGATGTCCTTGACACCATACTTCCATGCAATTCTCAGACCCAACAACAAGGCTTCATACTCAAGCAATGTTGTTAGTACATTCAAAATTAAGCTTGAAGGAAAAAACAAACTCTTCCAAGCTAGGAGAAATCAGAATTATACCAGCACCATTTCCAAATTTGGAGCAAGCTCCATCAAATAGCAAGGTCCAAGGAGAACCTACCTATTCAAGGCACTTTGACTGATCCATCTTGTGTTCTTTTCCATCAGCAAACCCAACAAAGTTATCAACATCAACATCAACAAACAACACCTCATAGGAAGCATTGTTGGGATCTTCAATAAGGTGTAACATCTTCTTTTCTCCATAGAGCTTGACAAGGCTGCCTTCAATGGGAATAGTGGAAAAAGACATGTCCATTTGAACAGTCCCACCAACACTTGCAGCCCACTTTCTTGACAAAAGCATACCCCATTTGGTAGGGCAATCAACAATCACAACATCAAGTTTCAAATTCTTACCCGGATAGGCTGCAAGTTGTACCACCAAACCCTTCACACAACCAACTACCAACACTTCTCTTGAGTCCATGGTAGTACACTTTCCATAGGCTGTTGTCACTTTGATATCCAACTCATTCATGACTTCTAGAGGCATGACATTGCATGATGCACAGAATCAAACATACAATTGTGAAGTAGTCTATCCTTTATGATCAAAGTTGTAAAGAATGGATCAACATTCAATTGGGAATCAACCAAGGATGTCCCCAAGTATACCTCAGGTGTTTCTCCAAGATCCTCTAATGTTGGTGGTGTTTCAAGGTCTGTAATGATTTGAGGAGGAGTTTCAACAATGTTTACATTTTTGCTTGGGGTACTCTTCTCCTCTTTCAATCCCAAGTACTCAAATGCTCTCTTCTTGTGCTCAAGAATCCTAAGCAACTCAATGATTGGAACACTCACTTTGATTTGGCTCAATACTTGGGCTATGTCATATGGAACACTCTTTGGCAAGGCAACATTGGAATGGAGACAAGTAGATTCATTAGATGGCATGGGATTCTTGGCAGCTTGGGCATGAGGAGGACTGTAATTTTTCTTGGGACAACAGAGCTTTTGGTAGGTGTTTCTCTTCTAGGAGCTTCTTTGGGAATACTTGTAAGAAAGGGTGTTTTAGGTTTGGCTTGAGGCCCAACTCCCTTAACAACCTTTCTCCTAGTGTTATACTCTTTCTCTTGAGCCACAACAACATTCATTAACAATTGTCTATCTTCCTCCGAAGGGATACCACCATCATACTTCTTAATCATCAAAGCTCTTAAGTATTCAAAGTCATTGTTAGGAATCTCAAAAGCTTGCACTACATCTACCTCAAGAGTATGAGAGGGAAGAAGGACTTGTACCCATTTGATGCAATCCCAAAAGGTTGCGTTGTCCTTGCACTTATTACCTCAGTTGATGTTGCTCCTTCTTGTGAGCTTGAAGAACAACCCACCATGCTAGATATCATCATCAGTACCATCATCATTATTAGCTTCACCATCTTGCTGGTCCACTTCACATGGAGGATGGGGTAGAAAACACCTATCACACCAATCAATATCAACAACTTCCTCAACAAACAACCCTAGTAGTTAGGGGATCAGGTAACACTCTTCCTTCACGTGCTTGAGGATGTCTATTTGTAGACCCCATGGGTCCTTTCCCTCTATCATCAGATCTTTGATCACCCCTAGGATGATTGGAAAATATGTCATGGTTTTGTGCTTTTTGTTGACCTTGTGAAGTCTACCCAATTCCCTTCTCTGCCTGGGCTAACTTGTATGAGATTTCTTTGACAGCCCCTGCCAAATTTTTCACAACCTCCTCCAAATCAGCACCCTTGCTAGCTTGAGGTTTTTCAGGGTTTATCAACTTTACACCATCTCTCTTGAGAGGTTTCCCAATTGCTTTGATATTATTTTCAATTAAGTGCCATGGTAAAGGCCTACCTTAAATTGGTAGGGTTTTTGTCTCTTAAGTAGTAGGCTGCTTTCTTATCAAATGCATCTACATATTTGATTAAACAAGATTGATCACAAGGCCTCAAATTAATAGGAAGTCTTCTCAATGTTTTGTTAAATCTTGTGTTAAAGTCATGCATTGATTCATTGGGGTTCTTCTTGATATTTTCAAATTCAGACAAGAGAAACCTAGGATCAGTCTTGTCACCATATTGCAACCTAAATGCATTGTTCATTTCAGTCCAAGAATCAATAGAATTATTAGGAGAGCCTTGTACCAATCCCTTGCATCCTCTTCTAAAGTGTGGAAAAACAATTTAATGTACACATCCTCAAATCCAATTTCAAAATCCTCCATCATATTAATAAAGAGTTTCAAATGTTGATCACCTGTTATGGCATTATTCCCTTGGAACTTTGGCAATCTACTTCTAACATCTTGAGGCACAACATTAGGATAACCAACCATTCCCCTAAAATTTATTGGGCCAAAGGTATTGACCAAAAATGGAGGCCTAGGTGGAGGCTGAGCCATGTTTTTTAGTGGAGGTGATCTTGGGGGTGACACAAGATGATGAGGAGTGTGAGGTCTTTGGGGCTCAAGAATGTGGTTCACAAGATTGGTATTCTCTAGGTGCTGATTTTCTTGGAAAGTTTTACTAGAATTGAAACACACAGGTGTAGATTGAAGAAGGAACTCACCAGGTACAAGTAGAAGGACCTTCACTAGTTGAAGTAAACAAGTTTATGAGAAGATTTCTTGAATCAGAATCATTGGAAGAAGAGTGATAATCCTCTATTAAAGCTGATGATCTCTCACCAATGGATATTCCTTTGCTTGATGTCTGACCTTCAACAACCTTCCAAACTTTTCTTTCCTCTAAAATTGTCTTTCCCAATTCTTGAAATAACTTTCTACTTGGGTCCTCTCTGAAGAGAGATCTTCTTCCTTCTAGTTTTGTAGAGATTAGCAACACAAAAAAAAAATGACAGAAAGCTAAGACACTGGTATTTATCAAGATCAAAACAACATGGAGTCGCCACTAAGGACTTTCACCCTAGTTGTGCAAATGCACTAAAATACTCTATCAAATACCTATCAACATTAAAAATCTTGCCAAAACTTTATAGATCAGATCTTCCTTTTCTTGAATCTATCAACCACAAATGCAAATGAAGTGCAACTACTACTGGAAACTGATAAAATTGTAGACAGAGTTTGAAACCTTTGCATACACCTTACAAATCTGAGTATAGAATGATGCTTTAACAATATATTTAGAGTATAGAATGATGCTTTAACAATATATTTGTAGATAGAACTTGCAAGAGACATTACCAGGGTTTGATATGCATTCAAATATTTCAAATATGTATGCACATGGATCAGATTGAACTAAGAATGTCCCCGACAATGGTGCCACTAGTGTTGGTACCCAAATTTGTTCTCCTTTTCAGTCTGAGCAACATCAAAGATATGGCATGAAGCTTGAAGATAGATGGATCATGGTGTGTGTCATTTTGTAGCTGGGGATATGATCTAACTGGCACTCAGATTTGTGGAGAGATGGATAGCACTCAAATAGGACTTGATCTTGTCCTAACTATTTTAGGTTGTGCCTTTCAACCAAGGTAAGAGAACCTATTTTGTAACCCTCAAATGGTGAAGGAGATGAAGATATCCCTCAATTTGTGCAAATAGTATGAAAAGGGCCTTGGGAAAATATGATCAACACTCCAAATCTGACTTTCACAAGTTGTCACTTCCAGATTATGGAGATACTTTCAATGCAAGGCAAGGGTTACTGAAGACATTTTGAAATCTGATCTATTCTGCATACTTTAGCAAATGGATTTTGATCTTTTGTGGGTATACAAGTCAAAATAGGGGTAAAACAGGGTAGGATTAGTTGTTTTGAATGATTTTTGGGTGGGAGTTTAGATAAGACAAACCAAGGTCTGCCAGACTCTTTGAGGATTTCAACAAATATGGAGAAACTTAACAACAGAAAGTATCAAAATGGTTAATCATCCCTTCAACAGGATATGTGCATCAAATGGAGGCCCAGATCTACACTTTTCCACACAATATTTGATCATCTATCACAAAATATTGAGTTAGAATGAACCAATGAAGCATTTAGCAATCACTATTTAATCATGACCTAAGGTGCACCCAAAGGTTTACAAACAATCTCTGAAATCAAGGAAGGTAAAGTGATTTTAAATTTGTTTATCTCTTTATCAGATGAAAGCTCTTCTGAATGTGAGATTGCAAATGCCACTAAACTATCACAAGAAATGAGACCATGTATGATCAAGAGATATTTTAAACACAAGACTACAATAGGAAACAAGAAACACAAATTTGAAATGCATTTTGAAATGTAAGCATTCACAAATTTTTCCCAAAGACAACACAAAATAACTCAAAAATGATCAGATTTATTAGTAGGGGAATGTTTTGAAAAACAATCTCAGAGCTTGTTAATGGCTATACATGTGCAACCAACTTAACATGATTTGAAATCTGATACAGAGAGAGTTACATGAGTTTCTCAAGTGGTCACTCAGAGAATGGGCTTCTTCCCAGATTTTCCCGTGAAATTTTTAGTTTTCTAGGATTTTTAAACTCTTCCAACCCTTTGCATGAAAATTCATGCAATATATAGCTTTCAATCTCCTTTGAGCCTTCTTTCCCAAGAAAATAATATGCCAAAGGATCAAATTTGTTACAAAAATTCCTCATGATTCGCAGACAGGGACGTTTAACAGAACACGTCCAAAAAGTTGCAGTTGTCTCAAAAAGAGATGAATCATTGCAAAATTCACATCATTATCCATTGTGGAGGCATGTTTTTCATCTTCAAAGCATGCAGACCCCCTTCCTTTCATTATTTCATCCTTATCCCTCCAAAATTTGACTCTGCAACTTTTGGATTTGATATTTCACATTTTTGGACGGGTTAGGGAAAAAATTCATTTCAAAAACATCTCTGATCTTCAAATTGATCCTCAAAACCAATTGCATTGGTCCTTGCAAGCACAAATGACATGAATTTTCAAAAAATTTGATGAAAATTGATGCAAAAATCACATCTCCAAGCTTCTGGAGCTCAAATGGTGGCAAACTAAAAAATGCACAATTACCATTGATCTTCCTTTATCCTTTAATCTGAGCCCTCCACGTGTCACAATGTGATTGGAAATGGGCTTGGGATCACTTTTTGACATTTTAACACTTTTGGAAAAATGTAAAAATTTGACATTTTTCTCCGCCCCTCCACCCTTTGAAAATGAGCTTGACACGTGTCCCAATGTGGGTCCCATTGGAATCACGGACCGATTCTACACATTTCCACCTTTTTTGGAAAAAGGAAAATTTTTCCAAATATCCCCACATCTCCACCTCATGAAAATGGGCCTGACATGTGTCCCAAATATGGGACTAGATATGGAGTCGTGACTCAATTTTAAACATTTTGCCTCTTTTTGGAAAAAGGAAAATTTTCCATTTTTCCTCCGCGGCTCCGCCCTCCCGTAAGACACGTGTCCTCATATGATTTGTTGAGGGCAGCATGCTTCTCATTTATATTTTAATCATATTCCACATGAAGGAAATTTTTTTTTAACATTTCCTCCACCATCCCTTTCCACCTCCGCCATTTCCTCCTCGGATGAATCTTGACTTTTTACCTTCGGGCTCGTGGGTCCATTCAATGATTTTACCCTTTTGATAACTAGAGGATAAAAATATAACTTGCCTTCGAAGGCCCACCTCCCCACCTTGTGCTTTGATCTTTGACACATGTCTTCATCCCATTCATCTATGAGTTATAGTGTCCAATTTTATACTTTAACTCTTTTTCACCAAAGGCCAAAAAGTATCAAACTCCTCCACCTTTCCATCTCTCCCACCTGCCATGTGTCCTCCTCTGATTGGATGCGGGCCTTAGGGGATTTTCTTCATTTCCACGCATTTTCCAAAGTGCCTAAGGCACAAAATGACCCACCCATCCACCTTCACTCTGCCTGCAACACGTGTACCTCCTCTAGGGGCTTAGTGGAGCTGCATGGGGCAACTTGCACATTTTTTCAAAAAAACAAAAAATGTTAAGTTTTTAGAAATGACCCACCGATCCTTGTCCAATTAGAACAAGCCACGTAGGAGAAGATTTTTGAGCTAAAATTTGATGGGAAAAGGATACCCGTATGAAAATCAAAAAATGTAGAAATTGCCAATGAAATCATGAATAAAGAAAGAAATTGATGGGAAAATGACACCCGTCTGACCGTCAAAACATAGAAAAATGCCAAGGATGCCCTAGAATTCAATTTTTTTGCTAAGGACGACAAATTTCTCAAAATTGAACCAACTGAAACATGTTTTTAAAGCATTTTTATCATGGAATTGGATTTTCAATGGCATACAAGTGTAAATTGATCAATTTTAAACTTGGATTTTGGAAAAATTAGGGCACAAAATAGGGCACACATGTTGAGGGAAAAGATTTCATTCAAATTGGGACAAAACAACAAGTTTCAAACAATTTTCCATTGCTGAAAACACCAACCCTATGCAACATACAAAATGCAATGTAATATGAGAAGGAAACAAGCTCATTTAACGGGAAAACAAGTACAAACGCACATATCTAACCAAACAATGGTCAAGATAGTTGTACAAATTTTTTTATCAAGTTGAAGAGGTACACATGTTCATGATTAATGACAAGGGTTAAAAATGATGCCCCTGAGCAAGGATACATACAAGGGGAAATGATGATGGACACTGGATCAAGGAGAAAGCTTTATGCACAACGAAACAACACTAGGCAATAAGACGTGCCCCAGAGTACAGATGAAGCAAGAATCTAACTTTGCGAATGGTTGTGAACCCTACGGTCCCTAAGTCATGTTGATCGGTGAAGATGTGAAACAAACTAGTAGGATATAGAAAGAATACCATGTGCAAGACACAAGTTTCAACCGTAATAAGTGGGTTACCTATTTTTGCAGGTTTTTTATTTTTTAGAATTTTTGGAGAATTTTTCCTTGTTTTTTTGGATTTTGAACACACACACACACATATGGTTTTGTGTTGTCTAAAATGCTGTGGATAGTAGAAGAAAATAGAAGAAATATAATGAAGTGCCTAGATGTAAAAGAAAATTCCCTAGGGGGAAGAAAGAAGAAACAAGTGACAAATAATGTCCCTGTATAGTGGAAAAATTAATAAAATAATTATTTAAAAAAATAATTATTCAAGAGAGTGTGGATAAGAAGAAAAAACACCTAGGAGCAATAAAAATTGTCCTAGTGAGAAGAAAGGGGTACTAGACAACAAAAAATGCCCCAGTATGATGAAAAATGAAAGAAAAATAATTATTTAAATAAAATAATTATTTGACGATGGATAGAGGAGAAAAATACAGTCAAAACAAGTCTCCAGGCATCACGAACGGTGAAAAATAGCTTGATATACTCCACCTAGGGGGTAAATCATCATGACCAATTCATTTGTTACCAACCACTGCTAAGTTTTTACCACGAGGCTCTAACAACAACGAGGATGATGGTGAGAGAACGAGACCGTTTGAGACAAACAGACATAGTTTGGGGGTATGACCAACATGCGGATGATGGCATCTTTGTGAGTAACCTAACCCTCTTCATCAATTTTGTAATTAATGCTCGTAGAAGTAGGAAACTAGGGTTAAAGTCATGCCGACACACATGTGCGGGGGTGCAGGTGCCCTAATGATGGCACATGCACCCTTGGAGTGTATGCCCGCATGCGCAGGCACCAAAAAATGTATACGCACATGCATATATACCCACATGAAAACACACACACACACACAACACATGTGCGCGCATGTGCATGCACCACATGGGAGCACACACATAGGGCATACACACGCACACACACACACATGTACGGAAGATGGTGCAAACATCCATAGGTGGATGCGTGCATGTGCATGCACCAAAAGGAGGGCACACATGCCATAGGGTGTGCACACATCCCAAAGGGTGCACTTGCACACTGAGTAGATTGAGGAGAGATAGAAAAATGCCAAAAATGATGGCATTTAGAAGAAAATTAGGATTTTTGGGTTAACTTGAAAAAAATGATAGGTAGAATTTAGAAGAAATGTTAGTGGCTAACAAATGAAATGATTTTTAGAGATTTTTCCCATGCTTTAGATGTGTGAATGAAATTCATGCATAACTGTGAGCTAGAGGGAGCATGCGCAGATGAGATCGATGTGTGGTGGCAATACTCTTAGAGGTCTTTGGGCCTAGGCCCGTATCTCGAATGCCTTCCATTACATTGGATCATGGTCTACTGACTGTATTGATTGAGAGGTGGCACATCGAGAGCTAGTTCTTTAGGCTCCCACTAGAGAGATGATAGTTACTTTTGAGGATGTATGGAAGATTCTCTATGTACCTATTCTAGGCTCACTGATCAAGTATACGAGTGACCTTGGGTGGATTAGAGTGGTGGTCAGTGATTTGTTTTACGAGATGATATACCACATGATGGCATGACAGTTTCATTGCATGAGTGCATAGTGGATCCGACATTGCACTGGGGGCCATTATATGTGATGTCACTTATCAATGGGTTTTTCTCACTGATAAGACCGGGACATCCTTCCCTAGGGGTCTGATGACATTGGTGCATAGGATTTTCAGTGGTGAGCACTATTATTGGGGCTAGTGCATATTGACACATCTATACTAGGACTTGCATCTGATTACATACCAACATCAGAAGATGGTGGGGCATGCCTCTTTATTATAGATTTGGTCTTTGGACCACATAGCTATCGGGTTCCCTATAGGTGCATTAAGCTGTCCAAGTCCCAGAGGAGCCATCATACATGGCTTCTGTTTCTATAGGTGATAACATATGAGGGCACCTAGGAAACTTCTTGTTATTGATGAGACTTTGACGAGTGTTAGATAGGGAAATTATATGGAGGCCTTACAGGTAGATATAGTGGCCAGAGGATGGAGTAGAGCTCAGTGTTTGTGTGGTGGAGCACTTCCTTTTAGGTATCCATAGTTACATTATTGAGTTATACAGAGTAGACTGATGTTAACGATAACTGGGCATGGTGCGGGGGTTCCATAGCTAGATTTGTGGTATGCCCGCCGAGAATCTGAGAGGCAGACCATGGGGCCATGCATATAGGTGACTTGAGCCAGGGATAAATTTTTATAGGTGGTACCACAGGCATGGGACCCAGCTCGATAGGTCAGAGATCTAAGTACCACTACCGATTACATGGATTGGTATGCCACTATTTTACCACAACATTTGACTATTCTAGATGAGGCATGGGCAACAAGCACTTCGACCACCATGAGAGCTTTGTTATAGTGGTGATAAGAGGGAGGATGTAGCAGCCCACATCCCAGATAATCCATTTGATGGACTACCACATCACGAACATGGTCCAAGCACAAGTTCGGGGACAAGGCGGTAGGGACGATCACGAAGACAGGCACATGCACAAAGTTCCCGACTTAGATTATGAGTAGGGACATGCCTCTAGGCGATACAAGGACAAGCACAATGACATGCACAAAGATAGGCCCCTATGGTGTAGCCATTGACACGAGATAGCCACCTTTACAATAGCTGCTGCAGTAGGCCATAGCAGAGAGAGAATAAGACCGTGCCCAAAATTTAGCTTGGTGATAAAAAAGTGAGATCGGCTTGGGCCCAGGTTGGCGGGGAGGTGATGGTGCTATCCATTTTCAGTAGATATGGCAGATAGTAAAATAGATGGCCTAGGTGATGAGCCTATATCAGTAGACACAGGCTCAACTACAACCTGTGATCTTTGGAGAGATAGGATGAGAGCCAAGCAAGTCGTGGGTCGGTGAGCTTTCTGAGTATCGTAGAGATAGCATCCTTTTGACACACAGATGGCACAAAGTGGTGACATCCCAAACTCACATAGATCTATCTACAATAGAGGGCATAACATCCTACTACATATCGTTATATTATGAGGTAGTTCTGGTGAGTGGAAGGAACCTTCTTATAGCCAATAGTTGTGTAGAGGGATGAGGTCAGAGAGGCCTTAGGCCTTAGTGGAGCAGCCACAAGGGCAGCCTTTGAGAGGCGAGTGATGCTCATGCTATGCCTCCACCATGGGATAAACCAGCCAGCCCATATAAGGGCTCGAGTCACCCTTGATTATTGTATTGATACATGTGCCTCTTTGATGAAGGCTTATGAGTAGCTTGTGCTCGATGTACAACATTCTTTATGTATAGTAGTTTTGACATATACCTCTGATGAGGAAGTTGTATTCTTTGATCGATGTATATAATCCTTTTTGTACGCCTCAGATGAAGGCATTTTTGATGTTTAGTAGTGATGTATATATATTTTTGATACATATATACCACACACATGTATATCTATATATGGAAATTTTTTACATGACACATGTGTTATGAGAAGACGGACATTGTTTGTTATTTTTGATTGAGTATATGGAATGTGTTTATGATGTTAGCTGATTTGATTTCACATGTATATGTATCCTAATTTTTTGATGTATCGTATGTGCTTTGATTTCTAGATGATAGATCGTAGAGTATATCAAATGTATTTTCTCATGTGATGTACTAGATTTAGTGGATGGGATGACAGGATGATATGGGTGTGGGGGATATATTTTTATATTTTCGATCCCTCTTTACCCCCATTTGATGATACGATATGTGACAACTAGCTTAGCATTCATATATGATGTATACTTAGCTTTTTCTTGATAAATGATGTATAGATGATGTTAGATGTGATGATATCGATGGAAATATGATGATGTGATAAAAAAAATGATGCACATGTAATGGATAAACACAATCAAATGCTTACAAAGAACATAAAGAACCAATACAACAATGTACCATAATTCACCAAAGCATGCAAAAACACACTTCACTATGCACAAGTAAGAATAAATATGATCTAATCAAGAAAATATGAATCCTAACAAATTATGCCTAAGAAACAAACAATACAAATGTACAAATATGAAGTAACTATACAAGCAATCAAGCAAAGTAAGAAACAAGATAACACAAGTAAACTAAAGTGAATGTTTTTGTAAGATTGTTTTTGTGAAACAATTTTCTATTGTTTTGATTTTTGTGAAACAATTTTCTATTGTTTAGGGTTTTCTAACATTTTTGAATGTTTTTGTGTTTTTCTAATAGTTTTCTGGAGTTATGCACAGGTAACCAAGAAAGCGTGGATGCCCCCAACGTTAGATGGGGAATATACAAGGGCAAATGCCACACACTTATAAACAAGAAGGTGAAGTCATAGAAGTGCCCCTAGCGTGAGATGGGGAATAGACAAAGACCATGCCTTCACAAACAAATAAAAGGAGACAAAGCCGGATCAAGGCTTGACAAGATTAGGCTCATAGGGAATCTCGGAGGTAAATGTGGAACTAGCCCTAGGCTAAGTAAAAGTACCCTCCAAATGTAAGATGCTTGTGAACAACGAATCCTCCCAAGGCACCGAAACTGGTTTTCACCCAAGGACCTATCCAAAGTGCCATAATTGCATGGTTTTCACTTATGAATGACCTATTTTCTCTTTTTATTTTTCTCTTATTTTAATTTTTTTGTATTTTGATTATTTTTACCCTATTTTTGATTTGCTTTTCTAATTTTCACACCATGTTTAAGCATAGAACCGCTTAAGGTGCATGACATTCATGGGCTCATAGAGCTCATCACCATTGGGGTGAGCAAGTTTGTATGCTCCTATGCCATACTTGGCCATGATAACATAAGGTCCTAACCAATGCGGTTCGAAATTTCCTTTCTTCTCTTGTTCTGCCCTTGTGTTGAACTAATTTTCCTTCATGACCAAATCACCAACCTCAAATTGATGAGGTATGATCCTTTTGTTGTAATTTCTAGAGACTCTATTCTGATACACTTTAAGGTGATTTAAGGCACGGATGCGCTTCTCATCTAGGATCTCTAACTCTGCTAGTCTAGCCACTCGGTAATCTTCATCTTTATCTAGATAATCCCTAAGAGAGATTCTTAGGGAAGGAAGCTCAATTTCTAATGGGATGATAGATTTCATTCCAAATACTAGGGAATATGGTGTCACACCCATAGGAGTGTGAATAGAGGTCCTGTAAGCCCAAAGAGCTGGGTGGATTTGCAAATGCCAATTATGACCTATCTTACTTACCATCTTCTCCATGATTTGAACCAAAGTATTATTAGTGGCCTTGGCCTATCCATTGCCTTGGGGATAATATGGTGTAGACCATTTTAACCTGATTTGAAATTGATGACAGAGATCCTTTACGGTTTTATTCTTGAATTATTTTCCATTATCGATAACAATAGCCACAGGAATGCCATCTTGGAAAATAAGATGATTTATGATGAACATGGAAATCGAGCACCCATTATATAGGTCAAAGGGACAACTTCCACCCACTTAGTAAAGTATTGAGTAGCTATAATGATGTGGGTGTGGCCATCAGATGAAGTATGGGTAAGCTTCCTTATTAAATCAAGTCCCCATTTAGAAAATGGCCATGGGGTGGTGATGGGTTGCAACGGATGTGATGGAGCATGGATGAAATTTCCATACTTTTGGAAAAGTACACACTTCCTTACATAGTTACAATAGTTGGTTTCCATGGTAGGAAAATACTAGCCTACTCTCAACAATTTTTTGGCTAGAACCATTCCATTAGTATGGGCCCCACACGTCCCTTCATGCACCTCTTTAATAACTTGGAATGACTCTATCATATCAAGACAACGTAATAGATTCCCATTATAGCCACGACGATAAAGTGTACCTCCTAAAAGGGTATAGTGGGATATCTAGTGAATTAGGATTTGTTTCTTGGAATGGGAGATTTCGGGAGGGAATGTCTTGTCTTTGAGGTAGGTGAAGATAGGCTCATACCACAGGGAATTGGGACCAACAACATCACAAGCCAGACAAGATTTTGGCATGTCGTACACAGGCTGGTATAGATTTTCCACAAAGAATGGCATGTAATTGCTTTCTGGTGGAATGCAGAGCATAGAACCCATGGTTTCCATAACATCTGCAGATCTATTTTTTTCTCTTAGAATCTATTCAAATGTGATGCACACAAAATACTCTTTTAGAGTTTCTACCAGCTTTTTGTAAGGGATGAGTTACTCATCCTTAAATTTATACTCATCATTAACTTTCTTGATGATTAATTGAGAGTCACCAACAATCTTAACATGATGAATGTCCCATTTTATGATGAGATTCATCCCAGTGATGAGTTCCTCATACTCTGCAATATTGTTTGTGAAAGGAAAACCAAGATGAAAATCCTGAGGTATGGGGTCGCCAGAAGGAGTAATGAGGACCACACCTGCCCTTGAACCATGAAAAGTAAAAGACCCATCAAAGTGTATCTACCACATGACATATTCTTCAATGTATAGTAATGAGGCATATGGAAAATCCATTCAAAGGTTTAGTTCCTTGTAAATGTGCTTCTACTAATTGATCAGCAAGTACTTGTCCCTTGACTGAATTTTGATGCAAAAACTTGATGTCAAATTCACTTAGTAGAATGATCCAATTAGCCATTCTACCGGTGAGGGCAGGTTTAGACAATAAGTATTTGAGCGGGTCAACTTTTGATATAAGCTTGGTTTTGGTATTCAACAGATAATGATGAAATTTTGAAAGGTAAAAACTACAGCCAAATAATCTTTTCAATTTGGGGATAGTTGAGCTCATAAGCAATGAGAGTGCGACTGAGGTAGTATACGATTTTTCTTTGTGACCAAGGTCGTATTGGGCAAGCAACACACCAATAGTAAATTGAGTAGTAGAGATATAAAGTAGGAGCAGCTCACCAAGAGTTGGAGGCATGAGGATAAGTGGATTGGCCAAGTATTTCTTAAGTAAGGAAAAGGCTGCTATTTCTCTAGTCTCCAGATAAAGGCAACATCCTTTTTAAGTAGGTGAGTGAACGAATGACACTTATCGGCAAGATGGGAGATGAAGCGGTGAATAGCCTCTCTTTTTTTCTTGAAATTTGTGTAGTTGCTTTATGTTTTTAGGAGGAATCTCGGTAATAATAGACACTTTAGCAGGGGTATATTTTAATTCCTCTTCTTGATACAATGAAACCCAACAATTTTCCTGATAGGATGCCAAACACACATTTCTTTGGGTTCAGACAGACCTTATACTCTCATAGGCATTCAAAGATCTGCCACAAAATAACAGGGTGGTCCTCCTTTGTCTTATATTTTCTAAGGATATCATCCACATAGTCTTCCATGATATCATGGAAAGTTACCATCATGGCCCTTTGATAGGTAGCTCTTGTGTTTTTAAGACCAAATGACATTACCTGATAATAGAAGGTACCCCAAGGAGTTGTAAAAGTCATCTTGTGTTGATCTTCATCAACTATCTTGATTTGATTGTAACCTAAAAATCCATCCATAAGAGATAACATTTCATATCCTACTGTTGAATCCACAATCATATCAATATTTGGTAATGGAAAATCATCCTTAGGGCATGCCTTATTTATGTCTCTAAAATCCATGCAGATTCTGATCCCCACATGTTTTTTCTGGACAAGGACAATGTTGGATATCCATTCAGAGTAATCAATGGGTCGAATGAATCTGCCGCAAGAAATCTTTCTAATTCTTCCTTAACTAGGAGAGCCACCCTTGGGTGCATCTTTATAAGCTTTTTCTTAATAGGCTTAGCGTCTGCATGTACAACTAAGTTGTGCACAACCAAATTTGGATCCAAGCCGACATGTCCTTATAGGACCATGCAAACACATCTATAAACTCCCGTAGCAACATGGTGAATGTTTTCTATTCCCATGCCGAGAGTGAAGCTCCCAACTTGACTATTTTTGGGTCATCTTTTGTGCCAATGTTTACATCAATAGTCTCTTCTACCAGTAACTTTGACAAATCCTCCATATGTGTAGGATTGGGAGGAAGGTTGAGATCTTCATCTAGGGATGTCTCCATGATATTTTCATCCTTGGAGTGGTCACTTTTATTGTCCTTTGATTTTTTCACCTATTTGTCGGCCAACGCCTCAAATAGGTTTTCACTGTGTGACTTGGAGTTTGATTTTTGTTGAGGCTTTGCATTGGAACTTTTTCCCTTGCTTTTTCATAAATTTCAACAAGGCAAGGGTAAACGAGATCAAGTGTAGGTTTCGTAGGGGTTATGGTGAGGAAAGCGATATTCATGAACATGTTCATGGAGGGAAGATCCTCGTATTGACTATAGTGGGAATCTATATCACTGTCTAAATAGTCAGAGCTATCCTCATGTTTAGAATAGGTAGCATCTTGATCATTGGGATGTGCCCCATAAGGGTGAATTCCAATGTCATACCTTTCTATTTTAAAATGTGGGAGAGGCACTGGTTCTCATTATCCTTGCTCATTCCTTCCGCATCCTAGACCCTTGTAGCCCATGGAGTACATCATTCGGCTATATTTATCATATTCAAGGGTTTAGTAGCAAGTTGGATGAGTATCTTCTAGGACCCAAGTCGTAGGTGGATCAACAATTTCTCTTCAGCCAACAAGCCTCTAGGTAAAAATGACCCAATAGTTTGTTCATCTCTAGGTCATTTGAAATGATATTTGGGTCAACCTCTAGTTTTAGGTGACAATGAGAGGTCTGCAACTAAGAGGGATTATTGCACATTATATTCTCCACAATTGTATTCCAGAACCTTTATCTCCCATGAATCAAAAAGAGAAGTTGATGCAGAGGCAACATGGGTGTAAGAACTAAGAGAATCTGAATCTACTTGGGATTCCATGGCTTCAGATTGAAGAGGAACAACTATATCGGTGGAGGGACACATATAGGTACCCTTACGTGTAAAAAAATTAAGAGATCTGCAGTGAGCAAATGGCCATGAATCTCCTTGTATTGTGATAGTGTGTCCCTCATGCTTCAGTTTAATGCATTGATGGAATGTTGATGGCACAGCTGCATGGCATGAATCCATGGTCAGCCTAGAAGCATATTATATGGGAGTTCCAAGTCCAGGACATGAAACTTTGTGTGATGAAAAGTGGGACCAACTTCCATGGGAAATGTGATTGTGCTAGCTGACTCTCTTTCTACATTGTCGTAAGCGGTTATGGTAATGATGTTTGACTCGAGGTCTTCTTCAGTATGTCCTAGTTTCTTAACCAACTTTAGCATGCATATATTCAATCCGATCCATTGTCCACAAGCACCCATTTGATCTTTCGGGTAATGAATACCTCAATATACAAGGGAGATTATGTGTTGGATTTTCAGTAGGGATTTCCCTATGATTAAAGGTAATGTGCTTAGTTGGTACAATGTTTGCTCTCATGCCCTGAAGATGTGTAGGATCTACTTCTATTGGCACTCCTGACCCCTGAAGAGTTTGGTACAAAATGTCTTTACGCACATTTGATATCTTAAGAAGATCTAAAATCAAAATCTTGGTAGAAATTTTCTCAAGTTGCTCTAAGAGGTTGTACCTACCATTTTACGGGGTTGATGGAGAGGGTTCAGTAATCATGAGGTGGGAACACCTTGTTACCATGACACAATCCTTTCCCTTGATTCGAATGGTGTTCACATGGTCACTAGGAGAGTAAATACATCCAATGAGAAAATCATAATGATTGTTGTCTTTCTTGGTATATAGATAATTCATTGCTTTATAACTCTAGGATGACTCTCCTTGATCCGGATTTGAATCTTCTGACTTACCATGTTTGGGGAATGGTTCTTTGTATATCCCCATCTTTTCATTGGGCATTTGATTTTTTTCTAGGTTTTCCACTTCTATCTCCCCATTTTCGATGAGGTCTTGGATGTAGTGAAAAAGTCATAGACATTTGTCTATTTTATGTCCCTTGACACGATGTAATTCACAATAGTCATGCTCTTTTTACCATGATGGTTTTGGAGCATTGTCATCAAAGGGTTGTGTCGTGGGATAAGTCACCATATGATCTACATCTAATTATTTCAATATAACTGAAAATGGCTCATTGAGAGGAGTGAACTTTATTTTTTTAGGTGGTGGTTGAATAGGTCCTTTATTCAATTTAAAAGGTTGACCAATTTGAACTATTTGCATGCGTTTGGAATCTGTGATCCCGTCTCCCACCACTTTTTGTTTTTTAAAATATTTTCGGCTTCTCCGTAGGTTTAATACTTTAGTTATCCTTAGATTGAGACTTAAGAGTTAATTTGGAAATAAGGTATTTATCTATTTGAAAACCTTTTTCAATGACCTCCTCAAAAGTGCAAACACAATGCATTTGAAGGTGGAAAGCGATGTCTAGATTTAGGTTGGGCACAAAGATACTTACCAGTTGTTTTTAGGGAATGCACAAGGGAAGCGACTGACTATCCCTCTCCACCGTTGTAGGAAGCTAGAAAATGTCTTATTAGGATGTTTTTGGTGCCACATAAGTTTTCCATGGTGATATCACTTTCTATATTGTATGAGAAGTGACGCACAAACCTCTCTGCCAATTCTGGCTAGGTAAAAATAGACCCCGAGGTAAATGAGTAAACCACTCCAAGGCTTGACCTCCTAGACTCTTGGGAAAGAGTCGTATGAGATAATTATCACTATAGGACACCTCTTGACATGCCATATAGAAATCCTTTACATGATCTCGTGGGTCTCCCTTTCCTCTATATTTGTCGAATTTTGGCATGTCAAATTTTTTAGGGAAAGGTTGAAGTGTCATAGCTTTGTCAAATGGATGGGGACATAGTTCTTCATATTGATATTTTCTGATGCTCCCCACATTTCTCTCTTGAAGGCTTATGAGTGTTTCTTTCATATATTTTACTTCTTGTGCAAGTAATTGTTCTTTAGTAGGAGAAGTAGGGATATATACACGATGATGCTCCATATTGTCTTCTCCTTGATTTTCCCTATGAAGTTCACTGATTTTGACCTTAGGCCTTGTCTTTTGGACATTATTTCTTGTTTCCTTTTGTACATGAGAGGTTAGCAAGGATAATTGTTGACTAAGGTTGCTAATTTGTTTCTGAATAGTGACTTCTTCCAAAGGTTCCTCTTCTTCTTCATATTGTGGAGGTTCTTCAACATTCTCGTGTCCTAACCTGATTTTACATGGAACTTTAATAAAGGGTATTCTATGTACCACTACATTTTCATTTCCCATGTTGGAGGTAGAAGCATGTCCATGTGTTAAAATATCCTCCATGTTGATGAGAGGTTGATACTTGTCATTAGCATTATTTGGAGGTGGAATTGTTTCATGTTTAGTGGGCATTTTGGCTCCCAATTCTATAACTCGTGCCAACACCCTATCCTTGTTTTTAAAAAGGAATTCATCTAATAAGGTGGGGTAAAAGTCAAACTCTACATGTGGGGATTCCAATTCATCACCACTATGATCTACCATGTCTTATATTTCTTTTTCTGTGGAAAATAAAGACCCAAGATCATGACCAATAAAAGGGTTTGACCCTTCTTTGTTTGAGGCTTTCCAAGCTTGCACTTTTCGTGCTTCGTATGTTTTCTTTTTGATCCCTAATCATGTTTTAGGAGCCATGATGTGCAAAAGTTTCACCAAGGTAAGTTGTAAACATGTTCAAAAACTTGTGATCACACCTAAGTGAAATGCAAAAATAATGTCAAGAATATGAATGAGTACAAATGTTAAAGTACCAATGTGATAGAGTGATAAGTCAACAATGACACAATGTTTGGTACCTAATCCTATCAAACGGATGAATTACTTCCTAGTTTTTGCTTCAAAAAAGTAGTTGGTGTCATAAGATAATTAACAAGATGTCCTCACTTATGTCAAGTTCAAGGGAATGAACAAGACATAAGTAAATATAAGAAGTTAATGTGACCTCCTAACAAGGTATACTAGAAGCAAGCCCAAATTCAATTAATAACTATATCCCAAAAAGTGCCATTACAATTTGTGAGTGACACAACAATGTCACCAAGATATGTTAACCAAACTTTGTGAGAAAGTAAGGTATTGATATCAAGATGATATTGATATAACACACACAAGTGGTAACACGTAGCACTTTTCAAAATCGAGGTAGTAATGGAATCAAACTAAAAGCTTATAGTATAACTAAGAATTGTTAAAATGTGTATAGCATAACCTTACAATGCAAATATTTAGGTCAAGTTTACAAGAAACAAGACGTAAATACCAAAATTGTAGTGATACGATATAAACAAGGTAACCTTTCCAAGGAAGTTCAAGATGATGAACCACACCTAACTATGATGATGATCCTGACGTGGGTATCAAGATCACAAAGGCCACCAATGATATGAATATGCCTCCGCACACTTTAGACATTTAACTTACCCAACCGCAAACATGGATGGGCGTAAATAGACAAAAAAGTGGTAGAAACAATCAATTGATAACGCAAAGGTAGTCACCCTTCTTTTGATTAAAAAGTGTCAAAATAATGTGAAGGAAGTAGATCAAAATGGGGATGAAAATTTTGGCTTTACTTTGGCGAGTTTTGCCTCGCCTTAAGGAAAGTGAAAAACTAAACAAAAGTAATGCTTCCCATGTTTCGTGATGAATGATGGCTCACAACTCAACATTGTTTTGAAATGGTCAAAGTGGGCTCTTAGCCAAAGAATATCTTCCTAGGTGGTTCTCTCTTCCTAGGGGTTATAAAGTTGTCTTAAGTAAGCCCGATTTACCCAAAAAGTTGCAATGACTAATTTGGGAGTATCTTGGCTTTACTTTACCCCCTTTAATCATAGTAGGAAACTAGTGTATCTATGTGTACCATCACTGGGGTTGCCATATGGACAACCGGTAACGCTAACTCACAAGGAAAAACTAGTCAAGTAGGTTGTGTAGAGCACTTCCTTTTTATCCACAAGGTTTCCTCTTGCGTGGACTACTTTGGGGTTTTTGGTACCACCCCCATTGTTGTAGCTTAAGGCATTATGCCAAAGGGGTTATGTTCTAGTTGAGCGGATAGGGACGTACCCTTTTTCAAAACCTGCAATATAATATTTTGAATATAGTGTTCTTATTATCTTGTTTAATTTTGATGTGGTTTTCTTGAACACCTTTTAGCAACTTGTATGAAAACTATATTAGTAGTTTGATGTTATTTTGATTCCACCTTTCTTTGACAAGCGTGTGTTTTGGTCCTGCACAACAAGTTTAGTAATTTTCCATAAAAATAATAAACATCATTTCTGATTCTCAAGATCATCCAAGGACGTAAGAGAAGAGCATACGTGATGTTTCTAAAATCCAAGAAGATGCCAAATGGAAAAACACTTAATTCAAACACACCAAGTTAACTCATTCCAATTCAGATATTCTTAACAATTTCAAAGCATCAAAAAGACCTAAGAATCATTTTTGATTCCCAAGATCACCCCAAGGACGTGAGGGAAGAGCATACGTGACCTTATTCTTATAAGCAAGCATGCAAAAGTCTATCTAGTCTAGCAAAAGCATGTAAACATACCCTACAAAAATAGGCATTAATTAGATAAAACCTGTAAAGAAGTTAACACTTTAAGAAATTTAATTTGAGAAAACTAAAATAAACGTACACCTCGGTTTAGGCATGTGCACATGGGTTAGGGCGGATGCCCCTGTGTGTTTTTAGACTCACAGTGCACCTGCGCTACCCAAGAGGCGTCTACACCAAGATTAGGGCATGTGTGCTAGGGTAGATAAAAATTAGTATCAAGTTTCAACAGAGTGCTTGTGCCACCCGAGAGGTGCTGCACCAAGGTTAGGGTGTGTGTGCCACGATAGATAGAAAGTAGTACCAAATTCGATAGAGTTCTTGTGCCACTCGAGAGATCCTGCACTCGGGTTAGTGTGTATGCGCCAGCCTGACATGTTTTTCCATTGTAGTGAAGGTACAGTACGAGAGATTGTTTATGCCCAGTTTGGTGTTCCTACGCCAGGGTTAGGGTATGTCTTGCTGGGGTTAGTGTATGTGCACCAGGGTTTAAAATAGATATATAATCTCGACATCGTGCCTGTGCCACCTCGAGAGGTGCCTATACTAGGTTAGTGTGCCTGTCTTAGGAGGGTTAGTGCACCTATGCCCCTCCTGTAACCAAAGTACGGTAAAAAACAAAAAAATCTCACAATACTTCAAATTTTAGCAAGTTAGCTTGAAATTGGCAACAACCCATTAAAATGATAGCTATAAATGAGAACCTACACATATAATACTAGCAAAAATCCTAAGAAATTGAACATTATTTACTATATGTGTATATCAAAGGTTAGCCAAAAACAATAGAATTCAAGCTAAAATGCTAAGGGACTAAGGATCCGTCCCACCGGGTGTGCCAAATGTGTACATGTATTTGTTAGCAATGTAAAAAGAGTTAGAACTAACACCTAGTAGTCCTAAAACAAAGCTAAATCAAATTCAATGCACCATCATGCTTAGAGCTTAAGAAAAACTAATCTACTAACATCCTTGCATTAGAACATGAACAAATATTCAAACTAACATGTTAATTTATTAATTTCTATCTCTATTGAATGCTAAAAATGAAATGAACCTACTTAGATCCTTAGCAATCAAATGTTTGAATCCCAAGGTTTTCAAGAATGGAGTCTTGTCAATCCATGGCTACAAGACCATTTGACATATCTCCATATGAATTCAAAACTTGGATGGATGAATACAAGAAATGAAAGTAGCTAGCCTCTCCAATGAAGAATGCTCCAAGATGACAAAATGGCTATAGTGTATTTACTATATGCTTCACTTTTGTTTCTCAAGGAATAGGTGTAAGTGTAAAGGTAGGAGGAGGGCTCTTTATATATCCCAATGGATAAAGGGATCTCTACATCCCTTTACATGTGGGATAATAGAGATGTTGAGTTAGTTGTGGATAAGGGGGTTTAGAAAGGGTTGAGTTAACTTTAGGAGAGTTTAGCTTGTCCTTTAGTGACTCATGTGGATAAAGGGGGTTTATTAATTGATCAAGATGATTAATTAATAGATGTGCAAGATTATAAAAGATTTTTAGAGGAATATTAGCATGATTTAGACTATAGAAGGGGATTAAATCAATTAAATAATGATTTATTGGTTTAATGAAAGGGGAATCTAATTAATTAATAATAATTAATTAGTCTAGATAGAAGGAAGGATTAATTAATGGAAGGTCGTTAATTAGGGTGCTTGTTGAATAGAAGACTTAATTAATTACTTATTGTAATTAACTAATGATGATATAAGAGAAGATGAGCATTATTGATGATATGTCACCAATTTACGGGAAAGGGGATAATTAGCACAATTTAAGTGTTTAAATTGTTGTGGTAAATTATTGGTGTCTATAGGTGCGAAGGCACAAACAAGTAGTCTTTGGAGAGGTATGAAGGATCACATAGAGGAAAGATGGAGTTAGGACTTAGTGAGTTTTGAACAACGGGAAAAAGATGTGTATAGGGAACAAATGAAAAAATGACCAGATCATCGATGTGGATAATCTATAGAGACTTTTGATTCAAGAAAAGGATATTCTAGGGAATCATTACAGTCATCATGAGAGGATACAGAGTTGAGGTTGTTAAGGATTAGCTAGCACATGCTTTCTAAAGACACTCCCTTGAGGGAAGCGCATGATGATATCTGACATATTCCTAGGTAGTGGTAGAGAAATCATAAGAAGATTCCTACAAGATTTTACAACTGATGATGGATGGTTAGGAGAATATTCCTTGATTTTTCATAAAGAGGGTCTTTCTAGGAAAAAAGGAGATAAATAGTGAGAATGTGGAAAAAGAAAGAAATGTAATGACGAGCTCTATGATGTAAATAAAGCTCTGCTAGTATGAACATAAAAGGAAAAATAATGGAACTCTCTTGATGTAATCTTGGCTACCATATTTTGGTTTACGAATATAATGAATTAATTATATAACACTTTTGTAATGGATCTTTATCTATGTATTTTTCCTTTGTGTTCATGTGTGTATTACGGGTTTTTTTATGATAGCTTATCTTTGGTCTAAGGAAGAAAATGGTATTTTCTCGATCAAAAGTGCCTATCACTCTTTCTTTCATGAGGAGGAGATAGGTGATAATTTTAATTGGGGAAGCATATGGATCAAAGAATTAATCCCCAAGATTAATATGTTTTGGTGGTTGGTTATCCATGATAAGATTCTAACTGTTGGAAATTTGAATAAGAGAAATTTCCACATGGTTAATAGATGTGTTTTGTGTGAATTTGATTGTGAAGATGCCTCATACATGTTCCCTAAAATTCCCTTCCTTGTTTCGGTTAGGGAAACCATCCTTAACATATTTGATGTCAATTGGGTCTTCCTGACTCCATAAAATTGTTGTGGATCCAATGGACTAGTCCTTTTAAGAGCCAAGGTCTGAAGTTCTTATGGATTTTCTCTATAATACATTTGGCTTGGGAAATATGGAAGGAAAGAAATAGAAGAATATTTAAAGGAAAAAAAGAATCCCATGTTAAAATTGGAGCCCACTGTGTGAGATCCATCCTTGCTAACTTTTCTATCTTGAACTCCCAAAAGAAGTCTTTCTCTCAGCATGAATCTTGTTTCTCCTTGAAGTGGGGTCTAAGACCTTCTACCCTTAGGCCCCGGTCGAACCCTAGAATAAATGGATGGATCAAACATAGTGAGGAATTTTAAAATTAAACTTTGATGGCACTTCTAAAGGAAATCTGGTTGATCCGGCTATGGAGGGATCTTTTGTGATTCTGAAGGAAGTTTTATTCTTGGATACTTCTACAATTTGGGCACTCAAACGAATAATGTTGCTGAAGTTTGCTGGGGTCTTTTGGGGTCTATCTATAGCTCTTCAACACAAATTTGTTAATATGAAAGTGGAAGGCGAATCCCTAAACATAAATAACAACATAAATAAGAAAGGTCCCATATTTATTGCCAATTTTAACTCTATTAAAAGTATTAAGCATATGGCCCATTATTTTAATTTTATCTCCTTCAAACATGTGTATAGGGAAGAAAATGTCATGGCATATTTCTTTGCTAATATGGGGGTTAATGGGAATGATTTGACACTTTTGAGGGAGGTGGAAATTCTTGATCCTAAGGTGTGGGCACACTTATTAAAAGACACTAATGCTCACGTATAAGGTCTCTTCATGGGGTGTCTATCCTGTCATGATTTTTTGTTGTATGATGAATTTGCATTTATTTCTTAATTATGAGAAGATCAGGGTTGTGATTTGCACATATTTTTGGAGAACTCTATCTAGAAACTGCTACTATAGAATCATTTTTTGGTGTGCGAGTAAGCTCTTGGCTCTCTGGTTTCTGATTCATTTTATGAAGAGGACTTTGTTGTTTAGTGGAATGGGTGGGGATCTTGTCGGGTGAACCTATCGACCTCGCTAGGGTCACTCCCGATGCTATGTCCTTGTTTGATAGCAAAGGTTTTACCCTCTTTTTGAAAATATTTGAAGGGCACTACGAGAATCTTAGAAAATAATTTTCTAGTGCATGGAAAGTGAACAAAAAAGGTGCTATTGTTGAGATGAAAGGGATTAGTCTATAGATCACTGTGGATTCAGTTGTTAAAGTTATGGGAATTCTGACGATGGGGAGGGAGGTCTACAAACCGAAGAAGGAAGCCTCTGAAGAATTGAATCTATTTCTTAAAGGTAATGAGAATCTCACCTCCCATTTTTTGGCTACCTTAGAATGTCTTTACCTAAACCATATGATGAGGTGGCTCTCACCTTAATTCAATTCTTAACCCTGGAAGGCTGCCACAAATGTATCTATGCTTACCACCTCCTAATGCTAAACCATTTTAGATAGGGGTAGGATTTTAGTTTTCCCTATTTCTTGTATCGTTCTTTGTGTGCCTCTATTTCACAGTTTAAATCACGTAGGATCTCTATCCCTCTCCACCAGGGATTTATCCTTGCCCTTTTCAAAAGGGCGGCCCTGGACATTGACAAAACTGGTGCTCTCAAGATAGCTTTGGAAGCTTATGCAAAGCAGTTGGTCGATTCGGAGGAGGAGGATTTGAGCGATGATGAAGATTCTCTGGATGGTGACATGGAAGAGGATGAGGTGGAGGTGGTCGTGGAAAAAAACCTAAAGAATCTTAAATCTAAGTAAACCTCAAGCACTAATCCGAAGACTAAGGGTGAGTCTAGGAACAGGGTGCCCCGACTCTTATAAATGCTCAATTAGAACAACACTATGAGGCTATGGGTCATGTTGGCTTGATCAAAGGGGAAAATCACTTGGCTAGGATGGTGGCTGATATCGATGAGCTTAAGGGGGACATGTGGCTCACTAAGAGCTCACCAATTTTTTTAATGATTGTCACAAGATGAATGAGCAGGTGCAGGAAGCAGTTAGCAATGGGTAGGGTGGCGAGATTGAGATCCTAAAGGCCAATGTTAGGGCCATAACTAGGGATATGGATCAGGTTAAAGATACCCTCAATAGCTATATGGAATGGATCATTGTGACTATTAAGTCGACCTTGCTACACCTTCAAACTTTGGGGCAGCTTGCGATTCTTATAGTGCTATGGATAGTCAAGAAAGGAACGGAAGGTGACCCCAGATGGTTTAGACCTGGGATCTTTGGTGTTAATTTTGATGCTCTTGCAAAAGAATGGGCTAAGGTGTTGGAGGGGTTTGAAAAATCCTGTAAATGAATTTGGTGTGGGGTGATCTGTTTTCTCACTATCTCTCGTCTATGGCAGTTAGTTCCTTCTATGTTGTTAGTTTCTCTTTGGTTTTTGTTCTTTCATTAGTATCACTATATGTGCTCCTAAGTGCCCTTACTACTATGAAATTTTTACTATGGTTTTTTAATGTTATTATAGTTGGATTTATTTTCTCTCATGGAGATTTATTGATGTATGAGGTAGGGTCCCCTTAACCCTATTTTTACCACTAATAAAAAAATGTTAATCCATGTTTGGAATGCATTAGGCTAGGAGTAGTGTTTACATCTTGAAATCCATGAATGAATGCACTTGTTCTGGTTATATTATATCCTTATGTTAAGAGGGAATGTTCGATGAGGCTCACATAAAGGAGGGACTTTATGCCCTGTGCATGCCTCAAGTGATATTCCGGCTAAGACTTAATGATATGCGGATGTGCTTGGAATTAGTTGCTGAAATAAGTGGTGATAATACGTGATTACACCTAGAAATCAAAACCAAGACACAAATAAACTTGTAATGATTGGATCACAATATGATGTCCCTATTGATATTATTAAAAATGAGAATAAGCCTATTAAAATAGTTATTCGTGTTGAGTTCGATAATGTAAACGGTTGGTAGGTGTTTGATAGTGATAAAAAAATCATTCTTTTCCTGTAAGAAGATGCAAAATTTTCGATGAAAAATCAAGCTAAGTTGTAAGATGCATATGGCACCTAAATTATACAATTAAAAAGCAACAAGCTACCAAAAGGATTGGTTACCCTTGAGTCGATCTTCAATTTAGATGATCAGGCTAGAAGACAAAGTGCTAACATGGTGATCAAAGAAGATGATTTTGAAGAAGTTGAAGTGGCAAAGGAAATTTTTTTAAGGATCGAAAAAGTGTATATGTCAGAAGATAAAAATGCTTTTGTTAAAATTTTCCAATAGTTTAATGATTTATTCACATGGAGTTATAAGGATCTGCGTGGGTTTGATCGGGTTTGACACAACATACTATCAAGTTTGATCCTATTGCTAAACTAGTCTAACAGAAATAAAGGCCGGTGAATCCCAAGATTGAGACACTAATGAGAAATGAACTCTCTAATCTTATTGAAGATTGTATTATTTTTCCAATTAAGCATTCCTCTTGGGTAGATAATTTAGTTCCCGTTAGGAAGAAGAATGGAGAAATCTGATTGTGTGTTGACTTTAGGGATCTAAACCGGGCTTTATTGAAGGATCATTATCCTCTCCCATCTATGGAGCAGATCCTCCAAACAGTAGCAGGAGCACAAAGGTTTTCATTTCTTGATGGATATTCGGGGTATAATCAAATTTTGGTTAAGGAATCTGATCAATTCAAGAAAAATTTCACTACCAAATGGGGTACATACGCTTACAACAAAATGTCATTTGGATTGTCCAATGCCAACACTACTTTCCAATGGGCTATGGATATGGCCTTTAAGGGTCGATCAATGATATTATTTTAGTATATCTTGACGATATAACAAGTATACTCCAAGCATGCATAAGATCAGATGGATCATTTGAGGAAGGTTTTCAAGAGATGAAGGGAGTTTGGGGTTTCATTAAATCCTAAGAAATGTATTTTCATTGTGTACGATGGAAAATTGGTGGGACATGTAGTTTGAGTGGAAGGGATTTCCATTTATCATGCTAGGATACGTTCAATTTTTTTCCCTATCTCTCCCAAGTCAGTGGAAAGGTTTTCAAAGTTTTCTTGAAACAATAAATTTTGTGTGACGATTCATTCCTCAATTCACAACCTTAGCTAAACCATTAACATCCATGTTAAAGAAAAATATGCCTTTTTCATGGAAAAAGGAAGGAAAAGAGAGCTTTGAATCCATTAAAACAACTATCTCTCAAGCACCTACATTGGTGAATCCAAGGTTTGATAAGGATTTTATCCTCTATGATTTTTGCAGGTTAGGAAAGTATCTCTGGGATCCTCACTCAATAGAATAACAAGCTAATGGAACAACCAATTTCTTTCTTCATCCAGTCTCTAAAATACTATGAGCTCAAATATTCATTTGTTGAAAATCAAGTCTTTTTTTTTCATTCAAGCTTTGAAGAAGTTCAGGCACATGCTTTCCAATAATCAAATACATCTGATGGTGTCTCATCTAGGTGTTAAGGATTTATTTTAAGGATATGAATGAGAATCATTCGAGAATGGATCATTAAGGTGATGGAATATGATGTACACATAAAGGTTACCAAGTTAGTCAGAGGTAAAGTTTTATGTCAACAACTTGTTGCAGATTTGGAATCAAAAAGTGGAGAGATGATCAAGTTGAATGGTTATCAAATATAAAAGTTTTCCTTCTCATAAGGGTATACGTTGTTGACATGGATAGAACCCAAAGGAATAACTTTCATCTTCAGTCTATTCCTTATATTTTGGTAGATAATGTTCTCTTTTGTAGGGACTTAAATGGTGTTCTCCTTCTAATGCATAGGGACGGAACAAATAAATAAGATATTGGAAGAGTTTCACAATGGTTTATCGGGAGGGCATTACTCTGTATGAACAACTGCTGTAAAGATCATGAGGGATGGCTACTATTGGCAAGCTTATTTCAAATATACGTATCTCTGGGTGAAGAAATACAAGGAGTGTGCTTTTTCCACTTGAAAAAAAAGGCTGGTGGCTCTTCCTCTTAAGCCAATTTAGGTTAATCAACCTTTTGTCCAATGGGGATTGGATTTCATTGGAATGATTAATCCTTCATCTAGTGATGGACATGAATGGGTCCTTACTACAATGGATTACTTCAATCATTGGAAAAAAGCCATGACATTGAAAGATGGAAATGAGAAGGTTGTTCTTGATTTTATGGAAGGAATAATGACAAGGTTTGGTGTTCCATTTTTAGTAATTTGAGAAAATCAAATGAAATTTCTTAGCCTGAAATTGAGCAAATGGGCTATCAAGAATGGGATTTATATCAAGACCTCATGCAATTACTATCTGCAAGGAAATGGATTGGATGATTCTAGTAACAAGAACCTCATACGGATCATCAAGCGCACAATGGAAACCAATAGGAGGACTTGGCACACATAACTTAGAACTGCTTTATGGGAAGATTGGATCACACCCAAGGAGATAAAAATTTTCCTTTCTTGTTGGTGTCCAGGAGAGAAGAAAAACTCCCACTATCTTTGGAATTACCTTATTTAGATATGGCACACCAACTGGAAGTTATTGAAAATGATCATATGCCAGTTAGTTTTGTTGAATCGATGGAGTAGAAGAAATTTAAAATAAGGAAATAAAGAGTTTGGAGCAACATCAAGCTCAAGTTAAGAAATATTTTAATAGAAAGACATCAATAGAAAGTTCCAAGAGGGAGATTTAGTTCTCAAATGGGGCGACGTGGGCAAGCCGAGGCATGCATGCTAAGTTTGATGTCCTCTAGAGCAGACCATACATTATCATGAGTTATAAGGAAGACATTTTTTTCCTATCTAGACTCAATGGAGAAGAATTTCACATTCATGTGAATGGGATACATCTCAAAGCTTGTTTTTGAGAGGTTTTCACCCTGTATAGTTTAGTTTAGGTTTTTTTCCTCCAAGTGCTTTGCACATTGTTGTTGTTTGTTATTTCATGTCTTTTCTTTTTTTTTTCTTATTCTCTATGCGTGTTCGGATATTTCTAGTTTAGGAATCATTTGCCTAATGGATTTCCTAAGGCTACTGTACTAATGCTTAGTAGGAAAGCATCCCCAAGATGTCACAAAAATGTTAACCTTGCAAGTTACCCTTACTAGAAGGGAATTTTAAATTTCTTACAAGTTCTTCACCCTTCTTTTCCAAAATTCTTTTGCCTTAAATTTTTTTATAAAATAAAAATTAAATTTTAGGTTTCTGGTTATGTTTCATCTTCAAAATCTCAATAAATGTTTGAACTTGGAAGTCTGAAATTCAGACTTTGGAGGTTCTTAGTTTTGGAGGCTCAAAGGTTTTCTTATGGAAATACTTCAAAGAAGTCCCGAAAGTTTGAAATTCAAAAGTTTCAAATTTTTGGAACTTTGGAATTTTAGGATTTGGGGTTTCAGTGGTCATTTTCAAGTTTTTGAGAAAAAGTCCCGACTCGAAGGTCCAAAATTATGAAATTTTAGAATTTCAGGTTTTGGGTTTCGAACTTCGGTAAGCTATTCAAGGGTAAAACACTACATGCAAAAATCAACATCATTAATTATTCAACTACTTCATGCATGTCGTCTTGGAGCATTAATGTATTGGCATACCTATATAAATCCCGATATTTTACCCATCATTTTCACTGAAAATTTACTCGACGCACTTTTTTTTTACGGAAACTCTAGTGTATTTACAATTCATCTTTTTAAGGTAATTTTTTGTGTTTTGGTTTATTTTCTTGGTTTAGGTTTAGCATTTGGGTTCTTGTTTTGTTACTTTTTCTTGTTTTTCTTTTGGTTCTTTTTTCCATTATTCATCTCATCATGGCTTTTGCCATCATGTCTTTCTCATTCTCAATTCTTCTTTACATGGGTAATATGGTTTGTACCTTGTAGGTGTTGGTTCCCTCCACACCTCAAAACATTGATGAGTTTATTATTATATGGAAGTTAAAGGATTTTGGAGTTCATTTTACAAACTACGGAACTTGGAGTTTTCAAGATACCTCAAATTTGGGAGTAAAAATTCAAAGGTTTGAGTTTTGAAGATAGGAACTTTGAGAATCTCCTCTTTAACACTTTGGAAGTCTCTTTTTTGGGTTTTTCAAGAGTGTAAGAAATTTAGGATTTAGACCTTTTCCGCTTTGAGACTTGAATATTTCACCTTGGACTTTAGGAGCTTTTGATTTTAGAGGTGGGAGATTTCAAGTTTCACTCATCTAGGATTTTCAAAACTTGGAGGTTTTTTCTTTTTTGGACACTTAGTAATTTCAGTGGCTTTCAGGACTTTTAGACTTCCGGTTTTGGAGGTATGAGAGGTTTTCACAAGTTTCTTCAAGTTTTAATTGGGTTCGAATAAATGTTTGCTTCTTCCTCAAAGGGAAAATATACTATGGAGTACACTTATTTGGGAGTATCTTCTCCAACATGTTTATCCTTAGATATATAAATTATCGGAGATACTAACCTTGGACATATAGATATGGAAAAATTTGGGGAAAGAGTGAAAGCTCCTAATAAGAAGCCCTGGATGCAAGCTATTTATGACAATGGGATTCCTCTTGCCAATGATTTTACCACATCTGTGTAATGTCCAATTTTTTTCCTAGTTGCATCTTCACACTTTGATAGAGCCACTAGTCGTGTAAGGGATAATGATGGTAATGTTGTAATTAGGTTGGACAATGATTTTTTGAAGACTTGTTTAAACTTCCCGACATAGAAGAATATGCAACAATTTCTCTCAAATCTATGATTGAGCAGTGGGAGGTAGAGCATGAATTGTGTAAAAAGGTCATGATCAAGAGTTATTTAGCTAAAGCTAAAGGTTCCATGACAAAAATTCCTAAGGAAATTACCCATTTGGAATTCATCTAAGAAGTCGATATCATTGTATTATTGAGTGGGTTTCCGGTCTTGCCTTGGTAAGAGAGTTTTAAGAATGGATGTTTCTTTACATAGCTACCATTAAGAAAAATAAGGAATTTATTTGGTGGGGTGAACATATTAGTAGTTCAATATGTTTCCAATTAGAGAATGTATTGAACTCAAAGAACTTTTTATGACCTCATATCTTGTCTATGCATGCAACAACTGCAATGATGGATTATCAAGGTTTGAATCCAAAAGGTGTTAGGATCACCTCCTAAATTTATGAGTTCTATCCTCAACTCACCATGGAAGAAGGAATCAAGCATTTCTAGAGAGTAAATGATGCCTTCTTTGCTATTATTTTGTATCATTTTGATCAAGACTTGTATAATTGAAGAATTTTTGATGAGGCTTTTAGAGAAGTACGAGAATGGGGGAATTTATCTACAATTTCCAACATTCACTTATATTAGGATACCTAGATTCTCAGGTGCTCCAAACAAGTTGCCAAGATGTCCAAGTGATAAGTGGGTATTATTGGAGCTGGTTCGTCAATTGTTGGATTATCACAAGATTCAAAATAATTGAAACATGAAAGGTGTTAAATTTATTATTTCTATAGGAATATATACATGTTCGAGCATTTACAAAGCTAAAAATGTAGATGGAGAAATGTCTCAAGTCACTCTGAAGACCTTTCATCCGAGAACTAATTTTGATTATTGGGGTAAGTTTAGTGAGACAGGGCTGGCCAACACACATGTTCCTCAGTTGGAAGATATTTGGATTCATTGTTGAGATGAAATCATTATAAAATAGAGAGAGTTTGAGAGTTTAAATCTAAGTGAAGTAATACAATTTGAAATTGCAAATATTCCCGAAGGGTTAGAGGACGATGAAGAGGTACTTGATCCTACTTACAAAAGGGATAATATTGCTAACCAACCTCTTCCTTGGATTGATTGGTATAAGGAAGAATGTAACAATACAAAAGAAAGGGCGGGGCCCATTCTAAAGAGAACATATGATTGGCTGAAAACTTTGGGAATCACACCCAAAGTGTTAGATCAACCTATAGGGACAGTTCAAGCCCATCAATGAGGTCACCCTATACCTTCAAGAGGTAAAAGGTCAACCCACAAGGCCATTATAAATCCATGGAAAATTTCATTTTTTAGGAGGTTCATCTTCTACAAAGGCTTCCACTACCAAGGTTGTATCTCCTATTGCAAGTTTCTGAAGTGGTTGATTTAAGTACTTCTCCGGTCATGTCTTAGGTATTGTCACTTTATCTTCCTCCTTCTCTACCATCTTTACCACCTTCAAACCCACTCCCTCTAATATCATCTTTCATTTCTTCCCTTTACATCTCTTATTTACCTTCTCCTTCCATGGCTCAAGTATTTTCTTCTCTCCCTACACTCTCAGTAGGAGAGATGATAGGATCTCCATTTTCCACTCCACTTCCTCAACATTTCCTTCCTATATCTACACATAATTCATCTTCTCCTAAGGCCAATTTGACAATTATGCCCTCCATTACCACTATGCCACTTCCACTCTCCATAAGTTCCACTAGTGTCATTATAGTGTCTAGAATACTAGTATCTCCTATAACAGTTCTAACGATAATGTCTACATCATCTTATGCCATACCCAAATTGCTGCATAGGAAGACTCACAAGAAGAATAAAAAGGTGCCCATTATTGATGTAATTGATTTAAGTTTTTTGGATTTGATCCCCGGGAGACAAGACAAGAAGCCAAGAGTCGTCTCAACGCCAAGAGACCAATCATGGGAAAGATTCCTGGAAATAGATACCCCTACCAAAGGAAAGAAACAATAAACCATCATAATGGTGAATTACCAAATCGCTAAATTTTCATTAGGAAAATCCACTCACGAAGGAGCTAAGAAAGATGTATAGGTAGCTCTTGGTAATTTTTGGAAAAATATGATATGGACAAGGTTAAAAAAGATGATTTGAAAGGAAAAGTTGAAAAACTCTTTACCCTTTTTACAAAAGTCACACAACTAGTACAAGCCAAAACTAATCTTACCATTTCCTTAAGATTTGATGATACATCCTACCACATAGTGGAGAAAATAGGTTAGAAGAAAGGAAAATTAGTTGGTGGATGGATGGAATGTATGCTTTAGGAAGATAATCCACTGATCAAAATGGCTGTAGAATTATACAATGATTTATATGTTGAGAGAACTTCCATCATGAAGTTGGATGAAATCCTCTCTGAGGATAATAATAATTTGGATCTTAATTTGAATACTTGGAGAGAAATTAGAGATGTTAATTCATATCGATCCTTCAGAAGGGTGTGATTGATGATGCATAGAAGTTATTTGAGTTTCAAAAGCCATGGAGTTGAGTAACAAAGTGTTGCAAGATTTAATAAAGAAGTTGGATTAGAAAGGGGTTGAAGTAATAGATGTATTGAATTACATTTAAGAGGAATTTGATAATATCCAATGCAAGTTCATTAATGAGAATATTGATGTCCTTTCCGTTGATCAAATTGTAGCAAGTTTCAAAATTTTGGTCAAAGAAGATGATGATGTGACAAAGACTTTCAACATTGATTCCATTTACAAATTAGTTTCATATCAAAATTTTATAAGTTAGTTGAAGAAGGTTGTGAGCAATTTGAAAATATTACCAGCCAACATTGGTAGGGAAGTTGAGACACTGGATGTGGTGAACCATTATGCGTGTGGACTAGAGGAAGAGGAGGTCTAGAGGATTATCAAGCTTTCATTAAATACAAGCACTGATAGCTATGTGGGAAAATAATGAAGAGGAACCTGAAGAAGGAAAGAGTGATGCTGGCCCAAGCTAAGTTTGAAGGCCATTGATGGACAACTACCAAGCTCTGAATCGGTCAAAGTTTTAGGATTGACTTGGTCAAACACTGTGCAACTTATTTTGCTATTTTTGTGGGAGTCTTTTCCCTATAACATTAATGCACTCTATTTTTAGTAATTAATTAGTTAGGGGTGGAGTTGTAATGGCTCAACCTACTTAGTATATAAATAGTGGTATGTATTATGTTATATGGATGAATTTTAGATCTTTTGTGATTTTCTCTTCAATCTTGGAAGAGCTTAAAAATGACTTTGAGCCTTTTAATAATATTCAGAACAATATTTTGCCATTGAATATTTGGTATATTGTGTTATTCATTAATTTATCTATCACTTCTGGATGTTCAATTCCTTAGATATGATATATTAATTCTCCTTTCTATTAGTTATCTTTATTTAATCTCTGTGGGAAATGATATTAAATCTTTAGGTTTTAATTGTGGATTTTTTTTTCTTTTATGTTAATGAAGTGCATATTTATGAAATCATTGATTGAAAAGATTATAGAAAATGTGCATGTCATATGTTGTTTTGGGATATTAATTGTGCAATTAAGTGGATCTTTCTGTCCAATTTGTACTTGGTGCATCACCCCTTTCAAGTTATTGGTTTTTGAATTCCTCTCACCTTTATCCCAAGAATGCAGTAGATTAGTTTATTTTTAAGTTTTATAGCCTTATAAATTGATCTTAAATTAAGTGCGCCAAGTTTCAAAAGAGCTCAACCTACTACGAAGGTTCATCCCAAGGTGACAAGATCCCACACCTTGGGGATATTTTAACATTGCACTAGATCACTTAAAGATTCAATGAGTGTCACAATCCACGTGACAACACAACCTACCCAATCATAGGATTTCAACTATCTCCCTCCTTATCAACCACCCCCATAAAGTCCTACTTATCCTCAACAACATCAATCTCATCCACAACCTAACCCATCTAGTTCTTATATTACACAACCTCATCTATCAGCTTTGCACCCTCACACATTTAATGACCCCATGCAAGCCTTGGTAATTAGGTTGGAAAACTTAGAAGCCGTTACTTTGGGTCCTATGAGCACTTTAACCTATGAATAAATTTTCAATGGGCCTATCAACACTTTAGTTATCATCAAGCCTTATCCTCCACATTGGGAACTCCCCAAGTTTTCTAACTTTAATACAAATGAGGACCCTCAACAACACTTTTGTGCATTTATACACACATCTTATTTCCCACGATCCAGACTTGATTATTCATGCTTTCCCCATGTATTTTTCTAAACCCACATTGGAATGGTACACTGATATCCCACAACATTCCCTTTTCTCTTTCAACCAACTTGCACATCTCTTTTTAGAGAACTTTTCTTTCAACATCGTGTGAAAGTATCCATTACCAACCTTTATGTCATTAAGAAATTTGATGATGAATCCATAGCACATTTCTTTGCTAGGTGGCATGACATCCTAAATAACCTATTCTTCTCTCTTCCCAAAAATTAACTTATCGAACTCTTCTCTAGATCATGTATGAAGCATATCTCATCCACTCTTCAAATCCAATATTTCAAATCTTTGAGGAAGCCTTCACAATGGCTTGTAAACTAGAATTATGTTCCCTTGAGCAAGGCCATACAAATCTTTGCTACAACAATTAAAATACCAAATTCACCAAGTCATCTACCTACAATGAAAAATCTAAAACATGTAGCCAATGCCATCGTAGTCAAAAACGTTTCCACATCCACATCTCATACCAAGCCTTTACAAAGGGATCCTCGACCAATTTCTAACTATACTTGCCTCAGAGAATCCTATAGTTCTATCTTTGAAAAACTAATGGATGTACGCCTCATCCAACTTCCCCCTTATCTCGCCCCATTGACGATTCATGTCACAAACCCACATGGTACCATGAAGACCACTATTGTAAACACAATTAATTCCATGATCATGATATCAAAAACTTTTGTATCTTGAAGGACCTAGTACAATGGTTTATAGATCATGGGGACATTCAATTATACAATCATAATGTGCATCTTAACCAATCGATAGATGTCTTCAAGAATACCTTCCTAATCACCCACCAAAAACCAAGCCACTCGTCTCGCATCCCAAGCATCGACACCCACATGATCAATACTCCAATCAGGTTCTACCATTACCACCCACCTCTATTATCCCCTTATCTACTATATCTACATCTGTTGCACCCACATTCACTTCAACATCTACCCCTACATCTACAACAATATCCGTATCTACACCCATATCTACATCTGTTATACCCATACCCACTATATCCATATCTTTTATATCCAAATATACTAATTCCACATCCATTATTTCTACTACACCTACCTTTATTAGACCCTTATTTATTACATCTATGCATACTTTCTTACTCACATCTATTATAACCCTATCCATCCCCATACCTATCTCAATATCTAGCTCGCATCCATGTATATCTCATCATAAACCCCTATATCCATGCCTACATCTATTTCTACACCCACATACCTAAATATATCCATACCTACATCAAACTTTGAATCCATCTATACATATACATGATCCATTAATGCCTCAACTAAGTAGACATCCCCCTCAATGCGTGTGTAACTCATGTCCCCATCTCATCCTTTCCACCAACAAGTACCCCAACCATTTCTATATATACACCTCCAAAATACACACAATACACCACCTCTTCTCATCCCCGAATCATACCATCCAACAATCATCCCCATTCTCAATCCTTACATCTACAACACCACCTACATCCCAATCACCTACTACCACTCCCGAAAACCATCCCAATATTGAAATAGTCATCATTATCACCGAGGGTAAAACCTCACAAAAAATCTAAAAACCTTTATGTCCCTACTAAAAAAATCTCACCCATCCACATAAGAAATTGGAGCTCCCCCTCTAAATCCCCATTAACCTAATAAATCAAAAATCCAATCCTCTATCTTAGGAAATTTCCCATCCATTTTGGGACTATGACCTTCTTCCAAAACCTATTTCATCAATTAATATAAATTGAAACCATCTACTCCTTCAAAATATAAATCACAATCCAAGGTCCTTATAAACCCTCACAAGTGTAAGGTAAACATTTTTTCTTCATCATCCTCTCCTAAATCCAATCTATCTACAATCCAAAAAACCCCCATAGGGTATTATACAAAAATCCTTCAATGTCTTATCCAAGCATTTTTAATCACCTTTTCCTATCAAATCCTTTGATTCATGTGGGTAGAAACCCATGTGGTTTGATTATAATTCCATTTACATTCATCATCGTACCGGGATATGACATTGAACATTCTAGGGACCTCCAAGCCATCATCAATAATCTCATAGAAGAGGATGGCATTCTTATTGAATAATATCACCCTCTTCCATTTACTAGTTTATACACATCCAATCATAACCATCCAAACAAATCTACAAATTACAATGCCTCTAATATTTTCCTTCATCTACACCCTTCATTTCTATCCCTCCACCAAATAATTCCTCTTCTAAATATGGTCCCCATTTTTATTGAATCCATTCATATTGTCCCTCACTCTCGACCCCACAATTCTCAACCATCTACCCAACCAAAAATAAGAATCATTACCAATCCTCCTTCTAAGGATCCCACTTATCAAACACCAAGGTATCCATCCTAGTAGCTCTATGTACCCAAAAGTGGATGGCATTAAATAAAGTATTGTAAAGCAACCGCATCAGGATTCAATCAAGATGTCTCTCTATGAGCTCATCCAAAGCTCTCCCAATCATCGACAAGCCTTAATTGAATATCTATAGTGTATCCTAATTACCAATGATGAGAATTAAAATTTTATGACTCTTTTCAAATCTCTTATAGCTTCTGCTACCATCTCTTTTGATGATTATGAAATTCCCAACATCCTACCTAAATATCATGATATTCCCCTTTTTTATCACCACCCAAATTAATGACACATTTATCCAACATTCTATGATTGATAATTTTGCCGACATATTTATCATCTCATCCAATATCTTTTACCAAATTAAACTTCCCAACCGTATTGTTCCTTAATCATCCGTGGTTCTTATAGTCTTGAATGATGTTGTTTTCCCTAATTTAGGAACAATTATCCTCCCCATCTGCATCAGGAAAATTTTACATTGTTGAGGGGGAGTTATAATGTAACATATTACTCGGACACCCATGGATCCATGTCATGCATTGTGTCTTATCCACTCTCCATTGTTACATTAAGTATAAACATGAGGAAAAATTCATACACCGCTAGTGGATATACCTCCATTCAAAGCATGCCACATGAATTATCATCCAAATGACGTGCTCATCCCTACATAAGAACCATCCTCCAAATAATCTAATAGATGATCCATGCATGCATCCAAACTACCTCATAACGAATCTCTTGACACCGTGATGCAATGTCTCTCACTGGGGGAGTATCGAATCCTCACCCTTAATGCTCTTCCCACACCCAATTGACTTGGTAGACTTGATAAAGCTCATATGTATCAACCAAAAATTGGGCATATCATTTCATTTAGTCCACCTCATCTTAAAACTAATCTTATCTATGGTGAAATCGATCGCCCTTCCTCTTACGTTAAAATTCTACCCCAAACTTAGTCATACACTAATGTTTTAATTTTTTCTATAATAAATCCTTCACTTATAGCTACCTCTACCACTACACATGGAAGTGATTCGGTCTTAGATGTTATGAGAAAGGCATGCATGATCTCATCATCAACCAATCTGACAGCCTCATGATAAATTTAGATCAGATTCAAAGAACATCCCACCAACTCTCCCACACTTTCTTCATCCCCATCTCCCATGAACATCGACTCATACAATCCTTCTCCATCCAATGAACCCATAGGAACAGATGATACCATGTTCTTTTATTATAGAGTTTTTAATCTCCTCCATCACTTTGGGGCCAATCACCTATCAAACTAAAGGTGATAATGGTAGAGGAATATTTCCCTACCATAAATGCTTTTCAATGCAATGACAATGACTCCATTCTTTCCTACACGAGGGAAGAAGATCCTCATCTTCATAAGTACATACCTTTTGACACACCCAACCTCCTAAATGAATCCATCATCAACATGAACATAGGGACTTGAGAAGAGTCTTGTATCCTCAAAATTGGTCAATCTCTTGATCCATAAGAGCTAGAGTCCTTCATCAACTTCCTTTCAAAGCACAACTAAGACTTTTCATGGTCGTACACTAACATGTCAGGCCTCTATCCAAATATTTTCATCCAAAACATCATCACTATCCCTAATGCCAATCTAGTTAAGTAGAAGCTATGCCACATGCATCCTTGTGTTTCCCTCCTTGTCAAAGAGGAATTACAATGCCTCCTTTCCACCAAATTCATCTAACCTATCGACTATCCACAATGGGTTTATAAAATCATACCCATTTCTGAATCCTCTATAAATATCTTGATCTATACTAACTTTTGAGATCTAAATCTCACTTTCCCAAAGATTTTCCCCCTTCCTAACATCGATCATATCATAGACCTTACATCTACCCACAAGATGTTTTCTCTTATGGATGGTTTTTTGGATATAATAAAATTCTCATCACACCAATATATCTTGACATAAGATTTCTTTCATCACTCCTTGGGGAACCTTATGTTATCACATCATGTCCTCTAGTTTGAAAAATTTAGGGGCCACCTATCATTGTGTCATGACCTACATCTTCCATGACCTCATCCATAAAATAGTATAGGATTATGTCGATGACCTCTTAGGTGAGTCCAAATGTTGACATGACCATATTTATGTATTTGAAGTCCTTTTCACGCATCTCATTTAGTTCTTCCTTTGTCTCAATCCCGCCAAGTGTGTTTTTTTAATTTTAACTTGAAAAATCCTTGGTTTTATCATTTCTATTAGGGGAATTGAAGTTGACCCCACCAAGATCAAATCCATCCTCAAGATGCCTCCCCCTTCCAATCTAAAACAACTCCAAATTCTTCAAGGATGCATTCAATCAAGACACCATTTCATCTCATAAATTTTTGACCATTGTCAACATTTTCATCATATTCTCTCGTAAAGAAACTCACTTCAGGTGGGATACCAATTGCCAAAAGGTCTTCAATGAGTTCAAGCATTATACTTTTTCACCACTTGTGCTCACACCTTCAAGCGAGGGGAACATTTATATCTTTACATATCTTCCATTAAGCATGCTTTAGGTGCCATGTTGGTACACCATGATGAACAGGGAAGAGAGAAAGCAATATATTACATCACTCACACCCTTCATGATAAAAACCCACTATAATGAAGCTGAAAATTTGTGTTGTGCTCTCGAATTTTCCACTCTCAAACTTCACCAATATATTCTAAACAAAAAAATATATGATGCCACTAGCTTCAATTGTCTTAAAACCATGCATTCCAAGCCTTATCACAATGATTGCATCACTCGATGGCTCATGCTCATAGCCAAGTTTGAAAGTGAGTTCATATTTAAAAAATTAATCAAGGGCTAGGCTATTAGTAATCAACTCACCTTTGAAGCCCCTCTTCTAGATAATCAACTACCCCCAAAAAAATTCCTTGAGGAATATATCCACACCATCGACCATGAATATTCTCCCCTCAAAATGACACTTTTATTTGATGTATCTAAGTGTCGGAAAGGGAAAGGTGCTATCTTCATCATCATTCCTCGAGAAAATCCTATCCCAATTTCTTATAAGATTAACTTTGAGTGCAATAATAACATAGCTAAGTATGAGGCCCTCATCTTAGGACTTCAAACTGCTATCATGATTGGCATCTAAATCCTCAATATATGGTGACTCCTAACTCGTCATAAATCAAATTCAGAGAGTATATTAGTGTAAAAATGAATTCCTTTATAAATACAATGAAATCGTCGAATTTCTTCTTGAGGCCTTAAACCAACACACCATTTAAAATATACATCATTCATCCAATCAATTTTGTAGGCACTATGGCATCTATCACATATCCCATCCCATGGACAATTGAAGAATCTAAAGCTGTTTGCTATTTTCCATCGAATTGATGAACAATCTCATACCCTTGAACTCTTTCATATTAATCTTGTCAACATCAATCAATCTAATATCCGGTATACTCATATTTTTAATATCTTCCCAATCCAAAATCCCTTCCCTTGACCTATCCAAAAATGGTGGGAGGTCATTTTCCGTGCACTAACTCGCTATGTCATCCTTGGTAGCTTCCTTTATAAATGTGGGTTTGACGGTATTTTATTACGTTGGCTTAAATCCCATGAATCTATCTACGCTATCCAAGAAGTCCACAATGATATCTGTGGTGGAAATTTTAGTGGTTTGGCTATCACCAAACACGTTCTTAGGATGGGATACTATTGGCCCACCATTAATCAAGACTCATTGCGACTATGTCAAAAAGTGCGTTAAATTCTAGCAACATTCCAATCTTATCCATATACTTAGCTAGGACTTACAAACAACCTAGGATCATTGGCCTTTCTCACAATGGGGCCTTGACCTCATTGATATCATCAATTCAAGCTCTTCACAACACATCATTCTATTATTAATACTACAAAATACTCCACAAAATTGGTGGAAGCCACTCCACTCACATTTACCAAATCTAAAAATGGTTAATTTTGTCTATCAACACATAATATGTCACTTTGGCATGCCTCATTAAATCATCATAGACAATAAATAGTCCTTAGAAAATGAATACCTCAATAAAGTGTGTGACTCTTTCAACATCCGAATTATATTTCTACTCACCAAATATGAATGCAAGACAACGAAGATGGTTAGAATTTCTATCTCAGTATGATTTTGACATAAGTTATATTAAAGGCAAAGAAAATAGAGTTACAGATGCTCTAAGTCGTAGGAAGCACATTTATGCTCTTATAACATTGAGAACTCAGTTTAAAGATGAAGTAAAAAGTGTCATGGAATCTGATTCTTATTTTTAGCAAGTAAAGACAACACTTGTTGCAGATCCAAATGATGTGAGATATAAAGGTTTTCACTTTGACAATGAAGGAATCATGCGGTTTGAAAATAGGGTATACATACCTTTGTCAAATGAGTTAAGAAAGAAATTGTTAATTTAATTTCATAATTCACCTTTTTCGGACACCCTGGCATTACGAAAATGCTTGCTGATATAAAACAATAATATTTCTAGAAAGGGATGAAGAAGGATGTGATAGAATTTGTGACACACTGCTTAGAGTGTCAACGTGTTAAAGCGAGCATATGCATCCAACTAGTTTACTGTATCCTCATAACATACCTCAAGTATAAATGGCAAGTAATAAGCATGGATTTTGTTCAAGGGTTGCCTATGTCAAGAAATAAACATGATGTTATTCTAGTGGTTGTTGATAAACTAACAAAGGTAGCTCATTTTATTGCTGGTAATCTTAAGGATGATTCACCTGTTTTAGCAAAAAGATTCGTGCATGAAATTTTTAGATTACATGGAGTACCTGAATTGATCATATTTGATAGAGACCCAAGGATGACATCTATATTTTGGAAAACACTTAATGCAACCCTAGGAACTAAGCTAAATTTCAGTTCAGCTTACCACTCGGAAATGTATGGATAGACTAAAAGAGTTAATCAGGTTTTAGAAGATATGCTACGAATGTATTGCATGGATAAAAATTATAAATGAGAAGAGTACCCTCCATAAGTTGAGTTTTATTATAATAACATGTATCACGCCTCTCTGAAAATGGCACCTTTCGAAGCATTATACAAAAGAAAAAGCGTAAAATCTGTTAGCCGGGACAACATTGAGGATAAAGAGGTGATTGGACTTAAAATCCCTACAGAAATGGAACAAAAAGTTAAAATTATTCATGAACACTTGAAATAAGAAGCAGATAGACAAAAGAATTATTCAGACTTAAAGCGGGTTGATAAGAAATTTGAACTTGGTGAGAAGGTATTTCTTCGGGTTAAAATGAAAAAGAGCTCTATAATTTTTGTCAAGGTTTCCAAGTTATCACCTCGTTATGTGGGACCCTTTGAAATTGTTGAAGTAATCAACCCTGTAGCTTATTGTTTAGGTTTACCTCCTGCTTTATCAAAAATGCATGATGTTTTCCATATTTCTCTGCTTAAGAAATACGTTTCAGATTTATCACATGTGTTAAATTGGAATTCCTTATAGGTCCAAGACCCAAGAATAATCGTGGTTAAACCCATTCGAGTGATGGAAAATCACTAGTTGCACTTAAGAAATCATGAAATAAGCCAATGTAAGGTCTAGTGGGATTAGTTTAATGAAGAAAGTACAACCTGGGAAAATCTTGAAGATATGAAAATTGATTTTCCGTACTTGTTTGAATAGAATTGATTCTGTTGATTGATAAAATTTTAATATTTTATTCATGTTATGTCAATAAATCTTCTAGTCTTAGACATATACTACACTACTTAAAATGGAAAACTACTTTAATGCTGATTATGGAATTTGAAAATCCAGTTTTGTTATGAACATATGAATGGAAGTATAATAATTTGATTTTTCCTAGATGTAAATTTTTTGACTAAGTTAATCATCGGGATGATGATTCTTTTTAGGAGGGAAGTATGTAACATATTTGACAAAACTATTACTTGTGATTACTTTCCCTCTTGACATTACAAACATTGACATGTGATTTGTCTTAGGAAGGTGTACTCTTATAAATTTTTGAAATCATGTTTGCAATGGATAAATTATTATTGTGAAGAGGTTCACTTTGTTGTGATTTTTTCTTACTTGAAAACTAGGTTATTCATCTTTTATACTGATTTAATTAATTTAAAAAGATTACGAGCTTGTGTTATTGTTGTCTAAACTCATCTTGTGTTGACAACAAAACCTTGGATCAATTCCATTGATCCAAGGTATGCTTCAATTATCCTTACCTAATTCATCTGGTTGACTTATCATTCTGAAATGGAAGGTGAAGGGGAATGAGTTTTTTTTTTTAATTTATAAGTTTGAAGGACCCAATTTAAGGTGCACGTACTTTGTATCATGCTGTAATTAGTAAGTCCGGGCCTTCTTGTAAAAAAATTAAAATGTTGAATAGCGTAATAGAACCAAGGACCTATTACTAAACTATTAAGGTAAATACCTTAACCTAAGTTGGAATGTTCTATGCTATTTGGATTTTAACCTAAGGTAATTAAGACCTACCTAGGATCTATTACTAAACTACTAAGGTTGACACCCTAACCTAAGTTGGTATGTTTTATGGTTGTGGAGTTTTGAAATAACCTAAGGAAAATAATATTTACCTAAGGACTAAGGTTGATTTCTAACCTAATGATAATATAACCTAAACTAATACTAATCTAAGGGGTACCTAAGGACTACTTGGCAAGTGGTAGGGTGGTGGCATCGATTTTCAAGGCATTAATGAGAATTTATTTTTGGTTTTAATGAATTTTGAACTGCTAGTTTTGGCAGAGGCATGGGGAGTTAGGGGATGCCTAGTTGGCATCACCATTAAATGGAAATTACATGAAAATTTTGAATTGAAGGTTCACCAAACTTAGATGGTGGTGGCGTGGAGAAATAGGAGGGAAAACTGTTAGTCCTTGCATTAATTAGTCTCGGTTATGGCGAAGAAACCACCTAGGAGAGATGCAAGGTGGATTTTGGAAAGGTTGTTTGATCTTTTGTTCTTTTTTATTTTTTCTCTGCATGGAGTTTTTGGTTCTTCAAACCAGTAGTTCTATTTTTGATCCATCGATATTCTTGGCATTCTTGAGCTATTTTTGGATCCTGTGGAAGTATAAGAGGAAGTAGGAAGATTGGAGTTGTTGATGTCGCTTGGAAAAAGAAGAGACTATGGAGGCTTGGTTGGAAATCTTCTACAAATCGATAAGAATCTCTATCAGGCATGATAGGATCTACCCATTAAGTTGTTCTACTTTTTCCTAAGTGTTTTCATTAAAACAACTCGTTATTAGGGAACAATGGGTTTTTATGTGAGGTTTATCTTGCATTCATGCTTGTATATTTTTCTTGTATACTTGATTGGGTTCATTGTTTAAGGAAATAATATCTAGGTTTGTTCCTTGTTGGATAAATGAGTGAATCATGCTTTAACCATTGTTTGAACTAGAATGTTGAAAATTTTTGTGAATATTTGTTGACTATGCAAAAATGGAATAGAGGGGTTCACTATTTGATAAAGATAGGAGTTGGGTTTGTTTCTTTTATTGGGTGAAATTTTGAAACATGTTACCTTCTATTAAGCTCGAGATGATTTCAGATATTATTACATCTATTTGAACTATGCTAAAATAGATAGTCTGATTCACTGTTTTGGGAGTCATTTTTGGTTGAAATTTTTTTGTAACATGTTCTACCTTTGCTGAGTTTGAGATGATTTGATTCTGGGAACTCTTGTGAGACTATTCTAAAGTTAGATAATAGTAGTCACTACTAGGGAAGAATTATGTTTAGGGTTTTGGCTCTCCCTTGTTTGAAATTTTATTAAATCATGTTAGATTTTGTTTGAACTTATATGATGTCAATTTTGTTGCTTCCACCTTTAAGTTGTGAGAAGATTTTTTGATGACTTATCCGATTCCATGTCGAATGAATCTCCTTGTTGAAATTTTCTCGATAGTAGAGTTGATAGTTATCTGTTGTCGTGATTCTAGAAAGGATTATTGAATGCTTTTGCATTTGTTATGAAATGAGATTTCGTGCTACGGGAATTATCTTACCATTAATCTTGTTGGATTTACTAGTTCTTTTCATTTAAGTTTGATGTTTAGATGATGTTGTAGGAATGGGGTATCTATGTTGAACTATGGATTAGTTTAGTCTTGTCTATCTTGATGAAATGGACTGGAATGTTTTGGTTGCTTTATTCTTCTTTTGAACTCAACCTTGAGCACCTGATTTGGGGTCATGTCACCTTTTCCTTGTGGTCAAATCTAGGATGAGTTCATCCTTTCTACCTGTAGACTGTTCCTTTGATTTTTGTGAAGTTGGGGATCTGGGTTGGCTTGACTGTAATTTGTGACTGTTAAATCTTGTATTCATTTTCTTCATTTTACCATCAAAGGATGGGTAAGATTTATGTGCGATGACACTTGAAAAGAAATTGTGGTCGCATAAGAATAAATTATTTTAATGCTACTCTGTCTCTCTCTTGTTTGGGAAAATTAGAGAAATGTATAGACTGATGCTATTAACATTTGGGATGAATTAAAATGTTTAGTAGTTGTTTGTTGCTTTGAGTACTGTTACTAACTAAAATCATTTGAATAACTCTTTTTAGTAGTAGCTTATGTACTACTGTAGTAGTTCTTGTTTGTATGTTGAGAGAACTTTATCATCAGTTTCTGATCTTCATGTTGCAGTCGTATATCTCTATTTTGTATCAAATAGTTATTGTGTGTTTTTAATGGTTTCTAGAGTTGAATAATATCTCAGTCGGAATGATATCAATTTGTTTAATCTCGATATATACTCCTCCTTTTAGGAAGGAATAATGAGATCTTATCTCAGCTTTAATTGTGTCATTCCTTCTCTCTATTCTGAGTTAAGGTATTCCATTATGTTCTCTTTGAACTCTGAAGGAAGATAGAAGTTGTCTCTCTCTCTTTTTGTTCATTCTTTCATTTGTTTTACTCTGTGTAAGGAGATGACCTATTCGGTTACATTAGATGGAAGGAATTGTAGAGTGGGTAGTTGGAGGATAAATCTTACTTTCTTCTCCTTGACTAATGTTTTGATAGGGATATAATTATGGTGATGTGTGACCAATTCTAGGTGCATGTAAATGAAAAATATCCTTTATCAAACCCGTTGATGCTTAACCCAAACTTAGGCTAGAGTTTGGCTTTGAATTTGGATGTAGTATCTTAAATAGGAAGCTCTTACTTTAAGATGCTGATGGTTCATCCTAAATTATGTCATAAAGATTGAATGAACTTGGCATTAGATATTCTAGGATGGGGTAAATTAATGCTGAGTATTATGGATCATTTCTTCTTAAAAATGATTCTATTTTTATGAATTATTAGAGTTAGTATTTGTTATTTCAAATCAGTAGCACCCCCTAAATGACCTTCAAGTATGCAAAGAGAATTGGGTCATTTAGTGTGATTGCACAACATTGAATCTTTTCCCCAAGTGTGGGACTTACAAAAATGGGAAAAAAATATCTAGATTAAAGGTCTGGTTCCTCTACTCCTCTGATCAGATGTATGCATGAATTTTGTAGAGGTTTAATACTAGATCCTACTCTAAATTCCAAGGAGACAGAGATAAAGGATTCAAAAGAAATAAAACTAAGCTAACAAGATGATATACCAAAGGAGTGGTGAACATCTACTTCTGCAGATTGACACTGATTTTAAAAATGCAACACAAATCATGCAAAAATTGCTAAAATTGTAATGAAGGATCGAATGAAGAAAACAACACAAGAAAGGATTGAAAACTCATTCATAGAGCTTGCATTGTCATTTCCATTTTTAAATACAAGTGCATTACAATAGAAAAGAGGTAGAAAACATGTTGTAGTCCTAAAAGAGGTATGATATTCCAAAAATTCACTTGCTAGGGTGAAGAAGGGAGCCTGTAGTTCATAAAAATGTCCAACCCTTTACAAATGAGCCAAATCTAGCTTTTAACAATGAAAACTCGAGCTCAAGAAGGAGAAACGCGGGAAAAATGAAAAGAATCATTCAACCACTAACCAAATCCATCAAAATAACATGGGTACCCTTAAAATTTCATTCCCAAGATTTTTGACCATGCTGGAGAAGAATGGAAACCATACTGCATTAAAAATGGTGGTTGAATGTCAATTTTGCTCTTTTCCCCATGCCAAAGGTGTTTTCTCATTTTCTCTCACTAAACTCCACCAAAAAAATATTAAGATTCCATCATGTAGAGGACTTCAATAGATTTCCAATGACACCAAAATCAAGAAAAAATGAGCTCTAGATCGAAAGATATGCCCCTCTAAAGATTTAGGGCAAAATAGGGCAAAAAATCGGGTCGGCGGGCGAAACCCAAAATTTTTCCCCTTTTTTTGAATTTGGGAAAAATTTCCCAAAAAAATCCACCCCGCTGCTTTGATGCCATGTAGCACCTTCCCATTGGTCCATGGGGTTTAAGCTGGACCTTTTACGCCTTTTTTAAATTTTGGAAAAAAATCCAAAATTGCTTCACGCCCCACCGCTCCGCTGCCACGTGGTGCTTTCCCATTAGTTTGCGGGGATGCACTCCAAAATTTTCCTTGCCACTACCGGCAATTTGTTTTGACTTATGTTGGCCACATGGAAATGTGGCATGTTTTGATCAGCACAGCCTACGGGCAAAAATTCTCCCTTGCATTGTTTTAAACACTTTGGTAAATTTACCAAATTCTCCTTGTGCCCCTAACTCCTGCCAAGCTAATGGACACGTGTCACTCTCCCATTGGTTCATGGGGTTTCAGACCAAAAATTTTCTTTATGCCCCCACCAGCCCTTTGGAAAATTTTATAACTTTCCCCCGCTGACCCACCATTCCACCGCTGACGTGGCACATTCCTATTGGTCCACGGACCTTCCTAGGAAAATTTCCCTCCAAAACTCCACCGAGCCATAACTTGCAAAATACAAGGAGTTAGAAGGAAAATTTTACCTTTTTGGAAAGGTGAGGAAATTCTCTATCTAATGAAGCCATTTCTAGAAAATTTTGAGTGCCTAAAAAGTGGAAAATTTTGACTGAGGCACAAGGAAGGAAGAAATGAAAGAGAGTTAGCCAAAAATAAGCAAGGGGCTTATTTTGGATAACAATATCTTTATTTGATTTAGATAGAATAAATCAAGAGATGAACTATAAATATCTATAGTAGAAATGTGTTAATTAATTTGGATGGAATATTACTTATCTGATATAATTCTTTTTATGAAATCACTGGCTGAACATTGTTTTGATTATACCAAGATCTATACTTAATAATAATATGGTTTAACACTTTGTTCTTCCTTTCATGACTATTATTTATTTATGATGTATCTTTTTGTAATGATTTAACTATTTCATAAAAGCAGAGTTATTTTTATGAAATAGTTAGTTGAAAGCATAACATTTTAATGCTTAGTACTTATCATGCTCAATTCAATGAACTGACTTTGTCTTAGCAATTTTTGAGATGGACTTCGTAAGTGATAAAAGGAGACAAGTTATTTTATGATGTTACTTTTATTTACCTAAAGAATGGAACTTTTATGAGGAAATATGATTCATTATTGAATTTATTTGTAAGAGGAAAAGTTGTATTTCTTAATTGAGCTTATTGATGTTGTTTGACATTAAAGATGTCTGAAATGTTTGGACTTGTAAAGTATGTATTCCACTTAGATGAATGGAAAAGATTGTGGGTTTATTTGTACTTGATGTGCCATTCTCTTTGTACATTATGTGAAGGGAATTGTAAGCTTATCTTTATTCTCTCATATTCATATTTGTATGGAACCCTTTCAATTGACTTAAAATGAATTAGGTGGTAAGGGAATTAGATACACTATCCCTTTATTAAAATGTAACTTAACAAGTTGGCATTCATGGCTGATCATTTAACTAAATCACTATGGTTTATTAAAATGATGATAATGGAAGTAAAAATTCATTATGATATCTTGAATAATGTAAGGGGTTGCAATGAACCCTAATTCTTAATAAGAAAGAGGAAGACAACTATTCCGAAATGATAATCTGGATTGTTTTAGAATCCTTTTGAGTTAAACCTAATGTAAATGCGGGAAAGAGGAAGACGAACTACTGTTGACAAATACCTTTAAAGGTATAAGACAAATGAAAGGTAAACATGAACATTTAATAAGTAGAATTCATCTCAATGAAGTCTAATATAAAGGAATCTAATTCAGAACTTAAACAAGCTAAGAATGGTTGAGTAAAATAAGTGAACCATATTGTTTAGGTTATGCAATTGACATGTTACAACACCCTTCAGAGTTAAATCACCTAGACTTACATAACTCATACTTGTCCTTAGTTATACCCTAGGTTAGGTTAGAATCATGATTTAGTGTCGGGGACATCTCGATGACTTAGGATAACTAGACACACATGATTGACTTAGGTCGATTGAGTATGTCTATGTATCTTTAGTCCTCGCGAGTAGTCCTACACTAAATGATGTTACTACCCTTGGTTAGGGTAAAACCTGGAACAAGTGGACTGATAGGAGTCAGTAAAGACCATTCTAGATAACAGATGAAGTGGGGTGAAGGACGTATTCTGTTTGACGAGTATGCCATCTAGGAATAGTAATATGAACAATATGTTGGAAATATTTGGCCAAAGTATCGCAAGCTGCTAGTTGTGTTGTCCTATGTCACCTAGTTTAAAAGTAGGATTTCAGATGAATATTGGTAACAAATATTTAGATAGGCCTCTTAAACATAACACTTAATACCTAGAAAAGGGTAAGAGAACCAAGTATACCTAGTATACAATTCAATGAGTTAACATGAGAGATCGGTATGATACTGAGTCATGAAATGAGAGATCGGTGTTTCACCGAGTCATTACAACTACATATAGTTATTTGTTGTGAGATTGATTGGCATGGAAAGTGTGTTCTAAACTTTGATTATTTAGAACAAATAACATTATTATAATTTTTTCCCCTTGTTTGAAAGTCTTAAAATGGGAATGTTACACTTCTCCTTACTATCCATAAGCCAATGTCTAGGATGAATCCACTAATAAAAATATCCGTAACATTCTTGCCAAAAATTTTGATAAAGCAAGTCAAGATTGGCATCTTCACATCCCATTAAATTTTGGGTTTATCAGGACTAACATGTGTACCTATACGGGTGATACTCCCTTCTCTCTTGTCTATGGCTTTGAAGTCATTCTTCCTCTTGAAGTTCAAATCCCATCCTTGCATGTTTCTCTTCACAACTTCATCTCTAATGAGGATTTGTGGTGCCCACTTTCCTTTGACACCTTTAGATCCTTATCTTGATATTGTTGATCTTATTATGGACACTATTATGTTTTGTTTTAGTATGATGGTTAGATGTTAGATCATGGATTATTATTGATCTAGATTCAGTTATTATGCATGATGGTTATTAGAGACATTTTTATATGTGGATGATGATATATTGTTTGACATGGACATATTATAGATGTTGATTTGGACATATGACATTGGATATGTGGAGTAGACCTAGTATGGTAGATTATTGATGATGATATAGTTGATTAATTAATTGAAAATGATAGTGTTGATTTCTTGATGTTGTTGTGATTCACATGTTTAGATGATCTTGAAATGTTGTTTATATCATTTTGGATGTTTTGATATGGCTATGAGGAAAAAGGAGGTATTTACGTTTTGAGGTTAAAATATCACAACAATGTCGGGGGACTGGAGACTAACCATATTGAAATTTTAGGTGAATTCAACAAGGTCACCATGGCAACTATTGTGTGTGTGTGTGTTGTATGTTGTTAGGGATTCCCAGGGGGGATTTCCATTATATGTGACCATGGGTTTGTGTATTTTATTAATGTGGTTTCTTTATTAATGTGGCATGTGTTTATTTTGTGATGTGTTGCCCCTTTTCATTAGTTACTATATATATTGTATTAATGTTGTGAATAATCATGTGTTAAAATAAATAAATCAATATGTCATAAGAATGTAATTAATGAAGTTGTTGATCTTAAATGTAATGTTGTAAGAGTGTGTAAGAAGGTGTAAGGGATATGTAAGAGTATGTAAGATATATTTTGGAATGTTAAACACTTCATCCTCTTAGGAATTCGAATTTGTCCTTGGAGGCTAAATTTGGAGGCTTGTGGGACAAGTTAAGCTTGTCCCACACCTCTTAAAATTATTCACCAACCATACCTATGGTTTAGAGGTTAAATTTAGGCCTTTTAAATACATTTTGAAATGACTAATTGTAATTTTTAATTGCACTTCTCTTACATGTTTTTAATTTAGTCCTTTTGGGGTATGGGTTATTTTGGAGTGTGTAAGTTAATTTGTCATTTTTATTTATTGTGTTTAGGTGCATGATGTTGAATTTCCTCTTGGGGTTGAGGAAGAATGATGTGGCATCCCACATGGATCCACATCATCCTCTTCTCTTCCCTCTCCTTTAAATTCAAAACTCCTTGCTTGTTTGTGGTTGTTGAAACTTTGTTTATTCCTCTTGGGGCACATTTTTGCTTGCTGTTTTGGGAGCTTGTTGTGGAAGGAGTTGGAGCCTTTTTGCATGCTTGGAAATTGCTGATTTTGGACTGTATTTGGATTTTGGGAAGCTTGTGAGCTTGGAACAAACTCTAGTATGGAGAGGTAGGAACTTGAGCTTTTTAGAATGTTTTCTTTCTCTTGCATGCATGTATGAAATGGTGAATGTGTTATGTGTTCTTGGCTGGTTGGGTAGATTGCTTAGGACATGGTGTAGGAGAAGGCTATGGGGATTTCAAATGGGGGCATAAGGGAATGCCAAGGGCATCAGTTTTATTGTGGAGGGAGTTTGGATTGGGATCCACCTTGGAAAATAAATAGCTTGCATTTCTTACTCTTGGGGGGGCATAAGGGAGAAACTTTGGGGGGCATAAGGAGGGGTTGGGAGACATAAGGTTTATGGGATTTGATATGTTATATTGGTGGTATGATTTTAGGTGGATGCCCAATTCCAAATAGGGAGGTATAAGTAGTTTCCCCATAGTTCCTTGCTCTTGTTGGCTTGCTTGATCAAGCCTAAGTTTTGTGTGAATGTTATCAAATGCAGTTGTGAACTGTTGTTTTTTCTTGAACTATGTTTCTTATTGAATTATGCATGTGAATGAATGTTTCTTGTTTGTTGTGGAAGCCATTGTTGCCATGTGTTGATTCTCATCTCTTATTTCAATATGGTTGGGGCTCGAGGGGCCAATGAGGAAGGATGGATTCTCCCTTCTCATTGGATGTCTTGGTTGGGTGGAGAGCGTTGCCTTTCCCCCTTCCTTGTTGTGATCAAATGAAAAGATGAAGAAACTAGCATGCTGTTGTTTTGGAGCAAGAAGAATATACAGTTTGACAGTCCCTCCCTTTGAGCAAGTGCTTTTGTAATCCTTCCCCACTTGAAGTGGATGAGTTGTATAATATTTGTATTGTGAAACCATTTGTATTGATAATGGAAGATTGAAATTGGACTGTGAAATGTAAAGGAGATTCATTTTACTCTCTGTTTTGGAAAGGAAATGTAAAAGATATAATATGCATTGTATTTTGTATTTTAGAAATCAAATGGAAAAGAAAAGATTGTAAAGTGTATTGGAAAGGAATAAAGGATTGCATTAGTTTCAAAATTGCACTGTGTTTTGAATGTGATTTATTATTATTGAAGATTGAAACTACTGTTTGAAAAAGAAGAATGCGTATGAAGTAAAAGACAGTGTTTTGTTCTCTTGAAATGAGTTGAATTTAGAAATAAGGATTTACATAATTTACTATTGAATGGTTGATTGAATTCAATTAAATGTATGAGAATATCTTAGAAACTATATACACCCGTAAATGATAAAATTGATATACAAATTTAAAAGAAATAGTTCACTATCATAAACTTCATTCTAGCAATTCACTTTTAATAAAATGAATAGTTCAGACCTGCACTTAGTAATCAACTTAAAAATGTTATAAGTTAACATGCTAAGACATTAATGAACCCAATTTGACAAAGAAAACTCAAGAAAACAATATAACCATTGTAAACTCAAATAAAATTCTCTTCTGGGTTGTTTTTCTACCTCTTTGTTGAAAAATTCAAACTTGAATATATTAAGCAAATTAATCTTCCTAAAACACTCTAAACCCTCCTAGACTAATCCTCCATGTTTGTTTGACATGTTGAGTGAAGGAGGAGATCTAATTTAACCAAATTGAGAAGTTGAAAACTGCCAGTTCACTAATGAAATTCCTATAGATTGGTTTCTCAAAATTGACCACTTAAACTTTATCAAATTTCAATATTGATTACTCCTATGTAAAGAGGGCATCGAGAGATTTATGAAAAGTCCTTATTTTCCTAAAACCAAGCTTTCTAGCTCAAGTTATGGCCATTTGAAGTTTTACTTCAATTTGGCATTCAAAAGGTAATAAAATTTAATCTAACTGTTAAAAATTTAAATTTTAAACTTTGGAAAAATTTCCCTTAAAAGTATGCAGCCCCCGCCATTCGGTAACCAATTAGGACTTGCCATGTGGCACCTCGGTGGGGTGGACTGAACTAAAACTTATCCTTTTGAAAATTTTGACTTGGGAAAAATTTTCCTTTTCCCTCTGCTGGCCGGCAGCTAATCAGAGGGCACCACGTGTCCTCTAGGGGATGAGGCAGAGGTGTGGTTTTTTTAACTCTTAACCCTTTTGAAATTTTTTGAAAATTTTCAATTTTTGGCCCGGCCCATAGCCAATGAGAAGGTGCCACGTGGTACCTTGGGGTGGTAGCGGGGAGGGCGGACCCCTTTTTCCTTTTGTTGTTTTGGCCTTTGGAAAATTTCCCCTTTTGTCCTTGTGGCCCCGCAATCCCCGCCTCACTTGGAAAAATTCTTTTCACGGGCATGCGGACCAACGCGAGCTTTTAGGCCTTTGAAAACCTACTTTGGCTTATTTCCTTAAGACCTCCTATCACCCCTTTCTCCCCTTGCTCAACCAGTGCATGACACGTGGCGACCTCTTGGCGATGGCGGAGGCACAGACCAATTTGGTCCCTTGTGAATTTTGGTGAAAGAGACTTAAAGCCTCAACCCACTCCGCCGGCCCATCGTTTCTCCCAACCAACCGGGTAGTGACATGTGTACTCTAGGGACCCACGGAGGCACAAAAGAATGGTTGTCTTTGTGCTTGCACATTGGGAAATTTTCCCTAAGCTGCCCCGCGACCGCCAACCTGTTCAAGGTGCTTTCTCCTCCTCTTGACACGTGTCCCACCTAGGGAAAATTTTCCCTAGGAACTCCGCCCACTTATATCTTGAGTTCTACTTGGAGTTAGGAGGACTTCTTTATATCATCGGAAAGGTGAGAAAATTTCCTATCCATTGGGAATGGTTTAGGGAAATTTTGGAAGCATTAATCAAGAGAAAATCTAGTTGAAACTCGATCCTGTTAGAGAGTAGAAATGGGGTTAAATTACTTCCTAAACCTAACTAAAACTTATAACCATAAAATTTGAACCTCGTGAACTTGATACTAATTAATGAAGGAAAACATATGTTATGGTACATTGGTCTTGTTTTGGAACCTGTTAGTGAAAACTAATTTCTTGTAACCTAGTTGTAGACACTTCAAATAAAAAAAAAATATCCCATAATTTTCTAGCTAACCCTAGGTTGTTTCTTGGGTCTCAAGTGGTTTGTTTAAATAGGCATTACAAGGACTATCATCAATAGTCCCTAGCACTAATCGAACTACTAGACAAACGTTTCTTAATCACTCTCCAATATCATCATGTCTATAAAGAGCACATCAAACATGCCTATAAAAAACATCTTAATGAACAAAATTTTAACATTGGTGACCTTGTTGTGAAAGAAAATTAGAACATCGTTACTCTATAAAGGAGCCAAAATGGAAAGTTTTCTCCCAACTGGATTGGACCATATATTATCACACATAAGTATGGGTTTGAAGCCTATCATTTATCTTTCCTTGATGGTAAACTAGAAATGGAACCTCTCAATGCCTTACACTTGTGGCATTTCTACTGTTAATGCACCTATCAATGTGATCTTAGTCATATCCATGACCTCATTCCCATCATAGCTCTCCCCATCTCTCATTGTATTGATTTAGAATCATGTGGTCTTCCGTCATTATCCTATTTATGACCTTGAATATGAGAACCACGAATCGACCATAACATATTCCTCATAGAAAAGTTCCTCCTTCTAGGTGGGAACCCCACAATATTTACATCCATCTCCTTGTTATCAACCTACCTGGAACCATGATAAGGGTCCATAGCTATATCTTATACACATCATATTCCCCTCCTAGGTGGTCTACTTGGCTATCCTTATATCTCTCATAAAATTCAAAAATTCCATATGCTCATATCAAAATCTATCTTATCTAAAAACAAACTACTCCCTCTAAGGACAACTATTCATATAAAATATTTTTTTTTAGCAAAAGTACAAACCTGATCCTCGAAAGAAAACTATCACATATCTTATCATGTCATCTAAAAATAAAAATTAAATTCAAAGAAAAATCCTAATTTTAGACCAATCCCTTAAAGGATGGCTACTATAACATATTATGGTGGCAAAAGACTTATCACATTAATCAACCTTCTAAATCACGAAGTAAAAATAAACATAAAAAAAGCTTCTGCATCGATAAAATTTACCATATACAAAAACTTTCCACATTGATGAGTTTAAACAATATTGCTCGAGCTAGGGCATAGACACGAGACAACCACCTAAGGAGAAACTACTTTCCTCGCATAAGCTATATCTAAACACTTTATCATGTCAATGATAGGTGTATAAAAACACCTTTGATATTTCCCTCGTGATCATATATGTGACTAACTATAATTAGTTATACTTTACCACCTACCATAGGTCGCAAGTGCATTGATTTGATAGTTCTCCCTTTCATCTTTTACCTCCAATCTAGTCTAAAAGCATATATCCTAAGTGTTCTCCTTACTATGTCGTAAGTTTACTATTCTATATTTGGGTTACTCGATCAAGGTCGCATCTCATCTATCACATCTCATCCAATTACACCACCTTGTATCTTATTCAATCCAATTAACATATATAACTAGCCCTCTCATGTATGATATAAATTATCTCATCATTATTTCTAAATACATCAAATCTATTTGAATATAAATCAAACTATATCATATCTATAACATTTATCACATCATCTATATCTAATCATATCTAACATCTACATCATATTCCATCACTTCAATAATTATACTCTAAAAACCATCAAATCTATTCTAATCTCAATCATATCATATAATATCTATCACATATATCACATCATAATCCATTTTCATCCATGCATCATCTAAGTCAATATCCATAATCTAATAAAAATCATTTCTACATTTATAATCTAATAAAACATAATTTCTACATCTATAATCTAATCAAACATGCCAAAATCATAATCCATCATATGCGTCTAATATACTCATCCCAACACATGGAAATCACAAAAACCATCATATATATCATCATCAAAGTGTTTATACATCCATGATAGGCCTCAACTTGGATTCATCTCAAAATTTACACATAAAAATCAATAACAAAATCCATATATGATGTTCACCCTACTACTGTGTAGACATTAGGTGTTTGTCAACCCACGAACTTCATATTATACACACTCTATTTAATCTAAAAGTTATGTAAAAATCATTATCGCAAGTCACTCTCTTTATACCTCTATAAAAATAATTTTACACGCTTATAAATTACCATTTACACATCCTAAACCACCTAACCACTTGAAATCTACCATAACCATCTTAAAATCACTCAAACCTATTTTATCCTCACATATTAACCTCCAAAACTCATCCATAACCTCTTCCTAACCATTTATTGTCATCATTTACCTGAAATACTCCTTTAGAAGTGGTTCCAACCACTTTCTAAATGTTTTCCCCAAAAATTGAATCGTTAGTGATTATAAATAGGAGTTTTGCTCCTTTCTCAGGGATCTTCAGAAACCTTTTTCTCATGCTTGCACTTCATTTTTCAACCTATAGTGAATAAAAACCATTTTGAGAGATCATCAAGGTTCTACATCAACTCCAAGATATCCCAAGCACATCATTTTTGTGGCATTTTCATTGATCATCTCTCACGGAATCCAACAACTATCCAACGACTTCAATCAACTCTATTAGACATTTGGATACATATTTCAACTTGTTTTCTCAACAAAAGGTATTTTTTTATCTCATTTCGTTGTTGACATTTCATCTAAACATAAAAAAATATCAAATATCATTATTTTAAAACTTGGATTGTCATCTTTAGCATATTCTTCATTTTAACAAAGAATCATTAGGGATTTTGTCTAATAACCACCGACTCACCCTAAATCACTAGAGATCCCTATTAGTTCACATTTATTTGTCAATTTATCAATTTAGTCTCAAATTTTATCCATCTAGTGGCTTTAAATTATTCCTTACAAGCATAGCTTTATTTTCGATTATCAGTAAAGATTTGGCCGATCTCATCCCATTATAAAAATTTATGACCTTCCTAAAGTTTAGTAGTCATTCTTCCGGGAGATATACACCATCCTTCACAATTTTACAACCACCCTTGCTTGGGCCACCTTTGAAGTTTTAAAGGAATTACCCTTCAACATTGAGTTCTAAAGATTCTTAGCCATTATCAATATTTCATGGTCTATTGCATATATTTATCATTATATTTGTTAATATACTTAATTATTTTGAAGTGAGTCGACATCCTCTCGAGGAAGTCCCTCTGGACTCCTAGGATCAGCCTTTGCCGAGAATTTTTTTACCCATCTATCTAATCTATTTTTTTAAGTGCATTTAATCTATAGGTTTTTTCATCGAAAAATAAGGAAGGATATTTAACCAACATATATCTAGAAACATCTACATCCATCCTTGTGGGTATCGGTAAACCTCTCCGTATTTTGAGGTCATTTTTGTTTTATTATTCCATTTTATTAATTTAGAATATAAAAGAAAAAACTATTTGGTACATTAGGGAACTCCTAGTGGGACCTTGTCCCTTTCTTTCATTTCAAAATCTATTAATTTTCACTTCTAGGTTCTGTTCTTTATAATCGTTAACAATCCCATCAAATCACCAATTATTTAGGTGAATTGCTAGTGATTTATGTGAATTGCCAATGATCTCTATGGATTTTTTTTGATTGCTTAGGAAGTTAGCCTTTAACATTCATTTTCTCTTTTTGTTCTCAGTTCTTAATTCTCACCCTTGTAGGTTCCTATCTTGGGAGCTTGCTTCTTGTGCTAAAAAAATCAAAAATTTAAAAAGGAAGCGTTTTACATGTGCTTCTATTTCCTTTTTTTTCTTTCCAACCATTTCATTTTGCTTGTTTGTCCTAATCAAAATCAATATTTGTTTTTATGTTAAAAATAAATTTTTTTGTGCTTGATCACATATCTTAATTAGGAGGTTAATATATTGTATTCACTTAGCTTACCCCACACACAACCAAATAACTTCAAATACAAAATTTCATAAAAAAATCCATACCTAGGTAGACCTACTTAGATTTCATCACCAAGAGGAGAATCCAACTTGGTGTTTTGGTTGAGTATAAATAATCTAGTTGTTGGTATATTGGCTAAGCACCTAACTCTATAATTAATGCAAGACCGTGAAGTGAGGGGTAATCCCCAATACTAGGCCTCGTATTGGCACTAACATAGATTTAGCCTCACGTACCTTCAGGTATATCAAGGACTCCAACCGTAAAAATCACCTAAAACCATCCTTAGACTTCCATTTCCTAGGACCTTATCATCCATTTTACACATTTCACTTTTATTCTAAATAATCAAGATAATTAATAATTTTTCTCGTGATTTATCTCGTTGTTTGTAATCAAAATTTTATCTTTATTTTTCATTTTTAGGTGATTTTTTTGCTTTCATGGTTACTACAAGAGAACAATCTGCCTCCAAAACACTGAAAACATGGAAAAAAACCTTCATCAATCTATTCAAAATATTTAAACCCACATTGAGGATGCATCAAGTCTTCTAGAACAATGACGAACATCTTTATACCATCGTCCACTTGACTAATAACCTCCACATTCTCCCAAGTAGCCACTTTGAATCATCTTAAATACCGGACCCACCCGAGTCCTTGTTTCTTTGATTCTAGGGATCCTATCTTTTTATAAATCATATATTCAAACCCCGTTTCTCTTAACACATACCTTGTTGCCTAGGGTTTTCATCTTCAACCATTCACACCTAGACCATGACTTTATGTACCCAACCCATCATGTGCTTACTCCTAACTTATTGATCTAAAATATGAGCCAATCATTCAATAGGTACATCCTTATCCCCATAATAGTCAATCGAAAAAATCATATGTTGTATCCTCAACCCCCATCATTACCTTTGATCTTAATTTAGTTTCCATATAAGATACGATAACAAAAATACACCTCTTATGTGGATCTCTCGATCCATGTGTACACCGTCTCAAAACAATCCCAACCCATAATTTCCTCCATCATCCATGTTAGCCTCTACCTCCATCTAGACTCCTCTCGTAAGTTCCATATCCATCCCATTGAGCATAGCCCAACCTACCCCATCCCAATAACCCACATCTATCATCCAAAATGTATTTATGTTCATCTCAAAATTGACTCCTCTTATTAATACTAGTTCTATTTATACTATATTCCATCCTCACAATGATTATCAACTATCCCCATTTCCTTTTAATCCATACCATAGTAATCACAACCCCATATTTATACATGTATCCCCTTCCGTAACATACCTCAACAATACTAAACACTTATTTATTATTCTACTCCCTTCCAACACATTCCACAACAATCACAACCTCTTATTCACACATCCATTCCCTTTCAACACATACCACAATAATCACAACCCCTCTTTACTAATTCAATGCCTTTTCAATATCAATATATTCAACCATCACAATATTTATTCTCACAAACTCTTTATAACATTCCTTTAGGTACCCCTCATCGAGAAAAACATTCGCAATAATATCAACAATCACATCAATTCATATATAATTAACTTGGTTATTCTTCATCTAACACATAGAAAAACCACAGACAAAACCTCTCTAGGATTTAATAAAAAAAATATCTAGCCTTGAGACCGCTTATATGGGCCCCAAAAATACATTATCATATGAAAAATATGCAACAAACTTATCCATCTATTTGTGTCATACAAAAATTATCCTCCTCTTTGGGAACTTCCTAAGTTTCTTAAATTATGCAACAAGGAAGAACCTCAACAACACATTCGGGCCTTTCGTCATGGTGTTACCTTATAGCTCATGATTAGGACCTAATGTTGCAAACATTTCCCATGTCCCTAGCTAGTCCTACTTTAGACTGGTATTTATTAAACTAAAATGGAAAATAATAGTCTAATATAATGCCAATTTGCAATAAATTTAAATATAGAAACAATACCCAAGATACTAATAAATTAAAATATGCAACCCTAATGTGTAAAGAGGGTTAGAAGAGCCTTAGCTGATTCAAAGAGTAATCGGAATTGTGTCGCAAATATGACTAGGTGAGTAGGAATAGAGAACCATCACACAAAATCCTAGAGAGTTGTAGATCGGTAGATTTGGCTAGGACTGGGGCACCTAGAGAGGGTAAGGGGTTCCCGTGGGTGCCTTGGTATGATTTATAGGCACCCTCATCTAAACAGATGCTTAGAATCCTAAAATTTCAAGGTCACATGATGTTTTAACTTGCTATCTTCTTATCACATGTATGCCATTTGAATTCGATAGATGTCACCGAAAACATGCAATAGATAAATCACCTGCAAAACCCTAAGAAAAACATCAAAACCCTAAAAAAGAAAGATGCATATGAAGGGGTCAGACTATCCTCAACTACCAAATTGATGGACTTATCATCGAGGGCTGTACTATATCTCAAACCCAATGTATTTCTAGGTGTGTGCATGTAGAATCATGCCCTACGTGCTCTTGTGCGTGTGAAACTTGGAAGTAGTGAGAATGTAACTAGATGTAGAATGTAAATAATGTTTGCATATAATAGAATAAACTCCCCTCCTATAAAGTGTGATTCAGATAAACCAACCTTTGTCCTTTGTGATGGATCTTGTTGGATGTAAATGGAGCTATAGATGCCTTGGATGGATGCAACCTTATGTGGAGATAGTAATTCTTGGTGCTCAAAGTATGTTATTATGATCACATAACTTTATATTTATATGATTAATTTATTTTAATTATATAATTAACCATGAAAATTATGACTACTAAGAGATAAAATGTTCAAATAGATAGAAAGGACCCAAAAATATAAGAGTAAAGAATAAAGAGGACAAGAGCACCTAGAGGGGATGAGGGCACTTGACGCCGGTGTGTTCGAATAGTCTTTGGTGTCCAAGGTGAAAAATTCCTTAGGGTCAAAGTACACACTAAACAAGTAAAAATGCAAGACTAAAAGTACTAACTAAAAGGAAAGAAAAATGGCCAAATACATGGGTTGATCATTACTTTTCTAGCATATGAATCATATGAATAATAGTATGTGATTGAGAGTAGATAACTACCCAAAGTGCATGATTTATTGTCTACATTTCCCCCACTTTATGTTGGTATAAAGAATTATCAGTAATATAACTAGATATAGATGCGTACCTAATATCCATGTAGATCGACATAGAAAGCATCCTGAGGGACAAGATAAAGCGTGGAGTGATAAAAATATGGAGCATGGAGACTAATGATGAAAAAGTTTAAAAAGGTGATGAGAATGAACAAAGGGAAGAAAACAATATGTAAATGCTAGTGTGTGTGATGTACTTGTTGTTGGTATTGATGTGTGTGATGTTGATGTTATTGAATTTTTGCTTCCCATATGGATGAACATTAAAAAGGGAATATGATCAAGCATTCAAATATGCATATATATGAATAAAAAGATTGTAAGGAAGTATGTAAAATAAAATGATGAAAATGTGAAAAAGGAACATGTGCACCTGATTTGTGATGAGAAAAGAGTGTAGAAATAATCTTGTTATTGTTAATGAAGTGTGATTTTTTTGGGTGATCTAACGCCATCGATGAAGAAGTGTAGGGAGGAAATTCCATTTTATCCTCCAACCTATAACCACTTCCCAAAATTGTAGAGATCTCTAAAATGTCTAGTTTTTGGGTGATCTGATGCCAAAAAGAATTATTGTAGAGAGGTTTGGTGTTATCCTCTACCCTTTAAATGCTCCCCAAAATAGAACATCATTGTAGAGGATGTGTACTAATAAAAATTCTAAGGAAAATAGTCCACGTAAAATCCATTGTGTATAAGTTATATAGATTGTGTTGAACCCAATCACTTTGTAATTTCCCCCTAGTTATAGGCACTCTAGGAAAGGCACCACTATGTCATGGATGAAAACTAAAAATTATACTATACTAGTATGGTGTTGTGTTTTGTATACCCTGTATGGGGTGACTAATTCACCCAAATGATGCCCCCTCATTTGGGGCACATGCAACATCGTTGTAGGAGTAAGTGGCCCAAAGGAAGACCAACTGCTATAAATTTTCCTTGCATGGGGAGGGGAATGTGCTTGGTAAAAACCAACACACACGCAAACAAATGGTGGGAAATAAGTGTTAATGAAAACAAAGACAAACATGCATATGTAAGACAAAGTGTAAGCTAAAACATGTAAGAAGACAATGTGGACCGTAAAAGTAGGTTGTAAACATGGGACACTACTCACGGTGTCATAATAAACTCAAGGTCGTAGTGGCAAAAAAAACAAGTGTGCCCACAAGACAAAGGAAAAGCCCGCAAATAAGAGAAAGTGATAACAAACAATGTAACAAACAAGTGTGGAAGTAAATATCCTTGCATAACAAATGTTGCACATGAAGCACCTGTTAGCATGTTAGAAAGATAAGAAGTATGTCAAAAGTGTGTATAAACCGATAAAGTAGTGTGGTATGAAAAAATGAAATAATAAAACCCGTAGTTCTACGAAAGGTGAATGCCCTAGGATCCTTTATGGGACCTGGTACTAGGTACTATGCTAAGCATCCATGTTTGTGTGTAGTCAGTAGTGCCCATTTTCACAACCACTTGAGACTAAAGAAACAACCTAGGGTTAGTTAGAAAGGATATATATTTTTTGAATTGAAGTGTCTACAAATAAGTTGTAAGACATCAATTCTCACTAATAGGTTCTGAAAAAACACGTTTACTAATACAAAAGTTTCCTTTATTAACCTATAATAAGTTTACAAGGTTCAAAATTTAGGGTTAGATGTTCTAGTTAGATTCAGGGAGTAATCTTAACCCATACCTATTCTCTATCAGGCTCATAAATTCAACTAGATTTTTCTCATATTCAATGCTATCAAAATTTTCCTAAACCATTCCCAATGGATAGGAAATTTTCTCACCTTTCTAGTGATATAAAGAAGCCCTCGTAACTCCTTGTAGAGATCAAGATATAAGTGGGTGGAGTTTGGGGATGAAATTTTCCCCAAGGGGGACATGCGTCACCCCCGGTTGGTTGGTGGGCCTTGGGGAGAAAATTTTCCCCAAGGGGTAGGTTGGTGGGTCATGAGAGGAGGAAGAGGGAGAAAATTTGGGGTGGCGGGGCGAACTGGCCAACTTTTCCTAAAGGGAGAAAAAGGATAGATGGGCATGCGGGCCCGCACATCCGCTGAAGTAATTTCTCCAAGTTGGGCGGGAGCGCAGGCCACGGGGGAAAATTAATTTTTTTCCAAAGGCCAAAACCAAAAAAAACAAAGGGTGCATCCTCCGCTACCACCCCCATGGTGCCACGTGGCACGTTTTCATTCGCCGCGGGCCGACGGGGTCAACATGGAAATTTTTCCCAATTTTTTTTTAAAAGCTAAGGGGTTTAAAAGAACCCGCGCCTCCGCTATAGCCACAAGGGGACATGTGGCACCCTTTGATTGGCTATGGGCTAGCAGAGGGAAAAGTGAAAATTTTCCAATTTTTTTCAAAAAGTCTAAGGGGTAAACTTTTATCCGTGCCTCCACCTCGCCTCCCGGAGAACACGTGGGCCTCTACGATTGGGTCAAATGGGATGACGGAGGAAAAATATGAAAATTTTCCCGAGCCCAAAATTTTGAAAATTTTCTAAGGGCAATTTTGATGGGAAATTTTTGGGTTGCGGGCCCACCAGGGAAATTTTTCCCAAATTTTCCCGCCAAGGCACAAAAACTTCAAAGTGTCATAACTTGAGCTAGAAAGCTCGGTTTTGGGAAAACAAGGAATTTTCAGAAATATCTTGAATCCCTCTATGTAAAAGGAACATAAAATTTTATTTTTGAATAAGTTTTAAGGGTCAATTTTGTGAAAATGATCTGCAGGCCTTTATTTGGCAAACTGGCAATTTCCAACTTATGATTTTGATAAAATTAAAACTCCTCCTTTGCTCAACATGTCAAAAAAACATGGAGGATCATTCTAGGGAGGGTTTAGAGTGTTTTAGGGAAGTCAATTTATCCAATTTATTCAAGGTTGCATTTTTCTAGTAATAGACGGAAAAATGACTAGTGCAAGCTCCAAATTGAAATTCATTAAGTTTTGGAGTTTCATTCTTGACTGTTATAGTGAATTTGAGTTCCTTAGGTATTAATAAGTCTAATTTTCAATGTTTCATCACTTATTGTTTAGTGCAAGAATGAACTATTTTTTTTTTTTTTAAAATGCGAGTTGTCGGGATGAAGTACATTACGGTTGAACTATTTCTTTAAATTGGAATCCCCATTTGGTCATTTAAATGTGCACGTGATACCTAACTTAGTCAGATACATTACTTATTAAATCATCCACCCAATTCTAAATGAAACTACATCTCTGATTTTAGTTTTAATATACATTTTTGCAAGGAGCATAACATTGAATTTCATTCCATATGCATTCTTCTTTACAACAGCAATCAATCTTCAACAATAATTCACATCTAACATGCAAAGCACTTTTAAGAAAGGAATGAAATCTTTTGATGATTAACAATGCATTCTTTTCAACTTATCACCTTCCATTTGTATTCAAATATAGTACATAAAACATACAACACTGTTTCTTATTCTTTTTCAAAACAGAATCTCATTCTTGGACAACAATTCAAATCTAGTGCACATTACAATTTTGAAAACTACTTCAATCCTTTATTCATAATTCCATAACACTGTTACAACTTGTCACTTTTCCAATTTGAATTGGTTTCAAATTACAAAATACAAAGCATAGAATATCATTTACATTCTTTTGTAAAAACAGAGAACAAATATATTTCCTTACATTTCTCCATTCAAATTCAAACTTCTATCATCAATACAATAACTTCACATTACAACATTTATACACTCATCCACTCGAAGTGGGAAAGGTTACATTGAATTTACTCAAGAGATAGGACTGTCAAAACTGTAATTTCTCCTTGCTCCAAACAACAACATGCAATTTTATTCTTCTTTTCAACTTTGATCACAACAAGGAAGGGGGAAAGGAAATGCTCTCCACCCAACCAAGACATCCAATGAGAAGGAGAATTCGTCCTTCCTCATTGGCCCCCGAGCCCCAACCATATTGAAATAAAGTATGAACATCAACACATGGAAACAAGAATTCTTCCACAACAAATGAACAACATTCCTTTCACATGCATAATACAATAAAATACATAGTCCAAACAGGACAACAGTTCATAACTGCATTTGAATTCATTCACATAAAACATAGACTTGATCAAGCAAGCCAACAAGAGCAAGAACTATGGGGAACTCCTTATGCCTCCCAATTTGGAATTGGGCATACACCAAAATCCATACCACCAATAAAAATATCAACCCATAAACCTTATATCTCCCAACCCCTCCTTATGCCCCCAATTTTATCCCTTATGCCCCCAAGAGTAAGAAATGCAAGTAGTTTCTTTTCCAAGGTGGATCCCAAACCAAAACTCCCTCCTTAATAAAATAATGCCATTGGCAATCCCTTATGCCCCCCATATGAAATCCCCATAGCCTTCTCCTACACCATTCCCTAAGCATTCTACCCAACCAACCAAGAATGTAAACACAAACACCATTTAAACATGCATGTAAGAGAAGGAAAAACAATTAAAACACAGCTCAAGATCCTACCTCTCCATACTGGAGTTTGTTCCAAGCTCACAAGATTTCCACAATGTCAAAGTGCAGTCCAGAACCAACAAAGTATAAGCATGTAAAAGACTCCAAGCTCTTCCTCAAACAAGCTCCAAAAGAAACAACACCAAAAAAATGCGCCCCAAAAGGAAATGGACAAAGTTACAACAACCATAAACAAGCAAGGAGTTTCACTTTTATAGGAGAGGGAAGAGAAGAGGATGATGTGGATCCATGTGGGATGCCACATCATTCTTCCTCAACCCCAAAAACTTCACCAAAACCAAATAAATAAAAATGATAAAATCACTTACATACACCAAAAATGCCCACACTCCACAAGGACCAAATTTAAAGCATGTAAGGAAAGTGCAATTAAAAATTACATATTGTCACTTCAAAATGCATTATAAATGCCTAAATTTAACCTCCAAACCATAGGCATGGTTGGTGGATTATTTTAAGAGGTGTGGGACAAGTTTAACTTGTCCCACAAGCCTCCAAATTTGGCCTCCAAGGTCAAATTCGAATTTCATAAAGGATGGAGTGCTAGACCTTCCAAAATCTACCTTATAAGACTCTTACAATTTCTTACACATTCTTACATGATAACTTACACACTCTTCCAACATTATTATTTAAACTCAACAACTTTATTAATTACATTCCATGTCCCAATTAAATTTAAATAAAGTTTAACTATATGACTCTCACATTAAAACTATCACATTTAAATTAATTAAAAGAAGGAACACATTACAAATAAAAATACATACAACAATAATAAAAAGGAACACATAAATAAAACACATATCCCATGGGAATTCCTAGAAAAACACAATACACAACACACAACACAGTTGCCATGGTGACCTTGTTGATTTCACCCGAATTTCAATATGGTTAGTCTTTAGTCCCCGACATTGTTGTGATTTTTAACCTGTAAAATGCAAATACCTCCTTTGGCCTCGTGGCCATATTAGAACATCCAAAATGATATAAACAATATCTCAAAATCATCCAAACACACAGATCACAACAATATCAATAATTCAACATTATCATTTTTAATTAAATAAATCAACTATATCATCATCAAAATCTACCATACTAGGTCTACCCAAAATATCCAATGTCATAAGTCCAAATCAACATCCATATTATATCCATGTCAAATAGTATATCATCAACCACATATAGAAAATGTCTTGTAACCATCATGCATAATAATCGAATCCAGATCAATAATAATACATGATCTAACATCTAACCATCATACCAAAAACAAACATAATAGTGTCCATAATACGATCATTAGTATCAAAATCAGTATCAAAAAGTGTCAAAGGGAAGTGGGCACTATAGTAGTGGACCTACATAATCTGTGATAAAAATAGAAAGGAAAGTGAACGAGCATGTGTGTATGGTAAAGATAATGACATACAAGATATATATTTAGCATGTGTAATAAAGTGAACATGTACAAGTAAATGAAAGAAAGAGTAAATGCAACCATAAAATGTAGTATGTTGTGGATGGATGGAATGGAATGTAGTGTGAATGATATGAGCTGTGTGACCCTCGAGTCAATGGAATTGATGCAGCGAGGTTCATTTATTAATGCCCACCGAGTAGTCAAGAATGAACCGTAAAATATAGTGCACCATTGGGAAATGGTTAAATTATGTGTTGTATGTATCGTGGTGTATGTGTAGTGATTATATGTGACATAGAGATGAGGTGAAAAAATTTGTGATGATTTATCCTAAAGTGTATATCAAAAAAAGATAATGAAGAAGTGATGATGTAGCCTATGACGTATATCACTAATATAGGAATGTCACATGAGAAAAATATTGAATGGTTGAATGTGTGAGTGTGATGAGGTTCATTTGTGATGTATACCCTTAATAGTCTAGTATGGATTGTGAGACTAGAGTGTGTCATAGGGTAGTGAGAGAAGCACGTATAAGTATTTGTGTAAAATGTATAATATGTGTAATAGATGTGGTGATGAGAAATAATCATGTGATGTGTAATGTGTAGTGTAGAATGTAGAATGTATAGTATGTAATGAAATATGAGTAGATGAGATAAGATGTGTAGATACATAGTAAATGTAAGACATAAGATGTAATATGTAGGATGTATGTATGTAAGATGTGCGAAGATGCACAATATATAGTGTCTATTATGTAGTGTGTGAGGTTCATGTGTATAAGATGCCATTAACATCAAACATGAACCATAACACAAGAGTGCATCATTAGGTAATGGCAATGGAAATTTACAAAGATGTGTATTATGAATGTAAAAGGCTAGATGCGATATGTTTAACGTGGAAGATAGCTAATGATGATAGAAGGGGGAGAATAAGTATAACTCCCCATAGTGGGTGGTGGAGATCTATCCTGGGATGGAAGAGAAATCATGCCATGGTGGTGGATGTGGTAATGTGTTAGGAGTAGTATATTTTCCAAAGTAATTTGTAGCATTGAGAGTAGATGGAAATTACTTTTTATGATGGTGAGTATGTGAAACAGTGTAAACCTCAAGAGGAGATGCAAAAGAATAAAAGAAACAAGATTAGGGTGATAATTGATCCCTAGCTTGGTGGATTGTATCGAATGGAAATAGGTTCTTTGAATCCTTTTGCATGTTTTCCTAATCCATTTCCATTAAAATGTAGAATGCATAGATCTCGATACCTAGGGCCATACTATTTGAAGTTAGGAGGAGAGGTGGCTAAAGTATGGGATTTAGGTGAATGATCAATAACATTGCAATAAGAAAATGGAGAGGGATCTGCCAATGCTTCATAAACCACACCTTGATATAAAAATTTAATACGCACATGAAGGGTTGAAGGGACCGCATTCATGGCATGGATCCAAGGCCATCTGAGGAGAAGATTATAGTTAATATTGTTAGGCATGACATGGAATGGGATGGACAAAGTGCATGGCCCGAGAGTAATGGGAAGCATCATTATACCTAAGACTCATTTAGGCACATTATCGAAGCCACAAATGGAAATGGATGATGGAGTTAAGGAGGCTTTAGAGAGGCCAAGTTGAGCGAGTAAAGTGAGCTTACATATGTTAAGACCGAATCCATTGGCAACTAAATCTTGCTTAACCCCTATGTTATTGATATAAACTTGAATATAAAGGGGAAATCATTACTTAAGATAGAATGAGAAGTGATTTCATCAGATGTAAATGTGATATGCTCTTCATTGATAGATAAAGAAGTAGTAAACCTATGATATAGATATTCGGGAGAGGTGTGAGGATGAATATAAGTGTTAGCCAAAAATATTTGAGTTTATTTTGACAATTAGAATTATCACGGAAAAAGGAATGGAGAGAGACCTCCATGGTGAAAAGACCCTAATGTAATAAGGTGGAGAAGAAGGGAAGATCCAAGAGTGTTTGAGTGAAGGGTTCACAAAAATGATTAAACTAAAATGGAAAATTTATAGTCTAATTTAATGCAAGTTTTTAGTAAATATCTAAATAATGAAATATAAAAAATAATACCTAAACAACTAAGCAAGGAAAATATGTAACCCTAATGTGTAAATAGGGTTAGAAGAGCATTAGCTCATTTGTAGAGTAATCAGAATTGTGTCGTAGAGATGACCAAGAGTGGAGAACCATCACATAGAATCTAGAGAGTTACAAATTTGATAGATTTGGCTAGATTGGGGCACTGGTGAGGGATAGGGGCATCCATGGTTTGCCTAGTCAAATTTTGGGCACCCTAGTCTACATAGATGCTTAGAAACCCAAAATTTTAGGGTCACAAGATGTTCACACTTGTTTGCTTCTTTTTTGTGTATGTTGGTGAAATCTGTTGATGTCACCATAAACCTACAATGGATAAATCACCTGTAAAAACCCCAATCAAAGCATCAAAACTTGAAAAAGAAAGATACATATGAAGGGGTTAGACTAACCCTAGATACCAAATTGATGGAGTTATCATGAGCACTACACTACATCTCGGACTCCAATGTAGTTATAGGTGTGTGTGTGTGGAATCATGCCCTAGGTGCTCTTGTGCATGTCCAACTTGGAAGTAACAAACAAGTAACTAGATGTAAAATGTAACAAATGTGTGCATGGAATAAAATAAACTCCCTTGTTATGAAGTGTGAAGTAGATAAACCAACCTTTTTCCCTTGTGATGGAGCTAGATGGATGAAAATGGAGTTATCGATGCCTGGATGGATGCAAAATTATGTGGATATAGTAATTCTTAATGCTCGGTCCCTTATTATAATCACATAACTTTATATTTATGATTCCTTGCTTCGAATTTCATAATCAACCCTAAAAAGGATGACTACTAAAAGATAAAATGTTCAAACAACTACAAGAGACCCACAAAGATAAGAGTAAAGAAAAATGGGATAGGAGAACCCATAGGGGATGAAGGCGCCTTGCGTTAGCATCTTGGTTGGGACCTAGTGTCCGGGGTGACAAATTCCAAAGGGTCAAAGTACAAACTAAATAAGTAGAAGTGTAAGACTTAAAGTACCAACTTAAAGGAAAGAAAAGTGGCCAAAGACATGGGTTCATCAATACTTTTATAGCGTATGAATCATATGAATAGTAATATGCGATTGAGACTCGATAATTACCCACAAAGTGAGTGATTTTGTGTCTAAAGGTATAACATCATCCCACAATACTCAATCTTTTCATTCGCATAACTTACGCAACTCTTCCTTGAACACTTCTCAATCAATACTTGCTCGCAAATTCACTATCACCAACTTATATGCAATCAAATAATTTGAATATGAATCCATTACAGACTTTCATCGTCACCATGGAGAGGTATTATCAATCAACTATCATTCTCCCTCCCACAAACTGAGTTAATTAAATTATTTTCTTGTTCCTACGCCAAACATATCTCATCCACACTTAAAATCCAATCCTTTTAGACATTTAATGAAGCCTTCGCAATGGCTCGAAAACTTTAAATCCATGCTCTTAAACAAGATAAAGTGTAACTTACACCAAAGAAACCAAAATTTGAATTTTCATCTAAAACATCTTCTAGCCAAGATAAGTCCAAATCATCAACCAATGTAGTATTCATCAAAACCAATCCTAAAGAGCGTTTGAACACCGAATGTTCTCATCCTAAACGTAGCTATACCTCTATCGGTGAATCATATAACTTAGCATTTGACAAAATCTGGCCGCTAACATGATCAATCTTCCACTTATCCACCCTATCAATATGTCTGTTTCAAAACACTCATGACATAGAGAAAATGAGAACTACAAATACCATAATCGAAAGGTGTTGCTCATTCTAGAAAGGGAGTGATTTATTTCATCACGGTTTTTTCCTTCAGGTTTCCCCACTATAAATTTGGTGTTTTTGTCTCTTTACTTTACTGTTATTTTCTTTCAGCTCTTGTTATTACATTCTATAATATGCAATATATAATTAGCTAAATCTATGGTTAATTTAACTACACATCATAATCTATAATCTTTAGAAATTTATTCTTGTGGATCTATAATTTGTTAATTATATCTTCCCATCATTCCCTAACATGGTATCAAAGCTGGTGATTATGCATGTGCAGGATCAATCTAGATGCTTTTGATTTGCAAGAGTGAAGAAGCTTGAAGTTTATTTTTAGATATATGAAACCATAGTTGTTCCATCGTTGACTTCAAGCTAATCAGGTGAATATTTGAATTTCTACTCATTTTTTCAAAATATCTTGGCTAATTGGATGTTTAGATCTTGTTTGTGTATTTGTGTGTATAGATCTATGTTTTTGCAACCTGTTCTTGGTCTTTTGTGGTTTAAATCTATTATCTACAAGTTCTTTTTAATTTTTTCATGGGTTTTATAGCTGTTGTAGCTATTTTTGGATGTGGATCTGAAATTTTCTTTAGATCCGGTCATTTTGGTTCTTTTAAGTCTACACCAACATTAGAAAGATTTATTTTTGTGAATTTATGTTGTTGCAAAGCTTTGGCCAATCATAAAGCTCCATGTAGTTTTTCCGTGTTAGTTTTTTAATTGATATTTTGTCGGTTGTGAAGTGCAAACAAATAAGGTTATTCTACACTCTTTGCAAATTTAGTCTTTTGTTATCTTGCTTTTGTCGATTATGAAATCTGATCCAATAGGGAAGCCCCAAGTCGCTTCATTTTTCACAAAATCAGTTTTGTGTTATCTTACCTCTTTCCCTTGTGAAATTTGATCCAATAGAATTTCTCTAAGTCTTTTCACATTTCACTTTGTTAGTCTTTTTGTTATCTTATCTCGCCAATGCAAAATCTGATTCAATAGAAAAGATCCAAGTCTTTTAGCATTTCACATTTTCATTCTATTGTTAAACATGTCAATGGTTATCCAATAATATTAAGCCACAATTTTTTGCTTTTTTAAGACTTTGTCAGAGTTAATCAGATGCGAACCAATAGAACGTGTCCACATTTTTTCACAATTTGTTTATCCTTTGTTATAACCGTGTTAGAGTGCAAAAAAGTGATCTAATAAGTTAATGAAACATATGCATGCTTTTGTAGTCTATTTTTTCTATTAAGTTTCTTCAAATTTGTTTATTTCATTGTGAAGTGTGATCAAATAGTAAAGTGCCATGTATATATTGTTTTGTAGTGTCAATTTTTAAATCTTTTGTCGCATGTTTCTTTGTTTTTTTACAATGTATTTGGTTGACTTGTGAACCTTGTTGCAGATCCGATAATATATATTTTTATTAAATTCGGGACTTCATGTTTGCCAAGGGGATCTACATTAGAATTTTCCAAAAATTCGACACGTGCCCTGTTGCATTGTTTTCATATTTGACATGTGTCATATCCCGCTTTGTTCACGGGTTTAAAAATTTATTTTGTACCATGGGTTTTTTCAAATTTCTTTAATATCGTGGTTTTTCAATTTTTTTATATAATATGGGTTTTCAAATTTCTTTATTCCATGAGTTTCTAAATTTCATTTTTCTGCGACTTTCAAAATTTCCTTTATACCATGGGTTTTGGTTTCCTTTGTACTACGGGTGTCACATTTCTTGTGTATCGCGGGTTTCAAAATTTGAATTTTTATAACTTTTATCCTCTACCCTACGGTCTTCCGCGACTTGTTTTTTTATGTCCTATAGGATTCCTCATTTGTGCTTGAACCTTGTTTAGACATTTTGTCATCAAGGCCAAGACATTTTATTTGAATTTTTTTATATCTATTTCTCTTTTGTTCTACGGCTTGCATATCTATGTTTGGGATTTAAAATTTGGCTTAAAATGGCTAGTTCCTCTAGTTTTTCCATAGATAAATCTTAGTTATTAAATGGAAAAAATTACAATATTTAGAGAGTTAGGTTAAAATTATATTTCATGGCTAGAAAGCTATGGGATATTATAACTAGTGTGGAAAAATGACCCACCGGAAGACTTGCAAATCTGAAAACCTTAGCTCCTTCTCTCAAAGATCATAGGAATCTCTATCCATTCTATTACAAAGCATAAAAATGAATTTTTAATGCATATAGGTCATATGGATTCTCTTGTTGATGTCTGGAAGCAATTAGAGACTATGCATGAAGGAAATCATTTGTCTAAGATAATCAAGCTAATTTTAGAATTGTTCAATCAAGTGTGATGAATGAAGCCCTCGACCTAATAGCCCCGAGGGCATAGATCCCTCTCCTCAGCTTTCCACGTAAATAATTACAATATGTTAGAGGATATATATATATATATATATATATATATATATATATATATATATGGGTGAATACATGGAAAAGAAGGGCCCCTATATGTATATGGCATAGCTTGGCTGGTGTCGGATAGATTATAATCAATGGGAGGATCCACCTACCACCTCACATTTATATAGATAGGGCCTTGACCTCCCATATATCCCATAAAGGGAATGGTAAAATAGTTAATTATTTTGTTAAAATTAAGAAAATTGATGCCCATTTGGATGGATGTAATTGTGAATTGTTTTAGGATAAGATTCTTTATTTTATCATTTAGATAAATATTCATGAAAAATTTAGGAACTATATCTCCATTCTTAACTCTAAATATCAGAATGAGAATGATTTTCCTGATCTGGATACTCTGTCTTCTCTGTTAATTCAAGAAGAATGGGTAATGGAGAATTTTGATTTAAAAGAGTCTCCATTTATCAGAATTGTTATCTTAGAATCGAAGTTTTCTCAAAATAGGAATAATGTAAATCTTAACCAAAAATCTAACATTAGATAAAAATTTAAATCCAATCCTAAGTCTAATTTTGTTAAAAATAGTTAGAAATTTAAATTCAAATTTAATGGCACATGTAACAAATGTTGTAAATTTGGTCATAAAGAGTCTCATTGTCATGTAAAAATTACAAATTTAATAAAAATGCTAAAAATAATGTATCTAACAATAAGAAAGCAGAAGTAAAATCATGCAAATAATTTTGATCAGTCTATTGCCCTGTATACTAGTCTCTCTACCTCAAATGAAAATGAATGGATCCTAGATAGTGGCACCTCTAGGCACATGAAATGTATTTATGGTATCCTCCCAGATATTGTAAAATGTGAGGAAAACATATATCTAGGAGATAATTCCATCATTAGATCTATAAGTTGTGGAAATGTTAAACTAAAAAAATGAATAATTAGGAATGTTTTGTATGTTCCTCAGTTGAAAAAGAACCTTTTATCTTGTTCTTAATTAACTAAAGAAAACTATAAAGTTGTATTGTTGTAAGATAAATGGTATGTAAAAGATGAAATCAGTAATGTTATTGCTTCTAGTATAGAGAAGAATGGTTTATATATTTTTGATGGATTTGTTTTTGAATCTTATTTTTCTTCTTCTTCTAGAAATGATCTTCAACTTTGGCATGAAATATTAGGTCATGTGAATTTTAGAAGTTTGTATGAAATGTCTCACCTAAATCTTGTAATTGGTCTCCCTAAGATGAAATCTAATCATGAAACATGTGAAATTTTCCTATGTGGTAAGCAACATGTTGAACCATTTCACAAACATCATGATCCAAATTCCTCTCATCTATTAGAATTGATTCATAGTGATGTGAGAGGTCCACTTGAAGTTCCTTATCTCATTGGAGCTTTGTATGCTATTTTATTCATTGATGATTTCTCTAGGATGACCTAGTCTTATTTTATTAAGAAAAAGTATGATGTCTTGTCTAAATTTCAAGATTTTAAAGCCCTTGTTAAAAATGCTTCTAATTTGAAAATAAAAAGAATTAGAACTGATTATGGAAGTGATTATGTTAGTGAAATGTTTGATGAGTTCTTTCTATCATGTGGGATTCAAAGAGAGTTTATTAATCCCTATTCCCCATAACAAAATGGAATTACAGAAAGGAAAAATAGAACTATTTTATAAATGGCTAGGAATATGATTCATGCATCTAATGTGCCTAAATTTCTATGATTATGAACAATTCAATCTATATTATTAATAGAGTTTTTACAAAATATCTTCATCAAGCTACTACTCATGAAGTATGGAAAAAACAAAAACCAAATATCTCCCACTTAAGAATATTTGGTAGTCTTCCTTCGATCTTCATTGCAAAAGTTAAAAGGAAGAAGCTTGACCTAACCTCCTATTATTGTATTTTTTCTGTTTACGGTTATCAAGCAAAATGTTTAAGGGTCTATGACCCTTTCAAGCATGACATAGTTGAAAATAGGAATGTTCATGTCATAGAGAAAACATTATGTGATGATTTTTGTGAACCCTCCTTTACTTCTCCTGAAATAGAGCTTGTTAATCCGTATCCCAAAAATATGGAAATGGAAGTTCAAGAGGATGATTATCATGATCTATATATGATGGAGATTGAGGGGGAGTCATATTAAAATGTTTTGCATCACAAGATTCCTAAATGGGCTTAAAATATTGCTAAGGAATCTCATCATGTTCTTCTTAGAAAGGTAACTCATAGTCAACATTATTATCATTTCTTAATGACCCTCTATGAGGTTGAACCATAGTATTTCAAAGAATATTGTCAAGCTGATATATGTATTTAGGATATGAAATATGAATACAATGCTTTGATTAAAAATAACACTTGGGAAATAGTCCCTCATCCTTCTAAGCGAAGCATTGTAGGATCCAGGTGGTTGTATAAGATCAAGTATAACTCTGTAGGATAAATTGAAAAATTCAAGGAAAGGCTGGTAGCTCGTGGTTTCACTCTAAAAATTAGTCTTGACTATGCTGATACTTTTTCTCTTGTAGTTAAGATGGGCACTGTCAGAATTCTTATTTCTTTGGCTATGGTTGGGAGATTCACCAAATGGATGTTAAAAATTCATTTCTTAATAGTGATCTAAAAGAATAAATCTACATGCATCAGCCTAAATGTTTTGAAGAACTTGGTAAGGAACTATATGTCTATAAGCTGAAAAAGTATTTGTATGGTCTTAAACAAGCTCCTAGAGCTTGGTATGCTAAAATTAATAGTTTCTTTCAGGATCTTGGTTTTAATAACTGCTCTTCTAATAATGATTTATTTGTTAAGTTTAAAAATAATCATATTATCATTACCATTCTATATGTTGATGATCATTGATTACTAATAGGGATAAAAATTTAATTGTTAGAATTAAGGAAAAGTTTAAGCAACATTTTGAAATGACTGATTTAGGTTTGCTAAATCAATTTTTAGGCATGGTTATATTTCAAAATCATAAATCTATTATTTCATCTGAATCTCAAGTATGTTGTGATTTTTTTAGAATATATAACATGATTGATTGTAAGCCTATTTACATTCCTATTAAAATTGGTGTTGATTTAGATCCTAAACCTACTTGTGCTAAATTTGATCCTACTCTATATAGAAAACTAGTTGATAGTATAATTTATTTGACTATTACTAGACATGATATTTCATATGTAGTAGGAGTTATTTCTATATTTATGTAGGATCCTTATGAGGATCATTGAAAAATGGAAAAAAGAATTCTAAAATATGTTAAAGGAACAATTAATTATGGTCTATTTTATTCTTTTTGTAATGATACACAATTATTTGGCTATTGTGATTCTAACCATGTTGGTGATGCTATAGATAGAAAATCTACTTTTGGATATGTTTTTAAGTTGGGTGCAGGTGCCATCACTTGGAGTAGCAAGAAGAAACCAATAATTTTTATCTCTTCTAATGAAGTAGAGTATAGAAGTGTTATGGAAGAAAAAAAGGAAGCTATGTGACTAAAAAGAGTGTTGGATGAACTACATATGGGCGTGAAAGGAAGAAATACTCTTATATGTGACATTCGAGTTGCATTAATCTTACAAAAATCCAGATCAACATCAAAGGAAAAATCATATAGAAGTTCATATGAAATTTATTCAAGATAAAATCCTGAATGGTGATATTGATCTCAATTTTTGTTCAAATAAAGATTAAGTTACAAATATCTTCACCAAGGTATTGTGTGCTGTGAAGTTTTCAAAGTTTTTGTGTATTTTTTGGCCTATTAGAGTTTCCATCAAGGGGGAGTGTGCATGAAAATTCCAATTCTTAATGAATTGTTGTAAACTTCTAATACTTCCTCTATTTTGTGATAAGTAAATGTTTCACACTATGTGAATTTGCTTATAAATCTCAACGAAGAATTAGTTAGGGGAATGAATTGTTTTATAAAAGGATCCATAATTTGATATAAGTCTTCATATATAAAGCATTTGTGCCAATAATTTCTATATTGGAATATCTGTATGATTTCCCTTGTTTACATGCTAGCCTGAATCATTATTGATGATTTATGGATATGTAAATCCTTTTGTAGAAAAAGGTAATTTGGCATGTTTTATTTTTTTCCCACTTAACATTAAGGGGGAGTTTTGGGGTAATAATTTCAAGTGGGGATAGGTTTTGGTGGAACACCACTTCAAAACCATTTGTTTAAAATTTTACTTAATACACTTGAGGCCGGTCTTTCAGAATTAAGAGTGAAACGATATGACCAATTCACCCATCCTATATATAAGATGATCCCTCAAAATATTGATACAACTGATTATTATTATTATGATCATTGAACTATAAAATTGCAAGAAACTATTCTAAAATTGTTCTATGAAGACCGTGGATCAAAGTGGAAGTGTTGGGTTAAAGTATTTATGAAATTCTTAATAAAGGCAGTGATTTATTTCAGTGGGGTTTTTTCCTTTGGGTTTCCCCACTATAAATTTGGCATTCCTGTAAATTTACTTTACTATTATTTGATTTCAAATCTTGTTATTACATTATGTAATCTGCAATATATAATCAGCTAAATCTATGGTTAATTTAATCTGCACATTATAATATATAATCTTCAAAAATTATTCTATGGATCTATAATTTATTAATTATATCTTCCTATCATTTCCTAACACTAAAAAGGTTACAATAATATCCCATAACCTGTCTTACTCCTTCAACACAACAATAAAAACCCTACCTTCTATCCCGGGGTCACAACCCTTGTCCAAGTCACATGTCACTATCATGCAATCAAAAATATTCCTCAACACATGACCAAAGAAACTACACCCATGATAGTGTGCCCTACATCCATCAAACCAAATGAAAAAGTACATCCTTTGAACTCATCCTCAAAATGCTATTATACATCAACCTTTGAAAATATTCTTCAACGATCCATCATAACACTACCTCCTCTTAAGCCTTCTATCTCGTGAGGCTAGAAGACTTCCCGGTATAACTTTGAAGCCTTATTTGATCATCACCGCACACTAGGAAACTATGTGGAAGATTGCAAATCATTTCACACTGGCATACAAAATCTTGTAAATAAGGTCCTTCTTCCCTTGGGTCTACAAAAATCAAAATTATCTCATAAGACACCCACAACCACCTGTATCCACCTCATCATTCGTAAACACTAAAGAGTCTTCTAACAAGACCCCTCCTTATCAAATCGATGCAGTAAATATTACCACTCAAGCATGTACCCATGAACCTAACCCTTCAGAACAAAACAATTCAAAGGTTTTCATTCCCCTTTCTCTTAAATCATCGATCAAACTTCACCTCCCAAAGAAAAGGTTTCTATCCTTATCGCTTCTCCTACACAATCCACAATTGTAGTAAAAAAGTTGTCATCAAACAATTACAAAAATATCCAATCAAGATGTCTCTTTACGAGCTAGTTCAAACCTCACCTTCACATAAAAACACCATGATCCCAATTTCTTTACAAACCTGTAGGCACCATCAAAACATCCATTGTTATTTCCTTTGACACTTTTGAAATACCATCATTACAACCAAAAGATCACGATCTTCCCCTTTTCATCACCACCCAAATAACCAATGTACTTGTAAAAGGAATCATGACAAATAATGGTACCAATATCAATATCATATCATCATTTTACTTAAATCAACTTTAACTTCCAAACACCATTTTCACCCAAACACAAGTTTTAGTAAGAGATTTCAAAGACATAATTGATCCCACATCGGGTATAATCATCTTACCTCTTAAGGTCGGTGTCAAAACTCTCCCTAAACTCTTCTATCTGGTAGAAGGATAATTCCAATAAAACATATTTCTAGGCCGAGCTTGGATAGGCATTATCCGTCAGATCTCATCAACACTCCATCGATGTCTTAAATATGAACATGAGGGTAAAACCTTTATAGTTCATGCAGATCCTATGTCGGCATGTAGTCCTATAGGTATTTTCATTGATGTAAAACCACATTAATGAAAAATTGGATGATGAATTAGGGTCATATGGTGTTGTAGATGATGTTTACATGATAGTTCAAATGTGTAAATGATGATACACCGAGATTTAGTGAGGATTTCTTGCTTACAAGCCCAATCATGTGCCTAGGCGTGTTGCATAGTTGTATGATATTATTGGTTTCTTGAGAAGCACGTTGATATGTTAGATAACATGTTTGGAGAGTGCTTGGTTACTCACATTAGTTAACGGGTACAAATATAGGTGATTGACCATGATTCATGTGCTCATTTGGAATAGGTATGGATGTTAGGAGATATGAGATTAAGGTATGGAGCTACATGAGCTTATTGATGCATGTATGTAGGTGTATCATGGTTTAAAAGTTATGTTTTGGTCATTTTTATTGCTTTCATGATGTGTTACAATTTTTTTCTAGTTGACCATAGCTTTTATAGTGCAAAACCCTAAAGGGAAGCTATGCAAATGAGATAGGTTAGAGATTTTAAGAGATGGTGATGAATTTATGATGATTGGAGATTTTAGTATGATGTTTCTTTATGTTGTGGGAAACATTTTATGTTTTTATGATGATAATTTTGTAAGATATGATTTTTTTGATGAAACATGGTTAAGAACTAGTGCATTTCTGACTCAAATTGGAACTTCGATGATAACCCTAAATTGTGTGCTTTGCATGGGACCTTGTGGATTTTAGGTTGTTTATACATTGAGTCTAGAATATTTCACAAAAATAATGAGGTCATTTCATTGTCACATTTTTATGAACGAATGTTAAGAAGGTAAACAACTATTTATGAGTTTGAAACCCTAGCTTGAAAGTGGTATGGAATAATTGCTTCCTAAGTGGCCATAATTGCTTCCTAGTGAATGGATGATGATTTGAAAATGTATAGTACTCCTTAATATTTTTAGAAAGGTATGGTAGAGGTCATGGTGATGAGTGGGCCCCACTCAAACAAGCTAGTTTCTAAAGAAGAGTGTTTTGGGAAAAGGTTGTTCAAAGGAGTTGCAAACTAAATTGACATTGTGGAATGTATGTGAGTTTATATTGATTTAAAAATATGTTTCAGGCCATGTTGTTTTATTTAAATGGTCAAATGATCTCCATTCAAAGTTGATGGTCAAAGGGCGCTTTTGAGGCCATAAGAGAAGTGTTTGGTAAAATGGGAATAACTAGAGCTATAAGAGGAGTTTGAAGGTGATTGAAGTTTTATTAAAAAGATAATTTATATATATTTCTAGTGATATAAATTTTTTCTCTTGATTATGTGATTTGATAAGGTTTCAGGTCATTGTTTGGACAAGAATATTTTTTGTAGTGTAGGATATGATAAGATCTGTTGAAAGTTTTGAGTTGATTAGAGCATGAAGCATGAGATAGAGTAGGCGATGCTTACTATAAATTTTAATATGAAGAGGGATGAATTTTTTATCCAACTAATCTATTTATATTTCTTTATTGTTCCTATAATGGTGTTAACCAAATGATTTTTGAAAACAACATTTTACGCACGCTAATTTGGTGAAGACAAAAGTGGATGTGGTTTGAGAAGGTGATTATTTCAAGGATTATAACTTGATTAGAAGTATCTACAAGTACTTTAATTTACATAAAGTGGTTACATGCCATATTTTGTATGTTTTTAAGTGATATATTGTCCTAAAGAAGTTTTCAGGGTCCTGAAGGGTATATGAAATAACTGTTTTGAGAAGTACAAAGAACACTGGGCCCATTAAATAAAATAATTCAGTTGTTTGAGATAAATTGAAACCATTTATTATGTGTAAATATTAATTTAAACATGTGTGGTTATTTATAGGTCACGAATAAGTATGGCTTTGATGTTAGGGCAGTTTTTTCTTTGTGCCATGGGATTTGAGTCATTTTTGGAGCATGAAATGATGTTTTTGGATAGGATGACATACTTGGGTAACTTGTGACTGTTTTATTTTGAATTTTAGATGTTTTTATTATGGATTATTTTATCCAAATTAGGGAAAATTTTTGTTTTTTAATTTGAAATGTAAAGGAGCTTATTAAAGTATTGTTTTGAGTGGTTTTGGAGTTGGTGGTGTGTGTGCAAGATGTGCGACATAGGTGAGAGAGATTTGTAGGTATTGAAGCATGAATTGAGGTCAAATAAATTTTGTTATAGGTTTAAGAAGATATATATATATATATATATATATATATATATATATATATATATATATATATAAAAGTGTTTAAAGGTTTGATAAGTGAAGGAAGAAATAGTTTGTGAAGGATTGAACAACTAGGGTTTAAAGAAGTGCGAGTTGAATCAATGGTATCTATCAATTGTGGTAGAAATATTTTAGAGATCAGATCATAATTAGGTGGTTGAGTTGGGGATTGATCATCTTGGGGGTTGTATCCTCCTTGTGGAGTTGGTGCTTTAAAAATTAGGGGTTGGTGCTCCTTGTAGGGTTGTAGCTCTACTAAACTAGGGGTTGGTTCTCCTTGTGGGGTTGGTGCCTCACTAAATTTGAAACATATCAATATAAGGATTGTTTTTCAATGGGTTTTATTCCCCTTGAGGGTTTCCCACTTATATCTTGTGTCTTGTGTTGATTATCTTGCTTATGGTTTCTTGCACATGTGATAATTGATTGTATGCACACATTAATGGATGGTTAAATGTTTGTGAGTTTTGAATAAGAAAATATGAAATTTAAATTTAAATTTAGTAAGGAATGATTCATTACCACATCTTAGTTCATTGTTCTTCCAATAATTGGTATTAGAGAAGGTCCTTGAGAAGTAAATCTAACAACTTGAAGGAGATCCTAGAAGCACAAATGGGTAAGTTAACTAATCTTTGGAGAAAACAATACGAGTTTCTTGAGTATGCATTTTTGGATTATAAGAGAATATGATTGAAATGAATAAATATTATGATCTAGCTATTAAGTATTTAAAATCTCAAGTGGAAAAGATGTCTAATGCCCTAGAGGAGAAATAGGAAGCCTATTACAGGTATGAATACAAATTGAAAGCTATTGAAGAAAAATTAAAGATTACATCTATCAGGTTGAAGATTTATGAGATAATTGAGAAGAGATCCAAATATCTTGATGAGTGTCTAGAAGGTTAAAGAGAAAAAATGAAAAAAAAATCCTAGGGTTTCAAGGAAAGAATGATTATGAAGTTGGTCCAAGTTATAAATTAGTTGAGAAGGTGACTAAGAAGGTTGATCCAAGAATGTCTAACTTAGAAAACCTAATACTATAAGGTACAGTTCATCATCTCATGGGTATTGGTTTTTCTATCATGATTTTTGTCATAGAGCTAGATATTGCAAAATAAGGTCTCCTAGGAATGATGTGGGATTAGTCAAGGGTGAATGTTTTTCATGTTGTGAGTATGGTCATAGGGAAAAGGATTATGGATGGAGTATCAATGAATTTGAGCCAAGAAGAAAGAGGGATGTTGTTTGATTTAATTGTCAAAAATTAGGTCATATAACAAGATTTTGTCCAAGCAAGAGGAGGTTCATCAAGATGTCTGATCCAAAAGGTATAGTCATGAAAGTCAAGGGACCTAATCATGAAGGTCAAGATAAGAGGAATAATACAAAATCAGATGTGTACAGTGTGAAGTCTATCAAGGAAGAAAACAAGGTCATCATGCCCAAATCAGTTCAAAGAAACATGGCTACCTTAGTTGATGGGTTCATATCTGGAGAAGAACACTTGTGCTTGAATGTAATCCATTCTGTAGTGTATGAAAATATGAAGAGAATTGGAGTCTTGGACACTTCAAGAGTGATTAGGTATGTGAATTGATCCATCCTTGATTTTTTTGAGTCATTATTGTTGTAAGATTTTTGATATGTGTTATTTATGTTGGTCATGTATCATGATACTTCCAAGTTGTTTGAATGGTCACACATTTCTCTTCATGAATGTAATAAAGTGTGTTCTATGCTTTTTCAAGAGCATTCTAAGTTTGATAGTTTTTGTGTGTGAGTCAAAGTATGAATTCAAGAGTAAACGAGTCTTGTATAATGCAATCACAATATATGGTCTTGTGTTCATGACTTTAAGAGTTGTTGAAGTCTATGTTGTCTTATATACACACCAATTTAGTTAATGTTTTCTCATTCATGGTAAATGCTATTGTCAAAGTTTGTTGGGGTTATTCTATATTTTGTTATGTTTTTGGAAGCCTATGGCCATGCATAATGAGTCCATTAAAGGTCTAATTCATGCAAAGGATTTGATAGTATTATGTCATCCATGCTTATGTATAGTTTGTCATTAAATAAAGTTCATCATTGTCATGAAAAGGTGTCATATGGTCTGATTTAGAATCTCAAGGTCTATGTAGTGACCCTCCAAGGGGAGGTATGGCCCTTGTCATCATAAGTAAATAATAATTTCAGAGTTTTTAGCCTTGAAGTCATGTTATTGGAGTATATGTTATAGAAGCTTCAAACAAGTGTAGTTATGATGTCATCTATCACTAAAAATGTCTTTAGGTGTGTCAGGTTGAGAAAGGAATTTTAGAGTGTTTGTTTATGAAATTTTAGTTTAGGGTCATGTGGTCAAATATGGCATCTCATCACAAGAGTATTTATGTTTTCAAATTTGTTTTTAGTCCTTAAATTTCTCAAGGGTTTTCTTTTTCAAAGAATAGTATGAGTATGAATGTCTTTATGGAATACTCAAAGGTAAGAAAATGGAATCTCCATACATGGTCTTAGAAAAGAAATTAGCCATAATATACTACAAGTAGGTGTTATGGATGAAATAAGGAGTCCGTGAAATGATATGTGGATGCACCAAATACATATTCAGATTTGTATGAGAATGTTGTAGTTTGAAAAAGTGGTTTAGACCTATAAAAGTGATCCTTATGTCAAGTTGAAGTCTGCATTTTGTCTTAAAGGTATTCACAAAAGTGTGAGAATTTTGAAATTTATTGTATTATCTCGTCGGATAATTGAGGCCCGGGATGTGTTATGTCAAGGTTGATTTGAGTCTTTCATGTCATGATAATCATGTAAATTCTCTTCTCTTAGTCTAAGTTCTTGTTTAAGAGTTTTTAATAGTGTGTTAGTTCAATGCACAAATAACTAAGAGTTATTTCTTCAATGACGAGTCTTTGTCTCTGGTACATTAGAAGTGACAGAGGATATTGTTCATTTTCATCAAGTAGTGATATCTAAATGCCTTTAAATAATATCAATGTCCATGTTAAGAAGTGCATACTATGTCATACTATGAAATTCATATAATCTGTGTCATCATACCCATATTCTTGAGACGTATGGGTATGCTCATAAGTTGAGTCTTGTAAAATACTTGTTGTAAGATAAGGTGAAAGGGTTTATACAATGAAACCCTAATGACTGAGTTCTATGGCCCAAGAATGTTGTTGAAAAAATATATGAGGATGAAGGGTACTATCTTACTGTGATCAATGTTCTTTTACAAAGTATAAGGATGGAAACAAGCTTCAAGTGGCTTGTACACATGTTAAATGCTTTGATAAAGTGAGTGATCAAATAGACTAGGTATGAGGGTATGGAGATCTACAAGGAATATGACAAGGAAAAATCTACCTATGTCTAAGTTGAGTTTATAACTGTGATAGTGATCTGAATGATGTCATAAGTTGAGTGAAAAGAGATAGGTACAGTTTGTGTCATAAGTTTATGGTCAATGGAGAATGAACTATGGTAAAAGGAATGTTCTAAGTAATCTAAAGGTGAATTTAGTATACTCAAAATGTGTGAAGGTAATTTCAGTGAAAAATTGGTGTGTAGGTTGTTCTAAATAATCACGTGACTGATAAGGATTGGGGAGGATGTTACAAAGTTGCTAGAGTGTGAAAAATGGAACTATAGGTAGAGTATAATGTTTTGTGTCATCAAAAAGTTAAAGACTATGTGCGTAACTAATGAGACATTTGAGAATGTTTCTATAAATATAGAGGAAGTATTTAAGGCTTTTCATAAGTGATCTTGTGTGTGCATACCTCACTAAAACACATAATAAGTGTAAGGAGTTGTAATTGATAAAGGGTAAGTAATCAAATAAGTCCACCATGTTTCAAGGTACTAAATCTCGGGATAACATTCTATAGGTATAAGAGTATGTATACAATTTATTCGATGATTTTAATGCTCAAAGAACACATATATGCATATGTGAAGGTACCTATGTGCCCGATGCCATGTAAAGAAGGTGATCTCATGCATGATAAAGTGGTTAGGTTCTAAGTTTCACTAAAAATGTGTGTATGAAGGTGCTATGGGCCTAAGTGGTAGGGGATAAAAATCATAATTGGTTCAAGGTATTGAGAATTTCTTAAACTCATCTAGTACATCTAACAATTTTATGTCTCCTTAGAAGATGCCAAATATGTGTCTAGCTTGTTTGGACTATATACATGGTTACTTGATGAATGTGTATCAAAGATTTAGTGTACACTATGATAAGTCAGATATGATTCCCTGATGTTAGAGTCAAAACATGATATTACTTGATGTTTTAGTATCTTATATGCAAATTATTGAGGGGAAATATCATATTATAAGTACAAGAAGAAATTTTGGAAGATCACCAAATGAATAAAGGTAAGAATGAGGATTTTATGGTAGTTAGTGTATAATGGCATCAAAATATGCTTCTAGAGGTACATAAAATGTGCATGGTTCAAATTTTACAAGGGGAACATGATATCTTCTTCTAAGAAGATGGTATGAGTATTGGAGTTGTGAAAGAAAGTTGATTTAAGGCTTGTCAATACTATTTTTGGTACATTTGGTTGCTTCATGAGTGAAAATGATTGGTTATAGGTGTAGAGTATATTTTAGAGGTAGAACATGCTTATTCATAGGTACATGGTATGAATTAACCATTTTTAGTTTTTCAAGATGTTTTCCATGTGCTATAAATGTGAATGTTACCTTAAAAGGATAAAATGGCGTGTCTAGTGAACTATGAAAGACAAGATTGATTGTCTTGCTTCAAAAGGTGTCTCTTATAGGCCTCGTAAATGCTTCTTTTACAATGACGAAAGTGGTTTTGAAGAGGATACTATGTATTGAATGATTATTTAGGTTGAAAAAGGTAATAATATTGAGGAGTAGTGAATGAATTGGAATGTTAAGTCATGTTTAAGGAAATTTTGATGAATCAAGACCTCAGTAAGTATGATAGAATGCTACATTGCTATATGAAAATCAAAATGATGTCCACCGTTGTAAGAGAGTATTATTAATAGGGAGCATGAGGTTTTGTTTATAGAATGTGTTATGAAGTCTCAAGTCATATGAGGTAAGTATTGAGTATCATCTCAAAGAACTAGAAAGGTATGACTCATGTGTGTAGTATCTTAGCCTAATATGATTGTAAAAGACTAAAATGGAGCTTTAGGGTAGATCCAAATTACTCAAGTTGGTTTCTTGGATAGATAACACACTAAGTTGCTTGATTTTGAGATTTAATACTTGATACAATGGTCTTGAGTCTAGGCTGAGTGATGGAATGTTGAGCAAAATAATGAGTGGCATGTTGTAGCATGTTAAATTTGGTCCTAAATGCACCGAGATGTCGATTAGGGACATGAGTTTGTGGGTTTTTTTGGAGAGCAAGAAAGTGCATTGAAAAGATAGTCTAGGCCTAGAACATGATGGTATATCCTAAAAAATGAAGGTATGATGTTTTTGTATGATCTTTTATGACATTAGTGGCATTTTCTCAGAACATTTTCTCGTAATGTATGGTTCATATGTTAGGTTGCTATAGTAGTTTCATAAAGGTCAAAATATGGATGAGATGAAAATAGCTAGTTTATGCATGCCTAGAAGGTGAAAAATGATGCTTTGGATCCAATCAAGGTGAGATGATTCTATATTCATACTTTATTGATGATTCTAAGATGATGTAGATGTTTGGCCCATGGGGAGAATGGTGGTTACATGCTTGCAAAGAAGGAAAATTATATTTTTGTCAAATTTCAAGGTCCTCAGCTTATTTGAGATCTTTGGTTGATGTTTCTAACCAAAGAATGATGATATGAAGCTGAGAAAATTAAGATTATGTAGGTAAAGTATGCCTTTTTCATTAATGTAAAAAGGGGAGAAGTTTATTGGTTTGAGTTATTTTCCACATCATTAGGTGAGTCATCTCACTTAGGTGAGATTGTAGGTTCGCGTGTCGTTTAGGGGTCATTATGAGATTATCTTACGTGTCAGTGCATCATATGCATAATAAGGAGTTAATTTTCTATTATGGAAATGTAACTCCCCCTCTTAACTTGATTTTTCATGATTGTAACACTAGGGGCTACTCAACACCTCCTATATGTAAACCATTTCTGATCTATGAGATAGTGAGAGAGTTTGTGGATTATAATGAGGTTCTAACCATTTTTCAAATATTTGCATGCACATTTTTAGTTGATGTTCACTCCTCTTGAGATCTTGTCACTTTTTTGTTCACACATCCGTGGATGTTCACATCATCCCTTTTGATACTCATGTTTCAGGTTTTTGCACCCTCTTTCAAAGTTCATGTAGTTTTCCATCAATGAAAAAGGGGGAGATTTTTAGCATATGATCCTATAGGTGTTGTCATTGATGCAAAACCACATTAATGAAAAAGTGGATGATGAATTAGGGTTAGATGATGTTGTGGATGATGTTTAAATGATGGTTCAGATGTGTACTTGATGATATAAGGATATTCAATGAGGATTGCTTGCTCTTACAAGCCCATTCAGGTGCCTAGGTGATATTACATTGTTGTATGATATTATTGGTTAGTTGAGAAACATGTTGGTATGTTAGATAAAATTTTCGAGAGTGTTTGATTACTCACATCAGTTGTAGGATATACATACAAGCGATTGACCATAATTTAGGTGCTCATCTTGAGTAGATATGGATGCTAGGAGGTATGAGATTGAGGTTTGGAGCTACATGAGATCATTGATGCTTATATGCAGGTGTATCATGGTGTACCAGGTATTTTTGGGTCATTTTGAGTGATTTCATGATGTGTTACATTATTTTTCTAGTTGATTCTATAGTGCGGAATCCTAAGGGGAAGCTATGTAAATGAGATAGGCTCAAAAGTTTGAGAGATAGTGAGGAATTTATGATTATTGTAGATGTTATTATGATATCTTTTTGTCCTATGGGAAAATTTTTAGGTTGCTATGATGAGAAGCTTACAAGATATGATGTTTTTGGTGAAACAAGGTTAAAAACTAGTGCATTTCTAGCTTGAATTGTAAATATGATGCTCACCTTGAATTGTGTGCTTTGCATGGGACCTTTTGGATTTCAGGGATGTTTCTACATTGAGTATATAAGGTTTTACAAAATAATATGGTCATTTTATTGTCACATTTTTATAAATGAATGTTAAGAAGGTAAATAACTATTTGTGAGTTTGAAACTTGAAAGTGGTATAAAGAAATACTTCCTAAGTGATTATAATTTCTTCCTAGTAAATGGAATATGATTTTAACATGTGTATTAATCCTTCATATTTATAGAAAGGTATGCTAGAGGTCATGGTGATGAGTGGGCCCCACGTAAATGGACTGATTTTGAAGAAGAGTGTTTTGGGACAAGGTTTTCCAAAGAAGTTTTAGACTAGATTGAAATTGTGGAATGTATGTGAGTTGATATTGATGTATAAAGAGGTTTTAGGAAATTTTAATCTAGTTACATGGTCAAATGTGCTCCATTCAAAGTTAACCGATCAAAGGGCGTTTGAGGCCATAAAAACAAGTGTTTAGTAAAATGTGCATAACTAGAGATACAAGAGGATTTTTAAGGTTACTAAAGTTGTTTTAGAAAGAGGATTTATAGATAATTCCAATGATATAAGTTTTTTTCTTGATGATGTGATTTTCTAAAGTTACCTGGTTAGGTTTTGGATAATAATATTTTTTCCAATGTAGGATAAGACAAGATCTACTAAAAGTTTTGAGTTGATTGGAGAATTATATGGATTATGTGATTATTCCTATCACATAGAATATGAATAAGGATGAATTTGGAATCTAATGAATCTATTTCTAGGAGTTTATTGTTCCTAGAATGGTGTTAACAAACTGATATTTGAAAACAACATTTTGGGTAGGATGATTTGGTGAAGACAAAAGTGGATGTGGTTTGAGCAAGTCATTGTTTCAAGGATTATAACTTGCTTAGAAGTGTTCTACAGGTCTTGGAATTTACATAAGTGGATATAGACATATTTTGGATGTGTTTAAGTGATATAGTGTCCTAAATAAAATTTAAGGGTACTGAAGGGTGTAGGAAACAACTATTTTGAGAAATATAAAGAACATAGGCCCATTAAATGAAATAATTTGATTGGTTGAGATAAATTGAAACCATATATGATGTTTAAATGTTAATTTAAACATGTGTTGTGATTTATGGGTCATGAATAAGTATGGTTTTGATGTTAGGGCATTTTTCTCTTTGTGCCCATAGGGATTTGAGTCATTTTTGGAGCATGAAATGATGTTTTTAGCTAGGCTGACCTACTTGGGTCACTTGTAACTATTATATTTTGAATTTGGGATGTTTTTATGATGCATGGGTTGAGACAAAGGATGGAAAAGGTTTGTGTTTGAATTTGAAATGTAAATGAGCTTATAAAAGCATTATTTTGGGTACTTTTTTGGAGCTAGTGGTGTGTGTGCAAGAAGTGTGACCTAGGTGAGAGATATTTTCAGGTTTTGAAGCAATAATTAAGGTTAGATCAAGCATTCTATAGGTTGAATAATATCATCAAGCATGTGTGCAAGTGTTTGAAGGCTTGATAAGTGAAGGAAAAGCTATTTTTTGAAGGATTAAACACCTAGGGTTTGGTTGAGGGTTTGAAAAAGTGTGAGTTGAATAAGTGGTACATATCATTTGTGGCAGAAATATTTCAGAGATAAGATAATTATTATGTGGTTGAGTGGGTGCTTAATCATCTTGGGGGTTGTAGCTCTACTAAAATAGGGGTTGGTGCATCACTAAATTTGAAACATATCAAGTATAAGTATTGTGTTTTAATGGGTTTTCTTCCCCTTGAGGGTGTCCCAATTATATCTTGTGTTTTGTGTTGATTATCTTGATTATGGTTTCTTTCACATGTGATAATTTATTGTATGCACACATTAATGGATATTTAAATTTTTGTGAGTTTTAGATTAAGCAAATCTGAAATCTAAATTGAAATTTAGTAAGGAATGATTCACCCCCATATCGGTCTATTGTGCTTCCAACATTATTATTATTTTAGAGATTATAACATGACATATCATCTAAATTACATTCTTGTTCCCAAATCAAGTCTAGGATACTCCGATGAAACATCCACTAGAACATTTGTTTCATCATCCAAACTACTAGATGACTCTTCCTTTGATGATGTCATGCAACGTTTATCACCGGGAGAGTATCATATCCTTTCACTTAATCAATTTCACACACATAAAATATACAAAATACTAGATAAAAAAACTAGGTATGAACCCAATGTCGAGAGATGTTATCTCTTACAGTCCTCCCCACATAAAAACAAACCTTGTCTATGGAGGGATCGATTGCCCCTCTTCATAAACTACTTATCAATGTCACGCCATGCTATTTATATAAGACTTCAAATTATTATACTATTAAGTATTCACACATATGTACCTCCATCATTGCATATAAAAAGGATTTGGATATGGTCATTACAAATAAGGCATCCATGATTTAATCATCCAACATTCTCTCAAACCACATGAAAAGTATGGGCTAGGTTATGAGAAACTAGCTACCAAATCCTCTGCATATACCATAATGACACCCATCATAGAACATGAACCATCATCCACAACCACATATGAAGATCATATGGACAATGAATACTCCATTTATACCCCCATAAATTTTTTTAGTTAGTATTGTTACATTTAGTCATGGTACTGTACGTGCATTCCGAATTTGCATGTGCAACATTGTTAGAAAATGGTTATAACAGTCCCCAATGATGATTCATGTCTTTTACAAAGGTGTTCAAGCTCCTAAACCTCCTTGAAGTTTATATTTGTAGCCTAGGATGCCTTACTTATCTTATGTATATTTTTCTTAACTTCTCACTTCATTTATCTCGCTATTTTGGCCTTCGGGAACAAAACCCTTTGCCTTTCTGGGTGGTGGTCTTGAACTACCACCTAGACATGACGTTGGTTTTGAATCGCTGCCCTAGCAGGAGGTGGTATTATAACCGCCACTTTGCATAGGGTGATGATCATGTGTGAAATTTCTATAATCTTCCAATGTGATTTAAGATGTGTGTTACTCCACTCCAGTTCACTTTGAACACACATTTCTTACTCGTTTTAGCTGATTTTAAGCTTGATTACCTTGTGGAAATATCCTCTTCCACTTGTGATGTGTGATTGGTTGTTTAAACATACCCTTGACTGTTGATGTGGAACCCCATGGATGCTAAATGGATTAGGATATTTCCCATCTCACCTTCTATAAATTGATCCCTTATTTTCAAGAAAAATGATGAAGATCATTTTGTGTATTCTTGCATTTTTGAGTTGCCATATTCTTGCTAGAAATTGCATAGCCAAGATCTGTTCACTTGTGCTATCTCTTTTCCACTTGCATTTCTACCACATTGTTGTCAAGCTACCATTGCTCTAATGCCTTCTCACTATTGCTTTAGTGCATTCCCAATCCCTTAGACTCATGTGAACACAGGAGAAAGAAAAGACAAGCGAGGGGACAAAGAACAATACAACTGGATTTGCCATTACTCTATACTTCTAGGTTGGAATTGATATTGGTTTCCTTATTTCTTCACATTTTTATTTCTAAATCGTATGCATACATTTTCATACAAATAGAGTAGAAAAGAATCATTTTCATTGTTTCAATCATTCAATAGTTACAATAAATCAATTCAAATAGGAAATCCTCAATAGAATTCTTCTTTACTTGTCGGGGAAGTTACAGGAAGAAAAGCTTTTGAGAAGCTCTAATTTCTTCCCCGCTTCTGAGGCAAAGTAGAAGGTTAGATTTTCATCCATAGTTTAAAGTGAAGCTTTCATTATTTAAAATAGAATAGATTTATTTTACATAGATAAATGACTACATCTAGTTGTTTATTTGTTTTAGGATTTATTAATTAGAGTAGAAGATTTTATTTCCTTATTTATTCTTAAAATCTAGAAAAGAACAAAAATATTTATTTCACTAGAGTAGAAGCTTTGTATTGTTTTATTGCACTTATATCTTGAAAAATACCAAAAACATAGAGTAGTTTCAATTCAATTAGATTAACTGTTATTTTATTGGTTGAATTAGATCTTTTCAAATACATGACCATCAATGGTCTCGAACAAGAATGAACATATGGTAGTGATCCTAGAGTCCCACAACCAAACGCACCAGAGCTTCTCATAGATATTGACATGAGTATGTGCACATTGGTTTTCCACATGTCTCCTACCAACCGAATCTAGATTTCATGAAACCACACCTCATTCACTTGTTCCATGACCTTGTCTGCAAATATTTATGAGGCTCCCATTGGTTTACCATGAATCTTGCAACCAAAGTAGAAAGAATCTCCGTAAAACTTGACATCTTGTTTGGAGTCTCCATGTAGCCATCCTTTTAGATCCATACATTAGTCCAACTCAGGTCGAAAGGCCTTCTTTTCACTTGATGAGAAGATCCCATTATTGTGTGTTGAGGACATTGTTTTTCCTCGACAACATGTCCATCCCATCTATGCACATTTTCATCTGTGTACCATATTTCATTATCATTCACCATCCAAATTTCTATATTGGATACCTCAACACAACCTCGGGAGTCATGTATAGTTGAAGGTTATGTGTCAATTTTCATCTATATAGTACCAAAACCCTTCATCTCATCTAGCTTAGAGTGATAGAAGAGAACTCACCCATTATCAACATCCTTTAATTAAAAGAAGATTAAGACATCCTCTCCCATATGGGAGTGAAAGACCATTTCCTCCAAAAATCCTTACCACCCAACACATGGACACTCCTCAACAAATCCACTATCGACATTAACATAGGAACTCATAAATAACCCCACACGTTAAAATTAGTCAATCTCTGAGTCCACAAGAATGAAATGACTTCACCACTTTCCTATCTAAATATAGCCAGGATTTTTCTTGGTCATAAAATGATATGCAGTGTATCAATCCCAACATCATCATACATAAAATCTTCAGCTATCCCAATTCTAAACCAATTAAACAAAAGATACGTAGGATGCACCCTCATACAAATATTCTCATTAAAGAAGAGTTACATGCTTTCTCTCCACCAATTTCAACATACCCATTAACTATCCATAATGGGTCTTTAACATTGTACTCGTAACCAAATCCTCATGCAAGTTACACATCTACACTAACTCTAATATTAATCTTGCATGCCTAAAAGATGATTTCCCTCTTCCAAACATCGACTAGCTTGTTAATATAACAACTGACCATGAGATGTTCTCTCTTATGGATGAATTCTCTGGTTAGAATCAAATCCTTATTGATATTGATAATCAACTCAAAATTTTCTTCATTACTCCTTGAGGGAATTTCTATTGCCATGGTATTCCCTTTGGAATTAAAAATTTGGGGGCAACTTATCAACGTGCTATGACATACACTTTTAATGACCTTATCCACAAGACCGTAAAATACCACGTTGATGATCTTCTAAGAAATATAAATGTAAGGATAATTTCGCTATCCTTGATGCCATCTTTACCCATCTTATTCAATATTTTCTTTGTCTTAACCCCACTAAATGTGTCTTTGGTATTCTCACTAGAAAACTCTTAGAGTTCAATGTATCTATCTGGGGTGTCAAAGTATATCCAGCTAAGATTAAATAAATAATCCAAATTCCTTCCCCATCAAACCTCAAACAACTTCATAGCCTCAAAGGTAAGATTCACTCCATTTGTCACTTTATATCACAACTATCGGATAGCTTCCAAAGTATTTTCACCATCTCCTTCGAAAGGATGTTAACTTCAGATGAGATCACAATTTTTAAAAAGCCTTTGATGAACTCAAACAATACCTCTTATTCCCATTTGTGCTCAAACCTCCTCGTGAGGGGGCGCTTTATTTACCTTTACATATCTGCTACATATCATGCCGTAGGTACCATTCTCACTCATTGAGATGAGAAAGGTACAAGATATTTATTACATAAGCCACACCCTCCATGAAGATGAAATGGAAACCCATTATACCAAATCCAAAAATTTTTGTTGTTCCCTATAATTCTCAACATCCAAATTGCACCACTATCTACTTAGTCAAAATATTTATGTTATTACCAACTTTAATCCACTAAAAAACATACATTCTAAATCATAACACAATGATTGTATCACTTGGTGGATTATGCTTATGACTGAGTTTGATCTTGAACTAATCTCACATAAATCTATCAAAAGACAAGCCATCGCCAATTAGCTCACCGAGACTCCTCTCCTAGAAAATCAACCACCTCACGAACAATTTCCCAATGAGTCTATCAACATTATTATTGATCAATAATTCAATCCTATCAAGATGAATCTCTTCTTTGATGGATCTAAATGTCAATAAGGGGGAGGGGTTGGTATTATCATATACCTCCCTAGGGGACTCCTATCCCTTTATCATTCAAAATTAACTTTGAATGTACTAATAACATGGTCGAATATGAAGATTTAATAATGGGTCTTCAAACCACTATCATGCTTGGTGTTCAAATCTTGGACATCTACGGAGACTCACAACTTGTCATCAATAAAATAAAAGGAATTTATCAATGTAAAAATGAAATTTTACAAAAATATAAAGCCATTATTAAATTCCTCCTATAATCCTTCGATCATTACACTATTTAAATAATTCCATGGTCTTTAAACAAGTTTGAGGACACCATGGCTTCTTTAACATACCTTCTCCCATTATCAATCGAAGAATCAATCGATAATTCCAATTTGTTCATTTTTGTTCACATAATCGATCAACCATCCCAAAACAATGAAATCCCCTCTATTAATATCATCGAAACCATCCAGCTAACCTTTGGTATGCTCAAATATTTAATTACCTTTTGGAATCTAAAATCATCCCGATCTATCCAAAATGCTAAGAGATATTTTCTTCAATGTGCTACCCGATACGTTATTGTAGGTGGTGTCCTTTACAAATGTTTCTTTGATGACCTCTTGCTAAGATCACTTAAATCTCACAAGTCTACTAAGTCCATTCAAGAAATCCATGACAATATATGTGGTAGACATTTCAATGACACTACTGTCACTAAACGTGTCCTCTGGTTGGGCTTTTACTAGCCTACCATCCATAAAAATATTGTGATTATGTTAAGAAATGTATCAAATGTCAACAAAACTTGAATCTCATTCACATCCCTAGTCAAACCTTATAACCTTGTTAGAACCTATGGCCCTTTTCACAATGGGGGTTATACCTCATTGACACCATCAATCCTCACTCATCACAAAAAAATCATTCTATTATCAATGCCACTGAATAATTCACTAAATGGGTAGAATCCATTCCTTAAACTTCTACTAAAGAAAATAGAATCATCGATTTCATCTATCAAAATATCATATGTCACTTTTGTATCCCTCATAAAATTGTCACCGATAATGGTAAATCCTTAAAAACTAAAGATGTTAAGAAAATTTGTGATACATTCAACACCAAAATTATATTTTCATCACCGTACTATCCAAAAGAAAATGGAAAATATGAATCTTCTAATAAAACACTTTAAAAATCCCCATGGAAACCATCAATAACGTAGGCATGAATTAACATCTCAAAATCTCATTTTCTCTTCAGCTTACAAAACTAGCATTGGTACTCCTACAAGTGTTACTCCTTCTCATTATTCTATGGATCTGAGGTGGTTTTACCCCTTGAAGTTCAAATCCCATCACTCTGTGTATCTCTCAAAGGCTTCATCCACGATGAAGAATATCAAGAAGACAAGCTAACACATATATAATTATTAGATGAAATTTTTTTAACAACTCTTAAACATCATCATTTTTATCAAGAGCATATCAAATGTACATATAAAAAACATGTAAAATAAAGTGAATTTAATATAGGTGATCTTGTCCTCAAATAAAATAAAAGTGTCACTACTCTGGAAATGAGTAAACGTGGAATTTTTTCCCCTAAATAGATTTTTCCATACATTATCACTCATAAGTATGGGTTATGAGCATATTTTATAACCTCCCACTATGATACACCTACAAAGGAACCTCTAAATTTATTGCACTTGCAGCCTTTCTAATGTTAACATCTTGACCATCATGATAGTAGCCATATTAAAGATCTTACTCCATCACCAAACCAACCATCTTACCATAGTGATGATTTGAAAGTATGTGGTCTTCCTTCACTATCCTTACAATCCTTAAAGGTGAGCATCATGGCTCTATTCATTACTTCTTTCAATTAGACAAGTTCCTCCTTAGTAGGAATGATGCAAGAGCATCAAGTCACCAGGATGCATATATGTTTATTTTGCATTAAGAAGCCTACTTCGGCTTTGGTGTGTTTGTAATAGCTCCATAAGAGGGTGAATTGGATTGTTTATCCTAAGTTATTTTTTCAAATAATTAGTCTTGGTTGTCATTAAGATGTTTTATAGTTTAAGTCACCTTTCAAAGGTGTGTGGTTACTTGAAAAGTATTAATTGAGGTTTAGAGGACATTATCATGGTGGGAATGTGTAATTATGAAATACAAGATGTACTATGGCTTTAATTCCATCTCATAATAGGATAAGAGTATACTAGTGCATAAGAAAGTAAAATTAATATGTTTGTTGAGGAGATGAGGATATATAGGAATTAAATATCAAGTTTGGAATATTTGTTGGTTAGGATAAACACTATGTTCCTACGTATGTAAGAAGGAAGTTAAATAGTAAAAGATATATGAATCATGAGCATTATCAAGGAAGAGTATGTAGAGATAGAAGGTGTATAGTCTTGGAAGGAATTGAAGACATATTTTTAAGATGGATGGAGCCATGCATTCTCATCTACAACTAAAGTATTGTAAGATATATTTAGTTTGAATAAAATAAACCAACCTTGAGTGTAAATACATTGCATTGATGCTTTTCTTGATTATGTTTGACATTCATAATATTATCTATGTATGAAAAATTGAATTTCTTCTAAATGGGAACCGTGTTTATTTCTTGTGAGAAATGATTAATAGAAGTTACAATTAGCAAATAAATAGTTTATGAGAAACTGTGAAAATCTATTTAAACCCCTCTTAAGGATAGGTCGTATCTTTGTAATTACGATCTATGTTGTTAATATATTTAATGGGTTTTTAGCCTTATACTTCAGAAAAAGTTGTCTAATTTTTTAGGAAAAACCAAAAGGTAGTTTAAGAGATTTTTTTTTTTTTCAAAATCATTGTTCATCCATGTGTGTAGCTGGTAATTTTTGTGAAATGTGATTTTTAAGAAATGGTTTTGGAATCAATTTTTGTTATCAAAGATCTAAGATATTTGGGAAATATTTAGATTATTTGGATAACCAATATTTGACAAGTTTGCAAAGATTGTAATAGATGGATACAAAGAGGCAAGATAATAAAGATATTGAGAAGGAAAGAAAATATAAACTCCAACAAGAAGTTAAGTCTATAAGAGAAGATCTTGAAAATATGATGCAACAAATGCAAGAGGAATTGAGAGGTGTAATTTTCAGAGCACATGGATGGAATATTCCCATTAGGAAGTTTTTCAAAATTCTAGTCCAAGAACTTGTGTAAAGGAGGAGAATAAGGAGAATAATTGGTTTGGAGAAGAAAAATGAAAATCTGGAGAGTGAAAATGTTGCAAAGTGGAGAAGAGCAACATGAAGAGTTGCCTAGAGAGAAACCAAGGAAGGAGTTGCAAGAAGTGCAAAAAAGAGGAGAGATGTCAAAGGAAGAGGCATCAAAGGAGACCAAGGGGTCTCAAGAATTTTCTTCTAACTGTTTCTCTGAATGGGCAATTGCAGGAAAAAGGCCAAAAAGATGAATGCCAAGTTGAGGCATTAAAGCTTGAAGATGAGGAAGCACCAAAATGTGAGCTTTTCTAAAAATATTAGAGCAACTGCTAGAGGAAATGGAAGACTTGGAGGATTCCATACATGCAGACCCAGAGGATAAAGGGATTAAGTTATGGATACTCAAACTAAGGAAGAAGATAGTTACGCATACGGTGGAAGACAACTAAGGAAGTATGTGAAATCACAAAGGATGCAAGGATGTTGGATTTTAGTATTGAAGACTTCTATTTCATCTACAAAGTGAAACAAGCCTACCAAGAAGCCAAATATGAAGATGAGAAGAGAATGGTGGTGAAACAAGTGGAAAATGAACTTATGCCTTATATTGTTGTATCTAATAATTTTCTAGATGTTGTTATTATAGGTAGATCAGAAGAAGGAAAAACAAAGTCATTACCAGGACTCATGAAGGAGATAAAAGACATGCAAGAGACAAGTTTGAGGGAAAAATCCATGAAAAGGAAGTGTGATGCAAGATGCATCGGGAACTGGGAGAAAAGGAAACCAAGGGTGACATACAAGTCAAGAAATTGGAAAGTAAGAAGGAAAAAGAGTTCAAGCATGTATTTGAGGAGGAGCTCAAATTTTTCCCACTAGGGGATTCTAATGTAGGAGGATCAAGTCACTAGGATGTATATATGTTTATTTTACAATAAGAATCCTAATGTGGCTTCGATGTGTTTTTAATAGCTCCATAAGAAGGTGAATTGGAGTATTTCTCCTAAGTTATGTTTTTAAATAATTAGTCTTTGTTGTCATTAGGAGATTTCATAGTTTAAGTCACCTTTCAAAGGTGTGTAGTTACTTGAAAAGTCTTAATTGAGATTTAGAGGACATTATCATGGTGGGAATGTGTAATTATGAAATATAATATGTAATATTTCTTTAATGCCATCTCATAATAGGCTAAGCACTTACTAGTGCATAAGAAAGTAAAATTAATATGCTTGTTGAGGAGATGAGGATATTTAGGAACTAAATATCAAGTTTGGAATATTTTTGGTTAGGATAAACACTATGTTCCTATGTATGTAGGAAGGAAGTTAAATATTAAAAGATATATGAATCATGAGGATTATCAAGGAAGAGTATGTAGAGATAGAAGGTGTATATTCTTGGAAGGAATTGAAGATAGATTTTTTAGATGGATGGAGCCATGCATTCTAATCTATAGTAAGAGTATTGTAATATATATTTAGTTTGAATAAAATAAATCAATCTTGAATATATTAGTGTGTAAATACAATGCATTGATGCTTTTATTGATTATGTTTGATAGTCATAAGATTTGCTATGTATGACATAATTGAATTTCTTCTATTTGGGAACCATGTTTATTTCTTGTTAGAAATGATTAATAGAAGTTATAGTTGGCAAATAAACAATTTAAGAGAAAATGCAAAAATATAGCTAAAACCCTCTGAAGAATAGGTCATATTTTTATAATTATGGTCTGGGTTAAGATATTTAATGGGTTTTTAGCCTTATACTTCATAAACAAGCTTTCCGCTTTTTGGAAAACCCGAGAAGGTAGTTTAAGATAACTTTTTTTTTTCAAAATCACTATTCAACCATGTGTGCAGTTGGTTCTTTTTATGAAATGTGAGTTTTAACAAATGGTTTTGGCATCAAGGAACCCCAAAATCATAACACTCACCCACCCTTTTTACTAACCAAAGACATGTCATGGGGTACATGTGTGTAGTTTGTAAACACATTTCTTCTCCCCTCCTTGAAATGGTCTATTAGGGTTTTGTCCTCAGCTCAAAGGAAAGTCAAAAATATCTATGGACACATCATATCAAAATAAATAGAATGACCCATCAAAGTAAAACTAAAGTCATATTATAAAAAAAATAAAAGTAGTTTGGTCCCTCAAAGGACACCTAATTGTCAAAATCATAGACCGATCCCTCGAAGGAAAGCTATCTAAAATTAAAAAAATCAAAAGTTTTAGACCATTCCATCAAAGGATGAATACCTATATAAAAAGGCTTCTCACATTGATCAACATTCAAAAATTCAAAATAATCCTACGAAATCTCATTCCATCGATCATCTTTCCCACAGAGAAAACTTCCTACATCGATAGATTTGTGTCGAGAAATAAAAGACATAGTTGGGGCATCTCTCTATGAAATCATTGAAAGGAGAACCTACTCGCCCACATGACCTGCATGTGTTAAACCTTCTAATGTCATAAGAAGGTACAATTTTCACTTCATATCTATATCTAAGAGCCTACATGTAACTACTCATTGTTAGTCATATATAAACATTTGTTGTAAAATACAAGAATGCAAGTGCCTTCACCATATTTTATGCCCATCACGTATGTATCAAATATAGTATAAAAGCAATCATTTCATATTTTATTCTTATCCAAAAGTTGGGACACATGTTTATACACTAAGATCACCATGTTCTTAAACTATTATATATAACACATCATCATCATTTAACGAAACCAATATTTAACAAGACATCCACATAATATCAATAAGTAAAAACTTTTAAACATTTAATGAAATCAAACCATGAATCAATCACATAAAAAAACACATGAATCATGAGTCAAAACAAATCATCATCATATATATAACCATATCAAAATATCTTTGTATATCATCTGGAGTCCCCAAAACTCCAAAATATAAAAATCTATACATCAAAATTGAGGCTTCATAAAGAGTCAGTATACATATCAAAATGCCATATATCATATTGATATAGCAAACTAAACACCAAAAAAGAACTCACTACCACGCATAATGCTCCCTAAGTACCCGACTACCAAATCCCTGTGCACCCCCATCATCATCAATTCCTCTATCCAACCCTCTATCCAGTCCTTCTCCATCTAGAACCGAGGTGGATGAACCACACTTATTACACTAACACAGGATTGCTCGCATTGAGCTAGATGCTCTAAATACCGAAGTGCCTGGGGAAAGTTCCATATCACTAACTCCTCATAATAGGATAACTCCTCTTGTACTGATTGATAGTGAGCTAAGCTAACCATACTTGGTGTACCCATATGATTATTGGACTATTCCTAATATTCCAACTCATTACCTAATACCGATGTCCTTGTAATACCGAGAGTTGTTTTAAGGGTATCTCGGTGTTGTCTATATCTATCATGGTTGGTTGCATCCATTACCAAATACTAACTAATACTATCACACTCAGTCCTCAAACCATCCCTCTCATTCACCAAGCTATCATTCTTAGTCGTCAAAAATTCCTTTTGATCACCAAACTATCACACTTAGTCCTCAAACCATCTCCCTCTATCTACACTATAGATTTTAAGTAGCCAAATGTGAAATAATATCCTTTAGGTCCACTCAATCTACATCACCATCATCACCATCATCATCCTCACCACCATCACCTCCTCGGCCTCCCTCTATATAGGCCCACACCCGCCTATCTCCCGGAGTTGGATGAGATCTACCCCATGCTGAAAAATGCATCAGGGGACCACATTCTATATGTCGCGGTCGCCCTAGCATCATTAATCAATAACCTATCACCATGGTCATCAAATCCCGTCTCTTTTCCTCCATAGACATCATATAATAACCTCCCACCACTACCTTGGGGGTATCTGAATTCCCCTCATATCGTTTATACAAAACCGGAGCACTCGACACATGTTGTATCAAGCCAAATTATTGACAGACATGACTAAATCCTATGAGATCCCACTATCCTCGTCATCATCCCTAAACCCAGAACTCATGATGAGTGGATTTCAGTTCCTCCTCCTCTCATGGCCACACTAGAAAATTAATATAGGGCCTCCAAAATATATCATCCACATGTAGACCGATAAAGAGTTATTGATAATATTACTAACTCTGCACTCCCCGAGACTACACCGCATCGAATGGCATCATAATAAACTAGGCCTATCCAAAAGCATATCAACACCTCCCCATGGTAAACCATGAGGATGATCAAGGGTAATATGCTTGAAGGCTCAACAATGTGTCATACCTCGTTAAGAACTATATTTGATTATGAAATATTAATGGTGTAGGTAAATGTGAGTTTGTGATTATCATGTTTGACTTGATTTGGATGATTGTATAAACAAAATTTTTGTTATTTGATCATGTTAGTTTCATCATCTAAGAGATTATAGTTATGGCTTTATTTTCTATGTAATGTTGCTTCTTGGTTGATCTTATGCCTATGTACTAATCTCCATCTCTGCATTTGTCTGTAGATAATAAATTTTTATGACCCTTGTATGGTAGATTAAATTGAAGACACCCTTATTAGTGAACAAATGTATAGTCACCAAGATTATATTTAAAATGTTATTTTGAAATCCTTTATAAGGCATTTATACAAATGTCAACTGGTTTATAATGATAAATAAATATGTCCTAGCGATAGAGGAAAATATACATGTGTATATAGATATGTACGGAAGTACATACACATATACATATACATGTATTTATATATATAATATATGTGTGTGTGTGTGTGTATAGATATATGCACACACACAAACACACACACACACACACACACAAATGTAATTAATAATTATTTGGGCTTATGTTTAATACATAACAATGACCATAATGATTGATCCATATGTGAATGACAATACAAAGTTTTAAAGTATATTGGGTTGGGGTCGACCAGCTCGAATGATCCCCACTTGATCTCCAACTAATTTGTTTTTTGATTTTCCACCTTAGATAACATTTGATTAAAGTGGAGGTATTACATCATTTTTGTGATGACAAGTTACGTTAGGGTTGGAAGTTGGGAAGATTCCCAACCGTTGGATGTTTTAAACCACCCAAAATAAAGGGTTGATATTTTAGGGTAGTTTAGTTGTTATGCCAAATATGGTGAATGAGGATTTATTAGGGAGTTAGAGGAAGTTGGATGGAAACACATAATGTTTCATTTAATGAAATTTATGAGTCTCCATTATCGAGAGAAGTAGGAATCTTCTTGAGGAAGCCACCACCGATCTAAGTGGTTAATTAGGTTTACATTTTTCAATTTTGATCTCTTTCTCCTCCATGCAAGCTCTGTATGCAATTTTATTTTGGCTATTTTCAGGAATCTTGTTGGACTCTACATGAGAAATAATAACTCTAGTTTATTAAGTATATTATATAGTTGATGATATAGGATTATATTGTGCTTTGGCGTAGATTTGAAGTTCTTCATCTTTACGGTTTTGTGTGAAAGATTTGTTAGATTCCTATGGAAAGAAAGAAACAGATTCATCCATCTACAAACACATTATAGGAATTGAATCATCTCTTTCTCATCTTTATCATTTTTAGCATTAAAACATTTTAATGGAAATGCAAGAAAAATTGGTGTTTTCTTCGTATCTTATCGTTTAATGGCACTGTTATGTGGTTTTAGGTTTTGCAGTGGTCTTGGGTTTATCATAAAGTTTCCTTATAAAATACATGCAACTTGATTTCCACTATTATTGGGGTTGTGTTATTTTTATTATCCATTTTGGATAGAGATGTTGCTCAAGTCATGGGTTTGGGGTCAGTTTGACCCTTCATGATTCGTTTAATTGTTTTTAAGACCATTACATGGTTGATTCATATTGTGCACTTCTTAATATTGATTTGTATGGTGATGGATTTTGAATTTTTATTTTTATGGCTTTTCCAAACGAGTTATGGGAGGTGTTCTCGTAAGAACTCAGTCTATTGACATATTATGGAGAATGTAGCCTACTCCTTAGCATGGTTATAGTTGTAATTAACACCATGACAGCTTGCCTTGGTTTGAATACTTAATCATATTTTGGCGGGTTTAAGGTTATTTTGTAGAAGTTTAGGTAAACGATGAGATGTTAATACATTGTTTTATAAATTATTATCGTTAATTTTTTTAAAATTTCTTATATTCTTTTGAAGAATTATGTATTTATTTTACGAGAGATTATTATTCTTTCGTTAATGATTATGTTCGATAATATTAATTATTAAGTTATATAATTTAAATATTATCTTAATGAAATATAATCTTAATAATATTATTATTAAGATGGGACTTGAGTATTATTATACTCTACTATTTTACAATAAGTTATATATTCTTTGAATGATAATTTTGTAGTTTGTGTGGTATGCACGATTTGTATTTTAACATATGATGTTGTTATAAACAAGTATGTATGTTTTAGTATAGTAACACTTGTTTCATGTTTTATATAACCTTGTTCAGGTATAAATACATAGTGTGTATTTTGTAATTTGAATGATAATAATTATCCCTTAGAAATCTAAATCATTCTCTTATTGATTAGAATTGGAAAATAAATTGTTTCTTATGAATTGTGAAAGAAAGGAAAAAGAGAAAAGATAAGTTGTATCTTTTATGATTTTCAGATTATGTGGATTATGTTTCATTAAAATATTTTAGTGCTATAAATTGTAAAGATAAGATGGTGGAATTTTTCATGCCAGTTCTTTCAAACTGACGGTTTCCTAACATTTTTACAGATGGAGAAGTTTAGATCTTATTTAGCGGATGATTTATTATGGTTATGTTGAATTCAAATTGTTATGAATAAAAGATGCATTCTTTACTTGATTGTTGTAAATAAAGCATGTGCTTTATTGAATAAATTGTTGAAGGAATTGAGGCCTCTAAGATTTTGTATCATTTTTGAAAAGGAAAATAAAATTTATATTCAAGTTTTGAATATTATTGTAAACTTTATCATGGCTGGTTATATCAATTATTTAGTTTGTGTACCTATTGGAATGTGAATGTGATTGAATTACTCAATCAATTTTTATGTTAAGTACTACTATTAAACTGAATATTGACTATGTGAGATTAATATCCTTAGTGAGTTAGCTTTAATATTATGACATAAACTAAAGCTATAATATGGATATAAGAAACAATATACTAAATTATATATCTATGGTTTGTTATTTTATAGATTGTATGATGGGGCTATTGCATGATGAATTATAATTAATGATCAGTTATATAATCATTATGGATATGAAAAAATGTATTAAATGCGATTCTTTGAGTTTAAGAGTTTTGTAATTAAGTGAATATAATGACAATGTCATAATTTAGATATATTAGGGACTGCGTAATTAATGCATCTTGCTACCCTATTTATCTTTAATATTTGATGGATGTACATAAATAACTCATGGAAATTTATTATGAATAATTAATCAAAACTAACTTATGGACCTTAGGATTGAATAATTAATGTGATGAATATCGTTGCATTATGAAATATAAACTGTCAGTAAAACTAATTAAGTGAGGTGAATAGTAACAACAAACCTAATACATGGTGCATGGGAGAAAAACTTGAGATGGATGTTGTAGTGCAGTATTCATTGAATGACGTGGGTTGATCATTGAATATTTCCATACAAAAGTTATCCTAAGTTTTCCTCGAGTTCCATTTATTACGCATGTCATAATCAACATGGGAATTGAGTTGTACTATGATGCTGACATTGTATATCCCATTTGGTATAGTTCCTTTGTACCAAATTATGTTGGATACGGGGAATAATTTGATTACGTGATGACGGAATTCACTACGTGAGATCTTTCTCTCGATATGAAACCTAAGTTGGCACAGTCATGCTCGTCTTACTGGATGCACAAGTTCAATATCATGTGTGTAACTTGAATTTTATTAACTTAAACAAATGATTCAATTTTGATAATGGAACCAAGTGACATGGTGATGGGACATGTTTCAAAGAAAATGTGTAGTCTAGAAATAAAGCATGAAATGCATGACTCATACACTTTGGAAAAGTAGTGAACGTCAGTATAATGTTAGGTTCACCTAGTTCTAACAAATGTGTGAGATGCCAGATGGGATTCGATTGACTGAACCCTGGGTAGAAACTTTGAAATATTACTTGTAACATAAATGCCTTGAAGGGCTCTAACAAGTATACCTTATATAATGACTCAAAAAAGTGCTTATGTGGGATCGAGAAGGATCTAGTTGACCCATGAATATGCACATGATTAATTGATTTTTTATGTGAATAATTCTAATTATTTGACACTGGATTTAAAATTTAGGTGTGCATTTAAATCATTGAATGCATACATGTTTAATTTGGGAAATCAAAGAAAAACATTTATGGAATTATGGTGTTTGAAAAGTGGTTGTTACATTTTGATTTCGGAGCTGAAGGTTGCAACTCTTGGGCCTATTGAGTCCCTACGCTAACACAAAATTAAATTATTTTTGAATCGAAAACATGGATATAACAAGAGGAAATGTTGTGAAACATGAACCTGTGATAACGAGGTTCTTTGCATCAGCGCAGAAGTTAGATGAGATTATTGCTGCTCTTCGGGACATGAGAAATATGATGGCTATTTTTGAACATTAGATCCTAGGAAATTTTAGTGACCAGGAAAGTAATGGTGAAGAAACATCACAAGAACATATGATTGCTAAAAACAACGAAGCTGTAAATCCTAATGCAACAAATAAAAATTCTGCTAATGAAAATGCCAATGCAAATGATAATGTTAAAAAATTTAACCCACTTGAGAATAAGAGGGCTTGTTTGGCAGTTGAACTATCAAAAAATATCAAGAGGATCAGCCTATTGAAGTTTGATGGTACCACCTTGGGTGATGGAGCTAAGGATTAACTCAGTGAAATAGAGAATCACTTTACAATAAGGAACTTCTAAGAAGAAATTGAAGTTGTTTGGGTAGCCTATCATCTCTCCATTGAAGTAACCTCATGGTGGGATATCTTGAAAGTTGAATTGGTAGTAAATGAAGAAAGTTTGACTTGGGATCAATTTAAGTCATACTTTAGAAAATGTTGGTTACCCTAGCTCTATTATGATCAAGAAGATGTTTGAATTTTAGATATTAACTCAAGGGAAAATGAAAGTGACAGAGTATTGGGAGAAGTTTACAAATATTCTCAAGTACGTACCTCAGTATCAAATGGATGAAATATTCGGATTAGGAAATTTATCATGGGGTTAAACCCAGTGATAGGAGGTGAAGTTGATGTGCATGGGCCATCAATAATGGAATCTGTATTTGAGAAGGAAATTAGACAAGAAAAAAATGCAAGCTATTTTTGCACACAGAGAGGACAAGACAAAAATTGGTAATGTTCAATCCTCTTTGGCACCTAAAAAGGATGCTTGGAAGAAATTCAGCAGTAAAAATAGAAATAATAATGGCAATGGAAAGAAAAATACAACGGGTAAGACTATTGTAAATAACAAAAAGAATGGGCTGAAAAATACAACCAATCATGAGAATAAAAATGAAAAGAAAGGACCATTTGGAGGTTATTATATCTACGGTCTAGATCATTATGAAAATAAATATCCTCAAAGAAAGAAAGATGGAAACCAATAACATCATATTCATGTTGTAATAACGAGAAAAAAAAGCTACACCCATAAAAGTTGCAGGTAAGTTGTATGGATTACCTGTAACCATTTTATTTGATACTAGTGCTACTGAATGTTTTATTTCAACAAAATTTACATCTAAAATTAAAATAAAATCTGGTTTTATGAAATAATCATGGATTATTTAGTATGGGAACAATGTTTTCCACATAGTTAAACAATGCCTTTTTGGCGCAACTCTTGAATTACCAAGATTTACTACTAAAGTTGACCTATATTTAGCCCCTCTAGGCTCATATGACATAGTCATAGGCATAAATTGGTTAGCTCAACATAAGGTAATTGTAGACTACCTAGAAAATTGAATTAAGTGTCTTGATGACCTGCAAAAACAAGAAAATTCGGGAGTAAAATGAAGTTTTTAGTTAGAAAAATCACTGCAATGTAGCTTAAGAAAGCTAAGAACAAAGTTTGTATGTTATATGATGTAAAAATTACAGATTTAGGTGAAAAGGTAATGTTTTTGTGGAAAACACCAGCTACTACGTTAGTAAAATGATATCTTTCCTAAAGAACTACCTGGTCTTCTTCCTAAAAGAGAGTTTGATTTCACTATAGACATCAAACTAGGAACTGAACCAATTTTTAAGGCTCCCTACAAAATGACAACAACATAATTAGTTGAGATAAAAGAAAAACTTCATGAAATCTTATCAAAAGGACTGATCAGATCAAGTGTCTTTCCATGGGGAGCACCGATCATATTTGTAAAGATTAAGGTTTAAACACGTAGACTTTTCATTGCTAATCGAATGCTTAATAAAGCCACAATAAAAAATAGGTATCCTCTCCCTAGAATTGATGATCTCTTTGATCATATGCATGGAGCATCAATTTATTCTAAGATTGATCTTCGATCAGGATACCATTAATTGAGAATAAAAGAGGAAGATATTCACAAGAATGCTTTTAGAACAAGGTATGGACACTATGAATTCACCATGTTACCCTTTGGGTTAACCAATGCTCTGGAAAATTTTATGAATTTGATGAATAATATATTTCAAGCATACTTGGACAAGTTTGTGCTAGTATTCTTGGACGATATTCTCATTTATTTGAAAAGCATTGATGAGCATAATGAACATCTTCAAGTTGTCTTAGATGTGTTAAGGAAGAGAAAACTATATGGTAAACTTTCTAAGTGTTCATTTTATCAAAACGAAGTGCAATATCTTGGACATATCATTAATAAAGATGGAATTTCTATAGATCCATAAAAAATTACAACGATAACTGAATGAATAACACCTAAAAATTTACATGAAGTTAGAATCTTCATGGGATTGGTTGGATATTATAGGAAATTTGTAAAATATTTCTCAAGAGTTGTAGCTCCAATTACCGCGTTGCAAAATAAAGACAAGAAATTTATGTGGTTTGAAAAAGTGTGAAAATGCTTTCAATTTTCTAAAAGAAAAATTAACTACATCACTTGTATTAAAGGTTCGGATCCTAATGGGACTTTATAGTTGTAAAATATGCCTCTGATGAAGGTTTAGGTGATATTTTTCTACAAAATGATCATGTAATCACTTATGAGAGTAGGAAGCTCAAGGTGCATGAGTTGAATTATAATCCCCATGACTTAGAGCTTACTTCCATTATGCATGCATTGCAAGTATGGAGACATTATCTTTTGGGAAATACCTTTGAACTAAAAAATAGATCATCTCGAGTTGAAATACATCTTCACACAACCAAACTTAAATGCAAGGAAACGAATATGGTTAGAGTTTTTTTATCACAATGTGACTTTTATATCATCTATATAAAGGGTAAGGAAAAAAGAGTGACATATACGTTAATTTTTTGGAAGCATATTTCCGCCCTTATCACTTTGAGAATGTAATTCAAGGATGACATTAAGAAAAAAGTTGATGGATGATTCTTATTATCAACAAGTGAAAGAAACACTTTCTGCAAATCCTAATGATAAGAGATACAAAGGATTCATGTTTGACAATGAAGGAGTCCTTAGATTTGAAAATCGAGTTTACGTACCTTTTAAAGAGTGAACTAAGGATGAAAGTGATAAAGGAATTTCATGATGCTCCTTATTTTGGACATCTTGGAGTGACTAAGATGCTTCATTGATTTAAAATAATAGTATTTTTGGAAAGGGATGAAGAAGGATATAGTGAACTATGTATCACATTACTTATAATGTTAGTGAGTTAAGGATGAACATTTGCATCTGTTAGGTTTTTTGTACCCTCGTAGCATTCCATAATATAAATGGTAAGTAATCAATATGAATTTCGTGTAAGGACTGCCATTTTCAAGGAATAAAAATAACATAATTCTTGTTGTAGTTTAAAAATTAAGAAAAGTGGCCCATTTTATACCAGGGAATCTAAAGGATGATTCACCTGTGCTTGCAAAAAGGTTCGTGCATTAGATTTTTAGAATGCATGGTGTATTTTAATTAATAATTTCAAATAGAGATCTTAGGATGAATTCTCATTTTTGGCAAACCTTGAATACCGCTTTAGGGACAAAGCTAAATTTTAGTTATGCATATCATCTAGAAATAGATGGATAGACTAAAAGGGTAAATCAAGTGTTGGAAGACATGCTTAGAATGTATTGTATGGATCAACATGTCAAATGTGAAGAATACCTTCCATTGGTTAACACTATCACTCCTCATTGAAAATGGCTCCTTTTGAGGCCTTGTATGGACGTAAGTGTAGAACACCTATCAGTTGGGACAACATGGAAGATAGAGAAGTTATAGGACCTAAAATGTTAACTGAAATGGAATAGTAAGTTAAACTCATTAGAGAATGTTTAAAAGAGGTTGCTAATAGATAGAAAAGCTACACTAATTTAAAGAGAGTTGACAAAAAATTTGAACAAGGAGATAAATTTTTCTTAAGGGTTAAGCCTAAGAAAAGTTCAATTTTGTTTGGTAAGGCAACCAAACTATCACCTTGCTATGTTGGACCTTTTGAGATTATCAAAGTAATCAACCATATAGCATACCAACTAGTGTTGCCTCCCATACTATCTAAGTTGCATGATGTTTTTCATCTCTTTTCTTAAAAATTATGTATCAGATTTATCACATGTGCTTAATTAGAACTCTTTACAGGTTTTGGATCTGGGTGTCATTGTATTTGAACCCATAAGAGTGCTAGAAACTCACAAGCTGCACTTGTGAAACAAAGAAATAAGTCAGTGTAAGGTCCAGTGGGACCAATTTTCTAAAGAAAGTGCTACTTGGGAGAATCTGGAAGAAATGAAAACTTATTTTCCACATTTATTTGAGTGATAAATATAAGAATTGATATCTGATACTATGCATTTGATATTTTTATTGATTAAAAGACTGAAAAACTCATGAATTTTTTTAGTTTTTAGAAAAAAAACTTGGTAAAATAAGGTTGTTACAACCTGATAAAATTCTATTACAATTCTAAAATTGGATTATTTATAAGCTGTAGTTATGATATTATGAGTTTATGATATTTATGTATGTGTAATTTTAAATTCTTAGCGTAATATGAACTAATCATTGAGGACGATGATACTTAAGGGGAGAGGTATGTCATACCCTATTAAGAACTATATTTGATTATGGTATATTGTCAGCTATAGGTGAATGTGAGTGTGTGATTATCATGTTTGACTTGATTGGATGATTGTATAAATAGTATGTTTGTTGTTTGATCATGTTGGTTTCATTATCTACGAGATTGTAGTGATGGCTTGATTTGTTGTGTAAGGTTGCTTCTTGGTTGATCTTATACCTATGTACTAATCTACATCTCTGCAATTGTGTGTTGTTAATAAATTTTTTATGACCCTTGTATGGTAGATTAAATTGATGACACCCTTGTTGGTGAACAAAGGTATAGTCATCGGGATTATATTTAAAATGTTATTTTGAAAGCCTTTATAAGGAATTTATACAAATGTCAATTGGTTTGTAACAATAAATAAATATGTCCTAGCGACAGAGAAAAATATACATATGTATATAGGTATGTATGGAAGTACATACACATACACACACATATATGTATATATATATATATACATACATATATATATATATACATATATACATATATATATATATATACACACACACACACACACACACACACACACACACACACACACACACACACACACACACACACACACACACACACACACACATATATATACTAATGTAATTAATAATTTCACGGGATTATGTTTAATACATAACAATGACCATAATGATCAAGCCATATGTGAATGACATAGAAAAGTTTTCTGATATATTGGGTTGGGGTGGTCAACTTGACCAAGCCCCACCCTAGCTCCAACCAAGATATTTTTGATTTTCCACCTTAGCTAAAATTTGATTAAAGTTGAGATAACACATCATTTGTTGTGCTAACAACTAGGAGTTAGGGTTGGAAGTTGGGAAGATTCCTAAGCTGTTGGATGTTTTAAACTTCCCAAATGAAGGGATAAGATTTTAGGGAAGTTTAGCTACTACACCAAATATGGTGGACTAAAATTTAGCAGGGAGTTAGAGGAAGTTGGAAGGAAACACATACTATTTCATTTAATGAAATTTGTGACGCTAAAACCTCGGGAGAAGATGGAAGCTTCTCGGGGAAGACACCGCTAAGCTACATGGTTAATTGGGTTTACATTTTCAGTTTTGAACTTTTTCTCCTCCATGTGAGCTCTGCATGTAAGTTTATTTTGGCTATTTTTAGGCATCATGTTGGAATCTGCATGTGAAATAATAACTCTAGTTTTTTAAGGAGATTATATTGTTGATGATTATGGATTTTATTGTGCTTTGGTGTCGATTTGAAGTTCTTTATTTGTCTAGTTTTCTATGAAAGCTTTAGAGGATTATTTTGGAAAGAAAGAAATAGATTCAACCTTCTGCAAATGCATTACAGGCATGGAATCATCTCTTGCTCATCTTTATCATTTTTAGCATTAAAATATTTTAATGGAAATGGAGGAAAATTATATTTTTCTTCTGTATTATTGTTTTCTCCTTCATGGGTATGGATAGATTTTGTTATTCAAGTCATGGTTGATATTTTTCTTTGATGGATATGTCCGAGAAAGTATACATGTCTAAATGAAAATATGATTTTTAAACTTACTTTAAATGAAAATATGATTTTTAAACTTACTTTTGGTTAATTTATATTTAGGTCACTTTGGTATTTTTGGCCATGATATTAGTGTGAATATGGTTATGGGTATCACCCAGTTTGTGAACAAACATTTGCATGTTATTCTAGGAATTGTATAAGAACTTGGGTTCATTTTTAATGGCTATTCATACACCCATTTGGGGTGTGGTTGATTTAATTACTAGTGTAGGATTTTATAGATGTTTGTGAGGTTATTTTTATCGAGCTTACGATCGATAGCTTGTAACTTATCATTTAATAGTATCTGCGCTTCGTCATGGGCATTATTGATGTATGGACTATCTATTTGATCATATTTCATTTACCTATGTTTTTGTGGTGTTTTGAGCCAATATAATGGCTATGAAAATTGACATTATATATGATAAATACGATCTTAAGCTCATATACATGTAGCTTATCATTTAATGGCACTGTTATGTGGCTTTGGGTTTCACAGTGGTCTTGGGTTTATGATAAAGTTTCCTTATAAGATATATGCAACTTGGTCGCTATTATTATTTTCCTGTGCTATTTTTAATATCCATTGTGGACTGAATTATTGCTCAGGTTGTGGGTTTGGGGTAGGTTTAAAACTTCATGATTCATTTAATTATTTTTAAGACCATTACATGGCCAATTCATATTGTGTACTTGTTGATATTAACCATATGGTGATGGATTTTGAATTTTTATTTATGCGGTTCTTTTGATCTAGTTACGGGAGGTGTGTTTGCATGAACTAAGTTTGTAGACTTAGTATAGAGAATGTAGCCTAGTCCTTGGCATGGTCGTAGGTAGTAAGTGACACTGTGACAATTTCCTTGGTTCGAATACTTAATCATATTTCGGTGGGTTTAAGGTTATTTCGTAGAAGTTAAGGTAAATGATGAGATGTTAATACATTGTTTAATAAATTATTATTATTAAACAAATGCTTAAATTCTTATATTCTTTTGAAGAATAATGTATTTCTTTTATCAGAGATTATTATTATTTCATTAACGATTATGTTTGATAATATTAATTATTAAGTTGTATAATTTAAATATTATCTTAACGAAATATACTCTTAATAATATTATTATTAAGATGGGACTTGAGTATTATTATACTCTACTCTTTTGCAATCAGTTATATATTCTTTGAATGATAATTGTGTAGTTTGTATGACTGTACATGATTCGTAATATTAACATACGATGTTGTTATAAACAAGTATGGATGTTTTAGTATAGTAATACTTGTTTGATGTTTTATATAACCCTTTTCAGGTATAAAAGACATAGTGTATGTTTTGTAATTTGAATGATAATTTTTATCCTTTAGCAATCTGAATCATTCTCTTATTGATTAGAAATGGAAAATTAATTGTTTATTATAAATTGTGAAAGAAAGGAAAAAGAGAAAAGATAAGTTGTATCTTTATGATTTTCAGATTATATGGATTATGTTTCATTAAAATATTTCAATGCTATAAATTATAAAGATAATATGGTGTAATTTTTCATGCCATTTCTTTCAAACTGATGGTTTCTATCGGTCTTACAAATGGAAAAATTTAGATCTTGTTTGGAGGATGATTTATTATGGTTATGTTGAATTAAAATTGTTATGAATAAAGATGTATTCTTTACTTGACTATTGTAAAGCAAACATGTGCTTTGCTGAATAAATTATTTGAAGGCATTGAGGCCTTTGAGCTTTTGTATCATTTTTGAAAAGGAAAATAAAAGTTATATTCAAGTTTTGAATATTATTGTAAACTTTATCATGGTTGTTTATATCAATTATTCAGATTGTGTACCTATTGGAATGTGAATTTGATTGAATTACTCGGTCAATTTTTATGTTAAGTACCATTATTAAAATGAATATTGACTATGTGATATTAATATCCTTAGTGAGTTAGCTTCAATATTATGAGATAAACTAAATATATAATATGGATATAAGAAACAATCTACTAAATTATATATCCGTGGTTTTTATTTTATAGATTGTATGATGGGACTATTGCATGATGAATTGAAATTAATGATCAATTATATAATCATTATGGATATGAAAAAATGTATTATATGCAGTTGCTGAGTTTAATAGTTATGTACTTAAGAAAATATAACGACAATGTCATAATTTAGTTATATTAGGGACTGTGTAATTAATGCAACTTGCTACCCTATTTATTTTAAATGTTTAATGAATGTACATAAAAAAACCATGGAAATTGATTACAAATAATTAATCAAAACTAAGTTATGGACCTTAGGATCGAATAATTAATGCAATGAATATCGATGTGTTATGAAATATAAACTGTCGTAAAACTAATTCAATGAGGTGAATAGTTACGACAAACCTAATACATGGTACTTGGCATGCCAAATTTAGATGGCTGTTATAGTGCAATGTTCTTTGAATGATGTGTGTCTTTCATTAGATATTTCCATATTAAATTTATTCTAAGTTGTCCCTCGAGCTTCATTTATTACGTATGTCGTAATCAACATGGGAATCAAGTTGTGCTATGATGCAGAGGTTGTCTATCCCATTTGGTATAGTTCCTATGTACCAACTTACATTGGATACAAGGAATAAATTTATCATGTGATGACACAAGTCATTACGTGATCTCTTTGTCTCCCCTATGAATCCTAAGTTGGAAAATTTGTGCTCATCTTATTGGATGCACAAGTTTTGTATCATGTGTGTAACTTGAATTTGATTAACTTAAAAATGATTCAATTTTTATAACGAAACAAAGTGACATGGTGATGGGACATGTTGCAAAGAAAATTTGTAGTTTAGAAGAAGATTATGTAATGCATGACTCATAAAACTTGGCCAAAATAGTGAACGTCAATACCCTTTCGGGTTTACCTAGTTCTAACGAAAGTGTGAGATTCCATATGGGATTCGATTGACTGAACCCCATGTAGACACTTTTTAAAATCAATTGTAAAATCAATGCCATGAAGGGCTATAAGAAGTGTACCTTGTATAATAACTCAAAAGAGTACTTATGGGGATTGAGAAAGATCTAGTTGACCCATGAATATGGACATGATTAATTGATTTGTTATCTAAAGAATTAAAATTATTTGACGCTGGATTTAAATGTTAGTTGTACATTTAAATCATTGAAGGCATCTAATTTCAGAAATTTAAAAAAAAAAATCCCATAATTATGGTGTTTAAAAATTGGTTGCTACACCTTTGTAATAGAAAAACAATATTAACCCCGAATCTCTTCCAAATCCTCTAGGCTCAAAGCTTCCTCTAATCCTACGAAATAAAAGTATGGATCCACGTAAATATTTTCCCATGCTCTAGAATATTTTCCATAACATGAGTAATCTTCTAGGAAACTAACCACCACCCGAGTCGTGTAGAGAAAGATATGACATCCCCATCATCATCATGGTCATACAAGCACAAAACTGTCTATGTACCCTATACAAAGGGTGATAATAAAATATGCCTACTACAAATTCCACATCATCTACATCATCCCCATACAACCTCCTCATACACTCCTCCCTCTCAGTATCATCTATACAATATATACCCTCTCCCTATACATGTAATCTAGTAATCCTACAAAAATCTCGTAGAGTGATAGTCATCTCACCCGTAGGTAACCAAAAAGTGTAGGTAGCAAGATCCCACCTCTCCATCAAATCCAACAATAGCCCTCGGTGCATATGGATATGTCTGTAGTGACACATCCCCATAAAACCCACCTCCTCTAGGTGTGCCTAGTAATCATTATACATATCCTCCCTCACCGCTTCTAAAACCATCAAAATTTGATCCCCAATAGTCAACTTGGCCTTCACCTACATCCATAAATCACAAAAACATCAATTAAAATGGATCTCCATAAAAAATTCATCAAGTTTTTATAAAAAAATTGATCACCAATTACTTAGTCTAAGTCACTAGTGATCCAATTTGATCGCTAGTGATCCATGTAATCACCAACGATCTTGATGATTTCTAAAACAAAGAGCTAGTAAATTTTTAAAATAAAAATACAAAAATTGACAAAAAAATGACAAAATGTGGGTACATACCTCTACTTGAGTGGGCCACCTCTTTCATCCCGATGGTCTTGATGCCGCCATTTTTCAATTATCACTTTTTATAATATGTAATTAAGATTCTCTAATCTCACAACTTATTTAGTCACAAATCATCCACTTGTTATGTAAAGCATCTATTTATAGCCCCAAAACTTTTCATGTAGGAATCACCAAAAATTTACCCTAATCAGTAGCAATCCACCTTGAATCACTAGCAATATGTAAAAATATGATCACAAAATATCATTTTTTAAAAACAACAAATATTTCCAATTACACTATTACATCATTCGATGATGTGCCACATTTTGAGGACCCCAAAAGCTATGCTATTCTTCATGGGAATCATTTATAACACTAGTAAGCCATATGTCTATAGGCTACAAACTAATTGGTTCTCCTATCATTTGGATCTACAATTATTTTAACTATCTCTATGGATCATATGTCTATAGGACATGAACCCTTTAGTTCCCCTATCACTTGATCCTACAATAGTAGCCACCTTGCTTTGATACCTCATCTTTGGGAAAATTAAAAAAACACACATGTTAACACTATTCAATAAAATCAATAAAACTTGTGATTCTTTTGCTTCACCAAAATCACCCCCAATTTGAGGGGGATCACCCATCCAAACACAAAGCAAGTTGAACCTCACATCATTTTTGTATAGTAGTTTGATTGTCACAAACTACTCGACAAAAAGGGAAAATATAGACACTGGGTTTTTATCAACCTACCTACTTCATATTAAACACACTTTATTTAATCTAAAACTTATCCATAAATCATTATCCTAAGTTACCCTCTTTAAAAATCCATAAAATAACTTTACATGCTTAGAAATTACCATTTACACATCCTAAACCACCTAACCACTTTAAATCTACATTAACCATCTTAAAATCACTCAAACATGTTTTATTCTTACATCTTAGCCTAAATAACTCGTCCATAACCTTCCCTAACCATTTTTCATCATTATTTACCTGAAATCCTCATTTAGAAGTGGTTCCAACCACTTTATAAACATTTCCCCCAAAAAATCGAGATCGTCATTGATCCTTATCGATCGCTAGTGATTATAAATAGGAGTTTTTGCTCCTTTCTCAAGGATCTTTAGAAACATTTTGCTCATGCTTGCACTTCATTTTTGATCTCTAGTGAGTCTAAGATATTTCCATAGATCATCAATATTCTACATCAACTCCAAGCTATCCTAAGCACATCATTTTGGTGGCCTTTTCATTGATCATCTCTCACGAGAATCCAATGACTATCCAATGACTTCAATCAAACCCATTAGATGTTTGGAGACATCTTTCATAGTTTTTTTCTCAACAAAAGGTATTTTTAATCCCATTTTTCCATTTAACTTTCATCTAAACATAAAAATTATAAAATATCATCATTTTAAAACTCAGATTGTCATTTTTAGAATATTTGTCATTTTAACAAGTAATCACCACGGTGATTCTATCTCGATTGCCAGTGATTCACCCTAAATCATGAGTGATCCATGTTAGTTTACATTTATTTATCAATTTATCAAATTAGTCTCAAATTTTATCAATCTAGTAGCTTTAACTTATCCCTTGTAAGCATGGCTTTACTTTAGATGGTAGTACCTAACCGATCTCATCCCATTACAAGGATTTACAAACTTCCTATATTTTAGCAACCCTTCTTTCAGGAACAAAAAAACATCCTTCATGAATTGAAATTATGTGTAATATGATTTTACTCTGAAATAGAAGATATCGAAGATCAGTTCGAATTCCTCCACAACATTCAACAAGAGATAAAATATTTTTGGTACATCTACTTCAAATATGTCCAGATTGTATCCATCCTTACTTAGGCCACCTTTGAAGTTGCACGATACTTACCCTTTAACCTCGAGTTCTAAAGATTCTTATCCACTATCAATATTTCATGGTCTATTGCATATATTTATCATTTATCTTTTCAATCTACTTAATTTTTTTGAAGCAAGTGACATTCTCTAAAGAAGTTCCTCTCAATTCTTAGGATTGACCTTTTCCAAATAGCTTGTTTACCCATATATCTTATCTATTTTGTTTAAGTGTCTTTGATATGAAGGTTTCTTCGTCGGAGAAAAAAAGAAGGATCATTATCCAACAAATATCAAATAATATATACATCCATCCTCACAGGTATCAGTAAACCCCTTTGTATTCAGATGCTAGTTTTGTTTTGTTATTCCATTTTATTAATTTAGAATAGGAAAGAAAAAAATCTAGTACACTCAAAGTGAACACTAGATCTTATTCTCGAGTCCTGAGCTAGGACCCTATACTCCTAGCTTAGGATTCAATCATCCTCCCTTCTCAACATATGGTCCAACATATGGCCCACAATCATACCTCGGTTGTAATATGATTCCTATGCTCCTTGATGCCACCAATCATGATAACCTTTCTGATATCCTCTCTTCATCCAAGTATGCTACATATCGAGGTACATCGGGTAACCTAACGATCACTATGCACTCATAAAAACATGCCTCATCTCCCGGATCATGATATCTTTGCTCTAGTGTCACAAAACTTGGTGGTACCATCTGTCTAGCTCCATGTGCAACTCCTTGAGCCTCACCCTCCGTCACCTCATATGTAGTACCCGGATCTCCATATTTATCCCGTAGGGTCTCTCTCTCTCTATCCTATCTATCCCAATGGTGTATAGCTAGGTCTATCTCTTGACACATCCCCTCTAGCTCCTAACATGTATTATCTCACTCCTAGAGAGTCACATCTAAATCCATATTTAGTCGGACTATCTCCACTATCGTACCTTCATATCCACCCTCCTTTTCTATGCACTTCTACTTCTCCTCCTGCTAAAATTGTTGTCTCTCCTCCTACATATGCTACCTCCTCGCCTACCCAAGTTTCCCACTACTACGTCATCCACTTTAAAAATCCCTCCCCAATTACCACATCATCCTCATCAGTATACCATGGCTCCCCCTCCTCCACCAATGGGTCCACTATCATAGGGTTGGTTAGGTCCCTCTCAATATCATCACATCTATATCTAATCGATGCCTTAGGCACCATCCGAACCACTCAAAACCATCTTATCACCCTTGTAAATTACACCACCTCCTCTATCTTTGACATCTACCCCGCACCCACCTACCTCTCATTATAATTTCCAAATGTATATCCATACCATGCCATGTAGGAAATCCTCTATACACCCTCCATATGACATCATCCACCTCCAAACTCCCTAAGATCTCCGCATACTAGTCCTTTCCCCTCTCACCCTCATCTCTACGAGCCCGGCCATTTCTCCATATTATAAATCAGATTTCCGGATCAATGTGATCTCTTGTAATCTACTGAATCCTCGATTCCCTCACCAAAACCTTTTTCTCATAGTTCAAACAATGTAACAAGAAGCCCACATCCATACTAAACCTCCTCTCCGACATGTACATCCATAACTCATAATATACATGTGCTAGTATAGATGCTACAAATGTGAAAATTGTCATGTTCTCTACAATATCTACTACCCCCACTACTAAGGCCCATGGAAACCGAACCCACCTGAATATGGTAGCATATAAAAAGATATCGCCACCATAACCAAACATATCATCCAGTTCCACAACTTTGTAGGTTGATATTGGGTATCAATGTGGAATGCCCTATATACAAAGTCAATATGCAGAGCATCCACTCCAAATAGCCATGTCAATGCATCCATCCTACCCTCTCGTGGTAATAGGAACTATCGGTGCCCATATATTGGTAATCTTAATATATGATACATGTATTCTAACGTGATTATCATATCTCCAGTTTAGAACCAAAAGGTACTGGTCCTCAAATCCCATCTGTCTATCAAGTCTATGATAATACCTATATCCTTGATCACCATATGATAATGGAGGAATCTATCTAAATAAAATTCCTCTTGATGATCCCACTCCGCATCCGTAACATTATCCCTAATTATCCCTAACATGGCTAGGAGTTAGTCTCTTGAATATAAAGTGTCTCGGCTTGTAAAAATCCATAAAACAAGTACCATCGGTCTTCACTCATAAAAATCATCATTGTTAATCAATAATATTTCTCATCTACCCGGTTGATGTTGACCCTCACTAGTTCGACACTTCTCTACTCTCGGTTGATGGTGACCATGCCTAGTTTCCGCCAACCACCCCTTGTCACCCATCAAAAATGAAAAAAATTCAAAAAAATAAAAAATCAACTAAAAATAAAAAACTAAGCTAGGTTTTTGTACTAAACCCCCTTAGAGACCTCTAGTGCTTCCTTCCTTCTCCACTAGTCTCCATCTCACTCAAATATCAAGCTTTTATATCTCTCAAATCTCTCGATTGTAAAAATTGTGTCGCCTAATTGATATTTTTTACTATCTCCATCGCTTATACGGGCGCACTAATCTAGTCGCCATCGACTGACCAAGTCTCTGTCGACCCCCAATCATAGTTAACCCAAACCTAATTTTTCATATTTTATCATGTATCATCCAATCTCCTTATCCAAATATCTTTTCTTCCACTTTGGGATTGTGTGTCACCCATAATACACCTTTTTATCTTCGTAGCTTATTTCACTATTTTTTTGCATATATGCCTTTCCCATCATGCATACTTAATCGTATCTATCATCTCACTCTGTGGTCATCTTTGTGATCCCTATCATGGTAGAATCTCTCATATTAAGCACACCATTGTGGCCATATTTTCTATCTTTGTCCCATCATGACACATATTTTTTTGATTCCTCATGTATGAAGGATATCATATATCCTTTTTCCTTGACATTTTTTCATACCATTGTCTTGACCATCCTCACATTTTGTGCATACTTTTGATGTCTTCCTTTTATCCATTGGTCACATGATTTACAAATCCATCCAAATATATTCTCATAGGATTCCTTCCATCTTGTAGTGATATTTTATGATTCACGAGTCTCAGTAGGAAATTAATGTCGTCTCCATTGAGGCGGTGCTATGTTCCTTATCGATGTGTTTCTAGGGTTCCTACCATATTTATCTCGAGTGGATTTCCATTGGATTCCCTCTATCTTCCAGTGATATTTTCCAAATCATGGGTCCATATGACATTAACATCATCTTTGTTGAGGCCTTGTTATGTTACCTACTATTGTGTTTCCAATATTATTGCCATCTTTATCCGAGTGGTTTCTAATTGGATTCCCTCCATCTTGTAGTGGTTTTGGTTGATTGATAGTTTTGTAGGACATTAAATTTGTCTGTTGAGGCAATTTTTATATTTCCTTCTAATGTGTTTTCATGGTTCATGCCACCTTTATCTCATCCATTCGAATGGATTTCCATTGAAGTCCTTCCATCTTGTAGTGATATTTTCCAATTCATGGGTTCATAAGACATTAGTGTCATCTCCATTGAGGCCCTTCTATGTTCCCTACCAATGTGATTCCAAGATCACCACCATATTTGTTTTTATTTTTATTTATTTTTGCTTACCCATCTTTTTCACAATGGTCATACAACTTTCCACCGAGGAATGTTTTCTCATTATTTCCATCCTTTCCTTATTCCTTCATATGTTTATTTTAACCTAGCAATAAATTCCCTTTGCGCCATCAATCCATAGTTTGAGGTGGAGCACCTCAACCATCATCTTCTATTACTTCTAGTTTTTTTCTTATGACTTTCTTAACACAAACCACTTGACAAAAAGGGGAAAATTTAGACACCAAATATTGGTAAGGTTGTCCCCTATTCCGTGTTCAATCCTCTTCATCGTTATTTACACATACATACCTATCTTCCTATTTGAATTTCTATGTCCCTCCTAAATCCCATTTAATTCATCTAATTCCCACTTTCCTATCTTAATCCTATAATAATTTAATCTTACCTAATCCACACTTAATCATATTTAATCATCCCTAAACCCATAGATTATCCTAATCACTTCCCTAAACACCCCATTTATCATCCCTAGACTCCCATCTACCCTCATTCAATGCATTTCCACCCTCCAACCACCTTTTATCCTCCCCATAAAACAATAACCCACATAAACAACTCAAAACCCTAATTTAACCCATTTAGTGCCCTTTGTATCAATTTATGCATCATCTCCACTGCCAAAATCGATGGTCAGTTGTATTCCATGGTGACCCTAATGGGTTAACATCAACCTTATAAGTATACCTCTACTCCTCTCTCTCAAGAGGATGAAATTTTGCATATTCGGCCTTTTTGAGATATTCTCTTATATCTTTCTCTTGTGAGGAACAACTATCAACTTGGAGATATCTTGGAGTTCTTGTATGCCATACTTGTAGATTTGAATATTTAGAGTTTCTTGGATTCCCAAAATTTTTCCATCATCCCTTTACATTAGTATTACAGATATGCTAAACATCTTGGAGATATGCAACATCATCACCTTTCTTTGTCCTTTCCTTACACCCCTTTAGCCATCTATTAACCCCCTTAAACCCCTAAATCTATCCCTAGGCATCGTCGACCCTACCCGATTACGGTCAAACCGATCTATATCTACATTTTTTTTTCCTTCTACCTTTTCTACTATATGTTTTAAACCTTTATATTACCTCATGTCTTCTAAACTTTCTATTCTTCTGCGCATGACATTTTTGATCTCACCTTTACTATCTCTAATCACCAATGATCTAGCACAGTCTCTATCGATCTAATCTATTTCATCTATGTTTCTAGCATCCTACCTCATTTTTCACATGTTTTAACATTCAAGCTTATTTATTACTATGAATCACCTACCCGAAAACCCAAATCCTACTTTTTGGAACCGGTTGTTGTCGCCGACCGTCCCAAATATTCCCCCGTCGCTATCAACCTGATCTACATTTTTATCAAGTCTTCATTTTTATTGCATCCTCTTTATTTCTTCAATATCCAAACATTAGATCCATGACATCTCTCGGCATTTCGAGTCTATTTTAGAGATTTTTTTGTATATCTTTTGGGTTTATTCTCTGCAAATCGTTGTCGATTTGTACCTAATAAAACCCAAAAAATCTTGTAATATGACCAACTAGTGAAGGATAACACCATAATAGCATAGATAAAAACTCAATATTAAGAATAAAACATCATGATCAAATCTTAAAAGGATGCATTAATGGAAACTAAATCAAACATTTAATCTACTATCATCCTTACTATGTGAGATGATTACTAATTAACATAGACCTAATTAGATCTAAGGGAAATCAAATTATGGTTGTTGCTACTCCAAAAATGGTGAGAGGATCTCTCTAAAAATGGTTACAAGGCCATATTAGATATCCCTCTACTAACCAACATGAATATTAGATGTAAATATTAAGCAAGCTAATCCTTTAAGGAAGTAAGACTCTTAATCATATATCTTATATGATTTACTAATCAAAGTATGATGTAAAGTTTTAAGGTTGGATCTTAGTCCTTTTTATAGTTTTCTATTTGAGGAAAAATTGCATCTTGGTGCATGTGGGACTAAAAAGGATAAAGTAGATTAAGGTTTGTTAATCATGATTAGTGAATTAACAAGTGATTAACATGTGAGGAGCCTTAATTAACCACTTAGGGTCAATTAAGAGGCTATGATAAGATTTTGAATCCTTTTGAGATGTCTTGGAGGGAAAAGGGGTGATTTTGAATGGTTGAAAGAGGGTTTTAGCCAATAATAGGGTTTATTGACCAAAACAAGGGTAAATAGGCTTAATTAGCTAATAATCGCTAATTGTTTGTTCAAAAGAGGATTATGACTTATGATGTGTTGTAAATTGGCATCCTCAATATGAAAGAGGTTAGGTAATGAACAAAGCATTATTAATTAACCATAATAGAGGGAAACATTAGTTAATTAGTGGAAATCACTAATTATAACAAAAATGGTAAGAATGAGAGTAATTAGTGTGCTATGAGTAATAAGACTACGAAAGTGGATTTTTGGTGTCTATAGTACATATCATCTTAGTTCACTATCGACCCAATCGAGTTTGATTTAATTCATTGTCATTTAAATTATTATATATTTATCTTATCATATCTCGCATATCGATCTCTGTTTTATTTTTTATCTTCTACATCCATTTATCCATTATTTTTTATCGATATTTTTATCGAAGTGGGTTGAAATCCTCCTCCTAGAAAGTTATCCCTTCCGGGAATGAATTTGTTAGGAAACCCACCATCTTATCTACTAATCCCTTTTTGTGTTTAGCTTCTCTTTGTTGTGCAGCTTATCAAACTCATTATAAAGAGGATATTTGTGCCCATATTTTCATGTTCATCATCACATATTAGGAGGCATCTTTAAACCCTTCCATTATTTGGAGTTTCCTAATTTCTTACCACCATTCCATTAACTTGAAATAAGAGTGGGAAAATTTTTCAAACATATTCATTTCATGATTTCAAAATGAACTACATAGAATGCATACAACCATTCCATTATTTTTATTTCATATTTTGTATTCAGATCAAAACCCACAATGTATATAGATACAAATATCTAATATCAAACAAAAACCCAAATGCATTCTACTCAATATCTCACAAAACTATAACGTATTCACACATTTTATTTTCCTTTTTATTTTTACCATATTTCTCAAAACAAAACAAATCCATCACATAGATTTTAACCAAATCCTAATCCAAATGCTTTCAATTTTCTCTAAATCAAACAAAGTCTCAAAAACCAAAAACATATTCAGTTTTTCATAATAATAACAAGGAATGAAAGAAAGAAACGCATACGTGTATCTTCCCTGTATTTACCTCAAATTTATTCAAAACCTACCAAGTTGAATTCCTCCAAAACCCATCAAAAATTCCAACAATAGATTTAAATACCAAAATGCCATCCCAAATGGTGATACAAATAGTTCATAAATTCTCCATGTAAGCCACACAAACTTTCCACAAAAATCTCATTGTCAAGCTCTAAAAACCAAATGTAATGTAAATAATGTGAATGGTGGAATCAATGCATGTTTACCTTCTTGGAGAAGATAACAGTTCCTAAGGAACCTAATCGTATTTACTTCCTCATTCAATGCTCCTGCCATATCATGTCTTGTAAAAATAAATAACCATAAACCTTTACATGTTATTCGCTTCAAGCTTTCCAAGCTCTTTAATTAATTAAAATTACCAAATCCCCATACAATTTCATGTAATAATAATAGAACAAATATTATCCAATACATATAACCTAAGCTTGAATGGTCCATGACCATACTTAACACTATATATATATATATATATAATCAGTTAGTGTAGATGTTCATTACACATATACATACATACATACATATATATATATATATATATATATATATATAAATTATTCGTTAATTATATATATGTATATATGCCTCATATATATAAATGTATTTATTATTTATTTTTACACCATCAGCAAGCGTATATATACTACAAGTCATAATACAATTAGATCAACATCTAATAACTTAGAAAATTATTAGCAATTTTGATACTACCACATATATACACTAAGTCCTGATGTTACACCTTTAACATTGAGAAAAAAATTGTATTATGATTTTTCATGTCATTTAATCCTTTTTTATTCTTATATCAAATAAAAGGTACTTCTCAGCCAAGATGGTACTTACGCTACATCACGATCTTTCTATTCATTCTCTATCTTCATTTCCATTCTAATTCATACCCCATTATAACTAACTATTCCCTCTCATTAACATTTTCCATTTCCTCAATTCTATAAAATAATTCTTTCTTCTCCTCACATAGTTCTCTCATGCACTTTGTGCAAGGGAACCCAAATCTATCAAATTAAACACAACCCCAAAAAGCCAAGTTCGAATCCTAGTTGTCACAATGAGCTTTTATATTGCCATGGTTTTTATACTCTTCTTTCAAGTGTCAGTCAACCTCTTCCATCACCCCATCGACACTTGAGGGGGAATAATCGATCCTACTAATTTTTCTTCTACCTATGCAAAATACAATTTTCTACAATATTTGAATTGAATTTCCTAGTACTACATCACATCAAAGAGGGAAACCTAAGTTGAACCACACAATTTTAATACTAAAATTGCACTATTTGTCTTCTTTCCTGTCATTTCATTATAATTAATGATTTTTTGCTAATTAGATAACATTCCCCTTCGTCATAGTTCATTAATGACACTTTTGTTAATTAAATAGACTCGTCCTCAATCCTGGATGTCAATCAATGTTGCTTCATTAGTTATAATCCTATTTTAATTAATTAATTAACCATTATTAATTAATTAAGACTTCAATCTCATATTTAATCAATGAATCCTCTTATTGGTTGAATACCCTTTTCAAACCCTTCAAGTTATACTATTTTCCCTCTGAATGGCTTCTATAAGCTTAATTTATCCTATTAATTAATCCTATTTGATTAATTAAATCACCCAAACTCTTATGAGATGTCAATATCTAATTAAACTCTTCTAATCATAATTATCCCTTTCTAATTCTACATCCCCTTTATCCCACATTCACTAGGTTGCAAAATTCTCCCAAAATGGAAAGCTATATAAGAAGCCTAGTACACCTTGTCCAACCTTACACCATGTCTTTGTAAGACATTACACTTGAGAAGATAATTTTCATGTTATTGGAAGGCTTGTTTAATCCCCCTTTCTACTTGGAAAAGAGTAGTAAGAGAAGAAATAAAATGGCAATCAAGCCATATTGGTGAGATCTCTTCCTCTTCCTTGGAGAAATCCTTGATCACATGTAGATTACATTCAAATCATAAAGGAAGTATACAAAAATCCAAAGCACATCCAAAATAACAAATGGAGGTTTATATTTAATGTTAGATTCATTCTTTATTAAAGTTAATTAGCTTTACTTCCATGCTTTATCACGATGTATTACTTTGAATTAAATAAGTTATGAATCTACTTGATGTTAGGTTCTTTCAATTAGATTATATTAGTTTAGGATGCATACAATATCATCTTCTAACTCCATTAAATCTACAAATATAAATTTCCATTCCATCTTCTTCCATCATTTATAGTTAGTTAACGAACTCTAGAGCTAGTAATTCAAAGGATATACATAGACTTTATTCTCTACCATATAAAAACATATAAGGTGAATTAACAAGATCAATTTTATGAGTGATTATATCATCCCATTAGGCCATCTTCAGATGTATATGCCATGATATTTGGTTCTCTTTCATGGGTTTTTGATAATCCTAATAAGATTTTTATTAGAATATTATTCCAATCTACTCCAGATGTGGAAAAATGGATACTAAGTTTTACTTCCCAATAAATTATCCTAGTAACATGAAAATCCATTGCATTATCAGAAATTATTGAAGTATCATCTCCACACCTAGTGATTATACCTTCATATAAGTACAAAAATGAAGTCTCATTTACCTACTTGAGATCCATTAATTCTATCCACCTTGTAAAATAATCAGTAGTTGTGAGAACCTACTTATGACTTACAATTGAAGATGGGTTAATCATCCCTATGAAATCTAAGCCCCATTATATGAAAGTTTTCTCTCCCAGTATGGGTTGGAGAGGGAGGGATGCTATATGTTGCTTACTTGTAAATAAATCACACTTTCTATACTTCTTAATAAATGCATAAGCATCCCTAAACAAGTTAGGCCAATACTAACATACCATCATTATGTTAAAAGTTGTATTTCATGGAGAAAAATGTCCTCCTGATGGCCCCTCATAGAAATCTTATAAAATACTATCAATTCGATTTGTCTTAATACATATTAAGAGAAAACCATTGATACATTTTCTAAATAATATGCCATCCACAGAACTTCAAAATAATTTATAGTCTAAAGTACCTTCTTTTAGCTTTATCCAAACCTTGAGGGCACTCACCCGTTTGAAGCAAATGGACCATGTCATGAGTATAACTAATAGGCGGAAAGTTACATCTAATTGTTAGCCATCTTGAAGCACTAGGACGTCATTCTTACCATTATACAAATATGAAGCTAGCTACTCACATAACCCTATACCTATAATAAAATTTGAGACCTTGACATTCACATCATAATCCATTAATTTTATGATCCATACTACCTTCTTCTCCTTTAAGACCTTTCTCAAGAGGAATTATTTTACACTTGGGCATTGTTGGTGCTTGTCATTTTTTCCTTTTTTATATGATTGAAGCATCATATGATGGCCTAGTTAGTCCCTTATTCTTTATGTTTTGAATGTTGAGAGTAAAGTGTTAGGTATTTGGGTGTGTTGTGGAATAAATCAGTTGTTTTTGTGAAGTACAACTAATGGGTGTGAAAATTTATTTCTCTTCGATACTTGAGATGAAGGAATCCTTTGAAAAACGTGAAGGTATTGGGAGGTGTGTTTATTTTCTTCGAATTCATGTGAGCACTTTGTTGGGGATGGGGTCTATGTAGAAAAATTTGTAACTATAGAACATCAAATCTAAAACATGCAAATATGGATCTAACAATCCCCATAAAATCTATATAAAGTGGAAGTATAAACAATAATAATCCAATAAAAAAAAGTACATACACATAACTAAATATGTACCGTGGTTTACCCAAAGTGGGATACGTCCACCAAAGATATAGATTTCATATAGATATCTAATATAACAAGAGATTACAAATCAAATAGTTTACAAAAGAGTACATGTATCTCTACAAGAGTATCTCTTCCTCCTAGATCTCTAATAAGATATTGCTTGAGTATAATAAATCATACCTCCATACCACAACTTGTGTCTCCTCTAGATCTCTAACAAGATCTACCTGAGTGCACTACAACCGTGCCTATGAAACACCACCAGATATCACATACCTGAAGCTACCCTGCATCTACCACTATACAACCAAGCTCTCACTATACTATGAATCTACAAACAAGACCTATAGAAGGGTATACTAATGTGCAATCGTAACCATGCACCAGGAAGTAAGTCTCTCCTCCATCACTGCATCAACCTGTGTAAACATGAAGAAAACTTCCTCTACAATACTAGATTCCTATGGATCAAAAATACATCATGATCTTAAGGATCTTTAATATAAGATCTCACATCATGTGGATCTACAAGAACGATAAATAAAAATATCTCACAACAACCTATGGATCTAACAAGAAGAAACACTAAGTGCTTTGCATACTATGCAAGCCATTACATGAGACTAAATAATACAAAGGAAATACAATATAAGATAATACCATCTTCTCACCAATAGTGTACCTACACTTTCCTTCTGTTCAACTTCTCTCTATGAAATCTCTTGTCTTCATGCAATCTACTTTTTCTTATTGATCCTTTCAACCAAGGATAAGTCAATTATTATCTTTTATCATCTAACACCTCGAACCCTATTTTTCTAGCTTATATAAGCTTAGACAAACTTAGGACACCTTAGCCATGCAATTACATCCTTTAAATCATCTTTAAAACAAAATATAGATTAAATTCCCATGAGTTAAATATAAAATTTCATGCACAGTAATCGGTGATGGTTACCACTGACCGGTGATGATTGCATAACCGGAAAGAGTTACCCTACCTAGCAACGGTTACCTTGACCGAGTGACGGATTTTTGATCAAGCGACGATTACCCCGATCGATGCGTTATTGTGTAAACCAACAAGGTGTAAAACAACCTATCTATGAAGCAATTCAGCTCCACAACCTAGTAATATCCCACTTGGAGATAAATTCCTAAAAATCTATACCTATACTTATACATCACCATCCTCTACACACTATGAAGACCATCTATTCTTTCCTTCAACAATTCTCTCAAAAAATAAAACCACGAAGATCAAACCATCTTCTCAAACCAAGGAGATAAAACCATGAATTACCAAACCTGCACGAAGCTACAACTAATTCATGACACCAACCCTCAATATCCCACTGAATCGTAACACCATACCAATTATTAGTGTTAGGAAATCAAACCAACCAAGCTCCTTATACAATAATCCATCATCACTAACACACCTACAAGAGATCACACTCAAAATCAAGTACTCGAGATTTCATTACAAATATAGCCATACCTGTAAAACCAATCATGTTCTCCATCAATCTATCCATGTATCCATGCAACCACCAATGCAATCGACCAAGAAAAGTCAAACTGGAATATGTGAAATAAAACTAGGATCCTGGGTGCAAGTAAAACCCAAATGAGTTCTACCTTTAAAAATGGGTGATCAATCCACAAACCTACATAACTCAAATAATCCAAACATTGCAATCTACAAATCCAACACTACATAAAGAAAACTAGCATGTCCAATACAATCATTTGTAGATAACACATCAATGGATTAACATAGTAACAAGAAGAAATACAAACATCCCCTAACCATACTCAAATGAATCCATGTGCAAATCAAACATCTACATCATCATAGAATCACAAACCTGAATCTATCCACATGTACAAACTCACCATGTACATCCATCCATATCTCTAGGCTCTCCGTAAGATACAAGTCTACCACCGAATAACTCTAAATCTGAATATGAATCATGTGCTCATGAATGTCAATAACAAACATCCATGATAAACCATGCCACCAAGTACAAATACCAGAAAACATGTAATCAACATAATTTGCACAATCAACCAAGATGAAAGCAAAAAAAGGGCACCATCTAAAAATAGTAAATAAACAATGCTATCAAACTTGTGAACAAACCAACCACTATTTCCTAACCGATCTTGGTCACTACCTGACCGACCATGGTTACCAAATGACCAACCACGTTAACCATAATTGACACCAGTCTATGTAACTACCAGATTTTATTCTTTTTCACCCTTTAAACTCTGAAAATTTCTCTATCATCTAAAACCAGCTGAATCAACCATCAACTTCCTTCCCTAAGGAATATCCATATACATCAAAAGAAACTAAAAGTGACATAATATAACAATAAACTCAAAATACCTTCAAAACCGTGACTTCCCTACAAAACCAACTTGTGCCTCATGCCACTATGAATAGTAGCAATATCCTCTCACTTTGCATGTGCATCATGTATTCAATCTTACATTGCTTACAACCATGGATTTCTCCCACTGAACACAAAATCCCCTGAACCACCTCTAATACCAAGCTTAAAACCTAATATGTCAGTGAGAAATAAAACTAGATGAAAGAACTATAATATTTATTCCCATTCTTCTTTTGAGAATAATTCTACACCACAAAATTTTGGACTACTTGTGAAGTAGGTGAATCACCTTTTTCTATCCATGTGTACTCAACATATCTCCTTACTTGCAACTGTGTCTAATCATGAATTTTCATTAAGGATCTCATCCTTAGACTAGATATCCATGTCCCAAGATTCCATAAACTCGGGAAACAAAAGTCAAACAACAAAAAAACCATGGTGTAAATATATGCACACTATCCAAGCATAAAATCAGGTGCTCCAAATTAGATAAATAAAATAGAAATCATATAAAGATACATGACTCAAGGTCTCAATGGAGTAACTGATCCAACTCCGTCCTCTTTTTGATCTAAACCATGAATTTATCTACATTGTCTCTGCCATGTACACTATTTGTAAGAAACTCGATCCTCCAAACCAGGACAAAAAACCATCTGCCCTCTCTTGTTACAAAAAATATTGTACAGATAAGTTGCCACAGAAACTGACCATAGTCATCCCCTAAAAAAATGGTTAGCTAACCGATATCAGTTCCTCTGTGACCGACCTCAGTTCTCACACCAATGTCAATGTTGCGGGAATAAACCCAACACCACACAATTTGGCATAAAACACAAAACCAGGTGCCTACTTCAACCAAAGCTGATAGTTGAGCTAATCCAATCATTTCAAGAAGCATCTATATTGTACAAAGCCACTAAATTAGTAAACCATGCAATAAATTTCATCAAGATGAAATATATCACCTTACCAACATAAAGATACTCAACCGCATCTTCAATCGAATCAAGTACATGCTTCTCTCGATGGAAGCCCCATCTTTGTTCCATGCTACAACCTCTATATAATATCCTTTTGCATATAACTACACCAAGGATGCATACCTTCTCCTTTTCTCTATCTAGATCTATAATCCAAAACCATGCCTCGTGCTTCTAAGAACTAGGGACACCTCAATAAACAAGATACATTCCATGCATCTCTCAATTTCTTTAGATCTATGATTTTCTGTTTAAAACTAGGTTGCCTAGTAACCGACCATGGTCACCCTATAACCGACCACAATCATGCTGTGAATGATGGTTTCCACCTAGCCGATGTCGGTCAAAGTGTATTCTTTAGAAACATTACTCTTCTAGATCCCAATTAAGATTGAATCTCTTACCGTGATTGCCTCATCGGGAAAAACAAACCCTAATCTCATACATGTAACAACCACTAACAAAACCATGAAGCAAACCCTTGCTCTAAAATAACCAAGCTAATAAAGATCGATACCGGTTATATAGGATGGGGTCTATACTGAAACATTTTCAACTATAGAATATCAAATCACAAACATGCAAATACGGATCTAACAATCCCCAAAAAATATAAAACGTTGAAAGTATAAAAATAATAATCCAAATCACAAAAAGTACACACTCATAACACAACATCTACTTTGGTTCACCCAATGTGGGCTACATCCACCAAATACGAGATCTCATATATATAATATAAAAAGAGATTATGAACAAACTCTTCTACACAAGAGTACATGTATCTATACAAGAGTATCTCTTCCTACCGGATCTCCAACTAGATCTACCTGAGTATAATAAACCATGCCTCCATACCACAACCTATGTCTCCTCTAGATCTATAACCAGATCTACCTGAGTGCACTACAACCATGCCTTTGAAACACCACTATATATCACATACCTAAATCTACACTGCATCTTCCACTGTGCAACCAAGCTCTCACTATATTGTGAATCTGTAAACAATACCTCTAGAAGGGTATACCAATGTGCAACCATAACCTTGCACTAATAAGTAAGTCTCTCCTCCATCACTACATCAACCTATGCAATCATGAAGATAACTTCCTCTACAATACTAGATTCCTATGGATCAAAAATACATCATGATCTCATGGATATTTAATAGAATATATCACACCATGTGGATATAAAATAATGATAACTAACAAGATATCACAACAACCTGTGGATCTAACAAGAGGAAACACTAAGTGCTTTGCATACTATGCAAGACATTACATGAGACTAAATAACAAAAAGGAAATACAATAGAAGATAATACCATCTTCTCACCAACAGTGTCCCTACACTTTTCTTCTATTTTGCTTCTCTCTATGAAAGCTCATGTCTTCATGCAATCTGATTTTTCTTCTTCTTCTTCTTCATCCTTTAAACCAAGGATTTCTCAATTCTTCTATTTTCTCATATAACACCTCTAACCCTACTTTTATAGCTTATATAAGCTTATAAAAACTTAGGGCAACTTATCCATGAATTTACATCAGCTTTAAAAAAAGCTAGATTAAATTCCTATGAGTTAAATATAAACTTTCACGTATAGGTAACCGACGATGGTTACCATGATCATGATGGTTTCGACTAGAGATGATTACCTTGATGGGCGATAGTTACCCCGACCAGGAATATTTATTGACTAATGAAAGTTACCCCGACTGATGTCGATTCATCGTGTAAATAAATAAGGTGTAAAACATGCTCTCTGTGAAGCAATTCAGCTCTAAAACCTAAAAATCTCCCACTTAGAGATAAATTTCTAAACCTCTCGTACCTATACTTGTACATCACCATTCTCTATACACTGTGAAAACCATCCCCATAAAATCTATAGTAGTGGAAGTATAAAAAGAATAATCCAAATCACATAAAATTACACGCACATAACACAACATATACCGTGGTTCACCCAATGTGGGATACATCCACCAAAGACAGAGATCTCATATGTATAATATAAAAAGAGATTACAAACCAAAACTTCTACACAATAGTACATGTATCTCTTCCTCCCAAATCTCCAACCATATCTTCCTGAGTACACTAAATCGTGCTTCCATACCACAACCTGTGTCTCCTCCAGATATGTAACAAGATCTACCTGAGTGCACTACAACCGTGCCTATGATACACCAACAGATATCACATATCTAAAGCTACCCTAAATCTACCACTGTGCAACCAAGCTCTCACTATACTGTGAATCTGCAAACAATACCTCTAGAAGGGTCTACCAATGTGCAACCGTAACCATGCACAAAGAAGTAAGTCTCTCCTCCATCACTACATCAACTTGTGAAAACATGAAGACAACTTCCTCTACAATACTAGATACCTATGGATCAACAATACATCATGATCTCATGGATCTTTAATACAAGATCTCACAACATGTGGATATAAAAGAATGAGAAATAACAAGATCTCACAACAAGCTATGGATCTAACAAGAAGAAACACTAAGTTATTTGCATACTATGTAAGCCATTACATGAGACTAAATAATACAAAGGAAATACAATATAAGATAATATCATCTTCTCACCAAATAGTGTACATGCACTTTCCTTCGTTAAAATTATCTCTATGAAAGCTCCTATCTTCATGCAATCTACTTTTTGTTCTTTTTCGTTTTGCAACCTTTCAACCAAGAATAGCTCAATTATTCTCTTTTATCATATAACATCTCTAACCCTAGTTTTCTAGATTATATATGCTTAGACAAAATAGGGCACCTTAGCCATGAAATTACATCCTTTAAATCATCTTTAAAACAAAATAAAGATTAAATTCAAGTGAGTTAAATATAAAATTTCACGCACGGGTAAATGGCAATAGTTACCTTGACCGGTGATGGTTTCATGACCAGAAATACTTACCTTGACCATTGATGATTACCTTGACCGAAACAGTTTCTCGTGGTGACAATTATCCCGATCGATGTCGATTCTTGTGTAAACCAAAAAGTTGTAAAACATGCTATATGTGAAGAAATTCAGACTCACAACCTAGTAATCTCCCACTTAGAGATAAATTCCTAAACCTCTCGTACCCATACTTGTACACCACCATTCTCTACACACTATGAATACCATCTATTCTTTCCTTCAACAATTCTCTCAAAAAATAAACCCACGAAGATCAAACCATATTATCAAACCAAGAAGATAAAACCATGACTTACCAAACCTACATGAAGCTACAACCAATTTGTGACACCAACCCTCAAGTTCCCATCGAATCGTAACACCATACCAATTGTTAGTGTTAGGCAATCAAGTCAACCAAGATCCTCATACAATTAGCCATCATGAATAATACTTCTGCAAGGGCTCCCACTAAAACTCGAAGTATCGAGATTTCACTACAAGTATAGCCATACTGTAAAACCAACCATGTTCTTTATCCATCTATCCATGTATCCATGAAACCAACGATGCAACTAACCAAGAAAATTCAAATTAGAATATGTGAAATAAAAATAGGATCCTAGGTAAAGACAACCCAAATGAGTTATACCTGCAACAATAGGTGATCAATCCACAAACCTACATAACTCAAAGAATAAAAAAATACAATCTACAAATCCAACCCTACATAAACAACTAGCATGTCCAAGACAATCATATGTAGATAACACATCAAGGGAGTAACATAGTAACAAAAAGAAATCCAAACATCCCCTAACCAACCTAAAGGAATCCATGTGCAAATAAAACATCTACATCATCATAGACTCGCAAAACCTCGAATCTATCCAAATGTACAAACTCACCATGTACATCCATCCATATATCCAAGCTCTCCGAATATCCAAGTCTTGCACTAACTAACTCTAAAGCTAAATATGAATCTTGTGCTCATCAATGTAAAGAAAAAACATCCATGCTAAACCATGCCACTAATACCAAGTGCAAATACTAGAACACTTGTCATTAACATACTCTGCACAATCAACCAAGATGAAAGCAAAACAAGGGCACCATCTAAAAATGGTAAATAAACATTGCTGTCAAACCTATGACCAAACTGACCAAGTTTTCCTAACCGATCCTTACCACCCGATCGACCATGGTTACCAAATGACCGACCACAGTTAACCCTAACCGACACCGGTCTCTGTAACTAGTAGATTTTATCCTTTTTCACCCTTCAAACTCTGAAAATTTCTCTATCATCTAAAACCAGCTGAATCAACCATCAACTGCCTTCCCTAAGGAATATCCAGAACAAAAAAATAAATCAAAATTGACATCGTAAAGCAATAAACTCAAAATACCTACAAAGCCATGACATCCCTCAAAAACCAACTTGTGACTCCTTCCATTCCGAATAGTAGCAATCTCCTCTCACTGCATGTGCAGCATGTATCCAATCCTATATGTCCTACAACCATGGCTTGCTCCCACCGAACACGAAATCCCTGCAGACCGCCTCTAACACTAAGATCGAAACCTAATATGTCATGAGAAATAAAACTAGATGAAAGAACTATAAAATTGATTCCCTTTCTTCTTTTGAAAGAAATATAAAATTGATTCCCCTTTTTTCTTTCTTCTCATATAATGTGTGTTGGAATTTTTAGCTAGTGTATTCAAGAATATAATATTCTACCCACTACATTAGTTCCCTTCTCTCTTTATCTCACTTCCTTTTCCACTCTCTAGAAAAATTCTTCTCTAGCAAGAAATTGATAGCTTTTCCATAGGGTTAGTGGAGTTCTCCTATTGGATCCTTGGCTAAAAGGTCACTAAGAAAATCACTTTCATAATGCACATGTAAGCACAGAGCTGCACCATATAAGTAGATGAATTCGATTCCCAGAGCATTGGTAAGAAACCCATAAATTTTTCCACTTGAAATTTTTTTCGCCAAGATTTTTGTGCCCAATGTGGGATAGAATTGGTAGCATCTGCACCCAAAATATGACCACAAGGTCAAAAAATCCAAAAAAAAATTCCAAATACAAAACAAAATCATAAAATTGAAAAATATAGAAAAAAGAGTTAATGAAAATCCATTGTTAAAAGACACACTATTGATTCTTACAAGTGACCTTTCGCATTCCACAATGTCTTTTCATATTCCTATTACAAGATTTCAAAAAATTTGGTTAAAAGGATACACATGAGGTTGAATAGATCAAAGGGAGTTGTTGATCCCACTTTCTAGGATTTGTAAAATCAGGAAGAAAAAAATAGAGATATTCCCTATTATTTTTCTCAAATGTAATCTCCATTTAGGTCTTCAATTAGTTCACTTGGTAATCCCATTCAAAATCCTATTGATACCCCCCTTTAAATTCTCCCATTTTCAGCCACTATTGAGCATTAAATTCTTGAGTGAAGAAGAACAAAAATTTGAAGAAAATTTTTTTGAAGCAAGAGGCGAAGTAGAAATAGAAAAAAAAATGGCAGATGAAATAGAAAGACATCAAACCATTGTTCCATGGGGAAGAAATATAGGTATGCTTACTCTTTAACCCCCTCTTCATAATCTACCAAGAGGTTAAGTTGACGAGTATCTTTGTGGAATGATCGTCGATTCGTTGGATACCTTAGGTTAGTGGGACATGTGCCCTAAGTTAACCTCAGATTTTAAAGAAGTTGACTCTTCTTTATGATGTGAGATAAGTGTAGACACAAAAATTAGGTCATACTCACCTTAAAGCACGTTAATTAAATTAACCATATCCTACCTATTCATATCCCCTACTAAACATGTTAATTAAATTAATTATCTTAATTATCTTAAATAAATAAATAAATATCCCCACTTAAACACCTCACATAGCCACCTCACTCAAGGACCTACTCAAACCTCATTAATGACCTAATACCGAGTCTAAACATATCATAACTAACTAAGACTTAGTCTAAATCTAGACTTAACTCCTATTATTAAACCTAAAAGGACTCCTACTTATCTTTCCATGATCTATCACTCAAGACTTGATGAAGGTTGGAGATCACACTGAAAATAACAACAATTTGGCTATTTTTGGCCAACCTAGGTATTCTCACCTTGCCGATGCCGGTCACCTAACTATTACAGTTAGGTTAAATATGTTTCCAAAATCCTTTTCCCAAGTTGGTGAATTCATTCAGGATATCATTCTTCCAGAGACTTGGAACACTTGAATTTATTTAGCACTCAGAAAAAGAAGACACATAGGAACACTACCAACATTGGTCACCATTCATCATTCTCTTCATGATCATATATTCACAACAGAGAGGCATGAAGGTCTAAACTACCATGGAATGAATACAATGACTCTTCTCTCTGGATCTCTACTATCACCGTCTTCATCACCTATGTTCTCCAATCCACTTTCCAGTAAGTATTTAACATCTCTACACTAAATCTCTAGTTTCTTTGTGTAGATTTATTTATTCATCTCTGTAGTCTATTTCTCTCCACACCCATATACTTCCTTCCTTCCATCAACCCATCACCTGATCATACCTAGAATTTTCACCCATTTCACCCTCTCCTAATCATCTCTGAGTCTTTAGAACCATTTTATGACCCCACTCTTACCATTTCCAACCTTTATGAAATCACAAGGTGTATAAAAACCAATTTTAACAACTTTCTAATAATTGCCCCTATCGATGTTGGTTAGCCAACCGATGTCGGTCATTCATCGATACCACCATCAGAACCGCAATATAGCTCATAATAGTGAGCTAATACCCACTTCCCAATATCCTAGAACCATTTCTAATCCTTACTAGAATTTACTTAGAGCCCGTACTAGATCTCGAACTCAACTCCATCCAATCAAACCTCCTGTTTTGACTTTAAACAACCTTTTACACAACCTTTCTTATTGTTTTGTATGAGATACATAAATCATTTCAATTCCAATAGGATATTTACTTCATGTATGATTTAACTAGCATTAATATTGTTATATAAAATTGGATTGACATCCTGTTCATAAAGTATCATGCTTCCCGGATCTAGCTTCCGCTAGGTAGTCCACTCATTGTTTTGTTTAACTCTATTTGGTGGTATTGTTTTGCATTTATAGGTAGTTTCTTCTTGCTAAAAGGGAGCTATAACATCCGTTCTCGATCCATAATTCATCTCCACATGCATTTAACCTTCAACCGACAGTAAAAATAGGTATTCCTCTTTGGCCTACTACCCTTATCTATTTCATTAATTTACTAAGAATCCGATGAAATATTTTGGCATGCATGGTGGGACACATCAAGGGTTCCTTTTTATTTGTTCATTCCTTGGAAAATAATTGTGTGTTTATTTCCCTTCGAAAAGTATTCACATTAATTTTATTCCCTGGAATAATCCCATTCTTTCTATTATCTAAAATAAATTGTACTTTTAGTACTTTAAAAAGAAAAATTCTTTATTTCTACTGAATTTAATTAGTGAAAGAGCATTCCTCTTCCTCTTCTCCATTTTCTACATCGAATGTAATTGTGGATTTGGGTTTAAAACACTTGCATTGAATTCTAGTTTTTGCATTTTGGCTCACATTAATTTTAGGAAACCTATACTTTGGAATTCATGCCCAACTAATGGTTGAATAATTTAATCGTAGTTCCCTTGCACACTCTCTTTCTATACCAAACCACTTAAATAATTTACACATCTTCTTAAACATCATCCTACCTAGAAGAAGTTGTTAACGATCACATAATTAGAGGATTGACAATGAGCACCCAACTAGTTTCTCTGTCCAGTCATTATCTTAGAGAAAGGACCGCCCTCCCTGCCAAAACATTACCTAAAACCATCCTTAGATCTTGGATTTTCATAGGATACCTTCTATCAAACTAAAAACTCGTTATATTCACAAGTTAGTCTAAAATAGCATAAGCTAAAACATAAAATTCACCCATAGGATTTTGTGTTTCTTAACTTTTGCTTGATTTGTGTTTTGAGTTGTGAGGTCATGTTCTCCATTTTATTTCTTCCTTTCACACTCCAAAATTATAGTTGGTGTATTCTTGAATTTTTCTGAGTGTGTTAGGGTCCATCACTATCATACTCAGATTTCGGGTTGATATTTTACTTGATCTAAGTCACAAAAATCAACTTTTTCCATCTTTTCAAATTTCACAATTGATCGTTGTCGGTCCGGTGACTAACATTGGTTTACTCATCCGACCATCATCAGTTTACCTAGCTGTTGTTGGTTATATGCTTTTGGTAATTTTACCAAAAATAATACTCACCACATTTTCTGTTCTTTCAAGTCCTTTAGATGTATCATCATACCCCTGGGTCTTTGAAATCACTATCAAATCCATGTTTTACTTCATTTTCATTAGTTATTGCCTCATTTGCAAAGCTTTTGATTTTCCACAATAATCGGTATCGATTAACCTAACCGGAACTAGTCACCCTATCACGGTCATTTTTAACCCAACTACCATCGGTTAATGTGTTTTAATTTTTTATTAAAACAACGATATGTTTTTACCTCCCAGAGACCTATTTTTCTCCATTTCTTATTTTTTTCTGAGTCATTTATAGAGAACAAATTTCCAAGCCTATGCTAATTCACATGGTTTTGACTCGTAGCCAAGCCAACACTCTTATGTTTCATGCTAACCTTTAGCCGATCCCACTTAGTCCATCGCTACCTTCCATCCTGTCACCTATGGATCCCACTCAGCCCATTATCATCAGTACTAGTGATGAGGAGTTTGCAAGACTCCTTGACAAAAACCCCACTACCTTACAATATTATCTCACCCATTCATCTACTCGAGACTCATTAGGATAGTTGGTATATGTACTTATGTCCATTCCTCCCGCCCTCGCCCCACTTCCATGTGTCGGCTACCATTAGTTCAACATTACCTTCTTCCACCTTACAACCCGTGGTATCACAACTTGACCCTACAACATCTATATCTCTGCTACACCTACAACATCTGTCACACCATTGACGCCTTGCATTACTCCCATGGTGTAAACCATTCCTTCATTAGCTTCCTTGAGCATAGCCCCATTTGTACCCACAAACTCGTATATACCTATCGCATCATAGCCACCCATGGTGTTGTTAACTCATACCCCATTCCAAAACATCATTCTCTCCATCCCACAATTTTTACCTCCAATCACTACAAGGTTCATTCTATCCACCCCACCTACTTACACATATTACCAATAACCCCCTATCTCATCTACTGCCCGCATCAATTCCACCCTCACAGCTTCTCGTAATAAGCACCACCATATATTGGGATGTCGTCCACATCATAAGTTCATCATCAACCTCCTTATACTACATGGGGTGCCAAGTCATCACAACCTACCAATGAGCTTATTAAAATGATGATAGAAAAGATGCGGACATTGGATGCATCGGTTTATGGATATTGTAACTCTTTAACATACTAAGAAATATGTAATGATCTCATTCATCTGTCTATTCCCATTCATCTATATCCTACACATTGGGAAATTCCCAAATTCAACCATTTCAATAGCAAAGAAAATCCACGAAATACTTGTAGTCTTTTAAACATGGATGTTATCTAATCACTCATGATGATTCTCTACTCTTGCGGACATTCCCATGTCCTTGATAGGACCCGATTAGATTGGTATAAAAAGATACCTAGACATTCCATTTACTCATTCAACCAAGTGGCTCAAGCCTTCTTAGACCATTTTTTATCAATATCAGCAAGAAGGTAACCATGACCGAATTATATTCAACACGATAATATGACGATGATTCTATAAAAAATTTATCACTCATGGCAGAGCCCCATCAACCAACCGACATTTCAGATTATTGTTATCCCATTTTAGTGATTCCAGCTAAAATGAGGATAACCATAGAAATTTTTGAAAAAATTGACTAAAATACCCATTTGAAGAGTATTTTGGGTTTCGGGTTTCAACAACATGCAAACATGTTATTTACATGCAAGATGCTCATTGTTTCCCAAAACCCAAAACCTGATTCAACTCCCTTGTGTTAGGTTTTCAGAACTCCTAGGCATTGGAACATGCGTGATCAAAAACATGTTTCATGTCACATGAATTTTGAAACATAAAACCCGATTCAAATCCCTTGTGTCGATTTGTAGAACCTTCAAGCATCTTGACATATCAACTCCCTTGTGTTGGGTTTGTGGAACCTTCAAGCATCTCGACATATCAACTCCCTTGTGTCGGGTTTGAAGAACCTTCAAACATCTAAACATATCATGCTTGTGTCGGGTTTGTAGAACCTTCAAACATCTCAACGTATCATGCCTTGTGTCGTTTCCAAAAATCTAAACATGATGACATGGCATTCATGCCGAGTTGTAGGGTAGTTGGCACATGTGTCAAGTGAGATGTAATAAATGCGGGGTCTTTATAAATAGCTGGATTTACACGTCATTTTTACCTTTTGTGCTTTTGGTTGTGTGGATTTTTCTCATGTGTGCTCTCTCGATTCCAAACCCAATTTGATCTTATGCTCGATGCGTGGTCCATTTTCAATTATTTTTCAAATTTGTCAAGGTATTTACTCGCCTTTTCTTGCAATGTTTTTTTGAAATGTTTTTAATGGTCTCTACATCTTCTCCTTCCTTTCTTGTTTTTCTTTTTAGGTTTAGGTTTTTATTCTTCTTTTGAGTGATATTCCAATGGAAATCATTGTTTAAAAGTTCACCCTTAGGTTTTTGTCTATTATATTCCCGATAATATGCCTTTTTATTTTAAAAGAAGTGAAGAAGAAGACAAAAATCCAAACTATTGAAATGGCGGGAAATTTTCATGTCTTGAACATCTCAAAAACCTGATCCCTTATTTTTGGGTTTTGCAGGTGTTTTGTAGTTTATAAGTTCTGCAGTGTGTCAGGTCTTGAGTCTTTCTAGACATTTAACATCTTCCAACATCCATTTTCCTTTGTGTTGGGTATGTCGGTGTGTCTGACATCTTCCACTTTCCGTAGTGTGGTGGGTTTCTATAGGTGTCCAACATCTAATATCTTCCAACACATTCAACTTTCTATCGGGTTTTGCATAGTGTTATACAAAGCCTAACTTCTAACACATTCTCTCCAGTGTATCAGGTTTTGCATAGTTTCTAACAAAGCATAACCTCCGACACACTCAGTAGTGCATCAGGTTTGTGAGGTTGTTTAACAAGTTTTCAAACCCAAGTGTTCAAACTAGAATTCATCAAGGAATTCCTCCTTCAAGACTCCTCATATTGGATCCTAGTTCATCACAGGATAAGTTTGATAAATTAGGGAAGATGAAGTACAAATTCAGGAAGGTGGAGTCTCCTTCCTACATTGATTGTAATTATGACATCCGGGATACAGAACTCAGAAATGTAGACATGGAAGATTTTTGGAATAGAGTCAAGAGTTCTTCCCAAACCTCCTGGATGAGAGCAATAGCTAGTAGTGGCCTCCCTCTTGTAGCAGGATTCCCCATGTCTACTCAGTGCCCCGAGTTCATCTTGGCATGTGCTTTAAATTATGACTCTACTTCTCGTTCAGTGAGAAATCAGGTGGGAGAAGTTATAGTCAAGTTAGATGGAGGTTACTTCGATGACCTTCTTATACTGCCTAACTTTGAAGAATATGGGGATGTAGATCTTAAGTCAACCCAGAAATCCTGGGACAAAGATCAAGAAGATTTTATTAAACATGTGAATAAGAAGTTCCTGATCAAAGCCAAGCCGACTGTCTCTAGGTTTCCAAGATTTGTTCCTAGAAGTGATTTCATTCAAGAGATCAATGATATCATTACTTTCTTTGAGCCAATTTTTGGATTCCTTGAGTCAAATGTTTTCTAAGGATGGATGTACCAATTCATGATCATCATTAAAAATAATCAACAGGGATTGATTGGGGTAGTCTTATCGGTGATTTGAGATAGACTCCCAAATGAAAATGGTGTTGTCTACAGAAAATTTTATATGTCCTCATGTCACTTATGCAACAAATTTGTTATGAGGAATTATAACGGATTGGATACAAAGGGGAATAATGTAGCTGACCACATTTATCGATATTTTCCTTTGCTCATAAAGAAAGAGTCCAAGGACCAATTTAGAAGAGTAAATGATGCTTTATTTTACGAGAACATCTATAGGATGAACCCCGAACTAAGGAAGACAAGAGTCTTTGATGAGGCATGGGCTGAAGTTTCAAAATGGGGTTGTGTCTTCTTATAATTCAAGAAGTTCACGTATCTTTGAGTGGTCATGTACTCCGGGTGATCATTTTTGATTGATCAAATATCTAGGAGACAAACTGGTCCTAATGGATTTGATCAGCAATTGTTAGATTTTCACAAGTTCCAACAGAGTAAGCACAAGGCCAACGTATCCTTCCCAATTTCTATGGAAGGTATATACCGCTCAATGGTGGTAAAATCCAAGAATGTAGTTCACGAGCTTTAGGAAAAGTTAAAGAAGCACATAAAGCCCAGAGACAACTTGGAATTTTGAGGAGTTCTTAAGTCATATGGAACCCTGTACCTACATGTGCCTAGCATAGAAGACATCTAGTTTGATATTCGTGATGATGTCGCCGTTTACGTAAAGGATCATAGCAGGTTAACACTTGAAGAGATTCAGACACTTGAGCTCACTAACATCCCAGAGGGTGCTGACGACAATGAAAGTGTTCTAGATGCTTCATATGACAGACTGAATGAGGATCAATACATTTTCCCAGCTATTGATTGGTCTATCGGTGAAAATTTTTCTATTGTAGATAGATCAGCTCTCATTATCGCACGCACTAAGGCATGGCTAACCTCTTGGGGAATAGTTACAAAGAAGATAGTTTTTCAAAGATGGTTGATTTGGAAGTGGGACCCTCCAAAAAAGAAAAGGACAAGAGCTCTTCTAAGAGGTTTGTATAGGTCAAATTTGTTAAGAAGGGAGGAGAAAAAGAAGCCCCTTCAATTGTAACTCTAGCTGAAATGGTGAATGTACCAGAATCACCAACACCATCAGAAATTGGGGAAATATCTTTGGAGGTAGAGGTGAGTCAACCTCTAATTTCACCATTTTCTGATTTCCCAACAGAAGTAAGTTTATCCCTCACTTTCCCAGCTTTGGCTTCAAAAGTTGCACCTCCTCCTTCACTACCACATCCACATCCTCTTTCTCTTTCTTCTTCATCAACCATGGCCAGCATTTTCTCCGGACTCTCACCTCTCTCTGCTGGAACTAAAGTGACTATAGATATGCCTCCTCCTTCTACATCTCTTTTCACTAAATCCACTACCACACTCGTGAATGTTTCCACTCCACCATTAAGTCTTCTTCCATCTGAAAGTGTGACCCAAATCCCTACAACAGTAGTAACTTCCTTTGGTAAGCCTCAATGGTTGCTTGATCAAACTCTGAGGAAAAGGAAGGTGGTAGTTCCCATACTAGCCTTTTATTTTAGCTCACTCAAGGCTTCTACTGCTAAATCAGCCAAGAAAAACAAGATAGTTTCAAGGGTTTTAGTGGATGCTTCGGGGCACAAGTTTGCAGAGATCACCACTCCTGTGAATCGATAAGACCAAAGAGGACATAGTGGCCTCGACTATCAAATAACCATGGTCGATCTAGGGAAGGTAACTAGAGAAGGACCACAACAAAATGCGTGAGATGCTATGAACATGCTATGTTAGAAGTTAAAATAAATAAAGGAAAGTAGGGATGAGCTTAAAGAGAAAGTGGAGTAGTTGACTAAAGTATTACTTAAGTTCTCAAAGCCCCCGAGTCGGCACCATTATCCTACTCCTATCGGTTTCGATTTCTCATCGGTACCCATGATTGAAAAGATTAATGAAAAGGGGAGAGTGGTCAATGAATGGACCTAAAGGCTGCTCCCGTAGGGAAAAGAAGTAATCCAAGATATCATGGAAGTCTTTAAATCTTTGGAAGATATAAAGAAATATGGAGAAAATATGGATGATGAGTTTTCTTCACAAATCAGAACTGAAGTTGAATTTGAAGCTCTCCAAATGCTGAAACAAATTCCATCCTACATCTTGGTCAAAGACGAAATCATCCCACATGTGGATAAACATTTCTAGCTGACCAAAGACATCGATTCAAAATAAATATTCTCAATGAAGCTTGCAGAAAATTTAGAGAATCATGAGACCAATTTGTCGATGGCAAGAATGACTGGAAAGAAGAGCTGGTAAAAATTTGTGTGAAAGTGTTGAGTGAAGGCTCGGGTATCCTCGTCTGTCATTAATCTTTATGAACATATCCAAGCATCAATTCAGCACAATCAAACTTACAGATTCGGTATGAAAGTCATTGATGTGTTTTTAAAAATTGAGCATTCTTTGGAGACCTTGAGGAAACTCAACAAGAAATTAAAAAAGCTTCCTGGCAATGCTAGCAATACTCAGGAAACATGTGAAGTTCTGAGTGATCATTCCACCATGCCAGATGAAAATGAAATGCAAGGTATAATTTGAAAATTCCAAGAATTTCAGAACAAGAAGGATTTGTTGGAAGAAGAGAAAGATGATGATTCAGACTAGGCACAATGCGACATGTCATTTCAATCTTGAAATTGACATGTCTTTTTAATTTTTGTTTCATCACATAGGAAGCAAATTTTGACTTGGTCTCCTACGTGAGAGTCAAGAAAAATAGAACTCTTGTTAAAGACTATTTCCCAGGGTTTATCCTATTTTCTCTCTACTCTTTTATTATAAATAAGGGATGCTTATGCATTCCAAGGGGTTGATATTTTTGGAATATTGAAAACTATTGTGAAGAAGAACTTTGTGTTTTCTTTCGATCATTTAGGAATAGAAATCAATGTTATTTTTGCAAAATTTGTGTTGTGAGATTCATCTCTCTTAAGATATTGTTCTTACGCTCAAGATCTTAAGCTATTCTTTGTTTAGAATTCTCAATCATTTTAAATCATTTTAAACATTACATTACATTTGTTATCTAGAACTTGTATGATTATTTCATGATCTATTTTTACTCGAAAGAAAATACATTCCCATCATTTCCTTTCCATTGTGTATTATTTCTAATCCATTTTACTTCGAAAGAAGCAATATTTTCATTTACTATGGATATGGATTCTGGGATTCTATCCCAACCCCAATGGTTAGATTAGTGTAAATACTATATGTATCATTTCTGCTATGTTTTAGATTAGTAATAAATAGGTAGCCTCACCTATCTTTGAGGAGGGATTCAATCCCATGTACTGTGGTTGAACCTCATATTTTGTCTTGACAAAATATCCAACCAACAGTTTTTGGCGACTCCACTAGGGAATACGGATTGATAGTATAAAGCTTATCCTTTTGGTGTCTGGTGACTCCGTATTTTCCTTATTTTCAACAAGATCTATTTTCCAGTTCAAGCTGGCCAGAAATATCTTCACTCGGTCAACCCGAGCCCAGGGTGAAACTGATCTGTTCTTTGATCTACTTCAACAAAGCATTACTTCAAACTTTCACCCAATAGTGTTGCATTTAGCCAGAAAGAAGTTCTTTGCCCATCCGAAGGAATTAGATTCCTTGAGAACCGAAGTCTCTCAGTAACTTGTCATGCATTATTCTTACCGGATATTCAGATTCTTGTTTGCACTTCATTTAGAAGAATGGTAGCACAACTTGTGCCTTGGGGCATAGCTATTGGTCCTCTTTCCCTTACTCCACCGTTGTATGACCTACCTCATGGATCATAGAAGAATATTCCTAAGTTCAACGGTGATAGAAAACAACATCCCGACAAACACATTGCCTCATTATTTATTTCATGTGGTGTTCTTGGGGTTGCTCATGAAGATGTCTTTGTTTGACTCTTCATTGAAACATTGCATGGCGTAGTAGCGGAATGGTTTTACCATCTCCCAAATACATGCGTACCAACCGGGCTACCATGAGATTTGTATTTAAAGCAAGGTTCAAACTAGTGAATATTCTCACACCCTGTTGGCACAGTTTACCCACATGAAGAAAGAGCCTTATGAACCCATGCGAGACTTCATAGCCAAATTTAACAAGCTGATCCACAAGATTCCAAACCTCGCTATTCCTACTCTTGAAAATCAAAATTATTTCTTCATCAATGCTCAACCTTAGAATGTAAGCTTCTTGTTAAGAAGATCTGCCATCCCTCATTTGGCCACTACTCAAGCTACGACCACCGAAATAGAAGATGACCTTATTTTGGCTAGAAAGATCAGAAAAGAATCATCCAAGCCTAAAAATCAAAGTTCTTCTCAGAGTACTACTGATCCCATGATTCAGAAGATGGCTAATGACTTGATTGCTTTACAAAATAAAATGTCTCAACAAGTGAACAACGTTCCATATCAAGATATTCCTAGATGGAATTTTAATAATACTAATGGTGCTCCCACAAGAGATAGACCGCAGGTTGATTGTTGCTCAACCGAGACTAGCTATTGAAGCTCCTCCTATTAATGCTATAGTGGAGATAGTTGAAGAAGATGAAGAAGTAGAAGAACAAGATTATCACGAAGATTTTGAAGCTTCGGGATATGCTGATGAGTCATATGATGATTCATCTGGTGACTCCAGCATTGGGTATTTGGAATATGAAGAAGGTGGATACAAACCCGATGGTCGGTCATTCGCAGTATTCACTCGATCTCAATCTCGAATCCCAAAAACTTGTGGAAAGCCCCAAGGAGAAGAGTAAAGACGCTCCCACGGTCATAGCTAAGAGAGTTTCTCTATCTTAGCACAAACCGAAAAGGAGATGACTAAAAAGTAACAACTTCCTCCTCTTCTCCTTCTCCTAAGGCCGCACCTCCACTCAAGCCCATGTGATTAGAACTGAACCTACCATCACTCCTTCATACACTACTTTTGACATCATTGACCATGCAAAAGAACCAATATCCAAATGTCAGAAGTAGAATACCTCCAATCAAACCCGGAGCAATTTGAGAAACTTTCCAAATTCATTAGAAGCAAGGCTGCTATTCCTTCATCTTTAAAAGGCATCTTGTCTAGTCCTATTCAGTCTTCACCTCAAAACAATATGACCTCTTCTTCTTCTTCAGGGAAGATCAAACCATTTTATTTGTCCCTACTCATAAATGATTCAAACTCAAGAATTGCATCATTGACTCGGGAGCCTTCGATAATGTGATCCCCATAAAATTAGCCTATGCCCTTGGAATTACTTTGACTAAATCATATGGACGGTGTTACTCCATGGAAACTAAGAAAGTTCCTTGATTGGTCAAATCAAGGATGCACATTTAGCATTTGTCACCTTCTCGAAGAAGAGAGTGAAAATGACCATTCAGTTCTTTGATATTCCATCTACTTATGGTATTCTCTTAGGAAGAGGTTTTGTAAAGATGTCGGGGAGATATCAACATGGATTGGACCAAGGAAAAATCCCGATTAATGGAGTTTCTCGCATTCTCCATCCTAAACCTCAAGTGAAGTATTTGGTCACTAAATCGATGACCTCAAGGCTCAAATTCTTTTTGAAGATGCTAGCTTGGGAAATTTCTTCATGACATCGAGGTACCAGCTGTAGATGTTAAAAATGAGGATTCGAATGCTATTTAGACCCTCAAATTCAATGGGAGCTGTTCAATTACCGGATCGGGAGCTAGTGTAGTTATTATATCTCTCGGATTCTGAAATCTTCCCATTTGCATTCAAGCTGCAGTTTGATAACACTAATAATACAACCGAGTATGAAGCCTTGTTATTCGGGATTAGAAATGGCCATACAAAAGGGGATTCAAAATATCAAGATCCAAGGAGATGTGGAGCTGATTATCAATCGAGTAATATTGATATTCTACTAGTAGAAATCTATGCAAGTATCACAATATTCTGCCTTCGGGGGTTTGGGATCTCATCCCAGTAGGGGTGTTTCCAACTGTGAAAAGAAAGGAATGGAAGAGAGGATGAAGAGAGATCAGGTCGAAGGGAGAAAAGAAATGAATTCCAAAGTAGAAAGGTCAGAGGGTTTATGTTTTGGGATTGGTAGTAAACAGAGCCAAACCTACTTGCATAAACGAATAAAGCAATACTGATGAATAAATGACAAAAAAGTAGAGATAGATCCAACAGAATAAATGCATAGATCTGACATAAGAAAGATCAGATGCCCATAACACACATATTCAGCACAAAGTCTTAATATTTGTATTAATATTTTCTTCTGTTACAAAAAGTACAAAGCCTTTTCTTCCCACTTCTATTTTTCATCTAAAAAATATCCACACCCGAATACAACAAGTATTCAAGTATATATAGAAGGAGAGAAGAAAAGAAGACAAAAGCAAACCAACCACTTAATTACAAAAATATCTTACAATAGATTACAAAGTCATTTGTTGACTTTTGACAACTTTTGTGGATGACATCATCCCATGGTGCAACATGGATGATGTCATCATTTGTGTCAACACACTTTAGATATTTCACAAGGAGAAAGTTGGGAAGAAGGAAACTATTCATCATCGTCCCGCGGCTGAAAGGGGATATCCTGTTTTTGTTGCTCAGGTGACGAGATGTGGAACTGGGCACGGTACTCCATGAATTTGATAATCATGGGTTGAAGTTGATCCTGGGAAGGATCCTTGTGTCGATCGCTGATAGCTTCGCAGGTCTCCCGCTCATCTGTGAGCTTTTCTGGGAGTTTTGAATAATCATTCTCCCTCTATCAGGTACCCAATGAAGTCGTGACATGCCAACAGGTTGTTGATGGATTCGGCGTCGAACGTGACCTCTGGCCCCAGCCCCTGTGAAACGATCTCCTTGAAGATCTGAATAGTTTCCTCAACCCTTCTTAAGGTGAAAGAAGAAGTGAGCAAGCCTGGAGACATTCTTAGGACAATCTGTTCCATTTGATGCATTGCATCCAGGGCTTCCTCCTTTACTTTGTCGATCTTCTCCAGGATGAACTCCAGCTGATCCACCCGATAATCTAGAGTAGAAAGGATTTTGTTGAGGGCTCTGGGGTGTCCAAAGATGCCAAACTTGACCAGATCTTTGACTGAACAGTCGAGCATTTTCTGAAAGGTCTCGTGCTGCATCCTGGCATGATCCAGCTCTTTGGAGATGGGTCCTGCTATCGCCTGGAGTTCTCTATTCACCCGATTGATATTCTGATATAACCCGGTGAACTTAGCGATCACTCCCTCACTTTCCTTGAGGATTTGGCTCCTCCAGAGGAAACTACCATGCCCTGCTCGCCTGATTTTGGCATATTCATTGATTTTATCCTGACTCAGAGGCTCAGGAGTTTCGGCGGTAGTTATAGGAGGCGCACTGCCCATTTTCTGCAAGGCGTGGAGAAGATGTTTATTTTGCTCCTTTAGCAGCCTTTTCTCTTCCTTTGCTTCCTGGAGCTTTTTGCAAAGGGCGTCAACTATGCAGATAGGGCCTCTCCTTGTAGGATTTCTGAAGATGTCCCCATTGTGACTTGAGTCACTATGTAATCTGTCGAAGACAGATCCTTTTTATCCTTCAAAGGATTGGGGTATGCAATCTCCATTACTCTCTCCCCTGATGCACTCTGAGAGAAGCGGGTTATAGGCTTTTGCTTCTTGGCCCCTTTTGATGGGATGATGGAGAAGTCCATCAGTGTGATGGGAACTTTCCTCTTTGTTGACTCAGGTGCTGGGAGATCCAGGCTGGACTTATGGGAGAAGGACCAGAAATGGAAAAGGGAGCAGCTGCAGTAGTAGAAGGGAAAAACGTGGAGACACTTGGAGGCGGCATTGAAAGGGAAGCCGAGGAAGTGCTCATGGGAGGAAGGGATACTGCAGGGGAGGTAGACATAGGAATGGAAGGGAGCTGAGAGATGAGGGAAGAAATGGTGGGGGACAGCTCCGCGAGAGAAGAGAAGATGGATGATGAAGAAGGGGGAATAGTAGAAGATGGGGGAGAGGACACGACCAAAGGAATGGTCGCTTGGGTCACCCGAGGAGGGGAAGGAGGAGAAGGAGAAGGGACAGAAGGGACCTCATTAGTTATAGTTGGGCAAACATCACGAAGGAGGAGAAGGAGAAGGGACAGAAGGGACCTCATCAGTTATAGTTGTGGAAACATCCTGAGTGGATGTGCCTATCGGAACATCTTCCGCTGCTTCTTCTTCTAAGCTTTCCGGGATTTCAACCCGTTCTTGTGAAGTGGAAGGAGGACTTTCAGGAGCTTCCTCTTGGGTGGAGCTTGACTCACCCTCTTTGCCTTTCCCTTGCCCTTTGGTAGCTGTTTTCCCGAGAAGGTGCATTGCCCAACGAGAGATGTAGTGAAATCAACTCCGAGGTAAATGAGACCATTCATTCTGCACCAATGCTCTATTCTTCGCAGAGTTTCCTTGACCCTTTCCTCTATTGTCTGAGGAGCTTTGTTTCTATCAATCACGGCAAAAGGCCAATCATCCCCACCCGTGTCAAGGTACACTTGATCAACTTCTTGCTCAGTAGTTTGATAGCCTTTTGGGATGATGGCCACACCGTACTGGATGATTTCGGCCAAGGCCAAGTGGGAATGATCCTTCCTCCTGAGCTCGACCTCATGATATATGTCGATATAAATGTCTTCGATCTGAGGGATGTGGATCGGATCGAGTTTGGCCCTAGGGAGACAATTTCTTGGGTCGAAAGTGGGCCTTGCTGGGAAGTTATGCTTTAGATTTAGCAGCTCCAGTTCTGCAAACATATCCTTCACCTTATGGTGAGAGAGACAAGTATACCTGCCCACTGTGAGGGGGAAAGGAGTTCCACCCTTCTTTCTCTTGAGACACTTCTCGTGGTAGGTGATAAGCTGTCTTGATAGCTCCAACAGGATCAACTTGGGGCCGGCATATCTCGGTAGTTTGGTTGGTTCCCCCAAGAAGTTAACTGCCCTCAGATAAGTGAAGGTGGGGAATTGAGTGAACAAGGCCCCCATTTCTCTGTAGCTACGACGATACTCTTGGTCGTATGACCGTGAGTCATATTTGGCCTCAGAAGGTAGATGATGCCATAGAAGAAGGCATCGTTGATCTTTGTGAACTGGGGATACTATTTTCCAGCTTTAGTTCTGGATAGTATTCATATATTTTAACTTGGGGCCAAACCCCGCACCGCATCAAAGCTGGATAGTCTCTCTCTGAGGCCGCAGCATAGACTACGTAGGAGTTCATATAGAACCTCCCCGTTGTGGTGAGTTGTTGGAGCTGCTCAGATATGGTGCTGCTTATGATCTCCGCCCACTCAAAGCGTTGATCTGGCACATTTTTTTTCATCGTCTCTAAGTACCTCAGCATCCACTTGTGAAAGTAGTGGGCATCAGGAAGCCCAAACACTCTGCTCAGGAACGTGATTGTATCACTGAGTTCCTCTGAAAAGTCACTTGATGAATGACTTGTGGCCATCTGGTCACCACCTTCTTGTTCTTCAGGTATACTTCATTCATCAACTGCATACACTGATCCTCATTGTCATCCCAAGCTTTGATGCAATCTTCCTGGCTTACGGCCACAAAGTGTCGGTGATGAGGAATGCCGAGCATTATTTCAAAGTGTTGGGCAGTGAGGTTGATTATGACCTCGCCCTTCTCATTATGGACACATCTTGTGTCTTTGTTGTAGCACTGGCTACTACCATCATGAACTCATTGTTCACGGCACTAACTGGGATCCCTCCAGCAAAATGCAACCCACTGCCCATCAGTTTGTCCATCCATGGACTTCTTGTGACCTTCCGGGTTCTGGCCCAGAAATCCTCCATATCAATGTGACCAAGTTCTGAGTCTCTGATATCTAGGTCACACTCTGCCTGGGATTCGGGCATCCTGACCCTCTGATATTTATACTTCATTTCTTCCTCTGTGAGCTTGGCTTTGCCCTTAGATTTGGTAGGTCTCTTGCTTGATGTTGACATATGTAACTCTGAACTTAGTTGCTGATCTGCAAGAAGAAGTGAAACCCAATGCAAGAAAGTCATATTAGCTGTTTGATCTTCCATTAAAGCATTGACAGAAGAAAGAGTTAGTAATTTTAAGGCCTCGTAGGCGCAGGGCATGAATACTGCAGGTTACAGGGTTAAATAATATGGCGCATAGAAAAGGGCTGCTGCAAGGGGTAAGACATTGCCAAAGGGTGCATGGCGCATGGATACTGTAGGTTACATTTTTTTGTTGTTGCAAAAGTGCACCTGTGCCATATGTATGCATTTTATAAAGCGCTGATATTTTTCATGTTACATGGGTACAGGATGCGCCAAAGGGTGCAGGTTTAATGCATGTAACATCATTTTTTCATGTGCCACAGGGAAACTTGGCGTGGCGCATGGAAGGTCTGCACAACATGATGTTGTTGTAATAATGGGTGCACCTGCGCCGTTCACAGTTTTGCCCTTGGTGCAAATAAATTTGGTGTCACATGGATGCAGGTGTGCCAATGGCGCAAGTTTTAACAATGCTACACATGAGATTGGTGCGCCAAGTAGGGCACAGGGAAAGCGGGTGCAACAAGCAAGGGAAGTGCGCCTTGAGGGCGCAATCTATTCTTTATGCAACAGGCATGGTAGATGCACCATTGGCGCGACTGTATATCATGTTGCAGGGGTGGCAGATGCGCCAAAAGAGGAGAAAAATACAGTCTTACTTTTAAGCTTTGATTCTTTCTCTGAGGGGTTTACATGTGGTTTAAGCTTCTTTTGCAGGGTTCCTTGGGTGGTGAAGAAGCTTAATCAAAGGGGTCCAAGCAATTTCTTTACGAGACAGTCCTCTTTACCAGCAGATCTGGAAAGAGGGGGAAGCACATGGGGAAGGACAGATAAAACAGTAAGGGGGAGGGTTCCATGGTTCACAGATTTATTCCATCCAATCTCCACAAACAAGCAGCCAAAAACCAAAAAACACAAAACACAAGAGCAAAGGGACCTCTTACCAAGATTATATAATGTGAGAGGTGTGAAACTGGGTCCACGACGTGATTCGATAACGACAAAGCGACTGCTGTGTAGAGGGAAAAGAATAATCACGTGATTTTGTCTGATGAAAATGACAGGGCAGATGCGCCTATATATAGGCAAGGTGGTAATAAATGCGCCAACCACTTTTTCAAGTGGCGCACCAAAATGCCTGTCGACAATGGAAAGGATGTGCCCTTTGGCACACCAAAACACCTGCCAACACGAAGTTATGTGCACCTTTGGTGCACCAAAAGTGTTGTCAACATGGAAATACGTGTGCCCTTAGCACACCAAAATGTGGCGCAACAAAAGTATTGTTGACATGAAGGTGCATGTGCCTTGGCGCATGCAAGAAAGGCGCAACATAGTGAGGTGCACCAAAAGGTGTGTCGACACTTCAAACCGTGTGCCAAAGGATTTAAAGGGGGCGCATGAACACTTTATGTTGCATAGAGATTAAGTGCGCCCGACCAAAAAAGACCAAAAATGGCTAAGTTCGGAAAACCAGATTTCCGGGAAGGGATTTTGCAACGTTCCGAACGCAAGGAGTCCCTGATGAGGGACCGAACAAAATTTGGTAGGGTTATCTGTAAAATTTCCCTTGCCAATTTTACGGGATAACAACTGGCTCTTTCTGGGGACTATCTCTGAGTGAACCTCAGGGGTAGAGAATCCCAGATCTCACGTGCCTATCCATTGGGCAACAGAGTCAAAAACAAGGGAGACCGGAAAGGGAAACACACAACCAACAAAACAAACACACGACAAAAATAAACACACAACTGAAGCAAACTGTACAAAGAAGAGAGCAAGCTCTACTTCCTGAAGATTTTCAGATGTTGCCCGCTATAGGGAAGTGGGAGCTCAGTTCCATCCAGATACGAGAGATAGAAACTATTCTCTCCGTTGAGCTGCTTGATCTTGAAAGGCCCTCTCCACAGGGAATCAAACTTTCCATGCATGCCCTTTGGCTCTCTTCATTTGTCCCACAAAAGGACGAGGTCTCCCACCGGAAAATTCTCTTTGCTTAGCTTTTTTATCGAACAATATTTTGACTTGATTCTGATGTTCGGTGATCTTGTCGACCACCCTTACTCTCTTTTCTTCGAGCTCTGCTAGATACATGATCCTCTTTTCAAGGGAATTTTGAAAAGTCTCATCTTCGATTGCCCATGCCAAGCGCAGAGCAGGGAGTTCAGTGGAAATGGGAAGCTCGGCATCGGTGCCATATAACACTTGAAAAGGTGACATACCGAGAGATCTCTTGGGAGTAATGTGGTCTACCCACAAAGCGTCGTATAAGGACTTGTGCCACATTCGTTGATTCTCATCCACTAGCTTTCGTATGATGGTTACTAAGTTTTTGTTACTGGATTCTGCCTGACCATTTCCCTGAGGGTAATAATCTGAGGCGTGAGCCAAAGTTATTCCGTATTCATAGCAAAAACCAACAACTTCTCGTGAAGAAAAGTTGGAAGCATTATCAGCAACAATCTTGTTTGGAACGCCAAACCTGACAATGATATTTTCTTTGATGAAACTGCAAACAACCTCGGAAGTGGCATGTTTGACAGGTATGGCTTCCACCCACTTGGTGAAGTAATCTGTTATTGTTAGGACATAACTATGTCTGGAACTTGATTGGGGATTGAGTGCACCGATAAAATCAATTCCCCATTGCTTGAATGGTTCGATCGACAACGACCGCCTGAGGGGAAAAGTAGCCAACTTGGGCTTGCCGACGAACTGCTGGCAAGGCTCACACTTTGCCACCCAGGTAGCTGTATCTTGGAAAAGTGTCGGCCAATAGTACCTGGCCCGATGATCTTGTGTGCCATCATGGAAGAGGAGAAATGGCCCCGCAGGCTGAATTATGAAAACTTTGAGTAACTTCACTGTTGTGGCTTGTCAACACATCGCAAGAAGATGCCATCTATCCCGCATTTGTATAAACCATCATCCCAGATGACATATTTGGCTGCTCTGAGCTTTATAGCGCCTTCTCCTTTGCAGTTAGGTGAGCTGGGCATTCGCCGTAGGTGAGGAAGAAAGCAATATCGGAATACCACTCATCGCTGGTTGTGACAAATAGGACCATAGGCAGTGAATCGGGTTTCTCCAACTGGCTTTGTGCTCCATTGGTGTAATCATCTTTTCCTCCGGAACTTCTGAATCTTGGTTTTCAGCCATAAGTTGACATAAGCCTTTGCCTCTTACCAACTTAGTTGGTTTTATATCTAGATCATACTCCTGGACCTTTGCAATCCAATTTCCTCGCAAGCTTCCTAACTCCTGTTGAGTTAAAATTGACTTGACTGCCGTGTCAGGGACCAGCACCACTGTATGAGAATTTAAAATGTAATACCTAAAGTTTTTGACTACTTTGACAACGGCGAAGGCATGCTTTTCCAACTGAGACATTTTTAATTCGTGAGGCTTGAGGGGAGAGCTCATGAACGCAATTGGGGATTCAACATTCTCAGAATTCTTTTGCATCAAGATGGTAGATACAAAGTATGCTCAGATGCATAGCTATACATGATGAAATCCTTGGAGAAATCGGGACATACCAGGACTGGTGCATGAGCGACAGAAGCTTTTATTTCTTCGAACGACCTCTTCCCTTCTTCGCTCCATCAGAAATTTGGTGACCCTTTCATCATGTCTAATATATGATGAGTCTTTTCAGCAAAGTCGGGAACAAAGTGCCTGAGAAAATTCACCTTTCCGAAGAAAGAGTGGATGTCGGTCTTGCTTGTAGGAAAAGTAAGGCTCTGAATAGCCTTAACTCTTTCGGTATCTATCTTTGTTCCTTCTTTTCTAACAACATGTCCTAGCAACTTTCCTTCTGTGACTCCAAAAATAGACTTTTTGGGTTCAGGGAAATCCCATGCTCTCGGCATCTGGCCAATACTTGCTCCAAATGATCACAATGATCATTTCATTGTTTAGAGAACATAGTTAAGTCATCCAGATAAACCACAATGACCTTCCCCATCATACCTTTGAATGCAAGGTCCATGGCCCGCTGAAAAGTGGCGCCAGCATTGGTCAGGCCAAAAGGCATCCTGCTATAGGCAAACGTGCCCCAGGGGGTAGTGAATGTTGTTTTGAATTGGTCTTCAGGTGAGACTTCAATCTGATTGTAGCCTGAAAAACCATCAAGCATGGACAACATTTCTGATCCAGTTACCGCTTGTAGAACTTGATCCATTATAGGAAGTGGGTAGTTGTCCTTTAAGGATGCCTGATTCAGGTTTCGAAAATCTACGCATATGCGTATTTCACCATTTTTCTTGCACACTGGCACAATGTTTGCCACCCAAGTACTGTGATGGATAGGAAAAATGATTCTCGCATCCAGCATTTTCTGAATTTCAGCCTGGATAGTACCTGAGATCTTAGGGTTATAATGCCTCTGCTTTTGGTGAAAGGGTTTGATGTCCTCTTTCAACGGGATGTCATGCTGGACGTCCTTTGGCTTAAAAGACTTTAGATCGGTGTAGGACCATGCCAATACATCCATGTATTTCTTCAGTAGTTTGACAAACTTCCGCTTCTCTTCAGGTGTGCAACATTTTCCAATGTTCACAAACTATGGATGTTCTACCGAACCTAAATTAACCGGTTCGGTTTCTGGGGAGGAGCCAGTATCATCTCGCCTTTTCTTTTTTACAAAATGATCATGCCTATCAAACAACCGCTCTAAAGAAACCAGCCCTTTAGAATTTTATTTCCTTTGAGCTGACATATGCCGTCATTCCCTTCGGATTCATCGTCTTGACCGGTGACTGATTCACGGCACGTAGAAGTGGATCCTTCAAAGTGAAGTTCCTTAAAATTTTCTACCTTTTCTAGAAAGGAAATGAGTTGATTGTCATCGTTGAATACTTGCCAATGCTGAGAATTGTCCGGCACGCTTGGGCGGAAAACCACCTCAATGGTGTATTTGTCTATTTTCAAACCTGGGTGAGGGAGCATGAGGGATGCTGAAACGGCCAATGAATCGGCCATGTCATTCTGAGCTCTTGGAATGGATTCTATTGAAAAAGCATCAAATTCTCGATGTTGTCCCATACCGCATTGTGGTAATGCCTGAGCCTCTCATTCTTCACTTGATATATCCTTTTAACTTGATTCACGACTAGCTCTGCATCACCTTGTACTTTCAGATTTTTGATCCCTCTTTCCTTCATGGCTTGCATGCCAAGTAGAAGGATTCATACTCAGCAGTATTATTTGTGTTGAAAAACTGCAACTTGAAAGAGAGAGGAATAATCTCCCCTTCGGGAGATATTAGCACGGCTCCGGCGCCACATCCACTAGTCGCGCAGCTGCCATCAAACTGCAAAGTCCAGATCTTGTTAAGATCTTCTTCTTGGACGAGAACAACCATTTTGTCAGACTCGGTAGACAAGAAATAGTTCCCCATTCCTGATGATTCGAAAAGAATTTGGGCTTTGGGGTCCTCAGAGTTAGTAACCAAGTACTTCTTTTGTGATTCAGCTCCAATGTTTGCATTACACCTTTGACAGGGATTCTAGCCTTAGACCAGTCCATATGAATCTCCCCACCAACTTCACTGCAAAAACTTCTTCCCAGAAAAATTCCATAGGCTGCTGGAATGTCGGCAATGAGGACGGTCATCTTTACTCTTTTTTCTGGGAACGCCGCAAATGTGAACTGCGCATCTTTGATCTGACCAATCAGCGGAACCTGCTTGGTTTCCAAGGAATAACATCTGCCAAAAGGCTTGGTAAGGGTGAGGCCCAAAGCATGGGTGACTTTGGCCGGCATGACGTTATCAGAAGCTCCAGAATCAATTATGCAGTTACTTAACTTGTGGCCATTGATTAGGAGGGAGAGTAGAAAGGTTCTATCTTGCCTGATGTAGATGTTGAGGCAACATTTATGGGATGCAGGAGGAGTGGAAAGGATTCCTTTTAGGGAGATCTGGGGAGATATGACAGCTTGACTTTGAATATACTTGGTCAACCTTACAAGTTGTTTGGGGTTTGACTGAAGATACTCGGCTTCAGACATTTGGATCTTAGTCTTTTTAGCATGATCTATGATGTCAAACGGCCAAGGGTTGCATTGGTGAAGGAATGAGTCCTCACTTCGCGATGGTAGGTAGGATTACTGGTCTTCATGGAAATAGAAGAAGGTTGATTTGGAGGAGAGATGGGGGGAAAATATTTCTTTGTAAAAGACTTAACAGGGGGTTGAGTAGGAAGAGGATTACCTCTTTTAGCAATGGTTGGAGGCGTGTTTGACATGGCCTTCTCTTTCCACACATCGGCAGCAACCTCTGCTTCTTTTCCTTGTGAGCGGGTAAAAACAACATATGATTGTCCACTTGCATACCCTTGTGTACCCTCTTCTTCGTCGGATTCTTCCTCTTCAAATTCCATATACCCGATAGTAGAGTCACCAGTCGGTTCACCGACATCTTGATCATCTTTGCCTTGAGACGAAGGTTCTTCGTAATTTTGCTCCTCTTCTTCGATTTCGCTAAAGCGTTGACCGGAGGAGCCTCAAGCGCCAACCGTGGAACAATTGCAGGCAAGCGCGACCTTTGTGGGACATTGTTGGAAATGAAATTCCTCCGTGGGATATCCGGTATGAGGAACTGGGGGAAGCTTGGGCTAACTACTTCTTTAATGCGAGTAAGTCATTCACCATCTTTTGAAATGCCGGATCAGATGAAGTAGTGGAGAAGGGCCCAAAGATTTAGGCTTGGATGATTCCCTTTTTAATTCACCAGATATTAGCAAATTATCTTCAATTCGGATGGCAGCGGCCTGGGTGAGAATCAAGGTAGCTACTTGTTCTTGCAAGAGTAGGAAACTTACTTTCGAGCTCATCGCGTTCACGAAGAAACACTTCTGATTTTCCGGTGTTGGAAGCATGGCAACAGGCACACGGTTGATTAATGCATTGAACCTGGCGATAAAATCACGCATGGTCTCATTGGCCTCCTTTTTAGGTGAGTGATCTATGATAACAATGCAAACGCATCTTCCGAAGGCTTATACCTATCTTCAAAAGCATCCCGCAAGGTGGCCCAACTGGTAATAGATCCGGCCGGCAAATGCTGAAACCATTCTGCTGCGGGCCCTTGTAAAGTTTCCAGAAAAAGGTGAACCGACACATCTTCATGAGTCACATCCAGGATACTGCATGACATGATGAATGTAGATATGTGTGAATCTATGCTTTGGTTTCCGCTCCCATCAAATTTGGGAAAATTCTTTTAGTTTCCATGTGGGAGCGCGTGAACAGGATGCGGCAAGGCCAGGGGACCCATAGCATTTCCCCATGGTACCGCCATCTGGACGGGTGGAAAAAGAACACGGGCTGGAAATATAGTTCCACTGAGCAGCAAGGCACTACAAAGGGATGTGGAGGCTCCTTGTGAAAACCGGTTTTTTCGTGGAGGTGAGGCGCTTCTGGCTGACCGATCAGCTAAACTTAGTGATGAAAAGCGCGGTGTTATACTGAAGTTGTGCCTTTGAAGCAGATCGAAAGTAGGATCGACTTCTCCACGAGCTCTCCTGCTACATGAGTAAATGGTTCACCCGCCAGTGTACCTTCCCGATTTGCAATATTGTGGAGCAGATTTAAAAACTCTTTTTGGTTGTACTTGCTGATTTTCTGATTTTTTTGACAAAAATCAGCAGCATGTACTTTTCTGAATATTTAAATTTTATCCTCTTTTGAAAACCGATTGTGGTTTAATGACAAAGAACAACGAGGATAAAATGATGGTGAAGCTTAGTAAGCTGATTTTCAGATCTAGAGTTGACTTTTCAAAGAGTTTGAAAATTTTGGTAAACTGTCAAAAACTCAGATCTACGGAAAAATATAGATTTTTATAAAAAGTCAGCGAACTAAAGATCTCCAACTAGGCCAGATCTATGGATCTCAGAAGAAAATTTTCAATTTGGATCACTTTTGCAAAAATTTTAGATTTTGAACAAAAGTTAAAATTTGCAAACAGGTAGTGATTTTTCTGATTTTTACTGATTTTTTATCATACCACCATCATAGATCTGATAGATCTGTTTCGATCCCCAGTGGAGTCGCCAAAAACTGTTGGTTTGAAAATCTATCTCTAGGGCAGATCTATGGATAAATGAGCCAACAGTGTGTAGGGCATAGCCCCTCTTTGAGTCAGCAAAGTGAAACTGGTTTATTGCTATTCTACCAGTAGGAATCTATGCAAGTCTCACAATATTCCACCTTCGGGGTTTGGGATCTCATCCCAGTAGGGGTGTTTCCAACTGCGAAAAGAAAGGAATGGAAGAGAGGATGAAGAGAGATCAGGTCCGAAGGGAGAAAAGAAATGAATTCCAAAGCAGAAAGGTCAGAGGGTTTATGTTTTGGGATTGGTAGTAAACAGAGCCAAACCTACTTGCATAAATGAATAAAGCAATACTGATGAATAAATGACAAAAAGTAGAGATAGATCCAACAGAATAAACACATAGATCTGACATAAGAAAGATCAGATGCCCATAACACACATATTCAGCACAAAGTCTTAATATTTGTATTAATATTTTCTTCTGTTACAAAAAGTACAAAGCCTTTTCTTCCCACTTCTATTTTTCATCTAAAAATATCCACACCTTGAATACAACAAGTATTCAAGTATATATAGAAGGAGAGAAGAAAAGAAGACAAAAGCAAACCAACCACTTAATTACAAAAATATCTTACAATAGATTACAAAGTCATTTGTTGACTTTTTGACAACTTTGGTGGATGACATCATCCCATGGTGCAACATGGATGATGTCATCATTTGTGTCAACACACTTTAGATATTTCACAAGGAGAAAGTCGGGAAGAAGGAAACTATTCATCGTCATCCCGGCTGAAAGGGGGTATCCTGTTTTTGCTGCTCAGGCGATGAGATGTGGAACTGGGCATGGTACTCCATGAATTTGCTAATCATGGGTTGAAGTTGATCCTGGGAAGGATCCTTGTGTCGATCGCTGATAGCTTCACAAGTCTCCCGCTCATCTGTGAGATTTTCTGGGAGTTTTGAATAATCATTCTCTGCCTCTATCAGGTACCCAATGAAGTCGCGACATGCCAATAGGTTGTTGATGGATTCGGCGTCGAACGTGACCTCTCGCCCCCCCCCTCGTGAAACGATCTCCTGAAGATCTCGAATAGTTTCTCAACCCTTCTTAAGGTGAAAGAAGAAGTGAGCAAGCCTCGAGACATTCTTAGGACAATCTGTTCCATTTGATGCATTGCATCCAGGGCTTCCTCCTTTACTTTGTCGATCTTCTCTAGGATGAACTCCAGCTGATCCACCCGATAATCCAGAGTAGAAAGGATTTTGTTGAGGGCTCTGGGGTGTCCAAAGACACCGAACTTGACCAGATCTTTGACTGAACAGTCAAGCATTTTCTGAAAGGTCTCGTGTTGCATCCTGGCATGATCCAGCTCTTCGAAGATGGGTCCTGCTATCACCTGGAGTTCTCTGTTCATCCGATTGATATTCTGATATAACCCGTGAACTTAGCGATCACTCCCTCACTTTCCTTGAGGATTTGGATCCTCCAGGCGGAAATTGCCATGCCCTGCTCGCTGATTTTGGCATATTCATTGATTTTATCCTGCTCAGAGGCTCAGGAGTTTCAACGGTAGTTATAGGAGGCGCACTGCCCATTTTCTGCAAGGCATGGAGAAGATGTTTATTTTCTCCTTTAGCAGCCTTTTCTCTTCCTTTGCTTCCTGGAGATTTTTGCAAAGGGCGTCAATCGCAGATAAAGGCTTTCTGAAGATGTCCCCATTGTGACTTGAGTCACTGTGTAATCTGTCGAAGATAGATCCTTTTTATCCTTCAAAGGATTGGGGTATGCAATCTCCATTACTCTCTCCCCTGATGCACTCTGAGAGAAGCGGGTTATAGGCTTTTTGCTTCTTGGCCCCTTTTGATGGGATGACGGAGAAGTCCATCGGTGTGATGGGAACTTTCCTCTTCTGTTGACTCAGGTGCTAGGAGATCTAGGCTGGACTTATGGGAGAAGGACCAGAAATGGAAAAGGGAGCAGTTGTAGTAGTAGAAGGGAAAAATGTGGAGACACTTGGAGGCAGCATTGAAAGGGAAGCCGAGGAAGTGCTCACGGGAGGAAGGGATACTGCAGGGGAGGTAGACATAGGAATGGAAGGGAGCTGAGAGATGAGGGAAGAAATGGTGGGGACAGCTCCATGAGAGAAGAGAAGATGGATGATGAAGAAGGGGGAATAGTAGAAGATGGGGGAGAGGACACGACCAAAGGAATGGTCGCTTGGGTCACTTGAGGAGGGGAAGGAGGAGAAGGAGAAGGGACAGAAGGGACCTCATCAGTTATAGTTGTGGCAACATCCTGAGTGGATGTGCCTATCGGAACATCTTCCACTGCTTCTTCTTCTAAGCTTTCCGGGATTTCAACCCATTCTTGTGAAGTGGAAGGAGGACTTTCAGGAGCTTCCTCTTGGGTGGAGCTTGACTCACCCTCTTTGCCTTTCCCCTTGCCCTTTGGTAGCTATTTTTCCCGAGGAGGTGCGTTGCCCAACGGAGATGTAGTGAAATCAACTCCGAGGTAAATGAGACCATTCATTCTGCACCAATGCTCTGTTCTTCGCAGAGTTTCCTTGACCCTTTCCTCTATTGTGTCCGAGGAGCTTGTTTTCGTCAATCATGGTGAAAGGCCAATCATCCCCACCCATGTCAAGGTACACTTGATCAACTTCTTGCTCAGTAGTTTGATAGCCTTTTGGGACGATGGCCACACCATACTGGATGATTTCGGCCAAGGCCAAGTGGGAATGATCCTTCCTCCTGAGCTCGACCTCATGATATATGTCGATATAAATGTCTTCGATCTGAGGGATGTGGATCGGATCGAGTTTGGCCCTGGGGAGACAATTTCTTGGATCGAAAGTGGGCCTTGCTGGGAAGTTATGCTTTAGATTTAGCAGCTCCAGTTCTGCAAACATATCCTTCACCTTATGGTGAGAGAGACAAGTATACCTGCCCACTGTGAGGGGGAAAGGAGTTCCACCCTTCTTTCTCTTGAGACACTTCTCATGGTAGGTGATAAGCTGTCTTGACAGCTCCAACAGGATCAACTTGGGGCCGGCATATCTCGGTAGTTTGGTTGGTTCCCCCAAGAAGTTAACTGCCCTTAGATAAGTGAAGGTGGGGAATTGAGTGAACAAGGCCCCCCATTTCTCTGTAGCTACGACGATACTCTTGGTCGTATGACCGTGAGTCATATTTGGCCTCAAAAGATAGATGATGCCATAGAAGAAGGCATCGTTGATCTTTGTGAACTGGGGGATACTATTTTCCAGCTTTAGTTCTAGATAGTATTCATATATTTTAACTTGGGGCCAAACCCCGCACCGCATCAAAGCTGGATAGTCTCTCTCTGAGGCCACAACATAGACTACGTAGGAGTTCATATAGAACCTCCCCGTTGTGGTGAGTTATTGGAGCTGCTCAGATATGGTGCTGCTTATGATCTCCGCCCACTCAAAGCGTTGATCTGGCACATTTTTGTTCATCGTCTCTAAGTACCTCAACATCCACTTGTGAAAGTAGTGGGCATCAGGAAGCCCAAACACTCTGCTCAGGAACATGATTGTATCACTGAGTTCCTTTGAAAAGTCACTTCGATGAATGACTTGTGGCCATCTGGTCACCACCTTCTTGTTCTTCAGGTATACTTCATTCATCAACTGCATACACTGATCCTCATTGTCATCCCAAGCTTTGATGCAATCTTCCGCTTACGGCCACAAAGTGCCGGTGATGAGGAATGCCGAGCATTATTTCAAAGTGTCGGGCAGTGAGGTTGATTATGACCTCGCCCTTCTCATTATGGACACATCTTGTGTCTTTGTTGTAGCAGCGGGCTACTACCATCATGAACTCATTGTTCACGGCACTAACTGGGATCCCTCCAGCAAAATGCAACCCACTGCCCATCAGTTTGTCCATCCATGGACTTCTTGTGACCTTCTCGGGTTCTGGCCCAGAAATCCTCCATATCAATGTGACCAAGTTCTCGAGTCTCGATATCTAGGTCACACTCTGCTTGGGATTCGGGCATCCTGACCCTCTGATATTTGTACTTCATTTCTTCCTCTGTGAGCTTGGCTTTGCCCTTAGATTTGGTAGGTCTCTTGCTTGATGTTGACATATGTAACTCTGAACTCAGTTGCTGATCTGCAAGAAGAAGAAGTGAAACCCAATGCAAGAAAGTCATATTAGCTGTTTGATCTTCCATTAAAGCATTGACAGAAGAAAGAGTTAGCAATTTTAAGGCCTCAGGGCGCAGGGCGCATGAATACTGCAGGTTGCAGGGTTAAATAATATGGCGCATAGAAAAGGGTGCTGCAAGGGTAAGACAGTGCCAAAGGGTGCATGGCGCATGGATACTGTAGGTTACATTTTTTTGTTGTTGCAAGCAGAAGTGCACCTGTGCCATATGTATGCATTTTATAGGGCGCTGATATTTTTCATGTTACATGGGTACAGGATGCACCAAAGGGTGTAGGTTTAATGCATGTAACATCATTTTTTCATGTGCCACAGGGAAACTTGGCGTGGCGCATGGAAGGTCTGCACAACATGTTGTTGTTGTAATAATGGGTGCTGCGCTACACTGCTCTGCGCTTTTGCCATTGGTGCAAATAAATTTGGTGTCACATGGACACGTAGGGTGTGCCAATGGCGCAAGTTTTAACAATGCTACACATGAGATTGGTGCGCCAAGTAGGGCACAGGGAAAGCGGGTGCAACAAGCAAGGGAAGTGCGCCTTGAGGGCGCAACTATTCTTTATGCAACAGGCATGGTAGATGCACCATTGGCGCGACTGTATATCATGTTATAGGGGTGGCAGATGCACCAAAAGAGGAAAAAATACAGTCTTACTTTTAAGCCTTGATTCTTTTTCTCTGAGGGGTTTACATGTGGTTTAAGCTTCTTTTGCAGGGTTCCTTGGGTGGTGAAGAAGCTTAATCAAAGGGGTCCAAGCAATTTCTTTACGAGACAGTCCTCTTTACTAGCAGATCTGGAAAGAGGGGGAAGCACATGGGGAAGGATAGATAAAATAGTAAGGGGAGGGTTCCATGGTTCATAGATTTATTCCATCCAATCTCCACAAACAAGCAGCCAAAACCAAAAAACACAAAACACAAGAGCAATAGGGACCTCTTACCAAGATTATATAATGTGAGAGGTGTGAAACTGGGTCCACGACGTGATTCGATAACGACAGGCACGCTGACAGGTGTAGAGGGAAAAGAATAATCACGTGATTTTTCTCGATGAAAATGACAGGGCAGATGTGCCTATATATAGGCAAGGTGGTAATAAATGTGCCAACCACTTTTTCAAGTGGCGCGCCAAAATGCCTATCGACAATGGAAAGGATGCACCCTTTGGCACACCAAAACACCTACCAACACGAAGTTATGTGTGCCTTTGGCGCACCAAAAGCATTGTCAACACGGAAATACATGCGCCTTAGCACACCAAAACATGGCGCAACAAAAGTATTGTTGACATGAAGGTGCATGCGCCTTGGCGCATGCAAGAAAGGTGCAACATAGTGAGGCACACCAAAAGGTGTGTCGACACGTCAAACCATGCACCAAAGGATTTAAAGGGGGTGCATGAACACTTTATGTTGCATAGAGATTAAGTGCACCACAAAGAAAATACCAAAATGGCTAAGTTCGGAAAACCAGATTTCCGGGAAGGGATTTTGAACATACGAATGCAAGGAGTCTCGACGAGGACCGAGAACAAAATTTGGTAGGGTTATCTGTAAAATTACCCTTTCCAATTTTATGGGATAACACAAAGCGGGACACATACACCATTGAAATTGTATATCGTTCAAGTTTTTTTGGATAATTAAGTACATTGGAAAGTATTTAACAATGATCAATAGATATTGTCTTTTCTCGGAGAAAGTGACAATTTTAGTGAACTATATTTCGAGGGGTCAAAATCAGATTTTCGTGAATCTGTTTTCGAATTCATATCAAGAGGTTGATGGTGAGTTCATTCAGCTAAAAGGTAATAAAATTCCCAAGGGATTGGTTTCTCTAGAAGGTTTGTTTGATAAACATGATTGTTTTATCTAGAATAAAAGGTAGACTAAAGTCATCTCCTCATCAAAAGTAGATCAATTTAATCTATGTTCTTTGGATCAACCGCGGATGGTGAATATCAGAAATGTTGTTCCCCAAGGAGAAAGCAAAATTCACTTCACTCTTGAAGAGATACATGGATGTCTTTGCTTGGTCTTATACTGATTTAAAATCTTTCAAGCTCAAAGATGTGTAACATAGTATCCCCTCAAGCACGAAGCTAAAACCCACAGGTAGAAGCAAAGACATTACAACCTTAAGATCTCAGGGACCATTCTTACAAAAATTTAGAAAATGTTAGATGTAAGGATTATCTTCCCAATCCACCATTCTACCTAGATTGCTAACATCGTCCTCGTCAGGAAGAAGAATGGTGAAATTAGGATTTGTGTGGATTTCCAAAATCTGAATCAATCTTCATTAAAAGACAACTATCCCTTACCTATCATGGATTAGGTGTTACAGACCATTACTAGATCAGAAATGCTATCCATGCTCGATGGATTTTCAGGATATAATCAAGTTGAGGTAGCTACTGAGGATCAACACAAAACGGCCTTCACAACCCCATGGGGGACCTTTTCTTACAATAGGATGCCTTTCGGTTTGATCAATACTGAGGCCACATTTCAGAGGGCTATGGACTTGGGTTTCAGAGATATGATGGGAAAAGTTATAATTGTATATTTGGATGACTTGACCATTTTTTCTAAAAGGTGGAGTGATCATTACGATCATCTGGAGAAGGTACTCTTGAGATGCAGGAATCATGGGATTTCATTAAATCCTAAGAAGTCCATGTTTGGAGTGATAGAGGGAAATTTTCTTGGTCATATCATGACTAGAGAAGGAACCAAGATCAACCTAAAGAGGGTGAAGGCCATTCAAAGCCTTACCCTACCCACAAGTAAAACAAGAGTTCATTCCTTTTTTGAAAGGTCAATTTCCTAAGAAGGTTCATACCTGACTTCGCTGATAAAAGCAAGGATATCCTTGGGATGATTAAAGGAAAAAATCCATTTTGATGGAGTACCAAAGGGAAGCTTACATTTGATGAAGTCAAAAGGTAATTGATCATGCTCTGTATTGGTATGTCCAAATTTCAAGAAATATTTCATCATGTACTGCTATGCTTCCGCACACATTGTCACCATCTTGATGCGGGAGAACAAAGAAGGCATTGAAGCTCCCATCACTTTTATGAGCTGCCCATTAAAGGAACATGAACTAAATATGTCATAGATTGAAAAGCATGATTATGATGTGGTACAAGAAGTGAAACATTTCAGATACTATGTCTTTGAGCTCTCATACCCTCGTTCTCGTTTCGATCATCACGTTAAATCCATTTTGACTCAACAAGAGATGGGTACTTGAATGGGGTAAATGGATAGCTAAAGTTGAAGATTATGAATTGGAAATCAGACCTACCAAGCTGGTATGAGGAAGGGGCCTGTGCAATTGATTGCAGAAGATAATGCCAAGACGTAATGCAAAAGAACCAAAGATACCTCTTTAAAGTTGCCCATGGTGCTTTTTGTGAGCATAACTGACGAATGGTATGTACATATTTCTTTCTTTCTGACTTATGGTGAATTCCCCCACATTTAAGCCAAAAGGAGAAGAGGATAGTTAAGTTAAGATCTGCAAGATACATCCTGTGGGATAATGGAATATACAAGAAAGGTATTGATGGTGTATTCCTTCGTTGTGTTGATAAATCTCAGTAGGTAAGGTTGCTAGAGTCCTTCCATAGTCTAGCATGTGGAGGAAATTTCTCTTCTTCCATGACAACTTATAAGATCCTACGGGCCAGATACTATTGGCCTACTCTCTTTCAAGACTCAGTAGAATGGGTATCCAAGTGTGAAGCTTGTCAACATTTCGTTGGTCGCCCTAAGCTAGTAGCTCTTCCCCTGAAGCCCGTAGTGATCAAAGAACCTTTTTCTAGTGGGGAATTGATTTCATTGGAACATTGAATCCTACCTCTAGTGTCAGACACAATTATGTGCTCACTGCTACAGACTATTTTACCAAGTGGGTGGAATCTGCCATTAAGCGGGTGACCTCAGAAGCCGTGTGAAAATTCCTTAAAGAAAATATAATTGTCAGATTTGGTGTGCCTCACAAGATTGTGGCTGATAACGCCTTCAATTTCTCATCACATGAGCTGACAGAATTTTTTTATGGATTAGGGATCACCCTATATCACTCATCTGACTATTACCCCTAAGGCATTGTTCAAACTAAATCCAACAACAAGAACTTGGTTACCATAATTAGAAAGCTAGTGGATGAGAACCAGAGGACATGGCACAAAGCATTGTATGATGTGTTATGGGCAGATCATATTACTCAAAAGAGAGCTATTGGAATGTCCCCTTTCCAAGTGTTGTATGGAATTGATGCTTTGAAATTCTCATTTCCATAGAAATGATAGCCTTGCGAGTTGGCCAAAGCAGTCGAAGATGAGACTTTTCAAAACTCTATTGAGAAAAGGGTAATGTACCTAGCAGAAAGTGGAAGAGGAACGAAGCAAGGTGGTTGATCACATTGCAGATCATCAAAGAAAAGTAAAGAAAATATTTGATAAGAATTCAAGGCAACATGACTTTTAAATCGGAGATCTAGTGCTTCTTTGGGATAAGAGAAGGAGTAGAAAGGAATGCATGGAAAGTTTCATTCTTTATGGAAAGTACCTTTCAAGATTCATTAGTTGAATGGTGAAAATAGCTTTTGTCTATCATACTTGGATGGAATTTTTCTCCCTTTACCTTTCATTGGTCAACATCTGAAGTTATTCCATCAGTAATGGAAGATGCTCTGTTGCATTGAACATAATTTATTTTTGGTCATGTGTTTTCATTTGTTTCCTTTCTTTGTTTGTTTGTTTTGGTTTTCTTCTTTCTTCTCCGTAGCCCAATGGATAAAGCCAAAATTTTTGAGTTCTCTTCCTTTTTCATTACAAAGAAATTCCCCAACTAGAGCCAGTTGTTATCCCATTTTAGTGATTCCAACTAAAATGAGGATAACCATACAAATTTTTGAAAAAATTGACTAAAATACCCGTTTGAAGAGTATTTCGGGTTTTCAGTTTCAACAACATGCAAACATGTTATTTATATGCAAGATTCTCATTGTTTCCTGAAACCCGAAACCCGATTCAACTCCTTGTGTCAGTTTTCAAAAACGGAGCATCGGAACATGCCCGATCAAAAACATGTTTCATGTCACATGAATTCGAAACTTGAAACCCGATTCAACTCCCTTGTGTCAGGATTCCGGAAACTTCAAGCCTCTCAACATATCAACTCCCTTGTGTTGGGTTTGTGAAACCTTCAAGCATCTCGACATATCAACTCCCTTGTGTCGGGTTTGCGGAACCTTCAATCATCTCGACATATCATGCCTTGTGTTGGGTTTCCAAACAATCCAAACATGATGACATGATATTCATGCTAAGTTGTAGGGTATTTGGCACATGTGTCAAGTGAGATGTAATAAATGTGGGGTCTTTATAAATAGCTGGATTTACATGTCATTTTTACCTTTTGTGCTTTTGGTTTTGTGGATTTTTTCATGCGTGCTCTCTCGAAACTTCCGAACCCAATTTGATCTTATGCTCAATTTCCTAGTCCATTTTCAATTATTTTTGAATTTCTTTGAAGGTATTTACTCTACCTTTTGCATGCGATGTTTTGTTGAAATGTTTTTAATGGTCTCTACATCTTCTCCTTCCTTTCTTTTTTTTTTTTTCTTTTTAGGTTTAGGGTTTAGGGTTTTCTTCTTCTTTTGAGTGATATTCCAATGGAAATAATTGTTTAAAAGTTCACCCTTAGGGTGTTTGTATATTATATTCCCGAGAATATGCCTTTTTGTATTTTAAAAGAAGAGAAGAAGAAGACAAAAATCCAAACTATTGAAATGACGGGAAATTTTCATGTCTGAACATCTCAAAAACCTGATCCCTTATTTTCGGGTTTTGCAGCGTGTTTTACAGTTTATAAGTTTTGTAGTGTATCAGGTCTTGAGTCTTGCCAAACATTTAACATCTTCCAACATCCATTTTTCCTTGTGTCAGGTTTTCCGGTGTGTACGACATCTTCCACTTTTTACAGTGTGGCGGGTTTCTACAGGTGTCTAACATCTAATATTTTCCGACACATTCAACTGTCTATTGGGTTTTGCATAATGTTCAAAAAAGCCTAACTTCTTACACATTCTCTCCAATGTATCAGTTTTTGCATAGTGTCTGAAAAATCCTAACCTCGACACACTCAAGAAGTGCATCGGGTCTGTGGGGTTGTTCAACAAGTTTTCAAACCCGAGTGTTCAAACCAGAAGTGATCAAGGCATTCCTCCTCCAAGACTCCTCATGTCGGATCCTGGTTCATCATAGGATAAGTCAGATAAATTAGGGAAGATGAAGAATAAATTTATGAAGGTGGAGTCTCCTTCCTACATTGATTGTAATTATGACATCTGGGATACAAAACTCGGAAATGTAGACATGGAAGATTTTTGGAATAGAGTCAAGGGTTCTCCCCAAACCTCCTGGATGAGAGCAATAGCCAACAAAGTGGTCTCCCTCTTGTAGTAGGATTCCCCATGTTTGCTCAGTGCCCCAAGTTCATCTTGGCATGTGCTTTGAATTATGATTCTACTTTTCGCTCAAGTATGAAATTAGGTGGGAGAAGTTATAGTCAAGTTAGACGGAGGTTACTTCGATGACCTTCTCAGACTACCTAACTTTGAAGAATATGGGGATGTAGATCTTAAGTTAGCCTAGAAATCCTAGGACAAAGATCAAGAAGACTATATTAAACATGTGAACAAGAAGTTCCTGATCAAAGCCAAGCCTATTATCTCTAGGTTTCCAAGATTTGTTCCTAGAAGTGATTTCATTCAAGAGATCAATGATATCATTACTTTGTTGAGCTAGGTTTTTGGATTCCCTGAGTCAAATGTTTTCCAAGGATGGATGTATCAATTCATGGTCATCATTAAGAAGAATCAACAGGGGATTGATTGGGGTAGTATTATCAGTGACGAGATAGAATCCCAGATGAAAATGGTGTTGTCTACAAGAAAATTTTATATGTCCTCATATGTCACTTATGCAGAAGCTGGTATGAGGAATAATCCCAGATTGGACACAAAGGGGAATAAGGAAGCTGACCACATTTATCAATATTTTCCTCAGCTCACAAAGAAAGGGTCTGAGGACCAATTCAAAAGAGTAAATGATGCTTTCTTTTATGAGAACATCTACAGGATGAACCCTGAACTGAGGAAAAAAGAGTCTCTGATGAGGCATGGGCTGAAGTTTCAAAATGGGGTTTTGTCTTCTTGTAATTCAAGAAGTTCATGTATCTTTGAGTGGTCATGTACCGGGTGATCCTTTTCGATTTCCCAGATATCCAGGAGACAAGCTGGTCTTGATGGAGTTGGTCAGGTAATTGTTGGATTTTCACAAGTTCCAACAACATAAGCACAAGGCCTCTCGTATCCTTCCCAATTTCTCTAGGAAGGTATACCCGCTCAACGGTGGTAAAAGACAAGAACGTAATTCATAAGCTTTAGGACAATTCAAAGAAGCACATGAAGCCTAGAGATGTGTTTGACTTTCGAGGAGTTCTTAAGTCATATGGAACCTTGTACTTGCACATGCCTAGCATACAAGACATTTGGGTTGATCTTTATGATGAAGTCGTTGTCCACGAAAGGATCATAGCAGATTAACACTTGAAGAAATTCAGACACTCGAGCTTGTTGACATCCCAGAAGGTATTGGTGATGATGAAAGTGTTCTAGATCCTTCATATGATGGACTGAATGAGGATCAATACATTTTCCTAGCTATTGATTGGTCTATCGGTGAAAAATCTTCTATTGCAGATAGGTCAGCTTTGATTCTTGCACACACTAAGGCATGACTCACCTCTTGGGGAATGAGTTACAAAGAAGATATTTTTTCAAATATGGTTGATTTGGAAGTGGGACCCTCGAAAAAAGAAAATGAAAAGAGCTCTTCTAAGAGGTATGTAAAGGAAAAATTTGTTAAGAAGGGAGGAGAACAATAAGCCTCTTCAATTGTCACTCTAGCTGAAACGGTGAACGTACCAGAATCACCGACACCACCAGAAATTGGGGAAATCTCTTTGGAGGCATTTTCTCCAGACTCTCACCTCTCTTTGCTGGAACTATAGTGACTATAGATATGCCTCCTCCTTCTACACCTCTTTTCACTAAATCCACTACCACACTCATGGTGATCCCACTCCACCAATAAGTCTTCCTCCACCTATAAGTATGACCCAAACCCCTATAATAGTAGTAACTTCCTCTGACATGCCTCAATGGTTGCTTTATCAGACTCCAAGGAAAAGGAAGGTGGTAGTTCCCATACTAGCCTTTGATTTCAGTTCACTCAAGGCTTCTACTACTAAATCAGCCAAGAAACCCAAGACAATTTCAAGGGTTTTAGTGGATGCTTTGGGGCACAAGTTTGTAGAGATCACCACTCCGCAACTGATGAGACCAAAGAGGACATAGTGGCCTCTAACTATTAGATAACCAGGGTCAATCTAGGGAAGGTAATGGTAGAAGGACCACAAAAAGATGCATGAGATGCTATGAATGTGCTATGTCAGAAGTTAAAAGAAATAAAGGAAAGTAGGGATGAGCTTAAAGAGAAAGTGGAGTAGTTGACTGAAGTATTACTTAAGCTCTCAAAGCCCCCTGAGTCAACACCATTATCCTCTACTCCTATCGGGTTCGATTTCTCATCGGTACCCATGATTGAAAAGATTAACGAAAAGGGGAGAGTGGTCAATGAATGGACCCAAAGGCTACTCCTACAGGGAAAAGAAGTAATCCAAGATACTGTGGAAGTCTATCAATCTTTGGAAGATATAAAGAAAGATGGAGAAAAGATGGATGATGAGTTTTCTTCAGAAATTAGGAACCTGGAGTTGACTTTCGAAGCTCTCCAAACGCTGAAAAAAATTCCATCCCACATCTTGGTCGAAGAGGGCATCATCCCACATGTAGATAAACATTTCCAGCTGACCAAAGCCATTAGATTTAATAAAGATTCTCAATGAAGCTTACAGAAAACTAAGAGAATCAAGAGACCAATTGGTCGATGGCAAGAACAACCTGGAAGAAGAGCTGGTAAAAATTTGTGTGAAAGTATTGAGTGAAGGCTTTGGTATCCTTCATGTCGATGATCTTTATGAACAGATCCAAGAATCAATTCAGCATGAGCCAACTTATGGATTCGGTATGGAATTCATTGACATGTTTGTAAAAATCAAGCATTCTTTAGAGACCCTAAGGAAACTCAACAAGAAATTGAAATAGCTTCCCGAAAATGCTAGCGATACTCAGGAAACATGTGAAGTTCTAAGTGATCATTCCACCGTAATGGATGAAAATGAAATGCAAGGTATAATTCAAAAATTCCAAGAATTTCGGAACAAGCAGGATTTGTTGGAAGAAGAGAAAAATGATGATTCAAACTAGGCACAATGCAACATGTCATTTCAATATTGAAATCAACATGTATTTTTAATTTTTATTTCATCACATAGGAAGCAAATTTTGACTTGGTCTCCTGCGTGAGAGTCAAGAAAAATAGAACTCTTGTTAAAGACTATTTCCTAGGGTTTATCCTATTTTATCTCTACTCTTTTTATTATAAATAAGGGATGTTTATGCATTCCAAGGGGTTGATATTTTTGGAATATTGAGAACTATTGTGAAGAAGAAGAACTTTTTTTTTTCTTTCAATCATTCAAGGAATAGAAATTAATGTTTTTTTGCAAACTTTCTCGTTGTGAGATTCATCTCTCTTAAGACATTTTTCTTACGCTCGAGTATCTTGAGCTATTCTTTGTTTAGCATTCTCAATCATTTTAAATCGTTTCAAACATTACATTACATTTGTTATCTAGAACTCGTATGATTATTTCGTGATCTGTGTTTTCTCAAAAGAAAATACGTTCCCGTCATTTCCTTTCCATTGTGTATTCTTTCTAATCCATTTTACTTCGAAAGCAGAAATATTTTCATCTACTGTGGATATGGATTCTGGGATTCTATCCCAACCCCAATGGTTAGATTAGTGTGAATATTATACATATCATTTCCGTTGTGTTTTAGATTAGTAATAAACAGTAGTACACCTGTCTTTGAGGAGGGATTCAATCCCATGTACTGTGGTTGAACCTCATATTTTGTCTTGACAAAATATCCAACCATCATTACCTCAAACTAATCTTATAGATTTGTTCACTAGTGCTTTTTCCAAGAACATCTCACCAAATCTCCAAGTCTAAACCTTCCATACCTTTAATGAAGCATTCACCATGGCATAAAACTTGAAATTCATGCCATCAAGAGAAGAAAATTCAATTACGTAACAAAAATGCTTCATTCAAATCTAATGATACCTCTTCGTCTTCAAAACCCCCAAAAAATAATTCCAAAGCCAAAGGACCTACCAACGTAGTAGTTTTAAAATCTGGCCCATCTCATTCATCTAATCAATCAAAACCTTCCTCTAACCTTTCTCCCATTCAAGCTTTTCAGTTCAAATGGGAGCAACGAAAGTACACTCCCGTAAGAGAGCCCTATTCATCAGTTTTAGAAAAAAATCCAAAATCCAGATAAATTTCTCTTCCATCCATCAAACCGCATACTAGTTTTGACCCCACTCATCCTATGCATGTCTGGTACAAGCAACACAACTATTGTAGCTATCATCGCGTTAAAGGCCATAGAAATGGTAATTGTATAACCTTCAAAAACATTGTACAAGAAATGTTAGATAATGGAGATCTTGTCTTGGACAACCCAAACACACTAGCTAATCAGATATTTCATATCTTCTAGAAGCCATTCCCTAGTCATACCCTATCATCTAACCAAACTGGAAATCCTTAGATTAGTGATAATAATGTCCATGAAGTCTATGCTATTTTCAAAGTTGTACTAGCCCTTGCACAATTTCCTCCTATCCCCTCCATCAAGGAGATTCTAACATGAGCTACTTTACCCACAGAGGAGCCTATTTCATCTACTCCTTCACCCACAGAGGATTCCCCTTTATCTCCCCTTCACCCATGGAGGAGACCACAATATCTGCCGATGCCATTTCATCACTCCCCTCACAACCTAATGAACAATCTATAGTGTTAACTCTCCTACCCATGGGAGAGTCATGCTCACCTCCCTCTCCACCAAAAGAGGAACCTACCTCATCCCACCTATCATCTCCCCTACCAATAAAGGATCCTTTAGAAGTGCCACTTCCTGTTGGTGACAATTCCCCATTAGCCTTCTAGGATCTAATTGATTTTCTCTCATCTCTCTTACCCACAAAGTCCAAAGCCAACCAGTTCCCTGTCTCATAGACATACTTTACAGGGATTACTACTAAATCAACATCATCTCCTCTTACAATAGTACCATTTTCATTCTGGAAAACCTCTTAGATTATGTTGATAATTCCATGCTTTGGGGTGTCTATGGCTACCCTTTGAAACTGAAATTCAAATGTCATCTGTTGATACCTCTATGATTTATCCAAAGTTATTTCATATAATCAAACCAACCATGCCCATACCAGTCATAGTAACTCTCCTTCATCACCCTTACCTACACCTAAACCTTTACCACTAGCCAAACCGGTTTATATACCTTAAAACCTACCTACACCCACACCTTCCCCACATCCAGAACCATCACAACATTAGGATTCATTCCAACATCAAGTCTAGTCCATCCTCCTGTCAAACTGGACTTAGCCATGTCTTCAAAAACCCAAACAAAAACCATTCCCCCACCTAAAAGGAAGACCCAACCTTCTAGGATGCATACAAATTTTTCACCTACTACCCCTCTTTAACCTTGACCCCTTCCATCTATCCTAGGACCTCACCCATCAATCTTGGCCAAGAAACCTCCTATCTAAGGAAAACCAAAAGCACAACAGCTTGCCTCTTCATCACAATCTTTTATTACACCCAACTTACCTACACAACATACATCTTTGTCATTACCCGCATCTTTCTTACCACTTATACCCCCACCATTTATAGTAACATGATCACTACTTATGATATTCCCTACTCTTTAACTAATTACCCTCTACCTCGTATCTTCCAAAACATGCACCACACCTCTATTATCACCTTGGCTAACCCATCCTCTACCACCATCTACCTTCCCTTATACATCATGCACACCATCTTCACCTTTACCCAAGAAGGTGCAACCAAAGTTGAAAAACCCACTACCCTCCAAAGAGGTAGTTAATCCTATAACATATTCTATCACTAGTTCATCTACCACGCCTTTACCCAAGAAGATACAACCCAAACCTAAAACAATAAAATCTACCAAAAATGGTCAAACCTATTCCATCTCCAATTCCACATCTTGTGGTGCATCTCCCACCAAAATCACCCACACATAAATCCAGACCCACACTCACTTCACATTGTGATCCATTAGCAGGGTCTTATGTCAACATCTTAGCAAACCTTTTAGAAATTGCTATCATCACATTGCCACCCCTTAGAACTTACGACCCACTCAAACTCAAACAAAAGTAGGGTTTGACGATACTAAAATTTGTACCTACCATCGTGTGTCAGGGCATGATGTAGAAAATTGTAAGGCTCTTAAAACCATTCTCCTTCAATTGTGTCCTCCTAAAGAAAATTTTGATGATGATGATCTTCTAGATGAGGAACTGTTCCACCTTCACCTATCACCACACATTCTTACCCCTTACCTATTCAATGACCTACATCACCACCTCCATAACCCTTTTATCCACCTCTAAAATTTGAGATCAATATGGTCTCGCATAAGAGAGCTAGCCAAAACCCCACCAAAATGCCAATGCACCCTACTCATTTCACAAGGCTCATATCCCGCACTAGGTTTTTGTCCATCATGCCGTTATACCTTTCATGACACACCTTCTTTATCCACCTCTCTTCCTCAAATTAACATGATCCAATTTCCACTCGCTCCCAAAAAGTCAAAGGAAAATAGAAGAAAACAACCTATCTCGCAATCCTGTGCCCAATATACCATCTCGCACCCACATAAAAATAACCATTTACGGACCCACATACCCTATTTTTGATGGGGTCACCCATCGTAATATGATAAATTAATTACACCAATCTCCACTAAAAATTTCATTATACGACCTTGTCCAAACCTCTGAATCTCATCGACATGCCCTTATGGAAGTCCTACAATCCATCAAGGTTTTACCTAATAAACCTACACTAGTGGCCTCCATTATCACCCCTTATCATCCTGGGTCTCTCAAGTAATTCATTCCCTTCCTCTATACCTTCCACCACTCATCTAGTAGTCACCCTCAATTTCTTTGATGATGAGATTGTACCTCTCCAATCAGATGATCTTGATCTTGCCCTTTTCATTTCCATCTATATTGATAATATACACATTCGACGTGTTATGATTGATGGTGGTGCCAAAATCAACATCATATCCTCCAATGCATACAACCAAATGCACATCCCTTCCAACTGAATCCATAATAACCTAGTTATGTTGTGTTCATTCAATGATGTCATCACTTCCACCCTTGGCACAATAATTATCCACATTCGTGTGGGCCCCCGTACTATTCTAGAATTCTTCTATCTTAGAGGGGAAATTCTAGTACATTTTTTTATTGTTTGACCTTGGATCCATGTTATGGGCTGTGTCCCTTCAATCTTACATCTCTTTGTAAAATTTGAACATGAAGGAAATAACTATACCATTCCTCCGACCCTTCACCATTTAAAACTTGCAATATGTTGTATGGGCCTAATGATGTCCTTATACCAATCAAGGCATCTACCAACGATGTTACTTATCCTTCACCCATAGCCCCATCCACCAATTCTTTCTCCACCTCTCCTTCTACTAAATAATCTATTCACACTACTTCCGTAGCCTCCGTATCGACTCATTTGCTAACCCATCTACTTCTCAACTAACAAATTGTTCTTCTTACCAATCACCAAGTAATTAATATATTTTGGCTACCAACATATCCACTACCAATCCCTTAGAAGGTGTTTTTCAATGCCTCACTGGGAGTACCACCTATACAAAATTTACATATTCCTTACTCCTCAAGAGTATGGTAACCTTTTCCAAAAACCTCTCTATGGTCACCGCATAGGAGAGGTATTTCCTTATGGTCCTCCCCACTTTCGCACCAAATTAACATATGGGGGACTTGATACTTCTACCTACTCACCCAAACCATTGTCCATAACGTGACCATTTTCATATGACCTCCAATCTCTCACAAATTGTCACTTCACCCTCACCTTCCTCCATAGTTGTGCATTGAAGGCATTTGGATTTGGTTTTTATGAACTAGGACACTATACTATCATTTTGTGTACCACTCGTAAAAAAAAAGACCATAGTGGTATTGGATTTTCTGAACCATCTTCCAAGAAGGCCTACGTCAAACTCATTGAGGACATGTTGGTTGTCAAATTAGGACTTTAATGAAAGCAACAATCAGGGGACAAAAAATCCCTCCTCTTTAATGGGTCAGGTGCCCTTATTGAAAGAAAGAAACAAAACAATTTACAAATGTACAACTTTCTATTTTAATGAGGAACTCTGATATCATGAAAGTGTTTTAATGAAAAGGTATATCATCAATACAAAGGAATAGAAGAAATAAGTGAGGGAAAAAGTAGAACATAAAAAAATTCCCAGGAAATATAGATAGCAAAATAATTCCTTATAAATGTTGTACAAGGATGATATATAGAACAAAATCATTCATATTAAATCACCAAATATTATTTCATAGACACAAAGTTCCAAAAATGACATCCATAAGAATACAAAACTTATTAATGCAATAGATTAATGATTCACAACCTTTAGACAAGAAAGATAAAATAAATCGATGTGGATAGAAACATGAAGGGAGATCTTCTGTATTGATAGCTTTTAGTTATTTTACACTTTCAAAAATTATCAGAGTTCCAACATTTTAGAATGAAGTGGAGAGCCCAATATATAGGTTACAAAGTGGTTACATTTGGTAACCGTTTCTTTTAACCAAAAGATTAATTAAGGAAATACACAACATAAAGTCCTTAATTAAATTACAAGGAAATCCGAACTAAAAATAGAAGAAGGAGTCAAGAGCCAGAAGTAGAGACATCCAGTTTTGGTTAAGAAGGGCCCACTATTTTCAGGTTCCGATGCCTAAATATCTTCAATGCTTCAGCTATCTCCATTCCCCTTGGAATTGTTGGATTGGAAGTAGCATGAGTTCACTTGCCTAGACATTTCTCCATATATTTTTCAAACTCGGTATGCTCCGGATATTCCTTATTAGGGTCGGTTATAGTTGAATGGAGAGAAAAATCATCCTTTGTTTTCTCTTTAGTGATTGACTCTTCCTTGAACAAATCATCCTTGACAAAGGATTTAAAATGAGCCTTGATTTCTTGGAGAGAGAATAATACACCCGTGGTTTCATCCTAAAGATGGCGGTGGATATCCTTGAAGGTGGATAAAACATAAGTTTTAGAAGACTCCCCTTTTGCCATACATTCCTCAATTCCCCGATTGCTTCTTCTAGAACTTTTATTTTCCACTCGATGCTAAAGATCCATGTCCTTGATAAGTTATTATTGAAATCATCAAACACATTGTTAGCTAATAGAATCCTATCATTGGTTTGACCCATCAGACAGATGTCATGATACATCCACTGCGGACTTTAAATTCCTTATCCATAGCCTTAATTGAGGAAATGAATTTCTGCTGACTTGATCACCTTCTCATTAGTTTTGAAGTCTTCATCAATGAAGATTAAACCTACTACTGATCATATCATCCACCATGGCCTCAAAAACCTTTCCATAATTAGAATACTTGTTGATTTATTTAATATTTTGGACCTAATCTTGCGCGAGAATTGTTGGAAGTGAGGGAGCGGCCAATGGGGCTAGGTCTAAAAATTTATCCTTTGCCAACAATGATACGATAAATTTGGAAAGAACTTGGTCTTGTTCTTACAACAGCTCCATGGTTTTCTTGCCTTTATCCATCCATTAAATAACTTTAGTCATGGTTTCTGAAGGTTATACACTTCACTCTCGGTGTGGATTCTCCCATTGGAATTCTCGGAAAGTTCTAAGTTAGAGATAAAAATATATTTCTCCTCTTTATCCACTTTGGGTTTTGCAAATTCTAGGAACTGCTGGCCTTGAGCATCAGTTACCAACCTCGAAGTAGTCTTGGCTTTCTTTTCTAGGGGAGGAGGAGTAGTACCAAGTAGAGCTGTTACAACATCAAAGTCAAGCCCTGTTAATTAGGAGGAATATTTCCTTTTCTTCTTTCGACTAGGGGATGTACCCATGAAAAGGAAGAAGAAGAAATAGAAGAATCAAGGGACCCAAGTGTAAGTGAAATCATGACACTTAGAGTATGAACCATTATTGTCTCTAGTGGGGAAATGAATGCAACCACAAGTAATTTCCTTTGTAGAGGATTCTATTAAACTTGGAGGTTCGGTCCTTGGTCCTTCCTTCTCTACTTCAGTAGTGGTTTCAAGGGTTTCTTCTGGGTCTTTCATCTCATCATCATCATTCTCACTTAGAACAATAATGTTCTTTAGCCCAATAGGAAATCCTGACTGCTCCAGAAGAGTCTCTTCCTCGATCGGTTCTTGCTTGACTTATTTGACCTTCTTCTGATACACTTTAGTGGAAGAGGAAGGAGTAGACAACTCAGGCTATTTCATCAAAGAAGAAGGAGGAGTTTTCTCAAATGCCTCAGTGCTAGGCATATGTACTTCCTTCCTAGGTGTGGAAGTCTCTCTTGAAGAGGATCTACTTTTGTTCATCCTGAGGTCACGTATTTTCTTGTCAAACCAAATCTTAGTTTTGATGGTGACAAGGAGATCACCTCATTCAAGTCATATCTTTCCTTCACATACCAATCCAAGGTTTCTAGAGGAGTTTGTTTGATTGATATTTCATACTCAAAGGATTGAAAATCTTCATCATCATCCTTAAGCCCTTCAAGAACCTGGTAGAGGTTGAATTCTATGATCTTTTGTAGATAAAATCTACCAAAATGCCTCCTCCTGGCTTCAAAATAATTGACACAATCAGCCCGAAGAATCGTCAATGTCGGGATGGTTATGATACGTTATTTTGAGATTTTTATCAATGTATTTCTTTATATCAAAGCAAGTCTTGGGATTGAAGAAATGAAATGTAAGAGGAGCAATAACCCTTTCTATATTTTGGGCATCTAGATCTTTCCTACATGTATAATTCCCCAAGGTGATATGGAAATGAAGATCAATAATCTTCTTATCTTGGGGTTCTATGAAGTTTATCCAAATTCTGCACACCTCAACCAAAGCCATTTTGTCATTACAGAACATGGGAAGCTTGAGAGGTGTACTTTAAAAACAAGCCAGCCTGATGTATGAGAACTTTCAGAACTGAGTGAAGAAATCCCCATACTTGGTTATCAAAGCCTTAGCCTCATTAGAGAACCTTCTAGCAGTGTCACCCTCTAAGAGTCTCATAATGTACATGGTGAAGGTATCATTTACCCTTATGAAATTATGAATCGACCTTGAGGGTAAACCGAGGGTAATATGCATAGATAGGCTCATCCTTCTTGCCTTCAATGAAAGTGAAGCCAAACCACTCACGAGATGCTACCAAGGTGTACATGAGGTAGGAAGTAATGTATAAATTTTTGGTTTGCTAAACATTTGCCAATTGTTTAGTCAGGTTTCCACAAATAATCTCGGCCCAATTTAGGTTTTTCTTACCCTCGTAGATGATATTTATGAGAGGGAACATCCAAAAATGGAAGTAGTTAGTAGAGGGCATTTCCATAATCCAGGTGAGTAAGGTGATGAAATTTGATAGTTCTTCATTGAATTTGACCCTGAAAAATTCCTTAGAGAGTCGGGACGCTCCCTTCTTAGGGCACTTCAGCCATGATTTCGCTACTCGAGCCTTATATTTCTCACTGTCTTGATCAAACATAGTCTGAGATTGAGTGAGAGTGAGAAAATGGAGTCTTATATTTCATGGATGTGCATGTTATCGGCAATGGTCAGTAGCATCCAATTTTTCAATCGACTCACCATGCACATTGATAACCTCTTTGATGTCCAGATTGAAATTATCCCCACAGGTGAGCACAGTGTTGGCACATTGCACAGAGAGAGAAAAACTAGTGGCGTATGTGATTCCCCTATCATTTATCATTTGAGCCATGGAAGCAGGATTGTCACATGTTAATCGCCTAGAAATCATTGAAATCCAAGTGTCAAACTTTTTTATCTCAAATGTCGAGCACAAAATTCTCCAAAGGGGATAGATGATCATGCCCTTGAAATTTGATCTTCATTTTGACAGTGAATAGAGGAACAACCTTCAAAGAATAGATTCATGATAAAAATTCCAAAGAGATACATGAAGGTGGATAAATGACTCAATTTTGTAAAAATGTGGGCAAGAGATAATGAGTAGACAATGTGACAAGTGCATAGACAGTTTCCCTTTTAAATAGCCATTCGGGTGAGAGAATATCATAAATGTGTATTAAATATACCTCGGCTGACTCAAAAAGAAAAATGTAGGAAAAGTGGAAAAAATGGCTCAAGCGGTCCATGGGACATTGGGACATGAGGGACGTGAAGAGCCAATTCAACCGATGTGGGTGATGTGGGCCAAAAGAGCACTTTGGAAGTCCGAGAGACACGAAATGTGAAGGGAGTGAAGAGCCATTTTGGCTGATGTGGGTGATGTGGGGAATCAGTGAACAAGAGGCCTGAGCATACTTTGGACAGATGGGCTGAATTTTTTTGAAAAAAAGCTGATAGACAAGGACTTGCAGGGAAATCAGTAGATCAACGAATAGGAGGCTCGCTTAAGTACTTAGGATATGAGGGACAAAAATGTCCGATAGACCCTCAAGTCACTAAAATGACCCAAAAAAATAGAATTTCCACCATATCTTCAAATTTATTACTTCACTAAAACACTACTAAAGGGTGCCAACTCAAAATTTCCAATATTTTTTACTTTTAAAAGAGGGGAATTTTAAGGGGAAGAACAGTTGGATCTTTCTGAGGATGAATTGACTAGATCACAGGAAGGAGGTAAGACAAGAATTCAAGAAAAAATCTAGGGAAGAAGACCAGTGCCTTATCCATTATGCAATAGAGTCAAAGGAAAATCAATACAGAAGGTAACACATGGAAAAAAACAAAACAAAGGAAAGGAAATGCAAACACGCACTATACATAATATACAAAGGACTTTCTATTCCCCTAGGATTTGAACAATTTCAGGTACTACTCACTATAAGGAAGTGGAAGATAAGATCCATCCATGTAATCAAGATAGAAATACTTTTCACCAGTAAAGTGCCTAATCCTGAAAGGACCAAGCTAAATAGAGTCAAACTTACCATGGCTTCCTCAAGGTTCATGCCTTTTGTCCCATAGTAAAAAAATGTCTCCAACTTTGAAATCTCTGGATCTAGTTTTCTTGTCAAATAAAGATTTCACCTTCTGCTGATGGGTAAAGATCTTATCAAAAACCCGCAGCCTATCTTCATCTAGCTTATGGAGATACATGATCCTCTTATCCAAAGAATCACTAAAACTGGGATCCTCAATAGCTTTCATCAAATGCAAAGCTGGTAGTTCCACTGTCACTAGTAGTTGAGCTTCCACACCATACACCACTTGAAAAGGGGACATCCCAATTTCTCTTTTAGGTGTAATCCTATCTTCCTAGAGAGCATCATAAAGCTTCTTGTGCCAATTTCTCTAAGATTCATGGACAAGCTTTCTTACAATGGTCACCAAATTCTTGTTCGTTGATTCCTCTTGTCCATTCCCTTGAGGGTAGTAATATGAAGAATGAGCGAGGGAAATTCCATACCCATAGCATAAATTCATCATCTTAGTAGAAGAAAAATTGGAAGCATTATTGGTCATGATCTTGTTTGTTACTCCAAACCTTACCAAGATGTTTTCTTTGATGAAATTGCACACTACCTCAGAAGTAGTACTTTTAACTAGGATGTCTTCCACCTACTTGGTAAAATAATCATGGCGATTAACACATGAGTATGTTCTATACTTGAAGGTGGGTTGAGTGTTCGATGAAATCCAAACCCCATTGTTGAAAGGGTTCTTCGATCACAACTGGATTAAGTGGTAAAGCAGCCAACTTAGGTCTTCCCATAAAGGTTTGACAAGCTTCACACTTGTCAACCCACTTTGATGCATCTCTAAACAAAGTAGGCCAATAGTACCCCACATGAAGAATTTTATGAGTAGTGACAACAGATGAGAAATTACCCCCACAAGCTTGATCATGAAAGGCTAAGAACAACTTATTTTTTCTCTTTGTCAACACACTTCAAGAATCTTCCATCCACTCCTCGCTTGAACAAAGCATTCTCCCACAACACGTATTGTGCTGACCTTAACTTGATAGCTCTCTTATCCTTGGTAGTTAAGTGAGATGAACACTCATCATAGTTGAGGAAACGAGCAATGTCAGCATACCATTCGTTTGTCGAGTGAGGAACAGAACAATAAGGACATCAAATTCATCCTTAGGAAACTCTTGACCAGCTCATTTGGCAATGATTTCACATAGGCCTTTACCCCGAACTAACTTCGTTGGTCTGATGTAGATATCATACTCCTAAACCTTTTCTACCCAATTTCCTCTCTTGGTTCTAAATTATTTTTGTGTAAGAATAGACTTGATAGTCATATCAGACACAAGTACAATAGAGTGAGAGTTAAGAATGTAAAAATGAAACTGCTTAACAAATTTAACTACTATAAAAGCATGTTTCTCCATCATAGTGTACTTCAACTCATGAGTTTTAATAATATAACTCATGAATTCAATTGGGAGCTCATGGTCTTCAGAATATTTCTAACTCAACACAATGGCCAAGGTACTCTCGTGGCATATCAATCGATAGTAAAATCTTTGGTAAAATATGGACATGTTAAGATAGGTGTCTTAGCAATAGCTTTCTTAATGCCTTCAAATGCTTCCTTTCCTTCAGAGGACCAACCAAATGTATTCTTTCCTTTAATCATTTGGGAAATGTTAAAATTCAACTCTATAAAATTAGGGATGAATCTTCTCAGGAAATAGATCTTACCAAAGAAAGAGTGCACTCCCTTTTTTCTTGTGGGAAGAGGAATCTATTGGATGGCTTAAACTCGCTCAGGATCAATATTGATTCCTTATTTGGAGACAACATGTCCCAACAGCTGGCCCTCCATGACAAAAAGACATATTTCTTGGGATTCAGAGAGACTCCATGTTCTCTCGCATTTCAAGAGGGTCGCTTCAAGATGCTAAAAGTGATTTGCTCTAGTTTTGGAAAACACAGTTAAATCATCTAGATACACAACAATACATTTTCCTTTCAAAATCTCGAGAGCCAAATCCATTTCTTTCTAAAAGGTGGCACTAGCATTAATGAGGCCAAAGGGAATCCTCTTATAGGAAAAAGTACCCAAAGGAGTGGTAAAGGTAGTCTTGTGGTGATCTGCAGTATTGACTTCCACTTGGTTATATCCTGAGAAACCATCAAGCATGGACAACATTTCTACACCTGTGATAGCTTGTAACACCTAGTCCATCATGGGTAGGGGATATTTGTCCTTCAAAGAAGCCTAATTTAGATTCTTGAAGTCAACACAGATATGAATCTCACCATTTTTCTTCCTGATAGGTACAATATTAGCAATCCATGTTGAATGATGAATGGGGAAGATGATCTTGGATTTCAAAAACTTCGTATCTCTTGGAATGGTGTCAACAAATTGGATTGGATTGTACTTCCTTTGCTTGAAATGTTTAATCCCAAGTTTGAGGGGAATGAAGTGTTGTATTTATTTTTCCTAGAAAGCTTTGGATCATCATACGAATAAGCAAGGACATCAAAATACCTATTCAAAATATTTGCCACATTCTTCTTCTCTCTAGAGTGCAACACTTAGTGCAACACTTTCCAACGTTCACCGTTTTGGTTTTGGCAAGGCTCCCAATGTTAATCTTCTCATATTCAGTAGACTACTAAGTTCCTTTGGAAGCCTTGGACTTGACATATCTATCATGTTTATCAAATAATTCCTCCAGACTTACTAGCCCTTTAGGGATCTTGTTACCTTTTAGTTTGATACAGCCATCTTGATCCATCTCCTCTTTGACACCTTCCTCATTGGAAGAGACACTCTCTTGAGGCATATTGTCACTTCCTTCAAAATAAAATTGGTCAAAGTTATCCCTAAGCTCCAAGAAGGAGAGAAAATTCTGGTCGTCATTGAAAACTTGCCAGTTGTTTGCATTATCTGGTACACTTGGTCTATGGATCATTTCAATGGTGAATTTTTCCTAAGAGAAATTAGGATGAGGTATCAACAAAGACCCTGAAATAGCTAGGGAATCAGCTCTAGTGTTCTTCTCCCTTGGCACCGCTTCGATGGAGAAGGCATCAAAGAATTCAATAGAATCCCATACCAAATTCCTATAATGCTTCAACCTTCTATTCTTCACTTGGAAAAGGTCTCTGACTTGTTTGACAACTAGTTCTACATCTCCATGAGCTAGGAGGTTCCTCACACCTCTTTCTTTTGTTGTGTTCATTCCAAGGATGAGAGCTTCATATTCTGCTGTGTTATTTGTATTTTCAAACTGCAGCTTAAAGGAGAAAGGATGAATCTTTCCTTCTAGAGATATCAATACCACACCAGCCCCAACACCAGTTGAAGAGAAACTTCCATCAAATTCCAAATTCCAAACACTATTAGGATCATGGAGCACTTCTTTGGGACGTTCCGCCTCATCCTGAGACATGATCATGTAGTTGCCATGCCCAATATATTCATAAAGTATTTATGCCTTGGGATCATTTGTATTTTGCACAATATATTTAGTTTGCTTCTCGGGAAATAACTTCTTCTACTCAACAACATGCCATACGAAGGAGGAATATCAACTACCAAAATAGTAGCTACGACCTTTTTCTCTAAAAAATCAGCAAAAGCTACTTGTGCATCCTTAACTCTTTCCGACTAGAGGTACCTCCCTATTCTCCATGGAATAACAAGAACCAAAAGTGCGTGTGAGGGTAAGACCCAAAGCATGAGCCACTTTGGTAGGCATCACATTATTCGATGCTCTGAGTCTATGACACAGTTGTTGAGTCTATGGCTAGCTATGAGGAGGGTCACATAGAATGGTTTGATTTTCTCATTAGGTGAGGTGTTGTAGCCACAAGATTTGGCTAGGATGCAAAAGAGGGAGTGGGAGAAAGACCTTTAGAAGTGTTGAATGAATTTTGGAATGGGAATTGACAAAGTGGACCATTTTGGCAAAGGCTTTTGGATGGGTTTGATAAAACTCAACCTTTGAAATCTAGATTTTTGTCTTCTAGAGGTGGTTAATAATATCAAAAGATCCAGAGGTGGATGGGGTATCATCACTAGGAATCCTAGGCTTATCAGGTTTTGAGGCTAGAGAATAAGAAGTTTTAGAAGGAGTGGAAGAAGAAGAATTAACAAAACTCACCTTTTGCACAAATGCGGTGGGGAATAGGAGATCCCCTTATTGCAATCACTGGAATGGTCATGGGATGCTCCGTAGATTTTTAGAGAGTTGCATTACTTTTTCTCTCTTTTTGTCTACTCCCAAATCATATCAACATATGACTCACTTTTCATCTCTTCCACCACTTCATCATAATCATCTTCTTCATCAATGCCCTCAGTAGTGAGGAAATTAACTCGAGATTCATCAAGTTCTTCCATTTCTTCCTCAACCTCTTCTTCAGTTCTTAAAAGTCTTCTTTAACCTATTTTTCATCAGGTTCTTCAACTTGACAAGTTGCATTAACAAGGACCTTGATGGGTGGTCCTTTGATTTCCAACCTTGTCTAAGAAGAAGGCAAACAATTTCTAGGCTGAAATTTCTTCCTTGGAACGTCTTGATAAGGAGCATGTTAGCCAATTATTTCTTGATGGAAATGAGCTCATTGGAAAGATTCTATACTAACTGATCCACATTAGCTCCAATAGTATGGGAAGAGGAAGAAGAAGTTTTGGATTTGGAAGATTCTCTTCTCAATTTTCCAGACATGATTAAGTCATCTTCAACACTGACGGCTAATCTTTGATCAACATCCAAAGTTGCAAGATTGGCTCTTTTAAATGCATAACTTACTTCAGGAAATTGAGTGTTTAGGAAGAAATAATTTTGAATTTGATCCATAGGTTGGGTGTCTTGTGGGATCTTATTAATCAGCTTCTTGAACTTGGCCACAATTTCTCTCATGGGCTCTTGTGGTTCTTTCTTGATTTGAGAAATCTAGGCAAAAAAATCATGTACATATTTTACGAGTTTAAAACGGTTCTCAAATATAGTTCTCATGGTAGTCCAATTGGTGATGGTCCTAACGGGGAGATGGTAAAACCAATCTTCCGCATTGTCCTACAAATTCTCCATAAAAATCCTCACAGAGACATCCTCATGTTCAACTCTAAGGACTCCACATGCAACTATGAAGGCTGCAATGTGTGCATCAGATGTACCTCACGATCACCTATGAACTTGGGAAATTTCTTTCTGTTACCCCTGGGTAACTCATGCAAAGGTTGAGGGAGGGCAAGAGGCCTAACTTGTTGGCCCCAAGGTAATGGAGCTGTCATCCTTGGAAAAATTGCTTGAAGTGGAACTGAAACACCAACAAGAATTAAAGCACGAAGGTTAGGGCTGATTTGTTCTTGAGGGATACAACTCCCAAAAGGTATGTATTCAATAGGGGGTGTGCTTATATAATGATCTCTTCTACTTATCCTTGTTGAAGGAAGGGGAAAGCCTTACTTCTCCAGGAGTTGAAACTAAGAATCTTCAATTCCAAGAGCCCTTCTACCGCAAGTAAATCTCAGAGTCGCAGATCAGAAATGATCAAGAAATTGTTCTTTTAAAACTAGAATTTGTTGAAATGAATCCCTAGTAGAGTTGCCAAAAATGTTGGTTGTCAAATTAGGACTTTAATGAAAGCAACAGTCAGGGGACAGAAAGTCCCTCCTCTTTAATGGGTGAGGTTCCCTTATTGAAAGCAAGCAACAAAACTATTTACAAATATACAATTTTCTATTTTATGAGGAACTCTAATATCATGAAAGTGTTTTAATGCAAAGGTAGATCATCAATACAAAGGAATAGAATAACTAAGTGAGGGAAAAGGTAGAACATAACAACATTCCTAGGAAATATAGATAGCAAAATAGTTCCTTATAAATGTTGTACAAAGATGATATATAGAACAAAATCACTCATATTAAATCCCATATAATATTTCATAGACACAAAGTTCCAGAAACAACATCCATAATAATACAAAGCTTCTTAATGCAATAGATTAATGATTCACAAAATTTAGATAGGAAAGAGAAAATAAATCGATGCAGATAGAAACAGGCTTGGAAATCTTTTGTATTGATAGCTTTTAGTTATTTTACACTTTCAAAAATTATTAGAGTTCTAGCCCTTTGGAATGGCATGGAGAGCCCAATATATAGCTTACAAAGTGGTTACATTTGGTAACTGTTTCTTTTAACCAAAATATTAATTAAGGAAATACACAACATAAAGTCCTTAATTAAATTACAAGGAGATCCAAACTAAAAATAGAAGAAGAGAGTCAAGAGCCAAAAGTAGAGACATCTGGTTGTGGCTAAGAAGGGCCCACTATTTTGAGGATCTGGTGCTTGAATCTCTTCAATGCTTCCGCTATCTCCATGCCCCTTGGAATCATTGTGTTGGAAGTAGCATGAGTCCACATGCCTAGACATTTCTCCATATCTTTGTCAAACTCGGTATGCTCTAGATATTCCTTATTAGCCTCGGCTATAGCTGAATGGAGAGAACAAATGTCCTTCATTTTCTCTTTAGTGATTGACTCTTCCTTGAAAAAATCATCCTTGACAAAGGCTTTAAATTGAGCCTTGATTTCTTGGAAAGAGAAGAATACACATGTGGTTTCATCCTGAAGATGGCAGTGGATATCCTTGAAGGTGGCTAAAACACAAGTTTTAAATGACTCCCCTTTTTTCCATACATTCCTCAATTTCCCCAATGCTTCTTCTAGAAATATTATTTTCCACTCGATGCTAAAGATCCATGTCCTTGAAAATTTATTCTTTACATCATCAAAAAAATTGTTGGACAACAAAATCCTATCATTGGTTTGACCCATCGATGGAGATTTGTGATACATCCACCTGAATTTTAATTCCTTGTCCATAGCCTTGATTGAGGAAATGAATTTCTGTTGTAGCTTGATCACCTTCTCATTAGTTTTGAAGGTCAGTAACATTCCCATTTTAAGACTTTAGAGACAAGGGAATTTTTAAAATTTTTAAATAAAAAATATAATGTTCACTATTCTAAATAAAGCATTATTCAAAACAAACATTCCATGTTAATCAAATTAAAATAGATAACCATATGCAGTTGTGATGACTCAGTTATTCACCGATCTATTCATTCCATAATTCGGTAAGCTACCGGTCTATTTATGTTATCTTATGTATTGAATACATATTGTGTAATTCGTATACTTGGTCTTCCTACCCTACACCAGGTACTGAGTGATCTGTTTAAAGAACATATATGAATATATGTTACCAATATTCATCTGATATCACATGGTTTTAAACTTGGTGACATAGGATAATGCAACCAGTAGCTTGTGATACTTTGGTCAAATATTTACAACATAATCGTATGTCACTATTCTTAGATGACATACTCGTCATATTGGAATATGTCCTTTACCTCAATCCTCTATTGTCATGATTGGTCTTTACTGACTACCGTCAGTTCACTTGTCCTAGGTTTAACCCTAGCCTTAGATATAAACATAACTTATTATAGGAAGACGCTCACAATGGCTTAGGGTAAATGGCCATACTTGGTTGACCTAAGTCAATTGGATGTGCCAACATACCCTGAGCCATTGGAAGCTAATTCCTATCCTAAATATGCTCCTATCCTAACCTAGAGAGAAACTAAGTTCAAGTCTAAGTTCCTATTATGTGTAGATTTGGATGATCAATGCGGAAGGGTGATGCCACATGTCAACTACAACGCTATATTCTCGAGAAGACCCAAGTCTTCTCAAAATTATAGCCCTGTAGTTGGCATGTGCCAACATCCTATAGAAACTACCTCATTGAGATGTACATACCCCAAGGAGATTGTTAATACGTTGTTAGTTTGGATTATTTCTTGATTATAGCCACCCTGCTAAACCCTAATCCAACACTCAATAAGTTCTTTCCTAAATTTGTTTCATTTAGTCCATGAAGAACTTTATTAAACTTATGGTTTCTTTTAATGTTTGATTTTCTCGATTAAATGATAATTAACTAAAAATAGGATAGTGTTATCATAAGTTTCATTTAAATGTTCATTAACTTTTAGGAAGGTTTAACAACCGCATATAACTAATTAAAGTAGACTTCATACTAAATGAAGTCAATAAATAGTAATCAAACTTCCAAACCTTTTAGGTTTATATTCAATTGAGAGAGAGAAATAATCTTTCTCTACATGTTTAAGTATTAGGATATATCATTCCCAATGTCCATATTTCTTAATGCATGTTCATTATGCATCACCTTATTATGTTAAATTGTTTTAGATAAACACATCATATTATGCAACTCAACAAGTTGCTTCATTATAGGGGAAATTGAACTAATTCCCATTATCCATTTTATCAAAGATAACAAGATAAGCATAACATAATATAAATAATATCAACATGATGGAACTTTCATCTTCTTTATAAAAGTACGAGATAATTTTCACAACTCATGCAAATAAAACACAACTCACAATTCATCATTACAACTTATAAAATTAACAAGACTATGCTCTTTAGGCATACTGCATATCAACAACCTTTATACAATAAAGTATACAACTTTATTTTACAATTCAACAAAAGAATGAATCAAAATTCTTTACTAAGAATTATACATATATCAGCCAATGCATCATATAAGTTTTTTCCTTCTTTTACCACTTAATTTGTCCATCTGTAAAAATAGCTAGCATGGGTCAGTTTGATGAACTGAGCATGATAAGCACTAATCATTAAAACGAAGTGCATTCCACTAATTGTTTCATTAAAGCAACACTACTTTAATGAGACAATTAAAACATCATAAAATCAGCATAAGTGTTAATGAACAGAAAGGAAACACTTAGTAATTCAAGATCAACTTTTAAAGAGAAAAGTAGGATATAACAAACAATATCTACCCAAGATCTAAAAGTTCTATTAATCCTATCAATGGCTTGTAAACAAACAATAATCCTGCCATCCCATTATTTCTTAATTCTATCCTAATAGAATACCACATTTATCTTTTCTAAGAGACAAAATAAATGTAAACAACATGGTTCCTTCAAGGATGATCCCTCTATATCCTAAGCAAGAACCATTATATACCATGCCCGAACCTATAACATCAGAAAAAATAGACTAGATAATAACAAGAGTTACATGTTCCTTTCCAGGATAACAATATTGCACATTCAATCATTAGAATATACATCAAACAAAATTCCATAACCAAACAAGAAGGTAAGGAAAACCAGAACAGTCCAACTGCAACTCCAATTCCAACTTTCCATGAAGAAATTATCAAACAATAATAGAAATCAATGCTCACAAACAAAGTAGTCCTAAAGAGGAGTTAATCTCTACTCAAGTTCTTCTCAAAAGACAAATATTACAAGAGACAAACCTACTCCTTTCCATAAAAACTTGACAAGACTAGCCAACAAAAATCAAACCATAAGTATCAATGTACTTAATAGTAGAACCTTATAGGCTACTAGCTCTCGACACTATTTCCATCAATGATTCGAACAAGGTGGACCAACAGGTTAAGAGAAATCACTATTTTGAAATGGAAATGAGTACAAAAAAGTTCAAACACTGAGCCTTTCTAAGGAAAGAGGAATGGTAACTCAATAAAGAAAGAACTCAATATAAATCATTGTGTTTTGACTGTATAAGAAGTTCTAGTTTGAACAAGTTTAGGATGAAGGCATACTACAGAACCAAACCATAACTAATCTCAAAAGAATAAGAATATACATATTTTCCTTTACAAAGAGAAATCAAGTCTTATTCACTGTTTCAGTCAAGAATTGTATCCCAAAACCATAAACGATAAGGTTTAGAATTACTCGCAAACCCAAAATGGAAGTCTCACAAAGGCTTACCAATTAATACAAAAAGAAAACAATTCGTGATTCAAAGAATCAAACTCAATACAACTGAACAAAGAAGGAATCCTTCCTAACTATTTTAGTGTCCAAGGTAATATCACAATCTTTCAAAAAGACCCAAATTTCATTAAAAGAGACAACCGAGAGGGAGGCAAGAACCCCAATGCCGATACAAAAGATGTTTCAGTCATAGTTCCAAAACAATAGGAACGGAGTAAAAGAAAAACAAACTTCACAACCATGAATAGAGACAATGGTGACTTAGTACCAAATATACAGTCAACCAGAATGTGGGTTTCTTCCAATCCATGGGAAAAGAAAATCCCGTTCTATTCTCACACCAAGTACCATCTCAAGGGAGTCGTCTCAATCATAGAACTGAAGTTCTACGTTTCTAAGCTAGACGTTTAAAGTTCCAAATCCCAAGAGGTTTTTAAACAACCCAAACAAGTTCCCACACAGTTACCTAGTGAATATTCACTCAAGTAAAGAGTTATAAGCTTAGTCAATCAATAAGGAATAACCCAATACAAAAATTCCTAAACAGAATCAGATGTATCGACCCAAATGCAAGCTCTTAACACTAAAGTGTTGAATAGAAGTACAGATTCGAAACCCGAGCTTCACACACAAGCATTCAGGACTTCACAAATAAATTAATGTGAATACAATGATAAATACAAACTCCAAGAAACAGTTCAGTAATACATAAGTTTCCAAAACAAGTGGTTCCATTCAAATGAAGCTTCAACACAAGCTTAATCAAAACACTAAGTTCCAACCCGAGTCTGCATCAAAAGAACGCAACCCAGAAGCAATATAAAATAGAACTAAAGTTTTCCTTAAATTCCAATCCATATAATTTCATGACAATCAAATCAAGCTCCCTAACCTCGAATACAAGATCAAGATTACAAAGCAGAGATACAGTAACACATTCGCATACCAATTTCACTTACATGCAGTCATAAAACTCACACAGAGAGATAGTTTCCAAACAATACTATTTTGCCATGGATTTAAATCAAACACACAAGGATCTATAAAACCCAACAAGAAAAATAACTAGATAGACAAGAAAACAAGAATCTCATGAGAGTAGAGTTGTTCTAATGAATCATTTAGAATAACACAAAGAATTTTAATAGTTAGAGCCTATCATGCCTGATAGCACTTCCACCAACTCGAAGGAGACTTCCAACTGAGCTTCCAGCTCTTTTTCTCCTCCACGAAAGATCAACAATGAAACATATTTTCCTTCCAAGCTTCATATACTTTCCTTCGATCAAAAATAGATCGTAAAAACCAAAAATAGTTTTGAACTGAAGGTTGAACTACTGGTTTGAAGAACCAGTTAGCTCCATGCAGAGAAAAATCCACCATGCAAGAAAAACCAAATGACCTCCTACAAACCCACCTCCTATGTTTCCAAGATTTTGCACGCAAAGACTGAGGCTCATAAATGACATAAATGCCATTCAATAAAAAATTCCCACTTATATTTCCTTTCCACCGCCTCCTAAATATGGAAAATTCCAAATAGAGACAAAAATACAATTCCATCCGTTAGTGGAGTTTCCACGTAGGCCTCCACCAAGTCCACTAGTCCTCTGCCAAATCTATGAGTACCTTATCATTTAAACCCACTTTCAAATTGTTGGTACCCAAACTTAATCTCCTTCACAACTCAAGCAACATCATGGATCTCACAAGACACTCAAGGGAAGATAAATTATTTGTGTGTCATTTTTAGCTAGGGAACACATCTATCTGACTTGTTAGGACTCAAGATTTTTAAGGACTGAGTATCACCTCAAAAGGATTTTGATCTAATCCTCACTATTCTAGGTTGTACCTTTCAACCAAGGTAAGAGAACCTATATTGTAGCCTCTATTTGATGAAGGAGGTGGAGATATCCTTATGCTTTGCACATTGTATGGAGATGGCCTTGGGAAAACATGATCAATTATCCATTATTCAAACTCAAAAGAGTTGTCACTACTAAATGATGGAAATGCTTTCAAGACAAGGCTAAGGCTGCTAGAGACAAAATAAAATCCTGATATGCTTTGTGCATTTTGGTGAATGGATTGTATTCTTTTGTTGACACACAACACAATGCAGGGGTAGTATGGGTAGGATGAATTAGTTTGAATGAAATTTTTTTGGGAGATGTTTAGACAAGACTAGCTAGGAATTACCAACTTCTTTGAGAACCTTTGCAAGAAATTTGTAACACTTACACAACAAGAATGCTTCAAGAGGTTTAAAATACTCCTTCAACCAAGATATGTGCACAAATGGAGGCCTAGATCTGCACTCTCCCACACAATCTTTAACAACTTGCTACAAAATCTGAAGAAAATATATCAACAAAGTATCCAAAAATCCCTATTTGGTCATGACCTGAGGTACCCCCAAAGGTTTACAAATAATCTCAAGATTCAAGGACAGTAAAATGATTTTAAATCTATTTATCTTCTATCAGATGAAGGATCTTCTGGATATAAGATTGCAGATGCCATCAAACCATCAACAAGAAATGAAACCATGTATGATCAAAGAGATCCTAAACACAAGATTGCAACATGAGCAAAGAAACACAAATTGAAATCATTTTGAAACACAAGCATATACAAATTTTTCCAAGAGATAACACCAAATAATCCAAAAATTGATCAAATACATCAGCAGGGAATGTTATTGGAACAATCTCAGAGCTTGTTGATGGATTTACAACTGAAACCAACTCAACATGATGAAATCTGATGCAATATGGAATTGAAAATGGCTCTCAGGCAGTTTTCTCAGAGAAATTGGGCTTCTTCCTGTTTCTTCCTTGAAAAATTCTACGTCCCTTTTTTTCTCGGCTCTCTCAATTCTTCAAAAATATCATATATAATTAATGCCAGCTTGGAGTCTTGCCTCCCAAGCAAAGAATATGCTGAAGGGATCAAATTTGTTACAAGAACCCCTCATGATTCCATGAAAATGACATCAAACTGGAAAACAGTTCGCAGGTTGCCAAGGATGCATAATTTTTTAAAATATTACATAAATTTGGATCCTTATCCATCCCAGGTTACATTTTTGTCATTCAAGCATGCCAACATGCTTTAGCAATCATTCCTCACCTTTTACCTTTTCAATTTTTACCTCTTAGAACCTTCGATTTTTACTTTTCACGTTTTTTCACGGGCTAGGGAAAAATTATATCAAATCCATCATAGACCATCAAATTAGGTCATGAAAATAGTGCCATTGCACTCAAAAGGCCGAGAGGATGCAAAATCATATAAAATTCGATGAAATTTGATGAAGAAATGTGATTTCCAAGCTCCTTGGAGCTCCCATGGTGGCCAAAAATGAAATTACATAGTAACCATCGATTTTGTATCGACATTAAATGTCCTCTTTCCACGTGGCTAGATGAGATCCATGAATATGTTCAAAGATACCCTTTTTGACTCTAGACAAGGTAGGACAGATGTCAAAGCACAATTGGATTGGCCTCCTGTCTTTAAAAATGCATTTGAGACCTTTTTCCAATTTTGGAAAATTTTGTAAAATTTCCCCACTTGCCTCCTGGGTCCGCCACGTGTCCACCTATGGGCCGCACTAAAAATTGCGGGCCAATTTTATGAATTTTGACACTTTTTCGAAAAAGGGAAATTTTTCTCACAATTCGTTGTGGGCCCGACACCCACTCTCTTCCTTGCCACGTGGCACTCTCCAATTTGCTGCGGGTCCAAGCCCTTACTTTTCCATCGACTTACCGCCAATTTTTGTAAAATCTCAAAATTCTCCCTGGGCCCACACTCTCCCCTTGACTACTTAGGACTTACCATGTGTTGACTCCTCATTGGTTGCTAGACCAGCCTTTCATTTTTTACCTTGTAAACACAAAGGAAAAAAATCATAAAAATTTCCCTCGGCCCCTTTCTCCACCTTTTATATTTCCGGACACGTGTCGACTTCTTACTGGTAATGGAACTTTAGCTAAAATTGTAACATTAAAAATTTTGAAGTTAAGAACTTCAAATTTATCAAAATCTCCACCCCATCATATTGGCTTCTCTAGGACACGTGTCCACCTACCATTGGATGTGGGCCTTCGGGCCTAGAATTGACTTTGAGAATTTTTCCAAAATGAAAGCCAAATTTCTTAAGGTAAATCTGCCACTCCTTGACCAATCAACATGTGCCACGTAGGCACCCTTTATAAAAGGCGGATCCACGGACCAAATTTTTCCTTTTAGCCAAAAATTTCAAAAACAACAAGTTAGAAAAATTCCCAACCACCCCAACCAATAGGATCCTACCACGTTGCAATAATATTGTGATGATGAATTTGACGGGTAGAATACACCCGTATGACTGTCAAAATGTCAAAAATTCTCCGGATGCCCTAGAAATTGAAAAATTTCACAAGGATGGTAGAGTTATTGATCTTAAACCAATTGAATCATGATTTAACATTATTTTTGACCTTGGGATTGGGAAAACACTTGCACAAAAATGGGATTCAAATAATTTCAAGTTTTTGCATGATTCGGTGAAGGAGAAACAACACAGCCTGAAAAATGAAAAAACTAAGGCATAAAAAGGGGCATACATGGATTTTGTTTTCAAATTAGGGAAAAACAATAACATTATGGGAATTTTCGAAGCATTCGAATAGGAGGGAGAAATGTAGACCACCAAATCGACCAATGAAACATTTGTGAGCAGATTTGGATATATAAAAATTTAGGGCACACCATGCAAACTGAGTATTGGCACCAACACTGGCTCTTTCCTGGGGATGGGCACTCCCAAGCGAGTTCCACAAGGACAAAACATAGACCAAGTGCCAAAAACCATTGGGAAAAGGAGTCAAAACATGAAGGCAGCTTGAAAACCAGAATTACCATCAAAATAGACCAAGAAAACCACCCACAAATGGTTGCCAAGGACAAAAGGGCAAACCACACACTGACCAACAACAAGAAACAAAGAAAGAACAAAGACTATACAAATATACAACTTGTGCATACCTTACTTGGGGATTTAATCCAAGAAATGTTTTAAATGTCTGCCATTAATAGGCAGCTCTAGCAAATCCCCATCTAGATCCTTGAGAAAAAAGGTGTGCTCACCAATTCTGATGTCAATGGCATAAGGGCCCATCCATAATGCATCAAAATTTCCATGTTTTCCCTTGTCTTCATGCCTACTATCCCATAGCAAAACCAGATCTCCAACATTGAAGGCTCTAGGAGTGACCTTCTTATCAAACAACCTCTTCAATTTCTCTCTAAATCTGATATGCCTTTGATGAGAGGCTCTTCTTTCTTCATCCAACTCAATGATCTGATTGATTCTTGATTCATATGGGCCATGTTCTTGATCTTCTAACTATTGAGAAAACTGAAATGAGGATAATTGTAGATGTAAGGGCAGCAATGCTTGAGTTCCATACACCAATTCAAATGGGATTTTACCAGTTGCTCTTTTAGGAGTTATTCTATCAGCCCAAACTACAAACTTCAATTGTTCTCCCCACTTCTTCTTGTTCACTTCCAAGGTCCTCCTAATGATCTTGAGAAAGTTCTTATTACTTGACTCAGCTTGTCCATTCCCTTATGGATTGTAGTTTGAAGAATAAGTTAGATTGATTCCATATTCATTGCACATTGCCATCAAAGGTTTGGCTCTAAAACAGATGGAATTATCAGATACAATCTTAACTAGAACTCCAAATATGCATATTATATGATTCAATAAGAAATCCATTACCACTTGGTGTGTTGCCTTTATAGATGGAATTGCTTCAACCCTTTTTGTAAAATAATCAATTGCCACAAGGTTCCATTTATGACCAACACTAGAAGGATATGAAATCTCACCAATGAAGTCCATTCCCCATTTTTGAAAGGGGATTCAACTAATAAAGGCTACAAAGAAAGGGAGCCTGAAGCTTTGATCTTCTAGAAAAATGTTGGCAACTATCACACTTTCTAACCAAATTAGGTTGCATCTTTAAAAAGAGTAGGCCACCAATAACCAGCTCTTAAAATCTTAGGTGTTGTCACTCTCCTAGCAAAATTTCCTCCACAAAATCCCCATGGAAATCAACAATCAATTTGGGAGCTTAATCCTCGTTATGCATTTCAAGAGGACACCTTCAGGGTTCTTCCAGGCCAACCCAAGGTCTCGTTATGATATATTTTTGAGAAGCCACTGAGGGCTCTTTTTCTAATATTTATTCAAGTGACTAGGATGGCATAGGTGCTTGAGGTAGAAGATCACATCCTTGTACCATTCAAAACTCGAAGATCGCCCTTTCTTCCTCTAGTTGATTCACTTCTACATTTTACAAATTGCTCTCACCATGCGCTTGGCAAGACCCAAACCTCTTACTAGCTTTGTTATTTGGATATCTATATCATATTATTGTAGTTTTTGACCCATCTACATATCTTTCTTGATATCTACATGTCTGATAAGATTTATTTAACCATGGTGTGGGGAACATAGGCAACAACTTTTGAACTCAATATATAAGGCCTGAAAATCTTTGTTGCTTTCACCAAGGAAAACACTTGTTTTTCCATGATTGTATACTTTAACTCAGCTACTTGTAAAGCCTTGCTAAAGAATGCAATAGGCCTCTCAGCTCCATTCTCATCCTTTTGTAACAAAACTAAAGCAATAGTAAATTTAGAGGCAAAAGAAAATATTTGGAAAGGCCTCTTATAGTTTGGAGCTGCCAAAATAGGTGCATGCTTAAGTGCATCCTTTATTCCTTCAAAAGCTTGAATGACAACCTCCTCCCACCTGATAAATTGATCCTTTTTAACATGCTTGTGATTGGAAGAGTCAGCTCAGAAAAATTGGAAATAAACCTTCTAATAAAATTGATTTGGCCAAAGAAAGATTGGATACCTTTCTTGGTTCTTGGGATAGGTACTTTGCTGATTGCCTCCACTCTTTCAGGGTCTATCATGACACCATCCTTAGACACAATATGTCCCAACAACTTGGCCTTTTTCATGCCAAAATGACACTTCTTTGGATTAAGATAAATTCCATACTCCCTACATCTGATCAACATCTTCTCTAGGTGTTGCAAATGGTCTCCTCGCTGCCTTGAAAAAATAGTCACATCATCTTGGTAGACTGCAATAAACTCATTGATGTAACTAGAAAAGGAAACATCCATTTCCCTTTGAAAAGTGGCACCAACATTCATCAATCCAAAGGGCATCCTTACAAAAACATAAGTTCCCCAAGGAGTAGTGAAGGTTGTCTTAAGTCTTTCTGATTCTTTAACAACCACTTGATTGTATCCGGAGAAACCATCCAAAGTAGAAAGCATTTCTGACCCTGTCACAAGTTGCAACATATTTTCCATGTTTGGCAAGGGGTAGTTTTCCTTCATGGATGCTTTTTTAGATTCCTAAAATCCACACAAAGTTTGATGTCTCCATTCTTCTTTCTAACTGGCACAAGGTTTGCAACCCAAGATGAATACCTAGTGGGCTGAATGATACCACCATCTCTCAATTTCTTCAACTCTTCTTGCATTTTCATGGAGAGAAGTGGATTAATAGGCCTTTGTCTCTATCTGAATGGCTTAGTCTTGGCCTCAAGAGGAATCTCATGTTGGAACAAATCTTCTCTATATGCCTTTAGCTCTGAATAAGACCAAGCAAGGTAATCTTGATATTTCTTTAAGAGTTGGGCATAGGACTGCTTTTCCTCTTGCTAAGATTTCTACCCAACCAAATCTTCCTTGGTTCCCAAGTTGTGCTCTTCCACATCCCTTGAAGCAAACATGTTCCTATTAATGATGTAATCAACATTGCTAAAATTTGATTCAAGTGCAACAAGACCTTTAGGAATGGTATTTGTTTTTAATTGTATAATATCCTTGTCAAAAAAAGTTTCTCTCCCTTCATTCATGCATACCATTGGCTCCCAATCAATGTTATGACCAGCAAACTCACCTTGGCATTGTAAGAACCTCAACACTTGTGCATCATCATCAAAAATTTGCCAATGTTTCACATTATCCGGGACAGTTGGCCTTGTTAGCACTTCAATGTTATATTCACAAAAAGGTGAAATAGTACAATTTTCAAATCTAGAACCAAGCACTGCCAACTTATCAAAGAGTAACATTAAGATTTCTATCATGGTAAAAATGTTAAAAGAATCAAACATTTCAATCAATTCCTAAACAACATGCTTATATTGTTTCATACACTGATTTTTGTGGCATATAACTTCCTTACTTACTTGACAACCAGATTTGAATCCCCCTTGAAAACAATATCCTTCACTCCATACTTCCATGCAATCCTTAACCCCAACAACAATGCCTCATACTCAGTAATATTGTTAGTGCATTCAAAATCAAATCCATTATAGAACATCAAATTAGGTCATGAAAATAGTGTCATTGCACTTAGAAGGCCAAGAGGATGTAAAATCATATAAAATTCGATGAAATTTGATGAAGAAATGTAATTTCCAAGCTCCTTGGAGCTCCTGGTGGCCAAAATGAAATTACATAGTAACCATCGATTTTGTATTGACATTAAATGTCCTCCTTCCATGTGGCAGATGAGATCCATGAATATGTTCAAAGATACCCTTTTTGACTCTAGACAAGGTAGGACACGTGTCAAAACACGATTGGATCAGGGCTCTTGTCTTTAAAAATGCATTTGCGACCTTTTTCAAAATTTGGAAAATTTTGCAAAATTTCCCCACCTACCTCATGGGCCCACCACATGTCCACCTATGGGCCCCACTAAAAACCGCGGGCCAATTTTATGAATTTTGGCACTTTTTCAAAAAGGGAAATTTTTCTCACAATTCTCTATGGGCCCGAACACCCACTTTATTCCTCACCACGCGGTGCTCTCCAATTTGCTGCAGGTCTAAGCCCACCACTTTGCCATCAGACTTCCGCCAATTTTTTGCAAAATCTCAAAATTCTCCCCGGGCCCGCGCTCTCCCCTTTACTACTTAGGAATTGCCACATGTTGACTCCTCATTGGTCGTGGGACCACCTTTCATTTTTTACCTTGCAAAAACAAAGGAAAAAAATCATAAAAATTTCCCTCGGCCCCTTTCTCCACCTTTTATATTTCCGGACACATGTTGACTTCTTACTGGTAGTGGAACTTCAGCTAAAATTACAACTTTAAAATTTTTGAAGTTAAGAATTTCAAATTTATCGAAATCTCCACCCCTCATATTGGCTTCTCCGAGACACGTGTCCACCTGCCATTGGATGTGGGCCTTGGGCCTAGAATTGACTTTGAGAATTTTGCCAAAATGAAAGCCAAAATTCTTAAGGTAAATCCGCCACTCCTTGACTAATCAACATGTGCCACATAGGCACCCTTTATAAAAGGCGGATCCACGGACCAAATTTTTCCTTTTAGCCAAAAATTTCAAAAACAAGTTAGAAATAATTCCCAACCACCCCCAGCCAATAGGAGCCCACCACGTTGCAATAATATTGTGATGATGAATTTGACAGTAGAATACACCTGTATGACCGTCAAAACATCAAAATTATCCAAATGCCCTAGAAATCAAATTTTTTCACAAGGATGGCAGAGTTCTTGATCTTAAACCAATTGAATCATTATTTAACATTATTTTCAACCTTGGGATTAGGAAAACACTTGCACAAAAACATGATTTGAATAATTTTGAGTTTTTACATGATTCGGTGAAGGAGAAACAACATAGCCCGAAAAATGAAAAAACTAAGGCACGAAAAGGGGCATACATGGATTTTGTTTTCAAATTAGGGCAAAATAATAACATTATGGGAATTTTCGAAGCATTCAAATAGGAGGGAGAAATGCAGACCACCAAATCGACCAATGAAATGTTTGTGAGCAGATTTGGATATATAAAAATTTAGGGCACACCATGCAGACTGAGTATTGGCACCAACACAAATAATTTAAAAGCAATTTGAACCATCACCCTTATGTCATGTGACCCCTTTAGGTTCCCTTTAGTTTAGGTTAGATTCAAATAGAACTTAGGTTAATTTAAAAATTACCAACATAGGTCTTAGAACATTAGTCATTAGAATTCCCACCTTAGGTTAGGTTCAAATCACAACCCTTTAGTAATAGGTAGTAGCTAAAATAGCTTAGTATCCCCCTTAGTAACTCTTCCCTTATTTTCTTAGCATAACACTTAGGTTAGGATGCCAACCCCATAATAGAATAAGAGACTTAGGTTAGAACAATATACATATAAGTAAACATAGCTAGAACTTAGTTGTTCTCACCTAGCTTAGGTTACCGTTAGGATAGTCCTTAGATTTTTAGGACTCTGAAATTCTCCAAAGAGAATTGAATTTTCTCAAGTCCTTAATGTCCCACCAAGATCAATCACCAAATACCTAGGCACAACATACAACTGAACAAAAACACGTTGCAACAAGGCCAAGAATTAGTATCATGAAAAATTTAGTCTTCTATGTTCCTTAAGCTACTGAATGTCAATTTTACCATTTAGTTTATGAAGAAGGCTTGAAACATTCCTTAGATCACTAAAATTGATCCAAGGATGAGTCAAAAGAAGAAATAAGTCTATAACTCTTAATACCATATTGCAACTCATCTTTCCGAAGTGAAAATGGATTCTTGACAACCATATAATTTCAGTCTAATGATTTTTTTAGAACAGAAAAGATTTATCCCAATCAAGCATGATCTTCAATAGTCAAAAGAACACATCTTTATCCAAAAAATCACATGTCAACACTTGAATGCAAAGAGGAATATATCAGTTTTCGAGGGTGTTACAAAGGCTTGCTTAATGAAGTTTAAACTCACCTTTACTGATCATATCATCCACCATGGCCTCAACATCCTTCCCATTAGTAGAATAATTGTGGATGTATTTGATGGTTTTGACATCATCTTGGATGAGAACTATGGGAGGTGGGATAGAGACTAATGGGGATGGGTCGAAAACTTTATCCTTTTCCAATAATGATCGATAAAGTTGGAAATACCTTGATTGTGTTCTTCAAACTGCTCCATGGTTTTATTTCCTTTCTCCACTTATTAAATAACCTTAGTCATGGTTTCCTCGAAGGTTATGAACTTCATTCTTAGGAGTGGATTCTCCAATTGGAATTCGGAAAGCTCCAAGTTAGAGATCAAAACATCTTTCTCCTATTTATCCACTTTGGGTTTTGCAACTTCCAGAACTACCGCCTTGAGCATTAGTTACCAACCTCGAAGTATTCTTGGATTTTTTTTTTGGGAGAGGAGGAGTAGTAGATTTAAGTAGAGATGCTACAACATCAAAGTTAGGCCTTATTAATTGAGAGGAAGATTTCTTTTTCTTGTTGTTGACTAGGGGCTGTACCAGGAAAAGGAAGAAGAAGAAATAGAAGAATCAAGGGGCCCGAGTGCAAGTGAACTCATGACACTCAGAGTATGAACCACTGTTGTCTCTAGTGGGGAAATGAATGGAACCACAAGAATTTCCTTTGCAGAGGAGTCTATTAAACTTGGAGGTTCGGTCCTTGGTCCTTCCTTCTCTACTTTAGCAGTGGTTTCAAGGGTTTCTTCTAGGTCTTTCATCTCATCATCATCATTATCACTTAGAACAATAATGTTCTCCAACCTAATAGGAAATCCTGACTGCTCTAGAAGAGTCTCTTCCTCGATCGGTTCTTTCTTGAATTCTTTGACCTTCTTCTGATACACTTTAGTGGAAGAGGAAGGAGTAGACAACTCAAGTGCTCTTTCATCAAACAAGGAGGAGTTTGCTCAAATTCCTCAGTGATAGGTGTATGTACCTCCTTCCTAGGTGTGGAAGTCTCTCTTGAAGAGGATCTAATTTTGTTCATCCTGAGGTGACGTATTTTCCTATCAAACCAAATCTTAGTTCTGACGGTGACAAGGAGATCACCTCATTCAAGTCATATCTTTCCCTCACATACCAATCCAGGGTTTCCAGAGGAGTGTGTTTGATTGATCTTTCATAATCAAAGGATTGCAAATCTTCATCATTGTCCTGAAGCCCTTTAGGATCCTAGTAGAGGTTGAATTCTATGATCTATTGTACATAAAATCTGCCAAAATACCTCCTCTTGGCTTCAAAATCATCAACACAATCAGCCCAGTAATCCTCAGTGTCAGGACGGTGATGATAAGTTATTTTGAGATTTTGATCAATGAATTTCTTTAGATCAAAGCAAGTCCTAGGCTTGAAGAAATGAACTATAAGAGGAGCAATAGCCCTTTCTATATTTTGGGAATCTAGAGTTGTCTTGCATGTATAATTCCCCAAGGTGATAGGGAAATGAAGACCTGTAATCTTCTTATCTCGGAAGGTTCTATGGAGTTTATCCAAAAGAGCTTGCACTCCTTAACCAAAGCCATTTTGTCATTACGTAACATGGGAAAATTAAGAGGTTTACTTTCAAAAAAGCCACCTGATGTATGATAACTTTCGAAACTGAGTGAAGAAATCTCCATACTTGGTTATCAAATCCTTAGCCTCATTGGAGAACCTTCTGGAAGTTTCACCTTCCAAGAGTCTCACAATGTACATGGTGAAAGCATCATTTACCCTTTTGAAATTATGATTATTGACCTTGAGGGTAAACTGAGGGAAATATGCATAGATAGGCTCATCCTTCTTTCCTTCAATGAAAGTGAAGTCGAACCACTCACAAGATGCCTTCTTAAGGTGTACATGAGGTAGGAAGTCATGTAGAAATTTTTGGTTTGCTGAACATTTGAAAATTGTTCAGTCAGATTTCCACAGATAATCTTGGCCCAATTTAGGTTTTGGTTACCCTCACAGATGATATTTATTAAAGGGCACATCCAAAAATGGAAATCATTAGAGAGGTCATTCCCATAATTTGGGTGAGCAAGTGATGAAATCTAGTAGTTCTTCATTGAATTCGACCCTAAATAATGCCTTATAGAGTCAAGACGCTCCTTCTTAGGGCACTTTAGCCATGATTTTTCTACCCAAGTCTTATATTTCTCACCTGTCTTGATCAAACAGAGTCCGAGATTGAGCGAGAGTGATAAAAATGGAGTCTTCTATGTCAGGATGCGCGGGGTAGTGGCGATGGCGACAACGTCCAATTTTGCAATCAACTCACTTGTGCACATTGAAAACATCCTTGGTGTCTAAATTAAAATTATCCCCACATGTTAGCACAATTTTGTCACATTGCATACAGAGGAAAACCATCAACGTATGTGATTCCACTATCATTTATAATTTGAGCCATGGGAGAAAGGTTGTTGCATGCTAATCTGCTTGAAAAATCTTCAAAATCTAAATGTCAAACTTCACTATCTCCAATGTCAGGCACAAAAGTCTCCAAAGGGGACAGATGCTCATGCCCTTGAAATTTGATCTTCATTTTGACAGTGAATAGAGGAATGGCCTTCAAAGAATAGATTCCAAACAAAAATTACAAAGAGACACAAGAAGGTGGAGAAATGACTCGATTTTGCAAAAATGAGGGCAAGAGATAATGAGCAGACAATGTCACAAGTGCATAGATGATTTCCTCTTTAAATAGTCGTTCAAGAGAGAGAAGATCATAAATGCATGTTAAATATACCTCGGCCGACTCGAAAAGGAAAAATGTGGGAAAAGTAGAAAAAATTGGCCCGACCTAGGTCCATGGGATATTGGGACATGAGGGACGTGAAGAGTCGATTTGGCCGATGCTAGAGATGCGGGCCAAAAGAGCACAGTGGTCCAAGGGACACGAAACATGAAGGGCATGAAGAGCTGATTCGGATGATGTGGGGAATCAGTGAACAGGAGGCCCATGTGTACTTGGGATAGATGGGCTGAAAAATTCTGAAAAAGCCGATGGACAAGGACTTGTGGGGAAATCGACCGATTGGCCAATAAGAGGCCCGTCGGTACTTGGGAAATGAGGGAAAAAATTTCCGAAAAACCCACAAAAATGGAATTTCCACCATCTCCTCAAATTTCTTAGTTCAAGAAACACTATCTTGAAGGGTGCCAACTCAAAATTTTTAAATTTTTGACTTTCAAAAAAGGGGAATTTTGAGGGGAACAATAGGATGAAAACCTTCTCCACCCCATTCACCAACGTCACCACCTTCACCAATGGAGTCTATGGATCAGAATCCATTCCACCTAGCTTTTTTTTTCGTTAATAGCATTTCCCTTAGACCTCGACTTATCAATGAGATGGCGAGGATCCTCTTCTCTTCCCTTGTTGTATCCTGAGATGATCGATGATGATACATATTTTATTGACATAGTTCAATGTCAAGATGATGAGTCTATTCTCACCTACCTTCATGCAAAATATTATTATATTCATCGGTCATTTCCTTTTAAGACAAAAACCATGTTAAATGAATCGATCATTGAAATCAATATTAACACTCAAGACTAAAATATATTCTAAAGATAGGCCAATGTTTATATGATGTTTGACATGAAGCTTTTACTTCTTTTCTCCGAGATCATAGAAATGAATTTTCTTGGTCCGATGCTGATATGCCTGGCATTGTCCCAAACATAGTGGTCAACAATATCCTCACCATCCCCTGAAGCTAGATCTATGAAACAAAAGCTACGAAAAATGCATCCTCACATTTCCTTCTTGTCAAAGAAGAAATACAGTGACTTATTTTTGTTTCCTTCATCTTACCCATTGATTATCCCCAATGGATCTCTAACATTATACCTCTCATAAAAATTATAGGGGAATCCACATTTGCATGTATTTCCACAACCTTAACTTAGCTTCCCCAAAGATGACTTTCACTTACCACCAGCCATGAGATGTTATCACTCATGGATAGTTTCTCAGGTTATAACCAAATATTACTTGCCCGAAAGATAAACAAAAAACCACCTTCATCACTCCTTGGGGACCTTTTTCTATCGATTCATGCCCTTTGGCCTTAAAAATGGTGCTACATATCATTGGGCTATGACTTATATCTTTCATGACATCATGCATCATATATTAGAAGATTACATTGATGAACTTCTTGCCAAATCTGAAAATTGGGCTGAACACCTTACCATCCTTAAGGTCATCTTCGACAGTCTCTTTAAGTATTGTGTTCTCCTTCAACCTAAGAAGTGTGTTTTTCACTATTATCTCTGGAAAGATCCTTGGTTTAATCATTTATTTATGTGGCATAGAAGTTGTTCTTGCTAAAATCAAGGATATTCTTGAAATGTCTCCACCAAATAACCTTAATCATTGTGTAGTTTTCAAGACAAGTTGTAATCTATTCTTCGTTTTATTTTGTATCTTTTGACCACTACCACCCATTTCATCATCTCCCCAAAAAGGATGTCTCCTTCAAATGGGATGATGAATGCCACAAAGTCTTTGATGCATTAAAACAATACCTCCTCCAACCACCTGTACTCATTCCTCCTAAGGATGACCAACCATTTTACCTTTACATTTCTGCTACTGATCATTCCTTGGGTACCATGCTTTCTCATTGTGATGAGAAACACAAGGAGAAAGTAGTTTATTATATAAGCCACACCATTTTGGACTACAAAACCAGATACACCTATGCTTAAGAACTCTTCTTAGCCTTAGTTTTTATTGCCACTAAAATTCACCATTACATACTCAACCACAAAACCTTTTTTATCACCAATATTGACCCCTTACATTATATGTATGCCAAGCCTTACCAACATTAACATGCTGCACATTTTCTCATGCTTCTTACAAACCTAGACCTCAAATTCACCAATCAAAAATATGTCAAAGGAAAAACCATCGCTGACCAACTTACAGATGCACCTCTCTCCAGAAATCAATCCTCTAACTTTGATTTCCCAGATGAATCCATCTCTACCCTCTCTTTGGATGATAACATTTACCAGATGAATTTATTCTTTGATGGTTTAAAATGTCGGTGGGGTGTGGTGCAAGTGTTATACTCATTCATATTGATAGAAAACCTATGCCATTATCTTTCAAATTAGATTTTGATTACACTAACAATATCGCCAAATATGAATCACTTGTATTAGGTCTTCAAGCTTCCATCACCTTAGATGTTAAATCAATTAATATCTTTGGCAACTCTCAACTAGTTGTGAACCAAGTTAATGGTATATACCAAAGTGTCATAATGAAATAATTCAAAAGTATAAACATCATGTAGATATACTTTTGAATACCTTTGATTGTTATGAAATTCAAACCACCCCACATTCCACTAACAAATTTGTAGATACCATGGCCTTCCTTACTTCTCAGATACCCGCTTCACCTTCCAACTCAAAAATATTTTTCATAGTACAAAGGTTGCAATCAACCTCTTATCTATTTTGAGATGTCAACCTCGTTAGAACCGTTGAACCTGACCCACCTAAAATTTGGCATAATCAGTTTACGGACTACCTTTCCCTTTCAATTCTACATCTAGACCTTACTCGCATTAGAAAATACACCTTTCTTAAAGGAGTCTCTCAATATGTCATCATGGGATGTCTTCTTTACAAACGTGGCTTTGATGGTATCCTCTTACAATGTCTTACAAGTTCTAAAATTCCTTATACCATAAAGGAAGTTCATGATGGAATTTGTGGAGGTCACTTCAATGGTTTAGCCATCACTAAACGCATTCTCCACCTAGGCTATTACTATTCAACTCTAAACCGTGATTGTTGTGACTATGTAAAGCATTGTGTGAAGTGCCAACAACATTCTAATCTTCATCATACCCCTAGTCACACCTTATAGGTCACAAGATACCTTTGGCCTTTCTCTCAATCAAGTTTGGATATTTTCAGAGAGATCAATCCTCATTATTCCCAATGTTATCAATGGATTATTAAATCTACTGAATACTACACTAAATGGGTAAATCCATACCTCTTATTTCTAAAAAAGTCAAGAAAATATGTGAATTCATCAACCATCACTTCATTTTTCACTTTGGTTTTCCTCATCGTCTCATCACTGATAATGGAAAATAATTCATAAAATAAACCCTACGGAAACTATGTGATGCCTTTGGCATTCAACTCAATTTTTCTTCACCTTACTACCCACAAAAATGGACAATTGGAATAAACCAACAAAACCTTAAACAAAATTCTTATTAAAGTACTTGGTGATACTGTAAAGGACTAGCACACACACATTCCTTTTTCCTTATGGGCTTATTGTACTAGTATTCACACCAAAAATACTTCCAAACCTTTCTCTTTGGTCTATAGTACATAGGATTTCCCGCCTCTTGAAGTCTAGATTCTATCTCTTCATTTCTCATTCAAAGAGATGCTCAATGATGACGAATTTTGTCAGGACCATTTGACACAACTTGAGTTATTAGATGAGCGTTGTCTCAATACTCTTGACCATATCCAAATATACCAAAAACATATGTAACATTCCTACAAAAATGTGTCCATGAACAAACCTTCCAAGTTGGTGAACGCATCCTGAAGGAACATCAACACATAACAAAAGAGGAGAAATGTAAACAGGGAAAATTTTATCCTAATTGGCTTGGACCCTACATCATTACTCATACTTATGGATCAGGTGCTTATCGTTTTCTTCGCTCAAGGTAAACCCAAACCCGATCCCCTTAATTTCTCACATATTTGACCATTGTATTTTTGAATCAATTCATATATCAAATTTTTCAATTAAATGCTTAGCCCTTGAGCACCTTTCACCTTCCTCTAACCTATTTTAAAGATCAATGATTAAATAAGAATCACGTGATTACCCGTCACTTTTGCAGCCTTGTCTTCTACATGAGTACCATGACTCTACTCATGGCATGATTCTCATGGATAATTATTTTCTTTTTCAAGATGGAATCCCATTGTCATTTTATTCCTTAAACCCTCTCATTCATAGTTAACCTCTATGTGTTATGGTTTTGTCTTCAAAACAAGAGCCTATTTTTCTCTATAGTCTTGTCCATGACTTAAAAGTCCAAAAGAAAAACATTTCAAAAGTAAAATGGGATTCAACTCCTTGAGTCAAAATTCTAGCAAAAAGATGACTCCCTCAAAAAGGACATCTATTCTCTTCATCTTGCTGTTATAAATAGATTGCTCCCTCGAAGGACAACTATACAAATCTAGCCATATTGTACATAGTCTATCACAAAAGAAGACTATTCTTGTACAATTAAAATTAAAATATTATGAAGCTTCCCACATCGATCAGCTTCATGAAGACCTCAAGGAAATATTTTATTCATCCCACATAGACTTCCCACATTGATAAGTCTATCAAAGTAAAAAAAATCAAAAGAAAAAAGAAAAAGATTACCTTTTTCGTCATGGACTTGCTTATTTTCATCTTGGGTCTCTTACTGAGATAGGAATTTTGTGTCACACTAGGTTACACTAAAACCAACTTTCTTTCACCTCATTTCCTTTCCTCCCTAATTTTCGCCCACTCAAGGGATGTGCCACAAATGTGACATTTCGTGATCATGTGAATTTCTTCACCCTTCGAATAGTCAATCGGGAAATTCCTTTAGGGCATTACATTCATAATCCCATCTTTGGTATGGTAGACTTGTTATGGTTATTTCTAATTAGGCGAGATCTTTTTGTCATCTTTTACCCTTCACCTTCTTCATTACGTTTTGATTCTCCTATATAAGACTAAACCATTGACACCTAGATTTTAAGAATTCCTCTTTCACCAACATCACCATGCCTAATTGACCTAAACTCAACCATACCTAAAATGACCTAAACTCAAAGAAAGTGAACTTTCAAAATTTTGAGTTTTAGTGTCTTCTCTGTTGTGCTGAAATTGTTAAAAGTCGTGAAATTGAGAAAAGTCTGCATTTTTGGGTCATTTTGTGTTTTTTTGGCTCTCTGTTTGACATTTTTGTCCCGCATGTCCCAAGTTCAAAAGTGCGTTCTGTTCCCCGATCGGCCGATTTCCCGAAGTTGTTCCATTTTCGGGCCCATCGGAACTTTTCATCCCAAATGTCCCAAAGTTAATCGGGCAAGTTGTTCCATTTTCGGCCAAAACACCCGAACCGCGTACTTCACACTTTCATGTCCCAAATGTCCCAAGTCAAATTGTGCAAGTTGTTCCATTTTCGGCCGATTCACCCGAACCGCGTACTTCACGCATTTTCATCCCAAATGTCCCAAACTTTTCCGGACCCATTGTAACCTTTTCGCCCGATCCACCCGAATCGCGTACTTCGCGCACTCATGTCCCACGTGTCCCAAAAGGCATTTGTGTCTTTTCCCCGCTTCGCCCGAATCGGCCGAGCCGCGTGTTTCGCGCATTCGCGTCTCACATGTCCCTAATGAACCAAGTGCCATTCGTGCTAGTTTTTGCCGCTCTACCCGAATATCCGGCTTATTTAAATTGGTGGGTATGTATTAAATGCGCATTCATGGCCTTTCTCTCTCCTAAACGGCTATATAACGAGCATCCCCTTTGCATTTTTCACATTGTTTCCATGCTATCCTTGCTCGAACCCTTGCAACCTAATTCCCTGCGCGTGTATCCCTTTTCTCTGTAATTCCTTCCCGAGTTTAGGTTGCGGCTCTATTATTATCAATATGAAGATCAAATTCCAGGGACAGGAACAAATTTCGCCACTAGAATCTGCTGTTCCCAATATTGGGGACAACGAAGCTCGCATCTTGACTTCGGTGATTTTTGGGCGAGGGTGGCAGATGCAAACCCTACACCAATGGCACAAATGATTCACGATAGCGGTTTGGCTTTTGCTGAGGTTTCCGATCTCAGACAAGCAAAGGCGCTGACACGCGTACTTTCATGTGGAGCTCACTTCGACCCTGTTTCCAGTGAATTAACCAATATACACGGGGAACTCATCGCCAAGCTGGACGCTGCCGCCATTAGTACCGCACTGAGAATCCCAGAGATGGATAATGCCATAGTCGTTTCCCGGGATCAAGCACAGGCTCTGTTCAATCAAGACAGCGACAAATACAAGGCGCGGGTGGTGAAGTCCTGGCTGAAGAACCCTAAGAAAGGAGCCTCTCACCTGTCCAAAACTCTTTTCCGGGTAGATTTTAATGAAGAATTGTCTGACTTTATAATTCTACTGGCTCGGGTTATGGGTTTGCCTCTACCAACGAATTTCACTTCTGGATGTGCCCGCTCATCAGCATGGTGTGCGAGGGAACGCAAAATATCAACTGGGCAGAGATCATCAGCATGAATTTGGCAGAGCAGCTGTCCAATGTACAGCAAACGAAGAAGTTCTACATGACTTCTTACCTGATGTATACCCTGGCAGCGTCACGGCAATGGTTTGGTTTTTCCTACATTGACGCTCACAAAGATGATCCAGTATATGCCTACTACCCGCAGTTCACCCTGGAGACCAGCAATCGTAATTTCAGAAGGGTCAATGACGCTTTCACCATGTACGTGGTCAGGCTGCTCGAAGGTGATACTGGCTAGAGATTTTCTGATGAAGCCATGAATCTGATATCACGCTACGGTGCTTATTTCATACAATTCAGAAAATTCTCCTATATCAAAGCTTTCACGGCCATGAGAGCACCCTCCGAGGCTTCCCATGTTCTCGCAATGATAAGATGGCTTTGATTGAAGTATGCAGCAATTAGACAAACGCATAGAACCCGCAGAGACAAGAAGATTTCGGTTTGCACTTTCCCATCTCTTTGGGAAATTACACTTGTGTAAAACAGCCCCGGATGCGCAGTAACATGAGAGAGCCCCGGTCCCTATCACCGCTTCATTTCTTCAAGCCAAGAACTCGCTTCGACTTGAAGAAGTTCATCAACAGTAACATCAAGATAATCTACCATCATAGGGCGATACGTAAGACTACCGGGCCGATCATGCAGATGATTTTGAGGCCAGGAGAAGGCATTGTGGCAGGTTCTCCCTGCAATTGATCCAAGAACTCGGCTTGTACCAAGTTCCCGAAGGACTCCAGGATGATAATTCTGATCTATACTCATATGAGTATGACAGTGTGATTAAGCACACCCCCTTGGAGGACTTGGATTGGAACAGGAAAGAAAAAGATGATCTGGCTGAGATCCTTGCTCCAGTCTTAGTCAGGACTAAGGTCTGGTTTGACAGGAAAGTTCGAGAGCTCAGAAGGCACTCAGGAGAATCCTCTTCCAAGGATGTTTCAACACCAAGGAGAGAGGCATCAATTCCTAGGTCAGAAACACCAGTGCAAACCCCACCTGCCTCATCAACACAAGGACCTGCAGCTTCCACTCCTTCTTCATCCACTCAAGTGTACCAGAAGAAACTCAAGGAGGTTAAGAAGGAGCCTGTGGAAAATGACCCTCAAAGAAAGCAGGTAGAAGTGCCTATGGGACCAGAGAACATCATTGTTCTCAGTGAAAGTGAAGAAAGTGAAATGCCAACCCCTGCAAATGCTCCTGAAGACCCAACTGATAAGGACAAAGAGGTCCAGAGCACTGAACTTCCAAGTGCTATTGATTCTTCTGCAGCAATTGTCTCCAAGCGCCCCACTCACATCTCAACTTGAGACCACAGCCGTGCAAACCTTGAGCGTCATGAGCTCTATGTCTCTTGGTACTCTTGCCCCTCCTGCTGCTTCCTCTTCTTCTTTTGCATGGGTTCAGCCTCTTGTTGACAGTAGAAAGAGGAAATCTTCTCTCTGAGCTCGTGGCCAAACTTTGATGTCGCCGCAGCCTTGTTGGGCACCACTCCTTCTCGTGTGCCAAGAAAGCCAGAACCACCTCCATAATAGTGTCTGATGCTCAAGGTCAGCAATTCCTGGAGATTGCTAAGCCTACAGTGGACAAATCAGAGCAGGACTTACAGTCATCTGACTTAGAGCTCTCAAGAATTCCAATGGGAGAGTCTACTCCTGAAGGTGAGATCCACAACCTCCAGGAAATGGTCACACGAGTCATTGGGAGGGTAGAGAAAGGGCAGCAAACTATTGAAACTGGAAGAACAGGCCCAAATTCTCACAGGTTTCATCAAGTCTCTTTTGTCTAAGGACAAAGTTTTGGACCCTACTCCGTTGACCACTCTTCCACCACCTGTAATTTTGAGCCAAGATGAAGTACAGAGTATCAAAGACATGCACAAGTATTCCATCTATGGCAGAGCTATGGAAGCCATGGTGGATGATATGCTTGTTGCAGGGTTGAACTTCATCGATGAAGCTTTTAAACTCCATGGAAAAGTGAACAATTTGCAACAGAAGCTCTCCTCTACTATTGGGATCATGGATAAAGAGCTCAAACTCTGGAGCAGTTGCATAGTAGACCTCCGCCTTATGGGACAGACAGATGAGAACATCTTACTGGCGAATAAGGTTTTTGATGATGCAAAGGATAATCTATCAAAATCCTGGGTTTACAGCGTGGAGTGGAAGATCAAAGTCTTGGAGGAGGCTTTGGGAGAACTGAAGAACAGCTGGCAGAAGGGTGAAGCTTTCAAGACACTGGTGGTCTCTGCTTTCAAAGACATACACTGTCATCTTCAAGATGAAACTTCTGGTATGCCCCTTTCCTTGCAAGAAATCAAAGCTCAATTCAGAGCTTTTGTCAAAGATAACTTATTCAAGGAAAGTTCCATCTCCAAGGAGAAAATGAAGGATATTTGCTCTCTTCAATCTGCCATCGAAGAAGCAAATAAAGATTATCATACTCATGTCGAGTTTGATAAAGAGATGGAGAAGTGTCTTGGATTTTGGACTCAGTCTGCGGCCAACACGTCAGTCCCTCGTGGCAGAGACATAGCTGAGGCGTTGAAGAAATTCAGGCAGCAGATTTTGAAGTCAGTGGGTCCCTCCCAGTAACCGGCCACCTGTCTTCTTCTCCTTATTCTTTTCTCTTCTTCCCTTTCTTTTTCTGTTTTCTTTGTAAAAGTTTGAGGTATTATGTGGCAGTCCTTAACTATTCTTGGTTAAAAGAAGCGGTTACGAAGAGTAACTGATTTGTAAGTTATATAATGGCCTCTCTACGCCATTCTAAAAAGGAGGAAGAACTTGGCTTATTTTTCAAAAAGTGTAAATAGATCATAAAGAAATCAATACAGAAGGACTTTCCATTCTTTGTCTATCTGATCTCTGTTATCTCTAAGCTTTCATTTAAATTTTGTGAAGATCATTTGTCTCCAGTTTGTTAGTCTTGCCGATTGCATACTCTTCAACTTTGCAAGCATGGTGATCTTGTATAACCAAGAAGGAACTTTGTGTCCTTGATTAACGAATCTGTGTTACGTTAAGAAACTTTGTGTTCTGGCAGATGTTATTTACAGAACTTTGTGTCTTTAAATTCCATCTTATTTATACGATACGAATGATCTTGTTTTCAATTCACTGTAACTTCGCATACATAAAGAATTACTCTGTTATCTATAATTCTGCATGTTGCCTTTCTGCTCATTCTCGCACTCTCATTCCTCAGTCCTTTTGTAATTGATGATCTTTATAAAAGACACTTTCGTAATATCCAAGTTTAACCAGAAAATCATATTTTGTATATTTGTAAATAAGTTTGTTTCTGAATAAGGGAACCTCTCCCATTAAAGAGGAGGGACTTCTTGTCCCCTGACTGTTGCTCTTCGTAAAGTCCTATTTGACGACCAACAGTTTTTGGTGACTCCGCTGGGGAAAATCATATTCCAGTTCTGTAATTTTTGATCATCTTTTGATCTGGTGACTCCGCATTTTACTCGAGGGAGGAGGGCCCTTGGTATTCAAGATTCTCAGTTTCAGCTTTTGAGCAGCAGGTTTTCCTTTCCCTTCGACAACAAATAGAAGAACTCGTTCAATAAGCACCCCACCCGCTGAAGATAGAAATCCTACGGGTGGTGTTCCTTCAGAGCCTGCTAGTCCTAATCTTCGAGCTTTGATTCTTGCTGGTGTTGCAGTTCCTCTCCAAGCCATTTTTCCAAGAATGGCGGTACCATTGCCCTGGGGTCATCGTGTCGGGCCCCTTGCTCTTCCTCAGCCTTTACATGAGTTACCCAGAGGTAACCGGAAGAACTTTCCTAAATTCAAAGGCGATGGCAAAGTGCATCCTGATGAACACATCGCAGCCTTCATAGTTGCGTGTGGAGTCCTGGGAGTTGAACATGAAGACGTCTCCGTGAGACTGTTCGTTGAGACCTTACAAGATAATGCTGCTGATTGGTTCTATCACCTTCCGGCTGGCACTATCACTAGCTGGGACACCATGAGAACTAGGTTTGAAAACCGTTTCAAACCAGCAGAAGATGTGCATGCCTTGCTAGCTCAAATCTCTCAGATAAAGAAAGATTCGCAAGAGCCCATGAGAGAATTTGTGGCCCGATTCAACAGGCTAATTAATAAAATTCCGGTAAATACTCGACCTGTTGATCAAATCCAAAAATGTTTCTTCCTAAATGCCCAAACGCCTGAAGTTAGCTATGCGCTGAGAAGGGCTAATCTCGCAACATTGGTGGAGGATCAAACTCTTGTTGTTAGTGTCGAGGATGATCTGATCATGTCAGGGAAGTTGAGGAGAGACCCTTCCAAATCTAAGTCTGTTGCTTCCTCCTCCTCCACCCTTGGACCTAATACTGATCCATTAGTTCAAAAACTTGCGAATGATCTCATCGCTATAAAGAAACAATTGGCTCAGCATGCTCCTTATGCAGATGTTCCAAGGAGGAATTTCCAGCCCCGAAATCATTTTCCTGCTTCTCAAACAAGATTAGCACTCGAAGGACCTCCTGTTAAAGTCCCCTCACAATGACCTGTGAAGTGGAAGAACCAGATGATGATGAGGATAATGAAGCTTGCGTGAGGAGTTTGTGGAAGAAGTTGATGATGAAGCAGATGAACTTGAGGGATCTCGAGTAAATTTCTTCACCACTGAGGGCATTGATGATGGAGATGACTATGATGAAGTGGTAGCAGACATGAATAGTGAATCATTTGCTGTCATGACTCGAGAGCAGACAAATCAGAGGGAGAAGGTGACACAGCCCATCAAGAAATCTAAGGAGCAGTCGGCAACTATTCCCGTAATTGCAAAAAGAGGATCTCCTATCCCTACTTCATCTACACCAAAGGTGAGTCCTGTCAATCCTACTAGTAAAGTTACTTCTTTTTCTCCTAAAGTTGATAAGCCTAGGATTTCAAATGATGATGGCCCGTCCACTTCTGGGTCCTTTGATATTGTTGATCACCTGAAAAAGACCAAGGTCCAAATCTCAGAGGCTGAGTATTATCAAACCCATCCCAAAGCTTTTGCTAAAATGATTCACTTTGTTAATTCCCATTCTAAGACCACCTCTAAAGGCCTTTTGCCCACTCCTTCTTCTGCACCACAGCCTAGTCTGGTAGCCGCTGTCACCTCGCCTAATGACAAAATTAAACCATTTTATGTAACACTTCTTATAGCTGGTCATAGGCTCAGTAATTGTGTCATAGATTCAGAGCCTCAGATAATGTGATGCCCGCTAAAGTAGCTCATGCTTTAGGCTTGACCCTCACACGCACTTATGGATCTTGTTACTCCATGGAGAGTAAAGAAGTGCCCCTGGTCGGAAGAATTAAAGATGCACAAGTGGCTTTTGCTGCTTTGCCTGAAAAGAAAGTGTTGGCTACCATCTTAGTAGCAGATATCCCTCCTTCATATGGGATGTTGCTAAGTAGGAACTTCTGCAAAGATGTGGGTGGAGAAATCCAAATGGACTGGTCACATGCACTCGTGCCTGTTAATGGACAAATGAAGAAGCTGATGCCTGAGAAGCAATCTGAGTATATTGTGCAAAAACGGATGATCCTAAAGCACAAATACTCTATGAGGATATGGGACATGGTAACTACATGATTATGTCCCCTGATGAAATTCGACTCCCCAAAGTGTCTCCTAAAGATCCTAATGGTGTTTGGATTTTAGAGTTTGATGGAAGTTGTTCCTCAGCTGGTTCTGGAGCTGGTGTCCTACTGGTGTCACCTGAAGGAAGCCTACATCCTTTTTCATTCAAGTTGCAGTTCAAAAATACTAATAATACAGCAGAGTATGAGGCTCTCATTCTTGGACTGCAAGTGGCCAAAGAACAAGGTGTAAAGAATCTTCTGGCTCGTGGTGATGCAGAATTGATTGTAAAGCAAGTCAGAAACCTTTTTCAAGTAAAAAATGGGAGGCTGAAACATTACCGGAATCAGGTTTGGGATTCCATTGAATTTCTTGATGCTTTCTCCATTGAGGCAATACCTAGGGAGAAGAACAAAGCAGGCTGATTCACTAGCAGCCTCGTGGTCACTATCGATTCCTCATCCCGACTTCTCTCAGATAAGTTCACCATGAGATGGTCCATCGGCCTAGTGTACCTGATAATACCAATAACTGGCAAGTTTTCAATGATGATCAACACTTGCTTTCCTTCCTGGAACTCAAGGGTAATTTCAAACAACTGTATTTTGAAGGAAGTGACAACCTACCTCGTGAGAGTGTGCCCTTTGACAAAGCAGTCACCCAAGGAGAAGAAACAGATCAGGATGGATGCATCAATCTCAAAGGAAACAAGATTCCTAAAGGGTTGGTGAGTTTGGAGGAACTATTTGATAAACATGACAGGTATGTGAAGTCTAGAGCTTCTACTGGACCTCAGCAATCAGCTGAACATGACAAGATTAATATTGGGAGTTCTAATGACCCTAAGCTAGTGAATATTGGAAAATGTTGCACAGCAGATGAGAGGAGAAAAGCAATTGATCTTTTAAAGAGGTATAAGGATGTTCTTGCTTATTCTTATGAAGATTTGAAAGCTTTCAAACCAAAAGATATGCAGCACTCTATTCCTCTTAAGCCTGGAATTAAGCCTTTCAAGCAGAAACAGAGGCAATACAACCCCAAAATAGCTGACACCATCTTTCAGGAAATACAGAAGTTGTTGAAGGCTAAAATCATTTTTCCCATTCACCATTCAACATGGATTGCAAATATTGTGCCTGTTAGGAAGAAAAATGGTGAGATCCGCATCTGTGTTGATTTCAGGAACCTGAATCAGGCTTCTTTGAAAGATAATTATCCTTTGCCTATGATGGATCAGGTCTTGCAAGCAGTAACAAGATCTGAAATGTTATCTATGCTTGATGGATTCTCGGGATATAATCAGGTAGAGGTTGATACTGCAGATCAACACAAAACAACTTTCACTACTCCTTGGGGTACCTTTGCTTACAAGAGAATGCCTTTTGGGCTTATTAATGCTGGTGCCACTTTTCAGAGAGCTATGGATCTGGCTTTTGGAAGTTTGAAAGGGAAGTGTATTGTCATATATCTTGATGACCTGACAGTGTTTTCCAAGACAAGAGCGGATCATTTTGATCACCTAGAGACAGTTCTGCTAAGATGCAGAGAGCATGGGATTTCTTTGAATCCTAAAAAATCTGTCTTTTGTGTCACAGAGGGAAAATTATTAGGGCACATCATTTCCAAAGATGGTATTAAGATTGATCCTGAACGAGTACAAGCTATCCAGCAAATTCCTCTCCCAACCAGCAAAAAGGGCGTGCACTCCTTCTTTGGTAAGATCAATTTTTTAAGAAGATTCATCCCTGATTTTGCAGAGTTAACTTTGAATATTTCTCAGATGATGAAAGGGAAACAAACATTTGGTTGGTCTTCTGAAGGAAAGGAATCCTTTGAAGGTATCAAGAGAGCTATCGCTAAAACTCCTATTTTAGCCTGTCCTGATTTCAGCAAAGATTTTATTATCTATTGCTATGCCACAGATAATACCTTAGCTGTTGTTTTGACTCAAGAAGACTCTAACGAGCATGAGCTCCCAATTGCATTCATGAGCTATATTCTGAAAGATCATGAGTTGAAATACACCATGATGGAGAAACATGCTTTTGCAGTGGTTAAAGCTGTCAAGCAGTTTCACTTTTACATCCTCAACTCTCATTCCATGGTGTTGGTCCCAGATACAACTGTTAAGTCAATTCTCACACAGCAAGAATTTGGATCCAAGAGAGGGAACTGGGTTGCTAAGGTCCAAGAGTATGACATTGACATCAAACCGACCAAGCTGGTTCGTGGAAAAGGCCTTTGTGAGCTCATTGCTGAAGGAGCTAAACATGAGTTGCTGGAGGAGAAAGTTGACCTTCCTACCGTTCTGTTCTTAGCTCGGTTGATGAATGGTATGCTGACATCGCCCATTTTCTCACCTATGGGGAATGCCCCTCTCATTTAACTGCCAAAGAAAAGAGGACTGTTAAATTGAGGTCAGTGTAATATGTATTGTGGGAAAACGCCTTGTTCAAGCGTGGGTTAGATGGGAGATTTTTGAAGTGTGTGGACAAGGAACAACAGAGAAAGTTGCTCTCAGCTTTTCATGATCAGGCATGTGGAGGGCACTATTCATCAATGGTTACGGCTCATAAGATACTCCGTGGAGGATATTACTGGCCTTCCTTGTTCAAAGATGCATCCAAGTGGGTTGATAAATGTGAGGCTTGTCAGACCTTCGTGGGAAGACCCAAATTGGCCTCTTTGCCTCTTAAGCCAGTTGTAATTGAAGAACCTTTTCAACAGTGGGGTTTGGACTTCATTGGAACACTTAATCCTGCTTCTAGTGCTGGTCATACTCATGTACTAACTGCCACTGACTATTTCACCAAATGGGTGGAAGCTATTCCAGTTAAGAGTACTACTTCTGAAGTGGTGTGCACTTCATCAAAGAGAACATCTTGGTAAGGTATGGTGTACCTAATAAGATTGTAACAGATAATGCTTTGAATTTCTCTTCAACTGAGATAATGGATTTTGCTACGGGTATGGCATCTCCCTGGCTCATTCTTCAGATTATTACCCTCAGGGAAATGGGCAAGCAGAATCCACTAACAAAAATCTGGTGACTATTATAAGGAAGTTAGTCAATGAGTCTCAACGAAACTGGCACAAGAAGCTCTACGATGCTCTTTGGGTAGACAGATTACACCAAAGAGAGCTATTGGAATGTCTCCTTTTCAAGTGGTATATGGAGTAGAAGCTCAACCGCCAAGAATAAAGTGGGAACCGCCAATTTCGCATCTAATGAAGGCCATTGAAGATACTAGTTTCAGTGATGCTTTGGATAAGAGAATTATGTACCTTCACAAACTAAATGAGGACAGATTGGAGGTTGCTGATCGGATATCTGTTCACCAGCAGAAGGTAAAGGTCCTGTTTGACAAGAAAGCTAGGTTCAGAGATTTCCAAGTTGGAGACACTGTGTTGTTATGGGATAAAAGGCATGAACCTCGTGGCAGCCATGGAAAGTTTGATTCCCTTTGGCTCGGACCTTTCAAGATCAGACACTTTGCTGGTAAGAATTCCTTTTATCTTGATTACATGGATGGTTCTCCTCTCCCACTTCCTTATAGTGGGTAGTACCTCAAGTTGTTCAAGTCCTAGGTGATTAGGGAGTCCCTTGTATTTTATGTACAACATTTTTGCTTTTCTTTCCTTTTTGTTTTGGTGTGTTGTCCTCTGTATTGGTCTTTTTTGACTCCGTTGCCCAATGGATAAGGTACTGGTCTGCTTCTCCGAGTTTTTCTAAGTTCTTGCCTTGTCTCATTCCTTGAATTTATGCCAAGTCATCCCCAAAAGGAGCCAGCTGTTGTCCACTCAAAATTCCCCGCTCTTAAAGAAAGTGAACTTTCAAAATTTTGAGTTTAAGTGTCTTCTCTGTTGTGCTGAAATTGTTAAAAGTCGTGAAATTGAAAAAATCTGCATTTTTGGGTCATTTTGTATGTTTTTCGGGCCTGTCGGACATTTTTGTCCCGCATGTCCCAAGTTCAAAAGTGCATTTTGTTCCCCGATCGGCCGATTTCCCGAAGTTGTTCCATTTTCGGGCCCGTCGGAACTTTTCGTCCCAAATGTCCCAAAGTTAATCGGGCAAGTTGTTCCATTTTCGGCCGAAACACCCGAACCGCGTACTTCGCACTTTCATGTCCCAAATGTCCCAAGTCAAATTGTGCAAGTTGTTCCATTTTCGGCCGATTCACCCGAACCGCGTACTTCGCGCATTTTCGTCCCAAATGTCCCAAACTTTTCCGGACCCATTGTAACCTTTTCGCCCGATCACCCGAATCGCGTACTTCACGCACTCATGTCCCGCGTGTCCCAAAAGGCATTTGTGCGTCTTTTCCCCGCTTCGCCCGAATCGGCCGAGCCACGTGTTTCGCGCATTCGTCTCACATGTCCCTAATGAACCAAGTGCCATTCGTGCTAGTTTTTTCCGCTCTACCCGAATATCCGGCTTATTTAAATTGGTGGGTATGTATTAAATGCGCATTCATGGCCTTTCTCTCTCCTAAACGGCTATATAACGAGCAAACCCCTTTGCATTTTTCACATTGTTTCCATGCTATCCTTGCTCGAACCCTTGCAACCTAATTCCCTGCGCGTGTATCCCTTTTCTCTGTAATTCCTTCCCGAGTTTAGGTTGCGGCTCTGATACTATCAATATGAAGATCAAATTCCAGGGACAGGAACAAATTTCGCCACTAGAATCTGCCGTTCCCAATATTGGGGACAGTGAAGCTCGACATCTTGACTTCGGTGATTTTTGGGTGAGGGTGGTAGATGCAAACCCTACACCAATGGCACAAATGATTCACGATAGCGGTTTGGCTTTTGCTAGAGGTTTCCCGATCTCAGACAAAGGCGCCGACATATCGTACTTTCATGTGGAGCTCACTTCGACCCTGTTTCGAGTGAATTAACCAATATACACGGGGAACTCATCGCCAAGCTGGACGCTGTCACCATTAGTACCGCACTGAGAATCCCAGAGATGGATAATGCCATAGTCATTTCCCGGGATCAAGCACAGGCTCTGTTCAATCAAGACAATGACAAATACAAGGCGTGGGTGGTGAAGTCCTGGCTGAAGAACCCTAAGAAAGGAGCCTCTCGCCTGTCCAAAACTCTTTTCCGGGTAGATTTTAATGAAGAATTGTCTGACTTTATAATTCTACTGGCTCGGGTTATGGGTTTGCCCTCTACCAACGAATTTCACTTCTGGATGTGCCCGCTCATCAGCATGGTGTGCGAGGGAACACAAAATATCAACTGGGCAGAGATCATCAGCATGAATTTGGCAGAGCAGCTGTCCAATGTACAACAAACGAAGAAGTTCTACATGACTTCTTACCTGATGTATACCCTGGCAGCATCACGCAATGGTTTGGTTTTTCCTACATTGACGCTCACAAAGATGATCCAATATATGCCTACTGCCCGCAGTTCACCCTGGAGACCAGCAATCGTAATTTCAGAAGGGTCAATGATGCTTTCACCATGTACGTGGTAGTGCTCAAGGTGATATATCGCTAGAGATTTTCTGATGAAGCCATGAATCTGATATCATACTACAGTGCTTATTTCATACAATTCAGAAAATTCTCCTATATCAAAGCTTGCTTGCGGCTATGAAAGCACCCCTCTGAGGCTTCCCATGTTCTGCAATGATAAGATGGCTTTGATTGAAGTATGCAGGTAATTAGACAAACTGCACAGAACCTGCAGAGACAAGAAGATTTCTGGTTTGCACTTTCCCATCTCTTTGGGAAATTACACTTGTAAAACAGCCCTGGACGCACAGAACATAGAGAGAGCCCTGGTCCCTATCACCGTTCATTTCTTCAAGCCAAGAACCTGCTTCGACTTGAAGAAGTTCATTGAACAGAACATCAAGATAATCTACCATCATAGGGCAGATACAGAAGACTACTGGGCTGACTGTGCAGATGATTTTGAGGCCAGGAGAAGGCATTGTGGCAGGTTCTCCCTGCAATTGATCCAAGAACTCGGCTTGTACCAAGTTCCCGAAGGACTCCAGGATGACAATTCTGATCTATACTCATATGAGTATGACAGTGTGATTAAGCACACCCCCTTGGAGGACTTGGATTGGAACAGGAAAGAAAAAGATGATCTGGCTGAGATCCTTGCTCCAGTCTTAGTCAGGACTAAGGTCTGGTTTGACAGGAAAGTTCGAGAGCTCAGAAGGCACTCAGGAGAATCCTCTTCCAAGGATGTTTCAACACCAAGGAGAGAGGCATCAATTCCTAGGTCAGAAACACCAGTGCAAACCCCACCTGCCTCATCAACACAAGGACCTGCAGCTTCCACTCCTTCTTCATCCACTCAAGTGTACCAGAAGAAACTCAAGGAGGTTAAGAAGGAGCCTGTGGAAAATGACCCTCAAAGAAAGCAGGTAGAAGTGCCTATGGGACCAGAGAACATCATTGTTCTCAGTGAAAGTGAAGAAAGTGAAATGCCAACCCCTGCAAATGCTCCTGAAGACCCAACTGATAAGGACAAAGAGGTCCAGAGCACTGAACTTCCAAGTGTTATTGATTCTTCTGCAGCAATTGTCTCCAGCGCCCCACTCACATCTCAACTTGAGACCACAGCCATGCAAACCTTGAGCGTCATGAGCTCTATGTCTCTTGGTACTCTTGCCCCTCCTGCTGCTTCCTCTTCTTCTTTTGCATGGGTTCAGCCTCTTGTTGACAGTAGAAAGAGGAAATCTTCCTCTCGGAGCTCAGGGCCAAACTTTGATGCTGTCGCAGCCTTGTTGGGCACCACTCCTTCTCGTGCCAAGAAAGCCAGAACCACCTCCAGAATAGTGTCTGATGCTCAAGGTCAGCAATTCCTAGAGATTGCTAAGCCTACAGTGGACAAATCAGAGCAGGACTTACAGTCATCTGACTTAGAGCTCTCAAGAATTCCAATGGGAGAGTCTACTCCTGAAGGTGAGATCCACAACCTCCAGGAAACGGTCACAGAGTCATTGGGAGGGTAGAGAAAGGGCAGCAAACTATTGAACAGTTGGAAGAACAGGCCCAAATTCTCACAGGTTTCATCAAGTCTCTTTTGTCTAAGGACAAAGTTTTGGACCCTACTCCGTTGACCACTCTTCCACCACCTGTAATTTTGAGCCAAGATGAAGTACAGAGTATCAAAGACATGCACAAGTATTCCGTCTATGGCAGAGCTATGGAAGCCATGGTGGATGATATGCTTGTTGCAGGGTTGAACTTCATCGATGAAGCTTTTAAACTCCATGGAAAAGTGAACAATTTGCAACAGAAGCTCTCCTCTACTATCGGGATCATGGATAAAGAGCTCAAACTCTGGAGCAACTGATAGTAGACCTCCACCTTATGGGACAGACAGATGAGAACATCTTACTGGCGAATAAGGTTTTTGATGATGCAAAGGATAATCTATCAAAATCCTGGGTTTACAGCATGGAGTGGAAGATCAAAGTCTTGGAGGAGGCTTTGGGAGAACTGAAGAACAACTGGCAGAAGGGTGAAGCTTTCAAGACACTGGTGGTCTCTGCTTTCAAAGACATACACTGTCATCTTCAAGATGAAACTTCTGGTATGCCCCTTTCCTTGCAAGAAATCAAAGCTCAATTCAGAGCTTTTGTCAAAGATAACTTATTCAAGGAAAGTTCCATCTCCAAGGAGAAAATGAAGGATATTTGCTCTCTTCAATCTGCCATCGAAGAAGCAAATAAAGATTATCATACTCATGTCGAGTTTGATAAAGAGATGGAGAAGTGTCTTGGATTTTGGACTCAGTCTGCGGCCAACACGTCAGTCCCTCGTGGCAGAGACATAGCTGAGGCGTTGAAGAAATTCAGGCAGCAGATTTTGAAGTCAGTGGGTCCCTCTCCCAGTAACCGCCACCTGTCTTCTTCTCCTTATTCTTTTCTCTTCTTCCCTTTCTTTTTCCGTTTTCTTTGTAAGAAGTTGAGGTATTGCGGTTGGCAGTCCTTAACTATTCTTGGTTAAAAGAAGCGGTTACGAAGAGTAACTGATTTGTAAGTTATATAATGGCCTCTCTACGCCATTCTAAAAAAGGAGGAAGAACTTGGCTTATTTTCCAAAAAGTGTAAATAGATCATAAAGAAATCAATACAGAAGGGACTTTCCATTCTTTTTGTCTATCGATCTCTATCTCTCTAAGCTTTCATTTAAATTTTGTGAAGATCATTTGTCTCCAGTTTGTTAGTCTTGCCGATTGCATACTCTTCAACTTTGCAAGCATGGTGATCTTGTATAACCAAGAAGGAACTTTGTGTCCTTGATTAATGAATCTGTGTTACGTTAAGAAACTTTGTGTTCTGGCAGATGTTATTTACAGAACTTTGTGTCTTTAAATTCCATCTCATTTATACGATACGAATGATCTTGTTTTCAATTCACTGTAACTTCGCATACATAAAGAATTACTCTGTTATCTATAATTCTGCATGTTGCCTTTCTGCTCATTCTCGTACTCTCATTCCTCAGTCCTTTTGTAATTGATGATCTTTATAGAAAACACTTTCGTAATATCCAAGTTTAACTAGAAAATCATATTTTGTATATTTGTAAAAAATAAGGAACCTCCCCATATTTTGTGACCTAAACTCAATCATGCCTACATGACCTCAACTCAATCATGCCTAATTCACCTAGTTTCCATCAATACATAATAACAATGGAAATTAAAACATAGGTACATCATCCATGCAATAAATATCATCATCTATATAAATGGAAAAAGTCTGTGTATCAATACACATATACATAGATACAAATAAATACAAGTATCTCAAGTCACTCTCATATACGGTCTCACTATATTCAGAATTATGTCGTATATATATCAAAACCTCAAAAATTATAATCATAATAAGTGAATAATCATCACCTAAACTCATATCCTCTAGGCCAGTCTCACCTGTCTCCTCCTCCCAGCCTATCTACCAGCTTGCCAACATATCTCCACTCTCCTTGGGTCTTAGTCTAATCTCCACCTAGCCCTTAGTGGGCCTAGCCTACATGAACTAGTGGTGTTTCCTTGACCCTATCTCCGGGCTCTCTGGCCCCATGTGCTCTCTTAACTATAAGTGTGGGATCTTGTCCTCTCACTCACTACCTGCTATGCTCTGCACTTAGCATTATAAGGGATATCTATCCCAATAGTCATCAAGTGATCCTGATAATAGCATGCCTCATTCAGGGCATCCCTGAACCTCACCAAAGTCACCATCTGAGGTGGTTCCATAAGTATAAATGCAACATGTGGTCCTTTTCCTTCTAATATTGGCCTTAGTCCCTATATCTGGGATCCCTGTCTTCCTCCCTATATTATAGGACCCCGTCCCTCCACCGCCTTGCTGTAGTATGGGACCATGTCCCTAGGCCTATGGAGGTACCTATGCTATAGTATGGGTCTGCAGTAAGGAAATTACTTGTGCCCTTACATTGGCTAGCTATCCCTACAAACCTATCACATGTGTATGTAATGAGGCTACCTATACTCCATCACCATCACCACCCTGTGTGGGCTCCTATCCCTATGCCAACTTGGCTCTGTAAATTCGTCACCTAAGCTTGTAGGGTGGCCACCGTGAATGTGCTCCTATCAACTAACCCTGCAAACCCATGATCTGTGTCTATAGGGTGCCCACTTACCCCTATAATGCATCTCTTTAAACCATGACAGTAGCAAGATCTTAATGCCTTGGCCTCATGATGCCACCCGTCACTGTTCTGCACACCACTGCATATATCCATCAATGACTCTAGTGTCATCGATCTACCTATCCACCATCTTCTCCTCATGCCCTTTTATAAAAATAAGATGTGGTGGAGACATGGGTCTCTCCATGTCATCATGGCGGTATAGTTGAAAAGGTGAGGGTACATCCTTTGGGAGCCCAAATTTCTGTCCAACGATTTCCACAGTATCACATCGTGATCGCCAACACGCTACCCCTATATCCACCTCAATAACTAGAGCTCCTTTAACTCCTCCACCATGCCTCTATAAGATGGAAAACTAGCATACGACATCTAAAAATATCAAATCCTGAAAGTTCCTCCAACAACCGCATGTAGTATAAAACATCATGTGTGGCCCTAGCCACCCTATGATGCCCACCAAATGGTACCCACCATCTATATCCAACTATGAGAAATCCACCCCCGAACCAATCATGTCGTGGTAAACCCATTGGGCACATGTACACAATATGCTCATATTCCTAGCAGTGTAGTAAAAAGGTGTAACACAAACTAAACTATCACAATCTCCCATAGGCCCATAGATCCCTATATAGCTGTACTAGGAATGTCGGTGCCCAGGAAAAGTAGATCCGCTCCTCCATCATATCTTGGACCACTCCCATCAGTTCTCATGGGAATATCCCACCCTCATCATCTAGTAAGGTGAAGCAACATACCACCTTCATCATCAACATAACTAGCCTCGTCTCCTAAGGATGGGCTACATACATGTATCTGTTATCCAAATAAGCCCCCTACTTATTTGGCCAACTTTCTTTCATTCCTTCCTTCCTTGTGCCTCAATCAATTTTTTTCATTTTTAGGAACTCAAAATTATCTAGAAATGGCTTCATTAGATAGAGAATTTTCTCACCTTTCCAGAAAGGTAAAATTTTCCTTCTAACTCCTTGTATTTTGCAAGTTATGGCTCAGTAGAGTTTTCGAGGAAAATTTTCCCTGGGAAGGCCCACAACTAATAAGAAGGCGCCATGTGGCGGTGGAATGGTGGGGCAATGGAGGTAAGTTGGAATTTTTCACCAAGGAATGGCAAGGCACAAAAAATAAAAATATTTTCCCGAAGGCCCACAGTGAATGAGGAGGCGCCACATGGTGTCGGAGGTCGGACCGGCGGAGGGCAAGTTAGAAAATTTCCAAAAAATGGTGCGATGAAATTTTTTTGCCCAGAGCCTCGTAACCAATAAAAATGTGCCACATGTCCTATTCATGGTGGGATTTAGAGGGGTGGAGTAAACCTTTTCTTTTTACCAAAATTTATAAAGGGCGCAAAGAAAAATCTTGGCCCGAAAGCCCGTGCGGAGGAGGAAAAGAAAATTGCAAAGGCCCGCGAATCAATAAGAGGATGCCATGTGTCCTATTCTCCTTGGAGGTTGGAGGCATGGGGAGAATTGGTAATTTTTCTGAAAGTTTTGGTATCACAAAGGGAAATTTTGAAGTGCGTGCACGCAGCGAATGGGGTGGTGACACGTGTCTCGGAGTGGTGGGGCACAGAGAAATTTTGAATTTTTTCCAAAATTCAAAAAAGTGAGAAAATGGCCGATTTGAACCCACGAACCAATAGGAATGTGCCATGTGGCATCAAAGTGGTGGGGAGTGGAGTTTTTGGGGAATTTTTCCCAAACTCAAAACGGGAAAAATTTTGGGTTTCGGCCCACCGACCCGATTTTTGCCCCAGTTTTGCCCTAAATCTTTAGAGGGGCATATCTTTCGATCCAGAGCTTAGTTTTTCTCGATTTTTACATCATTGGAAAGCTATTGAAGTCCTCTACATGATGGAATCTTAAATTCTATTTTTTGGTGGAGTTTAGTGAGAGAAAAATGAGAAAACGCCTTTGGCATGGGGAAAAGAGTAGAACCGACATTTAACCACCATTTTTAATGCAAGATTTCCATTCTTCTCCAAAGCACGGACAAAAATCTTGGGAATGAAATTTAATGGTACCCATGCTATTTTGATGGATCAGTGGAGTGGTTGAATCATTCATTTCATTTTTCCCACGTTTCTCCTTCCTGAACTTAGGTTTTCATTGTTAAAAGCCAGATTTGGCTCATTTGTAAAGGGTTGGACATTTTTATGTTCTGCAGGCTCCCTCCTTCACCCTGGCAAGTGGATTTGTGGAATATCAGACCTTTTTAGGACTACAACATGTTTTTTACCTCCTTGTTGTTGTAATGCACTATATTTTAAAAATGGAAATGACAATACAAGCTCTGTGAATGAATTTTCAATCCTTTCTTGTGTTGTTTGCTCTATCTTGATCCTTCATTACAATTTTAGCAATTTGTGCATGATTTTTGTTACATTTTTATAATCTGTGTCAATCTACAGAAATATATGTTCACCACTCCTTTGGTGTATCACCTTGTTAGTTTAGTTTTATCTTCTTTTCTCTCTTCTATCCTTGTCTCATTGGCATAATTATAATAGGATTTTGAGTTAAACCTTTGAAAATTTCATGTATACATCTGATCAGAGGAGTAGAGGAACCAACCTTTAATACGGAGATTTTTTTCCCATTTCTACAAGTCCCACACTTGGGGAAAAGATTCAATGTTGTGCAATCACACTAAATGACCCAATTCTCAGCTGTAGATCTGAAGGTCATTTAGGGGGTGCTTCTAATTTTCACTAATAGTTTTGGCATGCCCAGCGTGATCTTAGAGGTCTTCATCTTCATTACAACAAATTTGATGTGCATTTGTTGTAAGTTTCTTGCTTAAAAAGAGCCCTGATTTACAGATCTGGCGACTTCAAGAGATAAAATCAATTGGTTTCAGTAGTCCAAGTCTGAAGATTCATGAGAAGGATCCAAACAAGGTCAAGGGCTAGAGAAGAGGGATTTTCTGAGTATCTATAGTTATCCCTAGGAAGAAGAGAGAGGGGAAGAAGAATTCAAAGGTCTCCATCTCCACCAAATAGAACTCTATCAACTCCTCCACTTGGTAGACCTTTCACCCAATCAACAAGGGTTCTCAGGCCAATTAGAATGGCACAACACAACCCTTATGTCAACTTCACTGGCAGTAGCCCACTTTCTCTCAATGCACAAAACCCAGTTCTAGTTGCAGCATTGAAGAACATCCCATACTTTACTGGAGAAAATCAGACCACTCCTGGTGATCATGTCAAAGACATTGCTAATGTTTATGTAATCCATGAGATTGTTGAGATGAAAATTGCTATCAAATTGTTGGCATCTTCATTCAAAGGGAAAGACTTACAATGGTTCAGAATCTTAGGGGCAGCTCTATCCAAAATTGGAACCAGTTGTGCATAGCTCTCCATGAGCAGTTTGGAGAAAAGGGAGATAATTTGTCTCTATTGGAACAACTGACAACTATTAAGAGAGCTCCCAATGAGTAGCTAACAGACTTCAATTTCAGATTTCAAAGGACATGGGATAGAATCCCGTGTGAAGAAGGCCAACAACTGAAAGAGATTTCTTATACTATCTCAAAGCTTTAAATTCTGATATTTCTATGTTAATCCAATCTATGGGAGGTGAAAATATACATGTAGCTTATAGCATTGCCATTAGGGCTGAAAATTGTTTGATCCAAGCTACTAAACTGGTGCCTGGGCCTCCCATGCCCTTGTATCCAAACTTGGAAATCCCAAGCACTAGTCAAGCACCTACTTTAGCTCCTATTCCCACTCCTAGAAATCAGAGTTCAAATGAAACTCTACTCCATCCTCTAGTGCCTCAAATGAACTTCAAGAAGTCATGAAACAATTACAAAATTTAAGCAATGAGCTGTTTACACTCAAGAGGCAGCAAGCCCAAAGTTTTAGACCTTCTTATCAGTCTCAAACTCAACCTAATAGGAAACCATATCAGCCTAATAGGCCACCCAATCCAGCTGAAAATAAAAATCAAGTAAGGCCTCCTGCTAATAGACTATTTCAGCCCTATAACCCCAATCTTTGCATCTACCTCTAAAGCCTTAGTGCCAAGACAAAATAATATACCTCAAGAGCATGATTGGTGATTCCCATGCAATGAACCTCACAACCAGTCTATGTGCTTCAATGGTGCTTTGAACCAAGATTTGATGGTGACAACAACTAGTATAGAGAGTGAGGTGAGTCAAGAGATAAACCAATAACAAGGAACATCTCAACAAAATACAACTCCAAATGAGACTACACTTGTGAATTGACAGGTTGAAGATTTTTGTGGTATGAATCAAAAAATTTCTCATAATGTAGTAGCTAACACACGGTCAAAGAAGAGGAATATTAGTGAAGGGAAGTCATTAGCTCCAGGTGATCCACAACCTTCCATCACTCCACAAAGTGTTGGCAAGAAAATGTAGTTCCAAATGTGCAAGGACAGCCCAAGCCACCTTTTAGACTAGCTCAAATGCTAGCTATTGCAGCCCATGTACAAGAAAAGAGTGTGCAAGGCTAAGGGGTAGAAAAGAGATGTTTCATCCCCATTTAGCATCATTGAACAAATGAAGAAGACAAATGTGAATATATCTATGTGGGAATCACTATCCATCCCAAGCCAAAGGGATCTACTACAAGCTTCCATGAAGAATTGGTCAACTTCAAATCAGCAAGCTCATATGTAAGAGAAGGTACTCAAAAATGTTGCTCAGCCTAAGGGGAAGCTTGGAGGACAACAAGGTAAAGTTTTGAAGCCCCCTCCATTCTATGTTTCATTGATCATTGGGGATAAACTAGTACATAATTGTATGATTGATTCTGGGGCAAGTAGTTCTATGATGCCCAAGCAAATAGCTAATCAACTGGGCCTCCAATATGAAGTCATATCCAAAGGGGTGGTGCAACTAGATGGGACAACAGTAACAATAGTAGGGGTAATTAAAGATTTGAGCCTCACTTTGCATGCATGCCCCAATGTCACTATTTTGCAAGATGTGTCAGTGATAGATTTACCACCACTTTTTGCCCTATGTTTGTCAAGGGATTTCACAGCTAGAATTGGAGGCTATTTATTTGCTGATTGGTCACACATGTTGTTTTGGACCAGATATGGAACTAAGGCCACAATCAGGTCCAAACCTATTGCAAACTTTCACATTGAGCCTCATACTCCAAGCCTAATCAATGCCAATTGTTCAACATTTGATCAAGAGGATTATCTAGGCACCGATGAAGCTAACACCAAAGTTGGAAGCATCCCAAATTTGACTCTTGATGAATGGGAAAGAAAGGTACATGATTTTTGATCCCTACAAGGAAATAGAGGAATCTGAACTAGGATTTTATTACATGCATGAAGAAAATCAGCCTATTCCTAGCATCACCAAGCCAGACCATAAAGATGAAAATGAGGTATGGCAGGTGTTATGTGATGGATCAAGAAGTAGACAAGGTGTAGGAGGGGGAGTTATGCTTGTTTCACCTCAAGGCATTAAGTATTATTCAGCTTTTAGATTTTAGTTTGCATGTTCTAACAACATTGCTAAATATGAATCTTTGATACATGGATTGCATTGGTCAAGAAAGAGAGGTATCAAAAACTTACAAGTCTTTGGTGATAGTGAGTTGATTGTTAATCAAGTTAAAGGACAGCATGCTACCAAAAATGACCTTCTCAAGAGCTATAAGAATAGGGTGTGGGACCTCATTGAGGATTTTGAAGGCTTTGGCATCAACTCCATCCCTAGGAAAGAAAACAAAGCTGCTGATAGGATTGCAAGTTGGAGCAGCCTTTGATGTTGTGGAGAGTATCAAGGGAGATGAAGTGCAGTGAAAAATTCATGTGATTATAAGGCCATTAGTGCTGCATGACAATAATGTAAGTTTGCAAGTTTTTGAAAGTGACCAAAAATCATCAATTTCTTACAAGAAGAAGCTGAGTTCTCACCAAAAATTAAGAAAAGTTAGAATAGCAAGTATGGTGATCAAGTGGTACAGCTAAAAACTAACAAAAAACCAAAAGGACTTGTCACTCTGGAGTCCATATTTAATCCTAATGATCAATTTAGGAAGGAGAAAGAAAATATCCAAGTCAAGGGAGAAGATTTAGTGCCCATCTCGGTGGGAGAAGGCAAATCACTTCAAATTGGTAAAGTGGCAACCAAGAAAGAAAGGTATGAGTTCATGCAACTTTGCCAAGAGTTACCATATATATTTGCTTGGAGCTATGAAGACTTGAGAGGTTTCAATCCCAAGCATCTCAACACACAATTGAATTTGATCCAAGTGCTAAACCCATCAGGCAAAAACAAAGACCGGTCAATCCACACATAGAGCCTCTCATGAAGAAGGAATTAAATAAGTTAATAGAGGCAAGCATCATATTTCCCATCAAGCATTCAAGCTGGGTTGTAAACTTGGTTCTAATTAGCAATAAGATTGGAGAAATCAAATTGTGTGTAGAATTTAGAGCTTTGAATAGAGCATCCCTTAAGGATCATTACCCACTTCCTTATATGGAGCAAATTTTGTAAGTTATTACGGCTCGAGAGGTTTTCATTGCTAGATGGTTATTCAAGGTATAATCAGATCATGGTAAAGGAGTATGATCAGTTAAAAATATCATTCACCACCAAATGGGAACCTATGTATATAGGAAAATTCCATTTGGGCTATCTAACGCCAGAGTTACCTTCAAAGGGCAATGGATATGGCATTCAAGGGATTGATCAACAAAATAGTGTTGATATACCTAGATGATATTACTATATTTTCTAAAAGTGCAGCAGATCATCTCTTTCATTTGAGACAAGTGTTCCAAAGATGTAGAAGATTTGGGGTATCCTTGAATCCCAAAAAATGTATTTTCCTAGCTCATGAAGGAAAGCTCCTAGGCCACATTGTTTCCAAAGAGGGATTAGCAATTGATCTAGAGAGGGTTGAAGCAATAAAATCACTGCCATTACCAAGTCACAAGAAGGCCCTTCAAATTTTCTTGGGAAGAATCAATTTTGTTTGAAGGTTTGTTCCAAACTTTGTAGCCCTTGTCAAGCCAATAACTATGATGTTGAAGAAAAGTATGGATTTCAAATGGATAACTAAAGGTAAGGAAAGTTTTGAGGAAATCAAAGAGGCTATCTCACAAGATCCAACTCTCATTAACCCATATTTCTCTAAGGATTTTATCCTTTATGCATTTGGCGGTGATGATACAATTTTTGCAATTTTAGTACAATAGAACAAAGAAAATGTAGAGCAGCCAATTGCCTTCTTTAGCCAAAGCTTGGAGGACTATGAGGTGAGGTATTCCTTCATTGAGAAGCATGTTCTTGCAGTGATTAGGATCTTGAAGAAATTTAAGCATCTAGTTTCAAACAATAAGGTTCAACTAATGGTTTCTCATGTGGGAGTTAAGGACTTCCTCCTCAATAAAGACCTAAATGAAAATGTGTAGGGTAAATTACTCACATCATGGAGTATGACATTGAGATCAAAGTCACCAAGCTATTATGAGGAAAGGGATTATGTGAGCAGCTCGTCTTGAGTAAATCAATGCAAGTAAGTAATGGGAAGGATGTTGTTTTGGCGTTGCAAGACAACCAAGAACAAAGAGATGTTAAAGAAGAGAATGGTGGTATGATCACTCCTTGATGGACCCAAGACATAATGCACTTCTTAAAAATAGGCATATGTCCTCCAGAGATGAAAAAACTAAGAGAAGACACTTCAGATTGCAGGCTATCCCATATGCACTTGTTGATGGTGTCTTGTTTAAAAAGGATATAAATGGAGTGTTACTGAGATGCATTGGGACAAATCAAATTAATAGAATGTTAGAAGAGTTCCATGGTGGATCAGATGGGGGTCATTTTGCTCCAAGAGTGACAGCCCTCAAGATTATGAAGGCTAGCTATTATTGGCCCAAGGTGTTTAGTGATTGTTATGCATGGATCAAGAGGTGTAAAAATTGTGCATTCTTCATAGGCAAGGAAATATTAGAAGCCCTTCCCTTGCACCCAATTTTAGTTAACCAACCATTCATGTAATGGGGTTTGGACTTCATTGGAGTCATTAACCCAAAATAAAGCCAAGGGAATAAGTGGATTCTAATAGAAGCAATAGATTACTTCACCAAATAGACTCGGGCGGTGGCACTAAAGGAGCCAAATGAATCGAGCATTCTAGATTTCTATGAGGGGATAGTAACCAGATTTGGTATACCTGCCACTATAATTTCAGATAATGCATTGGTAGTCATAGGATCAAAGGTAGTTGAATGGGCTGTTAAGAATGGAATCTATCTGAGAACTTCATCAAATTATTACCCTCAAGGTAATGGTCAAGTTGAGTCTACCAACAAGAACCTATTAAAGATCATCAAGAGGAATCTTGATGAAAATTAGAGGACTTGGCACACTAAACTTAAATCAGCCTTATGGGCTGATAGGATAACTCCCAAGAGATCCACCGGTAACTCTCCATTCAGACTTGTTTATGGAAGAGAGGCAATCTTGCCTATGTCACTTGAGTTGCCAATGTTAGAACTCATGAAGCAATTGGAATTGTTGGAGTTTGAACCCATGGAGGTTAGATATGTAGAATTGATGGAACTCCAAGAAATCAGAGAGCATGCAACCCAAACAATGGAGAAGGACCCAGCCTTGATCAAGAGAACCTTTTATATAAAAGCTAAGGCTAGAACCTTCCAAGTTGGAGATTTAGTGTTGAAATGGGATGCAGACCGAGTAAAGCCAGGAAAGAATTCAAAGTTTGATTCCATTTGGAGTGACCCCTACATGGTCACAAAATGTAAGAACAACAATGCCTTCCAATTGTCCACATTGGATGGTGAAGAATTATAGATTCCAGTTAATGGAATTCATCTAAAGCATTGCTACTAGAAGGGAAAATCCTCACCTTGTACATATTAGCTTAGATTTCCATTCCTCCAAGTGCTTGTGCACATTGTTTTGTTGTAGCTTAGTTTTAATTTTCCCTAAGTGCTTTGGCACAAGTTTGTTGTCCCAAGGATGCATCTTTGCAGGCCATGCCCCAGATCAAGTGATGTTTTGCTCTCACAATCTTCTTCCTAGAAATTTTCTAATGAGTTGAGAGTACCAAGCAGTTAAGTTGATGACTCCATTACCCAATGGATTGCTTCAGGCAGCTGGTTACTTCATCCAGTAGGTAGATAACCCCTCTGAGTCGCCAAAATTGTTACCCAAATAAGCCCCCTTCTTATTTGGCCACTTTATTTCATTCCTTCCTTCCTTGTGCCTCAGTCAATTTTTTTCACTTTTCAAGAACTCAAAATTATCTAGAAATGGCTTCATCAGATAGATAATTTTCTCACCTTTCTAGAAAGGTAAAATTTTCCTTGTAACTCCTTGTATTTTGCAAGTCATGACTCGGAGGAGTTTTTGAGGAAAATTTTCCCTGGGAAGGCCCGCAACAATTAAGAAGGTGTCACGTGGTGGCGAGAATGGTGGGGCAGCGAAGGTAAGTTGGAAGTTTTACCAAGGAATGGAGGGGTCCAAAAAAGAAAAATCTTGGCCGGAAGGCCCGCAGCGAATGAACAGGTGCCATGTGGCATCAGAGGTCGACCGGCGGAGGGCAAGTTAGAAAATTTCCAAAAAATGGCACAATGAATTTTTTTCCCGTAACCCCGCAACAATAAAAAAGTGCCACGTGTCCTATTCCTAACAGAGTCGAGGGGTAGAGTAAACCTTGTCTTTTTGCCAAAAATTTTAAAGGGCGCAAAGAAAAATCTTAGCCCAAAAGTCCGCACGGAGGAGGAAAAGAAAAATTGCAAAGCCCCGCAAATCAATAAGAGGATGCCACATGTCCTATTCTCCTTGGAGGTCGGAGGTGTGGTGAGAAATGACAATTTTTCCGAAAGGTTTGGTAATGCAAAGGGAAAGTTTGAAGTCCGTGCCTCGTAGCTAATGGGGTGGTGACACATGTCTTGGAGAAGAGGGGTGTGGAGAAATTTTGGAATTTTTTCCAAAATTCAAAAAGTGAGAAACAATCGATTTAAAATCGCAAACCAATAGGAATGTGCCACGTAGCATCGGAGCAATGGGAGTGGATTTTTTTGGGGAATTTTTCCACAAACTCAACAAGGGGAAAAATTTTGGGTTTATTGCCCACCTGACCTATTTTTTGCCCCAGCTTTTTCCCTAAATCTTCAGAGGGGCACATATTTCGATCCAAAGCTCATTTTTTCTCGATTTTAGTGTCATTAGAAATCTATTAAATTCCTCTACATGATGGAATCCTCAATTTTGTTTTTTGGTGGAGTTTAGTGAGAGAAAAATGAGAAAACACCTTTGGTATGGGGAAAAGAGAAGAACCAACATTCAACCACCATTTTTGATCCAGTATGGATTCCATTCTTCTCCAGCATGATCAAAAATCTTGGGGAATGAAATTTAATGGTACCCATTCTATTTTGATGGATCTGGTCAGTGGTTGAATCATTCATTTCATTTTTCCCACGTTTCTCCTTCCTGAATTCTGGTTTTCATTGTTAAAAGCCAAATTTGGCTCATTTGTAAAGGGTTGGATGTTTTTATGTTCTACAGGCTCCCTCCTTCACCCCTGGAAAGTGGATTTTTGAAATATTAGACCTTCTTTAGGACTGTAACATATTTTCTACCTCCTTACTATTGTAATGCACTGTATTTTTAAAATGGAAATGAAAATGCAAGCTCTATGAATGAATTTTCAATCCTTTCTTGTGTTGTTTGCTCTATCTTGATCCTTCGTTACAATTTTAGAAATGTGTGCATGATTTGTGTTGCATTTTTATAATCTATGTCAATCAGAGAAATAGATGTTCACCACTCCTTTGGTGTATCACCTTGTTAGTTTAGTTTTATCTTCTTTTCTCTCTTCTATCCTTGTCTCCTTAGCAGAATTAGAGTAGGATTTTGAGTTAAACCTCTGTAAATTTCATGTATACATCTGATCAGAGGAGTAGAGGAACCAACCTTTAATCTAGAGAGTTTTTTCCCATTTTTGCAAGTCCCACACTTGGGGAAAAGATTCAATGTTGTGCAATCACACTAAATGACCCAATTCTCACTTGTAGATCTGAAGGTCATTTAGGGGGTGCTGCTGATTTGCACTAACAAGTATCCATAACTAAGGCTCATGCTATGATATCTCAGCTCACCTATAACCTCCCCAAACATAGCTATCATCTCCACTGATGCCTTTGAAAAATAGAATAAACCGGCTCCATAATAATTTGTAGCCACAAGATCTCGTACACATCCTCTAGGGTGACAGTTATTTCACCCATCGGTAGATGAAAATTGTTGGTCACCTTGAATCCCATCTGCGTTGATGAGAGAAAACATCAAGCTATGGTATCGGCCTATATTCCTATAGCACCAGATCCCAATCAATCCAACCTCAGTCATATGATCCCACTCCTCTCGCATTCACACTTGTACCACATCTGTACCAATAGAGGTGGTACTCTATCCTGCATCCTAAGCTAATCTTGTGCCTACATCATCAAACACACCATTGTCAAGACTTGACTTCCCAAAAATCACCTATTACCCACTAAACCATACCCACCACATCAAACATGCCTACACCCTTTACCTAATTCACCTACAAACCTACTACCCCTTATCATCATTACCCATTATCTTAAACTCATTTAACCTACTTCCCTGTCTCTTCTCACCAAAATCACATTTTACCCTCTTCCCCCTATTATTCATCCTCACCTGCCCCTTCTTCACCTCTTTTACATTCCTACCTAGCCCTTCTAACCCTTATTTTACCTTAACCTTAACCATCATCGCCTCTCTAATACCGTCTACGGTTTATCTTGGGCATCATCGGTTTCATTTAACCAGTGTCGGTCACCTCAAACCTGACCAATGTCAGCTAAAGATGACTGACGTTAGTCTCTATCGTGACGTCAGAAACCGAAAACCCCCACCCCAATTTCTCAAAAATTGACAAGAACACCTTACAAACCTACCTAATCCCACCCACATTTACCCCACATTTATTTCTCACCCTACTTAACCTATATTTGACCTTTTCCCCCTGATTTTGTCACTTTTCCACCTATAAATCAAAACCAAAATCCCACCCAAATCTATTTCTTTAAAATCACAAATTTCAAATTAAAAGTGAGGTTTTTGGATCCCTCCTACCTCATCATGACATCACCTACATGGTGGAATGTCTCGACCGCTACATCGATGGTCCACCCAAACCCTCTCCCACCTCTGCCATGCTGAAATCTACCTCGAATCTCTCCACCAATCAACTCACTCCACTCAATCTCATGGACCCACCTGTTGATACCCACTCACATACTAGTAACTGGCCAACTCAACTCGACACTTCACAATGTTGCTTTCCATGGAGGCACAAATTATCTATTGTTTTCACAAATGACAACAAGTTAAAATGAATCCAAAAACATGGATTTTTATTTTTTAACCCCAAATCGACATGATGGTGTCGGTCATTTTTTGCCCTACGAAACCAACTTTTGTTACCTTATAACTGACATCAGTCACCTACCAAAGTACCATTTCACCTTCTTTTTCCCATTTTGACGTAAACTCATTACACGCCAAATACCCGTTGACCTTACCCACATTTATTACACCCTATTTAGAAGCCTAAATTACCTATACATTTCCTTAATTATGTTTAGGGACTTGTTATTTACCTATATCTTGGACTTACCGTGCCTTGAAATACATACCCCGAGATGAATCACCTTTTTCACCTTTGAACTTGTGTACTCGTTATACCTTGTGATTTTGTTACTTGTGTTGTTTGGCCTAATGCCCTTACCTTGCCTATTGTCATGTTGTTTATCCCAACTAAACCTTTGGTGTACTAGATTATATGTGCACGTTCTTGCACATAACCTAAGTTGTTTTTTCGGACCATATCCTATAGACCGGATACTGAACCAATTCAACCTTGTTTGGATAAACCTATCGACCTTGGATGATGTAGATTTTGCAAGCTCTTCCATCTAGTATTGTGTCACAATCTATACGTGTGTGTGCATTTGATTACCATTATCAATTACCCGATTTGACCATTACCCATTACCCAAAGTGCCCATACCCTTACCTACAACCCACCTACCTTCACTTTCATAACTTATACATTTATCAAACAGTCTCGACTCCATATCGCACCTTATCAATTCATGGATTGAGGGGGATCACCTTCAACACTACTGGGGAAAACTAACCTTCATTCACACTTGGAACACTAATTTACTATTTTTATCAATATCACTTACAAATACAAGCTACATAACAAAAAGGGGTGAAATGTGGACACCAAAATTGGGTCATACTCCCCTTAAATCCTATTAATTAAATTAACCATATCCCCTAGTGGACATGTTAATTAAATTAATTAATATCCTCACTTAACCACCTCACCTAGCCACCTCACTCAATGACCTACTCAAACCTCATTAATGACCTAAGACCGAGTCTAAACCTATCCTAACTAAGAATTATTCTAAACCTAGAATTGAATCCCATTAACAAACCTAAAAGGAATCCTACTTATATTTCCATGATCTATTAGTCAAGACTCGACAAAAGGTTGGAGATCATGATGAAAATAGAAACAATATGGCTATTTTTGGCCAACCTAGATATTCCCGCCTTGAACGATGCCAGTTATATCTTAACCAATGTTGGTCACCTAATCATTTTTGTTAGGTTAAATACATTTCCAAAAGCCTTTTCCTAGGTTGGTGGATTCATTCAGATTGCATTCTTCCGGATACTTGGAGCATTCAAATTTCTATAGCACTCAGGAAAAATAAGACACATGGGAGCATTACCAACATCAATCACCATTTTTCATTCTCTTCACTATCATAGATTCATAACAGAGAGGCACAAAGGTCTAAAATTATGTGGCATGAGTACAACGGATCTTCTCTCTAGATCTCTACTGTCACCATCTTCATCACCTACATTCTCCAATCCACTTTCCAGTAAGTATTTAACATCTCTATGTTGAATATCTAGTTTCCTTGTAAATTTATTTATTCATCTTTATAGTCTATTTCTCTCCACACCCATATAATTCCTTCCTTTCATCAACCCATCACCTGATCATACCTGAAATTTTCACCCATTTCACCCTCTCCTCATCATCTCTGAGTCTTTAGAACCATTTTACAACCCCACTCTTACCATTTCCAACCTTTATGAAATCACAGGAGTCCGAAAAACCAATTTTAACAAATTTCTACTAACTACCCCTATTGACACTAGTTAGCCAACCGATGTCGGTCAATCTTCCTAACCAACATTGATCATTCAAATTGACACCAAGCATTATGTCTAACAATATAGCTCTGGACATAAGCTAATACCTAATTCCCAATAGCCCAAAACCATTTCTAATCCTTACCAAACCTTACCTAGGGCTTGTACCAAACCTAGAAATCAACACAAGCAATTAACCCTCCCATTTTGACTTTAAACAATATTTTACATGAACTTTCTTATTGTTTTGTATGAGATACCTAAATTATTTCAATTTAAATAGGATATTTACTTCATGTATGATTTAACTATCATTAATATTTTTATATAAAATTGGATTGTTAGCATGTTCAGGAACTATCACGCTTCCTAGATCTAGCATCCACTAGGCAGTCCACTCATTGTTTTATTTAACTCTATTTGGTGGTATTGTTTTGCATTTATAGGTAGTTCCTCCTAGCCAAAAGGAGATCTCACATCCATTCTAATCTAGAAGTCATCCACGCGAACATTTGATCTTTAACAAACATTTCAAATAGGTATTCCTCCTTGTCCTACTACCCTTATCTATTTCATTAATTTACTAAGAATCCAGTGAAATAATAAGGTTAGAAGGAAATTGAATTAAAATGTGAAATTAACTAAGGTGATATGTTGGAACAACTATTATAAAACAAAGAGATATATCCTAGGAAAATACTTTGAATAGTTTGAAAAGCATTTTAGCATGATCTACTAATTTCGGAAGTATATCAGATTATCGAGGTCAAGAAGGTGTAAAACACAAAAATATGGAGATAATAGATACATAAAGAAAACCCAAGGGCGTATACCATGATATATCTCCATATATATATAAAAGCGATAAAAGAGTGAAAGATAAGAGACAGAGATAATATTGAAAGATAAAGTTCACAAAACAAGAACTATTTATTGGTAGAAAAATAATACATAAGGCTGATATGGCACATCTAACAACTTCCTTCTACAACAGAGCCTTGCTAAGGCTAGCCAATATAATAATTGGGTGCGAATACCATTCATAGATCTAGTATGTTTTCTTTATATATTTTCTCCTCCTTCTTTTGCTCCTGGATGAAAACATTATTTTATAGATCTTCCGGCTCTTGCTTCGATGTCCTGGAATTAGAACCTTCACTGATAAAATTCAATTTTCTTACAAGATCTTTCATTTTTGGGTCAATATCTCAAATGCATGTTGGTGATATTTTTGATTTCCTTTAATTCATCCAATTGGCACTTCTTCAGTAAGTGATGATCATTTTCAGCCATGTGGAGGTCGTGTGCTTGTTTGGGAACCCTTCTTAGAGATTTTCCTTCTAAACTATGCCCGAGAGACACGTGGAGGTCTTGCTCTTGTTGGAGGGCCTTCCTTTTTTTCTTTATTTGAAATTGTGCTCAGGTGACACATGGAGAACATATGAGTCTTTGTTATGTTATTGAATTTTCAACTCTTTGGGCAACTTTGTTGGGCCTAAGACATGTGGAGATGGGGAAAATTTTTGAGAACATCCCTTCTCTTCTCCATGCCCTGATTGCGCCAAAGGGACACGTGGACACCTTCCACACTCAAATTTATACTTTGTCAATTTGAGGCTCAAAAAATAAAAGAAACTAAGGTGGTGTGACAAAAGACGGTGGCCATTAAAATTTCCGTATTAAAAAAACTCTAAACTTATGGCGTGACTTACGAAGGGACTCTGTGCCATCCATGGAAGGATCTGACAATCTATTAGCCTCAAAAATCAAAATGTGGCTCATAAAATGCCACTCAGAGCTGCTGAAATGTAGTCTAATATCTAAGCCATTCCACCTCTGTAGGATAGGTCCATCTTTGCAAGGCCTGGAAAGCTCAGTCCAACTAAATTATCTCCTTATGGGAAAAATTTTGGAGACTCTAAACTACTACCCGTAAGTGAAAAATCCAATTGTGTGATGGGGTTCAAAATAGCTTCCACCTCGGTAACACTGGAGATCTACTTTAAATATGGAAAGACAATCTTCTCTTGTCATTTGAAGATTAGGAGCTGTTAAATTTGGTCCTTTGATAGGACTATAGAATCATTGGGGAAGGGGGAGGGGAAGCTTAAATAGACTAATTCATTGATGCTCTGCTTCAACTCCTTGATCTCTGTTGGAGCTGAACCAAGAGACTTTGGAATTTAATGGAGGCCTTTTTGCAGCTCATGATCATATTCATTTTGGTAGAAATCATCCTCCTGTCAGTGATTCCTTCCCCTTATAGGGTGGATTCGTAAGTATCGTAAATTTTTGAATCAACAATGATGATTTAGGGACCTTGGTGGACATTATGTCTGTGATGGTGGAAGTTGTGGTATCCACATTTCAGAAAAACCCATGAAAATTAGATATAAATCCAAGTAAAAGGGATAAATAGATTGTCGTGGTGGAAATTCATGCACAACAGAAGTATATAATTGTTGCACTAATGTTAAAATTCCTCCTTTTTGGGTTTGTTGTCCTAACTTATGGGTCAAGTCCTTGACAACATCCTTCGATGATTTCAGATCTATCTAGAGACTGTCGTTTTTTACCTTGACGACGTGCAACTTGGCTTGGATTGCATCCACCTTTTCATTTCTTGATTCATCCTCCTATTAGAGGGATCCTTTTTCCTGTGAGAGTGAATTGGTAGAGGAATCGGATGTGATAAGTTTGGCCAATAGAGTATTAGCTTTTTCTTGATAAGTCTCAAGGAAATCTTGTGATGGAGCTTCCTTCAACTCCTTGTGGAGTTGGTCTATCTCTCTGCCCTTGCCCTTTAGCTTGGCTTGATGGTTGACCACAATGGCCTCTACCCCACCAAGTCTAGATTGAGCCTTTTTTAGCTGGTTATTGAGCTTAAGGTAGTCTTTTGTGACTACCACAATAGTTTCATTCATTAATTTGACCTTATCCTGAGGCCAAAATTTAGAAAGGTCGACCGTAACAATGCTAATAGAGTAATCATCAGGATCCATATTTTTTGTTAGCTTGGATACCTTGGGGTGAGCCCCATAATAAGTAAGGGGCTTTGTTGATGGTCATACAATGATCGTGCATCTACTTCATTTCTCTTACCACCATTTCTTTCTTCTTCTACTTCACCCTTCTACTATCTTGGGTGGCCTTCATGGTCTTGGCTTGACTCAAAATTCATAAGAAGAAGGGACCACCCCACTGCGAATGGGAACCTGAGTGGCGAGACCATAAGGAATTGTAACTTGTGGTTGAGGCATTGAAGTTACCAAGGTGAAGAAGGTCCTGTCCACAACATGAGGGAGAAGGCTAGGATGGTGCGGGAGGTTGAGGAAAAGATGGGCATCAAGTGAAGGGAGAGTCCGGAATGGGGTGACTTAAAAGGGGATACTTCCAGAAGGGGAAAATGGTGGCAAAGGAGGATATTGAAATGGAGCCCTAGGAGGAGGTAGAGGCAAAGGAGAAGATGTAGCCACAACCAACTTTAAATTTTTCTAAAGAGGGTTTGATGTTGATTCCTCCACATGTTTCTTACCTGAGGGAATTGATTCCAATTGTGGAGTGGCTAGCCTGATTAAAGTACCTTGTTGAGAAGTGGAGGGTGGGGGCTTGACTGATAATTGTTGTTATGGGAAACCAGAGGATTCTGCAGTCAATCTTGTCGGCTACTCTAAAGTGATTATAACTATGTCCTTACTTTCCACATTAGATCCAAGATCCGTGTCCCAAAACTCTTCCCATTTCTCATCACTAGAGATGGATTCAAAATTGAGGGTGGTCTAGCTGATCTCCTACCTATATTTCCAATACGATTCAATTTTCTCTACACTCCAGTCTTTCTTGTGCATGGCTTCTCAAAGTCCTTTTTTCATGGTTAGGGCGGGGTCATACATGTACTTAACTAGGTGAAATAACTCTCGGTTTGGAGTTAGAATATCTCTAAGCTCAACAAATATGTCGTGTGAATCTTCTCGGGGGAATACCTTCCTTCAAATAATTCCCTCGAATCATTCTTTCAAGAGTCCGAACCTTCTTGCAAACTAGAGTTGTGGTCATTATCCCATCCGGGTCGTATTTCCATGAGTCATGAATTAAGGAGAAATCGCAGGATGCTAAAATCTCTATGAGGATATGCTCCACCTTCTTCTTAACTACAAGTGATTCATTCCTTTCTCAAGGGGATATCATAAAGTGCCTTATTTTTTCACCGAGCTGGACTCAATGTATAGGACTACTAACTACCTAGTATAAAGGATTCGTCTCGAAACCGTGTAACCAAATATTGAATTTTCTCTTGTGAAGAAAAAATCACAAGGGTGTAAGGGTCTGTGAGGATGGATTACAAAGTCATTCATTTTGTTATTGATCCCTTTAGGATCAACTTCAACCAAGAGGGGCTCCACAAAAGAATTAAATAATTCATATACGTCTAATGAACAAGACATTATGTGATTCCAAGTAGACACTGGAATGATTTTTTGAGGATCGAACTCGCATCCTATAGAGTCGAGTCATGAACTGACTGAAACACTAGGCATTTTGATACAAGATGAGGTGAAATATATATGATTAATACATGAAGGTGGAGTTGACCAGAACCCGTCCATCTAATCACAAATAGATTCTCGCGATGATTTAAGAAAATTTGAAGTGGTAGGCCTGCTCATTCTTTATAGACCTCACTTAAAAAAAGGCCACCATCTACCAATCCTAGACACCTCTATCTAATTCTTGACTGAAAATGAATGTCAACATGGAACATGCATCTTGAGAATATTTCGTAAGTGACTTCAGGGGAATGGGGAATCCCATGGTCCCCGAATCGCTTGTATCTACCTACCTCAAATCCCTAATAAGGAATGAAGATTTGTTCGACACTTTGAGCCCAGACACTTTGGAGTTTTTCCATATCATAGATACTAGCCATTGGGTCGTAGGTTAGAGCTAGCATGTCCCTGATAGCTTAAGGTGTAAATACCACCATTATGTTTGTGCCCTTGATGGTATTGGTGTCTGAAGTGAAATAATCTGCACACATTTGTATGAGTTTTGGATATGGGTGCATGAGAGGCACCATGTATTTGGAAAGCATCATAATCCATATCCTTGATCCAAAAGATTCAAAGTTTCCCATGGTGAGAAACCTGACATAGGCTACCTCTCTTCGAGCTTTGGGCTTCTTATTGAGGATGAGGTTGAATAAATTGTCGAGGAAGTTGAGAACCATAATAGGGTCACTGGATTGAGGCCCCTCATCATGGAACCTCAACCTTGGTTGAATAGGGCATGGGGGTGCTAGTTTTCTTGTGAAAGACTTTGCTAGTGGTGCAGAGATGGAAGTTGCCATGGTGTTTCTTGGAACTAGGATAAGGCTCTAGTTCTTTTTACTTCAACACTTGACAACTGATTTGGAAGACTCTAGCATTTGAAATGAGCCTGTTAGACGCTCTCAATATCTTAAATAGCTGCCCTAACTTGAGAGTAATGCCTCAAGTGTACATAGAGTTTCTTCACATAACAACCCCTTTTTAATTAATGACTTGAAGCATCAAACTCCACACTTTTTGAGAGATTTTATATATATTCTAAATCTTTTTCTCTTAAGTATCCTAGAACTTGTTGGATCATTAATTTCGGGAAAATTAGGAAGGTACACTCCCTCCAAAATTTCAAAAAGAGGAAAGGGGGATCCATAAGGGACACATGTCTCGAGACACTTATTAGAAAGGGATAAAAAAATGAAGCAAAAGAACAAGGAGAAGTAAAACTATACATATGATACATAATTTAATGAAGAGACTCATAGGAAAGGTTTTAAGTGAATTCCATTTACCGGAATTTCCAAGGGGTCACCTTCCATGGTTTCAAGCTCAAACACATTGTGTTGCTTGCATGTGCTGATTTTGAAGGGTCATGTCCATAATGGGTTGAACTTTCCATGATTCCTAGGCTTGGCAGCCCTTGCGTCCCATTTCAAAACCATAGTTCCAACTTGAAAATTTGGTTCCGATGTATTTTGATCAAACCAAGTTTTGACCACCTGTTGGTGCTTCATCATGGCTTCATGAGTGGAATCCCTCTTCTCTTGGAGCTCTACTAGATTAGCAAGTATTACTTGCATTGCCCCATTTTCCTCTATCTTGATTTGTTTCAACATTTGTAATGTAGGGATTTCAAGGGAAATTGACATAACAACACTTTTCCCATAGACTATCTCATATGGCAAAGATTTGGGATCTGTTTTATTGTGATCATATCAGCCCATAAAGCTATTATTATATGTTCATGCCATAGCCTCTTGTGCTCATTTCCCATTATTTTTATGATCTTGATCAAGTTTTCGTTAGTAGATTCCACGAGCAGCATTCCCTCGGGTAATAGTTAGAGGATGTTTTTGGGTAGATCCCATGCTTCACTACGAAGTTAGATAATTTGGCCCCCAAAAATTCCTTAGCATTATCTAATATAATAGTGTGGGGGTGGGTCTAAAGTGGGTAGTGATATCCTGCGTAGGAGTCCTAGGATTGCATTCTTAGTGGCTTCTTTGAGTGGAGTTGCCTCCACCCATCGGGTGAAGTAATCGGTTCCCGTAAGGATCCATTTGTTCCCAATGATCACAGTTGGGTTGACCATTCTGATGAGGTCTAAACCCCATTGTGTAAATGGTTCCTCGACTAGTATGGGGTTAAGAGGAAATTCCGTGTTCAACCAAAAACCTATATAAACTTGACAAACCTTGCATCTGTTTGTCTCTGCTTGACTGTCATCAAATAGGCTTGGCCAAAAGTACCCTACTTGCAAGATTTTTATGGTTATGGTTTGGGTAGAAAAATGGCCTCCTGAGCTCCCATGGTGAAAATCATATAAGAATCTTTGTGTTTATTCATTCTCTAGGCACCTTAGAAGAATTCCATTAAAGTTCCTTTGAAAAAGGAAAATGTCAATCATGGTGAAATTAGATACTTATTGCTTATAGTACCTCCTCTTTTTCAAGGTAAGATGGCTTGGGTATTTCCCTATTTGCATGAAGAAAATCCTATCGAGACCTTAATACCCAAGTCAATTTGTTATACATAGAGTATTACTTTAGGATTGTCTTTAATCGGGGGCATTGGGTCCGCATTAAATATTAACGCAGCACCTACCTAGTATTAGTGTAGTAATTTTTATCCACCTACTAACTTCTAACCCCATGCGTGCCAAAGATATCACCCGGTGGGTGGTAGGAACTCACCCAAGGTACACATGGGCATCAAGCCGCTCCTTTATGTGATTATTGTAAGAAGATCTTACCATTTTAAAAGGATTAGATGCAAAAAGTAAATGTTCATGCATTCATTTTAAAAGCATAGGATGAGCTATCACATTTATATACCCATGTATTTAATAACAAGGGAAACATCATAACATGAAATAAAAATAATAGATCTTCCTTATAAGTATGAGGAAATAACATAAGAGTTTACACCCATGAACCAAATATTCAAAACAAAGCCATATATTTATATTAATCATAGTCTCAGTAACCACATTATATTCAAAAGGGTCATATCAGACCAAACATATCAAGAAAGAGATCTAACCCATATATCAAAAGTCCTAGCTATGCTTCCTTATTACAAATATTTTATAGACCCATCCCTTAGACATGATAACATTCCTACAGTCCTCTAATGAGAACTCCAACTCCTAGGGCCTCCTAATATTTTCTATAGAGCTTCACTTTCCTCATATTATATGTCTTCCATCTATGTCTTCCTTGGTGTCTCCTCTATTCAAAGCGTGTCAACTATGCTTCTGAGCATCTACCTTTATAGCTCCAATTCCCACCACCATGCCTTCCTTCAAGAGTAGATCACATGCCAAGTGTCCATGTGGTCCTTCAATGGTGCATGCTTATTCTATTCCAAGCTCTCCACTTTCTACAATGATGTCTTCTAAGAATATTCCATGTGTGGAATATTATTTCCTTGACCACCAAGTCTCTAAGATGGCACCTTATCCACTCAGCATGCCTAGTCGGGTCACGTTTTTCCTCAAGTTCCTCCAGAATGCCAAATATGGATAAGTCCTTAGATCTTATTGTCTTGCTTTGCCGACATGCCTTTGTTTCTCCTAAACCCTTCTTAAACCCTTATCGTATGTTATTCTTCCCACATTCCCTTATTCTATAGGTGTTGTTCACACACATTCCCTTTTGTACGTAATCAATATTTCGAGGCCCAACATCACCCCACACTAATCTTGTTCTCCATCCTCAGAAACATACTACTTCTCAAAAGAATAAATAATGGTGGGATCTAGATAAATTGAATGAAGAATTAAAGAATGGAAGAATGAAGAATTAATAATGGAAGAATTTTCTACTGCTCCTAGAGGAGAGGGAACTCATTTCTCACTGTCACCTCAATCTTCCCCCATGCATCTACTTTGTGCACTTGCTGAAGTAGGCTACCTACTAAGGTGCTCACCTCCTCAAAGCTAAATTTTTCACACTTATCATTAAACATTTCTACAATTCCTTCCAACTTCTTGCTAAGTTCATCTAACACATCCATTCTATGGGTGATTTGGGGATACAAATCCTTAAACTGGTTTTTAAGCAAACCTCACAAGGTTTTGATGGCTTTCATTTTCTTCTCGGCTTTGGCTAGGATTTTATCCCATTCTTCCCTTTTCCCCTTATTCTTCTCTTGGAACTCCTTCAGATCTACCTCATGTGTGTAACAAATAGTATGTTTGCTACTTTATCTCTGTTAGTGTAGTTATTAGACACTACCTCAGCTATGTGCACAAATATATTCACATTGGTAAGGACTTGAATATCGTATTTGTCTCCCCAATAATTTGTTTCTTTTCCTCCTTTTGGGGTGCCAACACCTCCTCTGTTGACTCCAAAGTGAGTGGCCACCTTTACATGATGAAGATATAGGTTAAGTCTTCAAAGCATTGCAAGGTTAACCCATATTTCTACTTAGGTGGTGCTATGTCTGGGTGTTTCAAGATGATGGCATCCGTGATAATATCTATCTTCTTATACACCTCACACACCTTCACCTTCTCTTCCCTTAGTTCATGCCTTAACTATGCACTGATTAACTCCTCCTGCTTTAGATCCTTTCTTTTCTCAATTATTTCTTCCTTCTTCTTCTTCAGCTCTTCCTCTAGGAATCTTACCCTATCATTCCTTCTAAAGATTCTTGCCTCAAACTTATCCAATACCTTATTGAGTGCATTACACACTTTCTCATCTAATAATTGTTGAGTGTTTATTAGGGGGTTCACTCCCTTGATCTATGGTATCTTCGTCAATGCCCTTTGGATGACCTCAAACTTAGGCTCATCAACATGGTAATCAAAATCCCAAGATAGCATCTTCCTTGTTTCTGGTACATTCATTCTTCTTCAAACAAAGACCATGCAAGGAGTTAGTCTATAAGTATGGTACTTTGGAAACATGCATGTAGCACCTTATTTATATATTTGATATAACTCATTCCCGGTCCTGAACCGCTACCACACTCTTTCCTCCCATGCACACTACTTTAGTAAATCTTACCACTATGATGGGATCTCTACCCATGCTTCCATATTATTTTCCTATGCTTTCCTCTTCTAACTCAATGCACTCCACCTCCTATTCCAAAAAATATTTTATTATGCCTGTCACTTCCCTTTATGCGACATCTTGTATTTTATCCTTGGTGAGGCTTGGGGTCATTTGATCCTTAGTGTTCACCTCCACACTCTCCCCCTTACCTTGAGTGCATTATTTTCCCCATCCTTTTTTTCATTTCCTTTATCCGAGTCATGTACATCGTACATGGGATGGTTATGAGTTTCTTCATGCTTATCATCATCTCTTTCACCTATGTAGGCTCTTAGGATCTTCGTATCTTATAATTCCACCTTCTCCGCTACCTTTTACTTCTTCCTAATTGGTGATTCTAGTATAAGAGACTCTTCCTTCTCTTATTCTTCAATATGCAACTCCTTCCTTATTGGTGAATCTTCCTCCACATGGGGAACTTCTTGCTCCAAAGCACCTCCTCTTCAAGTGTCTTATCTTTTTATTTAACAAGGAACTTCTTACTTGAGTATATGTGCTCGGATTTGCACTCCGACTCTGCGCCCATAGATTGTGATGTTTGCACACTTGGTGAATTTTCTCTTGCGCCTCCTCTCTTTCCCTCTTCCTTGGCATGGCCTTTTTCCTCTTGGTAGGGTCTTCTGGGATGGATACATCATTCTTTATGTAGGTTCCCTTCTCATACTTGGGCCTAATGGGCAGGTATACCCTTGTTTGTGGTCTTTCCATCATTTGATAGTATTAAAGGTTTCATCATATGCACCTCATGGTAGACATAATTCTCTACATAAGTGTGCTTCTTGGGGTATACAATCTTTTCGCATATCTTGCAAAGTGGTTTTAGTCTACCTCCCTAAGGTCTAACATTATTTTTTTCCTCCTTGAAATGGTTTACCCTTCTTGGAAATATTGTGGAGTGAAGTAGAATGACAATTTACACCATGGGATCTTGGTCCCATTTGACAAAGTGAACCTTCCAATCTAAAAGTGTTGGTAAATAACGAACTCAACCTCTCCTTATACTAGTGCTAGAAATTGTTTGGGTATCCTCCACTCAATCCCGAATGCATCACGGATCCACTTTCACCATTTCTCTAGGAGTGCCTTGTGGGAAGATTTCATGCTATCATAAGTGTACTTTTCAAATATCTTTGTGGGGGAAGGTTCTTCATTTAGGTACTCCCATAAAAAAAAATTCTAGCCCATCAAACACTCCAATATCCAAGAATAAGATGGTGAGGAGGAAATTTCCAAATATGATATTCTCTCCTTCGTGTGCGACATTGATGATCTTTTTTGAAATGAAGGTGGATAGGTTATAAATAGTTCCTATAACTAGGCCTTGTTTTTCTGTGTCCACCTCTCTTGTCCATTCATCTTGGATACCAAGTGCATAGACATCCTCATTAATGAGTCGAGAGATATCGGGGATGTTGAAGTAGCAAGACCCCTTTTTATAGTCATAAGTATGTTACTTATCTTCCTTAATGTCCTCCTTATCTTCCAAGTCATCCTCTAGTGGCTCCCCTTCACAGAAAAGTTGGTAAACTTAGATATAAGTTGAGGGGATATGGACATCCTTTGGCCTACAAATTACAAATGGTCCTCATACATGCATGACATCAGCCATTGGTATAGTCACTTAGGTTTTCCAAAGTAGGGTAACTCATAAAGTTACAACAACCTAGCCTTCTCCAATTTTACCTTCACTTCATCATCGTAGATCGACATCCCTTCTGGTGTCCTTTTGTGTGTCAGGTGAGCCAGTTCTAATGTATTATATTTCTCAGTGGTGCTTGTGTGATGATTATAATTGGTCACTGTCATATTCTTTACATGGGATACCCATTCATTTCTGAGCAACACGCCATCTGGGTATTGCATCTATGTATACCATTCTTCGTTGAAACTGGTGGTGGCAGTCTATTTCCCTTTTCCCTTGCTCTTTTTTGGTGTAATGGTTGCCTTCTTTAGTGCCATATTCTTTTCGGGTTAGTAAAAAAACACTCTTCCTTGATCCTCTTCCTTGCTCTACTCAAATTTGTGGCTTACCTTTGTGAAAATCCATTTACTCCCATGCCCTAGTTGCGAGAACCCTAACCTAGATAACCCTTTCATAAGATGACTTTACTAAAACCTTCCTCCCTACGCCTGTGTACTTTATCCACTCTGGTTCACAAATCACACTAGTCATGCACTCAAATTTTCACACTTTTTCCTTTGCACAAATCTTCTTCATGGATGCCCTAGTTCACAAGAGCTCTTCTTTATCACAAATGCAAGGTAATAACAATGTATCCCAACCTTCTACTTATAGCTTTTGCTTCTCTCCCGTGATAAATGTTATGCCACCTACTAATGTACTTTTGCAATAAAGGATATTTTTCTCCTAAAACCAACCTTAAGCGTTCTACCCCCATGCCTAATTCTACACAAAAAACCATTACAATCTTCTAGCGTGCAAAAATCCTTAACTCGACTGCAGATCCTCACATGCACGTATACTGACACCAAAGGCACTTCTTTTGTCCTTGACCTGGTTTTTCCCTTACCTATGTCACATTTTTCATGTGCTTCTAATCCTTTGTATGTGGTATTTGTAAAGCTATCCTAACACTAAAATTCCTTATGTCCACCTTTTCTATGTGTGCTCTTATATACTACGCACTTTTTATCCTTCAATCTGGGCCATCAAAACATAACTTCCACTACCAACTTCCATTTCACTTTGTATTACTCCACCCCACACAAAAAAATGTACATTCATCTACCCATACATAGCCTTTTGAAAAAAATAAGTTGTTACGGTGCACAAGGTGTGTAAAACAACACAATGAAAGGAAAAAACAACAAAAAGAAAAACACAGGGAAAATAAATGCATTAAGGGAAATCCTAATTTAACTAGAAATATTGCATTATTTATAAACACAACGAATACTTATTCATAGTAGGGCTTCAGCCTATTCCCATTGAAATGGCCTGGTAACCATGTTCCATCCAACGCTCAGAATCGGTAAGCGCCTGAATCAAGTATATAAGATACAATATATGGGCCCATCCAATGGACTTTAAGTTTCCTAAGACGGCATAGAAACTTGGAATCATATAAAAAAACCATCTTCCCAACCTCAAATTACTTGTTCTTGATATGACGATCATGTCATGCTTTTTTTCATGCCTTTTCAGTCTTCTAACTCCATCTAGCAAGTGATCACCTTTCATCTAGCTGCATTAACTTCTCCATGTGCTCTTGAATTGCTTGTTCATCAGCTAACCCTCTTGTGCACATAATACACAATGATGGTAGCATAAATTCAACCGGTAAAACAAATACCATGCCAAAAACTAATTAAAATGGTGTGGCCTTATTCAATCTCTTATAGGTTGTCTTGTATGCCCATAGAATGGTTGATACTTTGTCATCCCAATCTTGTCTTCCCACATCACAAATTTTTGTCAGTGTGTGGCTTAATATCTTGTTAAATGCCTCAGCAGTTCCATTTTATTGGGGGTGATAGGGGTTGGTCTTGTGATGGGCCACCATGACCTTTACCAACATGATCCTAACTATTTCATTCAAATATTTTGTAGCCCTGTCACTAGTCAAACTTAAAGGACATTTATACCTACTAATTATGTTCTCCCATAAGAATCTAGTAGTTTTCACCACTATACAATCCCTTATAGGTGTTGCCTCTACCCACCTTATTAAGTAATCAATGCAAGTAATGATATAGCATGATCCATTCCATCGCGAGGAAGGTGTATTTGGCCCTACAAAATCAATTTCCCATTTTTCAAATGGTTTATCATTGGGTATTGATCTCAAGGGCATCTCATCTCTTCTTACTAGTTTTCCATGGTGCTGGAAATGGTCACAAGACTTGAAAAATCATTACAATCCTAATAGATGCTTTCCCACCAAATCCCTATGAGTAAAATCTTCTATACAGTGGCATTTCCTACATAGTTCCCTCCTACAATCCCACCACGTGTTTCCTCCATGATTGTAACGCACTCATGTTCTAACACACATCGATCGAACCTCATCATGGCCTAACTTGTATAAAACCCCACCAATTAACATGTAGGGTGCGGTGTGTATAACTAGCTATTTCTCTCTAAATTTTTCATTCCCTTTGGTGTGACACCCATTTTTAGAAATACATCAATATCCTCCAAGTTTGAGGGCACACGTTGTAACCTAAACAATTGTACATCTAAAATAATATCTTTAATGCTTTACACATCCTCACGAGTCAATTCTTGATAAATGACCAGGTCCTAAGTTAGTCTTTCTTGGTTTCACCTGTTGTAAACTCAAATTTTTGAAACAAAAAGACCCATCGGCATATGCACCCTTGTAATACTGAGGTTTTTAACCAAGTAATTCAATGCCATGTGATCCATGTAAAATATGAAAGGTGTTTCTAGAGATATTGTATGAAGTTATGTAGTGTGTATATCATTGATAGTGCTTTACACTCAATGATGGGTGTTGTTATTCCCTTCATTTAATCAAATCTTTGTTGATGTCATATTAAAACTAGGGGGTGTCCAAAGCTATATGCAAAAAGAAATCTTAGTGATCTAGTAATTGATTGTAGGTATTTTTTATTTTATTTTCTGGGGGATTTTACAGTGTTTTTAGGATTCCATGGCTAAAGCCTTATTATCTCTATGCTATAAGAAACTTTCTAAAAAAAACACTCATTGTTGGACTGAATTGCTGGAAATAAACACACATATAGGAATAAATAGATTGCTGGAAATAAACACATAATGCGAAGTAAACACACTTTGCTTGGAAATAAACACAGTAAAAATGCTGTAAAAATCTTACAAGGAAATGAAAATCTAGTCTATAACACCTGTAGGGACAAGTATAAAACAAAGTTTAATTTAAAGAATCAAAGACATTTACAAAATTAACAGATCTACACTATTTTCTTTAGAAATATAAATACCAATAAAACAAGAATCCTAGTTCTTGGAGGAGTGGGCCCTTGCTCCACCTTGAATCAGGATTTGACAAAGTGATATTCTCTCAAAACGAAGTGGCTATTTTATTTCTAAAATATTATGTCTTACAAAAACATACTAAATATTTTTATATCTCTATCTCTATGTGTCTATATGTATATGTTCCTTTTTCTTAATCTATCTAGAGGTCTTTATATATGTATTTCTTTCAAAGATGCATTTACAGCCATAGTTATTCTACCGATTCAGATGGAACTGAATTATGCCCAAAATAGATGTTGAATTTGGAACCTTGTTGGCCATATAGCTGTCTGATAAGTTATCCCTAGATATTTGAGTATGAAGTTTCAAAAATATTCTGATATGCTCCTGATTGAAAGGCTTCATTGATTTCTCTTATCATTGGATGTTGTCAAAATAATAGATTCCCATTGGTTCCAAAATTTAGAGAAGTTCCAGAACTAAAGGCGGATTGTTCTTGATCTAACCATAAAAGTTCTAGAGCTAAACGTAGGAGTTCTAGAACTAAGTGCTGGATTTCAAGAACTAAGTCCAAAATTTCTGGAACTAAGCGATAGAGCTCATAAAATGTGTGATAGAGTTCTGGAACTAAGTATAGAAGTTAGAAACTAAACAATATTGAAGCTAAGGCTCCCAAAAACATGTTGATCACTTCATATTCCGTTCTCTAACTGATTATGACCTATTTTATTACAAAAACTGAATTTCCACACACTTTGTCAGGAATTATAGAGATTTTAAAGTTTAGAACTAAATTCAAAAAAAGATGGAAAATTACATCCTAAGTTACATTAGATTAAACAAAAGTCACAAAATGCAATGAAACATGATAAAAATGATATTAAAATAAGATCATTAATTTTGCATTAACAAGACATATTTTGGCCTTATCACTTAGTAGTAGTATAGTTTTGCTCTACTAGTGTCAACTTCCTACTTGCAAAGTGGAGGGGTGATAAAAATTACCCTCCATAGGTTGTGATAACACTACTCCAATGGTTTTCCCTGAGGTATCAGCATGCAAATGAAAGGGTTTATCACAAGAAGGAAAGCGTAATATGGGCACAATGACAATCTTATCCTTTAGAGTGTCAAACATCATCATCTGTTGCGCCTCTCCTAGTGAAAGGCACTCTTGTGCTTTAATAACTTCTCTAATTGTGAAACAATCTTGTAATACCCATTTATAAACTTCTAGTAGTGTCCTATATGCCAAAGGAACCTCGCAGCGTGCTCGACATTTGGTAGGATCCCTAACCCCATAATAATAACAACTTTGGTAGGATCCACCGACAAGCCTTCCTTACATATAATATGCTCCAAAAAGTTCTAAATGGAGTAGAAAAAACATATTTCTTAATGTTGAGGGATATCCTCAACTATTGAAATCTCTCAAACATTAGCCTCAAACTGTCACAATGGTATTTCACTAGTCTATACACTGTCTAGTCATCAAGGTAGAATTAAAGAAACTTATGAATGAATTCCTAAAATACTTGTACAACATTACATGAAAACATAGTAGGCATGTTATTCAGTCCAAATGGCATGACTATGTAGGAAAATATTCCCCATTTAATGGAAAAATTTATCTTTTCTTGGTTTTCCTTTATAATCCTAACTTGATGATACCCTGAGAATCCATCGTGAAGGAATAGATATCACGCTTGACTACTCTTCTAGGATTTCCTTAGTGAAGGGGGTTTGAAAAGGGTTAATGACACATACCCTATTCAAATATCTATAATCAAAATAAATCCTTATCCTTCCATTCTTCTTAATTCTTATGACCATCAGACTTATCCATTCTGACCCCTCCATAACTTTGATGATGTCAGAAGCGATCATTTTCTCTAACTCCTCCTTGAATTATATGCACAAATTTGGATTCATTCAATAAGGTCTCTTCCAAATTGGGAATGCACCTTATTTTAACTTGATCTTCATTTCTCATAGAGAATGGTGAACCCTTAAGCTCATGGTACACCGAGGAAATAAATCCCGAAACTCACGTAATAGATCAATGATCTTTGAAACCTCCTCTGACCAATAGTCTCCATTAGTGGCCTCTTTAGGTTCATCCTCTAAACCAATGTTAACCTTCTTTGTTTTCGGGGTTCATGGTAGGCACATGCTTTCTCATTAGAAATATTCATGACTTTGCACATACCTTTAGTATGGTTAACATTCAAACTTTCTACCTCTTCACCATTTATTACATAGACCAATTTCCCTTTTTCTTTCTCCATGCATGCACGCTCAAGATGTGTCTCTTCTGATTCTTCTTCATAAAAGTGTATCTCCAAACTATGTTCACCAAATAAATCCAGTATTCTATCCTCTTCCATAACACTATCTTCCATTTTAAGGTGATTAATAACCTATAACATCTTATCCACCAATGGTTTGGTACTCTGATATTCAAAATCTTGAAGGAGGTCAACCATCAACTCCTACCAATTTCTTATCTGTCAGGGCATTTTTGAGTGAATGTACCATGCACATGCACAACATTGTAAGGTGGAATATAACTTATGCACCCATAAAGAAGGTGGCAAGGTTTCCACGCTTTCCATCTAGGCCTTCTCACATGCTTAGATGTGAAACGAGGTGGGTTCCTTCCCATGATATTCTTGTATGATAGTGGGTTTATTGCTTTGGGAAAACCTAATAGAGAATGTGATTCTTACCTCATGCCACTCTAGAAGGCTATTGCAATATTTCACCCACCAATGAGTTAAAGACCCGAGCAAGTTATAGCTAAGAATCCTTCTTCTTTTGACCTCATTCTTCCATTAAGTCTCCATTTCTCACAAGAAAATTTTAGGGTAGGCCCCTACAGAATAACTTGGAAACTCATTTCCTCCCAGGAACTTAACTAAGAACACCCTTTTTTACTCTTATAAAAGAGCCTCTTAACTGTTACCCAATTAACTCATATGTCCCATGTGACCAATTATCACATGTTACACCAGTTGTATCACTCATATATTAAGCATATTCAAACTAAATAAATCCCTCCATTTAGTGAATCAAATTAAGGTCCCTGATAGAGTGCACATAGATCTTGTCAAGAACTTCTTCTCCCAAGGGCTTAGTTAGGGCACTGAATTCCCAGCAGTCAAGGGGATGATAACCCGTTCTTCTTTTGTTTTTTCAAAACTTATGTACCGCTTGTTGAACCGTAGGTCAGCATTATTCTTATAACACTAGAGGTGCCTAAGTAACACTAGAACTTCATCCACTTTGGCTATCACTAAGACTTCAAAATATCTAGTGAATTTCACCCCTTGGATAGTGACAATAACGTACTTCAGGACACCAATGGGAATTTCCTTTGTCTTGTTATCCATATAAAACACATTTGAAGATGGATGTAATGGAGGCCTTCCCATTTGATGCCATGTGTCTAGAGTGAGGACATTGACTTCCATGCCCTATTCAATTAAATTATTTCTCGAAGCCATCCATCTATAACAACATTCAAGGTAATCTCCTTGTCATAATCAAGGTTGTGGGGAGGAAGGTTAGCATGCAAAACCTACCTCTCATGCTCTCCTCTAACACGTGGTACCTTCTCCCATAACCATTCTCCTAGTAAGGGAATGATATTATCTTGCCTCAACATTTTGCATACTTCCCTGACCTCATCCAGATCCTTCTCTAAAGCCTTTGCATTCTTCCTTTTCTCTAACTACTTTGACTATTCCTTTAGGCATTGGATCTCTCCTTGTAGGCTTTGAATTACATCCATGGTATCTTGATACACCTCCTTCTGATGAGTAGGGTCCATATAATTTCCATGTATAACCTCTCTCTAATAACCAATGGTCTCTACCTTGGTATTTTCCTAACACATGCAACCTCCACTCGCATCGTCACTAGTATAGGTTTTAGTTCCAACTCACGCACCACTCTTGGCATCCATTGTGAATATAGCCTTATTTATGCTCACCATCCCAATTCCTTTATCCTTTCAATGTTGTTGGCTTATATGTTCAAACAACTCTCAGAACTCTTCATAATTATATTTCTTTCCACACCAAGAGCATTGTAACATATCAAGGAATTCATGCTTATAGTGCTCTGTAGATCCATAGTTGTAATAGGTTCCACGCGGGAACTCACTTCTTCCTCCTCCATGGTTTCCATGACCATAAAATCCTCCTCAAAAGCCTCTTCCATGTGCCCCTCCATATGCGTGACCTTAATAATGATGACCATCATCCTTGGAATTGTTTGTGAGGCTAGTTTGTTGCACACCAATATCAATGGCATCATGTATCTGGTCAATTACTATGAAATATTTTGTGTTGTGAGTAGTAGAGGTAAAAATAATGCAATAGCAAGACACAATTTTATGGATCACACACTATAGTAACATGCACCTACTTGCATCATGATCTCCATGGAAAATTTCATAGTCCACTTTCATGGAATGTACCGATATCCAAGGAAGCTATCCTTTGTATTCCCTTCTACTTCATGGTCTATGCACCATATACCAATGTGATTCTCATGCTTCAAGTTCACGAGATAGATTCTCTAGCCGCTTGGCCATTGTAGTGATCCGAGTCTCAAGAAAAGGACTAACATCAATATCAATGCTTCCAACAACCCCAAACACAAAGCATCCTCCAAGGCCTTGGATGGGTCTCATGAAAGTATTTTGTGAAAACACTCTTCTAAAGGATGTTATCAATCCTCCAAAAAACCACTAAGAATGCTTTGAGAAGGATGAATATCATAAGAAAATTTTAACAAGAGACTCTCATAACATGCATCATATTCCTACACACTCTCTACCATACCTTGTTAGATCTCGTTTATAGGACTAATGCTCTCCTGTTCAAACTCAAGGATATGAAATTCAACCAATAAATCATTCTGCAGTGTGGTGTAATCTACCACTATCTATTGGGGTCATATTTCTAGTACCAACTATGTACGCATCCTTGTAACATTGTCACAAACTGAATTTCCTTCGCTTCAGGGTAGTGACCCCCTTTTCACTCCATAGTAGCTCACACTTGTGTACATGCTCTACAACATCCTCAACACCCTTGTAATATGGTAGATGTAAAGACATCTAAAAAAATACTTACTGAGGTGGTTGAGGCCCTTGTCTGCCTGATCTAGAACCTTGATTTCCTCCAGTGTTTCCTCCACCACTAGATCCATCGGTTCATATCCCTTATGATCCTCCGGATCCTCTAAATCCACTAGGTCCTCTAGCTTCTACTCCTCTAGATCCACCTCATGTAGTTGGTAAATGGCATGAAGTGGTCATGCTTAACATTCCTAATGTTCCACCGAATCGCATGCCAACATTTTTTGATATTGCACCGCTACTAAAAGAGTGTCCCACATTGCTTCCAAATGTGATACCCAAACTTTGTGTACCCATAATTTTCCCAAACGTCATTCTAGAAAACATTCTCCAAAATACAAGAAATGATTGTGTAGCTATAAATGTACCAAATGAGAAATTATACCTCCTAGACGCAGGTTCATCCACTCCCACCGATACCAAATGGGTTAGTAAAACTTATCTCTTGATTTGGAAGACTAAGCACCATGGATTGATAACCTGGTGGATTCATATGCATGCCAATGGATCTTCTTTCTCCAAGTGATGAACTCTCATCAGAAGCTAAAGGGGTCTCTCTCCCACACTTACCAAGATGGGGTAGAAAATATTTCTCGGAGTTCCACATCCTCCACGTGAACCTCAATTCCTTACCACAACATATGCAAAGATAAATCCATCACTCATATAACCTCATGTTGTCTAGCCAAATCCCTTTCATGAGCTTCATTATACTTGAGTCGTATCACCTCTCTCTCCTTTTTAGCCATAATGTATGTCATCATCCTCCACCCTAGCTTCCTCTCCCAATGCTCGGAGAAGCTTTAGCTATCCATAAAGAATGCTTCCAAACTTAGTGTAATTATCAAGATCTTTATAGCTAAGGGGAGAGCATGTAAAAATGATACTCTAGGCTCCCTTAAGAACTTCAATTCAACAAAATTTGGGTAAGAATATGTAGAAATAGCATATTCTAGGGTATAATGGGTCAACACTTTTATCCACCAATGATCAACAACACATGTACAAGTCAGATCAGCATCCCTCGCATCTCGATATTCATCTCATCTTCAATCCAAATGTGACATCAATAGTACCGGTTTGATCTAGATTCATATGCTGAGAGCCATTCATACAACTCTACTGGAAAACAACAAAATAAGGTCTCACATAGCTCATGATACAAATGTTCTACTGCCCATTTGTGTGCATCAAACTCGGGTCCAATACTAAATCTATGATAAAAATCATCCTTCATGCTCTTAAACCATGCTTTGACACTGTACAAGGTCAAGCACTGTGTCATCACACATCATTCTCTCAACAACTTCAAAAAGAGGTCTCGAAATGGAACCAATATGTATTCATTTTTATCCACCTACTAACTTATAACCACATGTTTACTAGGATGTCACTCAACGGGTGTTGGATGCTCACCCAAGGCATGCATAGGCATTAATCCCCTCCTTTATGTGAGTATTGTGAGAAGATATTACCATTATTAAAGGATTAGATGCAGAAAATTAAATGTTCATGCATTCATTTTAAAAGCATAGGACGAGCTATCACATCTATCTACCCATGCATTTAATAACAAGGGAAACATCATGGCATGAAATACAAAGAACAAATATACCTTATAAGTATGAGGAAATAATAGTAGGGTTTTCACCCATGAACCGAGATGTTCATAATGAGCCATATACTTATATTGATCATAGTCCCCTGTAACCACATTATATTTAAAAGGGTCGTATCGGACCAAACATATGAAGAAAAATATATAACCCATATATTATAAGTCCTAGCTATGCTTCCCTTATTATAAATATTCTACAGAACCATCCCTTAGACATGATAACATTCCTACAGTCCTCTAATGAGAACCCCAACTCCTAGGGCCTTCTAATATTTTCTACAGAGATCATCTCTTTCCTCATACTATATGTCTTCCAACTATGTCTTCCTTAGTGTCTCCTCTATTCAAGTGTGTCCTCTATGCTTCCGAGCATCTACCTCTATATCTCTAATACCCACCACCATACCTTCCTTCAGGAGTAGATCGCATGCCAATTGTTCATGTGGTCCTTCAATGGTGTATGCTTATTTTCTTCTGAGCTCTCTACTTTATGCAATGATGTCTTCTAATAATATTCCATGCATGGAATATTCTTTTCTTGACCACAAAGTCTCCAAGTTAGCACCTTATCCACTTGGCACTACTAGTTGGGTCACGTTATTCCTAAAGTGCCTCTAGAATGCCAAATATGACTAGGTCTTTAGTTTATATTGTCCTTCCTTGCGCGTGCACCCTAGTTTCTCCTAAACCATTATTAAACCCTTGTTCATGAATGCTTCTCCCCGTGCACCCTTCTTCTATAGGTCCTATACGCACACGTGCCATTTGGTACTTAGTCAATATTTTGAGGCCCAACAACTAGCTTCGTAGGTTTTATCTATATGTCATATTCAAGGATCTTAGTGATCCAGTTAGCTCTTTTATCAGTTATCTCACCCTTTGTTATATATTATTTGATGCTAGAGTGACCCACCATAACCTAGATTTTACTATGAGTGACAAGGTTCTGAATTTATTCAGACCTTTAACTATATCATAAACTTGTCTTTCTAAAAATTTATACCTAGTTTCATAGTCGTGGAGAGTTTTAGGAAAGAAGGTGACTGAATTTTCTTCTCCTTGATATTATCCCTTCTATGTTAGTACAAATGTTATGCTATGTTTACCCTCATATACATACATGATGAAATATTTTGAGAAGTCGGGGTTGCACAATACTAAGGCAGATGTGATAGCTCATTTTGTTACCTCAAAGTCCTAATGAACTTCAATGTTCCACTTGAAATTAAGGTCCCTTTTTAACATTAGCATGATTGGGTGGATTGTCCCAAAAAATCTGAAATGAACTTGTTGAAAAAGTTGACATTTCTTAAGAAAGATTGGACTAATTTCTTATTGAATGGTAGGGGTAGCTCTAGGATATCTTCAAATCTTTCGGGATAAATGGAGATCCCTTGCTTTGACATAATGTGTCCAAGGATTTTTCCTTGGGGTACTCCAAAGACACACTTCTTTGGGTTCAGAGAGATCCTAAATTCTTGGAATTTCTTGAACATAGCTTCCAAGGTGTCAAAGTGATCCTCTGCTATCTTGGTAAACACTATGAGATCATCTAGGTATATGAGAATTTCTTGTATTGATCAATGCTCAACACAAAGTCCATGGCTCTTTAAAAGGTAGCTCCCGCATTTGTGAATCCAAATGGAATTTTTTCATATGTGAAGGTTCCCCATTTCATCATGAAAGTGGTCTTATGTTGATCAATTTCTACGATCCATATTTGATTATTGCCGAAAAACCATCTAGCAGAGAAAACCTATCCAAGCCTCGCAATTGTCTACAATATCTGCTCCATAGAGGGTAAAGGGTAGTTATCCTTTAGGGACACTCTATTTAGGTCTCTAAAATCTACAAAAAGCCTAATTTTTCCTTTCTTCTTCCTTACTAGATATAGGTTGGAGACCCACATTGTGTGCTTGATAGGAAATATTATGTTTGCCTCTAGGATTTTTGTAGTTCCTCGGCTATGAGGGGTTTTATTCTTGGATTCACGGGCCTATGTTTTTGGTGCGTGGGCTTAGTTCCTTCTTCAAGGTTGATGGTGTGTTGGATGATATCCTTGTTGTATCCATACAAGTCATCATATGTCCAAGCCATCACTTTATCATACTTATGGCATAGAGCCACGAGTCTTTCCCTTTCCTTTTGAGTGACTAATCTCCGACTTTTAGCTTTCTTTTGTTATTTACTTCCAGCTCAATATGATCCTCCTTTACAACTTCAAACTTCATTTGATCTGAAATAACATCATTAAAATCAAAAATACTTTCTAAGGTTATTAACCCTTTTGAAAGTTTGTTAATTTTAATCGCATGATCTAATCTCTATATGTGTGTTTGATATTTGGTTGGAGTTGGTTTGTAAACCTAGTTAGATTGTTGGAGGAAGTGTATAATCTTCTAGTAACTATTAAAAACCTACCAATGATCAATGTTATCAGGTATAGAAAGTTATATGATTAATTTTATGGTACTTTCATTTGCTATCAAATCTTGTATTGGGTCGAATTGTGACCCGATTAAGGCCGTGTTATCGGCCTCTACAATTTGATCCTGGGAATAACCTTGATATTAAAGGATTTGAAATCTTTGATGAGATCCCACACCCTATGTTGATAGGACCTCATTCTTGGATTTTTTGTGGTGGTAGTGTTCCTTACCTATGTCACTACCAACTCGAATCACCAAAGACTCTCAATTATTTGATGCCTTCTTTTCGTGTCATGGCCAAGCCATGTACTAAGGCCTCGTACTCTTCCTTGTTATTGGTACAGGAGAATTATAATTATAATTCCTGGAATATCTTCTTTTCACTTGGGGATAACAAGCATATTCCAACCCCTGACCTATTTTTTCTTTTAACCCCATCGAAATGTAGGGTCCATATATGGGAATCTCTTATGGGATTCCCTTCTCTTTTATCCTTTCCTTTTACCACCTTTGGAATCATGGAGTCTTCATCAAAGATGACGTAAGTACCCAAACCAGTGGAATTTAAGTTCCCAAAGGGATCACCGGGGAAGGTTGGCTAGATTACTACCACTTTGAAGATCACACTTTTGTGTATATAATTCTTCTTCTCTAGTAATCATAGTGCGGGAAGCCTCAAATCCTGAGACCGCTTGGTACATTATATGTTCCTTAGCAAGGGGTTATGATAATACCTTCATCTTAGACCCATAATTGGTCTGCAAAATAAGATGGGACCAATAAAGAGACATATAGCCTTTGATTTTAGTTGTGAAGTCACGGGAGAGACACATTTTGAATACATGAATAATGTAAATTACGAATATATCTTATAGAATAGTTATGTTCGGAAGGATTAGAGATGTAACGGGAGTCCCTTTATAGTTCTTGTGGTTTGGAATAAATTTCCATCTAGTTGCATGACTCCTTTCTTTAAGGGCTCGTATTTAATTCCCAAGGTATATGCAATTACTTTGGGCATGATTGTAGTGCTTGTGCTAGAGTCTATCATGGAGTTACTCTCCCTTTGGATAAGAGTCATAAAAAAGGGGTTGGGCCTTGATTTCCTTACTTCTCCCTTTTAATTTAACAACACTTCATCTGGTGAGGCTCGAATTACTTTTACCCATTCATTCTCTTTCCTGGAGGTGGTTGGATTGTCGTTTAATTGAAGTGTTGTTTGGAGCAACTATTTTTCTTTGGAATGCCCGGAAGATCCCATAGGGATGCATTAGTTGGTGCTTTCTTGATTTGTTAAACCATGTTAATTGGTCCAAGTGATGATGTTTTAGATGATGAATAATGTTTTGTCCCTTCAACTATGGGTTGGGAACATCTAGATTATGGACAATTCTCAAATCTTATTTCACTACCGTTGGTGGTGAGATCATGATGGTTGTAGACTCTTTTACACCTTTTTAATCGTACTTGGGATAGGAGCATCATGTCATATCTATCATCCTTTTTTGGAGCGAGTGTTGTAATTAAATTGAACATGTTTATAAGTCACCACCTCATTCGTAAATAGGAATTACTCTCCTTCTATCCAAGAGAAGAGTGTGTGTTTTGGTGTGATCTTTGCTTCCTTTTCTAAGGACATCCCTTGAATATGCGTAATGAAGGATGCATTTTGGACTCCTGTAGATGGGTAAGGTCTTGATGTGTTAACATCATATCCTTCCCTTGCTTTTTTTTTCCACCTTTTATTGTAAATTTCCTCGGGGACAGTCCCTTGGCATGTGGGAAATATTACAGGGGAAGCACCGTGCATTGGGATCTTTTGTCAAATGTTTTTGCCTGGGTACCATTTCTCTTCCACTATTGGGTGGGATAGTTTGGATTGGTGTTGGCACAGAGACTAGCTGGTTATATGCATGTGTAGATGGTAGCCTTTAGGTATTATGATGTTGAAGGGGATAGGTAGGCCTACCACCCTAATATCCCCGATAACTTTTTCTTATATGTTGACCTAATTCCTTAAAATATTCACTATCTTGTTAGAGAATTTTCTAAGGATATTCTTTACTTCCTCCATTTTGAGAGAAGATTATGATGATGATATAGTGGGAATTGGATCCGGATGAGAGGATGGGTAATTATTGGCAAAGGGGATCTAGGGGAAGCTTCCCAAAATCTATTAAATTGTTCTCATCTTGGATAGAAATATCATATACTTGTGGTAAAGAGTACCCTCCTAATGATTGAATCATCACATAAATATCTGAATTCAACATTTTTAAGTAAAAAAAAGCCATACCTACAAGTGGCCTCACTAGAGTAGGAATCCTTTTCCATGTTTTATGAAACCTGGTATTAAAATCATCCATAAGCTCTTGTGGGCCCTTCTTGATGTTGATAAGTTGTTTTAGAAGTGAGGATCTATCCCCTTTCTTACCGAATCTTACTACCAATATATTTCCCAACTGGTCCCAAGTGCTAATAGTATTAGGAGTGAGTTAAAGATCGGTACCAATACATAGCCTTCCCTTAAAGGAAACAACTAGCAAGCATAAGATAATGTCTTGTTCCACGATATAATGTACCACGTATATTTCCGATTCATCTTAGAGGTATTCCTCTAGAGTTTTGAAGTCTTCTCGACAAAATTTGGGCAGCGCTTTTGGTGTGTTAGCTAGGATCAGATTCCACACCACTTTGGGGGTATGAGTAGGATGAGTGGACTCCTTAATTCCATGAAATAAACTACCTTGTAGGCTGAGCTTGGAGGTGGGCTATTAAAATAGGTCCGAGGGTCCTAGTTGACTATAAGAAGGACCTACTCGGGCGAAGGTGTTGAAATATTCCTATTTGGAGGAGACATAGACCTTTAGATCTATCTACCTCTTTTGTTGTTTGATGGAGATAAGCGTAAATATTTGAACATGCCTTCCTCCCTTATGCTCACTCTTATTTGCATTAGTCTAATAAACTAGAGCAGAATAACTTTGTACTACTTTGGAATCAATATATTTTGGATGATGACATATCAAGATGTGTAGATGTTTGTGTCCCACTAAATGTACCAAGAAAAGCGTTGATGATTATCTTTACGGATGGACCGTCAGATTTGTTGGATACCTTAGGTTGGTGGGAAGTGCACCTTAAGGTAACCTCCAAATTTTAAAGAAGTTGGCTCTTTTCTATGATGTGAGATAAGGTTAGAAGAAAACTAAAATAAAACGTAAAATTAACTAAGGTGATACACTCGTAATGAGATCTTAAAAAACATAGAGATATATCCTAGGAAACTACTTAGAATAGTTCGAAGATCATTTTAGCATGATCTACAATTTTCAGAAGTATCTTCAATTATTAGAAGCTGAGAAGGTGTAAAACATAACAATATGCTGATAATAGATACATAAAGAAAACCCAAGGGCATATAGAATGATAGATCTCCAAATATATCCTGAAACTACTAGTAGTGAAAGATAAGAGACACAAATTATTGAAACCTAAAGTGCACAAAACAAGAACTCTTTATTCATAGAGAAAATAATACATAAGGCTGATATGACATAGATTATAACTTTCTTCTTTAACATAGCCTTGTTAAGGCAAACCAATATAATAAATGGGTTTAGAATCCCTTTCACAACTATAGTCTATTTTATTTTTATATTTTCTCCTCCTTTTCTCATGGATCAGAACATTCTTTTATAGATCTTCTTGGATCTAGCTTTGATGTCTAGAATCAGAACCTTCACCGACAATATTCAAGTTTCTTACAAGATCTTTCATTTCTAGGTCAATATCTCAACTGCCTATTAGTGATATTTGTGATTGCCTTTAATTCTTCCATTTGACACTTCTTTAGTTGGTGATGATCCATTTCTGCCATGTAGAGGTCATGTGCTTGTTTGGGAACCCTTCTTGGAGATTTTCCTTCCAAATTACATTCAAGATACACATGGAGGTCCTACGCTTGTTGGAGGGCCTTCCTTATTTTTCTTTATTTGAAATTGTGCTTAGGTGACATGTAGAGACCCCATGCGTCTCTATTATGTTTTTGAATTTTCAACCTCATTGGGTTAAATTTTTCGGGCCTAGGACATGTGGAGACGCGACACAAATTTGAGAACATCCCTTCTCCACTCCATACCTTGAGTGTGCTAAAGGAACATGTGGACAACTTCCACATTTAACTTCATACATAGTTAATTTTAGGCTCAACGAACAAAATAAAATAAGGCCGAGGAAAAAAATACGGTGGCTATTAAAAGAGTCTTATGCAAAAATAACTCTACATGTTCCCACAAGAGTTTTCCAAATTCTAAAGGTGATGACACACAAATTCCTGAAGAACACATCTCACCGCTTTCACCACATCATGCAAGATGTTTGGAGTTGAACATGAACACGTTGTCGTAAGGTTGTTCACGGAATCTCTCAAAGAAAAAAGTAGCATAATGGTTCTACCTCCGTATGCCCTGTCATGTCCTTTTTCCAATGTAGAAGACCTAGTTCAAATTTTCTAGCCATTCTTCCTTCTTGGTTAAAAAGAAAGAAGATTCAAGGAGAATAATAGCAGTAATATTCATATTTTAATATGTATTTTTTACAAAAATTATGTAACTATGGTTCGGCCATAATAAGATAAAAATCATCATTAAAGGGGTCAAGAAAGATATATGTAAATTCATGTCTTTTGGTTTTTGTGCCAAGCTAGGGAAATCATTATAAATAGGGGTTTTGGGATTCATTTATGCATATCGACTTGACTTGTAACTTCCGTAATTTGAGATAAATTATCACATCTTCCATTTGGGATGAAAAACCTAATTTAGGACCAAAGTGAGGGATGAGAAACTCTCACCTTTTTCTTTAAAAATTTCAGATTTGTAGAATATTGTTTTAGAGATCTTTCTAGTGCCAATTCGATTTTATAGTGTGTTTTGCCAATTCAACTTGGAAATGATTAAATATTAATTTTTTGGGAGAAAATAAATCATCCAAATCAAATCATCCCATATATTCAAGCACAAATATAAGTTTACACTATAATCAATGCACTTTAATAGGTGAATCGAACCATTTTTCAAGGATTGCGATTTCTAGATTTCGTTGTTTGTTAGCTTGTTGTTCAATTGTGCATAAAAATTGTCGATTTGGTATAAATTCAATTTAGAAGTGTTTGATAATTATTTAGAAGTGTTCTCAGATATCTTTTGAAGGCTTTTGGTAGTAAATTCCATAAATTCCCTTCGCTTCCATTAATTATCTGTCTCGCAATTATTTTCTAGATTTCTAGAAAACTCATTAAATCCTATAAAGGGACATTACGGTGGTATCGTAGATTTATCCTCTTAAGGCATTATCATTTATGGAAAGTGCAAACAAGGATTACATGTAATACTAGAGGATAAGGAAGGGAAATGAATAAAAATCCATTGAAGAAGAACATATGGATTCAACACAAGAAAAAATGGACCAATTAATTGCCGGGAAATAAAAGCTCATTGATACATTGGGTTTTTTAGCACTTTCTCTCCAGAAGATTGTAGAACCAAGAGTTCATAATGAAGGATTAAGTTTGAATGAAATAATCCATGCCAAACAATCCTCAGGGAAAATTTTAGTGGTGAATATTCATTAATTCATGAATAATCTGATTTTTAAAATTTGAAATTGACAAAGATTCAGTGGTATAAGATAGGACTAGTTCACAAAATGTTTTGGGTACAAGTTAATTTTAGGGGTCAATTCACCATTCTCGTGAAATAGAAATTCACAAAATTCACTGAATATAGTCAATCAGTAGCATATTTTTATGCTACCGACCAACAACATATAGTATGTTGTCGGATGGTAGCATAAAAATTCTACCGAGTAGAATTTTTATGCTACCAACCGAAAACATAATATATGCTATCGATAGTAGAATAAACATATTCTATCAACCAAGTAGCATATAGAAAATCTACCATCGGTAACATTTAGTAGTGATGTCTTTATATTCACCATTCGTGTGAAAGTTAATTTTCCTAGGTTCACCTAATATTTTCTAAGAATTTTTTTGGAGGGACCCTTAAAAGTTTCACTTGAAAATCCTCTACTTCATCCTAGGCATCAAGATGGATGCCCACTTTCATACAAACAAAATCCATACCCAATGTTGAGCCTCAAAGTAGTAGTGACATTCTGGAAAAGTTTGCCGAATATATGTCATTTTTGAAGACATTAGAAGAGCCATGAATTTCAAAAATTCATGGGATTAGAGGGAAGAAAATCTAGGCCTAAACCTAGACAAAGCGCATCCCATGGAGAAGTGAAAAGTGCATTAGGAAAACTTTCCTTTTCCACTTTTATGGAAAAACTAAAGGCACTTCCCGGGCATGGATTCAAAAGATAAACACCTATTTTTCCTTAAAACCCATGATGGAGGAAGAAGCCATTAAATTATCCACTCTTCACTTGGAAGAAATTACTCACGAATGGTGGTTCTATGGATTGGTGACTCAGAGCCACAATGAGATAGACACCTATAGTGAGTTTTTTCAAAGACTCATAGATTGATTTGATTGTGTGGATCAAAAAGTTTTCTTTTGTGAACTTTCTTAACTTAAACATGAAGGCACAATTGAAGAGTATGTAACTGAATTTTAGAGACTTTCAGATCCACAACCAAAGATGTGTCTAAAAGAAGATTAATTTTCCTTTTTTTGAAGGACTAATGAAACCCTTAAGGGGTTTAGTATGTGCCTTTGATCCATTATCTTTGCATGAAGAAATAAAGAAGGATTTGAATTTGGAAGGATATATCCCAAAAATAGTAGCAAAAACAATTTACCAAAGCATGGAGGGAGAGGGGAACAAGACCTAGGTAACCTAAGAGCACCACTTTGGAGAATCCGGAGAAACCCTTGCCTAAGGTGCCTCAGGATCTGCACAAAACCAACCTTGAGAAGGAGTCAAAGAAGGAGCTAAGAAGGAAGAATATTTGTTTCTCATGCAAAGACCCATGGAATCCAGGACACCATTGCTTGGGGAAAGGTAAAGTTCACTACATTGAAGTAGTTTTTTATTCTGAAGATGATAACATTGATGATAGGAAAGAAGAAATAGAAGAAGAAAAGAAGGAAGAATCAGAAGGCACCCTTGCTACACTTTCTAGAGCTTTGAAATATCACCCATTTTGGGTAAAAGGAAATCTACAAGGCCAGAAAGTAGCAGTTCTCATAGATAGCGGAGCCACCCATAACTTCATCGATGAGAATTTGGTGAAGAAGCTGAAGTTGAAGGTTGAAGATTTCAAGGGCTTCAACGTGACAGTGGCAGATGGATTCATCCTTCATTGCACCAAGAAGATACCACAACTCTCACTCACCCTAGGAGACCATATGGTAAGGGATGATTTCTATGTTATCAACATTGGTGAATCTGATTTGGTTTTGGGTGTTCAGTGGCTTCATTCCTTAGGAGAATTCACCCAAAACTACCAAAGTATGGAGATCAAATTCATGGTGGGAGACAAGAAGGTCATCTTGCATGGAATAAAAGGAGGGACACCGCATATGGTAACAACAAAGAGCATGAAGAGAACTTTCAAGAAGGGGAAGGTTACATGGGCAGCACATTGTTTGGTAAGAGCTGATTGTTCTTCCTCCCAGTCTACTTTTCATGTTGATATACAAGCTATACTTGACAAACATGCTAAGGTCTTCAATGAGCTTCCTCATGGATTGCCACCAGGAAAGAGGTTTTCAGCATGTGATTGAGTTGGAACCTGGTTCCAAACCAGTCATAACAACCCCTTACCGCCACCCCCAGATATACAAAGAAGAAATTGAGAAGACTATCAAGACTCTATTGGATATGGGGTTTATCAGGCCTAGCTCCATCCCATATGCTTCTTCAGTAGTGTTGGTGAAAAAGAAAGATGGTACTTTAAGAATGTGTATTGATTACGATTGCTGAATAAGAAGACCATTAAGAATCGGTATTCCATTCCCAGGATCGATGAGCTGATAGATGAATTACATGGAGCACTCTACTTCTCCAAGATAGATTTGAGGTCTGGATACCATCAGATAAGAGTGAGAGAAGAAGACGTTCACAAGACTGCATTCAGATGTCACTATGGGCATTTTGAATTCCTTGTCATGCCATTTGGTTTGACAAATGCTCCTACCACATTTCAGTCCTGCATGAACCATATTTTTGGTAAGCAACTAAGGAAGTTTGTACTTGTATTTTTTGATGACATCTTGATTTATAGCAAATCATGGGAGGAACATCTACAACATCTAGACATAGTGATGGGTATTTTAGAGCAGCAGTCTTTGTATGCCAAGAAATCCAAGTGTGAATTTGGTATGCATGAAATTTTGTACTTGGGACATGTGATCAATGCACAAGGAGTTCATGTTGATCAAAGTAAGATATACGAAATTTTGGATTGGCCTACACCAACCAATGTATCTCACTTGAAAGGATTTTTGGGTTTATGCTCTTACTACCGGAAATTTGTGAAGGGTTTTTCTCAAATTGCAGCACCATTGACTTCTCTCACAAAGAAAGATGCCTTCAGTTGGTTGGAATCAGCCCAAGAAGCCTTCGAAAGATTGAAGAAGGAGATGTGTTCATGCCCAATACTCGTTGTCCCAGATTTCTCTCAGCCCTTTGAGCTTTCATGTGATGCTTTAGGTGAAGGGGTAGGAGTAGTTCTAATGTAAAAATAGCACCCCATTACATTTGAGAGTAGAAAATTGAAGGAGCATGAGAAGAATATTTATATATGAAAAATATATGCTTCCCATCATGCATGCCTTGACTAAATTCAGACAATACTTGATTTGTGGGAGGTTTATAGTCAAAACTGACCACAACAGTCTGAATTTTTTTCTTCATCAGAAATAATTAAATGATCGGCAACAAAGATGGGTGAGTAGACTCCAGGCATTTGATTTCGACATCGAATATGTTAGAGGGAAGCATAATGTGGTAGTAGATGCATTATCTAGAAAGCCATCATCCCCTTCAGAAGATGAAGATATTGGTATAGAGGAAACAAATATGAGGAGCTTACGATTGCTTGAGGGAAATCAATCTTAGGGAGGGAGAAATTTCATGTCCATTTTTCCAATGTATAAGACCTAGTTCAAATTTTCTAGCCATTCCTTCTTTGCGGTTAGAAAGAAAGAATAGTTAAGGAGAAGAACAACATTAATATTCATCATTTAATATGCATTTTTATAAAAATAATTATGTAAGTATGGGTCAGCCATAATAAAAAAATAATCATTAAAGGGTTGGCCAAGATACATGTAAATTTATTTCTTTTGGTTTTGGCGCCAAGCTAGGGAAGTCGTTATAAATAGGGTTTTGGGATTCATTTTGGCATATCGACTTGACTTGTAATTTCTAGATTTTGAGATAAATTCTCATATCTTCCATTTGGGATGAAAACCATAATTAAGGACCAAAGTGAGGGAAAAAAACCTCTCACCTTTGCCTTTAAACATTTCAGATTTGTAGAATATTATTATATATAATATCTTTCTGATGTCAATTTTGATTTTACAATGTATTTTGCCAATTCGACTTGGAAATGATTAAATATTTAATTATTGTGAGCAAATAACTCCAAATAAATCATCCAAATCAAGTCGCCCCATATTTTCAAGCACAAATCTAAGTTTGCATGGTAATCAAGGCACTTTCATAGGTGAATCGAACCATTTTTCAAGGACTGTGATTTCCAGATTTCACTGTTTGTTAGCAGCAGTTCGATTGTGCATAAACAATAGTTCGATTTGGTCTAAATTCAATTTATAAGTGTTTGATAATTATTGCTAAGTGTTCTCAGATATTTGTTGAAGGCTTTTGGCACTAATTTCCATAAATTCCCTTCGCTGCCATTAATTATCAGTCTGCTGCAATTATTTTCCAGATTTCTGGAAAATTCATTAAATCCCTAAAAAGGGACATTACACTTCCCAATCCATCACTCGTTAGAATGAAATCTAGAACCTCATCGAGGAAATATTAAGATCAACTAAATATTGTTAGGACCTCTTGGTTTAATTGGCATAAATAAAGAAAATATCAAATGAAACTATGAGATTTTTGTGGCCCATTTTGATTTGGTTGCTTTACGGGATACTAGAAGATGATGCACCATCTGAAAACAATGTTAATAGATTCTTCATTAATACTCAATCACCAAAGGTAGGATTCTTCATAGGAAGGGTCCAACCAAAAGATCTCACACAAGCACAATAACCGACCATAAAGTTGATGATGATCTCATCCTGTCTGGGAAGATCAAGAACCCCTCAAAGGGTAAGTGATTCATAAACAGGGTAAATTTTTTAACTACCCATGGACCTCTATAGGTACTATAATATTTTACTCCATATATGCTATCAAATTAAAAATAATTATGAAATGTAAAATGAAGCACATACACACCTTTGCACATAAATTAATAATGAAGTTAAGCATTGCCTACATCTCCGGGTTCATATGAACCGATTCATTACACTTCTAAATGTAAAATAGTACAATGAAGCAATGAATCTAAATGCAGATACCAGTGAACATGTCTATCTGATACCCAAATGATAGTGGTATAGGGATTCTACCCTTTATGATCACATACCTAGCTGATTGCACATGAATTTGAACTAGATAAATAAAAGAAATCACAATCTAGTAGATTACTCAAAAATGGAAATATGAAGACACCTTTGCTCTATCCAACAAGAAGTATAAGCTCAACTGATGAAGACCATTTTAGAAGTATTTTTATTCAATGATCTTCCACAGATGAAAGGCACGCTTGATGATGACTTCGAGAATGACGCCAAATGATGATATGACTTCCCTTAATTAAAATGGTGCCCAAATGCCTCCAAATTGGGAAGATGAATATATCACTAAGAGCGTAGGGAAATTTGGAGAGTTTTCCTTTTTACATCTAAGGATAATTTCAAGCCTAAATCCTTCTATAAAGTGATATATAAAGTCTACTCCTTATAGCCTATGGCCTTACAATGTGAGACTTGCCTTTTACGCTAAGGTAGAATTTTTGATACATGAAGTCTACATTTTAGGCCCTTTGGCCTTACATAGGAGAGATTATCATTGAGTGGAATTTTTCAAGTAGAAATGTTTGATAAGACCCATCAAGCTCATTATTTATAGTTGTCAAGCTCATTGTTATGGTGGTGAGGTGTTATGGCTATTAACTTTGGTGGTGGTGGTTCGATTCTCCCCACTGACCTCTTTTACCATTTTAAGCCTTTCAATTAAGGATTTTTCCATTTTAATTTATAATGGATGCATTATTTTTAGCTACCACTTTATATGTGGCTTACACATTTTTTTGAATATGTCATCTCACACTTCCACGTGGGTCTTTTTTTTCTTGTTTTAATTTAGAGGGTGGAGATATTCAAAATCCCACATACGTGGCCCTTCAAACCCACACTAGACTTAATATAGGCTTACCTCGATCCATGTTTCCATGTTTCGATGTGGCCTATTCTACTCAATGGCTATCAAACATTCCTCCACCATTGCCATGTGGATCTGCTTTGGATGGTTTAAATGATCCACGTATTGGCTTACCGTCCCACTCGTAAGTCTCCCTTTTGGTTGGCCAGTTCTTGGCTTCTACGTGGTGGTGTATATCTTCCCATGGTGAGTGCTTATGAATACATAGATAGTCCCACATTTTTGGGCATGCCATATGTCTTATCCTTTAATAATGTCTAACCTCCACTCTACACGTGGGATTTGTAATTCCCACTTGGACGCTTGACCGCTTAGATAATCCCACATATGTGGGTAGACAAATGCTAGGAAGCCTTTTTAGGGCTCAACTGTCATAGGTGGAAACATGACATGGGCCATGTATTTCCTTTTTCCATGTGGGAGGACATTCCCTTAACCACTCACCAAGGAATATAATGTGGTCGTAGGTGGATTAGGTTTGGAACTTTCCGGTTACTAAAGTGAGCAGTGAGCAATGTTTACATGCCAAGTATGTGGTCTAAGAAATATAGAACATGCTGAGTTAGTATGAATAGCTCCCCAAGCCAATTAATAAACTCACACAATAGGATAACAAGCTTGGTCTCCAATATAGTGAAAATCCCAACATGGAGATTAATGGATAGCTTGTCGAGCTATGCGGAGAGCTCGTCGAGTGATGTAGAATTCATCCACGATATAGCTCACCCATAATAAATGAGTTGGACCCACCACATGGTGGAATATCAAGCACATTGTAAAACCACCCATTGGGATATGAGTGTTGAAGACCAGCATCGTAAAACCATATTTTTCTCCCCATGATCTCGCTCCACTTTTGGCCTATAGTTGACCAAACTTTGACTCGACTATAACTTGAGCATACATATTTTGTTTTCCGCATTCTATGTATCGAAAAAAACTCACAAATTCTCTACCAATTTTTCATTAGGGAACTCATGACATCCCAAAATTTCCTTAGGTTCAGTAAGTCTCAACGTGTTAGAGAAGAGAGAATAAATCCGTTGTTGCAGAAATTAGCAAATGAAATGGCATCGAAGAGGATTTTTTTAGCGAGTGTCTTCTTAAAGAAACAATAGAAATTAGATTACAGGAACACCTCAAAGGATTTTCTTAGAGGCCTCACCCATCAATGCCCACTACATAACTCAACAAGGTGAAGAGCTTGAACAATAAAGTTAAGGTGTCTCTCAAGTGGCTATCGCCAAAATTATAGACAAAAAGTTTCACTGATGATTTTGGTAGCAGACGTTCGACCTCATTTGAAATGTTTCCTAGAAGAAGTTTCTAACAATAGTTAGGAGGTAAAATCTAGATGAATTTTTCTTTCACAACTATTTCGATGAAAGGAGACATGGAGAAATTACTTCCACAAAAGAAGATGAGGTACACAGAGAAAATGCAGAAACCTTAAAAGCCAAAATTTTGTTCCAAAATAGTAGGAGGATGAATCATTTTTTTGATGAATGAAGAAGAGGATGAGATCCCATTATGGATAGGATGATTCATTCCTTCCCAAATGGATAGGGATCTTTAAGAAGAATTGAGGAAATTAGAGATGTAATAGAATAACCCTGAATTACCGGATGATACGGGCTATGAAGAAGAAGAAATGGTTCTTGGTGAATTTCAAAGGGAGAAATCATCTTGTATGATTACCCAAGAGGAGGAGATATTATCATTCCCATTTGGGGATGAAGATACTCTTGATCACATCATCCATGATGAGAAAAAGTCAACTTGCAATGAGCCCTCAAAAGTTCGAAAGAACAATCGTGCAAGATCTCATGAGAGATATAGAAGAATCATAATACCATGAGATCAGTCTCGAAATCATGATGTAGGCTATGGATTTTCAAGACAAGCATGAATCAAATCCTAATCCCTTGACTAATTTATTGATTTATTGTCATGGAGAAAAGAAAGGAAAAGAACCTGATGTCTCTCCTAAGCCAATGGATGATGAAGGTGATGATGAAAGTGAGGTATTTTCTTTCCCATTTGAAGAGGAGGACTCTTTATCTTATGAAGAAGCTGAAGTAGAGAATTTTGAAGCCCGCAAAGTTGAGATTCCCCTTGAAAAATAAGTGGTAGAATGCTATGATGGTCAAAATAAAGAAACAACGCTTCCCAATGATGACCTTAAAATTCAAAACAAAGATTATTCAAATGAAGGTAAATATGAGCTTCACATGATTTCAAATAAGGATCCAAGATAAGACATTTTTAAGCAGCAAAAGACACATGATATCCCAAGATAATTATCAACCTCTTACCTCATTCTATGGCTATAAAGATGGATATGAGGTCATTTTTATCCTCCATTCGAAATTTAAACACCTCATATTGATATGAGTCAAAAAGGTGAATTCAATGCTTATTGTAGAAAAGATGTCTAGGAGCATGAATGTGGGAATGAAAAAGACTGAAATATTTAAAAAACTTGAGCGAGAATCAGCCTTGGGATGATGATGAGATATTCAATGAAATATTAGAAATGTGGATGAATATGAAAGGTAGCTGGTACTTTGAGGTTGATTTCAAAGAGTGTAAAAGTAATGGAATTTTTAGGTGAAGGCTTGAGCATCAAGAAGATCATGTAGGTTCAATCATACAAAATACATAGAAAATCATGAATTAATACATCTTTCATAAGAAATTTAGAAGAGGATTCTACTTTCTGGAACTAGTCAACAACTTCGCAGAACTTCATCATTCATAGTTACCTCTTTGAAGGTAACCTATGAAAAGGAAAGTACTTTAATGAAAGTAGGTTGTTCCCCAAATTGTACCATAGGTGAGTTTTAGGTGTGTTTTTTTCTTTCCTTTTGTGTGTGCTATTTACTTTCCATGTGTTTTGTGTTTCCTTTTTGTGTGTGTGTGTTCTTCCTTTCGTGTTATCTATTGCATGTTGTGTGTTTTAAAGCCCAATATATAAGGAACTAGTCAATGTATGTTAAATTGATATTATAGGATTTATAATGTCATGTAATTTCTATTATTGGTCCATAACATGTCCCCAAGCTAGATCCATCTATTTCCTTGTGTTTTTGCAAGGGAAAAATTCATTAGAAAACAAGACAACTATGCCACATGTCAAAAAAGTTTAAAGTCATACCTTCCCAAGACACCCCTTGGACAATTCATCCACAGTACCAACCCTATCTTATCATCAAAGTGACCCCATAGTGATTTTAATGTATCTCATGGGGATTTATGAATCAAAACTCATTCAAGAAACTTCGGAGAAAAGTGTTTAACAATGGAGTTTTGAGCTATTTTGGGAAGGGCTATCATTAGCCCTCCTAAGGCTAGTACATCATCCCTAGAGTGGATTAGAAGGATAAAAAATTCATCATGGAGGATTATTAAATATAAAAAAATGTTTTTAAACTTATTTTTGGAATATTTTGATAAGTTTAAGAGGTTTTAGAGTGAATTCGGTGAAAGCAATATTTTGGACCTAAAGGAGCCTGTACCGTGAAAGAGGACTTGAACTTCAAAGCAAGATTATGGGAGCTCCATAATTCCTTTTAATCCTAAAAATTACCTATGGAATTACTTTTAAATACTATACATGGTGTAAGAGACATGACATCTTGAAACCCCATACATTTCTCTAGGTAACTCTTTCTTTTGGCACACATGTGGGCGGTCTCGAAACAAACAGAGACATTTTGAGATATTCCAGTCATATTTAAGCTTTGAGACCCTCAAAATTATTCTCATATTATGTTTTTCATGTAAAATCATATGAGGAATCTCCCGAAAAATCATCCGAGAGCTCAAGATATGGCCTTCCCAAGTCGGATCTCAAGGTATGCTATTTGGTACTTAGTGAAATTTCCAAAGGGACACGTGGAAACCAGAGGTTGAGGAGTAATTTAATTTACCCATTGCACCTTAAAAAAGGGACATGAGGTGAAATTTTTTTCTCCCTCCCCCATTTAATGACTTGGTCACTCATATGACCCCAACAACTCAAGTTTAGCTCCTCAGACTAACTTCTTAAGCCTCCCTCTCATTACACACATGAGTGACACTTGTCAACACCAGGCTTAGGAAAATTTTTGTACACATATTTTCCCCAAACCAAAGGTAAAATGGGGACACAAAAATTCACCCCAAGTCCTCCTCAAGGTTTCAAAGCTATATAATACGGGAGATAGCCATTTTTTACTCAAACTCCCACATGCTCCATCTCTTTGAAACTCGGCAATTTGTTTTTAGATTTATTCACCATTTTTTCCTATTATCATTCATTCCACTACTTCCCTTGGCTCTCACCACCATTATTTTTCTATAAAAATGAGTAAAATCCATTCTCAAATCTCCATTTTTTTCATGTGAGAAAGAAAAAATGCAATATCTTGAAATCTAGGGCACAAATTGAAGTGAAATATTTTTCTTCCTTATTCATTTTTAGAGGCCATAAAAACCTAGGTGAAACATTTTACATGCACAACATGGAAGTTTCACAATGACACAAAATCCTTATTTCTAAAACTAAAATTTAAAAATTTATTATCTTCTATTCTAGAGACCAGATCGAGATGAAATTTCATACATGAGATAAAAAGGAAAAACCCATATCAAAAACACTGATTTATTCACAAACTAAGGCACAAAGACCCACTTTCCAAAAATAGTAATCCTTCCTACATAGGGACTAGCTAGTTTTGGTAAGTTAACACTACTAAGCGATTGTGCAAAAGACGGTGTGCACAAAGGACATTCGAGAAGGTCACAATAGTTTTCTAGTGCTAGAATTGGTGAAAATGACCACTTACTAAAAATAGTAAGTTACCACTATGGGTACTAGCTATAAATAGGAAGTCATTCTAGACAAGAAATCAAGGAAAGAACAATTTACATAGGGGAAGTCATATAAGCTAATCTCACTGGTGTGGTCAAAAGGGAAAAAATCATTATTTACTAAAAATACTAAGTTGTCTCTTATGCACTTATTATTAATAGTAAATCATAGGAAAACAACAGATTATCATATAAGGAGTGCACAGAGGGGTAATTATTTAGGCTAACATCATCATTTAGGGTTTAGAAAGATGAATCCTGATACTTGCTAAAAATAGTAAGTTAACTTTTCCAAATATAGTAAGTGTCAAGGAGAGATGAAGTTCAATTTCACAAGGGTAAAGCCAATGTATTATCTCTCGTTAGAATATGCTAAGGTGGGTGATAGTGATGTCACCTATATGGATCTTGATGATCTTAAATCACAAATGTTAGTTGACCAAAAATGGGAAATTTGAAGACAAAGTTTTCACAAGTAGCATCTACTGTAGCTTGATTCAGCAAAGAGTTCAAGGGTGTTGAAATATTTCTAGTGGCACAAGACAGAGATCGGTCGAGAAGTGAGATCAAGTCAACAAGAGAGGCTTATTCTTCAACATGATCCTTCTATTATCTTCCTACCCCCAATGTTATTTCTCTTCAATGTTCTAATTATTTTTTGGGGATGCGCCTTTTCATATGTCTTTAATGTAATTAAAAAGTCACTTTAGGTTTCTAATGTAAAATTTACCTTTATGTTATAAAAAGGGACTTAATGTTTTTCTAGGAAGGTGAAAATTTTTAAGTCACGTAAAGACATATGAAGAGTCATTGGGGGTAGATGAAGAGTCACCTCTCTTCTTATAAAATGTAAAGGCTTCCCATTTTTAAAGGGTTGCAAATTTGTGAGTTCATGAGAGAGCATGTTCTTGTTTCCTTGTGAAAGAGAAAAGAGTTATCCAATTTCTTCCACTTTTCCCTCTATATTTCCTCCATTCTCATGTTATGTACAACTTTGATTGAGGTGTTAATAAAGGAAGAAGTTTCAGTTTTCTAAGGCATATGAATGTGTGCATTTTTGTATGAATGGTTTCTCTCTATTTGGTAGCATCAATTTTTTTAATTTTCTTCTCATATAATGTGTGTTGGAATTTATAATTAGTGTGTGTAGGAATATGATATTATAAATGCTACATTAGTTCCCCTCTCTCTTTTATCACTCCCTTTTCCACTCTTCGATAAAGTCTTCTCTAGTAAGTCATTGCTAGCTTTTCTGTAGGGTCCATGGAGTGCTCCTATCGAGATCCCCCGACTAAAAGGCCACCACGAAAATCACTTTCAATATGCGCTTATAAATATAGACCTACACCGTGTATAAGTAGAGGAACTTTGATTACTAGAGAATTTATAACAAACCCATAAATTTTTCCACACAATTTTTTTCTTGCCAACGGGTTATTATCTTTCCAGAAGGATCAACATGTATTTCAACAACTAGTCACTATGATAAAAAAATTCTTCATGGGACACAACATTGAATACAAATTGAATGTCCCTCACCAGGCCTTGTAAAATACCCATCTCCAGCAACTCTTAAAATCCCACCCATGGCCCATTCAGGATCTGGGTTAGCTCTATTTTCTTCTTGAGTGAGTTCACCCACTCAAAAAGAGATATCCCCCTCTTATGTACACTTTGGTCTTCCTTCTATTAGAGATTCAATCCATAGGAAAGTGAGATTCTCCGGTGGAGGAGCCTTCTTTCATAATTATTATTTTCTTAAGAGGAAGGGATTGGGCACACAAAATAGACCATATTTCGGTGAGGGTATTTTTGAGAACCGAAAACTATTTCTTTTCTCTAGTTTTATGTATATTTGAGGGTTATTATTCCTCTTTTGGGGTTGGCAAAGTGGGTCCGACATCGGGATTTCGTATTCAATAGAAGGGGATCATAGTGGAACTTCAACATGTGCTAAAGATCATTATGTACATGTGGCTAGTGATGAAACCATAAATATTTCAGGCATCTCACATCTAGGTAGTGCTCGGGGTAGACTAAGTGATGGTGGAGGGTTTGGAATAATGGGAATGATGCACACATTTTATCCAACATGTTCAAGAAAGAAAAAATCGAAGATTATGGGGACGAGCCTTTAGGATAATTTTCCCAAGCATTGGGCATTCTAAAACATACATGATGAAAGCTTTATTTAGACCATTCACTGGAAGAGTTTTCCAAGGTTTAGGAGTTCTTCCTTAGTGGGATGTGCCCCTAGAAATTAAGAAGCCATAGCGGGAGGGTTATTAATGGAAGCCAGGATAAAAATAACTCAAAGAAATTTGGGTGGTAAATTTTTATCTTGTTATGCTACAATTGAATAGGCATACCTCCCATGCCAACGTATCTGAATAATTACGAAACCATAAATTTAATATCCATCCTAGATCGAATAGAATGTGTGGAAGTTAGATTTGGATTGATTATTAAATGTGAACCGTGTCACTTAGAAATGGAGTAAATTTCTGCACCTTTGGGAAATTTCTTGTCAATTTAAATTCATTAGGCATATCACATTTATTCAAGTATGGAAAATTTGATATTAAAGTAATGTGATGTGGAAAATATAATTCCTCGTCATTATTATCATGATGGTGACGGGATGACGGAGAGAAAAATTGAGGGATACCTTGGACGGATATTCCCATTATTCTTTGGAATCTCTAAGTGCTGGTATGAACATGAGTTTGTTAGAATCGGGAGGAATATTTTGTAAAACCCTAAAGTGAATAAGGATATATATAATGGTTTAAGTTTTTATAAAGGGAGGTGGTTTTTTGAGGGAGGATAAGAATCCTTAGAGGAGCTCTGGGATTTTCAAGTGCATAGTTAACCATGAAAATTTGCACTTTCGTGGCGTAGGTATTGCGTGTTTATCATTTAAATGGAATTTATAATAAAGGTGATTTCCCATGTACAATCATTAACAATGTTTGAGAGCGCATATATATGTTTCCCTTGTTCTTTTAAAGTGTAATGGATTTTTCATAAATGACCTACTGTAATTCTCTCGGTTATGTTCTTCTTATGGAACAATTTTGTGGGTGAAATATTATGTGTCTTTTCATTACAATCTTGTGCATCTTATGGACATGATTTTATGTGAAGATAACCTATTATTGTTTAGTTTTTGTTAGGGTGGTGTGGGAGATTTAGGGCCCTTGGGGGTTCTTTAGGATGTTATCTTTTGTACCTATAAAGTTCCTAACTAACCGAGAAGTATTATGTGCTTTGTTTATTTATCTTGGGGTCCCTCAATTTATAACATTTGACATAATTTGCATTCAAGTGATTCAATCTTAGGGGTATTTGGATAAATTATCAAGGATCAGGACTATATGTTTTCCTAAAGGTTCCTCATGACCAATTTCTTGCGTGAAGTCCATTTTATATATCCCTATCTTCATGAAATAACAAGGGTGATGGGTTTCGATATTCCCTTCATTTAATCAACTCTTAGACATCATATTCAAACTAGGGGTGTGTATGAAGCTATATGCAAAAAGAATAATCCTAGTGATCTAGTAATTGACTGTAGGTATTTGTTATTTTATTTTCTTTGGGTTTTTTCAGTGTCCTTAGGATTTCATGGCCAAAGCCTTATTATATCTATGCTACAAGAAACTTGCTGAAATAAACACTCATTCTTTGGAAATAAACACACATTGCATAATGAAATAAATTTCTAGAAATAAACACACATTGTAGAATGAAATAAATTGCTGGAAATAAACACACGTTATAGAAATAAACACACTTTCTTGGAAATAAACACACATTTGAAAATGCTATGAAAATTCTTGCAAGGAAATGGGAGTCTAGTCTCTAACACCTACAGTGATAAGTACATAACAAAATTCAACTAAATAATCAAAAGCATTTACAGAATTAATAGATCTACATGATTTGCTTAGAAATATAAATACCAATAAAACAAGGATCCTAGTTCTTGGAGGAGTGGGCCCTTGCTCCACCTTGAATCAGGATTTGACAAAGTATGATTCTCTCAAAATGAAGTGGCTATTTTATTACTTGAAATGTTCTGTCTTACAAAACTTCATTGTATCTCTCTCACATATATATCTATTTCTTTCTATCTATATATATATATATATATTAAATCTATCTACATGTCTTTATGTATATTTCATCATCCAAAGATGCATTTACAACCATAGTTGTTCTACCGATTCAAATGGAACCGAATAGTGCCCAAAATAGATGTGGAATTTAGAAACCTTGCTAGACGTACAACTATCTGATAAGTTATCTTTGGATCTGGAGTATGAAGAATTGATAATTTGTTGATCTACTCCTAATTGGAAGGCCCATTGATTTCTCTAACATTAGATTTTTCAAAATAAATAGATTCCCATTGATTCCAGAACTTTGGAGAAGTTTTGGAGCCAAAGGGAACTATTCTAGAACTACCTGTGAAATTTTCGAATCTATGTGCAATAGTTCCATAACTAAGTGTTGGAGTTCGAACTAAGTGCTAGAGTTCCAGAACTAAGTCTAAAGGTTCCAAAACTAAGCGATAGATCTCCTTAGCTATGTGATGGAGTTCTGGAACTAAGTTTGGAGGTTCTGGAACTAAGCCGTATTGAAGCCAATGCTCCTAAAAACATGTTGATTACTTCATACTTTTTCTCTTGACTGATTATGACCTATTTTATTACAAAAACTGAATTTCCACACACTTTTTTAGGAATTACAGAGTTTTTAGATGTTAGAAATAAATCCAAAAAAAGATGGACAATTACATCCTAACTTATACTAGATCAAACAAAATTCACAAAATGCAGTCAAACTTGATAAAAAGGAGAGTAAAATAAGATCATTTATTGCACATTAATGAGACATATTTTAGCCTTATCATTTCCCCATACTTTTTGTAAGTCCCCTTACAAACTTTACTCTTCAAATCTTGGGTTGTGGATTCTGCATTCCAATTGACTACTCAGGTCAAATGGCTGAAACTGAATATCCTAGTGCTTTAGTTCAGAAGTACTATACCCTGATCCTGCTTCTATCTTCCTTTGCCACTCCTCAAAGTGAGTGGGATCTTGAGGCTCTCTATTTTTCCATGGAGACATGGGGGTGAGAAGGAGAGGATGCCTTGTTCTCATTCCCATCCATATGCCCCTATGTTTTTCATTGACCTGAGGGATTAGTGTACACAAGGATTTAGCTCTTTCCAGGCTCCATATTAAGTTTGTGGGAGATATCACTTCTCTTCTTCTCAATGCAACTGTGAGAAACTCCCATCTTTTCAAACATCCATCATAAATTTATTCAAAATTTTCCTCCTCATTAGAGGTGAAGGCATCAATAATTTTTTTGTAAACTGGCTAGATAATGTGCCTTGAACCAACTATCAAAGGCATGTGATCTGAAATTTATAACAAAGGTAGATGGTTTTCCATAAGTAAGCCCTCATGTAGATGCCAAATGATCTACATTTTAATATATGCTCAGATTCACTCTCTTTTCATGTAATATAATTTTGAAGTACTAAAACAAATGCATTCAATTAGATTTCCCCTATATACAAATTGATCATGAAGCCTGTATTCTTTTCCAAAGTGTAAAATTGCAGAGATAGAATTAACAGAGAATATTTTTTTGTTTCTCCTTTGGCTAAAGAATAGAATATCTTTGTCATGAATTCAAATTCATTTTTTATTTCATGTGGAAGGCCACATGTAATTATTGATAGCTTCCAATGAATAAATTGTTCCTCTAGAAAGATGTTGTATGCAAGAGAAGGTCTCTTGCATGTGAGTAATTTCTCACTCATTATGCAAACCATTTGTATCTTTACTAGACATTTAAATTTGTTTTCTTCCTCTTTGTAATTTTTTTCCCATTCCTTCCTTGCCTTCTTCTCCTCTTCCATATTTCTTCTTAATTCCTCATTTGATGTTTTAAATTCATTAAGTTCCCTGTAGGTATCATCCCATAACTACTTAAGTGGCCAATAAGTCAATTCAATTTGCACAACCTGATTCATAGAAGATGTTTTTGACATATCATTCTTGTTTACTAGCCAATTGACATTCTTCCTCTTTTTCTACCACTTGTTATTTGACCAATGTCAATTCTTCAGTCCTATCTATGAGCTGAGTTTTTAGTTGCTCAATGAGCATTTCCCTCTGTTCCAATTTGAGTTTGAGGAAATTTAATTCCTCATCTTTCTCCCTGATGATAAGTTCTACTCTAGACAAGAACAAAGTCTATTTTAAGTGTTGTTTTTCCTCCTTTTCTGAAATTTCCTTGGGAAATGAGCATTCCTCTTCTACCAAAGGGGATTTCCCTTTTCATTTCCAAGATGCCAATTCCTCTTCTTCATGTGACTGTACTTGATTCACTCATCTCTTGAAAATCTTGTTCTTCAAATCTCTCCTCTTCTTTTTCCACCTCAGTTTGACTTGGTTGAGGAGGAGTCATTGCCATGCTACCCAAAATATCAGCAGACTTCTTTCTCCAAACCATCTTGTTCTTCAATATCCTTTAGAGTTTCTCTAGACCTCTTATGAACTCTTCTTATTTGAGGAGCTTCAAAATGTCCTGAAGTGGGTTTCCTCCTAGAGCTTCTTCTGATTTTCACTTCATGATCCAACTTAGGTGAATTGTCATTGTCAAAGATAAATATTAGTTATTCTATTATTGCTATAGAGGAAGGGGTTTCTTTTGAAGGCACAATAGGTTTTATAGTTTTAATCATTCTTTCATATCTCTTCCTCTTTGTTACATTAACCCCTCCTATTTCCTTCTTTTTCTCTTCGAGGGATCAATCTCAAAATTAATTTTAGGGGAGAAAGGGGTTGGTATTCCCCTCCGATAATATCGGGATTTGTTTGAATTTGTTAAGGAACTTTTCTCATGCTTCTTCTCCATTTTTCTTTGAAATAAAATGGTGTTGATAGACCAGATGGACTAATCCATGATGTCTAATTGTTCCAAATCCCCAAGAATACCTCTGATCCATTTTCTAGATGGAGTCAAAAAGGAACCCTAGAAGGTTTACTATATATTCTAGTTTTACAGCCCCATACCTAAGATATATTAACATCTTAAGGACTTCTCTTCCCACAGTCCCAAATTGGCCATCACAGGTTAGGTACTTAACTACCCAAAATGCTACCCTATCAAAGGGTTTGGGAAAGTTGGCTCTTCTGACCCCCTTTATGATTTTCTTAGTGTTATAAATGTATTGGGGTTCAGATTCCCCCTCTTGTATCAAGGTTTCCACTAGTTCTTTGAGGGTCCCTTTTACAGGATTAGGAACATGTACAATCGGTACACCCGATACATTACTCATTTTATTGATAGTAAAAGGAATTACAATGATTTTAACTTTAGTTCTAGATTCTTCTAAATTTACAAAAAATTCCCTTACCAATTCGTCATTATACCTCGAGAATTTTTCAGGAACTCCAGCCACCCTGCTTTCGTCCAAAAATGGTTGCCACTTCTCCATCGCAAGAAGTTGCGTATCATCCTCTAGTTCTGACTTCTTTTTAATCCCCATGGTCAAAGAGGATGATTCAAATTCTTCTTTCTTCAAATTCAGAATTAGCTGTAGAACTACTAGATTTAGCTGTGGAACTATTGGGTTTAGCTAGGTACTACTATGTTTAGCTGCGAAATTGTTGGGTTTAGCTGCGGAATTCAAATACAATTCTTCTACTTCTTCCTTGAAGTTCTTCTGCAACTACTTCTCAACTTCATTTATTCTACCCAAATGATAGCTCATTACAAATATACCGCCACTTTCTTATTCCATCGACATCACCCTCATGATTACTTGCTTTTAATCATAATGTACAATAAATGACTCATCATACCAACTTATTAAATCAATTCTAATCACACATGCGAACTTTTAATTTAACCTTTAATAAGATCAAGACATAATTACCATCCTTGTTGATGTAATCCCTCTACCTTGATGACTCATCATTCCTAAAAGTGAAAAAGGAAAAATGGTTAGAAAAGACAATCTGGAATTCCAAAGAAATTCCTTTTATTTTGCATTAGCCATTTATTGAAGAGACCAACCACCATTTCTGGTTTTCAATTGGTCTTTTGAGATATTTTTTTATTTTTTGGGGAAGAGAATGCCATTTATTGGTTTTCATTCCTTTTATTTTTATTTTTGGGGAAGAGAATGCCATTTTCTAGTTTTCATTCTCTTCCCTTTATTTTGGATTCATGCATCTAATTATTTGATCATTTTGGAAGAACTGGGTTCTTCCATATGATCAAATTCTTTGTCTACTTCAATCTGCTTCAAGAATTCATCCCTAGTAGGAGGCTTCCTATAAAGTTTTAACATGTGTCCATTGACCAAAATTATTCTTCTACTACCATCAATGAGAAGTAGCTGAATAGATCCATTGTCAAATATCTAGTCAATCGATAGGGTCCTAACCATCTGGTTCTCAACTTGCCTTTGAATTACTGGTACTTGGAATAAAACAGTAATGCCCAATATCCTATCTTAAATTACCTTTCCTTGATATGTGTATCATGCCAATACTTCCTTTGGTCTTGGATTATCTCTAGTCGATGAAGTGCTTTCAATCTCATCTCATCCAATTCATTGAGTTACAAAATTATTTCCTTTGGTGCTACATCCAATTCAATACCCAATTTAGATGTTGTTCTCAATGTTTGTAGTTAAAATTTAATAGCTAACAAGGGGTTTTTCCCATAGACTAACTCATATGGTGATAACCCTGTTGTAGTCTTCCAAGTTGTATTATAAGCCCAGACAGCCTCAAGTAATCTCTTTACCCAATATCTTCTACCTACTTCCATTGTTTTGGTAAGGATGTTTTCCAATTCTCTTTTGTTACTTTTGCTTGTCCATTTGATTGTGGGTGATAGGGAGATGAATTCCTATGATTGATCTAATAGTACATTGTGAAGGCATGGATCATATTAGACATGAATTATGGCCCTTGATCTGAAACTATACTCCTTGGTGCACCAAACTTCATCATACTTCGTGCCAAAGGAAATCGAAACTACTTCTTTAGTAGCATTTGTTAAATCTTGTACCTTTACCCACTTTGTCACATAATCAATACACACAAGAATGTGCTCCTTTCCTTGTGAAGGAGGAATAAAGGGACCAACATAATCTAGCCCCACCAAATGGTTGAATTACAACTTGAGGTTATAGATCCATTTCATTGTTGGAAGTTGGTCGTCCCATCCTTTGATAAGGATCAAACTGCTTGATGTATTTCTTCACATATTTATATAGAGATGGCCAATAATAGCTAGTGCCAAGTATTTTGTGTGTTGTTATTTTCACTGAAAAGTGTCCTCCACTTGGTTCATCATGACATGCCTTGAGTATGTCAAATATTTCATCTTCTCTCACACACCTACGTAAAACCAAATTAGGACCACATTTAAATAACATTCCATTTAACCATTTAAATTGGGCACTGGTTTTGATTAACTTTTTCATTTGTTTCTTAGTAAAAGAAGGAGGAAAATTCCCTATTGCAAGATAATTTTCCATATCAGCAAACCATGGTGTATCAGATGAAATAACAAATAATTGTTCATCTGGAAAGTTGTCCTTAACTGGATCTTGATATCCTATAGTTGTTAATCTTGACAAAAATTAGATACCGCATTATATTTTCCTAGATTATCCATAATGGTGATATCAAATTCTTGTAAAATTAATAACCATTTATTTATCTTAACTCTAACCTTTGGTTTGTTCATTAAGTATCTAACTGTTGAGTGATTTGTATGTAAAAATATTTTTTAGTGGTGGTGTAATTTATTTTTGTGGGAGTAAGATTTTTATTAAGGCAGTAAATATCATACATTTTCCCTTCTTCATCTTTCTGTCCCAAAACTACACCAATTGAGTTATTTGAGGCATCTATTTGGATGTGAAAAGGTTTCTCCCAATTAGGTCCTCTCAATATTGGGGCAGTGATTAATTTTTCTTTAATTTCTTCAAAAGCATGTTGACACTTTTCATCCAAAAAAATTCACAATCCTTGGTAAGTAAACTAAACATGGGGGAAAAAATTTTACTAAAATCCTTGATAAAACACCTCTTCAAAAGCATGTTGACACTTTTCATCCCAACAAAATTCACAATCCTTGGTAAGTAAACTAAACATGGGGGCAACAATTTTACTAAAATCCTTGATAAAACACCTATAGTATCAGCATGCCCTAAGAATGACTTGATATCTATGGGGGTTTGAGGAATAGGTAAGTCTGAAATAATCCTGATTTTGTTTTGGTCAACTTGAATTCCTCTTTTTGAAATGTGGTGTCCTAATACAATCCCCTCATAAACCATCATCAAACATTTCTCATGACTAAGAGATAAATGGTGTTCCTCACATATTGTTAGTACTATGTCCAAATTCTTCAAAGCATCATCAAATGTGTCTCCATGCACATTAAAGTCATCCATGTATACCTCTACACAATCATTCGTTAGGTCTGTAAAAATTGCTAATACAACTCTTTGGAAGGTTGTTGGAGCATTACATAGTCCAAATGGCAATACCCTATAGGAAAAGGTACCCCATGGAAAAGTAAAGGTAGTTTTTCTTGATCCTCAATAGTAACTCTGATTTGATTATATCCACTAAAGCTATCAAGGAAGGAAAATTATTGCTTACTTGCAAGGTTGTCCAAAAATTGATCTATGAATGGTAAGTGAAAATAATCTCTCGGCATGGATTTTTTCAGATCCCTATTGTTGGTGTTCAATATGATCTCACCCCATTTTTCCTTGAAATTATTCAATTTGTGGGCTCTGTCGTATTTTATATCTCCCCATGTTGATGCATGAAAGTTATATCCTTCATTTGGTTGCCATGATCAGTCCTTTCCTTTGGTCGAGGATCACTTTAAATCTAGAATTTGTTTTCTATTCCTCTGTCCATGTGAAAGAATTTGTAACTTGGGCGTAAACTTAGGTTTTTTCCCTTCCTTTCATTTTTCCACAATCACGTTTTGTTTTCCTGTCAATTTTGTCCCAATATTTGTGGAAACGTGGTCCTTTATAATTGGATGTAGCTCGGTGGATCACATTTGGGCCTTATATCATTTCCAAATTCTTTTTCCTTAAAGAAATATTCATTTCGGGTGCAAATGGTGATTTCCCTACATTTTACGGTTTGACGGGTGTGTTTTCCCATCAAATTTATATCTCAACATCTGTGGAAATGTGGCCCTTTTTGATTGGATGTGGCTTTGGGGCATTTTGAAACTCTAAGGCCCACTTAAACTCAAGTTTTTTCCATGTGGAGGGCCTGCACTCATCGAAAAGTCACCTCTTGGTTTGACCTTTGGAGTTGTGCCAAGGAGACACATGGAGGTTTTTGTTGCCTTGCCTAGACTTAGACATTTTTTTCATGTGGCTGGTGTAGCTTTGTCAGACCATGGACATGTGGAGGGTTAACACATATTTGAGGACTTTCCTTTGGGTCCTACCTTAGCAGCGGTTGTGTCGGGAGACACATGGTGAGCCCGCTCTTATTCATGGTCTCTCGCTTTTGGGTAGTATCTCAAAGTTACACCGAGGAGACATGTAGAGGCTTCTGCTGGCTCCTCTCTATACTTAAACTTTTCAAGAGACATTCTAAGGTCTGGGACATGTGGAGGGCCCATGCCCGTTTGGGAACCTACCCCTAAATTTTATTTTTGAAAGAGCACCATAGGGATACAAGGAAGCTTCCGCTCACTCTATCCTTGCTTGGAATTTTAAACAACCAAGGAAAACTTTCTCAAACCCTAGACACATGGTGCCTTCCACTAGTCCCTAAAATTATTTCAATAACTATGCCAGACCGAGACACGTGGTGAGCCCGTGCTTATTTGGGGTCCCCACTTTTGGGTACCATCTCAAAGATGTGCCAGGGAGACACATGGAGGCTTCCACTGGCTCCTTTTATACTAAGAATTTTTAAAGGCCAAAAGGTGTTTTTCTTGGGCCTAGGGCACGTGGAAGGCCCGCGCTTATTTGGAAACTTGCATTTGTACTTCTCCTTTGTAGTTGCACCAAGGAAACACATGGATGACTCTAATATAAAGTTGAGAATGGGAAAAATTAATGTTTATTGTGCATTATTTCTGATTTTTTCAGCTTTTTTGTTCCAAGACTCCAGAAGGTGTGAATACACATTATTTTTCTTACAAATTGGACTCACAGTGCACGTATGTGGAATAATCTGTGCATAGACAATCATTTTTCAAAGGCAAGAATGTAGGCATCCATGCGGGGCATTCATTTCTCAAGGTGTTTCCTTGAGGGTGAAAAGGATTGCCTATCAGATCCAACTATACAGAGCCACCGGAAAATGATTAAAATGGGGATTTCTTACACGACATAATAAGAATGATTAGGACTATCAAAAAGGTATGGCATGGCATCTGAGTCATTAGTCGAGGGTTAAAGAAATGTGATCGGGTTCTGATTCGTCCATCCTGGTAGTATTTGTAGGTGTAAATTTGTTAAACGTCACTTTTCGAGATAAATTGGTAAGAAGAAAAGGTTCCTTGAATATTCTTATTTTTGGTGGGAAAATTTGGGATGATTGAGCAAGTGAAATGTATAAATTCAATGAGAATAATTTTGCAAAGGGTTAGGGGTTAATTTTTATGAGAAACTTTGAGAAATCCCATCTTCTTGAGATACCAATCCAAGAAATCTGTTAATTTCCTATGTTTTAGATTTCAATCACGTTAAGTTGGTTATGAGTGTATAGCCATTGACAAGCTCTGAGAGTGTTCAAAGAAACTTTCCCTTTGATGAATCTAATCAACTTTGAAATAATCTATGTTAATCTTAGACCAATTTGTGTATGTTTTATTTCAAAATGTCGTAAGTAGTTTTTATTATTCCTATTGCAATCTTGTGTTAAAGTCCCTCCGAATCACACAAGATCTTGTCCCTATGATATTTTAGTGGTATTTGCAATTTTATTTCAAGAAGAGCCTTCATCCTACAATGAGATAAACAATTTAAAATCACTTTACTATCATTTGTTGATAAATATTATCTGTAAGCCTTTGAGTGTATCTTAGGTGTGAGGAACCAGGGGTCTTTGATGTTTAATTGAGTCTTTAGCTTGAGCCTTCATGTTAAATTCTTAGATATTGTGTGAAACTGTGCAAATCTAGGCCTCCATTGATGCACACCTTTTGGTTGAAGGAATATTTTAGCTATTTTGAAGCTTTCTGTCATTTAGTATTCCAATTGTTGTGAAGGTTCTCAAAGATCTAGCATAATCAATTTTATCCTACTTAATCTCCCACCAAAAATCATTCATAAAAATGAATCTTACGAACTACCCTCGTTTTCCTCTATATCCACAAATGTATAAATTCTACTTCTAAAATATGTAGAAATAATTAGGATTCCATAATGTCTCTAGTAACCTTCAACATTGTTTAGGAAATATCACCATTCTTTAGAAGTGACAACTTGTGAGAGTTCAATTATGGTGAATTGATCATATTTTTTCAGGGAATCCTTTCAAATTTGTGCAAAGAAGGATATATTCATTCTTATTGATGAAAAAGGTTACAAAATGAGTCCTCTCACCCTGGTCAAAAGGAACAACCTAAAGCAGTGAGGATAGATCAAATCCTTAATGAAGGTGTTATCCATTTCTTTGATGCCCGAGTGACAAAGAGTTAGACAAATCCCCTCCCCGAATACAAAATGACTCATAATATGATATGTCTGTCTATTAGGGTCTTTCTAAATCTTTGATTCTTCTCGGTTTTCAAGGGAGAATCACTTTGGATACCAACACCTGAATGACACCACTATCGGGATTATTTGAGCTCCAGGATCTATTTGTGTGGCAATAACACTCGAATGGCGCCATTTTTGGGGATTATTTGAGCTCTAGGATCTATTTGTGTGAAAACAACACACCGAGAATGGTACCGTTGCTAGGGAATTTATTTGCATTACTAAGGATTATTTGAGCTTTAAGATTTATTTATAGGAAAAAACGCCCGAATGGTGCCATTTTCGGGGACATGAAGGTGTGTACAAATTTTGAACACCATCAACAATGCATATAGACCCTGGTAAATGATTCTTACAAATTTTAAAGTGCAAATACATTGTTGAAATGTCATCTTGTGTCTAGATTTGTAAGAATTGAGAAAAGTTACAAGTTCTGCGTGTAATATTTCTAGTTTCTGTTGGTTTTTGCACTAATTTTACATCATCAATGTTAAATATGGGTAAAGGAAGGTCATATCTGTGAAGCTTTGCATGAATTTAGTGTTGAAAGACATTTGACAGATCAATTTTAGTGCATTTGCATAACTAAGGTGAAAATCCTTAGTGGCGACTCCGTGTTGAATGAATTTTTGATAAATACCAGTGTATTAACCTCTTCAAGTGTAATTTATAGCTAATATTTGAAAATATGGAAGGAAGAAGATCTTTCTTCACTAGAGATGCTACTAGAAAGTTGTTTCCATAGCTAGGAAAGATGAATTTAGAAGGAAGAAGAATCTAGAAAGTTGTTGGAGATCAGAAATCAAGAAAAGAGTTATCAATTGTGGAAACTAATCATCTTGTCATTGAATATTTCCATACTTCCTCAAGTGCTTCTAAATCAGTTCTCTCCTTGTATATCTGAATTCTCCAATAGAGAGGGTCCTTCTTTTGTATTTGAAAAATTTGCATCTCATTCTATGTCCCTGTGTTCTCCAAAGCTGATAGGATTTTCCAAGAAATAGAGTTTTTAGAGAACATTCATTCTAAGAATTGCATTCATGTGCCCCATAGACCCCTCACTCCTCATCATTTTGTTTCTCCTGTAAGATCACCTCCCAAAACAATATGGCCCAACCCCCACCTAGACCTCCATTTGTTGTGAACACTTTTGGTCCTATAGATTTCAGAGGTATGGTTGGATATCCAAATGTTGTGCCCCAAGATGTTAGAAATAGATTGCCTAAATTTCAAGGAAATAATGCCATTACTTAGGGATCAACACTTAAAGATTTTTGTCAATATGATGGAATACTTTGAGATTGAATTTGAGGATGTGTACATAAATTTTTTTATTCATACTCTAGAGGAGGATGCACGGGACTAGTATAAATCTTTTCCAGACAATTCCATTGATTCATGGAAAAAATAAAAATAAGAATTCTTTTAAGTATGGAGATAAAATAGACCCTAGGTTTCTTTTATCAGAATTTAAAAATATAAAAATAATTCTAATGATTTTGTTCATGACTTCAATACAAGGTTAAATAAGACCCTAAATAGGCTACCTATGATCCATGAGGCCAAGTGATGTTTCTTGTTTAATAAAATACTCTGATTCTTTTGATAAGAAGGCTGCCTATTATTTGAGGGATAAGAACCCAACAACATTGAGGCAGGCCTTCACCATGGCTTTGCAGATTGAAAAAATATCAAAGCAATTGGTAAACCTCCTAAGAGAGAAGGCATCAAGCTGATCAATCTAGAGAAGCCTCAGTCAAGTAAAGCTATGGATCTAAGGAGGTTGTAAAAAATTTGGCCGGAGTTGTTAAGGAAATATCCTACAAAATGGATAGAGTAGAGAAGGGGATTGGACAAGGTTCCCAAGGTCATCATAAAGCACAAGGTTAAGAAATATTTGCAAATCATCCTAGGGGTGATCAGAGATCTGATGACAGAGGCAAAGGACTTGTGGGATCAAGAAATAGATAGCCCTAAGCCCGTGAGAATAGAATTGTGCCTGATCCTTTGACTACCAAAGTTGCTATTGTGGAAGAAGCCAATGAAATTGAGTGGTGTGACAGATGTTTCTTGCCACATGCCCCATGTGATGAAGAAAAATAAGTTGAGGAAGTTGATGATGACATTGATGATGATGTGTGCATGATGGGGTGCTCTATAAGCTCACAAAGTAAGGAGAAACTTCAACTAACTTAATCAAGTGTTTAAATACTCTGATTTCTTAAATTACATCCACTAGGTATCACCCCTTCCTCCCTCTCATAATTTTGAAATAGATATGGTACATGCTTTTGAATTTCCTAGTAATGATTTTTAATATTTAAGAGCATTAATGATAAAAAAGTATGATGGAGGAATCCCTTATGAGGAGGATAGGAAGTTGTTAATGAATGTTGTAGTTGGCCATGAAAAATAATATAACACTAGGAGTAAAGTTGTCAAAGGGGTAGGGCCTTAGGCTAAACCAAAAACTCCAGTTCTCACCAATATCTCAAAAGAAACTCCTAAGAAAGATACATCTAGAAAAATCCTTGTGTCCCCAAGCAAAACTGGTATCCCTACCCATGCTTAGACCATGAAAAATCCTTTGTTGTTAGATGAGTTTCTCAAGTCTTCCTCTAAATGTTTCCTTTCCCAAATACGTTCCTTATGACATTTCCCAAGTCTTGAGTCAGATCAAGATTTATGTTCCAATTGTTGAGCTTCTTAGGATTCCTGAGCACAAGAAAAGGGCCTTTGAGTATTTTGGATTGAAAGAAGAAAATATTACCCAAGGAAGAAATGTAAACAATGTTGAGACTCCTCCTACCATTGTAGAGTTGGAAAAACCCCAAGTGCTAGAAGAACTAGTGTGAGCCACATAAATTTTATTTGGGAATATCCTTGGTTGAATCCCAGCTGAATGTAGACCCATTTTCACTACTCGATTATTAAATAGAGACTATTACACAACTATATGTTTTATTCTAGAGCATCATGAAATGTTATGCCTCTTAAGGTCATGAATGAATTAGATATCAAAGTGATAATAGATTATGGGAAGTGGACTGCCATGGATTCTAGGGAGGTGCCAGTGGTTGGATGTGTTAATGGTCTGATAGTGTAACTTGCAGCTTACTCAGGAAAGAACTTAAAAATAGATGTTTTTATTGTTGATTGCCATACCAAATGGGGAATGTTGTTATTAAGAAAATGGGCTACTAGTGTGGGTGGGAGTGTGCAAATGGATATGTCTTTTGCCACTATACCTATTGAGGGAAGCCTTGTAAAGTTATATGGTGAAAAGAAGATGCTACATCTCATTGAGGATCCCAATAATGCTTCCTATGAAGTGTTATACACTGACACTGATGTAGATAACTTTGTTGGATTTTCTGATGGTAAAGAGAAAAAAATTGATCAATGCAAGTCTCTTAATCAAGTAGGTTCTCCTTGGAATTTTTTGTTTGATGGGGCTTGCTCTAAATTTGGAAATGGTGTTGGTATTGTTTTGATATCTCTAGGCTAGGAAGAGTTTTTTTTCTCTTTTAAACTCAACTTTGAGTGCACTAACAATATTTCTGAATATGAAGCACTATTATTGGGTTTAAGAATTGCATGGAAATATGGTATTAGAGACATCATTGTTAAAGGAGATTTAGAGATAATTTTCAAGTAGGTTAGAAAATTGTATGCAACAAAAAATCAGAGAATGAAGCAGTATAAGCATGTAGTCTGGGATTTCATTGAGATGTTTGACTCCTTCAACATAATACATCACGATAGGAAGTATAATACTCTAGCAAAAAAATTGGCCGTATTGGGGTCCAGATTTGAAAATTATATTGTATCCCCTATTGTGAGTATAATATTGAGGTATTGACTAGGCCATCTATTCCTAACAATGTTAAACACTAGCAAGTGTTCAAAGATGATGCCCAGGTGTAAAGGTTTTTGTAGAACCAAGGAGAATTTTCTAATCAACGTATAGATTGGGAGCCAATGGTTTGTACAGTTGATGGAAAGGAGACTTTATTTAGCAAAGACATCATTCAGTTGAAGACTAATACTATTCCTAAAGGTTTGGTAGCACTTGAATCAAACTTTGATAATTCTGATTACATTGTCAACAGACACATGTCAACCTCAAGGATGTTGAAGATCACGACTTGGGAATGAAGGATAAACCACGTAAGATCTAGCTAGGTAGTAATCTGAGAAAGGAAGAAAAGTAGTCATATGTCTAATTGTTGAAGAAATACTAGGACTTCTTAGCATGGTCTTATTCTGAACTAAAATCATACAAAGAAGATCTTTTCTAGCATGAAATTCCCTTAGAAGCTTCTGCCAAGCCATTTAGGTAGAAACAAAGGCCGATCAATCCACTCCTTTCCTTGAAGATATAAAAAGAATTGAAAAAGTTGAGGGATGGAGGAATCATACAGCCCATAAGGTACTCATCATGGGTTGTAAGCATGTTACATGTCGAAAGAAGAATGGAGATATAAGGTTGTTTTTGGACATCATAAACTTGAATAGAGCATCAATGAAGGTTAACTAGACCCTCTCGCCAAATATGGACAATATGTTACAATTGGTTACTAGTTTAGAATTGTTATCCACCTTGGATGGTTTTTCTGGATATAACCAGGTAGTTGTGAAGTAATCAGAGTGAATCAAGACTACCTTTACCACTCCTTGGAGAACATATGTATATGTTAGAATGCCTTTTGGTCTAATGAATGGTGGGGCCACTTTCCAAAGAGCAATGGATGTAGCTTTCTCTAGTTATATTAATGATTTCATTCTTTGTATATCAAGATTTGAGACTGTTTTCTCTAGAAAAAGGAATGACCACCTACAACACTTAGAAAAAATGTTGTTGAGATGTAAAGAGTATGTATGGTATTTCACTAAATCCCAAGGAGTGTCTTTTGGAGTTCAGAAAGAAAATATGATTGGACACGTTGTGTCAAAGGAAGGGGTCATGATTGATCCTAAAAGGGTGGAAGCCATCAGCAAAGTCTCCATTCTAAGAACTAGGAAGAGAATTCAATACTTTTTGGGCACACTAATTTTATTAGGATAATTATATCCAACTTTGTTGAACTAACTATCCCAATCACCAACATGCTAAAGAAAGATCAAAGTATCAAATGGGAAGAAGAAACTATTCAAGATTTTTTTAGGATCAAATAAGTGTTAAAGAGTTCCCCTGTTTTAGCAGCTCCAAATTATAAGAAGGTTTTCCAAATATTTTATTTTTCTTCAGAAAGTACTATTGCATATGTGTTGTTGCAGAAGGATGATGAGGGAGCTAAAAGACCAATTGACTTTTTTAGTAAGGCATTACAAGGAGCTGAGCTAAAGTATACTATCATGGAGAAGCAAAAATTTACTTTGGTAAAGGAAACAAAGGTCTTCAGGTAATATATCATGAGTTCAAAAGTCATTTTGTATGTTACCCACACCATGGTGAAAGATATCCTATCGAAATGAAGGTTTCAAGCAAGAGATTTCGATGAGTAAAAAATCTCCAGATTTGATACGGATATCCAAACAACAAAATTGTTCAGAGGTTTGGGCCTAGAAAAACTTATGGCAGAGAGCAATCTATAGATAATTGAGGTAAATGAAGTTGAATAAGAAAGGATAAATGTCCTTGAAAAAATGATAAATTATGAATGGTACAAGGACATCATTTTTTATCTCAAACATCTACAGTGCCCTAAACATTTGAGTAAGAATCAGAAAAGAGCACTTAAGTTAGCTTCCCAAAAATATGTCATTACTAATTTTGGGTTAGCTTGGAAGAACCCTAAGGGAGTTATCTTAAGATTTATTACTGAAGATGAAGCCCCTAAAATAATTTTGATCTCCATGGAAGAGTTTATGGGGAACATTTCTTTGGGAGATTCACAACTCATAAAATCTTAAGGGCTGGATATTGGTGGCCAAATATTTTCAAAGATACAACTCTATTGGTAAGAAAATGTGAAAGTTGCCAACACTTTTCTGGAAGACTGAAAGCTTCAGGCTCCCTTCCTTTGTAGCATGTATCAATTGAAGCCCCATTTAGGCAATGGGGAATGGATTTCATTGGGGAAATTTCTGATCCTTCAAGTGCTAGGCCATAAGTGGATACTAGTGGCCACATATTACTTCACCAAGTGGGTGGAGGTAATCCCCACTAAGAAGGCAATTCACCAAATTGTCATGGATTTTTCCTGAATTATATCATTTGTAGATTTGGGGTACCTGCTAAAATAGTTGTTGATAATGCCATGAGATTTTGAGATAAACCTTTGGTGGCTATGTGTCACAAATATGGGATCAATTTGACATATGCTTCCAATTATAATCCCCAAGGAAATGGAAAAGCAGAGTCCAACAATAAAAATATGTTGAAGATAATTAGAAGAACTTTGGAGTTAAACAAAAGGAAGTGGGGTGAGCTAGTTGAAGTTTGTTGTTTGGGCTGATTGAATCACTATTAAACGAGCTATTGGAAAAATCCCATTTGAGTTGGTGTATGGAACTCAAGCCCTACTGCCCTTGCATATGCAATTATCTTCATTTCAATTTCTTCAACAACTGGAAGATCAAGAGGTTAGTCCCTACGATGCTTACATCAATTAGATTGTTGAGTTAGATGAAGAAAGAAGGGCATCCCATCAAAGGCATGTAAAATTTAGAGAGAAATTGAAGAAGTTGTTTGATAAGAAGGTGACTCTAAGAGCTTTCAGTGTGGGAGATCTTGTGCTATTATGGGATAGCAGGCACAAGGATAAGGGAAAACATGGAAAGTTTGATGCATTGTGGATGGGCCCTTATTCAATTGACATTTGAATTGGTGAACATACCTTCTTCTTAAAAGACCTAGATGGGGAGTTTCTTGAATTACCTATTAATGGTAGGCATTTGAAACATTTCCTTGATTGATTTCTCAGAATCAAGGTATGCACCATTATATAGTGTATAGTATTTTGGTTTCTTTTTGATTTCATGTTTTTCTATTTTGTTTCATCCTAGTCCTTAGTACCCATTTTGTTGGTTTCTCGGTTTGTCCTTGAGGAGTTGGTTATTATTGTTCTTCTCTACAAGCTTGTTCTTTGAATCCATTACCCAATGGTTTACTTTTGGCACTTGGTCTGCTATTTATTCTTGTGGCACTCACTGGGAGTGCCCATCCCCAAGTCAAAGCCAATGTTGGTGCTTAATTTGATCTTTCCCCATTTGTCCTTGAAATTATTTAGTTTTCGGGATCTGTCATATTTTCTATCTCCTCGTGTTGATGTGTGAAAGTGTTGTCCTTCATTTGGTTACCATGATCAGTCTTTTCCTTTGGTCAAGGATTACTTTAAATCCAAAATTTGTTTTCTATTCCTCTATTTATGTGAAATAATTTGTAACTTGGGTGTAAACTTGGGTTTTTTCCCTTCCTTCTGTTTTTCCACACTCACGTTTTGTTTTCCCTGTCAAATTTTTTCCCAATATCTGTGGAAACATGGACTTTTCTCATTAGATATGGCTCAGTGGATCACATTTGGGCCTTATATCATTTAAAAATTCTCTTTCCTTAAAGAAAGATTCATTTATGGGTGCAAATGGTGACTTCCTCGCATTTTACGCTTTGACATGTGTGTTTTCCCCATCAAATTTATATTTCAGCATCTGTGGAAATGTGGCCCTTTCTGATTGGATGCGGCTCGGTGGGGAATTTTGAAACTCTAAGGCCCACTTTAACTCAAGTTTTTTCCATGTGGAGGGCTTGTTCTCATTTGAAAATTTGCCTCTTGGTTTGACCTTTGGAGTTGCGTCAGGGAGACATGTGGAGGTTTCTGCTGCCTTACCCAGACTTAGACATTTTTTTCATGTGGATGGTGCAACTTTGTTAGACCATGGATACATGGAGGGCTGTTGCTTATTTGAGGACCTACCTCTAGGTCCTACCTTAGCATTTGTGTCAAGGATACACTTGATGAGCCCGCGCTTGTTCAGGGTCTCCGCTTTTAGGCACCATCTCAAAGTTGCATCGGGAAGACGTGTGGAGGCTTCCGTTGGCTCCTCTCTTTACTTAAACTTTTCAAGAGAATTTCTAAGGCCTGGGACACGTGGAGGGCCCGTTACTATTTGGGAACCGACCCTTAAATTTTATTTTTCAAAGAGTGCCATGGGGACACGTGGAAGCTTCCACTCACTTTGCCCTTGCTTGGATTTTTCAACGGCCAAGGAAAAATGTCTCAAACCCTAGACACATGGCACCTTTCATTGGTCACTAAAAGTATTTCAAAAACTAATCTAGAATTAGACACGTGGTGAGCCCACACTTTTTGGTGTCTCTACTTTTGGGCACAATCTCAAGTTATACTGGGAGACACGTGGAGGCTTCAACCTGGCTCCTTCTATATACTAAGACTTTAAAAAGGCCAAAAGGTGTTTTTCTTGGATCCAGGGCATGTGTAAGGCCTGTGCTTGTTTGGAAACTTGTCTCTGTACTTCTCTTTTTAATTGTGCTAAGGAAACATGTGGAAAAATCTAATTAAAATTAAGAAGAGGTAGAATCGACGATTGATGTGCATTGTTTTTTAATTTTCCACATTTTTGTTCCAAGACTCTAAAAGGTGCGAATACACATTGTTTTTCTTGCAAATCGGACTCACATCGCAGGTATGCGGAATAATCCATGCATGGAAACTCATTTTTTAGAGGCACGAATGCAGGTATCCATGTGGGGCATTCATTTCTCAAGGTGTTGCCTCGAGGGTGAAAAGGATTTCCTATTAGATCCAACTATACAAAGCCACCAGAAAATGATTAAAATGGGGATTTCTTGCATGAAAGAATAAGAATGATTAAAATTATTGTCAAAAATTTGTGGCATGGAATCCTAGTCATCAGTCAAGGGTCTGAGAAACATGATCAGTTCATGATTTTTCCACTTGGTAGTTATGGGTGTAAATTTGTTAAACGTCACTTTCCGAGACAAATTGGTAAGAAGAAAAGGTTCCTTGAATATTATTATTTTTGGGGTAAAATTTGGGATGAGTGAGTGAGTGAAATGTATAAATGTAATGATAATACTCTTGCAAGGGTCAGGGGTTAATTTTTATGAGAAAATTTGAGAAATCCCATCTTCTAGAGAGACAAATCTGAGAAAACCTGTTAATTTCGTGTTTTATATTTCAGTCATGTCAAGTTGGTTACAAGTGTACAACAATTGAAAAGTTATGAGAATGTTCAAAGAAAGTTTCCCTTGCTAATGAATCTAATCAATTTTGAATTAATCTTTATCAATCTTGGACCAATTTGTGTATGCACCTTTCGCTAGTCCCTAAAATTATTTCAACAACTATGCTTTGGACTGAGACACGTGGTGAGCCCGCACTTTTTTGGTGTCTCCACTTTTGGGCACAATCTCAACTGGCTCCTTCTATACTAAGACTTTTAAAAGGCAAAAAGGTGTTTTTCTTGGGCCCAGGGCATGTGGAAGGCCCATGTTTGTTTGGAAACTTGCCTCTGTACTTATCTTTTCCAATTATGCTAAGGAAACATGTGGACGAATCTAATTAAAGTTGAGAAGGGGAAGAATCGATGATTGATGTGCATTATTTTTTAATTTTCCACCTTTATTGTTCCAAGACTTTAAAAGTTGCGAATACACATTGTTTTTCTTACAAATCGGACTCACATCACAGGTATGTGGAATAATCCATGCATGGAAAATCATTTTTAGAGGAGAACGAATGCAGTAACCATGTGGGGGCATTCATTTCTCAAGGTGTTGCCTCGAGGGTGAAAAGGATTGCCTGTCAGATCTAACTATACAAAGCCACCAGAAAATGATTAAAATGAGGATTTCTTACATGATAGAATAAGAATGATTAGAATTATTGTTAAAAAATTTTGGCATGGAATCCTAGTCATCAGTCGAGGGTTAGAGAAACATGATCAATTCATGATTTGTCCACCTGGCAGTTGTGGGTGTAAATTTTTAAATGTCACTTTCCGAGACAAATTGGTAAGAAGCAAAGCTTCCTTGAATATTATTATTTTTTGGGGTAAAATTTGGGATGAGTGAGTGAGTGAAATGTATAAATGTAATGAGAATACTCTTGCAAAGGGTCAGGGGTTAATTTTTATGAGAAACTTTGAGAAATCCCATCTTCCTGAGAGACCAATATGAGAAACCTGTTAATTTCCTGTGTTTTAGATTTCAATCACGTCAAGTTGGTTATGAGTGTACAACAATTGAAAATCTCTGAGACTGTTCAAAAAAACTTTCCCTTGCTGATGAATCTAATCAATTTTGAATTAATCTTTGTCAATCTTGGACCAATTTGTGTCTTCTTTATTTAAGATTGTCTCGCAAATAGTTTTTCTTATTCCTCTATGACAATCTTGTGTTAAATTCCCTTCAAATCACACAGGATCTCATCCCTATGATATTTTAGTGGCATTTGCAATTTCATTTCAAGAAGAGCCTTCATCCTGCAATGAGATAAATAATTTAAAATCACTTACTTTTTTTTTTATAAATATTGTTTGTAAGAATTTGAGTGTATCTTAGGCATGAAGAACCAGGGGTATTTGATGTTTAATTGAGTCTTTATCTCAAGCCTTCATGTTAAATTCTTGGATATTGTGTGAAAACATGAAAATCTGGGCCTCCATTGATGTACACCTTCTGGTTGAAGGAATATTTTAGCTATTCTGAAGCTTTCTATCATTTAGTATTCCAATTGTTGTGAAGGTTCTCAAATATCTAGCATAATAAATTTTATCTTGCTTAATCTCCCACCAAAAATATTCAAAACAATGAATCCTACCTAAACTACCCCTATTTGCCCTGTATGTCCACAAATGTATAAATTCTATTGCCAAAATATGCATAAGCAATCAGGATTCCATAATGTCTCTAGTAACCTTCAACCCTATTTAGGAAATATCACCATTCTTTAGAAGTGACAACTCATGAGAGTTAAATTGTGGTGCATTGATCATATTTTCTTAGGGTCTCCTTTCAAATTTGTGCAAAGAAGGATATATTCATTCTCCTTCACCGATCAGAGGTTACAAAATGGGTCCTCTCACCCTAGTCGAAAGGCATGACCTAAAGCAGTGAGGATAGATCAAATCCTTAATGAAGGTGTTATCCATTTCTCTCGATGCCCGAGTGACAAAGATTTAGATGAATCCCCTCCCCATCTACAAAAAGACTCATAATATGATCTGTTTGTCTCTCAGTGTCTTGCTAAATATTTGATGTTGCTTATTTTTCAAGGGAGAATCAATTTGGATACCAACACCTATAATCAACACAAATTCTCCATTTTACATTCGCTTTTTTAGGTACAATTACAAGAGGAGACACCCACTGACTATCCGAGATATGGTAGATAAAACTTACTTGTAATAGTTTTTCAATTTCTTGCTTGATTATCCCTTACGGCCGATTAATCCTTCTCGAGGTTGTCTAAATGGTTTAATATTTTCACTATATATGTGATGGGTGAAAATAATTGGATGGATTACTTTCATGTCTTTATAGTCCCAAGAAAAATCTCTAGTATGATATTTTAGAACATCAAACAATTTAGCTTCTTCATCATTCTTCAACCAGCTATTAATGTTCAAAATTTTACCTAGTTGAATCTCAACATGTTTGGTTCTAGTGTGTGATGAAATGATTTGTTGAAAGGGTTCCATTAGGGTGTTTAGTGGACATGAATGTGGTAATAACATATGATATGTAGCAATATCTCCAAAATTTCCTTGAGAAAGAATACGAAAAAAGGATAGTAGGCAGAGTTATGATACTTATCTTATTGTCGGTCAAACTCCTCGTCACTGCTGCTTTCCAAAAATTCCTCACCATTTCCTAATATATTTGAGACTAAAGCTACTGATTCCATAGCTATTTCTTCCCCTCCCCAAGAGAAATCTCATTCCTCTAGAGTGAAATTATTTTCATTCATAGGAATTATTGTTGGTGTGGTTCAAGACAAGTGTGAATGTTCCAAAACTAAATCTAATGGTTCCAAAACTAATTCCATAGGTTCTAAAACTAATTCCGTAGGTTCCGGAACTATCCCCGATTTCTCTAAGGACAATTGGTGTTCATTCAATGGTTGATTAATCATATCTTCCACCTCCCATATGTGATCCTACAACATTATCATAGCCAAAGAAGACATGTTTTTCTTATTAGTATCAGGATCATCAACCCATAATTATTCTTGATTATCAATAAAAGGTCATGCAGAAGGATATAAGGAATTTTTCTTAGAATTATTACCATTTGAGATAGTCATATCACTTGATCTACAATCAATTAAGGCAACAATTGTAGCTAACCATGGTCTGCCCAAAATAATGGGATAACCAAGTGTTTTACCTTTTGGTCGTAATATAAGGAAGTCCAATGGATATTCCCATGACTCCACCATAACTTCCACATCTTCAATAAATCCTTCTAGTTTTGGTACATACTAATTTTCCATATGTAATATGGTGCTAGTAGGTTGTATACTTGTTAATGGTAATGTTTTCAAAGTGTCCACTGTCATCACATTTATAGCTGCTCCCAAATCAACGAAAAATATTATGTATATATGTATTCCCTATAAAGATAGAAATAAAAGGGATTTCATGATCTCCATATTTGGGAAGTAATATTTTTCCTGTTAATAAATCAACAAGTTTCCCATCTACCTTAATAGTCCTAGGGTACTGCTTCTTTCTTCCAGGTCTTTTTAAACATAGCATTTTGATTAACTTGTTTAACTCAAGAATGTCCTTGATTGCTTGCAACAATGGTATTTCAATATTCAATTTCCTCAATTCCTGCACCAACTCAGATTCCTTGGTCTCTATGACTTCTTTAAATATCTCTAGAAATGGAGTTTTAGTAGAGTTTCTATTTGGCTCCTTATCTTTTTCTTTTTCATCCTTCTTAGGAACAACCGAACTAGGGGTTTTAGTTTCTTCTGTCATTTCAGTAATTATAACGGTGGACTGCTAATTATTTTTCTAGATCTAGTTTGAATATCCTTATAATCCATGACATTAAGATCAACTGGTTTTTCTTGTTCTACCCCATAGATAGGAGTTGTTTGTTTGTTTATGGGATTAGCCACTAGTTGTGTTGGTATTTGTGTTTGAACCACATTTTCAGTCTATGAATTTTGTGTTGGGGAACCCATTATGGCTTGTTGATTCCGATTTGGGATGTCCTCCCTTGAGTGTAGTTATTAGGGATCCACCTAGGTTGTGACCAAGCATTCAGGTTACCTTGACCAGACCATGGTTGTTGGTGTCCTTAATCATACCAAGATTTTCTTTCCCAATCCTAGGGATTCCATGCTGGTTGAGGGGCCCAAGGTGGTTGTCCCCAATTTTTTGGTACTATCCTCGATCCACTCATGGCATCATCTAGGGGTTAGGAACTAACCCTGGGGCATGAATTTCCCCGATTAGGTTGTCTTTGGACAAAGTTTACTTCTTCTGTTGTGGATGGAGTGTTGGTTTGTTTAAGATGTTTTTTTATAAATGGAATAAGAGAACAAACATTACTCTCATGGTCCCTATATTCATAGATAAGACACATTTCTATTTTATCTAGAGGAAAATCTCTTATTACATGCTTTTGAAGCATCTAAGACAATACATAGCTAATGGTTCAGTTTTATCATTTTCTTTAGCTTGAAATCCATCCATGGTGGAGGTTAATTGAACTAGATTGTCTATTTTAAGGTTTGCTAGTTTATCCATCAGTTTGTTCATATTTGGTTTCAAAATGTTCCCTATTTTTCCTTTCCTAGATCTACCCCTTGTTCTTTAATATATTCTAAAAATGTGTTTAATATCATTTATCCTCAATTGATTAATGTTTCCACCTCCTATTAAATTACAGGCTTCCATGGATTCAACATCCAGACCTTTAATAAAAATGGTTTTTCTTAACTCTTCTTGAAGTAAAAATCCACACCTTTTACTTACAAAGAGGAATCTATCTAAATAATCTTCCATAATCTCATCCTCCTGCTTGATTTTGAAAAATTCTTCCTTCATGTTTCTCCCTCTACAGTAGTCTTAATACTTGTATAGGAAGGAAGTTTCCATTTGTGCCCAAGTGGTAATAGAATTAGATGTTAATCCCATAAACCAAATCATTGTTACCTCCTTTAGAGTAGATGGAAATAACTTGAGCTTTTGATTATCTTTTTTGTAATAATAAGTCTGACACAATAATTTAAATTCAAACAAAAATTGGTCAAGATCTTTAGATGACATCCCTATAAATGTGGGTAAATGTGTAGGTGAAATATTATTCATAGGTGTATCATCATCATCCAACTGAATTAGATAAGTAAAGATCCTATCAGGTTCTCTTTCGATTCTCATGCCATTTTTGCAGTAATTTCTAGACTTTTCTCCCAATCAATGTGGTATGTGATCTACTTTGGGGAAGGTGAGAAGTTAGGAGTAGGAGGTTGACTACTCAACTGAGAATCAAAACTTTCTCTAAATAGGTCTTGGGAGATAATCCTTTTTCTAAAAGTTCCACTTCCTTCTGGTGACTGATCCAAGAATTCCAAAGGTGGCAGTTCTACTTCTTGTCTAACAAGAGACAATGGTGCTTCCAATTCTTGGTCAGCTTCCTTATTTGAACTAGAGGATGATGATAATTATTTTTGAGATATTTTTGTGAGAAATCTACCCTTTAAGTCTCTTGGTCTACTCATAAATTTTATGATAATGTAGGGAAGTTTTTCAACTACTAGATGTAAGATTATTACTCTTGTTAACACCTAATTAGACAATTCTAACTAGTGGGTCCCCAAAAATAGCGCCAAAAATTATGGGTTTTGTTATTCCTTCATTTAATCAACTCTTAGTTGATGTCATATTCAAACCAGGGGTGTGTCTGAAGCTATATGCAACAAGAATAATCCTAGTGATCTAGTAATTGACTATAGGTATTTGTTATTTTATTTTTGGGGGTTTTTTTAGTGTCCTTAGGATTTCATGGCCAAAGCCTTATTATATCTATGCTACAAGAAACTTGCTGAAATAAACACTCATTGTTGGAATAAATTACTAGAAATAAACACACATTGCAGAATGAAATAAATTGCTGGAAATAAACACACATTGCAAAATGAAATAAATTGTTGAAATAAACACATGTTACAGAAATAAACACACTTGCTTGGAAATAAACACACATTTGAAAATGCGTGAAAATTATTACAAGGAAATGGGAGTCTAGTCTCTAACACCTACAAAGTGACAAGTACATAATAGAATTCAACTAAATAATCAAAAGCATTTATAGAATTAACAGATCTACATGATTTTCTTAGAAATATAAATACCAATAAAACAAGGATCTTGGTTCTTGGAGGAGTGGGCCCTTTCTCCACCTTGAATCAGGATTTGACAAAGTATGATTCTCTCAAAACAAAGTGGCTATTTTATTACTAAAATGTTTTGTCTTACAAAACTTCACTATATCTCTCTCACATATATATCTATCTCTTTCTTTCCATATGTGTGTGTGTGTGTGTGTGTGTGTGTGTGTGTGTGTGTGTGTGTGTGTGTGTGTGTGTGTGTGTGTGTGTATTAAGTGTATCTACATGTATTTATGTATATTTCATCATCCAAAGATGCATTTACAACCATAGTTGTTCTATCAATTCAAATGGAACCGAATAGTGCCCAAAATAGATGTGTAATTTAGAAACCTTACTGGATGTATAGTTTTCTGATAAGTTATCTCTAGATATGGAGTATGAAGAATCAACAATCTGTGTATTTGATCCTGATTAGAAGGCACATTGATTTCTCTAAGATTGGATTTTGTCAAAAATAAATAGATCCTGATTGATTCTGGAAATTTTGAGAAGTTCTGGAACCAAAGGGAACTATTCTAGATCGACCTGTGAAAGTTCCAGAGCTATGTGTAATAGTTCTGGAACTAAGTGTTGGATTTTTGGAACTTAATGCTAGAGTTCTAAAACTAAGTTTTAAGGTTCCAAAACTAAGTGATAGAGCTCCTTAGCTGTGTGATGGAGTTTCGGAACTAATTCTGGAGGTTCCGGAACTAAGTTGTATTGAATCCAATGCTCCCAAAAACATGTTGATTGCTTCATACTTCATTCTCTTGACTGATTGTGACCTATTTTATTACAAAAACTAAATTTCCACACACTTTGTTAGGAATTACAGATTTTTTAGACGTTAGAACTAAATCCAAAAAAAGATGGAAAATTACATCCTAACTTATACTAGATCAAACAAAAGTCACAAAATGTAGTCAAACTTGATAAAAATGAGAGTAAAATAAGATCATTTATTACACATTAACGAGACATATTTTGGCCTTATCAAAGGGCTTGGTGAAAAAATGGTTGATATGTTTCTTGAATCTTGTAGTCCCCTTTGATTTTAATTATTTCCTCTTTATTAATTTTTCTCCACTTTGTTAATTTACACAAAAAAAATTGAGTCTCAAATCGCATTCATGTGGATCTTGTCTTATCTATTTATTTCACACATATCTACTTGTGAAAAAAAAATGACGATGCATACAACTAATTTTTTTCGCTCATCATCTAAAATAATTTACATTAGCTTGTAATAATTCTTGTAAATCCCTAGGGTTGAGTGTGTGTATCGTGTCAAAATTTCCGTAGTGACTGTATCGAGGTTCCTTGATGCTTGCAACACTTAATGAATGCTCTTTTGAGTGAGTGCTGCATTTGGTGGCTACACCTGAATCTTGATTTTTTTTCTTGACGCACTTAGGACATTATCCCAATTCAATCGTTTATCTTGTACCTTTTGGGTCACATCGTAGGTATTCTCATCTTGAATCAGGCAAAGTCAAGTAGTAGGGAAATTGGTCACACGTTTTGTTAAGTTTCCTCCCCATCACTCTCACCGAGAGAGTGGACGAGTGAGCAGAGGAAGACCCCGTCCCCGACTACATAATGAAAATTTGTTTGGGTCCATCCTTTTGACCCTAAAATCCATGTATCCATGCCACCCTCTCTTCTTTTGGGTGTAAATAGGTATTAAAACCCATTTGGCACCATTTTCAGCCACTTGAAGGTCATTAATCATCGGGTGTTTTGGTTTGACCTTCGTATCTTGATTTATGTGATATTGGGAATCCTGTGTTGGAGTGGTTTACTTTTGAGACTTTGTGTGATTTATTTTTATAGGGTCATGAATCTAGTGGTGAATCCATTTTACTTTTGGTTGTAGTGCACCAATGTTCTTCATTTGATGTATTTCAATTGATTTTTGTGTTCTACTTGAGTCGGTGTTGAGATTATATGATTTTGTTCCTTAGAATTCATGAGGAAAGTGTGTATATGTAGGAATTATCTCTTTATGAAACTATCCATGGGTATCCATGATAGTGGTGAGGTGTTTTTACTCCTAGATTCCCTTTCATATCTAATTCTTTTTAGTCTACAAACTTCGAGGTAAATACTTAGATATATGTATCGATCCCTAGCAGAATTGAGATCGTATTGTCTATTTTTCAAGGATATGGAAATACTTCATGGAACAACATCTTGACTTGTTTGAGAAGGTGATGAATGAATATGAAGTAAGGTATGAATTTTTTTCATGAAGTTATTTATACAAAATTTGTAAGATGAAGTTAGGTGTAACACCCCGAAGGCATTGTTACTTCCTCCTGAGCATACAAGTGTTGATATGTGATTTCTTTTATAAAAAGTATGTGTTCCTTTGATTGAGAAGTCATGCTTGATATGTACTATATCTTCTTTGCAGATTGCAGATCTTTGACTGAGTCGGAATGTGATTGGACTCTTTTATTTCTTTCATTTTACACCTGAGTTTAATCTGACCTCGGAATGAATTATGGAGTTATCCATCTATAAGACCTAGCCTTGGATCAGTGGTATTGATCCAAGTGGTGCTTTAAGTTTATTCGTGATGAATTAAAATTATAGACCTTACGCAGGTTGCAAGGTCTGGATGCATTGAATAAGCTAGTCCAGGAGTATAACTCAGGCTGATCGTGTTAAATGGATTGGTTCCCGATATCGTGATATATCTGGAAGGTCTTGATCGCGGACCAGGTAATAATTCAGTTACATATAATTCTGTAGCCTAATGGCAGTACAGGAGTGAACCCTGTTCGAGAATGTATGTTGTAGGTTCTTTTTCTGAGCATTTGAAATGTTAGACCTAACTGGATTTATTAAGGTTAGTAACCTAAAACTAAACTATAACCTAGGGGTTAGATTAGTGTTAATCTAACCTAGACCTAGGCTAAGAGCTAATGTTTTAAGTTAGTATCTATGTGCAAAGTGGTTAGACTAGGTGTTATCCTAAATCCTAACCTAAGTTACTAACCTAACTATTGAGCAAGGAATAAGGGGACCTATGGAAGGGTGCGAACCATGGGTGGCAGTTTCTATGTCATTAAATGCATGGATAAGCATGAGGGACAAGTAATTTGGTGGAGGTTTTTAAAATGGCTAACTTGAGTCGATGTGGCAGGTCACCAAAGTTAGAAATGGTCTTTGGTGTGCATTTGTCCATCACCAACTATGGCGGTCGGTGGCGGTGGGGATTGAGTGGGAAATTGAGAGTAAATGCCATTTATGAACTCGATCTTCGAGCTTGGGTTTCACGGGAAGGCATGCAAACCTGGAAAGTTAATGGTTTGTTTGGTTTTTCTTTCGCTCCGCTTTCCCTCTCGTCTCGATCTCTAGTTATTCGCACAGATCTTCTTGGTGTTGCATGCATGGCAAGTATGAGCGTAACTAGCTCTTTTCTCTGGCAAGGAAAATTTATAAGTCATGGAAACAACAAATTTTTGTTGGTGGATCTAACTTGGAAAAGAAGGAGAAGGTTCGAGCTCTTTCAGTGGTCTGCTTCAAAATTTTAAGCAAATATCCAGGCATGTTAGGCCCTAACCTTTAAAAATCTTGCTTTCTTTCAAGTGATTTCATTAGAACAACTCTGTTCAGATGATTTATGGGTTTAGATGATTTTATGGAAGTTACGGGTGATTTTGTTACTGTATCTTCTTGCTGTTCGATTTTCAAATTTAACCCTTGATGGGTGTGTGTTGTATTTCGAACTGTTGCTCTATTTTATTGTGTTTTGCATTCCGGCGTAAGTCTGTGAAATGTATGCGAGAAGGATACTTGACCTGCTCTGTGAGAACCCGTGCATGCTTCTCTTGCTGGGTTCAGGCTACAGTAGAAGCTTGTTGTTGATACTTGTTGATTGAGGCTTGTTGTTGATTCTTGTCGGAAAAGATACTGTTGGACTTTTGTGTGAATGTTCAGTTTTATTGGACTTCTTTGTAAGTTTTGTCGTGGTTATTATAGATGGTGGTTACAGAATCTAGTTGGGTTTCGCTATGGTATTTAAAGTTATTTGTGAACGGATAACTTGCTGTGTTTCAGTATTTCATTGCGGCCTTTTTGAAATTGTGTTTCCCTTGCGTTGAGGTTATGGGATTCAACCCGTTGATAGTATGCAATATACATATATTATTGTATTCAAAACGACTCTGTGGAGTCCATTGAATGATTCGTAAATTGTGGACCACTGTTGAAACTTCGTATATATATATATATATATATATATATATATATATATATATATATATTTGAATATTGGTAATTTGATTTTTATCTGAGTCTTGGAGGAGTAACAAGTATTACGACCTCTGTTATTTTGTAATGAATACCTTCGTGTTGCAAGGAATTTTCGGTATAGACTCTTTGGGTGTATTTTTACGTTCCCTTTCTGTGTAAGCTTGAGCAAAAAATATGGAAGAGGCTCAGTTGGATTCCTTGTTACAAATTAAGTTTTTAGCTTTTGAATAAGCCTGATTTAAATGTTTACCATTGTTGGCACAGTTAGAATCATTATCTATTATTTATCTTGTATACTGTTGTTTTGACACTGTTGGGATTCCTTGAGTATTGAATGATATCAAGTATCGTGGCTCTGTACAAATGGGTCGTGAATACCATACTTCAAATTCTGAATACGTTCAGATGTGAATACAGAATGTTATGTTTCCTTTCTGATTATCCCAGTTTGATGAGGCTGTGCATGTTACGGATTTTGTATGATAATCTCTGCATAGTCTTAGGGAAACATCAAATTGCTTAATGCCATGGAGTCTATTGTTGACTGCGATATAATAGAAGTTATTTGATTTCGACCTTGGGTCGAAAATCCTTACTGTGTTTAGTAGGGACTAGCATGGGCTGTAGGTTGATGTAAGGGATTGTTGGCATGTTTACGTCTTCTGTTGTATGGATATCCATTCTTGAGCTTAATTGAACTTAGGAGTTGTCGGCTGCACCTCAACAGGCAATGGCAAAGTGAATATCCTCTTGCATGTCGCTTCGTGTGGGAGGTCATGCTGAGTCTGTTTGGTAGATAGTCATCACTATTGGCGTGTTAGCTACTGTACAGGAGTTTTGTTATATTCGATTTTATCAAAACAGTGGTTCTTCTTGTGGCTCGTCTGACTTATTCGTATGCATGTAAGGTGAATGCTTTCCATTTGAGGAGATGGTACAGTCATGAACTTGTTGAAGGGAAATATGAATGACTTGTTTTCTTTCTCTTCTGTTATGAAAATATATGTCGATATTTTTACCTAACCGTTGGAACTGTTTTTAACATATTGATGGAATCATGATTTGTTATGATATTCCTTTTACTGTTGAATGAAATGATCTGTCTGAAGTTTGCTGTTTTTGGAATTCAGATGGATAGATGATTTGGATACTTTCGTTCTTCTTGATCCCTAATATTTTGATGGAATATTTGAGAAGTAGTTAGGACTATTCTGTAACGATAATAGAGTTACATGTTTGTAGTCATTTTTGTATTACAAAAGCATAGTCTGAAACATGTATACTTGTTTGGTGAATTGATCTCATTTAAACAGGTTGTTTAATGAAAACAGTTGGTGGATTGCAATTGTTTTAAGAGTTAGTGCTTATCATGCTCAGTTCATCGAACTGACCCATGTTGACAAATTTTGCAGATGGTCACCGTAAGTGGTAAAAGCATGCAGATCTGACAGGATGTTCAGATTGTTTAACTTGGTTTATGATGAATTCAGTTTGATTTTCTTTAAATGTACTATAAGAGGAAAGATGTTCTTCATCCGTTGAGTATTGTATCAAGTATGCTGAATGCATAAAATGTATTTGATTAGTTCTGAAAGGAATGGAAATTGATATTTGTTACTTATGTGTTTGTATTCTTATCTTGATAGTTTGACCTTCTTCGGTTCAAATATCTTGAGAGCATTGTTATTATTGTATAATTTGGAGACCTTTGTGATTATCAATGTAAACTTGCAAGAATATGTGACTGAGTACTTATGATTGTTTAGCGATTCTAGTGTGTTCTATCTAAGCTAAATTGAAATATGGATCACCTGTCTTCATCTTTGGAAACTAGGGTTAAATTAAACCTAAGCGATAACGCTAAACAAGCTGAATTAAATTATTAATTCCTAGTCTTGATTAAACCAGGACAATGTGTAATTGGAATCTTAATCACTATATCTCGATACTTATAGGTAAGATATAAATTCAGTAATGAGAACTGAAATAAACCAAAAAGGGGTTCTGTTGGCAATCTCGTGTGAAGTTTATGAGTTATTGTCCAATTTCGTTGATTTAGAATTATGAATATTCTATGAACTCCTTGATGAGACCTTGGCCTTAATAACTTCTCTATGTAGTGAGCTTTATTGAGAAAGGTCATTCTATGATGAGGAATCCAGGGATCGGGAAAGGCTAACCTTAGGGGAACGTCTTTTAATATAATTTAACTCAATGTGCGTAACGCTTATTAGTAAGTAGATCTTTTCGAGGCGGATTTAAAGGTTGATGGCACAAGTCAACTGCAGGGTTGTACCTTCGAGAAGATTAGGATCTTCTCGAAGATACAACAATGCAGGTGACTTATGACGACACCCTTTGCATTGATCGTTAAGATTTACACCTTTAACTCGAACAAGTTACTTTGGGACCGATTAGGAATGTGGTCACATTATATGGCTGCCTAGGAGATTCGGGGTATCATGACACACTGGTTTAACTAGGGTTGACCCAGTATGTCATCTTATCCCTAGTCCTCGAGTGCATCCATATAATGTTGTCACCTTACTAATCCGTTCCCGAGTGATTAACTTGGGGAAAGGAGGGACTGACAGAAGTCGGTATAAGACATTCTACATAACATAAGAATGGGGTGAAGGACGTATTCCAGATTGACGAGTATGCCATTAAGGAATATGAGACATAAGCAAGATGTTTCAAATCTTTGGCCAAAGTATCGCAAAGCCGCCGATTGCGTTGTCCCGAGTCACCTCGCCTAAGGGATGAGATGCCGATGAATAATGGTGACGCTTATTGAGTTAGGTTCCTGGAGAGCATTCGAATCCCCTTAATAGGGAAGAGAACCGCAAGAGTGATGTGTTAAATAAAAACGCCAACTCTTATTACTCATGAATAGATCGGTGGATTACCGAGTCATGGAATGAATAGATCGGAGGTACTCCAAGTCATTACATCTGCATATGGTTATCTGTTATATGAATGGTTATTTGATTTGTGAGTTCGAAATTATGTATTTAGAACCAGGAAGCATTTATCAAAAAAATAAAAAATTGACTTGTTCTAATGTATAAAATGAGGATGTTACATCTTGGTATCAGAGCGGAAGGTTGCAGCTCTTGGGCCTATTGTGTCCATAATCTGATGAAAACTTGAATTTTCTTGTAACAGAAAATGGTTAGAACAAGGGGGAACGTTACGAATAATGCTCCACCGTATGAAGGGGGCGGCAACAACCCGAAACTTGATGAGATCCTTGCTGCCTGTTGGAAACAAGAGATCGTTTAATTTGTACTTGAACAAAGAGGTGATGGGAAATGAGGAGGATGAAGAAGCTGATAATAACAATCAGCAACCTCCTGAGGACAACCCCAATATGGGTGTTGATGTTAATGTTGGAAATGCACCTGTCCAACCAGAAAATAAAAAGGCCAGGTTGGCAGCAGAACTCACTAATGATATAAAAAGGATAAGCCCACCTAAGTATGATGGCACCACATTAGGAGATGGAGCTGAGAACTGGCTCAGCGAAATGGAGAAGTACTTTGCAATAAGGAACTTCTCAGAGGAAACCAAAGCTATTTGGGGAGCCTATCAGCTTTCCCACGAAGCATCTTTGTGGTGGGATAGCCGTAAAGCTGAACTAAATATTGATGAGACCAATATTACTTGGGATCAATTTAAAGGCTATTTTAGGCAACGTTGGCTGCCACAACTTTTCTATGATCAGAAAATGACGGAATTCTAGAACTTAGCTCAAGGGAAGCTAATGGTAACTCAGATCTCGGGAGCGGTTTACAAAACTCCTCAAGTATGTACCGCAGATTGTTGAGTCCCTCCTCTTTAATGGGAGAGGTTCCCTTATTCGAAACGAACTTATTTACAAATATACAAAACATGATTTTATGGTTGAACTTGGATATTACAAAAGTGTTTTCCACAAGGATCATTATTACAAAAGGACCGAGGAAAGGGAAACGAGGGTGAGTAGAAGAGCAACATGCGAGAATTATAGATAGCGAGAATAATCCTTTATGTATGCGAAGTTGCAGTGAATTTAAAACAAGATCGTTTGCATTGGATGAACAAGATGAGATTACGGACACAAAGTTACGTAAATAACCTTCTTGATTCATTAATCAAGGACACAAAGTTCCTTCTTGGTTGTACAAGATCACTATACTGATATTTGAAAATATGCAATCGGTGAGACTAACGAACTAGAAACAAATGATCTTCACGAAATTAAATGAAAACACAGAGATAACAAAGATTAGATATAGACAATGAATAGAAAGCCCTTTTGTATTGATTTCTCTCTGATCTATTTACACTTCCAGAAAATATGCCAAGTTCTTCCTCCCTCTTCGAATGGCGTAGAAAATACCATTATATAGCTTACAAGTCAGTTACTTTTTGTAACCGTTTCTTTTAACTAAAGAATAGTTAAGGACTGCCAACTCGCAGTACCTCAACCTATTACAAAGAAAGCGAAAAAGAAAGGGAAAAGAAGAAAGAACGTATGGGGAAGAAGAAGACGGTGGCCAATCATTGAGAGGGACCCATCAACTTGAAACCGCTGCTTGAATTTCTTCCACGTCTCGGCTATGTCTTTGCCACGAGGACACACAGAATTTTCATCTTGAAGATGACAATGGATATCTTTGAAAACTGATATAACCAGCATCTTGAAAGCTTCGTCTTTCTGCCAGCTATCCTTGGAATTTGATCTTGGATTGATAGTATCAGAGCCGCAACTTAAATTCATATTTAGCATATTCGGGTAGAGCGGGAAAAACTAAGTATGAATTGCATTAGGTTCACTTGGGACATGTGAGACGCGAATGCGCGAAACACGCGGCTCGGCCGATTCGGGTGAAACAGGGAGAAAATGCATTTTGGGACATTTGGGACGAAAACGCGTGAAGTACGCGGTTTGGGTGAATCGGCCGAAAATGGAACGACTTGCACTTTTTGATTTGGGACAAAGAGCTCTGAAGTACACGACTCGGCGGTTCGGGCGAAAATGGAACAGCTCGCACGGAAAGTTTGGGACACTTGGGACAAAAAGTTAGAAGTATGCTGTGACGGGTGTTTTGGCCGATCGGGGAACAGAGAGCAATTTGGAACTCAGGACAGTTGGGACAAAATTGTGCGAAGGACGCGATTCGGGTGAATCGGCCGAAAATGGAACAACTTGCACAATTCTATTTGGGACACTTGGGACAAAATTGCGCGAAGGATGCGGTTCGGGCGAATCGGCCGATCGGGGAACAGAGTGCACTTTGAGTTTTGGGACACTTGGGACAAAAACTTCCGACGGGCCCGAAAATGGGACAACTTCGGGGATTTCGGCCGATCGGAGAACAGAAGACCCGTTTGAACTTGGGACAGTTGGGACAAAAAGTTCCGACAGGCCCGAAATACTTACAAAATGACCCAAAACACAGATTTTCTCAATTTCACGGCCTTTTTCACACCACCAGCTCGACAGAAAAGACACTTAAACTCAAAATTTTGAAATTTTTACTTTTATCAGAGCGGGGAATTTTGAGTGGACAACAGCTGGCTCCTTCTGGGGATGACTTGGCATAAATTCAAGGAATGAGACAAGGCAAGAACTTAGACAAACTCGGTGAAGCAGACCAGTGCCTTATCCATTGGGCAACGGAGTCAAAAACAGACCAATACAGAGGGCAACACACCAAAACAACAGAAGGGAAACACACCAAAAGCAGAGAAGCAAAAACACTGTACAAAATATACAAAGGACTCCCTAGTCACCTAGGACTTGAACAACTTGAGATACTGCCCACTATAAGGAAGTGGGAGGGGAGAACCATCCATGTAATCAAGATAGAAAGAATTCTTACCAGCAAAGTGCCTGATCTTGAAAGGCCCGAGCCAAAGGGAATCAAACTTTCCATGGCTGCCACGAGGTTCATGTCTTTTATCCCATAGCAACACAGTGTCTCCAACTTGGAAATCTCTGAACCTAGCTTTCTTGTCAAACAGGGCCTTTACCTTTTGCTGGTGAACAGATATCCTATCAGCAACCATCAATCTATCCTCATTCAGTTTGTGCAGGTACATAATTCTCTTATCCAGAGCATCGCTGAAACTAGTATCCTCAATGGCCTTCATTAGGTGCAAGGCTGGCAGTTCCACTGTCACTGGCAATTGAGCTTCTACTCCATACACCACTTGAAAAGGAGACATTCCAATGGCTCTTTTAGGTGTGATCCTGTCTGCCCAAAGAGCATCATAGAGCTTCTTGTGCCAGTTTCGTTGAGACTCATTGACCAACTTCCTTATAATTGTCACCAGATTTTTGTTGGTGGATTCTGCTTGCCCATTTCCCTGGGGGTAATAATCTGAAGAATGAGCCAGTGAGATGCCATACCCGTAGCAGAAATCCATTATCTCAGTTGAGGAGAAGTTTGAAGCATTATCTGTTACAATCTTGTTAGGTACACCATACCTTACCAAGATGTTCTCTTTGATGAAGCTGCATACCACTTCAGAAGTGGTGCTCTTGACTGGAATAGCTTCCACCCATTTGGTGAAGTAGTCAGTGGCAGTTAGCACATGAGTGTGACCAGCACTAGAAGCAGGATTAAGTGCACCAATGAAGTCCAAACCCCACTGTTGAAATGGTTCCTCAATCACAACTGGCTTGAGAGGCAACGACGCCAGTTTAGGTCTTCCCACAAAAGTCTGACAAGCCTCACATTTATCCACCCACTTGGATGCATCTCTGAACAAGGAAGGCCAGTAGTATCCTCCACGGAGTATCTTGTGAGCAGTGACCGTTGATGAATAGTGCCCTCCACATGCCTGATCATGAAAAGCTGAGAGCAATTTTCTCTGCTTGTTCCTTGTCCACACACTTCAAAAATCTCCCATCTAAGCCACGCTTGAACAAAGCATTTTCCCATAATACATATTGCGCTGACCTCAATTTAACAGTCCTCTTTTCCTTGGCAGTTAAATGAGAGGGGCATTCCCCATAGGTGAGAAAATGGGTGATGTCAGCATACCATTCATCGACTGAGCTAAGGAAGAGAACAGTAGGAATGTCAGCTTTCTCCTCCAGCAACTCATGTTTGGCTCCTTCAGCAATGAGCTCACAAAGACCTTTTCCACGAACCAGCTTGGTCGGTTTGATATCAATGTCATACTCTTGGACCTTAGCCACCCAGTTCCCTCTCTTGGATCCAAATTCTTGCTGTGTGAGAATCGACTTGACGGTTGTATCTGGAACCAGCACCATGGAGTGAGAGTTGAGGATATAAAAGCGAAAGCTGCTTCACGGCTTTTGACTTTGCAAAAGCATGCTTCTCCATCATGGTGTATTTCAACTCATGATCCTTTAGAATATAGCTCATGAATGCAATTGGGAGTTCATGCTCATTAGAGTCTTCTTGAGTTAAGACAGCAGCTAGGGTATTATCTGTAGCATAGCAATAGATGATGAAATCTTTGCTGAAATCAGGACAGGCCAAAACTAGAGTTTTAGCGATAGCTCTCTTGATACCTTCAAAGGATTCCTTTCCTCCAGAAGACCAACCAAATGTTTGCTTCCCTTTCATCATTTGAGAAATATTCAAAGTTAACTCTACAAAATCAGGGATGAACCTTCTTAAAAAATTGATCTTACCGAAGAAGGAGTGCACACCCTTTTTACTGGTTGGGAGAGGAATTTGCTGGATAGCTTGTACTCGTTCAGGGTCAATCTTAATACCATCCTTGGAGACAATGTGCCCTAATAGTTTTCCCTCTGTGACACAGAAAACAGATTTTTTAGGATTCAAAGAAATTCCATGCTCTCTGCATCTTAGCAGAACTGTCTCTAGGTGATCAAAATGATCCGCTCTTGTCTTGGAAAACACTGTCAGGTCATCAAGATATATGACAATACACTTCCCTTTCAAGCTTCCAAAAGCCAGATCCATGGCTCTCTGAAAAGTGGCACCAGCGTTAATGAGCCCAAAAGGCATCCTCTTGTAAGCAAAGGTGCCCCAAGGAGTAGTGAAAGCTGTCTTGTGTTGATCTGCAGTATCAACCTCTACCTGATTATATCCAGAAAATCCATCAAGCATAGATAACATTTCGATCCTATTACTGCTTGCAATACTTGATCCATCATAGGCAAAGGATAATTATCTTTCAGAGAAGCCTGATTCAGGTTCCTGAAATCAACACAGATGCGGATCTCACCATTCTTCTTCCTAACAGGCACAATATTTGCAATCCATGTTGAATGGTGAATGGGAAAGATGATTTTAGCCTTCAACAACTTCTGAATCTCCTGAAAGATGGTGTCAGCTATTTTGGGATTATACTGCCTCTGTTTCTGCTTGAAAGGCTTAATTCCGGGCTTAAGAGGAATAGAGTGCTGCATATCTTTTGGCTTGAAGGCTTTTAGATCCTCATAAGAGTAAGCAAGAACATCCTTATACCTCCTTAGAAGATCAATTGCTTTTCTCCTCTCATCTGCTGTGCAACATTTTCCGATATTCACGAGCTTGGGGTCAGTAGAACTTCCAATATTGATTTTTTCATGTTCAGCTGATTGTTGAGGCCCAGAGGAAGCTCTAGATTTCACATACCTGTCATGTTTATCAAATAATTCCTCCAAACTCACCAAGCCTTTAGGAATCTTGTTTCCTTTGAGTTTAATGCACCCTTCCTGATCTGTTTCTTCTCCTTGGGTGACAGCTTGGCCAAAGGACACACTTTCACGAGGCAGGTTGTCACTTCCCTCAAAATACAGTTGTTCAAAATTACCTTTGAGTTCTAGGAAGGAAAGCAAATGTTGATCATTATTGAAAACCTGCCAGTTATTGGTGTTGTCAGGTACACTAGGCCGATGGACCATTTCAATGGTGAATTTGTCCTGAGAGAAATCAGGATGAGGAATCAGCAGTGACCCTGAGATAGCTAGTGAATCAGCCCTGTTGTTCTTTTCCCTAGGTATTGCTTGATAGAGAAAGCATCAAGGAATTCAATGGAATCCCAAACCTGATTCCGGTAATGCTTCAGCCTCCCATTTTTTACCTGAAAGAGGTTTCTGACTTGCTTTACAATCAGCTCTGCATCACCACGAGCCAGGAGGTTCTTTACACCTTGTTCTTTGGCCACCTGTAATCCGAGAATGAGAGCTTCGTACTCTGCTGTGTTATTAGTATTCTCGAACTGTAACTTGAATGAAAAGGGGTGTAGGCTTCCTTCAGGTGACACTAGCAGGACACCAGCTCCAGAACCAGCTGAGGAACAACTTCCATCAAATTCTAAAATCCAAACCCCGTTAGGATCTCTAGGAGACACTTTGGGGGGTGGGATTTCATCAGGGGACATAATCATGTAATTACCATGACCCATATCCTCATAGAGTATTTGTGCTTTAGGATCATCCGTCTTCTGCACAATATACTCAGATTGTTTCTCAGGCAGCAGCTTCTTCATTTGTCCATTAACCGGTACAAGGGCATGTGACCAATCCATTTGAATTTCCCCACCCACATCTTTACAAAAGTTCCTACTTAGCAACATTCCATATGAAGGAGGGATGTCTGCTACTAGGATGGTAGCCAACACTTTCTTCTCAGGTAAAGCAGCAAAAGCCACTTGTGCATCTTTAATCCTTCCAACCAGAGGCACTTCCTTACTCTCCATAGAGTAGCAAGATCCATAAGTACGAGTGAGGGTCAAGCCTAAAGCATGAGCTACTTTAGCTGGCATGACATTGTCCGAGGCTCCTGAATCTATGACACAATTACTGAGTCTATGGCCAGCTATGAGAAGTGTTACATAAAATGGTTTAATTTTGTCACCAGGTGAGGTGACAACAGCTACCAGACTGGGCTGTGGTGCAGAAGGAGGAGTAGGTAAAAGGCCTTTAGAGGTGGTCTTGGAATGGGAATTAACAAATTGAATCATCTTGGCAAAAGCTTTGGGATGGGTCTGATAGTACTCAGCTTCTGAGATTTGGACCTTGGTCTTTTTCAGGTGATCAACAATATCAAAAGACCCAGAAGTGGACGGGCCATCATCATTTGAAATTCTAGGCTTATCAACTTTAGGAGAAAAAGAAGAAGCAACTTTGGTAGCAGGATTGATAGGACTCACCTTTGGTGTAGACGAAGTAGGGATAGGAGATCCCTCTTTTGCAATCACGGGAATGGTTGTCGACTGCTCCTTGGATTTCTTGATAGGCTGTGTCACTTTCTCCCTCTGACGTGTCTGCTCTCGAGTCATGACAGCAAATGATTCGCTATTCATGTCAGCTACCACTTCATCATAATCATCTCCATCATCAATACCCTCGGTGGTAAAGAAATTAACTCGAGATCCCTCAAGTTCTTCAGCCTCATCATCAAATTCCTCCACAAATTCCTCGCAAGCTTCATTAGCCTCATCATCATCCGGCTCTTCAACTTCACAGGTTGCATTCACAGGAACCTTAATAGGAGGTCCTTCAAGTGCTAGTCTTGTTTGAGAAGCAGGCAAACGATTCCTGGGCTGGAAATTTCTTCTTGGAACATCTGCATAAGGGGCATGCTGAGCTAATTGTTTCTTTATAGAAATAAGATCATTCGCAAGTTTATGAACTAATGGATCAGTGTTAGGTCTAGGGTGGAAGAGGAAGAAGCAGCAGACTTAGATTTGGGAGGGTCTCTTCTCAACTTCCCTGACATGATCAAGTCATCTTCGACACTAACAGCCAGTTCTTGATCTAGAGCTAACGTTGCGAGATTAGCCCTTCTTAGTGCATAACTAACTTTAGGTGATTGGGCATTTAGAAAGAAACATTTTTGAATTTGATCAACAGGTCAAGTGTTTGTTGGAATTTTATTTATCAACCTGTTGAATCGGGCCACAAATTCTCTCATGGGCTCTTGTGAATCTTTCTTTATCTGAGAGATTTGGGCTAGCAAGGCATGGACATCTTTTCCGGCTTGAAGCGGTTTTGAGCGAGTTCTCATCATGTTCCAGTCGGTGATAGCGTTAGCCGGAAGGTGGTAGAACCAATCAGCAGCATTGTCTTGTAACGTCTCAACGAACAGCCTCACGGAGACGTCTTCATGTTCGACTCCCAGAACTCCACAGGCAACAATGAAAGCTACGATGTGTTCATCAGGATGCACTTTGCCGTCGCCTTTGAACTTGGGGAAGTTCTTCCGGTTACCTCTAGGTAACTCATGCAAAGGCTGAGTAAGGGCCAGGGGCCCAACACGATGACCCCATGGTAATGGCGCCGCCATTCTTTGAAAAACGGCTTGGAGAGGAACTGCAACACCAGCAAGAATCAAAGCTTGAAGATTAGGGCTAGCTGGTTCTGAAGGAATACCACCCGTAGGACTTCTTTCTTGAACAGGTGGAGTGCTCGTCGAACGAGTTCTTCTATTTCTTGAAGGAGAAGAAAAGGAAAACCTGTTGCTCTAAAAGCTGAAACCGAGAATCTTCAATACCAAGGGCCCTTCTCCCTCGAGTAAACGCGGAGTCGCGGATCAAAGATGATCAAAAATTACAGAAGCTGGAATATGATTTTCCCAGTGGAGTCGCCAAAAACTGTTGGTCATCAAATAGGACTTTTAAGAAGAGAGCAATCGGTGGGGGACAAGAAGTCCCTCCTCTTTAATGGGAGAGGTTCCCTTATTCAGAAATGAACTTATTTACAAATATACAAAACATGATTTTATGGTTGAACTTGGATATTACGAAAGTGTTTTCCACAAGGATCATCAGTTACAAAAGGACTGAGGAAAGGGAATACGAGGGTGAGCAGAAGAGCAACATGCAGAATTATAGATAGCAGAATAATCCTTTATGTATGCGAAGTTGCAGTGAATTTAAAACAAGATCGTTTGCATTGGATGAACAAGATGAGATTACCAGACACAAAGTTCTGTAAATAACCTTCTTCAGATTCATTAATCAAGGACACAAAGTTCCTTCTTGGTTGTACAAGATCACTATACTCGCAATATTTGAAAATATGCAATCAGTGAGACTAACGAACTAGAAACAAATGATCTTCACGAAATTAAATGAAAACACAGAGATAACAAAGATTAGATAGACAATGAATGGAAAGCCCTTTTGTATTGATTTCTCTCTGATCTATTTACACTTCCAGAAAATATGCCAAGTTCTTCCTCCTTCGAATGGCGTAGAAAATACCATTATATAGCTTACAAGTCAGTTACTTTTTGTAACCGTTTCTTTTAACTAAAGAATAGTTAAGGACTGCCAACTCGCAGTACCTCAACCTATTACAAAGAAAACGGAAAAAGAAAGGGAAGAAAAGAACAAGGAGAAGAAGAAGGCAGTGGCCGGTCACTTTGAGAGGGACCCATCAACTTCGAGAAACCGCGCTTGAATTTCTTCCACGTCTCGGCTATGTCTTTCCCACGAGGACACACAGAATTTTCATCTTGAAGATGACAATGGATATCTTTGAAAACTGATATAACCAGCGTCTTGAAAGCTTCATCTTTCTGCCAGCTATCCTTGGAATTTGATCTTCGGATTGATAGTATCAGAGCCGCAACTTAAATTCATATTTAGCATATTCGGGTAGAGCGGGAAAAACTAAGTATGAATTGCATTAGGTTCACTTGGGACATGTGAGACGCGAATGCGCGAAACACACGGCTCGGCCGATTCGGGTGAAACAGGGAGAAAATGCATTTTGGGACATTTGGGATGAAAACGCGCGAAGTACGCGGTTTGGGCGAATCGGCCAAAAATGGAACGACTTGCACTTTTTGATTTGGGACAAAGAGCTCTGAAGTACGTGACTCGGATGGTTCGGGTGAAAATGGAACAGCTCACACGGAAAGTTTGGGACACTTGGGACAAAAAGTTCTGAAGTACGCGGTTCGAGTGTTTCGACCGATTGGGGAACAGAGAGCAATTTGGAACTCGGGACAGTTGGGACAGAATTGCGCGAAGGACGCGATTCGGGCGAATCGGCCAAAAATGGAACAACTCGCACAATTCTATTTGGGACACTTGGGACAAAATTACGTGAAGGATGCGGTTCGGGTGAATCGGCCGATCGGGGAACAGAGTGCACTTTGAGTTTTGGGACACTTGGGACAAAAACTTCCGACGGGCCCGAAAATGGGACAACTTCGGGGATTTCGGCCGATCGGAGAACAGAAGACCCGTTTGAACTTGGGACAGTTGGGACAAAAAGTTCCGACAGGCCCGAAATACTTACAAAATGACCCAAAACATAGATTTTCTCAATTTCACGGCCATTTTCACACCACCAGCTCGACAGAAAAGACACTTAAACTCAAAATTTTGAAATTTTTACTTTTATCAGAGCGGGGAATTTTGAGTGGACAACAAGTATCAAACCGACAAGAAGTTCGAATACAGAAATTCATCATGGGATTGAATCCGTGATAGGAGGAGAGGTCGATGTTCACAGTCCAACCACTATGGAAGGAGTTGTTGAAAAGGCCATAAGGCAAGAAGAGAAATTAAAGGCTATTTTTGCTCATAAAGAGGAAGTGTGGAAGAAGACTGCAAATCCTTCTTCAACCTCTCTTGCACCCAGAAAAGGACCATGGAAAAAGTTTGGAAACAAGAGTAAGTTTCCAGGAGATAACAGTAAGAAAGTAGTAGTAAATAAGCCTGCTGGAAACGTAAGGGATAATTTTGCTAAAAATTATAACAATGGGCAGAAGCCCTATGGAGGACAACGTGACAATTACAAGGCTGGAGGCAATTCTGAGCCTAAAAAGGGACCTGTAGGAGGCTGCTACAATTGTGGCAAAGACCACTACGCAAATCAGTGCCCTTTGAAGAAGGATGATCGTAATCAGCAGCATAAGATACATGCTGCAGTAGCAGACAAGCAAGTTGAAAAGCAAGTGACACCTATAGAAGTTCTCGAGTAAGTTATTTGGCATACATGTCACTATTCTTTTTGATACAGGAGCTACTGAATGTTTTATTTCTAATAAACTTGCTTCTAAACTTAAAAGAAAAGATGGAAAAATGGATAAATCTTGGACTGTACAGTATGGTAATAACTCTGTTCATACAGTGAGTATGTGTCTTTTTGGGGCAGTCCTTGACTTACCTAATTTCTCCACGGAAGTTGACCTCTATGTTACACCTTTAGGATCGTATGACATTATCATCGGTGTTAATTGGTTAGCTGACCATAAAGCAAAGGTAGATTGCTATGAAAAGAACATAAAATGTTTGGATGATCAGCTGGAAACATCGAGATTCAAGGTGTGAAACAGAAATTTCAGTTAGAAAAGCTGTCAGCTATATACAAATTTTAAAAAGGCTAAAAACAAAGGATGTACCTTTATGCAAGAAAGATATCTCAATCTTCTTAAGAAGATGATGATTCCATGAAACGATTTCTCTCGCTACAAAGTTTCGTGGATGTTTTTCCCGAGGAATTACCAGGGGTTACCACCCAAGAGAGAATTTGACTTCACCATCGAAATCAAACCAGGAACAGAACCTATTTCCAAAGCACCTTATCGGATGACTACTACAGAGTTAGTCGAGCTTAAGGCACAGTTGCAAGAAATTTTGACTAAAGGTTTGATTAGACCAAGTGTTTCACCTTGGGGTGCGCCTGTGATATTTGTGAAAAAGAAGGATGGAACACTTAGGCTGTGTATTGATTATCGGATGTTGAACAAGGCAACAATCAAGAACAGATATCCACTTCCTAGGATCGACGATCTATTTGATCAGATGCGTGGAGCAGTGGTTTATTCTAAGATAGACCTTCGATCTGGTTATCATCAGTTAAGGATTAGAGAGGAAGATATTCATAAAACAGCTTTCCGAACAAGGTACGGACATTATGAATTCACGGTTCTACCCTTTGGATTAACTAATGCACCCGCAACCTTTATGAACTTAATGAACAATATTTTTCAAGAATATCTGGACAAGTTTGTACTTGTATTCTTGGATGATATTCTCATTTATTCTAAAAGTGTTGAGGAGCACAATGAGCATTTGAAGATAGTTTTGGGAATTCTGAGAAAAAGAAAGTTGTATGGTAAGTTATCCAAATGTTCTTTCTTTGATTCAGAAGTTCACTATTTGGGTCATGTCATAAGTAAAGAAGGAATTACTATATATCCTTCAAAAATAGTGGCAATAACTGAGTGGCCTGCACCAAAGAATGTGCACGAAGTAAGAAGCTTCATGGGTCTTGCTGGTTACTATAGAAAAATTGTAAAGGATTTTTCTAAAGTAGCTGCACCAATAACTTCATTGCAAAAGAAGGATAAGAAATTCATATGGAATGATAAGTGCGAAGCGGCTTTCAAAATTCTGAAAGACTAGTTGACTTCTGCACCTATATTAGCTGTACCAGACCCTAATGGGAGTTTTACTGTTGTAACGGATGCTTCTGGGGAAGGCCTTAGAGGTGTTTTGCTACAAAATGATCAAGTCATAGCATATGAAAGTAGAAAACTTAAATTACATGAGCTGAATTATGCCCCTCATGATTTGGAGCTTGCTGCCATTGTTCATGCACTTCAAGTCTGGAGACACTACTTACTTGGGAAACCTTTTGAGTTGAAAACTGATCACTTAGGACTGAAATATATTTTCACTCAGCCTAATCTTAATGCCAGATAGAGAAGATGGTTAGAATTTTTATCACAATATGACTTTGATATTAGCTATATCAAAGGGAAGGAGAATAGAGTAGCTGATGCTCTAAGTCATAGGAGGCACATTTATGCTCTTATAACATTAAGAACTCAGTTTAAGGATGAGGTAAAAAGTGCCTCAGAATCAGATGCATACTTTCAACAAGTAAAAGCAGCGCTTGCTGTAGAACCTAATGATGAAAGGTATAAAGGTTTTCATTTTGATAATGAAGGAATCTTGCGTTATGAAAACAGGTATACGTACCTATGCTAAACGATTTGAGAAAGAATTTATTAGTTGAATTTCATAATTCACCTTTCTCTCTGACACCCGGAATCACAAAAATGCTTGCTGATCGAAACATCAATACTTTTGGAAAGGTATGAAAAAGGATGTCATTGATTTTGTGACTCATTGTTTGGAATGTCAGCGGGTTAAGGCAGAACATATGCACCTCGCTGGATTATATCCTCATAAGATACTCATGATAAGCCATATAACATGGGGGTTTATATCCGTAATAAAGTTGTACTGAATATATCCATGTATATTTATTTAATAGATTTATGGTAGCCATATTACATTCAAAAGGGTCATCTCACACCATAGACATTAAATGATTGAGACTCAAGTCTTTCAAACCTATATGATCGAGAGATCCTAACTATGTTTTTTTCCCATTATATCCCTTATTATGGATCCCATTACGCATACATATTCTTAATGGTATCCTTTACAACCCTCTAAAGCACTAAGTAAAATAAACCTTATCACCACGAACTACAAACCATTAACATTTCCTAACATTTATGTAGAACTTCATTACTCTCCTTCTCTTTCTCTACTCCCCTTTACACTCTTCACCGGTATATATATATATATATATCTCTATGTCTCCATGTTCCTATCCCAAGCACTTCTTTAAATAGGACCATCATCCACCACCATTACTTATCTCCTGAGTAGATCACATGCCAAGTGTTGATGTGGTCCTCCATTGGTGAATTTTTATCCTCTTTGCGAACCTTCCACTAACTGTAATGATGCCTATGGGAATATTCCCTATGTGGAATATCCTTTTCTTGACCTCCAAGGTTCTAGGCTAGTACCTTATCCACTTATCATGCCTAGTCGGGTCCTCACATTTTTCCTTAAGTGAATCCATGATGTCAAATTGGACAAGTCTTTTAAACCCTTGTTCTACCTCCAACACGTGCATTGGTTTCACTTACACCCTTCTTTAATCCCTTTTATTGCACACTTTTCCCGAGCACCTTTCTATTTACCGATCCCGCATGCACGCTCCTCTTGTTACTTTCTCATTAGATAGTTGTTGGGCATTTATTAGAGGGTTTACTCCCTGGCATCCGGTATCTTCATTAATTCATCTCTATTTACCTTGAATGTGGGTTCATAAATGTGGGACTCAAAATCCCAAGATAGCATTTTCCTTGTGCATGGGTACACACCTTATTCTTAACAATAAGAGAAAATGAGGAGTTGGTTTGTTTAAATCATTAATGTATTTCATGTCTTGTTCTTGTGCTACTTGTTTCCTTTCCACTTATGTGCACTTCCTTTGGGAAGCTTATTACTAAGCTAGGGTCTCCGCCCATGATTCCATACTCCTTTCCCACACTTGCACTCTCTTGTGTTTCCTTCAACACTTCTTTGGTGCTTTTGTCTAATTCGTACTCCACCAACTGTTAGATAATTCTTGCCACTTCCTCTCTATATTTTTATCCATCTAATCCTTGGTCAAGGTCGGGGTCTTTGATCCTTCATGTTTACTTCCTCACTCCCCCTTTGTCATGAGTACCTTCCTTGTTCTCATCCTTCTCTTCATTTCCTTCTTCATCTGACTCATGTACATCGTACACAAGATGATTTTGAGCCTCGTCGCACTCTTCATCATCTTCATCACCCTTATTGGCCTCCATGCTTTATGTTTTGCCTGAGTTTGACCCTTTTTCACCCCCTTCTTCTTCCTTATTGGTGACTCTAATTCAGGGGAATTCTCTTTTTCTTATTTCGTAGGTGACTTTCCCCTTACCAGAGACTCTTCCTTTTATGGTGACTCATTTCTCATAAGATACCTCTTTGTTGGATGTAAGTACTTGTGCCCACACCTAACTCATATGCCCCTACTTTCTGTACTATCTCGTGGCTTGGCACCTTTTATCAGAGCCTCTCCTATGTATATCTTTCCTTAGCACAATATTTTTCCACTAGGTGGGGTCCCCTTAATGGAGAAATCATCTTCAACATAAGAACATTTTTATACTTAGGCCTTATATGTAAATACACCCTCACAAGTTTTCTCTCCGTACAACAAGTAATGTTACCAATTTTAACATGTGCATATCATAGGAGACATACTTCTTCACATAGGTGTACTTCTTGGGTTATATTAGTTTCCTTCATAGCTCATGGTAGTCTTGATCTACTACACTTAGATCAAAACTAAGTTTCTTTTCCTCTTTGAATCAATTAACCCAACCTAGAAGTATTGCGTTGTGAAGGAGAAAGGAAATCTACACCAAGGACTCTTTATGTCATATACCAAACTAAATATACCAATACAAAAATTATTATATATGGTGAACTCAGCCTCTCGTTGTACTAATAAGGGTAACTTCTTGGGTATTCTCCATTCAATAATGAATGTGTCACCCATTTGCTTATACAAATTTTTCGGTTCACCTTATGAGCAGCCATCATGGTGTGACAGTATACTGTTCAAACCTATTGGCAGAGGAGGGTTTCTCATCTGGGTATTCCCAAAAAAAATATCTGGTCCATTGGACACTTCAATCTCTAAAAATACAATGGTGAGGAGGACATTACCAAACATAATATTCTCTCCATTGCATGTGGTGTTTATGATCTTCTCTACAATAAAAGTTGAGAGGTTATAGATGGTTCCCTCCAAGATCTTGCAAAGCACACATTCAACCAGGCCTTATTGATCTATGTCCATCTCTCTTTCCCATTTTGCTTTGTAACCAAGTATGTATCCATCCTCATCATTGGGTCAATAATTGCAGAAATGTCAAGTAGCGAGCCCTTGTTTTAGTCATAATCCTCAATGGTTTTTTTAATGGATTCCTTGTCTTTTAAATCATCGTCCAATGAATCTCCTTCATAGATAAGGAAAATGAACTTAGAAATTAGTTGGGGGTTATGCACATCCTCCGACCTACAAAATAAAAATGGTCTTCATGCACACACGACATCAACCATTGGTATAGTCACTTAGGCTTGCCGAAATAGGGCAACTTATAGAGTTACAACAACCCAAACTTATCCATTTTCACCTCTACCTCATCGTCATAGATGGGAATTCTCTCTAGTGTCCTCTTCTTCTCGTAGGGTGAACCACTTAAAGTGTCATTTAATTTTATGTGGTGCTCATTCAATGGTTGTAATCACTCGACGACTTCACCATCTTAGTGATGTGAGACACCCATTCTTTACTAAGTAATATTTCATCTAAGTTTTACATCTCCACGTACTCATTATTCATTTAAAATAATAGAAACAACTTGTTTTCCCTTTCCCTTTCCCTTCTTCAAGAAAAACATTCGATACTTTCTCTTGATGTCATTCCTTCTTTGTATCCTTAAAACTTCTTTTCTTCTTGGTCCTAGATCTACCCAACTTCGCAGCCTCCGCTCCTTTACAAAAATTCCTTCAAACCCTGTGCCCTAGCTATGCAACCCTAACTTGGAAAACCCTTTTTCCATAAGATGACATAACACCCATGGGATTCTTCCACACAACCTTCTCCACTTATACCCATGTACTTCTTTCCACTTTGGTTCATTGATCAAACTAGCTATGCATGCAAATCTTCACAACTCTTCTCAAAATTTCTTTGTAAGGATGCCCTAGTTTGCAAGAGCTCTTTGATAACTTAAAACGTAAGGTAGAAAATAACACACCCCGATATTCTAATTATAAATTTTTCTATTTTCCATAATAAATGCTATGCTACATACCAATGCACTTTTGCAATAAAGATAGATTTTCTCAAACACCAACCTTAAACACTTTTGATTCATGCTCAATCCTACGCAAAAACTTCCACAAAATTTTGGTGTACAACCGCCTTGACCATAGAATTATTCATGCTTTCTCCCGCACCAAAGTCAATTCTTCCTCTATGTCTTAGACCAAGTTCTTTCTCGCTTCCTACCTCATGTTGCTCATGTATGTTTTACCCTTGTATGTGGTTTCTCAAATCCTTCTGACACCATCATTCCCTTATTTTCACCTTTTCCATGCACGATCTTCCAATCCAGGTGTTTTCAATTTTTCAACCTGGGCCATCTACAATCATAGCTTGAAGCACTTGTCAAATCACTCCACCCCACAAAAATGGATGCGCAAGTCCTCTCGCGCATAGAATTTGTTTGAAAATAATAAGTGGCTACCATTGTACAAACACACACAAACCAAAAAAACAAGAAAGGGAAACACAAAGAAAGGAAACTACATCAAATCAAAAGCTAGGATAATCGGGAATACTACCTTATTTACAAATATAACAAATATTTATTTATAGTAGGGCTTCACCTATTCCCATTGAAATGGCTTGGTAACCATATTCCATCCATCACTCAGAATCGCAAAGTTCATGAATCAAGTATATAGGATACGATGTATGTGCCCTTCTAATAGAATTTGAATTTACCAGATGGCACAAAAACATGGAATCATACAATAAAACCACCTACCCAACCTCAAACTTCTTTTTCTTGACATGTCTACCATGCCATGCCTTCGCCTAGGTTTTTTTTTTTTTTTCTCGAGTCCAATGAGCAATAGCCCGCATCTCATCTAATCTGTATCAACTTATCAATCCTCTCCTCAAGCACTTTTTCATCATCTAACCCTCTTGTATGCTCTATATACACATCCATGGTAATATGAATTCAACAGTACACAACTTACGTGCCAAACACCAATTGAAAATGTGTGGCCTTGTTTAGTCTCTTATAAGTAGTCTGATATGACCATAACACAACATAAAATTTATCATCCCAATCCTTTCTTCCCACATCAAAAATATTGGTTAAAGCGTGATTCAAAATCTTGTTAAATTCCTCACCACCCCATTAGCTTGTGGGTGATAAGGGGTAGTCTTGTGATGGGCTACCATGAATTCTTCCAATAAGATTCTAATTGTCTCATTTAAGAAATGAGTACCCCTATCACTTGTTAAGCTCAACAGCATCCATGTTTGTTGATTATATTTTTCCACAAAAACCTAGCTATTTTTTTTTCACAGTGCAATCCCTTATAGGCATTGCTTCTTCCCACCTGTAAGGTAATTTGTGCATGTAATTATATATCCTAAACTGTCCTTCAAATGTCTTGGGAAATAGGGCCTACAAAGTCAATTTCCCACTTCTCGAATGATTCTACACTGACAATCAATCTTAATGGCATTTCATCATTTTTCCCTAGTTTACCAAGGTGCTAGCAATGGTCATAGGCCTTGTAATACTCAATACAATTTTTGTAAATTTTTTCCTCCAAAATACTGCTAAGGATCTTACACATAGTTACATTCCCTACATATTGTCCTCTTACAATTCCACCATGTGCTTCCTCCATTATTACAGCATGCTTATGCTCTAACATGAATGGACACAAAACCTCATCGTGACCTAGCTTGTATAAGTATTAACTAATAAACATGTAGGGCGTGGCACATATAGCTAACTACTTCCTTTCAAAAGTCTTCATTCCTTCTCGCACCAAACCTGTTTTGAGAAACACATCAATATCTTCCAAGTCGAGGGTGCACAAAATAATCTGAATAATTTTACATTTGGCATTATGTCCTCAATGCTCTTCACTTCCTCTCCCGATTCAATCCTTGATAGACTGGTCATGCCATAAATTACTCTTACCCAGTTTTACAATAATTGTAAAATAAAAATCTTAAAAGAATAGAACCCTCTGACATACACACCCATGTAGAACAAGCTTGTTTACCAAGTACTTGAATGTTATGTGGTCCATGTAGAATATAAAGGATGTTGCCAATACATACTACCTAAATTTTTGTAGAGCGTATATCATCATTAATTCCTCAAGCTTAGTAGTAGTATAGTTCTATTTCTCATTGGGTTAGCTTCCTACTAGCAAAGCATAAGGGGTGGTCAACAATCCCCTCATTAGGTTGTGATAAGATTGCTCCAATCGATATCCCTGAAGCATCAACATGTACAAGGAATGGATTATCCCAAGAGGGAAAGTGTAATATGGGCGCGGTGATAATCCTATTCTTTAATGTGTCAAATTCCATCTATTGCACCTCTACCCAATGAAATGTACTTTTTGCTTCAACAAATTTTCCAATGACGCGGAGATCTTGGCATACCCATTAATAAATTTTTGTAATACCTCGTATGCCCAAGGAATCCACACACCACACTCTAGCTGGTAGGCTCTCCCAATCCCACAATAATGAAAATTTTGGTAGGATCCACCAGCAAGCCTTCCTTACATATGATATGTCCCAAGAGGATGCTAGATAGAGTAGAAAAAACACATTTCTTAATGTTGAGGGATATACTCAACTACCAAATTCTCTCAAACATCAGCCTCAGATTTTCACAATGGTCCCTCACTAATCCATATACTATCCATTCATCTAGGTAGACTTGTAGAAACTTGTGGATGAAGTCTTGAAATTCCTGAGCCACAATGCACGAAAACACAAAAGGCACGTTCTTCAGCCCAAAAAGCATGACCGTGTAGGTAAAAATTCCCATTTAGTGGAAACAATTTTCTTTTCTCGGTCCTCTTTTGTAATACTAACTTGATGATATCCTAAGAATCCATCTCGTGAAACAATAGATCTCGCGCCCAGCCTACTCCTTCTAGGATATCCTCGGTGAATGGGGTTGGAAAAGGGTATATGACACATACTATATTAAAATATCGTAATCAATACAAATAATTATCCTTCCTTCCTTCTTAATGTTGATGACCACCGGAATTATCCATTCTCGATTCTTCAATAGCCTCAATGATGCCTCGATATGATCATCTCATCAATCTCCTCCTTGAATTTTATGTGTAAATTTAGATTCATTTGATAAGGTATCTTAAAACTTGGGCTCGTACCTTCCTTTAACTTGATATTAATTTCTCCCAAGGAGTGGTGAAATCCTTTAAGATTACGGTACCAATAAAAATAAATCCTAAAATTCACACAATGTATCAATGATCTTTAAAACCTCCTTTTCAGTTGAGTAATCTCCAATAATAGCCTCCTTAGGTTCTACCTCCGAACCAATGTTAACCTTCTTATTTTTTAGGATTCTTGGTAGGCACGCGCTTGCTCATCAAAACTATCCATAACTTTGTGTGTGCCCATAGTATGTTTAACATCCAAGTTTTTCACTTCTTCACCATCTACAACTTAGACCAATTTTCCTTTCTCTTTTTCCATGCATGCACACTCAAGTTGTAACTCTTATTATTCTTTTTCATTAAAGCATGCTTCTAAGACAAGTTCACCTAATAATTTCAATATTATATCCTCCTCCGTGGAACTATCTCCCATATTTAGGTGCTTAACAACCTATAGCGCCTCATTCACTAATGATTTAGTACTCTGATACTAGAAAGCTTGAAGGATATTAGCCGTCAACTCTTGTGAGTTTCCTATCTGGCAGCGTAGTTCTGAGTAAATATACAATGCGCACACACAAATTTGTAAGGTGAAGTAAAACTTATGCACCCATAAATATGGAGGAAATGCTTCTGTTCCTTCTATCTTGGCCTTCTCACATGCCTAGATGTGAAACAAGGTGGGTTTCTTCCTATAATAATCTTGTATAATAGTAGGTGCATTTCATCAAAAAAACCTAATAGAGAACACGATTCTCACCTTGTACCACTCTGAAGGTTATCGTGATGGGTTTCCCACTAATGGGATACATTCTTGATCAAATTATAGTTAAGCATCCTTTTCCTTTCGATCTCACACCTCCACTGGGTCTCCATTTCTCACAAGAAAACATTAGGTCGACTCCCCTAGTATAACTTGGAAACTTCTTCCTCCTAGGTGCCTCGGATAAGTGCACCTTTGTTACTCTCATCACAGAGCCTCTTAACTGCCTTCCGATCAAATCATATGTCCCATGTGTCCAATTTTCACATGCCACACTAGTTGTATCACTTATAGATTGAGCTTCTTACCACCGAATAATGCCTTCTTTTTTTGGTTGCACAACCTCGCAGTCCCCGATAGTGCGTACATATATTTTTTTAGGTATTCTTGTCCCAAGGGCTCAATATAGGTGCTTTGACTTCCCATCTCACAAAGGAATGATAACACGTTCCTACTTATTCTCAAAAATTATATTCCCCTTATTGAAACATAAGTCAACATTGTTTTTATACCACTAAGGGAACCCAAGTAATTCCAAAAAGTTTTTTGTCTCAAAGAACCGCTAAGATTTCAAAGTCTCTAGTCAATTTTATCGCTTAGATGGTGATAAAAACATTCTTTAAAACACCAATGGGCATTGTATTTATCTTATTATCCATATACAAAAAATTTGAGGATGGATGTAATGGAGGCCTTACCATTTCATTCCATGTGTCTAAATTGAGAACATTAACTTCTACCCCTAGGTTAATTAGAATATTTCTTAGGATCCATCCATCAACAACTCTACATTCAAGGTAATCTCTTTATAATAGTTAATATGAGGAGGAAGGTTAGCATGCAAAACCTTCCTCTCATGCTCTCCTCTAGTTCTTGGTACTTTATCTCTTAGCCATTCTCCTAATAGACGAATGATGTTCTCTTGGTGTAACATATTACATAAATATCGGCATCATCTATATTCGATTTCGAGGGATCCCAATGCCTTTCTCCTACTCCAAATTCATGTATTTCTCTTTTAGACATTTAATTTTTCCTTGAAGACTTCTGATTACTTCCATGGTCTCTTGATAGACTTCTTTTTGATGGGTAGGGTCTAGATACTTCCCATGTACCACTTCTTCTCTTGTAATCAATGCCTCTACTTTGGTATGTCCCTAACGTTCACAACCTCAACTCATTTGGTCACCAAGTAAAAGTTCTAACTCTAACTCACATGCCATTCTAGGCATCCATTATTGATTAGCATGCTTTATGCTCACCATCCCAATGCCCTTATCCTTCCGCTACTTCTAGATCATGTGTTCAAATAATTCTGGGCACTCCTCATACTTGTGCTTCTTTCCACACCAAGAGCACTGTAGTAGATTAGGAATTTGTGCTTATAGTGTTCTGTAGACCCATAGTTGTAACAAGTTATATGTAAGAACTCACTTATTCCACCTTTACAGCTTGTCACATCCTCTAAATCCTCTCGTGGAAATCCTCTTTCACAACTTCCTCTATCTCGTGTGCCCTTCATAATGACAACCCTAATCCTTGGAACTACTTGTAATACTAGTCTGGTGCACACTAGTATTGATGGCTTCATGTATTTGGTCAATCAATCTACAATCCTTGGTGTCATGAGTAGTAGAGGTGTAAATTTTACAATAGCAAGACACATTTTTATAGATCGCGCATTGTAGTAGTGGAAACCTACTTGTATCATGATCTCTATGGAAAATATCACATCTACCATCATCACGCATACTAATATCCGAGGAAAAATTTACTTTATATGCCCTTCTACCTTACAATCTATACAACATAACCCACTATGAGTCTCATGAGCTGAGTTCATAGATAATTTATCCAACTAATTTTCCATTGTAACAATTTGGGATTTTATGAATGTACTAACTCCCGTAGCAATGCTTCATATTGCCTCACCACACAAGGTAGAATCTAAGGCCTCATGTGAATCTGTGAAATTCTTCTATGAAAGTACCCTCCTAAATGGTGTGATCAATCCTATGATGAACCACTAAGCATGCTACAAAGGATGAATGTCATAAGATAACTTAGATAAGAGAGTCTTGAAATATGCATCATACTCCCACACACTCTCTACCATTCCTTGTTGAATATACTTCAACATGCTAATATTTTTCTATTCAAACTCAAGTATGTGGAACTCTACCAAAAAGGCATTAGGTAGCACAATGTAATCCACCACTCTCTAGGGTGGTTCATACTTTCTGTATGAGATATGCATGCATCCTTACAATGTGGTTACAAAATGACTTTATTTCCACTTTGGGGAAGTGATCCCCTTTGTGTTCCATAGTAACTTGCACTTGTGTACATGTTCCGTGGCATCCTCAATGCCCTTGTAATAAGGTAAGTGGAGTGACATCTTATAAAAACTTGTTGATGGTGTTGTCGACCTTGTCCGCCAGATCCAAGACCTTGATTCCCTCCGATGTTATCTCCACCACCAGACCCACTAAATCCACTAGTGCTAAGGATTCTAGATCCACCAGATCCTCATCCTATCATAAGAAAGGGACCTAACGTAGTTGTGCCCTAAAACCCACCATCAAACTAAAGCTGCACCGACAAACCAATGATACCAAACCAATCCCAGATGTGTTTCTCATGTCACTCCTAGATGTGATACTCAAACCTTGTGATCCCACACGTTTCCTAAATGTTGTGCCAAACAAAATAACCCCAAACATAGGAAATGACTGTGCATACATAGATTCTTAGTGGAGAATGATAATGTATGTGCTGATGTTTCATCTTTACGTAATCAACTTTCTCTAATCCATATAAGTAATCAAAATATTAAGGATGAACTCATCGGAAAGATTATTTTGATGGTGAATACTCTGTTAAATTAGGATATAATTCTTTCTTTGTATCCATGGAAAGTGAAATTAAGTGGCACAAGCTGTGGATGCCGGAGTTAACCCCTAGAGTGAACTTCTTTTGGTGGCTAATTATTAATGGCAAGATCCTAACTAATGACAACCTCATCAAGAAGGGATTCATCATGCCAAATAGATGTTGCATGTGTCACAAAGAGGCAGAAGATATAAAGCATTTATTCCTCCATTGTGAGTTTGCTTCCAAAATTTGGCATCTTGTTTTTGCAAAGTTTAATCAGAGATGGATTTTTCCCTTACTGCCTTCAGGCCTGGGAACAATGGGACTCTCTATTTAAGCATTGTGTGGTGAAAAGATTGCAGAAACTTATTTTACCCCACACTATGTGGAGAGTTTGGAAGGCTTGTAATGATAACATTTTCAGAAACAATAGAAAGGCATGTAACAAAGTCTACAAGGAAATTATCATTGTTGTGCAAGATAATATTGCTAGATTTAAACCTCCTAAAAATAGGCTTTACCCTGAGAAGGAAGAATACATCCTGACTGATTGGAATATTGACACTGTCAATAAGAATAACAATGGTATTGATAGAAACATAGTCCAGATGGATTAAGCCTCCCACTGATTGGCACAAGTTAAATTTTGATGGGGCCTCAAAAGGCAATCCGGGGACTCTGGAGGAGGGGGAGTCATCAGAGATCAAAGAGGTTGTTTTGTTGCTACTTTTTCTGGGAGAATGGGCAGGCAGACTAATCATTACTCTGAAGCCCTGGCGGCTCTTTGGGGTATAAGACTTACCAGAGATTGTAATATTCGAATATTATAATTGAAGGTGATTCTCTGAATATCATCAATCTATTAAACAAAAAGCAACACCCCAGCTGGTCTATCAGAGATTTTATTGGGGAAGCTATTGATATATGCAAGAGCTTTGAAAATGTTAAAATCACCCACACCTATCGGGAAGGAAATAGGGTCGCTGATAGTTTGGCTAACCTTGGTGTTACTAATACCTTTCAAACTTGGCTTAGGGGGATGTTCTACCCACTCAAATCAATAAATCCATAATCAATGATCTACATGGCAGTGAAAATCAGCACTAACGGCTGTAATTTGGACGCTAATGTGTGGATCCTCAAGTACAATATGATGACATCACATAAGATATGGATGATTGATGTGATATGTGCGAGATGGACTGTCATCATTTCTAGGCATAGGAGGAAAGCCGAGGAGCGGGGCAATAATTACAAGTATGGTATAATAATTAAACCTGCTTTCACGGAAAGGAAAGATTCAAAAACCAACATCAAAGCTCTACCTGTCCCGCATAGTGATAGCATTTTTACCGTTGAGAACAGGAAAAGGAACAGAGGAAACATGGGGGGTCCGCCTTGCAAAACTGAACTGACCCACAATCCGGCGTGGAAAGAGAATACGGAGCTTTGGAATTACCTTCAAATCGGGGGTCTGTCTAATTTAATTGAAAGGATTCAAGGATTTGACCAAGACATTTCTATCAGATTCACCCAGGGATGGAAGAATCGGATTGTCAAATATAGTAACATGGAGATTGAGATCACGGAAGAGCTCATCACCCAGATCATGGGCCTCAGCCTGGAGGGCACCAAATTCTTCAGTAAGAAGGTGGACAGGGAGGTGGAGACCAAGAAGTTCCTGGACGATGGGGAGAATCTTGAATTCGTGACTGCTGGCATCAAGGTGGCATCGATTCCTGAGCCTTTTGCTGAGCTTTCCAGGATGGTTGTTAGGTATGTAACTCTTGAAGGAAGATTTGTGACTATACCTCAAAAACATTTGATATTTCTAAATCACTTTCATAGAAATATCATCATCATCTTTCCTCACTATTTGATAAACTCGCTGGAGAAATCAATTAGGGAAGTTCAGAGCCACTCTAGGGCTGTCCCTTTACACCAAGGGCTTATCCTCCTGATCCATCGCCACTGTTCTAGCTGCTCCCCCATGAATCCTACCCCACCTTCTTCCTCCATACCTCCACCTGCTCGCACCGCTTCCACTCCCCTGCTGAAAAGGAAGATTGAAGTTGTTGCTTCCAGCAAGAAAAGCAAGAGCATAAAAGCTAAAATCCCTTCTTCTCAATGGGTCCTAAGGAGCCACAAAGACCTGGAACTTGCTGAGAACCTCCTGCATATCAGAAAACCGATGGAGGAGCCCAAGGAGGAGGAATTGATGGACAGAGTGGACAGGTTAGAAAAGGAGATACAAGAGCTCAAAGGGACTATAAAAAATATGGAAAGAGCTAAGGGAAAAGGAATTCTTCAAAGTGATGATGAAGAGGGGGTTATTGCTGAAGTCTTCAAGAAGTTACTGAGTCCTCGGATGGTAGAATGGGGAATGCAAAAAGTCACAATGACTGCATATTATCTGCCCTTAAAAGCATTTATAATTTCATTAAACAACATGTTCATAGTGTCTACAGTTTAAGTGGGGTTATTGAGGAAATTTGGGGCCCTAAAGAGAAAAGGGATATTACAATTGCTCAGGTGGATATGAGAGACTCGTCTCGAGTGCTAGTGCCATTGCCTTCTTCATGTCACTCGCAGCTATCAAGAACAAGATTGACAAGGCTATCAAGTAACGGGTTACTGTGTTGCTATTTTTTGGCTGCGAAGTTGTTGTTATCTGGCGGTTATGGCACTAATTTTTGGCAGAGTTCTATATGTTGTTTCTCTTTTGGTTGGTTTTTGATCTTTTCTGCTTCTTTTTGGATCATTGTTTGTTTAGATCCTTTCTTCACTTGTATTTTCATATTTGGTTGTTGATCCCTCTTTGGTTGGCCGTTTTTCCCTTCTCTGGGTTGTTTCTCTCACCTTTGCTATCTGGCTTTTGAGCCCTTTTGTATATAGGGTATAGTCCCTTCAAAACTATTTTCCCTTAATAAAAAAATGTGCATACATAAATGTCATAAATAAAAATTATACTTCCTAGGTGTCACTCGACTATGAATACGATACCAATTGGATTATCAACACTTATGTCAAGAACTAGAAAACTAAGTGCTAGGGTATAGTCTCTATGTGGGTTGAAATACATGCCTACATGTCTTCTCCTTTCTTCATATGATGAGCTCTCTCCAAAATCCAAGGGATTTTTCTCTTACGTGATTTCCAATATAGGGTAGATCAGAATTCTTAGGTTCTACGTCCTCCACACGAACCTCAAATCCTTCCTAAAACATTTACATCCATAAATCCATCACTCCTATAGCTTCACATTGTCTTGCTACTCCATCTCCTAAGTTTCATTATACTTAAGCCACCTCTCCTCTCTCTCCATTTCTTCCACAAGGTCCGCCATCATCTACCACTCCAGCCTTCCATGCCCCTGTGCCTAGCAGGAGTTTAGCCAAACATGGGCAAAGGATTTTAAACTCAAATTAATGACCAGGATCTTTATAGCGGTGGAATAACATGTAAGAATGATCCTCTAGGATCCCCAAAACTCAAATTGTAATGTCCTAGAAATAATATGTAGAAATAGTGTATTCCAGGGTATAACTAGTCAACAATCTACTCCACCAGTGATCAATAATATGGGTCTTGGTCAGATCGACATCATATAACTTTTGATATTCCTCTTGGGTCCAAACATGAGGTCTATAGTACCAACTTGTCCTTGATGCATATGTTGATAGCCATTCATACAATTCTATTGGGAAACAATAGAAGAATGTCTCATATAGTTCGTGATACAAGTTCTCCTCCACCCATTTTTGTACATCAAACTTAGATCCATTGTTAAATATTTGAGAAAAATCATCCTCCATGTTTTTGAGCCATGCTTTGACACTATCCAAGGTCAAGCGCTCTGTCATCACACATTTCTCTCACAATAGCTTCAAAAGAGGTCCTAGCAATGGAACCAAGATGTAGTCATTATTTTACCCTCAATACTTCTTTCTAACCCTAAGCACTCATGCCTATCATCCAACATACGATGGGTGCTCACCCAAGGTATGCACAGGCACTGTGCCCCAATGTTATGTGAGATTTGTCAGAGATTTCTACCATTAATGGAAGATTATTTATAGAAACATAAGTACATTAATATAATTTAAAAGAGAAAATATATAACTAATGATCTAGACATTAATGCATTGCAAAAACTAAATAACTTTATAAGAATTACAAGAAACTAGATCTGAGTCATGATAAGCCATATAACATGGGGGTTTATACCCATAAACAAGTTGTATAAAATTGATCCATGTATATTGATTTAACAAAGTTCTAGTAGCCATATTACATTCAAAAGGGTCATCTCAGACCATATACATCAAATAATTGAGACTCAACTCCTGCAAACTTATATGATCATAGATCCTAACTATGCTTTTTCCCATTATATCCCTTGTTACAGATCCTAGTACCAATACATATGCTTAATGATTTCCCTTACAAATATGTAGTACTAAGTACTCTAAACCCTAACACCACGAACTCCAAACCCTTAGCATTTCCTAAACTTTCTACAACACTTCATTACTCTCCTTCTCTTTCTCTACTCCCCTTTGCACTTTGTACCTGTATATCTCTCTCTCTATGTTTGTATGTTCTTTTCCCAAGAACTTCTTTAAATAGGACCATCGTCCACCACCATGACTTCTCTCCTAAGTAGATCATATGCCAAGTGTCAATATGGTCCTCCATTGGTGAATGCTTATCCTCTTTTCAAACCTTCCACTAATTGTAATGATGCCTATGGGAATATTCCCTACGTGGAATATCCTTTTCTTGACCTCCAAGGTTCCAAGCTGGCACCTTATCCACTTATCACACCTAGTTAGGTCCTCACATTTTTCCTCAAGTGAATCCATGATGCCAAATATGGCTAAGTCCTTTAAACCCTTGTTCTACCTCCGTGCGTGCCCTAGTTTCACTTAAACCCTTCTTAAACCCCTTTTTCCTATGCACTTTTCCTTGATCACCTTTCTATTTATCGATCTTGCATGCATACCTCTTAGTACATAGCCAATATTTGAGTGTCTAATGAGTTTGTTCAAGTGAAGGATGTAATGATTCTTAAGTATGGTGGAGTTATTATGGTGGAATATAGGTGCATATTGCTTGACGTTATGGTTAAATAGGAAACGAGCTTTAAATTACATTATAAGTCGCCAAACAAGTTTGTAATGAGGTATTTATGAAAGAATCAACATTTTTTTATTTCCTAGGAAGGATGTGACTCGGAACCTCAATCTAATCCCAATGATGAAGTTCTAGGCATGGGCATTGAAGTGATATGAATTAGTGATGGTTGTGTTGGGAATGTAGTACTAGATGGTGGGGAATAAAGGATGGTTGTGTGCATTTATTTTCTAGCAATGTGTTTGTTCAACTTCCTCGGGGACGTGGTTTTAGTTTTTTCGATCCTCTAATTTCTAATTAAATAGTTGAATATCAATTTTTATCCAGACCTATTGGGGTGGAGCATGCTACTGTGTATGTTGGTGGTTATGTTTAGCCGTAGATAGGCTCCCGATCGATAAAGGATGACATTCAATTTGGCATGGAGATTGATGTGAATCTTATGCCTACTAAGCAAAAAACACCAGGAGTTTCTAACCTCCATTTAAGCTTGGATGTCACAAATTTAAGTAAAAATGAGTATGTGGACTTTTATCTCAATGCCTTCCTTAAATTTAAAGAGGATTGGTTAAAGTGATAATTATCTCGAATTTTAGAAGTAGGAATGTGTTAAGCATGTTGGTGCTCAGTTTTAACCTCACCCCTTTTGGACCAGATGTTTTTAGTCCGCATGATTTGAAGAAATATCTGTTTTCTGTTGGATGCGTAATGTTTAATATTTATCAATTTTTCATTGTTAAACCTTATTCTATGAGCATGAATCACATTGAGCTCTATGTCGATTCTGATTTCACTTTTGTGCATGCCTGTTGGTGGTTTGGTCGTAGATGGCGGGTTTTCCCTTTCTTTTATTTTCCATGATCGTGCCTTCTTTGTTATTTTTTTCCCAACATCTACAGACACATGGTCATCTTTAATTGGACATGGCACGATGGGTCTATTTGGTGAACTTGTAACTTTTGTTACATTTCTAAAAAATGCCAAATTGGTTACATGGCTCGATAATTTCTAATTGGATATTCAATATGAAGAGGTAAAGCAATTTTTTTAATTTGACCCCAAGGATGTACACATGTCATAGGAAGAGCGGTAGCAGGAAGGTGAGCCCTTTTGGAATTTTGAGGCATTACGATGAAAGGTTTAAAAGTGTAAACAGAATTGCCTAGAGCCCACAAATGGACATGTGGTCATTTTTAAGTTAAAAGTAGGGAGGCGGGTCACCGGAAGACTTTGGAACTTTTAGCCTTGTTTTGAAAAAAGGAGTAAGGTATAAAAGTGAAGCGCAACCCCGCAAGTGCCCAGATAAAGCCACGTGTTGAGTTTACATCAAAGACGGGAAGGTGGGTCACCGAAGGTATTCTGGAATTTTTGGATTTGTTTTGAAAAGGTAAAAAGGTGTAAAAATAAGTCACAACTCGCCAACGCCCTAGGAAAGCCACATGTTAAACCTATATTAAAAGTGAGTGGGTGGGACAGAATGTTTAAAAGCACACAATTCTTCTGAGTGGCATAAAATGTAAAAGGTCCCCAGGGCCCGCCTCAACTAAGATCTTTTCCATGTGGATGACCCAAATTCAAAATTATAAAAAAAAAAATTAATGGTTGTAAAGTAAAGCATTTAATATTGCCACTTTGTTAACACTCTTATTGTAAATAAAGGACCTTGGGGATGTAAATGTATTCATCTTTTATTGCTAATTTGATGATATTTCATAATTTTTATCTGTGAAGTGATTTTGAGATATTGTGGGGCTAAAATTTCTAAATAAGAAAAGTGCATAAGTTTCCATATTAAAATTAGAATTACTCAGGCACCTACAGAAAACTAGTAAGAGTTTGAAACTCCTATGTTTTGTGTTTGTTTCCATCAAAAAATCAGTTGAAGTAAAGTTAGGGTTTTTAAATGAAGACTATGTCATTTTCTTCCTTGGGTATGTCGGGGTCACAAGTGACCTCAACAAGATAACAGATATAGACTTGATGAATGCTGACTTGAATGATTTTTGTCAACGATTGAGTAGTGCCCACATGAGTGAATCCTTGAAGGAAATTCATGATAGTTGTATTTCCTTGGCAGTGCTATTCCACTTTCTTGTCCAATGCCTAGAGTTAGTATGGTATTGCACGATGAATTATGACTTTGAGAAGAGAGAGGTATTAGATGGGAGTGGGGATGCAATGTTGACATTAACACTAACAACCATAAGGGTAATTATGAAATTACTTGTAATTGCAAACCCCATTACTATTGGTATCAAACTTGCCTTGGAGGATTATGAAGTAAAAAAGAAGGAATTTGCAAAGATGATAAACAAAAAATGGCTCTTAACAGATAGAAAGGCATCTACCAAAATCCCCAAAAGACTAGTTAGGGCTCAATTCATTGAAGAGGTTGAAGATATCATTGTGCTCCTAAGTAGGATGGCTGGTTTGGAGACTAAAAATTAATTTAAAGAATGTATTTCCACCTACATATGGATTATCTTGGAAATAAAAGGAGATATTTGTTGGGCTACTTTTGTTTCTGATGCAATTCATGATCATATGGCCACCCTGGCAGCTAAAATTGAAATGGGGAAACTATAGACTTGGATTTTTATATGATGACTTATCTGGTATACAATGTTGTAAAACATAGGCATTTCCTGACATTATCACAACAAGATGATGTTAAATGGTGCCTAATGCATGAAATTTCCCCTAATTGTAATTAACTAATTTGAATGGAAATATCATATTAGTAAATGATGCTTTCATTGCACTAATTATTTTCTTGTTCAAACCAGAATGGGGGCAGTATAGAATTTTTGAGCATGTAAGGCAAGTAATTATGGAGTATGGATGTTACTTCATTCAATAAAATAAGTTCACTTACATCAGAGTTAGTGGTTTTGAAGGAAAACCTTTCAAGTTGCCAAGGTATGTGGATGAAAAGATTTGTTTATGCAAATTGGCAAGGCAATTAGTGCCTGTGCACAAGCTAATTACTGGGAGGCACAAAACAAATGTTAAATTCCCTATTAGAATTAGTAAGTTTTCATTCCCCTCAATAATAAAATATAAATTGATTACAAAATAAATGAAGAGCTTTGCTTTATGGAGACATTTGTAGCTCGACCTAATTATGAAATGTAGTGGGGTGGTTAACAATGTGGCTAATACTTTCGAGCATGAGCCTCATTTTGAGGACTATTGGATGAATTGTAGAGATGAAGAAGATGTTAGGTTGAGAGATTTTTCAAGGATGAATTTGTCATAAGTTGTGGATTTCAAGATTTCCATCATTCCAAAAGGACTTGTTGATGATTTAAATATAGTAAGTAAATTCTATATTGATCAGAAGGTAGAAAGTCAACCCATAGTTCCCCCAAGTTGGGATGAGGAAGAATCGATGATCCTTATATAAGGATAACAGATGTCATGAGGAGAATGGTGATTTGGTTGACCCAGATAAACATTGACCTATCAATACAGAACACAAAGATTCTAAATCACTTCAGAAGTCTTGGAAACTTGGATGATGATCTCCCACATCTGAGGGAGGGTGCTGATAAGATTGACCCATTGGGAGGAAAAGATCCTTTATTTCCCTCCAAGAGGCCTACTTCTGGGCTTATCAATGAATGGAAAGCAACCACAAGTGAGACAGGTACTTCCATGTCTACCCTTAGGTAGAAAACTGAAAGAATGCTCTTGAAATCCATGGAAAATGCTCCAATTACTCCTGCAGTGCCACTCCAGGCAAAGGGAAAGGGTTTAGACTCACATATGGTCTTCCCAAATGTTGTGCCAGAGTAGCATATTACTGAGAAGTTAATGAGTGCAGCTATCATAAGTGGTCATAGTCAGCCCAAGAAACAAAAAGAGGAAAAAAGGGCACCACTTGAATTGATGAATTTTGAAAGGGCGCACAAGAAGGAAATTTTTTTCCATCACCAAGTATTTGTGAGGGTAGGTTCCCATACACCAAATAAATTCAAGCATAGATATGGGGTAATTGATCCCCCAGAAATGGAAAGAACTGTTAACATCGAGAAACAACAAAGTTGACATCATTGTCAGATATGAAGCAATCAAGTCCTCTAATCCCTCATTCATTCTTTGTGGAGAAAGAAGTAAAGGACACTCAGAGTTCAGTTCCTCAGGGGGATGTTACAGTCAATATAGTGGACAACCAATTTTTACTTTAGGCATGGACATTCCTAAAGTGTTACTTGTTAGAGATATTAATACACCTCAAGTACAAACGATGAATAAATTTGAAAATGTGCAAATTGAGGTAATTGACTTAGATACTATTAAGCGATTGTCTATGTTGGATAAGATCAAGTTATCTATGGAGGAACCAATTTTTAAACCAATGCGTAGTATTGAAAAGGTTAAGGGCTCAAAAGTAGATAATCATGTTTGGAAAGTGAAGAGATGGTTCAAAACATAGGAAATTCTTTTCACGTAACAATTATTGTCAGTACTCAAGCAAATATGAACTAGTGGTAGAAAATGATATGGATATCAAATTAATGGTAGAATATATCATGACCACTCCTATTAAGGTGGTTGAGACTAATAATGTTAACCAAGTATAAAATATGTCTTTTAAAGATAAACTGAAAATGGCACACAACTTAATTGCTGATGAAAAAATTTTCATTAGTGAAGAATCACAGTTTTCAATGGGGAGTGTAGATCCATTTCCATTCGATCAAACTACCATATCATTGCCCAAGGTGCCAATTGGAAAAGAGGTTATTGATTTGGCAACTCAGTCAATCATGGTATAAAAATATCCCATCGCCCAAATTTCAATACAAAAGGGCAATGAAGTGAAAGTTCATACCAATATGTTTTCAGCTGAAGAAACAAAAAATGAGGTCCCCTTGAAAATAGAGGTTGATCAGGTTAAGGATGACAAAACTGAAATTCCAAGGCAGGAGGAGAAGCATCTAGAGGAATCAACAACTTGGATTGAGACATGTGCTCCAGAGAAGACATAAATATTGACACATAAGGAACAAGAAGTATCCACACAAATAATAGTTATACCTAACAAAATTTTACAAATATTACAAGAAACAAAGGTTGAAACAAGTTTGAGGAAGGGTTTGATTAGTGAATTAATGTTAAGTGAAGAAAAAATCCTTCCTATACAAGTAGTTGACCTCACTACCTTGTCTTTTCCAAAGGCAATAAGAGCCCCAAAGAAGGCCAAAACCATCACAAGAGCCCTTATTGATTCATCTGGGGTAAGAACTTTAGAAGTAGTAATCCCTTTTAGGGGAAGACAAGAAAATATATAAGCGATGATGATTATAGTATTTGGGCCATCCCTTGGGTAAACCATCAAGGGAACAACTAAATCAGGGAGTGTCTGAAGTTGTAAGTGGTCTTCTACAAAAGGTAGATGAGGATGGAATAACAAAGAAACAACTTAAGGAGCAAGTTAGAGCCTTAAATTCATGTTTTCAATAGCTAACAGGAAAACTAGTCAAGAGCTAGTAGGTGCCTCTGTGAACACCCTTGAAGGTATGGAAAAATTGAATAGTGCTGTTAAAAAGGTCCAAGTAGTGGACACTTGGGTTGGGCGATTAACTGAGAAGGGAAAGGAAGTTATCACTAAAGCAAGGACAAGATATGAAGATCTCAAAAGTCACTTAGATGAAATTGATGGAGTAATTGAAGACTATGACAATGAGATCTTTTACTTGGAAAGAATTCTCCCCAATCTTGACCATATAACAAGGCTCAATGAGGAACTGGTTGAGCAAGAAGGCATTGTACCAATAAATCACAAAGGGAGTTGTTAACCACAATAAGCTCCTTCTTATTTTTGGTTAACTAGCTTCCTTTTGTGCCTCGATCAAATTTTTACACATTTTAGGAACTCCAAATTTTCTCGAGTATTGCTTCATCAAATAGAGAATTTTCAAAATTTTCTATAAAGGTAAAGAAGTCCTTCTAACTCATTGTATTTTTTGAGTTATGGCTCGGCAGAGTTTGGAGGGAAAATTTGCCAAGGTGGACCAGCAAGAAAATTTTGGCACTTAGCCTTTTGGCTAAAAAACTCAAAGGAAAATTTCGCCTAAAATCCCACAAAAGAAAATTTTTCTTAAGGTTAGAAGCAAATGAAATCATGCCATGTGTCAAGGAAAACGGAGGGTGTTAGAGTAACTTTAAGTTTTTTGGTGTTTGGTCAAAAAGTGCAAAGGTGGAAAGTTTAACCACATTTTTGCATCCAATAGAGAGGTGCCACGTGTCCATTCATCGGCAAAGATCGGGGCGTCAGGAGGATTTTGGAAATTTTTCCAAAGTTTTGAAAAACACAAAATGCAAAAATAGAAGCGCATCTCCACGGCTAATCACAGGGTGCCACATGTCCACTTTAGCGGTGGGGAATTCACCGATGGAAGACCTTGGAAAAATTTGCCCTTGCAGGAAAAATGGGCGAGAATGTAGATTTAAGACCCTTGAGACCAATCAAGAAGTGCCATGTGTCATCGAAGGAGTGGGGCGTGGAGATTTGAAAATTTCCCAATTTGAAAAAAAGAGGAAAAAGTTCAAATTTTGGCCCGCGAACCCAAATTTTGCCCTAATTTTGTTGTTTTTTCCCTAAATCTTTAGAGGGCCATATCTTTCGAACCGTGAGCTCAAGTTTTCACAATTTTGGTGTCATTGGAAATCTGTTGTAATCCTCTACATGATGGCCACTTAAATTTTAAATTTTGATGGAGTTTTTTGGGAGAAAAATGGGAAAACATCTATGGCATGGGAAAATGGCAGAAAATGACCCCAACCACCAAAATTAATGAAGTATGGGCCTCTTTCTCGCTCTGTGAAGCAATGTACTTCAAAGTATGGGATTTTTCATGGAAACCCATCATTTTTCAGGCCAATTAAATGGATCTTGTTGGTGGTTGAAGTTTCAAATCAAATTTTCCCATGTTTTCTCATTTCTTTCATTCTATTCGAGTGATAAAAGCCAGTTTTGGCTCATTTGTAAAAGGTTGTTCATCCTTCTTCTCTGCCTCTCCCTTCTTTTCTTCCCTAGGGTTAAAAATGGAGTTTGAACCTCCTCCCCTACTCTGTAATGGTGTTTTTTCCTCTTACCCATGAAATGATGATTCGTGTAACTTACGGAGCAATAAGAATTGTGTTTTGTGATGCATTTGTCCATCCTTGCTCTTTTTGGTTGTTTTCTTCTTGCCTCTCTTCATTACAGGTATTTATTCATGTTTGGATGTTCATTGTAGGTTTAGGAGCTGTGTTCATGGAGTTTTGGAACATTTTTTGTGTGAAATCTATCTTTGGTTAGTGATGTACTTGTCCATCATTTCCATTGCTCACCTCTTCTTATTCCATGGCAGTTTTGATAGATGATCAACACTTTCCTTCTTTGGTGTATCACCGTTTTAGTGTAGGATTTGTTTTTCCTTGTTTATTTCTCTCCCTATCTCCTTGGAAGTTAGATTAGGATTAGATTAGCTTTCCTACACTAGAATAGCTTGTGGCAGGTAGTTTAGGAAGAGGAACCAACCTTCTCTAGAGAGATTTCCCCATTTGCAAAGGTCCCACACTTTGGGAAAGCTCAATGTTGTGCAATCACACCAAATGAAATTGCCTTAGAAAAGTAGATCCATAACTCATTTGGGGGTGCTGTGATTTTGCACTAACATTTTGGCACGCCTAGTGGGACACTGGGGTTAGATATTTCATCTTCTCTTAGTGTCTCATGCAAATAACAACAAATCCAACACCACCATGCACCACTCACATTTTGGCACACCGGTGAGACCTTAGAGATATTTCACTTCATCGTTTGTAGGTTGGTGTGTTCCTATGAATATTTCATCATTTGGAGGCATTCTCAAGCACATCTGGCAACTCCATCTGGTCAACAACCCATCTCTAAAGTTGTAAGCATGTTTTCCATTCACTTCCATTCATTCTTCTTTCCATATTCTTTCATTCTTTCCATTCCATGAAGTTGTGCAATCATGACTTCATTTCCATCATGGAATTTGGATTTATAGCAGCAAGATAATGTTTCCCATCTCCAACATGTTTTTCAAATCCTCCAGATCAGCATTTTGGTCAAATTCAAAACCAGTATGCATATCCATATGAGCAATGCCAAAATCAGTTTGGATATGAAACATATCAAGAGAAAGGGTACGCATGCAATGATAACAATCAAATGTAAGATGTTGGTCTGTTGGAGAAGATCTAAAAATGGAGATTGGCATGGTGCAATCAAGAGTAGTAGCTCAAATGGAGGCTTTCAGAATTGGTTGCAGGGCACCTTGTCCATGGGTTGGCCCTTTTCCAAGACACTTCAGCCCTCAGGAGAAGCTGGAATTCATGGTGGAGATGTTGCCCCAACTTACACAATGGACTATAGAGATAGAGGCCTATGAATTTGGTGCTAAGAAACCTTGTCAATGGGTAAGTTCTACACCATCATCTAGTTTTTCTCTTTCCACTCCTCAAGCAACACCATCTCAATTTGGGCTTCAATTTCCAAGCTTCCCATTGAATGTTGCCCCAAGTGTTGATTTCATTTCTCCATCCCCTAGTCTTCCACCTCATCTCAATTCTTCTATCCTTTTCCCTTCCAAACAGTCATCCCCTCCAAAGAAACAAGAAGTTCCACCTCCTCCCCACCACAAACAATTGCAAAGCTAGTTGAACCCCAACCTACCACTCCTCTTGCATTCCCAAATCCATGTTAGGAAGATAAAAATTAAAAAACCAGTCAAGGATAGCAAGAAGAGGATACCAAAAGAAAAGAAATGATAAACAATTTGAAGATTTGGGCTGCCAAATTTGGGTTTACAAAGATCCCCTTGATGGTAAAACCAATGGAGGAGGTCAATGTTGAAGAACTAGTGGTGGCTGAGGCTGAGTTTCAGAAAAGGAAAGCCAAACAAAGAAGAAAAAATCAGAAGTTTGGTAAGCTTGGCTCTCAAATTTGGGATAACAAATATCCCCTTGATGGTTAAGCCTTCAGAGGAGATTAAAGTTGAAGAGCCAGTGGTGGCCAAGGCTGATTTTATAGCAGCAGTGGAGCAAGAAGACCAACAATTTATTTGTTCTAAGTGTAGTGTCCATGTTGGCACTTTATTTGAAGAAAATGCTGATCTAATCCAAGCTGCAAAACCAGTCAACAAGGAGGAAGAACAATCAGCTCCAAGTCCCATTGAAGAGGAGAAAATGGAAGAAATCAAATCAGAATTGGAACTAGATGAAGGAAGCATTATTGAAGATTTTTTGCTTTCATTTAAAGGGCCTGATTTGATTGATGAATCCATCATGGAGGTGACCAAAAAAATTTAGAGGCACTGAATCATGAGTAGGTTGCACAAGAAGTTATATATTTCTCTCCCACTTCATCTCTCCAAAAATCTGATTTTTAGATGAGTTCAAGCTGACAAGCTTCATGTTTGAAGATGAAGCTTCATCTGGTGAAAAGAATGTAGATTTTGAGACCACCATGCAAGAGGGAGAAACTTGGCTATAGTAAGACAACATAGAGTTTGATTTTTTATCAAACTTAGAAGGATGTTTTGATAGGGAGCAGCCCACAAAAGTTGCAATCTTTTCTTCCCCATCATTCACCATTCAAGAGCCTGCACGCCATGAAAGAAAACTTGCAAGCACAACCAACATTTTCCACCATGCTTCTTGAATCAAGGTTGGGAGATTTTGATCTTCCAAAGGCCACATCCACCATGAGAGGGAACCACCAAGAAGACATTGCTGTCACAAACAGTCCTCTAGAACAACAAAGTAGAAAGTTTGATTTGACAAACTTCATGCTAGAAGAAGGGGCTATCCAAGAGTAGATTGATCTTCAAAAATCAGTAGAAGAACTCCAAAGCCAACAATGTATAGCAATAGAGTATGATGATGCAAAAGCAACTCCAATGGATGTTGCAATCAGAGATGAAGAGCTGCAAATTGTAGAGGAGTTTTATGCTGCTATGGAGGAAGAAAAAGAGTAGAAGAGTTCCACCACTTCTTCCACACCATCCATTCAAGAGGATCTACAAGAAGACTCCATTTTTGGAGTTGAAAATTAGAGCTATGGGCATATCAAATGGATCATACCTTTCCCAATTAGTTATTTGGCTTCATTGGATCTAAAGGAGAAGTCACAACCAGTCATGCTTGCTTCTAAGCATGAGGATGAGCTACAAAGTACCAAGGATCAGCTACCATACCTCTTTAATCCAAATGCAGAGCAACTAAAAGAGGTATTCAATTTGTTTTCAGTTGAAACCTTGCTGATTTGGGTAGAAGACCAGATTATTGTTGATTTTACACTCATACTAACAACCATAATCATCTCTAAATCATTTGCATGGATGCCAATTTTGAAGAAAGGAAGCTATTTTGCACAACCAGTTGTAGGGTTTGTTTAGCTTACCTTTGCTTCCAGATTAGAGTAGAGTAGGTAGGTTTTCTTTCAGCAAAAGAAGTTCTTGTGCACACTCTACATATCCCACTTGGGGTATGTATGATTTCCAATTTTGTACATATTTTTTTGGTGTTGTTTTGGTTGCTCTTGCACAGTCCATTTTAGTGCTTTTTGGTGAAGATCAACTCTAAGTTTCAGTGGGTTTCCAAGTGGCTCAGAGGTCATATTTTCATAGTTCTTATCGAGAATCAGTTTATCGACTGAATCCATGCCCAATGGATACTTAAAAGGCCATTGATCATTCATCTAGCAGGTAGATGACCCCTGAGAGTCCCCAAATTGTTAACCGAAATAAGCTCCCTCTTATTTTGGGTTAACTAGCTTCCTTTTGTGCCTCAGTAAAATTTTTACATATTTTAGGAACTCAAAATTTTCTAGGTATTGCTTCATTAGATAGAGAATTTTCTCCCCTTTCCAGAAAGGTAAGGAAGTCCTCCTAACTTCTTGTATTTTTTGAGTTATGGCTCAGTGGAGTTTGGAGGGAAAATTTGGCAAGGCGGACCCGCTTAGCCTTTTGGCTAAAAACTCAAAGGAAATTTTTTTCCCAAAACCCGCAAAAGAAATTTTTTTCTTAAGGCCTCAGTAGCCAATGAAATGATGCCACATGTCAAGGCGGAGCGGTAGGTGTCAAAGGAACTTCAAGTTTTTTGGCATTTGGTCAAAAAGTGCAAAGGTGGAAAGTTGAACCACATTTCCACATCCAATAGAGAGGCACCACATGTCCATTCATTGGCGGAGATCGGAGTGTCGGGAGGATTTTGGAAATTTTTCCAAAGTTGTGAAAAATAAAAAATGAAAAAATGGAAGTGTATCTCCACATGGCTAATCACATGGTGCCACGTGTCCACATTAGCAACGGGGAATTCACTGGTGGAAGACCTTGGAAAAATTTACCCTTGTGAGAAAAATGGGCAGAATGTGGTTTTGAGACCTGTGGACCAATCAAGAAGCACCACATATCATCGGAGGAGCGGGGCATGGAGATTTTCTGGGAAATTTTCCCAATTTGAAAAAAATGGAAAAAGTTCAAATTTTGGCCCACAAACCAGAATTTTCCCTATTTTTTTGTTTTTGCTCTAAATCTTCAGAGGGCCATATCTTTTGAACCAAAGCTTAGGTTTTCATGATTTTGGTGTCATTGGAAATCTGTTCAAATCCTCAACACAATGGCCACTTCAATTTTAAATTTTGATGGAGTTTTATAGGAGAAAAATGGGAAAACATCTTTGGCATGGGAAAATGGTAGAAAATGACCCCAACCACCAAAATTAATGAAGTATGGGCCTCTTTCTCGCTCTGTGAAGCAATGTACTTTGAAGTATGGGATTTTTCATGGAAACCCATCATTTTTAGGCCAATTAAATGGATCTTATTGGTGGTTGAAGTTTCAAATCAAATTTTCCCGTGTTTTCTCATTTCTTTCATTCTGTTCGAGTGATAAAAGCTAGTTTTGGCTCATTTGTAAAAGTTGTTCATCCTTCTTCTCTGCCTCTCCCTTATTTTCTTCCCTAGGGTCGAAAATGGAGTTTGAATCTCCTCCTTGCTTTTTAATGACATTTTTTCCTCTTACCCGTGAAATAATGATTCTCATGCAAAACGGAGCAATAAGAAACATGTTTTGTGATGCATTTGTCCATCCTTGCTTGTTTTTTGGTTATTTTCTTCTTTCCTCTCTTCATTGTAGGTACTTGTGCATGTTTGGATGTTCATTATAGGTATTTGTGTGTGTTTGGATGTTCATTGTATGTTTTGGATCGTGTTCATGGATTTTGGAACAATTTTTTTGTGTGAAATCCATCTTTGGTCTATGATGCACTTATACATCCTTTCTATTGCTCACCTCCTCTTGTTCCATGGTAGTTTTGATAGATGATCAACAATTTCCTTCTCTAGTGTATCACTATTTTAGTGTTGGCTTTTTTTCCCTTATTTTCTTTCTCTCCATGTCTCCTTGGAAGTTAGATTAGGATTAGATTAGCTTGCCTGCACTAGAATAGCTTGTGGCAAGTAGTTTAGGAAGAGGAACCAGCCTTCTCTAGAGATCTTTCCCCATTTGTAAAGGTCCCACACTTTAGGAAACCTCAATGTTGTGCAATCACACCAAATGACATTACCTTAGAAAAGTAGATCCATAACACATTTGGGGGTGCTGTGATTATGCACTAACAGGATCCAAAGATGCTCTTGAAGAGATGACAAAGATCATATTGGATACCCTAAATGAAATCAAGAAAAAACTTGAAGTCAAGAAGGACTGAGTTGATGATTTACTTTATGCCATTAATAGAAGGCTAGAAGACATGGTGGTGGATAAATTTAAAAAGAGTTATGGGGATTTAAAATTAGATTTCTTACTTAGTTCATTTGAAGGTAATATCCAGGTAGATGAATTCTCCTATGACACTATTGAAAAAATGATGAAAATTGAAAATAGGATTGAGGATTTGAAAGTAAGGCCATTAGAATAAAAGTAGAAAATGGCTCAATGTTTGGATGTATTATTAAGAAAAACATTGATTTTCCATCACCACCTGGGACCAGATGAAAATGAAATGAATGAATTGTTTAGAAGATATGATGCTTATGTGGCTAGATTGCCAGAGGAGTTGGATACAAAGAAAGTCTGGATCATGTGAAAAGAAATTTTTTTTCCCCTTTCCCTTGTGAAGAGATGACATGTTAGGATGTCTATGAAGAGGGGTGTTTGAAGTATTTAGAGGGGCACATGCTGCAGGTTGGTGACTAGGAAAAATATGAGGTTTTGAACTAGTTCCTATTTCCCACTTCCTAGGGAAGGAAAATTTTCCATTGGAGAAGGAATTGGTTGAGGACCTCAAAGTTCCCATTCAAAACGAGGGGCACAATGCATCAAATGTGTGGATAATTGAGTTTCAAACCACCCTCTGCTATCCCGAGCTAAATAAAGTGTTTCCCTCAAATGACGAGTAGAGATAGATTGGTCCTCTTCTCCATCCGAGATGATGACAGGAGAATGAATGTGTGTTTCACCCTTCCTCTTACTTGAGGATGATGTTGATACTGGACATGATGGCAAGGGCACATTTTCTTCCTATTTATTTTCTAGGAATTGAACCCTCTTCTCTAATTCACTTACTTTGTTGGAGATGGCAGGAACTGTATCAATGGAGGTTTTGTCATACAATATGTATGACTCCTTAGGGATTTATTTTGAAACAAAATCTTCATTGCATAAAAAGGGACATTGAAAACTAGTCTACCTAGAGACCTGAGGCCTCCTTTCAAACCAATATCTCTTCAAATCCTTAGGAATTTTCATGTGCTCCCATCTAAAAAGATGGAAATACATGACTTGGAAGGAGGTAAACACAAGATTGATTCTGATCAACCTGGTTAAAAGTGCTATACAGACCCGTTGATATGTCAATGGTCCTTTGGTGTCTCCTACACATTCCACTTCGAACAAGGATCTAACAAAATCTTCATCTAGGCCACTCAGGTTGAAAATATGATTCAAATATTCTGAGGAAATATCCTTCGGGCTGTGAGCCATGAGTGTCTTTACCATTTCTCCTAGTAGAATATTCTATACTCAGAGTTATGAAAGAAATACATAATTGCAAAGGAACAGAATTGAGTTTTATAGCCCAAAGGAGACACATATTTCAATTTGAAAAATATTTCCCTTGAGGTAAGAGGGATCTTGCTCAGTTTACACAAGGGAAATTTAAAGACTGAAGGAAAATATAAATAAGAAGAACTGGTAAATCATGGTGATTTGACAGACATCTTGTATAGAATTTAAGCCAGTAAGACAAGAAGTGAAGTGCAATGAGTCTAAAAAGGATTTCAAGAGATAAGAATAGGTGTGTGTCATGTCAACAAACATCTAGAAACACTCAGTGATCATTTGAGATGATTTCTTAATCAAGATTTGAGGGGATGGTTCAAGTAACCTGTTAAAAGCAATAACCGAACATCCCAGTCAAATACAAGTGGAGCCCATCAAAATGACTCATTTTTGGACACTTGGTAGTATAAGATAAAGTGCATGAATACCATTTTTAGAATGAACGTGTAACAAAGAAGTATTCCCTCAAATATTCTTATTTTTGGGGGAAAATAAATTTGAATTGAAAAAGGTCATATAAAAGCATGTAAAAGTGATAAAGAAGGGGGTTGTTAAATTGTATGAAAAAAGTTTGAGAAAACCATCTCCTCCGAAACCGTCTCTTAAACCTGTTTATTTCTTATGCCTTTAAATTTAATCATGTCAAGCTAGTTACAAGTGTATAACCATTGATGAGCTCTGAGATTGTTATGAAACTTTCCCCAGTTGATGAATTTAATAGGTTTTGAATTAATCTATGTTAATCATGGGCATTATTGTGTTTGCTTCATTTTAGAATGTTTTCAAATAGTTTTTCTTGTTCCTGTTGTAATCTTATGTTAGAATATCTATAAGTCACACAAGATCTCGTCTATGTGTTAGTATTGTGGCATTTGTAATTTCATTATGAGAAGATATTTCATCTTGTGATGCAAATAAACAATTTAAAATCACTTTACTTTCATTATGTTGACAAAGATTGTTTGTTAGTCTATGAGTGTATCTTAGATGTGATGAACCAGGGATTTCTAATGTTTAATTGAGTCTTTAACATGAGCCTTTGTGTTGAATTCTTGAATAATGTATGAAATCATTCACCTCTGGGCTTCCATTGTTACACACCTTCTAGTTGAAGGAATATTTTTTCTATCCTGAAGCATCCTATATTGTGTATTTTCCGATATTTGTTAAATCTTATCAGAGATCTAATATAATCAACTCTATCCTGATTAACTTCCCACCAAAAAACATCTTAAACAATGAATTCTACAAGAACTATCCCTGTTTGTATTGTGTATCCATAAATGAACAAATTCCAATGCCAAAATATGTAGAAACAATCAGGTTTCAATTAATGTCTCTAGTAACCTGAACCTTATCCAGAAAATATCTCCATTCTCTAGAAGTGACAACTCGTGAGAGTTAGATTGTGGTGTATTGATCATATTTTCTCAAGGTCTTCCTAAAAATTGTGCAAAGAAAGATTTATTGATATTATTCATCAATATAGGTTACATAATGGGTCCTCTCACCCTATTTGAAGGAAAAACCTAAAGCAGTGAGGGTAGATCAAACCCTTAATACGGTGCTATCCATTTTTTCAATGTCTGAGTGACAAAGAGTCAGGTGAATTTCATCCGGCTACAAAATGACTTATATTATGATTTGTCTATCTCTTAGCATCCTGTTTGATCCATGATTCTACTCAACACTTAAGGGATAATCAATTTGGGTACCAACACCAATCTGACACCATTACAGGGATTTATTTACACAAATCCATATACAAAATGACCCTAGTAATGCTTCTTATATGATTTAAGTGTAAATACGTTGTTTAAACATCATTCTTTGTCAAGATTTGTAAGAATTGTGCGAGATCACAACTTCATTGTGTAAAATTTCCAATTTCTAGTGGTTATTGCACTAATTTCGTATCGTCAAGTGATAAATACGGGTAAAGGAAGGTTGGATCTGCTAATATTTGTGGGAATTAAGTATTGATAGACATTTGACAAGTTTCTTATAGTGCATTTGCACAACTAAGGTGAGAATCCTTAGTGGAGACTCTGTTTTGGTTTGAAATTTGATAATTACCAGTGTCTTAGCCCGTGTCAAGTGAGATTTGTCATTAATCTATGCAAAGCTGGAGGGAAGAAGATATTTCTTCACTAGGGACCCTACTAGGAAGTTATTTCTAGAGCTAGGAAAGGAAAATTCAAAAGGAAGATGAATTTGGAAAGTAGTAGGAGATCATGAGTCAGGAAAGGAGATTCCAATTGTGGAAAGTGAACAACCTGTAGTTGAAAATTACCATATGTCTTCAAGTGACTCTGAACCAAGCATTCCTCGTGTAACTTTGAATTCTCCAACTAGAGAGGGCCCATCATTTGCGTCTAAAAAGTTTTCCTCTCAGTGTTTTTCATGTGTCCTCCAAGGTTGATAGGGTTTTCCATGAAGTTAAGTCATTAGAGAATATCTATTTTGAAATCTATACTCTTATGCTCCAAATACCCCTCGTTCCCTATCATTTTGTTTCTCTTGTAAATTCACCGCCTCAAGGAAATATGGCCCAACCTCCACCTAGACCTCCTTTTGTTGTCAACACTTTTAGACCTATAGATTTCAGAGGTATGGATGGATATCCTAATATGGTGCCACAAGATGTCAGAAATAGGTTTCCAAAATTTCAAGGAATAATGCCATCACTAGTTACCAACATTTAAAATTCTTTGTCAACATGATGGAAGATTTTGAAATTGAGTTTGAAGACATGTATGTAAAGTTGTTTATTCATACTCTTGAGGAGGATCCACGTGACTGGTACAAGTCTCTACCAGATAATTTGATAGATTTATGGACTGAGATGAAAAATGCCTTTAGATTTCAATATGGGGACAAGACAGACCCTAGGTTCCTTTTATCTGAGTTTGAAAATATAAAGAAAAATCCAAATGAATGTTTCTGATTTCAATACTAGGTTCAATAAAACCTTGAAAAGGCTACCTATAATCTTAAGGCCAAGTGATGAATCCTGTTTGATCAAGTATTCTGATGCTTTTGATAAAAAGGTTTCTTATTACTTAAGAGATTAAAATCTGGGAACATTGAGGCAAGCCTTTACTATGGATTTACAAATTGAGAATAATATTAAGGCAATTGGTAAGCCTCCTGAGAGGGAAGTTGTTAAGTTGATCAATCCTGAAAATCCTCAGTCAAGCAAGGTTGTGGATTTAGAAGAGGTTGTAAAAATTTGGTCTGAGCAGTTAAAGAGATATCCTATAAATTGGCTAGAGCAAAAAGGGGATAGGATAGAATTCCCAAGGTCAACATAAGCCACAAGGTCAAGAGAGATTTGGAAATCACCCCAGAGGTGATCATAGACTAGATGACCGAGGAAAAGGGCCCATGGGGTCAGGAAATAGATAGCCTCAACCCTAGGAAAATAGATTGGTTCTTGATCCTTTAACTACCAGGATTTCTACTGTGGAAGAGGCCTGTGTTATGGAATGGTGTGATAGGTGTTTCTTACCACATTCCCCATGTGATGTAAACAAGGAAATTGAGGAAGTAGATGATGATGATGAAGCATATGGTGATGTGTGCATGATGGAGTGCCATGTAAGCTCACCAGGGGGAAACCTCAACTGAACTGATAAGTGCAAGAATTGTTGAAGACTTCTGGGATTGTGTCCACCAGGTATTACCTCTTTCCCCCATTAATACTTTTTAAATTGATATGGTATAAGAATTTGATTTTCCCAATCATGATTTTGAATACTTGAGGGCATTGATGATTAAAAAATATGATGGGGTAATTCCTTCAGAAGAAGACAAGCAACTACTGATGAATGCAGTAGTTGCTCAAGAGAAGGAATATAATACTAGAAGTAAAGTTTTCAAAGGGGTAGGGCCACAAGCCAAGCCAAAGATTCCAATCCTTACCAATATCCCTAAGGAAACCCCTAAAAAGGATACATCTGGAAAAGGCTTAATTTCCCCAAATAGAACTTATACTTCTCCTCATGCCCAGACTGTCAAAACCCCCATACTGTCAGATGAAATTACAAAACTTCCTCCTGATATTGCCCTACCAAACTATATTCCTTGTGACATAGCTCAAATATTAAGCCAGATCAAGGTTACTATCCCAATTTTTGAATTACTTAGGATCCCTGAGCATAGGAAAAGGGCATTTGAATATTTGGGATTCAAGGAAGAAAAGATTACCCAAGGAAAAAGTGTTAATAATGTGGAGGCCCCTCCTATTATTATAGAATTAGAAATACCTCAAGCATTGGAAGAATTGGGTGAATTACCTGAGGTGTATCTAGGAAATTCTTTGGTTGAATCTCAACTAGATGTGGATCCATTTTATACCACTTTGATCATTAAAGATAGGCTGGTACATAATTGTATGTTTGACTCAGGAGCCTCATGTAATGTAATGCCTTTAGAGGTGATGAATGAGTTAAATATCAAGGTGAAAGTGATTTTGGAAAATGTACTGCTATGGATTCAAGAGAAGTTTCAGTAATTGGATATGTCAAAGGATTAGTAGTGTAATTGATGCTTATCCGGGAAAATGCTTGACCATGAATGTAGTTATTATGGACTATCCTACCAAGTGGGGGATGTTGTTATCTAGAAAATGGGCAGCTAGTGTGGGTGGAAGTGTGCAAATGGACATGTCATATGCCACCATACCAATTGAGGGAAATCTTGTGAAGTTATATGGCGAGAAGAAAATGCTACATCTGATTGAGGATCCTAATAATGCTTCTTATGAAGTATTGTACATAGATGTTGATGTTGATAACTTCATGGGCTATGCTGATTGTAAGTATCCGAGTAGGTAGGTTCTCCTTGGAATTTAATGTTTGATGGGGCATGTTCTAGATTTGGTAATGGCGCCAGTGTTATTTTGATATCTCCAAGACAAGAGGTTTTTAAATTTTATTTTAAACTCAATTTTGAGTGTAAAAACAACATTGCACATTATGAAGCACTATTGTTGGGTTTAAAGATTTCTTGGAAATATGGTGTCAATGATATTATTGTTAAAGGGGATTTAGAGCTAATAGTCAAGTTAGTTAGAAAACTATATGCAACAAAGAATCAAAGAATGAAGTAATATAAGCATGTAGTTTGGGACTTCATTGAAATGTTTGATTCTTTCAATATAATACATCATGATAGGAGGTATAATACTATAGCAGACAAATTGGCAGTATTGGGATCTAGGTTTGAAAATTGTACAATGTCTCCCTATTGTGAATATGATATTGAAATATTGACTAGGCCATATGTCCTTGACAATATCAAGCACTAGTAGGTGTTTGAAGATGATGCTCAAGTCCAAAGGTTTCTATAGAATAAAGGAGAATTTTCCAATCAAAGTATGGAATGGGAACCAATGGTTTGTGTAGGTGAAGGAAAAGAGACCTTATTTGGTAAGGACATTATCCAATTGAAAACTAATACTATTCCCAGAGGTTTGGTTGCATTGGAATCAAATTTTGATAATGTTGACTGCATTATTAATAGACACATGTCAGCCTTAAGGGATGTTGAGGAACATAACCTGGGCATAAAAGATAAACCTTGGAAAATATGGTTAGGCAACAATTTGAGTAAAGAAGAAAAGAAATCATATATCCAATTATTAAAAAAGTACCAAGATTGCTTGGCATGGTCGTATTCAGAATTGAAGGCATATAGGGAAGACCTTTTTCAGCATGAAATACCCTTGGAAGCTAATGCCAAGCCATTTAGCAGTAAACAAAGACCAATTAATCCCCTCCTTTCCTCAAAAATGCAAGAAGAGTTGAAAATTTTAAGGGATGGAGGAATTATACAACCTACAAGATACTCCTCATGGGTAGCAAACTTGGTACCTATTCGAAAGAAAAATGGGGATATAAGATTGTGTGTTGATTTTAGAAATTTAAATAAGGCATCAATCAAGGACAACTATCCCTTGCCAAATATGGATAACATGTTGAAATTGTTATCCACTTTGGATGGTTTCTCTGGGTATAACCAAGTGGTTGTGAAGCAGTTAGAGAGAATCAAAACCGCTTTCACCACTCCATGGGGAACCTATGTGTATGTCAAAATGTCATTTGGCCTGATGAATGTTGGAGCCACATTTCAAAGAGAAATGGATGTAGCATTCTCTGGATATATAAATGATTTCATTACCATGTATCAGGATGATGTGATAGTTTTTTAAGGAAAAGAAGTGATCACCTGCAACATTTAGAAAAGAAGTGATCACCTGCAACATTTAGAAAAGATGTTGTTAAGATGCAAGGGAATATGGTATATCACTGAATCCCAAGAAGTTCCATTTTGGGGTTCAAAAGGAAAAGCTTCTTGGACATATTGTGTCAAAAGAAGGGGTCATGATTGATCCCAAGAGAGTGGAAGCCATTAGTAAAGTTCCTATTCCAAGAACCAAAAAGGGAATTCAGTCCTTTTTGGGAAAATAAATTTTATTAGGAGATTTATTTCCAACTTTGCTGAATTGACTATCCCAATCACCAGTATGTTGAAGAAAGATTAGAGTATCAGATGGGAAGAAGCAGTTATTCAATCCTTTACTAGGATTAAGGAAGCATTGAAGAATGCCCCTATTTTAGCAGCTCCTGATTATAAAAAGGATTTCCAAATGTTTTCCTTTGCTTCAGAGAATACTATTGCATTTGTGCTATTACAAAAGGATGATGAAGGAGCTGAAAGACCAATTGCTTTCTTTAGTAAAGCATTACAAGGAGTAGAATTGAAGTATACTATCATGGAGAAATAGGCCTTTTCTTTGGTCAGAGCCACAAAAATCTTTAGGCCATATATTTTGAGCTCTAAAGTCATAGCTTATGTTCCCCATACCATGGTTAAGGATATCCTATCAGAGATGGAAATTTCAAGTAAAATATGCCGATGGGAAAATAAATTGCAAGAATATGATATGGACATCCAAACTACAAAATTGGTTAGAGGATTGGGCTAGCAAGGCTAATGGAAGAAAGCAACCTATAGACAGTTGAGATAAATGAGGTTGAAGAAGAAATATTGAATATTCTTGAGAAAGTGACAAATTTTGAATGGTACAAGGATATTATTTTTTATCTCAAACATCTACAATGCCCTGAGTATTTAAGTAAGAATCAAAAGAGAGCACTTAAGTTAGCCTCCCAGAAATACATCATCACTGATTATGGGTTAGCTTGGAAGAACCCTGAGGGAGTTCTTTTGAGATGTATCACTGAGGATGAAGCCCTAAAAATAATTGATGATTTCCATGGAGGAGTTTATGGAGGGAATTTTTTGCTGGAAGAGTCACAACTCATAAGATCTTAAGGGCTAGTTATTGGTGAAAACTCTTTTTAAATATACAACTCTACTAGTAAGAAAGTGTGAGAGTTGTCAACATTTTTAGGAAGATTGAAAGCTTCAAGCTCCCTCCCTTTGTAGCCTATATCAATTGAAGCCCCATTTAAGTAGTGGGGAATGGACTTCATTGGTGAGATTTCAGATTCTTCAAGTGTAGGCCAAAAGTGGATATTAGTGGCCACTGATTACTTCACCAAGTGGGTGGAGGAAATCCCTACCAAGAAAGCTACCCACCAAATTGTTATGGACTTCATTCTGAATCATATAATTTGTAGGTTTGGAGTGCCTACTAAAATAGTTGCTGACAATGCTATGATTTTTTGAGCCAAACCTTTGGTAGCCATGTGTCATGAGTATGGGATCAATTTAGCATATGCTTAAAATTATAATCCCCAAGGTAATGGACAAGTAGAATCAAGAAAAAGAATTTGTTGAAGATAATCAGAAGGACCTTGGAATTAAACAAATAGAAGTGGGGTGAGCAGTTGAAGTTTTCTATTTGGGCTAATAGAATTACTGTCAAAATAGCTACTGGAAAAATTCCATTTGAGTTTGTGTATGGAAATCAAGCTTTACTTCCCCTACATATGCAATTAACCCGACCAATTTATCTAATAATTTGAGGACCAAGAGGTTAGTCCCTATGATGCTCATATTAATCAAATTATTGAATTAGATGAAGAGAGAAGATAATCCCACCAAAGACATGTGAATTTCAGGAGAAATTGAAGAAATTATTTGATAAAAAGGTAACTCCAAGAGCTTTCAGTGTGGGATATCTTGTGCTATTGTGGGATAGAAGACATGAGGATAAGGGAAAACATGGAAAGTTTGACGCATTATGGATGGGCCCTTATTCTATTGATATTAGGATTGGTGAGCACACTTTTTTCCTAAAAGACTTAGATGGGGAATTTCTTGAGTTTCATATTAATGGCAGGCACTTGAAACATTTCCTTGACTGATTTCTTAGAATCAAGGTACACATCATTGTACAATGTATAGTTTTTGTTTTTGTTCTGTTTTCACGTTTTTTCTATTTTGGTTTATCTTGGTCCCTGGTGACTAGTTTTGTTTGGCTTCTCAATTCATTCTTGGGAGGTTAGTTATTGTTTTTTTTTTGGAGGTTATTTCTTGACTCCATGGCCTAATGGATTTTTGGTACATGGTCTACTGTCTTCGTATTATGTTACTCTTGTGGCACTCACTGGAAGTTCCCATCCCCGAGTCAGAGCCAATGTTGGTGCTCGGTTTTAACCTCACCTCTTTTGGACTAGGTTTTTTTTATTCTGTGTGGTTTGAAGCAATCTTTGTCTTCCTATGTGGATGTATGAAGTTTTATATCTATCAAGTTGTTATCGTTAAACCTTTTTCTATGAGCATGAATCACGTTGAGCTCTGTGTCGGTTGCAGTTTCTCTTTATGTGCGTGCTGTTGGTGGTTTGGTCGTAGATGGCAGGTTTTTCCCTTATTTTATTTTCCATGATCATGTCTTATTTGTTATTTTTGTCCCAATATTTTTGGACATATCGTCATATTTAATTGGACATGGCACGACGGGTCTATTTGGTGAACTTGTCACTTTTGTTACATTTGTAAAAATTCCAAATTGGTCCCGTGGCTCTGATAATTTCTAATTGGATATTCAACAATATGAAGCGGTAAAGAAATTTTCTTACTTTGACCCCGAAGATGTACACGTGTCATAAGACGAGTGGCATGGGAAGGCGGGCCCTTTTGGAATTTTGAGGCATTATGATGAAAGGTGTAAAAGTGTAAAAGGAATGCCTAGAGCCCGCAAATGGACACATGGAATTTTTAAGTTAAAAGTGGGGAGGCAGGTTGCTGGAAGAATTTGGAACTTTTAACCTTGTTTTGAAAAAGGGAGTAAGGTATAAAAGTGAAGCGCGACCCCGCAAGTACCCAGATAAAGCCACGTGTTGAGTTTACATCAAAGATGGGAAGGCAGGTTACCGGAGGTATTCTAGAATTTTTGGCTTTGTTTTGAAAAGGTAAAAAGGTGTAAAAATAATCCATGACTCCACTAGCACCCTAGGAAAGCCACGTGTTAAACCTATATTGAAAGCGGGTGGGCGGGCCAGAATTTTTAAAAGCACACAATTCTTCTGAGTGGCATAAAATGCAAAAGGCCCCCAAACCCGCCTCAACTAAGATCTTTTCCATGTGGATGACCAAATTCAAAATTGTAAAAAATAGAGTTAACGATCTGTAAAGCAATGCATTTAATCATGCTGCCATTAATGCTCTTATTGTAAATAAAGGACCTTAGGGATGTGAATATATTCATATTTTATTGCTAATTTGATGATCTTTCATCATTTTTATCTGTGAAGTGCTTTTGAGATATTGTGGGGCTCAAATTTGTGAACCAGAAAAGTGTGAAAGTTTTCATCTTAAAATCAGAATTGCTCAGGCACCTGTAGAAAATTGGTAAGAGTTTGAAACTCTTGTGTTTTGTGTTTGTTTCCATCGAAAAATCAGTTGAAGTAAAGTTAGGGTTTTTAAATAAAGACTATGCCACTTTCTTCCTTGGGTATGTCGGGGGTCACAAGTGACCTCGATAGGATAACAAATATAGACTTGATGAATGCCGACTTGAATGATTTTTGTCAACAATTGAGTAGTGCCCACATGAGTGAATCCTTGAAGGAAATTCGTGATAGTCGTATTGCCTTGGCAGGGTGCTATTCCACTTTCTATCCAATGCCCAGAGTTAGTATGGTATTTCATGATGAATTATGAATTTGAGAAGAGAGAGGTATTAGATGGGAGTGGGGATGTGGTGTTGACATTAACACCAATAGCCATAAGGGTAATTATGAAATTACCTATAATTACAAACCCCATTACTATTGGTATCAAACTTTCCTTGGAGGATTATGAAGTAAAAAAGAAGGAATTTGCAAAGATGATAAACACAAAATGGCTCCTTACAGATAGAAAGGCATCTACCAAAATCCCCAAAAGACTGGTTAGGGCTCAATTCATTGAAGAGGTTGAAGATATCATTGTGCTCCTAAGTAGGATGGCTAGTTTGGAGACTACAAATGAATTTAAAGAATGGATGTCCACCTACATATGGATTATCTTGGAAATAAAAGGAGATATTTGTTGGGCTACTTTCGTTTCTGATGTAATTCATGATCATATGGCCACCCTGGCAGCTAAAATTGAAATGGGGGAAACTACAGACTTGGAGTTTTATATGATGACTTATCTGGTATATAATGTTGCAGCACATAGGCATTTCCGACATTATCACCACAAGATGATGTTAAATGGTGCCCAATGCATGAAATTTTCCCCCAATTGCAATTAACTAATTTGAATGGAAATATCATATTAGTAAATGATGCTTTCATTGCACCAATTATTTTCTTGTTCAAACCAAAATGGGGGCAATATAGAATTTTTGAGCATGCAAGGAAAGTAATTATGGAGTATGGATGTTACTTCATTCAATACAAGAAGTTCACTTACATCAGAGTTAGTGGTTTTGAAGGAAAACCTTTCAAGTTGCCAAGGTATGTGGATGAAAAGCTTTGTTTATGCGAATTGGCAAGGAAATTAGTGCCTGTGCACAAGCTAATTGTTGGGAGGCACAAAATGAATGTTAAATTCCCTATTAGAATTGGTAATTTTTCTTTCCCTCCATTATAAAAGCTAGATTGATTGGAGAAGAAATGAAGAGCTTGGCCATGGAGACATTTGTAGCTAGGCCTAATTATGACATTCAGTGGGTGGTTAACAATGTGGCTAATACTTTTGAGCATGAGCCTCACTTTGAGGACTATTGGATGAATTACAGAGATGAAGAAGATGTTAGGTTGAGAGATTTTTCAAGGATGACTTTGTCACAAGTTGTGGATTTTAATATTTCTATCATTTTAGAAGGACTTGTTGATGATTTAAATACAGTAAGTAAATTCTATATTGATCAGAAGATAGAAAGTCAACCCATAGTTCCCCCAAGTTGGGATGAGGAAGAATCTGATGATCCTTATATAAGGATAATATATGTCATGAGGATAATGGTGATTTGGTTGACCCAGATAAACATTGACTTATCAATACAGAACACAAAGATTCTAAATCACTTCAGAAGTCTTGGAAACTTGGATGATGATCTCCCACATCTAAGGGAGGGTGATGATAAGATTGACCCATTGGGAGGAAAATCTCCTTTATTTCCCTCCAAGAGGCCTACTGCTAGGCTTATTGATGAATGGACAATAGCCACAAGTGAGACAGGTACTTCCATGTCCGCCTCAGGTAGAAAACTAAAAGAATGCTCTTGAAATCCATGGAAAATGCTCCAATTACTCCTGCAGTGCCACTCCAGGAAAAGGGAAAGGGTTTATATTTACATATGGTCTTCCCAAATGTTGTGCTAGAGCAGCATAGTACTGAGAATTTAATGAGTGTAGCTATCATAAGTGGTCATAGTCAGCCCAAGCAACACAAAGAGGAAAAAAAGGGTAACACCTGAATTAATGAAGTTTGAAAGGGCGCACAAGAAGCCCAAAATTGTCCATCACCAAGTCCTGGTGAGGGTAGGTGCCCATACACCAAAGAAATTCAAGCATAGAGATGGGGTAATTGATCCCCTAGAAATGGAAAGAACTGTTAACATCAAGAAATAATAGGATACATCATTTCTAGATATGAAGCAGTCAAGTCCTCTAATCCCTCATTCATTCTTTGTGGAGAAGGAAGTAAAGGAAACTTAAATTTTAGTTCCTCAAGGGGATGTTATAGTTAATACAGTGGAAAACCAATTTGTTACCTCAGGTATGGACATTCCTGAAGCTCTACTTGTTAGAGATATTAATACACCTCCAGTACAAACAATGAATAAATTTGAAAATGTGCAAACTAAGGTGATTGATTTAGATACTATTAAGGGATTTTCTATGTTGGATAAGCTCAAGTTATCCATGGAGGAACCATTTTTAACACCAATAGGTAGTATTGAAAAGGATAAGGGATCAAAAGGAGATACTCATGTGTTGGCAAGTGAAGAGATGGTTCAAAACATAGGAAATTCTTTCACAGAACAATTATTGTCGGTATCAAGAAAATCTGAACTAGTGGTAGAAAAGGATATGGATATTGAATTAATGGTAGAAGAGATTATGCCCACTCTTATTAAGGTGGTTGAGAGTGATAACGTTCACCAAGTAGAAAAAATGTCTTTTAAAGATAAACTGAAAATGGCACAAGACTTAATTGTTGATGAAGAAATTTTCATTAGTGGAGAATCATAGTTTTCAATGGGGAGTGCAGATCCATTTCCATTAGATCAACCTACCATAACATTTCCCAAGGTGCCACTTGGAAAAGAGGATAATGATTTGGCAACTCAGTCAATCATGGGAGAAAAATAGCCCATCTCCAAAATTTCAATACAAAAGAGTGATGAAGTGAAAGTTCATACCACTATGTTTTCAGCTGAAGAAAAAACAAAGGAGGCCCCCTTGAAAATAGAGGTTGATCAGGTTAAGGATGACCAAACTGAAATGCCAAGGTAGGAGGAGAAGCATCCAGAGGAATCAATAGCCTAGATTGAGACAAGTGCTCCAGAGAAGACAAAAATATTGACACACAAGGAGGAAGAAGTATCCATGCAAATGATAGCTATACCCGACAAAATTCTGCAAAGATTACAAAAACAAAGGTTGAAATAGGATTGTGGAAGGGTTTGATTAGTGAATTAATGTTAAATGAAGAAACAATCATTCCCATACAAGTGGTTGACCTAAGTACCTTGTGTTTTCCAAAGGCAATAAGAGCCCCAAAGAAGTCCCAAACCATCACAAGAACCCTTATTGATTCATCCGAGGAAAGAACTTTGGAAGTAGTAAACCCTTTTGAGGGGAAGAAAATTAAAGATATAATTGATGATGATTACAGTATTCAGGTCATCCCCTTGGGTAAACCATCAAGGGAACAACTAAAGCAGGGAGTTTTGAAGCTATAAGTGGTCTTCTATAAAAGGTAGATGAGGATGGAATAACAAAGAAACAACTTAAGGAGTAGGTTAGAGCCTTAAATTCATGTTTTCAACATCTGACAGGGAAAACCAATCAGGAGCTAGTAGGTGCCTCTGTGAGAACCTTTAAAGGTATGGACAAATTTAATAGTGTTGTTAAAAAGGTCCAAGCAAAGTGGACACTTGGGTTGGGTAATTAAAAATAAGGGAAAGGAAGTTATCACTGAAGCAAGGACAAGATATGAAGATCTCAAAAGTTTCTTAGATGAAATTGATGGAGTAATTGAATACTATGACAATGAGATCTTTTACTTGGAAGGAATTCTCCCCAAGCTTGACTGTATAACAAGGCTTAGTAAGGAACTAGTTGAGCAAGAAGGCATTGTACCAATAAAGCACAAAGGGAGCCAGTATGCTCTTGAAGAGCTGACAAAGATCAGATTGGATACCCTAAATGAAATCAAGAAAAAACTTGAAGTCAAGAAGGACTAGGTTGATGATTTACTTTATGCCATTAATAGAAGGCTAGAAGACATGGTGGTGGATAAATTTAAAAAGAGTTATGGGGATTTAAAATTGGATTTCTTACTTAGTTCATTTGAAGGTAATATCTAGGAAGATGACTTCTCCTATGACACTATTGAAAAATGATGAAAATTGAAAATAGGATTGAGGAGTTGAAAGCAAGGCCATTAGAATACAAGAAGAAAATGGCTCAATGTTTGGACATAGTATCAAGAAAAACATTGATTTTCCATCACAACTGGGACCAAATGAAAATGAAATGAATGAATTTTTCAGAACATATGATGCTTATGTGGATAGATTACCAGAGGAGTTGGATACAAAGGAAACATATGAAGAGAAGGAGGATACCGATACAAAAGAAGAGGAGCATGCTTGAACAGTCTCTTCCTCATTTTATATTCTCTTTTCATACTTCATTGAACTGATACTATGAATTGATGTTTTTGCTACATTAAATGTAGTTATCTCTTTGAATTTTTATTGTTTCTTTGTTTCAATTGAAAGTAAAAAATGTAGTAGTTCATGATAGATTTGATTAAAATATCACATACATTTGGAAAATATATGTGAACTATTGACATACTTGTATTGATTGCAATTTGAACAAAAACAAGATAGGGTTCTATAGGGGCCCTTTCCCATGAAAAAAAGAGATGTACATACATCAGAGATCAAAACAGTGGAAAGAGAATAGTACTCAAACATCCTTTAATCCTACTTCATAGCTTCCCCTTAGTAGTGGAATTCTATTCAAAAGTTTGTTCTTCCTAGGTACAAACTCATCGGTACCTTGTGTTATTTGTATAAATATAATTGACCCTGTCAGGTCCCTGGACATCTCCATACCCATCAATGAATCCAAATTAATCCTATGACAAACCATAATATCCTCAAGCTCGAATTTATTTTGATAGGATGATAGCCAATCCAGGAGGTCCAGAACACTTGAAAATATTTTTTTCCCCTTTCCCTTGTGAAGATCCGATGTGTTATGATTTTCCAAGAGGGTGTTTGAAGTATTGAGAGGGGTAGATCTTTGCGCAGTTGGTGATTGGGCAAAATATGAGGTTTTGAACTAGTTCCTATTTCCCACTTCCTATGGAAGGGTGGATTTTCCATTAGAGAAGGAATTGGTTGAGGACCTCAAAATTCCCATTTATAACGAGGGAAAAATGCATCAATCATGTGGTTAGGTGAGTTGCAAACCACCCTCTGTTATCCCAAGCTAAAGAAAGTGTTGCCCTCGAATGATGAGTAGAGATAGATTGGTCCTCTTCTCCATCTAAGATGATGACAGGAGAATGAATGTGTGTTTCACCCTTCCTCTTGCTTGAGGATGGTGTTGATACTGGACATGATGGCAAGGGTACATTTTCATCTTGTTCCTTTTCCAAGAATTAAACCCTCTTCTCCAATTCACTTACTTTGTTGGAGATGGCAGGCACTGTATCAATGGAGGTTTTTTCATATAATATGTATGACTCCTTAGGGATTTATTTTGAAACAAACTCTTCATTGCATAAAAAGGGACATTGAAAACTAGTCTGCCCAGAGACCTGAGGCCTCCTTCAAACTAGTATCTCTTGGAAGGAGGTGAACATAGGATTGATTCTGATCAACCTGGTTAAAAGTGCTATATGGACCCATTGATATGTCAATGGTCCTTTAGTGTCTCCTACACATTCCACTTCAAACAAGGCTCTAAAAAAATCTTCATTTGGGCCACTCAAGTTGAAAATATGATTTGAATCTTCTAAAGAAATATCCTTTAGGGTGTGAGGCAAGAGTTTCTTTTCCATTTCTCCTAGTAGAATATTCTATACTCAGAGTTATGAAAGAAATACATAACTGTAAAGGAACATAAATAAGTTTTATAGCCCAAAGGAGACACATATTTTAATTTGACAAAATCTCTTCCCTACGGTAAGAGGGATCTTTCTCAGTTTACATAAGGGAAATTTAAAGACTAAAGGAAAATATAAACAAGTAGAACTGGTAAATCATAGCAATTTGACAGACATCCTATATAGCATTCAAGCCAGTAAGATGAGAAGTGAAGTGCACTAATCCCAAGAAGGATTTCAAGAGATAAGCATAGGTGTGTGTCATGTCAACAAACATCTGGAAATGCTCAGTGATCATTTGAGATGATTGCTTAATCAAGATCTGAGGGGGATGGTTCAAGTAACCTGTTAAAAGCAATAACCAGACATCCCAATCAAATACAAGTGGATCCCGTCAAAATGACTCATGTTTGGACACCTAGAAGTATAATATAAAGTGTGTGAATACCATTTTTAGAATGAACATGTAATAAATAAGTATCCCCACAAATATTCTTTTTTTGGGGGGAAAAGAAATTTGAATTGAAAGAGGTCATATAAAAGCATGTAAAAGTGATTAAAAAAGGGGGTTGTTAAAATTGTATGAAAAAAGTTTGAGAAAACCATCTTCTTGAGAAACCGTCTGAGAAACCCGTTTATTTCCCATGCCTTTAAATTTAATCATGTCAAGTTGGTTGTAAGTGTACAACCATTGACAAGCTTTGAGATTGTTATGAAACTTTCCCTAGTTGATGAATTTAATAGGTCTTGAATTAATCTGTGTTAATCATGGGAATTATTGTGTTTGCTTCATTTCATAATGTTTTCAAATAGTTTTTCTTGTTCCTATTGCAATCTTATGTTAGAATCTCTATAAGTCACACAAGATCTCATCCATGTGTTAGTATTGTGGCATTTTCAATTTCATTATGAGAAGAGCTTTCATCTTGTGATGAAAATAAAAAATTTAAAATCACTTTACTTTCATTATGTTGACAAATATTATTTTTAAGTGTATGAGTGTATCTTAGACGTGATGAAACAGGTATTTCTAGTGTTTAATTGAGTCCTTAACATGAGACTTTATGTTGAATTCTTGAATAATGAATGAAATTGTGCACCTCTAGGCTTCCATTGTTACACACCTAGTTGAAGGAATGTTTTGGCTATTATGAAGCATTCTATATTGTGAATTTTTCCAGTATTTATTAAAGGTTATCCGATATTTGATATAATCAACTTTATCCTGAATTCTTGAATAATGAATGAAATTGTGCACCTCTAGGCTTCCATTGTTACACACCTTCTAGTTGAAGGAATGTTTTGGCTATTCTCAAGCATTCTATATTGTGAATTTTTCAAGTATTTATTAAAGGTTATCCGAGATTTGATATAATTCTACAAGAACTATCCCTTTTTGTACTGTGTATCCATAAATGAACAAATTCCAATGCCAAAATATGTAGAAACAATCAGGTTTCAATTAATGTCTCTAGTAACATGAACCTTATCCTAGAAAATATCTCCATTCTCTAGAAGTGACAACTCGTGAGAGTTAGATTGTGGTGTATTGATCATATTTTCTCAAGGTCATCCTGAAAACTGTGCAAAGAAATATTTACTTGATATTCTTCATCAATATAGGTTACAAAATGGGTCCTCTCACCCTGGTTGAAGGCACAACCTAAAGCAGTGAGGGTAGATCAAACCATTAGTACATTGCTATCCATTTTTTCAATGTCTGAGTGACAAAGAGTCAGCTTAATTTCATCCCCGAATAAAAATGACTTATATTATGATTCATTTGTCTCTTAGCATATTTCTTAGTCTGTGATGTTGCTCAAGACTTAAGGGAGAATCAATTTGGGTACCAACAAAACATATTGGAGTGTAACTCATATTTCTAGATCTGTTATATCTTATAGTGTGTAGTGAGGGTGAAGATGTCAAAGTGGCCACAATATACTTGGTATATAAGACCTATTTGTCATTTTGAATGGAGGTATATCCTTGTGAGTGTGTGAAGAAGTGTTTGTCAATAATGGTGGGCATTTAGTAACTTGTTTTTAAATTAAAATGGATAAGTTTGTAACCTGTAGGGTTTGGTAAGTTGACCCATGTCTTTTAATTAATAGGTATGTGTTGTGTGGGATCTAGATGGTATTTTTTTGAAGTTTTAGAGTTATCCAAGCCTCGGTGATTACGTTGTACATTTTATAGTTCTTGTTTCCTTCTTTTGATTTATTGGTGTTATTCGATCTTCTTTGTGGTGACTTGCGGTGATCATCACTTCTCTTTTCGTAATTCATTTCCCAATATATAGGAATCTAGTATTTTATCCCTAGGGTTGATTATGGCATTCTTTAAACATCCATTTGGGATGACCATCCACGTGTTGGATCTGATGTTGGTGCTTGTAATTGTCACCCTTTTTATATGATTGAAACATGATATGTTGGCCTAGTTAAGCCCTTATTCTTGATGTTTTGGATGTTAGGAGTAAATGAGGTAGATATTTTGGTGTGTTGTGGAAGTAATCGGTTGTTTTTTAAAGTATGGGTAGCGGGTGTGAAAATCTATTTCTCTTTGGTACCCAAGATGAAGGAAGTTACAATATTGTCAAAAAGTGTTCAATGTATGAAGCATGTAAAATGGTGGTTTAACCTCAAGACCCAATAAGGTAAATGTGTTTAATGCATGTTGTAGCCATCCCTTCAGTGGCCAAGAATCAATTTTTCACTCGCTTTGTTCAAAAAGTTTCTAAGTTCCTATCACAAGCCCAAGTGTTCGGTTATGTGATGGGTGAGTTCTCATTATGAGTTTACAATTGATCCAATGTATCTCATACAAGGAAATATTACTGTTGTTTTTCGTTTATAGAAGAAAATCATGAGTAATTCATTAGTGAGTGGGTTATTTTCCTTTTTAGGTTAGTGTGCAACTATGGAAAGTGTGCGTGCACGATATTGCATACTGTGCAAAGGATTTAAGTGTATGAAATTTATTGTAATGTAATGAATATGAAAAGAATCATATATCTAAAAAAATGTTCAAGAAATAAAAGAGAGATATTCCATATAGAGAAAAGAGAAATAGACAAATTGGAATGAGATATCTTATAAAAAAAATAGAGTTCTTCTGGGGCCCCTTCCTTAATTATATATGTATACATACAAAAGATGGAAATATAGGAGATCATATTACACTAAAAATATTGAGGTTTTGTGGTTATTATCTTGTCAAGAAGGGTCGATACATGTTTCAACAAATAGTACCTATGATAAACAAATTATTCACGGGACACGATGCTGAAAACTAATTGAATGTCCCCCACTAGGGCCCATGACATCCCCTTCTCAAACCGATCTTGGACTCCCATGTGTGGCCCACTCAAGATCTGGGTGAGCTCTCTTTTCTTCTTGAGTGATTTCACCCATTCAAAAGAGAGATCCCCTATTATCTATGATTTACTCTTGTTACCAGTAGAGAGTTGAGTTACATGAAAGTGAGTTTATTTGTTTGAGGAGCCTTCTATCATAATTTTATTTTCTTTGGAGGAAGGGTTTGGTGCACATAAATTTTTGTATTTCAGCGAGGGTATTTTGAGAGATGACAATTGTTTCTCTATTTCAATTTCATACATATTTGGGAGTTCTTCATTTTGGGTAGGTAGTGGTTCTAGCACTAGGAGTTTTGTATTCAAATGAAGGGGATCATAATATACCTTCAAAGATGTGCGGTGATAATTATTCACATGCGGGTAGTAATGAAACCATATACCTTTCAAGAATCTCACATACAGTAGTTTTCAAGGTAGACTAAGCGATTGTGGAGGGTTTACAACAACGAGAATGAGGCACACATTTGGATAAAAATTTTAAGAAATAAAAAATCAAAGGATTTTGGGTTGAGCCTTCAGGAGGGTTCACCGAGCATTAGGCACACTAAAAAAATGTAAGATGAAATCTTTATTTAGACCAATCAGCTGGAAGAGTTCACACAGATTCGAGATTTCTTCCTCAGTGGGATGTCCCCCTACAAATGAAGAAGCCATGAAAAGAGGGTTTTTAATGGAAGTAATACTAAAACATATCAAAGTAATTTAGGTCGTAAATTTGTGGCTTATTGTACTCTGCTATAGCCATGGCTCCCACATTGACATATCTTAAATAATCATGCCACCATAAATATAATATCGATCCCGAGATCGACTTGTACATGTGGGAGTTAGACTTGGATTGATTATAAAAAGTGAAGCAAGTCACCGGAAATTGATTAAATGTCCACACCTTTGGGAAATGTCTTTTCAGTTTAAATTCATTGGACATATGACATTTATTCATATATGGAAAAATTGATATTAAATTAATGTGATGTGGAAAAATTAATTCCTTGTCATTATTAGCATGATGGTGACAGGATGGCAACGAGAAAAATTAAGGGCCACCATGGATGGATATTCCCATTATTATTTGGAATCTCCGAGTGGTGGTCCGAACATGAGTTCGTTAGAATTGGGAGGAATATTATGTAAAAACCTAAAGTTATATATACGAGGGTTTAAGGTTTTATAAAGGGAGGTGGTTTGTGAATAGAGGATAAGACTCCTCGAAGGAGCTCGTATTTTAAGGTGCATAGTTGACCATGGAAATTTTCACTTTCATGGAAGAATCATTGTGTGTTTCTCATTTACTTGGAATTTATGTTAAGGTGATTGCCCATGTACAATCAGTAAAAATATTTGAGAGCATATATATATGTTTCCCTTGTTCTTTCCAAGTGTAATAGATTTTTATAAATGACCTACTATAATTCTCTTGGGTTATGTTATTCTCATGGAATGATTTTGTGGTTAAAATATCAGGTATCTTTTCATTACGATCTTACGTAAGTTATGGCTATGATTTTGTGTGAAGATACTTGTTATTTTTAGGTTTTGTTGGTTTTCAAACATGCACCCATGTCTCAAATCTAGAAGAACCGAGTTGTTTGAGACAACAATAGAACCATCTCCAAGTTGTGGGACCTTGTGCGCTTGATACAAATATCCAAATAATGTCGGTTCCTCTACCTATCTATACCGCTACTACTACTCATGCTAGAAGAGAAAACTAAGCTAACAATGGCAAGGGACTTAGGATAGAAAGATAAAGTAAAGGAAAATAAAACTAAAAAGGGAGGCAATAACACCTAGAAAAAGAGGGATGAACACTATCTATTCTGAGTGAAAATGAAGGAGAAAGCATGAAGGAAGGCTAGGAACATGTAACACAAACCAACAAACATTTCCACGATCAATTTCATGAAACACAACTAAAAAGAGTGATGCAAGGGATTTAAAGTGACACAACAAACATGCAATGTAAAATGGAGGCAAGAAAGAAGAATATAAACATGCTAAGGTAGAGAATAGCCATAAAATGATGCTTCTATTACTTCCAAGGATGCATAGTTTGTTACAATGGTGTAGGAGGCCAATATCCGCATGCATGATCCAGATCTAAAGGTCTACAACTCAAAATAAAAATATATGAATTCCTTAGAAAAATGCATAAGGATCCAAATTGTCCAACACTTTTGAATGAAAAAATATCTTACAATTATAGATAGATCAATGAGAGAGAAAAAGGGGAGAAGGAGGGAAATCTGATTTGAAAACTAAACCACTAGCCATCAATTCCTACAAATCCACCTACAAACCTAACAAGTGTGGTTCTCCATGTCCTTTTGGCATGTTTGAGAAGGAAGGAAAGAAGATTAGATCAAATTTGAGTGGTTGAAGCACTCACATCACATATTAATGGCGTTAAAGATGTTTTCCTATCTCCTCATCTACCAAATCTACCAAAATTTGAATTTGAATGGCTTATCGTGCAGCCCATATCAAGTAGCTTTCTAAAAATTCCTCGTGCACAAGGATCTAAGAACTAGAGCAGAAGTTATGAATGTCATAAGATTTTCATAGATGAATGGGCATGGAAGACATAGGGCATGCGTGGATTGGCCGAAAGAATAGTAAAATATGAAAATTCTTTGTTGTTTTCTTCCATGTGTCACTCATTGATTTTTTCCCAAGATTTGGCACTCTATTGACATACTTTAATTTGTTGTGTGTGTTACACTCTAGTGTGTTAGAGGATGATGTGGCACGTGAATGACGTAGATCAGGGCAACAAGGTATGCACACGTAAGAGTGAGGTACAAGAAAAATACAGAGAGAAGATGCATACAATTTGAAATGCATGTGGAGGAAATGGGGTAAGCTAGTGAGATGGAAATGTATGGTCAAGGTGAAACTATTACAAAATAATGTGCAAAGCATGTGAGGAAGGGGCGCGGGAGGATGCCAAGGACTTAACTAATTTTTAGAAGTGAGGCCAAGGTGTGTGCAGAGGGTGAATGTATGCTAGGAATAAGGTGAATGCATAAAGAGTACAAACAAGGTGAGAAGATGGAAAAAAGAGGAAAATTAAAATGGAAGAAGGCATGGAAGGATCATGTGAGGAACGCTGGGAATCAGAACCATGGAGATGTGTTAAGTAAAACAACTCAAGTGTGCACAACCTGTAATGTGAAACCATAGAGCCAGAATGAAGACATGGGTTATCCAAATAACTAAGGGAGTTATTATGGATAACAATTTGGAAAAATTTAGGGCCATATTCCTACTAGATGAAGGAGATTAGTAGCCTAGAGGGTCCATTAGGCATGAAGTCTTCTTGGGAATATAAATGCTAATGTGTATCTTTGAATAATTTCCCCTACAATCACTTGAAACATATTCTAAACTCTATTCCGACTCATATAAAACTGTTAATACTACTAGAAGGAGACTGATGTCCTAGAAGCAAAACAAGAACATTTGTAGAAGGACACGAGAAGAAAGAAGTATGTACAAAAAAAGTATTATGCACGTAGCACACTTAGAGGAATTGAAAAATACTCTAATATTTACAAGGTGATGCAACAAACTTAATTGAATGGTTTAAGATATATCCCATTTACTAGGATTGGTAATGCATCTCCATCAAGATGAGATAACTTGAAAGAGTTAGCCTCCTTGCATGAAATAATAGTATATGGGCCACTCCAAAGTACATAAAAATTTGTGTGGCACCCTATTTTAGCTCTTTCAACATCCCATTTTAAGACCAATTCCCCAACTTTGAAAACTTTAGGACTAGCCTTTCTGTCAAACCACTTCTTTGTTGCTTACTTATGTTGTTATAGCTTGATCATGGTAGAGTTTCTTGATTCTTCAAGTTTAACTAGCTCTTCCATTTTGATTTCTCTTTGGTCCACGCCTTCTAACTCTAGCTTCGGGTAAGTTCCAAAGATTGTAACTCAAGTGTTAAAGGAAGAGAATCCTTGTTTCCGTAATCAAACTTGTAAGGTGAAGTTCCTATTACTTTTTTTATTGTAATTATGTCTACCCAGAGCATGCGTGAGACCTTTGTATGCCACTATCTTTGGTGATGTTCATTATGCGCTTCATGATCCCGACTAGGTTATTTTTTTGAATCTTCCATACCATTTCCCGAGGATAGTAGTTAGAATAATTCTTCAAATATATTCCCAATTTGAGCACCCAATCAGTGATTTTGGTATCAAGGAAGGATTTTTCATTATCTAAAATGATGGTTTGAGGGACACCAAACCTTGTTACTAATCCTTCAAGAAATTCAAGGATGGTTGATTCGGTTGATTCCTTAAGTGCAAAAACTTATGTCCATCCGGTAAAGTAAATCGTATCTATCAAAACCCACTTGTGTCTAGTGCTTGAAGGTGGATTAATCATGCCTATGAAGTCAAGACCCCATTGGACAAAAGGTCGGATCCACTTGTAGAGGTCAAAGGGGAAGTGTTGCATAGATCTTATTTCCTACAAAGAAAACACATTCTATGAATTTTGTGACCCTCTTGTATGTTTCGTGAACAGTGGTAGGTCAAAACAGTCCTTTTATCATGATCTTCATTGTTGTAGATTTGGAAAATAAGTTTTCACTAGAGAATCCATCATAAACTTTTGCTAACACTTTTTGAGTCCGCATTCCATCAATACACCTTAATAACATGCCATCAAGATTATTCATGAAGATAATACCATCTATGAAACATAAGGAACATATTGTAACATCAGATGTCTTCTCTTTGCCTTGTTTAAACTAGAGGGTATGTTACCTTAGAAAGGAATGTGACCATATCCTTCATCTATTCATGCGTGTTATGATCTATATTTTGTTCAAGTCCCGTACGTGAGAGATATTCATCTAGAAACAATGAAGTCTCAGTTCATTATGCACATCCTCAATAATATGCTTACAAAGCATGTTACCTCTTACTAGCTTGGTGTATTTGATAGTCACATCATATGCCATAATTTTGGTATCCCATCTCACTCTCTTTTCACTTATTTCTTCTTCCATGATGAATTATCTTATACTTGTGTGTGATACCAATACGTTGATGTGATTTGTGGTGAGCATAATTTTGAACTTCTTGAGAACACACATGAATGCATAGACCTCTTTATCCATGTGACTATTCTTAAAATCATAATCCTTCAGTTTTTTTATCAAGAAACCACTAGTTTTTCATGTCCTTGCTCATTTTCTTATGTAGGACAATAGCAACACTCACATCAGCACCATAGGAATAAAGGATGAAGTCCTTTGAGTAGTCTATGTTGATGAGTGTTAGTGCACAACCAATCTCTTACTTGATTTTTTTGAAGCTCTCTCTTCTTTCTATTGTCCATTTGAAGGCTATGTACTCTTTGAGAATTAGGGTAATGGGCCTTGCCAGTCTTGCAAAGTTAGGAATGAAGAACCTAATGAAATTGATTTTTCCAAGGAATAACTATAGGGATTTCTTATATGATGGGAGGGAAAGGGTTAGGATAGTAGAGATTGGGCCATCCTTAGAAACTACATGACCCAAAAGCTTTCCCTGCACCACTATAAAATTACACTTCTTGGGGTTAAGAGATACCCCATACTTTTTGCACCTCTCAAATACTTTCTCCAGGTGCACTATATGATCCATGATCTACTTTGAGAAGACTATAATGTAATCAAGGTAAACCAATATGAACTCATTAATGTAACATTTTAAGGAAATGTCCATGGTACACTAAAAATTTCTCCTGCATTTAATAGACTAAATGACATCTTTTGATATGTGTATGTTCCCACTTGGTCAGTGCAAACATTGTCTTGAATTTATCCTCTTCCTTGACTAGGATTTGATTGAATCCTAAGTACCCATCTAGCATGGAGATTCTTTGTACACCAACCACTATTTGTAGAATCTACTCCATAGAAGGCAAAGGATTATGATCCTTAAGGGATTCCTTGTTCAAATATCTGAAATCAACACACGAGTCCGATCTCACGATTTTTTAATGTAATGGAACTAGATTCATGACCTAGGTAGAGTACTTGATGGGAAAAATAATCTTAACCTCAATGATTTTAGATAACTCTTTCCTTATGAGGGGATATATCCTTAGATTGACTGGCCTCTACTTTTTTTATGGGCTTGATACTAGGATCAAGGTCAATGGAGTGTTGAGCAACACTTGGATAAAAACCTTTGAGGTCTTCATATTCCCATGAAAATATATCACTATATTTCTGTTAGAGAGAGATGAAGGACTATTTTTCATCATGTGTGCAAGCCTTATTGAGAAAAAAATTTATTTCCGCACGTAATTCGACTAGAACACACAGTCTTTTTTACGCTATGGGAATATAACTTTCTTCACCCTTTAACTCATCATTAGGGATAAAATTTTTCTCTAAGGTGACTAGTCCTTTAGCTAATTTATTTATCTTTAGATGGATCACTTGGTCACCATATCTATCATGCAAGTCACTTGCATTATTTAAGATAACTCATCTTTGTTCTAAATGAACTAGATGATCTACACATCACCTGTCAAAAACTTTCCACTAGTTTTGTTATCTGGAATTGATGGCCAAATCACCATATTAATGTGTTTAGTGTTCCCTTTTATAAATTCCTCAAAGTAGGAGAGAACTCGTGACCCTAGTGTGACCAATTGATAAGCTTCTTTGTTTAATTTGTGTGGCACCACCTAGATTCAAATCATTAAATATCTCAAGGAGGTCCCAAAATTTGTGTTTATAAGCTTTGAGAATCTTATTCTTTTCTTAAAATTTGTTGGTGACCTGGTGCATAACCAATTTTGTGTCCCTAAATATCTATTGCACCTTAATCCCTTTCTTCTTAGCAATGAGAAGGCCATGCACCAATGCTTCATATTATGCTACATTTTTAGAGCATGCAAACTCCAACCTATGTGTGAGGAAGAATATCTCATTCTTAAGAGAGATGAGAAAACTCCTATGCCCACTCCATTTCAGCTTATGGATCCATTAATGCATAAATTCCATAGACCAAGTTCCACTTTATCTTTCTTTAGTGAACGTGGAAGAACAAGTTTCAAGGATGCGGTAAGTACCAAACCTAGTTTCAAAAGCTTCTAACTCTTCAAAGATATGGATAAAACTTATGGTTCCTTTCCACTAACTCATCTAGCACAAGGTCGGGTAAGGAGGAGGAAACAACTTCTCTTCGTAAACTTGGTCTTGAATTTGTTGGATTAGGTAGTTAGCTTGGAGAGGGATATATCATATGACTCTACATGATAGGAAAATATAAACTCATCTTATATGGTAAATCGGGTGTCATACCTTGTCTCGAGTAACATATGGGACTAATCGTAAGAAAAATAACCACCCAATTTTGTAGTAAATTCTCTTGATAGAAACATGGCAAAAAAGGAGGTATGTCAATGATAAACACATCTTGAGTTATTATGATGCTTGGACATACATGGAGAGTTAACTCAAGATCCTTGATGATTCCTAAAGTGGTGAAAGTTGAACCATCAAGTTGTAGGAATCCTATTATCAAGGGGTTGTACTTAAGACCTAGGACATCAACTATCTTCTTAGGCATAATAGAAGTACTAGTGCCCAAGTCAATCATGCTGCTATGCACTAAGTGTTTTCCTATGATCAAGTACATATAGAAGGGTGGGGTTTTAGAAATGTTACTTACTTGATTTTGATCTTCTTGAAAGATATTAATAGAAGCATGTGATTTGTGAATTGCTAGATCAACATGCGGGAGTTGGTTCAGAGCTTCATGCAACAATTCACACTGAGATGGAATAGTTAGGGCATCCCACATTGTGAAATTTATGTTTTTCCTTTTCATGTGATCTAAAATGCTGAATGCAATTCCCAATGACTTGTGCATCTGGGGAACAACAACAACCTTACTTGATTGTTCGGGTGTATAGACAGGGGCCTTAGTTGAAGTAGAGGCTTGACCTAAAAAGGAGGGGCACACGCCGCTTCAAAAGGATTTTTGCATGGAGCCTTGCATGTAGGAACTTGAGCACTTTTACTCTGGATGAGTTGTTACATCCTTATAATTTTGAGGATCAATATATGTTGCCGGAATTATAACATGCGTGCAGACTCAAAAATTCTTTTGTTATATCTTGTTTTATCTCGCAACCCGAGTGTGTGGTCTATTTGTATCATCTACAACTTGGTTGATTACACAAAATTCCTCGGTGCCAAATAATATCAAGTTGGACTCGTGGAGGAAATTATTAATTTTATTGGTTCTCAGCTCACTTGAACCGATGGAAGGCTCACAGTTAGAAGAATTTTGGATCATATAATCCTATGCATGAAAAGCATTGGTGTAGTGGTATTGACTATGAGGCATGTTCCAAGGGAAGCACCATTCTAACTCCTGCACCACATTGTTCTAAACAGGACAAGTTCTTGACTTGCGTTGGGTGCTAGAAAAGGAGGTATAGGAGGAACAACTTATAAATTCAATTGCACATTGGCCTGTCATCTATAATTTTGTTAGTCCTACTCATATATATGGTTTCCATACTGATTTTTATAAGGCTGGATTCTTTAGCTTTATGCCCGATTAGAATTTATTTTGTAGGCTTGTATCTACTACTTCTCCAATGATATGACCTTATTTGACAAGTTTGTAATTAGGGTTTCCAATTCTTAATCTTCTTTCTACTACTTGGGAGGGTAGGATGTGGATGCAATATATTACACACTATGCACTAGAACAAGATAAATAGAAGGCTGGGGCATGGGAGACATCTCTAGAAATAAGGGTGCGGGTGGTCTAAGAGCTAACTTACCAACCTGGATGAGGTTTTTTTCCACCCTTATTGTAATGTTGTATACAATAGGTAGAATCCTACCTCCTATGGATTGAATCATGACTAAAATGTCACTATTAAAATCCCTGAGATAATATAAGAAAACATGTTGGGTTGCAGGCCTTACCACTTGAGGAATTATGTCCCAAGTCTTTTAGAATCTAATGTTGAAATCAATCATTTGCTTGTTGGGTTCCATATTCATTGTAGTTAGTTTCTCTACTAAAGATAAGTGATCTGACTTATCTTCAAAGTAGTTACATTGATTTGTTCCTAGCTCATCATAGGTGGAAATGGATGTAAGTCTCAGGCCATGGTACCATTGTAGAACTTGTCCCTTGAACGAGGCTACATAGAGCCTGACAACAACATCATCATGTGTGATCAGATAGACATCACACATTTTCAACATATTAGATGTGCTCAACCAGGGGGTAACTTGATTTTATCCCATGAAGTATGGGATGATATTGAGTGCGGTTGCTCACATATCATGTTGTGCATTGAGATTAAGTGGGATTACACTAGTGAAGCTAGAAAAGTTCCTTATAGGGGGAGGTGGTTGAAGTGCCATGACAGGACACACTTGTCAATTTTGAGGAGTAGAGTGTGCATGGCACACTAGAGATGGAGATGCACATGTGAAATATCTACTACATGTACTTCTCGGTGAAATATGGAGATATTCAAAGGATCCTTCAGCTACATAACTCTATCTAGTATACACTTTTCTCATAAAATGTGCTCAAAGCTACAAAAATAAGTTCTAAAATGGGAGTCACCAGATGTGTTGAAATGAGCCTCCAAAGGATAGAAATACTAAGTCTACACACCAGAACATAGCAATATTTAAAATATAAGCTTTTAATGCTTATCCCACTAGGAGTGTCAGAAACTATTGGTTGTCAAATGTGTGCTTGTGTCTTGGATCTGGAAGAATCAAGTTGTTTGAGACAACAATGGAACTGTATCTAAGTTGTGGGACCTTGCACACTTGATACGGATCTCCAGAGAAGGCCGATTCCTCTACCTATTTCTACTACTACTACTACTCCTAATGATGGAAGGTAAAACTAAGCTAACAATGCCAAGGGACCAAGGATAAAAGGATAATAGAAAGGAAAATAAAACTAAAAAGGGAGGCGATAACACCAGAAAAAGAGGGATGAAAACTATCTATTCTAAGTGAAAATGAAGGAGAAAGTATGAAGGATAGGAAAGCATAGAAAAAACTAAAAATCATTTCCATGATCAATTTTATGAAAAAAAAACCAAAAAGAGAAATGCAAGGGATTTAAAGTGACACAAAAACAAATAATGCAAAATGGAGGAAAGAAAGAATAATATAAACATGTTAAGGTAGAGAATAGCCATAAAATGATGTTTCTATTACTTCCAAGGATGCACAATCTATTACAATGGCACAAGAGGATGATATCCACATGCATGAGCCAGATAAAGAGGTATGTAACTCAAAATATAAATCTATGAAGTCCTTATAAAAATGCATAAGGATCCAATGTGTCTAACCCTTTTGAATGAGAAAAGATCTCACATTTATAGATAGTTCAATGAGAGAGAGAAAATGGGAGGAGGGAAATCCAATTTGAAAAATCAACCACTAGCCATCAATGCCTACGAATCTACCTAAAAACCTATTAAGTGAATTTCTCCATGTCTTTTTGGTGTGTTGGAGAAGGAAGGAAATCATGTCGAGATCAAATTTGAGTTGTTGAAGCAATCGAGCACATACTAATGGTGTGAAATACATTTTCCTAGCTCCTCGTATACCAAATCTACTAAAATTTGAATTTTAATGGCCTAACATGTAACCCACATCTGCCTCTTTCCAAAAAATTTGGGCACACAAGGATCCGAGAGCTGGAGCATAAATTATGATTGTTAGAGTTGGCTAGGCATAGAAGACACGTGTCACATGTGGATTGGTTGAAAGGATGATCATCTGTACAAATTCTTTGTTGTCTTTTGCCATGTGTCATTCATTGATTTATTGTTAGGATTTGGTGCCATGTTGGTACACTTTGATTGGTTGTGTGTGGAACACTCTAATGTGTCATAGGATGGTGTGGCATAGAATGGTGCATAGAAGGGTGCAAAGGTATACACACAAAATGATGAGGTGTAGGAAAAAGAAAGAGAGAAGGTAGCACAATTTGAAACACACGTAAAGAAAATGGGGCAAAGTGGTGAGAGGGAAATGTATGGTCAAGGAACAACTATTATAAAATAATGTAGCACGTGAGGAAGGTATACGAGAGGATGTCAAGGACTTAAATAATTTTTAGAAGCAAGGCCAAGGTGTGCACAGAGGGTGAATCAACATTGGGAAAAAGGTGAATGCACAAAGATTATGCGTAAGGGAAGAAGATGGAATAAAGAGGAAAAGGAAAATGGAAGAAGGCATGGAAGGAGCGTGCAGATGCATGGGTAATATAAAACAATACATATATGTCAAGTAATACAACTGAAGTGAGTGCAACATGTGATGTGAAACCATAGACTCGAATGGAGATATGGGTTATCCAAATAACTAGGGGAGTTATTATGGATAACAATGTTTTAGGGTAGTGTGGGATACTAATTTCATTTTAGGGTAATTTAGGATGTTATCTTACGTGAGTAGTATTAGGTTCTTTTTTTTTAATATATCTTAGGGGTCTTTTGATTTGGAACATTCAACATAATTTACACTCGGTGATTTAGTCTCGTGGGTAGTCGAGCTAAATTATCAAGTGGGAGTGGGTTTTCCTAGAAATTTCAAATGAAGGAATTGAGCAGGAATCTCCAGTGGGTCACACGGAGCAGCAGACTAAATGGACTCTACACCAAGTATATGACCACGTGATTGCTTCCCCCAAGAAGAGAAAGGAAAAGGATGGGGCTACGAAGCACGCGGGATGAAAGATTAGTCAGAAAAATATTGGAAAAGACAATTTTAGAGGGGCTGGAGCCATCAAAGGAGAAAGGTAACTTATCCCTTAAAATCCCTGAGACTCTTTTGGCAAGAACAAAAGCCTCCATGGAAAGCGCTCTCTTTGCAAAATGCCTTGGCTCTAGACCAAATATTGATTACTTTAGGGGATGGGTCAAGAGACGTTGGGTGTCTAATGGAACTGTTGAAGTTTCAGCTTACACAAATGGTTTCTTCTTAGTTTCTTTACCTAGTAAAGATCATGTGGCAAAGATTCTTGCTAGAGGTCCTTGGTTTATTGGAAAATCTCATGTGGTTGTTCAGAAATGGGAACCAAATTTTAACCCGTATGTGATGTCATTTCGAGTTCCCTATCTGGGTCAACCTTCTAGGCTTACCCCTAGAGTTTTGGGAGCCAAAAGTCCTTATTGGCATTGCTAAAAGCCTAGGAAATCTGATATCCTTAGATCTGGTCACTAAGGCTAAATCTAGACTAACCCATGCCATATTTTGTGTCAATATGGGTCAAGATGCTCCCTTAGAGAGTAATATCAAACTCTTGAATTCTAAAGGGGTTTGGATGCAGAGATTCGATTATGATCCATCTCCCTTTTCCTATAGAAAATGTAAGTAGGTGGGTCATGATCAAAGAAATTTTCCTCTTCATAAGAAAAAAATTGATCCCTTTGTCGGTCCACAAAAGATAAATAATAAGGAGGAAAAGGAATGGAGTCGATTGGGAAAAATGGAAAATTTGTAGAGACAAAGGATCCTCTTAACATCCAGAAGGTGGTCAAAGAAGTGGATCCCTCGATCCATCATAACACCCCTACAAGGAACTGGTGGTCTCTCGGTTTCCCTGAAGTCAATGAATTTGAAGCTGAAGATGAGAATGAAAATGAAAATCTGGACTTAGAAGAGGTGATTCCTAAAATAGGGGAAGGGGTTAGCTAAGTTTCGGAAGGTAATGCTTATTCTCTGTAAGTGGCCTGTGGCCCTTCGCTAGATGAATTTTCTTCCATTGGTCAGATCTTCTTTGGTCGAGACAAGAATAAATGTTACCCATGTCTAATGGTTTCAGAATTCTAGTGGACTATGTTGCTGATACTTACGATCTAGTGGTCTCTCCTAAGACCCCAGTTAGTAAATCAAAACCGGTCACTCAAGTACCTCTAAAGCTGATGTTGGTAAGGACTCAAATCCTAAGGGTAGGAAAAGTAATAAGGAATTAAGGGAGTCTAACTCCAAGAGGTAAGTAAAAGCTGGCAATCATGGTACTCTGGGGAAGTTGCTTCTCTGAAATAAGAAATGTTAAATGATCCTCCTCTCTTGGAATATTAGGGGTTTGAATAATCCCAGTAAACACAAAATTGCTAAGGATCTTAGAGTTAAAGCTAAACTATATATTCTCATGCTCCAAGAAACCAAAATGAAAATGGACAGATTTAAAGAGGTGGGGAGACAAATTTGGAAAGAAAGTCACTGGGAAGGATGTAGCTCCTCTAGAGCCTCAGGAGGTGTTGTCACTATGTGGGATCCTAGATTTAGTGTATGGCATTTTGATCCTTTCCTCCCCTGGCCATGTGGTAATGAGTTTCATGGAAATCATCTCAAAAAAATCTTGGTATGTTTCTAACATTTATGCTCCCAATAAACTCAGTGAAAGACAAAATTTCTGGAAGGATCTCTCTAGTTGTAGACAATGGTTCAATGATAAAGACTGGATAGTTGGAGGAGACTTCAATACCCCCCTTTCCCTTGGTAAAAAGAGAGGGGGTTTGATCTCTTATTTTGAAAGTATGGAAGATTTAGCTAACTTCCTAGCCAGAAATAGTCTATTTGATTTAGATTTGGAGGGATCCAAGTTTACTTGGGTAAACAGAAGGATAAGAACTGAGCTCATTCAGATAAGATTGGATAGATTTTTGGTGAGTCATCTTTGTATGATCAATCAAATTTATTCTCTAAAAATATTCCTAGAATTGGCTCGGATCATAATCCCATTCTTCTCGATTTGGGGATGAATCAACTGAAAAAATATAGGCCTTTTAAATTTGAAAATATGTGGTTAGATCACCCATATATTCACAAAAAGATTCAAGAATGGTGGGATATCTAGGTTTGTGGGGTTGCTAGTTTCAGATTGTGTTTTAAACTAAAGCACATCAAAAGTAATCTTAAAAGATGGAACAAGGAGACTTTTGGAAATATTTTCCAGGAAAAAAGTAGAATTGCTGAAGATCTAAGAAATATTGAGGAACTTATGGAGAATGTTGGTCTTAACCCAATTCTCAAGGATCAAGAAAAAAATCTTGGCTGATTACCATGGAATTCTGGCTAAAGAAGAGGTGTATTGGAGACAAAAATCTAGGGTTAAATGGCTTAAGGAGGGGGATAGGAATACTAAATTCTTCCATTTCTTTGCTACTTCTAGAGCTAATATCCTAAAGATTAATGAAATAAGAGGTGAAAATGGGGAGTCCTTTATGGATAGTAGGGACATCAATGCCTCTATAATAAATTACTTCAAGGATATTTTCAAACAGGGAAAATTTTGGAGGAGTTGGTTGGACTAAAGTCTTTGATATTTTTAGGAATATTATCACCCCTCTTGAAAATAGAGATATTTTAAGGAGCCCGTCGGAGGAGGAAATCCATTTTACGATCTTTGATATGGAACCTGATAAATCTCCAGGGCCGGATGGCTTCCCCACCTTTTTCTTTCAAAATTTCGGGAGGTAATAAAATACGAGGTCATTGAAATGGTCCAAGAGTTTTTCAATAATGGTCATCTCTTAAGGAAAATGAATAACACTTTTCTTATCCTGGTGCCATTTTTGGAGCCAAGGAGGTTAAGGATTTCATACCTATAATCTGTGCAACACCAACTATAAAATTATGACTAAAATCATAGTTGGGAGGATTCATATGGTTCTTCCTAAATTTATCTCTGGGAATCATGGGGCTTTTGTTCCAGGAAGGAAAATTACTGATAGCATTATTGTGATTCAAGAAGCCATCCACTCCATTGAAATCTCTGGAAGATCAGCTATGTTTCTCAAGTTGGATATGCATAAAGCCTTTAATAGGATAACATGGTCTTTCCTTTAGGCCATCTTGCTAAAGGTGGGTTTTGATAACTTTCTAGTTAATATGATTATGACATGCATTTCCACTGCTAGTTTCTTGGTTCTGGTCAATGGCAAACCAAAAGGTTTCTTCCAAGCTAGTAGAGGGATGAGACAAGGTGATCCTCTTTCACCTTTCCTTTATGTCATAATGGTTGAATCCCTAAGTAGAATTTGTCAACTTGCCATGGTTTCCAATTGTATCCAGGGTATTAAAATCTCTAATGGTCTTCCCTCTATCTGTCTCAATCAGTTTTTGGATGATAACTTTATGATGGGTAAGGCCTCTGTCCATGAGGCCTCAAATTTTAAGGTGGTTCTTAATGATTATGAACATGTTTCTAGATAGATGGTTAATTTCCATAAAAGTGTTATTTTTTCATTAATGTGGAGAATCAGGTTCAAGCCAGATTAGCTCACATCTTGGGATGCAAGATTAAGCATTTTCCAGATTCTTATCTGGGTATGCCCCTGATCCATAAGAAGCCTGATCTCATAGTTTGGAATTCTCTTGGAAAGAGTTAATAGTAAAATATCATCTTTGAAGGGTCTCTTTTCTCTCAAGATGGAAAGATTCAACTACTCCAAAGCTCCCTTCAAGGCATTCCCATTTATGTGATGTCTCTTTTCATGCTCCCTGATAAAATTAAGGAAGCCTTAGAGAAAATCCAGAAGAGGTTCCTCTAGATGGGAGCTAGTGAGAAGTTCAAATTCCCTCTTGTGGCCTAGGATAAAGTTACCAAACCTAAGCTATGTGGAGGATTGGTGTTAAAAAATATTTCTCTTATGAATGAGACCTTAATTTCCAAGGCTGGCTAGAGGATTACTAGAGAGGAAGGTCTTTGGGTGAAAATTGTAGAGATGAAATACTTGTAGAATATAGGTAGAATGGAATCCTTTTTTAATCAAAATAACCTCCCTAGAGGGTCTCCTTTCTAGAATTCCTTTGTGGCCTCTAAAGAAATCTTAACCAAAGGTACTATATGGGAAATTGGCAAGGGCTCTAGAATCAGTTTTGGTATGATAATTGGATTGAGGATTCCCCCTTACCTAACTTGGATATCTAGAAAGAAGTTTCTCAGTACTACAAGGAATCAAGAAAATTTTAGATTTAGGACTTTTAGATCTAGGAAGATTCTGTTAGATGGGAAACCATTGAGCCTCCTCTAGATTTTGATGGTGACATCCAACCATTCTCGGGATCTCAAAAATAAACTAAGGGATTTCCACATCCCCATGTTCCAAACCAAGGAGGATTCCATCAAATGGAAAGAATAAGAATCTAGAATTTTCTTAGTTAAATCAACCTATATGTTAAATTTCAAGACTAACTTACACAAGGACTATTGGGGTAAACTCTGGGTGAAGGATCTCACCCCAAAGATTAATATATTTTTCTAGCTAGCTGCCCAGAATAAAATCTTGACTGTGGACAATCTCAGGAAAAGGGGAATGAAGATTCCCAATAGATGTTCTCTTTGTAAGAAAGAGGAGGAAAATTTCAACCATCTCCTCCTTCATTGCTCCTTCTCCCATGAAGTCTTTGCTTCCATTATGGATCTGTTCAATATCCAATGGATCCTACCCTTTTTGATTGAAGATTGTTGTTTTCAATGGGAGAGTCCTTTCCATTTTCCCATCTTGATCTGGACCTAGAATATTTCCCTCCCTCATTTTTTGGGGGTTTATGGAAGGCCAGGAATGATGGTATCTTCTGAGATCAGAAATCTCTTCTCTTAAAAGTTAGAATAAATTTTTGAATGCCATAAAGGAAAACATTAAACTATTTAAAGGCAAAGTCAAGAAACCCTTCCCGAAAAGTGAGCAGAAAGTTCTTGAAAAGTTCACCCTTGGACTGGTGGAACTATAAATACCAAAAAATAATTCTAGTTGGATTAGGCCTGGGTGAAATGTTGTTAAGTTAAATTTTGATGGATCTTAAAAAGGGAATCCAGGTCCTACTAGGGGGAATTCTAAGAAACAAGAAAGGAAATTATTTTTTCCTACACGGGTCCATTAGGTCGATAAACCAACAACATGGCAGAAGCTAGATCTCTTCTTTGGGGGGTTTTGTTGGCTAAAGAAAAAGGCTTCAAGGAAATCCAGATTGAAGGTGACTTTCTCCTCTTAATCCATGCCCTCAATAATCAAGGTTCCATTAATTGGGCCATAAGAAATATCCTCAATGATGTGAAGGAAACTTTTAATTTTTTTGATAGTGTTTCTTATAATCATACCTTACATCAAGGGAACAAATGTGTGGATAAGATGGCCAATTATGGAATCACTTGTAATGATTACAAGATCTAGTGTAAAGTTGATAAATTACCCATGGACATTAATGAGACCATTAGTAGAGATAGAGGGAACTAAGTTTTATAATGTTGGCATGAGTGAGCCCTGTGGCGGCAATAACTTACTTAATATCTTGTTCTCCATGATTTCTATTAGTGCGAAAGAGGGTCTTTTTTGAAAATTAGTAGCAAATGAAGAAGTTCAGTCTTGTGAAGATGGGGGTGATAGGATTAGAGTTGAACCTGCTAGCCAAATCATTGAATATTTTAATCAGCCTTTGTGGAACAAGCTTAGGATTGGGGTTTTAGTAATTTCATTGCCAAATTACATGGTCATGACCCCTCCCTGTCTAAGGATTTCAGAAAATCTTGGAAAGAGGATAAGTTTGAGGTTAGAGGGATGAAAATTATGGTTTCTGAGTCCACCATCACCTTGATGAAGAATATGAGAATGGACGAGTTAAAATTTTTAAGGACAGAACCCACAGAGAACATGAAATTGAGTTGTTCTTCATTGGCAAGGAAAGATGCTCTTTCTTTACGGATGGTATTTCAGTCATGTATTCAGGTATTTGGAGAGATGTGTGCCTTCAAATCATGAAGTACATCACTCTGGAATGAAAATACCAAAAAATATACACCCGTCATATGACCATTCTGAATATGTTCTGGCACAAGTTCATGGTGAGCATGCCCTTATTTTTGTCTATGTCTATGACTAACTCTTTGATGGCTTTCCAGCAAGAGAAAGTGGAGATGCCTCTACATGAAGGGTTCATACTTTTGCTGTTTGAAAATGGGAAACATGTTTTTTTCTCTTCCCTGAAAGATAAGGTGGATGAGGATGACCTCACTCTTGCAGAATGCCTTACTAAGATGAAGGCTGGGAAATGCAAAAATGTGGGGGAGGATTCTGGTAAATAAATGGGTGAGGATGGTCGTGGGGAAGCGAGCACCTTGAGAAAAATAAATTGGGATGGTAATTTAAAGGGTTTCGAGGATTTGAGCAGAAAGGTCTAGTACTTAGAAGGGGTGCTTCAGGTGATGGAAGAAACCAATGTTGGTCAAAGGGAAACAATGTTGGATGTCATTAACACTTCTAAGAAAATTGTCTCTGCTCAGGTGAAGTCCAAGTAGAAGTTTCTAGAGCTAGAGGACCAAGTCAAAAATCGAGTGACAGGCTAGAAGGGATGGAGGAGGGCATTAAAAGAAGGAAATTTAACTTGTGCATCAATAGCTCGAGGAAGAGCTAGAGTAAAATATTAATGAAAACGATGTTGAGGGTGATGATGGTAGTAGTGAGGGATCTCTAAGAGTTAACTAGTGTTTTTGGACTATTGGTAGAATTTTGGTGAACTTCTGTTGTTTTGTAGTTTTGGAGATTGTTTCTCCTTCTCTCTGGTTTTCTCACTTTGGTACAAATTCTAGTTCTTCATTGTAAGAGTTAAGCATGTTTAACTCCTTTCTTGGACTTTTTCATTTCCTTCTTGTTCGTTGGTTTATGTTCCTCATCTTGAAATGGCCCCTGGGAGCCGATCCATATTTTTACCTTATCTAATAACTTTTTTTATCAAGGATTGTGACTTTATGTTTTCTTGGAGGTTCCTCATGACCAAATCCTTTCGAGAAGTCCATTTCTATGTATCCCCATATTCATGAAATAACAAGGGTATGGTGAAAAAAATTGTTGATATGTTTCTTGACTCTCCACCCCCTTTGAATTTCAAATTTTCATCTTTGTCACCTTGTCTCCACTTCATTAATTTACAATTAATTTTTCTAGTCTCATTCACATTCATGTGGATTTTGTCTTATATGTTTATTTTACATAGATCTTCTTGTGAAAATACATTGACAATAAATACAACTAAATTGTTTTCACTTGTCATCTAAAATCATTAACATTATCCAAGAATAATTCATGTAAATCCCGGGGTTTAATGTGTGGCTCATTTCAAAATGGCCTTTAATGACATGTATCGGGGTTCCTACATGCTTGCAATGCTTAGTAACCTCTCTTTCGAGTGAGTGTTACATTTAATGGATATATATAATTCTTGATTGTTTGTTTGTGGAGGACTCAGGACATTATCCCAATTCAATCCTTTATATTGTACCCTCCAAGTCACATCTTGGGTCCTCTCAACTTGACTAAGGTAGATTCGAAGTAGCAAGGAAATTGGCCACCTTTGTTTGTTAAGGTTCCTCCATATCACTCACACCGAGAGAGTGGATAGGTGAGCGGAGATAGACTATGTCCTCGGATACGTAACAACAATTTATGGGGGTCCATCCTTCTCTCCATGATTTCCATGCATCATTCCACCCTCTCTCCTCCAGTGGTGTAAATTTGAAGGCCAACAGGTGTGAGATAATCAAATGAAATTTAATGTTACAAATCAAGTATCTAAACGTATTATGACTCCTTATAATAGAAAGGACTTGTTTCTCTACAAAGGAGTATCTTACCTCATAACCTTCTAAGCCTTGACTAAAGAATGCTATTTGTTTCTCCATACCTTCATTATTATGTTGTACTAACATAGTTGAAATAGTATTAATGCCTCCAAAGGAATATAAGGTGAAGTATTTAGTAAAATCAAGATTAATGAGGGTAGGAGCTTATGATATAACTTTCTTAATTACTTCAAAACCATTTTTCCTCTTTGGTCTTACTGAAACCATATTTTTATTTAACATAGAGTTTAGTGGCTTCATAAAGTTAGAAAAATATGGAATAAATATCCTAAAAAAGTTGATTCTTTTAGGAATTCTAGGTAATCCTTTGGCGAGGTGAATTTGTGATCATTTAAAATTTTTAAGAAATTTACAGTTCTTCAATCATACAAAATTAAACCATATTGAACATGATGAAGCATGCATATTCAACCATGAGAGAGAGAAAGAAAAAAAAACACATGTATACACAAGAAGACAAGTTTTCATGTGGGAAACCCTTCAGGGACAAAAACCCACTAAAAGTAGAGAACTAGCTTAGATAATTGTCTATAAGATTACAATTATTTCACCAAATGTTGAGCACCCACTCAACTTGAAGCACCCACTTAAATTTTGAAGCACCTACTCCAATATAAATTCAAACACCCACTTGACAGTTCTGTAAGGAGGCACTTGCTTCCCAATTGTTGAGAAATAACTAAAATTTTTATAATAAAAGTTTTGATCACCTACATCACTTGGTTGCTTACACCAACATATTGTGATCATTGTTTCAACTCACTTTTATTTTCTTCTCTTCTCCTAATTTTCCATAGTTTCAACACTCTTCTCACTCTCCCAAACTAGTATTCAACTCTCATCAACATCAAAAACATTTACATACTAAAAAATGAGCTTATATAAATAAACATGACCTATCAAAATGACCTTTGACCTTTCAGGTTCGGTGAATCTTCAAATAACTCATTCTTCCACATGTTTAAATGAATGAAAAGATATCCACAAAATCTACCTCTATATTTAATGATTACATCATCTTTAGCTACTTGCAAAAACCTATTGTAGACACTAAAATTAGGTCACACTCCCCTTTGGTCCCTCGATAAATAAATACCTTCTTCACATTCACCTAGCCATGGAAACCCTTCACCCCACTAATATTAATTTAATTAATTTAATTTGTTATCTTCACAATATTTATTATTTAAAATCTCCTAATTTAAATAATTCCCACACTTGAACCTCACCTAGACACCTCACCAAGCCAACTCACCCTAAGACCTATTCTTAGTAAGTTGCCATAACTAACTAAGACTTGCCCAAACCCTAAAAATAAATGCCTAAATTCCCTCTAACCACATTTACGCATGTTGTGGGGAAGCTTCTAGTCGATCCGCGGGTGAATGACACGAGATCCCAACAAATCAAGGGGATATGCCTAGTTTAGTAAACCTAGCAAATCTTGCCTTGGCCGCCTTGATTAACCCTAACCATCACGGTTAAGCGAGAACCACTTTCGGTCACCTTTTAATCCCGAAAAAAACCTTATTTTCAAGGTTGGAAAACATTGGGAATTTTCTGAGAGATAAGACATCTTTTTAGAGAAAGTTTCCACAAGAACATGCATGCAAGGAAGGAGATCAAGCATTTTCTCTTGCACAATCATCCAACACTCACCCCAGCACATATTTGATCCAACCAAGCAAAAGGGAATGCACATGCAGCCCATACAAGAGCTTTCCAAAGTTTGATGATCCTCAACAACATTCAACCTCTTACTGGCACCTTCATCCATCACTCACAAGCACCCAAAACCAGATTTCAAGTAAGTAGAATAGTTTACTCATATGGTTCATTCATTTTATCATTATATTGTCATCATTTGTTATCCTAGCCACCCATTGACCTCCCTTAATACTCACTCCTCCACATTCCTATTAAAAATTATACCAAACCCCATCCAAACATCCTAAAACCTCGTTTCTTCCAACCAAGTCCTTTGTGCAATCACAAGGGAGACCCAAAGCTCATTCTGTGGCATTCCCGGTTTTCAACGATGGCAAAAGCTCGGTTCTCCCCAACCGTCGTTGGTCACCCTTAACTAGAATCGGTCTCTGTATTTACCAATAAATCCTAGAACAGTGACCTACCCATCTATTCTCACATCACCCTTAATCTCCTGTGACCTACCTGAGACTTTTGTCAGACCTACAGAGAACCAGAACCAACTACTTGACCTTCAAATCTTATTTTAACCTAGCCTATTATATTAGATCTTTCTTATTGTGTTTTTAATGAGATACCTAAATCATTTCAATTACAATAGGATTTACTTCATTTCCAACATTAAATTATTTTAAACAGTGGACTAAAAATTGTCTAGGAAGTATCAAACTTCCCGGATCTAACACATGCTAGGCAGTTCATTGCACATATTGTTTAAATTTTATTTAGTGGTCTTGTGTTCCATTTCAGGTAGTTCCTCCTAGCCAAAAGGAATCTCTCATGATTAGCTATGGATTCGAAATCATACGCACACAACAACCCAACAACCAACATTCCAACAGGTATTCCTCCTATGCCTATTACCCTATCTATTTCATCAATATTTCAAAGAAACGTCTAAGAATTAGGTGAAACATTTTGGCACACCCGATGGGACCCATCGGGGTTCCTTGCATTTATTCATTCCTAGGAAAATCATGTGTGTTTTTTTCCCTTCTAAAAATCACACACATTAATTTTCTTCCTTAGTAATCCTCTTTTTCTTTCTATTTTCTATAAAAGAAACCTTTCTTTTGGTGTACTTAAAAAGAATCATTTCTTCTTATTTTTTGCATTTTAGTGAAAGAGCATCCCTCTTCCTATTCATCCATTTGTGTCATCGAACTTCATATTTTGATTTGGGCTTAAAATAAGTGCATTGCATTCTGATTTATTGCATTAGCTCACATTAATTGAGGGAAGCCTATACAGTGGAAGTCACTCCCAGCTGATGGTTGATAAACGGATCGTAGAAAGCACATCTCTCTCTCTCTAAGTCTTTCCACATTGCACAAATTCAAAACAAATACATATTCTTAAACAACACCTTTCCTGGGAATGTCTGTCAATGATCACACTGATAAGAGGATTGGAAAGTACTCCCCAACTAGCTGCTCTGTCAAGTCATACTTTAGAGTGAAGCCTACCCCTGCCATAACATACTTGAAACCTCACATTTTAGATCTCCTTCTTTGTAGGAAGCCATCCTCACAAAAAAATTCTATTCTACAGTTCATGAGTCAGTCCTTAAATAGCATAAGATAAACAAACATAATAGAAAAGGCACTCTTAGGATCACATTTTTCTTAGTGTTTCTACTTGGCTTGCATTTTGAGGTGAGAGGTCATGTTCTTCATTCTTCTTATTTATCCTTGCATGCTCCTCATCATAGTTGGTGTATTTTGGCTTCATCTAAGGGTGCCTGGACCATATTCTCATCATTCTCAAAATTTTGGGTCTGATTCCACATCATATTTTAATTCACAACCATTTTCCTTTCATCACTATTTCAATTTCACAGTGAGTGACCAGTGTCGGTCCAACGACCGTCATTGGTTACCCCCGACCATCATCGGTTATACCCAACCGGCATCAGTTCACTGTCATTTTGGTTAACCTACCCAAAAGGACATTTATTCACCTTCTTCAACTTTTCAGAGTCCCTGTCACTATTATCATTCCCATTGACCTTGTAAAACTCATCAGGTTTGGCATACCTATCAGATTTGACCTTACACCTTGTTTTTGACTCACTGTCCATTTCCCATAGTGACTAGCATTGGTTACCCCTAACCGGCGTCGGTTTACCTAACCAGCATCAATTATCCTATGCCACTTTCCAGCCAACATTTCATACCTAGTCCACTTTTTACTGCATGTTTCACCTATTCCTGCTATTTTTTCTGTCATTTATAGAGAAGACCTAACTCGATCGGTATTGGTTCACATGGCTCGACTCAAAGACAAGCTAGTGCCCTCGTATTCCATGCTAGTTGTCAACCATTCCCACCTAGCCCTTTGCCACCTTCCATTTTATCACCCACCATGGATCCTATCCAACATATCACTATCGCTACTAGAGATGAGGAGTTCGCATGACTCTTTGACCAAAACCTTGCCGCCTTGAAATTTTACCTTTACCACTCATTCACTCGAGATTCCTCGGGTCGGTTGATATACGGAATGCCCGTATCTATCCCCCCGAATCTCACTCCTACTCTGCATCATCCCCATCTAGCTCCATGCTACCCCCATCTACCTTACCCCTGGTCATTTCGTAGCTAGGGCCTATACCCGCTATGACTATCACATCTGCTATATCCATGACACCTGCCACATCCACCATACCTTCGACAACCACCCAAAACGTAACCTCATCTGCCCCTAATGTCTCACATATACCCATAGCTACACTACCACCTCTAGTGTTAGTGACCTCTACCCCTTTTCAGAATGTGGTCCTTTCCATTCCACAATCATTAGCCCCCATTTCCACTAGGGTTACCACAACCCTTCCACCTCCATATACGTACTATCAACAACCTCCCATTTCATCTATTATTCACTCGGGTATGTACCCCTATTTCACTGCCTTCTTCTCAATCTACCTACATGGAAACACCATATACTGGAATGCCACCCCCATTATATGCCCAAAACCAACCCTCTTATGCTACAAGAGGCACCCAATCATCGCAACCTACCAATGACCTAATCAAATTGATGATGGAAAAGATGTAAACATTAGAGGCATCGGTTTCTGGCTCCCATGCAATACTCTCACCTATGATGAAATTTGTAATGAGCCCATCCACCCATCCATTCCTATTCATCCATACCCCATGCATTGGGATATGCCTAAATTCAACCGCTTCAATAGCAAGGAAGACCCAAATTTTTTTGGGGTCATTCAAACACAGGTGCTACTTAATCGCTCACGATGATGCTTTACTCTTAAGGACTTTTCCCATGTCTCTGAGTGGACCTGCGTCAAATTGGTATAGTGGGTTACTTAGACACTCTATATTTTCATTTAATCAGGTAGCCCAAGCCTTCTTGGATCAATTCTCCATCAATATCATCAAGAAGGTTACCATGACTGACCTATACTCCATGCATCAGTATGAGGATGAATCTATTGCATATTTTGTCACTTGCTAGCGTAGCTTGATCAATCAACTCACCTTCCAACTGCCACAAATAGAACTCATTGAGATCTTCACACGGGCTTGTGCTAGACATATCTCACTAACCCTGTAGGTTTAGACTTTCTAAACATTTGATGAAGCATTCACCATGGCACGAAAGTTAGAGATTTGGGCCATCGAAGAGAAGAAAATCCAATTACGCAGTAAAAATTTGGCATTCAAGTCAAATGATACTTCTTCTTCCAAACCGTAGAACAATTATTCAAAGGCCAAGGGCACCACTAACGCAGTGGTACTCAAAGCTGGTCCGGCTCATCCATCAAATTAGGCTACCCCCTCATCTAATCTCTCACCCATCTAGACTTTTCAATTCAAACGAGAACAACAGAAATACACCCCAATTGGGGAGCCTTACTCTTCTATCTTAGAAAATCTTATCAAAGTGGGGCCATCACCCTTCCACCTATAAAACCACACATTGGTTTTGACCCTACTCGCCCCATGCCTACATGGTATAAATAACATTATTTCTATAATTATCATCAATTAAAGGGTCACGGTGGACGGAAATTGTATCACTTTTAAAAACATTGTCAAAGAAATGCTCAAGAAAGGTGAGTTAATCATGGATAATCCTAATGCACCTACCGGCCAAAACCTACACATCTTCAAGAAACCATTTCCTAATCATGCCCCTTTGTCTCGATCATTTGGTGAGACCTCAACTCATGATACCCATACCCGTGAGGTCCACGCTATTTTTAGTGATGCACCTGTTGCTTCCCAATTACCCCATATTCCTTCCATAGAGGAGATTATAGCCAAAAATCCTCCTTCCACATCAGAACCAACCTCCCCTATTCCTTCACCCATAGAGGAACACCTTTCACCTCCTTCCTCACCTATGGAGGAGCCTTCCGCTAACATCGAGACCATTTCACCTTTGGTTTCTCCACCTAGGGAACCGACGCCCAAAATACTTCTTCAGTTCACGGAGGATACTTTTGCCTCCTCCACCCATAGAAGAGCTCCCACCATCTCCTCCACCTATAGAGGAGAACCCATCATCTCCTCCCCCTATCACAGACCCAATAGAGATACCTTTGCCTCTAGGAAAGCATTCTCCTTCAGCTACCCAAGATCTTATAGACCTACTTTTGGCTCTCTTACCCACGGAAGCTTAACCTAAAGAATTTCCCACCTCTAAGACACATTTTACGGGAATAGCCATTGGGTCCTCATAAACATCACCTACAGACATGCCATTCTCACATTTGGCCGATTTCTTAGATTATGTGGATAGGGCCTTACTTTGGGGCACCTTTTTGCTTTTGTCTCAATGCGGATCTGGATGTCACTTACGATACCTCCACTATCTACCCAAAAATATTCGACCAGTTGAACTGAGCACAACCACCTCTATCACAACTTGTTCCACAACACCCATCATAACTCAACACATACCCTTACCCATAACCCAACCTACATCTAAATCCAAACCCACACATACATCATCTTCCTCGAATAAACCTATCACTACCTTAGGGGTCACCCCAACCACCAGCCTTACTCATCCACCTATCAAACTGGATTTAGCTACATCCTCCAAAGTCAACACCACACCTACTCTAACACCCAAACAGAAGAACCAAACCCATATAACTCATACCCTAGCTATGCCAATCACACTGCACTGCCTCATATGTCTTAGGACCTCGGCTTCCTAGCATGGTTAAGAAACTTCCACCCATCAATAAACCAAAAACACAACAGCCCACTCCTTCCTCACAAACCTCTAACCTACCCAAGCACGACACGACTTACACCTACACCTGTAGCATATTTACCACCCATACCTCCAATAACCTCAGTAACTTCTTCATTACCCACTACACTTTAGTCTCTGTCTCTCACACCCCCTACTTGACCTACATCATCTACCTTCACAGCACCTCTGTTATCCCCATGGGTAACTCACCCTCTTCCCCCATCTACTTTTCCTATAGATCTTGTACACCCATATCACCTTTATCAAGAAGGTGCAACCCAAAAAAAAATCCATGCAAACCTCCAATTAGGTAGTCAAAGCAACCATACACCCTCCTTCCCATTCATCTACCATACCCCTACCTAAACAAACAAAACCAACACCCAAGACTACTATAGCACCCAAAACCATGGCTCAACCCACTCCCCCTCCTACAAGGACCGTTCCTCAACAATCAGCCATACCTATTCCCATTGTGATTCACTAGTGGGGTCCTATGCCAAAATATTAACTAACCTCCTTGAGACTTATATTATCACATTACCGCCACTTAGACCTTAAAACCCCCTCAAACCCAAGCCAAAAGTGTTTCATGACACTAAAATTTGTGCCTACCATCGTGTGTCGAGGAACGATGTGGATAACTGCAAGGCTTTGAAAATTGTCCTTATCCAGTTGTGTCCTCCAAAAGCCAACTTTGACGATGATGACCTTCTCAATGAGGAAACTACTTCACCAACACCCATTCCCATAGTCCTTCCCTGACTACCCACTCAACAACCATGACCTCCACCACCACATCTCCTAGAACCATCTCCAATATTTTAAATTAACATGGTTCACATTATAGAACTTGCCACACCATCACCCAAATGTTGTTTCATTCAGATCACCTCACAAGGTTTTTCTCCTCTAGTAGGTTTTTTCCCTTCATGTCATTATACCACTCACCCTACACCTTCTCTGTTTGCTAACTACCCTCAAATCAACATGATCCACGTTACTACCTGTGCTTAGAAGGATAAGGGAAAAGAAAAGGTGACTAACTCGCTAACCAATCCTATACCCAACATACCATCTACGCCCACACCTAAGATTACTATCCATGGACCCACATACCCTATTTCTAATGGGGTCACACATCACACCATGCTCAAACAATTACACCAATATCCCCTCAAAATGTCCTTATATGACCTCATCCAAACATTAGAATCCCATCATCGTCAAGCTCTCATGGAGGTTCTTCAATTTATTTAGGTTTTACCCAATGACCCTACACCCATAGCCTCCATTATCACACCCCATCATGTAGCCTCTCTCACCAAATTGCCACCTTTATCCACACCGCACCCTACTCACCAAGTAGCCTCCCTTAGCTTCTCAGAGGAAGAGATCGCACCACACCAAACAAATGACCTAGACCTATCCCTCTTCATCTCTATCCACATCGATGATATATGTGTATGATGTGTAATGATTGATGGGGGTGCTAGTATTAATATCATTTCATCCCACACATTCACTCAAATGCGCATACCTGACAATTACATGCATAAACATCCTGTCATGTTGCATTCATTCAATGACACTATCACCTCCACATTAGGCACCATCATCCTCCATGTTCATGTGGACCCATACACTATTCTAGAGATATTCTACATCTTGGAGGGGGAATTTCAATAGAACTTATTGCTTGGTAGACCCTGGATTCATGCCATGGGTTGCGTTCCTTTCACTTTTCATCGTTGTGTAAAGTTTGAACATGAGGGACACACCTACACTATCCCAGCTGATCCATCACCTTTTAAAATATGCAACATGCTTTATCAACCCAATGACATGCTTATACCCATTAAGGTGTCTACCTCCATGACCCCTACCACTTCACCTATACCTCACGCTACCAAGACTATTGCTACCTCTCCTTTGCACATACCTCTTCCACTCCTATGACCCCCACAACCTCCATGGCCAACCCATCAGTCTCCCAATCCATTAACTCCACCTCCGCATCGACCTCCAACATATAATCTATTCCTGCTACCCACATACCAACCACCGATCCCTTGGAAGGTGTTTTTCAACACCTCACTCTAGGGAATACCGCCTATATAGTGTCAACAAATTCCTTACTCCACAAGAGTATGGAAGTCTTCACCAACACCCTCGCTATGATCACCACATAGGAGAACACCTCCTTTATGGTCCTCCTCATCTTCATACCAGTCTCACCTATGGGGGACTTGATAATACCACATACACACCCGAACCACCATCACAAACCTGCCCATTTTCCACTGACTTCTAGTCTCTCACCAATCGTCGTTTTTCCCACACCTTCACCGCATGATGTGCATGGAAGGGTTTTTTTTTTTCTTTTATGAGAAAGGCCACCATACCATTATTCCATGTACCAGCCACAAACATAATGACTATAGTGGTATCGCTTTCTGAACCACCTACCAAACAGGCCCATATTGAAGTCATCAAGGACATCGGTTCTTCTCCACATTCTTCACCCGCTCCGCCTTCATCACCACCTTCCCGACAGCAGTCGATGGATCCTGAATCTATCCCTCCTAATTTTTTTTTCATAAACACCATTTCATTAGGGCCTTTGACTTATCAATGTTAGGGTGAGGCTCCTTCCTGTCTTCCCTTCTGTATCCAAAAATTATTGATGACGATACACCTTGATTAGCATCATCCAATGTCGGGATGATGAATCTATACTCACCTACCTTAGTGTAAAAGAATCATATATTCATCGATCGTTACCTTTCGAGATGTAAACCATGTTGAATGAATCGACTATCGAAATCAACATTCATACTCACGACAACTTGCACATCCTAAAGATTGACCAATTTATTGGATGTTTGAACAGAAGCCATCACTTCTTTTCTCAAAGATCATAACCATGCTTTTGCTTGTCTTATGTAGACATGCCTGGTATTGACCCCACAATAGTGGTCCACAATATCATAACCATTCTTGATGCCAAACCCATCAAAAAAAGATGAGGAAAATGCACCCTTGCATTTCCTTCTCGTCAAAGAAGAACTTCAGCACCTTCTTTCTGTTTCCTTCATATTACCCATTGATTATCCTCATTGGATTTCTAACATTGTCCCTATCACTAAAGTGATAGGGGACTCGCATTTTCACATGATTTCCATGACCTCAATCTAGCTTACCTAAAATATGACTTCCCTTACGGTATTGACCAACTGGTTGACCTTACCATTGGTCACAAGATGCTATCACTCATGGATGGCTTCTCGGGTTATAACCAAATCCGCTTGCCCTAGAGGATCAACATAAAACCGCATTCATCACCCCTTGGGGGACCTTCTTCTACCGAGTCATGCCTTTTTCCCTTAAAATTGTCGGTGCCACATATCAGTGGGCTATGACTTACATCTTCCATGATATCATGCATCATATATTGGAAGATTACGTGGATGATCTCCTAGCCAAATCTAAACACCGCTCTCGAGCACCTTGCTGTCCTAAAAACCATTTTTGACCATCTCATTAAATATTATGTTTTCCTTCATCTTAAGAAGTGCATCTTCATGGTCCTCTCACCACCTATGCTTTATCATTTCCCTACGTGGTATAGAAGTTGACCCTTCTAAAGTCAAGGCCATTCTCGAAATTCCTCTTCCTACTAACCTTAGACAACTTCATAGCATGTAAGGTAAGTTATAGTCTATTCGTTGTTTCATTTCACAATTATCTGATTGGTGCCAACCATTTCATCATCTGCTAAAGAAGGATGTCTCCTTTAAATGGGATGATGACTACCAAAAATATTTTTAGGCCCTAAAATAATACCTCCTCCAACCACCCATACTCTTTCCACCTAAAGACGATCAACCTTTCTACCTATACATCTCATCTATTGATCACTCCTTAGGAGCTATGATCGCTCATCATGATGAACAACACAGGGAGCAGGTGGTTTATTACATAAGCCATACTCTTTTGGATTATCAAACTCGATACACCCGTCCTGAAAAATGTTTCTTAGCCTTAGTTTTCCTTGTCACCAAACTCCACCATTACCTACTCAACCACAAAACCTATGTTTTGACCAAAACCAACCCCTTACACTTCATGTATGCAAACCTTACCAAAATCATCTTCTCGCTTTGCTGGCTTATGCTTTTATCGACCTTGACCTCGAATTCATTCATCAAAATTCCATCAAGGGCCAAGATATTACCAATAAATTGGCTAATGCACCTATTTCTAGGGATCAACCCTCTAATTTTGACTTTCCAGATGAGTCAATTGCTACCCTTTCCTTGGACGAACCCCCTTACCAAATGACACTCTTCTTTGATGGTTCCAAGTGTCGGTGTGGGGTGGGGCTGACATTATCCTAATTCCACTTGATTTTGAGCCCATGCCTTTGTCTTTCAAACTATATTTTGATTTTAAAAACAATATCACCGAATATGAAGCACTCGTATTAGGTCACCAAGCCACCTATGCCCTAAATGTCAAATCAATCAACATCTTTGGTGATTCTTAATTGGTCGTAAACCAAGTCAATGGTATATACCAATTTCGTAATGAGATACTTCAAAAGTATAAACATCATGTGGACATACTTTTCACCACCTTTGACTGTTACGCCCTGCAAACTATCCCTCATTCAACCAACAAATTTACAGACACCATGGCTTGTTTGGCTTCTCAAATACCCACTTCACCCACCGATTCTAAAATCTTTGTCACCATACAACGAATCCAATCACCCTCTTACTTACCTCACAATGTTTACTCTATTAGAACCGCTACCCCCGACCCGAGCAACCTGTGGTATAAACAATACTCTAACTATCTTTCTCTCTCTATTTTACTCCCTGGTCTCACCCGTAATGGACAACATGCCTTCCTTAAAAAGGTCTCTCGTTATGTCATCTTGGGGGCCTCCTCTATAATTGTGGCTTTGATGGTATTCTCTTACGATGCCTCACGAGTTCTGAAATTACTTATACCATTAAGGAAGTTCATGATGCCATATGTGGAGGTCACTTCAGTGGCCTTGTTGTTGCTAAGCGTATCCTTCACCTAGACTATTACTAGCCAACCCTTAACCTTGATTGTTACAACTACGTCAAATTTTGTATAAAATGCCAACAACATGCCAACCTTCATCATACACCTAGTCATGCCTTACAGGTCGCCCGTGACCTTTGGACCTTCTCTCAATGGGGTTTGGATCTTGTCGGAGAGATTAACCCCAATTCTTCCTAATGACATCAATGAATCATCACCACTACCGAATACTACAAAAAATGGGTCGAAGCCATACCACTCATCTCCATGAAAGTGGAGAAAATATGTGAGTTCATTAATCATCACATCATTTGTATCTTTGGTGTCCCTCATCACCTCATCACTGACAATGGAAAAAAATTTAAAAACAAAACATTACGAAAAATTTGTGACGCCTTTGACATTCAGCTAAGTTTCTCCTCACCTTATTACCCACAAACCAACGACCAAGTTGAATCCACTAACAAAACCTTAAACAAAATTCTCATGAAAGTGGTTAACGATACTGGGAAGGATTAGCATACGCACATTCCTTTTCCCTATGGGAATACTACACTAGTATTCACACTTCCACTTTGCTGCCACACCATTTTCTCTCGGTCTACGGTACTCAAGGTTGTTTCTACCTCTTGAAGTCTCGATTTCCTCAATCCACATTTCTCTCCATGACATACTTAATGATGATGAAATTCATCAAGAACATTTAGTAAAGCTTGAGTTATTAGACAAATTTCATCTTAACACTCTTGATCACCTTCAATTTTACCAAAAATGTATCAAACATGCTTACGACAAACATGACCATGAACGAACCTTCCAAGTTGGTGACCTTGTCCTGAAAGAAAATCAATACGTAACCAAAAATAAAAAATTAAACGGGAAAATTTTCTCCTAATTGGCTTGGACCATACATCATGACTCATACTTATGGATCAGGTTCTTATCATTTATCTTCACTCGATGGTAAACCCAAACCTAAGCCCCTTAATGCCTTGCATCTTCGACCATTCTACTATTGACCTATAGTCCTACCTCACCTTTTGCCTCTTTCCATGCTCGTCCCTTGAGCGCTACCCACTTCCTACATCCTCACCAATGATTAAACAAGAATCATGTGAGTACATCACTTGTCATCTTCTCTTGAATATGTGTACCATGGCATTGCACATAGCATGATTCTCATGGATACTTTTCATCCACCTTTAGATGAGATCCCATGGTCGTTTCACCCTAATTTCGAACAAGAATTATATTCTTCACCTTGGTCTTTTCCATGACTTCAAAGCCCCACATGGGACCCAAATCCTTGAGTCAAACTTCTCACCAAAAGATGACTCCCTCAAAAGGACATCTTCCTCTCAGTAATCACTATTATAAATAGACTTCTCCCTCGAAGGACAACTATGTAAAAGAGAGAGAGAGAGTGGAAGCTTCCCGCATCGATCAACTTCATGAAGACCTCAAGGATTTAAAGTCTTCATCCCATATAGAATTCCTGCATCGATTATTCTATCTCAAATCCAAGTCAAGATAGAAAACCTTTTAAGTCATGGACTTACCCATTGTGACCTCGGATCTCTTGCCCGAAAATCATGCTACCTCATACCATATAAATTTAATCACCTTTCACCTTTCTCACCATTCTCACTCCCATTTCCTACCACCTCAAGGGACCTCTTGGAAACTATGAAATTTGGTGATCATGTGACTACTTTTCACCTTAGAACACTCAATCATGCAATGTCTTTAGGGTCTTACATTCATCACCTCCTCCAAGGTATGATCTACTCGGTATGATCCTAACCAATCAGGTGGCTTTATTGCCTCCTCTTATCTTTTAAACATCATTATTTACGTTTTGATTACCTTATATAGGACTTGGTCCTCGACACTTACCTTTGGGGTAATCTTCTTCTTTTCCACAATCAACATCACCTATACCAATTTTCCTATAACCCACACACACCTAACAGACCTAAACCCACAACATGCCTAAAACCTACCAACTCATTTTCATACCCCCTCATATTCTTCCCTAGCTTATGGGAGAACTACATCGCCTGAGGTCCCTTTTCGTCGGGACTATGTAGGTAGCACTCCGAGGGCATGGGGCCCTTGGAGGTTAGCTCGGCCACTCTCTACCCTAACCAATCCATCTTTTCATCTTCCTAAACCCTACATTTTACCCTATTACCCTACCTATCCCCCTTTTTTCCACACCTCCCCTTTACCCCCGGCCATTTACCTCACCCAACCTTTACTCTAACCATTTACCTCACCCAACCTTTACCCTGACTATTTACCTCACCCTCCTGACCTCATCCTTTATTACCTACCCTCATCTTCCTTTGGGGACTCATTATTTTACCCATACCTTAGCCTTACCCATGCCATGACGTAGATATTTGGACTGGACCATCGCTAGTGACCTTTGACCCCATGTGTTCGTTATACCTTGCAACACTGTTACCTATGTTGATTGACCTAATGACCTTACCTTGTCTCTTGTCATGACCATTTATCCTAACCCTACCTTGGGTGTACTAGAACATACCTAAACATTCCTGCACCTCACCTACATTGTGCTTCCTGACCATATCCTATACCTTGGATACCAGAATCACTTCGACCTTGTTTGGATGAACCTATCAACCTTAGACAATGTAGAGTTTTCCTGCTCTTCAACCCGGTAATGTGATGCAGTTTATATGTGTGCGTGTGTTTGATTGTTCCTACCTTTGACCCTGACCCATTACCTAGATTACCCGAGTCGACCTTTTTCCTTTTTCCACCCGCTCCCCACCTTTTCCCTTTCTCATATTTACCTTTTATCAAACCACTCACCGATTCTTCCTTCTGCCTCGTCAGTTCCTGGTTTGAGGGGGATCACCTTCACCCACACATGGGGCACCCACATCTTATTTTTGTTAGCATCACTTACCAATACAAGCTATGCAACAAAAAGGGGAAAAATGTAGACACTAAAATTAGGTCACACTCCCCTTTGGTCCCTCAACAAATAAATACCTTCATCACATTCACCTAGCCATGGCCCCCTTCACCCCACTAATATTAATTTAATTAAATTAATTCATTAGCCTCACAATATTTATTATTTAAATCTCCTAATTTAAATAATTCCCACACTTACACCTCACCTAGACACCTCACCAAGCCAACTCACCCTAAGACCTATTCTTAGTAAGTTGCCATAACTAACTAAGACTTACCCAAACCCTAAAAATCAATGCCTACATTCCCTCTAACCACATTCCCACATGTTGACAAGAAGCTTCCAGTCTGATCCATGGGTGAATGACACGAGATCCCAGAAAATCAAGGGGATCTACCTAGTTTAGTAAACCTAGGAAATCCCACCTTAATCGATGCCAATTACCCCTAACCATTGCGGTTAATCCAGAACCACCGTTGGTCACCTTTTAATCCCCAAAACAACCTTATTTTTGAGGTTGGAAAACATTGGGAATTTTCTTGAGAGATAAGACATCTTTTTAGAGCAAGTTTCCATGAGAACACACATGCAAGGAAGGAGATCAAGCATTTTCTCTTGCACAATCATCTAGCACTCACCCCAACATAGATTTGATCCAACCAAGAAAAAGGGAATGCACATGCAACCCATGCAAGAGATTTCCAACATTTGGTGATCCTCAACAACATTCAACCTCTTACCGGCACCTTCATCCATCACTCACAAGCACCCAGAACCAGATTTCAAGTAAGTAGAATAGTTTACTCCTCTGGTTCATTCATTTTATCATTGTATTGTCATCCTTTGTTCTCGTAGCCACCCATTGACATATTTTAATACTAAATCCTTTGAATACCTATTAAAAATCCTCCAAACCCCATCCAAATAGCCTAATACCTCATTCCAGCCGACCAAGTCCTTTGTGCAATCACAAGGGAGACCCAAAGCTCATTCTTGTGGCATTCCCAATTTTCCATAGTAACCGGCACCAGTTCTCCCCAACCGGCATTGGTCACCCTTAACCGGCATCGGTCTCTATATTTACCAATAGAGCCCAGAATAGTGACCTACCCATCTATTCTCACATCACCCTTAATCACCTGTGACCTACCTGAGACCTCTGTCAGACCTGTAGAGAACTAGAACCAACTACTTGACCTTCGGATCTTATTTTAACCTAGCTTGTTAGATTAGATATTTCTTATTGTGTTTTTAATGAGATACCTAAATCATTTTAATTACAATAGGATTTAATTCATTACCAACATTAAATTGTTTTAAACAATGGACTGATAACTGTCTAGGAAGTATCACACTTCCCGGATCTAGCACATGCTAGGTAGTTCACTGCACATATTGTTTAACTTTTATTTGGTGGTCTTGTGTTCCATTTTAGGTAGTTCCTCCTAGCCAAAAGGAAGCTCTCACGATCATTTGTGGATTCAAAATTCATATGCGTGCAACAACCCAACAACCAACATTCCAATAGGTATTCCTCCTACACCCATTACCCTATCTGTTTTGTCAATATTTCAAAGAAACGTCTAAGAATCAAGTGAAACACCCTGTAAGGCTTGTCATGATTATTTTTATTTAATTTATGATTCTTGGTAAGTCCTAACACATCTGAAACTTTTCCTTCATCCAAAAAACTTCCTCTAACACCTACAATATTTATTTTGTAACTTACATATTTGTTTTTTTCTTATTCTTCATTGAATTTCTTTTGTCTAGTAGCTAAAATATACTCTTACAAGTTTTTCAACAGAGTGAAACATTACAAAAGCCTTCAAGGATTCCTTATAACTCTTATAATTTCCTCATTCTCACCATTTAGTCCTTCAAACTCCTTTGAGCATATAAAAGTGCTAGATGTTAGACAAACTCTCACGAGACTTGAGTATGAAATATGAGTTCTTATCAAATTTTCATTAAGGGTTTTAGGACTATAGGATGAATTCACATCTATAAGATCTTGGATACCTTTAACGAGATTGAGTGACACAATAATCCTATCATTTATTTATTTAATTACACATTTCAAGACTGACAATGAATTTTTCCAACTCACAAGTTTGATGTATGTTTCCCTTCAAAGCACATAGCTCAAAGTAGTAGTGATATACAATGCACATCTAGGTGATTTTTTGAGTTTCAAGACCCAATTTTGTTTTCACTTTGAATTCAACAATATGATGCAATTTTTTATGATCAATATATACATAGACACATCAAGGATAACCTATGAATCATGATAATATATTCTTTACATGGGAGTTATGAGGAAATTCCAAGCATTCAATATTGTTAGGAAAACCTACTTGGTGATTCAAAGAACCAGATCTAGATCATTAGTGTTTGAACATTAATATAGTTCCTATCTCCAAGTTTTGAGCTTGAATAGACTGTAGTGATCTTATTCCATATTTATCTACTCATTTATTACTCAAAAACACACCTTTTTCATCAAGGTTCACTCATACACCAAAGACTAGTTTTAGGCTTGTTTAGCTCTTAGTGGGAGACTAGCTAGATTTACATGGTTCACCCTAGATATGTAATGTAATTATATAAAACTCATCATGAGAATTGAGACAACATTATGTACAATATTTACCAATGGAGGATTCATCTTGGAGCTATCCAATCAGGATTGTATAGCCAAATTTCTTCAAAATATGGAAAAATCCATACAATACCATCACACATGTAAAACAAAAATACCTCCAACATGGAATAGAGAGTGTCCTATATATGCGAGTGATTGTAACATCTCTCAAAATTTATTTGAAATAAAAAAATTCGATTTCATGTCCATCACTTCAGAATGAAGGTTTGATGAGGGTATGAACAATGATAGAAAAATGAATATAACTTTCTTGTCTTTGCTCATTTTGACCTCCAAATTTTGCAAAATTTTTTTATCTGAGTGATCTTTAAAAATTACTTCTATGATTTATCTAAAGGAGGATTGATAATTTTTCTTGAGTGTTAATAAGTTAAGGTGCTCAATTTACATTTTTCAAAAACCTGGTTTTGGTAAAACTTGAATAACTTGCACAAAACACCTTCTTAGGTCCTGAAATTTTGACCAAACCTTCAAAACTTCTTCCTCCATGATTTACAATGACCAATTTTTCATGTTTTTCTATAAAAATATCTTCCTCATATCATTTTTGCAACATTTTTTCGCTAGTCATGAGGAAGTGTGCTATATAGACCTATATAAGTGCTCAAATCACCTCCTTAGTCACTTGTGAAGCCATTTACACCTCATATACCATCATATTATGCTCATTTCATGCTTATTTTTCATCCTCATACCTTGGCTCATCATTCTCACTTTCCTACTAGGCTTATCTTCACTGAAAAGCTCTAGAATGACCATCTTCATGCCCTATAAGCCTAATTTTTGACTTAATACTCCTCCTATGCATGTTATGATAGCTCATAAAATTATTTTACCACACTAACATGATACATTTATAATTTTTCCATGCCAACCTGCTTGATTTAGGACTAGGATTAATCCTAGAGCTACTTGTTTCTTCATGAATTTACCATGTGGACTTGTTATAGACTCAAAACAACTTCAAACACATCTCATGGAAAAAATTTGACCTTATGGAGTCTTCATAAAACCTTGGGAGGACACTAAAAATATCTTTCTTTCTTTTCCATGCACTTATACCATGCTTAAATCCATGACATCATGACTTGACACCATATGAAGACATTTGTAAAACTTGGGAAGATACTTGAACCCCTTGGACATCCTATGACATCAATGAACACTTGACATAAATGAAAACACACTATTGTGACATCCAAAATATTCTTATAAGGAAACTCTAGAATGTTTTTTATGATTTGGCAAGGAAAATTCTAGAATAACACTTACTCGTTTAGGACCAATAGTGATCCCTTTTTAGAGACAATATGGCCTAAAATTTAACCTCTGGGAACTAAAAATACTCATTTATTGGGGTTGAGTGAGACTCCATATTGTCTACACCTTTTAAAAACTTTTATAAGATGAGACAAATGATTATCAACTTGCTTGGAAAACACTATAATATCATCAAGATAAACAAGTACAATGTTATTGATTAACCCTTGAAATTCCATGTCCATGGCTCTCTGAAAAGTATCTCCTGCACTAGAAAAGCCATAAGTATTCTTCTTGTATGCATGCACAGGTTCCCCATTTTATAGTGAAATTTTTCTTAAACTAATCCTCATCTTATACCAATATATTACTTTAGCCATAATAACACACAATAAGTGAAAAACGCTCCGAATCTATCACCATTTGTAATATTTGTTCCATGGAAGGTAATGGGTAATGGTCCTTCAATAAACATTTATTTAGATATCTACATTCAACACATAACCTTATCTCTCCATTATTTTTCCTCACAGGGACCAAATTTTTAACCAAATATGAGTTTTGATAGGAAATATTATGTTATCCTCTATAAACTTATTCAATTATTGCTTCATGAAAGGCTCTATATTGAGGTTTATAGTTATTTTCTTATACATAATAGGATTGTTACTTAGATCCAAATCTATCTTGTGTTGTGATAATTATGGATTAAAACAATTAAGACACCATATCCCCATGTAAAATCATCATCAAACTCTAGACAAATCTTGACAAATGCATGTTTTTCTTCTAGGGTACATACCTTTCCAAGTTTGAGGAACTTGTCCTTGCCAATGGCAGTATTTTCATAGTCTTCATGCTTAATCATCATGTTTAATTTCTCTCCTCTAATCTGATCATCAATATTGAAGATGGAATCAAGAGTGACCAAACCTTGAGGTATCTTGTTTGACCTCAATTAGATGATTTGCTCTTCATATCGCTGCTATAATTTGTCTTGATTTTAACTAAGAACTAAACTTCTTCTTGTAGAAAATTGAATATTTTCTAGTCATTTTCAAATACCTACCAATTTTTTTTATTATCAGGTACAATTGGCCTTACAATTACCTTAATATGTTGTTGTACTTTGTCCTTTTTGATATCATTAGGAATATCAATTTATGTACTAATGCGGTTAGTTTGTTAACATGTTTGTTCTCCTCCCTAGGAATGGATTACACGTTGAAAGCTTCAAACTCCTCAATGAGGTCTCATACTCTATTCTTATAGGACATTAACAAGTTATTTTTAGTGACGGTTTCCCTTCTTATTTGATTTACAACCAATTAACTTTCATCAAAGAACCGTAATTGTTTTATTTATTTCCTTCTAGCCCATTAGAGGCTATGTACAAGAGCTTCATAATCACTTACATTTTTGTACAACTAAATTGAATCCTAAGGGTATAATAATATTTTTATTTCATTTTAGACACTGACATCAATACAACCTCCTACCCCATTTCTATTCCTAGATCCATTAAAGTACATTTTCCAAACACCATCATCTTGCTCATTTGTCTTCACAAGGTTAGGAATGAAAGAGTCTTCCTCATGCAAGCAATAAGTACCAAGACCATCCTCTTTAATATGATTAAAAGGATTAAACTTGTGACTTTCAGTCCCCCATTCATCAAGAAATAAATCAAGTATACCTTCAAGAAGAGTATTTGGCTCCTTGTCAACTAGTTGATCTTCTTCATCAATGATTATGCAATTGGCATTGATGGCACTTGGCACATGAGGTTATATATGGTTATTTGAAATAGGTTCAAACCTTATGGTGACTTTAGTGCCATACCTGGTTCTAAATAACATGTGATACCAATATGATGAAAAATAGCCCCCAATCTTGGTTGTGAAATCCCTAGATAGGCATAAAAAAGTATGGAGGGAGGTCAATTATGAAAATGTCTTAGGGAATTGAGAAATTAGGACATGCATGTAAAGTGAGGCTCAATCCTTTGATGACACCAAAAATCTCTATGGGTGTCCCATCAAGCTGTACAACTCCTTTAGAAAGAGGTTCATACTCTAGACCAAGCTTGTCAACTATCTGTTTAGGCATGACTGAACTACTGGCTCCTGAATCTATCATGCAAGTTATGGACTAAATGGTTTCCAATGATCAATGAAACATAGAAAGGGGGTTTTATAATTTTACTTAACTGGTCTTCTTTTAGCTGAGGTATATTGGTAAGCTCAATTTTTGATTATTTTCATGATGTATGATTTGAAAGGCTAAGGTTAGACAAAACAACTTGCAAAAGATCATTTTCTCGGGAATATAAAAAGAATCCCAAATTGAAATATTCACTTTATTTTGCCTCATATTCTCAATAATATCAAATGGGGAAGTATTAACCTTTTAATATAATTTACTTATAGTGGTACATTATTGTGTTCAAGTTTACAAGATAAGATCGTTGGGTTGTTCTTGAGCTCTTATGGATTAAATATTATGAATTTATAGCACCTTATGGTTTCAAACAAGACCAAAAAAACATTGGGACATTAAGGGGGACTAAATAGGACCTTTATTAGCTGATTTTTCCACTTCTATGGCTCTTTTCTTTGACATTGTACTAGTTTCTATAGAGGTAAAAAACTAAATTTTGCCCTTGCAATTGATTTAGTCCACAAAAATATTCACCTTGTCAATTGAGAAGTGTAGCATCATTATGTACTATCTCTTGAGAATAATCTTGCCATGATGGAGCTTTAATTGATGTACTTTTGAAAATTGAGGCATTTTGTACCATTAGTGCTTGATTGAGGACACCATTTGGATAAGAGGTTTGGTTATGGGGTTGGTTACATGGGAAACACTACTCATAGGCTTGTATTAAGTTGTTCTAGATAATAATTATTTCCTTAGAAGTGCTAGCAACATTGGGGTTGTATGATTGATAAGGCTTAGCATTAGTGATTTGGCCTTGGCCTTGAAAATTAGCTTGAAATGATGGCTTATTAGGTTGGTAGGGTGGATAATAAGGTCTGTAATTCTAATTTTTGTATCTTAAGAGAAACTATTTTATTCCCAAAGGTTTGTAAAAGGATTTTAACCTGTTGTAAGTCATTAGATTGGCTTGGGACAATATTAATTTAGTTTCTGATTGGTGATTAATTCTTGAATAAATGTTATTATAGGTATTTAAAGTGGCATAGAGGGATGTATTCCTATAAATATAGGCATAAGGGGTAGTGGTAAAATATTTCCAGCATGTATGAGACTATTCTCATCCCTAATGGCTACTTCATATGCATCGGGAAGTGTACTTCCACCCATAGATTGAATCATCATTGAAATATCACTATTCAATGCTCTTAGATAATACAGAAAAGTATATTCAGGAGTAGGCCTTATGATCTGTGGGATCCTATCCTATGTTCTCTATAATATTAAATTGAAATTAAACATATAATCATGTGGTGATCTTTTGATAGAGGTTAATTTCTCTAGAAAAACAATTGATCGATTTTCCTTCAAATAATTCACAAAATGCTTCTCTTAGCTGATCCCAATTGTTGATGGAGTTTATCCTTAATCCCCTATACCACTACAATCCTTTTCCTTTAAAATTGGTTACGAGAAATCTGAATGTAACATTTTCTTGAGTAACATGATGAACAAAACAAATTTTTACCACATCCTTAATGTTCTCTATGGGGTATTTTGATTCTCTTTAGTGAAATATATAACACTCTTAACGGAAAAATATGGATGTCATCAAGGAAAATTTTAAGACTACCCCGAAATATTTTTGTATAAATTCGTTGGTGAATCTAAGAAAATTATCTTTTACGTGAATGGAAAATATTAAGACATCATGAAATCACTATTAAATTATACCAGGTGGTAGCTTTTTATATGCTACTAATTGGTTACATATTTTATGCTACCAGCTGACAACATATAGTATGTTGTCGACTAGTAACATAAAAAAATTTATCGGCTACGATAGAATTTTTTATGCTACCATATGACAACATACTATATGTTATCAGTGAGTAGAATTTTTATGCTACCAACTGACAACATACTATATTTTATCAGTTGGTAGCATAGAAAATTCTACCGAATGATTGTATTAAGGAATTTTTGTAAATTTCTCTTTCATGGGAATGGCGAATTGATCCCTAAAATTACAAGTTTGGCAAGATGGTCCTAATTCCAACCCTAAAAATTTTCCTATTTCAAATTTTAAAAACTGGACTATTCATGACTTAACAAAGATTCCTCACTAAAAATTTTCCTAGATGTCATCATGCTTTGAGCAAGGTTTAATGGGTTACCACTATTGAAAGGAAAAAAACTAGGTTTATAGGGATTGATATATGCAGATTTGGAATTATAACAAGAGTGTATTGATGGGAACTAGAAGAAATTGGAGCTTTTATTATGGGGAAGATCTAGAAAACCTTTCTCTTTTGATTGAAAATGAGTGTAACTGAAAAAAAAGTCTCACCTTTAAATGATGATATGGTGGTGATTTTTGGCATGAAAGCTAAGGAACTAGTCTGAAACAAGGATCCTTGTTATCTTTTTAGAGTCTCAAAATGTTTTTATATGATTCTAAACATTGAAACTCACCAATAAAAACATATAATATTTAACAAATCCTCTTATCATTTCCCACCATGCATGCCAAAAAATATTATCACAATCGAATACATCATTTAGGGAGTGGTGTGATTACTCCCTTCTAAACAAAAAATTAAAACACACTCCAAGGATGTAAGTGACCTAAAGTTTGAGCGAGTCTCAAGAGAGGGCTAGTTACCCTAGTGTAACACCTAAAACTAAATATACTCAACTACAAAAACAAAGAAAAGGGTTAAGAACTAAGAACAAGGCTAAACAGAAAGTTAAAAAAATGTGATGCACCAAAATGTTTAAGGACCTCTACTTGCCTAAGTGTATAAAATAGGATTAAGGAAACCAACACACTATACAAAAATCATAGATTGAAATACTTTTGCATAAGTGTTTCTTAGATAGGCTTAAAGTTATGACATCACACATAACGAGAAGTAAATTGCTTTAGAAGGGATCAAATGGCGAAACTCCACTATTAAATCTTGCATGAAATTTATGGAAACACAGACTATGACCTGCAAATGAATGTATCCCTACATAAAGGTAATGAAATAGGACTATAAAATCAAGAATAAAAATTCTATCATGAGATAAAATCAGCTATTTCACAATTTTACATAATACACAAGTATTGAGAAGGTAAAAATGGTTCCTTTATTAATCAAAAGGTGAAACATGTACAAGACCAACATGACTCAAACAAAACCATTCAAAGGTTTCTAATTTAATGAATAATCTCCAACATATATAGTAGAAATGAAAGCGTAGAGAGAAAATAACATGTAAGATTTCATGAATGCTAACATTATGACATCGAGATAGTTCTCAACTTCCTCCTAGAAATTTTCCCTTGGATTGAGGTTATTTCCATGAATAATAACATAAAATATTATTTGAGAACTTAGTATAGTCAAAATATCTTCAATAGGACATGTTGCATGACCTCTTAACACAAGATTCCACTCCCCATAATCTTTCCCTTTCATGCCTAACTTCCTCTTAACCCTAACTTGAACTCCACTCTAGACTTGGCAAAAATTAGGTTTTACTCCAAGTCTAGACCCATGATATCTAATGATAACTCATGTAGCATGATCTTCTATCCCTTTTTCAAGTTGAATTTTCACTACTTCTTTGTTAGGAAATTAAATGTTAGTGCTCCATTATTATTAATTACCGTATGGTAATTTATTGGTTAGTAAGTAAGGCATAGAGTTTAAGTTGTTATATTGTTACACTGTATTATTTAAAACAAGTTATTTGTTATTTGAGCTTCCTATTAATTAGAATTTGTATTTGTATCTCTTTTCTATTTAATAACCATTTTATTGTTCAATTATAAATCTGAATAGAATATATTTGTTGTTATAATGTTGCAGAGATCGAGATCAAATCTACATGCTTTAAAACATAGAATCGGGAACTGAAGGATCTTAGGAACAATTCTACATGGGGTCAAATTGGATTAATTAAATTACCCAATACAATCAAACCAAAAACAAGGAACTGAAGGAATTGAGGAACAATTCCTCATATTCCTTAAAAAAATAAATTAACATGCCCAATCAAATAAATCGAAAAAGTGGGGAACTGAAGGAACCAATGGATAGTTCCTTCTATTCTTCCATAGGCATATTTACTTGAGAAATAGGTTTGGGCTGTGAACTAACTTCTTTAAATGTAATTTTGACTATGTTTTGACCTCATGGAAGTGGGATTTTTGGATAAATGATCTCTCAAGCCTATGAGGGTTGCATATGATGTGTAAAATATTACCAAGATCCTCCTCTTCTTGTGAGTACAATGATTGTACTTGGTGAAAGAGAAATGATGACTAGAAAGGCAACAATCCATATATCATAAACAAGTCCAATGTCTTGCACAAGAAGATAATGAAGTGATAGGTCCTTATTTTAGTAGCATCAATAGTTATGTTTCACACTAGGAATGATTCATATCAAGTCTCATATTTTTTATGCCATCTAATTCGTGAAAAACATAATAATACTTTATTATTTAAGTTTGCACTTTAACCAATTTACTAAGAAATTTCTAGGTGGGATTAAGTATGTAATAAAATTTTCCAAACCCGTCGATCTCTTTATATACTTCCCCAATATTACTTTATCTATTAATATGTGTTCCGTAGTTTGGATATTAGTTTTCACTTATGTCACTCAATACAAAAACACTCAAGCTATAATTCATCAGGTAATTTCAAAATGTATGGTCCTAGAGAAATCCTCAAAGGCATAAGGCATATGTCTATATCCATATAAACAATATAGTTCATCTAGTAATAACGGTCAATATCTAACATAGGATTAAGATTTCATTTTATCATTTTGTGTAACAACACCATTCATGTGATGAATCCAAGGAAGAAACTTACCTCAATCCATTAGTAGAGATGGTATGAATCACTAATTTCCCTATTATGACAATTTCTATTTTAATATCATCCTAGGTAGGTATGGTTTACCATTGTGTTACAACATTAGTGGCTTTCCTTGTTCCTTGACTTTCGAGGGTGAATATTTTGATAGAATCTTTGACAATTTTACAATACAATAAAATACACATAAACAAGAACCACACCCTTCATTTCTCTTTATATAACAAGACTTATTTAGTTTGTTTTTGATAAAAATAAGGATTTCCCATGTATGTACTAACACGAGGGTTCTACGTCATTTTATTATTGTAAATAACCTATTCCATAACATTTTATTACCCACATTACCACCCTCATAAAATATTTCCAAACGGAAAGTAATTACATTGCTTTAGACACTTTCACTCATCATGTTGTTTTTCTAATGAGAGCCTTTTGATTTAATATAATTTGAATTAAACATTATTTGAGAGTAAATTACTGTAGTAAATGGCATTCAAGTGATTACATATAGTAATGTGCAAGAACTAAACATTCAATAATGTAAAAACCTAAGCAAGTGAAGGGAAGAAGAAGAGTCAACAAATTCTATGTGATCCGGATTGTGTATTTGCTAGAATAGGCTAAAAAAAAATTCCTAATGGCTTGATGAAGCTTCAAAAGTATAAAAATATGTGGGACAAACCCACAAGAGGACATAAATGTCTGATTGCTAGTGACTAATCTAGGCACTAGTGTCTAATTAGATGCCTAGGTTATGAATTTTTCTAGGTTAGAAGGTATTCACTCCAATATTCTCCTTGTTTCTTTTACTTCTCTATTATGGTTTTGATCATATAAGTAACTGAAAAATAGATGACTAGTTGCACATGCCTAGAAAACACAAAAAAATTAATAAAAAGATGTAGAATGAGGATTTGGACTGACACGACGGTCATCGTTATGACCGAGAGCTGCAATACATCTCAGAATCCATGTATTTATTTGTGTGTGTGTGTGTGTCTATGTCCCATGCCCAAGGTTTCTCTTGTGCAAGTTTCACAATGATAGCGAGCTAGATCTAAATTATCCCAAAAATGTAAAATGTGTATAATGGAATAGAATAAAATCCCCTCCTATGTAGTGTATGTAGACCAATGCATTCATTTTTCCTTATTTGGGGACGTGCTAGATGTATGTTTTATAGTTCTCTTGTCCCTTTGTGTAATCTTAGGTGGTGATAGATAATGATTTCGAGTGTTTATCCCTTGATTTAGAAGAAGTAACTATGTATATATATTATTCCCTTATTTGAATTTCATAATTGACAACTCAAAAGCCAACCCAAAGTGTTAAAATGTGACCAAGAAGGAAAAGAACCAAAAAGAGTAAGAATAAGGAAGAGAGGTATAGGGGTGCCTAGAAGGGATAGGACCGCTCGCGCACTTGTTTCCTAACTAGATGTTAGTGTTTGAGGCCATCAAAAGATAATTCATTTTAGTGCTAGTAGAGCTGTAAGATGTGTAAGGCTAGTAAAGTGTAAGAGATAAAGCAACCAAAATTCAAAAAGGAGTTATCAACCACTAGTTTTCTTACTTAGGAATCATGTATACATTAGTATGCTTTAGGACCTAGAAATGTACCCAAGTGCATATATTTGTGTCTATATTTTCCCCCACTTTATGTTGTTGAGTGAATACTTGATATCATAAAGTAGATAGAAGATGTGTACCTTTTAATCTAAAGAGAAGTGTAGCAAATAACATGCTAAGTGGAAAATTAGCCATATGAAGCGTGAAGTGATCGTAATGTGAAGTTTCACAACTAGGCAAGGGAGGTAGGAACTAGGGGTGAAGTTTATACAAAGTAGCATGCTGTTGGATCTTGTGTTTGTATATGTGAGATGGTTCTTGTTACTTGTAAGGACAGACATGCAAAATAAGAGAAAAAAGTAGTCAAATTATTGGATGTGAAAAATCATAGTAATGTGTGTATAAGTATATAAACGTAATGGGTAAAATTATTAGTTAAAGAAAGAGTGCACCTACTTTGTATGAGTGTAACACCTCTTCCATGTTGATATCTTTACTTGCTTCCTTGACTGAAGTTGGAAAATGTTGACATATGATTGTGTTCTAAATTGATGTTCCCTTTAGAACAGTTAGATCATGTTTGCTATAAGGATATTAATTTCTGTTATATTTGATTTAAGTCATGCTTAAGGAAATGCAGAGTTTATGATGACTTATCATTTATTAATTACTTGATTGGTTTTTGAAATAAACCAAGTGATTTCAGCTTGCGGAAAAATGAAATCAGATTCTTGGGACAGATAGATAAACATGTAATTGGTTAAGTCATTTAATTTTCATTATTATTATTATTCCTGTCCTAAGACTATATTGTGAAAGATTTGATAAGGGATAATACCTTTTGATTAATGTCGGTGATCCAAGGCATTTGCTTGATCGTTTTTATTATTCGATCATGATTTGATAATTCAGTATTAGGCTCTTGATGTTTTCTGACCCACTATATTTTCAAACTTGTCAATTGTAATGTTGACATCATTGTGTTTAATTGGCTTATAGCCTTTAGTTATACTATTGTTTAATTCAATGATTGATTCAATTTTAGATAAAGGTTATAGACTAAGTTATTATAAGGTATTGAGGGCCTAAGCTAAACTAACCTATGGTGAAACTACACACTATGTTATCAAATATATCCTAAGGTATGATTATTATTCTAACCTAAGCTAAGGTTAGTATCTTACATTAAGGGGGTATAAACCTAAATGGGAACCTAGACCTAACCTAAGACTCAACTATGGTAACAATTACCTAAGGGTCTAAGATTGGTCAGCTAGGTGCTAACCAAAATTGTACCAAGAATTGAATGATATTAAATGTGGCATTGCCGCCACCTTTGGAAAAAACCAAGTTTAAACTTGGCATGCACACTAAGAAAGGTAACTAAATGTTTGGAAATGGAATTTTAAGAGGTTAGAATGCATGCTAAATATGGAAGTACATGGAATACTAGGTGGGAAGACTACTAGTCTTGCCAAGGCATTAATGACATCGAATTTTGTGGAAAACCACCTTGGGCGAAAATATGATTGTTTTTGGCAAGGAAATAGGGTTTGATTTTCATTTCTCCTATGGAATTATGATCACTTTGGCTCTTCATGTTGATATTTTGATGTTCGAACTATTAGTTTGATTTCACTTCATTTATGAACTCTCCATTATATCGAGAAGACAACATAGTGAATATTTGGTTTTCGATTATAAAAATTGATGGGGATAATGGATATTATTCTTCCGTGCATTTCATTCAAAGTTCTAGTGAAATATTGTGGGAGAAACTTGGAAGGAAATTGGAAATCTTGGGAAGGAGTTTCAAGAGCACTACTAGGCATGATAGGCTCTAACTCACTATAATATTTTGCTCTGTTGAACTATTTCATGAAAATAAATTTGTTCTTCATGTGGAATTGTATTTTGAGTTCTGGGTTGTGAGTTTTGCGTTTTCTTGTGATTATTTTGTTTTACTGTTTATATAATATATGTAATTGGTTTATATAAATTATGGGTTATGGATTATGATTGTGAAATGGTGTTGTTTGAGATAGAGATTCTCTTGGATTTGGGTTTTGTATTTGGTTGGAATAAAGTTTGTTCACCATTTTTGTTATGCTTGTATGTGAATGATTTGTTCGTAAGGTTATAATGATGCTTTAAAACACAACTTTTCTTATTTGGTTTTTAGTACTAGGTACAAGGTTAAGAACCTGAAAGAAATAATGATTTTGGTTTTTAATGGAGCACTATTTTTGTTATTTTGAAATCTGTCTTGTTGTGTTGAATCTTTTGAAGGATTATAGCATTAATCCTATAAATTTTTGTATACAACAATTTAGGTTTGTTTTTTTCATTGCATGATCAATTGATATTGTGCTAGCATGTAATTTTGGTCTCATCGACCGTTCGTTGTGATTTTGGTGTTAATATTTCAAAATGAATTGAACTGAGTTTGTTATGCCCTTAACCTATTGCTTGTATTAGGATATGAGTAGCCGACTTGTGGCTTACCATATCATTTTATTATATCATTTATACTTTCTCATGCTTAATAGGTCGGCCTTGGTGATGGCCATAGCATATGACTAGTATATATAGGGGATTATAGGTAGTATTTCATTATCATTTGAGCATTTGAGTCTTGTTATATGGTTTGGAGGTTGCCCCCTCGAAGTGGCGAAGCTATTCTAATTGCATATTGAGATCATTATTCTGAAATATTGTGTTATTTGGTGCTCTCCTATTGCTCTTAATCTGAATTATACAAGTAATTTCATTACAAGTGGTATCAGAGCTGCGATCTGGGCCGAATTTAGGGCAAAAACCCTAATTTTTTGTTTCCGCCACATATTGCGAACCAGAGAGAATTGGTGGGAGATATTTTTACCAGAGTTGTGAAGCATATCAAGTAAGGTTCCCTGAAAATTTCAGACTTTTTGATTTATTTTGCAAAAGTTATTACAAATTTAGGGTTTTTCATAAAATCACTCCCTAGGGTGCAAATTGTGGAAAAATTTTAAGTTCTTTACATTTTCGGAAATATCTCAAAAAAATAGTATTAGTATTTTCTCTGTGTTTGTTCCTTTTCGACCGAAATTGTATCGAAACCATAAACACTAAGATTTAACATCATGTGGGGCCTTCCACAAGAGCAAAAAAGAATTCGGTAACTCCGGGTAAAACCCCAGATAAAGAGGGGGTAGTGATTGAAGAGATGGAGTTAGAAGGGGTAAATACAGATTCCTTAGCACTAGGGTTTACCTTAGTTGATCATAAGGTTTGCCAACTTGAGTATGAGTTACGAATTGTACAATCTGAGATGGCCTCTAAAGGAGACATAGCCCAAATCAATCATCGGTTGGATGATATCATGCAACATGTAAAGGGTAACCAGTATGGCCCAAATCCAGCCCATATCAACCAAGGAGGACCTTCAGTTCAAAATCATGGAAAAACTAACCATATGGGATCACTTTTCCAGTCCCATCATAATCAAACTTATCCGCAACCACGGAACATGATGCCGAAAGTGGATATGCACAACTTTGATGGTAAGGATCCCCTGAATTGGATAAATCAAATGGAGAACTTATTTGAGTTACATCAAACACCATTAGGAAAAAGGTGACATTGGCATCCCTATATCTTGAACTCGACCAATTTGTTTGGTATCGTTGGTTATGTGCTCAGAGGCAAAAGAATGGTCTAGGTGTCACTTGGATAGTTTTTACTGAGGAGTTGCAATTGCACTATAGTTCCAGTGTTTTAGATAACTACTTTAGTCAATTAGAAAATTTATGGCAAATAGGATCAGTCAAATATTATGTGCATCAATTCCAAAACCTATCCTTAAGGGTGGAGAATATTCCAGAAGAGAATCTGAATGACTTGTTTCTTGGGGGTCTTAAGGACCACATCGAGCATGAGGTACGGATGTTTAATCCAATCAAGTTGTCTGATTCTATTATCATGGCACGTCATGTAGAGGAAAAAATTCTTTGTAGTAGGAGGCCACCTTTCATTAACACCAAAGACTATAGTATCTCTTCCCCTTCATTTGCTAGGCCAATTAGACTGACTCCTCAAAAAATGGAAGAAAAGAGAGAAAAAGGATTATGTTTTAAGCGTGATAGAAAATATGGACCGGGACATAAAAGTGCTTTGAGAAGAAGTTATTCTATATTGACGGAGGTAATGGGGATGATGAGGAAGCTGAAATTATAGGAGTGGTTGAGGAACCAAGAGAAGATGAAGTAGAGGATCACCAACCTACAATTTCTTGTCATGCATTGTCAGGTATTAGTACTCCTCAAACACTCAAGGTTATTGGCTATCTCAAAAAATAGAAGGTGACAGTGTTGATTGACTCGGGGAGTACTCATAACTTCATAAATAGTAAGTTAGCTGCCCGCCTCAATTGTTTTATTTACCCAGCTCCAGAAATGCAAGTTATGATTGTGGATGGTGGGACAGTCAAGTGCACAGGAAAGTGCCATAGTATCAAGATTTCCATGGGAGACTACATGTTAGACTCACCTATGTTTGCTATTTCTATGGGAGGGGTAGATATTGTTTTGGGGGTCTAATGGCTCACAACCTTAGGTACTATTGAGATGAATTTCCAAGAATTGTTCATGTGATTTCATTCAGATGGAAGGACAATACAATTGAATGGGATGGTAGCTAAGTCTCCACAGATTATTATCTCTCATCAGATGTAGAAGGTTCTTAGAAAAGGAGTGGATGGCTTTATAGCAAAGCTATTTTCCATAGAAGTACAAAATATAGAGTCTTCAATGCCACCCGATCTTCAGAAGATTGTGGATGCTCACTCATCTATTTTTGATGCAATTCCAAAGGGACTACCACCAGTTAGGGATCATGATCATGCCATTCAGTTGATTCCAGGGAGCCAAACACCTAACATCGACCATACACGTATACCCATATTCCCTTAAAAGTGAGATCGAGAAAATGGTGGAGGAAATGTTGAAGGCAGTGTATCATCGTGCATAGCTAGAGTGCATATTCTTCACCAAAGTGGTCATGGTACGTAAAAAGGATGAAACATGGAGGATGTGTCTAGATTACCGAGAACTCAACAAGTACACCATCAAAGATAAGTTTCCTATTCCAGTAATTGATGATTTACTTGATGAATTGCATGGTGTTGTTTATTTCACGAAATTAGATCTTCGTTCAGGGTACCATCAAATTAGGATAAAAGAGGAAGATGTTCATAAAATGGCTTTTAGGACTCATGAGGGCCATTATGAGTTTTTGGTAATGCCTTTTGGTCTTACAAATGCGCCTCAACCTTTCAAAGCTTGATGAACACTATTTTTAGGCCTTTTTAAAGGAAATTTGTATTAGTTTTCTTTGATGACATATTGATTTACAGTAAGACATGGGAAGAACACTTACAACATGTAAATAACGTGTTGGAAGTTTTGGAGAAACATACTCTGTATGCAAAGCCATCCAAATGTTCTTTTAGTGTACAAGAGGTAGAGTATTTGGGTCATATTGTATCCCATGAAGGCGTTAAAGTTGATCCTCTGAAGATCAAAGCTATGGTGGAATGGCCAAGGCCCAAAATCTCAAAAATATGCGTGGGTTCCTAGGACTAACAAGGTACTATAGAAGATTTGTGCGGGGATATGGTAGAATAGCAACCCCACTCACTGCATTGCTAAAGAAGGATGCCTTCCATTGGACAGACATAGCCACTAAATCCTTTGAGCAGCTAAAGGAAGCCATGTGCAGCACCCCAGTTTTGGCTACTCCTAACTTCTCAAAAACCTTCATTGTTGAATGTGACACTTCAGGATCAGGATTGGGAGCAGTTCTAATGTAGGAAGGAAGACCAATTACATTTGAGAGTCATCAATTCAAAGGAAAAGATCTACTCAAACCTATCTATGAGAAAGAAATGATGGCTATTCTTCATGCGGTCAAGCAATGGAGGCCATATCTCATGGGTAGACACTTCAAGGTAAAAACTGATCACGATAGTCTCAAATACTTTTTGGAGCAAAGGTTATCATCTAAGGAACAACAAAAGTGGGTAACAAAAATGTTGGGTTATGATTTTGAAATCATATACAAAAAGGGTAAAGAAAATGTAGTAGTTGATGCATTGTCTAGAAGGGATACATCCACAGATGCCTTACTATGTGGAATGTCCATGTTGATGACCGATTGGGTGGAGGAAGCAAGATTGGAATGGAATCAAGATAAGGATACACAATCTCTAATACAGAATATCAAGCAAGGATCTATGACATATAACAAATTTGAGTGGAAAGGTAATGTCCTATGGTATAAGGATAGGTTATACTTGAGTAAAGATTCTAAGTTGAAGCATAAGATTCTTGCAGAGCTACATGCCTCACCTGTTGGAGGACACTGGGTTTTTGAAGACATATCATAGAATAAAAAGAGAATTATTTTGGGAAGGAATCAAGGGGGATGTACAAAATTTTTATCAGAGTGTTTAGTGTGCCAACAGAACAAAGGGGAAACAATTAAGACACCAAGTCTGTCGCAACCCTTACCAATTCCTAGCTAGATATGGGAGGAGGTCTCCATGGATTTCATCACCAGATTGCCTTGTTTAGAGGGTAAGAATTTTATTTTCATGATTGTGGATAGGCTCACAAAATATGCCAATTTTTGTGCCTTATCACATCCATTTATAGCCAGTACAGTCACAACTATTTTTTTGGAGACAGTTCAAAGGCTACATGGAACCCCAAAGATAATTGTGAGTGATCGTGATCCTATTTTCACAAGTAATTTTTGGATGGAATTATTTTCATGTTTGGGTACTCAGCTAGCTCATAGTTCATCTTATCATCCTCAAACTGATGGGCAAATAGAAGTGGTCAACAAATGCTTAGAGGGGTATTTACGTTGTTTTGTATCAGATAAGCAAGAAAGGTGGATTAAATGGCTACCACTGGTAGAATGGTGGTATAACACATCTTTTCATACCTCTTCTCAAATGACCCCATTTTTAGCATTATATGGGTACCATCCACCTTCTATCGCTTCCTCCTTGAGGGTGTAAACTAGGGTCAGAGATGTTGAGGAACACATTCAACATCAACAACAGGTTTTGGCTAGTTTGAAGGAGAATTTAGCATTAGCACAAAACAGGATGAAACAACAAGCAGATCAACACCGTAGTGAAAGACATTTTGAAATCGGGGACTGGGTTTTTGTACGTCTCCAGCCTTACAAACAGATGTCCCTAAAGCAACAGAAAAAGGAAAACAAACTTGCTCCTAAATATTATGGCCCTTATCAGGTTCTACAGAAAATTGGCAGTGTTGCTTATAAACTAGAGTTGCCTCCATCTTCACACATACACCCAATATTCCATGTTTCATGCCTGAAGAAGGTTATTGGATAGAAATTTGAAGCCCAGATAGAGTTACCAGAACTTGATGAGGAAGGAAGAATCATTTTGGAGCCAGAGAAGATTCTGCAAACACGTACTAAGAGGCTGAGAACTAGAGACATTAAGGAATATCTGATCAAGTGGAAGAATCTGAGCATAGAAGACGCCACCTGGGAGGATGAAGGATTTCTACAGCAACATCCAGGATTATTCAACGTTGAGGAAAACATTGGTTTGAAGGGGAAGGGCATGCTACGCCCTTAACCTATTGCTTGTATTAGGATATGAGTAGCCGACTTGTGGCTTACCATATCATTTTATTATATCATTTATACCTTCTCATGCTTAATAGGTCAACCTTGGTGATGGCCATAACATATGACTAGTATATATAGGGGATTATAGGTAGTATTTCATTATCATTTGAGCATTTGAGTCTTGTTATATGGTTTGGAGGTTTCCCCCTCAAAGTGGCGAAGCTATTCTAATTGCATATTGAGATCATTATTCTGAAATATTGTGTTATTTGGTGCTCTCCTATTGCTCTTAATCTGAATTATACAAGTAATTTCATTACAGATTTCATATATTTTATGGGTACTTATGTTCATATGATATAATATTTTATGAGTCCTTATGTTCGTATGATATAAAATCTACTTCTTTTGGGAGACATTTACTACTTTCTCTATTTAATTGAAGCCCATTTTGGGGCAAGTTATAATTTGAGATTGGGTGGTTGGTATAATGAATCCATTAAGGATTTCATGTGGGTGTAAAATGCATCCGAGAAATCATTTCGTTTACTTATTTTTCTTGTGACCGAAAGTATTACATGGTGTAACATTTCAATGGGTCACTATGGTTACTTAACTTGACTGTATCTATTGAATTTGTGGGTCTGTGTTTGAAAAGAGAATAGTTATCCTAAACTTTCTCCTTTTAATTAGTAAAATCTAGGATGGATGTCGAAAGAAGTCTTAGACTCAGTCTATGATAATGATGTGACTTCCTTAATTTTCTTAATACTCGAGTCTTAGTTCCAGACATTATAGACTTATTTTGAATATCTTGTTGGGCATAGTTATTGTTAAGGAAGTTCGATTTAGTCTTGTCTCCTCACTGTTATTCAATAAATTGTGTTCGTTCTCTTAGGACTGTGAGGTGTTAATGTGTGTTTGAGGGAATTAATTATGTTTGATTGGAGATAACACCACTGTGTTGTTGTTGAAATGTGTACTATCACATTGAAGCTTAGATCGATCTTTTGATTAACATGATGTTTGATCTTCTATTTCTCTATTAATATTATATCATTATAAAATTATTACTTAATTAGTAAGTACCCTTGACTTTGTTGTTTAGGCTCGATTGAACATATTATACTATAGTGAATTTTTGATTTGCTATGATGTGGATCCCTTGATTGTGTTGATGAACTAGAATGGATTGATAGTGTTGTTGATCATATGACATTCTTTAGTTTTGAACAAGTTGTATAAATTATATTATGTTAGATAAGACCCAATCATATAATTATGGGATTGTTTGACTGTAACTTATAGAACCTAATCTCTTTTAATTGAATGAGATGATTATTGTTATATTGTTGACTGTAAACTTTGGTAAAGTATGGAACTAAATTATTGCACAAGGTAAATATTTTAGGCATGCAAGTATGGGATTGCATGACTAAGATCATATTACCCTTGTACTTTCCTTGTATGATTAATTTAGATTTGATGTACTTGCTTGTACATTTAATTATGAAATTATTGAGATTGAAATATGTAACAAGTATATGACTTGATTGAATTATTTTATGTTTCACTATTTTTAAATATCCTTAGCATGTTAGTAAAGAGTAAGACTAATTCTTTATAACCTTAATACGATTTCATTAAAAAACAGGCTCTTTGTATGAAATTGTTAAGTAGAGCATGTTGTTCGAAGATTTAGTGCTTATCATGCTCATTTCATGTGAACTTACACATGCTAATAATCATGCAGATGGATTTCGTGAAAGATGAAAGAAGAAAGAATTATAAGAAGTTGCATTTGTTTTATTGATTAAAAGTCAATTGATCGGTTTATGTACAAGTTTCTTGAAGTGATTATGTTTCAAGACTTAGAAGGATTAGATCCTTATAGTTGTAATCATTTAAAAAATTTTGATTTGAAGACTGAATTATGTTATGGCATTTAGTTAGAATGGAATAAATATGAAACCTTGTTTTTAATTATCTCTAATTATTGAATTATAATTTAAGAAGACGCTTTTTGATGAATGATCTAAATGAATTAATATTTTTCCTAAGTCATAAAAAGAGGACTTAATGAATGTTAAATAGTTTGATTTCTAATTAAGTAGGAACTATACATAAAATATCCTTAGGCTTAATGAGCTATGTATGAACTGTTATGATTTTAAGGTGATAATATAGTAACCATAACTTGGATTTTTGTAAATGTGAAGTAATGCCATTATGGAAATGATATTATGTCTATTATAATGGTTACTATATGATTCAATATGATCTTAGGATAATCTAATAAGTTAACAAATAAAGAAAAAGGGAACTTACTTATAAGATTTTACTAATTCTTTGAATGGATCCAAAACATATGGTTGTTAATTAGTGCAACATTGTAATAATGTGATCAAATGAAAGTGTTTAAACATGTTGATGAGATAAATTAATATGTTAAGATTTAAGTGATTAATAGGAAGCTTCTTAACTAAATACCTAAGTTATGCAATCCTAAATTAATCCTATTGGCATGACTTAGTATGAAGAAATATTAATGTTGTCCTAAACATGTTACAATCAATATGACTAATGACTCTAAATGGATTAAGGGAAAATGAAAACTAACTCATTGAGTCAAAAAGTAGATTTCATCTACATACCTTCACGTAATGAAGAAGTACGTTACGACCCTTTATAAAAGGAATTAATCATATCTACCCTAGATAATCCTTAGGCATGACACCTAATGATTAAACTTAAGTGAAATTAACAAGTTGGGAATTTAAGAATTAATGAACTCGTTAAGTATGTCAATTTCATTTACCAAAACTAAGTGGACTGTCGTAACATAGTCACTACTACATAGTACCAACTTAATAACATAAGTCATTAGATGGATAATATGAAGAAGCCACTATGGCATGATATTCCACTTAGCTCCTCTAAATGCAAATGTCATAAAATGTGATTTTAGGTCACTATTCTACACTAAATAGTGATAGGCATATGACCTATGGCCAAAGTCATCTTATGTTGACTAAAGGTGATTATGCATATTTGAATTGATGTAATTCAATTTGAGTACAAATAATTACCCTTAGTCACCATAAGAACATATTTAGCACTAGTCCATGTGATTTATTCTTGTTTAGCATCTAACATGGAATTGGAAGTGGTTAACAAAATTCAAGGAAGTCTAATCTAGATAACAGTTTTGAGTGGGGTGAAAGACATATTCCTTCCAACGAGTAAGACATCTAGGAATAAAATCATGACATACATGTCTTTAAACTTTTGCCAAAGCATCACAAACTACTGGTTATGTTGTCTTGTGATACATGGTCTAAGGGTGTGAGATATCAGATGAGTATTGGTAATGATACTCGTAAAGACCCTTTAGACATTAAGACTTTATTGACCCCTAATGGGTAAAGGGACCAAACGTATAATTTTTATACAAATTAATATAATGAAACATGATGAGAGATGGGCTTAACACCTAGTCATGAAATGAGAGATCAGTTTTATACCAAGTCATTCGGATGCATATGATTTTGTTATGCGATGGAGTAGCAAGGAATGTTTGTTTAAAATTATGTGAATTTAGAATAGTGAAAATTACATTTAAAAAAAAATTCCCCATTTTTCTCAAGTCCTAAATGAGGATGTTAAATTTTGGTATCGTGAGCCAGGGTTTCATCTCTTAGACCTATTTGAGTCCATCTCTAATAAAAAATTAACTTTACTATTAAAAAAATGGTTAGAACCAAGGTATGTGTTGCAAATAACCCACCTCCAGTTGTTGAGGTAGATAAAACACAAAAACTTGATGATATCTTTGTTTCCTTATTGGACACAAGAGATCATCTTTCTCGTACTTAAACAAGAAGTAATGGGAAATGAGGAAAATAATATGACACCGATGATAAAAATTAGCCACCTCTAGGAAATAATGTTATCACTAGGAATCCTAGTGGTGATAATAACAATAATGTTGTAAATGCCAATAATAACGTTGCAAATGTGAATGCAAATGCACCTAACCAGCCTGAAAATAAAAAGGAAAGGTTAACAACTAAACTTACCAATGACATAAAAATAATAAGTCCACCAACATTTGATGGTACCACACTGGGAGATGGGGTTGAGAATTATCTCGGTGAGATGGAGGATTACATTGTCATAAAGAACTTATCAGAAGAAACCCAAGCAATATGGGGAGCTTACCAACTTTCCCATGAAGTATCTTCCAAGTGGGACAGCCGTAAGGCTGAATTGAATATTGATGAAGTAAGCATCATTTGGGAACATTTTAAGGGCTAATTTAGGTAGTGTTGGTTGTCATATCTCTAATATGATAAGAAAATTATGGAATTTCATAACTTAGTTCATAATGGGATTGAATCCTATCATAGGTGGAGGGTGAATGTAAAAATTCCAACCACTATGGAAGGAGTGGTGGAAAAATCCATAAGGAAATAACATAAACTAAAAGTAATTTTTGAACATAAAGAAGAGAAACGTAAAAGTTTGTAAATCTCCTTCCCTTGTAGCACCTAAAAGGTGACATGGAAAAAGTTTGGAAATAAGGTTGGGGGCTGAAAATAATAATAAATAAACAACAAATAAACTTGTTGTGAATAACAAAAGCAATGTTCGAGGAACAATAATGAACAAAAAAATAACTACAAGTCTCGATAATAAGTTTGAGCCTAAGAAAGAACTTGTTGGGGGTTGTTATAACTATGGAAAAGATCACTATGAAAATTAGTGTCCTCTAAATAAAAATGATAGCAACTAGCAACACAAGATACATGTTGCGAGTAGCTAATAAACAAGATGAAAAGTAAGCTACACCTTTAGAAGTTCTAGGTAAGTTGTTTGACATATACGTAATTATTCATTTTGATACGGGTGCTACATAATGCTTTATTTCTAGTAATGTATCTTCTAAATTGAAAAGAAAAGCTGGAATTATGGAAAAATCATGGATTATCCATTATGGGAACATTTTTTTCCATAATGTAGATAAATGTATTTTTGGCACAACCTTAGAATTACTAAGTTTTACTACAGAAGTAGACTTGTACGTTGTACCTTTAGGGTCATATGATGTCATCATTGGTGTAAATTGGATTTTGATCACAAAGCAATCGTAAACTTTTATGAAAAACACATAAAATGTCTATATGATCTGTAGAAAAACAATGACATACAAGGAATAAAAAGAGACATTACAGTTAGAGAAATATTAGCCATGCAACTTAAAAAGGAAAAACAAAGGTTGCATGTTATATGTAGTAAAAAATTCTGAAACAATAGAAGAAGGTAGTGATTTTATGGAGAAATACCCACTTTTATGAGAGTAAAATGATGTGTTTCTAGAAGAACTACTTGGTCTTCTACCAAAACAAGAGTTTGACTTCACAATAGAAATCAAACTTGGAACTGAACCTATTTCCAAGGCACCATACCGCATGACTACAACTGAGTTATTATAACTAAAGGCACAATTGTATGAAATTTTTTCTAAGGGTTTGATAAGATCAAGTGTCTCACCTTGGGGACCATCGGTAATATTTGTTAAGAAGAAGGACAAAACACTTAGACTTTTCATTGATTACCAAATGTTAAAAAAATAAACAATAAAAAATAGACATCCTCTTCCTAGGATTGATGATATATTTGATCGATGCATGTTGCATCAGTTTATTCAAAGATAGATATACGATCTAGATATCATCAGTTGAGAATAAAAGATGAGAATATTCATAAAAAATCTTATATAATAAGGTATGTGCACTATGAATGCACTATTTTACATTTTAGTTTAACAAATGCACACGACAATTTCATGAATTTGATGAATAATATTTTTCAAGAGTACTTGGACAAGTTTGTGCTTGTATTCTTGGATTATATCTTGATATATTCTAAAAGTGTGGAGGAACACAATGAACATTTAAATATTGTACTTGAGATTTTAAGAAAATGAAAATTGTTTGGAAAATTGTCAAAATGTTCTTTCTATGAAACAAAAGTACATTACTTAGGACATGTTATAAGTAAGAATGGACTACATGCTGAAATGTATAAGGTGAAGAGAGTTGAAGGATGTCAAACTCCTCACCCCTAAGAGTACATAGTGAAGAAACATGATCTTTGAAATTTCCATTCTCTTGACAAGGACTTACTATCGGGGTTTAAACTTACAACCCCTACCCATGATTGTGTATGTATGTTTATCCAATTTGTTTGTTTGAAGGAGGTATTTGAGAACCTCTCTGTCACATTCTTGACATATCATGTTCAAGTGAGCATGATTTTATTTCTCAACTTTGTTTCTTATGTGAAGCATAATGATTTTGTGTGACCTTTGTTGTGCTATGGGATCACATCCTATGGAGATGACATATTTGATTTCTAATACGTTCATATCTAAACAAAGGTTTGGAATAAAACAAACCTTAGGGATGGATTTGATGGGAAATGTATTGATTTTATCACTCTCTTCTTCATTTATTAATTCTATCATGTTTACACCTAGGTGAAGACCATTAGTAGGAAGAGATTCCATAGCAATAAGGCTACACATTCCTTGTGGTTCAATAGGGAAGAAAATCGACTCATCATTCTCTAAGAGTTTCATGATTCCTGCCATTGTTTTAGTGGAAAAAACTTCCACAGATATTGATTTACCCTTATTAGTTTCGGTAACCTTGAATTTTTTTGAGTCATCGACCTCAACTTTTGGAATGTTTGGGATGGTCGTGACCAATTAGTTTTATGGGAGTGGATTGTTTAACTAGTTTGCATGTAGCTCATACTCGAATGAACCCCTAGTTTGTTTTTTAGATTCATTAAGTTAAGATTAAAAGGTTTAGGATCCCATTGAGCAAAAATACCTTCCCCAAATGGAGGAATCTAACCTCTTGAAACAAATTCAGGGGAATAACCTTTATCTGGTGAATCCATGACCTACCAAGGATCAAGTTGTAACTCATTTCCTTGTCAATTATGTAGAAATTTTTCAAAATTGTTTTTGGGCCTAAGGGTGAAAGGAAGAACTATGGTTCCAATTGAAGTTTCTTTTAAACTATCATACCCTCGCAACATGTTTCTTGTAGAAGAGTAATTAGTCTCCCCATACGTCAAATTCTCGTAAGAAAGTGAAAGGAACCAAATTCACTTTGAAGCCTTGTCATCAATCATGGTTTTTTTAATGCAATTGTTATAAACCCATAATTATAGATATAAAGAAGGATCTCCTCTTTGGGCTATTTCAGCATAAGTAGGCATCATTCTTATGTTAGAGGATGAAAATTGAAATCAATATGATTTATTTGAGCTCTAGGAGGAGGCATGACATGAACTAGATGACCAAGACCCAGTGTGTCTAATAACGCAACATGATGTGAAGGATAATTCTTTAGTAAATCTAAAAATTATATGTGTGAGAAGGTCTTATTCATATCTAAAATCATATCATAATGTAGACACCAAAATAAATTTGTACCACCCTTATCGCCCCATTAATTAAATTAGCCATACCGTACATATTCATATCCCATAGTGAACGTGATTAATTGAATTAATTATTTTAATTAATTTAATAACTATCCTCACATGACCACCTCACCTAGCCACATCACTTAGACACCTCATCATGGACCTATTCTTAGCATATTTATTTTAACTAAGACTCAATCTCTATTTACCATAACTAAATGAGACTTAGTCTAACCCTAACATTAGATGCTTATACTTTCTCTAACATCATGCCCACTTATTTAAGCAAAAAATACCATTTAAAACCCAAACCAATGAGAAGAACGGCCAAAAGATATCCAAGATCTGCTATTTTGGAAAAAACTAGGATTTCCCACCGTAACCAACGCCGGTTAACCCTAAACCATCATCGGTTACCATATATTCACTTTAGTAACCTTGTTCCATAGGTTGGAAGCATTATTTGAGTTGGGAGAGAGAGAGATCTATATGCAAGCACAAACTAGATCCCTGTCACGCATCCAAACACACCTAAAATGACACTAAGATAGATCTAAAGGCATTGGCATTCATGATAGCATTTCGGGAAGCACCGCCATGACATTGACCACTAGTATCATAGATTAACCATTGACTTCATCCAACCACCGGCCTATAAATACAAGTAAGTTTGTTTTGGTCTACATCATTCCATACATACTTAGATCATCATTTCTTTAGCTTTCTCCTTTCAATCATATTCTCTTTTACATCATATAATTCTCACCTTCCATCAATCCACCCATCTAACCACCCATAACCTTTTGGCTCTCCATATTCAACCCCAGGACATCTCGAGAATTCTCAACATCTTTACCAACCTAGCCATCCTTCTTCTATTCTCTCGTGCAATCACAAAGAATCTCCAAAACTAAGTTTTATTGAGTTTTTATTAGTCCTCTTCTCATCGATGCCGGTCACCTTGACCGTCATCGGTTTCCATCTAAACCATCATCGGTCATACCAAATCGACGTCGGTCTCTCAGAATCTTGGTAGTCCGCCTATAAAAATGACCTAATAACCTTCATGCTAATAACCCAGAACCACCCAAAACTTGATCCTAGCCTGTTCTAACCACCTTGGCTTCTGCCTAGCCTAAAACATAACCCAACCTGAGCTATATTTAAATTTGTATTGCAATATTTGACTTAATGTAATATATTGTTAATTAATTGACATACTGAAATCAACTTGTTAGCAATATGACCTCTACTTCTTGCATTTTTGTTCATTTATTTGATAAACAATGGATTGACAACCATCTAAGAAGTATCACACTTCCTAGATCTAGCATACGCTAGGTAGTCCACTGATGTATATTATTTAATATTCTTCTTGTGGTCTTGATTTTCATTCACAGGTAGTTCCTTCTAGAAAAAGGAAGTTCTCAGAATCAACACTAGATCAACAAATCATAATGCACACATTCTACCTTCCACCTTCATTTCACAGGTATTCCTCCTTGCCTTAAGCTTATCTATTTTACTCATACTTACCCAAATTATTGGTGAAACATTTTGGCACGCTTAATGGGACTCTATCTTAGGTTCTTTGCATTTTCTTCATATAGGGAAGTCTTGTGTGTTTCTTTCGTTTTTTGAAAAATACACATTTAATCTTCTCCCCTGGTAACATTCTTTTCTTCTAAATGTCTAAACAACATTTGTGATTTGGTGTTTAAAATGAATCATTTCTTTCTTCTTGCATTTATATAGTATGAAAGAGCACGTTCTTGAACTATTCATCACTTGATACATCGAATATAATTTTTGATTTGGGTTATATTGTTTTTGCATTTCATCCTAATATGCTACATTATTAGCTCACACTAAAACTGAGGGCAACCTATATGCTAGTAGTCATGCCCATCGATGGTTGACAATTGAATCATAGAAATCTCTCTCTCTCTCTCTCTCTCTCTCTCTTTTCCAAACTGGACAAATGAAAATTCCCACATTTTCTTAAGCAACACCTTACCGGAAAATGTTGTCAACGATCACATGATTAAAGGATTGAAAGTGGGCACCCACTGGTTTCTTTTTCTAGTCATTTTCTTAGAGAAAGTACCGCCCACACTAAAACATAACCTGAAACAACCCTTTAGAATTTTCCTCTTCATAGTACACCTTCCTAACCAAAAAATTATGTTCTGAATTCACAAGTCAGTCTAAAATGGCATAAGATGAACACATAAAATTCACTTATTAGGATGTGCATGTTTTTCTTATCTTTTTCTGAGTTGAGTTTTGAGTTGTGAGGTTACATTCTCCACTTTCCTCTTCCTGTCACACTCTGCCATCATAGTTGGATTATTCTACTTGTTTTATAGGGTGTTAGGTCTAATACCATCATCCTCATATTTTTGGGTTGGTGTTTCATCCGACTATTTGAAGTTAACAAAAAATCATCATATCCCCAAATTTCATATCACAACTGAGACAGTTCCATTATTTTATTTTAATCAGATTTTTGCCTCATTTGTAGAGCTGCTTTCGATTCCCCATGGTAATTCTCGATATCGATTATCATAACCGTCATTAGTTCCCCTTTAAGCGTCATCGATCCAACTTTGACTATCTTTTGTTTCTATGATTGATTTTAATTAAAACATTGATCAGATTTACCTCCCATAATTAATCCTTCTCCATTCTGTTGTTTTATTTTTCATCTAGAGAGTACAATTTTACCAGGTCAACGCTAATTCACATGGTGTTGACTCACAACCAAACCAACACCCTTGTATTTCATACTAGTCTTCAACCACTCCCACCTAGCCCATTACCTCCTTCAATATTGTTTCCTATAGATCCAACTCATCCCATCACCATTACTACCAGTGACGAGGAGTTCACAAGACTCCTTGACCAAAATCCCGTGGCCTTACAATACTATCTTTCCCACTCATCTACCTAAGACTCCTCAGGACAACTAGTATATGACATTCCCATATCTATCCCTTGTGGCCTTGCCCCCACTTTTATGTTAGCCACCACTAGCTTAGTGTTATTCTCATCCATTTACCCCCTATGGTCTCTCAATTTAGGCCCCACATCCACTATAATTACTGCACTAATGACATCTATCGCACCCGTGGTGTCAACCAATCCCTCACAAACCCCCTTGAGCATGGCCCCATCTACCCCATTTTCCTCGTATATACCGGTTGTATCACAACCACCATGGTGTCGAAACCCACACCCTATTTCAAAACCTCATTCTTTCCATCCCTCGTCTCTACCCCCAATTACCACAAGATTCGCTATTACGACTATCCCACCTGTTTACACGCATCACCAGCAACCCCAATCTTGTCTATCGCTTATTAGGTGTATATTCCAATTTGCATCTATCCCCCTTCATATTTTTCATATTCGACACCCCCATATGCCAGGTGCCATCCACATCATACACCCATCATTAACCTCCCTTTACTACAAGAGGCACCCATTCCTCACAACCCACCAATGACCTCATTAGGATGATGATGGAAAATATGTAGACATTAGAAGCATTAGTTTCTAGATCTCACAACTCCTTAACTTATGAAGAAATCTATAATGAGCCTATTCATCCATCTATTCCTATTTTTCCATACCCCATGCATTGGGAAATGTCCAAGTTTAACAATTTCAACAATAAAGAAGACCCACAATAACACTTTCCATCATTCAAACATGGTCGCTATCTAATTTCCCATGATGATGCTTTACTCATATAGACATTCCCCATGTCCCCGACAGAATTCACCTTAGATTTGTACAGTAGTTTATCTAGACATTCCATCTATTCCTTTAACCAAGTATCTCAAGAATTCATGGACCACTTCTTAATCAATTTAGTAAAAAAATTCACCATGGTGACCTATATTCGACACGATAGTATGACGAAAAATCTATCGTAGATTTCATTTCTCATTAGCGAAGTCTTATCAACCAATTAACATTCCAGTTACCTCAAGTTGAGCTTATAGATTTTTTCACTAGAGCTTGTGCTAAACACATCTCACCAACTCTTGGTACAAAATTTATGTACCTTTGACGAAGCATTTACCATGGCGTAAAAATTAGAAATTTGTGCCATCAAAGAGAACAAAATTCAGCTGCAAAAAAATTGCTACATTCAAATCAAATGACACCTCTTCATCATTGAAGACCCAAAAAAATAATTCAAAATCCAAAGGATATACCAATGTGGTAGTTCTCAAATCTAGTCCATCTCATCCATATAATCGAGTGAAACCTTCCTCAATCTTTCTCTTGTTTAGACTTTTCACTTTTGGTGGAAACAACGAAAGTACACTCTAATTGGAGAGCAATATTCTTCAGTCTTGGAAAACCTTCTTAAATCTAGAGCCATTGCACTACCACCCATAAAACCTCATACCGGTTTTGGTCCCCCTAATCCTATGCCCACCGGTATAAGGAACATGACTATTGTAATTATCATTGTGTCAAATGCCATAGCAATGGTAATTACATAAATTTTAAGAAAATTTATTTAGGAAATGTTAGATAATGTAGACCTTGTTCGGACAACTCGAATACACTAGAAAATCAAAACTTTCATGTCTTTAAGAAGTTGTTCCCTAACCATATGCCATCATCTAATCAAAGTGGTGAACCTTCAACCAATGACAACAATGTTTGTGAAGTCCACTCTATTTTTGATATCGTGTCAGTTGTTCCTAAATTTCCACCTATTCTATCTATCGAAGAAATTATGGCACGAGCTCCTCGTACCCGCCAAGGAGCATACCTCATACACTCTTTCACCCATAAAGGAGCCTTCTTTATCTCCCCTTTACCGCCTTGAGATGAGATCACATTTTCTGTTGATGTCATTTAACCATCTACCTCGCAACCTATCAAACAATCAATGGTATTAACTCTCCTAATGATAGAAGAATCATCATTGATTTCTCCTCCATTGAAAGAGGAATCTACCTCACCCCACCTACCATCTCTCCTACCCATGGGAGATCCTTTAGACATGCCACTACCTATTGGGGAAAATTCCCCATTAGTATTCCAGGATCCCATTGATTTGGTCTCGCTCTTTTACCCACAGAGTTTAAGGCTAACCAATTCCCTATCTCATAGACATATTTTATAGGGATTTCCACTAAACTAACTGCATATCCTCTTACAACAATGTCATTTTCACAACTGGTCGATCGCTTGGATTACATTGATAATTCCATGCTTTGGGGACATCTTCAGCTCCCCTTTTCGACTCAAATGCAAATGTTACCTATAGATACCTCCATGATCTATCCAAAGGTATTTCTAGCAACCAGATCGACCCTAACCATGCTGTTGAAATGACTTCTTCTTCGTCACCTTTACCTACATCCAAAACTTTACCCATGACTAAAACCATTCCTATGCCTAAGAACCTACCCACACCTACATCTTCATTCATATCTAGACCCATCATTACCTTGGGTGTCATAACAACGTCAAGCCTTACCCATCAACTCATCAAATTGGATTTAGCCATGTCTTCCCAAACCCACACCAAAAATATTCCTCCACCTAAAAAGAAGACGCAACCTTCTAGGCAACATAAACCTATTTCACCTACCATCTTTGTCCCCTTCGACCCTTATGTCCATCCTAGGACCTCACCCATCAACCTTGGCCAAACAACCTCCTACCTAAGGAAAATATAAAGCTAATAAACCTACTACTTCATCATGATCCTTTGTTACACCTTATTTACCTAAAAAACACACTCGCCATCACCCGTAAATTTCTTACCACCTATACGTTAACTAGCTACCATAACCCCAACTTTTCCTATTTGACTTCAACTCATACCTTCCACCCAGCCTCTACCAACAACTTCCACCACAACTCTATTATTCCCATGGCTAACCCATTATCTTTCATAGTCTACTTTCCCTTCGCATGCATCACATACTCCGCACCTCACCTTTACCCAAGAAGGTGAAATTCAAAGAGAAGAATGCACAACCCTCCAATAGAGTAGTTAAATCGACAACACATTCCATTTCTAGTTCTTCTACCACATCTTTACCCAAGAAGATACCATCAAAACCTAAGACAATACCACCTACCAAACTAGTGTTCAAACCTATTCCACCTCCTATAATACCTCTTCCACCACAATCATCCACACCTTTATCCAAACCCACACTCACTTCCCACTTTGATTCATTGGTGGGGTCCTACGCCAACATTTTAGCCAACCTCATAGAGACCTCGGTCATCACATTACCACCACTTATACCTTATGACCCCCTCAAACCAAAACCAAAAGGGTTTGATGAAACTAAAATTTTTGAATACCATCATGTACCATGACATTATGTAGAGGTTTGTAAGGCTCTCAAAACTGTTCTCCTTCAATTATGTCCTCCTGAAGCAAATTTTGACAATGATGATCTTCTTGATGAGGACCCTATTCCACCTTCACCTGTCACCACACACCCTCATCCCTTACTTCTTCAATGACCTTTATATCCACCTCAAAATTTTGAGATCAACATGTTTTGTATCAAAGAGTTTGCAAAACCACCACCTAAATTCTAGTGTGCCCTACTCATTTCGCAAGGTTCTTACCCCACATTAGGTTTTTGTCCATCATGCCATTATACTACTCATGACATACCTTCTCCATCTACCTCCTTCCCTCATATTAACATGGTCTAAGTTCCACTCACACCTAAAAGGAAAAAGGAAAAGAAAAATAAACTAGCCCATCAACCAATCTCGTGCCCAATATACCATCTACACCCATACCCAAAATCACCATTCGAGGACCCACATACCCTATTTATGATGGGGTCACCCATCGTACAATGATAAAACAATTACACAAATCCCCTCTAAAAATGTCTTTATATGATCTCATCCAAACATCTAAATCTCATTGACAAGCCCTCATGGAGGTTTTACAATCCATCAAGGTTTTACCTAACGACCCCACACAAGTAGCCTCTATTAATTCCCCTCACCACTTAACCTTTCTTACCAAATCATCTCCTTCTTCTATCCCCATGCCAATTCAACAAGTAGCCACCATCAATTTTTCTAAGGAGATCATACCTCCAATCGGATGACCTTGATCCCACCCTTTTTATCTTTGTATATATCGATAATATACGTGTATGAAATGTTATGATCGATGGTGGTACTAGCATCAACATCATCTCCTCCCACACATATAATCAAATGCACATCCCTTCAAATTACATGCATAATAACCCAATTATGTTGCGCTCCTTCAATGACACCATCACTTCCACCCTTAGAACCATTATTCTTCACGTTCGTGTGGGCCCTCACACTGTCCCAGAATTATTCTGTCTTAGAGGGGAGTTCTAGTATAACTTATTGTTTGGCTGACCTTGGATTCACGTCATGGGTTGTGTTCCTTCAAATTTACACCATTGTGTAAAATTTGAACATGAAGGACATAACTATACCATCCCAGCTGACCCATCACCATTTAAAACTTGTAACATGTTGTACCAACCTAACGATGTCCTTGTACTAGTTAAGGCATCTACCACTACCCCCACTTCTCCTTCACCCACAGCCCCATCCACCAATGTTGCTGCCACCTCTCCCACACCTAACTCTTCTATTCCTACTACTACCACAGCCTCTGTAGCTAGCCCATCTACTTCCCAACCAACCGATACCCCTCCTTCCCAATCACCTAGTAATTCATCTATTCCCGCTACCCACATATCTACTACGATCCCTTAGAGGGTTTTCTCAATGCCTCGCTCTAGGGGAGTACCGTCTCTATAGTATTTACACATTCCTTACTTTACAAGAGTATGGTAACCTACACCAACATCCTTGTTATGACTATCACATGGGAGAGGTCTTCCCTTATGGTCCTCCACACCTTTGCACCAACTTAATGTATGGGGACTTAATACTTCCACCTATTCACTGAAATTCCATCTCAAACATGACCATTTTATCTCACCTCTAATCTCTCACTAAATCGATTCACGCACCCCCTTTCCTTCACTATTGTGAATGGAAAGGATTTGGCTTTGGTTTTTACAAACAAGGCCATCATATCTTCATCCCATGTATCACCCGTGAACACAAAGATTACAATGACATTGGATTTTCCAAACCATCTTCCAAGAAGATCCACATCGAGTTCATTAAGGAGGAAAGATGTTCTCCACCCCGTTCACCAATTTCACCAGCTTTACCCATGGAGTCTATAGATCCTGAATCTATTCCTCCTAACATTTTTTTTTCATGAACAATGTTTCCTTGGGACTCGTGACTTATCAATGTGATGGCAAGGCTCCCTCTTCTCTCCTTTCCTTTATCTTGACATGATCGGTGATAATACACCTTATATTAACATTGTTCAATGTTAGGATGATGAGTCTATCTTCACCTACCTTGGTGTAGCATATTCTTATATTCACCGATCATTTCCTTCTGAGACGTAAACCATGTTGAATGAATAAACCATAAAAATCAATATTAACACTCAGAACAACCCACACATTCTAAAGATAGGCCAATCTTTAGATTCCACTTAACAGGAAGCTTTTACTTCTTTCCTCCGGGATCATAGAGATGATTTTTCTTGGTCTGATGCTGATATGCCCGATATTGACCCAAACATTGTGGTCCACAATATCATAAGCGTTCCTGAAGCCAAACCCGTAAAATAGAAGCTGTGGAAAATGCATCCTTGCATTTCCCTTCTTATCAAAGAGGAACTTCAACACCTTCTCTTGGTTTCCTTCATCCTACCCATTGACTATCCCTAATGGGTTTCTAAAATCATTCCTATCACAAAAGTGACACGAGGACTTCACATTTGCATGGATTTCCATGACCTCAACTGAGCTTTCCCCAAAGATGAATTTACTCTACCAGTTATTGACCAGCTAGTTGATCTCACAACTAGTCATGAGATGTTATCACTCATGGACAATTTATCGAGTTATAACCAAATATTAATCACCCTAGAAGATCAACACAAAACCAATTTCATCACTCCTTGGGGGACCTTTTGTTATTGATTCATGCCTTTTGGCCTTAAAAATGTTGGTGCTACATATCAGTGGGCTATGAATTATATCTTCCATGACATAATGCATCACATATTGGAATATTACATAGATGACCTTCTTCCAAAATCCAAACATTGGGTTTACCACCTTACAGATCCTTAAGGTAATCTTTTTGTTGCCTCTCATCAAGTATTGTTTTCACCTTCAACCTAAGAAGTGTCTCTTCATTGTGCTCTCAAGCAAGATCCTTACTTTCATTCTTTCTTTTCATGGCATAGAAGTCAATCCTACTAAAGTTAAGGCTATTCTCAAAATGCCTCCCCTACTAATCTCCACCAACTTCAAATTTTGTAAGGTAAGTTGTAATCTATTCATCGATTTATTTCACAACTTTCCGACCACTGCCAAACATTTCACCACCTCCTCAAAAAGGAAATCTCCTTCAAATGGGATGATAAATGCCACAAATCCTTTGACACCTTAAAACAATACCTTCTCCAACCACCAGTGCTCATTCCTCCTAAGGATGACCAACCCTTTTACCTGTACATTTCCACTACTAATCATTCCTTGGGTTCCATAATCGCTCATCAAAATGAGAAACAAAGAGAGTAAGTGGTTTATTACACAAGTCATACCCTTTTGGACTACCAAACTAGGTACACTCATGCCAAAAAACTTTACTTATCCTTAGTTTTTTTCACCACTAAACTTCATCATTACCTACTCAACCACAAAACCTTTTTCATCACTAATATTGACCCCTTACATTAAATTTATGCCAAAACCTACCAACATCAATGCAATGTGTGTTAGCTCATGCTTCTCATCGACATGGACCTTGATTTCATCCATAAAAAATCCATCAAGGGCCAAACCATCATTGACCAACTTATACATGCACCCCTCTCTGGAAATTAATCCTCTAACTTTGATTTCCCAGACAAATCCATTACTACCCTCTCTTTGGATGATACCATTTACCAAATGACCTTATTCTTCGATGGTCACAAGTTTCAGCGTGGGGTGGTGCGCCGGGATTTATCATCATTCCTCTTGATGGTGAACCTATGTCGTTATCATTCAAACTAGATTTTGATTGCACTAACAACATTGTTGAATATGAAGCACTCGTATTAGGCCTTCAAACTACCATTACCTTAGATGTCAAATCAATTAATATCTTTTGTGACTCTTAGCTGGTCATAAAATAATTCAATGGTATATACCAATTTTTAACGAAATAATTCAAAATTATAAACACCATGTTGACATAATTTTGACTACCTTTGACCGTTATGAACTTCAAACCACCCCACATTTTACTAATAAATTTGTAGATAGCATAGCCTATCCGGATTCTCGATACCCACTTCATCTCGCTAACTCCATAATCTTTGTCACAATAAAAAGGTTGCAATCACCTTCTTATTTATCTTGAGATGTCAACTCCGTTGGAACCGTTGCACCTGACCCACATGACCTTTGGTATAAGAAGTTTGTAGACTACCTTCCCCTTTCCATTATAACTCTCGATCTTAATCGTAATGGAAAACATGCCTTTCTTAAAAGTGTTTCACGTTATGTCATCATGGGTGGTATTCTTTATAAATGTGGCTTCGACGGTATTCTCTTACGATGCCTTACAAGTTCTAAAATTCTCTACACCATCAAGGAAGTTCACAATGAAATTTGTGGAGGTCACTTTAGTAGATTAGCTATTGCTAAATGTATTCTTAACCTAGGTTATTATTAGCTAACCATAAACCATGACTATTGTGACTATGTCAAACGTTGTGTGAAATTCCAGCAACATGTTAATCTTCATCGCACACCTATTCATGCCTTACAGGTTTCACGATACCTTTGGCATTTCTCTCAATGGGGTTTGGATCTTGTTAGAGAGATCAATCCTCATTATTCATAACACCATCAATGGATTATAACCACTACTGAATACTACACTAAATAGGTAGAATCCATTCCCTCATTTCTACAAAATCTGAGAAAATTTATGAATTCATTAACCATCACATTATTTTTCACTTTGGTGTTCCTCATCGATAACATCAAGAAATTCAAAAACAAAACCTAACGAAAGATTTGTGACACTTTTGGAATTAAACTCATTTTCTCTTCACCTTACTACCAAGAAATAAATGGCCAAGGAGAATCAATAAATAAAACCTTGAACAAAATTCTTATGAAAATAGTTGATGATACTAGGAAGGATTGGCATACATGCATTCCTTTCACCTTGTGGGCTTACCACACTAGTATTCTCACTTTGAATATTGCAACACCTTTCTCTCTAGTCTATGGTACCAAGTTTGTCTTACTTCTCGAAGTCCAGATTCCATCTCTCCACATCTCACTCCAAGACATGCTTAACGATGATGAATTTTTCCAGGATCGTTTGACACAACTTGAGTTATTGGATGAACTTCATCTTAATGATCTTGATCATCTCCAAATCTACCAAAAACGTATCAAACGTGCCTATGAAAAACATGTCCATGAGTGAACCTTCTAGGTTGGTGACCTCATCTTGAAGGAAATTCAACATGTAAATGAAGAAGAGATAAGTAAATGGGAAAATTTTCTCCTAATTGGCTTGGACCTTATATCATTACTCATACCTATGGATCAGGTTCTTATCATTTTTCTTCACTCAAAGGTAAACCTAAACCTGAACCACTGAACACCTTGAAACTTTGACTATTTTATTGTTGAATCAAGTCCTATATCATCTTCTATTTATTTCCATCTCATCCCTTGAGAACCCTTCACCTTTCATATTACCTATTCTTCGGGTCAATGACTAAACAAGAATCATGTGATTAACCATCACCTTTCAGCCTTATCTTCAATATGAGTACCATGGCTCTACTCATGGCATGATTTTCATGGATAATTTTCATCTTTTTCAAGATGGAATCCCATGGTCATTCATCACTTGAAACCATCTCTTTCAGAGTTAATCTATATGTGCTAGGATTTTGTATTCTAAACAAGATCCTAATCTTCCTTTATAGTCTTGTCCATGACTTAAACATCCACAAAAAAAATAATTTCAAAAGCAAAATGGGATTCAACTCCTTGAGTCAAAATTATAGCAAAAAGATGACTCCCTCAAAAGGGACATCTCTTCTCTCTATCTCGCCACTATAAATAGACTACTCCCTCAAAGGAAAGCTATACAAATGTAGCCATACTGCACATAGTATATCATAAAAGGGGATTATCCTTGTAAAAAATAAAATATTTATAAGCTTCCCACATCGATTAGCTTCACGAAGACCTCAAGGAGATAATATACTCATCCCATATAGACTTCTGCATCGATCTATCTATCAAAACAAAAGCTAAAAAATAAAATGATAAATAGTTCATCATGGACTTGCCTATTTTGATCTTGGGTCTCTTGCCAAGTAGGCATGCTATCTCGCACTGTGTTTCGTGAAAAATAACCATTTTCACCTCATTAGCTTTTCAATATAATTTCCTACCTTCTTAAGGAATGTGTCACAAATGCAACATTTCGTGATCATGTGACTTTCTTCCTCTTAGAATAGTCAATCATGCACGCCTTTAGGGCCTTATGTTCATAAGCCCACGTTTGGCATGGTAGAATTGTTATGGTTCTTACCAATTAGGTGGCTCGTTTGATCACCTCTTACCCTTAGCTTTCTTCATTACTTGTTGATTATCCGATACAAGATCAAACCATTGACACCTACATTTTAAGAATGCCTTTTTCACCAACATCACCAAGATGAATTGACCTAAAAATCAGCCATGCCTATAGTGATCTAAAATTAACACATCTATAATGACCTAAACTTAACCATGCCTAAAATCAACTAAACGTAACCATGTCTAAATGATCTAGACTTAATCATCCCTAAAACCTACCGACCCATTTATTTATCCTCATCTTATTTCTCCCTAGCTTATGGGAGAACTACATTAGCTTGAGGCCCCTTTTTTCTAGGGCTATGTAGGAAACACTCTGAGGGCATGGGGCCCTTGGAGGTTAACTCGACCACTCTTTACCCTAACAAATCTTCCCCCATTTTTCTATTCACATTCTACCTTAGTTAGTTTTCATTTTTACACAACACTTGGAAGTTAAACACTCAAAAACATACATACCTACCATTTTATCACACCATAAAAACATCCAATCATTCATTTCATATTTCCATGACATCAATATTTGGAAATTTACACCATAATGTACATATACATCATCATTTATATTCCATACTACCAAACTTGGAAATTAAATCAAACCCAAAAACATGACCAAACCTTGCCTATATTTGACTCTGTCATGCCTACATGACTCCACCATGCCTAACTCACCTAGAAACCACCATGCCTAACTCATCTAGACTCCACCATGCCTACACCTAACTCAATCATGCCTAAACCGACATAACTCAATCATGCTTACATAACCTTGACTCCGTCATGCCTAAATTACCTAGTTTCCATGACATGCACAATAACAATGGAAATTAAAAACATAGATATATCATCCATCCAATAAAGCATCTATATAACTGGAAAAGTTTGTGTATCCATACATATGTACATAGGTACAAAATCAATACAAGTATCTCAGATACAACCTCACTATCTTTGGCATGTAGACCGATATAAGATCAAAATCTCAAAACTCTCATGTAAATCATCACTATCTTCGGTACACTGAGACTAGTATAAGATCAAAATCTTAAAAATCTCATTTACATCCTCACTATCTTTGGCTTGCAGGCTGGTATATACATTAAAAACAATAATCATACCAAGTGACTAATTGTCACCCCACATGAGACCCTCGGGGTGAGTCTTATCTATCTCCTCCTCCCGCCCTATTTGTTTCCTTGCCAACATCTCCACCATCCATGGGTCTCGGTCTAGTCTCCTCCTTGCCACTGACTCATTCTAGCATTTGTGAACTCATTATCTCACCTTGACCCTATCTCTGGGCTTTTCGATCCCATGCACTATCTACACTATGAGTGTAGGATCTTGTCCTCTCACTCGATTCTGTTATACACCGTACTCGTACTGCATAGGGGAAAAATATCTTAGTGGTTTCTTATATCTTGGTAATACCACTCCTCATTCAGGGAATCCCTAAACCTCATCATCACCACCATATGAGGTGGTGCCATAGGTCTCATAGTAACCTATGAGCTTTGGCCTACTACCGCTGGCCTCGCACCTTGTACCTATGTACCATGTCCTCCTCCCTATACCATGGGACCCTGTCCCCTCTACCGCCTATAATATGGAACCTTGTCCCCGAGCCTACGGTGGTGCATGTGTTGTGACTTGGGCTGTAGGGGCCATAATTTGAGCCTTTGTAGTGGCCAAATGGCCCCGCAAACCTTCTATCTCGCACTGTAAGATGGATACGTATCCCGTGTCTCCATCACCACCCTCTCCAAGAACCTATCCCTATGCAACATTGGCTCTGTAGGGCTACCACATGTGCATGTAAATTGGAAACATGTGCCTCTCGATCCCGTGAGTTTCCTCTACTACTCTAAGATGTGTCGAAGGGTGACCACTGACCCTACAAGGTATCCCATTGTACCATGATAGTAGATACGTTAGTATACCTTGACCTCGGTGGTACCACCCGTAGTTGTGCTGCCCACCACTACCTATATTTGTCTCGTGAAAGTGACATCATCAATCCTCTTGTCCATCGCCTACTCCTCCTACCTTGTCGGGCAATGACATCGGTTGTGGTAGAGGCCTAAGACTCTACGTCATCTCTCCTATACTGTGGGAATGGTGGAGGCACGTCCTGTGGTAGCCCAAACTTCCACCTAACCCTGTCCACTGGTATCATCTTGTGCTCACCGGAATAATTCCCCTCTATCCACCTGAGTAGTTATAGCTCCTCTAACTCCTCGGCCATGTGCCTGTATGAAGGAAAGCTAACATATGGCCTCCAAACAATATCAATCCTAGATAATCCCTCCAACACTTTCCTGTAATATGCAACATTATGTGTGGCCCTCATCTCCCTATGCTCTCCACCAAGTGGTACCCATCACTTATAACCAACCTTGACTAAACCACCCCAAACCAATCCTTTTGGGAAAACCAACTAGATGTACGCATATGATGTGATCGTACACCCAACAATGTAGAAGGAAGGTACAACATAAACTAAACCTCCGCAACCTCCCATAATCCCATAACTCTCTATACAACTATACCATGAATGTCGCTACCCAGGAAAAATAGACCCTCTCCTCCATCATGTCCTGGAGAACTCCCATTAGTTCTTGTGGGAATATCCTAGCCTCCGCATCTTGTAAGAAAAAATCATACCACCTCCATCAGTAAAACCACTAACTACATCTCCTAAGGATGGGCTGCATACATATCTCCATAGCTCAGACTCGCACTATGGTACCTCAGCTCTACCATCACCTCTCCAAAATAGCCACTATTAGCTCCTTTGACACCTCTAATGTAATAGAATATACCTATACCCCAACTATTGGTAGTCTGCAGGATCATGTATACATCCTCTAGGGTGATAGTGATCTCACTCATCGAGTAAGTGGAATGTGTTGGTCATTGAGTCCCATCTGTCGATGAGTGTGACCATTAAACTCAGATCTTGAGCTACATGCCTGTAGCGTCAGATCCCACTCAGGCCAACATCCATCACGTGCCTCCACTCCTCCGTAGTCACACTCGGTTATATCGCTAGTAATAGAGGTGGTACTCTGTCATGCATCCATAGCTGGTCCCTAGCCTACATCCAACAAAACCAAAACATTATTACAAACTTGAAAACCTTAACTTATCTATTAACCCCCAAACCATACCCAACCACACCAATCCTACTCACCCCATTTTTACCTAATTCACCTACCAGCTTCCTACCCCATTACAATCATGACTCACCATTCTAAAAACATCATTTCACCTACTTACATATCCTTTACACCAATGCCAACCTTCTACCCCCATCACTCTACATGTACCCTCCCTTCACCCCTCTAGCCTCGTCGTATTTCTTGCCAACCTAACCTTTCTCACCCCTATTTTCATCCACCCTCACCGACATCGACACCCTCCTCATCATTTGGTTATCCTTAACCAACATCGGTTCACTTAAACTGATGTTAGTCACCTAAGAATGGAATGATGTCGTCTAAATAAAACTGACATCGGCCACCCTTAGACCGACATCAATCTCTGTCATGGCACCCAAATTGAAACCCCCTCCCCGTCTACCAAAATCCCTAAAAATGACCTACACACCTACTCTACCCTACCCAAACCTAACCTAACTTCATTTCTAACCCTATTTAAGCTATATTGGACCTTCCCCTCCCTCATTTACTTCATTTTACCCAAAAATTCAAAAAAAAACTCCCACCCAAAACCCTTTTAACCCAAACTGATTTCAACACATTATTTTCAACCCAAATACAAAATTAAATTGAAGCCTACCTCTTCTCGGTGTTGTCTACATGGTGTTACATCGGCCTCCATATTGGTGGCACATCTGAACCCTCTCCTACCTCTACCATGCCACAAATTAACTTCTCACATCGCCACTAATCAAATAGATCCAATCGATCTTGTGGAACTTCCTATTAAACACTAATCACATGCTAGTTACTTGCCCACTCAACTCAAACACCTCATACCATCATTTTCCACTCTTACCCTACCACTCTGTCATTTTCCCAAATGACAACACATTAAAATGAATCCATAAAATATAGAATTTTCATTTGATTAACCCTAACCCAACATGATCGATGTCAGTCATGCCAAACCAACTTTGGTTACTTTATAACTGGCATCAGTTTCCTGCAATTACCATTTTCACCCCATTTTCCCCATTTTTGATCTTAACTCATTATTTCCCGATACCCTTTAACCTTACCCATACTTATTACAACCTACCTACAAGCCCAAACTACCCCTACATTTCTTTAATTGCATCTAGGGATTTGTTATTTTACCTATACCTTGGCTTTACTTGTTTCATGATTTATTTACTGGACTCGACCTAGTTTGTGTGACCATTGACTTTGTTTACTTGTTATACCTTGTGATGTTGTTACCCATTTTTTTCCCGATGACCTTACCTTACCTATTGTCATGGAATTTATCCCGACCTAACCTTTGGTGTACCGAACATACCTAATTGTTCCTGCACTTGACCTATGTTTTTTTTTTTAGACCATAGCCTATGCCTTGGATACGAATCACATCAACCTTGTTGGGATAAACCTATCAACCTTGGACGATGTAGAGTTTGTAGGCTCCTCAACATAGTCATGTGTTACATTCTATACATGTGCATGCATTCGATTTCCATTACCTATCACCCGATTTGACCTTGGCCCATTACCTACTACTTGTTTTGACCATGGCCTATTGCCTATTACCCAAGTTGACCATTATCCTTTCACGAAGCACCCATACTCTTCCCCATTTACCTTAACTCACCAATTCCATATACCACCTCATCGTTCCTAGTTTGAGGGGCCACCTTCACCAAAACCTAGGGCAACCCCTCTCTCACCCACACATGGGGCAATCACTTCCTATTTTTTTAGTATCACTTACCAATACAAAGCTACATGATAAAAAGGGGAAAAATGTACATGCCAAAATTAGGTCGTACCACCCTTATAGTCATGTTAATTAAATTAGCCATACCTTACATATTCATATCCCGTAATGCACATGATTAATTGAATTAATTATTTTAATTAATTTAATAAAGATCCTCACTTGACCACCTCACCTAGCCACATCACTTAGACACATCATCATGGACCTATTCTTAGCATGTTTCTTTTAACTAAGACTCAATCTCTACTCACCATAACTAATCGATAATTAGTCTAACCCTAGTATTTCCTATCGTAACCAACACTAGTTAACCCTAAACGCGCCGATTAACCTAAAATGTCATCAATTACCATATATTCACTTTGGCAAACTTGTTCGATAGGTTGGAAGAATTATTCAAGCTGGGAGAGAGAGAGAGAAAGATCTACATGCAAACATAGACTAGAGCCTCTCGCAAATCTAGACACAACCTATCCAACACCAAGATTGATCTGAAGGAATTGGCATTCATGGTAACATTCTGGGAATCACTGCTACAACACTAACCACTAGTTTCACAGATCAACCATCGCCTTCATCCAACCACCAGGCCTACAAATACAAGTGTGTTTTGATTTATATCATTCCATACATACTTAGATCATCATTTCTTTAGCTTTCTCCTTTAAATCATATTCTCTTTTACATCCTATCATTCTCACCTTCATGTCAATCCACCCATCTAACCACCCATAACCTTTTGGCTCCCCATATTCAACCCCCGAAATCTCTAAGCATTCTCAACATCTTTACCAACCTAGCCATCCTTCTTCTATTCTCTATGAAATCACAAAGAACCTCCAAAACCAAGTTTTATTGAGTTTTTACCAATCCTCTTCTACCGACACCAGTCACATTGACTGTTGTTGGTTTCCCTCTAAACCGACATCGGTCATACCAGACTGACGTCAGTCTCTATAAATAGTATTATTACCTATAACGGTGACCTAATAGCCTTCACTTGAATAACCCGAGAATAACCCAAAACCTGATCCTGACCTATTCTAACTACCTTGGCTACCTACCCATCCTGAAATATAACCCAACCTCAGTAAATCTAAATTTGTATTTCAATATTTGACTTAATCTAATATATTGTTAATAACTTGAGATATTGAAATCTACTTCTTAGCAATAAGACCTCTGCATCTTGCATTTCTATTCATTTATTTTATAAAAATTGGATTGACAACCATCTAAGAAGTATCACACTTTATATTGTTTTTGGGATTTTGAACAATTTTATATTGTTTTTGTAGTTTTTTCAAGACATTTTTTTGAATGTTTTTGGTTTTTTTTTTTAGAATTTTGAACCACACACCAAAGAAGAGGGAAAGGAAATTCCCAAGTCAAAACCGACATGCTAAATGGAAGGTGAATAATGGTGGTAGACAATGGGCACAACAACCTGCCAAGGAGAACATGTGACACACGGTGAGGCAAAAAGTTACAAGTGGGAAACAAAGTGAAATGACAAAACAGGTGGATGCACTGACATGCCCCTAGTACAAGGGTTACTCTTCAGAGAATTAGTAGTATAAATTATTCATATAAATGGAATTCATAGGCTCCTTTAACTCTATGCCAACCTTGGTAGATAGTTTGTATGCATCAGATCCAAATTTAGCAGTTATAACATAAGGACCCAACCAATTAGGCTCAAATTTGCCCTGGTTTTCTTTTCATTTTGTTGTGTTGTTTTTATTTTCCTTTAGGACCAAATCACCGATTTCAAACTATTAAGGTTTGATATTGCAATTATAATTATGATGCAATCTATTCTGATATACCTGTATATGGTCTAAGGCACGAATCCATCTCTCATCTAGTAATTCCAGCTTTGCAAGGTGTGTAACATGGTAATCCTCTTCATGAATGAGATGTTGGAGGGATACATGAAGTGAAGGCAACTCAACTTCAATAGGTAATATGGCTTTAGATCCATATACTAGGGAAAAAGGAGTAGCTCTGTAGGTGTATAGAAGGAAGTGTGGTAGGCCCAGAGGGTAGGATATAACTATGTATGCCAATTACGTCTATGTTTATTGACAATATTTAGAATAGACTTGATAGTCTTATTTGATGCTTCGGATTGGCCATTGCATTGTGGATAATAGGGTGTAGCCCATTTTAGGTAGATATTATATTTCTTAGCTAGGGCCTTGAGATCCTTATTTTTGAAAGAACCACCATTGTTAGTGACAATAGTAGTGGGGATGCCAAAATGATAGATAATATGGTTGAAGATGAATTTAGAAATATTGCACCCAGTAATGTTAGTAAGAGGCATAGCCTCAACCCACTTGGTGAAATACTTAGTGGCAGTTATAATAAAAGTGTGGCCATCGAAGATGTGGGATTTATTTTTCTAATTAAATCAAGTCCCCATTTTGAAAAAGGCCAAGGTGAAGTAATAGGATGTAAGGCTTGGGATGGTGCATGAATGAGATTACTGTGTTTTTGGCAAGCCTAACATTTCTTCACAAAGTTACATGCATCTTCCTCCATTGTGGGCCAGTAGTATCCAATGCATAAAATCTTCTTTGTAAGGACTATTCCATTGGAATGGGCACCGAAAGTACCCAAATGTACTTGAGCTGGCATCTGATTAGCTTCATCCTAATTGAGACATCTTAAGAGAGTCCCATCATAGCCTCTTCAATATAAGGTGTCAGTCAAGAAGGGTGTAGCACAAAGCACGTTGTGCTAAGGATCTTTTATTAGCTAAATTAAAATTAGGAGGATAAGCTTTAGTTTGAATGAAGGTGTATATATCATGGTACCAGGGATGATCAGGACCAACAATATCACAAACCATGGTGGACTCTCGATAATTCATATGTGGGCACCAAAATATGTTCAACAAGGAACTCGTTGTGAGTTTGATTAGTGTTGAATGAAAGAAGGGAAGTGATAGTTTCCATGGCATCCACTACTTTGTTTTGTGTACGAGGAATTTGTTTAAAATTGATAATCCAAAAATACCCTCTAAGGTTGTAGACACCTAAAATATGCTTACACTTAACATTTCATCTAATTCAATCAATTTACGACACTTCGTTAATCAACCCTTCTTCGCTCCACTCTCAGATGCCCATTTATGAAACCTTCTTGGTCATATTCTTCCCATATTCAACTTATTTTGCTAATATCTCTCTTATTAGATAAACATTCCTCCTTTCAACTATCCGTAACCTCCTAGTTCTCTCTAGAACACTTCTATTTGCTTCGTAGGCATCTATCTGTCATTATTGGTTATCCTTACCCCTCCCAACTCTCAACGATTCTCTAATCACTTGCTAATCAATTTTAACTAGCCTAAACCCTAGTTAACTATCCTAAACCTAGCTTAACTAAGCCCAAAGCATGTTTATCCTAATCTAATCTAAAAGTGATTTTTGAGCTTTAGTCCCACATGCACCCAAAGCTCAACATACTCTCATTTGGAAATCTATAAATAGAAGGGTCACCCCTCCATTTAAAACTTACAACTTCACTCATAAGTCCTTCTCTCTCACATTTTGAGATATTGACATTAGACCTCATTTACATTAGCCAAGCTAATAGGCATTTGATCTTGGCTATCCTCCATTGTTTAAGCTCCTCCATCTTGCATCCATAACTTCATAGTAGGTTAGTATGAGGGTATCTAACTTGGCCTTGTAGCCATTTTAGAGAGACCTCTTCACCTCCATTGAAGCAAACAAGAAATCTAATTTGATTACTCATAGGTTTAACTAGGTTCAATTTATGTTTTAAGTATTCATAGAGTAGTTAGAGATAAAATGATAGTGTTTTAGTTTAATTCATTATTGTAGAAATTATCTTGTTTAGCACTCATCTTGATTTTTATGATAGGTTTAGTTAGATAATGGAGCTACTTAGTTTCTTGTTTATTAACATAGCTAATCTTCTTATGCATACAAAGGCTATCAACCATTCTTTTATAAGGTAAGAGATTTTCATCTTTTACCCGATATTCTCTATTAATTTGATTCGTCTAGAAGAGAATTGCCAAGAAGCGTAAAATCTTGTAGGTGTCATGAGATAACAAAGACTAATCCTACTATCAATGCTTCATACTATGCTATGTTATTTGTACAAGGGAAGTTGATACGATAAGATTTAGGTATGAGGTCTCCATCCAGTGTACACAAGACAATTCCTACTCCAGAACCATGGATATTGCAAGATCCATCAAAGAATAATGTCCATAAGGGTGTTTCCTCTATGTACAACAAGTATCCATCTGGAAATTAAAAATTTAGTGGTTGTTGTTAGGCCCCTGGAATATTGACTAAGTATGAAGGTGCTTAGGCGTGCAGGATCCCGATTCTTGGATGGCACGTAAGGAAAAAACATGTAAGAGGAAGGCTTAAGGAAGAAAATAGCACACGTGACGCATGAAAGGAGGTTTGGGACTTAGCCAATTTGAGTGCCCAAGGCAGAACACATGAAAAGTGTGATCGGTTGCACATGGATAAGATGTCATCCTGGCAATAGGTTGGCCTAGGAAAGAGCATGCCTCGGATGGAATCTTCTAGAAGATCATCATGAGATGGAATGGAGAGCTCAGGCTTGAAGGAAGATGTTCACATGGAGGACCACATTCAACACTTGGCGATGGATTTGAGGGCATGGAAAGGTGAGTTAACGCCTAGGAAAGTGATAAATACAAGTGCTTGTAACGGGAAAAGATATAGAGATATACACACACGAAAGAAGGATATATCATCTGGATATACATAGGGAATAGCAGGTTAGAGAGTGAGCGAAGCTCTGCAGGAATGTTGCGAGTGGATATTCTAGGTCAGGAAAGGATGTACTAAGCATGGGGTTGTTATTTTTCTTTTCGTTAGCTTAGCTACATATGTCCAGTGATGCGCATGACTGTGGTCTACTCTTTGTAACACTCTGTAATGAATCAATGAATATATTGAGGTTACCTATTATAAATAGATATGAATATCAATGGGTTTAATGTATATTTCATTCATACAAATTCTCTTTCCTTTCATGATACAAATGAATGGTTGTATCTTTATTTCTGTTATAATATATGTTCTGGAATCTATTAAAGCACTAGGTCCAAGTGACCGCAAGGATCTAAAGGTCGATTCTAAGCCCTACGGTTCTTGTATGTCTCAAAATTATTTCCTAAATACTCTTACACTAATCATAGATAATGCTTCCCACTAAACTCACATAAAATACAGACTCAAAGCACCCACATGTGCCTTAAGTGAGCACTCGGCTTTTTTACTGGGTGATGGGTCAAGTGCATGTGGGGTTCTTTATTTTGAGATAGGAGTAAAATATTACATCTTGGTTCCATTACGGGACATCTTTTGAAGTTATAGTGGGATATAACATGCATCATGATCTGTGTAAATAGTAATGATGGATAGATTGGTGCTCGACCTCTCGATTGCGCAAGATTTGCTACTTTGTTCAAGAAGTTGTTGACATGGATTGGTGTGATAGATGTTTTCATCCTCATCCTCCATGTGAAATGGACCAGCAAGATATAGATGATGATAATGAGAATGAAATGGATGATGACATTTTTATGATGGGCAGCTCTTTAGGCTCACAGCAAGCAACAACATCAATAGATGTGATAAGTGCAAGGACTACTGCAACCTTTTGGGATTACATAAAGAGGGTACCATTTCTTCCTCTTCCTCAAACTCATGATGTAGATGTAGTTCAGGCCTTTGAAATTCCTAATAATGACTTTGAATACCTAAGGGCTTTAATGATCAAGAAGTATGATGGTGGTATTCCTTCGGAGGAAGATAGACAATTGTTAATGAATGTTGTGGTTGGTCAAGAAAAGGAGTACAATACTAGAAGTAAAGTTGTTAGAGGAGCTGGCCCTCAAGCCAAGCCAAAGACACCCTTGCTCACAAGAATTCCCAAAGATAATCCTAGAAGAGAAATAGTTGCTAAGAACCTTGCTGTCCCATGCAAAAATATCAGTCCTCTTCATGCCTAGGCTGCCAAGAATACTTCTCCATCTAATGAACCTTCTTGTTCCCCTTCCAATGTTGTTTTTCCAAAGAATGTTCCATATGATATTGCCCAGGTATTGAGTGAAATTAAAGTGAGTGTTCCCATTATTGAATTGCTCAAAATTCCTGAACACAAGAAAAGATATTTTGAATACTTGGGATTAAAAAAAGAAAATATTATACCAAGCAGAAATGTCAATGTTGTTGAAAGTCCTCTTCAAAGCGTTGCTGGCCCTGAAACACCACCACCAATGGAAGATCTTGGAGAGGCACCTGAAGTGTATTTGGGGACATCCTTGGTTGATTACCAATTGAATGTTGATCCATTCTTCAAAACTTTTCTCATCAAAGGTAGGTTTGAAAATTGCATGTTTGATTAAGGTGCATCATGTAATGTTATGCCTCTAGAAGTTATGAATGAATTGGATATCAAGGTGACAACAGCATATGGAAAGTTTACATCCATGGATTCAAGGGAAGTGCCGGTTGTTGGATGTGTGAATGGTTTAGTAGTGCAACTTGCAGCCTATCCGAGTAAGAATTTAAAACTTGATGTTGTAATTGTTGACTACCCTGCCAAATGGGGTATGCTTTTGTCAAGAAAGTGGGCTGCAAGTGTTGGTGGTAGTGTTCAAATGGACATGTCCTATTCCGCCATTACCATTGAGGGAATCCTTGTCAAAATCTATGGTGAAAAGATGATGTTACAATTGATTGAAGATCCCAACAATGCTTCTTATGAAGTTTTGTTTGCTGACATAGATGTTGACAATTTCATTGGTTTTGCTGATGGAAACAAGAATAAGATGGAAAACTCAGAGTGTCTTGGTTTGGTAGGTTCTCCATGGACATTTCTATTTGATGGAGCTTTTTCCAAAGCTGGAAATGGTGCTGGTATAGTGTTGGCTTCCCCTAGTTTAGAGGAGTTTATTTTTTTCTTCAAGCTCAATTTTGAATGTACTAATAACATTGTTGAGTATGAGGCATTATTATTGGGATTAAGGATTGCATGGAAGTATGGAGTAAAGGATATTGTAGCTAAAGGAGATTCGAGCTGGTTTTCAAGTAAGTAAGAAAATTATATGCCACAAAAAATTAGCATATGAAGCAATATAAGCATGTTGTTTGGGACTTGATCGAAATGTTTGATTCCTTTAAAATTGTTTACCATGATAGAAGCCTTAATGCTGCTGCTGATCAGCTAGCTGTTCTTGGTTCTAAGTTTGATAATTACACCATTTCACCTTTTTGTGAATATGATGTTGAAGTGCTAACAAGGCCAGCTGTCCCGGATAATGTGAAACATTGGCAGATTTTTGATGATGATGCACAAGTGTTGAGATTATTACAATGCCAAGGAGAGTTTGCTGGTCAGAATATTGATTGGGAACCAATGGTGTGCATGAATGAAGGTATAATAACTTTTTTGACAAGGATATTATATAATTGAAGACAAATAACATTCCTAAAGGTCTTGTTGCACTTGAATCCAATTTTAGTAATGTTGGTTGCATAATTAATAGGAATATGTCTGCTTCAAGGGATGTGGAAGAGCATAACTTGGGAACTATAGACAAACCAAGGAAGATATAGTTAGGTAGTCATCTCAAAGAAAGAAGAAAAACAGTCCTATGCCCAACTTTTAAAGAAATATCAAGACTGCCTTGCTTGGTCTTATTCAAAGTTGAAGGCATATAGAGAAGATTTGTTTCAGCATGAGATCCCTCTTGAGGCTAAAGCCAAACCATTTAGACAAAAACAAAGGCCTATTAACCCACTAATTTCCATGAAAATGCAAGAAGAGTTGAAGAAATTGAGAGATGGTGGCATCATTCAGCCTACTAGGTACTCTTCTTGGGTTGCCAACCTTGTGCCAGTTAGGAAGAAGAACGGAGATATCAAACTTTGTGTGGATTTTAGGAATCTAAACAAAGAATCTATGAAGGACAAATATCCTTTACCAAACATGGAGAATATGTTGCAGCTTGTGACAGGTCAGAAATTATTTCTACTTTGCATGGTTTCTCTGGATACAATCAAGTAGTTGTTAAAGAATCAAAAAGACTTAAGAAATCCTTCACTACTCCTTGGGGACTTATGATTTTGTAAGGATGCCTTTTGGATTGATGAATGCAGTGCTACTTTTCAGAGGGCAATGGATGTTTCCTTTTGCTAGTTATATCAATGAGTTTATTGCGGTTTACCAAGATGATGTGACTATTTTTAAGACAATGAGCGAGACCATTTGCAACACCTAGAGAATATGCTGATCAGATGTAGGAGTATGGCATTTCACTTAATCCAAAGAAGTGTCATTTTTATGTGCCAAAAGCCAAGCTATTGGGGCATATTGTGTCCAAATAAGGTGTTATGATAGATCCTGAGGGAGTGGAAGCAATCAGCAAGGTGCCTGTTCCAAGAACCAAGAAGGGTATTTAATCTTTCTTTGGTCAAATCAATTTCATTAAAAGGTTTGTCTCCAATTTTTCTGAGTTAACTCTTCCAATCACAAGCATGCTAAGAAAGGATCAAGTTATTAAGTGGGAGGAGGCTGCCATCCAAGATTTTGAAGGAATAAAGAATGCACTCAAGCATGCACCTATTTTGGCATCTCCAAACTATAAGATGCCTTTCCAAATCTTCTCTTTTGCATCTGAATTTACTATTGCTTCAGTTTTGTTACAAAAGGATGAAAATGGAGCTGAGAGGCCTATTGCTTTCTTTAGCAAGGCTTTACAAGTAGCTGAATTGAGGTACACAATTATGGAGAAACAAGCATTTGCATTAGTAAAAGCAACAAATATTTTCAGGCCCTATATTTTGAGTTCAAAGGTTGTTGCTTATGTTCCCCACACCATGGTTAAAGACATCTTATCTGACATGGAGATATCAAGCAAGAGATGTAGATGGGTTAACAAATTACAAGAGTATGATATGGATATCCAAACAACAAAGTTGGTAAGAGGTTTAGGTCTTTCCAAACTCATGGCTGAGAGTAATTTGCAAAATGTAGAAGTGAATCAGCTAGGGGAAGAAAGGGCAGATCTCCTTGACAAATTGATGAATTCTGAGTGGTACAAGGATGTGGTCTATTACCTCAAGAACTTATGTTGTCCCAGTCACTTAAATAAAAATTAGAAAAGAGATCTCAATTTGGCTTCTCATAAATATGTCATAACTGACCTTGGGCTGGCTCAGAAGAACCCTAAACGTGTCCTCTTGAAATGCATAACTGAAGATGAAGCTCCCAAGTTGATTGCTGATTTCCATGGGGGAGTTTGTGGATGAAATTTTGCTGGGAGAGTGACAACATATAAGATTTTAAGGGCTGGTTGTTGGTGGCTAACTCTTTTCAAAGATGCAAACCAGTTAGTTAGAAGGTGTGATAGTTGCCAACGTTTTTCAGGAAGATTGAAATCTTTAGGCTTCCTTCCTTTGTGGCCTGTATCAGTTGAAGCTCCTTTTAAACAATGGGGAATGGATTTTATTGGTGAGATTTCATATCCTTCTAGTGCTGGTTACAAGTGAATCCTTGTAGCAACTAATTATTTTACAAAATGGGTTGAGGCAATTCCATATAGAAAGGAAACACACCATGTGGTAATGGATTTCTTGTATTTGAATCATATCATATGTAGATTTGGGGTTCCAGTTAATATTGTGTCTCGATAATGCTATGTGTTTTAGAGTTAAGCCGTTGATGGCAATGTGTAATGAATATGGGATAAATCTGACCTATTCTTCAAATTATAACCCACAAGGGAATGGGCAAGTTGAATCAAGTAACAAAAATTGCTCAAGATCATTAGAAGAACCTTGAAATCAACAAGAAGATGTGGGGAGAACATTTGAAATTCGAGTTTGGGCTGATAGGATAACTCCAAAAAGAGCAACTAGTAAAATCCCATTTGAACTGGTGTATGGAACTCAGGATTTGTTGCCATTACACCTGCAATTATCCACTTTTCAGTTTTCCCAGCAGTTGGAAGATCAAGAACATGGCCCATATGAATCAAGAATCAATCATATCATTGAGTTGGATGAAGAAAGGAGAGCTTCTCATCAAAGGCATGTTAGGTTTAGGGAGAAATTGAAGAAGTTGTTTGATAAGGAGGTCACCCCTAGAGCTTTCAAAGTGTTGGATATCTTGTTTTGTTGTGGGATAGTAGGCATGGAGACAAGGGTAAGCATGGAAAATTTGATGCTCTATGGATTGGCCCTTATGCCATTGATATCGGGATTGGATAAAATACATTTTTTCTCAAAGATTTGGATGGGGATTTGTTGAGCTGCTTGTTAATGGAGAACATTTAAAACACTTTTGGATTAAATCCCCGAAGGAGGTATGCACAAGTTGTACATTTTGTATATCCCTTGTTTTTGTTTTGTCTTTTCCTTGTTCTTGTTATTTTTGGCTCGTGGTTTGACCTTTTTCCTTGGCAACTGTTGTTGGTGTGGTTTTCTCTGCTTTTTTGTGAAAGTTTTGTTTTTGGGCTGCTATGAATGTTTTGACTCCTTGCCCAATGGATTTTTGGAACTTGGTCTATGTTGTGATCTTTTGGCACTCACTGGGAGTGCCCATCCCCAAGAAGGAGCCAATGTTGGTGCAATTTATGGGTTTGCACACTTTACTCTAATTCTCCATGTTCCATTTTTACTCCAAAATGTCCTTGTGGCTCGAGCTGAAGATCTGTAACTCATTTGATCCAGTTGAATGTTTTCAAACTACCCTCAATGTTGTTATTCCCCCTTTTTGAAACAAAATCCAAGTTTCCCCTTTATTTGTGCCCTAGTTTTTCATGTTGCACGGGCTGCGTTATTTTTCCTTGGCCAAAGAGTGAAAGAAACCCATGTTTGATCGAATTCCATTTTTATGAGGGTGAAATCTCACTCCCCAAGCTTAAATCATCCCCACATCATGTTTCGTTGGATTCAAAACCAAAAAATCCATCTTCTTTGTGAGAAAATTTGATTTCGGAAGCATCCCCTGCATTTTTCATTTTGACGGGCATACGGGCATGTTCTACCCATCAAATTTATCAAGGCAAAGTTTATGCTGACATGGCAGGATCTCATTGGCCGGGTGTGGTCGGAAGAAATGTTATAACTTGTCAAATTTTCAATTTTTGGTGAAGGGAGAATTTTCTCTGCAGCCCCACATTTTCCTACTATGCCTACCAAAGGCATGATTTGATTGGAAAGAAGGAGCATCGAGTGGCGGAGGTCACTTAAAAATTGTTTACCTTCATTTTTTGCAAATTTCTCAAAATCAAGTTTTTGCCCAAAGGCCCGTGCCTAATGGGAGGGTGACACGTGTCCAAGGAGATCGACGGAATAGAGGGAACTTGGAAGAATTTGAAAAATTTTGGTTTCAAAATGCAAAAGAAAAATTTGGACCCGATGGCCTACACCAATGAGAATGTGACACGTATGCACAGGGATGAAATGGAGAGGTGGAGGCTTGGAGGAATTTGAAGTTTTTTTAACTTCAAAGGGTAAAAGGAAAATTTTAGTTCAAGGTCCCACCACCAATGAACAATGGACACATGTCGAATTTTGATGGAAATTCGGAGTGCGGAGGAAAGATGGAAAATTTTCCAAATTTTAGCGAAAAATCTCAAAGAGAAAAATAAACCCGCGGAAAAATTTGGAGTTTCAGCTCCACATCCAATAGGACAATGACACGTGGCATTTTTCAAATGTCAAAAGAGAGATGTTGGGCCCACATGGAGTTTTGATGCTTGCGGAGGAATGAAGGCAAATGTGATGAGTCGGCTCCGCCTCCAATGGGAGATCGACACGTGGCAGAGAAACAACGGGTGTTCGGGCCGTGGGGAATTTTGAGAAAATTTTCCTTTTTGTGAAAAAGGAGAAAAGTCATCATTTTGGCCCGTGGTTTTCAGTAGGGCCCATAGGAGGACACATGGCACATTCAGGGGGCAAGCGGGGAAAAATTTCAAAATTTTCTCGAGGTCAAAAGGAGTCGCAAATGCAAATTTTAAAAAAGAAGGCCCGGTCCAATGGTATTTGGACACGTGTCCCACCTCATCTAAAAGTCAAAAAGGTAATTTGGGTGCTTTTGAAGAGGATTTGGATCTGCCACATGGAGGGCTGGCATTTAAAGTTGATTTTAATCAACGGCATAGCTATGCATTTTCATTTTTTGGGTGCCATTGGAGCTCCAAGAAGTGTGGAATCGTCATTTTTACACCAAAACACATGAAATTTTATATGAATCTGCATCCCTTCGGCCTTCTGAATGCAATGGCATCATTTATTTGAGCTAATTTTGTGCCCTATAGTGTTTTTCATGAGATATTTTTCTCAGCCCGTGAAAAACACGTGAAATGTAAAAATGAAAAGTTGCAGAGTTAAAAATGATGAGGGAAAAAGGTGAAAAATGATTGCAAATGCATGTTGGCATGGTGGAATGACAAAAATGTGACCATGGGATGGATAAGGATACGAGTTCATGCAATATTTTAAAATATGTGTGCATCTCTGGTATTGGGCAAGTTGTTTCACAGTTTTATATCATTTTTCATCAAATGGATAGGGTTTTGTAACAAATTTGATCCCTTTGGCATATTATTTTCTTGGGATGCAAGGATCCAAGATGGCATAGGGTATATGATGTAGTTTTGGAAACATTTTAGAGGTCTGTTGAGAATTTTGGAGAAAGAGAGAAAAATTTCACAGGAAAAACTGGAAGAAGTCCATTTCCCTTTTGAGAAACTGCCTGAGAGCCATTTTGATTCCAGTTTGCATCAAATGTTCATCATGTTGAGTTGGTTTCAGCTATAAAGCCATCAACAAGCTTTGATATTTTCTAAATAACTTTCCCTTGCTGATATATTTGATCAAATTCTTGGATTAAATGGTTTTATCTCTTGGAAAAGCTTGCATGCACTTGTATTTCAGTATGTTTTCAATTTGTGTTTCATGCTCATGTTGCAATCTTGTGTTTGGGATCTTTATTGGTCATACATGGTCTCATTTCTTGTAGAGGGTTTGAAGGCATCTGCAATCTTCCATTTAGAAGAGCATTCATTTGAGTGGAGATAAATGATTTAAATCCATCTTACCTTCCTTATAAATTGAGGGTATTTACAAACCTTTGGGTGTACCTTAGGACATGATCTAACAAGGGGTTTTGAATGTTGTATTGATATTTTGATTCAAGCATTTGTGGTAGCCTATCAAAGTTTGTATGGAATAGTGCAGATTTGGGCAGCCATTGTTCACACATCCTGGTTGAAAGAACACTTTAAATTCATTGAAACATTTCTGTTGTTTAGGTGTTGTAATTCTTTTGCAAGGTTTCCCAAAGAAGGTGATGATTTCTAGCTACTCTTGTTCCAAGGTCTCTCATCAGAATTTAATTTTAAATTAACTCATCCTACCTACAATACCCTTGCATCTGCATTATGTGTCCATAAAAGAATTGAATCCTTTCACAAAAATGCACAAGGTTGATCAGGGTTTTATCATGTCTTTAGCAGCTCTAGCTTTTTTTTTATAACATTTCCATCATTTAGTAGTGACAGCTCTTTTGAGTTTGGATAATGGATATTTGATCATGTTTTCACAAAGCCTCCTCCACACCATATGAAAATCACAAGGATATTTTCATCTCCTTACCATATAGGGGCTGCAATACAGGTTCTCTTTTCTTGGTTGATAGGAACAACCTAAAATAGTGAGGGTTAGATCAAAACCCTTATGAAGGTGCTATCCACTCCCTCAATTCTTGAATGCAAACAAGTAGATAGGTGTGATCCCCGGCTACAAATGACATACAAACATCTATCTATCCTTGAGTGTCTTGGCAGATTCATGATGCTATTCAAGTTGTGAAGGAGATTAAATCTGGATACCAACACCTAAGTGGCACCATTACCATGGAATTCTTGTAAATTCTTGGTGGTTTTGAAGTACTTGAAAGGTTTGAGCATTTGTATGATCAAGTATTTGAGTTGTTATATTATTGAGATATCATTTCATACTTCAGATCTGGATGTTTGGGTAAGAAAAACTTCAAACTCAGCCTACTCTCCTCATCTACCAGTAATTTATGTGATTTGGAGGCACTATTTATAGTTGAATTAAGAAGAAAAAAATCTAATTTGTAAATCCCTACAAGTTTTCAGTATAGCATGCATTTGACAGAATATTTTTGAGTGCTTTCTTGCACAACTAAGGTGAAAATCCTTGGTGGCGACTCCATGCTATTGGGATCTTGAAATACTAGTTGTCTAATACATTTTTATCATTTGAAACTTGTTGTTTAAATCTGTCAAACTGGAGGGAAGGAGATCCCTCTTCATCAAGGAATATTCTAAGAATTTGCTCACCGAATCAAGAAGCTCATAACTAGAAGGAAGAAAAGTGTGGAAAGTGGTTGGTGATTTGGTTGCAAGGAAAGGAGTCCCCATAGTTGAATTTGAAGGAGAACAACCTATCATTGAAGATTATAATTCCTCTTCAAGTAGATCTGATTCAGGAAATCTTCTTGCTGATTTTCATTCTCCATCAGGTGAGGGACCTTCTTGTGTATTTAAAAAACTTTCTCCTAAATCTGCTCCTGTAGTTTCTAATTTTGCTAAAGTCTATCAAGAGAGAGAGCCTTTGGGGGGTTGTCATTTTAGAGATCATTCATCTATTCCAATCAGACCCATTACTACTCCTCATTAGCTTGTTTCACCTCCAAGATCACCCCACCAAATGATATGGCTCAACCTAGACCTCCATTTGTTGTAAACACATTTGGTCCTATAAATTTTGGAGGAATGGATGGTTATCCAAATGCTGTCCCACAGGATGTGAGAAATAGATTACCAAAATTCCAAGGTAACAATGCCATAACTGGAGATCAACACCTCAAACTCTTTGTTAACATGATGGAAGACTTTGAAATAGAATTTGAGGATGTGTATATCAAGTTGTTTATCCATACACTTGAGGAAGATGTAAGAGATTGGTATAAAGCTCTACCTGATAACTCTACTCTTGATTCAGATTACAATATGGAGACAAAATAGATCCAAGGTTCCTTCTATCCGAGTTTGAGAACATCAAGAAGAACCCAAATGAGATTTTTCATGATTTCAATACAAGGTTTAATAAGACATTGAGAAGGCTTCCTGTAATTTTCAGGCCTTGTGATGAATCTTTCTTGATAAAATATGCAAATGCATTTCATAAAAAGGTAGCCTATTACTTGAGAGACAAAAATCCTAAAAACTTGAGGCAAGCTTTCACCATGGCACTTCAAATTGAAAATAATATTAAAGTTGTCAGTAAACTATTTAAAAGGGATGGTGTGAAGGTGATAAACCCGAGAAGCCTCAAACTAACAAGGGTGCTGAATTAGAGGATGTTGTCAAGACTTTGGGAGGGGTCATTTGTCAAAGAAATTTCCTACAAATTAGCCCAGTGAGAAAAGAATTGGGAAAAGTTCACAAGGAAAGCAAAGAACTCAAAACCATGATAGATTTGGCAATCATCCTAGGGGTGATAAAAAACAAGATTATAGAGATAAAGGGCTTATTGGATCTACAAATAGACAACCCCAAGCACGTGAAAATAGAGTGGTGCCGACCCTTTTGATTGCAAAAGTTGCTCACTGTTCAAGCATTTTCTAACATGGATTGGTGTGATAGATGTTTTCTTCCTCATCCTCCATGTGAAATGGACTAGAAAGATATAGATGATGATAATGAGAATGAAATCAATGATGACATTTGTATGATGGGCAGCTCTTGGGCTCATAAAGCAGCAACATCAACATATGTGATAAGTGCAAGGACTTCGCAACCTTTTGGGATTGTGTAAAGAGGGTACCATTTCTTCCTCTTCCTTAAACTCATGATGTAGATGTATTTCAGGCCTTTGAAATTCCTAATAATGACTTTGAATACCTAAGGGATTTAATGATCAAGAAGTAAGATGGTGGTATTCCTTTGGAGGAAGATAGAAAATTGTGAATGAATGTTGTGGTTGGTCAAGAAAAGGAGTACAATACTAGAAGTAAAGTTGTTAGAGGAGCTAGCCCTCAAGCCAAGCCAAAGACACCCTTGCTCACAAGAATTCCCAAAGATAATCCTAGAAGAGAAACAATTGCTAAGAACCTTGTTGTCCCATGTAAAAATATCAGTCCTCTTCATGCCCAGGCTACCAAGAATACTTCTCCATCTGATGAACCTTCTTGTTCCCTTCCAATGTTGTTTTGCCAAAGAATGTTCCATATGATATAGCCCAGGTATTGAGCCAAATTAAAGTGAGTGTTCCCATTATTGAATTTCTCAGAATTCCTGAACACAAGAAAAGAGCTTTTGAATACTTGGGATTAAAAGAAGAAAAGATTATACCAAGCAGAAATGTCAATGTTGTTGAGAGTCCTCTTCAAAGCGTTGCTGGCCCTGAAACACCACCACCAATGGAAGATCTTGGAGAGGCACCTGAAGTGTATTTGGGGACATCCTTGGTTGATTCCCAATTGAATGTTGATCCATTCTTCACAACTTTTCTCATCAAAGGTAGGTTGCTTCACAATTGCATGTTTGATTCCGGTGCATCATGTAATGTTATGCCTCTAGAAGTTATGAATGAATTGGATATCAAGGTGACAAAGAGCATATGGAAAGTGTACAGCCATGGATTCAAGGGAAGTGCCGGTTGTTGGATGTGTGAAGGGTTTAGTAGTGTAACTTATAGCCTATCCGGGTAAGAATTTAAAACTTGATGTTGTAATTGTTGACTACCCTGCCAAATGGGGTATGCTTTTGTCAAGAAAGTGGGCTGCAAGTGTTGGTGGTAGTGTTCAAATGGACATGTCCTATGCCACCATTCCCATTGAGGGCAGCCTTGTCAAACTCTATGGTGAAAAGAAGATGTTACACTTGATTGAAGATCCCGACAATGCTTCTTATGAAGTGTTGTTTGCTGATGTAGATGTTGACAATTTCATTGGTTTTGCTGATGGAAAAGAGAATAAGATGGAAAATCAGAGTGTCTTGGTATGGTAGGTTCTCCATGGACATTATTGTTTGATGGAGCTTGCTCCAAAGCTGGAAATGGTGCTAGTATAGTGTTGGTTTCCCCTAGTTTAGAGGAGTTTCCTTTTTCCTTCAAGCTCAATTTTGAATGTACTAACAACATTGCTGAGTATGAGGCATTATTATTGGGATTAAGGATTGCATGGAAGTATGGAGTAAAGGATATTTTTGCTAAAGGAGATTCAAAGTTATATGCCACAAAAAATTAGCGTATGAAGCAATATAAGCATGTTGTTTGGGACTTGATTGAAATGTTTGATTCCTTTAACATTGTTTACCATGATAGAAGCCTTAATGCTACTGCTGATCAGCTAGCTGTTCTTGGTTCTAAGTTTGATAATTGCACCATTTCACCTTTTTGTGAATATGATGTTGAAGTGCTAACAAGGCCAGTTGTCCCAGATAATGTGAAACATTGGCAGATTTTTGATGATGATGCACAAGTGTTGAGATTATTACAATGCCAAGGAGAGTTTATTTATTGGGAACAAATGGTGTGCATGAATGAAGGTAGAGAATTTTTTTTTGACAAGGATATTATATAATTGAAGACAAATACCATTCCCAAAGGTCTTGTTGCACTTGAATCCAATTTTAGCAATGTTGATTGCATAATTAATAGGAAGATGTCTGCTTCAAGGGATGTGAAAGAGAATAACTTGGGAACTAAAGAAAAACCAAGGAAGATCTAGTTGGGCAGTCATCTCAGCAAAGAAGAAAAATAGTCCTATGCCCAACTTTTAAAGAAATATCAAGACTACCTTGCTTGGTCTTATTTTAGATGAAGGCATATAGAGAAGATTTGTTTCAACATGAGATCCCTCTTGAGGCTAAAGCCAAACCATTTAGAAAAAAATAAAGGCGTATTAACCCACTAATTTCCATGAAAATGCAATAAGAGTTGAAGAAATTGAGAGATGGTGGCATCATTCAGCCTACTAGGTACTCTTCTTGGGTTGCCAACCTTGTGCGATTAGGAAGAAGAACGGAGATATCAAACTTTGTGTGGATTTTAGGAATCTAAATAAAGCATCTATGAAGGACAACTATCCTTTACCAAACATGAGAATATGTGCATGCACTTGTGATAGGTCGAAATGCTTTCTACTTTGGATGGTTTCTCCAGATACAATCAAGTAGTTGTTAAAGAATCGAGAAAGACTTAAGAAATCCTTCACTACTCCTTGGGGACTTATGATTTTGTAAGGATGCCTTTTGGATTGATGAATGCAGTGCTACTTTTCAGAGGGCAATGGATGTTTCCTTTGCTAGTTATATCAATGAGTTTATTGCAGTTTACCAAGATGATGTGACTATTTTTTCAAGACAGTGAGCAGACCATTTGCAACACCTAGAGAAGATGCTGATCAGATGTAGGGAGTATGGCATTTCACTTAATCCAAAGAAGTGTCATTTTTGTGTGCCAAAAGCCAAGCTATTGGGGCATATTGTGTCCAAATAAGGTGTTATGATAGATCCTGAGAGAGTGGAAGCAATCAGCAAGGTGCCTGTGCCAAGAACCAAGAAGGGTATTCAATCTTTCTTTGGCCAAATCAATTTCATTAGAAGGTTTGTCTCCAATTTTTTTGAGTTGACTCTTCCAATCACAAGCATGCTAAGAAAGGATCAAGTTATTAAGTGGGAGGAGGCTTCCATCTGATATTTTGAAGGAATAAAGGATGCACTCAAGCATGCACCTATTTTGGCAGCTCCAAACTATAAGATGCCTTTCCAAATCTTCTCTTTTGCATCAGAATTTACTATTGCTTGCAGTTTTGTTACAAAAGGATGAAAATGGAGCTGAGAGGCCTATTGTGGTAGTGTTCAAATATACATTTCCTATGCCAACATTCCCATTAAGGGCAGCCTTGTCAAACTCTATGGTGAAAAGAAGATGTTACACTTGATTGAATATCCCGACAATGCTTCTTATGAAGTGTTGTTTGTTGACGTAGATGTTGACAATTTCATTGGTTTTGCTGATGGAAAATAGAATAAGATGGAAAAATCAGAGTGTCTTGGTATGGTAGGTTCTCCATGGACATTATTGTTTGATGGAGCTTGCTCCAAAGTTGGAAATGGTGCTGGTATAGTGTTGGTTTCCCCTAGTTTAGAGGAGTTTCCTTTTTCCTTCAAGCTCAATTTTGAATGTACTAACAACATTTCTGAGTATGAGGCATTATTATTGGGATTAAGGATTGCATGGAAGTATGGAGTAAAGGATATTGTTGCTAAAGGAGATTCAAAGCTGGTTGTCAAGCAAGTAAGAAAGTTATATGCCACAAAAAATCAGCGTATGAAGCAATATAAGCATGTTGTTTGGGACTTGATTGAAATGTTTGATTCCTTTAACATTGTTTACCATGATAGAAGTCTTAATGCTATGCTTGATCAGCTGGCTGTTCTTGGTTCTAAGTTTGATAATTGCACCATTTCACCTTTTTGTGAATATGATGTTGAAGTGCTAACAAGGCTAGCTATCCCGGATAATGTGAAACATTGGTAGATTTTTGATGATGATGCACAAGTGTTGAGATTATTACAATGCCAACGAGATTTTTCTAGTCAGAATATTGATTGGGAACCAATGGTGTGCATGAATTAAGGTAGAGAAAATTTGTTTGACAAGGATATTATATAATTGAAGACAAATACCATTCCCAAAGGTCTTGTTGCACTTGAATCCAATTTTAGCAATGCTGATTGCATAATTAATAGGAAGATGTATACTTTAAGGGATGTGGAAGAGAATAACTTGGGAACTAAAGACAAACCAAGGAAGATCTAGTTGGGTAGTCATCTCAAAGAAAGAAGAAAAATAGTCCTATGCCCAACTTTTAAAGAAATATCAAGACTACCTTGCTTAGTCTTATTCAAAGATGAAGGCATATAGAGAAGATTTGTTTCAGCATGAGATCCCTCTTGAGGCTAAAGCAAAACCATTTAGAAAAAAAAAAGGCCGATTAAACCACTAATTTCCATGAAAATGCAAGAAGAGTTGAAGAAATTGAGAGATGGTGGCATCATTCAAACCTACTAGTACTCTTCTTGGGTTGCCAACCTTGTGCAAGTTAGGAAGAAGAACGGAGATATCAAACTTTGTGTGGATTTTAGGAATCTAAACAAAGAATCTATGAAGGACAACTATCCTTTACCAACATGGAGAATATGTTGCAGCTTGTGATAGGGTTAGAAATGCTTTCTACTTTGGATGGTTTCTCCCGGATACAATCAAGTAGTTGTTAGAGAATTAGAAAGACTTAAGAAAGCCTTCACTACTCCTTGTGGGACTTATGATTTTCTAAGGATTCCTTGTATTGATGAATTTTGGTGCTACTTTTTAGAGGGCAAAGGATGTTGCCTTTGCTTGGTTATATCAATGAGTTTATTGCAGTTTACCAAGATGATGTGACTATTTTTTAAGACAATGAGTAGACCATTTGCAACATTTAGAGAATATGCTAATCAGATGTAGGGAGTATGGTACTTCACTTAATCCAAAGAAGTGTCATTTTTATGTTCCAAAATACAAGCTATTGGGGCATATTGTGTCCAAATAAGGTGTTATGATAGATCCCGAGAGAGTGAAAGCAATCAGCAAGGTGCCCATATGCAAGAACCAAGAAGGGTATTTAATATTTCTTTGGCCAAATCAATTTCATTAGAAGGTTTGTCTCCATTTTTGCTGAGTTGACATTCCAATTACAAGCATGCTAAGAAAGGATCAAGTTATTAATTGGGAGGATGCTGTCATCCGATATTTTGAAGGAATAAAGGATTCACTCAAGCATGCACCTATTTTGGCAGCTCCAAACTATAGGATGCCTTTCCAAATCTTCTCTTTTGCATCGAATTTACTATTGCTTCAGTTTTGTTACAAAAGGATGAAAATGGAGCTGAGAGGCCTATTGATTTCTTTAGCAAGGCTTTACAAGTAGCTGAATTAAGGTACACAATTATGGAGAAACAAGCATTTGCATTGGTAAAAGTAACAAAGATTTTCAGGCCCTATATTTTGAGTTCAAAGGTTGTTGCTTATGTTCCCCACACCATGGTTAAAGACATCTTATCCGACATGGAGATATCAAGCAAGGGATGTAGATGGGTTAATAAATTACAAGATTATGATATGGATATCCAAACAACAAAGCTGGTAAGAGGTTTAGGTCTTGCCAAACTCATGGCTGAGAGTAATTTGTAGAATGTAGAAGTGAATCAGCTAGGGGAGGAAAGGGCAGATCTCCTTGACAAATTGATGAATTCTGAGTGGTACAAGAATGTGGTCTATTACCTCAAGCACTTATGTTGTCCCAGTCACTTAAATAAAAATCAGAAAAGAGATCTCAAGTTGGCTTCTTAGAAATATGTCATAACGAGACCATGGGTGGCTTAGAAGAACCCTGAAGGTGTCCTCTTGAAATGCATAACTGAAGATGAAGCTCCCAAGTTGATTGCTGATTTCCATGGGGGAGTTTGTGGAGGACATTTTGTTGGGAGAGTGACAACACATAAGATTTTAAGGGCTGGTTATTGGTGGCCAACTCTTTTCAAAGATGCAAACCGGTTAGTTAGAAGGTGTGATAGTTGCCAACATTTTTCAGGAAGATTGAAAGCTTTAGGCTCCCTTCCTTTACAGCCTGTATCAGTTGAAGATCCTTTCAAACAATGGGGAATGGATTTTATTGGTGAGATTTCAGATCCTTCTAGTGCTGGTTACAAGTGGATCCTTGTAGCAACTGATTATTTTACAAAATGGGTTGAGGCAATTCCATCTAGAAAGGAAACACACCAAGTGGTAATGGATTTCTTGTTGAATCATATCATATGTAGATTTGGGGTTCCAGTTAATATTGTGTCTGATAATGCTATGTGTTTTAGAGCCAAGCCTTTGATGGCAATGTGTAATGAATATGGGATAAATCTGACCTATTCTTCAAATTATAACCCACAAGGGAATGGGCAAGCTGAATCAAGTAACAAAAACTTTCTAAAGATCATTAGAAGAACCTTCAAAATCAACAAGAAGAATTGGGGGAGAACAGTTGAAATTTGTAGTTTGGGATGATAGGATAACTCTAAAAAGAGCAACTGGTAAAAGCCCATTTGAACTGGTTTATGGAACTCAAGATTTGCTGCCATTACACCTACAATTATCCACTTTTCAGTTTTCCCAATAGTTGGAAGATCAAGAACATGGCCCATATGAATCAAGAATCAATCAGATCATTGAGTTGGATGAAGAAAGGAGAGATTCTCATCAAAGGCATGTCAGGTTTAGGGAGAAATTGAAGAAGTTGTTTGATAAGAAGGTCACCCCTAGAGCTTTCAGTGTTGGAGATCTGGTTTTGCTGTGGGATAGTAGGCATGAAGACAAGGGTAAGCATGGAAAATTTGATGCTCTATGGATGGGCCCTTATGCCATTGATATCAGGATTGGAGAAAATACATTTTTTCTCAAGGATTTGGATGGGGATTTGTTGGAGCTGCCTGTTAATGGTAGACATTTAAAACACTTTTTGGATTAAATCCCCAAAGGAGGTATGCACAAGTTGTACATTTTGTATAGCCCTTGTTTTTGTTTTGTCTTTTCCTTGTTCTTGCTATTGTTGGCTCGTGGTTTTCCCTTTTGTCCTTGGCAACCATTGTTGGTGTGGTTTTCTCACTCTATTTTTGGTGAAAGTTTCAGTTTTGTTTTTGGGCTGCTATGAATGTTTTGACTCCTTGCCCAATGGATTTTTGGCACTTGGTCTACATTGTGATCTTGTGGCACTTGCTGGGAGTGCCCATCCCCAAGAAGGAGCCAATGTTGGTGAAATTTATGGGTTTGCACACTTTACTCTAATTCTCCATGTTCCATTTTTACTCCAAAACGTCCTTGTGGCTCGAGCTGAAGATCTGTAACTTGTTTGATCTAGTTGAATGTTTTCAAACTACCCTCAATGTTGTTATTCTGCCCCTTTTGAAACAAAATCCAAGTTTCCCCTTTATTTGTGCCCTAGTTTTTCATTTTGCACAGGCTGCGTTATTTTTCCTTGGCCAAAGAGTGAAAGAAACCCGTGTTTGATCGAATTCCATTTTTATGAGGGTGAAATCTCACTCCCCAAGCTTAAATCATCCCCACATCATGTTTCATTGGATTCAAAACCAAAAAATTCATCTTCTTTGTGAGAAAATTTGATTTTAGAAGCATCCCCTACGTTTTTTCATTTTGACGGGCATACGGGCATGTTATATCTGTCAAATTTATCAAGGAAAAGTTTATGCCGACATGGCGAGTTCTCATTGGCGTGTGTGGTCAAGAAATATTATAACTTGTCAAATTTTCAATTTTTGTGAAGGGAGAATTTGCTCCATGGCCCCGCATTTGCCTATTGTGCCTATGTGGCATGATTTGATTGGAAAGAAGGAGCATCAAGTGGCGGAGGTCACTTAAAAATTGTTTGCCTTCATTTTTTGCAAATTTCTCAAAATCAAGTTTTTTCCCGAAGGCCCGCACCCAATGGGATGGTGACACATGTCCTGGGAGATCGATTGGAATAGAGGGAACTTGGGAGAATTTGAAAAATTTTGGTTTCAAAATGAAAAAGAAAAATTTGGACCCAATGGCCCGCACCAATGAGAATGTGACACGTATGCACAGGGATGAAATGGAGAGGTGGAGGCTTGGAGGAATTTGAAGTTTTTTAAACTTCAAAGGGTAAAAGGAAAAATTTTGGTTCAAGGTCCCACCACCAATGAACAATGGACACGTGTCCAACTTTTGATGGAAATTCAAGCGCATAGAGGAAAGATGGAAAATTTTCCAAATTTTAGCGAAAAATCTCAAAGAGAAAAATAAACCCGTGGAAAAATTTGGAGTTTCGGCTCCACATCCAATAGGACAGTGACACGTGGCATTTTTCAAATGTCAAAAGAGAGATGTCAGGGCCCACATGGAGTTTTGATGCTTGCGAGATGAATGAAGGCAAATGTGACGAGTTGGCTCTGCCTCTAATGGGAGATCGACACGTGGCAGAGAAACAGCGGGTGTTTGGGTCCGCGGGGAATTTTGAGAAAATTTCCTTTTTGTGAAAAAGGAGAAAAGTCATCATTTTGGCCCGTAGTTTTTAGTAGGGCCCACAGGAGGACACGTGGCACATTCAGGGGGCAAGCGGGGAAAAATTTCAAATTTTTCTCGAGGTCAAAAGGAGTTGCAAATGCAAATTTTAAAAAAGAAGGCCCAGTCCAATGGTATTTGGACACGTGTCCCACCTCATCTAAAAGTAAAAAGGTAATTTGGGTGCTTTTGAAGAGGATTTGGATCTGCCATGTGGAGGGATAGCATTTAAAGTTGATTTTAATCAACGAGCAGTTGTGCATTTTCATTTTTTGGGTGCCATTGGAGCTCCAAGAAGTGTGGAATCGTCATTTTTGCACCAAAACACATGAAATTTTATATGAATCTGCATCCCTTCAGCCTTCTAAATGCAATGGCATCATTTATTTGAGATAATTTTGTGCCCTATAGTGTTTTTCGTGAGATATTTTTCTCAGCCCGTGAAAAACACGTGAAATGTAAAAATGAAAAGTTGCAGAGTTAAAAATGATGAGGGAAAAAGGTGAAAAATGATTGAAAATGCATGCTGGCATGGTGGAATGCCAAAAATGTGACCCTAGGATGGATAAGGATCTAAGTTCATGTAATATTTTAAAATATTTGTGCATCTCTGGCATTTGGCGAGCTGTTTTACAATTTTATATCATTTTTCATCAAATGGATAGGGTTTTGTAACAAATTTGATCCCTTTGGCATATTATTTTCTTGGGATGCAAGGATCTAAGATGGCATAGGGTATATGATGTAATTTTGGAAACATTTTAGAGGTCTGTTGAGAATTTTGGAGAAAGAGAGAAAAATTTCATAGGAAAAGAACTGGAAGAAGTCCATTTCCTTTTGAGAAACTGCCTGAGAGCCATTTTGATTCCAGTTTGCATCAAATGTTCATCATGTTGAGTTGGTTTTAGCTATAAAGCCATCAACAAGCTTTGAGATTGTCTAAATAACTTTCCCTTGCTGATATATTTGATCAAATTCTTGGATTAAATGGTTTTATCTCTTGGAAGAGCTTTCATGCACTTTTATTTCAGTATGTTTTCAATTTGTGTTTCATGCTCATGTTGCAATCTTGTGTTTGGGATCTTTATTGGTCATACATGGTCTCATTTCTTGTAGAGGGTTTGAATGCATCTACAATATTTCATTTAGAAGAGCATTCATTTGAGTGGAGATAAAGATATTTAAATCCATCTCATCTTCCTTGTAAATTGAGGGTATTTACAAACCTTTGGGTGTACCTTAGGACTTGATCTAACAAGGGGTTTTGAATGCTTTATTGATATTTTAATTTAAGCCTTTATGGTAGGCTATCAAAGTTTGTGTGGAATAGTGCATATTTGGGCATCCATTGTGCACACATCCTGGTTGAAAGACCACTTTAAATTCATTGAAACATTTCTGCTATTTAGGTGTTGTAATTCTTTTGCAATATTTCCCAAAGAAGGTGATGATTTCTAGCTACTCTTGTTCCAAGGTCTCTCATTAGAATTTCATTTTAAATTAACTCATCCTACCTATAATACCCCTACATCTACATTATGTGTCCACAAAATAATTCAATCCTTTCACAAAAATGCACAAGGTTGATCAGGGTTTTATCATGTCTTTAGCCGCTCTAGCTTTGTTTTGAGAACATTTCCATCATTTAGTAGTGACAACTCTTTTGAGTTTGGATAATGGATATTTGATCATGTTTTCACAAAGCCTTCTCCACACCATATGGAAAACACAAGGATATCTTCATCTCCTTACCATATAGGGGCTGCAATACAGGTTCTCTTGCCTTGGTTGATAGGAACAACCTAAAATAGTGAGGGTTAGATCAAAAACCCTTATGAAGGTGTTATCCACTCCCTCAATTATTGAATGTAAACAAGCAGATAGGTGTGATCCCCAGCTAAAAATGACATACAAAAATATGTCTATCCTTGAGTGTCTTATGCAGATTCATGATGCTATTCAAGTTGTGAAGGAGATTAAATTTGGATACCAAAAATTTCTACGTATTCTTTCCCAGAGGTTGCTGAGTTTGAATTTCTGCAAGAACCTAGAGGAACGTTTCTACATGTTATTCCTCTAGCTATGAAGATATTGATGGTTACCATGAGTTTAGAGATGCTCCCAACGGCCAGCTAAACAATTCTAAGTCTTTTCCTTTTGGGTAAGGAAGCTTGGGTGGAGGAAGATGCCAGATGATATGACATAGAAGGAGAGGGAAGAAATATGGCTCAAGTATAGTGAAGCACGTGAAAGGGAGATTGTTAGATGATGTGAGGCTGCTAGTGTGATGGATTTATGGAGATAGACGTTGTAGGAAGGAGTTGAGGTTCACACGGAGGACGTGGAACCTAAATAGTCTGTGCTACACCATATTGGAAAGTGTGTAAGGGAGACCCCTTTGGCTTCTGGTGAGAGCTTGTCACATGGAGAAAGTAGAGTCGGTGGCACATATCTGAAACCACCTAGTGATCGAGCCCTCGCGCTTGGTTTTCCCAAACCAGGAAGAAGTATTGATCTAGTTGAAACTAGTGGAAGAGATAGATCCATGCCTAGGAGGTACAATTTTTCATTTCCTTCTTCTATGGCTACGTATATTCTAGTATTTGGAGGAGTTTTTAGAGAAGGGGAAAGTGTACAAGATTTCAGTCTCACATCAGGGAGTGGCACGGGAAAAAGTAGTGGTAGTGGGGTGCTATCACATACCGTTGGTGAACATTTCAAAGTGGGACCATGGGAGCACCGAAATAACTCCTATAGGCCCTATTGGACCTAGTGGTTCTGGTTTCTCTGGAGGTACAGGACTCGGTGGACCTGGTGGACCAGGTGGTGGAAGGAACACTAGAGGGAACCAAGGCTCTGGTTTAGGACAAGGACCCTAACCACCACCTCAAGTATTCTTTGAAATGTCTCTGCATTTTCCAAATTATAGGGGCATTGAGGATGCTACGAAACACGTTCATAAGTGAGAACTGCTATGGTGCACGAAGGGTATCACAACCCCATAATGGAAGGCTAGTCAATTTGTGACCACACTGTAAGGGCACACACATAGCTGGTATAGAAAGTATGACCCTCATCAAATGGCGGTGGACTAAAGTAATTTACATAATGCATTCCTGGCAGAGTTCCACATTCTTGAGTTCGAGTAGAAAAGAATTAGTTCTTTGAAGGAGATTCAACAAGGAATGGCAGATAGTGTGTGGGAGTATGATGCACATTTTAAAACTCTCTTGTCTAAATTATCATATGATATCCATCCTTCTCAAAGCATGCACAATGGTTTTTTGGAGGATTGATCACCCCTTTTAGAAGGGCCTTGTCTCATAAAACTTTTACAGATCTGTGTGAAGCATTGGAAGATGCCTTACATGCCGAGGCTATTGGTAGTATTGATACTAGTGTTAGCCTGTTCTTGGAGGCCCAGATTACTACTATGGCCAAATAGTTGGAAAAATTGTCTATGAACTCAGTCCATGAGACTCGTAGTGGTTTATGGTGCACAAATTATGAGATAGAGGGGCATGTTAAGGATAATTTCCCTAGAGGATGGTACATGCTATGATGGTAGATTGTGAGATCTGTCATGGGGACCATGATGCAAGTAGATGTCCCTTGCTATAGCATGTGATCAAGAAGAATGTATCTTGTTATTGTAAAATTTTTACCTCCACAACCCATGATATGAAGGACTGTAGGCTCATTGATCAGATCCATGAGGCCATTGATCATGGGGTATGCCAAACCAACATTGTCAGTGGTTCTAAAAATGATGATCACCGTTACGAGGAGTGCATAGATGGAGGCATGTGTGGAATATGTTTTTCAGGAGGATTGTATGGATGAGGTAACCATGGAGGAAGAAGTGAGTTCCCATGTGGAACATGTTTCAACTGTGGATCTACATAACATTATAAGTGTGAGTGCCTGACTTGTTACAATGCTCATGGTGTGGAAAGAAGCATAAGTATGAGGAGTTCCCTGGAATTATTTGAGCATATGAATCAAGAATAACATTGGAAGGAAAAAGGTGCTATGATGGTCGGGTATAGAGAAGATAGACATACACTAGATGCCTTGGGTAACACGGGATGAAGGTTTGGAGCCTGTCTTGGTAACAAGGGTAGAAGCCACTCGCACAAGAGAGGTACCAAGATAGAAGACCCTAGTTACAAGGTAGGAGGTCATTCATGGAAAGTATCCAAACCCCGTGCATAAAAAGGAGATATATCAGGACACCATGGATGTTATTTGAATCTTGCAAGGGGAGATCCAATGTCTAAAGGAGAAATCTAGAAAGGAGGAACAAGGGAGGAGAATCGAGGCACAAAAGGATGACCTGGATGAGGTCAAGCAGGTGTGTAAACTACTAAGGTAGGAGAACATCATTCCTTTGCTAGGATCTTGATTGAGAGAGAAGGTACCATGCACCAGAGAAGAGCCTGAGAGATAAGTCTTGTATGCTAACCTTCCCCTCACAACCTTGACTATGATAAGGAGATTACATTGATGGCGGTTGTAGATGGATGGCTCCTCAACAATATACTCTTTGACACTAGTGCGGAGGTTAACGTTTTGACTTTGGATGCATGGCATCAGATGGGAAGACCTACATTACAGCCATCTTTGAATGTGTTGTATATGGCAAACAAGACTAAGGAAATGCCCATCGTGTCTTAAAGGATGTAGCTATTACTATTTAGGGAGCCAAGTTTACTAGAGACTTTGAAGTCTTGGCACTCGCCGAGGTGGATAATTTCCCAACACTACTTGGGTACCCTTAGTGTTACAAGAATAATGTGGACCTTCGGTTTAACAAAGGGTACATCAGCTTCGAGAACAAAGAGGAGCGGGTCATTATACCCTTGGTTGATGGGAAGTCGACACCCTATATTGAACCATTGGGAGAAGAAGTTTTGGACAAGATTTATGTGCACTCAATCAGAGACCCTAAGATGGTACACCCTACTAATGGAGTTATCCAGTTTGAAGATGCTCAGTCAATAAGTGATACCACTAGTCTGTCTTGTGATAATTGGGTGTATGGAACTTACGAATTAATGGGATGATAGTTGAGAGGGTCGGTGACCAAGGTAACAAAGGCACGCATGGTTAGGCACCTTGGAGGAAAAGAACTACCCAAGTATTCAAGAGGATCCTTCCCTAAGATCTTTCTGCAGGAGGTAGAAGCTCAGTGGAAGAATGAGAAGGAACAGAGGGAGATGTTAAGTTATGTATTTCTTAGCACAGTAGCTCATTGGTGGGCCACACATTAGGAGAGCCTTTTAGAGTGGCGTGAGGTAAAAATTGCTCTCTCTATCATATTTTCTAGGAGTAATGTATCCACCATCATCAAGGAACACCATGGGAAGGATCCCACCTCTTTCCATATCCAGGAATGTGAATGGGTCTTGAGAGAAGGTGCATAAGATTTTTCACCATCCCTCTGGGTGCACAAGTTACATTTTACATCGTAGGGTTGTGCGTGCGCATGGTACATTCATTCGGAGACACGCTGCTAGAAAAGGAATTGGTAAGAGCTTACTGCTGACCTTATTCAAACCTTTGAGTATCAAAGTACCAAACAATCGATTGATAAGACCTTTTAAGGTATCAAGCACCTTACCATGGGGGATAGTGCCAAAATGGAAGATAGGTTGTTAGAACTATTAGGTGAACCGGGTATAGGAGAACGCTTTGAGGAAGGTGAGGAAATAGAAGAGTTATAACTTGAGCGCGTGCGTTTAGAAAAGGAGAAGGGAAAGTTAGTATATGTGATTGATGGAGAGGAATCGAAAAGCTTAGATATTAGCCATTCTATAGGAATGTGTGAGGTAGTGGATAGTGTAGATGCTTGTGTGCATGCCTACCATGAGCTGTTAAAGACAAAGAAATTTAACATTGGTTTAGAAGAAGAACATGGAAGCTATTATTCGAGATTATTAGATGGAGTAGGAAGTATTAAAGATCATTGATCTACCGCACGAATTCGAGGATTTATTCCTATGCAGTACCATGAGCTCAAATGCGTTCACCATTCCTTGGGGAGATGAAGATAAAACGAAGGATCTGCGCACCCAGTTAGAAAAAGACCCTACCAGATGAATCCCAATTTGTGCGTAAAATTTAAGGAGGAGATAGGCAAAATGATAGCTTCTCGGATCATTGAGGTAGTAAAGGAATCAAAGTGGATAATTCGATGGTAATCAACATCAAGAAGGATGGGTGAATTAGGATTTGTGTGGACTATAGGGAATTGAATGCAGTTTGTGTCATTGATCCATTTATAACCACCTTCACTAAAGAGATTTTGGAAGGAGTCACTGGGTGTGAAATCTATTCCTTTACGGATGGATTTTTAGGATACCACCAATTTTGGATTGCAAAGGAGGACCAGGAGAAGACAACTTTCACCATCGAGTGGGGAAGTTTTACATATAATCATGCCCTTTGGGTTGAAGAATGCACCTGCTATCTTTTCGCGCATAGTGGTATAAGCATTCTAGGAATTCATCCATAAATTTCTTCAAGTCTATTTGGATGATTGGATGGTATATGGTCTGGTTAAGGATCATTGTGATGGCTTAAGATTAATGTTTGAGAGCTGTAGTTAGTTGAGGATATCCCTCAACATTAAGAAGTGTGTGTTTTCTACACCATTTGGGACCTTATTGGGGCATATCATATGTAAGGAGAGCTTTCTAGTAGATCCCGCTAAGGTTATAGTTATTGTAAGGTTAAGGGAGCCTACTAGCTAGAGTGCGCAAGACATGGATTCCTTGGGCATATAGATTATTACAATAAATTCATTAAGGGATATGCCAATATCACCATGCCTTTAGAGGAGATACTTAGACAAAAAGTGCATTTCATTAGGGTGAGGCACAACAGAGGGAATTTGATACATTAAAAGATAGGCTTATTACCACAGCTATTTTATGTTTTCCCTCTTGGGACAAGCCCTTCCATGTCTATGTAGATGCCTTAGGAACTGCCATTGGAGCAAAGTGTTTGCACAACCAGTGACGGGATTGTTTATCATCCTCTCTGTTTTGCGAGAAGGAAGTTAACACCAATAAAGTATAATTTTACCACTACCGAGATCAAGGCATTGTTAATGATCTACACGCTCCTCAAGTTTAGAAAGTATCTACTGGAAAGACCCTTTATATTATACACCAACCACATGGCATTAAAGTATTTGGTGAACAAGCCCGTTCTTCAAGGGTGCATATGTCGATGGGTGTTGTTGTTTCAAGAGTTTGAATTCATTGTTGTAGTGAAGCCTAGAAAAAGAAATTGTGGGCATGATCATCTGTCAAGGATTGGTGCAAGAGAGGACACGTAAAGTATTGAGGAATTAATTCCAGATGCCCAACTATTTAGGTTGCGGTGTGTGCCCTTGGATTTGGAGGAGATTGCAGTATTTTTAGAAGAAGGTGTGGCACCATATGGAATGAAGGCATTGGAAAAGAAGTAGTTGGCCATACGCACCATGCCCTACATGTTGATTAGTGGAGACTTAGACAAATTGGGACGTGATGAAGTGTTAGAGCATGAGTACCTGGCCATCATGGAAGAAGCACATAGAGGAAGTGCGGGTGGGCATTACAGGTGATGCCACCGCACACAAGATATTAATGGTAGGATTATGGTGGGAAACCTTGTACAAGGATTGTAGAGATTATTGTAAAGCATGTGACCACTATCAGTGCATTGGAAAACCAAGAAGGAGAGATGAAATTCCTTTGCATCCTATCCCTAGTGTGGATCCTTTTGAAAAATGGGTGATAGATTTTGTAGGACCTATTACACCAGCAGTGCGTAGGACTGGGTCACGTTATGTCATCACTTGCATGGATTATCTCACAAGGTGGGAAGAGGAAGCCCCAACTAAATATTTCACGGAAAAACAACAAAGCAAGGTTCTTATGGGAGAACATTATCACAAGGTATGGATGTCTGTTGAGTTTGACTAGTGATAGGGGTACACATTTTCTGAATGAGACCGTGAGGATCTTGTTATCAGAGTTCATGGTGGCTCATCACAATACTACGCCCTATCACCCACAAGTAAATGGAACCGCAAAAGCATTCAACAAAATATTGAGTCATACCTTGACCAAAATCTGTGATGTTGGAAGACAAGATTGGGATGACAAAGTATCGGTAGTGTTATGGGCTTACAGGACTACATATAAAAGACTAAATAAAGCCACACCTTTTCAATTAGTGTTTGGTGTGGAAGCCATTTTTCTGATTGAATTTATGTTACCTTCTCTATGAATAGCATGTGCAGGAGGATTAACCGTTGAACAAGTGCTGGAAGAAAGGATTGATGAGCTAATCAAACTGGATGAGAGATGATCACTTGCCCGATGGAGCCAGACAATGGAAAAGGCAAAGAAAAAGGCTTGACATGATCACCATATTAGAAACAAGAAGTTTTAGGTTGGGAAGATGATGTTACTATATGATTCCAAGTTTCGTGCCATCTTGGGAAGTTGAAAGTCCATTGGTTGGGTCCCTACATAATTTCATACATCCTTGATTCGGGCGCATGCCAGTTATAAGCGCTGGATGGGATGAAGTTTCTGGACACTTCAATGGTAGTAGGCTGAAGCCCTACTATAAATAAGTCTTCTTGGTGTTTGTAAATAAGGCAGTTTTGCCTAGTTAGTTTAGAAGTTTCCTTTATATATTTTTTCCCTTTCTTGTGTTTCCCTTTCACGTTGTTGTTTTGGTTTTGTGCCTTGGGCGCCAGTAACCTTGCTATTTTTGGAGAATTTGTGAGTATGTAGAGGACCGCACATTATTTAAGTGTGGGGTGGAGAAAAGTGAAGAAGTGCATGATTAAAAGTACCAAGGAAGTTGTGTTGAAGAGCCTTGTTGTGTAGCCCAGTTGAAAGAGGTAGATGAAGAGAAAATATAGAATGGTTGGTGCCAGGATAAAGCTACTAGTAGATCCCACGTATAAAGGAAAAGGAATCATAGTTAAAGCAACACAAGGTAGGTGAAAGCAAGAATTTGGAAAAAACAATTGCCTTTGGCTCGGGTTAAGTGCGACCAAGAGTCTCCTGTCAAGTTGGTTTGGTTGCACGCCAGAAGGTTGGAGAAGTTTTCACACAGGAAGGGCGCATGAGTTAAGGTGCTAAAGATAGACTTTTTTGAAAAAGACACATTAAGTGAATGAAGTATGGGGTAGGTAAAGTAGCATTTAATGATCAAAAAAGGAAAAAATATAAATAAAAGGTCGTGGTACTCTCATTTTTACTTTGTGAAAATGAAGAGTTGGAGATATAAGTAAGTGTTATAAACTAGGGTTTTTAGATTCAATTGAGTGGAAGATCTGTGTGATTAAAACGTGATGAGATAGTTTGAGATTATGAACCAAAAGGAATTACACAGGCATGGAAGGATTTGAAAAGGTACTATCTTGTGAAGAGTTTATCCAAGTTAGGGTTCGACAAATTAGGGCACAGGTTTAGAAGAGTTAGATCATGGATCTGAGATCGAAGGTTGGGAGAAGAAAGAAAGAGTAACAAAGAGAGGAAAGGAGTGATAAAAATACCTTGACCATGGCACCCAAGAAAGGAAAGGGCAAAGCTAAGGCTAAACAACCAAAACCTAAAGTAGACACAAATGAAGAATGGTATGCAGAGATGCAATACCTAGATGGGGTGATGATGGGAAAGGAATGGGAATCCCACTTGAGAAGCATACTTGTTAGTGACTATAATCACCACACAAACACCATAGAGAAATAAATGGCATTGGAATTGGTATGCCCCACCAACAAGCAAACACCTGAAGGTTTTCCCATATATGATGATGATGTTAAGGTTAAATTGGTGAAGGCAGGGCTGTTGCAACTCTATGAGTTGCCTTATTTTGGGAAGCCAGATCGCTTGTACTAGTGGTTGATGTCTCAGGTGCACGAAGACTATTTCCACTTTGTTGGGCACAAGATGCGCATGACTCCCTAGTTGATTTCATAATTTACAGGCCTCATATGTGAGGGAGATAGCCTAGAAGATGACCTTGGTGACAAGGAGGCTATTCAAGAGACCGTCACTAAGTATGCCTACAAGAAAGGGTCACGGTACTATGATATTTTAGACATCAAGGACCTGTTATGAAGATGGCCATGCATCTGGTGACTAAGCTGAATGGCCAAGAAATATGGATGCAGGTCAACAAACCTTGGCTACATGTCTATAGGAAGATTATAGAGGGGATGATATATAACTTATCTGTGTACATTGCAGAGGAGATTGTTAAGTGTGCAAAGGAAGGGGACATGATCCGCTTTGGCAATGTCTTGCTCACCATAGTGTTTGGAGAAATTTTCCAGTTTCGGATGCATCAGACAAGCTCATGTGGGAGTACCACCAAAGACCCTTCACCCACGAAGAGGTTCGAGAAGTATTCTTGTGATACAATGACAACTCCCCACAAACATATTCATCGATTCATTACAGAGTGTTACATAGAGTAGACCATAGTCATTCACATCATTGGATGTATGTAGCTAAGCTAACGGAACCAAGGATAAGCTTCAGTTTGAATGAAGGTGTATATATCATGGTACCAGAGATGATTAGGACTAACAATATCACAAACCATGGACTCTAATAATTCATATGCGGGCACCAAAAGATGTTCAATAAGGAACTCGTTGTGAGTTTGATTAGTGTAGAATGAAATAAGGGAAGTGATAATATCCATGGCATCCACTAGTTTGTTTTGTATTTGAGGAATTTTTTCCAAATTGATAATCCGTAAATAGCCTCTAAGGTCAGTAGACACCTAAAATATGCTTACAATTAGCATTTCATCTAATTCAACCAATTTACGACACTTCGTTAATCAACCCTTCTTTGTTCCACTCTCAAATGCCCATTTACAACACCTTCTTGGTCCTACTCTTCCCATATTCAACTTATTTGGCTAATATCTCTCTTATTAGCTAAACATTCCTCCTTTCGACCATTTAGAACCTCCCTAGTTCTCTCTATACCACTTCTATTGGCTTTATAGGCTATCTATCAGTTAGAATTGGTTATCCTAACCCCTCCCAACTCTCAACAAGTCTCTAATCACTTTCTAATCAAGTTTAACTAGCCTAAACCCTAGTTAACTATCCTAAACCTAGCTTAACTAAGCCTAAAGCATGTTTATCCTAATCTAATATAAAATTGCTTTTTCATCTTTAGTCCCACATGCACCCAAATCTCAACATCCTCTCATTTGGAAATTTATAAATAGAAGGGTCATGCCTCCATTTTAAACTTACAACTTCACTCACAAGTCCTCTCTCACATTTTGAGATATTGGCATTAGACCTCATTTGCATTAGCCAAGCTAATAGCCATTTGATTTTGGCTATCCTCCATTGTTGAAGATCCTCCATCTTGCATCCATTAGCTTAGCTACATATGTCCAAAGTGATGCACATGATCTGCGGTCTACTCTCTATAACACTCTATAATGAATCAATGAATATGTTTATGGGGAGACGCGTCATTGTATCGAAGCATACTTCTCAAACCTCTTCACGGGTGAAGGGTCTTGCTGGGTACTCCCACACAAACTTGTCTGATGCATCTGGAACTCCAATTTCTGCAAACACTATGGTGAGCAAGAAATTTCCAAAGAGGATCCTATCCCCTTCATTCATGTACTTAACAATCTCCTCTCGTAATGTATGCGAGATAAGTTGTATATCATCCCCTCTACAATCTTCCTGCAGACATGTAGCCAAGGTTTGTTGACCTATGTCCATCTTTCTTGGCCATTTAGCTTAGTCACCAGATGTACAACCATCTTCATAATGGGGTCCTTGATGTCTGAAATATCATAGTACCGTGACCCTTTCTTGTAGGCATACTCGGTGACGGTCTCTTTAATAGCCTCCTTGTCACTAAGGTCATCTTCTAGGATATCTCCCTCACATATGAGGCCTATAAATTGTGAAATCAACTGGGAAGTCATGTGCATCTTGCACCCAAAAAAGTGGAAATAGTCTTTGTGCATCTGAGACATCAACCACTATTACAAGTGATCTAGCTTCCCAAAATAAGGCAACTCATAGAGTTACAACATTTCTTTCACCAACTTAACCTTAACGTCATCTTTACATATGGGCAAACCTTGGTGTTTGCTTGTTGGTGGGGCGTACCAACTCCAACACCATTGCTTTCTCTATGGTGTTTGTATGGTGATTATAGTCACTAACTGGTATGCTTCTCAAGTGGGATTCCCATTCCTTTCCCATCATCACCCCATCTGGGTATTGCATCTCTGCATACCATTCTTCATTTATGTCTACTTTGGGTTCTAGTTGTTTAGCCTTAGATTTTCCCTTCCCTTTCTTGGGTTCCATGGTTGAGGTATTTTTATCACTCCTTTCCTCTCTTTGTTACTCTTTCTTATCCTAACCTTCGATCTCAGATCTGTGATCTAACTCTTCTAAATCCATGCCATAGTTTTTCAAACCCTAACTTGGATAAAATCTTCACAAGATAGTGCCTTTTCAACTCCTTCCACGCCGTGTAATTCCTTTTGGTTCACAATCTCAAACTAGCTCTTCACATTTTAATCACATAGATCTTTCACTCAATCAAATCTGAAAACCTTAGTTTATAACACTTGCTTATATCTCCAACTCTTCATTTTCACAAAGTAAAAATGAGAGTTCCCCGACCCTTTATTTATAGTTTTCCTTTTATGATCATTCAATGCTAATTTACCTACCCCCATACTTTGTTCATTTAATGCATATTTTTCAAACAAATTCCATCTTCAATGCCTTCACCACGCTTCCTTCCCGTGTGAAAACTTCTCCAGCCTTCTTCTCGTCAGTGGCAACCAAACCAACTTGATAGGAGAATATTGCACACACTTAACTTGTGCCAAAGGCACTTCTTGTCGATTTTTGCTTTCACCTACCTCGTGTTGCTTTAACTCGCACTTCCTTTTCCTTTATATGGGATCTACCAAAGAGCTTGATCCTAGCACCAACCATTATATCTTTTCTCTTCATCCGCCTCTTTTAATTGGGATACACAACAAGGCTCTTCAACACAACTTCCTTAGTACTTTTAATCACACGCTTCTTCAATTTTCTCCACCCCACACTTAAATGATGTGTGGTCCTTTGCACAATCAAAAATTCTCCAAAAATAGCAAGGTTACCCGGCAAGGCACAAAACCAAAACAATAATGCGAAAGGAAACAAAAGAAAGGGAAAAAAATTCATAAAGGAAACTTCTAAACTAACTAGAAAAATTTCCTTATTTACAAACACCAAGAAGAATTATTTATATTATGGCTTGACCTACTTGCCATTGAAGTGTCGAGGCAACTTTTCCCATCTAGTTCTTGTAATCGCATGCGCTTTGAATCAAAGATGTACGAAATTGTGTAGGGACCCAACCAATGGACTTTCAAGTTCCCAAGATGGCACATAAACTTGGAATCATACAGTAACACCATCTACCCAACCTTAAACTTCTTGTTTCTAATGTGGTGATCATGCAAAGCCTTTTTCTTTACCTTTTCCATTGTCTGGCTCCATCGGAAAGTGATCATCTCTCATCTAGTTTCATTAGCTCATCAATCCTTTCTTCCAAAGCACTTTTTCATCGGCTAATCCTCCTGCACATGCTATTCATAGAGAAGGTAACATAAATTCAACCGGAAAAATAGCTTCCATGCCAAACACCAATTGAAAAGGTGTGGCTTTATTTAGTATTTTATACGTAGTCCTGTAAGCCCATAACACTACCGATACTTTGTCATCCCAATCTTGTCTTCCAACATCACAGATTTTGGTCAAGGTATGACTCAATATTTTGTTGAATGCTTCCGCAGTTCCATTTGCTTGTGGGTGATAAGGCGTATTCTTGTGATGAGCCACTATGAACTCTGATAACACGATCCTTATAGTCTCATTAAGAAAATGTGTACCCCTATCACTAGTCAAACTCAACTTACATCCATACCTCATGATAATGTTCTCCCATAAGAACCTTGTTTCTTCCATGCAATCTTTAGTTTCAGCTACCTCTCCCCACCTTATGAGATAATCCATGTAAGTGATGACATAACGTGACCCATTCCTACGCATTTCTGGTGTAATAGGTCCTACAAAATCTATCACCCATTTTTCGAAAGGCTCCATGCTAGGGATAGGATGTAAAGGCATTTCATCTCTCCTTCCTAGTTTTCCAATGTCGTTGATAGTGGTCACATGCTTTACAATAATCTCTACAATCCTTGTACAAGGTTTCCCACCATAATCCTACCATTAATATCTTGTGCATGGTGGCATCACCTGCATAATTCCCACCCACACTTCCTCCATGTGCTTCCTCCATGATGGCCAAACACTCATGCTCTAACACACACCTACGTAAAACTTCATCATGTCCCAATTTGTATAAGTCTCCACTAATCAACATGTAGGGCACGACGCGTATGGCCAACTACTTCTTTTCCAATGCCTTCATTCCATCCGGTGCCACACCTTCTTTTAAAAATACTGCAATCTCCTCCAAATCCGAGGGCACGTGCCATAACCTAAATAGTTGGGCATCTGACATTGCTTCCTCAATACTTTATGCGTCCTGTCCTGAATCAATCCTTGACAGATGATTAGGCCCATAGTTTATTTTTCCAGGCTTCACTACAATGGTGAATTCAAACTCTTGAAACAACAACACCCATCGACATATGCACCCTTGAAGAATGGGCTTGTTCACCAAATACTTTAATGTCATGTGGTTGGTATAGAATACAAAGGGTGTTGCTAGCAAAGAATCTTTGTCTAAACTTGAAGATCACATAGATAATTGACAATACCTCGCACTCGGTAGTGGTATAATTATGATCTACTTCTTCCTACTCAAAAATAGAGAGGATGATCAACAATCCCCTTACTGGTTGTGCAAGCACCGCTCTAATGGTGGTTCCGAGGCATCTAAATAGACATGGAAGTGCTTCTCCCAAGAGGAAAATGTAAAATAGGCATGGTAATAAGCCTATCTTTTAATGTATCAAATTCCCTCTACTATGCCTCTCCCTAATGGAAGGCACTTTTGTGTCTAAGCAGCTCCTCTAAAGGCACAACAATCTTGGCATATCCCTTAATGAATTTCCTGTAATAGCCCATATGCCCAAGGAATCCATGCACTGCGCTCTGGCTAGTAGGCTCCCTTAACCCCACAATAATTGTAACCTTAGTGGGATCTACCAGCAAGCCCTCCTTACATATGATATGCCCCAATAAGGTCCCAAAGGGTGTAGCAAACACACACTTCTTAATGTTGAGGGATATCCTCAACTACCTACACCTCTCAAACATTAATCTCAAGTTGTCACAATGGTCCTTAACTAGACCATATACTGTCCAATCATCTAAATAGACTTGAAGAAATTTATGGATGAAGTCTTGGAATGCTTGTACCACTATGCGTAAAAAGATAGTAGGTGCATTCTTCAACCCAAAGGGCATGACCTTATATGTAAAACTTCTCCACTAGGTGGTGAAAGTTGTCTTCTCCTGGTCTTCCTTTGCAATACAGACTTGGTTGTATCCTGAAAATCCATCTGTAAAGGAATAGATTTTGCACCCAGCTAATCCTTCCAAAATTTCTTGTGAAGGGGGTCAGAAATGGATCAATGACACAAATTTCATTCAATTCCCTATAGTCCACATAAATCCTAATCCTCCCATCCTTCTTGATGCTAATTACCATTATAATTATCTGCTCTGATTCCTCCACTGCCTCAATGATCCCAAAAGCTATCAATTTTTCTATCTCCTCCTTAACTTTCACACACAAATTGGGATTCATCCGGTAGGGCCTTTTCTAACTGGGTGTGCACCATTCTTTAGTTTTATCTTCATCTCCCCCAAGCAATGGTGAAACCCTTTGAGCTCATGGTACCGCATGGGAATAAATCCTTGAATTCACGCAACAGATCAATGATCTTTGATACTTCCTTCTTTGTCCAATAATATCCAATAATAGCTTCCTTAGGTTCTTCTTCTGAACTGATGTTAACTTTCTTTATCTTTAATGGCTCTTAGTAGGCACGCGTGCGAGAATCTACACCGTCCACTACCTCGTGTGTTCCTACAAAATGGCCAACATCTAAGATTTTTATTCCTCTCCATCAATCACATATACTAAATTTCCATTCTCATTTTCCAAAAATGTGCACTCAAGCTATAACTCTTATGTTTCCTCACCTTCCTCGAGAGCATGCTCCTATACCTAGTTCACCTAATAATTCTAATAGCCTATTTTTTGTTCGGTACTTGATACCCTACAAGGCCTTATAAATTGATGGTTTGGTACTGATATCTTTGAAAGGTTTGAATAAGGTCAAGCAGCGAGCTCTTGCCAATTCCTTTTCGGTGGCATGTCTCGAATGAATGTACAATGCGTGCGCACAACCTTACAAGTGTAGAATACAACTTGTGCACCCGTGAGGGATGGTGGCAAAGCTTCTGCACCTTCTCTCTATACTTGTTCAAATTCTCGGATATGGAAAGAGGCGAGCTCCTTCCCATGGTATTCCTTGATGATGGTGGGTACATTAATCCTAGAAAATGTGATGGAGAAAGAAATTCTTACCTCGCACCACTCTAAAAGGCTCTCCTGATGTGTGGCCCACCAATGAGCTGTTGTGCCAAGCAAGACATAACTTAACATCTCCCTCCATTCCTTCTCATTCTTCCACTAAGCTTCTACCTCCTGTAAAAAGATCTCAGGGAAGGCTCCTCCTGAATACTTGGGCAGTTCTTTTCCTCCAAGGTACCTAACCATGCACGCCTTTGTTACCTTGGTCACCGACCCTCTCAACTATCATCCCATTAATTCATAAGTTCTATGCACCCAATTGTCACAAGCCGGTGGTGGTATCACTTACTGACTGAGCATCTTCAAACTGGATAACTCTGTTAGTAGGGTGTACCATCTCAAGGTCTCTGATTGAGCACACATAAATCTTGTCTAGAACTTCTTCTCCCAATAGTTCAATATAGGGCATCAAATTCCCATCAATCAGGGGTATAGTTACCCACTCCTCTTTGTTCTCGAAGCTGATGTACCCTTTTTTGAACCGAAGGTCCACATTATTCTTGTAACACCAAGGGCACCCAAGTAGTGCTAGGAAATTATCTACCTCGGTGAGTGCCAAGACTTCAAAGTCCCTAGTAAACATGGATCCTTGAATAATAATAGCTCCATCCTTTAAGACACCGATGGGCATTGCCTTAGTCTTGCTTTCCATATACAACACATCCGAAGATGGCTGTAATGCAGTCTTCCCATCCGATGCCCCGCATCCAAAGTCGAACATTAAACTTAGTGTCAATGTCAATGAATATATTGCTGAGGAGCCATCCATCTACAACTACATTCAATGTAATCTCCTTGTCATAGTCAAGGCTGTGAGGGGGAAGGTTCACGTGCAAGACCTGTCTCTCATGCTCTTCTCTGACATGTGGTACCTTCTCTCTCAACTAGGATCCTAGCAAAGGAATGATGTTCTCCTACCTTAGCATTTTACACACCTCCTTGACCTCATCCAAGTCATCCTTTTATGCCTTGATTCTCCTTTCTTGTTTCTCCTTTCTAGATTTCTCCTTTAGACACTAGATCTCCCCTTGTAAGCTTTGAATAACATCCATGGTGTCCTAATATATCTCCTTTTATGTGCGGGGTCTGGATACTTTCCATGAATGACCTCCTCCCTCATAACCAGGGTCTTTTGTCTTGGTACCTCTATTGCACACGTGGCTCCTACCCTTGTTATTACCAAGACAGGATCCAAACCTTCATCTCGTGTTACCTGAGGCATCCACTATATATTTTCCTTCTTGATGGTGACCATCGCAGTGCCTTTGTCCTTGAAGGAGTGTAGGATAAAGACCTAGAAGGAATTCACATGCATTGAATAGTTGCACCTCACCAAAGTGTAGGAGTTACGAGATTAAAACAAGCAAGCTTTGTAAAGCAATGTGCATGCATATGAGAGCTCAAGATTCAAAAAGTGGAGTGGAATGGAAGCCTTAGCTTAGCTTGTATTGGCTTATCATAGATCAAAAAGAGGTGGTGTACATATAGGGGAGTGAATGTGTAACTCCCATGTAAGAGAAGATTCCTCCATAATGGAGAAGAGGAGTTACTTTCCCAAATGGGAATGTAACTCATATGACACACTTACACATATGATAGATTCTGTAAGAGAATATGTCATAACTAAGATGACACCTAGATCCATGTCCACCTAAGTGAGATAACTCACCTAGTGAGGTGGAATAGCACTAATAAGTGAATAAATATACCACCTACACCAACACCCCCTTCATCATAACTTAGGATGAGGCGGTAAGTCAGAAATGAGAAATGGGTCCCGACACAAAGCCTAATGAGGTACCCATGTACAAGAAAGAAGTCCCAAGAAGTGAAGGAAAACCCAGTGGGAAAAAAATCCACCACAAGAGAACAAAACACTCTCTAATCTAAGAAAGATGCCAAATATGTGTCCCAACCATAGAAGATCCTAAACGGGTACCCATGTACAAAGAGGAAATCTCTCAAAAAGAAGAAGAAGAGAGAAGAAGAGGGAGATGAGAGGAATGCAGAAGATGCCATGGATGGATCTGAACTCTGCAGCTCTAGGAGGTCTCCCAGAAGAATGTCGATGACGATATCCTCTACCTCTGGACTGAAGAAGAGCCACCCACAATAAACTATGTGCCTACCCTTAGGAAGGACATAAATGATGTGCTGGAAGTCTGCCCACTCCACAAAGGAAACTAAAGGTAGAAACACAAAGAACTCTAAGTTTGGTGCACAAAAGTGTGACATAGGTCTAGCAAGTGAGTGCCAAGGAACCGAAGGTAATGCCATGTGTGTAGAACTATTAGAGTGAAAAAGAGGAACACCCGTAAAGGATGTCCAAGTGATGTGAAGGGAACAAAACATCCTCCACAATAGAAAAGGGATCCACAGCTAAGGGTGGATCAATGAAGGTCTCTAGAAATGTGGACATGACATGATTCCTGGAAGGGGCACTCCTAAAAATAGAGATGAAGAACTCCTGTGAAATACCTATAGATGGATGAGAGACCTATAGAGCATCACAAGTAGACTCTGTGAAAAGATGACAAAGGTTAGGCAGATACTCATCCCAATGAGGGGCTCAACAATGTAAGAGCGATGTAAGATAGGTATGAATCATCCAATGAAGGTGGAGGAGTGAAACTGGGCCTTACATAGTGGAAGTGGAAAGGAGGCTGGTGTAATGATGGTGTGAGACCGAGTAGGAGATCGCTTGATATCTCGATGAGATGTGGGATGTGGCAACACTGTCTGGAATAGTGAGAGAAAGAGGAGAAGAGTCCTCTGTAATGCTCTCTGCATCAGAACTGGGTGCACAATCCTTGTCATCAGAAGTATAATCAAGTGAGTCTGTATCAGTGGAACTATCATCACATGAAGAACAAGAGGAGACAACTGAATCAGCAACAACAACAAAGGTGACAGTATGTGAAGGGTCTCCATAGAAGGACTGAAGAATGCTCCAGACACGGTGGGGTGGATCTGAGTCTGCCACGTGAAACCAGAGAGATCTAGAGACATGCATCATCATGTGACCAAAGACATGGTCAAAAGTGTCAAGAAAGTCCTCTAGATGATGATGATCATCGGGTGCAGGAACTGGCCCAAGAAAGAATGGTAAAAGACCATCGTGGGTGAAGTAACATTCCATGGAAGCATGCCAAGATGAATAGTTCCCTCTCTCAATGAGAAGTGGTGGAGGCTGTAAGGTGATCCTATGATGCTCAAGTCTAGAAAGAGCACTCTCCATGATGAAAAAATGTAAGATGCAAGGTACACAAAAGCAAGACGTCGGACTCGGAGATAATGCATCTCGCATGCAAAAATCTAAGAGCACAATCAACCCCCAGAATGAGGAACTTTATAAAGTATTTTTTTACAAAAATGATAATGAAATCATGTAGAGTGTGAGAAATAATGCAACTTTGACAAGGAAGTGCTCTAAAGAAAAGCGAAAATGAGTCAAAATTTATCGCATTAAAACGATTCCCGTAATTGATGGAAAAAATGCACTAGATGCAAACGCATTAAAAAAGTACACGAGATGGGTGCAAAGGGTATCGTGTGGGTACTCCTTAGAAATAGCATGGAATTTTAGAAAGGTTTTTTTTTTATTATGAGGGGGGATTAGCCTCCTGCCAACCCCGGACCTCACCCTCCATCTTCGACACTCATAGGAGGGGATATTAAAACAAGCCAATAACCCAAATTATAATGCCAATACAATAAAATTTGAACACCTTAAACTATTAAAAAGAAGGTGGAAAGGAGGTGGGGGCCCACATTAAGTGAAATATCTATAGTCTAAGTGAGTTGTCCACGTGTCGGATGCAAGTCCACGTTTAGTATACCAACAAAAGTGTTGAAGTTGCAGCAAATGGTCAAAGGTTTATGGGAATTCACTGTGTCTCTCACACGTGGTGGAGAGCTAGAAAAATCAAACGTGTCAACGTAACTTGCAAGTTCGAAGAGAGGTATACAAAAATAGGGAGTAAGGCGGTTCAAAGGAGCGGTTGGAGGGCTCGCCATGGTGGAAGCCAAGCTAGACATGCTGGAAATGCCATTGTGGAGACCAAGTTTAATGGAGCCACGTGTTGATGGGTGCACAAGTTTGAAACATTGAGGTAGGAAGGAGTTGTGTGTAGTAGTCACTAGAAAACCTGAATGATGAGCAAAAGACAGTGGAATGGGTCTCGAGGGCAGCAAAGTGAAACCAGTCAAGCTAGTTGAGTAGCACAGTCACAACAACAATGAACCAAAAGGTTAACCAAACATGGTTTTCAATGCACATTAGTAAGCGACAGAGGCATGAGCAAGAGTTTCTAGTAGGGCGATCGATTTGAATAGTGCCAAGGTAACAATGTTCAACCAATGAATGAAGAACAAGGAGAAAAAGCATATTACTAATGTGAGGCGTGAAACACGACGGATATCAATGCATGAACAACGTAGAGTTGAATGGAGATCTAATATAGATTCAAACCATCAAACCAATGCAAGATCCCAAATACACCAAAATGTCCAAAAATGCCAAAGCGGTGAGCTATTAGGAATGGAACCACATCTTTGGTAAAGTGCACAGTTTGAATGCACAGTTAGGTAGAGTTTAAACGGCTGGAGCTTGAATGAAACATGTTGGAGCTTGAGTTGTTACTTCCAAAGTGTAGGTAAGACTGTAACCACCATTTCAGATCGCAACATACGTAGCAAAAATGGGGAGCAGCTTGATTTATCTCGCAGCAGCATAGTAGAAAGCAAAAAAAAAAATGTTGTAGGTAGACAAGATGCCGAGCAAGGTAGTCACAAGCACGAGCAGACCAAGTGAATGAGGTACGCAAGCCAAATCCAAAGAGGTTTGAATGACATGCACCAACATTTCTGAGCACGGTGAAGCACGAGCAGATCAAATGAAGAGTGAGCTATCAACCTTCAAACCTATAATATGCTAAAACCTGAACACCACAAAATGCCTCCAAAGCACGCATGCAAGGCCATTGAACACTTGAAGAGCACAAACACCTAAAAAATACACCCACAGAATCTCAAAATATGCAAGTAGAGCACATGAAAAAGTGAGAGCTTGCACAAGAAACTACACGGTGGAGCAATGATGGTGAGCAACGTGATTCTAGTCCCCACGCTCTAATACCATGAAGGAGTGTAGGATGAAGACCTGGAAGGAATTCACATACATCAAATAGTTACACTTCACCAAAGTGTAGGAGTTATGAGATTACAACAAGAAAGCTTTGTAAAGCAATGTGCATGCATATGAGAGCTCAAGATTTGAAAAGTGGAGTGGAATGGAAGCCTTAGCTTAGCTTGTATTGGCTTATCATAGATCAAAAGAGGTGGTGTACATATAAGGGAGTGAATGTGTAACTCCCATGTAAGAGAATATTCCTCCATAATGGAGAAGAGGAGTTACTTTCCCAAATGGGAATGTAACTCCTATGACACACTTACACATATGACAGATTCTGTAAGAGAATCTATCATAACTAAGATGACACCTAGATCCATGTCCACCTAAGTGAGATGACTCATCTGGTGAGGTGGAATAACACTAAATAAGTGAATAAATATACCACCTAAAGCAATAGTCCTTTCGGAGTTGCTGATTCATATACTCAAATAATTTTGTGCACTCCTCATACTTATGCTTCTTTCCACACCACAAGAATTGAAAGCAGTGCAGGCACTCATGCTTATAATGTTTTTAGATCCACAGTTAAAACATGTTCCACATGGGAACTCACTTCTTCCTCTGCAGTTACCTCATCCACGAAATTCTCCTCGAAAACTTCTTCCACGCGTGCCTCCATCTGCATACTCCTCATAATGGTGATCATCATTTTTAGAACCACTGGCAATGCTGGTTTGGCATACCCCATGATCAATGGCCTCATGGATCTGATCAATGATCCTACAGTCCTTCATATCATGGGTTGTGGAGGTGTAAATTTTACAATAAAAAGATACATTCTTCCTGATTGTGCACTGCAGCAAGGGACATCTACTTGCATCATGGTCCCCATGACAGATCTCACAATCTACCATCACCACACGTACCATCCTCTGGGGGTACTTATCCTTAACGTGCCCCTTTATCTCACAATCTGTGCACCATAAATCACTGTGAGTCTCATGGACTAAGTTCGTAGAAAATTTTTCATTTGTTTGTTTAGCCATAGCAAAAATCTAGGCCTCTAAGAATGAGCTAACGCCAGTATCAATACTACCAACAACCTCGGTGTGCAAGGCAGCTTCTAATGCTTCATGCGGATCTATAAAAGTCTTATGAGACAAGGACCTTCTAAAAGGGGTGATCAATCCTCCAACAAACCACTGTGCATGCTGAGAAGGATGGATATCATATGATAATTTTGACAAGAGAGTTTTAAAACATGCATCACACACCCGCACACTCTCTGCCATTCCTTGCTGAATCTCCTTCAAAGTACTAATGCTTTTATGCTCGAACCTAGGAATGTGGAACTTTTCCATGAATTTATTCTTTAAAGCAAGTGTATTCCACCACCATTTGATGAGGATCATGCTTTCTATACCAGCTATGTACGCGACCTTGCAGTGTGGTCACAAATTGACTAGCCTTTCATTTTGGGGTTGTGATACCCTTCATGCACCATAGCAATTCACACTTGTGAATGTGTTCTGCAACATCCTCAATGCCCCTGTAATTTGGAAAATGCAGAGACTTTTCAAAGAATACTTGAGGTGGTGGTTAGGGTCCTTATCTTTAACCAAAGCCTTGGTTCCCCCGGTGTTTCTTCCACCACCACGATCCACTAGGTCCACCCAATCTGTACCTCTAGAGCCACCGGATCCACGAGAACCACTTTGGGTCTAATAGGGCTGTAGGAGTTTTCCAAGCACTCCCATGGTCCCGCTAAACCGTGCCGACGGTCTCGATACCACCCCACTACCACTACTTTTTCCCACACTACTCCCTGATGCGAGATCGAAATCTTGTACACTTTTCCCTTATCCAAAAACTCCTCCGAATACTGGAATATGCGTAGCCATAGAAGAAGGAAATGAAAAATTGTACCTCTAAGGGATGGATCTGTCTCTTCCACTAGTTTCAACTGGATCAATACTTCTTCCTGGTTTGGGAAAACCAAGTGCCAGGGCTTGGTCACTAGGTGGGTTTAGATATGTGCCATCGACTCTCCTTTCTCCATGTGACGAGCTCTCACCAAAAGTATAAGGGGTCTCCCTTACACGCTTGCCAATATGGGGTAGCATAGACTACTTAGGTTCCACGTCCTTTGCATGAACCTCAACTCCTTTCTGCAACATCTATCCCCATAAATCCATCACACTAGTAGCCTTGCATCGTCTAGCAATCTCCCTTTCATGTGCTTCACTATACTTGAGCCATCTTTCTTCCCTCTCCTTCTCTATCGTATCATCTGCCATCTTCCTCCACCCGAGCTTCCTTACCCAATACTCAGAATAGTTTAGCCAGCCATTGGGAGCACCTCTAAACTCATGGTAACCATCAATATCTTCATAGCTAGAGGAATAGCATGTAGAAATGTTCCTCTAGGTTCTCACAAAAATTCAAACTCAGCAACCTCTGGGCAAGAATATGTAGAAATGGTGTATTCCAGAGTGTAGCTAGCTAGTACTCCTCTCCACCAATGATCTACAAAGCATGGGTCCACATCAGATCTACATCTTGCAACCTCTGGTAGTCTTCTTCGGTCCATATCCGTGATCCATAATGCCAACTTGATCTAGATGCATAGGCTGAAAGCCATCCATATAAATCTACTGGGAAGTAGTAGAAAAAAGTCTCATATAGATCATGGTAGAGGTTCTCTTCTACCCATCTACGTGTATTAAACTCAGGTCCAATGTTGAATCTTTGAGAAAATTCATCCTCCATGCTCTTGAACCATGATTCAACATTTTCCAATGTTAATTGATCCGTCATTACTCTTTACACAGATCATGATGCATGTTATATCCCACTACAACTTCAAAAAGAGGTCCTAGCAATGGAACCAAGATGTAGTCATTTTTACTCCTATCACAAAAGGAAGAACCCCATGCATGTCGGCCTATCACCTAGCAGAAGCTAAGTGCTCACCTAAGGCACGCACGGGTGCTGAGTCTCTCTTTTATGTGAGTTTAGTGGGAAGCATTATCTATGATTAGTGTAAGAGTATTTAGGAAAGAAGTTGAGACATACAAGAACCATAGGGCTTAGAATGGCCTCCATATCCTTACAGTCACTTCAGACCGAGTGCTTTAATAGATTCCAAAACATATAGTATAACAGAAATAAAGATAAAATCATTCATTCGTATCATGAAAGGAAAGAGAATTCATATGAATAAAATATACATTAAACCCATTGATATTCATATCTATTTATAATAGGTAACCTTAATATATTCATTGATTCATTCTGAGTGTTAGAGAGAGTAGACCATAGTCATGTGCATCACTTTGGACGTATGTAGCTAAGCTATGAGAAAAGAAAAATAACAACCCCATGCTTATTACATCCCTGTCCCGACCTAGAATATCCACTCGTAGCATTCCTATAGAGATTTTCCCACTCTCTAACCCACTATTCCCTATGTATATCCAGATGATATATCCTTATTTCATGTGTGTATATCTCTATATCTTTCCCGTAGTAGGAACTTGTATTTATAACTTTCCGGGCTGCCAACTCACCTTGCCACGCCCTCAGATCCATTGCCAAGTGTAGAATTTGGTCATCCACGTGAGCATCTTCCTTCAGGCCTGAGCTCTCCATTCCATCTCATGATGATCTTCTAGAAGATTCCATCCGGGGCATGCTCTTTCCTAGGCCAACCTGTTGTTAGGTTAACATCTTATCCGCATGTAAGCGATCATGATTTTCATGTGTTCTACCTTGGGTTCTCAAATTGGCTATCTTGAACCTCCTTTCACGTGTCACACACGCTATTTGCTTCCTTAAGAATTCCTCTTTCTTGATTTTTCCTTGTGCACCATCTAGTAAGCTGGGATCCCGCGCACCTAAGTGCCTTCATACTTGGTCAATATTCCAGGGGCCCAATAGAGGTTGTAAAAACTTTGGATGGAGCTATTAAATAAATATCTTACAAACTGGCTAGAGCAGAGAAAGGGATTGGAAAAATTTCCCAAGGTCAGCACAAGCCACAAGGTCAAGAGAGATTTGGAAATCATCCCAGAGGTGATCATAGATCAGATGACAAAGGAAAGGGACCCATGGGATCGAGTAAAATAGAATGGTTCCTAATCCTTTAACTACTAGAGTTGTTATTGTTGAAGAAGGTCATGAAATTGAGTGGTGTGATAGTTATTTCTTGCCACATTCTCCATGTGATGTTGAAAAGGGATTTGAGGAAGAAGCTGATGATGATGAGACAGATGATGATGCATGCATGATGGAGTTCTCTACAAGTTCACAGTAGGGAGTGACCTCAACTAAGCTGATAAGTTCTAGAACTATTGAAAGATTCTGGGATTGCATCCACCGGGTATTACCTCTTCCTCCCACTAATACTTTTGAAATTGATATGGTACAAGCTTTTGATTTTCCCAATAATGATTTTGAATACTTGAGGGCATTGATGATTAAAAAGTATGATGGAGGAATTCCTTCAGAAGAGGACATGCAATTGTTAATGAATGTAGTAGTTTCCCAAGAAAAATAATATAATACCAGGAGTAAGGTTGTCAAAGGGGTAGGGCCGCAAGCCAAACCAAAAATTCTAATTCTTACCAGTATCCCTAAGGAAACCCCTAAAAATATGCATTTGGCAAAGGCTTTGTCACCCCAAATAAAACTTGTGTTCCTCCCCATGCTCAAACTGTGAAAAATATCATTTTATCAAATGAATTTGTAAACCTTCCTCCTAATACTGCCTCACCCAAATATGTTCCTTGTGACATATCCCAAATCTTGAGTCAGATCAAGATTATTGTTCCTATTGTTGAATTTCTTAGAATCCACATAAGAAGAGGGAATTTGAGTATTTGTGGCTTAAGGAAGAAAAGGTCACCTAGGGTAAAAATGTAAACAATGTAGATGTTCCTCCTGCAATTACTGAGAATTAGAAAAACCACAAGTATTGGAGGAATTGGGTGAACCACCTGAAGTTTATTTGGGAACTTCTCTGGTTGAGTCTCGAGTTGAATGTGAATCCATTTTTTACTACTTTGATTACTAAGGATAGGCTATTGCATAACTACATGTTTGATTCAAGAGCCTCATGTAATGTAATGCCTCTTGAGGTCATGAATGAGTTAAATATCAAAGTAACAGTAGCTTATGGGAAATGTACTACCATGGATTCAAGAGAGGTGCCTGTAGTTGGATGTGTCAAGGTTTTAGTAGTGTAATTGGCGGTGTATCCGGAAAGTACTTAACCTTGAATATGGTCATTGTGGATTGTCTTTGCTAAATGGGGATGTTATTATCCGAGAAAGTAGGCAGCTAGTGTGGGTGGAAGTGTGTAAATGGACATGTCTTATGTAACCATACCAATTGAGGGAAGCCTTGTGTAGTTATATGGTGAAAAGAAAATGTTATATCTCATTAAGGACCTCGAAAATGCTTCTTATGAAGTATTGCACACAGAAATTAATGTTAATAATTCTATGAGCTATGTTGTTTTCAAGGAGTATGAAATTGATCAATGTAGATATCTTGAGAAGGTTGATTTTCCTGGTACTTTGATGTTTTATACAGCCTCAAGAGATGTTGAAAAACTTGACCTAGGCATAAAGGATAAGCCTAAAAAAATGTGGTCAGATAGCAACTTGGATGGAAAAGAGAACAATCATATGACCAATTGTTAAAGATGTATCAAAACTGCTTAGCATGGTCATATCCATATTGAAGGAACTTAAAAATTTTCCTTGATTGTTTTCTTTGAATCAGGGTGCACATCATTGTATAGTGTATAGTCTTTTGGTTTCATTCTGCTTTTGTTTTTTTGTTTTGGTTTGTCCTAGTCCTTGGTGACTAGTTTTTGTTGGTTTCTCAGTTTGTCTTGGGGATTTTGTTATTGTTTTTCTTCTTTACAAGGTTGTTTTTGACTCTATTTCCCAATGGATTTTTGGCACATGGTTTGGTCTGTTGTTCTTGCGGCACTCGCAGGAGTGCCCATCCCTAATTGAGCCGATGTTGGTGCTCAATTTAATTTCACCATGTTTGTTCAAAACATCTCAGTCTGCATGGTTTGAAGTTTTCTCTGTCTCCCGTATTGATGCATGAAATATTTTTCCTTCATTTGGTTGCCATGGTCAGTCCTTTCCTTTGGTCGAGGATCACATTGAGTCCAAATATTATTTTCCGTTTCTCTATCCATGAGAAAGAATTTGTAATTTGGGCATGAATTCGAGGTTTCCCCTTCCTTCTATTTTTCCACAATCATGTTTTCCCTATCAATTTTTTTCCCAACATTTGTGGAAACATGGTCCTTTTATTGGATGCGGCCTAATGGGTCTTTTTGGTGAAATTTTTCACTTTTGTCACATTTGTAAAAATACCAAATTGGCCCCGTGGCCCCGATAGTATCTAATTAGTTATTCAAAAACATGAAGTGGCAGGGAAAAATTCTTACTTTGACCTTGTAGATGGACATGTGGTCATTTTTAAGACAAGGGCGGAGAGGTGGATCATCAGAATATTTTGAAGATTTTTACCTTTTTGTGAAAAATGAGAAAAGTTATAAATTGATCTGTAACCCCGTAGGGGATAGAGTAATGTCACATGTTTGAGTCAGCATTTGAAAATTCAAAGTGGGGAAGTAGGTTGGCAAAGCACTTTGGAGTTTTTAATCTCTTTTTCAAATGATGTAAAGGTATAAAAGTGAGTTATGACTCCGATGGGGCCCACATCAAAATTTGGAAGTGAAGAGGTAGGTTGCCAGAGCATTTTGAATTTTTTGGCTTGTTTCAACTCAAATATTTTCCACATGGAGGGTATGTGCTAATTTTAGGATTTGCCTTTTGATTTGACCTTTGGAGTTACACCAAGGAGATACATGGAGGTTTCTGTTGGCCCTGCCCATACTTAGGCTTTCCTTCAGGCGGCTGGTGTAGCTTTGTTAGACCATGGACACGTGGATGACCTACACTCATTTAAGGATGTTCCTCTAGGTCCTACCTTCGTAGTTGTGCCAAGGAGACACGTGGAGGCTTCCACTAGCTCCTCTCTATATTTGGACTTCTCAACTAACTTTATAAGGCCTGGGACACGTGGATAGACCACGCTTGTTTGGGAACCTACCCCTGAACTTTACTTTTAAAAGAACACCGAAGGGACACGTGGAGGTTTCAGCTAGATCTTCCCATACTTAGGCTTTTTCAAGTGTCCAATGCTACTTTGTCAGACCCTAGTCAAGTTGAAGGCCCATGTTTGTTTGATATTCCTTCTTTTGAGCTTCATACCAAAAAGTATTGATGAGACACGTGGAAGATTCCAATGGCCCTACCCATACTTAGAATTTTCAACGACTAAGGAGAATTTCTTGGACCCTAGGCACGTGACACCTTCCACTAGTCCTTAAAATCTTTTAATAACTTTGTTAGGCTAAGACATGTGTTGATCCCGCACTTGTTTAGGGTCTCCAATTTTGGGCACCATATTAAAAGTGCATTGAAGAGACACATGGAGGCTTCCACCTGGCTCTTCTTTGTACTAAGATTTTTCAAAGGCCAAGGTAACTTTCTTGGGCCCAGGGAACGTGGAGAGCCTACACTCGTTTGAGGTCCCACCTCTAAAATTCATCTTTGAAGTTGCGCCAAAAACACATGTGGAAGCTTCCGCTGGGCCTTCCCATACTCTAACTTTTCAGCAACCGATGTAATTCTCTAGGGTCCTAAACATGTGGAAGGTCTGTGCTCATTTGGGAACCTGCCTCTAGACTTCACCTTTGTAGTTGCACCAAGGAAACATGTGGAGGTTTCCGTTGGCTCCTCTTTACACTTAGCCGACTCAAAATCGTAGCGTAGGTATGTGGTATAATCCATGCGAGGACACTCATTTCTGAGAGGCATGAATGCAAGTATCCATGCAAGGGAACTCATTTCTCAAGGTGTATTCTCAAGGGTGAAAAGGATTTCTTGTCAGATCTAGCTATATGGAGCCACCTAAAAATGATTAAAAAGGGGATTTCTCACACGATAGAATAAAAGAATGATTAGGACTATCAAAAAGTTATGGCATGGCATCCTAGTCATGGTTGAGGGTCTGAGAAATGTGATCAGTTCATGATTTATCCACCTAGAAACTTTTGGGTGTAAATTTGTTAAACATCACTTTCTAAGAAAAATTTGTAACAAGTAAAGGATTCCTCGAATATTCTTCTTTTTGGGGGGGAAATTTGGGATGAGTGAGTGATTGAATTGTATAAATGCAATGAGGATACTCTTGCAAATGTTCGGGGTTTAATTTTTACAAGAAAATTTGAGAAATCCCATCTTCCTGAGAGACCATCTGAGAAACCTATTAATTTCTTGTGTTTTAGATTTCAATCATGTCAAGATGGTTGTAAGTGTACAACCATTGACAAGATCTCGAGATTGTTCAAGAAAATTTCCCCTACCGATAAATCTAATATATCTCGAATTAATTTGTGTTAATCTTGGGAAAAATTTTGTCTACTTTTATTTCAGAATGTATTCAAATGGTTTTGATGTTCTTGTTGCAATCTTATGTTAAAATCCCTCTGAATCACACAAGATCTCATCCCTGTGATAGTATAGTGGCATTTTCAATTTCATTATGAGAAGAGCCTTCATCTTGTAATGAAATCAACAATTTAAAATCACTTTATTGTCATTTTTTTGATAAAGATTGTTTGTAAGTATATGAGTGTATCTTATGCACGGGGTAAGTGCACCAAGTTGGGGGACAATTAAGTGGACATCAAATCCTGAATTTTACATTAAAAACAACAAAACATAAAATTTAGTCTTCCATGGACTTGAACCATGCTGAAAAGTAAAAAATATGTCATAAAAATGGTACCATTGCGTAGGGGAGACTGTTAGCTTTGTAGAAATACTGATTTTAAAGTGAATAGAATAGGATAAATATCATTTTATAATTTTTTACTAATAGTAGGTCTTTAAGACACTTTTTCCTATGAATGTTTATGTCTAGGTTTAAGACTGTAAATTTTGTTTCACTTATCAGAATGTGATAAAACTTATACCATCCCAACCGTGGTGAAATTATACACATGTTAAAAAAAAATTATTTTATTTCAATATTTTTTGATGAAGTTATGGTGGGAAAATGGAAAGTGCTTTGTTTTCTTTATGTTTTCATACCACTTTCATGGAAAAAAATCATAAAAATTAAAATATTACTCAAAAAAATTAAAAATAAAATCCATCCCAAGATAGATAGTGGCATCTAACTTCTCACCAAAGGAGAAAAATATATATCAATTTTTGGTCATCCAAATCATGGGCAAACGGACTATAATTTTATAGGTGTTTTAAAAAAATACCAAGTCATTGAATTTTGAGTGTTTAATATAGCTAATATTGTCCATTTTTTTAAAAATTAGTATTTTTGAAACTAGATTCCAGATGCTACGATTCATATTACTATAAGTTTTTCTAATTTTGAGTTTATGTATTGCTAATAATCCCTACAAGTTGATATTATGTTGTTATTTACAATATGACGTCCACTTATGACCCCCTTTTTGTCCCCCAACTTGCTGCACTTACCCCGTGATGAACCGGGGATATTTAATGTTTAATTAAGTCTTTAACTGAAGCCTTCATGTTTAATTCTTGAAGAGTGTGTGAAACCGTGTAGATCTAGGCCTCCATTGATGCACACCTTCTGGTAGAATGAATATTTTGGCTATTATGAAGCTTTCTATTGTTGAGTTTTCAAATTGTTGTAAAGGTTCTAAAAGATCTAGTGAAATCAAATTCATCTTGCTTAATTCCCCATAAAAAATTTCAAATAACCATGAATCCTACCTAAATTACCCCTATTTGTGCTATGTATCCACAAATGAACAATTTTCACGCCAAAATATTCAAAAGCAAGAAGGTTTTAAGTGTCTTTGGTAACCGAACCTTTTTAGAAAATATCTCCATTGTTTAGAAGAGACAACTCGTGAGAGTTAAATTGTGGTGCATTGATCATATTTTCTCAAGGTTCCCCTAAAAATTGTGCAAAGAAGGATCTTTTCATGTCCTTCACCAAGAAAGGTTAAAAATGGGTCCTCTCACCCTAGTTGAAAGGCACAACTTAAAGTAGTGAGGATAGATCAAACCCTTAATAAAGGTTCTATCCATTTCTCCAATGCCTAAATAACAAAGAGTAAGATGAATCCCTCCCGACTACAAAATGACTTATACCATGATTTTTTTCTCTAAGTATCTTGTTAAATTTGTGATGTCGCTTAGCTTCAAAAGGAGAATCAATTTAGATACCAACATAGAGCACTTAGTTCTAGAGGGTTATAAAGGATGCCACAAGAATATGTATGGGTAATGGGATCTGTAACAAGGGATAAAATGGGAAGAGTATAGTTAGGGTCTCATATCAAAGATGTTGATAGGAGTTGAGTCTCTATCATTTAATATGTATGGTTGGAGATGACCCTTTTGACTCGATGTGGCTACCAGAACTATGTTAAATCAATTTTTATATGTGCTCATTTAGTATATCTTGTTTATGGGTGTAAAACCTCATGTTATATGACTTATCATGGCTTAGATCTAGTTTATTATGCTTCTTACAATGTTATTTAGCTTTTGTGATACATTAATGTTAGATTTGTTAATTACATATTTTACCTCCTAAAATAAATGAATGTACTTATTCTACAAATCATCCTCCATTAATGGAAAAACCTTCTCACTAAGCTCACATAAAGGAGGGGCTCAGTGCCGTGCATGCCTTGAGATAGCTCCTAGTTCCCACTGGGTGATAGGCCAGCACACTTGGGGTTTGTAAAGGTATTCAAGGTAAATAAATGAATACATCTTGGTTCCATTACCGGGACCTCTTTTTGAATTTGTTGTGAGAATGGTGCATGATGACAGGGCACTCGACCTTGGAGGGTGTCAAGCATGGCTTAATAGCATGGAGGATGATTTTTCTCAGAGATTTAGTGATGGACTTGATTTTGATGTATGTAAATGGGTAGAAGAACATTTATATCATGAGATGTATGATACCTTATTTTCTTGTTTTCCAGTGGAGTTGTATGAATGGATTTTGGCGTATGCATCTAGATTAAGATGGTACGATAGACCTTGCATATGGACTCAAGAGGAGTATCAAAGGCTGTATGATGCTAATTTGACTTGGACATGTGTTGTTGATCATTGGTGGAGTAGAGTGTTGATGAGTTACACCTTGGAGTATGTAATTTCTATGTATTCTGTCTAGAGATTGTTGAGTTTGAGTTTTTGAGGGAGTCAAGAGGATCATTCTTGTGTGTTATACCTTTAGCTATAAAGATACCGATCATAAAAATAACTTTGGAAGCATTTCCTATGGCCGACTAAGATTCTTCTAAGCTGCTGGGTGAGGAAGTTAGGGTGGAGGAAGAAGACAGACCCTACATCTAAAAGGAGATGGAAGAGAGACGACTCAAGTATAATGAAGCTCTTGAGAAGGAGTTAGATAGACAATGTAAATTTGTAAGAGTGATGGATTAATGGAGACAAATTTTATGGGAATAATTAAGGTTTACGTAGAGGATGTGGAACATGAGCAGTCTATGCTACCCCATCTTGGAAAGCACAGGAAAGAGATACCTTCAGCTTCTAATGAGAGTTTGTCACTTGGAGAAAGGATATCCATCATCACAAATTTGAATCCACCTTGTGGCCAACCCCTAGAACTTATTTTTCCAAATATATAGATAAGTATTACTAATCTAGTTGGCATTGGTGTAAGTAACCGATCAAAACCTAGGAGGTATAACTTTTCATTTGGCTCATCTCTGGATGCACAATCATTTCCTTTGTTTGGAGGTCTATTGCTTGGAGTGGCATTTGGGAAAATTTTGGGTACACAAAGCTTGTGTATCGTGGCTAGAAGTGGCATAGGACACACATCCTGCAGTAGCAGTGCAATATCACAAACTTCCGACACATAGTTTAGCACGATAGTGAGGACACAAGGAATGACCACTTCAGACCCTTGCCAAATATGAGAGGTGGATCTAGTGGATCAAGTGGACCTAGTGGACCTAGTGGATCTGGTGGGTCAAGAGGAATATGTTGTGTTATATCTAGTGGATCTAGTGGTGGAGGCAACACCAGAGGTAATCAAGGTCATGGATTAGGCCGACAAGGGCCTCAACGACCTTAGTAAATATTTTTTTAAATGTCTTTGTATATACCAGATTACAAAGGTGTTGAGGATGCTACAGAATATGTAAACAAGTGTGAGCTACTACAACACGTGAAGGGGATCACTACCCCAGGAATGGAAGGCAAGGTTACATGCATAGTTGGTATTAAAAGTATGACCTCCACTAGATAATGGTAGATTACACCACACTATGTAATTCCTTCTTAGCTGAATTTCATATTCCTGAGATTGGAAAAAGAGAATTAGCGCACCGAAGGAAATCCAAAAATGTATGGCAAAGAGTATACACAGAGTATAACACACAATTTAAGATTCTATTATCAAAATTGTCTTATGATATTCATCCTTCTTAACATTCTTAGTGGTTTTTTGGAGGACTAATAATGCCTTTTAGGAGAGCATTTTCACATAAGACTTTCACAGACCCGCGCAAGGCCTTAGAGGCTACCCTATGTGCTAAGGCCATGGGAAATGTGGATACCAGTGTTAGTCCTTTTCTTGAAGCTCAGATTGTTATAATGGAAAATCAGTTAGAGAAGTTATCTATGAACTCATAACATGAGACTCGTAGTGGCCTATGGTGCATGGATTATGAGGTAGAGGGGCATAAGAAGGAAATTTATCCTCAGAGATTAGTATTTGTCATGATAGTAGACTGTGATATTTACCACAGAGATCATGATGCAAGTAGGTGTTTGCTACTACAACATGTGATCCATAAGAATGTGTCTTGTTATTGCAATATTTGCACCTCTACTACTCATGACACCAAGGATTGTAGATTGATTGACAAGATACATGATGTCATTAATATTGGTGTGCACCATACCAGCATTGCGAAAAAAATCCAATGATGATGGTCATCACTATGAAGGATGCATAGATGGAGAATCTCATGGAAGAGGCTTTTTTGGAGGATTTAGAGGCCATGACAGCTATAGAGGCGGAAGAAGTGAGTTCCCATGTGGAAATTGTTATAACTTTGGGTCTATGGAGCACTATAAATGTGAATACCCTAATCTATTACAATGCTCTTGGTGTGGAAAGAAGCACAAGTATGAGTAGTTCCCAGAGTTATTTGAACATAAGAGCTAGCAACACTAGAAAGACAAGGGTGCCAGGATGGTAAGCATTAAAAAATTAGACTCACTTTGTGGATGTCAAGGGTAACACGAGTCGAATTAGAACTTGTATAGGTTACGAAGCGAGCTAAGGCTGCGTGCACTAGGGAAATACCAAAACATATACCATTGATTACAAGAGAAGATGTGGTGTATGGGAAGTACTCGGACCCTACCCATCAAAAGGAAGTCTATTAAGATACCATGGACATAATCAATATTCTTCAAGGGGAAATTAAATGTCTAAAGGAGCAATCTAGGAAGTTGGGGCAAAAGAAAAACACTGAGGTTCCTTAGTCAGATATAGATGATGTCAAAGACATGTGTAAGATGTTACATTAAGAGAATATCACTCCTCTGTTAGGAGAATGGTTGAAGAATAATATACCAAGCACTGGAGTAGAGCGCGAGAGGTAAGTTTTACATGTTAACCTTCCTACCTATAGCCTTGACTACTATAAGGAAATTACCTTGAATATAGTTGTTGATGGATAGATCCTAAGTCATATTCGACAGTGACACGAGCACATAAGTCAATGTTCTCACCCTGGATGCTTGGAACCAAATGGGAAGGGCCCCATTACAACCATCTTCAAATGTGTTATATAAGGTTAATAAGACAAAGGAAATGCTCATTAGTGTTTCAAAGGATGTTGATATAATAATCCAAGGGAAAAATTCGGTGGAGACTTCAAAGTCTCAACACTTGTTGAAGAAGACAACTTTCCAACATTACTTGTGTGCCCCTCGTGCTATAAAAACAATGCTGACTTACATTTCAATAAGAGGTATATAAGTTTTGATAATAAAGAGGAACAGGTATCATTCCTTTCACAAATGAGAAGTGAGCACCCTATATTGATCCTTTTGAAGAATAAGATAGATATAATTTACGTGCGGACTATTTGAGACCCTAAAGTTGTGTAACCAAAAAGGAGGGCATTATTTAGTGGAAAGACACTCAATCTATAAGTGATATAACTAGTGTGTCATTTGACAATTGGGTACATGGGACATATGAGTTGGTCGAAATGTCATTAAGGGGATCTCGTGATGAGTAGCATATGCACACTCACTCAAATGATTGGGAGGAAAAAAGTTTCCAAGTTATTCTGTAAGAGCCAAATATGATGTTTTCCTACAAGAAATGGAAACCGAGTGGAGAAGTGAGATCCAAAGGATAATGATGCTCAGCTAAAACTTGTTCGGGACCACATCAAGTTGGTAGACGACCCATTACAATATCCTTCTAGAGTGGTGTGAAGTGATAATTTCATTCTTTTTAGGATTTCTGGAGCAATGCACCTACTATCATATGAGATTATCATGGGAAGGAGCCCTCCTCATTTCATGGCCAAGCATGTGAGAAGTCTTGGATGGAAGGTGTGGAAACCTTATAACCTTCTTTATGGGTGCATAAATTATACTCCACCTTGCAAGCCTACATGCGTGTATCCTACATTCACTTAGAGATGTGCCATTAGATAGAACCGACAGGAGTTGATGATTGACCTCCTTCAATCTTTCTAATATCAAAGTACCAAGCCATTAGTTGATGAGGTGTTGCAGGTTGTTAAGAACCTAACGATGGGAGATAGTACCATGGAAGAGGATAAAATATTGGAATTATTGGGTGAACCTAGATTAGGGACATGCTTTGATGAGGAAGAACCAGAGGAGATATAGTTTGAGCATGTATGCATGAAAAAATAAAGGAAAATTTGTCTATATGATCGATGGTGAAGAAGTTGAAAATTTATATGTTAACCATAATGTAGGTACACGTAAAGTTATGGATAGTGTTGATGAGAAAGTGCATGCCTACCATGAACCCCTAAAAACCTAGAAGGTTAACATTGGTTTAGAGGTACAACCTAAAGAGGATACTATTGGAGATTCTTTGGACAAAAAAGGAGGTTTCGAGAGATCATCGATCTCGTTACACAAATTTTAGGATTTATTTAAATGTGGGTACCATGAGCTTAAAGGAGTTCACCATTCATTTGGAGAAATTAATATCAAGTTAAAGGAAGGTGCACACCTAATTTGGAGGAGATCTTAGCATATGAATCTAAATATTTACGTGAATGTTAAGGAGGAGATTGATAAGATGATTGCATCAAGAATCATTGAATCCCTTGAGGAATCAAAATGGATAAGTCCAAAGTTCATTAGCATTAAAAAGTATGGGAGGGTAAAGATCTATGTTGATTATAGGGATTTGAATGTGGTATGTGTTATTGACCCCTTTCCTACTCCTCCTTTCACCAAGGAGATCCTATACGGAGTAGTTTGGGTGGGAGATCTATTCTTTCACAAATGGATTCTTAGGATATCATGAGGTTAGAATTGCAAAGGAAGACCAAGAAAAGATAAATTTCACCACTAAATGGGGAATCTTTGCCTACACATTCATGGCTTTTGGAGTGAAGAATCCTCCTATTGTGTTTTTGTGTATTGTGGTGCAAGAATTTCAAGACTTCATCCATAAGTTTATTCAAGTATAACTTGATGATTGGATGGTATATGGATTAGTAATGGATCATTGTGACAATCATAGGATGAAATTTGAAAGATTTTGGCAGTTGAGGATATCCCTCAACACTAAGAAATGTGTTTTTACTACTCCATTCGGAACCCTTTTGGGGCATATCATATGTAAGGAAGGCTTGATGGTGGATCCTACAAAAGTTGTTATTTTGGGATTGGGGGAACCTACTAGCTAGAGTGCAGTGCATGGGTTACTTGGGCATATAGGGTATTATCAGAAATTTATCAAGGGGTATGCCAAGATTTCCATGCCATTGGAAAATTAACTAAAAACAAAATTCCATTTCACTTGGAGAGAGGCGCAATAGATGGCGTTTGATACATTGAAGAATAAGCTTATCACTATGCCCATATTATGCTTTCCTTATTTGGATAATCCATTCCATGTACATGTTGATGCTTCGAGGATAGTGATTAGGAAATATTAACACAATCTAGAGAAGTAATTGTTCACCATCCCTTGTGTTTTTATAGTAGGAAGTTGATACCACCAGAAATCATAACTATACTCCTACCGAGCATGAAGCATTATCCATGATTTAAACACTACCAAAATTTAGGTAGTATCTATTAGCAACACACTTTATCTTCTATAAAAATAACATGGCATTGAAGTACGTAGTAAAAAATCCCATTTTACAAGGGCACAAATGTCAGTCGGTCTTGTTATTTCAAGAATTTGAGTTCACGGTAGTTGTGATACTAGGAAAGAGTAACTTAGGACCTAACCATTTATATAGGATTGACTTAGGGGAGGATGTGCAAAGCATTGAGGATACAATTCTAGATGTACAACTATTTATATTGTGGCATGCACCCTTTGACTTTGAAGATATTGTTATATTTCTCAAAATGAGTGTGGCACCAGAGGTAACAAATACTTTGGAAAGAAATCAATTATCCTTATGTGGCACACCGTACACGTTAATTAGTGGAGACTTATATAAGCTAGTCCACAATGTGGTTTTGCATTGGTGTGTATTAGATCATGAACACATTGCAATCATGGAGTAAGAACATAGTGGAATTGGGGGAGGACAATATGTAGTGAATGTAGCTATACATAAGATCCTTCTAGTAGGTATTTGGTGGGAAAGCATCTACCAAGGTTGTATTGAGTTTTGCAAGGTGCTGTGACCATTACCAACACCTTGGGAAACCAAGAAAAATAGATGATATGTGTATTACCCACTTCCCTTTGACACCAGTTGATACTTATTTTGATACGGTTGATTTCATTATGAACATTATTATGTTTTGATTTAGTATGATGTTAGACATTTGATCATGGATTATTGCTGATCTTGATTTGGTTATGATGCATGATGATTATTAGAGACACTCATATGTGGATGATGATATACTATTTGACATGGATGTTTTATGGATGTTGTTCGGACATGTGATTTTGGATATTATGAGTAGATCTAGAAAATGGATATTATATGATGATGATATAGTTGTTGATATAAATTGTATGTGATAATGCTAAATTGCCTTGATGTTGTTGTGATTCACTTATTTAGATGATTTTGTGATTATATTCATATCATGTTGGATGTTTTGATATGGCCATGAGGTTGAAGGAGGTATTTGTGTTTTGCAAGTTAAATATCACAACAAACATCAGGGGATTGGAGACCAACCACAATGGAATTCTAGGTGAATTCGACAAGGTCACCATGGCAACTTGTTTTATTGTGTTGTGTGTTGTTTTGTTAGGGATTCCCATGGGGGGATTACCTTTATATGTGACCATGGGTATTGTGTATTTTATTAATGTGGTTACTTTTTATTATTATTGTATGTATTTTATTAGTGATGTGTCCCTCTCTTTTATTTAATTATGTTGTGGTAGATTAATGTGATAAGTCATATGGTTAAAGATTAAATAAATCAAATTGGGATATGGGAAAGTAATAATGGAAGTTGTTGGATCTTTGTATTAATTATGTAAGGGATGTGTAAGAATTGTGTAAGAGTTGTGTAAGTCAAATTTTGGAGTATGAAACACTCCACCTCCTTGGAAATTCGAATTTGTCCTTGGGGGCTGTTTTTGGAGGCTTGCGGGACAAGTAAAAACTTGTCCCATACCTCTAAATTTAATTTACCAACCATAATTATGGTTGGATAGGTGATTATAGACCCTTTTAATGCATTTTATAAATCATGTTGCATGTTTTTATTGCACTCTCTTATATTTTATTTAATTTTTAGTCCTTTGGCGGTGTGAGATTTTTGGAGTGTGCAAGTAACATGTCATATTTTCACCCACCTCTTTATTGTGCTTGGGAGAATGAAATTTTGTCTTTTGTGTTTGAATTTGAGGATGTGTGATGTGGTATCCTACATGGATCCACATCATCCTCTTCTCTTCCCTCTTCTATAAAATTCAAACTCTTTGCTTGTTTTGGGTTGTTGAATCTTTTTGCATACTTCCTTGGGGTGCATTTTTCTTATGTTTGGAGCTCTTGCTTTTGGAAGGAGTTTGGAGAAAATTTGCATGCTTGGATATTGTTGTTTTGGGACTATGTTTTTGGCATTGAAGCTTGTTGTTTGGAAACAAAAGCTACCATGGAGAGGTAGGAGTTTAACTCTTCTTTTATGTTGTTATTTTCTTGATTGTGTTGTGTGAATGGTGAATGTTGTTATGTTTTTGTTGGCTATATGGGTAGACTACCATAGGAATGGTGTAGGAGAAGGCTATGGGGAATCAATATGGGGGGCATAATGGAATGTAATTGGCATCAAAATTTTGTGGAGGGAGTTTGGGTTTGGGATTCACCATGGAAAATAAATATCTTACATTTCTTACTTTTTAAGGGGCATACAGAAATTTTTGGGGGCATAAGGAGGGATTGTGGGGGGCATAAGGATATGTGTGGTGAAATTTATTGGTGGTTTGTTCTTGGTGGATGCCCAATTCCCATTGGGAGGCATAAGTAGCTTCCCCATAGTCCTTGCTCCTTTGGCTTGCATGATCAAGCCTGAGTTCTATTTGAATGGTTTTCAAATGCAATTATAAATTGCTATTTTTGTTTGGACTATGTTTTATATTGAATTATGCATGTTGAAAGAATGTTGTGTGTTGTGGAAGCTAGTTGTTTCCATGGGTTGAATCACACCTTTTATTGTATTGTGGTTGGGGCTCGGGGGCCAATGATGAAGGATGGATTCTCCTTTCATTGGATGTCTTGGTTGGGTGGAGAGTGTTGCCTTTCCCCCACTTTTGTTGTGATCAAATTGGAAGAAAAATGAAACTTGCATGTTGCTATTCTAGAGCAAAGGAAAATGCAGTTTTGATAGTCCCTTGTGAAACAAATTCATTTGTAATCCTTTCCCACTTGATGTGGATGAAATTGTAATATTTATATTTGTGAAGAAATGATGTAGTAATTGGTTATGAAAGTTACTTATTTTATTGTGTTGTGTGTTATTTTGTTAGGGATTTCCATGGGGGTTTACCTTTATATGTGACCATGAGTATTGTGTATTTTATTAATGTGGTTACTTTTTATTATTGTTGTACGTATTTTATTAGTGATGTGTCCCTCTATTTTATTTAATTATGATTTGGTATATTAATGTGAGAAATCATATAGTTAAAGATTTAATAAATCAAATTGGGATATGGGAAATTAATAATGGAAGTTGTTGGTTCTTTGTATTAATTATGTAAGGGATGTCTAAGAATTGTGTAAGATTTGTGTAAGTTAGATTTTTGGAGTATGAAACACTCCACCTCCTTGGAAACTTGAATTTGTCATTGGGGCTATTTTTGGAGGCTTGTGGAACAAGTAAAACTTATCCCATACCTCTAAATTTAATTTAACAACCATACTTATGGTTAGAAGGCTGATTGTAGACCCTTTTAATGCATTTTATAAATCATGTTGCATGTTTTGATTGCACTCTCTTACATTTTATTTAATTTGCAGTCCTTTGGGGTGTGGGATTTTTGGAGTGTGCAAGTAACTTGTCATATTTTCACCCACCTCTTTATTGTGCTTGGGAGAATGAAATTTTGTCTTTTGTGTTTGAATTTGAGGATGTGTGATGTGGCATCCTACATGGATCCACATCATCCTCTTCTCTTCCCTCTTCTATAAAATTCAAACTCTTTTCTTGTTTTGGGTTGTTGAATCTTTTTACATACTTCCTTGGGGCACATTTTTATTGTGTTTGGAGCTCTTTCTTTTGGAAGGAGTTTTGAGAAACTTTTCATACTTGGAGATTACAATTTTGGGACTGTGTTTTTGGTATTGAATCTTTTTGTTTGGAAACAAAAGTTACCATGGAGAGGTAGGAGTTTAACTCTTCTTTTATGTTGTTATTTTCTTGATTGTGTTGTGTGAATGGTGAATGTTGTTATATTTTTGTTGGTTGTATGGGTAGACTGCCATAGGAATGGTGTAGGAGAAGGCTATGGGGAATCCATGTGGGGGGCATAAGGGAATGCCATTGGCATCATAATTTTGTGGAGGGAGTTTGGGTTTGGGATCCACCATGGAAAAGAAATAGCTTGCATAAGGAAATGTGGGGGGCATAAGGAGGGATTGTGGGGGCATAAGGATATGTGTGGTGAAATTTATTGGCGGTTTGTTCGGTGGATGCCCAATTCCCATTAGGAGGCATAAGTAGCTTCCCCCATAGTCCTTGCTCCTTTGGCTTGCATGATCAAGCCTAAGTTATGTTTGAATGGTTTTCAAATGCAGTTGTAAACTATTATTTTTGTTTGGATTGTGTTTTATATTGAATTATGCATGTTGAAAGAATGTTGTGTGTTGTGGAATCTAGTTGTTTCCATGGGTTGAATCACACATTTTATTGTATTGTGGTTTGGGATCGAGGGCTGATGACGAAGGATGGATTCTCCTTTCATTGGATGTCTTGGTTGGGTGGAGAGCGTTTCCTTTCTCCCACTTTTATTGTGATCAATTTGGAAGAGAAAGAAAACTTGCATGTTGTTGTTCTGGAGCAAAGAAAATGTAGTTTTGATAGTCCCTTGTGAAACAAATTCAATTGTAATCCTTTCCCACTTGATGTGGATGAAATTGTAATATTTATATTTGTGAAGAAATGATGTTGTAATTGGTTATGAAAGTTACTTATTGAATTGTGAAAGACATCTATATTCTGTTGTTTATTGGAAAGAAATAGAATTTTGTTAATTACATTCAAGGAATGGAAGAATGTAAAGAATTATTTCTTTTTGAATTCAATAAAGGATTGCAAGATATTCTCTCATTTGCATTATTGTGTTGAATTGGAATATCAAATTGTGATTGGAATCCTGTTTAGAAAAATGGAAAAAGAAGGAATACGTATGAAGGAATTATATTGCTTGTCTCTTTTTGAAATATATTAAATTGAAAATCAGACTTTACAATTTAGCTTTGAAATGATTTTTTTATAAACAACTAAATGTATTAGATTAGATTAGAAATAAAATACCACACATAAATGATAAAATTGATATACAGATTTTCCTAGAAATGGATCTCTATTGTAAATTTAAAACTGGCAATTATTTAATTAAAATGTATAGTTCTGGCCTGCACATTATAATCAACTTGGAAATGTTAAAATTTAGCATGATGTATTATCAATGAATTCAAATTGACAAAGAAAAAAATAAGGAAACAATTTAAACATTGGAAAATCGAGCCCAATCCCTTCCACAATCATTTTTGTCATTTTTGGAAAAATGTAAATTGGAAATCAAACAAGTGGAATTACCTTCTGGAACACTCTAAATCATTCCTACATAAATTCTCGCATGTCCTGTTTGGCATTATGAGTGAAGGAGGAAACCAAATTGAATAAATTTAATAAGTTAAAATTTACCAGTTGGCTATTTAAGATCCTGCATATCATTTTCATAAAATTGACACATTAAACTTTATAAAAATGTAATATTTATGATTCATGTGCAAAGAGGGCATTGAGATATTTCCAAAAGTCCTTATTTTCCCAAAATAGAGCTTTCTAACGAAATTTATGGCCCTCTAAAGTTTTATTTCCTTGGTGGGAAAATTTGGGAAAATTTTCCCTGGCAGGCACCTCACACAACGAAAATTTCCCATCGAAATTTCCTTAGAGAAATTTTTGAAAAATTTTGGGGAAAAATTTTAAACTTTCCTCCACTAGCCTACATCCAATCAGGGGCTGCCATGTGTCCTCATAGGGTAGCAACAGAGGCACGGCATCATTTTAGCCATTGGACCTTTAAAAAAAAATGGGAAAATTTTATCTTTCTCCTGTAGGCTGCTGCCCAACCAGAGGCTGCCACATGGAAGCATGGGGTGAAAGTGGCATGGGGAAACCCTCACAACTCTTTCTCTCCCTTGAAATTTTGTTTGGAAAAAACTTTTCTTATTTTCCCCACGGTCCCACACTCCCGCCCTCACCTCGGTGTTATCCCCTGTGGGACGCAGACCCGCGCGTGCCTTCTTCCCTTTGTCTCCCCCACTTTAAAGCCTCCCAAACTCTTCCACCACCCCTCCCTTTCCTCCTTCCTTCTCTGTGTGGTTTTTTTGAGTGCCATGTGTCCACTGGTAGACTGCGGGTATGAGGGCACCAATTTGGATTTTCTCCCTCCCATTGGCAAAATTTTCCAACCTTCACTACGTAAGTTCGGAGCCCAACACGTGTCCTTGGTAGCACAGTGGAGGTGCAGGTGTAAATGGGAATTTTCTCCTGTGCAAGAAAAATTTCAAACATCACCTTGCAACCTACCAATCTGACAAATGGGCTTCCTTCCCTACTCGACACGTGTCCCCTTGGGGGAAAATTTGACCCCTAAAGTCCACCTACCCATATCTGGAGTTCTACAAGGAGTTAGGAGGAATTATTTATATCATTGGAAAGGTGAGAAAATTTCATATCCAATGGAAATGATTTATGGAAATTTTGAATTTGTTAATTGTGAGAATAATCAAGTTGAAACTCTGAGCCTGTTAGAGAGTGGGTATGGTGTTAATTTACCCCGTGAACCTAACTGAAACTTCTAACCCTAAAAATTTGGACCATGTGACCCCGATAATTGCTAATAAATGAAAAGTATGTTCTAGTAATTTTATACTTGTTCTGGAACCTGTTAGTGTGAATTGTTGTCTTGCAACCTGGTTGTAGACACTTCTAATAAAAAAAAATATTACATAATTTTCCTGACTAATCCTAGGTTATTACTTGGGTCTCAAGTGGGTTGTTTTAACGAGCATCAAAATATGCCCTTGAGACCAATGGCTAGTGCATAACCATTTGAGAAGTGGGTGATTGATTTTGTGGAACCTATTTCACCTACCACGTGAAGGACTAATTTGTGCTATATCATTACATGCACAAATTATCTTACGAGGTAGGAGGAAGTGGCACCTACAAGGGATTACACAACAATAACAACAACTAGGTTCTTGTGGGAAAATATAACCAACAGATATGGATTCCCATTGAGTTTAACTAGTCATAGGGGTACTCATTTCTTGAATAATACATTTAGGATTTTGTTTTGAAATTCATGGTGGCCAATCACAAGACCACTCCTTATCACCCCTAAGCTAATGGAACCACCGAGGAATTTAACAAGAGACCGAGTCACACACTGACCAATATTTATGATGTAGGAAGAAGAGATTGGGAAGACAAAGTTTCGATGTGTTATGGTCATAACAAAATACTTATAAAAGACTAAACAAGGACACATCTTTTTAATTGGTGTTTGGAGTGGAAACAATGTTACCCATTGAATTCATGTTACCATCACTGCATATATCTCACACACGGGAGGAATATTTTATAAACAAGATATTAACAAGAGGATTGATAAGTTAATGTATATAGATGATATGCAAGATATTTCTCATTAGATTCGAAAATAGAAAAAGCTAGGCAGAAGGCATGACATGATAGACACATCAAGAATAAAAATTTTGAGGTTGGGAAGATGGTTCTATAGTATGATTCCAAGTTTTTGTGCCATCCGAGAAATTCAAAGTCCATTGGATGGGCCCATACATTGTATCCTATATACTTGATTTAGGTACTTTCTAGTTACAAGCGCTAGATGGAACACGGTTACCAAGCCATTTCAATGGGAGTAGGCTAAATCCCTACTATAAATAAGTCTTCCTTGTGTTTGTAAATAAGGAAATATTTCCATTTATCCTAGGATTTCCCTTAATACATTTCCTTTCTTTGTGTTTCCCTTTCTCATTTCTTGTTCCCTTTCTTTTTGTTATTGTGTGTGCATTGTGCACCGGTAGCCACTTACAATTTCAAAAAATTTCTATGTGCGAGAGAACTACGAGATCTATTTTTGTGTGGGTTGGAGTGATGCTAAAAACACTAGAAGCTGGTATTAGAAGCTTTGTTTGGATGTCCCAGGTTGAAGGATCAAAAACACATAGTTTGGAAGAGCGTGCATAAAAGGTGAACATAAGGAGTTTGGTTTCAGGAAGGATTTACAAAACCACATACAAGGGTGAGAATCACAGGAACAACATGAGGTAGGTGATGTAAAAAATCAAGGTAATGACAGAAGAAGTGCCTTTGGTAGTCAAGCGCACACATAAGGATCTTTTGTCGGTAAAGGTTTTGTGCACTAAAAGGTTGTAGAAGTTTTCATTCAGGGTTGGGAGAAAGGGTAAAAGCATTAAAGGTTGGCTTTAGAAGAAAAATTTATCTTTATTGCAAAGGTACGTTGGTAGGTGGTATGGCATTTATTACGGAAAAATCAAAAGGTATAAGTAGAAGGCCAGTGTACATTATTTTTTACCTTTCATTTGTGATATTAAAGAGCTCTTTTGAACTAGGGAATCCTTGAAGAAAAGTTGTACAAAAAGGGTTGTGAATATTTGAGTGCATAACTAGTTTGATCAATGAATTGGAGTGGAAAAAGAGTACATGGGCGTGAGGGAGAACATTGTAGAATTTTTATAATCCCATAAGTGAATATGTCATCTTGTGGAAAGAAGGTATTTGTAGGTTAGGGTTCCACAACTAGGGAGAAAGATTGAAGGGATTTTTGTGAAAGGGTAGAGTTGCAAAGTTTAGGAGAGCAGGATCAGGAGAAAGAAAGAATTTTAGTGACCCGATAGAGAAATAACACCAAGGAAAGAAAAAAAAATCACCAAATAAGGGAAAGGGAAAAGGGAAAAAAGTTATTTCCACCAGTTTCAATGAATAATGGTATGCGGATATATAATATCTAGATGACATATTGATTTGAAAAGAATGGGTGTCTCATGTTAGAAAGATGGTCATAAGTGACTACAACCATCGAATGAGAACCACAAAGAACAAGATGACATTGGAACTAGTTTTTCCTATAGACAAAAAAATGCCAGAAGGAATGGCTCTCTATGATGATGAGGTAAAGGTGAAGATGGAGAAGGTTGGGTTATTGCAACTCTATGAGTTTCCCTATTTTGGAAAACCTAAGTGACTGTACTAGTGGTTAATGTCACATGTACATGAAGACCATTTCTACTTCATAGGATAAAGGATGCGAGATAACTCCCAACTGATTTCTAAATTTACTAGTCTTATCTATGAGGGAGAATTGTTTGATGATGAATTGGATGATAAGGAGGCAATCAAGAAGACTATTGAAGCCTATGAATACAAGAAGGGTTCACGATACTTTGATATCTTTGTGATTTTCAATGTTGTAATGAGGATGGTTGCGTGTTTGGTCACAAAACTAAAGGGGTGGGAGATATGTACATAGATCAAGAAGGTTTGGTTGAATTTTTTTGTAAGATCTTGGAGGTGACCATCTATAACCTCTCAGTGTTCATAGAAAAAGAAATCATCAATTCCACGTGTGGTGGAGAAAATATCTTATTTAGTAATGTCCTTCTTACCATCATATTTTTAGATATTCAAGTCCTCGATGGGCCAAATAAATTTATGTATGAATACCTTGATGAGAACCCTTCCCCACAAAAAATATTTGAGAAGTACACTTATGACATCATGATGGCCACCCATAAAGCATGCCTAGAAAAATGGTATAAGTGAATGCGTGACACATTCGGCGCTGAGTGGATAATACCTAAAAATTTACCTATTTTACTACAACATAAGGCTGAATTATTGTGCAACAACATTTATGTATTGGTAGGTTTACTTTGGAAGATGGCACCAATGGTCCTTAGTCTAAATTTCTGTTCTCCTTCACGAGAAAAATACTTCTAGGCGAGTCAATAGATTCAAAGAGGAAAATAAGCTAATGTCGACCTCAACATGGTATACCAGATTACAACAAGCTACAGAGGACATTGATATATCCAAAGAAGCATACCTATGTGGAGAATTATGTCTCCCATGATGTACATATGTTAAAGCCAAGTAACATTTCCTATTGTTGGGAGGACCACAATAAGGGTATACCTGTGCATAAGGCTGAAGTATGAGAAGGGTACTTACGTTGAAAATGATGTCTCTATCCTAGAAGACCCCACCATAAGGAAGAAGTCTGCTCCAAGGAAAAGGGAGGGAGAGGAGGCCGCTAAGAAAAAGGCACCAAGTACACAAAAACACAATCTATAGATGCGCGGGGAGTTGGGTGTAAAACTAAATGTAAAGTCCTTTTTTTGAGCCCCTTTGATCACTTTTTGTTGCCACCCAACCCTTGTTTTTCTGATTTCCCGACTTGAAGTTGGTTAAGTATGGAATTGGATGTAGAAAGAGTCTATGTGTCACCTGAATGCTCCTCCTAAGAAAGAAAGGATGAATCCTCCCCAAAATAACATGCAAATGCCATGTGTATTTTTGGCACGGAGTTAGAATATGATTTCATAAAATACTCTCAAGCAAGTTTCCATTCTCCACTTGTCAAGAAAGTATTATCACCAAATCCGGGGCAACAATTAGGTGAATTAAAAGAAAAATTGTAAATATATTAACAGGTGGTTGGGATATCGACCCGAAGTGAAGGATCATTAAATACCACCAATAGAAACCCTAGTTCAAATACATCGGAAGGAGAGCCACAAAAGGATATAAATGGGGCATTCGATTATAAAAAAAAGAGAGAGGGATTATAAGAGCATTTGAAGGTTAATTTTTATGAGTCAAGCCTTAACTAGAATTATTTAAAATAGAATTTGTAATCTGTGCCATTTTGGCCTTATATATTATTTTCCATATAAATTAAAGTTCTGGTTCTGTGCACTTTGGTTTTCATATTTTGTTTCTTTTTCTTTTGTAAGTAATTCTGGATAATTTATGTGATCCATCGTGCTATAAGCCCTTGGGTTTTAACTTATCTTTATCTCGCATCCTGTCAAGTGTTATGTCTCCTTGGATTTGATTAATCTAAGGTGTTGTCAAATATGTGGATCATGCTATATGATCTTCAAACTATTATGGGAAACTCACTAGAAATCTCTCCATTTCTTCAAATCTATCTCGGTGTATTTCCTTAGTTAGTTTCCTAGTTTTCTTTAGTTTTCCCCTAAACTTATCTCACATTGAAGAGAAGAGCCAACTTCTTTAAAAATATGGAGGTCACCTTAGGGCACATGTCCCACTAGCCTAAGGTTTCCTATGACTCGATGGTTCACCGCTAACAATTTCCGTCAACAATTTTCCTAGCATGCCACGGTGGGACTCAAACCCACAATCACCAGATTATAGGTCAAAAAATCTCATCGATCTTAGTAGTATTCAAGTGGTCCACTTAAAATATTATGAGATGAATATGAATGAGGGAAAGAGTAAGGGAGGAAGGAGTGTTTGAATATTTACAACTATCTCCAACACACAACATAAGAGGTTGACAAATTCAGAGATCCCCGTATCCCCCTAATTAAACTCTCTCGACACCCCCATTGGGTATACCCTTCACACAGTGACCAGAATGTTGAGACCCATTTTAATGGCTCACCTTCAACCCCAACCTCCAAGGAAATTTGTCTCATGGGATCAAGGAAGCCTGCTCATTCTTCCCACACTCATGGTAGTGTGGAATCCTATCCCAGCTAACACGCTAAAGACACTACCCAAATTCAGTGGGAAGGAATTAAAAATCTGAGGAACACCTCTAAGACATGGCAGAGATATGTGTGGTACATTATATAAGAGATCAAGACATCACTTTATGATTACTAGCTTCTTCCTTCAAAGGAAAAGGCCTTGGATTGGTACTAGTCCTTAACTCCTAATACTATCACCACCTAGGACCAATTAGGAGAAGTATTAGTGTAAAGGTTCAGTGAAAAGGGAGATAGATCATCACTCTTGCAACAACTGATTAACATAAAAAATGGTCCACAAGAGTTAATGACATGTTTTAACACTGTGTTCTATAAAACTTGGCAAATAATTCTAGCCCTAGCAAGGCCACCAATAGGAATGACTATTTTTTTTTATTTAAAATCCCTAAATTAAGATATTTTGGTAATGGTTCAATCATTAGGAGTGGATTCCTTACCACAAGCCTATAACATTTTCATCCAAGCTAAGAAAAACCTAATAGACATCGGAAACTTCCTACTAGGACCCCCTTACCAATACCCTAAAATAACCCCCTTTCCACAAGCACCAACTTAGGCCCATGCATCCTTATATGGTTACCCACTTGCTTGTTCGGCCCCTGCTCCTACTACTACATCCTCCTCCTCGTCTCTCAAAATAGAGGAAATGAAGAATATTCGAAAAAACTTTCTAATGATATAGTGAATCTTAAAGAAACTAGGATGCTAATCCCAGACAAAATTATCAAAATTATCAAGGTAGCATACCCACTTATCCCTCTCAATCCCAAAATACCCAGAGATTTCCACATGCACAACCATCAAACCAATTAGTTCCTATACCCACACCACTCTGAACTATTCCACTTAGTAGCGAAAGAGAGATGGTACCAAGACAAAACCATCTGGCTAAAGACCCTAACACATGGTGCTTCCCATGCAATAATTCTCATATGCCAAGGGATTTCACCCAAGGGAATTTGTAACAGAAGGTGTCCAAACAATGATCAAGAGAAGGCTATGATACAAATGCTTCTAGACCTCACCAGTCTGTGAGAGCTCAAAATGTCACTTTCACGGAAAATTTGTAGGGGATGTCCCTAGAGAAAGAATCATAAATCGTACTAAAGCATGATCTATTATCTTGGATAGAAGGAGAGGAGTCCATATTTACAAATTAAGTATCCATTTTAAAGCCCATTTAGTTTAACTACAAAACTCCTTTTAAGAAGAGAATCATAGAGGCAGATGCCGCAATCCAAAATATGACTAGAAAGATGCACATAGAATCATCAATAGTGATAAACACATTGCCACCAATCAAGATAAAGGACATTTCAAAAGAACATATAAAGAGTCAAGATACCCACCAATCCATTAGAGAAGGGGGAAATTCTGTCATCTTCTAGATCATTTCTACTGGACCAATTAATGTAGTCCAACTTAAGAAATCCCCATCTAATGCTTCCTTATGGGACCTTCTAATCATCCCTAAGCAAAGTGAGTTGTTCCAAGAGGTGCTTAAACTGAATAATGGTCTGAACACCTTAGCCAAGGAAAAGGGATGGGAAACTTTTTCCTGAATCTCTATAGAAGTGATACTACTAAATCAAAAGGGAGAGGTGAGTAAACCTAGGCCCAACCCCTTCTTTCGACTCTTATAGGTAAAAAAATGTTTCACAATTCCATGATAGATTCCGGCGCAAGCACTACCATCATGCCCAAAGATATTGTAGACACCTTGGGATTGAATATGAACCCTTGAAGAAAGGGGTGAAGAAACTAGATGGGAATTCAGTCCAAACCATCAGAGTTATTAAGGGGCTCCCATTACAACTCTATTCCTACCCAAATATAATTGTTTGGAAAGATATCATGGTAATAGATGTTCAACCATTATTTGGCCTTTTCTCTCCCATGATTTCACAAAGCTAAAATTGGAGGCTATATGTCTCTTGATTGGTCCCATTTGATTTTGTGAACCAAATATAGATCCAAGATGAAGGTCATGTCGGAACCCCTCTCTAAGGAACATATAATAGACCAAGTGGCTTCCGCTTTCAAATATTTTCATACTATGATCACCAAGGAGGAAGAATTATACATGGAAGACGGGGAGCCCTAGAGCAGTGATCATCTATCCAACCTTCCCCCTAGAGATCCTTTTGGGAACTTTGATTCCACCGGTTTGGGCACTTATGCCATTTTTGACGAGGATTCCATGATCCCTGAAGTAGCAAGAGAACATGATGAAAGGAAGGAAATTCTACCTAGGGATTCTCAAATATGGACCCTACATTTTGATGGAGCCAAAACTAAGAATGGATAAGGAGCCAGAGTATGCTTGGTATCCCCTAATGGAAGAGAGATACTCCTATCATTTCATTTCTAATTCTCTTGTACCAGAAATGAAGGCAGAATATGAGGCCTTGGTGCATGACTTGTCCATATCCCAAAAGTAAGGAATCAAGAAACTAAGGGTGTTTGGTGATTAAAAATTGGTGGTAACACAAGTAAGAAATACTACCGCCATGAATAATCCTAGGAGGTGATCCTACTGGAACCGGTGTGGGACCTCATAGATGATTTTGAATCTTTTGATATTAGAGTAATTCCCCATGACTAAAATACAAAGGCTGTTAGAATGGCCTTGATAGGATCTCAGTTTGACCTAGTTTGGGATCTAATGAAAATGAAAGCACCATAAGTGTAACACCTTTGAAAAATTGTTATATTCCTCTTTTTCATTGCAAGCATTGACATGTGATTTTCTTGATGAGGTGTGTTCCTTTGATTGTTGAAGATCATGCTTGCCATGGTTAATTCATTTTTGCTCTTGGATTCATTAGACTGAAATGTTGTTGTTTGCAAAGAATCCATTTTCACATCTGGTAATGATGGTTGCAAACTTATCTCTATTAACTAACTCATCCTTGGATCAATTCCATTGATCTAAGGTATGTTTTAAATCTCCTTACCTGGTCTGAATGGTAAACTAACATTCAGAGGTTGTGAGACATAATAGATTAAACTCTTGTATGTTTACAACTTCTTTATTATCTTGTAAGATTGTGCTGCATTATGTTGTATGTTTTGTGCTCGGGTCTTCTTGATTGATCTCTATAGGATGCATAAGGGTGTTAAGTGAAAAGAGGCATGTGTCAGGACTATTGTAAAAAAATTCCTAGACCTATGAGATCTATCCTAGCGGGATTCTAAACTAAGGTATTTATACCTATCTACTACCTATGTCTATTTTGTTGGGATGGCATCCTAACCTAAGTTGTTTGTACTAAGTTGGAATAAGGGGGAAATAACCTAAGGTGATGCTAGGTTATTTCTAACCTAATACCTAATACTATTTGGTTATGAATTATGATCTAACCTAAGATGGTGATTTACCTATTGCCATGTTTATAACTTAAGGTTAATACTTTAAAACTAGCCTAAGGTCTTATCCTAAGCTAATGGTATCTATCCTAAACTATTGAAATATGGAAAGGGGACCTAAGGGTCATAAGGCAAGTGGGAAGCTAGGTGACGGTTCCTAAGCTATTAATGTGATTTGATTTTTGGAAATTAATGGGGCAAAGTGTACTGCCAGATTAGGAAAGGGCATGGAATTTGGAGGAAGTTGACGTGGATTCATCACTAAGGTTTAGTGATGCATGCAGAAGTTCAAATAGGCTTCGCCAATTTTGGATGGCGGTGGCAAGGAGAGATAGGTGGGAATTTGAGAGTAAATGGCATTAATGAGTCTTGGTTTTTGTGAGAAAACCATCTTGGAAACCATGCAAGATGAATTTTTGGGGGTTGTTTGGTCTTGCATGCTTTACATTTTTTTTTGCATGGAGCTATCTGGTTCTTCAAACCAGCAGTTTGATCTTCACTTTATGGCTATTTTTGGTTTCCCTAGTCTATTTTCGATTCAAGGGAAGTATATGAGGCATTGGGGAAAGATATTTTTAGTTGTTGATCTTGCTTGGAGAAGAAGAAGTGTTGAAATCTTAGCTAGAAGTCTTCTTCAAATTGGCAGAAGCACTATCAGGCATGATAGGCTCTACCCATTAAGATTTCTTGCTTTTCTCTAAATGTTTCATTAAAATAACTCTGCTCTCAGGAGATAAAAGGGTTTTTGTTTTTGTTTGGTTACTTGCTTCATATGGAAAGAATCTCTGTTCTTTTGGTTATGGAAACCTTTGCATGATAATGTTGGTTTTGGATGTTTTCTCTCTGAGTAAGTTTAATGGTGAAATGCATATAGAACTTTCGAGACTTTAGTGTTTTGATTAAAACATGCATTCTAGACTGTCTGCTTGAAAAAGAGCTTGAGTAAATGGTTTTTGGTTTGAGTTTGAATTGGAAGTCTCTTTAGAAATTGAAAAATAAAAGGGATACTTCTCTTTGATGCATCTTTGAGTTTGAAAAGTTGTATTATTTCTCTTTCGGTCTGTATGGATATATATTTAACGTATTCCAAGAACTCGAACTTGCATGAAAATGTGTTAAGGATATCTTGTTTCCCTCTGTTCTAGGTAACCTGCATTATTTAAACTGAATGTCTTTGATTTTTTTGAAAGATAGGTGAATATCCTTTTTAAAACTATATCTTGTTTTGTGAAGATATAGTACTTCTATTTTGGGACTGTATTGTATACTTTGTTCTTCAATATGAACTTGAACTCATTTGAAAGCAATCGTTAATGGGTATTTGAAGTATTTGGAAGTGTTGTGTTCCATACTTCAACTTGTGTTAAATATGGAAGGAATAATTACCCTTTCTCTACACTGAACTTCTCTACCTCGAACTTTATGTTTTTGATGGATCGTGTAAGTTATTGTAGTTGGAATCACTGCTACAGTTTGAATTCGTGAGGAATATAGAAACAATGTTTGACTTTAAACTTCGTGTTGGGTTTTTGTATTCTCTATCAGAACTTTTGAATGGAATTTTGGGTTTTAAAAAGGGATTTGGAATTCAATTGTTAAAATAGTGGTGAATAAGTTCTCGGTTCGGATCCTTTCTATTGAAGTTTCCTTTAAATTTTGGGAAGTTAAGTTTTGTTCAATGGTTGAAGTTCTATTTTCTTGAACTTGTAACACTCAATGTTGTTACTTCGCCTGAGCATTCAAGTGTTGATATATGATTTCTTACGTAAAAGGATGTGTTCCTTTGATTGTGAAGTCATGCTTGATATATCTTGTATCTTCTTTGCAATTGAAGATCTTTGACTCGATCGGAATATAATTGAACTCTTTTATTTCTTTCATTTTTTGCACACTCGAGTTTAATCGATCTCGGAATGAATTGTGGATTTATCCATCTATAAGACCCATCACGGGATCAGTGGCATTGATCCAAGTGATGCTTTAAAGTTTATTTGGGATGAACAAAAATTATAGAACTTATGCAAGTTGCAAGGTCTCGAATGTGTTGAATAAGCTATTTCGGAGTCTAACTCGGAATGATCGTGTTAAATGAATTGGTTCCCGATATCGTAATATCGGAAGGTCTTGATCGTGGGCAGGTAATAAATTTAGATACATTTATTCAACTAGCCTATTGGCAGTGCAAGGGAGTGAATCCTTTTCGTGAATGTATGTTTGTAGGTTATTTTTCTGAACATTTGAAATGTTAGACCTAAACTGGATTTATTAAGGTTAGTAACCTAAAACTAAACTATAACCTAGGGGTTAGATTAGTGTTAATCTAACCTAGGCCTAAGCTATAAGCTAAATGTTCTAAGTTAGTAACCTAGCACTATGGAGGTTAGACTAAGTAGCATCTTAAATCCTAACCTATGTTACTAACCTAACTAATGAACAAGGAGGAAAGGGGACCTATGAAAGGGTGCGAGCCATGGGCGGTAGTTTCTATGGCATTAAATAGATGGATAAGTATGAAGGACAAGGATTTAGTGAAAGTTTCAAATGGATAGCAAAAGCCGATGTAAGAGACGCCAAAGTTAGAAATGGTCTTTGAATTGTTTTTATCCATCGCCAACTATGGCAGTCGGTGGTAATGGAGATTGAGTGGGAAATTTGGAGTAAATGTAATTAATGAACTCGGTCTTCGAGCTCGGGTTTCTCGGGAAGGCATGCAAAATGGAAAAGCGGTAGTTTGTTTGGTTTTCATGCGCTCCAAGTTTTCCCTCTGTCGATCCTTTGGTTCTTTACACCAGTCTACTTGGTGTTGCATGGAAAAAATGAGTGTAACTCGCTCTTTTCTCTTTCAAGGAAAGTTTATAAGGCATGGAAATAACAAGTTATTGTTGTTGAATCTAACGTGGAAAAAGAGGAGAAGGAATGAGCTCTTTCATGGGTCTTCTTGGATTTTTAAGAAAATAACCGAGACATGTTAGGCCCTAACTTTTAAAGTTCTTGCTTTCTTTCAAATGATTTCATTAGAACAACTCTGTTCAAATGATTTTTGGGTTCAGTTGGTTTCTATGGTAACTGTGAATGGATTAGTTGTTGTATCTTCTTACTGGATGGATTTTTTTAGAGAACCCTTGATGGGTGTATATTTTGTTTCGAACGATTATACTATCTCATTGTGTTTTTCATTCCGGATAAAGTTTGTAGAAATGCATGCAAGAAAGTATATGAAACCTACTCTGTGTGAGCCCATGAATTGTTTCCTTGTTGGGTTCAGGCTACAGTCGATACTTGTTGTTGATTCTTGTCGAAAAGGATACTGTTGGATTTTTGTTTGAATGTTCAGTATAATTCGACTTCTTTGTAAGTTCTGTCATGTTAATATAAGTGGTGGTTACTGAATCTTGTTGGGTTTCACTATATACTTAGGTTATTTTGAACGGATAACTTGCTGTGTTTATAGTATTTTAATGCGACCTTGTAGAAGTTGTTTTCCCCCCCTTGTGTTGCAATTATGGGATTCAACCCGTCGATAGTTTGCAATATATGTATTTATATGCAAAATGACTCTGTGGAGTCCTTGGAATGGTTTGTATATTATGGACTTTGTAGAAGTCATGTATGTGAATACTGGTAGTTTGATTCAGTTGGAGTCCTGGAGGGGTAACTGGTAATACGACTTCTGTTGTCTTGTTATGAATACCTTCGTTTAGCAATGAATTTCTTGGTACAGACTCAGTTGGTGTACTTTTTTTTATGTTTTCCTCTCTGTGTAAGCTTAGAGTGAATATTTTGTATGGGTTCGGTTGGAATCCTTGTTACGAAACAAGTATTTTGCTTTTCGTATAAGCCTGGTTATGAACACTTTTTGTTTTTGGCTCTGTTGGAATCCTTAATGTATATATATAGATATCATGTATCTTGGCCTCTGTAGAAGTGGGTCATGAATGCCATACTTTTCTACCTCTGAAGGAGTTCAGATGTGAATACGGTATGTTATTATTCTGGTTAGAACTCTTGAATTTGATATGTAACTTGTATCTTTCAACTTCTGTGTAAAGCCTTGTTATGATTTCGGTCGATACTGACTCAGTGAGAGTCCTTGAAAGGTGTCTATTATTTTAATTTCATTCAAAGCTAGGTTGTGAATGCGGTTGTTATTATGAATACTAAATGTTATTAACTTCGGTGGAGACACTGAAAAATAATTCATGTTGTAACATCTGTAGGAGTTCCTGCTGTGAGTACTTTTAGTATTCTTGACTTGTTATCATACGAATTCAACTTGATTTGAAAACTTTAACATAAGTATTGGTTGAATTTGGCACTGTTGGAGCCCATGTTATGTTATATGTTGGCTCGATTCTCGATCTTTGTCCTTGTTGTGTTTTAGTAGGGACTAAATTGAACTGAATGTTGATGTGAGTTTTGACTCATTAGAATTGTTCTTGTGTTTGAACATGATTACGTCTTCTATTAGCATGAATATCCAGTCGTGAGCTTGACTGAACTATAGAGCTGTTAACTGTACCTCGAAAACGATGGCATTGAATATTTTCTTGTTTGTCGCTTCGTATGGAAGGTTATGTGGAGTCTATTTGATAGATTATTCATCACTGTTTTGGCGTGAGAGCTACTGTACTGCTAGTAAGCTACAGGAGTTTGTTATATTTAAATTTTAACAAAACTGTGGTTCTTCTTGTGGCTCGTCTGACTTATTCGTATGCGTATAAGGTGAATGCTTTACTCTCGAGGAGACGGTACAGTCATGAGCTTGTTTGAAGGGAAATATGAATGACTTGTTTTCTTTCTCTTCTGTTGTAAAGTATATGTTGATATATTTTTATCTAACCGTTAGAACTATTTTTAACATATTGATGGAATCATGATTTGTTATGATATTCATTTTACTATGTTGAATGTAATGATCTGTCTGATGTTTGTTGTCCTTGGGATTCAGATGGATAGTTGTTTTGGATACTTTCATTCTTCTTGATTTCTAATATTTTGATGAAATATTTGAAAAGTATTTAGGACTATTCAGTAACGATAATATGAGTTACGCGTTTATAGTCATGTTTGTATTACAAGAGCATAGTCTGAAATATGTTTACTTGTTTGGTGAAATGATCTCATTTAAACAGGGTGTTTAATGAAAACAATTGATGGATTGCAATTGTTTTAAGAGTTAGTGCTTATCATGCTCAGTTCATCGAACTGACCCATGTTGACAATTTTTGCGAGATGGTTTCCGTAAGAGGTAAAAGCACGCAGATCGATAGGATGTTTTAGATTGTGTAATTTGGTTTTATGATGAATTCTGACTTGATTCTCTAAATGTACTATATGAGGAAAGATGTTTTTTTTCGTTGAGTATTGTATCAAGTATCTTTGAATGCATAAAATGTATTTGATTAGCTTGAAGGGAATGAAAAGAGATATTTGTTACTTATGTGTTTATATTCATATCTTGATAGTTTGACCTTCTTCGGTTCAAATGATCTTGAGAGCATTGTTATTATTGTATAATTTGGAGACTTTTGTGATTATCAATGTAAGCTTGCAAGAATATGTGACTGAATACTTATGATTGTTTAGTAGTTCTAGTATGTTCTAGCTAAAGCTAAATTGGAATTTAGTTCACTGTCTTTCTGGAAGCTAGGGTTAAAATATACCTGAGCAGGAAGCTAAACAAGCTGAATAAATTATTACTTCCTGGTCTTAATCTAAGTCAATACGACGTTTAATTGGATTCTTAATCACTATATCTCGATACTGTTAAGTAAGATATAAATTCAGTTATGAGAACTGATATAAACCTAAAAAGGGTTTGGTTGGCAATCTCATGTGAAGATTATGGGTTATTGTCCAATTTCGTTGATTTAGAATTATGTATATTCTATGAACTCCTTGAAGGGACCTCTAGTCTTAATAACTTCTCTTGTGTAATGGGTTTTACTAAGAAAAGTAATTCTAAGGTGAGGAACCCGGGGATTGGGAAAGACTACCCTTAGGGGAGCGTATCTTAGTATAATTTTAACTCAACGTATGTAACACTTATTAATAAGTAGATCTTTTCGAGGCGGATTTAAAGGTTGACGGCACAAGTCAACTGCAGGGTTGTACCTTCGAGAAGATTAGGATCTTCTCGAAGATACAACAATGCAGGTGACTTATGACGACACCCTTTGCATTGATCGTTAATATTTACACCTTAAACTTGAACAAGTTACTCTGGGACTGATTAGGAATGTGGTCACGTTATAAGGCTGCCTAGGAGACTCGGGGTATCTTGACACACTGGTTTAACTAGGGTTGACCCAGTATGTCAGCGTATCCCTAGTCCTCGGGAGCATCCATATAACATTGTCACCTTACTAATCCGTTTCCGAGTGAATAACTTGGGATAGGAGAGACTGACAGAAGTCAGTATAAGACATTCTACATAACATAGGAATGGGGTGAAGGACGTATTCCAGATTGACGAGTATGCCATTAAGGAATACGAGACATAAGTAGTATGTTTCAAATCTTTGGCCAAAGTATCGCAAGCTACTGATTGCGTTGTCCTAAGTCACCTAGTCTAAGGGATGAGATGCCGATGAATAATGGTAACAATTATTCAGATAGGTTCCTTAGACAGAGCATTCTGAATCCCAGATTAGGGAAGAGAACCGCAAGAGTGTTGTGTTAAATAAAAATGCCAACTCTTAATACACATGAATAGATCGGTAGATTACCGAGTCATGGAATGAATAGATCGGAGGTACTCCGAGTCATTACAGCTGCATATGGTTATCTGTTATAAGAATGGTTGCTTTGATTTGAGAGTTCTAAATTATGTATTTAGAACCAGGAAGCATTTATCAAAAAAAAAAAAAATTTTACTTGTTCTAATGTATAAAATGAGGATGTTACATCTTGGTATCAGAGCTGAAGGTTGTACAGCTCTTGGGCCTATTGTGTCCATAATCTGATAAAAACCTGAATTTTCTTGTAACAGAAAATGGTTAGAACAAGGGGAATGTTGTGAATAATGCTCCACCTGAAGGAGGGGTGGCAACAACCCAAAAACTTGATGAGATCCTTGCTGCCCTGTTGGACACAAGAGATCATTTAGCTGTACTTGAACAACAGGTGATGGGAAATGAGGAGGATGATGAAGCTGGTAATAACAATCAGCAACCTCCTGAGGACAACCCCGATATGGGTGTTGATATTAATGCTAGAAATGCACCTGTCCAACCAGAAAACAAAAAGGCCAGGTTGGCAGTCAGAACTCACTAATGATATAAAAGGATAAGCCCACCTAAGTATGATGGCACCACATTAGGAGATGGAGCTGAGAACTGGCTCAGTGAAATGGAGAAGTACTTTGCAATAAGAAACTTCTCGGAGGAAACCAAAGCTATTTGGGGAGCCTATCAGCTTTCCCATGAAGCATCTTCATGGTGGGATAGCCGTAAAGCTGAGCTAAATATTGATGAGACCAATATTACTTGGGATCAATTTAAAGGCTATTTTAGGCAACGTTGGCTGCCACAACTTTTCTATGATCAGAAAATGACAGAATTCCAGAACTTAGCTCAAGGAAGCTAATGGTGGCCGAATCTTGGGAGCGGTTTACAAAACTCCTCAAGTATGTACCCATGATATCAAGCCGCGAGAAGTTCAGAATACGGAAATTCATCATGGGATTGAATCCCGTGATAGGGGGAGAGGTCGATGTTCATAGTCCAACCACTATGGAAGGAGTTGTTGAAAAGGCCATAAGACAAGAACAGAAATTAAAGGCTATTTCTGCTCATAAAGAGGAAGTGCGGAAGAAGACTGCAAACCCTTCTTCAACCTCTCTTGCACCCAAAAAGGGACCATGGAAAAAGTTTGGAAACAAAAGTAAGTTTCCAGGGGATAATAGTAAGAAAGCAGTAGCAAATAAGCCTGCTGGAAATGTAAGGGATAATTTTGCCAAAAATTATAACAATGGGCAGAAGCCCTATGGAGGCCAACGTGATAATTACAAGGCTGGAGGCAATTTTGAGCCTAAAAAGGGACCTGTAGGAGGCTGCTACAATTGTGGCAAAGACCACTACGCAAATCAGTGCCCTTTGAAGAAGGATGATCGTAATCAGTAGCATAAGATACATGCTGCAGTAGCAGACAAGCAAGCTGAAAAGCAAGTGACACCTATAGAAGTTCCGGGTAAGTTATTTGGCATACCTGTCACTATTCTTTTTGATACAGGAGCTACTGAATGTTTTATTTCTAATAAACTTGCTTCTAAACTTAAGAGAAAAGCTGGAAAAATGGATAAATCTTGGACTGTACAGTATGGTAATAACTCTGTTCATACAGTGAGTATGTGTCTTTTTGGGGCAGTCCTTGACTTACCTAATTTCTCCATAGAAGTTGACCTCTATGTTACACCTTTGGGATCGTATGACATTGTCATCGGTGTCAATTGGTTAGCTGACCATAAAGCAAAAGTAGACTGCTATGAAAAGAACATAAAATGTTTAGATGATCAGCTGGAAACAACAGAGATTCAAGGGGTTAAACGGGAAATTTCAGTTAGAAAACTATCAGCTATGCAGCTTAAAAAGGCTAAAAATAAAGGATGTACCCTTTATGCAGTAAAGATATCTGAATTTTCAGAAGAAGATGGTGATTCCATGAAATGATTTCCTCTGCTACAAAGTTTTAGGGATGTTTTTCCGGAGGAATTACCAGGGTTACCACCCAAGAGGGAATTTGACTTCACCATCGAAATCAAACCAGGAACAGAACCTATTTCCAAAGCACCGTATCGGATGACTACTACAGAGTTAGTCGAGCTTAAGGCACAATTGCAAGAACTTTTGTCTAAAGGTTTGATTAGACCAAGTGTTTCACCTTGGGGAGCACCCGTAATATTTGTGAAAAAGAAGGATGGAACACTTAGGCTATGTATTGATTATCGGATGTTGAACAAAGCAACAATCAAGAACAGATATCCACTTCCAAGGATCGACGATTTATTTGATCAGATGCATGGGGCAGCGGTTTATTCTAAGATAGATCTTGATCTGGTTATCATCAGTTAAGGATTAGAGAAGAAGATATTCATAAAATAGCTTTCCGAACAAGGTACGGACATTATGAATTCACGGTTCTACCCTTTGTTTAACTAATGCACCATGACCTTTATGAACTTAATGAACAATATCTTTCAAGAATATTTGGACAAGTTTGTACTTGTATTCTTGGACGATATTCTCATTTATTCTAAAAGCGTTGAGGAGCACAATGAGCATTTGAAGATAGTTTTGGGAATTTTGAGAAAAAGAAAGTTGTATGGTAAGTTATCCAAATGTTCTTTCTTTGATTCAGAAGTTCACTATTTGGGTCATGTCATTAGCAAAGAAGGAATTGCTGTAGATCCTTCAAAAATAGTGGCAATAACTGAGTGGCCTGCACCAAAGAATGTGCACGAAGTAAGAAGCTTCATGGGTCTTGCTGGTTACTATAGAAAATTTGTTAAGGATTTTTCTAAAGTGGCTGCACCAATAACTTCATTGCAGAAGAAGGATAAGAAATTTATTTGGAATGATAAGTGCGAAGCGGCTTTCAAAAGTCTGAAAATCCAGTTGACTTCTGCACCTATATTAGTTGTACCAGACCCTAATGGGAGCTTTACTGTTGTAACGGATGCTTCTGGGGAAGGCCTTGGAGGTGTTTTGTTACAAAATGATCAAGTCATAGCATATGAAAGTAGAAAACTTAAGTTACATGAGCTGAATTATGCTCCTCATGATTTGGAGCTTGCTGCCATTGTTCATGTGCTTCAAGTCTGGAGACACTATTTACTTGGGAAACCTTTTGAGTTGAAAACTGATCACTTAGGACTGAAATATATTTTTACTCAGCCTAATCTGAATGCCAGACAGAGAAGGTGGTTAGAATTTTTATCACAATATGATTTTGAGATTAGCTACATCAAAGGGAAGGAGAATAGAGTAGCAGATGCTCTAAGTCGTAGGAGGCACATTTCTGCTCTTATAACATTAAGAACTCAGTTTAAGGATGAGGTAAAAAGTGCCTCAGAATCAGATGCATACTTTCAGCAAGTAAAAGCAGAGCTTGCTGCAGAACCTAATGATGAAAGGTATAAAGGTTTTCATTTTGATGATGAAGGAATCTTGCGTTATGAAAACAGGGTATATGTACCTATGCTGAATGATTTGAGAAAGAAGTTGTTAGTTGAATTTCATAATTCACCTTTCTCTGGACACCCAAGAATCACAAAAATGCTTGCTGATCTGAAACATCAATACTTTTGGAAAGGTATGAAAAAGGATGTCATTGATTTTGTGACTCATTGTTTGGAATGTCGGTGGGTTAAGGCGAGAACATGCACCACCTGGCTGGATGGTGTTATATCCTCATAGCATACCGCAGTACAAATGGCAAGTAATAACCATGGACTTTGTACAAGGGTTACCTATGTCCAGGAATAAACATGATGTTATCCTGGTAGTTGTAGATAAACTAACTAAGGTAGCTCATTTCATCACTGGAAATCTAAAGGATGATTCACCAGTGCTGGCCAAAAGATTCGTACATGAAATTTTCAGATTGCATGGTGTACCAGAATTGATTATATCTGACAGGGATCCAAGAATGACGTCAAGATTTTGGAAAACGCTTAATACAGCTCTTGGAACGAAACTAAACTTCAGTTCTGCATATCATCCGGAAACGGATGGACAAACTGAGAGGGTAAATCAAGTGTTGGAGGACATGTTGCGAATGTATTGTATGGATCAACAGTATAAATGGGAAGAGTATCTTCCATTAGTTGAATTCGCATACAACAACACTTATCACTCATCTCTTAAAATGGCACCATTTGAAGCACTTTATGGAAGAAAGTGCAGAACCCCTGTTAGTTGGGATAGTGTTGAGGATAGAGTGGTAATTGGACCAGAGATTCTCACAGAAATGGAACAGCAAGTTAAGCTGATTCGGGAACGATTAAAGGAAGCAGTGGATAGGCAGAAGAGCTATGCTGACCTTAAGCGGATTGATCGAAGGTTTGAGCTTGGTGAGAAGGTTTTTCTTCGTGTTAAACCTAGAAAGAGTTCTATAACTTTTGGCAAGGCTGCCAAGTTGTCACCTCGATTCATGGGACCTTTCGAAATTGTTGAAATAATCAATCCTATAGCTTATCGATTAGCATTACCACCTGCTTTATCTCACATGCATGATGTTTTCCATATTTCTTTGCTTAAGAAATACGTTTCAGATCTGTCACATGTTTTAAATTGGAATTCCTTGCAGGTCCAAGACCCAGGAATAATCGTGGTTAAACCCACACGAGTGCTGGAAACTCACCAATTGCATTTGAGAAATCATGAAATACAGCAATGTAAGGTCCAGTGGGACCAGTTTAACGAAGAAAGTGCAACTTGGGAAAATCTGGAAGAGATGAAAATTGCTTTTCCTTTTCTTTTTCAACAGAATGAAATCTGTTGACAAAACATTTCTTTTATGAACTTATCTTTTTCAAGTTTATATGAAAGCCAGATGGAGGCAAACATTATTCAGGTTGAATAAAATGTGTTGTGACATTGATTTCTGGAACTATTCAAGTTGGAAATAGTCGCATTGTTTTGTGAACTAATAAATTGGTTGACCTGAAGGTTAATCAAATATGTAATCATCGGGACGATGAATCTTTTAGGAGGGAAGCATGTAACACTCTGAACTATTGTTACTTCCTCCTGAGCATTCAAGTGTTGATATATGATTTCTTCTGTAAAAGGATGTGTTCCTTTGATTGTGAAGTCATGCTTGATATGTACTGTATCTTCTTTGCAATTGAAGATCTTTGACTGAGTCGGAATATGATTGGACTCTTTTATTTCTTTCATTTTTGCACCTGAGTTTAATCTGATCTCGGAATGAATTGTGGATTTATCCATCTATAAGACCCAGCCTGGGATCAGTGGCATTGATCCAAGTGATGCTTTAAAGTTTATTCGGGATGAACAAAAATTATAGACCTTATGCAGGTTGCAAGGTCTGAATGCGTTGAATAAGCTATTTCGGAGTCTAACTCAGACTGATCGTGTTAAATGAATTGGTTCCCGATATCGTAATATCAGGAAGGTCTTGATCGTGGGCCAGGTAATAAATTCAGATACATTTATTCAACTAGCCTATTGGCAGTGCAGGAGTGAATCCTGTTCGTGAATGTATGTTTGTAGGTTCTTTTTCTGAACATTTGAAATGTTAGACCTAAACTGGATTTATTAAGGTTAGTAACCTAAAACTAAACTATAACCTATGGGTTAGATTAGTGTTAATCTAACCTAGGCCTAAGCTATAAGCTAAATGTTCTAAGTTAGTAACCTAGCACTATGGAGGTTAGACTAAGTAGCATCTTAAATCCTAACCTATGTTACTAACCTAACTAATGAACAAGGAGGAAAGGGGACCTATGAAAGGGTGCGAGCCATGGGCGGCAGTTACTATGGCATTAAATAGATGGATAAGTATGAAGGACAGGGATTTAGTGGAAGTTTCAAATGGCTAGCAAAAGCCGACGTGGCAGAGACGCCAAAGTTAGAAATGGTCTTTGAATTGTTTTTATCCATCGCCAACTATGGTGGTCGGTGGCAATGGAGATTGAGTGGGAAATTTGGAGTAAATGCAATTAATGAACTCGGTCTTCGAGCTCGGGTTTCTCGGGAAGGCATGCAAAATGGAAAACTGGTAGTTTGTTTGGTTTTTCATGCGCTCCGGTTTTCCCTCTGTCTGATCACTGGTTCTTCGCACCAGTCTACTTGGTGTTGCATGGCAAAAATGAGTGTAACTCGCTCTTTTCTCTGTCAAGGAAAGTTTATAAGGCATGGAAATAACAAGTTATTGTTGTTGAATCTAACGTGGAAAAAGAGGAGAAGGCACGAGCTCTTTCAGTGGTCTTCTTCGGATTTTTAAGCAAATAACCAGGCATGTTAGGCCCTAACTTTTAAAGTTCTTGCTTTCTTTCAAATGATTTCATTAGAACAACTCTGTTCAAATGATTTTTGGGTTCAGTTGGTTTCTATGGTAACTGTGAATGGATTAGTTGTTGTATCTTCTTACTGGATGGATTTTTTTAGAGAACCCTTGATGGGTGTATATTTTGTTTGAACGATTATACTATCTCGTTGTGTTTTGCATTCCGGATAAAGTTTGTGAAATGCATGCAAGAAAGTATACGAAACCTGCTCTGTGTGAGCCCATGAATTGTTTCCTTGTTGGGTTCAGGCTACAGTCGATACTTGCTGTTGATTCTTGTCGAAAAGGATACTGTTGGATTTTTGTTTGAATGTTCAGTATAATTCGACTTCTTTGTAAGTTCTGTCGTGTTAATATAAGTGGTGGTTACTGAATCTTGTTGGGTTTTGCTATATACTTAGGTTATTTTGAATGGATAACTTGTTGTGTTTATAGTATTTTAATGCGACCTTGTAGAAGTTGTTTCCCCCCCTTGTGTTGCAATTATGGGATTCAACCCGTCGATAAGTTTGCAATATATGTATTTATATACAAAATGACTCTGTGGAGTCCTTGGAATGGTTTGTATATTATGGACTACTGTAGAAGTCATGTATGTGAATACTGGTAGTTTGATTCAGTCGGAGTCCTTGAGGGGTAACTGGTAATACGACTTCTGTTGTCTTGTTATGAATACCTTCGTTTAGCAATGAATTTCTTGGTACAGACTCAGTTGGTGTACTTTTTATGTTTTCCTCTCTGTGTAAGCTTAGAGCGAATATTGTTGTATGGGTTCAGTTGGAATCCTTGTTACGAAACCAGTATTTTGCTTCTGTATAAGCCTGGTTATGAACACTTTTTGTTTTTGGCTCTGTTGGAATCCTTAATGTATATATATAGATATCATGTATCTTGGCCTCTGTAGAAGTGGGTCGTGAATGCCATACTTTTCTACCTCTGAAGGAGTTCAGATGTGAATACGGTATGTTATTATTCTGGTTAGAACTCTTGAATTTGATATGTAACTTGTATCTTTCAACTTCTGTGTAAAGCCTTGTTATGATTTCGGTCGATACTGACTCAGTGAGAGTCCTTGAAAGGTGTCTAGTATTTTAATTTCATTCAAAGTTGGGTTGTGAATGTGGTTGTTATTATGAATACTAAATGTTATTAACTTCGGTGGAGACACTGAAAAATAATTCATGTTGTAACATCTGTAGGAGTTCCTGTTGTGAGTACTTTTAGTATTCTTGACTTGTTATCATACGAATTCAACTTGATTTGAAAACTTTAACATAAGTATTGGTTGAATTTGGCACTGTTGGAGCCCATGTTATGTTATATGTTGGCTCGATTCTCGATCTTTGTCCTTGCTGTGTTTTAGTAGGGACTAAATTGAACTGAATGTTGATGTGAGTTTTGACTCAGTAGAATTGTTCTTGTGTTTGAACATGATTACGTCTTCTATTAGCATGAATATCCAGTCGTGAGCTTGACTGAACTATAGAGTTGTTAACTGTACCTCAAAAGTGATGGCATTGAATATTTTCTTGTTTGTCGCTTCGTATGGAAGGTTATGTGGAGTCTATTTGATAGATTATTCATCACTGTTTTGGCGTGAGAGCTACTGTACTGCTAGTAAGCTACAGGAGTTTGTTATATTTAAATTTTAACAAAACTGTGGTTCTTCTTGGCTCATCGACTTATTCGTATGCGTATAAGGTGAATGCTTTACTCTCGAGGAGACAGTACATGAGTCATGAGCTTGTTTGAAGGGAAATATGAATGACTTGTTTTCTTTCTCTTCTGTTGTAAAGTATATGTTGATATATTTTTATCTAACCGTTAGAACTGTTTTTAACATATTGATGGAATCATGATTTGTTATGATATTCATTTTACTATGTTGAATGTAATGATCTGTCTGATGTTTGTTGTCCTTGGGATTCAGATGGATAGTTGTTTTGGATACTTTCGTTCTTCTTGATTTCTAATATTTTGATGAAATATTTGAAAAGTATTTAGGACTATTCAGTAACGATAATATGAGTTACGCGTTTATAGTCATGTTTGTATTACAAGAGCATAGTCTGAAATATGTTTACTTGTTTGGTGAAATGATCTCATTTAAACAGGGTGTTTAATGAAAACAATTGATGGATTGCAATTGTTTTAAAAGTTAGTGCTTATCATGCTCAGTTCATCGAACTGACCCATGTTGACAATTTTTGCAGATGGTTTGCCGTAAGAGGTAAAAGCACGCAGATCTGATAGGATGTTCAGATTGTGTAATTTGGTTTTATGATGAATTACAGCTTGATTCTCTAAATGTACTATATGAGGAAAGATGTTCTTTTTCTGTTGAGTATTGTATCAAGTATGCTGAATGCATAAAATGTATTTGATTAGCTCGAAGGGAATGAAAAGAGATATTTGTTACTTATGTGTTTGTATTCGTATCTTGATAGTTTGACCTTCTTCGGTTCAAATGATCTTGAGAGCATTGTTATTATTGTATAATTTGGAGACTTTTGTGATTATCAATGTAAGCTTGCAAGAATATGTGACTGAATACTTATGATTGTTTAGTAGTTCTAGTATGTTCTAGCTAAAGCTAAATTGGAATTTAGTTCACTGTCTTTCTGGAAGCTAGGGTTAAAATATACCTGAGCAGGAAGCTAAACAAGCTGAATAAATTATTACTTCCTGGTCTTAATCTAGGTCAATACGACGTTTAATTGGATTCTTAATCACTATATCTCGATACTGTTAAGTAAGATATAAATTCAGTTATGAGAACTGATATAAACCTAAAAAGGGTTTGGTTGGCAATCTCATGTGAAGATTATGGGTTATTGTCCAATTTCGTTGATTTAGAATTAAGTATATTCTATGAACTCCTTGAAGGGACCTCTAGTCTTAATAACTTCTCTTGTGTAATGGGTTTTACTAAGAAAAGTAATTCTAAGGTGAGGAACCCGGGGATTGGGAAAGACTACCCTTAGGGGAGCGTATCTCGGTATAATTTTAACCCAACGTATGTAACACTTATTAATAAGTAGATCTTTTCGAGGCGGATTTAAAGGTTGATGGCACAAGTCAACTGCAAGGTTGTACCTTCGAGAAGATTAGGATCTTCTCGAAGATACAACAATGCAGGTGACTTATGACGACACCCTTTGCATTGATCGTTAAGATTTACACCTTAAACTCGAAAAAGTTACTCTGGGACTGATTAGGAATGTGGTCACGTTATAAGGCTGCCTAGGAGACTCGGGGTATCTTGACACACTGGTTTAACTAGGGTTGACCCAGTATGTCAGCGTATCCCTAGTCCTCGGGAGCATCCATATAACGTTGTCACCTTACTAATCCATTTCCGAGTGAATAACTTGGGACAGGAGAGACTGACAGAAGTCAGTATAAGACATTCTACATAACATAGGAATGGGGTGAAGGACGTATTCTAGAATGACGAGTATGCCGTTAAGGAATACGAGACATAAGCAATATGTTTCAAATCTTTGGCCAAAGTATCGCAAGCTTCTTGATTGCGTTGTCCTAAGTCACCTAGTCTAAGGGATGAGATGTCGATGAATAATGGTAACAATTATTCAGATAGGTTCCTTAGACAGAGCATTCTGAATCCCAGATTAGGGAAGAGAACCGCAAGAGTGTTGTGTTAAATAAAAACACCAACTCTTAATACACATGAATAGATTGGTAGATTACCGAGTCATGGAATGAATAGATCGGAGGTACTCGAGTCATTACAGCTGCATATGGTTATCTGTTATAAGAATGGTTGCTTTGATTTGTGAGTTCTAAATTATGTATTTAGAACCAGGAAGCATTTATTAAAAAAAAATTACTTGTTCTAATGTATAAAATGAGGATGTTTTGGGCTTGTCATTTTGGTATAGGGGAAAAACCAAACCATTCCCATTTGATCTTTCTTGATCTCAGCTATTTTGTATGGAATCAATTGTCTTGTTAATTCAGGGCAGTGTATAATTGAGCCTGTCCTATAGAAAGGAAAACATAATCATTTCTTATCGACTTTTTTTTGAATGGCTGAGTCATGCATCATTAGGAAATTGTTTTCTGATGGAATCCTCTCTGTGCACTCAATAGTAAATATGATCCTTCCCTGGATGGATATGAGTAAGAAATAATCCTTTTGTAAGTCTTACTTTGTTTTATGGAACGTATGGTTTTCAGATCACTGACTGATATCTCCAATAATGTTGAATAATTCATAAGGGTTGCAAGTGAGTTGATGACTATTTTGTTTCTCTCCCTTCTCGATTGGATTGAGATTCTTGTTAACGGTTGTTGTCTCTTAAATGATGAATCTTTTTATTGGTTTCCTTGACTGATATAGTTATGTAGGTAATCGGTTATGTACTTTTTGAACCTGATTTCTATCTCTTAGAAGAATGGTGAGTTTTGGATAGTCTGTATTGATTCTTCTTCTTATTTATTTAAGTTGTAGGATGTTGACTCTTCTTTTCTGAAGATGCATATGAGAATTTAGTTTAACCAAATGATAAAAGAAATTGTAAACTGTGTACCATTCAGTTCGTTCTCCTTCCTTTATATAAAAACCTGTTATAGGTTTAGATGAATCAGTTGCATAACTTTTATTATGTAATTGATTAGTAATGATTACTATTTACTTCTCTACTTAAATTATGATTAAGGATATTTGTACATTGTTTCAGTTATTTGAAATGAAACATTGATGTTGGTAAATACTTTTCCAGTATTGATAAGAAGCCTAATATAAGAACCTAGGTTATATTATTTAACCTAGAATTAGGCTACCACATCTGAATTATGATTCTCTTATTTATTTAAGTTGTTGGATGATTCATCCTAAATATGTACTATGCTGAAATGAACTTGTCTGTACATGATTTCTGGAAACTTGGTAAAAATGACAAGAAGGTCTTTGATTATGAAAGTAACTCTTTTTGTTTATGTAGTAAAGTTAATTATGTATTTCAAATTCAGAAAGAATTATGAAATAATTAAATGTCAAGAGTTTTTGTTTGATATAAATAAGTAATTGTTTGGGACAATACTTATATGATATAATGTAGTAGTTGCTGATTATATTATGATCTTTTCTTAAAAGTGAATTTTGATTTATTATTTGTACTTCTTTTAGGGTTGTTATTACTTATGCTTATTTGTATGATTACAATAATTGTTTCATTAAAGCGAGTTGTTTTAATGGAACAATTAGTTTAATGCACTTTGTTTTAATGCTTAGTGCTTATCATGCTCAGTTTAATGAACTGACCCGTGCTTAGCAATAATTTTGCTAGATGGACTTCGTAAGTGATAAAAGAAGGCAATAAATTTTATGATGTGTTGGTTGATTTAAATTTTGGCTCTTATGTAGTGAATTCAGATTCATTCTTGAGTTGTATTGAAAAAGGAAAAGTTGTATTTTGTTATGATCTTAATGTTGATTGGCATGAAGTATGTCTGAAATGCATAGATTTGTAAATTGTGTATTTTATCATGATGAATTGAAAAGTTTGGAGATCTACTTCAAATGGTTGTGTATTTCTCTTGTACTTTTATTGAGGAAATTGGAATACTATCTTGTTGATATTCTTCATATCTGTTTGTATACCTATCTTTGTTATCATTTATTAAGTTGGAAGGAGGGAAATAGTTCAATCTCCCTTACTAAGATACAACTTGCTAAGTTGCATTAGATGTCGTTAACTATCAAAACAATTATAGTATAATTATGGAATGTGTAATGGACATACAATTAAACTATAGAAATTGTGAAAGATAAAAAGGGCATGACAAACCCTATCACTTAATCATGTAGAGGAAGACTCTTCCTCTCTCAAAAGAATGTAAAATGAAATAATGGAATTTTAGATCGTTAATCACTCAGACTTCATTTTCTATGAAGTCTACTCTAGTTGAACCTGAATGGTTGTTGCACCTTATTTGAACAGTTGAGTTCATTAATTTAACCTTTCGATGTATTATGTTATGTTTTTGGATAATTGCTTGACATGTCAGAGTTACCGAACATAAAATCAATCATGAGTTAATGAATTTCTTTAATATTAATTAAATCAAATACAGATGAAGAAATTAAAGGGTGTTGGATTTAGGGTTGAGAAAGGTTCTGTAATTCAAATCTTAATCCAAATTTAATTAAGTGTTAATGACCTCTTAGGGGTATGTACATTGTGATGAAGTAGTTCTACCAGATGTTGGCACATGCCAACTACAGAACTGTACCCACGTGAAGACCAAGGTCTTCACGAGGATACAATGTTGTAGTTGACATGTTACAACACCCTTCCACATTAGTTCATCTAGATCTACACACATCTGGACTTGAACTTAGTTTCTCTCTAGGCCAAGCTAGTAACATGAATTGGAATAGGAAGTAGCTTTCTATGACTCAGGGTATCTTGGCACATTTGGTCAACTTAGGTCGGATGAGTATGCCCATATACCCTAAGTCATCATGAGCATCTCCCTATAACATATTATGTCACTAACTAGGTTAGGGTCAAACCTTGGGCAAGTGGACTGATAGAAGTTAGTAAAGACCATTCTAGATAACAATAGAGTGACGCGAAGGATGTATTCTAATTTGATGAGTATGTCATCTAGGAATAGTAAAATGATCAATATGTCAAAAATATTTTCCCAAAGTATCACAAGTTTGTTGGTTGTGTTGTCCTATGATACCTAGTTTAAAGAAATGTGATGTCAGATGAATATTGGTAACAAATATTCAAATAGGTTCTTTAAACAGATCACTCAGTACCTCGAATAGGGTAAGTAAACCAAGTATACGTAGTATACATAAAGTATTCCATACTTAAAGAAAAACATGAGAGATCGGTTAGAAACCGAGTCATGAAATGAGAGATCGGTAGTTTACCGAGTCATTTATAGCTGCATATGGTTATTTGTTATGAGATTGATTGGCATGGAATGTGTGTTCTAAATAATGTTTTATTTAGAATAGAGAGCATTTTCTATGAAAAAAATAAAATAATTTTGTTCCCTTGTTTCTAAAGTCTTGAAATGGGAATGTTACAATAAGGTTAATCATTTGTCCCTCTATCCCTGACAATTTTGACCATTGTGTGTATTTGATAGCCCGATAGATCATTCACTTCCTCAATAGTTCGATCAATTTGGATATCAACTCCAGCCCAAAATCAAGGAAGTGTATGTGGATCAGATAATCCAACTCGAAACAAATAATCTTCCAAAAGGGTTAATTGCCCTTGAGAATATTTTTGACTCAAATGATGATAGTTCCAACCAAAAGAAGTTTGTGGCAATAAAAGAGGACTATTTTGAACTAGAAATAACTAGAAAGAATATTAAAGGTTAGAAAATTAGTGGCTTAAAAGAGAGAGAGAGAGAGAGAGAGAGAGACTCATAGCCTTATGTCATAAGCACGATAGGGTAATGGCCTAGACTTATAACGATCTGCGCATGGCTATGAAAAATAAATTATTCAACACACCATTGAGCTTGAGGAAGGAACTAAGGCTGCTTTGCATCAAAAGAAAAGGATCATGAACCCAAATATATAATCCCTCATGGATGAATAATTTAGGAAGCTACTAGAGGCTCGTATAATTTTCCCTATCAAACACGTGACATGGGTCTCAATTTCATCCCCATAAGAAAGAGGAATGGTGAAATTTGGCTCTGTATATATTTGAGAGATCTAAATAGGGATTCCCTGAAGGATCACTACCCTTTACCCTCAATGGAAAAAATATTACGAGTTAGTCACGAGGCTCAGAGATATTTTCCTTCTTTGGATGGTTTTAGGATCTGACCAAATAGGGCTTACAGAAATGGATCAACATAAGACTACCTTCATGACCAAGTGGGGAACTTTCTCCTATGCAAAGATGCCTTTTGGGAGCACTAATGCTAGGATAACTTTCAAAGGGCCATAGATTCTGTGTGTTTAGGGAATTAAAAATAATGTTATCCTCATATACCTCAATGACCTCACATTGTTCACTAGAATAGTGGAGGATCATTTGATGCTCTAGAGGTTACATTCAAAAAATGCCAAGAATTTGGAATCTATTTAAACCTAAAGAAATGTGTTTTTGGAGTACCCTAGGGTAAACTCCTGGGACATATTGTGTCTAAGGAACAAATATCTATCAACCCTGAAATAATGAAGGCCATCCTGGAACTTCCCTTGGTAGTAAATAGGAAATTTGTTCAATCCTTCTTAGGAAAAATCAACTTTTCAGCAAATTTATCTCATACTTCGTGGGAAGATCTACTCAATCACTCTCATGCTAAGGAAGGATCTCAGTTTCAAATGGACCGATGAAGGCCGCCAATCCTTTAGGTTGGTAAAAGGGGCTATAACATCCTCCTCAGATCTTGTGTAACCATAACCTTGTGAAATAATTCCTTATGTATGTATATGGGGGAGAGCATAGTATGGCGTCTGTACTAACCCAAAAGGGAGAATCAAAAGGATAGGAGAATCTGGTTTCTTTCTTTTCAAAAACCCTCCATGACTTTGAGATAAGGTACAATTTTGTTGAAAGGAAGGCTTATGCTATAGTCGAGGTTTGAAGAAATTCAAGAACCTCATCACTCACAACAAAATTTTGATCATGGTGGCTAACTCCAATGTCAAAGAATATATAATGGAAGGTGAGATAACTAAGAAAATATATAACTAGATTACCAATATCCTTGAATATGATATATAAATAAAACCCAAGAAACTCATGAAAGGTAGGGGCATCTGTTAATACCTAACATAGGAACCTATTTCCTCAGTGATGATAGGTGTGAAGAGATAATGTACCTATTGGAAGGTGATTCCAAAGGTTGGGTCTCAGATGGTGTTCACTTTATGCAAACTGGGAAATATCCCAACCATCTCCCCTTGAAAAAGAGGATATATTATAGGCAACAGGGGAGTAATTATATCATCATTGAGGGCTTCCTGTTTAAAAGTAAATTTAATGGAATCCTACTTAGATTCCTGGAGAGTGGGGAAGCTACACGAGTCTTACAAGAATTACATCATGGAAGTTCTAGAGGTCACTTTTTGGCCTAGACTACATCCACAAAAATCCTACAAGCTAGGTATTTTTTTCAAAGTCTGTTCACTGATAATCAGGTAGAGGTAAACAGGTGCAAGGTATGCTAGCTTTTTGTTGGGCCTCGAAAAAAGGAAACACTTCCCCTTAACCCCATATTATTAGAGGAGCCCTTCACCCGGTGGGGTCTGGAATTCATCATAATGATTAATCCAACTTCCCGGCCTTGACCATAAATGGATCCTCATAGCAACTAAATACTTCACGATGGGTAGAAGTGGCCCCCTTAAAGAAGCCACGGAAAATGTGATTCTAGTTATCTTACAAAATATAACTAGATGCTTGCCCCCACCTTGTAGTGTCATATTAGATAATTCTAAGGCCTTTGTGGATCCAAAGTGTCTAATTTTGTGGTGAGGCATGGGATCTACCTAAAGACATCTTCCAATTATTATCCACAGACTCGTAAAGTGAATGGGGCATGAACATAAGAGGTTATGGTGTGAGCATATCAAGATTGCCTTATGAGCTACCCAAATTACCGTGAAGTAGATCTTGAAGGCTTCACCTTATGAGTTAGTTTATGGGAAAAGTGTCATGATGTAAATTTCCTTGGAAATCCCTGCATTACAAATATTAAAACAAGTTGAGGTAGATGAAAATGGGGCAATGCAAGTGAGGCTTGCCGAGTTAATAGAGCTCCAATAAAAGTGAGAGTCTACTCATGAGGCCATGATTAGTCACCAGCTGGTGGTCAAGACTTGGTTTGATAGAAAGACATTGGAACCAAACTTCCAAGTCAGAACTATGGTTATGAAATGGGATGCACAAGCTTCTAAACTTGGGAAACACGAAAAATGTGACCCACTATGGATTGGACCTTTCGATATCTAAGCATGTCAGTAGCACAATGTGTTTGAGCTCGAAACAATGTAAGGTGACTCTTTAGCCATTATGGTGAATGTAATTCATTTAAAGCCCTAAGTATGAATCCCATTATAAAGGTTTGTATTATATGTATAGTTTTCTTTTGATTACCTTCTATGTTTGTTTATTCCTATCAATAAGTGTCCCAGGACATGTTTCCTTCATTCAAGCCCCTTTCCCCTTTTTGAAGTTTTCAAGGGAGTTTACTTCCCTATTTTATCTACGAATAAATGATCCAAAACCTTTTTCGTCACTCAAGAGAAAAATATTTTGAGCTGACATGAGATCCCTCGAAAGAATCAAGTATGACACTCAAATTCATTAATGATAAAAGGGGCATTATAGGAGGTGACCTGAATTACACATTTGTCATTACCCTTAAAGGAGGAATGACTATTTAAGATAAGGGAATAGATAATAAGGTCCATTCCAAGCACTAGAGCCTCGAATCGATTCTTGAGTAACATAGTTAAAGAAGTTATGCCCTTTCCTAGCACCCAAAATGACACCACGGTAGCCTCTAGTTTTGCACCATCAATAAAATCTTATGCAGGACAACCAATTCCCCTCATCCTCTCCAGCCAAGATTGAAGTTTCCAGAAGGAGGGTCTCGGTTCAGCAATCCTACTATGATCTCAGACCCCACCAACAATGTCTTTAATCTAGCCCTCAACAAGAAGCCTAAGGTTCTAAGGAGGCAACCTTTTCTAGGTTTCTAAAACTAGGAGAATATAAGGTTTTTGGCTCTAAAATATAGAGCATGACACTCAATATATGGTACCCATAGTTTACCCCTTCATGAAACTCATGTGGATGTGTGCAGACTGTTTCAACCCCTTGAGCCCGCATGATATCTAGGGCAAAAAGTTAACAGTAGTGATCATGTTGTAGACCATCGAGAGACATGTTGGCCCTAACTCATGACCCAACAACTTCTATGATATGGCCAAGATCCAAAATGTCTGGGTGTAATTCTAAAATAAAGCCTCTTTCCTTAATAGGGAGCCAAAACAATCAAACATAGGTGTCTGGGACCCCGAGGTTTCTCATTCCATTGAAATTTCTTCAAGTGGATTCTCAAGATGCATGTTCCATGCTAGCCTTCATTTTCGGACAAGATTCAGACAAAGGCATGGAGGATTGGTAGATGACAACCTTGTTCCGAATGAGGTCTATCACAAAAGAGAAAACCTATCGCTTGGATTTCACTAAAGCCATCGTAAGGTCCATGTGTGAGTAACTAGCCCAATTTTTGGTGACCTCGACATTCAGGTACTCATCTTATCTATTTTATCTCATCCTTTATCAAAATGCCAAATATTTTAGTCAATTCATGACTCTGAATATATGGGACACGAAGTGGACCTATAAAGGTCATTCCAATATCTACATGGACCTATATATTGTCTCATTCATTGGACGTATATGAATTATTCAATTCTTTTGTGGTACCCCTTTTTCTCGAAATTGATCTTGAGGAGATCAACAATAGGATGAATGACTCGGTGTAATCTATCTTAGCCAAACCCTTGCACCCCTATGATTAGTTTTTCACGGAGGAATTCCATGATTTGCATGCATAGTTTCAAGGAGGAAACTTTCATGCTTCCCAAGGTCCTCATGGAGTGAGTAGTAGGCCTAGAGATAGCTAGGAAGTAAGTGCTCCTAAACATTGAATTCAATGTAGGTTGAAAGAAGAAGGCTCTTTTTGATCTCCCCTTTAGCAAAGGAGGAGTCATTGTACTAAAAAGAAGGGCAGAGCATAGCCTTATAAATAAGCTAGCTTCTTATGGGTTTTCTCTTATTCAATACTCTTGGAGATATGACCTAAAAGAAAATATGGCCACGAATCTATGGGAAAACAAAATCCCCAAATCCCGCATCCATGAGTGAGGGAATTATTCAAAATGGGGTAGAATCCTAGGAGGAGTCACCCGACATATTTTTGAGCTCAAAGATATTCCAACCCTAGTTTGGGAGACATTCCACCAAGGTACAAATAAGTATGACCCCACTCTCACCATGACCAAGGGACTTCAAGCGGCCTTGAAAAAAATGGACTAGAGTGTGGAGAAAATTGAGGCCTATTGGAAATATAGGTAGGAGATTGGCAGGACCACCCAGAATTTTGAGGCCATTCCCAGAAATGAATAGTGGGAGGATCTTTAGGATGTGGAGCATGCCTCGATACCGAAAGTGAGGATACAACCACTATCATTTCGGAGTGGTCCACAAGATCAAATGTAGAGTCCTCGGTCCTCGAAATAGTAGTTACCTCCTTCACCCCTAATTTATCCTCACTAAAAATTCTTCCAGCTTAGACTCCAACACTTTGTAATCAAGGTTTGTTCCTTGAGAGATCATTGCGAGATGATCCGGTGTCAAACCCTCTATGTAAGAAATTGAAGTTTTGGTGGTTCCTATTTCTTCTTCACCTCTTCCCTGTCATGGGCCCTATTTCAATCCCCTCCTCCACCATTATATTTCCCTTTTAGTGTTTTTCCCTTATCATTCTCCCCATCTCAATCCCTTCCTCTACTTGAATCCTCCATCTCCTTTCGGCCTTCTTTCACTATCCCAATGTTTCCCCCTCGTGTGGTGGAAGTTCCTTCCTCAACAATTGTGACTTCAGTGCCTCAATTGAAAGTAGCCATTCCCTATGGCCTGCACACAGGTTCCTATTTTTGGGTGGGGTTGTCCCATCTTCTTCCAAATTCCTAAGTCAATCCAAGGCCAATAAATATTCTTGAGACAATAGAAGAGCAAAGAAAATGAAGAAGGAGATGACTGTGAGTGTAAAAAAATAGATGCGGTTATTATATGACCATCAACAGAGCTCGCTAGCTATTTAATGACTCATTCTTCGAGGTATCCAAACCAATGGAACAAATGCAACTTTATGACTACTCAGCCGGTGCCTTTGTGGTAGACTTCTCAGAGTTCTAACCCCAAGACAAAGTTGAATTAATGAACGAGACCGCAATAGCATAGTCACGACATATTATTTGAAACTCAAAAATCAACTAAAGAAGGAAAAATCAAACCTTCACAGAGCAGAGGCCATTATGGCCAGCCATCAAGCTGAGCTCAAGGGAAAGAAAAAGAAATAGAAACAGTTTCACAAGGAATTAAGGGTAGTTCTTTTGCGGAGGAGGCCCTTATGGATTTTAAGATAGAGGTTAGAACCCTTACTGACCAAGCTTGCCATCTCCAAGTCATCAACCAATTTACTCTTGTAGGAGAAAGGGATCCTCCAATAGGGACTCAATTTAAATAAAGTGAAGGTATTCATAGCTCAATCTAAGTTGTGTGACATTAAATCTAAAAGAGATAACCTCCAGACAAAGTTGAAATCATCGAGAGGACACGGTCAAGGATTTAAGCTGGAAAATTGGGAATACGAGTCCCAAAAAGGAGGGATCATAATATTGGTACATGAACTATATACTTCTGTTGTGATAGAATCACCACTAAGGCAATAGATCTGGTCCCCATGCTCAAATTCATATCTGATGCACATGAATTTTTCTCCAGTGTTATATAGCTGCAGCTTACACCATCACCAGCGTAGTATCTAAAAAGGTTCTTGAATTAGATTTATTGATTCAAAAGCTTTATAATGCTTCATACTCGCCCTCAAAGGGGTAAGGATCAAAATCAAGAAGCTGATTATTGCTAAAATCAACAAGATCCTAAGATATAAATAGGATTCCATCAAATTCTAGAATCTCTTAATGTAACTCCACTAGGGAATCAAAGACAGAAAGTAGAACATTGATGAACTGGTTCAGCTAGGCTTCCCTTATCCTTTTCCTGAAGACTCTACAGTCATCACAAAGGACCAAATTCAACAACTCCTAGTGGTCAAGTGCCAAGATAAGACGTATTTCAGTCTTTAAAGGAGGGTTCTACCTTGGCCGAGGTGGAAGAAATTTTAATCCCTATCTTCCAACTGGAGTTCCGCTTACATGTAGTAGTGCGGTATCTCCAAAATTTCTCACATGAGGAGATAATAGAGATAGATCGTGCCTTCTAGGCCTTATAAAGGATGAAATACCTAATAGAGGAGGAATGGATTAGATATCAAGCTGCCTTGTAGTGGCTCTCGAGTTACATTTTTGGACCACATTGTGATTTTTGAAGTAGAGGAATTGATGGTTTCTTCCATAAGCGCGCACTGAGTCTCTAGATGAGCCCCTTTGATTAATTTTTGTTGTCACCTCGGCCCTTTCTTTTCGATATCCCAACTCAAACTTGGTTAATTATGGAATTAGATGCGGAAAGAGTCTACGTGTCACTCGAATGCTCCTCCTAGGAAAGAAAGGAGAAAATCCTCCCCAAAATAGCATGTAAATGCCACATGTCTTTCAGGTGTAGGTTGAGAATATGACTTCATAAAAAACTCTCAAGCAAGTTTCCATTCTCCACGTGTCAGGAAAGGATTATCACTGAATTTAGGGGTGTCAGTTTGACAAATTAAAAGGAAAATTGTAAATATCTCAACAGGTGGTTAGGATACTAACCCAAAAGTGAAGGATCTTTAAATATGACTAGCATAAACCCTAGTTCAAAGAAATCGGAAGCGAGATCCACAAAAGGATATAAATGGGGCATCTGATTCTAAAAAAAGAGAGATTTTTTGAGAACAAAAGGAACAAGGGATTATAAGAGAGTTTAAAGGTTTAGTTTTGTATGAGCCAAGCCTTACCTAGATTTATTTAAAATGAAATTTGTAATTTGTGCCATTTTGGCCTTATATATTATTTTCCATATATATTAAATTTATAGTTCTATGTACTTTGGTTTTCATATTATGAGTCTTTTTTTCTTCATAAGTGATTACGGATAAATTATGCTATCCATCATGTTATAAGCGCTTGGGTTTTAACTTATCTTTTATCTGCATCTATCAAGTGTTCCATCTCCTTGGATATGATTAATCTAAGGTGTTTCTAAATAGGTGGATCATGATATATTCTCTTCAAAATATTATGGGAAACTCACTATAAATATCTACATTTCTTGAGATCTATCTCGACACATCACCTTAGTTGGTCACCTAGTTTTGCTTTAGTTTTATCCTAAAATTATCTCACATTCAAGAGAAGATCCAATTTATTTAAAAATATAGAGGTCACCTTAGGGTTCATGTCCCACTAACCTAGGGTTTCCTATGACTCTGACAGTTCGTTCGTTAAGGATTTTCATCAACACTAAACACTATGCACGAGAGGAAGAAGTCCCCATAGAAGAGAGAGAGAGAGAGAGAGAGAGAGAGAGAGAGAGAGAGAGAGAGAGAGAGAGAGAGAGAGAGAGAGAGAGAAGACACATGAGGTAGAGGTGCTAGAGAAAGAGAAGTCCCTATAAAAGAAGAGTCCCTAATAAGAAAAGTGTCACCTAGGGAAAAAGAAAAAGAAGAATCTCCTATATTGGAATAACCAATTAGGAAGAATAAATAGTAACAGAAAAGTCAGACTCGGAAGAAACAAAGAGCATGGATGCCAACAGGGAGATGAGGATGATGAAGAGCATGGTGAGGGTGATTACCATCATGTGTACAATGTATACATGTTAGAGAAGGAGGGAAATGAAGAGAATGATGAGGATGAAGGAGGAACTCATGAAAAGGGGGGAAGCGAATAAGTCAACATGAAAGATCAAAGGACTTCGAGCCTAACTAAGGATTAGATAGAGGATTTCACATAAAGGGAGGTAATAGGCATCATAAAATATTTTGTGGATCAAGAGGTGGAGCGCAATCTTTGAATAAGTACTCAAGGAGACAGAGGGAAGTGAAAGCATAGAAAAGGAGTATGGAAGCATGGGTGGAGATCCCAGCCTTGTAGTAAGCTTCCCAAAGGCAATGTTTATAGGTGGAAAGGGTAAGGTAGTAGCATGCGAATAATGAATGACTTATATCAATGATTCAAATAAGGTACTTTGTGCATGTTTACAAAGTATCATGCCTTCAAACCAACTCCTTGTTTGGTCTTATTTTGATGAAGAGGGTGTATACCTATGCACAAGGAAGATGTTATCTTAGGCTTGAGTCCCATCTTGAAGATCTTGAATTCAAGTTCAATCGTGAGATGTTAATGAAGATACATGATACCAAGGAGTAAACCCTCTAGTGAATACTCAACAAATGTTAGATGAGGAAGTTTGTAATGTACTAAACAAAGTGTTAGTGGAGGTTTAGGCAAAGATCTTTGGGAGAAATGACAGAGTAAGGGACTGGAGGAAGAGCTTGAAAAGAAAAATGAAGAGATCATTGAAAAGAGAAAGGATTTAAATCGGGAGGAGATGATCAATGCATAATTAAGGTGCGAATTAAGGGAGGAGAGAGGAAAGGTACACAAGATCCATAATAAAATAGAGATGATTTTAGACACCATAATCTTAAAGCACCCAAACCTAGATCTACCTCAACAAAAATATGAGTCAACCATGCAATGCTTGGAATATTTTACCCACATCCTCACCATTGAAAGACGTCCACTCACATTGGAATCAACGAGAAGAGGAATTGGTGTGCCAGAAGGAGGAAGAAAAAGCGAAGATTTGGGAAATAGTTACTTGGTATTCTAAGATTCTTTCCATTGTAAAGACCACAATGTGAATGGCCTATGTTGTCTATGAAAATTGTGTTGATAGAGATAGGGTAGCAAGCATAGTGGTTGCTCACACGCACGAGGCGGATATGAAGGAGTTTGAGAGAAGAACAAAGGAAACATGGCGTAGCGGGATAAGATCCTAGATGAGGTTGAGAAAATGTTAGAAGCAATTTAAAACTTATGAGGTTCAATTAAGAATTGGATTAAGGAACTATATCCCCAGGTCACTTGTAGAATGGACATGCTGGAAGATCTTAACAAGTAGCTAGAATGAATTATAGATACATTAAATGCTAAGAGAGATGAATTGAGTTTTTATGAGGTTAGAACTCTAGTAGGTGACCTACTTCAGTAAGCACAGAGTGAGGTGGATGCTTGTGAAAATATTGAAGCAACAGAAAAGAAGGAATTCCCATTCCTCCTATAGCAGTAGAAGATTCTTCTATTCTTTCATTCTTTATTCAAATTGTCCCTGTTCCACGATTCTTTATTCTTTGAAGAAGCAAGACTTTTTCAAGGATGGAGAACACACATAGTATGGGGTGATGTTGGAACCTGAAATATTGGCTGATTACCAAAGGGATCATGCACACGGGAATAGTGAGAAGAAGGGATCTTAGGGGAAAGTGCATAGGATAAAGGGGTTTAAGAAGGGTTTAACTAAGACTAGGGTATGTGTGGGAGGCATAACATAGGTTTAAATGGACTTATCCATATTTGGCATTCTAGAGACACTTGAGGAAAAGCATGAGGACCCGACTATGTGTGATGAGTGGATAAGGTGTCAACACGGAACCTTTTAAGTCAAGAAAAGAAATTCGCGTGGGAATATTCCTAAAAGACATCATTATAGAGAGTGGAGGGTTTGTAAAGGGATAGGCATTCACTAATGGAGGACCACATTGACACTTGGCATGTGATCTATTCAAGGGATAATGCATGAAGGTGGGTGTTGATCCAATAAAAAGAGATTTTCGAGCTAGAGATAGAAAGAGAAGGGAGGACATGGAGATATATATGGAGGTGAGAGATAGGTAGTACACTTAGGAAGAGATACATAGGACAATGAAGTGTTGCAATAATGCTAGGGTTTAGAGAACTTAGTGCTAGAGGGTTATAAAGGATGAAACACACATATGTATGGGTAATGGGATCTATAACAAGGGATAAAATCGGAAGAGTATAGTTAGGGTCTCATATCAGAGATGCTGGTAGGAGTTGAGTCTCTATCATTTAATATGTATGGTCTAGAGATGACCCCTTTTAACTGTAATGTGGCTACTAGAACTATGTTAAATCAATATATATATGGGCTCATTCAGTATATATTGTTTATGGGTGTAAAACCTCATGTTATATGATTTATCATGGCTCAGATCCAATCTATTATGCTTCTTACAATGTTATTTAGATTTTGTGATGCATTAATGTTAGATCTATTAGTTGCATCTTCTACCTCTTTAAATAAGTGAATGTACTTCTGCTTATGCAAATCATCCTCCATTAATGGTGGAACCATCTCACAAAGCTCACATAAAGGAGGGGCTCAGTGCCCGTGCGTGCCTCATGTGAGTGCCTAGCACTTTCTAGCTGATAGGCCGGTGTACTTGGGGTTAGTAAAGGTATTCGAGGTAAATAAATGAATACAAACCAAATCACGGTAAAGGAAGAAGACCAGTTTAAAACAACCTTTACCACAAAATGGGGAGGTTTGTCTTATAGAAAAATATCATTTGGATTGTCAAATGTTGTAGAAACATTTCAAAGAACCATGGATATGTAATTCAGAGGGCTGATCAACATGATGGTTCTTATCTACCTTGATGACATAACAATGTTCTCCAAAAATATAGTTGAGAATCTTTTTCATCTCAAGTAGGTATTTGAGAGATGTAGATATTTTGGAGTCTCCCTTTACCTGAAAAATGAATTTTATTTTCTCATGAAGGTAAAATCCTTGGCCATATTATCTCTAAGAAAGGATTGACTATTTATCTAGAAAGAATTGAAGCCATTCTTGTTTTTTCATTACCTAGCCATAAAAAACATCTTCAAAGTTTCTTGGGAAGAATTAACTTTGTTAGAATATTTTTCCCTAATTTTTCTAATCTTCTCAAGCAACTTGTAACATTCCCATTTTAAGAATTTAAAAACAAGGGAATTTTTTTTTTAATTATATAATTTTCACTATTCTAAATAAAGCATTATTTAGAACAAACATTCCATGCCAATTGAATTCAAATAGATAACCATATGCAGTTGTAATGACTTGGTGATCCACCAATCTATTCATTTCATAACTCGGTAAGCTACCAATCTATTTATGTTATCTTATACATTGAATACATGTTGTATACTTCGTATAATTAGTTCTCCTACCCTATACTAGGTATTGAGTGATATGTTTAAAGAACATATCTAAATATTTGTTACCAATATTCATCTAATATCACATTGTTTTAAACTTGATGACATAGGACAACGTAACCAGTAGCTTGTGATACTTTGGCCAAAGATTTACAACATACTATGTATGTCACTATTCCTAGATGGCATACTCGTCATAATGGAATACGTCCTTCACCTCACTCCTCTATTATCTTGATTGGTCTTTACTGACTACTGTCAGTCCACTTGTCCTAGGTTTAACCCTAGCCCTAGTTAGGAACATAAATTATTATAGGAAGACACTCACAATGGCTTAGGGTAAATGGGCATACTCGGTTGACCTAAGTCAACCAGATGTGCCAAGGTACCCTAAGCCATTAAAGCTAATTCCTATCCTAAATATGCCCCTAACCTGACCTAGAGAGAAACTAAGTTCAAGTCCAAGTTCTTATTGTGTGTAGATCTAGATGATCAATGTGGAAGGGTGATGCCACATGTCAACTACAAATGTATTCTCAAGAAGACCCAAGTCTTCTTGAATTGTAGCCCTAAAGTTGGTGTGTGCCAACATCCTATAGAAACTACCTCATCGAGATGTACATACCCTAAGGAGATCATTAATGAATTATTAATTTGGATTAAGTCTTGATTATAGCAACCCTGCTAAACCCTAATCCAACACTCCATAAGTTCTTTCCTAAATTTGTTTCATTTAGTCCATGAAGAACTTTGTTAAACTTATGGTTTCTTTTAATGTTTGTTTTCTTAGTTAAACCGGTAATTAACCAAAAAGGAAGGTTTAACAACCACATATATCCAATTAAAGTAGACTTCATACTAAATGAATTCTAATAAATAGTAATCATACCTCCAAACCTTTTAGGTTTATATTCAATTGAGAGAGAGAAAGAGTCTTTCTCTACATGATTAAGTATTAGGGTATATCATTCCCAATATCCATATTTCTTAATGCATGTTCATTATGCATCACATTATTATGTTAAATTGTTTAGATAAAACACATCATATTATGCAACTCAACAAGTTGCTTCATTATAGGGGAAATTGAACTAATTCCCATTATCCATTTTATCAAAGATAACAAGATAAGCATAACATAATATAAAGAATATCAACAAGATGGAACTTTCATCTTCTTTATAAAAGTACGAGATAATTTTCACAACCCATGCAAATAAAACACAACTCACAATTCATCATTACAACTTATAAAATTTACAAGACTATGCTCTTTAGGCAACTGCATAACAACATCCCTCATTCTATAAAGTATACAACTTTTCTTTACAATACAACAAAAGAATGAATCAAAATTCTTTACTAAGAATTATACATATATCAGCCAATGCATCATATAGTTTTTTTTTCTTTTACCACTTAAGTCATCCTTCTGCAAAAATATCTAGTAAGGTTCGATTCAATGAACTAAGCATGATAAACACTAATCATTAAAACAAAGTGAATTCCACTAATTGTTTCATTAAAGAAATCTTGATTTAATGAGATAATTAAATCATCATACAATCAACATAAGTGATAACAAATAGAAAGGAATTTCATTAATAAATCTAGCTCATCTTTTAAAGAGAAAAGCAGAATATAATAAACAATATCTACCTAAGATCTTAAAGTTCTAATAATCCCATCAATGGCTTGTAAACAACAATATATCTTGCCATCCCATTGTCTCATAATTCTATCCTAATAGAATACCATGATTATCTTTTCTAAGAGACAAAATAAATGTATACAACATGGTTCCTTCAATGATGATTCATCTAAATTATAAGGAATAAAAAGAACCATTATATACCCTACCCAAACCTATAACATCAGAAAAATAGACCAAATTATAACATGAGTTACTGTTCCTTTCCGGGATAACAATATTACACATTCAATCATTAGAATATACATCAAATAGAATTCCATAACCAAACAAGAAGGTAAGGAAAACCAGAACAGTCCAACTGCAACTCCAATTCCAACTTTCCATGTAGAAATTATCAATCAAGATTAGAAAACAATGTTCACAAACAAAGCATCCCCGAAGAGGAGTTAATCTCTACTCAAGTTCTTCACAAAGGATAAAGAGTACAAGAGAAAAACCTACTCCTTTTCATGTAAACTAAGAAAGGATAATAACCAAGTCAATCCCATAAGTATTAATGTACCTAACATGTTGGGAGAACCTTCCTGGATACTAGATGTCAACATTATTTCAATCAATGATTTGAACAAGGTAGACCAACAGGTCAAGAGAAATCACTATTTCGAAATGGAATTGAGTACAAAAAAGTTCAAACATTGAGCCTATCCAAGGACAGATAAAAAGTCACTCTACTAAGGAAAGGTCCATTTAATAAACCGTTTCATACAACTGAACAAAAGGAGTTCCAATTTCAATTTAAATCTAGTTGAAAGCATACTGCAGACCCGAACCAATATACTACTCACAAAAGAACACACACACACACACACACACACACACACACACACACACACACATATATATTTCTCAAAGAGAAACCAAGGTCTTATTCATTGTATCGTTGAGAATAACATCCCAAGATAGTAAACAATAAGGTTCGAGTTACCCATAAACCCAAGACTGGAGACTTACAAATTCCTCTCCATGAAATACAAAAGGTAAGTAGTTCGTAATTCAAAAGAATCAAACTCAATACAACTGAACAGAGAAGGAATCCTTCCTAATTATTTCAGTGTCTAAGGTAATAATCCAAATCTTCCACAAGACCTATATTTATTTAAAGAGACAAAAGAGAGGGAGAGTTAGAACCCAAAACACCCAATACAATAGTTGTATCATTCTTAATTTCCCAAGCAACAAGAATAGAATATAAAAAAAAAAAAACTTTGCAACCACTAAATTACGACAAAGTGGTGCCTTAGTACAAAATAATACAATCAACCCAGAACGTTGGTTTCTTCCAAACAATGGGGAAAGAACATCCCACTCTATTCTCACACCAAAACCATCTCAAGGGATTCGTTACAATCATAGAACTGAAGTTCTAAGTTTCTAAAGCTAGATGTTTAAAGTTCCAAATCTCAAAGAGATTTTTAAATGACTCAAACAGTTTCCACATTCTTCCTGGTGAGTATTCAATCCAATAAAGAGTTGTAAACTTAGTCATTAATAAAAGAATAACCAAATACAAAATACCAAGACAGATTCAAATAAATCAACCCATATATGAGTCCATAAGACTCAAGTGTTAAATAGAAGTACAGAGATGAACCCGTGATTCGAACACAAACATTCAGAACTACACTAGCAAAATCATGTGAGTACAATGATGAATACAAACTCCATGCAATAGTTTAGTAATACATAAGTTTCCAAAATAGTGGTTTTGTTTAAATGAAGCTCCAACTCAATCTTAATCAAAACACAAGGTTTTAACATAGGTATGCATCCAAATAACATAACCCAGAAGCAAAATCAAATAGAACTCAATTTTCCTTTAAGCTCAGATCCATATATTTCCACGACACTCAGTTCAAAGCTACATAGCTTTGAATAAAAGATCAAGAGAGAAAAAACAAAGGTACAAAACAAGTTTCTAATACCATTTCTACTTGCATGCAGGTCGTAAAACTAGCACAGAAATCTAGTTTCCAAAAAAACTCTATAAAGCCATAGTTTCATATCAAACACACAAGGATTCACCAAACCCAGCAAGTAAAAATAACCAAAAAACATGAAAACAAGAATCTCATGAGATCAAAGTTCTTCTAGTGATTCAATTAGAAGAACGTAAAGAATTTTAATAGTTAAAGCCTATCATACCCGAGAGTGCTTCCACCAAATCTAAGGAGACTTCTAGCCGAGCTTCCAACTCTGTTTCTGCTCCAAGATAGATCAACAATAAAAATTCTTTTCCTCCTATGCCTCATATATTTTCCTTCGATCAAAAATAGGCCAAAGAAACCAAAAATATCTTTGAAGTGAAGGTCGAACTGCTGGTTCGAAGAACTAGTTAGCTCCATGCAGAGAAAAATCTTCCATGCAAGAAAAACCAAATGACCTCCTACAAACCCACCTTCTAAGTTTCCAAGATGGTTTACACGCGAAGACCGAGGCTCATAAATGCCATAAATTCCATTCAATCCAAAATTCCTACTTATATTTCCTTGCCACCGCCTCCTAAATCTGGCGAATGCCAATTCAACACAAAAATACAATTCCATCCTTTAGTGGAGCTTCCACGTAGGCCTCCACCAAGTCTATTGGTCCCCTACCAAATCTATCAGTACTTCATCATTTAAACCCCTTTCAAATCATTTAAATTCCATTAGAACCATCACCCTTATGTCATGTAACCCCTTTAGGTTCCCTTTAATAGTTTAGGTTAGATTCAAATAGACTTAGGTTAGTTTAAAAATTACTAACATAGGTGGAATAGACTTGCTTCTATCCTATCATTCCTTTGAGAAAGCAGAGATAAGGGTTAGGGTTAGGAGGAATACCTATTGAAAGTCGAGATGGTGTGCGCGTACCGTAGAGAAAGAGCAGATCGACTGCGAAGAACTCCTTTTTGTCTTGGAAGGACTACCTGCAAGTAAGAATACAAGACCACCAGATTTTAATTAGACAATAAATGAGGGAGCTGCCTTAGGCCCAGGAAATATAAAACTTCCTTTCGAAGGTGGTCAGGTTCCCTTTTAATACGAATTAACACAAATGATAACAAAGAAAGCTATTGCAAAATCATGATTTAGGTACCTCGTTACAAAACAATAGAGGCTAAGCTATCAATAATAAAACGTCACGTTGTTTGTTCGGTCACTGGTCGTTGATACATTCAGGTTGAGTTACAGGGATAAACCAGACTGGATCTGAGGTTGTTAGGTGACAAATAGGCGAGAGGAAGGTTTTGGGGTATAAGTCACAGTGACCGATGCCGGTCACTAGATAACCGACCGCGGTTAGAGAACCGCTGCCGGTAGGGGATAAACGACACCGGTAGGGTCAGCAATCTAGGTGCTTCTGGATAGAGGTTGGTTGCAGGGTGATTGTGGGGTTATTAAGACTGATGGATGGCTGAGGGGAATAATGAGAGGACAGGGAAGACTCAGAGTGTGATAAAATGGTCTTCTGGGCAATACAAGGATGTATGGATGAAGGTTAAGTGTAGGGTGCTGGTAGGTGGTAGATCTAGGAATGAGCTTATAATTACTATCAATCCACAGGCTCAAGAAATGGTGCTTAAAAACATACAAGACACTACTTACTCGTTCCTGATGAAGATGCAGGTTCCAGGACTGTGATGACGAAGACAGGGCTCAAGTAGGATGATCTGACAATCCAAGATGAGCTATCTCCTCTTCTGATGCTCGGATGAGTGTCACTGGGCTCTAGTTATTCAGTTGCAGTCTTGGGCTTGATGTCCTTCTCTGCAAACTCTTCTTGTTTCTTCACTTGTCTCTGCTCGGCCAAGAAAATCCAGATCCTTCCAATGATTTCTCCTCTTCTCGATCAAATGAAAATCCGATCCTTTGTTTTTGGTTGGAAGTGGTCATTTATAGGGAACCGATGGTGGTTACGCAACCGATGGCGGTCGAGTAGGAACCAGTATCGGTCAGGTCAAAGTGGGCTATTTTTGGTAAAATAGCCAGCTTTCCCTCCTTTTCTCCCGAGGGATTAGTGGTGGGCTTGGTCAAGTCATTATGAGGTTGGTTTTAGGTGCGGGTGAGGAGTAATTAGTCATGGGTGTGGATTTGGACCAAGTTATAGGTCTTAATTAGGTTAGTTTAGGGTTAAGACTAGGTCATGATGAGGTGGCGAAATGAGGTGGCAGGTATGGCGATGTGGATTTATTAATTATAAGGTAATTAATAAATAATTTTGTAAGGTTTAGGTGATGAGGTTAGGTTGCGAAATGAGATGCGGGGCACAGGGGTGTCGTAAGACACAAATTTGGTGTCTACATTTAGCCCCTTGTTTGTCATGTAGTTTGTCTTTGTAAAGCCGCATTTGACAATAATAAGAAGTGGTTTCCCCGTTAAGGGTATAGGTAATCCCCTCAAATCTATCACAGATTGAGGTAGCGTGAAATCGTGGATAGGGTTGATAAAGGGTAAATGGTGTGGAGATGATGATGATGGAGATGGTGGGGTAGGTCCAAGAAGCAGACACACGTTGAAATGCAAAGAGTGCGACGACTCAGGTACATGATTTGAAGAGCAAACAAGCAATTCATAGGCAAAGGTCGATAGTTTATCCAAACAAGGGTGATATAATCCTGGTATCCAAGGCATAGGAAGTAGCTCTAGGGGATATAATGGGTAAGGTACAGAACGTTTAGGCATGTTCGGCAGTACCAAATGGTTGGTTTGGTTGAGATAAACGTCACGGTCTTGGTCTAGGCAAAGTTGGTCGACTGATCAAGTCAAGGACCCTAATCATGCTAAAACACGAGCGGGTGAGCTCGATTGAACAAAAAGCTGACATGATGGGTGGATAAAATTGTATTGTGGTGATGTTGGGCGAGGTATTTAATTGGTGTGGCCTGGGTTGGGCCAAATGGTTGGGTGCGGCCTGGGTCGGGCCAAATGGTTGGTTGCGGCCTGGGTCGGGCCAAATCGGGTTGGTTACGGCCTGGGTCGAGCCAAGTGGTTGGGTGTGGCCTTGGGTCGGGCCAAATGGTTGGGGGGCCTTGGGTCGGGCCAAATGGTTGGGTTGTAGGCCTTGGGTCGGGCCAAAGTGGTTGGTTCTTGGGTACGCCTTGGGTCGGGCCAAATTGGTTGGGTTGCGGCCTTGGGTCGGGCCAAATTGGTTGGGTGGGGCCTTGGGTTGGGCCAAGTGGTTGGGTTGCGGCCTTGGGTCGGGCCAAGTGGTTGGGTTGGGGCCTTGGGTCGGGCCAAATGGGTTGGTTGGGGCCTTGGGTCGGGCCAAATGGGTTGGTTGGGGCCTTGGGTCGGGCCAAATTGGTTGGGTGTGGCCTTGGGTCGGGCCAAATGGGTTGGTTGGGGCCTTGGGTCGGGCCAATGAAGTCAAAAAAAGGATAATTAGTAATGGAGGGTATAGGTGATGTGGGGAATAGGCAATGTGGTGAAAAAGGGAGATTGGTGAATAAAGGTAGAAGTTGGGGAAGGTAGGAAAATAAAAAACCGATATCGGCATATAAACCAATTTTAGTGTTCGAGGTCGGTGAGTGAGGTGATCGATGCCGAGGTTCCTTAGTGAGCAGAATAAAACCGAGGATCGGTTATAGGTGAAAACCTATAAAAAGAAAAAAATACGGCCCGGTCATTGTCACATTGTCAATTTGAAACCCAATTTGAGTTATCGAGGTGTATTGTTGAGATTGGAGCATTATTTGGTTGAGGTGGCGCTATTTGAGTGGAGAAGTGAGTGGTTGGTGGACCCTAGTGAGTATGAGGCAGCTGGTTGAGGTGGAGGAACCAACGAGAGGAGATTAGATGATCATGGCTCGGTCGGGAGGAGTAGGAGGTGCAAGGGTCTAAGTGAATTTCATAGGAATATAAGAATAAATAAGGATGCCGACCTGCGAGTCGATGATAGAGAAGATGTATTTGTTTAACATCTAAAATAAAACTAAAGATGTATGCTATTTTGAGTGATGATAATAATAAGAATGGTTGTGTTTTGAATGTTGTTTTTTTTTGTTTGAAAAGGATAAAGATGAATTTTGGCAAATAGAAATACACAAAAAATATTTATATTTAGAACACATGATAGGGTATGGTAGGGGATGGTCGAGCTAACCTTGGGAGACCCCATGTCTCCTAAGTGCTGCCTACATAGCCCATTCGCACAAAGCAAGGAAGGGCCTCAAATCGATGTAGTTCTCCTTAGACCAGTGGAGAGGTGAATTCAGAAATTTGGTTGTGGTTAGGCAATTTGTTGGTTGGTAAAAATTTGATGTTGGTAGGGTAATGTTGTTGGTGTGGTAGGTATGTAGTGTAGGTATAGGGAAAGTTAGCATACCCAAGTAGTAGGGAATCGTGTCCGATTAAAGTCAACACACAATCCTAGAGTTGAGCAAAAGAGGCGAAAGTGTCTCATAGTTGAGAAGAGCCAAACAAACCACATATTAACGTAGAATGAGCTTGAACCCCTAGGTACCTTGCATAGAGTGAGAAGTCGATAGGTGAAAAGAGTGGTATAATCACAATATATCGGATATACGTCACGTCCCTTGAGTTTTGTTGTTTTGAAAATGGTGAGGTGAGGTGGTTGATGTGGGCGAGGGTGCAGAGAACTTATTATAAGATGATTATTCTGACAAAAGAGAACCAAACCTAAATAGACAAGTCCATGACTCAAAAGTGTTTTGAAATACTGCTTTTATTTTTATTTTATTTTTCTGGATATAGACTGATCGATGTGGGAAGTCTACATGGGATATGTATTTTGTTGTTCTTGAGGTCTTCACGAAGCTGATCAATGTGAGAAGCTTCTGATAAAGGCTGACTGTGTATAGCTGTCCTTCAAGGGAGCAGTCTATTTATAGTAGCAGATGCGGTGTTTATGTATAGCTGTCCTTCGGGGGAGCAGTCTATATATAATAGTAGCAATAGTTTGGCATATAGCTGTCCTTCAAGGGAGCAGTCTATTGTATAATTTAGAGGTCTAGATGTCCGTTGGGCATAAAGCATCTAGTTTTGTAGGAAGTTTGACTCAAGAAAATCCCATAAGTGTTTTAATTAAGAATGTGTCATTTTGATACTTTGAAGTCATGGACTAGACTAAAAAGGGGAAGGCATCTTTTAAGGGGAGGTGATAATCAAACCATGTGAGCTTGATTTGATTTTGAGATGTAAGAAACAAAGTGTATGCGGTGGTAAATGAGCTCAAGGGACGAGCGTAAGGTAGATAAGAAGTGATATAACACTAAATTCAACAGTAGAATGGTCGAAGATGCAAGGCATTAAGGGGCTCAGGCTCAGGTTTACCATTAAGCGAAGCTAAACGATAAGTGCCTGATCCATAAGTGTGAGTGATAATGTAAGGCCCAATCCAATTAGGAGCAAATTTTCCACGTTTTCTCTTTTCTAGTTTGGTTACATGTTGATTCTCTTTGAGGACAAGATCACCAACCTTAAAGGTACGCTCATGAATTCGCTTATCATAAGCACGCTTGATGCGTTTTTGATAGATTTGAAGGTGGTCAAGAGCCGTAAGACGACGCTCGTCAAGAAGCTCTAATTGGGCTAACCGCTCTTGGTGGAAATCATCGTTGGTGAGAATATTCAAGAGATATTCTGAGGGAGGGTATTTGTATTTCGAGAGGCAAGACAGCCTCAGTACCATATACCAAAGAAAATGGTGTGGCATTAGTGGAGGTATGAATGCTAGTACGATAAGCCCAAAGGGCAAAGGGAATGTGATCATGCCAATTTCTTCCAGAATCATTAACAACTTTCATGAGGATTTTGGTTAGGGTTTTATTAGAAGATTCAGCTTGACCATTGGCCTGTGGATAGTAAGGTGATGAGAAACTAAGTTTGATACCAAAGTTGTCACAAAGGTCTTGTAACAACTTATTTTTGAAAGATTTACCATTATCTGTTATTAGGCGATGAGGAATACCAAAACGACAGATAATGTGATGGTTAACGAATTCGACGATTTTTTCTTTTTTGGTTGAAATGAGTGGAATGGCCTCCACCCATTTTGTGTAATATTCAGTTGCCGTGATTATCCAACGGTGACGTTGCGAAGAGGGTGGTGAATCTCACCAATAAGGTCTAAACCCCATTGTGAGAAAGGCCAAAGATCTCGTGCGACTCTGTAGCGGATGGCTAGGAGTATGTTGAAGGTTGGCATGTTGTTGACACATAACACAACGCTTAACATATTCGTAGCAGTCATTATTAAGAGTAGGCCAATAATAACCTAGGCGAAGGATTCATTTAGCCACAGCAAGGCCACTAAAATGTCCACCACAAATACCGTCATGGACCTGTTGGATGGTATAGGTGACCTCCGCGCCGGTTAGACATCGAAGGAGGATGCCATCAAAGCCACGTTTATAAAGGAGTCCCCCCATGACGACATAACGAGAAACACGTTTAAGAAAAGCACGTTTTCCAGTACTAGTAAGGTCAGGTGGGAGAATGGAGGTTGTAAGGTAGTCGTGAAATTGGTGGTACCAGGTATCCTGTGAATTAGCAGACACATTATTTATCATACAAACAACCGGGCTGAGTAAGATGGGGCAAAGAGTTGTTGGACCAAGACGAATATGTCAGAGTCAGTTGGTGAGGCAGGAATTTGCGAGGCTAAGCAAGCCATAGTATCCGCAAATTTGTTAGTGGAGCGGGGAATGGTCTGGATAGAATAACGAGTAAATGAGGTCAAAAGTGAATCCACGTAATGTTTGTACTTTTGAAGTTCCTCATTTTTACATTGGTAGATGCCCATAACTTGATTGACTACCAATTGAGAGTCGCCAAAAATATTAATAGATTTGACACCTAAGTGTAACACAACCTGGAGACCCAAAACAAGGGCCTCGTATTCCGCTGTATTATTAGTGCAGGGGAAATCGAGCCGGAATGAAAGAGGCATAGGTTCAGCATCAAGAGGAATGAGAACAACGCCGGCCCCTCCGCCGCACTGGCATTTGGATCCATCGAAGAAGAGGGTCATTGGATACGACTCTTCCCTGAGTGAAAGAGTGGCGATGAGTTCGTCGGGGAAATTAAAATTGGTAAATTGTTCCCCAGGTAAAGGGGCCTCCGCAAGTTGGTCCGCAATAGTTTGTCCTTTGATTGACTTCTGTTGTACAAACTCAAGGTCGAGGTCAGCGAGGAGCATAAGCCATCGGGCGATGCATTGGTTTAGATGTGGTTTGGCATACATATAATGAATGGGGTCCGCGTTGGTGATGACAAAAGTTTTGTGATTCAGGAGGTAGTGTCGGAGTTTGGTGGCTACGAATGATAGGGCTAGGCACAATTTTTCTACATGTGTATACCTAGTCTCGTAATCCACGAGAGTATGACTTATATAATAAATGGCTTGTTCTCGACGTGCCGAGTCCCGATGTGCGAGCATGGCTCCTATAGCATGGTCAGTGGCAGAAAGGTAAAGGTAGAAAGGGCGATCATCCTGAGGTGGGATAAGCACGGGTGGCTGCAAGAGATAGGCTTTGAGAGCTTCAAAGGCTTGGTGACACTCTTTACTCCATTGAAAGGCAATGTCCTTTTTAAGAAGGTGATGGAAAGGTTGACATCGATCCGAGAGTTGGGAGATGAAACGCCGGATGGATTGAAGTTTACCCTGCAAACTACGCAATTGTTTGAGGTTTTTGGGTGGGGGCATTTCTAGGATAGCTTTGACTTTAGATGGATCGACCTCAATGCCACGCAAAGAGATGATAAAGCCAAGAAGTTTTCCCGAAAGAACACCAAAGACACATTTCTTTGGTTGAAGTTGACCGAATATTGTAAATAAAGTGATCGAAAATAATGGTTAAAACATCGAGATGTTCACGCGATGTTTAGATTTGCCAAGAAGATCATCGACATAATCCTCAAGGATAGTGTGCATAATGTCATGAAAATGTAAGTCATAGCCCACCGATAGGTCGCACCAAAGATTCTTAAGGCCAAACGGCATGACACGATAATGAAGGTTCCCAAGGAGTTATGAAGGCAGTTTTATGTTGATCGGCCGGGCTACCAAAATTTGATCAGTATCCCGAAAAACCATCCATGAGAGAAAGCATTTCATGGCTCATAGTGAGATCAACAAGTTGATCAATACTTGGGAGGGGGAAGTCATCCTTGGGGCAAGCGAGGTTAAGGTCCCGGAAATCCATACATATCCGAAGTCCCCCCGTCGCTTTAGTGACAGGTACAATGTTAGAAATCCATTGAGGATAGTCAATAGGCAAGATGAAGGAAACAAAAAGAGTCATTAAAGCTCTTCTTTGACCAAGAGGGAAATGCGTGGATGCATTTTTCTCGCTTTTGTTTGACTGGTTTGGAATCGGGATTTAGGGTGATGTTATGGACAGCAATGTCGTGGATCAATTCCCGCATGTCACAGAGGACCAAGTGAAAGCTTGTCATGGGTACGGAGAAAGGTAGTAAAGGCGCTTGTTCGATGTGTTAAGGGATTGTCCGATCTTCACAATGTGAGGATCCTCCTCTCGTGTGGATGTTGATTTCTATAGTTGACTCATTCAACATGGTTTGAGTTTCAGATGGTAAGGCGCGTTGAATATAGGAGTCATCCGCACCAAGGTAAGTGAGGATGGAGTCGTCATCCTGGCACTCAACAACATTAATCGAAGGTGAATCCTCTTCGATCATGTCCGGGATACGAAGGGGAAGAGAAGATGGGTCCTCATTATCGCGTTGATAAGTGAGAGGACCTAGGAAGATAGCATTTATGAAAAAAAAAAGTTAGGAGGGATAGATTCAGGGTCTATCGACTCTATGGGTGATGATGGCAAAATGGGTGATGATGGTTTGGTAGGGGTGATGTCGTCATCTTCCAGGATACAACTGACACGAGGTTTCTCCGGTGTAAGTGTTTCAGGAAAACCGAGACCACTACGATCATTGTGTTTGTGTGTAGTCACGGGAATGAGTGTATGTCGGCCTTGTTCATAAAGACCAAAACCAAAGCCTTTCCAAGCACAACGAGTCAAGAAGGTGAGGGCGAAATGACGATTTGTCAAGTATTGAAAATCAGATTGGAAGGGAACCACACCAAGAGGAGGTTCTGTGGGTAATGAAAGAGGATGCGTCAACACCCCCATACGTTAGGTTGGTGTGGCAATGGGGTGGTCCGTAAGAGATTACCTCCCCCACGCGACGGTCGTAGGTAGGATGCACATGTAACTGTCCGTACTCCTACGGGGTATGGAAAGAGCTAACGTTATATAAGGTATTCCCCCGTGAGTAAGGTGTTGAAAACATCTACTAAGGGGCCTCGGAGGTTGGGATGTTATCTCGGGAAAGGAAGTGGTATTTGTGGACGGCGGTTTCATTGGTCAAGGTGTAGGTGCGGTTGAAGTGGATGGTTGGGTTGGATGAATGGGTGTCTTGACTGGTACAAGCACATCATTAGGGCGATACAACATATTGCAGGTTTTGAAGGGGGGAGGATCAGCTTTTACGGTGTAGGACTTTCCCTCGTACTCAAATTTTATGCATCTATGTAAGGTGGAAGGAACGCATCCCATAGCCCGGATCCAAGGGTGGCCTAACAACATATTGTATTGGAACTCTCCCTCAAGGACATAGAAGAGTTCAGGTAAAGTACGTGGTCCTACACGAATGTTAAGGATCACGGTGCCTAAGGTAGAAGTAATAGCATCATTGAATGACCGCAACATGATGGGGTTGGCACACATGCAACTAGAAGGGATATTCATTTGTTGGAAGGCTTTTGAAGAGATGATGTTTAGGCTAGCGCCCCCATCAATCATAACACGACATACCCGAATGTCCCGGACATAAGCTGAGATGAAAAGAGTAGGGTCAGGATCTTCAGCACCAAAGTCGATAATTTCATCTTCGGAGAAACTGACAGCAGCGGCTTGCTATACAGAGACAGAAGTGGTTGGGGAGATAGATTGTTTGGTGAGTGAAGCAACATGATTGGGTGTTAGAATAGAGGTAACAGGAAAGGTTTCATTAGGTAAGACCTCTATCCCTTGAAGGATTTCAACGAGAGCTTGTCGATGAGATTCAGAAGTCTGAATGAGATCATACAGTGTCATTTTTATAGGTGATTGGTGAAGCTGTTTGATCATGGTTCGGTGGGCAATTCCATTAGAGATGGGGTAGGTGGGTCCACGAATAACCACTTTAGGTGGTGGTGTGATCGGGATGGTGGACGGAGAAAGAGATGCCGCAGGTGTGTTTTCTTTCGTTTTCCCATTGTTTTTCTGCCCTCGAGTAGCAACACTAATCATATTGATCTCGTGAATACGAGAGGAGGAAGACGGTAGGGATAGGTCATGGTCTTCGAGAGGTGGGGCTGTAATAATGATAGATCTTGGTGAGGCGGGGACAGGTGGTATAGGAGAGGGAATTGAAGCTAAAGGTCTCTCTCTTCGTAAGTTGTCTTTCTTAACTTTTCTATCTGAGAGAGGTGACTGACGAAGTATGGCTTTCAACGCTTTGCATCCCTCTACATCATGTCCTGGTGTGCGGTGGTAAGCGCAGATTTTAGACTCATCATAACCTATAGGTCGAGGTTTAGATGGATCATAAGGTCTAAGTGGGGGTAGGGAAATGGTCGCATTCTCCACCAACATAGCAAGGATTTTGGCGTAAGACCCTTTGAGTGGGTCAAAGTCAGAGGAAGAGGAGGCTATTGACTGGGTAGATTCTGGTGATGACGTGGTATGGTTGGTTTGTATGGGTGGTGGTTTAGCCAAGGAGTTTTGATAATGGGTTTTAACTAAACGTGGCTTCTTTGGCGCAGAAGCTATGTTTAGCTGGTTGGATGATGAGGCCACAGATGATGTGGTATTAGAAAACAACCATGGAGAAATAGGAGTGACAGAAAACAAATCTTTTGATGATGGAATTTGTTTAGGGTTGATAGGTGGACAGGATACGTGGGGTGACGGTGTTGCTATACCCTTGGATTTCTGTATGGGTGCAGAAGGCGTAGGTCGCTTTAAAGAAAACGCAGGAGGTATGATATATTGATGCAAGGTAGAGGGATGGGGTCCCAATATGGAAGGTAGGTGTGATGATGAGGGTTTTAGTTGTGATAGAGGCATAGGTTGAGGAGATTGAGTCTGTCTCCTAATGGGATGGATGGCTTTATTTTTAGATAAATCAAGCTACTTAGGTGGGTGTGTTAGACTGGGTATTGGTGAGGTCCCAAGCATAGGGGAAGATTTGGTTAGGTTAATAGAAGTGGATGAGGTATTTGGTAGAGATGAGGGGGTGAAGATGAGGACATAGGCATTTTAAGCTTCTGTAAACACTTTGGGTATATGGTAGAGGCATCTGGATCGGTCATCTGCATTTGAGTAGAATATGGCGTACTCAAACGTTCCCATAGGACTCATCTATCTTCTGGGGAATGATAGTCCTCACGTGTGAATAGGAACTTTTGTATGGAAGAAAGGTGGGTTGTGATTCCGGTCCACTGTGGGTGTGATACAGGGGGTAGATGAGGCACTGTATCAATGGGCGTTAAGAGGTCAACCGGTCGCTGAAAAGATTTAGGCGATGAAGAACTAATAGGTAGGAGGGCGTGTTTGAGAGAATCCGTCATGTTTAAAGAATGTGGTGATGTCGGTTCAAGAGGTTTCTCGTCTAAGGATGACAAAAGAAGTGGTGAGCCTTCCTCTTGTACAGCAAGAATGGTAGGAGGAGACGTTTGGGAAATAGATAAATTAGATAACATCCGCTCACAGTCTTGCAAGGATGTGGTGTAAGAAGGCTCATTTGTGAGAAGGGAACTCTGGGTGGTTAATTCCTTGATGGGTAAAGGAACGGCAAGGATTTCAGTTTGTCTTGATGGTGAGGAAGGGGGTTTGGGTTCCTGCGTTAGTGAAGAGGCTTGGATTCAGAATTTGTTCGATAGAGGTTTTTGGTTGGGAGTCGAAGACTGCATGGATCTCATGAACACTCTCCTCGGCTAAGATATCTTGGTTTATGTTACTATTAGAAGAGTGATTTGGGAATGGTTTGTTGAATATTTTCAAATTTCAGTTAGCAGGGGCGTTAGGATTATCGAGGGCTATATCCCCGCATCAACCATTTCCTGCACTATGTTTTTCAACATCTTGCAGTTTTCATGACTGTGTCCCTTCACGCGTGGAAGTTAAGTCATTTTCTTTGTACAAGAAGGTATGGTATGAGTGGAATCAAACCCGGAGTGAGGTTTAACAGGAGGTAAGGTAATGGCTCCTGCTTTAAGCAATTTTTCCAATATCACACCATATGTTTCTCCCAAGGGAGTGTAGTTGATGGGCTCTGCTTTATACTTATAGGTGGTTTTTGGCGGGGTATTAGACGGTGGTTGGGATTTGACCATCAGCATGTGCACGGCTCCTTTTGATTTCAAAGCAGTCGATGGGTGAGGATTGGTGGTGTTAGGTTTGTTGGTGGAATCTTGGGTTCAGAAATTGGGGTTTTTGTTGCGCAACCGCAATTTCTCTTCCTCTAAGGCTCGAATCTCTAGTTTTGAGCCATAGTAAAGGCCTCGTCAAATGTATGGAAAGTTTGAATTTGGAGGGTAGGAGAGATGTGCTTAGCGCAGGCCCGCGTAAAGAGTTCAATAAGTTTGGCCTGAGGCAAGGCATACGTAAGTTGGTTGATAAGGCCCCGCCATCGTCCAACGAAATCTGCGATAGATTCATCTTCAAATTGTCGGATGGCATAGAGGTCGGTGATAGATACTTTCTTGGCAATGTTAATGGAGAAATGATCCAAGAAAGATTGGGCTAGCTGGTTAAAAGAGAAGATTGAGTGCTGGGTTAAAGCACTGTACCACTCCAAGGCGGGTCCTGATAAGGACATGGGAAAGGTGCGGAGTAGTAAAGCATCGTCGTGAGCAATCAGATAGCAGGCATGTCTAAATGATCGCAAGTGTTGTTGAGGGTCCTCCTTACTATTAAAACGGGTAAATTTTGGTAATTCCCATTGAGGAGGATATGAATGAAGGGGGACTGAAGGGTGGATAGGCTCCCGACAAACTTGCTCGTATGTCAAGGCGCTACGACTTCCTGAAACAGAAGCCTCCAGATTTTGCATTTTGTCCATCATTTGTTTAATTAAATCAGTAGTTGGATGAGATGATGGTGTGGTTGTGGTAAACGGAGGCAAATTGGGCCAAGGGCCACCACTAGACAATGGTGGGGTTAAATGTTGATAAGGTATGGAGGACGAATGTGTTGAGGCAACCGAATAGGGATGTCCTATATAAGACGTTGAGGTTACCGGATATGTGTGTGGAAATGAAAAGGTGGGCGGAGCTTGAGAAGGAAAGCTCGTGTGGATAGGTGGCAGAGAGCAAGTCATGAACAGAACAGTCTGCAAGAGAGACGAGGTAGGAGCAGTCGGTGGTAATGACATGTTGGGCCCAAGATTAACCAAAGGAAAGCCAATATGTGCCGTATGAACCCCTGAAGCTGCTGAGTTAGGAGACGGGACTAAGGATGCAGAAGGCAAAGCGGAGTTATCAGGCGGAGAAGGAGCTAAATGAGTAGCTATACTGATAGGCATGCCAACAAGGAGTTGACCGTCGGGTGTACGGTCAGGGGCATGAGACAAATAGTATTGTACAGCGCTAGGATTAGCATCCAGAAATTTGGCAAATTCTTTATCTCCTACAGGAATTTTAGGAACCTCGCTGGTGTCCGTAGGATTCCCTATAGAATGTGAAGGGGGTGATTCAGGCAAAGGCACAGAGCAAGCATGTGAAACCATGGTGGTGGCTTGCTTTCGAGTGATAACAACCATGGACAAGAGTACACAGTAGGGTTTCTTTCTATCAGAAATAGAAACAGACAAGAAGATGTTTGAAATTGGTAGGTTGCTGGTTTGTCAGAATCAGAAAAGACAAGAATCGATATCGCCGATAACCGATGATGTCAGTCAGTAAATGGCGCATCGGTAAGCTAACCGATGTCGGTATAATAGAACTGGTGTAAGAAGCAGTAAGAAGTTGTTGATTTGGTGTTAATAGTAATTAATATGCCTACCAAACTGTTCTGTAGTGATCACAGAAAACAGTGTATGACAGAGAAACAGAACTGAAAACAAGCAAGAATGCACAAACAAATTAACAGACTAACCCTAGGGTTAATTTTAATCAATTTGGGCTTATGCCTTTAGACGCAGAATGATGTCAATCCTAAACAAAAGACTTAGGGGAAATGTCAAGTTTGTTTTGGCTTATAAGGTTACCTCAATCAGGCGGAGGAATACCGCGGGAAAAGGGGGATGTTTTGAGCTGTTGTGTTAATTATGAAGTGATTCGGTATGCATGTGTTGTGCAAAGTGAAAGTAAGATTAATTTCCTGTCAATACCGTGGAAATCACCCCCACGTGTACGACCTATTACTTAGTCTATGTTCACTAGAATTGAAAACAAGCAAGCAAGAATGTAATGCACGTGTTTTAAACCCAAATCAAAAATGATATTCGATGAAGCAAAGAAGATGACTTTCACTAATGCAAAACTGGGAAAGCAAGACAAATTCTTTTACTAAATATAACAAAAATAGCAAACAGCAAGTATGCTCCCCAAATGAAAGCAAGCAAGAGAAACAGAAACCCGAAATGGGTCCCACCGGGCGTGCCAAAATGTTTCACACGGAATGTTTCGGCTCTGTGGAATAGACTTGCTTCTATCCTATCATTCCTTTGAGAAACAGATAAGGGTTAGGGCTAGGAGGAATACCTGTTGAATGTTGAGATGGTGTGCGCGTACCGTAGAGAAAGATCAGATCGACTGCGAAGAACTCCTTTTTGTCTTGGAAGGACTACCTGCAAGTAAGAATACAAGACCACCAGATTTTAATTAGACAATAAATGAGGGAGCTGCCTTAGGCCCAGGAAATATAAAACTTCCTTTCGAAGGTGGTCAGTTCCCCTTTTAATACGAATTAACACAAATGATAACAAAGAAAGCTATTGCAAAATCACGATTTAGGTACCTCGTTACAAAACAATAGAGGCTAAGCTATCAATAATAAAACGTCACGTTGTTTGTTCGGTCACTGGTCGTTGATACATTCAGGTTGAGTTACAGGGATAAACCAGACTGGATCTGAGGTTGTTAGGTGAAAAATAGGCGAGAGGAAGGTTTTGGGGTATAAGTCACAGTGACCGATGCCGGTCACTAGATAACCGACCGCGGTTAGAGAACCGCCACGGTAGGGGATAAACGACACCGGTAGGGTCAGCAATCTAGGTGCTTATGGATAGAGGTTGGTCAGGGTGATTGTGGGGTTATTAAGACTGATGGATGGCTGAGGGGAATAATGAGAGGACAGGGAAGACTCAGAGTGTGATAAAATGGTCTTCGGGGCAATACAAGGATGTATGGATGAAGGTTAAGTGTAGGGTGCTGGTAGGTGGTAGATCTAGAATGAGCTTATAATTACTATCAATCCACAAAGCTCAAGAAATGGTGCTTAAAAACATACAAGACACTACTTACTCATTCCCGATGAAGATGCAGTTCCAGATCGTGATGACGAAGACAGGCTCAAGTAGGATGATCTCGACAATCCAAGATGAGCTATCTCCTCTCTCGATGCTCTGGATGAGTGTCACTGGGCTCTAGTTATTCAGTTGCAGTCTTGGGCTTGATGTCCTTCTCTGCAAACTCTTCTTGTTTCTTCACTTGTCTCTACTCGGCCAAGAAAATCCAGATCCTTCCAATGATTTCTCCTCTTCTCGATCAAATGAAAATCCGATCCTTTGTTTTTGGTTGGAAGTGGTCATTTACAGGGAACCGATGGCGGTTACGCAACCGACGGTGATCGAGTAGGAACCGGTATCGGTCAGGTCAAAGCGGGCTATTTTTGGTAAAATAGCCAGCTTTCCCTCCTTTTCTCCCGAGGGATTAGTGGCGGGCTTGGTCAAGTCATTATGAGGTTGGTTTTAGGTGTGGGTGAGGAGTAATTAGTCATGGGTGTGGATTTGGACCAAGTTAGAAATTGATCCAAGGATGAGTTAAAAGAAGAAATAAGTCTACAACTCTTAAAACTAGATTATAGCTCATCTTTCCAAAGTGAAAATTGAATTACCATTTAGACAACTTATAATTTCATTCTAATGATTTTTAAGAAAAGAAGAAAAAGATTTACTCCTAGATTATCAAGCATGATCTTCAAAGTGAAAATGAATTCTTGACAACCATAAAGAATTCTAACAGAAGAGAAAAGATTTATCCAAAAAGTCAAAAGAACACATCTTTATCCAAAAGTCACATGTCAACACTTGATTGCAAAACGGGAATATATCAGTTGTTGAGGGTGTTACATTCTTCCCTCCTAAAAAGAATCATCGTCCTGATGATTATCTCATTTTTAATAGATTGCATCAAGGAAAAATCATCCTATTCACTTTTCTTACCATATGTTAAAAACATATCAGCATTAATTTAGTTCTAGAAATTAGCATTATATAGATGTTTATTTGAAATAAATAAATATCTGCCCAAAACTGGCATACTTATTGTATTACAAAGATAAAATCACATGTTTTTATCAGTCAACAGAATCAATCCTATTCAAATAGATATGGAAAATTAGTTTTCATATCCTCAAGGTTTTCCTAGGTTACACTTTCTTCATTAAATTGGTCCCATTGGTCCTTGCATTGACTTATCTCATGATTTCTCAAATGCAACTGGTGAGTTTCAAACACCCGTATGGGTTTAACCACAATTAATCCTAGGTCCTGGACCTACAAGGAATTCCAATTTAACACGTGTGATAAATCAAACGTATTTCTTAAGCAAATAAATATGGAAAACATCATGCATTTGTGATAAAGTAGGAGGTAATGCTAAATGATAAGCTACAGGGTTGATTACTTCAACTATCTCAAAAAGTCCCACATAACGAGGTGATAACTTATGACCTTGCCAAAAGATATAGAAATCTTTTTTGGTTTAACTCGAAGAAAGACTTTCTCACCAAGTTCAAATTTCCTATCAACCCTCTTTAAGTCAACATAACTCTTTTGCGTATTTGTTGCTTCTTTTAAGCGTTCATGAATCAATTTAACTTGTTGTTCCATTTTAGTAATAATTTCAGGTCCAATTACCTCTCTATCCTCTATGTTGTCCCAACTAACAGGGGTTCTACATTTTCTTCCATATAATGCCTCAAAAGGTGCCATCTTAAGAGAAGCATGATATGTATTATTGTATGCAAATTCAACTAATGGAAGGTACTCTTCCCACTTATACTATTGATCCATGCAATACATCCATAACATATCTTCTAAAACTTGATTTACTCTTTCAGTCTGTCCATCCATTTCCAGATGATACAGTAATCAAGTTCAGCTTAGCCCCTAAAGTTGCATTAAGCATTTGCCAAAATCTTTACGTCATTCTAGGATCTCTATCTGAAATGATTAATTCAGGTACTCCATGTAATCTAAATATTTCATGTACAAATCTTCTTGCCAAAATAGGAGAATCATCCTTGATTCCTAGAAATAAAATGTGCTACCTTTGTTAGTTTATCCACAACTACTAAAATAATATCATGTTTATTTCTCGACATAGGTAACCCTTACACAAAATCCATGCTTATCACTTGCCACTTATACTATGGTGTGCTATGAGGATACAACAAACTGGCTGGGTGCATATGTTCCACCTTAACACGTTGAAATTCAAGGCAATGTGTCACAAATTCTATAACATCCTTTTTCTTCCCTTTCCAAAAATATTTCTATTTTATATCGGTAAGTATTTTTGTAATGCCAGGTGTCCGTAAAAGGTGAATTGTGAAATTCTGCTAACAATTTCTTTCTCAAATCATTTAGTGAAGGTACATAGACTTTGTTTTCAAATCGTAAGATTCCTTCTTTATCAAAGTGAAAACCTTTATACCTCAAATCATTTGAATCTGCAGCAAGTGTTGCTTTTACTTGTTGAGAGTAAGAGTCAAATTCCATAACACTTTTTACTTCATCCTTAAACCGAGTTCTTAACGTTATAAGAGCAGAAATATGCTTCTTACGACTTAAAGCATCAGCCACTCTATTTTCTTTACCCTTTATATAACTGATGTCAAAATTATAATGAGACAAAAATTCTAACCACCTTCATTGTCTTGCATTAAGACTTGGCTGAGTGAAGATATACTTCAGTCTAAGGTGATCAATTTTCAATTCAAAAGGTTTACCAAGCAGGTAATGTCTCCAAACTTGTAGTGCATGAACAATGGCAACAAGCTCTAAATCATGTGGAGCATAATTCAACTCATGTAACTTTCGTTTTCTACTTTCGTAAGCTATGACATGTTCATTTTGTAACAAAATGCCTCCTAGACCTTCATCCGATGCATCGATTACCACCATAAAATATCCATTAGGGTCCGGTACTACAAGTATAGGTGCCGAAGTTAACTATTCGTTCAAGGTTTTGAATGCGGTTTCACATTTCTCACTCCAAACAAAAAATTAATCCTTCTTCTCGTAAGGAAGTTATTGGTGCAGATATCTTAGAAAAATCTTTTACAAATTTCCTATAATAGCTTGAAGAAGTCCCATAAAGCTTCTAACTTCATGTACATTATTAGGTGCGAGCCACTCTGTTATAGCTACAATTTTTAAGGATCTACATCAATTCCATTCTTACTTATTACATGTCCCAAATAGTGTACTTCTGTGTTATAGAAATAACATTTAGACATCTTACCAAATAACCGTCTCTTTCTTAATATTCCCAAAACTATCTTCAAATGCTCATGATGTTACTCAATACTTTTTGAATATATGAGAATGTCATCCAAGAATACGAGAACAAAGTTGTCCAAGTATTCTTGAAATATATTATTCATTAAATTCATAAATGTTGTAGGTGCATTAGTTAATCCAAAAGGTAAAACCATGAACTCATAATTTCCATACCTTGTTCTAAAAGTTATTTTATGAATATCCTCATCAAGTTAATTCACGATATCTAGATCGAATGTCTATCTTATAATATACCAATTCTCCATGAATCTAATCAAATAAATTATCAATCCTAGTGAGTGGGTATTTGATCTTGATTGTTTCTTTGTTTAACATTCTATAATCAATGCACAATTTAAGGGTTCCATCCTTCTTTATCACAAAAATTACAGTGCTCCCAAGGTGAAACACTTGGTCTAATCAAACCTTTAAAAAAATCTCATGCAACTAAGCCTTAAGATCTACTAATTCTGTAGTATTCATTTTATATGGTGCTTTAGAAATAGGCTCGATTTGAGCTTGATCTTAATCATGAAATCAAATTCCCTTTTGGGCAGAAGACCTGGTAATTCTTTTGGAAATATTTCACTAAATTCATGTAACAACGGATATCGTTCCATAATATCACTACTCTCTTTTGTTTCTTTAGTAATTTTTACTACATATAAGGTACATCCTTTATTTTTGGCCTTTTTAAGTTGCATAGCTGACAGTTTTCTAACATAAATCTCACGTTTCACACCCTGAATCTTTGTTGTTTTCTGCAGGTTGTCTAAACAACTAATGTGTTTTTCAAAATAGTCCACTTTAGCCTTATGTTCTGCTAACCAATTAACACCTATGATTACATCATAAGACCCCAAAGGTGCAACATAAAGATCAACCTTAGTGGAAAAGTTAGGTAAATCAAGGACTGCTCCAAAAAGACACATATTAACCGTATGAACAACATTGTTCCCATACTGTACAGTCCATGTTTTATCCATGTTTCCAGATTTTATTTTTAGTTTTGATGCTAATTTACTAGAAATAAAACATTCAATAACTTCGGTATAGAAAAGAATAGTTATAAGTAAGTCGAATAACTTACCGAAAACTTCTATGTGCATGGCCTATTTCTCAACCTACTTGTCACCTACTCCAACATGTATATTTTTCTGCTAATTATGATCATCCTTCTTGAGAGAACATTAATTCACGTAATGATCTTTTCCACAGTTATAACAACCTCTTATAGGTCCCTTCTTAGGCTCTGGTTTATTTCCGGCCTTAGAGTTATCGTTTTGACCCTCAGGACTTCATTCGTTATTATTGTTCTTAGCAAAGTTGTTTCGTGCATTACCAGCAAAACTGTTTGTTCTTGTTTTCCTATTAGTATCGGATGAAAACTTACTTTTCATTCTAAATTTCTTCCATGGTCCTTTCTTAAGTGGAAGAGATGATGAAGAGGAGTTGCTATTTTCTTCCTTACTTCCTCCTTGTGAGCGAAATTGCCTTTAATTTATGTTCTGCCTTATGAATTTTTCAACAACCCCTTCCATCGTGGTTTGGCTTTGAACATCCACCTCTCCCACTATAAAGGGATTCAATCCCATGATGAATTTCTGTAACCCGAACATATCATCAGTTTGGTATTCGGTACATACTTAAGGAGTTTTGTAAATCATTCCCAGTGACTCGATTATAATCAGCTTTCCTTGAGCTAAGTTCTAGAATCAGTCATTTTCTGGTCATAGTAGAGTTGTGGCGGACATCGTTACTTGAAATAACCTTTAAATTGATCCCATGTGATATTAGCTTCATCAATCTTCAATTCAGCCTTACGGTTGTCCCACCAGAAGATGTTTTGTGAGAAAGTTGATATGCTCCCATATAAACCTTTGTTTCTTCTAAGAAATTCCTTATTGAAAAGTATTTCTCCATTTCACCGAGCCAATTCTCAACTCCATCTCCTAATGTGGTGCCATCAAATTTAGGTGGAATTATCATTTTTATATCATTAGTGAATTCAGCTACTAGACTAGCCTTTTTGTTCTCACGCCGAACAAGTATATTAGCATTGTTATTATAAACACCCACATTAGTGTTATCCCTATAGGTGGCTAATTATTGTTATTAGCTTCTTATTCCTCCTCATTACCAATTACTTGTTGTTCAAGTACAACCAAATGATCTCTTGTGTCCAACAGGGAAGTAAGGATCTCATCTAATTTCTGGGTAGTTGTTACTCCTTCCTCGGGCGGAGGGTTACTTGCAACATTTCCTCTTGTTCTAACCATTTTTTGTTATAAGAAAATTTAAGTTTCATCAGATTATGGACACAATAGGTCTAAGAGCTACAACCTTCAACTACGATACCAAGAGTAACATTCCATTTTAAGACTTTAGAAAGAACGAAAATTATTATTTTTTTAAAAATATAATGTTCACTATTCTAAATAAAGCATTATTTAGAACAAAAATTCCATGTCAATTGAATTCAAATAGATAACCATATGCAGCTATAATGACTCGGTGATCCACCGATCTATTCATTTCATAACTCAGTAAGCTACCGATCTATTTATGTTATCTTATGCATTGAATAAATATTGTATACTTCATATACTTGGTTCTCCTAACATACACGGGTATTGAGTGATCTGTTTAATGAAAATATCTGAATATTTATTACCAATATTCATCGATATCATGTTGTTTTAAACTTGGTGACATAAGACAACGTAACCAAAGTAGCTTGCAATACTTTGGCTAAAGATTTACAAAGACATATTGTGTATGTCACTATTCCTAGACGACATACTCGTCATAATGAAATACATCCTTCACCTCACTCCTCTATTATCCCGATTGGTCTTTACCGACTATCGTCAGTCCACTTGTCACGAGTTTAACCCTAGCCCTAGTTAGGAACATAAATTATTATAGGAAGATATGTTGATGCAAAATCACAGCACCCCTGGGTGCAGATCAAGTTTCTAGGTTGATCACTTGGCATCCAGTGTGATTGCATAACATTGAATCCTTTCTCCAAGTGTGGGACTTGAAAAATGAGAAAGGATTCTCCAGAGAAGGCTGGTTCCTATTCCTCTGTTCAGATGCACACGAAATATGCAGAGGGTTTTCTCAAAACCTAATCTAATCTGCCAAGGAGACAAGGTAAGAAGATGCATAAAATAAATCTAAGCTAATAGAGGTGATGCACCGAGGAATGAAGAACACCTATTTTTCCAGTAAACACAGACCATTTGAATGTGATATAAGATCATGCACAGATGACAAAACCTGCAGTGAAAGACCAGGAGGATGCAAAAATGAACACAGAGAGGGCTGAGAATCATCCACAGACATGCATTACTTGCTCCAAAGATTGATACAATACACTACAGAATGCCATGAGGCAGAATAGTATTACAGTTCAAATGAGAGGTTCGAACTCCACAAATTCACCTGAGGAGAAGAAGGGAGAGGCAAAACAAAAAAAAAAATGTTCCCCTTTGAAAAGAAGCTCCTCTTTACAATATATAGAAAGAATGAGAGAGGAAAGAGAGAAGGGAAAACCAAACCTACCCCAACCATCTCCAGGTTGCATTCAATTCATCTCATCATGGCAAAAGCGGCGGATCTGGCAAAATGGCGGGCTGCTAATATGAAAATAACTCGTCTGTGCATTAAAGTTGTTTGTTGAAGCATTATTTCAGCTTGTTATTTTGTGCCAAATGTGTTTCTTGATTTTCTCTCTCCAAACTGAACCAAGATGCAAGATTGACCCTGGAATCGTGTAGAGAATCTCACAAGCTTTCCGTTGATATAAGGAACGTGTAAATCCGAGCTCTGGATCAAAAGATATGACGATCTGAAGATTTAGGGCACGGAACAGACCAAGACGGATTTTGAAATATTTTCCCGCGCTTCGCCACCTGGACGACACGTGGCAGGCTCTGATTCGCTGAGAAACTCTCTCTCCTCCACCTCTTGGTGGGCTATCTTTTGAAATTTCCTTGTGGGCCCTAGCTGGGACACGTGGCACTATCCCATTGGTTCGGATCAGTGCTCGAAAACTCGCCCCTTTGACTTTTTGGACCTTTCTCTTGTGAGGACACGTGGCAGCTTCTCATTGGTTTTCAGCTCCTTCGGTGATCCGCGTCCCACGCGTCCCTTTGTCCCGGATGTCCCAGTGCTCCTTGTGCTGATTTCGGCCGAACCGGCCGGTTCGCGTCCATTTGTCCCAAATGTCCCAAACTGTTTCGGGCTGCCTTGACCTTTTTCACCCGGTTCGGCCGGTTCGCGTACTCGCGGCCCAAATGTCCCATTTGCTTAGCGGGCTGTTTGTGCTCATTTCGGCCGATCCGGCGGTTCGGGTCTATTTGTTCCAACTGTCCCAGAAACAGTTTGATTTTCCTTTCCTTCGGCCGAACCGCCTTTCCACGTCCCACGCGCGTCCCTACGTCCCACTTTCCCGCTCAGCAGTTAGTCGTTTTTCTTCCTCCTTCGGCCGGATCGGCTTCTCGCGCCCGCCGCGTACTTCTGGCCCAATTGTCCCAAATGCCTAGCGGGCCGCCTGGAGGCTTTTCGGCCGATCCGCGCCTTGACGTCCCAAATGTCCCGACTGTCCCTAGGACTAGGACTTAGCCATTTTTTGTGATTTTTCCTGTTTCAATCTACCTGCCTGGAACTGCAAAACTCTGATGCATGTTATCGAAATTTACCCGGGGGTGAAATTTTGACAACAGTTTTGACGACTCAGCGGGGTCACCTGCCTGCTAGGTAGAAGATCAGTGGCCTTTTAGCGATCCATTGGGCATAGAGTCATAAGCAATGACCTGAAACGAGCCTGATACTGCAACTTCTTCTCCAGCAACACTCTGAACTGTAAAAAACAACCTGAGAGCAGCAAAACCTGTGCCAAAGCACTTAGGGAAAAAGAAACCTAACTACAACAGGACAATGTGCACAAGCACTTGGAGGAATGAAAATCTAATTAATATTTACAAGGGAAAACCTTTTCTTTTTTAATAGCAATGTTTAAGATAGGTTCCGTTAACCAGAATCGGAAGTTCCTTTCCATCCAATGTAGATAATTGGAAGGCATTACTATTTTTGCATCCCGTGACCATGTAGGGACCACTCCAGATGGCATCAAACTTGGAATGCCTTCCTGGTTTTTCCCGATTTGCATCCCATTTGAGAACTAGGTCCCCTTCCTGGAAGGTCCTTGCTCTTGCTCTCTTATCAAACCACCTTTTACTAAGGCCTGATCCTTTTCAATCGTCTGAATTGCATGTTCTCTGATTTCTTCTAATTCAATCAATTTTGCATACCTGACCTCCATTGGTTCGAACTCAGATAACTCAAACTGCTTCATGAGCTCCAAGGCTGGCAATTCTAATGATATAGGCAATACTGCCTCCTTCCCATAGACCAACTTGTAGGGAGAATTACCTGTAGACCTCTTTGGTGTTATCCTGTCAGCCCATAACACTGATTTTAGCCTTGTATGCCATGTTCTTTGATTTTCATCCAGAGTCCTTCTGATGATTTTTAGCAAATTCTTGTTTGTGGACTCTGCCTGTCCATTACCCTGCGGGTAATAATTTGAAGAGGTGCTCAAATAGATTCCATTCTTGACAGCCCATTCTGTAATTTTTGAACCTATGAATGCTAATGCATTATCTGATATGATGGTGGCCGGCACACCGAACCTGGTTGCTATTTCTTCATAAAAGTCTAGTATGTTAGACTCACTTGCCTCTTTGAGCGCTACTGCTTCGGTCCACTTGGTGAAATAGTCTGTCGCTGTAAGAATCCACTTGTGGCCTTGACTCGAATTGGGATTGATGACTCCAATGAAGTCCAATCCCCATTACATGAATGGATGATCTACTGAAATTAGACGAAGGGGCAAAGTCTTTGCTAACCTTCCTTTCACTGTGAATAATGCACATTTCTCACATTTCTTAACCCATGAGTAGCAATCAATGAATATAGTAGGCCAATAGTAACCAACTTTCATGATTTTGAGAGCTATTACTCGTGGGGTGAAATGGCCTCCTGCCTCCCCGTCATGGAACTCGTGTAAGATCCTCTCAATCTGACCTGTCCCAATGCATCTCAATAGAACATCGTTGATGTCTTTTTTAAACAAAACACCATCAATAAGTACATATGGAACTGCTTGTAATCTGAAGTACCTTATTTTTCTTTGCTCATTTCTAGAGGGCACATGCCCGTCTGTAGGAAATGTATCATATTTTGAGTCCAACAGGGAGTGGACACATCATCATTTTCCTGTTTTTGATCATCTTGTAATAGCAGGCATGTGTCTTCTTCATCTTACGGGTTGTCTCGGTTGTTTGGAAGTGAGCTGCTCACACAAACCTTTGCCTCTTACCAGCTTGGTGATCTTGATCTCAATGTCATACTCCATGACACGGGTGATCCATCCTGCCCTTTTCTCATTCAAATCCTTGTTGAGGAGGAATTCCTTAACCTTGACATGTGAGACTAGAATCGGACCTTGTTGTTTGAGACTAAATGCTTGAATTTCTTCAAGCTTCGATTCACGCAAGCACATGGTTTTCAATAAAAGAGTACCTCACTTCACAGTCACCTAGGCTCTGGCTGAAGAAGGCAATCGGTTGTTCATCATTATCTTTGTTCTGCTGTACCAGAATGGCAGAAATAGTGTCATCACCTCCAAATGCATAGAGGATGAAATCCTTGGAAAAGTCTGGGTTGATGAGAGTGGGTGCCTGGGAGATGGATTCTTTGATTGCTTCAAAACTCTCCTTGCCTTCTGCCGTCCATTTGAAAGCCATGCTTTTTCTTAACATTTTGGTGATGGGCTTGACAAGGGCTGCAAAATCTGGGACAAACCTCCGAACAAAGTTTATCCTTCCCAGGAAACTCTGAAGGGCTTTCTTATGGCTTGGCAATGGTAGAGCTCTTATGGCTTCAACCCTCTCGGATCAATTGCTAATCCTTCCTTGAAGACAATATGGACAAGGAGCTTCCTCCGTGTGCAAGAAAGATGCACTTCTTAGGATTCAAAGACACTCCAAATTTTCTACACCTCGAAACACTTGCCCGAGGTGAAAGAGATGGTCTGCAAGCATTCTTTGAGAAGACAAGTAATATCATCTAGGTATATCAACACTATCTTGTTGATCAAGCCTTTTAATGCCATATCCATAGCTCATGGAATGTTGCTCCAGCGTTCGACACCCAAATGGCATCTTCTTGTAAGCATATGTGCCCCATTTGGTTGTGAAGGTTGTCTTGAACTGGTCTTCCTCCTTCACCATAATCTGATTGAAGCCTGAGTAACCATCAAGTAGTGAAAACCTTTTTGAACCAGCTACGACCTGTAATATTTTCTCCATGGAAGGGAGTGGATAATGGTCCTTGAGAGAGGCTCTATTCAAATCTCTGAAGTCAACACATAGTCTGATCTCTCCACTCTTCTTTCTGACTGGAACTAAGTTGGCAACCCAACTAGAATGCTTGATTGGGAATATGATTCTTGATTCAATCATCTTGTCCAATTCTTTCCTCATGAGAGGCTCCATGTGTGGATTGAATGGTCTCTATTTCGCCTGACGATGGCTTAATATTTGGATCCAATTCGATGGTATCTTTGAGCTAAGTTGGGATTGAAACCTTTCAAGTCTTCATAGCTCTAAGCAAACACGTCAGGGAATTCTTGACATAGTTGTATGAACTCACACCTTTCTTACTCAGTTGTCATCCTTCCAATTTGCAATGGCTTGTTCTCTTCTACCAAGATGGATACCGAATCTTCTCTCTTGACCTGAATGTTTGCTTTCTCCTTTCTAAACTGATCATTGGGGTTAAAAATGGACTCCAAAGTGATAAGTCCTTTAGGCAACTTGTCAGTTCTTAGCTGTATCACTTGGTCACCATATTGCTGTTCCAACTTCTCTTGATTCTTAGATGAGAACTCAGCTTCCTCTTGCAAGAAGTGGATGATTTGCTGGTCATTCTCAAATACCTGCCAACTGACATTGTTATCCGGTACTGAAGGCCTCACAATCACGTGGATGTTTGGCTGTACCTTATCTTGTTGAATGTTTTCTACAATGTCAAAGACTGCCCCTACTGCTGCAAGCCTGTTAGCAGCTTGATTCTCTTTCCTAGGGATGGCTTTGATGCCGAAACCCTCAAAATCTTCCATGAGGTCCCACACCCTGTTCTTGTAGCATCTGAGTAGATCATTTTTGGCAGCATGCTGTCTTTCACTGTAGGTTTTGTCATCTGTGCATGATCTTATATCACATTCAAATGGTCTATGTTTACTTTGGAAAAATAGATGTTCTTCATTCCTTAGTGCATCACCTCTATTAGCTTAGATTTATTTTATGCATCTTCTTACCTTGTCTCCTTGGCGATTAGATTAGGTTTTGAGAAAACCCTCTGCATATTTCATGTGCATCTGAATAGAGGAATAGGAACTAGCCTTCTCTGGAGATTCCTTTCTCATTTTCAAGTCCCACACTTGGAGAAAGGATTCAATGTTATGCAATCACACTGGATGCCAAGTGATCAACCTAGAAACTTGATCTCGCACCTGTGGGTGCTGTGATTTTGCATCAACAAGATGCTCACAATGGCTTAGGGTAAATGGGCATACTCGGTTGACCTAAGTCAACCGGATGTGCCAAGGTACCCTGAGCCATTAGAAGCTAATTCCTATCCTAAATATGCCCCTAACATGACCTAGAGAGAAACTAAGTTCAAGTCCAAGTTCTTATTGTGTGTAGATATAGATGATCAATGCGGAAGGGTGATGCCACATGTCAACTACAACACTGTATTCTTGAGAAGACCCAAGTCTTCTCAAAAGTATAGCCCTGCAGTTGGTGTGTGCCAACATCTTACAAAAACTACCTCATCGAGATGTACATACCCCAAGGAGATCATTAATGAATTATTAATTTGGATTAAGTCTTGATTACAACAACCCTGCTAAACCCTAATCCAACACTCCATAAGTTCTTTCCTAAATTTTTTTCATTTAGTCCATGAAGAACTTTGTTAAACTTATGGTTGATTTTAATGTTTTTTTCTCAGTTAAACCGGTAATTAACCAAAAAGAACAATGATATCATAAGTTTCATTTTAAATGTACTTTAAATTACTGGAAGTTTTAACAACCACATATATCTAGTTAAATTAGACTACATACCATATGAATTCTAATAAGTAGTAATCATTACTCCAAAATTTTTAGGTTTATATTCAATTGAGAGAGAGAGAGAGAGTCTTTATCTACATGATAAATATTAGGGCATATCATTCCAAATATCCATATTTTTTAATGCATGTTCATTATGCATCACATTATTATGTTAAATTGTTTCGATAAAGCACATCATAATATGCAACTCAATAAGTTACCTCATTATAGGGGAAATTGAACTAATTCCCATCATCCATTTTATCAAAGATGACAAGATAAACATAACATAATATAAAGAATATCAACAAGATGGAAATTTCATCTTCTTTATAAAAGTACAAGATAATTTTCACAACCCATGCAAATAAAACACAACTCACAATTCATCATTACAACTTATAAAATTTACAAGACTATGCTCTTTAGGCAACTGCATAACAACAACCCTCATTCTATAAAGTATACAACTTTTCTTTATAATACAACAAAAGAATGAATCAAAATTCTTTACTAAGAATTATACATATATCAACCAATGCATCATATAATTTTTTTCCTTCTTTTACCACTTAAGTCATCCATCTGCAAAAATAGCTAGCATGGGTCAGTTCAATGAACTGAGCATGATAAGCACTAATCATTAAAACAAAGTGCATTCCACTAATTGTTTCATTAAAGCAACACTACTTTAATGAGATAATTAAATCATCATACAATCAGCATAAGTGATAACAAATAGAAAGGAAGTTCATTAATAAATCTAGCTCAACTTTAAAGAGAAAAGTAGAATATAATAAACAATATCTGCCTAAGATCTTAAAGTTCTAATAATCCCATCAATGGCTTGTAAACAACAATATATCTTGTCATCCCATTGTCTCATAATTATATCCTAATAGAATACCACGATTATTTTTTCTAAGAGATGGAATAAATGTATATAGCATCATTCCTTCAATGATGATTCATCTAAATTATAAGTAAGGAATAAAAAGAACCATTATATACCCTACCCAAACCTATAACATCATAAAAATAGACCAGATTATAACATGAGTTACTTGTTCCTTTACGAGATAACAATATTGCACATTCAATCATTAGAATATACATCAAACAGAATTCCATAACCGAACAAGAAGGTATGGAAAACAAGAAAAATCCAATTGCAAATCCAATTCCAACTTCCCATGTAGAAATTATCAATCAAGATCAGAAAATAATGTTCACAAACAAAGAACCCCGAAGAGGAGTTAATATCTACACAAGTTATTCACAAAGGATAAAGGGTACAAGAGAAAAACCTTCTCCTTTTCATGTAAACTAGGCAAGACTAGTTAATCAATTCAAGCCCATAAGTATTAATGTACCTAACAGTAGAACCTTCCTTGCTACTAGACCTCAACATTATTTCAATCAATGATTCAAACAAGGTAGACCAACAGGTCAAGAGAAATCGTTATTTTGAAATGGAATTGACTACATAAAAGTTAAAACATTGAGCCTATCCAAGGATAGAGAAAAATTCACTCTACTAAGGAAAGGTCCATTTAGTAAATCATTTCATACAACTGAACAAAAGGAGTTCCAGTTTTAATTTAAATCTGGTTGAAAGCATACTGTAGACCTGAACCAATATACTACTCACAAAAGAATACATATATATATACTTTTCTTTCTCAAAGAGAAACCAAAGTCTTATTCACTGTATCAGTCGAGAATAACATCCCAAGACAACAAATGATAAGGTTCAGAGTTACCTACGAACCCAAGACTGGAGACTTACAAATGCCTCTCCATGAAATACAAAAGGTAAGTAGTTCATAATTCAAAAAAATAAAACTCAATACAACTGAACAGAGAAGGAATCCTTCCTAATTATTTCAGTGTCCAAGATAATAATCCAAATCTTACACAAGATCTATATTTATTTAAAGAGACAGAAGAGAGGGAGAGTTAGAACCCAAAACGCCCAATAAACAAGCTGTCTCAGTCTTAATTTCCCAAGCAACAAGAACAAAATATCAAAACAAAACTTCACAACCACAAAATTGTGACAATGGTGCCTTAGTACAAAACAATACAATCAACCCAGAATGTGGGTTTCTTCCAAATAGTAGGGAAAGAACATCCCACTCTATTCTCACACCAAAACCATCTCAAGGGAGTCGTTACAATCATAGAACTGAAGTTCTATGTTTCTAAAGCCAGACGTTTAAAGTTCCAAATCTCAAAGAGATTTTTAAACGACTCAAACAAGTTCCCACATAGTTCCCTGGTGAGTATTCACTCAAGTAAAGAGTTATAAACTTAGTCATTAATAAAATAATAACCCAATACAAAATACCAAGATAGATTCAAATGAATTGAACCAAATACGAGTCCATAACACTCAAGTGTTAAATAGAAGAACAAAGAAAAACCCGTGATTCGAACACAAACATTCAGAACTACACTAGAAAAATAATGTGAGTACAGTGATAAATACGAACTCCATGCAATAGTTCAGTAATACATAAGTTTCCAAAACAGTGGTTCCATTTAAACAAAGCTCCAACTCAAGCTTAATTAAAACACAAGGTTCCAACACAAGTCTGCATCCAAAGAATGCAACCTAGAAGAAAAATCAAACAGAACTCAAGTTTCCTTTAAGCTCATATCCATATATTTCCATGAAAGTCATTTCAAAGCTACATAACTTTGAATAAAAGATCAAGAAAGCAAAAATAGAGGTACAAAACAAGTTTCTAATACCCTTTTTACTTACATGTAGGTCCTAAAACTGTACAGAAAGCTAGTTTCCCAAATAACTCTATAAATCCATAATTTCATATCAAACACATAGGGATTCAAAGCAAACCCATCAAGCAAAAATAATTGGAAAAACATGAAAACAAGAATATCATGAGATCATAGTTGTTCTAATGATTCATTTAAAATAACGCAAAGAATTTTAATAGTTAAAGCCTATCATGCCTGATAGTGCTTCCACCAAATCGAAGGAGACTTCTAGCCAAGCTTCCAACTCTTTTTCTCCTCCAAGAAAGATCAACAATCAAACTTCTTTTCCTCCTATACCTCATATATTTTCCTTCAATCAAAAATAGGTCGAAGAAACCAAAAATAGCTTTGAAGTGAAGGTCAAACTACTGGTTCGAAGAACCAGTTAGCTCCATGTAGAGAAAAATCCACCATGCAAGAAAAACCAAATGACCTCCTATAAACCTGCCTCCTAAGTTTCCAAGATGGTTTACACGCAAAGACCAAGGCTCATAAATTCCATTCAATCCAAAATTCCCACTTATATTTCCTTTCCACCGCCTCCTAAATCTGGTGAATGCCAATTCAACACAAAAATACAATTCCATCCTTTAGTGGAGCTTCCACGTAGGCTTCCACCAAGTCTACTGGTCCCCTACCAAATCTGGTAGTACCTCATCATTTAAACCCCTTTCAAATCATTTAAATGCCATTAGAACCATTTCCCTTGTGTCATGCGACCCCCTTTAGGTTCCCTTTAATAGTTTAGGTTAGATTCAAATAGACTTAGGTTAGTTTAACAATTACTAACATAGGTCTTAGAACATTAGCCATTAGAATTCCCACCTTAGGTTAGGTTCAATTCATAACCCTTTAGTTATTAGGTAATAGCTAAAATATCCTAGTATCACTTTAGTAACCCTTCCCTTATTTTCTTAGCATAACGCTTAGGTTAGGTTGTCAACCCAACAATAGAATAAGAGGCTTAGGTTAGAACAATATTCAAATAAGTAAACATAGCTAGGACATAGTTGTTCTTACCTAGCTTAGGTTACCGTTAGGATAGTCCTTAGATTTTTAGGACTCGAACTTCTCCTCAGAGAATTGAATTTTTTTAAGTCCTTAATGTCCTACCAAGATCAATCACCAAAGACCGGGCAAAAACATACAAGCTGAACGAAAACACATTGCAACAAGACCAAGAATTAGTATCATACAAAATTCAGTCTTCTATGTCCCTTAAACTACTGAATTTCAATTTTACCATTCAGTCTATGAAGAAGACTTGAAACATTCCTTGGATCACTGAAATTGATCCAAGGATGAGTCAAAAGAAGAAATGATTCTGCAACTCTTAAAACCAGATTGCAGCTCATCTTTCCAAAGTGAAAATGAATTATTGACAACCATATAATTTCAGTCTAATGATTTTTAAGAACAAAAAATATTTATCCTTATCAAGCATGATCTTTAACAGTCAAAAGAACACATCTTTATCCAAAAATTCACATTTCAACACTTGATTTCAAAATAGGAATATATCGGTTGTCGAGGGTGTTACACCACTAACATTGATGTTACATAAAAACATGGCTTTCAAGTGGACTACTGAAAGAAGAGAAAGTTTTAAAGCTATAAAGTAGGCCATTGCATAAGCAATGACCATCATAAATCCATATTTATCTAAGTATTTCATCTTATATGCTTTTAGAGGTGTTGAAACCATATCTTCCATATTGATGCAAATGAACAAAGATGATTTAGAAAAACCTATTTCCTTCTTCAGTCAAAATCTTGAAGATTATGAGGTAAAGTACTCATTCATTGAAAATAATGTGCTAGTTGTTATAAGAAGTTTGAATAAGTTTAGGCATCTAGTGTCAAATAACAAGATTCATCTGTTAGTTTTATGTGACGGTATAAAATACTTCCTATTGGAACAATATATGAATGAGAAGAGATATGGGTGGATAAAAAAATTAATGGAGTATGACATTGATATTAAAGTAACCAAGTTGGTAGGGGCAAGGGGTTGTATGAAAAACTTGTTTCAAGTTAGAAAACTGATGAAGAATCTATTTTAGTGCTTCATAATGATCAAGAACATTCACCTAATGCTTTACCTATCCATTACTAGAATCAAGATATGGTAAAACTCATCCAAATGAGTCAGTTCCCTCCAAGATTAAGTAAAACTAAGAGAATCATATTTTAGACTTCAAGCTATTCTATACGTGTTTGTCGACGACATTTTATTCAAAAGATACGTGAATGGTGTTCTCTTAGGGTCCATCAAGATAGATCAAATTGAGAGGATAATACATGAATTCCATGATGGAGAAGTAGGAGGTCACTTTACTTTAAGGGTAATAACTCTTGAGATTATGAAGGATAGATATTATTGGCCTAATATTTTAAATGACTTCTTTTCATGCGTTATGAAATGCAAGAAGTGTGCCTTCTTTTCAAGTGGATCCTAACAGCCACAAATTACTTCAATAAGTAGACAAAGGTAGTTTCACTTAAAGAAGCAAATGAAACAAACATTCTATATTTTATGAAGATATTGTTGCAAGATTTGGTGTTCCTTCCACTATTATCTCTTATAATACATTGGAATTTCTTAGCACCAAGATCTCTAAGTGGGTGTTAAAAAATGGGATATATTTAAGCACATCTTCAAAGTATTATACCCATGAGAATGGCTAAGATGAGTTGATGAATAAAGACTTGTTAAGGATCATAAAGGGAACTCTAGATGAAAACAAAAGGACTTGGCATACAAGATTGAAATCAGCCTTGTAGGAATATAGAATTACTTCCAAAAGATCAACTAGTAACTCTCCTTACAAGTTAGTTTGTGGTAGAGAAGTAACACTTCTAGTATCTCTTGAGTTACCAACATTGGAGATTATCAAGTAGATAGAATTGTTTGAATTTGAAGCCATGGAGGTTAGATATGCAGAGCTCATGGAGCTAGAGGAACTAAGGAACCAAGAAATGCAAGCAATGGAGAAAGATCAAGATCATATTAAAAACACATTTGATAAAAAAATCCAAGGCTAGAAACTTCCAATAAGGAGACTTAGTCTTAAATGGGATGCAGACAGAGCCAAACAAGGTAAACACTCAAAATTTGATGTAATATGGAGTGGTCCTTATATCATTTCAGGTTGCAAGTCAAGTAATGCTTTCCAGTTATCAAGATTGGATGGAGAAGAGTTGTAGATTCTAGTTAATGGGATCTATTTAAAGCATTTTTACTGAAGTAAAGTTTCCTCCCTTGTACATATTAGAGTAGTTTCCATTCCTCCAAGTTCTTTTTAGCACATTTTCTTGTTGGTAGGGTAGTTTTTATTCTCTTAAGTGTGTATGCACACTTTTAATGTTTTGATTTGGACCATATGTGTATTTTCATGTTTGTATATAGTTTTTGTAGTTTTGTTGCTTTACACAGTTCATTTTAGAGCCAATTAGCTAAGTTGGGAAATTTCCAAGCTTCATTTAGAGCCCATGAGATCATTTTAGTCCATTTGGGAAGCAATGTTCATGGAGGACTCTGAAGAATATATGTTCAAGAAGAAGGTGTTTGGAACAATTCCAAGTGTATGCACTTCATTTCCAAATCAACATGTGATCCAAGTTCTACAATGCTTCATCCTTGCCAAGAAATTAGTTTAGTTCTTCATACTTGGTAGAAATCTTATTTTGGGATAGTTTCAAATGATTATTCTTCATCCCAACAGATCAACTCCGAGTGAATAGAGTAAAATTCAGATTCAAAACAATTTTCCACTCACATAAAACCTTATTCAAAATATTTCTTATTATGTGAATGGTCAATTCAAGTAAAAATAGATCAGCTCTAAGTCTAGATGGTGCTTCAAGTGGTCTCAAGTGGTTTTTCTTCAATTGAGATTAGTTTTCAATTTATTAGGAAAACTCCATGCCTAGTGGATGCTCCAACGCCACTGATATTTTAATCTAATAGGAAAATTACCACTATAGGTCACCAAATTGATATCCATTTTCCCCCCTCAGAAACTGGACAACTTGAAAATTTATACTTGGGTAGTTTCATGAGATCTTAGTCGAAAATTTGGCATTTTCAAGTATTTCGTTGTTTTGGGAACTTTGAATCATTTGGATGCATTTCCAACGTTCTCTAAGCTTCCAGGTTCAAGACTTATCTAAAATTTGGGTAAAAATGGATAGATGGGAAAATTAGCTTTTGGAATATTCTTCTACTCTTTGCATAACTTCTCGAGTCTAAGAAAAACCTTAATAGTTAGAAAATTTGAGAAAATGGAAAAGAGGGACTCAGTGGTACAAGTTCCATTGGGCCATTAGCTCCCGCATCACCAAAAATGCCAAAATACTAAGGAATTGGAATGGGGTAGTGTTTAGTGGGAAAGTTAGATAAAATAGGCCCAAATGGAATAAGTTCCATGAGGACATTAGTTCCCTACAAATCCAATATATCTAAAATGTAAAAGAGTGTTGGGAGCCTTTGTTATACATACCAAAGTGAGGTTTCATAAATGGGGAATCAAGTTGGTACATGTTCCAAGAGGGTGAGATTTCCCCACAAAACTTATCTTTTTACAATATAAAGCAAAGATGCAAAAGAGAGGTAGTTCGGTGTAGAGATCAAAAGGTGTGGGAGAGCGGGGTTGGCGGGGATCTTGTTACTTGTGGAATAGATTTCCTCGAGAGTAGTTAGGGTTGAGATTAAAGGAAATTGGAACATCATCAGTTAGAAGGAGTTATCACATTAGATGATGGGGAGATGCAGACCGGATACCTAAATGCCCCAATTTCTCATGTACCCCATATATTGAAGTACCCACATTATCTGATTACAAAGGAAACAAGGATATTTTAATTATGGACTGTGAATTAAATTTGGGAACATGTTCCTTCCAACCCCTCCAAATCTGCATGGGCATATCCTTTCACCAAGAACTCTAAATTTCATAAAATTTATATAAATGGAATTATCTCTTCATGCTCTACATTATGGAACCTAGAAAATCAGATTTTAGTGGGTCTAAATAGATGAAAAATGAGAAAAACATGGAAATAACACATTTTATTGAGCTCTAAGAAAAAACCTTTCCAAATGTCAATCATCCTATGCTATCAATCATTTTTTATTATCTAGAAAGGCTTGGACCACAAAAAAATGTTCTCTATAATTTCTCTCTCGCTCTTTTCTCTCTGGGATCAATAAATGTAAGTGCTAAGGCACATTTTTAGGGGGAAATGTTCATGTAATGGGACTCAGAAAAACTTTCTACAATAGTTTTGAGTGCAGCAGCCTCGATTTTGGTATTCGAGAGAAGATCCTGGCCTTTATTTTACTTTTGTAATGAATGTGCATCCATTAATCAATGAATCCATGTCTTGTGGCTATTCTATGCCCTAGCTTTGTTTATTGTATTTTCCTTTCCTTTCATTACATATTCTAGGTTTTTGTGCATTCTATATTCTTCTTGTAGGTTTAGATATGTTGTGCTCCATGGAAATGATGTTGGAAAATGTAGTTAAGGACTATGTCACTTGTTTCGACCTCTCTCTTTCCCATTCTTCATCTCATTTTCACTCATCTGGATGTTTTCCCACCCCTTTCTTGGTGTAATCACCTTTTTAGCTTAGGATTTCCATTTTCATGCAATCTATCTCTCTCTAGTCCCTTGGAAGCTTAGGATAGAAGTAGATAGCAGAATTTCCCTTCTAGGAGTAGTTTAGCATTAGGAATAGGTAGAGGAAGCCAACATTCTCCGGAGGTTTGTCTCAGTTAGTAGTCCCACAACTGAGAGACAATCCCATGTTACCCAAAAAAATGGTTTCTCATTCACTAATTCAAGAACATAATCAGAGGGTGTTATTTTTTAGTGATAACAATAACATCTTGTGGTTGGTTTTGAATCCAAAATCATGTCAATATTTGGAAGAGGAAAATCATATTTAGGAAACACTTTATTGATGTCCCTAGATTCTATGCAAATTTAGATACCCACATGTTTCTTACAAAATGGCATGACATTGGAGATCCATTTTGAATAATCAATAGGTCTAATAAAACCCACTGCCAATAACTTTTCGAGTTCTTCTTTGACCAAAAGAGCAACATGTGGGTGCATTTTTCATAAATTTTATTTTATAGGCTCTGCAGATTCATGCACACCCAAAGAAATATCCAAGCCTAGCATGTAAACACATGAATAATAAAATACATCCAAAAACTTTTTGAATATCATTGGTAATCTCTTATATTTATGTGCATAAGAAGAAGCCCCCATTTGACCATTTTACGTTCCACCTTTGTGTCAATGTTGACATTGATATTCTCTTTAACCAGTAATTTTAAACCATCCTCCATATGCATAGGGTTGGAAGGGATATTGATTTCTTCCTCTATTGGCATCTCAATGATATTTTAACCAATAAAATGACCACTTTTTATCATCCATGTTTGATTTTTTTTTTTTGTCTGTAAGTTCCTCGAAGATGTTTTCACTTTAAGACTTAGATTTTCTAATTTTGTTAGTATTTTTTTATTTTTTTATCTCTTTTTTATTTAATTTCTAACCATAGAACTAATCGTCCTCCCTAAAATATGTGTAGGAATTTTTGTTAATAGAGAAACATTTCTTATGATATCGATATGAATTTCATCGAGTAAACCCATGAACTCTTCAATTACATCATCATTCTAAAATAGATCAATTGGTATGTGTTGTTGATTCCAATTAATTAAGGATGGATGTATGAGGTCTAGTTCAAGTTAAAATATAAATATGAGAAAATAAGTTTGTGGAGGTAAGATATTTATAGATACTAAAAAGGGACTCTATTTTACTATCATAATCTGAAGAGTTGTCGCCACATTTATAAGAGGTAACATCAAATTTAGAAAGTATTTTATCATATGGATGAATACCAATGCCATATATATCCATTTTTTCATGTTTTTAAAAAGTTTCCGCACACCTTGTTCATGTAAGCCACATCCATATCCTTTGTATCCCATAACATACATCATCTTGTTAGGGATGACATATTCTAGGGATTGGTGATAATGGGCCATATGTTCATCATGGGACTGGAATGTGTAAGTAATACTCAATTCTTCATCTTCCAAGATACCACTAGGTGTGAATTTTTGATGGTGCTAGGCTCCCTAGTTTTTGAATGTGTTTTTGGTTACAGGGAAGGTTTGATACAAGGAGGGCTTATTGGAGGTCATATTCTCTGTAGCCATTATAAAGGATTTTCAATTTATATTCCTATGTAAAAAGGGGAAATGGAGGTAGAAGAACCAATTTCGTAAGGCTTAATTTTATCTCGGTTGATATGAGAGGTGTGGGCATATAATTTAATTTCAATATCCAACTTTATATAATGAGATTCGTAAGATGATTAGTAATTACCAGCTAACATTCTATAGTGGGAAAAGGATTTTGGGTTACCAAGAATTGTAAGCTCTTGTCTTTGGTGATATAGTTTGATATACTAATGGAAGGTGGAGGGAATGGCCTACATGGATTGAATCCATGGGAAATCGAGACTAATGATATAGGTAAGTTCTAATTCAATGACATGGAATCTAGTTTCATATGTGATAGCGCTAACTTCCATGGGTAAGGTGATTGTGTCCGTTGATTGTTATTCTATATTATCATAAACCTTAATGGTGATCACATTAGGATCCAAGGAACTATATGTTGTCCCAATTATTTCACAAGCTTAAAATTACATATATTATTTCCATATCTATTTTCCATAAGTACCCTTTTAACCATTTTACGGGTATTGATCACTTCTATATACAAGGATAAATTGTGTGTTTGATTATCATATATGAATATCATTTTGGTTAATACAAATTTTCTAAGATAAGTTGATTTACACAACTAAATATTGGAAGCAAGAAGAATCAATGTCCATAGGAAATCTTAACTCCAAAAGGGTCATATAAATGATGTCCTTTTGAACAATAGATATCTTAAGAATATTCAAGATAGAGATCATGGCGATGTCTTCTCAAGTTATTCTAGGAGATCATAATGTCCATCCAAAGGAGTAGATAGAAGGGTTCCTAGACCGATAAAAATATTTTTTTGCATTGTAATGGAACAATCTTAGGATTTGATTTCTATGGTGTGGATATGGTCGGTGATAGGATGAACATAACCAATAAGATAATCAAATGGATTAGATGTTTGGGCAATAATATGGTTGGAACTTTTACCTTGATAGGTTTGACCTCAATCCAACTTCTTTTCTACTTGTTTATGTTTTAGAAAATGTTCATTATAAATCCATAACTGATTATTAGATGTTTTTTGGGGTTCTTATGCATCAAGTTTGATATCTCCTCTAAATAGGATATCTTGAATGCATTTTTTTAGTTTCATACATCGATCCATGTCATGACCTTTAACATGGTGATACTCACAATATTCATGGTATTTACCACAAAGGTTTAGGTGCATCATCCATGAAAGGGGTGGTGGTAGGAAACTTGACCATATTGGCTAAGTCGAGTTGTTTGAGGATCGATGATAGGGAATTTGTGAGTGGAGTGTATTCCTGCATTTGAATTCTAGTTTGAGCGGCCCACATGAGAGTTTTAAATGTGGGGTGTTTTGAACTGCTTGTACATGTTTAGAATCAATGATTCCATCACCTATGACATGTTTTTTTGTTAAATAATTTGGATTTTTCAATAGGTTTTGATTCATAGTTATATCATTGAAAGGTTTTTGTATTATGTTTTTGCAAGGGTAAAATTCACTTTAAAAAGGACAAATTTACCCTAGTGTCAAAAAAATTTCATTATAACCCTTCTCAAACACCTCTTTAGCTCATTCCATCCCCTATGCTAGGATTATACCATGTTTTTATAATTTTTTATGTCTATGGTATCACCCTCTCCCACGCATGGAAAATAAATGAATTCACTCTCACAAGTTCCTTTTAAGACAAAGTGTCTTTCGAGGTTGATCTTTCACCAAGCTTAGGAGGAGATATTGTTTGCCTTTCTAAAGTCAGTGGTGAAAATTCTCTCTGCGATGATCAATTTGAAGGCATAAATTCACTAAGCATATGTATTCATGAGTCAAGATCATTTTTTAAGTGATTTAGGAAGATTTGGAGATTCAGGAGCAAGTTCAGCAAAAGTAGATTTTTGAGGCCAAAGGAGCTTACATTGCAAAAAGGAACCCGATCATTGGGATCTGATTTTGGGAGCTCTAGAATAATTTGGAGGTCAAATAAAATATCAATGGAAATCTATTTCAAATCCTACATGGTGGTAACCCTATATTTTTCACAATACCCATGCCTTGCTTTCCACAACTCATTCTTCGCATGAATAACTAGTGGCATTGACAAAAGACCCATTTTAAGAAGGTTTCAAAATAATAATACCTTGAGACCCCTCCCATCCTTATAAAAATTTCAATTCTATAAAAAATCATAAAATAAAGTTCCTAAAAATTCATCCAGGAGATCTTGCAATACCATTTCTAAGTTATTCTCTAAGGTACAAGCTCTCTCCTTAGCCAAATTTTTCAGTGCCACGTGGTAGCATGAGGCTGAGGTGCAATTTTTGTGTCCCTCTCTACCTATCTAATGGAAAATGGTGGGGGACAAAAAAATGGAACTCACCATCTTAAGCCTCATGAACCCTTAACATGACTCTAGAGAGCCTGGATAAGATCATTTCCTCAATTTTCTAGCCCCCACTCAAACTTCCACATGTGTGCCACTTTTCCTCACTAGGTTGAGGTGAATTTTTTGTGTCCTCATGTACCATTACAAGGGGACAAGGTGGGTATGAAAATTCTATTACAGAAATATTTTTCATAGTGTGAACAATTAGGAGTGGTTTCGGTTATTTGGTAGTAATAGTTTTTACTATTTATAAAACAATATATGAGTGTGCACAATTAGTTGTCATGCACAACTCATAGAGATAGAAATTTGTGAGAATGTCTTGGGATTGGGAGTAAGACTAAGGAATAAAGGAGAGATATGGGGATAAAATTATAAGATTTGACTCCATGATTTTAGGAGAAAGAAATTTTATAAAATGCCCTCTCATATTCAATAGAAATTTCTCCATTCTATTTACATTTGGTTTCTATCTTCTGTAGTTTTCATTTCATGTGTTGATTTCAATTAATTATTGCTTAATTTATTTATACAAATCTAGAGATTTATCATCATCTGGTATTAAATTAGGTTAGGAAGATTTATGAGAGTGATTGCAGGACAAAACCACAGCCTCAAGGATGTAGATCTGAGAGTTTTAAAGCTTCCATCGCCATTTTCTGGATTTTGATCTTAAAAAAACGATTGGTAATTCATGTTTTTCTCAAAAACCTAGATTCATAATTTTCTGATTTTTTTGGGTTTGTTTATTTGTATTATGGAAAACTTCTATCAAAATATTACAGAAACCCATTTCATATTTTAAGAGAAATCATGGAAAAAATTCGACATTTCTAATTATTTTGTAAAAAAATAGTGAGTGATTTCCAGCAATAAAACTCTGATATGCTTTATTATTTTGGTTAAATATAAATTTGGTTATTATTGTAAGGGTGCATTATCAGTTGAAAATGACACCCAATATAATTGTAAAATGATCCTCAAAGAAAAATTCAGCTGAGTTAGCAACATCATGATGGAGGATGGAGGCATAGGAGGATGGAGGCAAATTGGCATCTCTTGTTAGTCACCAACAAAGAGATTACTTCATGGTATTGGTGAACTTTTTTTTTTTTTTTTTTTTGTGGTGTGTTTACTTTATGTTGTAATAATGAACAGAAGTAACATTCTTGTTTAAAGCTCCTACATGAGCATAATTTCTATTTTGTAATCCCTCTAAGTTAGAAACAATGATGTGAGAAAAATAATGTACGCTGCTATGTAGTGGTTGGTTCCACTAGAAAACCATTTTCTAAGTTGGAGGTTCTCTTTGAAAACCTCATATTGTTTGAGTTGTTGGTACTCATTGAAAACCTTCATTTCTTTGTAGATCATGAGCAGGTACAGGAGATAGCTTTCCCCATGTTCACACTAAGGGGGTGACTATTACAGAAATATTGTTCATAGTGTGAACACTTAGGAGTGGTTTGGGTTATTTGGTAGTAATAGTTTTTAATATTTATAAAATAATATATGAGTGTGCACAATTATTTTTCATGCACAACTCATAGAGATAGAAATGTGTGAGAATATATTAGGATTGAGAGTAAGACTAAGGAATAAAGGAGAGATATGGGGATAAAATGATAAGACTTGACTCCATGATTTTAGGAGCAAGCAATTGTATAAAATGCCCTCTCATATTCAATATAAATTTCTCCATTCTATTTACATTTGGTTTCTATCTTCTATAGTTTTCATTTCAAGTGTTGATTTCAATTAATTATTAATTTATTTATTTATACAAATCTAGAGATTTATCATCAAATTCACCCCTAATTTTACATCTTTTGGTTCCACCATGTGACTCAGAGATCTTCGTTAAGCACTTTTAGCCAAATTTTGAGCCCCCTCTCCTTGCTTTGCATGTTATACAAGTGTCACCTATAGGATAAGGCACACTTTACGTGTCCATATGTCCCATTATAAGGGGGAAAAGGGGTATAAAAATTCACCCCCTTCCATGTTTCGACCAAGTCACCCACATGTGACCAAAAATCGACCCCGAGAGCTAAAATTAAGTAGTTCTTGTTAGCCAAAATGTGCCCCCTGCTCATTTTGGTGGCTAACTACTTGTGTTATTTCCTCTCTTGTGCCTCAGTCCCCATTTTTTGGTTTTTAGGCACTCAAATCTTTTTGGAAGTGGCACCAATGGATATATATTTTTCTCATCTTTCCAGAAAGGTAAAGTTTTCCTCCTAACTCCTCATATTTTTCAAGTTATGGCCCGACGGAGTTTTGTTGGGAAATTTTCTCCTTGGAAGCCCGCAGCCAATAGGAACATGCCACGTGTCCAAGAAGTGGTGGGGTTCAGAGGAGAATTTGGGAAATTTACCAAGTGTTTTGCCAAAAATCTCAGATAGAAAATTTTCCCGCCTGGCCCGCCAACGAATCAGGAAATGCCACATGTCACGGGAAAATGACTTGAAAATTTGCTAAGTGTTGGCTGAAATTTTCAAAGGAAAAATTTTGAAGGAAGGCTCCGTAGTCAATGGGGACACGACACGTGTCCGGCTCAGGCCGGAGTTCGGAGCTCGGGAGGGATTTTTTAAAATTTGGCTAAGTAGCCAAAAAGTTTCAAAGGGAAAGGTTTTCCCCCGCGGCCCCTTCCGTCCAATCGGGACGTGCCACGTGTCCCGAGTGGTGGGGCATGGGGAAAAAATGATTTTTTTCCAAGGTAAAAAATGCAAAATTTCAAAAGGAGAAATCGGGAGGAGAAACCCGTCGGCCAATGGAGGACCGACACGTGTCCAGCTCGGGGGCCCGGCCGGGTTTTTTGGCAAAAATTTCCAAAGGTAAAAAATGAAGGGAAAGTGGCTAGGAGGTGCCCGCGCCCAATCAAATCGTGCCACGTGGCACCTGAGTGGTGGAGCATGGGGATTTTTGAAAAAAAATTCCAAATGCAAAAAGGGTCAAAATTTCAAATTTTTGCCCGCCGATCCATTTTTGGGCCGTTTTTGCCCTAAAACTTCAGACCTCCATAACTTTCGATCTAGAGCTCGGATTTGCACGTTCTTTATATCAATGGAAATATTATGAAATTATCTACATGATTCCATGGTCAATTTTGAATTTTGGTTCAGTTTGGAGGGAGAAAATTAAAAAATGCTTCTGGTACGTGGTGATGGCCAGAAAAGATGTTTCAACAACCAATTTTAATGCAAAATGGGTCACTTTTCTCTCCGGCATGGTCAAAATGTCAGAGCATGGGTTTGTAAGGACCTCCATGCTATTTTAATGTAGTTTCATTTAATGAGGGATGGCTCCCATGTGTTTTGCACGTTTTCTCTCTCCTGGGCTCGACCCATGGACTGTAAAAGCCAGTTTTGGCTCATTTTTTGAGGGTTGAACACTTTTTTGAACATTAGACTTCTTCTTTCACCTGAAAATAGTGAATTTTGTTAGTATCATGCCTTTTCAAGGATTGTAATAGGTTTATACCTCTTTGGTGGTGTAATACAAGGGATTTTGGCAATGGAAATGACATAGTGCAAACTCTGTGATCAGTTCTCAGTCCTTGTTTGTATTGTTTTTTACTTCATTTCAGACCTCTAATTGCATTCTATCAGCTTGTGTATGGTTTTCCATGTTGCATTTCATGAATTTGTGTCAACTTGTGTGAACAAGAAGTGCTCACCACTCCTTTGGTGCATCACCATTCAGTTTAGTTTCAATTTTTGCATCTTCTATCCCTGTCTCCTCACAAATTAGGATAAAATTAGGATCTGAACCTCTGCAGTTGTGCAAAATATAGATTTAATCAGAGGAGTTTGAGGAACCAACCTCTAATCTAGAGATTCCTCTCTCATCTTGCAAGTCCCACACTTGGAGAGAGGTTTCAATGTTGTGCAATCACACTGGATGCCCTAAACATCAACTTAGAACCTTGATTTGCATCCAGGGGTGCTGCTGATTTGCAACAATAGTTTTGGCATGCTTGGTGGGACCTTAGAGGTCTCATTTTTATTGCATAAAAGTTGATGTGCATCTACTGTAATTTTCTTGCTTGAAAAGAGACATAAATTGCACATCTAGCGACTCCAAAGGGAAGAATCAACTGGTTTCAACAGTGCAAGCCTGAAAACTCATGAGAAGAGTCACCACAAGGTCAAGAGTTGGAGAAGAAGAAGTGCTGTTTGAATACCTGCAGTTATCTCCAAGAAGAAGGAAAAGAGGAAGAAGGATTCAAAGGTCTCCATCTCCACCAAACAGAACTCTCTCAACTCCTCCACCTGGTAGGCCTTTCATTCAGTCAACAAGGGTTTTAAGACCAATTAGAATGGCACAAAACAACCCCTATGTCAACTTCACAGGTAGCAGCCCACTTGCCCTCAATGCACAACATCCAATTCCAATTGCAGCCTTGAAGAACATTCCATACTTCACTGGAGAGAATCAGACTACTCCAGGTGATCATGTTAAAGATATTGCCAACCTTTGTGCAATTCATGAAATCAATGAGATGCAAGTGGCTGTCAAATTGTTGGCATCTTCCTTCAAGGGGAAAGCATTGCAATGGTTTAGGAGCCTTGGAGCTGGTTCTATCACGAATTGGAACCAGCTATGTATAGCACTTCATGAGCAATTTGGAGAGAAGGGAGACAACTTGTCTCTTTTGGAGCAGCTGACAACCATCAAGAGAGCTCCCAATGAGCAGCTGACTGATTTTAACTTCAGATTTCAAAAGACTTGGGAGAGAATTCTAGTGGGCATCAAAGCCAATGAAAAAGGTGCTTTTCTCTACTATCTCAAAGCTCTAAATTCTAATATTTCTATGTTGATTCAGTCCATGGGAGGCATAACTATCCCTATGGCTTATAAAATTGCCATTAGGGCTGAAAATTGTTTGATCCAAGCTGACAAACTAGCCCCTAGACCTCCCATGCCATTTTTTCCAAGTTTAGAGAGCCCAAACACTAATCAAGCACCTAATTTGGATCCTTCTACCATTCCTAGAAATCGAGTTCAAATGAAGCTTATAATTCATCTCCAAGTGCCCCAAATGAGCTTCAAGAAGTCATGAAGCAATTGTAAAACCTAGGCAATGAGTTGGTTACTCTCAAGAGGCAACAAACCCAAGGTTTTAGACCTTCTTATCAGCCCCAAGCTCAGCCTAACAGGCAGCCATATCAACCACAAAGACCACCTAATCCAGCTGCAAATGTGAATCAAACAAGGCCTCCTAACAATAGGCCATTTCAGCCCTATAATCCAAATGCCATATCTGCCTCTAAAGCATTGGTGCCAACACAAAACAACGTTGCTCAGGAGTATGATTGGTGTTTTCCATGCAATGAACCTCATAACCAATCCATGTGCTTCAATGGTGCTTTGAATCAAGCATTAATGGTGACAACTACTGGTGTGGAGGGTGAGGGCAGTCAAGGAAACAACCAACAACAAGAAACATTCCAACAGCAATCAGCTCCAAATGACACCACGTTGGTAAATTGGCAAGCAGAGGATTTTTGTGGCATGAATCAAATAGTCTCTCAAGGTGTGGCAGCCAACACAAGGTCAAAAAGAAGGAATTTGGGAGAAGAGCAGCCATTAGCTCCAACCAATCCACAACCTTCCTTGGCTCCACAAATGGTGGGCAAACAAAATCCAATTTCAAATGCACAAGGGCAGCCAAGAACAGCTCCTAGACCAACTCAAATACCAGTTGTTGCTGCCCACATGCAAGGAGTGAATGTGCAAACCAAGGGACAGCAAAGAGATCCTTCATCACCATTCAGTATCATTGATCAGATGAAGAAGACAAATGTGAATATATCAATGTGGGAATCCCTATCTATCCCAGGCCAAAGAGATTTGCTACAAGCTGCCATGAAGGACTGGCCAACTTCGAATCAGCAAGTTCAGATGCAAGAGAAAGTGCTCACAAACACTGCCCAGCCTGAAGGGAATCATGGAGGACAGCAAGGTAAAATGTTGAAGCCCCCTCCTTTCTATGTTTCGTTAATCATTGGAAATCAGCTAGTGCATAATTGCATGATAGATTCCGGGGCAAGTAGCTCAGTGATGCCTAAACAAATAGCTGATCAGCTAGGGCTCTAGTATGAAACCATATCCAAAGGGGTAGTGCAGCTAGATGGGACAGCAGTAACAATAGTCGGAGTGATTAGAAACTTGAATCTTACCTTGCATGCATGTCCAAATGTTGTTGTTTTACAAGATGTATCAGTCATAGACCTTCCACCACTCTTTGCCCTATGCTTGTCAAGGGACTTCACAGCCAAGATTGGAGGATATTTGTCTACTGATTGGTCACACATGCTATTCAGAACAAGGTATGGAACCAAAGCTACAATCAGGTCTGAACCTATTGCAAACTTTCACATTGAGCCTTACACTCCAAGTCAGATCAATGCCAATTGTTCAGCATTTGATCAAGAAGATCACCCAAGCACTGATGAAGCTGACACTAAGGTTGGAAGCATCCCGGATCTAACTCTTGATGAATGGGCAAACAAAGTACATGCTTTTGATCCTTATCAAGAAGTAGAAGAATCTGAGCTAGGGGTCTATTGCATACATGAAGAAAATCAGCCCATTCCTAGCATCACCAAACCAAACCACAAGGATGAGAATGAGGTATGGCAACTATTTTTTGATGGATCAAGGAGTAGACAAGGTGCAGGAGGTGGAGCTATGCTTATTTCACCTCAAGGAGTAAGGTACTATTCAGATTTTAGGTTTTAGTTTGCATGCTCTAATAACACTGCTGAATATGAAGCCTTGGTGCAAGGGATGCATTGGGCAATCAAAAAGAAAATAAACAACTTGCAAGTCTTTGGTGATAGTGAATTGATTGTAAATCAGATCAAGGGGCAGCATGCTACCAAGAATGATCTACTTAAGTGCTATAAGAATAGGGTGTGGGACCTCATGGAATACTTTGAGGGTTTTGGCATCAAATCCATTCCTAGGAAAGAAAACCAAGTTGCTGACAGGCTTGCAGCAGTAGGGGCAGCCTTTGACATTGTGGAAAGCATTCAACAAGACAAGGTATAGCCAAACATCCATGTGATTATGAGGCCTTCAGTGCGAGATAACAATGTAAGTTGGCAAGTGTTTGAGAATGACCAACAAATCATCCATTTCTTGTAAGAAGAAGCTGAGTTCTCAGCTAAGAATCAAGAAAAATTGGAACAACAGTATGGTGACCAAGTGGTACAGCTGAGAACTAACAAGCTGCCCAAGGGACTTATCACTTTGGAGTCCATTTTTAATCCCAATGATTAGTTTAGGAAGGAGAAAGAAAACATTCAGGTCAAGAGAGAGGATTCAGTATCCATCTTGGTGGAAGAGAACAAACCATTGTAAATTGGAAAGATGAAAACTGAACAAGAAAGGTATGAGTTCATGCAGCTGTGTCAAGAGTTCCCTGATGTGTTTTCTTGGAGCTATGAAGACTTTAAACGTTTTAATTCCAACTTAGCTCAGCATACCATTGAATTGGATCCAAATACTAAGCCTGTCAGGTAGAAACAAAGACCAGTCAATCCACACATGGAGCCTCTCATGAGGAAAGAATTGAACAAGTTGATTGAGTCAAGGATCATATTCCCAATCAAGCATTCTAGTTGGGTTGCCAATTTGGTTCCAGTCAGAAAGAAGAGTGGGGAAATCAGATTGTGTGTTGACTTCAGAGATTTGAATAGAGCATCTCTCAAGGATCATTATCCACTTCCTTCCATGGAGCAGATTTTACAAGTTGTTGCTGGCTCCGAGAGGTTTTCACTACTTGATGGCTATTCAGGGTATAATCAGATTATGGTGAAGGAAGAAGATCAGTTCAAGACAGCCTTTACAACTAAATGGGGAACTTATGCATACAGGAAAATGCCATTTGGGTTGTCCAACGCTGGTGCTACCTTCCAAAGAGCAATGGACATGGCGTTCAAAGGTTTGATTAACAACATGGTGCTGATTTACCTTGATGATATCACTGTTTTTTCCAAAAATGCAGCAGACCACCTCTCTCATTTGAGACAAGTCTTCATGAGGTGCCGGAGATTTGGAGTGTCCTTGAATCCTAAGAAGTGTATCTTTCTTGCACATGAAGGAAAGCTCCTTGGCCATATTGTATCCAAAGAAGGATTAGCAATTGATCCAGAAAGGGTTGAAGCCATAAGAGCACTACCATTGCCAAGCCACAAGAAATCCCTTCAGAGTTTCTTGGGGAGGATAAACTTTGTTTGGAGGTTTTTCCCAGATTTTGTAGCCCTTGTTAAACCTATCACCAAAATGTTAAAGAAAAGCATGGATTTCAAGTGGACAGTAGAAGGCAAGGAGATTTTTGAAGCAATCAAAGAAGCCATCTCTCAAGCACCAACTCTCATCAACCCGGAATTCTCCAAGGATTTCATCCTCTATGCATTTGGAGGTAATGATACTATTTCTACCATTTTGGTATAGCAAAACAAGGACAATGATGAGCAGCCAATTACTTTCTTCAGCCAGAGCCTAGATGACTATGAGGTGAGGTATTCTTTTATTGAGAAGCATGTACTTACAGTAATTAGAAGCTTGAAGAAATTCAAGCATTTAGTCTCAAACAACAAGGTCCAGCTATTGGTCTCTCATGCTGGGGTTAAAGACTTCCTCCTCAATAGGGATTTGAATGAGAAAAGGGAAGGTTGGATCACTCGTGTCATGGAATATGACATTGAGATCAAGATCACCAAGCTGGTAAGAGGAAAAGGATTGTGTGAGTAGCTGATTTTGGGGAAGAAAAAAGAAGTATGCAATGAAGAAGAGGCTATTTTGACAGTTCAAGACAGCCATGAGCCAAGTGGCACTCAAGAAGAAAATAATGTTGTCCCTACTCCTTGCTGGACCCAAAGTATAATACATTTCCTAAGCACAGGCCTATGCCCTCCGGAGATGAACAAGACCCAAAGAAGACACTTCAGATTGCAGGCTGTCCCATATGCCATTGTTGATGGAGTTTTGTTCAAGAAAGATGTGAATGGAGTGTTGCTGAGATGCATTAGCACAAATCAGATTCATAGGGTGTTGGAAGAGTTCCATGGTGGACCAGCTAGTGGTCATTTTGCACCGAGAGTGACAACTCTAAAAATTATGAAGGCTGGTTATTATTGGCCCAAGATTTTTAGTGATTGCTTTACATGGATCAAGAGGTGTAAGAAGTGTGCATTCTTCACAGGAAAAGAAAGACTTGCTACCCTTCCATTTCATCCAATCTCAGTTGACCAGCCATTCATGCAATGGGGTTTGGACTTCATTGGAGTCATTAATCCCAATTCAAGTCAAGGGCACAAATGGATTTTGACAGCCACGGACTACTTCACCAAATGGACTGAAGTAGTAGCACTCAAAGAAGCAAATGAGTCTAGCATCTTAGACTTCTATGAGGGCATAGTAACCAAATTTGGCATACCTACTACGATAATCTCAGATAATGCATTAGCATTCATTGGATCCAAGGTGACTGAGTGGGCTGTCAAGAATGGGATCTACCTAAGTACTTCATCAAACTATTACCCTCAAGGTAATGGCCAGGCTGAGTCTACAAACAAGAACTTGTTGAGGATCATTAGGAGAACTCTTGATGAGAATCAGAGGTCTTGGCATACCAAGCTGAAATCAGCCTTATGGGCTGATAGGATAACCCCAAGAGATCCACAGGTAATTCTCCATTCAGGCTTGTCTATGGAAGAGAAGCAATCTTGCCCATGTCACTTGAGTTGCCAACATTGGAACTCATGAAACAGTTGGAGTTGTTGGAGTTTGAGCCCATGGAGGTGAGATATGCAGAGTTGATGGAGCTCCAAGAGATAAGAGATCAGGCATCCCAAGCAATGGAGAAGGATCAAGCCTTGATCAAGAAGACCTTTGACAGGAAGGCCAAGAGTAGATCTTTCCAGGTTGGAGATCTAGTGTTAAAATGGGATGCAGATAGAGAAAAATTGGGAAGGCATTCAAAATTTGATGCCATTTGGAGTGGCCCATACATGGTCACGAAGTGCAAGAACAACAATGCTTTCCAATTGGCTTCATTGGATGGTGAAGAACTACAGATTCCAGTCAATGGAATCTATCTCAAGCATTGTTTCTAAAGGGAAATTCTCTACCTTGTAAATATTAGCTTAGTTTTCCTTTCCTTCAAGTGCTTGTGCACATTGTTTTGCTTATAGGTTAGTTTTGCTTTCCCTAAGTGCTTTGGCACAGCTTGTTGTCCCTGGAGATGTTTTGCAGTCCTTGTTTCAATCAGGTGATTTTCCATCTTCCTCCTTGCAACATTCTAAGTCGGTTGAGGTTCCAAATAGAAAATTTAATGACTCCATGCCCAATGGACTACTTCAGGCAACTGGTACTTTCATCTAGCAGGTAGATGACCCCTCTGAGTCACCAAAATTGTTAGCCAAAATGTGCCCCCTGCTCATTTTGGTGGCTAACTACTTGTGTTCTTGCCTCTCTTGTGCCTCAGTCCCCATTTTTTGGTTTTCAGGCACTCAAATCTTTCTAGAAGTGGCACCAATGGATAGAGCTCTTTCTCAGCTTTCCAGAAAGGTAAAGTTTTCCTCCTAACTCCTCATATTTTTCAAGTTATGGCCCGATGGAGTTTTGTTGGGAAATTTTCTCCTTGGAAGCCCGCAGCCAATAGGAACGTGCCACGTGTCCAAGAAGTGGTGGGGTTCGAGAGGAGAATTTGGGAAATTTACCAAGTGTTTTGCCAAAAATCTCAGATGGAAAATTTTCCCCGCCTGGCCCGCCAACGAATCAGGAAATGCCACGTGTCAGGGGGAAAATGACTTGAAAATTTGCTAAGTGTTGGCTGAAATTTTCAAAGGAAAAATTTTGAAGGAAGGCCTGCGGTCAATGGGGACATGACACGTGTCTGGCTCAGGCCGGAGTTTAGAGCTCGGGAGGGATTTTTTAAAATTTGGCTAAGTAGCCAAAAAGTTTCAAAGGGAAAGGTTTTCCCCCGCGGCCCCTTCCGTCCAATCGGGACGTGCCACGTGTCCCGGAGTGGCGGGGCACAGGGAAAAAATGATTTTTTTCCAAGGTAAAAAATGCAAAATTTCAAAAGGAGAAATCGGGAGGAGAAACCCGTCGGCCAATGGAGGACCGACACGTGTCCAGCTCGGGGGCCGGCGGGGTTTTTTGGCAAAAATTTCCAAAGGTAAAAAATGAAGGGAAAGTGGCCAGGAGGTGCCCGCGCCCAATAAAATCATGCCACATGGCACCTGAGTGGTGGAGCGTGGGGATTTTGAAAAAATTCCAAATGCAAAAAGGGTCAAAATTTCAAATTTTTGCCCGCCGATCCGTTTTTTGGGCCGTTTTTGCCCTAAAACTTCAGACCTCCATAACTTTCGATCCAGAGCTCAGATTTGCACGTTCTTTATATCAATGGAAAGCTTATGAAATTCTCTACATGATTCCATGGTCAATTTTGAATTTTGGTTCAGTTTGGAGGAAAAATTAAAAATTCTTTTGGTACGTGGTGATGGCCAGAAAAGACGTTTCAACAACCAATTTTAATGCAAAATGGGTCACTTTTCTCTCCAGCATGGTCAAAAATGTCAGAGCATGGGTTTGTAAGGACCTCCATGTTGTTTTAATGCAGTTTCATTCAATGAGGGATGGCTCCCATGCATTTTGCATGTTTTCTCTCTCCTGGGCTCGACCCATGGACTGTAAAAGCTAGTTTTGGCTCATTTTTTGAGGGTTGAACACTTTTTTGAACATTAGACTTCTTCTTTCACCTGAAAACAAGTGAATTTTGTAAGTATCAGGCCTTTTCAAGGATTGTAATAGGTTTATACCTCTTTGGTGGTGTAATACAAGGGATTTTGGCAATGGAAATGACAGTGCAAACTCTGTGATCAGTTCTCAGTCCTTGTTTGTATTGTTTTTTACTTCATTTCAGACCTCTAATTGCATTCTATCAGCTTGTGTATGGTTTTCCATGTTGCATTTCATGAATTTGTGTCAACTTGTGTGAACAAGAAGTGCTCACCACTCCTTTGGTGCATCACCATTCAGTTTAGTTTCAATTTTTGCATCTTCTATCCCTGTCTCCTCACAAATTAGGATAAAATTAGGATCTGAACCTCTACAGTTGTGCAAAATATAGATTTAATCAGAGGAGTTTGAGGAGCCAGCCTCTAATATGGAGATTCCTCTCTCATCTTGCAAGTCCACACTTGGAGAGAGGTTTCAATGTTATGCAATCACATTGGATGCCCTAAACATCAACTTAGAACCTTGATTTGCATCTAGGGGTGCTTCTGATTTGCAACAACAGTTCTCTCATTTTCCCTCACCAGTGCATGTGTGTCATGTGAAACCCTAGGGTTAAGGAGAGTTTTTGGTGTCCTAATATCTAATTCCCAAGGGGGAATGGGGGGAATAAGCATGCACCCCCTTCCTCTCTTCATCTCACACATTTAAATACCACACTTAGTCATTTTTTCACTCTCCCCACATTTCTCCATTTTCACTCAAAACTCTAGCAATTTTTTTCCAAAATTCCTCCTTCACATTTTTCATTTCCATCCATTGAAAACATGTTCTCATGATCTAGAAAAGAGAAATCTATTAAAAAAAAACCAAATTTTTAAAGGCTCTAGGCAAGATTTTTTGCCATAAGAACTTTGTAACCTATAAAGTGAGATTGTTCATATCTTGAAAACTAGTGCATGAATCAATGCGAGATTTTTGGATTAATTCACATTTCAAGTAGCCTTGAAGATCCAAGTGGAATAGTTTGCATGCGCAAGGCCTAGATTGTTTGTAGATAGAAAACCCTATTTTCCCACCCCAAAATGTTTTTAAATTTTATTTTTGTTGCTCCAAAGATCAGTTTGTGATGAAAATTCATGTCGGATGAGAAATTAAAACTCATTTCAAAAAAATCCAATTTCATAGAAATTTGAGGTCGGGAAAGCCACTTTACAAAAATAAAAATAACAACTCTTTACTTAAAATTCTCACATTAGACACATTCTTCAAAGGCAATGTGTAAAAAGGATATTCGAGAAGAATAAACTAGGTGATCGAAGTAGAAAACAATAATTTTCTAAATATAGAAAACTCTCATTCCAGTGGAAGCGGGTGTTATCATCATTCATGAGATTGATTTAGGGATTTCACATCGGGATCTTCTTTATTGATAATATCTCTAGAGATATTCTCAAGGGAATGGAAATGATAAATTCATGCTTACAGAGGAGTGGGAGATGAATTGTGATTCACATGTTTTGACTTATAATTATGGTTAGCCATGTCCTCAAGATGGCAGGATTATCATGGTTTAACTATCTAATCAATTTTTCTAGTTTCCCATTCATATGCATAATCAATCGTGAAGGAATGGCAATGCTTGATGTTTTGGAATGGTTGTTCCATGTTGTAGAATGAACATGTCTCATTGTTGTTAATTTTGTGTGCTATAATGATACCCTTTAATTGTTATTTTAATTATCTTATTTATTTTATATAATGTATACCCCTTCACTGTTATCCCTATTATCCTATTAGAAGTTTCCACTTGAACTTAAACTTATGGCACTTATATATTAATTAGTATAACTATTATAAGTTACTCTATTTCATGGATTTTGAATGTGCATGTTAATATCTTTGATATAATGAATGATTATTAGTGATTTTTCTGAATGTTGTACTTGTTTGCAATAATTTTTAATATTTTTTCACTAACATGTAGCCAAAGAAACTATGTCACAATGTAAAGGGACTCATTTGTTATATAATTGACATGCAACAACCGTTACTCATTCACAAAGAAGGCATCTCGCAACCAATGGAAAACACACTCACATATAAAACTATGATTGTGGAAAACTTGATCAACAAGGATTCTTCACCCAATTTTGCATACATCAACAAAAATGTAGATGTGACAAACAAGAGGGGATCTCATGCTAATGCCTAACTATTCTCTGTAAATACAATTCTAGAGCTTGTTGATTTAACTTGATAACTGGTTGTTTGAATGAATAGTTACTTTTGTTGTTATATTAGAAAAATTTTATTTAGTTATACTTGCATGCATAAGAATAAATGGATTCCTTGGTAGTGATCTTGTATTTAATCAAAATGTAACTATTAGTTGAAGGAGTCTCTTCACGTCTCTACTGAATATAAAGAGAATGTGGATATTACATTTGATATAGATCCATAGTTAAGGAATTCCTATAAGTTTCATTCTAATCTTCATGGTGATGAATAAAATCTAAGTTCTATCATTTTTTTGTAAACACAAGCCTTAGGAAGGATTAGCACCAAGGCAGGGCCCACTTGTGGTTGCTAAACCATTTTTTTTCTATTTTTTCTTTTAGTTCTTTGTATGCATAGAGTAGAGTTACAACATTTCATTCATTTTCTTATGTTATGATTTTATCTTCTTATTACTTAGCTATAGAATTTCCTTTCATCTACAACGTAGTTTATATTTTTAGTGTTATATTTCCAACTATTGTTACATCAATATTTTAATTTATACCTCTTGAGCACCTGTAAATGTGTATAAAACATTGTGATTTAAAAGTTTATGTCCCTAGGTTTAATGAATAAATGGTTGTGGATTAGTGAACATCATATTAATTATTGCGAGTTAATTTGCAACACCATTTTTGGCACTGTTGCTAGGGAAACTACCAAGTTATTAGGTTTTTGTGAGGTTTTTTCATTCTTTAGAAATAGTCTAGGTTTTAGGAATTTACCTCAAATTAAACCCCCAACTAATTATTGTTGAATGAGTTGAGTAGTTGATGCATGCACCATCCAAGGGATGCCCATGGTATATTTTTACCTAATCCACAAATAGTAAAAATATCTTCATTTACCTCTGAAGATTCTAAATATGAAACATCCATACTCAATTTTCCTTTTGAAGACAATCCTCCAAGTGATAGTTCTATAGTTGCTCCTGAGCAGCTAGGGATGGCAAAAGAAGTAGATCAAAATGCTTGAAATGGGGAAACCAATTTCGAATTACCCATCACTAACAACAATGCAACTATTGGAACAAATAATATTTATCCGTTAGCCTTGCCAAATTTCCATGGAGATTTTTAAAAAGATCCAAACACATTTCTCTTTGAGTTTGAGATTTTTTCAAAAGCTATGATTACATAATGATTGACATAAGTTGAAATTGTTTCCTGCAACACTCAAATATTTAGATATAAGGTGGTTAATGGTATTGGGAAGGAATTTTGTTCCTACATGGGGGAAAATGAAGAAGAATTTCCTCAATAATTACCAAGAATATTGTATAATAAACAACAAAGGAGGTGATGAAATCTACAAAATGCAACAAAAAGAGGATGAACCATTAGAGGATTATTTGGAATGATTCATGTTCTCTGCGTTCATAAGTCAAGGTACACCACCGATATATCACCGACTCCCTCAAATTTCTACTTTTAAAGGGACTTAGTGATGAATATATGGATGTTCGGATTTGATAGGAACAGGAGATATTTCAAAGGCTAGTTTTGAAGAGATTTGTGATGCCTATAAAAAATATTCAAGAGATACTATGAAGAGAGTAAGGAATGTAAGATCAAGAGGTGGATTATCTACTAAAACAATGGGGGACATATCTAAGTCTGAGATTTTTATCATGTTCAAAAATATGAAGCAAGATATTTTTAATTACGTAGCTAAGCAATTAGAGAATTAAGATGTAGAAGAAACACTCAAAAAGTACTACCATGCATGCATAATAAATAAATCAGACTATAGATGCTAAGAATTAACTAGCATTACTTAAGAAATAAATGCTTCACTTGATTTTAAAATGTTGGAGACATAAGATGTTAAATTCTTCTATGTTGCTCAAATGAAACCATGGCCACCAAGGCAAGGAGGTATGACACAAGACCCTATGCATTAATTTAAAAATTGGTCTAATAATTCATATATGCATCCCCCACCTTGGGATAACCCTCAAGGATGGGCCCCATATCCTAACCAATACCAACAACAATGGAAACCTCCATACCAAGGCCAACAGAAAAAAATGGAAACAATCTCCCCAATCATGCCAACAACCCCTGGAGGGGACAATAATGTAATAACCAACCTCCTAATTACTAATAAGATTATCAACTACCTCTTTATCAATAGTAACATCAGTAGTAATATCTTATGCCAAACCCCAAGTAGGATCCCAACCACAAGATACGCAACTACTTGATCAACCAATGCCTAATCCTAATAATAAATGTGCTTAGCCAACCTATTCCATTGAACCAGTTCAATACCCTACCTATTCTGTTGATATCATCAATATCCATCTTGGCTCAAGAAGAACACTTCCTTCACTAGCTGGACCTACCATTACTAAAATTGTAGAATAAACAAAGTTACTGCATGATGACCCGTAGCAAGGAAAAAATAGGTTGCAGGAGGGTCCACAGTAACCTGTCTAGAACTCTAGTAAGCGTAAAAAATAGGATAATGATCCACTATTTCCTACATGATTACAAGAAAAGAAGACTGACCTAAAATCAAAATATGATTATGACTTTGTCAATCAACTTAAAGACATTTGTGTCAAGATACCATTGATACAAGTTATTAAGGATGTTCCCATCTACAATAATCTAGTTAAAGACCTATGCATTAAGAAGTTAGGAAGGAGGATGAAATACTCATCTATAGTACATGTCATTGATAAATTAGCTCATATCATGCTTGAGAACTCATTTTTACCAAGTATATTGATCCAAGAATCCTCTAGTAAATGTCACAATCAATGGTAAAGTGATAAACACACATTGATTGACTGGGAAGTAATTAATGTAATGATAAAACAAATCATGGATGATTTGAAATTGGAAGGATTAAAAATAGCATCCATAGTCTTGCAGCTTGAGATAGATCCACAAGTAAATATTGAAGGAGGTTTGGAGGATGTGGTAGCAAAGTGGTAGACTCTCGAAAGTACCTTCCGACTTCATTGTTATCCAGCTAAAAGAAATCTTAGGAGGATATCTTATCATCCTCGAAATACAAGTGGTTAGTAACTACTGAGCATTCTTGGATGAATATCTAGCAATATGATCATCTCTAATGGAAGTGACACCAAAAATATTATGCTCTACCCCCTTGCACAACCATTTAATGAAGAAGACCAAACTATTTTGGTGGAGGAACCAAGAAGAAGACCAGAGCTCAGTTCAACAACTCATGATGCTAGAGAATTCATGCATAATATAAGGACATGAGGAGGATTTTTTTCTTTCAAACATTTTGTAGAATAATTATGGTAAGAATGAAGAAGAAGATGGAAAATTTCAATGCATAAACTACCCTGAAAATCAAATCTTACCTTATCGAGTATTAAAAATATCTCAAGTAGGAAATGTATCCTACACTAGCTTCTTCCACATGATTGTATATTGAATTTTTTGAATGAAATCATATGCTCTAGAATGATATTTCCAAACAAGTATATATTACACCTAGAAACCCACTTAATGTGAAAAAAATATTAAGCATGCAAAAGGAGGATCTTTTAATTACACTTCTCAAAACACACAGACAACATTTGCATGGGATTATGGAGACATGCATGGAATCCATTATAAAATTTGTACTCATAATATATACATCAAAGACAATTATAAACCAATAAGATAGCCACAAAGGATAATGAACCCAACAATGAGGGATATAGTGAAGGAAGAACTAAATAAATTATTGGATGTTGGATTCATATATCCAATTTTAGATAGTCAATGGGTGTCACCACTTGTTATTGTACCTAAAAAGAATGGTAAGTGAAGAATATGCATAGACTATAGGGATATGAATGTAGAAACAAATAAGGATCATTTCCCACTTCCTTTTTGATTAGAAACTAGACACTCTTACTAGTAAATTTTTTTTTATTTTTGGACAAATATAGTGGCTACAACAAAATTCAAATTGCACTAGAGGATTAGGACAAGACCACATTCACATGCCCATGGGGAAATTTTGCATAATTTTTCTTCCCTTTGGTCTGTGCAATGCACCTGCCACATTCTAGATAGAAGCTCTTAGCATCTTCTCATATCTAAACAAATACTGCATGGAGGTATACATGGATAATTTTACAGTCCATGGTAGTACTTTTGATGAAGCAATGAAGAACTTAGACAAATTTATCAAGATATGTAAGGAGCAGAACCTGTCATTATGAAATGAAAAATGTTATATGATGATGTATGAGGGGATAGTGTTATGTCACTACCTATCATCTACTGGAATCTAGGTAGATCTAGAAAAAATATCAGTGATTATAAATTTTCCAACACCTAAAAAGTAGAAGGATGTAAGGATCTTCTTGGGACATGTTTGGTATTACCGAAGATCTATCCAAGATTTCAGAAGAATTACAACACCATTATTTGTTTTATTAGGAAAGGACACTACATTTTTATGGATAGAAAAATGTGATGCTTCATTCTAAACTTTGAAGCAGATGCTAACCTCTGCACTGGTTTTGAGAGGACTAGATTGGAGTTTTCCATTCCATATACATATGAATTCCTCAAATCACACCATTGGTGTTGTATTAGGATAGAAAGATAGGATACTCAATTATGCAATCTATTATGTGAGTAAGAACCTAAAATATGTTGAGCTTAACTACATGGTCACTAAGAAGGAATTTTTAGTAGTTGTATACACCATCAACAAGTTTAGGCACTATATCATAGGATATCCAGTTTTTATCCATATATACTAGATGTTGCCATTAAATATCTGATCAAAAATAGTTTTAAGTAGAATAATAATCAAATGGTTACTACTCTTACAAGATTTTGATGTAACAATTGTTGATAATCTTGGGAACTACACTTTTGTAGTATATTTTCTCACAAGAATGCAAAATAATAATAACGAAGAAGTAGTGGATGAATCTTTTCCAGATGAAAACTTGTTTTCCATTTCTACCAAGACACCCTGGTATGTTGATATAGCCAACTATTTGGTTTTAGGTAAGACACCTCCACACTATCTATATTCTAAAAAGAAATATATTGTAGAGAAAAGTGTGAATTTATCTTAGATAGTTGGTTTCCTATTCCACACATGGAAGGATAATGTTATGAGAAGATGTACCGATGATGAGGAAATTTATGATGTCCTCAAAGCTTGCCTTAGTGAGCCATGTGAGGACACTTTTCTGCAAAAAAACAACACATCAATTATTAACAACAGGGTATTATAGGTCTACATTGCAAAAGGATGCACCATTGTATGTAAGAAGATGCAATAAGTTCCAAATAATGGGAAGTCCTACCAATTAGATGAAATGAAATTGCAGCCTCAGCTAGTATTATAACCATTTGACAAATGGGGATTGAAATTTATTGGTCCCATTGATCCTAAGTCTCAACAAAAATAATGCATCATGGTATGCACAAAATACCTCACCAAATGGACAGAATTGAAGGCATTACCAAATCAAAAGAGTGAAAGAGTTGCAAAATTCCTATATGACCATATCTTTACAAGATATGGAATACCAAGAGATATTTTCACTAATCAAGATACCCACTTCATTGCTGATTTTATTGTTGATTTAGCTACGAATAGGAAATTAGGCATAATAATTCCACACCTTAGCATCCAAAATCCAATGACCAAGTTTAAGTAACAAATAGAGAAATTGAGGCCATCCTAATAAAGACCATTGCACTTTATAGAAGGGATTGGTCAGAAACACTTCCAAAGGAATTTTGGGCATTCAATACCATATGGAAGACAACAACTAGATTCACACCTTTTGATCTATTATATGGTAAGTTTGTTGTTCTACCCATTGATTTTGAGCACGAGACATTAAGAACTACATTAGAATTGGGCATAGATTTTTCTAAGGATCAGAGGAAAAACATTGTTCAAATCAATGATTTAGATTAAATGTGAAGTAATGTTGTTCATAATACAAAGGTGGTATAAAAACAAAGTATCAAGTGGCATGACAGGTTCATAAAAACAAGAGAATTTCAAGAAGGTGATATGGAACCTCTCTTTGACTCCAAATATAAGGACCGCATGGGAAAACTTAGAACAAGTCGACTAGGTCCATATGAGGTGGAGAAAATATTTCCTAATGGAACCATGAGACTATCCACCATTGATCCTTTAAGATTAAAACTATTGGTAAATAGTCATAGATTGAGGTTGTACAAAAATCCAACACATAAGAACACTTTCATTTAAAAGTTATGAGGAGGCCAAAGTAGTATGGAAATGAGAACATCAGAATTAAGGACAAAAGTTGAACCTGTTGGTTCCACTTCTAAAGTTTTAGATGAATTAGATCTTCAGTGGCCTTGGTTTATCCATCTTATTGGATACCCTAGGGAGGAATAAAAGTGATCTAATCAGCCTTCATAGTGATCAACACCACTCACTAACATATTTTATTTTATTAGCATTTTTGTTTTGTAGGATTTGGAGTATTTGCAGCAAAGAGTGCATAATCTCTTATGAAAGGAGGTGGTGCAAAGACTAGAACATCCACTTGCAATAACATGTAGCCAAATTCCTATTTTTCTTTCATTTTTGATAGAACCTGATTGTATGAAGAATCAAGATCCCACCCGAGCAAACTCAAAGAGATGAAGATAGTTAGAACTGAATAAATATTCCCTCTCGGGAATTTTTTGAATTCATTATCGAGCTTATGTTATAGAGAATCACCTGTAACAATAGGGCCTGCAACAACACTACTTAAAACCATGCAGTACCTCAACATATAGCCTCATGCATGCATCCAAGGGCATGAATTCCAATAAGCCACATGTCACAATCATTTAGTGTACATCTCGAGTTAAGTGCACTCAATTTCCTTTAATAGAGTAGTGCTAGAATAATTATATTTAATTAATATATGTGCCAAGTCATCAATAAAATTTATTACCCATAATGTTTCACTTCCTTTTAAAATGTCACATGTCTCCCATGTCATTCCATGATATCAATTCACATTGGGATATCCTTCAATTCAAATTAATACCCACTTTGCAAGTTATGTGTAAATGTTGGTCACAAATTTTAAAAGTAGAACACTTTGAAGTTCTTCCATTCACTCAAATTTTGGAAAACCTCTTTCTTCACAGAGCTTGTAGAAGTTGCGAAAAAAATGATTGGGGGATACATGATAATAAATAAACCAAAAAACCATTCGCAACTACGGAATCAACCACAAATTCTAAAGAAATTTCACAATAATGGCTAGATGGATTATATCAATAAGTTCCAAGGTTTTAATGAGTCAATTGTTACATATTTTTCCACCACCTTCAGGGACGGAAAATAAACAATAAATGGTTTTGAAGTTAATGTTGATGATGAAATATTGGTTATAGTTAGTGGACTACTAACATAAGTCAAGGTGTATCCTGCGAAATCCAATCCAGAGGAATCTCAAGTAGAGTTTGCAAATGAGGATGATGACTTTGTGGAAGATAGATAAGGTACTCTATGAAATTCTTTAAAACCGTTTTAGGAATATTTTTCCAATCATATCATAAAGAAATTTACCTATAAGGTTCGATATTCACAATTGAATATTATCTATTTTAAACTTCCAAATCATTTGAAGAACGAAAACCATGTGAATGTACCAAATTTATTGCATTGGAGTTTAAAGAAGATGAGTAGAGAGTCACAAAGGGTAAGATATGCCTTGTCTCACCATTGTCTTGTCACTTTAGTTATAAATAATACATTGGAAACTGAGCATCTTGTGTTAAATTTGGGAAACTTTATAAGAGAAAGGAAAATTGATGATCTATTGGGGAAGGGTAGGAAAAGAGAAGAATCTCAGTGAGTTCATCTATGCCTCCACCTGAACCCTTAGTTTTAGAAAACTATACTCCTGTAGAAACCCCCATTCCTTCAAAAGATTTCATACCTTCTAAAACACATGTCTATAAAGAACCACCATTTCCAGAATAAATCCTCGGCCTCGTATCTCCGACAAGGTTCTAATTTTTGAAGAATTGCTAAATATATCAACCCCAGAGTCTTCTTCCTCTAAAGGAAAGAGGAATTATTCCAATAAAACCTCTGAACCACCAAGGAGATCCCATAGAATCAAAACTAAAAATCCAAAAACTTCAAAGTTTAGATGAAATATTCAAATATCCCTGGATAGTGATGAGGAGGGGATGGAGAAGATTGAGGAATCCATTCCAATGGAAGTTGAGTAAGAAGTTCCTATAGTCATAGATGTAGACATAGTCATGGAAGAAAAGACCACGAAAGTGGAAAAAATGGAAGAATAAGAGTTAGGTGAACAATCTACTCATCAAAGACCTACTAAACCCATTGAGGTTTAAACAAAGGTTGTTCATGTTGGGAAAACCCATATGCAACATGGAGGAGAAGTTTCAATTGAAGAATTTGAAGTTTTAACCAATGATCATAGAATCCCCGAGGAAATAGAGACTTCTCATACACAACATGAAGAAGATTTAGTAATCAAATAATTTGAGGAAGTAACCAATATGGATGCAGATGATGAAGGGTAGCCTAAGGAAGTGTTAGCAAAAATAATACATAAAACACATACCAATGCCATGGATACTGAAGAAATTTAACCACTTGGTATGGAAGATACAATTGACAACATTGTCCAGAATCTTGAGCCATAAATTGCTCAATAATATAGTGTGTCAATGCACATAGATAACCCTCTAATTGCTCATGTAGCCCCAACTAGTGTCTCAACCATCCAACCTATAGCCACAAGTTGTCATACAAGAAGTTTTCAGAGATCCTCCTAGGCCAGTTTGTAGAAATATGGAAACACAAACCAATTCAGAATATTGGGTTCAGAAGTTTGAGAATTATTGTAACAAGCTGCAGAGAAGGTGGGAACGAGAAAAGGAAGAGTTACTCTTCCAACACCAACAAGATTTAGAGGAAAAAGATAGGCAACTAAGGGCCAAGGACAATGAGATTGCAAGGCTTAAAAAGAAACAAGAAGATACAAGTACATGTAACAAATGAAATTTTCAAGTGTAGACCACCATCAAATATTTATTTTGTCTTCTTAAAGGAACAAATGTTGCAATTGAAATACACTTGTATCAACAATGACATACCATTTGATATCAGTGGAGCCAGGCCATTCTTCAGAATATATCTAAAAATTCCCCATGAAATCCAGTTACTTATTTGTGAATTGTATATGTTCAATTATGCTTTAGAATATGATAGAGACTAGATCCCTATTCTCTAGATTAGGTATGTATAGGTTTGGGTCGTGTTCTTATTTCAAAAATGAGCTATACAGGGGGGTAGAATGGTGGAGTATATGAAGTTATGAAAAGAGAAGCCACCGATGGTTAGAGAAGAGGCAATAAATACCAAGAAAGTGATTGAAGAGTATGGTAAGTTTATGAAAGAACAAAAAATCAAGTAGAGGGTATACAGGATGAGAGAAGAATCCCATGATGAGGAAAGGAATTACATTATGTTCAACGGAGAAAATATGTTACAAGCTTGCAGAAGGAGATGGGAGGAAATGTCACCAGAATTGAAGATGAAATAAATGTATTCCTATAAAAATATTATCCTAACTCTCTAGAGAATCAATCCATATATTGAGGTAGCAAGGGGATGTGGAAAATATTGGTTCCGTATTGAATACTATCAACCTATTTTCCACTATCCAATACCTCATTTTTCTGGGGATAAATAACTAAACGAGGAATTGAAGGAAAGGATAACAGAACAATAAAAGAGGAATGTAGGCTATTCCTTTAATTAACTAGAGGGAATATCCATGTCATCCAACTTTAGAAAATCATGCAAAGCATCATCCAGGTGGACCCCAAGAAAGAAAAGGATAAATAGTGAGATCTTGAATGAGGTCATTCAAGAATCTAAGTCTATGGGTTTGATAACACCCTTTAATTACTATTTGAATTGTCTCATTTGTTGTATATTTTGTATAACCTACATTTTTATCCCTATTATCCTGTCAGAGATTTCCACTTGAAATTAAATTTATGGAACTTATATATTAATTAGTATAACTATTACTAAGTTACTCTATTTCATGGATTTTGAATGTGTATGTTAATCTCTTTAATACAATGAATGATTATTAGTGTTTTATCTTAATGTTGTACTTGTTTGCAAGAAGTTTTTATATGTTGTCACTAATATGCAGCCAAAGAAAGTCTATCAAAATGAAAAGGGGCTCGTCCATAGCAACTAACATGCAACAAATGGGACTCATCCGTAGCAAGGCACCTACAGCCAAAGAAAAACAAACACACATACAAAAATGAGATTGTGGAAAACTTGATCAACAAGGATGCTTCACCTAAGTTTGCACATGTCAGTAAAGAAGTAGTTATGACAAACAAGAGTGGATCTCACACCAATGCCTAACTATGCTTTGTAACTACAACTATGATACAAGTTGATTTAACTTGACGGTTGGTTGTTTCAATGAATAGTTAGTTATGTTTTTGTAGTAGAACACCTTTCTTTTGTTCTAATTGTATGCATAAGAATCTATGGATTCCTTGGTAGTGATATGGTACGTAATCAAATGTAACTATTAGTTGAAGGATTCTCTTCATGTCTCTACAGAATATAAAGACAATGTCGAGACTACATTAGATATAGATCCATAGTTAAGGAATTGCTATAAGTTTCATTCTAATCTTCATGTTGATAAATAAAATTTGAGTTCTATCATTTTTCCATAGAAACAAGCCATAGGAAGGATTAACACCTAAGGAAGGGCCCACTTTTGGTATCTAAAATCTTTTATTTCTATTTTTGTTTAAGTTCTTTGCATGTATAGATTAGAGTTCAACAATTCATTCCTTCAATTTTTATATGATTTTATCTACTTATTACTTAACTCGTAGATTTTCCTTTCATTTGTAACATAGTTTATATTTTTAGCATTATATTTCAACTTGTTGTGACAGCGATCTTTTATTTTATACCTCTTGAGCACCTATAACTTTGTATACAACATTGACAAAGTTGAAATTTTACGTCCCTGGGTATGATGAATAAATGAATGTGGATTAGTGAATAACATATTAATTATTTGAGAACTATATGGAGGAAGACAAGTGATTAGAGGAATAAATGTTGGAGAACTTGGGATTATTTGAGAACTTTTGTCTTTACCTTATTTGATATAGTTTTTCTAATGGAATAATAGATTTTGAAGAAATACATGGGATCAAAGTTAGACCTTATGAGGTAGGGTGTCAAATATAACTTAAGACTTGTATGAGGAATGGATTGATGTGTAATTCCATACTTCCTTTTAGTGGAACCTTTAATTATTGATACAATTTTGTTAAACAAGATTCAACAAAAGAAAATAAATTAATTCTAATTTTTGTATATCCCTTCTGGAAATAAGATTCAAGGTAAAAATAGTTTGGTATGTATAGATCAATTGGGAACTATATGGCCAAATTTTAACCCATAGAGGAACTGGAAAATTATGGAAAATGCACCTATTGAAACTAAATTTTTATAGCCTACCGATATTCAAAATGTTTCTAATCTTATGTAAGTGAATGATACTTCATAATAAAACTAAAAAGGAGGGAAGGGTAATGTATAAACAAACTAGACTATTTGTAACACCCATGTTATGATTCATCCAAATTAAGGGAATTTTTTATTTTAAAAATCCCTTAAGTTCCTTTTATGTTGTAATGAATATCATTAATACTTAGCTCACTACTAAGTAATCTAGCATTGTTTAATATTCCAAAATCCATATTGATAACATACATTAACCATGTGCAATCTGTAAGGGTCCTTTAGATCTTCCCGATCTCCCTTAATCACTCTACATGAGTGTGTATACATTGTATACATTTGGTTAAACATTTTTATAGGTTATGAGAACCTATGCATCCCCTTAGTGTCAGCCAATAAAGTATTCAAGTAACCTCCGACTCAAAACACCATTGATTAGAAGAAATGGTGAACAAACAATGTAATTAGTCATTTGCATTACTATGGCCATAGTTATCCGGCATTGCGCTAGTAAACCAATTTCCAAACTATACATTATCCTAAAAAACATGGCTTCCCTTCATCACACAACCTTCTCAATATATTTATCAAGATTCTTTTCCATTGATTAATAAATTAAGTTTTAGTTTGAAGAAATATGGTCCATGACTCACCTTTATAATGAAAGAATCCTATAAATACCACCTTAAGATCCCTACAAGAAATATAGTGACCACATAATGACTCTTGTCATTATGCCCTCACTACCCTTCTCGTATCCATCCTAATCTGGTATGGGTAGGATACCATCAAAAGGTAGGTAATTTATAATGACTACGCTTCATTTACATTTTTAGTTATCCAATTAAGTTAGATAATTTTTTCTTATGATAGGTCATTTAGTATCAATACTCAATACAAAACCTTATTTTTCTAATAGAGATTCATAATAACTCACTAATCTATTATTTTCAATAAGTAAATCTCATCATACTTGTTGTATCATAGTGATTGTTAAGGGATATAGGATAACTTAACCAAGTCTCTTATTTAGTTGATACAATCATTTCATACATATTTTCTATCTTAGTTCCATTTACATAAGTTTAATGCTCAATAAGAATAGATCTCTTAATTCTTTTTGGCTATCATTGGTAATATATAGAACATATTTTAGTACATTAGATTAATAATATGAAAAATTTTACATTTTATCATTTTCCATAACATCTCTTGTTTTCAATTACAATTTTGATCATCCATGATGAAACTATAAAGGCATTCATGATTACTTTACTGAATCATTAACTTATATTTAATCATTGTTGTTAAAATCAGCACTTAAACACTTTTAAGTTTAACAAGGAACAATAGTGACTTATCATGGTTTCATCATATCATTTATTTATTTCACACTATATTCATATATCATAATTTCTCATTCAAAATGAAGCAATAAAATAGATATAATTTCATTCAAATAATCATGATATTATGTTTATATACTATTGTTAAAATACAAAATTCCATTTACCTATATATCATGTAAACTAGTGTAAAACATATTTGTTCATTCATGGTGAACTAATGGATATAGGTATATCATCATATTATTTTAGTGTATTTTTATTTTGTACATACAATATTATATTTCATTGTTTCGTTATGTTACTTTCCCCATAATATTATGCTTTTTATAACCATAATTATTCACTTATAGTGAATTCATAAAAATAGATATAATTTCACAAAGTAACTTTAATTATTGTCATTTATACACTTTTGTAAAACATGTTTAAAATATTTCATATTGGGATAGGGCCATATAAAACTATAGGCTACCTAAGAGGGAGAGGGGTGAGACCCACCCACTCTATATAGATATTGGGTCGATTGCAGTTCTATGCATATGGCAACCCTTATCCATAGTTCAAAGTATAGGTCCGGGTCATTTATGCTATGTACTCGGCTTGATCGTGAATAATTTATGTGCTCATCCTTTCCAAGTGGGGGTAAAGGTGGCCATACATAACCATATATAGAGCTAAGAGATATAGAGTTTAGGGTGATGACCCCACTCTTTGATATGACTCGTATTCTATATGCCTTCTAGATCTATTTGGAAAACCAAACCAAACTAGATTAATTTAAATTGATTGATTTCAATATCTCGTATTATATAATGAAAAATAAAAAATTATATTTAATAAACATTAAGGATTATTCCCATGTTATTTTGAGAAAATATTTAATAATTATCATAATAGTACATTTGGTGAAATGCCAAGATAGAAACTTGTGAAATTTATACATTCACATTTATAATCAAAAACAATAATCTGAATGGGATACAAAAACAATGCATGATGAAATCATATGTAAAACTAGTAATAATCACTTCACAAAGATTGTTTTGTCTTACATGTTATGGGAGAAAGAAAATTGTATGCATGGACAATTTTAGGAACTGACATGAATCATCCACTTAATTCATGTTGCTTTAATTTGAAATAAGAGAATATAATAAGGTTTAATTAATGATAAATCTTAAATTCATAACTTATTTATCCATGTCATTATTCATTATTCAAATGAAGAGAGTTATCATTCAATCAATTCATGACTCCTACCAATGAAACTAACATTGGTTTAATTAAGTAAACTTCAATGCATCTCACAATCATCTTGATCAACTAATTAAGTCCTTGAAATATTCTTATAAAGGTAAGTCAAAAAAATCAACTTTAACAAAATCATTCTTTTTCCATGTTTCATACTATCTTATCATATTACTCTAAAGAATAATTAAAAGGAAGTAAAAAAATATTTCCCTTTTTAAAAATTGTCATTTTTTTGTAATAACTAACCAATTATCTATCATAATCAAAATAATCATTCATTATTACTAACTCATATATATTGGTATGAGTTGGTATAGTGACAAATTAATACCTTCATCAATTTTCAACTATTGGTATTTCAAAATTTGGATCGAAATAATTCCTCATTATAACTATGAGAATATTCATAACAACAAATTAAGAAGAGGTACTGCAATTATTAATTTTTCAATCCAAATTTTATTGAGACATCTATACTAGGTAGATAATAGAAATTTACAATAATTTAACACTCTCAACCCATGATTTTTAATACACAAAATTTTCCACAAAGGTCCTAGCTTTAACTTAGTTAAAGTGGGACAAAGATAAACTACAACTCCGGAAGATTCAAAAATATATTAGTTAGTGGAATAGATGTTTCTAGCCTGGATCATCCTTATAAACCAAAAAAAGATCCCAGATCGAGTTGAATCAAAATTTATAAAATCCAATTCCATAATGACAAGGGAAATCATTAATATATATATATATATATATATAGAGAGAGAGAGAGAGAGAGAACTTTCTAAGAGATTGCATCTCTTTAACAAAGTCAAGGATCTTCTTCCATAATAGAAGAGATAGAGGCAACCAACTAATACAGATTACCCAAAAATTGTTCACAATGACCCATTCAAATGTCAACTTTGATTTCCACCCTTAGGAGCATATTGATAATTTAAAACGGGGTTTATATCATCCCAAGTGAGTTCATATGAGATGAAACTCTTTAATCTACTATTCTCATAAAGGGATTTAAAATCTTTAATAAATAATAATACACCAAAAAAATGGATTTACTAATGTTCAATGGAGAAACTATTTCCCTAAATATGCACACAGACTGGAATCAACCAAATATTCACAAATCAAAATGTATGAGCAGAGTAAAGCTCTAGCAATCTACACCTTTTAAAAGAATTTTTCTCATATGACTATACCCGAATTGATTTAAATGAACAACATATCTTCATCAAACATCATCACAATTCAATCTTATTATCGCTTTAGGATAGACCGTACCATATTTCAATCTTGCATTTTTATAACAAGAATTCATATGGTTATACATATTAATTACAATAAATAACTATATGTAAACAACATAAGTAAAAATTTATAGATAAATTTATATTTAATAATACGACCCTATATCTATCGGAATCAATTCAAGTATTAAGAGGTAAAATTCAACAAAACTAAATGTATATCCCGATAAAAATTCTATTTAGTTTACAATCGTATCTAATAAATATTTATGGGCATATAAGTATTTACAAGTCAATCACTTGGACAAATTAAATACCCATAACATAATAGTTCAAATACCATCATTTAACATAGACAAAAACTAGATTTATATCAAAATAAATGTATTGCAATTCAAAATGCCATACCAAAAAATTTATCAATGAAGATTTTTTTTAATTTCTAAATAACCATTATTTATTTGATTTTCTGCTACGTTTCTCTACCAAATCGAGTGATATCTCCATATTTAAACTGGATACTAAAATCCATATTTTATTCCTTCATTTTAAAGTTAAACAATAGGGAATGAGATAGAAATTCATGTCTAGTTTGCGAGTTTTGTATGGTTTATCTCTTCTTTATTTTTCTTCCAAAAATAAAAACCCAATTTATATGAACAATCATATGATTTCCAAATTTTTCTAGGAATAAAACTCTCATACTAAAAAAACTCACCCATAAAATAACTACATGTTTTTGCATGCAAACTTCAATATATTCCCCTATTTTCTCCTCTCTAACCAAGACAAAAATATCTACAACTAAAAATGTGTATAGAGATATTGCATTCCTTGGATTACTATGCAAGCTTCACTCTATTCCCAAAAAATGCCAATAAATAAATGTCATAAAATTTTAATTTAGACGTCTTTGTTTTCCCCCTTTTTCTTCCATTCAAGTTAAGTGTTGGAACTCCAAATTGCTCTCATCCCAAATCAAGATAATCTATGGGTTTGAGCCAACATGGGTCTGTCTCCAAGTTGTGGGACCTTACACTTGAGACAAAAATCCATAGAAGGTCAGATTTCTCTACTTATTTCTATTGTTACAACTACTCCTAAGAAGGGAAATGCAGCTACCTAACTATACTCTATGATTCCAAGGGAATATGGTGAGAAGGACATGCATGAAATGAAATCCTACACTAAAGGGAGGTGATAGAACCAGAAATAATGGGATGAACACTCTCAGATGAGTGAAAATTAGGGAAAGTGAAGGAAGGGAAGATATGTGTGCCACACAGTCTAATAAAACACTCACACACTCATTTCTATGGAACATAATGAAAATGAAACCTGCAAAGGACATAAACAATGCACATCATACCAATGGTGTAAAGGAAAAGCAACATGATGTAATAAAATGTGAGATAGGGTAGAAGATAACCAAAAAACAAGACTTTCAATTCTTCCAAATTATGCACAATCAATTACAATAAACAAGCCAAATCTCGAGGCATACAACTTAAAATAAAATAATAATCAATTAAAATATTCATATTCCAATTTCCACGATGGTGGTCATGGATTTCCATGACCTTTAATAATTATTTAATAGGATACTTCAATGGTGAAAACCGACTAGTGTGATCCTTTGTAACAAATAAGTGGAGAGAATCATTACACAATGTTATTCCTTCGAGACATTCCTTTTCCAAACCTGACTTTTCTTATTATACATCTTGTTAAGTGGATCATACAATATTATGGGACAAAACCTCGCATCATGACCCATTTTATGACATGATTTACATTTAGGAATTCAACCCCCATACTTTATATTTTTAATCTTAGTTCCAAAACTAGAATGCAAGGTGATAAAATTAGGAACTACGTAGTCAAAAATGCATTGACATAAAGTATAACATGTGTTAACCATGAATTACATTTAGTAACACCATTAAATGAAATAAAGAAACCAAAAAGTTTCAGCAATACTTATCATAATCTCCGCTCCTAAAATTTAGGTGGAAAATCTAAGAGTCTAGCCTAGATGGACATAATATTGATATTTTCCTTATCTAGATCAAAAGTTTGTTTCCATTCATGAAGAATGAGGCCATTACAACCAAGAAACCAAGGTCCACCCATCAAAGCTTTAGTAAAATCCTCTTCGTTATTGAATCAAATTAAAAATAAAACCTTTTACATCATATAAATATCCATCATACATTTACATCTCCATTTTTAACATGCCACTTATAGAGGAGATCAATATTTAGATGAGTCCCTAAAAATTTCCAATCAAATCAAGCTTTTTCTGCTGAAAATATTTGTCAATCGTAGTATTAATAATTTCTAAACGATGCCCATTATTATCAAAATTATGTTTAATTAATTCCTCTAAGAAATGATGCCCAATATTTTATATTTCATTATTTTGTAAATTCTCTACCCATGAACCTTTATACACATAAACCCAGGAAGGATATTTTTTTGCAATGAGAAAAAAAAAGATCATGCATCTTTTAGAACTCTCATATTTTTCATTATTATTTTCACATGAAGGGGCATATCTTCTTACCATATTGTTCTAAGACTAGTTTGTTTCATCACCCAATCCGTTACCAACAACAAGAAAAATTTAATATCCTTATCCATCACATAGAAATGTAGATTAGAGATGCGGGCCCAATGTTTTCTTTAAAACCCATAGTGTCATCAAGATTTGATCCTTGTATTTATCTCTCAAAATTGGAAAAACTATTATGAGAATAGTTTCTAATAATTTACAATGAATTACCTAATTATGGGCTCTTTGTTTTATATTTTTTTAATAATGGCAAATAGTTTTTTGAAAGGGACTATACCCTTGAATACAAAATAAGGCCTTTAAGCTGGAATAAGAGTGAGAAACATAGCAGGACTAACCAATTCCAGGTAATACAATGAAATTCCACGTAGCCCAGAAACAGCTACACAAGCGAGACTTAACAGCAAAACAACAGCAAAAAAACAGTAACCCGACAGCCAAGAAACAGTAAGAATAACAAAAGAGTGCAGTAGAAGCATGCAGGACTACTTCTTGGCTGCTTGATCAACACTGATCTTGACTTTTTTCCAAGCATGAAACATACCCAAAGCGGTCATGTGGGCAGCATCCATCTTATCGAGCTCCTCGATGGTTCTTTTGCTCTCTTTTTCATTGCCCCAAAGTGCAGCCGGGACACCGCTGAGGTTGGAAACACTTTTGGCATGCCCCACGATGAATTCCTCAATGGCCCTAAAGGCGGCAATGTTGTAATCATGCCTAGTCTTAGCCTTCCCAAGGCGGGAGTCCAAGGAGGTCAGCTTTTTGTATATGTCTTCAATCTGACTATTGTCAATGCTCCCTTCCCCCTCCATGCTTTTCTTACCTTTTTGCTTAGCTAGGTTTTTGACCTCATCCTTCAGCATTTTTATCTCAGCCTCTAAGGCCTCCAGTCTCTTGGAAGGGTTATCCATCTGTGCTTCCCGGGGACTGGCACTACTTATGTTTAGCAGGTCACGTGCAATGTCAAGATCAAGAGGCTCTTTCCCTGCTGCAAGAGTCTCAAGGTTGAGTCTCCTAGAAGCTCTTTGTTTTATATTAGTCCCTAGTTTGATTCATCATAGTTGGTGATGCTTTGTTTCATGATCTAAAATCTTAAAACATAGGTAAAAACCAATCGACTTTGACTTAGTATGACCAACTAAATATTGAAAGATTTGCATGTTGTCCATTGTTTTTACAAGTTGGTATATTTGGTATTTATTATCAATGACGACAATGTTTATAATTAGGAACTTACATGGCTCCATACTATTATATATAGCTTGAAGAAAATCAAATAGAATTTCCCCAAAAAAATCTTGATGCTCTTAGATTATTCAAGATTCATTGACATATTAAAAATGAAATCATGTATCCCTATATTGTTTGATTGGATTGAACGTGTTAACTACCGGTAAAAATATGCCATGAAGTGAAGTAGAAATATATTAAATTGCTCACTCAATGCACTTACCATAAAAATATAGAATTTGAGTTAACCCCACTTCTACAAATATAGAAATAATATTATAGTGGAGCAAGTCCATATGTTTGCATGTAAATTCCAAAGAAGAATCTTCGAATGTTTAATTTTAGCCTTAGCTAGCTTGTTGTCTATGGTTATAATGTCATATATGTGCATAAGAGATGCATTAGGTAACATATTATTCTCAAAAATATCATAAATATCCTATTTGTTGGTTTTCATGTCAATAACATCCTTTTTCATAATGTGAATCTTTCATTCCACAATACTTGTCATGTATTTAAATTTGAGGAGATGTCCCTAAAATTGGCAAACAATTATTTTAAGGCTAAATGTACATTATTGCAAAGATTAGGATCAGTAAAGATTTGATTTTTTTAAAATTGACTCCTCTCTTGCCTCGTTCAATTCTCTTTCATCCATTTTAAGGGAGTCCTCCATAATGTTATATGGATCAATGAATTACCGAAATTTCCTTCTTTATTCTTATAAGCATATCACTACCCTATTAGGAATAAGAGTTCCATGTTATATTATATTAAGAGTAAATAATATCTAATATGTAATGAGTCATCATGAACAACTCATAAAGCTATTATATGAGGTATTACATTGTTAGTTGAGTTGTTGACACATATTGAGACAAATCAACCAATTTAGGTAGGAAAATTACTTGAGTCATATTTATTGTTGAGAATCCAAGAGAATATAAACTCACACAAAACTATATATATATGTATTGTTATATTTTGAATTACAGTGGAGAATAACAAAGAATTTTTCTGAGATATGCTTTGCATAAACTCTGAAAAAATATTACATTTAGTATCAGAGTAGGAGATAAGATGATTATTATGTCTACTTGTATATATTTCGAGTTGTTTTAACATTTTTATTTTAACGTTATTTTCATTGCATAGAGCTACATAACTAACTCACTTTGATATATAAATGGCATTGTTTGTAGAATCAAAGGTGCTGGGAAGAAGTATTTACATTACGTTATTTAATCATTGAATGATGATAATAGAATCATATATACAAAGAACACTTAATCTCAACTTGACCGAATGATTTAATGATCTAATAAATTTACCATAGACTTTCCTCTAATCAAACCACATGAAAATATCCTATATCTAAACATTTTGCAAAGGTATAGTTAATGTTCCAATGCCCATCCGTAGGGTTTCACTTGATTAGAATTGAATCAACTTAAAGTTTGTGGATTTTCTATGGAGGATTATTTCTGTGTGGGCACTACTATTAGTTGTTATTTCTAAATTTATGAAGTGACAGTCAGTCACAACTAACAACATCATTCAAAATTACCTAAAATAAAGTGATGAACATCTGTTATATCTTATAATTATGCATATGTTATTTTGGATTCATGGTTATGTTGTGTGAAGAACATTCTAGATGTTTGGCCTCAATTTTTCCTAAGCCATGTGTGCATAATATTTTTTCAACGGCCTCAAAGTTTGGTTTTCTAAAGATTGAGTGTCAATAGTTTGTGACCATCCTCAAGGATGTATATATCTTCACCTCTTTCATGTTTGGAAACCTCAACATTTTCTCTTAATGATAAGATAAAATGTACAGAGTCATATATGTGTTTGGCCTCATAATATGGTGTTCTCAAAGACTCACTCGGCCTCCATGCTAAGTCTTGGTTGTCTAGAACCAAGCCTCATAAAAACACATGCATTGGTGTCATTTTAATCCTATGAATATGTGTGCATGTAATTATTGCTACCTTTAATGTGTTTGATAGGTTCATCATCTTCAGTCTTGATTCAAAATAGTCAATGAAATGATGTCAGGCGGAGTCAAAGAATAAAAAATTTAGAGTCACTCCTCCATAAAATTTTATAAATTATCAAAGTTAAGTTTTTCAAAGTAAAATACATTCATAGGTTAATAATTTTTTTATATCGTTAAATATATCATTGTAATATTTTTCCTTACAGATGATTTTTTTGGTATAACTCGATGTCCAATAAAATAAAGTGTTCCACACTAGAGGAGGGAGATATAAAAATATGCAATGTGGAAACCAATGAAATTTAATGTTCAATTTGAAATAAGTGAGTTGAATGATATTGTAGGATAGATTTAATGGAGGAAGGAGGTCAATCAGTTATCTCTTATTAGCCACTAGCAAAGGAGCCGCATACAACATTGGTGACATTATATTTTTCATTTTGTGTGTTTATTGTATGTTGGAGTCAGTAGAATAAAAATAGAGGTATGTTCATAATCACTTGGAAGGTGATATTCCTAATGTAATATCTTGAATGTGTTGTGATATTTTGTATGTTGTGATATGGCATAGAAGGTGAAGATCTATAAAAATAGTTTTTATGAGGGAAGTTGACTATAGTGATCCTCTAGCTATAGAGATAATTTGACTTCCATACTTAGTTGAAAGATGATCAATTGGTGATAAGTTCATTGGAACTGAAAACATGATCAATTATTGTATATAGGTGATAATGTGCAATAAGATCTAGCCAAAGCAAGATCCAACCAGGACATAGGTATACCTAAAAGTATGCAAAGTGGCATATGATTTTAATTTCAGTAGTCCTTACACCATGTTCACACTAAGGGGGAATGTTAGGAATTAGTGTTCCATGTTATATTGTATTGTGAGCAAATAATATCTAGTATGTCATGAGTTATAATGGACAACTTGTAAATATATTATATGAGATATTGGATTGTTAGCTGATTTATTGAAACAACTCGACCACTTTAGAATCCACGAGAATAGGAGATCGCATAAAACTATGTAAATGTATTATTATATCTTGAATTACTATGGAGAATAATGAAGCATTTCTATAAGATATATTTTGCATTAACTCGACTAAATATTGCATGCCCTAAATAATCAATTTTTCTATAGTTACCTTTTTCAGTTGTTGTCAAAATAAGACCCTACTTATTTTTGGGAAACTAGTTGCAAAAGATGAGTACTTATGGGCCTCAATTTTTTTCATCCACTCTTGATACTTGATGCCTAAAATATTATTTAAATTTATGATGCATCCTATAATTGACCAAAAATAACCCAAGCGCACTGGAACATCACTCAACCTAGACTGAGCACTCACCCAAAGTGCGCAAAGGTACCAGGCCCCTCCTTAGAGTTGCTTGTGCAGGATGTGAACATGATGAAGAGTTAATGCATTCAGATCCATAAATAATATAAACTTTCCACATAGCATGTTCTATATCTAGATATAAAAGAATAATGAATTAAGCAATAGATTCAACCATGTAAGAACTAGTTCCAGTCATGTTAACACCATTATTCACCCAACACACTCCATTATATTAAAACACAATAAACACATAATATTCTTACAATAATTAGTATCATAAGTTCATGCGCGCATCGAATTGACAACATAACTTCACAATAACTCATACACAAAAATCTCTCTAATATACATAGATTAATACATATTTATAAGGGTGGGGAATTTCCCTTAACCATTGCCATAACTCCTAAAATAGGTCGCATGCTGAAAATAGCCATGGGCCTTTACGATAATAGACATACATGCAAGTGCACTAATAATAGATCTCTTATATTTAATCGGCAGTGGTAATCCTATTATTAACTCGAACTCATGCAAAGCTCTTAGTAGACGCTCTTCCAAAAATAGCATTTACATGTTGCGCAAGTTTCCATCTAGTTGTGTGCCCCGCACGCTGGCTCCAAAAATAGCCTGTAACCATGAAAATGGCTAAGTCTAGATTCATTATTTCTTTCACACGTGATTCCTTCCTTATCCTTCTACGCCTTAAAATATGTCTTATTACACCATGTTAATATTATTTACACCTTATCCTTAGTGTCATACTTCGTCTACTCAACATTACCCCACACTAAACTACATTGCCCCCCGATAATGGTTTCCTTTTGATATCTAAAGAATAAAGAATGGGAATGGAAGGAAATTAAATAATTACTATACAAAGAATGATCTTTTACCCTGTAATATCCTATGTTTCAACTAGAGGAATTAAGTCATGATATTATTCTTTAATTTCAGCCTCTAAGGTTTGCCAATCATTTAGCGTGGTTTCTATATTTTCTGGAATATCCAATGCAATAGAATCTAACTCATCTTGTGTAATCACTTCCTTCTCGTTCTGTAATACTAGAAAAATGTTGGACATTGCAGTCACCCTTACTTCTAGAATATCCATCTTCTACGCTATAAGCTTCCCAATTTCATCCAGCCTTTTCTTATGGGTGTCTTGGGTCTTCATCATGAATCCATGAAACTTCATCATTTTTAGTAATGGGAAACTCAAATGTAGTTTCCCCATTTTTAACACTTGGTCTACTTCCACTACCATTCCTAGCTACTTAGGAGAAACTTTTGAAATTTTAGTCGAAAGGGATCTTTAAATAACAAACCTTGTACAAGGAAAGTATATCTTCTTTAGAATCCTTGTAATCATATGAAGAGATCTAAGTTACAAGTGAATTAGGTAAAAATATACCATGGAAATCTCTTGGATGGTACATGCATCAACTAGCTCAACTCAATCAATGAAAATTAGTGGGGGTTGGTTGGAGGTGAATTTCCTACAACTTAATTTGATTCTAAGAATTAGAAACCTCTAAAAAAACTTTATGAATTGGCATTATCTCTAGAAATGATGCTAAAAATGGTGGTGCAAATTAACTCACAACAATTAGTATGTTGCTTATTAATCTATAATCATTTAATTATCAAACCAAGGAACATAGAATTTCAATAGTGTCAATGTTATATGCACAGTTATAGGTATTTAGGAGGAAAAGAATTAAATTACTGTTATTACAATTTGGTAAATAAAATTTCTTCAAAACAAACTAAATTCAAACTAAAAGTAAATACTAAGACTAAGGTAAAACATGAAAATAAGAATGCAGATAAAGAAATCAATTGTTATTAATCTAATCATGCAATAAATCAAATCAAAAACTTTGGAGGGGGATAGAAAGCCACAAGTGGGCCCTTCCTTAGGTATCAATCCCTCCTAAGGCTCGTGACTATAAATACTTGAACAAAACTTAGACTTTTTTATATTGAAATGAAGATTACAACTAGGAATACAAATCAACCTTCTTATTCTATGTGTCTGCTACTCTCTAATCTCTTCCTAAATAATGAATTTAATTAGTTAGTTGTTAAGTTATAACACATAATCCTATGTTGTAGTTGAGTCATCTCCTATTTCTCATGTGTTAATTATAATTTATTCTTCCATCAACATGTACAAACTTAAATGTTATGTTCATTTTCAACAAGCTTCTCAGTATCACGACTTATTTGATATGTGTGACTTCTTTTTTGGCTACGAGATGCTTTGTTGTAGACAAGTCCTTTCGTTTTATAGATGATTCCTTTTGGTTGCGGATGGGTTTTTGCATATGGATCCTTTGGCTTAATGTGAGTTGCTTCATATAACACATTTTATATAAACAAGGTTGACATCATACAAAGCATCATCAAACATCTAATTGTAATCAAGAGAATAAATACATACTCACAATACCACAAAATAAAGTTAACTAAAAATAACTATATTAGTTAATATTCATGCCATAAGTTCAGGTTATAATGAAATGTCTTAGCAGCATAATAGGGAATACAAGTGCAAGGCTACAAATGGCTAAACAAATTATAGAAGATGAGTTGTTTAGAAAGGGATTTAAACAACTCGTCGCACCTTATGGAGAGAAATAGGGTCACATAAGGGGTCCAAGGGATTCATTTGGGGGTATAGTGAATTTTTATTTCCTTACTGTCTCCACTCTCCCAAAGAGTTCGGATAATCAGGAGATGAAAATGTGTCATGCCATAAACCGTGAAATTTTCTAACTATTGAAAACTTAAAATTGAATTTCCCGAGTTGTAGGATATATTTTTAGATAAAATTGTATATGAATTTGATTGGAAAAAACTTTTAAAACAATAGAGTGGTTTCTAATACCTTATTCTTCCCCTTTATCAATTAAAATTTTCTTTTTCATTCTATCATGCAAGGTGAGTTTGCACAAATTGCTTTGCGATGGGAAACACTTAGGTTTTGTGAAGGATCTAATTTTTCCATAATGTAGATCATTGAAATAGATTTATGAATATTTTTTTTTTTCCTCCTCGACTCATCACGGAGTTCTTGGAATCTTTAGTTGAATTTTAAATACTTGTTTTCACTATAATCTCCTTAGGCCTCCAAGACTCACTTTCCCTATTTTGATCCCAACACCTATGAAATCTTACAAAATTTCCTTAAACCTATCCCATTACACTTTATACTCTTCAATAATATCCTCAAATTACTTTATGGTTCTTGATTAGATATGAAGGATCCATACCTAGTTCGAGAAGGCTAGGGAATAGTCTTTCTATGCCTAGTGTATATTTCACTCTTGATCACACTTTACTGAATGCCTCAAGTGACCTTATGAACACAATGTAGACACTTGGGAAAGGTTAAAATGACATTATAAACCTTGTAATGATGTAGTTTCCATGACTTAGAAAGGTAGGATGGTTTGAAGGATGACTCGGGAAGGGTTTTGGATAAATTCTCAATACTAGGCACAATTTACATGCTTTCACCTTATTTTTGACATTGCAAAACTACATGACAATAGCTAGATCTCACATGGGGACTTATTCTTAATCAATTAAAGTGATGAGAGGATAATAATGAACTCCATAATCTCAATACCACACATATTGTACTAGTTCCTTATCCATTAGGCTATAGAGTCACATTTCAAATAGGAGATAGACTCGAAAGAAAGGAGACAAAAATGAAAGGGAAACATGCAACACATGGAAAGGAAAAAATACACAGAATGGAGAAAGGGAAGCACACACCTAAATCACCTATGGTACAATGAGGGGGACAAATTGATTTCTTTGTAGCACTTTTCTTTATAGAATTTACCTCCGAAGGGGTAACATCGAGTGATGATGTTTCACAAATCCATTCAATGGTTTGAAAAAGTAGCCTTCTTTACTCAACTACTCATGAATTCAGGTGCTTTCATAACTTTTTGTCTACTTGGGAGGAGTGACCCTATGTGATTTTTTTGATTCTCAAATATTTAATCGTAAATTCTATTTCTCTTATCATCTTTGAATTAAGTTTCAGAGTGAAAATTACCTCTGTGTTAGCCCACATTTCTGATTTCTCATCTTGCATCCCATTGTTGCCCCAAGGTTGAAGTTTTAATTGCTTGAATATCTTAATTTTCCTTCTTCCCCACATTCATATTTATTGAAAATTATTTCATCAGAGGTCTCTAATTCATCTATCCTATTATGAGGTGTTTGGAAATTGAGTGAAGAGTCAGACATAACCTCATACCTATCTTGCATGGCCATGGTATGAATCAAGAGGTCCAAACTTAGCTCAGGATATTCCATACCTCATGTAACTTTCAAGATTTATTATATGGAATTCTTATTAAAAATTGTCTAAATATCACTTTTACATTCATTTGAGGAATCTTCATTTTGAAATTCAAAGAAACCATTTGGAGGGATTGCTTCATCATCCCAAAGCTCAATGCATTCAATACTTCTTTGAAGTGGGAGTCACATTATCAAATTACTTGAGGAAATTTGTTTCAATTTCCTCCATATAAATAGAATCTTCTTCTTCAAATTGGAAAGATAAAATATAACTTTCATCAACACATCCATCGATCATTATCACAAGAAATTTATAAAAATTTTCACCTAGCTTTATTTCATCATGACTAGCTTTTGAATTAGTTGAGAATTTAGGATTGGATTCATACATGTCTTGTAAATTCATGGCTTGCATCAATAGTTACAAGTTTATATGAGGGTCTTCTATTTCTTCTATAACTTTCAACAATTCTTACACAAAATCTTCCTTCAAACCTTTCAAGAGTTCATCAAAAGTTATATTTTCTTCCTCATGGATGACATGATCAAGATATTATTCTCCTCTTCAAATGTGAATTAGAAGAAATATTCATCATGGGTAAACATTTCATCCAGTTCCTTTATTCGAAAATCATCAAGAACCATTTCCTCTTATTCATGGATTGCATCATCTAGCAACTTAGGGTTACCCTCTTGTAACTCAAAATTTCTCAGAACTTATTCAAGAACAATACCTTCTTGAGAATAAATTATTGGTCCTATCAATATTGGAATCTCATACTCTCTCTACGGTTATTATGAAATGATTCATTGGCCTACTATCTTGGTACAAGATGTTGGTTTCCATATTTCGACTTTTTCACTATGTATTTCACCTTTTTTAACAAGAAGAAATTTCTCATTATCTCCTTTAACCAGTGATGCAACATAAAATTCACCAATACAAGCCCAAGCATGCTAAAAATCACTCATCCTATAATGAGCACTCATCCAAAGAATGCAAAGGTACCAGGCCCCTTTAGGGTTGTTGTTGTAGGATGTTAGCATGATGAAGACTTAAAGCATTCAGATCTATGACTAATATATCATTCTACAGTGCATGTTCAGATCTAGATCTAGAAAATAACAGACTTAAAAGATAACCATGATGAAATCAAGCATGCAATACTGAACTATAACCATGATAACACCTTGATTTAGTCCATAATCTCCATTATATTAAATTCAGTAATACACAGAAGCTTCCTTACAATAATAGTAGTATACACTCATGCACATATTAGATTTGGTAACATAATCTCACTATAACATAGTTCTTACACTCTCTCTATGCTACGTAGTTGAATACATCTTTATAAGGGTGGGGAATTTATCTTCACCACTTATCTAATCCCAAAATAGGTTGCATGATATTATTAGCCACACACAATTATAAAAATAGCCACACATGTAAGTGTGCTAATAATAGACTACTTTTAGTTAACTGATAGTAGTAGATCTATTCTCAGCCTATATTCATGCAAAGTTCTTTGTATTTAATCATCTAAAAATATCCAATGCATGTTGCACAAGTCTCTAACCATTTTGTGTGCTTGGCACACTATCTCTAAAAATAGATCATCTTCGTGAAAATGGCTATGTTCCAAATTTGTTTCGTGTTACACGTGTGATTCCTTCCCAATACTTTTGCACCTTTGAATGTGCTCTACTCTTCTACATGACCCTTCATACGTATATCCTTTGCTAAGCTCAAAATTTTGACTAACTCACATTACCCCACACTAATTGCATTACCACCCCAGAAATGGGTGTCTCCAAAATGAATGAAATAATATGAGTAGAAGAATAGAAAGAATTTTGATAAATAAAAGAATGTCTTTACCATACAATATCTTCTACTTCAACCTGAAGAATCAATTCTGGATATTCTTATTTTATTTCTACCTCTAGATTCTACCAATCATTGAGTGTGACCTCTACCTTCTCTAGAATATCCACTGCAATTGACTCTAACTCATCCTTTGCAATCTCTCCTTTCTCATTCTGTAAGACCAACACAATGTTGGACATGGCAATCATTATCCCTTCTAACAAGTCCATCTTTTGTGTGATGAGTTTTCCAAGCTCATCCAACCTTTCCTTGTGTGGTTCTTGAGTTGTTGTAAGGGCCTCGTGATTTTTTTACAAGTGCTAATTATTCTACGTGGCTGAATGTTTCATCTTTCATGGCCTTCAGGACCTCATTATCTTCCAAAATGGTCTTGGTCCTTATAACGGCTTCTAGAACTATACAAATATTCAAGTGCTTGATCCTCCTTCTTTAGTTCCTCCTACAAACTCTAAAGTAATCCCTCATATGATGCAATCTTCTGCATCACTACTGACCTTTTCTGCTTTGATTCTTGTGCTAGATCATTTGGCACTGGCATGCACAAAGAGGTTCATCTACAAGCACTAATTCCACCAATGTACTTACATAATGTATTTCCGAAGGAAATTTCTTGGGTACCTTTGGCTCTAAGTGTGGCCTAGCCTTCATGAAATTGTCCCCAATCTCCTCTACCATGCTAATAAAAACAACGTTATTCTTCTGTGCCAAGTATTTTTCCTACTTTAGGCGTGCTATTTCCTCATCCTTAGTCTTGATCTCCTCCCTCAGTGCCCTAATTGTTGCATCTTTATCCATATTCCTTGTGCATACTTCTGTCAAGACTTTCACCAAAGCATTTCTCACTTGTTCATCTAACATAATAGTAGGCTTGACTGTTATGTGTTTATGCCTGAGGTGTCTTCTTCAACCTCCTTGAAACACACGACTCTTCACATACATCAAAATTTGGTTCATCCATGTGTGTGTGCATTGACCATGACAATTGCTTCCTTGTGTGCACAGTTTCCATATCTTCATCCATCAACTCCCAACCATATAAATCCTTTTGTATCATTTTGCTTTGGAAATGGGAAAAGAAAATTTTACTCGTGCCCTCAACATAGCCCATTACCAGTGGAAGATATTCCCCACTTTTTTTTTTATCTAGGCTGCTTACAAACTTGGGCTTCAAAATTTGGAACTTATGTTGCTATGTCTTGAGAATTATCAATTGTTGTCTCATATACCTCCTTTCCTCATTCCTCTGCATCCTTCATATATCCCGTCTTCTATTTCATCCTTTTTCTTTGGAGGTGTAGGAGAATTTGGCACTCTTTCCTCAATGTCTTTCACTTCCTCATTGATTTAATTTCCTTCTTCTTTTCTCCATTGTCTCATACGTGGAGAGAGTCGGGGTGATCTACACTTTGGTTGTGGAGTAGCACCTAGGGTACTTGTTCTCTTGAATAACCATTTGAAACAATGCTCTCCTTGGGTGCATCCAAGTCCTCATCATTTGCCTCTTGTGGGTGAGGTGGTGTATTCACACGCTCATATTATTTCTTGTTTGGAGGTTGTCTTCTACCCCTGTGCTCCAAACCACCACTATCTTCATGTTCTTCTTCTTCATCATATACTTGAATTGTTTCTGTGGGCTTAGGCATTAGAATATTTTCCATTATATGCTTACCTTTTGGTGGCCCTAGGAGTGTGAACTCATTCTCCACATACTTAGTGTTCTCTAGCTTAGGTTTGAGTTACAGGTACACAAGCACTACTCCAGTGTCCCTAACTTCCAAGATTACAGGATTCATGCTTATAATATATGAGATAAGCCTCTAAATGTAGGAATTCTACCCTAAATATACATATTTATTTCTAATAGTGTGGTAGTCACAATATACCTTGTCTATATTGAGATTAGGTGGTGTGCATCGAAAACCGGTGAAGCGATGCCTAGAAATATCTTGATGTGAAGGCATATGGAAGTTTACACCATGGGATCAAGCCCCATCCTTCATCACAAATTGTGTGATGCTAAAATGCTGGTAGACTACAAATTGAACTACCTTACCCACCATTAAAGGCAAATCCTTGGGTATGCACCACTCTTCTTCAAACGCCACGTGGAGTCTATCATACCACATCTCCGCCCTCTACTTGAATGGTCCACTCATTGATCTGTCACACAAGTACTTGCCAAATATTTCTATAGGTGACTTGTGTTCTGCATGGTACTCCCAAATCTTCTCCTTTGGCCCATCGGGCACCCTAATCTCCATAAACACTAAAGACAATAACACAACACCAAAACTTATTCTATCACCTGTCTACACTTCTTCAATGATTGTCTTTGTTATGTGATCTACAATATTGTAGACCACTCCTTTAGACATATTCTTTGCAATGTGCAGCCACATTGTGTTTACCTGTGACCATCTTCCTTGGTCATTCAAATTTGTTACAAGATGTGCAGCTATTTGCATTCTGGGTACTTTTTCAATTTTTCAATGTTTATGTTGCACAAACCTTTGGTATACTCCAGCTCCTTCCCTTGTCTAGGATTGCAAACTTATCTATTAAATCGCTATCCAGATCCACTCCTGAGGCCCTTAGTCCTATCACTATTGAAATCAAAGTAGTTGTGATTCTAATGCTCTATCTTGTGAAGTAGAAGAAGTCCTCATGGACTCTAATCATTAACCACCAATAAAATAGTTCATAATTTCCAAAGTATGGCAGCTTGTACAATTGGTAGAATCCATTCTTCTTTAGTAACTTCTCACTAGTGTCATCGTATGCTGGCATATCTTTTGTTATACGCTTGTTCATTTTTTTTATTAGCAACACATCAAGCTCCTTCTTATTATCTGATGTTTGATGGTTATAATCATTGATTTTACATTGACAGAAATGGGAATCACTCTTGTCCCACAATCATGCCCTTTGGATACTACATTTCTATGAAATTACTGTCGAGAGAAATTTCTTCTTCTACTTCAACCTTCTTCTTCCCTTTTTCTCCTGATGTGGGTTCATTCTTTGGTACCATCTAAAAATCTCTCTTTTCTTGCCTCTGTAATTGAGAAAGTCAAAACCCTAGTTTTTATCTCCATGTGCTAGTCACAATCTTGTGCCCTAGCTCATTTGTAACATGTCTACTTCACTCAAACCCTTCACCTATGGGAATGCAAGCTTCTCTGCGCACAACCCTTCTCTCCATGTCTAGTTTCACACTCTTCGCACCTCAAAAAAATTTCTTGGATCGTTCACACTTAACCCTTTTCAAATTCTCTCAATTGCAATAGGAAAAAAGAACTCGCATCCCATCCTTATAGATAATTTCAAAAATTTAGTGCATTTATTGCTCCTCCACCTACCAAAAATCCTCTCATTAATTAACCATTTTTTCGTTCTTTCCATGTGGTACATATTTGTGCCCAATCTATAACCTTCTAGCATGCCCTCCTATAGTTTGGATGTAGACTTCTCTTTAGTGCGCTTCCATGCACCTAAGTACCTGGTCATGGTGCCTTCCTTTGGTAGTCTTCATGGCCTCTACGTACCTTGTGTTATAATTTTTTCTTCATCTACCCCATCTATGGTCCTTGTGTCAGAAGAAATCTTTTTGTTTTTCAATTCTTGAACCTTGAGTAACATCCATAGTAGTTTTTTCCTTTCATGTGGAATTATTTTCAGCAATCCTATACCTAGATATCACCAACCTACCCCACACTAAGGTATGTGTAGTCCTCTGTGCATAAAAATTATTCAAATAGTAATTAGCTTTTGGCATGTAAATGTGCTTATTACACAAACACACCAACTAAATTGACTAAAAAGAAGGAAACACATTAAGGAAATGCATAATTAAAAGCCTACTCTAAATGACAACACCACCTTATTAAAAATACCAAGAAGACTTATTTATAGTATGGCTTGACCTACTCCCATTGAGGTAACTAGGTAAATCCATTCCATAAAGTGCCTCTAATTGACAAAGCACCTGATTCAAGTATGTGAGTGATAACATACAGCCCCAACCAATGTACCTTGAGTTTTCCTATCTCATAAAGGAGCACCATCTATACTATCTCAAGATTTTTATCCGTAATGTTCTGTCATGCCATGGTTTTTGCTTGGCCTTCTCTTGTTTTTGAATCCAATGTGCTATGGCTCATATCTCATCCAACTTTATTAAATTTTCAATCCATTCTTCTAATTATTTATCATCAAGAAGACCTCCGAGTTACACGTAATACGCAAATAAGGTAACATAAATTCCATAGGAAGATCTTCTTTTGCACCAAACACTAACTGAAATTATGTGGCTTTGTTCAAAATTTTATATGTTGTTCTATATTCCTAAAGTAATGCAAATCTTGTATCATCCCAATCCAATCTTCAAACATCACAAATTTTTGTCGATGTTTGGCTCAAAATTTTGTTGAAAGCCTCAGTGAGTTCAATTTTCTTGAGGATGATAGGGTGTATTCTTATGGTGTGCAATCATGAATTCATCTAATAAAATTTTGATTATCTCATTAAGAAAATGTGTGCCCCCATTCACTTTGGTCAAAATTAAAGGTTAAAGAGAATAGAGAACAAATTTTCTCAAAGATTCAACACTAGACCTGAGTTCAATGCACGTGAATGGGTAGAAGAGAACCTATACCATGAGCTATATGAGACATTATTTTTATGATTCCCAGTAGATCTATATGAATGGCTCTCGACATATGCATCTAGATTAATCTAGTTCTATAGATCACGCGTGTGGACCCAAGATAACTATCGAGGTGCGGGATGCGAGATATGACTTGGAAACATGTTATTGATCACTGGTGGAAGGGAGTGCCAGCTAATTACATTTTAAAATATGCCATTTTGACCTATTCATTCCCATAATTTGTTGAGTTTAAGTTTGTGAGGGAGCCTAGAGGGTCATTTTTGAGAGTTATTCCTCTAGCTAGGAAGATCTTGGTCATTACTTTGAGTTTAGAATCATTCTCCATGGTAGGGTAAGATACTCTGAGCACTAGGAAAGGAAGCTAGGGTGGAGGAAGATGGTTGACATTACGGCTGAAAAGGAAAGGGAGGAGAGATGACTCAAGTATGTGAAAGAGATATGAATAGACAACACGAGGTTGCAAGTGTGATGGATCTATGGAGGTAGACATTGTGAGAATGTGTTGAAGTTCACATGGAGGATGTGGAGCTTGAGCAATCTGTGCTACCCCATATTGGTAAGCACAGGAGAGAGGCCCCTTAAGCTTCTGATGAGAGTTCATCACATGAAGAAAGGAGAGCCATTGTTGTGCATTTTAACACAACTGACAACTAACCCCGGCACTTGGTTTTCCAAATCAAGGGAGAAGTATGGATAACTCAATTGGTATTGATGGGAGTGACCGATTGGTGCCTAGGAGGTATAATTTTTATTTGGGACATCCATGGATGCACATACCATTCTAGTGTTTGGAGGGATTTTTGGGAAAAGTAAAAGTACGTAATGTTTAGGGAATGCGTGCGGGAGTGACACGAGATACACTTCTAGCAGGAGAGAAATCTCGTAGACCATTGGTGCATAGTTTAGTGGGACATTGGGGACACTAGGTGTGACCACTTCAGGCCCATTTTTGTTTATAGGAGGATCTGGAGGTGAAACTAGTGGATGCGTGAGGCACAAGACACAGTGGATACAAAGTGGATCTAGTGGAGGGAACACCAAAGGGAACCAAGGATCTAGATCAGGAGGACAAGGGCCTCAACCACCTCCTTAGGTGTTTTTGAAATTTCTTTACACTTTCCAGATTACCAGGGTATAGAGGATGTTGCAGAACATGTGCACAAGTGTGAATTTCTATGGCGTGCGAAGGGGATCACTACCCCAGAGTGAAAGGCAAGTCAGTTTGCAACAATGTTGCAAGGACATGCACATAACTGGTATAAGAAGTACAACCCCTATCAGACGGTGGTAGACTACACCACATTGAAAAATTCCTTCCTAGAAGAGTTCCATATATAGGAATTTGAGGAGAAGAGAATCAACGCTTTAAAGGAGATTCAATAGGGAATGTAAGAGAGTGTGTGGGAGTATGATGCACGGTTTAAGATTCTCCTATCAAAATTGTCATATGAAATTCACCCTTCACAACATGCTCAATGATGTTTTAGAGGTTTGATCACTCCATTTAGGAGGGAATTTTGCCATAAAACATTTACTGACCCATGTGAGTCTCTAGAGACTGCCTTATGTGCTGAAGTAGTTGGGAGCATTGATATTGGTGTGAGCCCTTTTCTGGAGGCTCAAATCACTATCATGGCTAAACAGTTAGAGAAGTTGTTTGCAAACTCTACACATGAGACTTGTAGTGGTCTTTGGTGTGTGGATTATGAAATAGAGGGGCATGCCAAGGATAGTTTCCCCTGAAAGTCGGAGACATGCTATAATGGTAGATTGTGAAATTTTTCATAATGACCATGATGCAAGTAGATGCCCCTTATTGCAGTGTGCAATTTGGAAGAATGTGTCTTGTTACTATAAGATCTACACCTCTACAACCCATGATACTAAGGATTGTAGGCTTATTGACTAGATCCATGAGGCCCCGATTATGGTGTGCACCAGACCATCCTTGTCGGTGATTCCAAAGAAGATGATCACCATTATGAAGGAAACATGGATGGGGGGCATGTAGGAGAGGTTCTCACGAGAGGATTTCGTGGTCACAATAACCATAGAGAAGGAAGAAGTGAGTTCCCATGACGAACTTGCTATAAGCGTGGATCTCTGAACATTACGGGAGTGAGTGTCCAAATTTATTACAGTTCTCGTAGTGTGGGAAAAACCATAAGTATGAGGAGTTCCCTGAGTTGTTTAAGAAAATGAGCTAGCAACACTAAAATGAAAAGGGTGTTGGGATGGTGAGTATAAAGAAGGCCGACACATAGTGGATGCCTAGAGTGGTGCATGAGTTAGGGTTAGAACCTATTCTGGTGACAACATGAGCAGAGGTTGCGTGTGCCAAAGAAGTACCAAGGAAAAAGACTCTAGTCTCAAGAGAAGAAGTGGTGCATGGGAAGTATCTGGACCCTTCCCACTAGAAGGAAGTGTATCAAGAGACAATGGATGTCATTTAGAGTTTACAGGGAGAAATCCAGTGTCTAAAGGAGCATTCCAGGTAGTAGGAGCAAAGAAGGAATGTTGAGGCTCCGTAGAAGGACCTGGATGAGGTCAAGGAAGTGTGTAAAATGTTAAGGCAAGAGAATATTATTCCCTTGCTAGGAGAATGGCTATGAGAGAAGATGCCATGCACTTCGGAGTGGAGCGTGAAAGGTAGGTGTTGCATGTAAACCTCCCTCCCCATAGCCTTGACTATGACAAAGAAATCACACTGAACATAGTTGTGGATGGTTGGATTCTAAGCAACATATTAATTGACACGGGAGAAAAAGTCAATGTTTTTACATTAGATTCCTGGCATCAAATGGGAAGGATCACATTACAGCCATATTTAAATGTGCTATATACAGAAAACAAATCTAAGGCAATGCCCATTAGAGTATTAAAGGATTTAGTGATTACCATTTAGGGGGGCAAGTTTCTTGGAGACTTGAAGTCTTGGCACTCATTGAGGAAGACAATTTTTAGCATTGCTTGGGAGCCCATGGTGCTATAAGAACAACGCTGACCTGAGGTTCAACAAAGGATATATCAGTTTTGAGAACAAAGAAGAACGGGCCATCATCCCTCTGACGGATGTGAAGTTGGCACATTACACTGAACCTTTGGGAGAAGAGGTCCTTGATATAATTTATGTGCGCTCCATCAAAGAGCCAAAGATAATTCACCCTACAGAAAGAGTTATCCAATTTAAATATGCCTAGTTTGTGAGTGATACCACAAGCATGGCATGTGAAAATTAGGTACATGGGGCCTATGAGTTAATTGGGTGGTAGTTGAGAAGTGCTGTAATAAAAGTGTCCAAGGTGCACCCACTTAAGAACCTAGGAGGAAAGAAGTTACCAAGTTACTCTGGAGGGGCATACCCTGAAATTTTCTTATGGGACATGGAAGCTCAGTGGAAAAATGAGGACAAAAGAAGAGGGATGCTCAGTTATATCCTACTTGGGACTACAATGAGATGGTGGGATACACATCAAGAGAGCCTCCTGGAGTGGCATGAGGTAAGAATCACGTTCTCTATAAGGTTTTCTAGAACAATGCGCCCACGGTCATTAAAGACTACCATGGTAAAGAGAATGCTTCATTTCATATCCAAGCATGTGAGAAGGCCTAAATAAGAGGTGCAGAAGCCTTTCCACCATCATTATAGGTATATAAGCTATATTCCACACTATAAGGTTGTGTGCATGCATGGTATATCCATTTAGAAACACCAATAGATAAGAAATTGGTAGGATATAACAACTGATCTCATCCAATATTTTGAATATCAGAGCACAAATCCATTAGTGGATAAGGCATTGCAAGTGATCAAGCACCTTATGATGGGGGATAGTGCCATGGTAGAAGAAATGCTACTAGATTTGCTAGGTGATCCCAGTTTAGAGGCACATTTTGATGAGGACGAGTTAGAGGAGATGCAGTTTGAGCAAGCATGCATAGAAAAGGAAAAAGGAAAGATGGTTTATGTCATAGATGGAGAGGAAATGGAGAGTCTAGACGTTAACAACTTTTAGGTATGCACAATGTTATAGATAATGCTTGATGAAAGTAAGTGCAATTACCATGAGCCCTTAAAAATGAAGAAGGTTAACATTGGGTCAAAAGGTAGAACCCAAGGAAGAAATCATTAGAGACTATTAGTTAGAGAAGGAGGTCTCAAAGATCATTGATCTATTACATGAATTCTAGGATTTATTCCCTTGCGGGTATCATGAACTCAAAGGCATCCACCATTCCTTAGGGGAGATGAAGATAAAATTGAAGGAAGGTGCATGCCTAATCTAAAAGAGGCCATACTAGATGAATCCAAATTTTTGCATACGGGTCAAGGAGGATATATAAAAATAATAATAGCATCGGGTGTCATAGAAGCCGTGAAAGAATCAAAATGGATAAGCCCAATGGTCATCAACATCAAAAATGATAGAAGGATTAGGATATGTGTTCACTACAGGGACTTGAATGCAGTATGTTTCATTGATCCCTTCCCTACCTTGTTTACTGAATAAATCTTAGAGGGAGTGGTTGGGCGCGAAGTCTACTCCTTCACGGATGGGTTCTTAGGGTACCACCAGGTGTGGATTGCAAAGGAAGACCAGAGAAAGATAAATTTTTCCACTAAATGGGGAAGTTTTTCCTATACGGTCATGCCTTTTGGATTGAAGAATATGCCTATTGTGTTCTCACGCATTGTAGTGCAAGCCTTTCAAGACTTCATCCATAAATTTCTTCAATTCTATTTGGATGATTGGACTATGTATGGTCTATTCAAGGACCATTGTGATAACTTAAGATTAATTTTTGAAAGGTGTCGACAGTTGAGGATATCCCTCAACATCAAGAAGTGTGTCTTTGCTACCCCATTTGGAACCTTATTGGGACATGTCATATGCAAGGAGGGCTTACTAGTAGATCCTGCTAAGTTTGCATCCATCGTGGGTTTAGGGGAGCCTACTAGCCAAAGTGTCATGCACGGATTCCTTGGGCATATGGGTTACTATAGGAAGTTAATCAAGGGATATGCCAAGATCACCGCACCATTAGAATAATTATATAAACATAAGAGTTCCTTTCATTGGGAAGAGGTGCAACAGAGGGCATTTGACACTCTGAAGGATAGGATTTTCACAACACCCATTCTCCATTTCCCCATTTGGGATAAACCTTTCCATGTTCATGTGGATCCCTCTAGTACAATAATTGGAGCATTACTGACACAACATGGTGAATGGATTGTTGACCATCCCTTGTGCTTTGCAAGTAGAAATTTAACATCAGCAGAACAAAATTACACCACTACTGAGTGCAAAGCACTATCCATGATCTACGACCTTTGCACAATTTTAGGAAATATCTACTGGTGACACCATTTGTATTCTACATGGACCACATGGCATTAAAATACTTGGTAAACAAGCCCATTCTACAAGGGCACATATGTTGATGGGTCCTACTATTCCAATAATTTGAGTTCATAGTGGTTTTCAAGCTAGGAAAGAGTAATTTTGGGCCCGATCACTTGTCTAGAATTGACTCAAGAGAGGACATGTAAAGCATTGAGGAGACCATGCTAGATGTATAACTATTTATGTTTTGGCGTGCACCCTTAGACTTAGAGGTTACTGCGGTGTTTCTCAAAAATGTATGGCTCAGAGAAGGGATGAAAGAATTAGAGAGGAAGCAATTAGCCATATGTGTCACACCCTACATATTAGTTAGTGGTGATTTATGCAAACTAGGATGTGATGAAGTGTTACACGAGTGCATGCTAGAACATGAGCACCTGGCTATTAAGGAGGAGGTGCATGGAGGAAGCGCAGGTGGACACTATGTAGGGAATGCCACTGCGTGTAATATATTATAAGATGGGTTATGGGGGGGAACCCTATATCAAGATTGTAGAGAGTATTGCATGGCATGTGATCATTGTTAGTGCCTTTGCAAACCAGGGTAAAGGGATGAAATTCCTTTGCGCCTTATTACAAGTACAAAGCCATTTGAAAAGTGGGCCATAGATTTTGTAGGCCCCATTTTTCCAACTATGTGTAGGATAGGGTCATGCTATGTAATCACTTACATAAATTATTTGACAAGATGGGAAAAAGTAGTGCCTACCAAGGATTGTACAGTGGCTATAGTAGCTAGGTTTTTATGGGAAAATATTAAAACATGGTATGAATGCCCATTGAGCTTAACTATTCATAGAGGTACGCATTTTCTAAATGAGACCATCCAGATTCTGCTAGCATAGTTCATGGTGGCTCATCATAAGACTATCTCTTATCATCCACAAGTAAATGGAACTACCGAAGTATTTAATAAAATCGACTCATATCCTAACTAGAATTTGTGAAATTGGTAGACAAGATTGGGATGACAAAGTATCAACAGTTATATGGCATATAGTATAACCTACAAGAGGTTTAATAAAGCCACACCATTCCAATTAGTGTTTGGCGTAGAGGTTGTCTTACCCATTGAATTTATGTTACCTTCTCTGTATAGCATGCGTAGGAGGATTTCTGAAGAACAAGTGTTGGAGGAAAGGATTGAAAAATTGATGAAATTAGATGAGAGACGATCATTGGCCAAGTGGAGTCAAAAGACTGAAAAGGCTAAACAAAAAGCATGGCATGATCGCCACATCAGAAACAAACAATTTGAGATTAGGCAGATGGTATTGTTATATGATTCTAAGTTTCTACGCCATCCTAAAAGTTGAAATTCCATTGGTTGTGTCCCTATATCATCTTAGACATCCTTAATTCAGGAGCGCACTAGTTGAGAGTGCTAGATGGAATGATATTACAAAGACATTTCAATGGGAGTAGGATGAAGCCCTACTATAGATAATTCTTCTTGGTGTTTGTAATAAGGTAGTTTTTGCATTTAGTATAAGTTTCCCTTTATGTAATTTCCTTTTGTGTTTCCCTTTCTCATCATTTGTTTTGTCGTTTTTTTGTGCCTTGGGCATCGGTAACCACATTACTTTCTAAAATCTATGCATGCGAGAGGACAACACATATTTTTTAGTATGGGGTGGAATAATGTGAAGTATGGGCCCATAATACAAGTTGAACTGGTAGTAGAAGTTGTGGTGAATTACCTAGTTGATGGATAAAAAGTGCACAAGGATGAAGGAAGAGCATGGAAGAAGAGGCGGATAAAAAGGTTGGTATCGGGATAAGACTTCAAAGAAACCACGTACGAGAGGAAGAAGCATCGGAACAACATGAGGTAGGTGAGAGAAAAAATCAGGTGAAGGGAAGAAGAAGTGCCTTTGGTGCTCTTAACATGCGCATAATAGTCTTCTATCAGGATGGATTGTTTATGCACCGAGAAGGCTATAGAAGTTTTTCGTGAAAGATTGGGTGTGTAAGTGAAGGTGTGTAAGGTCAGATTGGTAGAAAAAGTTGCATTTAGTACTAAGTATAGTGGTAGGTAAAATAGCGTTTGATGCTAGAAAGAAGCAAAACCTATAAAAAATTTGGGCACTTCATTATTTACCTTGCATTTACAAAGAGAAAAGATCTCTCACAAACTAGGGCATCTAAAGGTGATCTGTGCAAAGAAAAATTTAAGAAATCTGAGAGGACATGACTAGAGAATATCCACAAACCAAGTAGGAAGGAGTACACAGGAATGGAGGAAGTTGTTGAGAAGGAATTTCTTTAGAATGAAGTTGTTAAGAGGCATCATCTTGTGAAGAATTTTTCTAGTTAGGGTTTAGTGGCTAGGGCATGATGTAGGAGGGTTTCTTCATAAGGTTGTGCATTAGGGTTGGATAAAGTGGTAGAGAAGAGAAAGGAAAAGATGCTTGAAGTGATAACCTAACCAGAAGGATGACACCAAAGAAAGAAACCATCTCACCTAAAAATAAGAAGGGCAAGGGCAAGGGGAAGAAAATGGCTGCCGTCGCAAGCACAAATGAAGAGTGGTACGTAGAGATGCAATACCTAGATGGGGTATTGCTAGGAAAATAATGGGAATATCATTTGCGAAAGATGACTGTAAGTGACTATAATCACCACACCAGCATGATAGAAAAATAAATGGCTTTGGAGTTGGTTTGCCCAACAAACAAGAGGACACTAGAGGGCATGCCCATCTACAAAGTGATGAAGTAAAGGTTAAATTGGAGAAGGCATGATTACTACAACTTTATGAATTACCCTAATTCAGAAAATGTGAGTTCCTCTACTAGTGGCTAATGGTGTGCATTCATGAAGACCATTTTTATTTTGTGGGAAAAATATGTGCATATCTCCTCGTTAATTTCTAAGTGACATGCTTTATTTCGAAGGGGATAACATTGATGATGACCTAAGAGACAAGGAGGCCATCAAGGAAATAGTTGCTACATATGACTATAAGAAAGGATCGTGATACTTTGACATCACAGAGATCCCAGATCCCATGATGAGGATGGTCGCATGCTTGGTAACCAAGCTCAATGACCAAGAGAGATGGACTCAAGTGAACAAGGCATGGCTAAACGTATGCTAGAAAACATCTTAGAGGACCATATATAACTTGTCTTCTTTCCTTGCGGATGAAATCATTAGAAGTGGGGAAGAAGGTCAAAATATACTATTTGGAAATTTCCTCCTCACAATTTGTTTGTCGAAATCAAAGTGCTTGATGGGCCGAATGGTTTATTTATGAGTACCCAGAAGAGGATCCCTCACCCACGAAGTGGTTCACAAAATACACTTGTGAGACCATGACAACCACTCACAAGGCATGCTTAGGAAAGTGGTAGAAGCATGTGACGGATGCCGTCAGTCGGGGAAGAATGGAGGATTCCAAAGTAGTTTCCCACACTTGTAAAAGGAGAAACAAAATTCATAGTATATCAACACTTCTGCATTGATAGATTTAGGTTCACAGATGAAAACATGGGCCCCTGGTGCAATCTTCCCTTCTCCTTCACCACGTAGTACTTCTTAATGGGGGTGAACAGATTCAAAGAGGCCAAGAGACTAAGGTTTGACCTTAGTGAGGTGGATCAAGACCATAGAGAGCTACAAAAAGTTAGTTTACCCCAAGAAGTGTGCATACGTGGAGAGATATGTCTCCCACAAGATATAGATGTTGAAGCCAATAACATTGTTCATTTTTGAAGGGCTACAACAAGGATATACCTTTGTATCAGGCCAAAATTTGAAAAGGGAACATACTTGGAAAATTATGTATCCATCCCTAAAGACCCCACAGGAAGAAAGAATCCCACACCAAAGAAGAGGGAAAGAGAAGAGGTGCAAAAAGCACCAAGTGTTCAGATACACAAGCGGTAAACGCATCAGAGATAAGTGTTAAGCCCAGTACTTACGCATCGAGAAAGAAGTCCCCAGTGAAAGAAAAGACTCTAGAGGAAGAAGAACCCATCACCTAGGAGAGGTCACTAGAGAAGGAGGAGAAGGAAGTAGAATCTCCTGCTAGGAAGAAGCATAAGGTGACAGAAGAAAATGATTCGGAAGATACAGAGAGCTTGGAGGCCTATAGAGGCAAGAGAGATGTTGATGATGAAGATGGGGGAGGTTAGGACCACCCTATCTATGAGGTACATGACTCAAAGGAGGAAGGAGGGGAAGAAGAAAATGAGGACATCTTTATCAATAGGAAGAATGACAAGGAAGAATAGGATACTCATGACAAGGGGGTAAGCAAGGAAGTTATAAAATAACAAAGGACCCCAAGCCTCACTAAGGAACAGATAGATGAGGACACGAGAGAAAGAAGTAGAAAAGATCATCGAAGACCTAGTAGAGTGAGATATGGAATGAAGTGTGGACCTTGTGATGAAGGAAGCAAAGGAGGAAAGTATAAAAGAGGAATATGGCATCATGGGAGGGGATCCCATTTTTGCTTTATGAGCTTTCGTAAGGCCACGTACATGGGGAGAAAAAGTGTAAAGCATCACGGGTTCGAGAGGATGGGCTATATTGATTATTTGAACAAGGTGGTGCATTAATAGAACAAATCTTGGCTATGGCATTATTTTATGAGGAAGGTGTATACCTTCAGATGAGGAAAATGCTTTCTTGGGAATTTGAGTCCCACATTGATGAACCAGAATTCAAAGTAAACCAAGGGGAAATAATGAAGGTACTAGATTCAAAAGGTGCAAACCCCTTGGTAAATGATTAGTGGATATAAGAAGAGAAAATATGTAATGCACTGAACAAGGTTTCGGTGGAATTAGAGGCCGACTCTTCGGGAGGAATGATAGGGTGAAGTTCCTAGAGGTAGAACTAGAGAAGAAGGAAGAAGAGCTGGAGAAAAGAACCAAGGACTTAAAGTGGGATGAGATAATCAAAGTGCACAATTAAGGCATGAGTTGAAAGAAGATAAGACAAGGGTGAATGAGGTCTACAAGAAAGAAAAGATGATCATAGATGTCATTTTCTTAAAGTATTCGGATCTAATGCCACCGGTGCAGAAGTGTGGATCCACCCTGGAGTGTCTAGAGGACTTGACCTGCATCCTCACAATAAAATGATGACCAATGGCCTTAGATTCTGCAAAGGATGCATCGACATGAAAACAAAAGGTGGACAAGATGAATGTTGTGGCAATTGTTTCCCAATACAATAAATTCCTCATGAATAAAAGCCACCGCCCAAGTCACTGAGGCCGCTTATGAAAAATGAACCGATAGAGATAGAGTGGCGAGCATTGTGGTTTCCACCCATGAATTTGATCTCAAGGAGTTCTAGGAGAAGAACAAGGGGAATAGGGTGGAACGTCACAAAATTCTAGTTGAGGTTGAGAAGAAATCAGAGGCTATTGAGACCCTGTGGGGCTCAATCAAAAACTAGCTAAGAGAGTTATATCCCCAGATCACTCGAAGGATGGATGCACTCGAGGATTTGGGAAAACAATTGGAGGGGATCATGAAAATGATGAATACCCAAGGATAAGGGATAATATTTGAATAGGTGAGTACCTTAGAAGGGATAATATTCTAGAGGTGCCCGATAGAAGAAAAGGACACACATGGAGAGACCGATAATTGAAGAGAGGTGAAGCCATTCAGGAATACTGTAAGAACTCCATAGGTTGGGTTTAGAGGATTTGTAGGAGTATTTTATATCAAGGGGATGGGTTTGAATAATTTTTCTTTGTACTATGAAGGGCCTAAGTCTAGTTCGATGCATGACATTGGTCTACACTATCATATGGATCTATGATTGCCTCAGTTAATGTAATATGGTTATCAACATGCTTAATATGAATATATGTGTGGTTCCAATTCTACTTACATCTGTATGGATCAGTTATATATACATTTCATATGAGTGGGTGTAAACCCCTATGTATTTCTTTTCTATTATGATTTAGATCTATGTTCTGTAATGCTTTTCTTATATGAATGAACACATTGGTCTAGAAGTCGTTCTGAGCTCTAAGATGAATGTATGGTTCCTTTCCAATCTATTCACTTAAGTTTCTATTGTAAATAATGCATTCTCACACAAATCACATAAAGGAGGGACTCGGCACTGCGCGTGCCTTAGGTGAGCATCTAGCACCTACTAGGTGATAGGCCAATGCACATGGTATTTCCTTGTTATTCGAGAGGGAAAAAAATGACTACATACATAAATCCTATTCAAATATTATTCACTTAAGGGCTCAACATAGGGAATAGATTTGCCATCTATTAAAGGGATAATATCTCTTTCCTCCTTGCTTTTGAAACTCATATAACCCTTGTTGAACCGAAGATCAACATTATTTGCATAACACTAAGGATGCCCCAATAGAGCTGGGAAGCTATCTGACTCTTCCAGCGCTAAAACCTCAAAATATCCAGTGAACTTGGCTCCTTGTATGGTAATAGATGCATATTTCAAAACTTTGATGGGAGTGGTCTAAGTCTAATTAGCCATGAAAAATACATTAGAGGATGGATACAATGGAGGTCTCCCCATTTTTACCCATGCATCTAAGGTAAGAACATTGACTTCCACACCTATATCAATCAATATATTACTCAATAGCCACCCATCCACAACAACATTCAGATTTATTTCCTTGTCATAATCTAGGCTATGAGGGGGAAGATTTGCATGCAAGATCTGTCATTCAGTCTCAACACTTATGTGTGAAGTGTTTCCTTTTAACCAATTCCCTAATAGTGGAATGATATTTTCTGGTGCAACATTTTGCACACTTCTCTCAAGTCATCCATATTAGTTCGGACCATATCTAATGCTTTATTTTGCTCCATCTTTCGTGATTACTCCTTTAAATATTATATTTCACCCTGAAGATTTCTGAATACCTCCTTGGTTTCCTGATAAACCTCCTTCTAATGGGCAAGGTTGGGGTATTATTATCCAAAATAAGCCCCATGCTTATTTTTGGCTAACTCCTCCTTCTTCTCCTTTACTGGCACTTAATTGAATTTTTGACATGCTTCAAGGGCTCAAAAATTTCTAGAAATGGTTCCATAAGATAGGATTTTTCCTCACCTTTCCGAGAAAGGTAAAATTTTCATCCTAACTCCTTGTAAATTTTAAGTTATGGCTTGGTGGATTTTTTTGGGGAAATTTTCCCTCGATGGGCTTGCGACCATTAGAAGCGTGACACGTGGCAAGGGAGGTCGGGACAATGGCGGTGAGCTGGAAAATTTGCCAAAGGGCTCAATGGGGTACAAAGGAGAAAAATTTCCCGAAGGCTCGTGGACCAAAAGGAGGCCGCCACGTGTCCAGTTGGCAACGGAGGTCAGGACAGTGGAGGCGAGTTGGAAAATTTGCCAAAGGGCTCGGTGGGGGCGCAAAGGAGAAAATTTTACCCGAAGGCCCCGTGACTAATAGGAGACCGCCACATGTCCGACAAGTAGTAGAGGTCAAGAGCATAGAGATAATTGGGCATTTTTGCCAAAGTGGTCAACAACGTCAAAAGAAAAATTCAAGGCACATACCGTGGCCAATCAAAGGGTGACACGTGTCAGGGATAGTGGAGAGCGGGAAAAGTTGGAAAATTTTCCCAATGGAAAATCAAAGGGGAAAAAGGTAGGTTTGGGATTGCGATCCCATCGACCAATCAGAGAGTGCCATAAGGCAGCGGGGTGGTGGGGCATGGGGCTTATTGGGAAATTTCTCCCAAAATTCAAAAAAGGGAAAATTTTAAGGTTTGAGCATGCCACTCCATTTTTGGCCTATTTTTGCCTAAATCTTCAGAGGGGCATAACTTTTGATCTAGAGCTCAGATTTTTGTGTTTTTTGTGTCATTGGAAATATGGTGAAATTATCTACGTGACGGAGGGTTAAATTTTGTATTTTGATGGATATTTGTGGGAGAAAATAGGAAAATGTCTCTGACATGCATAAAACACAAAAAACAACTCCAACCACAAAAATTAATGAAGTATGGACCTCTGTTTTTCTCTGTAAGGAAATGTACTTCAAAGTATGGGATTTTTTGTGGAAACCCATCATTTTACAGGCCCATTAGATGAATCTTGTCGGTGGTTGAAGTCCCAAATCGATTTGCCCACATTTTTACCTTTTCTTCCATTCTGCTCATGATTAAAAGCCAGTTTTGGCTCATTTGTAAAAGGTTGGATGTTATTGCTCCTGCAAGATCTTCATTTCTCCTTAGCAGGTGGATTTGAAGGATTTTTAGACCTCCCATGGATATTGTAACACATTTTTTCCTTCTTTGTTATCTGCAATGTATTGTATCAATTCTAGAACTGACAATACATGCTCTGTGATTGATTTTCCAATCCTCTCTTGCATTGGTTTGTTTCCTTCTGATCTTTCTTTGTATTTTGGAAAATTTTTGCATGTTTTGTTATTGTATCTTCATGATCTATGTCTATTTTTTCAAAGCAAGGAGTTCAACACTCCTTTAGTGTATCACCTCTCTGTTTTGCTTAGTTTTGTTTTCATTTCCTTGTTTTCTCTCAACCCTATCCCCTTGGTAGTTTTAGAGTAAGAATTTTGAATCAGAACCTCTGCAAAGATTGCATGTATACACCTAAATAGAGGAGTAAGAACCAACTTCAAACTGGGAGCTTTCCCCATTTGCAAAGGTCCCACACTTTGGGAAGGCTCAATTTTGTGCATTCACACCAAATAAGATTTCCTTAGAAAAGAAGATCCACAAGTCACTTTGGGGGTGCTATGATTTCACACTAAAAGTTTTGGCATGTCGGTGGGAGCTTAGAGTTCTTACACTTCATTTTTTTAACAGTTGGTGTGTTCCTGTTAAAGATTCAACCTTTTGGAGGCACATTCAAAAGCACATCTGGCGACTCCATCTAGTAAATAACTCATTCTCTGAGTTGCAGACCCATTTTCCATTCATTTTCATTCATTCTTATTTCCATCCCTTTCACTCTTTTCCATTCCATGAATTTGTGCAATCATGACTTCATTTCCATCATGGAATTCACATTTACAACAACAGCAATGTTTTCTACCTCCAAAATGTTTTACAAATCCTCCAAATCAGCATTTTGATCAAGTTCAAGATCAACATGCATACCCATATAAGCAGCAATGCCAAAATCAGTTTGACTATGAAGCATGTCAAGCACAAGGGTATGCTGATTGTGAGGGTAGTCAAGAAGAAAATGTAGATCTGCTGGAGAAAATCTAAAAGATGGAGGTAAACAAGGTGCAATCTAGGGCTCAATCAAAAATGAAAGCATTTGGAATCGGTTGCAAATCACCTTTCCCATGGTGGGACCTTTTCTAAGGCATTATATCCCTCAAGAGAAGATTAAATTCATGATTGCAATGTTGCCATTACTTACAAAGTGGACTAAAGGAATAGAGGTGCATGAGAGGAGTATTTAGCAACCTTGTTAATGGGTAAGCACACCATCTCATGCCTTTTCTTTTCCTCTTTCCCAATCTATTTTACCTCATCAGTGTCAAGATTTACACTCTCCATCTATTGTCCCAAAAATTAATTCCATTTCTCCATCCCCTAGTCTTCCACCCCATCTCAATTCTTCTATCATTTTCCCTTCCAAACAGTCATCCCCTCCACAAGAGCTAAAATAAATACCTTCCACTCCAAGGGAACAAGAGGTTTCATCTCCTCCACCACCAAGAAAAATTTCAAAATCAATTGAAATCCAACCCACCCCTCCTCTTGCATTCTTAATTCCATGTGGGGAAGAAGAAATTGCAAAAATCAATCATCAAGGACAACAAGAGGAAGAGCCAAGCAAAGAAGGAATGATTTAGAGCTTAGTAATTTTGGCTCTTAAATATGGAATTAAGAAGATCCCTTCGCTGGTAAAGCCTACAGAAGAGGCCAAGGTTGAAAAAATGGTGGTCAGGACTGATTTTGTTGCAGCAGAAGAAGAGCAAAAGGAAGAAGCAGATCAACAATCCGTTTGCTCATAATGTAGTGTCCATGTTGGCACTCTATTTGAAGGAAATGTTGATTCAATTCAAGTTGCACAATCATCCATAGAAGAAGAAGATATTGCAGCCCCAACTTGTCCTCTAGAGTAGCAGATTGAAGAGTTTGATTTGAAAAACTTCATGCTAGAGGGAGAGTTTAATCAAGAGCAAGATTGTCTTCAAGCTGTGGAAAAGGAAGAAAAACCAGCTCCAAATCCCATTGAAGAGGAGCAAATGGATGAGATCAAGTCATTTTTTACAACAGCAGAAGAAGGAAACATTATTGATACATTTTTTCTTTCATTTGAAGGGGCTGATTTGATTGATGAAGCCATTATGGAGGTGAACAAAACAGGTCTAAATTGTGAGCAAGAGGCACAAGAAATTTCATGTTTCTCTCCCACTTCATCTCTCCAAAAATCTGGTTTTTTGGATGAGTTTGGATTGACAAGTTTCATGTTTGAAAATGAAACTACACATGGTGAAGAAAATGTAGATTTGGAGGCCACCATACAAGAAGGAGAGACCTTACAATAGCAGGACATTGAAGAGTTTGATTTTCCATTAGACTTAGAAGAATGTTTGGATGAAGAGCCAGCTAAAACTACAATATTTTCTTCTTCACCATTCGTTCTCCAACATCAACTCGCCATCGCCACAAAGGAGAACATTGAAAAACAACATCCCATGTTATGTGATAGCTCTTTGGAACCAATGTTGGAAGATATTAATATTCCATGTTCTTCACTAGAAAAGGGAGGAAAATAGCAGAAGAACTTCATCACTTCTTCCACTTCATCTATCCAAGAAGGTCTACAAGAGGACTCCATTTTTGGAGTTGAAAATCAGATCTATGGGCATATCAAATGGATCAGACCTTGCCCAATAAGGAATTTGGCTTCATTGGAGCCAAAGGAGAAGCCAAAACTAGTCATGCTTGCTTCTAAACATGAGGATGAGCTACAAAGTACCAAGGATCAGTCTGTCATACCTCTTCAACCCAAATGCAGAGAAACTAAAAGAGGTATTGGATTTGTTTTTAGTTGACACCTTGTTGATTTGGGTAGAAGACTAGCTTCTTGTTGATTTTCCACTCATCTAAGAATCCATGATCAGCTCTAAATCAATTGCGTGGCTGCCCATTTTGAAGAAAGGAAGCTATTTTGCACAACCAGTTGCAGGGTTTGTTTAGCTTGCCTTTGTTTCCAGTTAGAGTAGATTAGGTAGGTTTGCTTTCAGCAGAAGAAGTTCTTGTGCACACTCTACATGTTCCATTTGAAGCATGTATGATTTTCTATTTTGTACATAGTTTTTGGTGCTGCTGGTTTTTCTCTTACACAATTCATTTTAGTGGCATTTTGGTGAGAAAAACTCCAAGTTCAGTGGGCTTCAAGTGGCTCAGAAGGAAGTTTTCAAAGTTCAGATCAGTTTGCAGGCTACTACTCATGACTCCATGCCCAATGGATGCTTTAAAGGCTACTGATCATTCATCTAGTAGGTAGATGACCCCTCTGAGTCACCAAAATTGTTATCCAAAATAAGCCCCATGCTTATTTTTGGCTAACTCCTCCTTCTTCTCCTTTGTTGGCACTTAATTGAATTTTTGACATGCTTCAAGGGCTCAAAAATTTCTGGAAATGGCTCCATAAGATAGGATTTTTCCTCACCTTTCTAGAAAGGTAAAATTTTCCTCCTAACTCCTTGTAAATTTCAAGTTATGGCTCAACGGAGTTTTTGGGGGAAAATTTCCCTTGATAGGTCCATGCAACCATTAGAAATGTGACACGTGGCGGCAGATTTCGGGATAGCGGAGGCGAGTTGGAAAATTTTCCAAAGGGCTCGACAGGGGCATAAAGGAGAAAAATTTTCCCGAAGGCCTACAGACCAAAGGAGGCCGCCACGTGTCCAATTGGCGGTAGGAGGTCGGGACAGTGGAGGTGAGTTGGAAAATTTGCCAAAGGGCTCGGCGGGGGTGCAAAGGAGAAAATTTTTCCCAAAGGCCCGTGGACCAATAGGAGGCCGCCACATGTCCAAAGTGAGTGGCGGAGGTTGGGGGTATGGGGAGAATTGGGAATTTTTGCCAAAGTGGTCAGCGGTGTCAAAAGAAAAATTCAAGGTGCATGCCCACGGCCAATCAGAGGGTGACACGTGTCATCGGGATAGCGGAGCATAGGGAAAAGTTGGGAAATTTTCCCAATGAAAAATCAAAGGGGCAAAAGGTAGGTTTGGGCCCCACAATACCATCAACCAATTAGAGAGCACCACATGATAGTGGGGTGGGGGTGTGGGGCTTTTTGGGAAATTTTTCCCAAAATTCAAAAAAGTGAAAATTTTAAGGTTTTGGCCCGCCAATCCATTTTTGCCCTATTTTTTCCGTAAATCTTCAGAGGGGCATAACTTTTGATCAAGAGCTTGGTTTTTGCATTCTTGGTGTCATTGGAAAGATAGTGAAATTATCTACATGATGGGGGTTAAATTTTTTATTTTGATGCATATTTTTGGAGAAAATAGGAAAACATCTTTGGCATGTAAAAAACATAGAAAACAACTCCAACCACAAAAATTAATGAAGTATGGACCTCTGTTTTGCTCTATAAGGAAATGTACTTCAAAGTATGGGATTTTTTATGGAAACCCATTATTTTGCAGGCCCATTGGATGAACATTTTTGGTGGTTGAAATCACAAATCAATTTTCCCATGTTTTTACCTTTTCCTCCATTCTACTCATGATTAAAAGCTAGTTTTGGATCATTTGTTAAAGGTTGGATGTTCTTACTCCCCTGCAAGCTCTTCATTTCTCCTTAGTAGGTGGATTTGAAGTAGTTTCAGACCTCCCATGGAGATTGTAACATGATTGTACCTTCTTTGTTATCTGTAATGTATTGTATCAATTCTAGAACTAACAATACATGCTTTGTGATTGATTTTCCAATCCTCTCTTACATTGGTTTGTTTCCTTCTAATATTTCTTTGTATTTTGGAAAATTTGTGCATGTTTTGTTGTTGTATCTTCATGATCTGTGTCTATTTTTTCAAAAAAATGAGTTCAACACTCCTTTGGTGTATCACCTCTTTGTTTTGCTTAGTTTTGTTTTCATTTCCTTGTTTTCTCTCAACTTTGTCCCCTTGGTAGTTTTAGAGTAAGAATTTTTAATCAAAACCTCTACAAAGATTGCATGTATACACCTAAACAGAGGAGTAAGAACCAGCTTCAATCTAGAGATCTTTCCCCATTTGCAAAGGTTCCACACTTTGGGAAGGCTCAATGTTGTGCATTCACACCAAATGAAATTACCTTAGAAAAGTAGAACCAAAAGTCATTTTGGGGGTGTTGTGACTTCACACTAATAGGTACCATGCATGAAGAAGCTCCTCCTTAGTGATGGTAGGATTCTGTTGTAATGCTTCTTTGGTACATGTCACCTCAATGTGGGTCATGATCTTTACTTGAAATGCCTTGAACTCTACTTCTAACTTAGGAATACACTGATTTTCCACATCGTGTTATATCCTAACCATCCCTACGCATTTATTTTCTTGTTTATGTTGCTTGCTAATATTCTCATACAAGTCTGGGCATTCCTCATAGCTATGATTGTTTCCATAGAAAGAACATGTAGTATTATGGGGACATTCACGCTTTGTAGTGGTCGGGAGATCCCCAAGTATAACATGTTCGTGAGGGAAATCATTTCTTCCACCACCACAACCTTATCCTCTAAATCCACCATGGTATTCCCGACCTCTGCCACAAACACCTTCAAAAATTCTTCATTCCGATCATATTGCGCCTAATTTTGATCTCATTCCCGATTCTCGTTCTTTCCTTTAGAGTTATCTGAGACTCTTGTCTATCGTACACCAATATCTATAGCATCATGGATCTAACCAATCAATTGGTAGTCTTCCATGTCATGAGTCATGGACCTACAAATTTTATAGTAGCTTGAAATGTTCTTCCTTATCATGCGTTGTAGTAAGGGAAATGACTAACATCATGGTTTAAATGGCATATCTCACAATCCAACAACAATGAGTGCACCAATCTATGGGGAAAAATATCCTTTGTGTGACCTTCTACTTCATAATTTGTGCACCAAATCCTGTGTGTGTCTCATGTGCTGAATTTTCTGATAGTTTCTCCAATTGCTTTGCCATAGCTATGATTTGTGCTTCTAAAAATGGGATCACCCTAGTGTCTATGCTTCCAACTACCTCAGCGTGTAAGGTTGCTTCAAGTGCTTCATGTGGATTAGTGTATGTATTATGTGATAATGCCCTTCTAAAAGGGGTAATCAGGCCCCCAAAAAACCATTGTGCATGTTGGGTTCCATTTATATCATAAGAAATCTTAGATAACATTGTTTTAAAATGAGAATCATACTCTTTGAAACTTTTAGTAGTTCCTTGCTTAATATCCTTGAGTGCACTTATACTCTTCTGCTCAAACTCAAGGATGTGAAACTCTTTAAGGAATGGATATTTTAAGGATGTATAGTCTATGAAATTCTGATCAAGGTCAAACATTTTGTACCAACTATGTGCGTACCCTTGTAACGTAGTAGCAAATTGGCTTTCCCTATACTCAGAAGCCATGATTCCTTTTACGCGCCACAATATTTCACACATATGCACATGTTCAGCAACATCTTCTTTGCCCCTATACTCTAGAAGATGAAGCAACATCTCTGTGTAAATATTTTGGGGTTGGTACGGACCTTGCCCACCTGAACCAAAACCTCCTATGTTTCCTCTACCTCTAGAACCACCGAGATCCACTTTGGAACTAGAGCCACCTATGCCTCCCGATCTTAAACTCCGTAGCTATAGTCAAACCAGAAGATGTACTTCCTTATCTCCTAATAGTAGAATTGAACTGTACCCTGATAGTTTGTGAAGGATTACTACTCCCAGAAGACAATCCAAAAAGCTACACACCTGAATTCTGCAATGATGAACCCCAAAAAATTACTCCCATTTAAAAATGAATCTATTTATGCTTCCATCACTATGTCTCTTATAACACTCACTCGACTCTCCTAATGCTTGAATTAGCCTACCGGTTGTTTATTGTATTGGATCTTTGGAAAACCAAGTGCAAGGGTAAGGTTGTCAAGTGGATTTAGATGCACGCCCACATATGAGGTTGTGTCTCACCTGGCATTCTTCTATGTGAGGCCAATGAGGGTTCCCTGTCATGTTTTCCCAAATGGGGGAGTTCCTGAGGCTCAGGTTCCACATCTTCTATATGAACTTCCACTCCTTCCCAAACTATCTTTCTCCATAAAACCATTTTCTTGGCAACCTTTCACCGCTTCTCTACCTCCCTCTTGCATGCCTCATTATACATAAGTCACCTTTCCTCTCTCTACCTTTCGCCACTAGGTCTTCCATATTTCACCAAACCTTATCCTTCCCCCATGCATGGTAGGCTTTAGTTAGCCATCATTTTACTCTTTGAATGCAAATTTACCATCGGGATCTTGATTGCTAGTGGAATGCCTATAGGTAATTTCCCATTAGATATCTTAAAAATTAGAATTCAACTACCTCTAGACACAAATAAGTAAAAATTGAGTACTCCAAGGTATAATCTGTTCAAAACACCATGGAACCACATATCCACAGTGCAAGTTCAAATCGATCAAGTATTATAAAGGGCCTGAAATTCTTCCTGCATCTAGAAAAGTGTGTGATACCTCCAATTCCATTTAGATGCATAAGAAATCAGCCACTTGTACAATTCTACTAGAAAGATAGCAAAAAATATCTCATATAAACTGTCATAAAAATTTTGTTCCACCCACACATGTGCATTAAAATCAAATCTAGTGTTGGAATGCCATGCTTATTCTTCTTCCAGTATTGTATATCCACTAAAAATACTTTCTAAGGTCAACTAGTATGTCTTCATTGTGAACCATCTTGAAAACAACTAAAAAAGAGGTCTTGACAATGGAACCAATGATGTAGCCTAGAATTCACCAATACATGCCTAGGCGGGTTGACAAATCACTCATCCTAGAATGAGTGCTCACCTGAAGCTTGCAAAGGTACCATGTCCCTCCTTAGGGTTGTTGTTGTAGGATATTAGCATGATGAAGACTTAAATAATTTATATCTATGACTAATATATCATTCTGAAGTGCACATGTTCAGATCTAGATCTAGAAAATAACACACTTAAAAGATAACCATGATGAAATCAAGCATGCAATATTGAATTATAACCATGATAACACCTTGATTCAATCCATAATCTCCATTATATTAAATTCAATAATACACAAAAGCTTCCTTACAATAACAATAGTATACGCTCATGCACGTATCAGATTTGGTAGCATAATCTCACTATAACATAGTTCTCACACTCTCTCTATATGTTATGCAGTTCAATACATCTTTATAAGGGTGGGGAATTTCCTTCACCGCTTATCTAATCCCAAAATAGGTCACATGCTATTATTAGTCACGTGTCGTTACAAAAATAGCCACACATGCAAGTGCACTAACAATAGATTGCTTTTAGTTAACTCGATGTAGTAAATCTATTCTCATCCTATATTCATGCAAAGTGCTTCGTAGTCGATCATCCAAAATATTCAATGTGTGTCGCGCAAGTCTCTAACCACTTTGTGTGCTTGGCATGCTATCTCCAAAAATATATCATCATCATGAAAAATGGCTAAGTCTCGAATTTGTTTTTGTGCTACACACATGATTCCTTATCGATACTACCACACCTTTGAATGTGCTCGATCTTCTACATGACCCTTCTATATATCCTTTGCTAAGTTCCAAATTTTTACTGACCACTAACCAGATGGGGATGGTTTAAAAGACCAATTCATCTAAATTTTTCCTCCCAAGTCTCAAGACAAGATTCTACCTAACAACATTCCAAATGAAGCTAGATATCTACTACTAAAATATTTATTGAAACCTTCTTGTATAGGAATTTAGTGAGATTCGCCTCTACATCATTGATCTTTCCCACAAGTGAGAGCTCATTTGATTCCGTGGAGTAGCATGAACCAATGACATGTGTCAAGGTGAGTTTGAGAGAATTTTCCACCTTTATAGGAATTACATTCTCATATGCACTGAATCTATTATACAATTATTCAAACAAGATCTTCCAATAAGAAGGAGACATAGAAAGGATCAATATTATCATTTTTGATGAAATCATGGTAAACATGCTCTACAATTGAGGTGTAGGTGGGGTTAGTAATAGCCCTTTAGAAATAAGATTCACATTCTTGGGATTTTAAGTACTACCCTTAATATGTTGGAAAATCTTCCCAAATTATTTTAGGTGAGTCCATAAATATTCACTTCGTAGAAATATGTACTTTGGTTTTGTTTATGTGTTTGATGATATTGAATGCACTTCCTTTGAATTCAAGATATACTTACAAGTAGGAGTGGATTTTTATCCAGAAGAGATTTAGATATTTGAATATTCCTAAATATCCCTAATCAATTACATAATAGTAGAGAATTTTGATATCTTTCCGATGGTACCAATAACGTTGGAAACGGGGTTTAGGTGCTCGAGATATCACCGATCAAACTTTGGTCAAATTTCAAGCTACGAGAGGGTTAGTCAGCTAGTCAGGAAGTATGGTAAAAATGAAAAATTTGGTTTGCGGACGTCAATCTTTGACACTCGTGATTAGATAGATGGGACCCACTATTTGTTGGTTGGGGGCCCTCAACCAAGATTGACACACTTTTTTATATGGAGTGGTTTTTTTATCGTTATTCTTTGTTATGGAATCACCATAAATTTATTATATATGCCTTATATCTTCTTCATTGCATGATCAATGTGGGATTTCATATTGCATTGTATTGTCTACCAAGCCAACTCGGTTGGTTTTGACTAAATTTATTGGGTGAGTTTATGTGTTGTTACATAGGAACTTTGTATTTTGTGGAGGCCAACCCACCTCGGTCAGATTATTAGCCACCTCGGTGACTCAACAACTAAGAAGAGATGTGTCAACATTAACAACTCCTTCTAAAGTGGGTATATATATATATATATATATATATATATATATGTGTGTGTGTGTGTGTGGTTATCGACACAAACATGCCACCGCATTATATATTCAAACCCTCAACACATTCAACTTGCTGGTCTTCCATATGGAATGCCTATATTATCATGGCCACATATGCATGGCTTTATAAACAAATCAAGTGGTCCTTAACCCCCACCGCCATTATGTGGCCCTTAGATGACTAGGGGCATAAAAATTTGGCCTCAACAAAGAAAAATGGGAGAACATATGGCCTAAGCCACAAATAAACATGGAAATCAAATCCTATTTAAAGGATTTTATGATGCCCAATCCCAAAAATGTGGGATTATTCCATTTTGGGAATATAACATGATGGAGGGTGGTTGGGCAGGTTTGAACCCCTAACCACCGACTTACAAAATATGTACCCCACCAACAAGCCATGACATATTGATGAATTGAGAAGGGGGTCACTACTATTTAAGGAAGCTCTTCTCTAGGTCCTGTGTAAGTGTTGTCACCTACTTACGAAATCATCAATTTGGAAGACTTGGGAGAAAAATCAGCCTTTGGGGTAAATTAATGAAATATTTAGAACTCTATTACACTCCTAATGGTGCATTATTTTTCCATTTTTGAATTTTTGTGATGACTTTTTATGCTATGGAAGTCACTATTTGTGAAAGTATTAAAGGAGTAACATCCGGAAGTACTTAGGGAAGGTGAAAGATAATTTACTAAATTATGTCGGGTGGTCTTTCAAAGGTCTAAAAGTACGTTATTATAGGTTATGATCTATTTTGTTGATTGTAAGGGTTATTATACTTACAATTTTAGAAAATTTTAATAGATTGGTTCATATGAACCTGGAGACATAGGCTTGCATGCCAAACTCGTTATCAATTTTTGGTGTCGTATTTTACCTCTGGTTGCATTTTGATTTCTGATTTTATTTCCACATTTTAATCAGTAATTTTAATCAGAATTTACATATTAAAATTAGTAATGACATCTTAGATAAATTGGTAAAAATGGGAATCTAATTTTTGGATGGATTTGATCAAATAGTGATTGGAAAATCAGTTTTAGATCAGTCTTAAATCAGATTTTGGTCAAATTTTTATGGATTAATTAGAGTCCTAAAATTGATAAATTTTTATATCCGGGTAAACATTATTTTAGTAGAATTATTTTTCGCTATGTTTACAGATCATGTTGGTATCAAATATGGTTGATTCCTTGATTTCTTGATTGCATTTAGATACCATTTTTGATTTGTTAATCCCATTAGTGTAGACTATTTGGCTTGATCTTCTTACTTGGCAGTTTTGTAGTATTTTGGGAGATATTTGGTTTGCAGGTAATCATGGGGAAATAATTAAAGAGAGAGAGACTTGGAGATATCGATATCATCAATAGATAAGTTAAGGAAGAAAATGTATTCTTGTGATCTAAACTCTATTCCCTCAAAGAGTAAGTTGATTGGTTGAAAATAGAGCTAGCATCAAATGATGACACCTTGATTATTTTGTAGTATGGTGGTCGAGGAAGAAATTTCCTTCTACTTTAGATGTAAATACCATGACAACGTGCACTATAAGTTTCTCACCAAGTGCATCTTCTTATTCTTCCCAATCGGCTTTAGATTTAGGTAATGATGTCTTTGGATAGTTTGAAAAACATACTAAAGGAATTGGATCCAAATTATTATTTAAGATGGATTTTTATGGAAGAGGTATTGGAAAATATAGTTAAGGAATTGCTAACCCAATACAAGTTAAGGATCATCCTCGTTAAGGAATTGCTAACCTATTATTTAAGAGAATGCTCCAAGTACGATGATGGGAGACAAGCTTCGATTTATATGTGAATACCCCATTAGTCTTATAGATAAATTCGGCAGAATCAAGTGTTTCATCCTCACAAAATGAATTTGGTAAGTGTTTTCCATATTTCCCCCTAGCAAAATATTGGATCAGCCATGACCCCGCATAGAAAGAACCAGAGAAATCACGTTTGAATCCTACAAACAGGTTGTAGGGAGACTCTACAATGGAAGTGGTGGGGCCTATGAAAGATCAAATGACCCTGTGCAGGAGAAATTCAAAAAATGGCTCTATTGAGCAAATCCGTGCCTTAAATCCATTAAACAAATTACAGGTAGGCTCGGAAATGGAACAACAGGTTGGGGAAGGAGGAGTGGTGTCAAAAGAGCCAGGAGCAAGAAGGAAAAGAAACAATGAAGATTCGAAGTCTTTGAGCTTCAAAAATTGTTTAGAACAGGCCCAAAAAATGACTAAGTATAGAGATCCAACAAAATCCTCCATGTGTTTGAATGGCGCACCTCTAAAGATTAAATTCAAAGGGTAGACCTAAAAAGAGCCATGCTTCCACATGTCCAGAGCCCCAAAAATTTGCATAGATGTTGAAATTTTTTTGACTAGTTGGAAGGTGCCAAGTGTCAACTTAGCACAATTCCAAAATAGGAGCCCAAGGCAGAGGCTCAAACTTGTGCCAGCCTTCCATGTAGCCAATGGTCAACAAAGGTCAAAAGGAGAATGGACCTAAAATGGCTAAGTAATGAATGCAAGTGGAAGGTACCAAGTGTCCAAACAATGCACATTCAAAAGCGAGACCTAGGCAGAGAATCAAACGAGCGTAGGCTCACCGCATGTCCCAAGATTTAAAAAAGGGGGACAGAGTCACAGTTTGAATAGTCAAAGTAGAGGTGGGCCAATAGTGGAAGGTGCCAAGTGTTAACATGGTGCCATTTCAAAGGTGCAGTCCAAAAGAAAATCTCAAACGAGCACCAACTCACCACGTGTCCTAGAGCCTGAAAAGGTGAGGGTGACCGTTGAAAAGTCTAAAGGCCCACAAAGGTCTCCACATGTTGTATGTGCGCTACTCCAAAGGTAAATTCTGGGGGCTATTTCAAAACATGCGCAAATCCTCCACATCTCTTTAGTCGGATACAATGCCTCCACCCGTGGAAAAGACTTAGGAAGAATATAAAGGAAATAGGAAACTGTAGATGCCACCACATGTCACATGGGTGCTATTCCAAGAGTGAAGGAAGGATTCAAATCTCAAATGAGCATAGAGCTGCCACATGGACCTGGTACAGATAGACTCATTTAAATATTACGTGCCTACGACCCAAAAATTCAAATGACCATATATTTTGACTAAGAACTCAGATTTGGGCGGGAGAAGATTTTTGGAAACGTCTCGACACCCTCTATGCCTTAGAAACATAAAATATAATTTTTTTGCAGGTGTTGGTGGGTGAAAAATGGGAAAAAATATTCCATGCTAATAATACAGAGCTTAATTTCTCCAACTACCATATCTGATTCGATTTGATCCGCCGTTCTTCTTCAATATGCCGGATAGATAGAGGGAGCCAGAATCGATAGATTTGGGGTGGATTTGAGAAAGGAATTGATTGATAGTGGTTGAGTCTTCAAGTTAGGATTCAATGCATATCTCATGGTAGTTGAAACAAGATTCAACTTTTCCCTCTTCTCTCTCTTATTCTTTTTATATATTGTAACACTTCTCATTTGAGAAGGAGAGATTATTTTGGGCTTAGGGAAACTCTATCAATTTTTTTCCTAACTCCATTTTGAGTTGAAAACCTTCTCCTATGCCTGCCAAGCATTTTTTTCCTCTAAGCAAAAACGTAATGGTGCAGTGCACCCATATAGAGAAATAAAACGTGTTTTGTGGTGTTTCTTTAACCTTTTGCATTGTTTTGTTGTCTCTCTATACCTCTCCCTTTCAAAAAAATTTATGTGCATATATTTCACATTTGCAGTGCGGGGGTGTTTTGTTTCATGGAGTTTTGATCATGGATTAGGTCCAGGTTTGTGTCACTTTTTCTAACCTTCCCATCTTCCTTTCTCCTGTTTCATCCTCCCTCAACAGAGCATCTCACCCCTTTCCTTCTCTAGTGTATCACCTCTTTAGTGTATTATTTTATTTCACCCTCTCTTTCTCTTTGGTTCCATGGAATGGTTAGATTAGAATAGTTTAGTTTTTTCCTACATTAGAGTAGATTGTGGCAGGTAGTTTAGGAACAAGAACCATCTTTCTTTGGAGGATCATCTTAGGTTTTCAAGTCCCACAACTCGAGATACGATCCAATGTTATGAAATCACATTGAATGCCCCATTTTAACCACTTCACATCTTTGTCCATTTGGGGGTGCTTTGTGATTTTGCACTAATAGTTTTAGCACACCCGGTGGGACCTGAAGTTAGATCTTCTATCTTTTGAGGTGTCTCATTACAACAACAAATCGTAAGCCACGGTATGATCACACTAACAGTTTTGGCATGCCCAAAGTGGGGAGCTGAGGTTAGATCTTCTATCTTTCTAAGGTGTCTCATTACAACAACAAATCATAAGCCACCATGTGACCACACTAACAGTTTTGGCACGCCCGGTGGGACCTGAGGTTATATCTTCTATCTTTCCGAGGTGTCTCATTACAACATCAAATCATAAACCACCATGTGACCACACTAATAGTTTTGGAACGTCGGGTGGGAGAAAAATATATTCACTTTATTTCATCAAGTTGATGTGTTCTTAGTGGGATTTAGCCTTTTGAGGCACACGTAAGCACATCCGGAGACTCCATCTAGTAAAAAACCCATTCTTTGAATTACAAACCTTTTCCATCCATTTACACTCATTTTCATCCATTTATTCTTCCATTTCTTTCATTTTCTCCCATTACATGAGGTTGTGAAATCATGAATTCATTCCCTTCATGGAACTCACACTTACAATGCAATGCACCCACCGCAACGCATTTCCAAACTCCTTCAAATCAGCATTATAATATGATCTAGGACCATTACGCTTACCCATATAAGCAGGGTCAAAGTCATTTTGGCCATGAAGCTTATCAAGAATAAGGGGATGCATAAAATGGTGACAACTATGTGGAGAATGTTGGTTTATTAGAGAAAATTAAAAAAATGGAGGCTGGCATGGTTCATTCAAGGGGCATAGCACAAATGAAGGCATTCAAGATTGGTTACAAGGCACCTTGTCCATGGGAAGGCCCTTTTCCAAGACATTACAGCCCTCAGGAGAAGCTAGACTTCATGGTTGAAATGTTGCCCCAACTTGCACAATGGACTGAGGAGATCAAGGCTTATGAGTTGGAGTCAAGACAACCTTGTCAATGGGTAAGTCCACCATCTCATATCTTTTCTTTTCTCTTTCTCAAGCAGCACCATCTTAACCCAAGCTCTAATTTCCAAGCTTCCCAGTTGCTTTGCCCCAAGTGTTGATTCCATTTCTCCATTCCCTAGTCTTCCACCCCATTTCAGTTCCTCTTCCCCTTTCCCTTCCAAAAATTCATCCCCTCCAAATGAACAAGAAGTTCCACCTCCCTCCCACCACAAACAATTTCAAATCTAGTTGAACCCCAACTTGTTACTCCTCTTGCTTTCCCAAGTCCATGTTGGGAAGAGACTTAAGAATCTAGTCAAGGAAAACAACAAGAAGTGGAGCCCAATAGAGAAGAAATGACAGACAATATGAAGAGTTGGGCTACCAAATTTGGGTTTATAAAGATCCCCTTGATGGTCAAGCTAATAGAGGAGGTCAAAGTTGAAGATCCAGTGGTGGCTGAGACTGAGTTTGCAGCAAAGAAGGAATGAAAACAAGAAGAAGAACATTAGCAGTTTGGATACTCTAAATGTAGTGTCCATGATGGCACTTTGTCTGAAGAGGATGTTAAGCTGATCCAAGTTGCATAACTAGTTAAAGAGGAAGAACAATCAACTCCAAGTCCCATTGAAGAGGATTAGCTAAGAGAGATCGAATCGGTGTTGAGACAAATCAATGAAGAAGGCATCATTGAAGATTTTTCACTTTCATTTCAAGGGCCTAATTTGATTGATGAACCCATGATTGAGGAGGACCATAAATTTTCGGAGGTTCCAAGTGTGGAGCAAGCTACAAGAGAACTTTCAGTTCTTTCTCAACTTTCAATTCTTTCTCCACTTCATCCCCTTTAAGCTCTGATGTTGAAGAAGAGTTTGAGCTTGCAAACTTCATGTTTGAGAATGAAGGGAGCCATGGTGATCAAGTTGTAGATCAGGAGGACACCATGGAGGAGGTTGACCACATGTAATAGGAAAACAACAAGGTAGATTATCTATCTGACTTGGAGGATTGCTTTGATAGAGAAACACCCATGGAGATGACATCATTTTCTCTTCCATCATCCATCTTCCAAGCACATGAGCCTATTGCCATAAAGGAGGGAAATCAAAGAAAGTAGCATGTGTCTCATAACATCCCTTTGGAACCAGGGTTGGAAGATCGGGGTCTTCCATGTTCTTGATAAGAGAAGGAAGAGAAAAAGCAAGGAGATGCCATCATCTCTCTCTCATGATCCATCTAAAAAGGTCCACAAAAAGACTCCATTTTTGGAGTTAGAGTTTAGAACCATGGGCAGATTCAAAGGACCATACCTTGCCCAATCAGATATTTGGCTTCATTGGAGCCAAGGGAGAAGCAAAAACTAGTCATGCCTACTTCAGGGCATGAGGATGAGCATCAAAGTACCAAGGGTCATCATCAACACCTCTAGGAGTCCAATGCCAATCAGCTTGAGGAGGTATTTTTGGTTAATGTAGATACCTTGATGATTTGGGTGGAGGACAGGCTTAAAGTTAGTTTTTATTCATCCAGGAAGCCATATTCAGTGTCAAATCATTTGCATGGCTGCCCCTTTTGAGAAAGGGAAGCTATTTCTCCCTTCATGTAGCAGGATTTGTTTAATCTTTTCTTTCTTTCTGGTTAGTATAAGAGTAGGAGTATATTTTTTTTTTTGCGAAAAATTCTTGTGCACACTTTGTATGTCTCATTTGAGGCATGTATGATTTGATTCTTTTTACATAGCATTTTTGTTGTGTTTTGTTTCTCCAAGGTTATGTTATTGTGAAGTTCAACGTGCCTTAGGTAAACATTGTAATAGTCCATTCTCGTAAAGAACAAGGCCGGGATCTTCAAGTATTCATTGAAGAAAGATCCATAGTTGTCTATACATTTTCCTAGTCCCAAAAAATGAAACAAATGTAGAGAAACTAAAGGAAATTTTTTAATTTAGTCCATTCAGGGACAAATGAAATCCCCAAGTCAATACAATTTTCTACTCTCAGAAACTCCATTTCAAGATTTTCTTATGAAAATTGAGAGTGTAGACATGTGGGCAAGCTCAGGGACAGGTAGAACATAGAAAGTGCAAGTAGTCGTGGAGTCCAATTTGAAGAAAGGGTCAATAAGAAATTAATTGTGACTCCATGCCCAATGGATGCTTCAAGGCTACTGGTCTCTTCATCTAGCAGGCAGATACCCCTATGAGTCACCAAAATTGTTATCCATATTTTTCCCCCCGGTAAAATATTAGATCAGCCATGACCCCACACAAAAATAACTAGAGAAATCATGTTCGAATCCTGCAAACAAGTTGCAAGGAGACTCTACAATGGAAGTGGCGGGGCTGCAAAAGATCAAACAACCCTGTGCAAGAGAAATTCAAAAAATGGCTCTATCGAGAAAATCCATGCCTTAAATCCATTAAATAGATTACAGGAAGGCTCAGAAATGGAACAACAGGGTTAGGGAAGGAGGAGCGGTGTCAAAAGAGCTAGGAGCGAGAAGGAAAAGAAACGACAAAGATTTGAAGTCTTTGGGCTTCAAAAATTGTTCAGAACAGGCCCAAAAAATGACTAAGTATAGAGATCCAATGGAAGCCTCCATGTGTTTGAACGACACACCTCTAAAGATTAAAATCAAAGGGTAGACCCAAACAAGTGCCAGGATTCCATGCATCCAGAGCCCCAAAAATTTGCATGACTATTGAAAAAATTCTTGACTAGGTGGAAGGTGCCAAGTGTCGGCTCAGTGTAATTCCAAAATGGGAGCCCAAGGCAGAGGCTCAAACTTGCACCAGCCCTCCACATAGCCAATGGTCAATAGAGGTCAAAAGGAGAATGGGCCCAAAATGGCTAAGTAATGAATGCAGGTGGAAGGTGCCAAGTGTCCAAACAACACACATTCAAAAGCGAGACCCTAGGCAGAGAATCAAACGAGTGTGGGCTCACCGTGTGTCCCAAGATTTAAAAAAGGGGGGAAAAAGTCATAGTTTGAATAGTCAAAGTAGAGGTGGGCCAGTAGTGGAAGGTGCCAAGTGTCAACACGGTGCCATTTCAAAGGCACAGTCTAAAAGAAAATATCAAATGAGTGCCAGCTCGCCATGTGTCCCAAATCCCAAAAAGGTGAGGGCAACCGTTGAAAATTCCAAAGGCTTGTGGAGGTCTCCACATGTCGTATCCATGCTACTCCAAAGGTAAAGTCTGGGGGTAGTTTCTAAACATGCACAAATCCTCCACGTGTCTCTTGGGTTGGATACAAGTGCCTCCGCCTGCGGAAAAGACTCAGGAAGAATATAAAGGAAATAGGGAAACTTGTGGATATTGCCATGTGTCACATGGGTGCTATTCCAAGAGAAAAGGAAGGATTCAAATCTCAAACGAGTGTAGAGCTACCACGTGGACCCAGTACAGATAGACTCATTTAAATATTACATGCCGTGACCCAAAAATTCAAATGACCATATCTTTTGACTGAGAACTCAAATTTGGGTGGGAGAAGATTTTTTGGAAATGTCTCGATGCCCTCTATGCCTTGGAAACATAAAATATCATTTTTGTAGGTGTTGGTGGGTGAAAAATGGGAAAACATCTTCCAGGCCATTAATACAAAGCCTGATTTCTCCAACTACCAGATCTGATTCGATTCGATCTGCCGTTCTTCTTCAATACGCTAGACAGATAGAGGGAGCTAGAATCAATAGATTTGGGGTGGATTTGAGAAAGGCATTGATTGATAGCAATTGAGTCTTCAAGGAAGGATTCAATGCATATCTTGTGGTAGTTGAAACAAGATTTGACTTTTCCCTCTTCTCTCTTATTCTTTCTATATATTGTAACACTTCTCATTTGAAAAGGAGAGATTATTCTAGGCGTAGGGAAACTCTCTCAAAAAAATTTCCCGACTCCATTTTGAGTTGAAAACCTTCTCCTACACCTAGAAAGAATTTTTGTGCCTCTAAGCAGAAACGTAATGGTCTGTGCACCCATATAGAGCAATAAAACGTGTTTTTGTGGTGTTTCTTCAACCCTTTGCATTGTTTTGTTGTCTCTCTGTACCTCTCCCTTTCAAATCTATTTTATGTGTATGTATTTCATATTTGTAGATGCAGGGCATTGTGTTTCATGGAGTTTTGATCATGGATTAGGGTCTGGGTTTGTGTCACTTTTGTCTAACCTTCCCATCTTCTGTTTCTCCCTATTTCATCCTCCCTCAATAGAGCTTCTTACCCCTTTCCTTCTCTGGTGTATCACCACTTTAGTGTAGGCTTTTCTTTTACTCTCTCTTTCTCTCTGGTTTCTTGGAATGGTTCAATTAGGATAGTTTAGTTTTTTCCTTCATTAGAGTAGCTCGTGGCAGGTAGTTTAGGAAGAAGAACCAACTTTCTCTGGAGGATCATCTCAAGTTTGCAAATCCCACAACTTGAGAGATGATCCAATGTTATGCAATCACATCGAATCCCCCATTTTAACCACTTCACATCTTTGACCATTCGGGGTGCTTTGTGATTTTGCACTAATAGTAAGAATTTACAAATATTAGGTATTGAGATACCACCTCCTATTTCTTACAAACCTTTGCATTCTAAATTTTTTTGTAAAAGTTATGATCCACTCTTTCTATTTAAGAAGTATGGCTTTGATATTTAGAAAATGATGGATGTCTTTTCTTGTGGGTTTTTTTGGATGTATAGCCATTATGTTTCCAGATGTTATAAGAGAAGGAATTTATTGAAAAATTTATTTCCATTCGTTAAGAACAAGGAAAATAAGAAAGAAAAATCTCGTCATTCGGGGGTGAGATATGGCAAGTATAATTCATCTGTTGCTAGGAATTTTTGTTCCCTTTTACATGACCATAGACATCAAGTTAAAATACATTAGAAACTTCATCCATCTCACCATCAGTGTAGTGGAAAGCTAAAGATGGAGTATAGACTTGTTTCAAAGGTAAATGAATTTTTAGATCCACCATCAGTTGATGTTACAACCCTGGATCAGGTGATACCTATAGATGAAATCCATTAGCATGGGTTGGTAAATAATTTTTCAACTTTATATTACATATCTCTTGATTTTTTATAGCATGTAATTAATTTAGGAATTTATTAAGGGATTGGTTGTTTTTTAGGGAATTGTTTTTCCATTTACATTTGAATGGTTTTGGATTTCAGATTTTGTGAGAAAATCGGGAGACGGAGTTTATCATACTCAACATGTTTTGTAACTTTGGAAAATTTGATTAATAATCCATTTACACAAGTCCTTATTTCATCTTTGAGTTTCTTGGGTACAACTCATGTTTTATCTTGGGATATTTCTAACAGCATTATGTAAGTTCGGTGGGCATGGTTGAAATGTCTATTTTTATAAATTTGCATCTAAGAATTTGTTTTTGTTTTTATTGTGCAAAGTGTGGATTCTTTTAATACCCATTTTGGGCACCATTTTATTTTTGTAATTAATTTACAAACTCATTGTACCCATATAGGATGCTTGCACATTTAATAATTCCCTCATTTTGGGAATGTATCGTAACAATCCATTGTGGTTACAATTAGCGTGTATGTTGATTACACTAACAAACTAGTTTCCAGAGTGTACCAGGTGATCTTTTGCACTTGATGAAAGTTCACTATTTTTGGTATTTAGCATTGTACAAATAGTTTATTTCTATTCTATTACAGTGAAAATAATGGGGATAAATTATTTTTCAGTGGCGGTTCACTTGATGTAGTTGTTTTCTATTTATGGCATGTTTATTATAGATCATATTGGTGACATTTTGTAGTGGTTTTATAGTTTCACATTGATAGTGGAAACTAGCCTATTCTGATAAGTTTAAATGTTTGTTATACTCATCTATGTTTGGTGGAATTGTATTTTTAGTGATTGGTCATATCACAGAGTATTAGTTGGGCACTTTCTATCTATTGATGAATGGGTGTTTTTATCTCGATCATATTTTTGTGTTGGAATCACATTGGGATAACATTTTACAAGATTTAGTGAGGCATTCTCTTATTACTTGGCCATTGGTTTGTCTATTTATACTCATCTAAGTTGATTACAAAAGTTGATAGGTTAGCAAAGTATCGTAGACAATTTCCTTTTGTGGCTTATGATTGCCTATTTTTATTGATCAATTTTTTGTGACCAGCTACTCAACATTTTCATTGATTAACCCATGTTATTATTCCTATGGTTTCAAGTGTGTGTTTGTGAAATTCAAGAATGGGATTGATAATTTTGGTGGGAGAAAATAGATTTTTGTGGACAAAAATCCTTTACAGTGGGGAGGTGTGATCCAGAGGAAATTTGGAGCTTCAGATATTCCCTAAATCTCCTTAAAACATTATAGAAAAATAGATGATTCCGATATATTTATGATGATATAAAAAAATATGGAAATGGTGTTTAGGTGCTCGAGATATCACTGGTGAAAGTTTTTTCAAATTTTGGACTCAAGAGGGTCAATTGGCCAGTCAGGAAGTGACACATGGAAAAAATGAAGTATGGGAAAAAATGCAAAATTTGATTTGTGACACCGGTCTTTGACACTCGTGATCGAGATAGGTGGCCCTTGATATTTTATAAGCTGGGGCCCTCGGCTAGGATCGACACACTATTTTTATGGAGGGGTTTTTTATTGTCATTCGTCATTATGGAATTGCCACAATTTTATTATATATGCCTTATATTATCATTGCATGATCAATGTGGGATTTCGTATTACATTGTATTGTCTACCAAAAAAATCAATTGGTTTTGGATAACTTGATTGGGAAAGTTAATGTGTTGTTATATGGGAACTTTATATTTTTGGAGATTGACCCACTTCAAAAGTAGGATTATTTACGACCTCGGATCGTCAATAACCGAGCCGATCCGAATCAACATGAGCAACACCTTCCAACATGGAGTATCATATATATGTGTTCAATGCCACAAACATGCCATTATATATATATATATATATATATATATATATATATATATATATATATATATATATATATATCAGCCATTTAAACTACTACACCTTTGTTTAAAACCTCAAAGTGCATTCAACTTGGTGGTATTCCATGTGGCATTCTTATATTAATACACCCACATGTACGTGGATTTATAAACAACTCGAGGGGTCTTTAACCCCCAAAACCACTACATAGCCCTTAGATGACTCAAGACCTAAAAACTTGGCCTCATCAATAAAAATGAGAAAATAAGTGGCATAAGCCACAAATAAACATGAAACTTGAAGCCCATTTAAAGGTTTTTGTAACGCTCAATCCTAAAAAGTTGGATTATTCCCTTTCGGGAATATAACATGGTGGATGGTGATTGTGGAGGTTTTAACCCCCAACCATCATCTTAAAAATATGTGCCTCAATGACAAGCCATGACAACTCTCGGTGAATTGAGAAGGGGGCGTTGTTATTTAAAGAAGCTCTTATGCAAGTTTGTGTATAAGGGATGTTACACCTACTTGCAAAAATCCTCACTTTTGGAGGACTTAGAGGCAAAACCAGCCATTGGGATAAACTAATGAAATGTTCAAAACTATGTTACGCTCCTAATGGTTCAATTTTTTTCTATTTTGTATGTTCTATGATGACATTTTATCCTATAGAAGTCACTATTTATGAAATTCCTAAGGGAGTAACCTCAGCAAGTACTTCAGGAAGGTGGAAGATAATTTCTTGAATTATGTCAAGGTATTTTGAAGGTCTTAAAGTACATATTTGTAGGTTGTAATCTATTTTTGATTTTATGGGTTATTGTACTTATAATTTTAGAACATTTTAATAGATCGGTTCATATAAACTTGGATATGTAAGTTTGCATGCCAAACTTTGTTATCAATTTTTAGTGACTTATTTTAGCTCTTGTTGCATTCTAATTTATAATTTTATTTCCACATTTTAATAAGTAATTTTAATTAGAAATTACATATTAAAATTAGTAACAACACCTTGGATAAATTTCTACAAATGGGAATCTAATTTTTGGACGGTTTTGATCAAACATTGATTAGAAAATCAGTTTCGGAGTAGTCCTAAATTAGATTTCAAATCAATTTTTATGGATTAATTAGAGTCCTAAAATTGATAAATTTTAATATATGGGTAAAAATATTTTAGTAGTAGTATTTTTCCTATTTTTATGGATCAATGTTTGGGAAAAAGAGGCTGAATTTATAGGTACACTAGATACTCTTGAAAGAATAGGTTTTGTAGAGGAAGACTTAGATTTAGAAGGGGAATTACAAGGCTTCTTTGGGACTAGATAGTGACATCTTGATTTCCATGGGATCAGGTTTCTCTAATGAAAACTCCATGGAGGGTGGAAGTGGATCTCCTTGACTAATTATTTTATTTTTCAAAGTCACCACGAGAGGATCTTTAGCCTTATTCTTCTTCGTATAGCAAGAAGAAGATCATTTTTGGACTCGAATGGATCCACACATGAGAATATAGGTGTATCTTCCTCATCCCATTCATCACCTATAACATACTCACATAATCTTATTTTTACATCATTATCTACTTCTTCAACCTCTAGGAAGTCATTTTCTTCAATTTCTTACTCAACTCCATATAATTGAGTTCTAAATATTGCGTTGAACGAAATAGCTTCCAAGGTATGCTTTTACGATGCTCCTGTAATTTATTTCTATTGGTACTTTGATGAGATTATCATTGGGAAACTTCCCTCTTCAAAATTTTCACCTCATTTACCAATTTTTGCAACAATGGATCCATTCTCTCATCTTTGGGATGTTGGGCCTTACCCTTTGAAGGGTTCTTGATCTTTTCAAATAGGATGAGGCCATATTCTACTTTGATGGAAATTTTTTGAGCTTGTGTGAGATTCCTTAGTAAACATATTTGAAGGATGAATCCTAACTTTGGAAATTGAGCACTTATGAAGAACCTTTTCATGTTTTCATCAAAGGGCACAACTTCAAGAGGTATCCTTCTAAGAAACTTGTTATAATGAGATATTAAGTCTCTCATAATATCATTTGATTCCTTATTAATTTGAGATAGCTGGACTAGGAGGTATAAAAAATATTTGGTATATTTGAACCTTTCTTCAATGTTATTTTTTATGTCCTCCCACTTGATAAGGGACCTATCTAGAAGGAGATAGAACCATTCTATCTCCTTGTCTTACTGAGATTCCATGAAAAATCTTGTAGTAACATCCATGTGTTCGATTCAAGAAATCTACATGATGTGGTGAAGGAAGATATGTGGTCTTCAAGAAGTTGTGTGTTGCCACCTTTTAAATTTTGGAAGTTCTTGTGGGAACTTGTTGGTAGATAATGAAGAAGAGGTATGAGAATGAGTGGGCTTTTATTTCTTCCCCATGAAACAATGGGTTGGGATGTTTTTGCTTCTTGTCATTATACCTCCATTCTTGCTTTTATTTTTACTTCATCCTCTACTTCTACAAATTATTCTCCAAATTATTATTCTAATTCTTGTTATCCTTCACTAGGGAATTCAATGCTCAATGTTGGGTTAAATATTAGAGAAATAAGAGGATTTTGTGGGAGGCGGGGGTATGAATAGGAGTTTAAATAGGATTTCCATGTGTAATAATTGAAGAATAAAATGGAGATGAGGATTGAGAGAAAACTATGTGTTGTATTTGATTTTTCTCATGCATTTTGCAAAGCCTCAAAAGTGGGATCAACAACTCCTCTCAGCCTATTTAGCCTAGTATATCTTTTCTCGGCCAATTTTTGGGAAATTCCTATAAAAATAAAATGAAAGGGCACTATGGATCATGAGGGGCTACTTACGAGGGGGATTGATAGTGGGTTTTTTAGCAATGGATTTCAATAAACTCCTTTTTTTTTTTGGATATTTTAGTGTTTTGTATATTTTATGGTTCACATTTTGGGTGCAAAATATGCCAAGTCTACCCCATAGTGGTGCAAACACTTTGTTGGTAGGAAAAAATTTCAAGTGAAAAAACTAATGGGTATTCACTAATGTTTTAAGAATTTATTCCCTCTACTTGAATGGTCTAACTCCATTTATTATGCATGAATTAAATTAAAATTTTACATTTCCTAAAGTAAAAGGATCCAACAAGAGCATTCCACTTTGAACTGCGGAAAAAGCTTACAATTTCTTGCGAGGAGTAATTCGATAAATTAGGAAAGGGAGTGGGAAAAAGGAAGGGGGATTAATATCTTAGGTAGAAAATTATATTCCTATAGACATTAATCAAAGTACTTCAACACACATATATATAGAAAGAAAACAACTTTGTTACTAGCATCAAGAAAAGGTAGAATAAGGAACACAATTTTTGATAATTCTCTCATAAAAAAGGCCAAAAACTCATTTCTTCTTCATTGATATTTTAGCAAAGTTGTACATAGTGAGAAATAGAAGAAAATAGAGGATGAGAATAAAGGAAAATTTGTTATATCTTTTACTTTACTTCAAGTAGTAATCTCTCTTGAACATAAAAATTTTACAACCCCTAAGAAAGGGAATTCATTACATTATATAGACTTAGAAATAACTCTTCAACTACCCCCATGTGTCTTTTCCACTTGTTACCCTTGATATTCCTAGGAAAGAAAATTAAGTCCCCTTTTATTAATTAAGGGTAACTTATTAAATTTTGGGACTATAGTCACATTAATGAATAAGGTGAAAGTGAATAAGATGTAAACAAAAAGTAAAAACTCTCAATAAAGTATTATAACGTGAAGGAAGAGAGGGATGGGGAGTGAAGATGGGAAGAATTTTCTTGTCAAATTAAATAATATTCCCTTGTTGATGATGATCACAAGCTTCTCCTTTTTCATGATACACAGACACCTCAAGATATTAAATGAGTGTTTAGAAACACTATTGAGAGATCCCTTGATATGATCTCAAGATGACTAGTGGCATTGCTCACGATGATCCTATTGATTGGTTGATCAAATCCCTTAGCTCACTAAGATAATTGAGCTCATTCCAACTAGATCATCAAGAATTCTAAGGATTATTTGATTTTCCAACTCATCTCATTGTAGTTCAACTAGCTCACCCATCTTGCTAGACCTAGCGCACTTACATAGGCTCTTCTTGAAAAAGGAAGAGCTCTTGGAAAGCTCACCACCCTAACCATCCCAAATATAAATCACTACTTCCCTGCTCAGCTCAACTTACCTCAATCACTCAACTCACTAAGCCAACCAACTTAATTCACTAAAACCATCTCATTATAACTAACTCATTGAGTTTATAGGTTCACCCATCCTGCAGAGTTTAGCTCGGTCATCTCGACCTTCTTTCTTCAACCGGCTCATCTTAATGAGTTGATGATGTTTTTAAGCACATATGATAACCATGATTACTTATTATGATGAATCAATGGATGCCTTGACATCCTTTAAATAATTTCTAATCTCTTTATGAGCGAGAATTTCTTATGTTATGCTTCACCATGATCTCATGCACAAATGAGATAAAAATATGTTTCTAAGACCTAATGGAGGTTCCATTTTTTTTTGAGCTATGATATCATCTTATAACCCTACTGAGAGTTTCAAAATTAGAAATATGAGTGAAAATGAATCCATCTACAACTTTCTGCATCTAAAACAGAGACTTTCTATTTTTAGCAGGTAGGATTGGGACTGTTATTGTGGGACATATAACCTATTTTAAAAAATTATGACCTTCTAAACCTTCTAACATGCTCCACCATATTTTTTTGATGATGTGTTACTATTTTTATCAACTTTCTATTTTTAGCAAGTTATTTTTTCTAAAAGCGCTATTTTGGAAAAATCACCATCTTTACCCTTCTTACCATTATGTAGTGTTTGTGGCGTTCTCGGTGATAAAAGCTTGCAAATTGAGGGGATTAATATTTTTAGAATGTGAAAGGGCATGACATATGCTATTTTTTGTAAGTTCATTTTGGGTTTTGGATTGCCATGAAAATGGTTTTAAAATTTTAGGTTTTTTCTAGGATTCTCGCTCCAATACTACGATGATTTCACTTTTCAAATATTTAGAAAATTAGGGTTTTATTTGAATAGGGAAGAAGGTTGATGAAAAAACAGCCCCCATATCACACAACTATATTTTTTGATGATCTTTTCCTCCAAATTTCACGTGATTTTTCCCACTTTGTAACCTCGGGAATTGAAGATGATGCTCAATTCCCATTCACTACTACCTCATGACACCCATTACTAGATTTTTGAAGATTTTATAGTAATAAAATCCAATAGATGCTCTAGAGAAAATAATTTATCTCAAACCTTTGGTTCGATTGATTTCTTTATTCGTCGATAGTGAAAACATATTCAATATTGCAACCATGAATGTTATGAGAGGTATTTTATAGGTTATATAATGAATTTATAGGTTTAATATAGGTTTATCAACAACATTCATGGATTTCATCAAGAAAATGAGATGAGAAAATCTTCTTAAAATTTTTGACATCATTTCGGTTCACGAGAGAGAGATAGAGATGTACTAAGGTAAAAAAACTTAGCCATTTTTTGAGTTTGTAACATTCAAGGCATGGGGTGAATTTTTTGTGCCCCAAATATCACCACTATCCTAGGATAGTATAAGGTTCCATGTTCTAGAGCTCGACAAGCAATAGGAAATGAGTGAATTGGATGTAGGATGAGAGAGAAAAGGTTTCAACACCCGATATACAAAACCGGAGGTCAAATGATGAACCAAAGAGGGGGATAGGGGTGGGGTGAATTTTACTATCCCAAATATCCCAACTATATTAGAAAGTTGGGACAATAGGGGTTGAAAAATGTGCCCAAGGCTAGGGAGGTCAAATACTGAGCCAAATTTACAATTTTGAGCATTTGGGATCACATGGAATTTTTAGTGCCTTCCGGAGAGGAAAATTGTCACGTAAGGGGTTTAGGGGATTCATTTAGAGCTATGGAACATTTTATTATCCTTACTATTGTAGATAGTTAGGACACCAAAATGCATCATGCCTCAAACTGTTAAATTTTCTAATTGTTGGAAACTTAAAACAAACTTTCCCGGAGTTGTAACAAATATTTTTGGGTGAAAATTTATATGAATTTGATAGAAAAAATATTTTTAGAACCATGGAGTCGTTTCTAAAACCTTATTGTTCCTCCTCAATAAATTCTACTTTTCATTCTGGTCTACAAGGTGAGTTTCCATAAATCACTCTACACAAAGAATCAATTAGGTTTTATGAAGGATTTGATTTTTCCATCATGTAGATAACTGAAATATATTTTTGATGTTATATTTTTTTCCTCTTTACTCATCTTAGAGATCCTACAATATTCAATTAAATTTTGGATACTTTTTTACACTGTAATCTCCTTAGGCCTTCAAGACTCACTTTCCTTGTTTTGATCCCAATAACTCTAAAACCTTCCAAACCTTCCCTAAACAATTCAAAGTTAAATTTATACTCTTCAATAGCATCATTGGATTTTGTTATGATTCTTGATCAGATCCAAAGGATGCATACCTAGTTAGAGAAGGATAGGGAATAGTCTTTTTAGGCCTACTGAAAAATTCCACTCTTGACAACACTTCACTGAATGAGTCAGGTGACCTTATGAACACATTTTAGAAAATTTAGAAGGATTGAAATTAAATTATAAAATTTTCAAGGATGGAGTGGATATGACTTATAAATTCAAGATGATCTAAAGGATGATTTGGGAGGGGTTTTGGACAATTTTTTTAATCTCTGGGTACAATTTTCATGCTTTCACCTTAATTTTTTACATTTAAAAAATGCATGAAAAAGAATATTAAGAGTGCAAACCCATGAATATTTTAATTTTGCATATTTTAATACATTGTGAGAAGAAATATGAGTACTAGCACTATTATGTTGCACATAACTAGTAGAAGATGAAACATATGTCTTCTAAGCACGAGTGTTTAATTTGCAAGAACCTTGTTCGAAGAAATAGAGGGAACCTTAACATCATTATAAATATGGTGAAATCATGGGAAGAGTAGTTGTTATCCAAAATTCACCCCCGGGGTAATTTTGATAACATGCATCGAATATCCAAATCCCAAGAAAATTGATTGATTGAGCAAAAATCGGGTTTCTAGGGTCCCTTCGAGAAATTTTCTAACTCCCTAGGCCGAAGAAGGAGGGAGTAAGCTCGAAAATGCGAAAAAGTTACTGAGAAAGGCAAATAGGTTGATCCGGGAAAAAGTGTAAAAATTGGCTAAGTCCGCTCAAGGGAGCAAGCCTGGGGGACATTTGGGACGTCAAGGCGCAGATCGGCCGAAAAGCCTCAGTGGCCCAAATTGCATTTGGGACAATCGGGCGAATACGTGGCGGGCGCGAAAAGCCGATCAATTTGAAAGAAGAAAAATTGGGTTGTGTTGCTTAGGACGTTTGGGACAAAGACCCGAACCGGCCGGATCGGCCGAAGTAAGCACAAACAGCCCATAAAAGCAACAGGGACATCTGGGACAAAAGTACGTGGCGGGCGCGAAATGCCGGTTCGACCGAGAAAAAATTGGCTAACTGCTGAAAGGGATGCAAATGGGACAATTGGGCCAAAAAGGCGCGAACCGGCCGAACCGGCCGAAAAGAGTCAAGTCAATCCGAAGCAAAGTGGGACAAGCGGGCCAAAAATGCTCGAAGCCGGCCGAATCGGCGAGAAATGAGTCCAGAGGGTCCAAAGTCAAATGGGACATCTGGGACAAATGGACGCGAAATGCCCGAACCGGCCGAAATGAGCACAAAGGGCCCAAAATCAAATGGGACATCCGGGACAAATGGAAGCGAAGTACGCGAAGGAGCCGAAGGAGCCAAAGACCAATCAGAAACTGCCACGTGTCCTCACAGGAGAAAAAGTAAAAGGTCAAAGGGACGAGTTATCGGCGCCGAGGCCGAACCAATGAAATGGTGCCACGTGTCCAAGCTGGGGCCCACAAGGAAATTTCAAAGGAAAGCCCGCCAAAAGGTAGAGGAGAGAGAATTATTCAGTGAATCAGAGCTTGCCACGTGTCATCCAAGTGGCAGAGCGCGGGAAGAATTTCAAAAATCCATTTTCGTCTGATCCGTGCCCTAAATCTTCAGATCGCCATAACTTTTGATCTAGAGCTCGGATTTGCGCGCTCTTTATATCAACGGAAAGCTGGTAAAATTCTCTACACGTTTCCAAGGTCAATATTGAATTTTGGTTCAGTTTGGAGGATGAAAATCAAGAAACACCTCCAGCGAATAACCAAACAGAAGTGATGCGTCAACAAACAATTTTAATGTAGCAGACAGTTCGCCGCTCCTGTTAGGCAGCCCGCCGTTTCGCCAGGATCCACCACTTCTGCCATGATGAGATGAGTTAAATGCATTCGGGGAGGTGGTTGGGGTAGATTTGAATTCCTCTCTCTTTTCTCTCTCATTCTTCCTATAAATTGTAAGGAGGGGCTTCTTTCTAACGGTTGGACATTCTTGTTTTGCAATTCCTCCCTTCTCCCCTTGCAGAGAGAATTCATGGAGTTTTCGAGCCTCCCACATGGGTATGTAATGCCACTTTGTTGCCTCTTAGCCACTGCAATGTATTGAATCGATTCTCGAGCAATATATATGTTTGTGATTAAGTTTAAATCCTCTCATGTATTCATTGTTGTCATTTTGATCTCTCATTACATTTCGGTTACCTGTGCGTGGTGTGGTATTGCGTCTGTATGGTCTCTGTGTTTATTTTTGCAAAACTTATGTTCTTCATTCCTCGGTGCATCACCTCCTAGCTTAGGTTTATTTTTATGCATTCTCTCTCTCCTGTCTCCTTGGTAGTTAGATTAGTTTTTGGGGTAAACCTCTGCGTTTCATTGGTGCATCTGAACAGAGGAATAGGAACCAGCCTTCTCTGGAGATTCCTTTCTCACTCTTCAAGTCCCACACTTGGAGAAAGGATTCAATGTTATGCAATCACCTTTGGATGTTAGTATGATCAACCTAGAAATCTAATCAACATCCGAAGTCTTTGTGATTTTGCACTAACGGATTTTGGCACGCCGGTGGGACCTAGAGGTCTCATTTTTATTGTAGCAAAGTTGATATGCATCTGCTACAATTTTCTTGCTTAAAAAGAGCTATTATTTGCATATCTGGCGACTCCAAGGGGAAGAATCAACTAGTTTCAGCAGTACAGGCCTAAAAGCTTATGAGAAGAATCACAAGGTCAAGAGTTGGAGAAGAGGAGGTGCTATTTGAATACCTGCAATTATCTCCAAGAAGAAGGCAAAGAGGATGAAGGATTCAAAGGTCTCCATCTCCACCAAACAGAACTCTCTCAACTCCTCCACCTGACAGGCCTTTCTTTCAATATACAAGGGTTTTAAGACCAATCAGAATGGCGCAACCAGTAAACCCCTATGTCAACTTCACAGGCAGCAGCCCACTTGCTCTCAATGCACAAAATCCAATCCCGATTGCGGCAGCGAAGAACATTCCATACTTTACTGGAGAAAATCAGACCACTCCTGGTGATCATGTCAAGGACATTGCTAACATTTGTGCAATCCATGAGATTAACGAGATGCAAGTAGCTGTCAAATTGCTGGCGTCTTCATTCAAAGGGAAGGCATTGCAATGGTTTAGGAGCCTTGAAGCTGCTTCTATCACGAACTAGAATCAGCTGTGTATTGCACTTCATAATCAATTTGGAGAGAAGGGAGACAACTTGTCTCTTTTGGAGCAGCTGACAACCATCAAGAGAGCTTCCAATGAGCAGCTAACTGACTTCAACTTCAGATTTCAAAGATCTTGGGATAGAATTCCAGTAGCAGTCAGGCCAACAGCAGAAGGTGCTTTTCTATATTACCTTAAAGCTTTAAATTCTGATATTTCTATGTTGGTTCAATCTATGGGAGGCACAACTATCCCTGCTGCTTATAGTATTGCCATTAGAGCTGAAAATTGTCTGATTCAAGCTGGCAAGCTAGCTCCTAGGCCTCCAATGCCATTATATCCAAGTTTAGAGAGCCCAAGTACTAGTCAAGCACCTGTCTTAGCTCCTTCTCCCACTCCTAGAAATCAGAGTTCAAATGAAGCTTCCACTTCATCTCCAAGTGCCCCAAATGAGCTTCAAGAAGTCATGAAGCAACTGCAAAATTTAGGTAATGAGCTGGTCACACTCAAGAGACAGCAAGCTCAAGGTTTTAGACCTTCGTATCAGCCTCAAGCTCAACCTAATAGGCAGCCATACCAGCCTCAAAGACCACCTAATCTAGCCACAAATATGAATCAAACAAGGCCTCCTGTCAATAGACCTTTCCAGCCCTATAATCCAAATTCCATATCTGCCTCTAAGGCATTAGTACCAGCACAAAACAACATTGCCCAAGAGTATGATTGGTGTTTTCCATGTAATGAACCCCATAACCAATCCATGTGCTACAATGGTGCTTTAACTCAAGCTTTAATGGTAACAACTACTGGTGTGGAGGGTGAAAGCAATCAAGAAAACGGCCAACAACAAGAAACATTCCAGCAGCAATCTGCCCCAAATGACACCACATTGGTAAATTGGCAGGCAGAGGATTTCTGTGGTATGAATCAGGCAGTCTCTCAAGGTGTTGCAGCCAATACAAGGTCAAAAAGGAGAAATTTGGGTGAAGAACAGCCATTAGCCCCAGCCAATCCACAACCTTCCACAGCTCCACAAATGATTGGCAAGCAAAACCCAGTTTCAAATGCACAAGGGCAGCCAAGAACAGCCCCTAGGCCAACTCAAATGCCAGCTGTTGCTGCCCACATACAAGGAATAAATGTGCAAACCAAAGGACAGTAGAGAGATCCTTCATCACCATTCAGTATCATTGATCAGATGAAGAAAACAAACGTCAATATATCTATGTGGGAATCCCTATCCATCCCAGGCCAAAGAGATCTGCTGCAAGCTGCTATGAAGGACTGGCCAACTTCGAATCAGCAGGTTCAGATGCAAGACAAAGTGCTTACAAATGCTGCCCAACCTGAAGGAAATCATGGAGCACAACAAGGTAAAATGTTGAAGCCCCCTTTTTATGTTTCGTTAATCATTGGAAATCAGCTAGTGCATAATTGCATGATAGACTCCGGGGCAAGTAGCTCAGTAATGCCTAAACAGATAGCTGATCAGTTAGGGCTCCAATATGAAATAACATCTAAGGGAGAGTAATGCAGTGGATGGGACAGCAATAGCAAGACGATTGGAGTGATTAGAAATTTGAGTCTTACCTTGCATGCATGTCCAAATGTTGTTGTCTTACAAGATGTATCGATCATAGACCTTCCACCACTCTTTGCCCTATGCTTGTCGAGGACTTCACACCAAGATTGGGGGATATTTGTCCGCTGATTGGTCTCACATGCTATTCAGAACAAGGTATGGAACTAAGGCCACAATTAGATCAGAACCTATTGCAAACTTCCACATTGAGCCCTATACTCCAAGTAAGATTAATGCCAATTGCTCGGCATTTGATCAAGAAGATCACCCTAGCACTGATGAAGCTGACACTAAGGTTGGAAGTATCCTAGATTTGACTCTTGATGAATGGGCAAGCAAGGTGCATGCTTTTGATCCTTATCAAGGAATAGAAGAATCTGAGCTAGGAGTCTATTGTATACATGAAGAAAGTCAACCTATTCCTAGCATCACCAAGCCAAACCACAAGGATGACAATGAGGTATGGCAGCTGCTTTTTGATGGATCAAGGAGTAGACAAGGTGCAGGAGGTGGAGCCGTGCTTATTTCACCTCAAGGAGTAAAGTATTATTCAGCTTTTAGGTTTCAATTTGCATGCTCCAATAACACTGCTGAATATGAAGCCTTGGTGCAGGGGATGCATTGGGCAATCAAAAAAAAAATAAAGAACTTGCAAGTTTTTGGGGACAGTGAATTGATTGTAAATCAGGTCAAGGGACAGCATGCTGCCAAAAATGATCTACTCAGATGCTACAAGAACAGGGTGTGGGACCTCATGGAAGATTTTGAGGGTTTCGGCATCAAGGCCATTCCTAGGAAAGAGAATCAAGCTGCTGACAGGCTTGCAGCAGTAGGGGCAGCCTTTGACATTGTAGAAAACATTCAACAAGACAAGGTACAGCCAAACATCCACGTGATTGTGAGGCCTTCAGTGCCGGATAACGATTTCAGTTGGCAAGTATTTGAGAATGACCATAAATCATCCACTTCTTGCAAGAAGAAGCTGAGTTCTCAGCTAAGAATCAAGAGAAATTGGAACAGCAATATGGTGACTAGGTGATCTGGTGAGAAGCCCGACAAGCTGCCCAAGGTACTTATCACCTTGGAGTCCATTTTTAACCCCAATGATTAGTTTAGAAAGGAGAAAGCAAACATTCAGGTCAAGAGGGAAGATTCGGTATCCATCTTGGTAGAAGAGAACAAGCCATTGCAAATTGGAAAAATGACAACTGAGCAAGAAAGGTATGAATTCATACAGCTTTGTCAAGAATTCCCTGACGTGTTTGCTTGGAGCTATGAAGACTTGAAAGGTTTCAATCCCAACTTAGCTCAGCATACCATCGAGTTGGATCCAAATACTAAGCCTGTCAGGCAGAAACAAAGACCAGTCAATCCACACATGGAGCCTCTCATGAGGAAAGAACTGGACAAGCTGATTGAGTCAGCAATTATATTCCCTATCAAGCACTCAAGCTGGGTTGCGAACTTGGTTCCAGTCAGGAAGAAGAGCGGAGAAATCAGGTTGTGTGTGGACTTCCGAGACCTCAATAGGGCATCTCTTAAGGACCATTATCCACTCCCTTCCATGGAGCAAATATTGCAGGTCGTAGCTGGTTCAGAAAGATTTTCACTACTTGATGGATACTCAGGCTTCAATCAAATTATGGTGAAGGAGGAAGACCAGTTCAAGACAGCCTTCACAACTAAATGGGGCACGTATGCTTACAAGAAGATGCCATTTGGACTGTCGAATGCCGGAGCAACATTCCAGCGAGCTATGGATATGGCATTCAAAGGCTTAATCAACAAGATAGTGCTGATATACCTAGATGATATCACTGTCTTCTCAAAGAATGCTGCAGACCACCTCTTTCACCTCAGGCAAGTGTTTCAGAGGTGTAGAGATTTTGGAGTGTCTTTGAATCCTAAGAAGTGCATCTTTCTTGCACATGAAGGGAAACTCCTTGGCCATATTGTCTCCAAGGAAGGATTAGCAATTGATCCAGAGAGGGTTGAAGCCATAAGGGCTCTACCATTGCCAAGTCACAAGAAGGCTCTTCAAAGTTTCCTGGGAAGGATAAACTTTGTTCGGAGGTTTGTCCCAAATTTTGCAGCCCTTGTCAAGCCCATCACCAAAATGTTAAGAAAAAGCATGGCTTTCAAATGGACAATGAGAAGGCAAGGAGAGCTTTGAAGCAATCAAAGAATCCATCTCCAGGCACCCACTCTCATCAACCTCAGACTTTTCCAAGGATTTCATCCTCTATGCATTTGGAGGTGATGACACTATTTCTGCCATTCTGGTACAATAGAACAAAGATAATGATGAACAGCCGATTGCCTTCTTCAGCCAAAGCCTAAATGACTGCGAGTTGAGGTACTCTTTTATTGAAAAACATGTGCTTGTAGTAATCAGGAGCTTGAAGAAATTCAAGCATTTAGTCTCAAACAACAAGGTCCAGTTGCTGGTCTCACATGCTAGGGTTAAGGAATTTCTCCTCAACAAGGATTTGAATGAGAAAAGGGCAGGATGGATCACCCGTGTCATGGAGTATGACATTGAGATCAAAATCACCAAGCTGGTAAGAGGCAAAGGTTTGTGTGAGCAGCTCGCTTCCAAACAACCAGACAACCCAGAAGATGAAGAAGACGCTGTCCTGCTATTACAAGATGATCAAAAATAGGAAAATGATGATGTGTCCACTCCCTGTTGGACTCATAATATGATACATTTCCTACAGACGGGCATGTGCCCTCTAGAAATGAGCAAAGCAAAAAGAAGACACTTCAGGTTGCAGGCTATTCCATATACCATCATTGATGGAGTTTTGTTCAAGAAGGACGTGAATGGAGTGCTGCTGAGATGCATTAACACAGGTCAGATCCAAAGGGTATTAAAAGAGTTTCATGATGAACCAGCTGGTGGCCATTTTGCACTAAGAGTGACAGCTCTGAAAATCATAAAGGCTGGTTATTATTGGCCTAAAATATTCAGTGATTTCTATGCATGGATCAAGAGGTGTAAGAATTGTGCATTCTTCACAGGAAAAGAGAGACTTGCAGCCCTCCCATTACATCCAATCTCAGTTGACCAGCCATTCATGCAATGGGGTTTGGACTTCATTGGAGTCATCAATCCCAATTCGAGCCAAGGGCACAAATGGATTTTGATGACCACTGAGACTACTTCACGAGATGGGCCGGTAAAGTAGCGAGTCAAAGAGGTGAATGAGTCTAGCATCTTGGACTTTTACGAGGGAATAACTACCAGATTTGGTGTACCTGCTACAATAGTCTCTGATAATGCATTGGCATTCATTGGATCTAAAGTGACTGAGTGGGCTGTCAAGAACGGGATTTACCTGAGCACTTCATCAAACTATTACCCTCAAGGTAATGGCCAGGCCGAGTCTACAAACAAGAACTTGTTGAAGATCATTAGGAGGACTCTTGATGAGACTCAGAGAGCTTGGCATACCAAACTGAAATCAGCCTTATGGGCTGATAGGATAACTCCCAAAAGATCCACAGGTAACTCTCCATTTAGGCTTGTCTACGGAAGAGAGGCAATCTTGCCCATGTCACTTGAGTTGCCAACGTTGGAACTCATGAAACAGCTGGAGTTGCTAGAGTTTGGGCCCATGGAGGTGAGATATGCAGAATTGATGGAGCTGCAAGAAATCAGAGATCAGGCATTCCAAGCAATGGAAAAGGATCAGGCTTTGATCAAGAAGACCTTTGATAGGAAGGCCAAAGATAGATCTTTTCAAGTAGGAGATCTAGTATTGAAATGGGATGTGGACAGAGCAAAACCAGGAAGGCATTCAAAATTTGATGCCATTTGGAGTGGCCCATACATGGTCACAAAGTGCAAGAACAACAATGCTTTCCAATTGGCTTCATTGGATGGTGAAGAACTGCAGATTCCAGTAAATGGAATCTATCTCAAGCGTTGCTTCTAGAGGGAGGTTCACTACATCTGTAAATACTAGATTAGATTTTCTTTCCTCCAAGTGCTTGTGCACATTGTTTTGTTGTAGGTTAGTTTTGTTTTCCCTAAGTGCCTTGGCACAGCTTGCTGTCCATGGAGATGTTTAGCATGTCTTTGCTTTCATCAGGTCACATTCCATCTTCCTCCTCGCACATTCTGAGTCAGTTTGGATTCTAACAGAATATTTGATGACTCCATGCCCAATGGATTGCTTCAGTAACTGGTCTTTTCATCTAGCAGGCAGATGATCCCGCTGAGTCGCCAAATTGTTATCCAAAATTCACCCCCCCAGGGTAATTTTGATAACATGCATCAGAATATCCAAATCCCAAGAAAATTGATTGATTCAGAGCAAAAATCAGGTTTCTAGGGTCCCTTCAGGAAATTTTCTAACTCCCCAGGCCGAAGAAGGAGGGAGTAAGCTCTGAGAAAATGTGAAAAAGTTACAGAAAGGCAAATAGGTTGATCCAGGAAAAAGTGTAAAAATTGGCTAAGTCCTGCTCAAGGGAGCAACTGGGACATTTGGGACGTCAAGGCGCGGATCGACCGAAAAGCCTCTAAGTGGCCCAAATTGCATTTGGGACAATCGGCCGAAATACGCATGGCAGGCGCGAAAAGCGATCCAGTGAAAAGAAGAAAAATTGATTGTGTTGCTCGGGACGTTTGGAACAAAAGACCCGAACCGGCCCTGATCGGCCAAAGTAAGCACAAACAGCCCGCAAAGCAACGGGGACATCTGGGACAAAAGTACGTGGCGGGCGCAAAATTCCGGTTCGACAGAAAAAATTGGCTAAGCGATGAAAGGGACGTAAATGGGACAATTGGGACAAAAGCGCGAACCGGCCGAACCGGCCGAAAAGAGTCAAGTCGATCCAAGCAAAGTGGGACAAGCGGGCCAAAAATGCCGAACCGGCCGAATCGGCGAAATGAGTCTAGAGGGTCCAAAGTCAAAAGGGACATCCGGGACAAATGGACGTGAAATGCCCGAACCGGTTGAAATGAGCACAAAGGGCCCAAAATCAAATGGGACATCCGGGACAAATGGAAGCGAAATACGCGAAGGAGCGAAGACCAATCGAAGCGCCACATGTCCTCACGGGAGAAAAGTCAAAGGTTAAAGGGACGAGTTATCGAGCGAACCGAACCGAACCAATGAAATGGCGCCACGTGTCAAGTGAGGCCACAAGGAAATTTCAAAGGAAAGCCCACCAAAAGGCAGAGGAGAGAGAATTATTCAGTGAATCAGAGCTTGCCACGTGTCATCCAAGTGGCAGAGCGCGGGAAGAATTTCAAAAATCCGTTTTCGTCTGTTCCGTGCCCTAAATCTTCAGATCGCCATAACTTTTGATCCAGAGCTCGGATTTGCGCGCTCTTTATATCAACGGAAAGCTGGTAAAATTCTCTACACGTTTCCAAGGTCAATCTTGCATTTTGGTTCAGTTTGGAGGATGAAAATCAAGAAACACCTCCAGCGCGAATAACCAAACAGAAGTGATGCGTCAACAAACAATTTTAATGCAGCAGACAGTTCGCCGCTCTTGTTAGGCAGCCCGCCGTTTCGCCAGGATCCGCCGCTTCTGCCATGATGAGATGAGTTAAATGCATTCAGGAGGTGGTTGGGGTAGATTTCGAATTCCTCTCTCTTTTCTCTCTCATTCTTCCTATAAATTGTAAGGAGGGGCTTCTTTCTAACGGTTGGACATTCTTGTTTTGCAATTCCTCCCTTCTCTCCTGCTTGCAAGAGAATTCGTGGAGAGTTTTCGAGCCTCCCACATGGGTGTAATGCCACTTTGTTGCCTCTTAGCCACTGCAATGTATTGAATCGATTCTCGAGCAATATATATGTCTGTGATTAAGTTTAAATCCTCTCATGTATTCATTGTTGTCATTTTGATCTCTCATTACATTTCGGTTACCTGTGCGTGGTGTGGTATTGCGTCTATATGGTCTGTGTTTATTTTTGCAAAAATTATGTTCTTCATTCCTCGGTGCATCACCTCCCTAGCTTAGGTTTATTTTTATGCATTTCTCTCTCCTGTCTCCTTGGTAGTTAGATTAGTTTTGGGGTAAACCTCTGCGTTTCATTGGTGCATCCGAGCAGAGGAATAGGAACCGACCTTCTCTGGAGATTCCTTTCTCACTCTTCAAGTCCCACACTTGGAGAAAGGATTCAATGTTATGCAATCACACCTTTGGATGTTAGTATGATCAACCTAGAAATCTAATCAACATCCAGAAGTGCTTGTGATTTTGCACTAACAAAGAGTACAATTAGGATCAAATTTAATTACTTGTGCATAAGTAAGTGGAGAATGTACTTAGAAGAAGAAACATTGATAGTACCATTTATAATAACATCTACAACATCATTATAAGTATGGTTATCACAAGAATCATTAACAAGACATTATTCATCTGAAAAATTAACCAAATCCTCAACACATGTATCATTTGTAGCAAGAGAAGAAATATCACTATCACTATCACAAGAACTAGTAGCCTCAATAGGGGTAGGAGTGAAACATCAAGATGAGGGTTTATAATTTTTTTAGGAAAGTCACTTGTAGGGATAGGGTTATATGCCTTACATTAAAATCCAACTTCTTTTTGTACATTTGTGAAATAAGGGTGAAGACTATTCATAGGTAAAGGATCATACTTGGGTATAAGGGGTTTAGAAAGGTAATCATGTAACATCTTTCAAAGTAATCCATTAAGAACATGTAAAATATACAAAATGAAGGATCATGTGACCAATTAGGTTTTGATCAAAATTAGGGTTCACCAAATGATTTAATAAAATTAAATATTTATCAAAGGATAGATCAATCGAGATAATATCATAAATTCATAATATCTAACATACAACAAAAAAATTACAAGTAATAAGATGATGACACTGAATTACCTTGTATCTAACTATATAAAATGATTTTGGGATGGAACAAGATGGATATGGGTTGTATATGATCTGTCTAGAAAACATATATCTAGAAGTCTTCTATATAATAATGCCTAGAAAGATACATGACTGCCCAAATTCTAGTGTATATATTGGGTGCTAATGTCATATGTCAAAGTGAGATGGATCTGATATTTTTAGGGTTTCATAAGCTTTCCTTCACTTTACTCTTTATTACTATGACTTCATCGTAGGGTTTTACTATCGCACATGTACCTACAAAAAAATATCTACTTGCACAAGACTCAAGAATAGATTAGATGAAATAAATTATGTATATTCTTGAGTCAAAATAAGCTAGGTAGTTATTCCTATGTAATTATCACTTACCATTGCACTACATTTTATACTCAATATAGTTTTTTTATGTGTGTGATAGAATTATGTCCCTTAAATCTAGGTTGCCCTTATGCTAACCACACCAAAATAGTGGGATACAAATAATTTTACCCCAAGATGAATGCATGTGATGGAACTCATAATTTAACCTTCCTATGTAGTAAATGATGCAACCCAAATGTAGTCCTTGAATGTTACTCTTTCCCCAAGTAATAGATATGAAGTAATAGCCCAAAATTTCCCATCCTCTTAGAACAGTAAGTAATGTATATATATGATTCCTTTACTTAAATTTTGATAATTGGTGACACCAAAATTAGACTCAAGTACATTGAATAATAATTAGAAAAGATCCAAAATCAGGCACCAAAATCACCCAGAAGGGACACTAACGCCTAGGCAATAGTGTCCCTACTAGTAGTCCTGTCCCAAGGACAAGAGACAAAAACATGACCAACAATGGGGATAGGGATTACTATGAGTTGACCAAAAGAAAACAAATTCAAATAGATTAAGATAATGTCACAATCAAAGCCAATAAAAAGCATTAAAAGGATAAGGAGATTTGTTACAGTGTTTAATATTCTCACTTAGGAATCATGCATATAACACCATACTATAGCATAATGTGATAATAATAAATGCATATTTTTATGTCTATATTTTACCCCTTTATGCTATTTGGATTAAATTCAATAGTATAAAGTGTATAAGATAAATATACATATAGAGGGTTGAAGAAGCTATAAAGAAAGGCATGTTGCTAGTAAGAATCACATCATGGAAAACCATATATCATTATGTTGATCTATGTGGGGTGAGAGTTTTGTTAGAAAAGGTTTTGTTGGATATAAACATGTTGTGGAGATATAGAATATTTTTCAAGGATCGGGAGTGACAATTCGTTATTAAGAATGGGCCAATATTATCCTAGGAAAAGATGCGTTTGGAGAAAAAAAAATTTGCTGAAATTTCTACCACAAATACCATCATGGACTTCTCATATGGTATGAGTAGATTCATGTGATTTAAGGAAACATAGAAAATTCCGTTGAAGTTTGTATTTGTAGAGAATTCCACCAAGGATGAAATAGTAGTTAGCACATTAATGAAAGTACCTCTTACCATTTTTGATAGTTTGGAGGAGTTTTGGATACAGATAGATAGTCAAAGATCTAGGTACACTAGATGTCATATTTATTAGTGTAAATTTTGTTGATGCGAGGGAGATCATGGGTGTGGGATGGTTGATCAATGTGATGGAAAACAAAAAATAACTTAGACTCTTGATTTTCCGTGGGATGAGGGACGTGAGGGAAGCCATAGTGTCTACAAAATGATTAGGTGAACAAGGGATGGATTAGATAGTGTAATGATTAAAGGCCTCAAGAATTAATTAAAAAACATCCATGTACTTTTGAATTACTTCATTTTTACACTAATAAGTTCCTTGGATTTGATTGATGATGAGCTTAGATTCACACGTAGATATCGAGAATTTAAACATTGAGCATGATAGTGTTTTAGAGGCCCATTATGAGTGTTTAATACTCACCCATGTTGTTATTGCATTCAATATCAATATTATAAGTGATGGGGATAGGATTATCCCAAGGAGGAATGATGATAACACCAGCACCTCCTCCTTGCTGACACTTAGATCCGTCAAAGAAAAGTGTCATTTTGAGAAAAGAGAACACAGGATTGAGGGTATGGATGGATTCACTTAGAAATTATTAAGGAGGAATATGGTTGTCTGAACAAGGGGTTTCAATGAGTTGATTGGAAATGTCCTAACCCTTTATATATTTATGAGAGATTAACTTTAGGTAAAAATTGGGCACGAGAATGAGCCATCAAGTAATGTAATAATTATGATAAAACTTGGAGTGTATGGTGTTGAGAAGATTGAAGATAGTGGTGATGAAGGTTTTATGATTGAAGAGATAATGGAAAAAATTGGTTGTGGCATAGAAGAGAGCCCAACACAACTATTTGGCTTCAAGTGTAACGGGTCTTGTAATTAACAAGAGTGCAGATTATGTAATATATGGCTTTCTCCCTTCCTTTCTCATCACAATGCACCAACATGGCACATAAAGCATGATTAGAGGAAAATATATAGAGTTATAAATCCCCCTTACATAGAGGTGTGAGAATAGACAGTGATAAATAATATTACTTGATATTTTCAAAAGCCTTATAAAACTTGGAATCTCAATTGAATTGGATGTCTTTTTGAAGGATATTATGGAAAGGTTCATAGATGTCGAGAAAGTTTGAGAGATAAAATAGTGAATAGATTGAAGTCTTCCTAAATATTTTGAAGTTGTTTAAAATTAGAAAAAGGAGGAATATCGATGATATCTTTTATTTTGGCAGGTTGACTTCAATTATCTTGATAGAGATGATGAAGCCAAGGATTTTCTATTCATAACTCTAAAAAAACACTTGACATGATTAACATGGAGGAAGAATCAGATAAGACATGTGAATAGGATTTTAAAGATAGCAATATTTTCTTATTTTCATTTAGATTTTCTTAAGATTTCATTGAAATAATCCTCTACGGTTTTATGGATAAGGTCATGGAAGATGTAGGTCATGGTGCACTAATAGGTAGCCCCACATTTTTAAACCAAAAGGAATGACATGATAGCAGAGGTACCCCAAGGGTGATGAAAAATTTATTATGTTGGTCTTCTGGTGTGATAAGAATATGATTATAATGAGAAAAATTATCCATAAGAGAGAGCATCGCATGGCTGGCCATGAGGTCAATAAATTGATCGATGTTAAGAAGGGGAAAGTCATCCTTAGGGAAAGTGAGATTTAAATCTTGAAAGTTGGTATAGATGTGGAGCTTTCCAAAAGATTTGAAAACACATACGATGTTTAAAACTCATTACAGATAGTAAATGGGATGGATGAAGTTAGTAGAGACAATACATTGCAGCTCCTCTTTGAAAAGGAGAACAATGTGAGGGTAAATGTGAAAAATATTTTCTTAACTGACTTATCATTGGGTATGGTGAAAATTTAATGGATGAAAATGGATGGATCAAGGTCGATGTGTCGGATTATGACCATGAAAATGTCGCTTATGTTTTTAAATAAAGGAAGTAAAGGCTTTGAGTTCTTAGGGGTCAAGAGATTTGCCAACTTTAAGGATATGAGGCTCCTGTGGAGTCCCAAAATTTTGTTGATAGTGGATTTTTGATGAGAGTGGATGTGTTAGGAGGAAGGTGTTATGAATATGGGAATATTTTTCCCCATATATGAAATAATGGATTTTTCTCGATGCATTGGATAATTTTGATGGTAGGAAATCCTCACCTACCATGTTAGGGAAGATAAGAGGAAGAGATCTAGTATCACCCCTGGTATGGTAAGTGGCTAGTCTCAAGGTGATGGTAGAGACTAAAGGAAGTTAGGAAAAAGGATAGTGTCATCCATGTCCATGGTGTCATTGGATGGGGAAATAGTGGATGATGAATCAATATGTATGGGATATGTAGAAGAAGGCGCATAGTGGAGTCGGTGGAATACTCTTTGAAAGCTAGTCCAAATTTTTCATGAGGATCACACGATAGGTTAATGACACGATCATGCATACCTTGTTCATAGCATCTTAAACCAAATCCCTTCCACGCATAGCAATGGAGGTACATATAGGTGAAGGATTTGTTATAGAGGAAATAAAATCCATTGGTGTAAATTTTTAATGAGGTTTATTATCAATATGGGATGAAGAATGGTCAATGTTTCCATAGATGAGATTGGTTTTAAGATGAGGCATACTAAAGGAAATCATATCCTTGACATTTTATTGATACATGGGTACCTTATATGGTCTACCAAGTCGATTAAGGGAGATAAGGGAATTAAGAGTGAGGATTTGACACTCCTCTAGAGATAGGTGCTACATCACATTATCAAGGGATTCATCACTAGGATGTTTAGATGCATGCACATAGGAACTAGTGGATAATTTAGCGGATGAATTTTGTTTTGATATGAGCACATCATTGGGTTGATAAGTCATATGGAATCCTTTAGAGGAGGAAGGTTGGAGGGAAGAGTATGGATCTTCCCTTCATGTTCATATTTGATGTAATGGGGAGATTGGAGGGGACACAATATAGGATTAGAATCCATCGAACTCTAAGTAAGACATTGTATTAAAAATAACCTTCTACAATGTTAAAGACTTCATGGAGGAGTTTGTCACTAAGGCATATGGGAAGGATTTATTTTCCTAAAGCATGGGTCACAAACCCACGTAGAAGCGTGGGTGACTGAGAAATGATAGATTTTGGAATTTTAAGTTGATCAAAGGTGTGAGATAATCTTATGTTAATTTTAATGCCTTTGTATATCATAGAGTGGAGAATAAATGTGTTGTTGATGAGGAAATTGATGAAGAGGAGAATGTTGTGATCTTTTGGTAAGATGTCTAGGATTTCTGAATCATCAAAGGAAATAGTAGTGGAAGTGGTGAGGGCCCCAATAAGGGCTACAAAGGGATGAGATTATTCATACGATGTAGGCATGCATTGTAAGGCATCAATGAGGGATTGTCGGTGATGGGGTGAGATATGGATACGCTCGTAAAGAGACATCTTAATGGGAGCTTGGTGGATTTTCCTTACCACACTTTTCTCAATGGTGGGTGAAATATGGGTTCTTGGTATGGCCAATATGGATACCTTAGCCTTGGATGAAGAAGGGGATGGATTGGGATTATCATAGGGAGAAGCGATGCTGAATTTAGATTTGTATTTTATAGATGAATGAGGCTTATAAGGATGATAATTGGTGGTGATGTGGATGATGTCAATATAGAGGGGAAGACCATACTTAGAAGAGGTGTAGGTGGGAGGAGGGATAGTGACAAACATTGTGGATGAGCAAGAGGAATTGGATGTTATAGACCTTGTTGTAAGAATGGGTTTGGATGTGGATATGATAGTAGAAATGAGGGGTGATCTTCTTCAATGAAAATATCACCTTCTCTAATAAATTTATCGATGAGTGTGCATAGGTCTTTATAGTGTTTGGTGTCTTGTTTGGGAGCACAATGGTAGGCACATACAATATTGGAATAAAACCATGTGTGTTAGAAATTGTAGGTTTTTGTTTTCATTTATGTCATCCCTAGTTGACAGAAAAGGGGTTTCATGGTGTCAAATGAGTCTCCTATGATGTTGTTCTTACATCAAGCATGAAGTCTAAGTGGTTTAGTGAGTTGTTAGGGTGTCTGGTGAATGGTTGAGTTAGCTACGTCATGATTTGATTCTTCCCAAGTGTTTTTATGATTTTCACAAGGTCATACATGCTCCTAATTATGTTTCATGTGTGTCTATGGGTCTGCGCATAAGGCTAGAAAGCTCAAGTCTTGAGTTGTCATGGTTGAGTCAAGTCATTTCAGGCTTGTTTCTAGCTTTGGAACATGTAGAATGTGGTAGAGATGTGATATTTTGACCATATATTTCTTTTTTTATCATTATTACATAATTTTGATAGTTTAAATGAGGATTGACAAGTTTTGGGTTATTATTCGGTGGTTTGATGCATATTTGAGGTTCTCGAGAAGTAAGTAGTTGAGAACATGCAGTTTAACAAAGGTAAATGAGATTGGCTGGAGAGTTTATGATCTATTTAAAATATATGGTAGTAAGGATATTTAGAATATGTTTTCATGATGCTTCATTTCAAATTTTAGGTCATTCTAATTTTTTTTCCTTAAGATATGCAAGTTTTGGAAAAAATGGGTAAGTGGTAGTGTGCTTTTCAAGAAAATTTGGACCTTCTAATGCTCCTTGTGAATTTTACTCTTTTCATTGGGGAATTGATCTATTTGGAATATATTAAAATTTTATTTATGAAGGTTTCACAAAAATAAAAATGTGGTTTTATCTTCACGTTTTTATGAATTGTCGTTAAGAAGATAAAGTGTTTTGAAACCCTAGGTAAACTCTAGCTAGGAGCAACTTGTAGAAAAGTGCTTATACTAGCCTAGTATTTATTTTTTCCTAAAAAGTAATTATTGGATATTGTATAGGACTCTTCCAAATTTTAATAAATTTATAATAAATCATCTGGTGATATGTGGCCCCACCTAAAAAAATAGTTTTTGAAGAGTTGTAGTTTGAGGAGAAAGTTGCCAAACAAGATAATGACTAAATTGCCATTTATTAAATCCAAAGATTTTCTCTTGATGTTAATGAAGGTTTCAGATCATGGTGATTATGAAAAAGTGCAAAGTGTGAACTATTTGTTTTGATTCGTCAAAGGGCCATTTTGGGTCAGTAAAAAGTAGTATTCAGTGAAATGGTAATAACATGAGATACAAATAGAGTTAGGAGGTGATTAAAATTGTGTTGGAAAGAGGATTTTGATATTTATATCTATACAAGGATTTATTTATGACCATGATATTTTCTATGGTTTTCAGGTCAATTTTTGAGAAAGAATATTTCTTGTTGTGCAAGATGGAACTATTTTTGTTCATGAATTGATTTGGTTGGAGCATAATATCGATTTATTTATTCTTGATATCACTTTAAATATTAATAGGGGTGAATTTTGAAACCACCAAATCCATTTTGGGTTTTGAAAGTGTCATGGAGGGTGTTTACAGTGCATTTTTGGAAACTTGTATTTAGGAAGATTGATTTGGTGAAGACAAAAGTGGATGTGGTTTGAGAAATTGATTTTTAAAGAATTATAAATTTCTTGGAAGTTTTATATAGGTATTTTAATTTCCTTAAAATTTTAACATGACATATTTTTATGTTTTAGAGTGATCGAGTGGCATGATGTTTTCAGGATCCTGAAGGGTGTAGTAAACACCTATTTTGAGAAGAATAAAGAATATTGGTCCCATTAAATGAAACACTTTGATTGGTCCATCGAAATTGAGAACATGTATGATTTTTAAATGTTATTTTAAACATGTGTGATTATATTTAGATTTTGGTAAAAATATTTTTGGGATCGGGAGATTTTATCATCCCAATGCAAGGGTTTTGAGGATTTTTGGTGCATGAAAAGTGTGTTTTGGCTAGGTAGACATATATGTGTTATATTTGAATATTCTAATGATTAAATTTGAATGTAATTAAGGTGTATGGGTATAAATAATCATGAGGTAATGACCTACTTTTGGTTTGTGAGTTGAAATGTATATAAAAGTGGATTTTAAGCTCATTTGGTGAGCTAGTCTTACAAGGGGGGAAAGTGTGACCTAGAAGTGAATATTTTATAGGTATGAAGGAATGATTTTAAGGATGATCATATGTGTTTCATTTTTATGAATATCAGATAGCATGTGTAAAAGATATTAGAGGTAAGACAAGTTTATAAGGAATAAGATACAACAAGTTTGATGCCCTAGGGTATGAGCTAGTGTTTATGAGCTAAATATGTGATCTACATCAGTTGTGGCAGAAAAAATATTAGATATCAAAAAAATTTAGGTGGTTGAGTTGGTTATTTTTGTCCTAGGGGTTGTATAATCCTTTTGGAGTTGGTTCTCCTTTTAGGGTTTGTTCTATACTAAACTAGGGTTTGGTGCTACTTGTGAATTTTTTGATTCACTATATATATTTTCTTTATGTAATATAAGAATAGATACAGTGGTTTTTCTTCCCCATGATGGTTTCCCACTTACATATAGTGTTCTTGTGTTAATTAATTTGTTTCTTTCTCTTGTGGTTGATGTTGCATATCTTAATAAGCACACATGGTTATGAATGTTATATGAACAATCTAATTGATGAATATATGGTTTGGTAAATGAAATAAAAATAATTTTAGGAATGATTAAACCCCCTCTTAGTCCCTTGTGATTTAAAAAATTTGGGCTTTATTCCATGTGGATTTAAGGGCTTGATGGGGGGGGGTGATTGTGGATGCCTAGAGAAGACACTGAAAATTTTGATTATAATATCCAATAATGGACTGTGAAGGTGAAGTGGTATTATCATTATGAGGATTTGGTTTATATTAGGGTGATGAAGGTAAGAGAGGAAGGTTTATCTTATTAGGCTTCATGAGGGCCTTAAGCTTAGAATTTTATCTATGTGTTTGTGATTTACATTAAGGAGGAGGGATGGTCAAAGAGGGCATGGATGTTTTATATTTACATGTAGATTCGAGAGGAGGGATAGTCACCTTAGATTGAGTAGATGTATTGGATAGGGGGTGTGGTCCTAGAATAGAAGGTTGATTTCATAGGATAGATGAATGGATGGAGGGATAATTGGATTGATAGGGCTTTGAGGGTGGAAGTTCTATATTCTTATTTGGATGAGTAATTGAATTATGAGTGGGAATTCCAAGGTTCTTAGATTTTTGATGTGAGTATTTTACATTAGCGGGGATGACAATGATTTCAATATGGGGATCTCTAAGGACATGGTTAGAAGATATATTTACATATTTTTAAGATGAGGAAATAGAGTATGGGAGGGGATTTTAGATAACACGCTTGATGAGATTGTAAAGGGTTATATAGGGTTTCAAAGATATGGATATAGTAGTAGTAGTCACAAAATATGGGGATGAGAGTGAGATATCCTTTACAGTTGTATCAAGGATATTTCAAGGAGTGGGGTATATGTGGGAGTAGATGTGGATGTCGATACGATCAAAGGTGTAGATGTGAATTTGATCAAAGGTGTGGGTATAAAATATATTGTGGACATGGATTTAGATACAAGTATTGACATAGGGGTAGGTATGGATGTGATTAACATGGGTATATAAGATTTAGTTATTGTGGGTTCAGATGTAAATTTGAGGGGTTTGGATGTGATAAAAGTGGATGTGAATTTGATAAATGAGGGAAAGGGTGGGTGACATGTATTCTTGTGGTTGTTAAAGGAATGGAGGTGGGTAAGGTGAATGAATGGATGATGATGTTTATTTTGTTTTCAAGGTGTTGATGGTGTGAGCATAAAGTGTTTAGGATGTAGAAGGTTCTATTTTTATTTAGTGAATGATTATGGAATGATTGTTTGAAGATTTCAAAGGTTGATTAGGAGGGGCATTAGGATTATTGAAGTGGAGATACCCTTAGTGGATGAGTTTTTAAACAAGTTATTTGAATGTATGATACCTTTCAATGTTGTGGATGTGGACTTGATGATGTTTACAATAGTAATCCTCATAGTACCACGCGGGTTTAGGTTATGTGTTGTTGACTAGGTGGATAGGAGGAATATGGATGAGATGAGCTATCACGATTTTATCAAAGATTAAACTATATGAGTCCTCAAGATGGGTATAGTTAGGGATAAGATGAGGAGATCTTTTTGGGGGATTGGTATTGGAAGTAGATGTGGTAGAATATTTTATAATGATGATGTTAACAATGCTTATGGATTTATTATTGTGATTAGATGTCTTAGTGAATTCAGCTTTTATTTTTTTGGATCTGATTTTTACGTGGCCTTTCTCAAGGAATGAATTTCTAGTTTACGAGTCATGGTGAGTGATTCCTCAAAGGTTTAAAAGGATTATATCTCAAGGGTTGATGAAATGTGCTTGGTACATGATCAGGAGAAAATATTTATGATATCAATTTGATAAAGTTAGAAAGATAGTTAATTTATGAGACCTTGCCACTTAGTGATGAAGTTTATGATAGATTCATCATCCTATTGATTAATGGTGTACAATTTGGTGATTGTGATCCTACACACGGTGTTTATGGAAAATGTTTCTAGGAATAATTAAGTGACTCGGGTGAATGAAAAGAGGTATTTGTGTGGTATGTTGGTGTACCGGTCAAGGTGGGGCTATCTAATGTCATAGGGAAGGTATGAAGCATAAGGTCTTGATCATGTGTGATAAGGTAGAAAGCATGTACGAAGGAATGAATATTTTAATGGGGATCCTCCTTACAATTTAATTTTGAGAATTTGTGGATTTCCTCATGTGGTGGGTAAGCTTTGATAGGAATAACTAGATGGATGGGCTCATTACAAAAATTTCATAGGTAAACAAGCTCTTAGGACCCAAGGTGGCGGCTTCTAGTTTTGTTAACCTAATCAATAAATCCTGCATGGGGTCATGAGATGGATGAGATGTTGATTCATGAGGTTGTGATTCATAATATGTATAAGGTTTAGGTTGAGGATAGGTAGGTTTTAGTGGAGGTGGTTGATAAGGGGGAGATAGTTGAATGGCCATGATGGAACAGGTTGGGAAACATGATGTTGTTGAGAAATGAGGATATACTAAGGTGCATGTTATTGTGTTTTCTCAAAAATGGGGATCATGCAGGATGTGTAGGAATGTATGTATGAGGTGTTTGAGAGTATTTAGTCACTTGATGATGAAATATGTGGTAGAAGAAATTTTGAAGAGGAGCTTGATAGGATTGGGTTGATTTAGAAGGATGGGGTTATAAAGTAATAACATTAGCATGAATTTTAGATGTAGATATTGGGATGGAATTTCGATCATGATGTTTGAATGGTGGAAGGAGAAGACAAGATTCTTGTAGAGTTGGATTAGGGGTAGAAATAATAATGCTATATGAATATGTGATAGGGATAGAAGAATAGGTGGTGGTAATTATTTGAGGATGATTATGTGTAATATGAGCCACCGGATGAGTGGATTAGTGAGTGTGGGGAATCAAAGTGGAATTTTGATGGGATCCAAGTTCACATTGCACCATGGAAATCTCATTCATTGGTCAGGGGAATAAAAGGGTGAGTTGAGAGGTGAAGACCTGAGAGGTTTTAGGATGAGAGTGATAGAATTAGATTTGTTGACGTGGGGGTCTATCAATGGGAAGGTTAGTAGATTTTTAGAGGCAGTAATCATAAAGAGTGAAAGGTTTAGCATCCATGAGTTCATGGAACTCCAAACATCCGTGGGGGATAATGAGGGGCCCAAAGGTCTCTAGGGAAGTGGTAGATGGAGTTGCACAGTCCGGAAGGGACTGACTAATGGTATAGAAAAGGATTGGCTTCAACATGAGAGTAAGCCTAGATAGAAAATGGCACACTAGAAGGAGCCACAACAACGAGGGGTTATAAAAACATAGAGGACATGGTTAGAGGGATGGAAGAAACGGTAACAAGGGTGAACATTTTTTGCATGATGTTATTGGAGGTGGGGATGTTAGATGATGTGGTTTGTTCCATTTTCCTTGTTTTATATCTGGTGAGAATGGTCGTGAAACAAACAAGAACCTATACAAGTGTTATTTAAAAAAACAAGACAATCATTAGAGTTTTAATTATCTTGTTTATTATAATATCTGAAAAAGAAGAAGAAAAGGGCTCGGAGGGAGCCTAAGAAATGGTCGATCTAAGGCTGGTTTTGGGATGTTTTGGATGAAGTCCTCAATATACCCAAAGGTATGTGAGGCACAAATTTGTGATGACTACTAGTATGAGGTTTGGTATTTGGGTCTATCCTTGCATTTCACACACTTTGTAGCGATAAGGGTTTTAGGTGCTTAACCAATATACCGATAGCAAAAACATTATAACCCGAACAAAACACCATGGTGACTTTCCTATTAGGTGATTAAATCCCAATAGTTCCACTTAGTAGATTTCATTTTAGATGTGTAAGTTTGATGCTTGAGTTTGGATGTATGTGGGATAAAATGTGAATGCTTGAGATTAATCTCCTATTTAATCTAGATGATCAAATAAGAATGAAAGGGTTATTTTTAGACTAAAAAGTCAAATGTGAGATTGGATGAGAAGACACACAATAAGATATAGAAAGGAGAAAATAGAGAACAAAAAGAAGAATACTTGGCTACGTTATTTCCTCTCTATTTTATTTTTATTTAAATTTTTAGCAAGTGCATCCTTAAGTTAGACAAACAAACCACCACACATGTGACCAAGCAAAGCCCTCACCTATGAGGTTTGTAGAAATAAAGGAATATGAAGAAAATTGGAGATGAAATGAAATGAAACAAAAACTCATTTGAAGAATAAGGATGGGTCCCACCGGGTGTTCCAAAATCTTTGATGAGATTTCCCATTTCCTATTTCAGATTAGTGAAAAGTATATGAGAAATGAATAAATCTCAAAGTATGGGAGGGTTTAAGTGACCTCCTAAGGTAAAAGATGATGAATATGGTACATGCACAAAAGAGAAGAAACTCTTTGTTGTAATCTTGAAAACATGCACAATAAAGAAAACTAAAGACAAAAAAATTAGTAATAAATATGGAGGGTTTCCTGATGAAGTTCATCCCGAGAAGTGAAAACTTCCTAGGATGGATTTCAACCCTCTTTTGATAACAAGATTTGATAAATGATAATAGATAAGAGTATGCATATTATAACCAAATATATGGATCTGATATAATATAAATATGTTGAAACAAGGCTTGATAATGATAAGATATTGATAAACAAAGCAAACCTTTATGGGTCGATGATAAACCCGGTCCATCTAGTATGGTCAATAAAGTGATCGGTGTAGAAATAATAAGAGATATGTAGATTCATAAAGGAAATGTGATGCAAAGATGTTATATTTAATGTTAAGACAAGGATAAGAAAAGAGGATGTGAAGGACAATTGATATGATGAAGATGGGAGCTAGGTCAAAGGCGATTGGGTAGGTTTAATGGTGACCAGAGCATGATATAGGATTTTGATAAGTTGATGAGATGGGAGGATGGATATAAAGGGAATCAGATATAGTTGAAGGGTTCAAAGAGATCCAAGGAAACCTTTAAACTTTTAAAATAGAAGGAACAAAAATAAAGATATCTCCAAGAAATATTCAAAGCGCTTCAAACTCCAATGATAACATGCAAAATATGTCAACGTGGATCAAGTTGATGATAGGAGATAAAAGAAGAGGAAGGAAGGTAGCAAAGCATGTAAGGATGGGAGAGGTGAATTTTTAGGGGGATTGAAAATAATGGTGGATGTGAATTTTTAGGGTCGATGGCGACAAAATGAGTTGTCCGAAATTGGGATAGACTGCAAGTTAGATAGACCAGGATCAAATTGGATTTCGTTAAGGTAGGAATAAAATGGGTGTGAAAGGGTTACGATGAGATATTTGGGAAGAAATTAGGGGAGTTAATGGGGAGGATTAAGGGTAGGTAGGTAAAGGAATTTAGGGTTGATAGGTGTGGGGATTAAATAAATAAATAATAATAGTATATAATGTGGAGAGGGTGATAAAAGGGTAAATGGAAAATTATAGGGGTTAATATATTAATGTGATTAATGTGAGGATGGGGTTATTAAAGGATTAGGGGTGATGAAAGGGGTTTTAATAATTAGTAGGATTAGACTAGGGTATTTTTAGGGGGAAATGGGAATTAATAGGGGTGAAGGGATGTGAGGGTAGAGAAGATGGAAATTTTAATAAGACGGGAGGACAAGTGTAATATAATGACGCATGAGTGTGAACATGGCATGGGGAAGGCATAGTGGAAATTGTTGTCTACAATAGTGCTCTTTTAGGACCCACTTAGGTTTGGGCTGAATAATAAGTGGGGTAGTCATCTCGTACATAGTCAAAGCGAGAGGGAGGAAGAGACAAAATCACCTTAGGAGGATGAGAGGTATTCAAAGTAACATATTTTATTGTTTGGTGTTATTGAATAGGAAATTTTGATTGATCAACATGACATGCATGGAATGGAATGAATATCTTCAAAAAATTGAAGTCTATTATGGAGTGTATAGAAATCATTATCTCTATAACCATTGATCCTATGGGAATTTCAAAATGGTTGGTTACGATTCCATCTATTGGTGAAATAATTTATCGCGAGGAAAAATTATCTAATTTTCACCAACGCTTTAGGACAATGTCCCTCTTTCTTGTGAAAGGGGAGTCTCCCTTTATTAAATGTAGATAAAATAAAGATTGTGGGTGGTTATCAAGCTTGGGATTACACAAGTCTACTCCACTAGACCCATAACAAATTTATTACACCTAGTATAAGGGAGGAATTTTCTTAAGAGGTGAGGTAAAGAAAGTAAGAACTTGGGATAATGGTGTTTTAAGCTTGTAAATAGGTATTAGAAAATTTTCAAAATTATTAAATAGAGTTATTCCACACTAAATTAGAAGAGAACAAATTTTATAACATGGAAAGAAATAATAAATCATGGACACAAAATTCCATTATTCCATTCATCAAATGCACTAACACCTTCCTTTTTTGTACAATATTATCATGTGCAAAAAGTTGAAAAGTAGAGAGATATAGGAAACATAGAGAAAAGGAAATATGGAAGAATGTTATCTTTTGTTTTCTTTTTTATAGTGCAATAGATCTCTAATTAGAGACTCACAATTGTAAACCCTTTGGAATGATGGATTCATATAGTATATAGCTTTATAAAAGGATCTTCACCTACTCCCCATAGGAATTTTTCAGTTACCATTACAACTTGTGACCTTTCATATCCCTATGAAACAAGAGTGGGTCCTTTTTATTAATTGATGGAAAATCATTACAAGGTTTGACTATAGGTAACATTTAAATGAATAATATGAAATATTGAAAATTAAACCCCTTAACAACGAATTAAAACATGGGAAAAGAGAAAGAAAATGGGGGAAGAAACGAGAAGGGAGATAGTTATGCTAAAGAAGATATTGTATATGTTGATGAGGATATTCCTATTAAAGGACTCGGGAGAGTGTTTTAGGAGAAATATCTATTCTTTTGAACTCTTTACTAAAAAGAGCTGATATAGGTGCTACTTTCTCTACTTTAGGAATAGGCAAAAACTCAAATCCTTAAGATAATTCTCGAAGCATTGTTTATGTTCTTGTATTTCTTGAACCATACTTGATGTTCCGTATCTATTTTGGAAATAACACATTTTATTTATGAAAGGCATTCTAATGTGTCATAATTAAAAGAGAAGGTGTCTCTTACCTCTTTCCTAGATAGATCTTTGAATGGCTTCAAAAGATCATTTAGTGTGGAATTATCATCTATCGAGAGGTGTTCCAATATTTTACACTTCCTTGCCTATATTTTACTACATTTTTGAAATGAGCTCATCACAAAAATCCATCTCCTCAAGAGCATTTTTCAACATATCATATTAGACAACCAATGCTCGAGACCAAATTAGAGACATATTCTTAGTTACGGAGTTAAACACATTTTTACCTACCAAAAAAAGTACTAAGGTCCCCCATATCACAGTTACCGATAAAAAACCTAGTATGAATGATTTTTTTGGTCAATTTCATCTTTAGTTATTCTTATTTTCATAGCAGTGATGAACATGAACTCAAATAGTGAAAGAATCTCTAGAAACAAGGTTTTACCTTTCTCAAGTTTTTTTCACCCACTTGTCATCTTCCACACCTTCTATGAACCAATAAAATATTAATTTCCTCATTTTTCCAACATTCACCATCATGTGATCTCATTTTCTTACTTCAAAATCATCCAAGAAGTTGAACCTATAATCTTCAATCTAGGGAATGTGGAATGACTCAAAGAGATTGAAGGTTTCACGATTTATTTGGATCTAAAATTCGACCATGGCTATATATGAATAAGGAATCAAAGAGGAAAATGGAGCTTCAATATTCAAGGAATCTACAATACTTTTGCAAGAGTAAATACCAAGAGAAATGGGGAAAGAAATACCTTTCTTCCTGTAGTTTCTACACCTATTTTGGACTTGAACAATTTACCTACACAGTTCAAACATTATTATCTTATCACTAAGATATCTCAGGATATTTTGAGGAGTGAGGTCAAACCCTAAAAATCTAATACAAGAGAAGGTGGAGAATTGAATGAAGTAAAATCCATAATTTTCAATCAATGTTATAGCTTGAGAAGATAATCTCAACTATGGGTTGCCTTTAAGTAATCAAATGATTAACATGGTGAATGTATCATTTAACTTGACAAAGTGGTGGTTTCTTTCCTTGAAAGTGACTTGAGGTTAATTTCCATAAGCTATTGTCTTCTATGAAATATTATGAGTAATATTCAGTCCTTTGAATGGTCTTGTGCTCATGAGGGAATACAATAAATATGATGTCATTGTGAAATTATTTATGACTTGTAAATGGATCAACTAAAAATGGATGTTATCACTTATAATTATTCCCAGTAACCTATTTGATCTCCCTCAGTCAAAATTAGGAAAATTATGTCATCCAATCCTGAAATTATTTTTGGTGTTTTTCCTTACCCTACTTAGCAATATAATTGCATCCGAATAACCATCATAGAACTCACTCCTTAATAAGGTTTTGGAATGTAAGAGGGTTTCCTTCCTTGTATTAACCATGATCCTAGTGCAAGGACCTAGAAATATGATTTATTCTTTGACCACTCACTAGATATAAAATCTTTTGATATTATAACTATGTTGTTGCCAATAGGAATCTGCATACACTTTGTTAAATTCTTTTCGGGGTGAACATTGCAAGTATGGAGTTGTCATTTTTTCTTACAATACTAGATTTATATTATAGTTTTAAGCACATACTAACACCATTTTTATTATGTACTAACAAATTATGTCCTCCAACTATAAACAACCCATTTATGAAGATCTTTTCCTTAAGAGGTTCTCTCGTCCCTCTAAGTATCCTACTTTTAGGTCCTCTAGGTCCATGTGAGAGGCATAACTTTCACCCACTCCTCAATACTTCATGGAAAATGTTGAAATAGTTTCCATGATAAAAAATTTGACCTTAATGATTCCAAAATCAGTAACATAAGTGAAAATGAGGCCAACAACAACTTTTTGTACTATAATCCAAAACTTTCTATTTTTTGCAGGTAGGGTTAGGAGATACTATTTTGGGATATTTTTATTTTTAACTCAAATTTTATATTCTAAATATCTTATCACATTTATATTACCTCCATTAATGATTCTTTAATATTTTTATAGATTTAATTTTTTTAGCAAATTACTTTTTCATAAACTACTTTTTGGGAAAGTTGCATGTTTTTCCTTGATTGTTATTTTTCTTGTTTCTTGATGTTCGAAGAAATATGAGATTGTTTTTTAAGATGATTAATATTTTTAGTATGTTTATGTATAGATCACTTGATATTTTTATAATGTGAACTTTATATTTTGGTTTTTGATGAAAACACCCTCAATAGATTCAGATCTGCTTTTGGGATACCTTTCTCCAATTTTGAAGCAATTCTTTCATTGAAACTCTTGCAAACTGAAAAAGAAACTTATCGAGGTAGTATTTCAGAATTTATTTCTATAAATAAACTAGGGCATCAGTTGATATGCATAAAAATTTCTTCTCAAATTCACCTAGAGAAGAGTGTTTCTATGAAAATTTCAATGGAAACAGGTTTTTAGTTGAAAAGATATGAATAAAAATCAGTTTCTAAGGCTATGCATATTCTAAAATGATTTTGGTATAATTTTTAGTATATTTTATGCTCTTTTATGTTTTAAAATATCATAAATGGTTTGTAGGTAAATCTATGAAAATAAATTTATTTAAAAATAATTTACCTTTTAATTTTGTGTTTGTCTACTAATTGTGGTTTGACCCTAGGTTGGCTAAAAGATAGTGTGGAGTTAAAAAAATAAAGTTTAAATGTGCAATGGGACATAATGGATAGGAAACATAACCTTGGAGTAATATTATTCCAAGTGTTTGTATGAGTTGAAGTGTGAGGGAGAGGGAAAAAACTAAGCAAACACCCATAGAGTTGTGTGAGGTCATGTGAGGAACCAGATGGGGATTTATCATGGGAGTACTTTATTATCCCTATTTTCCCCTTGGTGAAAATTTACAAAGGGATAGAAAATTATTTAGTGGAGAAAGGTGATGACAAATGGTAGTATGAGGAGGGGGCTTGAAAAAACATATGGGGGTTAGAAAATACACCTAGGAAGCCACGTGAGGTTACATGAGGAACCAATAGAGGGAGATTTCTCATGGGAGCCATTTATTGTCCCTATTTTCCCCTTGGTGAATGGTAAAAGGACATAAAATGGATCAATGGAGAAAAGTGATGACAAGTGGTGTAATTTGACTAGGCATGTGGAAAGGGTTAACCAGATAAGTACCCTACGAAGATGAGAAGGATCATACATGGGACTAGAGAAAGGGCTTGTGCATAGGATAAATTTATTTTCCCCTCTTTCACCTTGGAGAAAAGGCATAAGAGAGACACAAAAATGTTCTATGGAACAAGAATCAGATATGTGTCAGTCAAAATTTGGCTAAATATGGGATCTACACACTTTTGACTGGTGAGGACTTGAAAACTTCACTCCCAGAGCTTGTAAAGGTATTTATAGATGAAATATTATATTATGAATCCAAGAGACCTAAAATCAAGGAATATGTTTCAAAACCTAATTATTCTTGAAACTCCAAAAATGGCTCATTTTTCTTCGGGACAAGCAGGATGTGCTTGTAAAGATTGAAATGTTTCATTAAACCATAAATACTTGGATCAAATATAATTATTCATATTTTATTTCCTTTTAACTCCTTACAGAGCTCTCAAAATCATCTGAATGAGTTCATGTTCATGATTTTATTGTTTATTCCTTACACCTAAAAACCCCATTTTTGCACAGATTGTCCCTAAACCATCAAATTTTCCCCATATATCCCTAAAATACTTCTAACACATTAAATTATTTCAGTACAACCTCCGAATGTTTACAATCTCTTAGAACTTTCTTATAGGATGCACACATGCCTTGAAATGAACAAAATTATCCTTTTTAATATTATATTAGAACATGTGTTCTCTTGTACCTTATTGAATGAGCTATTTTACCTTATCACATCACTTTGAACATATGTATAAGTTATTCAAAATATCTAGAAGAATTTCAAGTTCAATTTGATCATGATATGAAAGCCATGTAACTGAGTGAGGGGTTCATGAAGCATTTAGAATCATATTTTCACTTTGTGGCTTGGTTTTCATGTATCAATTTTTGCATTATTTTCCTAGTAATTTCACATGAAACATAGTTATAATTAATGAGGATGATTTGAATATAATAATCTAAATCAACTTTTCATCAAACAAAGTGTGTAATATATAATCAATACTAGTAGAATGTGAAAATTATAATGGCTCACACTTAGTATGGGGAGTGAATCATGGTGTAGGTATACAAAAATTTGATGAATGATCACGAGTATGTATAGTAAGAGATATATAACATGAGGGTGGTGCACTAGGAGTAACAAAATATGTACTAGGTGGAGGGGTAACATAAGCACTAGAATCATATACAATAGAATGTTTATTAAACATATCTTGTTCTTAATGAATAAGTTTAATATAAATAACTGAAAAATATTCACATGTGTCATACAATTACTTTTATTTTAGAGGAAAATTAAAGCCACGATAAAATATATATTGCATTTCTAAATCAATAGGCTAATAAAGTAAATGATACATCCCAGTTTGAAATGTAAGATATAATTAGTAACATGTTCATGTTATCCATTATGTAAAGAAGGTAAATGCTCAAATGTAACTTTAGGGGAATTATTATAAATAAAAATTCAACTAAAATATTCTTCCATATCAAGATAAGTACTAATAGATCCACTAGGAAACTGATGAAACCAATGTGAAGCAATATTAGTAAGACTATTAGGAAATATTTTTAAAAGTAATCAATCATTAGAATGTGAGTCTATAGCTAACCAAAAATCCTTAAGATGTATTTAATAATTTCCTATTCCATACAAGAGTGTAAAAGTAGGTATAGTAAAATCCTTAGGAAAAGGTGAGTTGTAGATATTCTTAGGAATATGATTTCCATGAAGATTACTATTGTCTATACTAGTACAATAGGATATTCTCTCAAGGATAAGAGTATGAATCTTATTTTGTAAATCACCTACAACATGCATAAGAGAATTTATTTTTGTGGGGGAATGGCATAAACATTAAGAGGTTCATTAAGTGGTTGTATCTTTCCATTATGAGTAGCCATATGTACACTATTTGGTTAGAAGGTAATCTTAGGATCAAAAAATGGGTAACTAGAGGTATAAACATTAGAAGAAGAATCAATAGGAATTTAATTTTGTAAACTTTTATCAACAATCTTAGTAAAAGAAGGAATACAATTAATATTTACACTATCCTTATGATCACTATTATGTACATTATCTTTTGGAATATCAAGAGTAGAAACACATGCATCTTTAACTTTTGTATATTTTAACACATCATGAGAAGAAATATGAGTATTAGCATTATTATGTTACACACAAGTAGTGGAGGAAGAAAGATATGTATTTTTAGGAACAATATTCAATTTACAAGCACCTTGTTGAGAAGAAAGAGAGGAAACATTGACATCATTATCAATAATGGGTGAAATCATGGGAAGGGGGTATATAGTAGGATCATCCTCAATTACTTGTGCATAAGTAAGTAGAGAATGCATAGAAGAAGAAACAAGGCTAGTACCATTTAGAATAGCATCTACAACATCATTATAAGTATGAGTATCACAAACATTGTTGACAATAAATTCTTAATCTAAAAAATTATCCAAATCAACACATGTATTATCTTTAGAAAAATAAGTAATATCACTATCAAAACAACTAGTAGCCTTAATAGGGGTAGGAGTGAAACAACATGATGATGTTTTATTAGTTTTTGAGGTAAGTCACTTATAGAGCTAGGGTTATATGCATTACGGTAAAAGAAAACCTCTTATTGGGAATTTTCAAAATAAGGCTAAAGACCAATCATAGGTAAAAGATCATACTTTGGTATAAGGGGTTTGGAAAGGTGATTATGAAACATCTTTTCGTAAGTGTAGTGCCCACTTCCCTCATACACTATTTATATAGATTTTCCTTCCATATCATAGTTTGCATCATACGACTCATTGTATATAGTGTCTTGGCATGGGGTTCCTAGACTCACAATTTACATAGAATATGGTTTTTTATGACATTGAGTTAGCACGAGGTGTCAACCTTATGCTTTGAATAGCATGGATATGGCATCATAACATGATGATATATATTTTTATTTCAATGGATATATTTAATTGATGTTACAAGGTTATGATTTTCACATATTTTTACTATGATGATGGTAATGGTTATATTTGAGCATATTTTAAATTATAAGAAAAAATAAATATGTGTGATTGGTGTGTTTTTATTTTGAATAATGTGATTTAATTAATATAGTTGAGCGTATACGACATGTGCATTGAGTGTGCATATGATGAGCAGTGTCAAAGGCTATGTGTAAATAATAAAACTTAAACACACTAAATAGGATGGAGGGGGACTAACTCCCACAAAGCTCCTTAGCTAACACAAATCACCCAGACTTGGAAATTTGAGGGTTGGGACTATGTGTATGGTGAAAATTTCTTGATTTAATTATTTTTGTTACCTTCACTTGGTGTTTGATCCTTTCTTGACCCTTAGCCAATTTTAGTTATTTTAATTAATCTCTTTTGAAGTATATTTTAGTATTTGTTTATGAGAGTAATTTTATTAACTTGATATATAAGCTAGTTCATGTTATAGAAACCGTATATATATATATATATATATATATATATATATATATATATAACGCATGCTTATCAGTTATGTTATATTAAACATTAATTATAATGTATTTTATTAACTAAGATAGTTATAAGAACTAATATTTTTATAATATATAAATAGATATAAGAATATTTTAACTAATCTACTATATAAAATAAGTATAGTATAATATTTTCTTGTGTTAATATATTATAGAAAATTATATATTAAAATATATATAAACTTAATTAATTTTAAACTAAATTTTATTATAGAAAAATAAAATAAAATAAAGGAATGGGAGGGTTAGATCATACCCATCCCTACGTTAATTTTTAGTAATTAAAGAAAAAAGAAAGGGTTGCATCCCGCATGGGACGTAACCACGCCCCCTTTACTTTCCACGGGGGTGTGGTAATGGTCATGGTTGTTCTCCACACCCTCCCTGCTCACCTCTCTGCAGCATTATCATGACCTCCTCTACGGCTCTATCACTTGCCTTTTATGTCCCTCATGGTTGTTTGAACTCTACCCATGGCCATGTGTCCCCTCCCCTCCCCTTTGTCTATTAGGCCATATTCCCATGCGGCTGATTGTGCAAGCACACAGTCGGGCCCCTTACCTCCTTAGTCATGACACTAAGCCAAATAAATACACACACACACACACACACGAAGTAAATATAATATTGTATTCACTTATTTATAAATACTGAAATATAATAATGATGTAAGCAAACTAAGATATAAGATTTGAAAGCTTAAGAAAGAGGATGAGATCTACATAATTAGTTGGTTTCCACACAATCTAGGAATGATTTGGAAAAGGAGAGGTGATGAATAGAATAGGAATATTTTCATTATTAATCTCTGTAAATTCTACAACTCATGAATGGTGATGGAAAGGGGTGCCTATGGTAGGATAGGGGCGCCTAGGGCACTGGTGACTAGATTTAGTTACCCATGACTATTCTAAAACCCTAAATATAGTCTCTAATCTGTCACAAGGGTGTCTCAATTATTCTCTATTGATCACCTAATAGTCACTCCTTGATCACCAAAGGTACGTGTAACCTAAAAAAGAAGAATTTACCTATAAAATCTCATAAACAATATAAAACCTAAAAAGAAAGATACATAATGGGGAGTTAGAATGAGCCCAGTAGACACCTTGAGAGTGAAATTATGACAAAGCATTACACTTTATCTCAAAATCCATGTATTTGTTGTGAATGTGTGTGATAATGATGCCCTAGGATTCCCTCGTGCAAGTTGCACTTGATAGCGGGTTATAGCTAGAATGTAGTAATGTAATAGAATATGTAGATGAAATAGAATGAACTTCGCCTTCCTATGTTGTGTATGTAGAGTTGATGTAGTCCATTGTCCCTTACATGGATGCAATATGGATGGTATATGGATTCTTTAGAGTGTGTTAGGTTCCTTTTGGATGCAAGCTTAGGTGATGTTAATAATTCTTAGTGATTGGTCCTTGATTTTGAGCACATTGCTATGAATTTATATGATTCACTTGTTTGAATTTTTAATTTAAAACTAGAAGGCTGACCCATAAGTGAAAAGAAATTCCCAAAATATAAAGGAGACACAAAATAAGTGAGTGTGCTTTGAAAAATGGTCAGGCGGTCAAAGGGGACAGGTGTGCCTAGGTAATTTTTCCTAGCTAGACATTGATGTTTGAAGCCATAAAAGATAAATCAATAAAATTCCTAATTGGTTGTAGCATGTGTAAGATAAAATGGAAAACAATATAAAAACAAAAGAGGACAAAGATAGTCATCAATCACTAGTTTTCTCGCTTAGAAATCATATGAATGTTAGTATGCTTTTAGGACCTAGAAATGTACCCAAGTGCATGATTTTGTGTCTACATACATACATACATACATACATACATACATACACACACACACACACATATATATATATATATGTATATATACATATATATACATATATATCTATATATATATGTATATATACATATATATACATATATATATCTATATATATCTATATCTATATATATATATATATATATATACATATATATATACATATATATAAAACACCATAACCATATAATTTTTATGACCCTTCACATCGTTATCGATCCTTCCATTAGACTGCAACATAAAGGAAATTTTTTTTGGATGAAAATTAAATTGAGATGAGAAGAATAAAGCGGTTATTTTAGATGGTTTATGGTTTCATCATGCCCTTGATACATCTGAGGGAGAGGTTTTTCCCAATCCAAGGGCTCATTTTACATCCTCTCCACTTGGGGTCAAGTTGACCAAGTTTAATAATAGGTCCCATCTAGGCTTATTAACCTAATGCTTAATTACTTTTGGAACTAGGCCCTAATATAAAAGACTCCCAATATAATAATAAGTGTTGTCATATTTCTAACTTAGAGTTGCAATTTTAATAGCCTAGATCTTAGGTAGTAAGGAGAAACTTGTGGAATAATTAGTCTATTAGAACTCAATAAACTTTTTAACCCTTTGACTTAATTAAAAAATGGGAAAACATATGGGTAGATATATCATATTGATTAGTTGTAAATTCATTTTAAGTGACTAAATTAATATGAGAAAATGTTTTAAATATTAGGGGATCAAGGACACTTAAGCAAGACTTAGTATAAATTAATTTGTATGCTAAAGTATAATTATTTATATATGAATATATAGGAATAATACCAAGGTACCTTATTTGTGACCACTCATAGCTACCTTGTGAAAACAATACTCTCACACGATTATTGGATTTTCCAATTTAACCATTTATCACTTTGACATGATCTCATCTCATCTCATGTCAAACGAGATAAGTTTTTGTTCACCTGATAATGTCGAAATATTTTGGTAATATATACTTACGAAACTTCCTAATAATTATTTCTAAAACTAACAAAATATATATTACATAATTTTAACCTCTAAGCTTAGTTATTTTTGTGTGTTTAATTTTAGGGCATCATAATAATCCATTAATAACACACAAATTAAAAAAAATGAGAGATCCTATGGCCAGATAAGGTTCGATCAAAATTGGGGTTCACTAAATGATTTAAAAAAATTAAATCTTTATCATAGGATTGAGATCAATCAAATAATATCAATAATTCATAAGATCTAACATGTAATGACAAATAAGTATAAGTAATGAGATGAAGAGAGTGACTTAGCTTGTATCTAATTTTCTAGGATGATTATAGATTGGAAAAATGATAGAACATGATAGATCTTGGTTGTATATGCTTCATCTAGAAAATAGAGATTTTTAATTCTTTCTAGAAAATAGTGCATAGAAGGGGATAAGGCTGTAGATTGAGAAACAGGGACGGAAGCCTGTGTAATTTTATTAATCTCAATCAACTAAAAAATTACAGTGAATAGGCTGCAATATTTATAGATATTGCACAGCCAAATACATCCGGGAAAATAAGTTGCACAGGTGCAACCAAATGCCAGAATAAACAAGCTTCCAATAACATCCGGGAAGCAACAATTACATAAAAACAAATATATTGTTTAAAACAATATAACAGTATGCATACAGACAAATATGGTTGATTAACCATCTAACAAAATAACAATTTATTAAATAATTATTAAACTATGCATAATTAAATATTAGGATAATAAAATTTATCCTAACATTCCCCCCCTTAATTGTGCATTGTCTGAAGAGATGAGGAGAGAAATGCTCTGAACAACTCGAACTTGTCACGTGCAAGTGACTTTGTGAAAATATCTGCTCGTTGTTCAGCCGTTGGACAAAACTGAAGCTGGATGTTGTGCTTCAACACATGTTCACGTATGAAATGAACCTGAACTTCAATGTGCTTTGTTCTCTCGTGAAAAACTAGATTGCGAACAAGTTTGAGAACACCTTCATTGTCAACATACATGGTGGTCGGTTTGTCCTATGGTATTCCAAGTCCTTCCAGTATGCGACGTAGCCAAATCGCTTCACAGACAGCTTCTCCTGCAGAACGATACTCGGCTTCTGTGGAAGAGCGAGAAACAAAGTGTTGTTTCTTACTTCCCCATGATATTGGTCCAGATCCCATAAAGAATACAAATCCAGAAGTGGATTTTCTATCATCAATGTTACCTGCATGATCTGAATCCGAATATCCAGTCAAGAAGAAGTTTTCGTTCTTCTTGTATTCTAGACCAAGATCCACTGATCCTTTGAGATATCTCAAAATGCGCTTTGCTGCTTTCCAATGACAAATTTTGGGTTCCTGCATGAACCTGGATAGATAGCTCACTGCAAAGCTGATATCTGGTCTAGTGTAGGTTAGGTAAATGAGACTCCCAATCAGCTACCGATAGAGAGTGGCACTTACCTCAGGAGATGGATCTGAACGAGATAACTGTAATCTATTCTCCATAGGTGTAGCAATTGGTGTGTAATCCATCATCCTAAACTTCTCGAGTGTTGTCTTGGTATATTTCATTTGAGAAACAAAGATGTGATTCTCTTTCTGCCATACTTCTAGTCCAAGACAGTAGTGCATAAGCCCGAGATCTGTCATGTCGAATGATCGCTTAAGATCTTTCTTTGTTTCATCAATCATCTTCACTGAACTGCCAGTGATGACTAGATCATCGACATAAACTACAACAATCACCATCTCCCCCCCTTGCTTTTTGAGGTAGAGATTGGGATCATATGGATTTCTGACGAATCCATGTTGTATGAGATGCTCATCAATCTTGATGTACCATGCCCGAGGTGCCTGTTTGAGGCCATACAGAGATTTCCTGAGTCTGCATACCTTTTCTTCTTGACCAGGTACAACATATCCCTCAAGTTGAGTCATGTAGACTTCTTGTAAATATCCATTCAGGAAGGCACTTTTTACGTCCATTTGGTGAACTTTCCATCCAAACTGAGTAGCTAGAGAAAAGATCATCCTGATCATTTTGATCTTAGCTGTGGGAGCAAATGTCTCCTCATAGTCAATGCCTTCTTTACGTGCGTACCCCTCTTCATGTCCAATTTCTTTCATTACTGTTTGGGTATGTGCATGCTGGCTTTGCACCTAAATACTCGAGGTGTGAAATGGATGGTTTCCTTTTGACCATGCTTCTTGTGGTGTAATTCCATCAAGAGCGATTGTATTTATTTAACAAATACACCGATGTTTTTATCATCACGCCCAAAATGTCTTTGCAAGTTCGAGAATCATCGATCATGCATCGCACCATTTCCATGATAGTATGATTTCTTCTCTCAAAAACACCATTTTGTTGTGGTGTGTGTGTGGAGGAGGCATTTGTCGGCGAATCCCGTGAGTTTGTAGGTAGTCTCTGAACTCATCACTTGGTGAATTCCCCCTCGATCTAAGCGAGAGAGTTCGATGTGATGACCGGTTTGTTTCTCATTGCCACTTTGAAATTTTTAAATGTTTGAAGGCTTCACTTTTCTTGCGAAGACAAAAAATCCACATTTTACATGAATAGTAAATCAACACAGAGCATGAAATCTGGAACCACTGAATGACTTGGCTGCATTGGACCGCCTGAGATCGGTATGAACCAGTCAACTTTACCATGAGCTCGAAAAGTACTTTTGGAATGAAACTGTGTTGTTTTCTGCTAAGCGGTGAGGACACTTGTCGTATCCTTTTGAAGAGATGGTAGCCCATGTACCATATTACCTTTGGCGAAGTGTTTCGAGATATTTGAAACTTACATGACCAAATCTCCGATGCCCTGGCCAAAGGTGAGGTGGAGTTTTTAGCCACAAGTGCTTGATCATTTTTGTGAATGAAATCAAGTTGAAACATTTGTCCCACATTTAAGGATTTTGTAATTATTTTCGAGCCTCTGGATTTATCTCGAATCAAACAAATTTTCTTGCCGGATTGACTATCAAAGTCAATTTTCAGGTTGTGATCTAGGAGTTGACTGACTGAAAGAAGGTTCTTTGTCAACCCAGGGACATATAGAACATCTGATAGTCTACATTTGTGTGAACCAAGGGGTAGAGAAATGTTTCCAATCCCCTGAACTGTATATGAAGAATCATCTCCCAACGAAACATGATTTTTCGATGGCGTGTCCCTCATTGAAATAAACCAGTCTCTGTGGCCGGTCATGTGTCGAGTGGCTCCCAAATCAACATACCAGATGTCACTAGATGATGTGGATGGTTCACTTGATCGAGTAGTGAACAAGAAGTCTTCATTGTCTGACTGTTCTTGTTGCTCAGCAATATTACCTTGCTGGTGGGGTCTTCTTTTCTAGTTCCCCTTTTAAGCCCATGATAGTTGTTTGAATGTCCCTTGTAAGTTTGTTGTTGTTGTGGTCCAGAATTTCTTGATGAACCTTTCTTATATGTGTTAAACCAACATTCTTGCAAGTCATGTCCTCTTTTGCAAATTGGACATCGCTTCTTCTGTTGATTGTCCCCATGATATTGATTCTGATGTGGGGACTTCTGATAGGATTTAGGTTTTCCTTTACCTTTTCCTTTCCATTTTTGATGTGAAGACAGTGCCTACTCCTCTTCATCATCCTTGTTGTGCATTGCTTCCTCTTGTTGCAGTAGGTTTACTAGCTTGTCAAAACTAATTGTCGTATCTGACAAGTTTAGAGTTGTGACAAAAATGCGGTAAGAAGAAGGGAGAGCTCTCAGAACAATGGGAACGAGAGATTCATCTTTGACCTCTTCTCCTAGGGCTAGAAGTGAAGCCCTCAACTCTGCAACTCTTCTTAGGAAGGCTTCAATTTTCTCATTCTATTTGAATTTCAATGTATGTAACTGACTCTGCAAATTGAGTATGACATTCTTGTTCTTGGCCTCATATATTGTGCTCAGCTTATCCCAAGCTTCTTTTGCTGATGTGGCATCTCGAATGTGGGCTTGCACATCATCGGATACTCCAAACAAGATGATGAGTTTTGCTTTCTGATCTGCTCTATCAAATTGTCGTTGTTGTGTTGCATCAGTTGGTGATCTGGTTAGAGTACCAGTCACAACAGGCCAGATTTCTTCAAACTCAAGTTGTGTCTTGATTTTTGTCTTCAAGCAAAGCATAGTTGCTTCCTCTGAGCAATTGTGAATCGGAAGAAAAAATTTGGGGGCATTGGTGCCCATTTTGTAGAGATCACTGACAGGGTTTGGCTCTTATCACTCCAGGTATTAGGTCTCCCAATCTATATACCGTCAGTCCGATATACCGAACCTTTCTATATACGCGCCCTTCCGATATACCCATCGGTACGTGGAAGAAGCTCGCCCTTTCTATATACTGGCGGTATGTGAAAGAGGCGTTAACGTACATGAAAGAATTCGATACGTGGTACCAAGACAATACTGAAAGGGGTCTGTGTGATTATTGACACCGGCTCAAAGAAATATCCTCATACGCGCGTAACTTTCGCTATATACTCGGATAATTTCTCAGTCTGGATTTATGTCTTGCAATCGTTCATGAGCGGATGGGATGGTTCATAGTGTGTGCACTTTGTGCCCTTATTACTCCCCATCGATTTATAGGGACGATTCCTGAAACGGCGTTGTTGCAGCTATATTAGGCGTTAAGTGCATAGTAGTATTCGCAAGCGGCTTTACCCGTAAGCGCTTCCAGAGGCCTTGTATATACCGAGCAGCTGCGAATGAGATCTAGGATCTCGTGAGTGTTACAAAACCAATTTCTTATTTTTATTACAATTCTACCTGATTCGAGTGAGTAGTTACAAAGTTTTGCAGTTGACTATGGCAACCTGCAAATTAGTACAATATGCAGTACAATTTGAATAACAGGCAAAAAATTTTAGTTTCGGGGTCCTGGTGACCTCCTGAGCCCAGTACGACCCAAAATGCTAAAAATTGCAAAAAAATAGCTGAAAATGCAATTTTTAGATGGGTCTCCTTTTGCAAAAAATGTTTGGAATGATAAAACAGACCAGATGGGAAAAAAAAAATTTACCCTAAATTAGGGATTTCTCCGCTAAATTTAGTTAGTTGTAACTAAATTCAAAAAAGTCTGCTAAATTTAGCAGTTCTGCCAAAAATTCCGCCAGATGCAAAAGGAGAGTTTTTGAGTGTTTTTGGTGGGATTTGACCCTCAAACCTCTCACTCCCAAGGCGCATGCACTAGCCAACTTGCCCACTTAGGGCGCTTGGGCTATGAAAGGAAGGAATTTGTATTTAATGATAAGTAAAATTGACTTACCTTTAAAAAAATGTGACTTGGTGAGGCTCCACGTGGCGCATGCTGGTGAAGGGGCGTTTTAGGGTTGTATTTGCCTAAAAAATGGATCTGAAGCTTTGTTGTTATTTGTTTGCCTTTGTATGGCCGCATTTCCTTGCTCAGGCCGCATGTTTTCCTTCCTTTGGCGCGTTTTTAGCTTGGCCGCTTTTTTTTATTACGGCGCGTTTTTAATGTTGTTTGCTTGCTGTTTGCTTGTACAGTCGATGGAGGCAGCAAATGGCGCGGTTTTTGCTTAAACAAAACGTTTCCTTGATGCGGGCGCCGGAGGTCAAAAGAAAAACGTGTGGAGGATGGATTTGACCAAATGAGGTCGATTTTGCTCACAAAAACGTTTTTCCTTTATGCAGGCCGCTTTTCCTCTTCTTTGGCCGCTTATTCTCTTCTTCCACTGTATATTTTGTGCAGGTCCAGCGTGGGCGCCTCCTTCTCCTTTTTTTTTATTATTCTTTGCTCTGTTTGATTCTTGATCACTGTTTGGATTTCTTCTTGTGCAGGTCGCGAATGGACCAAGCTTTTAGCACTACCAGATTTGATCAGAGTTCCAAATCCAGTCTGAGGAGGCTGTTTGTTCACTGCAGGTGCATATACAGACCTCCAAAACAAGCAAAGCGACTTCCAAATACAGTAGAGACCAAATAATGTAGAGAAAAAACCTTTATTGGAAAAAAATTAGTATTATTTCCAATACTGTAGCAATTTTGCACAGTGCTTTGAGTGCACCAGTGCAAATTTTTTTTTCCTTCCAAGCACCTAGAAGGAACAGGAGGATGTGGGGGAGGCAGGGATGGGGCTGGGAGTTTTCACGAGGCTACACAGGCTCTCAAATGCTACAAACACGTCTCCAATCTCCTCTCTCTTTGATGCTCTCTCTTCCACACCTTCACAGGGCCAGAATTTCGCTCTGGTACCAAATGTAGATTGAGAAACAGGGACGGAAGCCTGTGTAATTTTATTAATCTCAATCAACTAAAAAATTACAGTGAATAGGCTGCAATATTTATAGATATTGCACAGCCAAATACATCCGGGAAAATAAGTTGCACAGGTGCAACCAAATGCCAGAATAAACAAGCTTCCAATAACATCAGGAAGCAACAATTACATAAAAACAAATATATTGTTTAAAACAATATAACAGTATGCATACAGACAAATATGGTTGATTAACCATATAACAAAATAACAATTTATTAAATAATTATTAAACTATGCATAATTAAATATTAGGATAATAAAATTTATCCTAACAAAGACTTCCTAAATGCTAGTATTTGTATTGGTCGCTAGTGTCCTAGCAATGAGTTTGGATCTGATCTTTTCAAGGTTTGATAATATTTCCTTCACTTCTCTTTGGGTCTCTCTAACTTAATTGTAAGGTTTTATTACCACACCTTTACTTGCAAAAACCTTGCTACATGCAAAATACTCAAGAACACATTCTATGAAATAATATATATATATATATATATATATATATATATATATATATATATATATATATGTTTGAGTTAGAATGACTTCAACGATCATTGTAATGTGATTATCACTAAGTGATGCATGTGAATCTTGGATGCTACATTTAAAACTTAATGTATTTTTGGTGTGTTTGTGATATAATTATTTCCTTGAAGCTATATTTCCTTTGTGTCGATCACGCCAAGATAGTGGGCTCTAAATAATTTTCCCCCAAGATGAATGTTTGTGAGGGAACTCAGAATTTTCCATTCCTAAGCACTAAATGATGTATACGAATGTAGTCCTTGAATGTTGTTATTTTCCTAATAATAGATAGAAAGTCATAACTCAAAATTTTATAGCCCCTTAGAATAGTAATTACGTCATGTATATATATATATGATTCCTTTACTTGGATTTTTCTACTTAGTGACACTAGAGGCCCACCCAGAATATGCAATAAGAATTATAAAATACCTAAAATTAGGTGTTGAGTGGAAAATTGGAAAATTAGACAATATAGAAAAAAATTGTACTATCCTTACTAACACTCGGGCTCTAGTGTCCTTACTAGGTGGTACTTTCCTAGGATAAGAGATATAAACATGACTAATGACATGAAGAGGGATCCCTATAGCTTGACAAAAAGTTATACAAGTCCCAAAATAATAAGAAAATTTCAAAACAAAATCCAATCAAAATCAATAAAAGGAATATGAGAGGTGTCACAAGTGTATAATATTCTCACTTAGGAATTATGCATATAACAACATACTAGATGCATAATGTGATAGTAATAAGTGCATATTTTTGTGTCTACAAAAAGCATTGAAATGGATCCAACACAACACAATGAAATGAATATTTCAATAATAAAGACTTACATATAAGAGGAAGGAAGTGTAACTACCACCTAGAATAGTGGTGAAGGAACCTAAGAATAGGCATACAACTCCCACTAACTGATATTGGTAGTTAAGATATCTCCCCATGACTACTAGTAGTAAACCTAAGTAAGTTAACTCAAAAGTGTAAGGACATGTGTAGAAATAATATAGAATAAAAAAATAAAGGATAAATAATATCCTACACTAACATCCCCTTAAGTGCAGCTTAGGGTATAAAGAAAGAAACTAGGTCATGACAACTAGGCCAAATGAGGAACCTAGGTATAATGCAATCTCTCATAAGATACAAAAAGAAGAAAACCAAAGGGAAACCGCCCACCCCACCCCAATGAGAGAAAATATTAATTAAAGAAGGATAGAAGGCCCCTAAAGACGATGAAACTATTGATGTAGACCACACCTCAAAAAGAGCTCATAGATTAATGAAATTTCTCTCGATGAAAGGTTTGGTGAAGATATAAACATTGAGCTCTAAAAACTAGAAAAATGTCAATTCAATGATTTGATCATGAATGAGCTCCAAAATAAAGTGCATGTGAATATCCATTTGTTTGGTTCTCTAATGAAAGACTAGATTCCTATATATCCGGATGATGTTTTGATTATCACAATAAATGAATGTAGGCTATTTGATATGGATGCCAAGCTCATTGAGAATCTCATGAAGCCAAATAGAAATAACATCTATGATAACAAATCACATGTACTTTACCTTTGTGGATGATACAATAATATCATTTTTATTCTTACTCGACAAACCTGATAAGACTAAAACCCAATGAGAAATCATATCGGAAGTGGACTTATCAAATTCATAATTTTCATCCTAGTCGAATCTATATATCTGACCAAGTCAATATTTGAACCAAATCTATAGTGAATCCGATATCTATATGGACCCTAAATATAGTGCAATATCCCTTCATTGTTTTGTAGTGTAGCTCATATGGTTTTTTTGTGAATTTTGAAAGAATTTAAATGACATATGAGATATCAAGTCTAGCGTGAATCAAATAAATGAGGATGCCAACAAGGTTTTTTTAACATTTCAACACAATTTTGAAGTTCTAAGTGTGATGAAGGAACAGTGAAGTCTTGTGTGTTCTGGTTGCAGAATGTCTATTTTTTCAACCAAATCTAGTTGTGAGAGGGTTTTTTATTGCCTCAAATCATACGGTTAAAAATCTACTCACACAGTTTGAGACAAAAAGGTATCCACACCTATTGCTTGGAATAAGATTCTCAAAGAACCTCTAGACAAGAATGTGGGTTCTTAATAGCTGCAAAGGTGCAGTTCATGAGTGCGAAGGATAAGGAAGGCATGACCCACCTTAGTGTGTCTAGATGGTTATCCGTATCGGGCATTGGGTAAAGCAAATCTTACACTCATGGGTAAGTTTCTAGGATCTAGACCTAATATTGATGTTATTAGGAAATGGGCTCTGAGAAAGTGGCAACCAAAGGGAGATCTAAATATTACAACCATGTCACGTGGTTTTTCTTAGCTAAATTCAACCAGCAGATTGATTTAGAATCGGTGCTTCTAGGAGGGCCCTGGTGCATGGGCAATATGGGTCTTTTTTTAACAAGGTGGTATCTAGGGTTTGATCCCAATATTGAGAATATACACACTATAGTTGTATGGTGTAGACTTCTTGGTCTACCCCTTCAATTATGGGATGATGATATCTTGTTAAACATTGCTAAATCTATTGAATCTCCGATTGGGATTAATGGACCATTGGGGAATATATCTAGACTTGCTTATGTAAGATTCTGCATTTCTTCTAAAATGGAACATGAACTCTTAGAGCATATCATTTTATAGTCAAAATTTGGTACATGGCAACAAAATATTGAATATGAAACTTTTCATTTGAGGTGTAAAAAATGTCATAGAATAGGACACTTCACCAGAAAATTCCCAACCTTGGCCAAGCACAAGGATGAAGGGTTACTTCAGGAGAATATGATGGGTAAAAATGATATGGTAAATGTTGGCTCTAAAGAGGCACCTAAAATAAGGAAAGAGAATGAGCCTAGGATCCCAATAGATGGTATTGAAAGAAGGGAAAAATAACAAATGGAAGTGATTACTCGAACCAACAGATCTGAAATATAAGAAAGGAAAAAAGGGGTTCCAAACTCCAATCAAGAAACCTTTGGTTTGTAGGAAACTCTGGCACCCTAAAACTCCAGTGCCAAAACTAGTAGGAGAAATCCCAAGAAAAAAATGAGATCTAATAGTGGAAACACCTCTTAAGGTGATTATGGAGGTAGATGAAAAGACTACTACAGTAAGATTTAATCTCATTTCTAAGGATATAGATTACATGTTGAACATGAAATATCAGATTGGATTAATGGATTGAGTAAATGAGAACATATCTGAATCAGAGATAGAAGAGATAAAGGGGGTAAGAATGATCCCTTATATATCATAGAGGAAGAGTTGTATGAGGAAAAAGAAAATAAGGAACTAGACCTCCTCATGGAGGAAAACTTCTCTATGATAGAAAATCTCTCACTGAAGGTGAGAAAATTCAATTTAGTAATAAAGTAGCAATTTCATAGCCATACAAGGATTATGAACAAGGAGAAAAGGAGGAGGGTGAAGTTACACCATTCTTGGAAAAGACACTTTCTGATGGTGATATTGATTCGATCAATGGGTTTATAGAGGTTAAATAAAAAAATAATGAAAGGATTTGAGGAGATCTTGGATTCGTTATATAGTGATTACAAAAATAGGAAACTGGGGAGACTCAACATCCAGAATAACTTGATCATCTACTAGAAGGATAGTAGATTTTGGAAGCAGTTCAAAAAAAGGAAGACCCTCAAAGAAGGAGCTCAGAAAAAAGGAAACAAAAAAGATATTGCAAATGGAACTTAAAATCAATTGAGTCATCTAAAAATACATCCCCCATATAATTTAGATGAAGATAATCTATTGGAATATTAGAGTGTTGAATGGGATCTCTAAGCAAAGAATACTCAAAGATTTAAGAATTTTAAGTAGACCTAATATTTTGATTTTATAGGAAACTAAAATGAAAACAAATGTCCTTGAAAATTACAAAAAGTTTTTTGGGACAACTCATAAATTTCTGGTGTTGATTCTTAGTGTTGGGCTCCTGAAATGATGAATATGAAGGCGCGTGGGTGTGCGGGACCCGATTATAGGATAACGCACAAGGAAAAAGCATGCAAGAGAAAAGGCTTAAGGAAGTAGATAGCGCACGGCACATGAAAGGAGGTCTAGGACTTAGCCGATTTAAGCGAAAAAAAGATGGAACACGTGAAAAGCGTGATCGGTTGCATGTGGATAAGATGCCAACCTAGAAACAGGTGGCCTAGGAAAGATCTTTCCAGTAAAGGAATCTTCTAGAATACCATCATGAGATGGAGTGGAGAGCTCAGGCCTAAGGAAACATGCTCGCTGAAGGACCACATTTGACACTTGGTGATGGATCTGAGGGTACGGCAAGGTGAGTTGGTAGTGCGGGAAGGTGATAAATACAAGTGCCTGTGGACCAAGAAAGGTGTGGAGATAGAGATAGAGACCAAAGAGGAGAAGATAGGAGAGATACACACAGAGAGAGATAACATGGGTAGAGCTCTGCAGGATTACTGCGAGTGGGGCTTTGATGTATTGAGCTCAACATTATAATTTATTTTCTATTTTTACATAGTTATACAAGCCTAGTGATGTGCATGACTGCAGTATTCTGCTATGGCTCTTTGTAACAAACTAATGAATACAATGAGGTTACTTATTATAATTAGATATGAGTATAGTGGGTTTCATGTACATTTCGTTCATAGAAGTTATCTTTCTTTTCATACTATGAATGAATGGTTGTAGCTTTCTTTCTGTTATATTATGTGTTATGGAGTCTTTTAAAACACATTCTGAAGAAACTATAAGCATCTGAAGGCCATCCTGAGCCCTTTTATCTTTGTATGTCTAAACTTATTTCTTGAATACTCTTATGCTAATCATTGATGAATGCTTCACACTAAAAACTCACATAAAAGAGAGACTTGACACCCATTCGTCCCTCGGGTGAGTGCTCAACTTCTATTGGGTGATAGGCCATCGCGCATGGGACTCCTTCCTTTTATAATTGGAGAAAAATTGACTACATCGTGGTTCCATTGCCGGACCTATTTTCAAAGTTGTAGGGGATATAATATGCATCATGATCTGTGTAAAGAGTAATGATGGATCGGTTGACATTGGAAAATGTTGAATCATGGTTCAAGAGCATGGAGGATGAATTTTCTAGAGATTCAACATTGGACCTGAGTTTAATACACATAGATGGGTAGAGGAGAATATCTACCATGATATGTATGATAATTTTTTCGTTGTTTCCAGTAGAGTTATTTGGGTGGCTTTCAGCCTATGCATCTCGATCAAGTTTGTGTTATGGATCACGGATATGGACCAAAGAAGACTACCAAAGGTTGTAGGATGTAGATCTGACATGGACCCGTGCTGTAGATCACTGGTGGGGAGGAGTACTAGCTAGCTACACTCTGGAATACACCTTTTCCATGTATTCTTGTCTAGAGCTTGATGAGTTTGAGTTTTTATGAAAACCTATGGGATCATTTCTATGTGTTATCCCTTTAGCTATGAAGATATTGATGGTTTCCATGAGTCTAGAAGCACTCCCAATGGCCGGCTAAACCATACGAGCGCAGGTAAGGAAGCTCGGGTGGAGGAAAATGGAATATGATACAACAGAAAAGGAGAGGAAAGAAAGATAGCTCAAGTATGGTGAATCACATGAAAGGGAGATTCCTAGGTGATGCAAATACGCTAGTCTGATGGATCTATGGAGATAATTATTGCGGGAAGGAATTGAGGTTCACACGAGAAGACATTGAGCTGAGCAGTCTTTGCTACCCCATCTTGACAAGTGCATGAGGAGACACCTTGGCTTACGGTAAGAGTTTGTCACATGGAGAAAGAAGAGTCATTGGCACATATCTGAGCCCACCCATTGACCAAGCCACAGTGCTTGGTTTTATCAAACCAAGAAGAAGTATTGACCCAATTGAAACTAGTGGAAGAAATAGAGCCGCACCTAGGAGATATAATTTTACATTCCCTTCTTCTATTTCTACACATATTCCAAAGATTTGGAGGAGTTTTCGAACAAGGGGCAAGTATACAAAATTTTGGTCTCACACCAGGGAGTGGCATGGGACAAGGTAGCGATGGTGGGGCACCATCACAGCACCGTAGGCACACGGTTTAGTGGGACCATGGGGGAACTTGGCACAGCTCCTACAGGCCTTGTTGGACCCAGTGGTCCTAGTGGAACTAGTGGCTCTGGAGGTACAGGACCCAGTGGACCTGGTGGATTAGGCAGAGGAAACACCGGAGGGAACCAAGGCTCTAGTTCAGGACAAGGACCCCAGCCACCACCTCAATTTTTCTTTGAAATGTCTCTACACTTACCGGATTACAAGGGCATTGAGGATGATGCGAACATGTTCACAAGTGTGAACTACTATGGCGTGTGAAAGGTATCACAACCCCAAAATGAAAGGCTAGTCAATTTGCAACCATGTTGCAAGGATGCGTGCATAGCTGGTATAGAAAGTATGATCCTCATCAAATAGTGGTGGATTACACTGCCTTAAAGAATGCATTCCTGGAAGAGTTCCACATTCCTAAGTTCAAGCAAAAAGCATTAGCACTTTGAAGGAGATACAACAAGGAATGACAGAGAGTGTGTGGGAGTATGATATGCGTGTTAAAACTCTCTTGTCTAAATTATCATATGACATACATCCTTCTTAGCATACATAGTGGTTTTTTAGAGGATTGATCACCCCTTTTTGAAGGGCCCTATCTCATAATACTTTCACAGACCCGCGTGAAGTATTGGAGGCTATCTTGCCATTGGTAGTATTGATAATGGCATTAGCCTATTCTTGGAGGCTCAGATTGCTACTATGGCTAAACAATTGGAAAATATATCTACGAACTCGGTCCATGAGACTCGCAGTGGTTTATGGTGCACATATTGTGAGATAGAGGGGAACATTAAGGATAATTTCCCTAGAGGGTGGTATATGCTATAACATTAGATTGTGAAATTTGTCATGGGGACCATGATGTCAGTAGATGTCCCTTGCTACAGTGTGTGATCAGAAAGAATGTATCCTATTATTGCAATATTTACACCTCCATGACCCATGATACTAAAGATTATAGGCTCATTGATCAGATACATGAGGCCATTGATCATGGGGTGCGCCAAACTAGCATTGCCAGTAGTTTTAAGAATGATGATCACTGTTATGAGGAGCACACAGATGGAGGCACGCGAGGAAAAGGTTTTGAGGAGGATTTCGTGGACAAGGTAACCGCAGAGGAAGGAGTGAGTTCCCATGAGGGACATGTTTCAACTGTGGATCTACAAAACATTACAAGCATGAGTGCCCAGACTTGTTGCAATGCTCATGGTGCAGAAAGAAGCATAAGTATGAGGAGTTCCTAGAGTTATATGAGCATATGAATCAGCAGCACCGGAAGGAAAAAGGTGTTGTGATGGTCAGCATCAAGAAGGAAGACATATAATGGATGCCTTGGGTAACATGGGATGAAGGTTTGGATCTTGTTTTGGTAACAACAAGGACATAATCCACACACGCAAGAGAGATACCAAGACAAAAGAGCCTAATTTCTAGAGAAGAGGTCATTCATGGAAAGTACTTGAGACCATGCACATCGAAGGTGATATATCGAGGACACCATGGATTTTATTTGAAGCTTGCGCAAGGGAGATCCAATGTCTAAAGGAGAAATCTAGGAGGGAGGAACAAGGAAGGAGGATCAAGGCACAAAAAGATGACCTGGATGACGTCAAGGAGGTGTGTAAAATGCTAAGGCATGAGAACATCATTCGTTTGCTCGAGATCCTTATTGAGAGAGAAGGTACCATGCACTAAAGAAGAGCACAAGAGGCAGGTCTTACACACAAACCTTCCCCCTCATAGCCTCAACTATGATAAGGATATTACATTGAATACAGTTTTGGATGGATGGCTCCTTAGCAATATACTCATTGACATTGGCATGGAGGTTAATGTTTTGACTTTGGATGCATGGCATTAGATGGGGAGACTTGCATTACAGCCATCTTCAAATGTGTTATATATGGAAAACAAGACTAAGGCAATTCCCATCGGTGTCTTGAAGGATGCAGCTATTACTATCCAGGGAGCCAAGTTTACTGGGGACTTCAAAGTCTTGGCGCTTGCCGAGGTAGACAATTTCCCAACACTACTTGGGTGCCCTTGGTGTTACAAGAACAATGTGGACCTCCGGTTCAACAAAGGGTACATCAGTTTTGAGAACAAAGAGGAGCGGGTCATTATACCCCTGGTTGATGGGAATTCAAAGTGCCCTACATTGAACTATTGGGAGAAGAGGTTTTGGACAAGATTTATGTGCACTCAATCAGAGACCCTGAGATGGTACACCCTATTAATGGGGTTATCCAGTTTGAGGATGCTCAGTCAGTGAGTGATACCACCAGCCTGGCATGTGATAATTGGGTGCATGGGACTTACGAATTAATGGGATGGTAGTTGAGAGGATCGGTGACCAAGGTAACTAAGGTACACATGGTTTGGTGCCTTGGGGGGAAAGAACTACCCAAGTACTCTAGAGGAGCCTTCCCTGAGATCTTTCTGTAGGAGATAGAAGCTCAGTGGAAAAATGAAAAGGAACAAAGGGAGATGTTGAGTTACATCTTGCTTGGCATAGTAGCTCATTGGTGGGCCACGCATTAGGAGAGCCTTTTAGAATGGTGCGAGGTAAGAATTTCTCTCTCTGTCATATTTTCTAGAAGTAATATACCCACCATCATCAAGGAGTACCATGGGAAGGAGCCCACCTCTTTCCATATCCAGAGTGTGAACAGTGCGGAGAGAAGGCATAGAAGCCTTGCCACCATCCCTTTGGGTGCAAAAGTTATATTCTACACTACAGGGTTATGTGTGTGCATGGTACATTCATTCGGAGACACGCCGCCAAACAAGGAATTGGCAAGAGCTTGTGGCTGATCTTATTCAAGCCTTTGAGTATTAGAGTACCAAACCATCGGTTGATAAGGCCTTGCAAGGTATCAAGTTCCTTACAATGGGGGATAGTGCCAAATGGAAGATAGGATGTTGGAATTACTAGGTGAACCAAGATTGGAGGTGCACTTCGAAGAGATTGAAGAAATAGAAGAATTCCAGCTTGAGCAAGCATGTTTGGAAAAGAAAAAGGGAAAGTTAGTACATGTGATTGATGGAGAGGATTCAAAGAGTTTAAATGTTAGTCATTCTGTGGGGATGCGTGAAGTGGTAGGCAGTGCAGATGCTCACGTGTATGCCTACCATGAGCCTTTAAAGAAAAATAAGGTTAACATTGGTTCAGGAGAAGAACCTAAGGAAGCTATTATTGGGGACTATTGGACGGAGAAGGAAGTATCAAAGATCATTGATATGTTGTGTAAGTTTGAGGATTTATTTCCACATGGGTACCATGAGTTAAAAGGTGCCCACCATTCCTTGGGGGAGATGAGGATAAAATTGAAGGAAGGTGTGCGCCCGGTTAGAAAAAGGCCCTACCAGATGAATCCCAACTTACGCGTGAAGGTTAAGGAGGAGATAGATAAGATGATAGCTTCTGGGATCATTGAGGTAGTAGAAGAATCAGAATGGATAAGTCTGATGGTAATTAACATCAAGAAGGATGGGTGGATTATAATTTGTGTGGATTATAGGGAATTGAATGTAATTTGTGTCATTGATCCATTTTCGACCCCCTTCATTGAAGAGATTCGGAAGAAGTCACTAGGTGCGAAATCTATTCCTTTACGGATGGATTTTCAGGATACCACCAAGTCCGGATTGCAAAGGAAGACCAGGAGAAGACAACTTTCACCACCGAGTGGGAAAGTTTTGCATATACACGGTCATGCCCTTTGGATTGAAAAATGCACCTATTGTCTTTTTGCGCATAGTGGTGCAAGCATTCCAAGACTTCATTCATAAGTTTCGACAGGTTTACTTGGATGATTGGACAGTATATTGTCTAGTTAAGGACCATTGTGACAACTTGAGATTAATGCTTGAAAGGTGTAGGCAGTTGAGGATATCCCTCAACATTAAGAAGTGTGTGTTTGCTAAACCATTTTGGACTTTATTGTGGCATATCATATGTAAGGAGGGCTTAATGGTAGATCTCGCTAAGGTTGCAATTATTGTGGGGTTAAGGGAACCTACTAGCCAGAGCACAGTGCGTGGATTCCTTGGGCATATAGGATATTACAGAAAATTCATTAAGGGGTATGCCAAGATCACCGCACCTTTAGAGGAGCTGCTTAGACACAAAAGTACCTTCCATTGGGGAAAGGCGTAGTAGAGGGCATTTGATACATTAAAATATAGGCTTATTACCATGCCTATTTTGCAATTTCCCTCTTGGGACAAGCCTTTCCATGTCCATGTAGATGCCTCAGGAACCACCATTGGAGCAGTACTTGCACAACTAGGTGAGGGGATTGTTGATCATCCTCTTTGTTTTGCGAGTAGAATGTTAACACCAATAGAACAAAATTATACCACAACCGAGTGTGAAGCCTTGTCAATGATCTATACACTTTTCAAATTTTGACGGTATCTCACTGGAAAAACCCTTTGTATTCTACAACCGACAACATGACATTAAAGTATTTAGTAAATAAGCCCATTCTTCAAGGGCACATATGTTGATGGGTGTTGTTGTTTCAAGATTTTGAGTTCACTGTTGTAGTGAAACCCGGAAAAAGCAATTATGGACCTGATCATCTATCAAGAATTGATTCAAGAGAGGACATGCAAAGTATTGAGGAGACAATGCTAGACATGCAATTGTTTAGATTGTGGTGTGCACCCTTAGATTTGGAAGAGATTGTTGTATTTTTAAAATAAGGTGTGGCACCGGATGGAATGAAGGCATTGGAGAAAAAGTAGTTGGCCATATGCACCATGCCCTACATGTTGATTTGTGGAGATTTATACAAATTGGGATGTGATGAAGTTTTGTGTAGGTGTGTGTTAGAACATGAGTGCCTAGCCATAATGGAGGAAGCACATAGAGGAAGTGCGGGTGGGCATTACGTAGGTGATGCCACCACGCACAAGATTTTAATGGTAGGTTTATGGTGGGAAACCCTGTACAAGGATTGTAGAAATTATTGTAAAGCATGTGACCATTGTCAGCACATTGGCAGACCAAGAAGGAGAGATGAAATGCCTTTGCGTCATATTCCTTGTGTGGAGCCTTTTGAAAAGTGGTCAATAAACTTTGTAAGACCTATTACATCGGCAAAGTGCATGAGGACTCGGGTCACGTTATGTCATCACTTACATAGATTATCTCACAAGATGGGCATTAACAGCCCCAACTAAACATTACATGGTAGGAACGGCGACAAGGTTTCTATGGGAGAACATTATCATGAGGTATGGATGCCCTTTAAGTTTAACCAAAGTGATAGGGTACACATTTTCTAAATGATATAGTGAGGATCCTACTATCTGAGTTCATGGTGGATCATCATAAGACTATGCCCTATCACCCTCAAGAAAATGGAACGACTGAAGCATTCAACAAAATACTAAGTCATACCTTGAAAAAAATCTATGATGTTGGAAGATAGGATTGGGATGACAAGATATTAATGAGTTTTATGGGCTTACAGGACTACGTATAAAAGACTAAATAAAGCCACACCTTTTCAATTGGTGTTTGGCATGGAAGCTATTTTTCCAGTTGAATTTATGTTACCTTCTCTATGAATAACACATGTAGGAGGATTAGCTGATGAAAAAGTGCTGAAAGAAAGAATTGATGAACTAATGAAAATAGATGAGAGACGATCACTTGCCCGTTGGAGCCAAACAAGAAAAGCAAAGCAAAAGGCTTGGCATGATCACCATATTAGAAACAAGAAGTTTGAGGTTGGGCAGATGGTGTTACTATATGATTCTAAATTTTTGCGCCATCTTGGGAAGTTGAAATTCCATTGGTTATGTCCTACATAATCTCATACATCGTTACATGTAGGCGCATGCCAATTACGAAAGTCTTTGGACAGAAAAAAGTTGCCTAGACAATTCAATGGTAGTAGGTTGAAGCCCTACTATAAATAAGTCTTCTTGGTGTTTGTAAATAAGGCGTTTTGCTAGTTAGTCTAGAATTTTCCCTTATGCATTTTCTTTTCCTTGTGTTTCCCTTTCACGTTGTTGTTTTGTTTTGCACCTTGGGAGCCCGAGTAACCTTTTTCTATTTTTGGAGAATTTATGAGTGCACTGAGGAGTGTGCATCATTTAAGTGTGGGATGGAGAAGAGTGAAGAAGCATGTGATTAAAAGTACCAAGGAAGTTTTTTGAAGAGCCTTCTAAGTAGCTTGGTTAAAAGAGAGATGAAGAGAAAAGATAGAATGGTTGGTGCCAGGGTAAATCTACTCGTAGATCCCACATACAAAGGAAAATGAAGCGCATTTAAAGCAACATGAGGTAGGTGAAAGTAATAATCTAGATAGAATAAGTGCCTTCGGCATGGGCTGAGCATGCATAAGAGTCTCCTGTCAGGTTGGTTTGGTTGTGTACCAGAAGGTTGGAGGAGTTTTCACACAGGAAGGGCGCATGAGTAAAGGCGCTGAAGATAGGTTTTGTTTGAAAAATCTGCATTAAATGAACAAAGTACAAGGTAGGTAAAGTAGCATTTAATGACTAGAAAAAGGAAAAACTATAAATAGAGGGTTGGGGCACTCTCATTTTACTTTGTGAAAATGAAGAGTTGGAGATATAAGCGAAAGATATAAGCTAGGACGTTTTTAGATTCAATCAGAGAGAAGATCTGTGTGATCAAACAAGTAAAGAGCTAGTTTGAGATTGTGAACCAAGAGGAAGGAATTAAACGGGCTTGGAATGAAGTGTAAAGACATTTTGTGAAGAATTTATTGAAGTTAGGGTTTGGAAAACTAGGGCACGTGTTTAGGGGATTTATATCATGGATCTGTGATCGAAGGTTGGGAGAAGGAAAGCAGAGTAACAAGGAGAGGACTAGAGTAATACAATTACCTCAACCATGGCACCAAAGAAAGGGAAGGGAAAAGCAAAGGCTAAATAACTAGAACCTGAGGTGGAAACAAACAAATAATGGTATGCAGAAATGCAGTACCCTAACAGAGTGATGATGGGAAAGGAATGGGAATCCCATTTGAGGAACATACCAATCAGTGACTATAATCACCATACCAGCACTATAGAAAAATAAATGACATTAGAACTGGTATGCCCTACCAACAAGTGAACACCTGAAGGGTTGCCTATCTACAATGATGACGTGAAGGTCAAGTTGGCAAAGGGGGTTGTTGCAACTCTACGAGTTGCCTTATTTTGGGAAACTAGATCACTTGTACTAGTGGTTGATGTCTCGGGTGCATGAGGACTACTTCCACTTTGTTGGGTGCAAGATGCACATAACTCCCAATTGATTACATAGTTTACAAGCCTCATATGCGAGGGAGATAGCCTGGAAGATGACCTTAGCGATAAGGAATCTATTCAGAGACCATCATAGAGTATGCCTGCAAGAAAGGGTTGTGGTATTATGATATCTCAAACATCAAGGACCCAATTATGAAGATGTTGCATACCTGGTAACAAAACTGAATGGTCAAGAAAGGTGGACGCAAGTCAACAAGCCATGGTTGCATGTCTGCAAGAAGATCATAGAGGGGACTATTTATAACTTGTCGCATACATTGCCAAGGAAATTGTAAAGTGCACAAAGGAAGGGGACATGATCCTCTTTGGCAATGTCCTACTCACCATAGTGTTTACAGAAGTTGGAGTGTCGGATGCACCAGATAATTTTGTGTGGGAGTACCTAGCCGAAGACCCTTTACCCATGAAGAGGTTTGAAAAGTATGCATGTGATACAATGATGGCTCCCCACAAAGCGTGGCTCAAAAAATGGTATACGCACTTGAGAAATGCATTCGGGGTAGAGTGGAGGATCCCCGAGCAACTCCCAGCAGCCACACAAGGAGAAGCTAAGTTCACAGTGTACCAACACTTTTGCTTGGGTAGGTTCAAGCTTGTTGATGAATCATGGAGCCCTTGGTGCAAGCTCCCTTTCACGTTCACTACCCAGTACTTCCAAGTAGGAGTGAACAGATTTAAAGAGTCAAAAAAGCTAAGGCTGGAGCTAGGAAAATTGGACCAGGAACATAGGGATATGAGGAAGAAACTGAACTATCCAGAGGTAAGTGCGCATATGTGGAAAATTACGTGTCGCATGAGATCCACATGACTAGACCAATAACACTTCCTATTGCTAGAGGATCCATGACACACATATACATGCACATAAGGCCAAAATTCAAGAATAGCGTATACTTGGTGGATGAGATCTCCATACCTAAAGACCCCCTGGGAATGAGGAAGCTAGTGTCTAAGAAGAGTGGCAGAGGAGAGGAAGGAGCACTAAGTGTACCAACTACTCAGATAGTGAGCATGCCTTCTATGAGCACCAAGCCAAGCACCTATGTTCAGAGGAAGAAGTCCCTAGTAAAGGAGAAGATGCCAGAAGTAGAGGCACCTAAACAACCCACCACCTTGGAGGAGTCCCAAGAGGAAGAAGAGAAGGTAGAATCTCTTGACTAGAAGCAACCTCTCGGGAAGAAGCAGAAGGTGGATGAAGAAGCTAACTCGGAGGCGACCAACAACATGGAGAGATATCTAGGAGAAGGAGAGGATGAGAGTGAAGAGGGTGGTGACAAGGAGAAAGAGCCAAAAAAAGACAAGGAACCTTTAGAACCTCACATAGTTAGTGTCTATGACTCAGAGGAGGAGAGTGGAGAAGAGAAGAAAGAGTTCATATTCGCACAGTGGAAAGGCACACAAGGAGGTGAAGGCACCGAAGATACAAGGGCAGAAGAGAAGGATGCCGAGGGGCAGAGAGCCATAGATTTTACCAAGGAGCAGATAACCGAAGTGGCTAGAGTGAGAAGTAAAGAAGATGCTCGAGATCCTTATAGACCAAGAATTAGATCGGAGTGTAGATATAGTGCTAAAGGAAGGAAGAGAGCGGTGAAATGGGACATGACAGCCTAGGAGGCCCCATTGATAGTCAGCTTCCCCAAAGGCACATGCTCAATTAGAAGACCTCTAGATGTAGAATAGAGGTAGATGATGGGCTACGTGGATGACTCAAGGAAGGTGCTACACACATGATTCCAAAGCATGGTACCCACCGAAAGACTTATAGCCATGGGATCGTTCGAGAAGGAGGGTGCATACCCCAGGACCAAGAAGATGCTTTCTTGGGAATTTGAATCCCACGTCGATGAGCTAAACTTTGAAGTCTACTAGAAGGCACTTATCATGCTGCCAGAGTCTAAGGGAGACAACCCCTTAGTAAATGCCTAGGAGCTCACAGACGAGCAAGTATGTAATGCTCTAAACAAGGTCACAGTGGAGACAGAGGTGAGACTATTTGCGTGGAATGACAACATAAGGGATTTAGAGGGAAAGTTGGCCAAGAAGGAGGAAGAGTTAGCTAAGGTGGCCAAAAACTTAAAACAGGAGGAATTAATTATCACACAGCTAAGGCATGAGCTCAAGGAGGAAAAGGCAAAAGTCCAGGAGGTCTACAAGAAAGTAGACTTGATAAAAAGTGTCATCATCTTGAAACACCTAGATCTAATGCCTATCCCCCAGAGATATGCATCAATGCTAGAATGCCTAGAATAATTAACCCATGTCCTCACCATGGAGAGGTGACCCTTGGTATTGGAATTTGCAGAGGAAGTAGCCGCGCATCTGAAGGAGGAGGACCGGTTAAAGTTGATAGCACTGGTTTCCAAGTATAACAAGGTGCTCACAAATGTAAAGGTTGCCTCCCAATCTACTGAGGTCGCATATGACACATGTCCGGATAGAGATAAGGTGGCAAGCTCCATGGTCTCCACACTTGAAGTAGAGCTGAAAGAGTTCCGTAAGAAAAACAAAGGAAACAGGACGGACCAGGGATAGAGTCTTAGCGGAAGTAGAAAGAAGATTCAAGGAGATTAAGGCATTAAGGGGCTCAACCATGACATGATTGAAGGAACTATATCCTCAAATTACTAGGATAATGGACAAGCTCGTAGACCTGGGTAAAGAAATGGAACAAATTATGGACACTTTGGGTGCCCAAATAGCTAGCCTAAATTTTGATGAGGTAAACCTCCTCGTTGGCAACCTCTGTTAGAAGGTACAGAGTGAGGTTGATACATGGAATAAGTTGGAGGCAGTCTTATGGAAGGACTTCCCCAACCTTTTGGTTTAGTGTTCCCCCATTCTTCATTCTTTCCCCTATTCTTTCATTCCTTATTCATCTTTGTAATATTTATCTACATCTTGATTCCATTCGAACCAACTTGCACATTGGTCGAGTAGAATGTTTCTGAGGGTGGAGAATAGATGTAGTGTGGGGTGATGTTGGGCTCCTAAAATATTAACTATGAAGTTGCATGAGCACGCGGGACCCGGTTATAGGATAATGCGCAAGGAAAAAACACACTTAGAAAAGGCTTAAGGAAGCGAGATAGTGTGTGACATGCGAAAGGAGGTCCAGGACTTATCCAATTTAAGCAACAAAGGTAGAACACGTGAAAAGCGTGATTGATCGGTTGCTTGGCGTGGATAAGATGCCAACCTAGCAATAGGTAGCCCAAGAATCCAGAAAGGAATCTTCTAGAAGACCATCATGAGATGGAGTGGAGAGCTCAAGCTTGAGGAAACATGCTCACTGAAGGACCACATTCGACACTTGGTGACAGATCTGAGGGCGTGACAAGGTGAGTTGGCAAAGTGCGGGAAGGTGATAAATACAAGTGCCTATGGACCAAGAAAGAGAGATGTGTGGAGATAGAGATAGATACCTAAGAGGAGAAGATAGGAGAGATACACATAGAGAGAGATAACATGGGTAGAGCTCTATAGGATTACTGTGAGTGGGGCTCTGATGTATTGAGCTCAGCATTGTAATTTCTTTTCTGTTTTTGTGTAGTTATACAAGCCTAGTGATGTGCATGACTACAGTCTGCCCTCTATGGCTCTTTGTAATGAACCAATGAATACAATGAGGTTACTTATTACAATTAGATATGAATATCAGTGGGTTTCATGTGCATTTTTGTTCATAGAAGTTCTCTTTCTTTTCATACTATGAATGAATGGTTGTAGCTTTCTTTTTGTTATATTATGTGTTATGGAGTCTTTTAAAACACAATCTAAAGAAACTACAAGGATCTGAAGGTTGTCCTAAGCCTTGTAATCTTTGTATGTCTAAACTTCTTTCTTGAATACTCCTATACTAATCATTGATGAATTCTTCCCACTAAAAAATCACATAAAAGAGAGACTCGGCACCGGCGCGTGCCTTGGGTGAGCACTCAGCTTCTGCTAGGTGATAGGCTGGCGCACATGGGATTCCTTCCTCTTATAATGGGAGTAAAATTGAATACACTCAGGGAGCTTTAGGTGGTTTGGCTACTTTTTGAGATAAAAATATTCTTACTAGTATGGTGATTTCTGACACCAACACCCATCTTGCTGTTAAGTTTCATGCTATTGATAATAATTTTACTTGGATCCTTTCAAACATTTATGCACCTAATACTGTAAATGGAAGAAGGAAGCTTTGGAATGATTTAAAGCTCTTTAGAAGTCATCATAAAAATGACAATTGGCTTATTATGGGAGACTTCAACTCCCCTTTAAATCTTGGAGAAAAGCAAGGGGGAAATTCTAGATATTCCAATGGCATGGATGAATTTGTTGATTTTGTCTCTGATTCAAATCTCATGGATGTGGAACTTCATGGTAATCAATTCACTTGGACAAATAGAAGAGTGGGAAGTGACATGATTCAGGTTAGACTAGATAGAGAATTTATCTCTACCAATTGGATTCTGCATCAGGACTTTCATCTATCCTCTTTACCAAGAATTGGATCCGATCATAATCTGATTGTTTTAAATCTTTTCAATTGGGCTAAACCAATGTGGTGCTCATTTAAATTTGAAAATATGTGGATGGAGCATGATGATATCTCTGATCGGATTAAATAATGGTGGAAATGGGATGGAGGAGGAACTGCTCAATACAGATTAATTCAGAAATTAAAAATGTTAAAAAGCAAGTTAGAATCTGGAATAAAGAAGTTTTTGGAAATATTTTTGAAAGGAAAAAGGAATTAAAGAAAAACTCAATGAAATGAAATCTCAAATAACTACAAAGGGCATGTCATTGGAGGATTAGTTATTAGAAAAAAAAATTATCTGAGCTGTATACGGTCTGTAGTAGGGAAGAAAATTTTTGGAGGCTTAAATCCAAGGTAATTTGGCTGAAAGAGGGAGATAGAAACACAAAGTTATTTCATATGACCACTATGAAACATAGAGCTTGCAATAGGATAACAAAAGTTTCAAAAGGAAATGGTATTGTCATCAAAGATCCTAAGGATATAAAGGATGAAGCTCTCAAATTTTATGAAAATCTACTCAAGGAGAATAGTGTGGATAATGAAGAGGCTGCCTCTTTTCTTTTAGAGGACATTCAAATGACATAATAGATGAGAAAATATTCAAAAACCTTTCTAAAATAGTCACTTTGGAGGAGCTACAAAAATCTATATTTTCTCTTGAAGGGGATAAGGCACTAGGTCTTGATGGTTTTTCTACTAATTTTTTTTAGAAGTTTTGGGAAATATGCTCAGATGATTTATTAAGGGAAGTGAATGAGTTCTATAGAATAGGTGATCTCCTAAAAGAGCTGAATAACACCCACATTGTGCTTTCTCCTAAAAAAATGGATGCTAAATATTTTAAGGAATTCCACCCCATTAGTCAGTTAATGTTATTTATAGAATCTTTACTAATATTATTACAACAAGACTCTAGACTATTCTTGACAATATAATTTCAAAGCAACAAAGTGGATTTATAAAAGGGAGGATAATTCAAGATGGGGTGATCATGGTGCATGAGATCATTCATTCAATGGATAATAACAAAAATATAGCTTGGTAATGAAACTTGATATGAACAAGGATTTTGACAAAGTCTCTTGGCATTTTCTTGACAATGTTCTAGCTAAATTTGGTTTTCATAATAAATTCAGAAGAATTATTAAGGCTTGCATTTCTACAGCTAGATTTTTGTGGTGGTTAATGGTGAGCTAGTGGGATTATTTTCTAGTAGTAGGGGATTAAGACAGGGAGATCCTATATCCCCTTTACTCTTCATTCTAATGGCTAATAGTCTTAGTAGATCCATTACCAAAGTTGTTAATGATGGTATTTTAAAAGGAATTAGGCCTACTTCTACAAACCAAACAACTTCACATCAACAATTTGCGGATGACACAATTCTACTTTTGATGGCCTCTATCCTTGAAGCTAAGGCTATCAAGTCTATTCTAAAATTTTATGAGGTTGCCTCAAGGAAAGAGATAAATTTTGATAAGAGTTCCATCTTCTTCTTTAATACTCCATTGGAAAGACAAAAAGAATTTCTCAAATTCTACGGTGTAAAACCAACTCTCTACCGAAAAAATATCTCAATCTTCATCTTGGAACAAAAAAAAAAATTCTACCACATTTTGGAATGGTTTACTTGAAATATTTCAAAATAAAATGGCTAGATGGAAAGGGGCCATACTATCCAGTGCTGGAAAATGTCTTCTAATCAAAAGCACTTTGCAAAATTTACCTATTTACATTATGTCTCTATACAACATTCCTACTATTTTTAGGGACAAAATTGAAAGGATTCAGAAGCACTTTTATGGCAGGGAACAAAGGAAAGATTCAGATACCACTTGGTGGCATGGGATCAAGTATGTACACCTAAAAGAATAGGTGGGCTAGGCATAAAGGATATTAGAAAAATGAATATGGCTTTAATTGCAAAAATGGGTTGGAGAATGCTTACTAAGGAGCAACCTTGGATTGATTTAATTAAGGCCAAATATCTAGCTCAGCAAAAAGTAACTTCTTTCCTTTATGATGATCAACTACCTCAAGGTTCTATTTTTTGGAATAATTTGATACAAATCAGGAATTTCATCAAACAAGGATGTAAATGGAAAGTGGGAAATGGTAGGGATATTCAATTTTGGAGTGATAATTGGACTAGCTTCAGTTTAAATGATAAATTTGGTTTTGTCAAAGATATTTTAGCACACAAGTATGGAACTAAAGTCAAAGACTACATTGAAATGGAGGGTAACAGAAAAATATGGAAGCAACTTAAGGTGGAGAGGAATGATCTAAATTTCATAATCTCCTCACTTCAAGAGTAGCTAGATAACATACCTCGAATCAAATTGATGTCAAGGATGAGCTTGTTTGGAATAACTCATGTGATGGAGAATACACTGTCAAATTAGGATACAATTCCTATTTTGAAAACATCCATTGTGATTTCAAATGGAGCAGGATTTGGATGCCTGAACTAACTCCCAAAGTCAATTTATTTTTTTGGCTTGTTCTCAGAGGAAGAATACTCACAAATGAAAACCTAATCAAGAGAGGATTTATAATTCCAAACATGTGTTGCCTATGCAAAAAGAGGTTGAGGACATCAAGCATATTTTTTTACATTGTGAGTTTGCTTCAAAGATCTGGAGTTATGCTTTCTCAAAGTTCAATGTTTGTTGGACAGTGCCAAAGGAATTTCTTCAAACTTGGATATAGTGGGATCCTCCTTATAAGCATTGTATTGTTAGGAGATTATGGAAACTGGTTATGCCCCATATTATATGGAGGATTTGGAAAGACAAAAATGACATAATATTTAGAAACAATAGACAGACATGCAAGACAAGCTTTACTAAAATTGGTAATGCAATTAAAGATAATATTGAAAGATTTAAACCACCCAAGAATAAGAAATATCCTAAAGATGAAGAGTTTATACTTTCAAATTGGAATATTGACATTGAAAATGTCTAGAAATGAAGAAATCCAACCATTGATAGGTCTTCAATTCATTGGATCCCTCCTCCTAATTCTTGGTATAAACTCAATTTTGATGGAGCCTCTAAGGGAAACCCAAGGGAAGCTATTGGTGGAGGAATAATTTAGGATCACAAAGGTTTTTAATTGCTACTTATGTTGGTAGAATGGGAAATCAAACCAATCACTATGTTGAAGCTTTATCAGCTTTATGGGGACTAAGACTTGCTAAGGATTGCAACATTCAGAACATTATTGTTGAAGGTGATTCCTTGAATGTTATAAATCATCTTAATCAGATACATCCTCCAAGTTGGACTATTAAATATTTCATTCAGGAATCTATTAATATATGCCATACCTTCAAAAGTATTAAAATTGGCCATACATATAGAGAGGGCAATAGGGTGGCAGACACCTTAGCTAATTATGGTACCAATAATAACTTCATCACTTGGAATAATGAGAAAAACACCCCTATTGAAGTACAAAATTCTATTACCAAGGATAAATATGAGCATTTACATCTTATGTAGAATCACTAATGAGATTTCATGGGATTTATTGGAAAAGAAAGTTAGCACATGTGAGAGGAGTACTTATATTTATAATCATCAAAATTCACATGCTCCATGGACTTGCAATTGGATGATTAAAAACTGGTCTAGGAAAGACAAAAACAACTTATTTACGGGTGGTTTCAAGAAGGAAAATCACATAAATCATAGAGGTAGGAAAATGGGGGGAGCTCCGTGTCGTTAGAGCCCAACTGTGATCCCACTTGGAAGATAACATTGAGATGTGGAATTATCTTCAGATGGGGGGTGTCACTAGCTTTATTGAGAAAATCCAAGGTCACGACTAGAACATTTTGGTGCATTTTGCTACAGATTGGAAAGAGAGGAAGGTTAGGTATGGAGGGCAAAAAGTGTTGGTGAATGAGGAGCTTATTGCCAAGGTTACAGTCTAGCATTGGATGGAATCAGTTTTTCAGCAAAAGGGTAGACAAAAATGCTAAAGCGAAGAAGTTTTCTAAAATAAGGGAGGAGCTCCTCTTTGTTACGGTTGGCATTAAGGTAAGTTCCATACCAGAACCCTTTGATGAAATTACTAGAATGATGGTTTGATTTATTTCCCTTGAAGGTCGGTACATCACTTGTCCCCACAAAACACTTGATCTTTCTTAATCATTTTAGGAGAAATTTTTTTGTATGCTTCCCGCACTATCTCTTGAATTCAATGGAGCATTCCATTCTTGACTTTCAAAATCATACCAGGTCATTCCCTCCATTAGGGCTTATATTTCTCAACGAGACATTGCCTCATCAATTTTCCTACCATTCCCATTACCCCGATGCCCCACCCATTCCCATTCACAATATTCCCACTGTTAACCCGACCACCATTCCCAGTCATAGAAATTTCAAGACTAAAAACCCTTCATTCTCTAAAGTGACCCCCTCTTCCTCCGGTCGTGTCCTTAGGAGCAACAAGGATATTGAAATAGCACACAATCTATTACACATCAGTAATGCAAGGAAAGACAATGTTACTCAACAAGAGAAGGAGAATCTTCTCCATATAATGGAAATATTGGAAAATGAGGTGGAAAGTATCAAAAAATATCTACATCAGTTAAATAAGAAAAAGGGGAAAAGAAAGATGAATGAGGATGCTAGTATTGGGACAGATCAGACTAATGAAATATACAAGAAATTGAATTCCCTGGATAATAGACTTGGGAAATATAAGGATAGACATGATCACAATATGGCCATCTTCAAATATATATGTGATTTTCTTGATCAACAGGTTAGAAACATCACTATATTGAGTGGAATCCTCGAGGACATTTTAGTACGTAAAAGAAAGAAACTAGGTCATCTCACAGCTAAATGTAAATGACCCCATACATGTCACCACTTTGGCACTATTTACCTCTCTGTAGATGATCAAATCAAGAATAGATAGGGCTTCGAAGAAATAACATCTTCTGGGTAGGTTGGATGAGATCAAGTTGTTGTTTTTTTGTTGATGGTATGTTGTTTTATTCTTTGTTTAATTAGAGTTTTATTCTCTGTCTTTATTTTTCTTAGTAGTTTCTCTTTCAAATATTGTTTGTCTTATTGTAATATTTGGATTCAGATCCTTTTTTGCTACTTTATCATGTTTATCTAGTTGTTGAGACTATTTTGTAACAGGGTATAGTCCCTTCAAAACTATTTTCCATTAATAAAAATATATATAAAGTAGCATCGAATAAATGTGTAGAAAAATCATCCTTAAGCTTTAATCCATATAGGAAGGGAGTCGAGATGTCTTACATTCATGTTGATGAAATAATTTTCTATAGTGTAAATTATTGGTTTTCACCAATTGTCATGGTGCTAAGACCCTATTTCTTGGGTATGGGAGGCTCCCATTACTAAACATAAAATACCTAAATCGGCGGGTGACCATTAGGCCAAGGATGAAACAAGAATACTCCACTAAACTTGTAACAAAGTGATTTTACAGTGTATAATGGAGGAATTTATTATGAAGGGAGGTAAAGGTGAGTATGATAAATAAGGAGAGAGGGTTAATGCTATGATTATACTTACATAATTCACACACATTAACGAGTAGATTCACATTCAATTAGAATAATGCAGCAATGTAATAAAAACAAGACTAAAAACTAGATATAAAAAGTTCTGCATATTCATTAATCAAGGACAAAAATTTCCTTCTTGGTTATACAAGATCACCATGCTTGCAAAGTTGGAAAGTAGAGAGAGAGTAAATGAACATAAGTAAGGGAATATAATAAATGTAGCTTATATTACTTGATGTAGTAGTGATACAAACTTCAACAATATATAACAATCAACAATTTCTAACCCTTTAGAATGGAGAAGCCATCCAATTTATAGGATTACAAAATGTATTTTCATCTCCCCACATGACTTTTCACCTTTCCTCATCACTTGTGAACTTTCATATTCCTAGGAAATAAAAGTGAGCATTTTCTTATTAATGGAAAAGAACTCTCAAAATGTCAAATTAAATATCACTTAAATGTATAGGACACAATAGTGAGAAATTATGTTCTTAATGAATAATTAGAATATGGAGAGAGAATAAAGTAGAGAGAGAGAGGAGGGTTGATCAATATATTGAGGATGAAGCCTTTACTAATGAAGAACTATTCATATGTGAACTTTTAAGGAGAACTACCAGATGATATCTTGTTGATCGGTGGATCATTTTGACATGAAAAGTTCCCTACACATCCCTAAATTTTGTCATTGCAGAATATATTTTCGAGATATTTCCATTAACTATGAGAATGGAAACAATAGACATTGGGAGCACCAGTTATGTTTGGTTAAAATTCACTCAACAGGAAAGTAAAATTTGGTCAACAAGTCAATATTGGACCAATATCTGTGACACATGGTGAAAAGGAAAAAAAGGGAGTCGTTTGTTTGTTTTTGACCTCTGGTCTTTGTGAGAAATAAATTTTGGTGGTTGCGACAAGAAGCTCAACTTTTCTGACAAAGGGATCCCCAACCATTGTGAATCAAACAATATGGGAAAGATACCAATGCATAACCTAATACTTGGCTGATAACATGGTGGCAGACCCAAACAACCCCACACTCCACAAACTCATGTAGATCTTTCCACATGCAGCAATCAATATAGTCTACCAATGGATCACACAAACCAACGAAACCCATGACTCGGCCAAAGAGCTTGACACAATAGAGCTTGCCACCATGGGTCACCGAACCCAATAAAAACGACCCCCTTCGATGAGTACGAGAGAATGTGGGATCTCCCACCAAATACAAAACAACACTGAACTAAAACAAAGCGGATGAGATAATTGATGAAGGATGTTTTAACAATCTCGAGAGGAATAATGGTTGACCCAACCAACTCGTCTAGTGCGTTGGTCAATAAGGCCTTAAAAACAAAATTTTATGGTTTTATTTGCACTATAAAATCCAACCCATTTATTTATAAAAGACACACAACTTCGAAGATCAAAGCAATATCTTAAGGAATATCACCCGAGCAAGAAGAGGATTTTTTGGTAAGACATATTTATTATGATTATTATAAAGTTGTGAAGACCTATTTATTTTTAAATAGGCAATATTGTGACTAGGATATTTTAATACTACCTATCCGGCCCACAAAGACCACACTAAATTATTGTGAAGTGTGGAATATTGAATGGAGTACCATAGAGCATTATGAAGCATCAGAAGGCTGATCATGATCCAGAGAATTCTGAATAGTGGAGCTAGTGTCATAGAGCTTTCCGAATACGCTAGGAAAGGGGAAGTCATGTGCTATTTTTCACCCTTATCATCTAAAGGTCTGGATATTCTTCAAAGAAAGTCTTATTCATTTCCATTAGGTTTTCTTGTGAAAGTACTATTGTAACTTACAATTTTTGACTAGTGGAATGGTTCGAAAGAACCCGGAGACGTAGGCAATTACCAAACTCTGTAATCAACCCTTTTACAAAGTGTCATACTTATTGCATTATTTTAAGTTGATTTTAATGGGGAAAATTATTAAATGGTAAATACTTATTCCACTTCTTTGCTACTTCCAAAGCTAACATCCTAAATATTAATGAGATAATAGGTGTGAATGGGGATACCTATATAGATAGTAGGGACATCAATGCCACTATGATAAATTACTTCAAGGAGCTTTTTAAATAGGGGCAGATTTCGGAGGAGCCATTTAGAGTAAAGTCTTGGATCGTTTCTAGAATGTTATCACCCCTCTTGAAAATAGAGATATCTTAAGGATCCCCTTGAAGGAGGAAATCTATTTTGCATATCTTTGATATGGAACCAGATAAATCTCTAGGGCCAGATGGCTTCCCCACATTTTTCTTTCAAAAATTCTGGGAGGTGATAAAATATGAGGTTATTGAAATGGTCTAGGAATTTTTCAACAATCATCATCTTTTGAGGAAAATGAATAACACTTTTCTTTTCACTGAAAGTCTTGAAAATTTTGGAGCCAAGAAGGTTAAGGATTTCAGACCTATAAGCATGTACAATACCAACTATAAAATTCTAACTAAAATCATAGCTGGGAGGATTCATATGGTTCTTCCTAACTTTATCTCTAGGAATCAGGGGGCTTTTGTTAGGGAAGGAAAATTACAGATAACATTATTGTGATTCAAGAAGCCATCCACTCCATTGAAATATCTGGAAGATCAGATATGTTTCTCAAGTTGGATATGCATAAAGACTTTGATAGGATAACATGGTATTTCCTTCAGGCCATCCTGTTAAAGGTGGGTTTCGATAACTTCCTGGTAAATATGATTATGACCTGCATATCCACTACCAGTTTCTTGGTTTTGGTCAATGGAAAACTGGAAGGTTTCTTCCAAGATGGTAGAGGGATGAGACAAGGTGATCCTCTTTCACCTTTCCTTTATGTCATAATGGATGAATCCTTTAGTGGAATCTGTCAACTAGCCATGGTTTCTAGCTATATCCAGGGTATTGAAATATCTAATGGTCTTCCCTTTATCTACCTCAATTAGTTTATGGATGAGAACTTTATCATGGGTAATGCCTCTATCCATGAGGCCTCAAATTTTAAGGTGGTTCTTAATGATTATGAACAAGTTTCTAGACATATGGTTAGTTTCCATAAAAGTGTTGTTTTTCTCTTTAATGTGGAGAATCAGGTTTAATCCAGATTAGCTTGCATCCTGGGGTGCAAGATTAATAATTTTCTAGATTCTTATCTGGGTATGCCCCTGATACATAAGAATACTAAACACATAGTCTAGAATGCTCTGTTAGAAAGAGTTAATAGTAAAATCTTGTATTGGAAGGGTCTCTTACTCTCTCATGCTAGTAAGATTCAATTACTCTAAAGCCCCCTTCAAGGCATTCCCATTTATGTGATGTCTCTTTTCATGCTCCCTGCTAAAATTAATGAAGTCTTAGAGAAAAAATAGAATAGGTTCCTTTGGATGGGAGCTGATGAGAAGTTCAAATTCCCTCTTTTGGCTTGGGATAAAGTCACAAAACCAAAGCTTTTTGGAGGATTGGGGTTAAAAAATATTTCTCTTATGGATGAGGCCTTAGTTGCCAAGGCTGGTTGGAGGATTTCTAAAGAGGAAGGTCTTTGGGTGTAAATTATAAATATGAAACACTTGTGGGATATAGGAAGAATGGAATCCTTTTTTAATCAAAAAAATATCCCTAGAGGGTCTCCTTTTTGGAATTATTTTGTTTCCTCCAAATAAATCTTAACCAAAGGTACTATATGGGAGATTGGCAAGGGTTATAGAATTAGTTTTTAATATGATAATTGGATTTAGGATTCCCCCTTAGCTAACTTTGAAATATTGAAAGGCGTTTCTCATTTCTACAAGGAAACAAGAAAATTTTTTATTTGGGACTTTTGGATCAAGGAATATTTTGTTAGATGGGAAACCATTAAACCTCCTCCATATTTTGATGGTGACATCCAACTCTTTTGGGATATCAATAAGAAATTAAGGTATTGCCACATCCCCATGTTCCAAACCAAGGAGGATTCCATCAAATGGAAAGAAGAAGAATATGGAATTTTATCAGTTAAATCAACCTACATGTTAAATTTCAAGACTAATTTGCACAAGGACTATTGGGGTAAACTCTAGGTGAAGGATCTTACCCCAACGGTTAATATCTTTTTCTAGCAAGCTGCCCAAAATAAAATATTGACTATGGAAAATCTCAGGAAAAGGGGAATGAAGAATCCCAATAGACATTCTCTTTGTAGGAAGGAGGAGGAAATAACCATATCCACCTTCATTTCTCCTTCTCCCATGATGTCTTTGCTTCCATTATGAATCTGTTCAACATCCAATGGACCTTTCTCTTAACGATTAAAGACTGTTGTTTTCAATAGGATATTCCTTTTTTTTCCCATTTTGATCTAGGCCTAGAATATTTCTCTCCCTCATTTTTGGGGTTTATGGAAGGCCAGGAATGATGGTATCTTTCAAGATCAGAAATCTCTTCTCTTGAAAGTTAGAAGAATTTTTTTGGCTGCCATAAATAAAAACATTAAACTCTTTAAATGCAAAGTCAAGAAACCCTTCTCGAAAATTCAGTAGTCGAGTTCTTGAAAAATTTCACCCTTGGTGGTGGAATTACACATACCAAAAAAGAATTCTAGATGGATTAGGCATGGCGAGAATTTTGTTAAGTTAAATTTTGATGGAGTTTTAAAAGGGAATCTAGGTCTTGGTTGGGGAGGGGAATTCTAAGAAGTAATGAAGGAGATTGGTTGTTTGCTTACGTGGGTCCTTTACGTCAGAAAACCAACAATATGGAAAAAGCTAGAGCTCTTCTTTGGGGGGATTTTTTGGCTAAAGAAAAAGGATTCAAGGACATCTAGATTGAAGATGATTCTTTCCTCATAATTAATGCCCTCAATAATCAAGGTTCTATTAATTCAGCCATACGAATATTCTCAATGATAATAAGGAAGCTTAAAGAAAAATTGTAAGGGTTTCTTATAATCATACCTTACATCAAGGGAACAAATGTGTGGATAAGATGGATAATTATAGAGTCACTAGTAATGATTACAAGATCTGGTGTAAAGATGATGAATTACCCATAGAAATTAATGAAACCATTAGTAGAGATAAAGGTCACTAAGTTTGATGATGTTGGCATGAGCGAGCCCTGAGAATGCGACAACTTAATATCTTGTTTTCCAAGATTTTTGTTAGTGTGAAAGGGGGTCTATTTTTTAGAAGTAGTAGAAAATAGAGGAAGTTCAGAATCCTAAAGATGGGGGTGATAGGATTAGTGTTGAACCTGATAGCCACAAAATTGAAGCTTTTAATCAGCATTTGTGGAACAAGCATAGAATTAGGGGTTTTAGTAATTTCATAGCCAAATTACATGGTCACAACCCCTCCCTGTCAAAGGATTTCAGAAAATCTTGGAAAGAGGATAAGTTTGAGGTCAGAGGTATGGAAATTGAGGTTTCTGAGTCCACCATTTCCTTGGCGATGAACATGAAAATGGACGGGCCTAAATTTTTAAGGACAGAACCCACAAAGAACATGAAATTGAGTTGTTCTTCATGGGCAAGGAAAGGTGCTATTTCTTTACAGATGGTATTGCCAGGTCATGTATTCTGGGTATATGGAGAGATGTGTGCCTTCAAATCATGAATTATATCACTCTAGAAGGAAAATATTGAAAAATCTATACCCATCATATGACTGCCATTCTGAATATGTTCTGCCACAATGTCATGGTGAGCATCCCTTTCTTCCTGTTTATGTCTCTAAATAACTCTTTGATGGATTTCCAGTAGGAGAAATATGAGATTCCTCTACATGAAGGGCTCATACTTCTACTTTTTGAAATTTGGAAACTTATTTTGTCCTTTTCTTTGAAAGATAAGGTACAAAGATGATGACCTCACTCTTGTAGAATGCCTTACTAAGATGAAGGTTGGGAAATGAAAAAAATGTGGGGGAGGATTTAGGTAAATAAATGGGCAAGAAGGTCATGGGGAAGAAAGCACCTCAAGAAAACAAAATTAGGATGGTAATTTAAAGGGTTTCAAGGATTTGAGTAGAAAGGTTCAGTACTTAGAAGGGGTGCTTTAGGTGATGGAGGAAACCCATGTTGGTCAAAGGGAAACTATGTTGGATGTCATTAACACTTCTAAGAAAATTGTCTTTTCTCAGGTGAAGTCCAAGCAGAAGTTTTTGGATTTGGAGTACCAAGTCAAAAATCTGAGTGATGGTTGGAAGGGATGGAGGAGGGAACTAAAAGAAGGAACTTTAACTTGTGCATCAGTAGCTCTGAGGATGAGTTAGAGGAAGATATAAATGTCAAGGGCACTGAGGGTGTCGAGATCAAAGACAACCAAGATGGTAGTAGTGAAGGATCTCAAAAAATTAGCTAGTGTTTCTGGACTGTTGGTAGAATTTTGGAAAACTTCTATTGTTTTGTATTTTTGAAGACTGGTTCTCTTTCTCTCTATTTTTCTCTCTTTAGTACAAATTCCTATTCTTCAATGTAAGAGTTAAGCATGTTTAACTCCTTTGTTGGACTTTTTAGTTTCCTTCTTATTCGTGGGTTTTGTTCCACATTTTGTAATGGCCCCTGGGTGCTGATCCCTATTTTTACCTTATCTAATAAAAAATTAAATGGTAATTTGATAAGCCTACAAGGGCCCAAAGATTGAGTAGATAAAAATTTCGGTCTATTTTCAGAACTAGTTTGGTATCAGAGCTAGTTTAGCTCTATATTTTCTTTAGTAAATATTATTAACAAAGTGATTTCTTCAATATGGTGCAATTGGTTCATTTTGTGTGAACAGGGAACAAGTACACTATGGGAAAGATGTCTAAATAGGAAAAACTCGAGGAAATTGAATCTTATAATCACTAGAACGGGGTGGGAACTCTCTCATGTGATCAATGTATTACTCCTTGGAAGAGGAGAATGCTCTCTTGAAATTAGAACTACAAACCAAGGATGAGCTCTTGGCAAGGTTTCTTTATGGTGATCGGAGGAAGGAAATATCTTCAACTTTAGATGCAAAGACCATGACAGATGATTGACCTGCTGTAAGTTATTCACCACTAGAATCTTCTTCTTCCTCCCATTCAGTTTCAAATTCAGGTAATGAAGTTTTTGGTTTGTTTGAAAAACATACTAGAGGTATTTGATCCAAATTACTAGATAAAATGGGATTTGATGGAAGAGGCCTTGGTAAAAATGGCCAAGCCATTGCTTACCCAATACTGAGTTGAGGATCATCCTTATTTTGTAGGTTTGGGTTTTGCTAGTGCGAGAATGGATATTGGAGAATGCTCCAAGAATGATGATATGAGAAAAACTTCTAAAAGAAAATATAATACCCCACTAGTCCTATAAGAAGATAATGAGTAGAAAACTTGTGCTTCTTCATCATAGGTAAGATGCGGTAAAGAAAAAGTGAAGAGGTAATAATATTCCACCTCCAGTTTCTTACCATAATCATAAGCACAATGAAACTTCGATACACTTTTTCAGCTTAAGAAGCATGGTTATGATTTTTAGAAGATGTGGAATTCCTTTCCATGTACTTTTTTTGGATTGCATAATCATTCTATGGTGAGATCTTTGGAAAATAATGACACGATGAAGAAGTTGATGTCTCTTGTCGGGAACATGGAAAATCGAGAAAGACCAATCTCGTCATGCAGAGTTGAGAAATGGCGAGAAAGATTTTCTCATCCCGAAGAAGAAGGAATTAAGAGGAATTTTTGTACTCATTTCTAGAGGAATGGGCACCGGGTAGAAAATTAATGGAAAATGCATCCACCTTACCATCATAGTTATGGCAAGAAAAAGATGGAATGAAGGCCTATTGCAAAGGAAAAAAAGGTTTCTACTCTACAACTACTTGACAATTCAACCTAGGACAGTGTAATACCGAAAATGAAAGTCCTGTAAAAAGAGTAAGTCAACAATTTTTCAATTATATATTGCATAATTTAGATTGATGAATAATATGCAGTATTTTTGGAGATAAAAATTTGTGAGAAAATGATGAGAGAAAGGTTTACCATACTTAGTGGATTTTATTACTTAGAAAATTTGATTAATACTCTAAACATATCTCCTAATCAACTTGTGAGTACTTGTTACAACTTGGATACAGGATTTAACTCATATTTATAAGCTTGGAGATTTGTTAGCCATTTGTGTAGGCAGTTGAGCTCGCAAGAGTCATCTCAAAACTTCGTTATGTGTAGAGGCATTGTTACCCTATAGCAGAATGGTAGATGAATCACCGTTGGCATTGACGTCGAGTCGAACTTTGTTCTGTGAGGAGGAAGTCATGGGAATCTAGTAGAATGGTACCTTATATTGATTTTCAATAAAAGGATCTCTCAAAATATTATCTCGAAATGTCATTGAGTCAAGGAATTGTGACTACATATTCAATTGGTAGCTGATCATTAGACTTAGTATCATGCAGCAGAGGCATTGAGATTTGAAAGAGACTTAGCACTGCATAGCGAGAGGCATTGAGGTTTGAAAGATACTTAGCACTTGCACAATGGGAGGCATTGAGGTATGTAAGAGACTTAACACCATGTAGCAGAGGCATTGAGGTCTAAAAAGGGATAATTCATTGTCCATCATCGACATCGAATCAATCATAGCTCTAGGTAGCATGGAGTTCCTTTGAACTAGTTTGGATTAAGTGGAGTCAACTCAAAGCTAGGGAGTGTGTTATAGAGTAAAAGAATATCCTTGTTGTCAGATATTTGGAAGCTTAGAACCATACAGTAGGAGTGTTGAGGTTTAATTCAGACACTTAACACCATGCAACAAAGGCATGGAGGTCTTCTTTAGATATCAAAGTGGTGCAACGGAAGTGTAGTGGGCCCATAATCCATAGGTCCAAGGATCAGAAAATTTTTTTGAAGTGAAGAGGTTGTAGAGGAAGAGACCAAAGGGTCTACTACAAAAACACTTCTTAGGTGGTACCATAATTTCTAGATTCAAGATAGGATAGAAAAATGTTCTAATATAAAGCTATTTGGGACAAAAATCCTTTCTTAGTGGGGAGGTGTGATCAGGGGATCATTTTTGATATAAAAATTTCCCTAAACATCCCTAAATTATGTCATTGTAGCATATATTTTCAAGAGATTTCCATCAACTATGAGAACGTGACAAATAGACATTGGGAGCTCTAGTTATGTCTGGTGAAAGTTCAGCCAACAGGAAAGTTAACTCTAGTCAATACGTAAATATTGGACCAATGGCACTATAGCACATGGAAAAAGGAAAAAGGGAGTCGTTTTTGGTTTTGACCTCCACTATTTAACTGGGCATAAAAGTTGGTGGTTGTGATAATAGGCTCAAATTTTGTGATGGAAGGGAGTCCAGCCACCGTGAGAGCTAGTAGTGCTACCGACATGGTGGGCTCTTAAACCACCATGTCGACGTCAAGTTAGCTTGACAAGATATTATTTATTTCTTGGTGAGGTGATCAACTCCTCACCGAGTTGATCACATTACGACAAGTTTTATTTAGCTCAATTTTCTTATCAAGAATTGACAAGTGCACTATGTGGCCAAGTTGATATTTCCATAATTTTTAGGAAGTTTATTATCCCATGTAACTCGAGAAAGATTTGATAGCTCGCTCTTATATACCACAACTCATCCAACATAGGGAGGATACCAATGCATAATCCATGACTCGGCCAACAACATGGTGGTAGACCCAAATGACCCCACACTCCACAAACTCATGCGAGATCTCGCCACATGAAGTGGCTAACACAATCCACCAATGGATTGCACAAACTAATGCAACCCATGACTCGGCCAAAGAACTTGGCACAATAAATCTCACCACGCATGTGTTTAAGCAAATTGGGATAAGGTGTGACCATAACCACATCCACCATGGGTCAGTAAACCTAATAAACACCCGACCCCCTTCCATGGCATAGAGAATGTGGATTTCCCACTAGATACAAAGTGGCCTAACCTAAAACAAAGTGGTGAGATAATTAGAGAAGGATGTTTTAATGATATACGTGGGATAATGGTGGACCCAACCAAATCGTCTAGTGAGTTGTCGATAAGGCCTTAAAAAAAATTTTAGGGTCTTATTTGCACTATAAAATATGACCCATTTCTTTGTAAAGACACAAAAATTTGGAAGCTTAAATGAATAGCTTGATGGATATCACCTGAGAAAGTGGAGGAGTGTTTTTTTAATATGACATGTTTCTTAGGCTTATTATAAAGTTGTGAAGACCTATTTATTTAAATAGGCATTATTGTGAGTAGGAGTTTTTAATACTACCTAGCCAGCCCATAGTGCCACACTAAATTATTGTGAATCCTAGAATATTGATCAGAGTGCCATAGGGTGTTACAAAACATCTCGAAGGCTGATCGAGATCCATAGGATTCTGAATAGTTGAGCTGGTGCCATAGAGCTTCTGAAAACACCAAGAAAGGGGAAGTAGGGTGCTATTTTTCACCCTTGTCAGCTGAAGGTCTGGATATTATTCTAAGAAAGTCTTAATATTTTTCTTTAGGTTTTCTTGGGAAAGTACTATTGTAACTTACACATTTTGACTAGTGAAATGGTTCGAAAGAACTTGAAGGCGTAGGCAATTACCTAACTCGTAATCAACCCTTTTGAAAATTGTCATAGTTATTACATTATTTTAAGTTGATTTTAATAGGGTAAAAATTAAATGGTAATTTTATAATCCTACAAGGGTCCAAAGATCAAGTAGATAAAAATTATGGTCTATTTTTGGATCACTTGTCCTATGAATTCTTTATTGAAATGGGCTACCCATGTGCCACCTTTTATACTTGTATACTACAAATATAACTCAAAAATTTGATCGATGTCTTAAGAACATCATTTATAGTATTAAACTGATTAAAGAATGCCTTATGATCTCCCAAAATGTTAGAGATTGAGCCTCTAATGTTTACAAGGGACTCCAAAGTATCCTTGTTGAAGGAGAAAGGATCACTTGTGTACTTCTTAACCAACTCTTCTAAAGAGCTGATAAGTCTTTACGATTATGAATTCTCAATGAGTGGAGGGATCCAAGATTTTTAACATAGTTTTTGAAATCATATAAAATATCGAAGGCATGTCACCCAATAGATTCAAGTTCAGAGATGACATTGTTTATCATGTCATATCTAGAATTAGTGTGTGGGTCCAAACTAGGGACAAGTTCTTAGTAACATATGCGAACACATTCCTACTCACGAGAGTGTGGGAATCAAGGAAATCATTTCAGACACAAGTGGGAACACATTATCCCAATGAATCTTCTCTTTTTCAATCTCCTCCCTTGTTTTCTTTACTTTTGAAATAGTGGAAAGAACATACTTGAACAAGGAGAGAACATCTAGTAATAATGTTTTTCCTTTCTCGAGAATATATTCAACCCACTTTTCATTAGATCTCCCTTTCATTACATATCCTTGTGACTTCTCAATCAACTTAGGGTTAAGAATACTAATGGGAGATATGAATTTAATATTAGGATGAGGCACTACATTAAGCTCCAAAAAATATTAAACATAGGTTATGAGAGTGCTCATAGGATCCTCTAATTCTTAAATATTTTTTTTTACTCTTCATTCCAAGCAATCATCAACAAACTCCTTAGACATATAAGGATCACCTTCATGTGTGGTTTGAACCAAAGATGTGTGCATCAAATTATAATCATCTTGAGTCATTTCTTCCATAGGTTTTACAAATTTTGTCTAGGGAACCTCCACATATATAGATCTAGATTCTCTAGAGAATAAATGGGAGGTCACTTGTGTTTTATTACTTCAATTGGTTTTCAATATTTTTGTGATGGCTCCAAAGTAATGCTTTAGTATAGTTCTTTATTCACTTCTAAGAAAATATTAAATCCATGGGAATGCTTCTATCAGAGGTGATATGAAGTTAGGCATAGGGGTAATTTAATGATACTGGTGAGGGATCGCATCTTTCTCATGATGGGAAGGTTTTTTCCATCAATAATACCACACTTGGGTATTGACGAAGAATAGGATATTGTGATGGATTAATCTAACCTAATTCAAGAGGATCTATGGTATATTTAATGATATTAGCCTTATTATAAAGCTTTCTAGGATGGGAAACTTATTTATGCTCTTCTTTCATCATATTTTTCTTTGAAGAATCTTTTAAATGAGTGGAACACATGGATTTTTAGGTGTCCTGAAGGAAGAAGTGTGAGAATGTTGTTTTTGTGGAGATAAAATACTACCTAAATTGATGAAGAAATATCTCTAATGCTTGAACCATTATTTCAATCATTAGATCATTTTTATAGTTCTCTCTTTGATATCACATGATTCACTAATGCTCATGGAGTGAGAGGAAGATGGGAAGATTATTCCACTTGATATTCGAGGATCATACAAGTTTGGCCCATCATCTTTCGTTCCATCCATGAACTAGTAAAAATTGGAATATCTAATTTTATTTATTTTCATCCATATGTAATCTATTTTTCGACTTTAAATTCATCGTGTATTTATCCCGGTAGTCCAAAATTTAAGGTGTATGGTACAATCCTACAAAGGCGATAGTTTTGAGATTTCTCATTATATCAAATTCATACCTAGATGTGTAAGAGTAGAGACTAAGGGAATAAAACTTTACTTTAATTTTTGATGCATCTGTGACACTCTTACATGAATAGATCCCCAAAGGGATGGGAAATGACACACCTTTCTTTTTATTGTTTTTACACTGGGTATGTACATGAACTAGTTACCTACATAATTAAAACATTATGATTTTATCAATCGGATACCTAGGTAGCCTATGAGGGGAAAGATCATAGCATGATATCCTAATGTATGTAAAGGTAGAGAACTAGATGAAATGTCTTTTGTAATTTTTTATCATCATAAATATTTGAGAAGAGATATTCATTTGTGGATTTCCATCGAGAAGTATGATGATGAATATGGTGAATGCATCATTCACCCTGACAAAATGATAGTTGGTTTATCTGTAAGTGAGTTGGGAATAATTCTCATTGGAAGGTGATATTTGAGATACATTGAGAGTAGTAGATAGTACCATAAATTTTCTTGTGAAGGCAAGGTAATATACTAAGTAAGAATTCATGGTGAACTTATTGGTGGAAGACAACTGAAGTAATTGTTGATGGATGTTGTCACTAATAATCTTCCCCTAATCTACCACTTGGTTCCCTTCAACAACAATAGGGATGAACTGAGCCATCCAATCATGGATTTATTTTTGTTTCTTCTCCCATCAACCTACTTAATCGAATAATGGAATTTGAATAACCTTCATGGAATTCACTCTAGAAAAGTTCTTGGGAACACGAGAAGGTTTTATTCCTTTTTGAGCCACAAACCGAGCACTAGGCCTTGTAAATATGAATCAGTCTTCTCCCACTCTGTGATGAAAATTCCTTGGTTATGATGACCATGTTACTGCTAGTGGGAATTTGTAGACACTAAGAGATGCCTTTGGGAGTGATAATTACAAGGATTTCATTTTCATTTTCCCAAACTATCCTGGAAAAAAATTCATAGTGTTGTGCACACACCATGACTACTTTGATGATATGAATGGCTAGTAGGTGACATATTACTAAGAATATCCCACTTGAGAATATTTTCTCCTCTACATGATTACTAGATCTACCAAGAATCTTGTTTTCAAGTCTTCGAATCCATGTGAGTGACATCACTATCTACCACACCAGGATATTTGGTGATCATGGTTAAAATGGATTATAAACCGAAATATTTGAATTTTGTAGTGCCAAAAAATAATGAGATACATACAATGGGATTTTCCACAAGATTTTTTAATTTAATTACAAAAATTTGTATTTTTAACATGTCCTACATAGGACTGTTATCTTTAGTAAGTTTTCTTTATTTTCTCTTTTTGATGTTTCTTGTTTATTTGGAGTGTTGTGAATGTTGAGGATTATTTATTTTTGGAAACATACTATTTTTAGACATCCATATCCATATATACTTATTGGTTTTATAAATTAGACTTATAAGTGTCGATTTGTAATGAAAACACCTTCAAAATTTTATGTTTTGCTCTAGGACTCTCTAGTCCAATTCTCAAGGTTGTTTGTATATCAGATCTTCGTAAATATGAAAAGGTAATTTTAGGGTTTTAAATTTTCATATTTTTTTCATAAATAATACAGGGCATCGATGGGGTTTCTTTTACAATTAACTTAAAGGTTTTTTGGAGAGGAATTCACAGGTAAAGTTTTGTTGGAAACAGGTGCATTGTTGAAGAGTTATGAGTAATTCTTCATTTTTCTAGTTATAGAGGTTTAGAAAAATTTGAGCAGCATACCTAGTTAAAAATGGAGGTTAAGATGATATTTCAACATCAATTTCAAAAAAATTACTAGTTGTTTTGGAGAATTGGATATTTTGTTTAATTTCCATGTGATTTTTTACTCACTTGTGACCATAGTTTCTTAACTAAGGGTTGGAGTGAGGGTTAAGTGAGGTTGCACCAGTGTGAGGAGAAGTAGGGGAAACAAGAGAAACAAAATTGAAACTTTTACCATATGGTGACAAGTGGCATCCTCACGGTTCCTTGTGGAGGAGATCCATGGGACTAGGAATGAGCACCTTTGTGGGCTTAAATTTGGTTTTGAGGGCTAGAAGAATGTTTTATGATGACCAAGAGCTAAATGGGGTGAAGGAGGTAACAATTTTATGTCCCCCTTATCCTCTTTAAACCTTGAGGGATATAGGAGATAGCTAAGTGACAATATTATGGCTTGGGGTTCATCCATCATGAGGGGGAAAATTTAACGAAGGTAAGTTTGTGCAACCTAGGGGCAAAAGTGGTGAGGAGTAAGTGATAAAAGTTTGGCATGATGGGGGTCACACTTTTATGCCCCCTTGTCATCATTGCACCTTGGGAAAAATATGGTTAAACTAAGTGGAAAACTTGTGACTTGGCCGTTTTAGAAAGATGATATTTCCCATTATGTCCAAATTGGGACATCGGGAGTGAAATTTTCACCCTGAGAGAATAGTAAAGTTTATTGGGGTCAAACCTTACATGATTTTGACTCCAAAACACTTTTAGATCATTAAAACCATTATAAGGGGTAAAATTCTTCTGAATATTCATTTTTAGGGTAAATTTCATCTTTGACTAAGAGGAGCAACTGTTGTGTTCTGAATTACCTCAAAAAATATTTTCATCTTGGAAAAATGTTCATATTTCTATCTTGTAGAGGATTCCAAGAGATTTATTATGATTAATTTTTTTCCTCTTAACTCCATTTTTAACTCTTAGAATCATCTAGAAAAAACATCTTTCATTGTTTGATCTTACATTCCCTACACCCATATTTACCCGATGTTGCACAAGTTATTCTGGATCAAATTTCTTCAAAGTATATTTTCTTGAGCTACGTTAGAAACCTTAAATTTATCCTATATCACCCTAATATTCCTTATATTTTTCCTATAGGCTTACGGAGGGTGTTTATTAGCTACAAAAATGGAAAGAATGACCTTTTTAGACCTTCATAGGAATTTGTTTTCCTTTGAATCTTAGAAACTTTCTCAAGTACCTCGGGAATTCATCCTACACATTTAAACACAATTGAAAATATTGTTAGCAATTATTTTGATCCATGATGATGGTGATACTAGGGATAAATTGGCAGAGGAAGGGTTCACACTACCGGGAGAGAAAAGTTTCAATTATGGGCTTTGTTTTCATGGAAAAATTATAATTTTTAATTCTAGATATTTAGCAAGAAAAAAATCAGCGATGTGAAAATGAGATAAAATATTGAGAAAATACTTGGGTTGTGCAAATGAAATCTTGAATCAGATTGTGTGATCATGATGCGAAGGAAGTAATGCAATAGACCCAAATATGTCATGGAGAATCTATATTGAAGTGTTATCTTCATTAAGGTGATAGATGATGAAGAAATCCTATTGATCAAAATATAATAAACATACAAAACTAGTATCAAAAGAGAAGTATCCTTAGTAAGAAATAAACATTAGAATTATAATGACCCCGAATGGAACATATAACTAGAGGAAGGAATCCATCTTATCTTACAAGGCCTAAGGGACCTATTTGAGGCCATAAATGGATTTCCAAAGTCTAAAAACTAAGGATGGATCCTGAATAAAACCTATTGGATGCTCCATATAGATATCCTCTAAATGTCTCCATGAATAAAATCACTCTTCACATCCATCTAGTACACAATCTAAGCATGTGGTGTGGTTTTAGCAAGTGTGAGTTGAATGAAATTAATTTTGGCCATAGGTGAAAAGGTCTATGAGTAGTTGATGTTGGCTACCTATGAAAAATCCTTGGATACCAAATGAGCCTTATACTTATCGATTGACCCGTTTTCTATAAGTTAGGTTTGACATATCCACCTAAATCAAACCATATTCATTCCCTTGGGAAGTGAATCCAAGTCTCAGAAGTGTGATTGTCGATAAAGGAATCATATTCCTCATGCATAACACTATCCCACTTAGGTATGATTTTTGCCTCTTATAATGTCTATGGATATATCACTAAATAATAGAATGCATGTAGCCCACCCTAATAGTCTAGCTGAGTATGTATATCATCGATGGATCTCCTACCCAAGTGTTTGTCTATCTTAAAGAGGGAATGATGTGGGTGAGCCAAGTATTGAATCATAATCCTCCAAAATATGACTAGAAGTGGATTAAGATGACTCCTATAACTTTTCTCATTGGTAGACTCATCATCGAACTAGATGAAGAAGAATACTTTTCCTCGAAACCTGTTGTGGATGATCTAAGTTTTTATAACGCTCATCAAAACTAAGTGAAAACAAAAAATATGGAGAAGTGTAAAGTAGAGATTCATAGGGAATGTTGTGAAAATTAACACTCCTCTCAATGAAAAAATAATGAATAGTAGGATGGATAATTCCATAACCCTTTACCCCCTCTAGATACCTAAAAAAGATGAAAGGTTTGGCTTGAGCCTCCATTGCCTTGCATTTCTTTTTGGAATGTGCACCATGCTGGTGATCTAAAGACCTTGAATTGTTGAACTTTTAGTTTCTTGTTGTGCTAAACTTAAAAGGGAGTTATGTCTTTTAAATCATTATGGGAACGATTATATATAAATGGAACAATTAATGGATTTTTCTCAAAACTAAGGAGTCAAATATTTAGAGTGGATCATACATTTTTTTCATTTCTTTCAAGGACTTATTTTTACGTTTTGCAATCTTATTCTACTAAGGAGTGTATGGTATTGTCCATTATAGATAAATCACCTCTATGGTTAAAAACTACTCAAATATTTTGTTTACATACTCCCCCCATTATCTATCTAAATAAATTTGATTCATTTCCCATATTGATTCTCAATAAGTTCCTTGAAGTCTCAAAAATACCGAACACTTCATACTTTTGCTTAAGGAAGTAGACCCACGTGTGTATCTAGAAAATTCATCGATGAACGTAAGTTCATATTTGTCCCCTGGTGAAATAATGATTGGGGGATGTCCCTAAGACATCATTATGAACCAAACATAAGTGTACTAAAACTCTCTAAGCTTTTCCTTTATCCAATTTCTCTTCAGGATGTTTTGAAAGAGCACAACCCTCAAAAAGTCCCTTAGAGAAACTAACTCTAGGTAATCATGTAACCATGTCATGGTGTCTGAGATTATCAAGATACTAGTAGTTAAGATGGAAAAACTACTCATGTCATAATTTTATAACTCTATTTTAACGTGTGAGTAATGAAAAAGGGGAAACATCAAGTACAAAGTGTGAGAAGTTGTATACCCTAACATGGTGATCTACTCTTACCACTTCCAATGTATTGTTGTTGTCCAACTCTCTGAATTCAATTGAATCTAGATCAAACTAAACCCTCATCCCATTTATATATGATTAATTTGATATATTGATAGGATATTAGTTGAAATTGAAGAAAATATTAGAATTTTTGAATGTTTCACCTTCTACTTCAAGAGAACCTCTCCCTCCAACTTGTTAGCGAAATAGTTTTTGCAAGAAAAAATTATTGATTTTTCACCAACACTCCAAGACTAAGTTCCTCTTATAGGTAATGAGGAGGCTCCCATTTATTTAATGTAGAAAAGAAAAATCAATGGGTGGTTATAAATCCTAGGATCAATAGGAATACTCCACTAGACCTATGGAAAACTTCTATTGTAAGGAGAGAATATTCTTAGAAAAGGAGGTAGGGGAGTAAGAATGTAGTTAAGGGAAGATTAATGTTTTGAATAGGAACTTTCATATTTCATGGCATTAATCAGATTAAATCCTCACTTAATTATAATAATTCAATATGCAAACAACAATGAGACTAATAAACCAAAGACACAAAGTTCTATTGATTCATTCATCAAAGGTAAAAAGTCTTTTCTTGGTTTTTCAAGATCACCATGCTTATAAAGTTGAGTATGCAATAAGTAGAGGAAACATAGACAAGAGGGAATAAAATAAAGTAATATTTTTCTTTTATCTAGTAGAGAAAAAGCTATCCATTATCAACTCACAATTGACAACCCTTTGGAATAGAGGATCCATTCCAATTTATAACATTACAAAATGTTTTTCATCTACCCCCACATGACTTTTCACCTTTCCTCATCACTTGTGACCTTTCATATCTATAGGGAAAAATGTGATTCTTTTTACGATTAATGGAATAGAACTTTTATAATGTATAATTAAAGGTAGCTTAATTGAATAATAAAAAAATGTGAAAAAGTACATCATTAATTAAGAATTATAATATGGAGAGAGAATAAAGAAGAGAGAGAGAGAGAGAATGATTTTACAATCTAGTGAAGAAAAATCCTCTATAAATGAATAAATAGATGTTGTAGAACATTGAGTCAATATTCTTGGTATGATTTCCTTACATTTGAACTCTTTACTTGAAATGGACCGCCACAGTACCACATGATCTTCTTGTGGAATACAAACAAAACTAAAAGTACTGATCCAAGTTTGAGGAACACTGCCAAGGATCTTACATTGGTTGAACCAGAATTTATGATCTCTTATAGTATTATAGATTAGACATATAAGCTCCACGAGATATTCCAAAGATTCCTCATTTAATGAGAAGGGATTTCTTGTCTCCTTCTTGACCAAATCTTAGGACTTACTGATCTATTCAACAAATGAATGTTCATTGAGTGGAGGTGAAACAATATTATGTAAATTATTGTTGATACCTTTTAAGATTTGGGATAAGTGTTCTCCACAAGATTCAAGCTCAAACATAGCATAATTTATTATTTCATACCTAGAACTCATCGTGTTATACCATATGGGAGATAAGTTTTCAGAGATGGAGGTAAACATGTTTTTTCTCAATAGGGGTGACATTCAAGATTACTCATTTCGATACCAATGAAAAAACACTATCTTAATGGGATTTTTCTTTCTCAATATCTTCATTGGTAAGTTTCAGTTTGGAAGTAGTGATGAGGGAAAATTCAAATAGTGAGATAACTTCAAGAAATAATACCTTTCCTTTCTCAAGGATCCTTTTAACCCACTTATCATTAGATTTCCTTGTATTATGTATCCTCTAGCTTTCTTGATCAACTAAGGATCAAAACTATTGGTGAGAGGAATGTGCTATACATAAGGGGGGTATTTCATTGGGTTATAAAAATGATTACACATAAGCAAAGTGATATTTCTCACATCCTTCTCTAATTACTTCATTTATTTCTTAGAATCCTCATTCCTAGAAAGCAAGTGGGCTGCAGAATCCTTAAATAGATGTGCATCACATGCGTGCATTGCTTAACCCAAGGATATTTAGGTCAACTCATATTCATCCTGATTTATCTCATCCACAAGTTTTATAAATTTTGTCCATGTAACCTCCACATACTAGGCTCTAGCACGCCCATGTTCTGAAGAAATGTGAGGTTAGTTTTTCTTTGTTGCTCTATTTTATTTTCATGAATTTTGAGATGGCCTAAAAATTAGTTTTTTAAGCTTGTTGCACCATCCTTGAATCACTCCCAATCAAATCTTAAATCCATGGGAAACTCTGTTGGAGTAGACATAATATTAGGCATGGGGGTGCTTTTAGGTTCTTGATAAGGTGTCATAACTTACTCATGATGGGATGACTCCATTATTGAGGAAGATATACTTGGATGTCATTGGCAAACAAGATATTATGAAGGATTAATTTCACTATGTTTGAAAGGCTCAATGGGATCTTCAATGATATTATCCTTCTTACAGAACCTCTTGGGATGGGTATCATTTGTGTGTTCTTCCACCACATTATTTCTCTTTGAATATTCTTCTGAGTGATTGGAACCCATGACCTTCTCAGATGCCCTCGAGAGGAAGTGTGAGATACATGTCTAGATAGATTTAGGAGACCACACAACTAGATGAAAGAAATTATCTTTCTATTGAAATTTTATCTTGATATTTAGATTAATAATTCAATCCTCTTCTCAATATCACCTTATTTTCTTATATACCATAGAGTTTGAGGAAGGGATGAAGATTGTATTGTTTGGTACTTGGGGTCAAACAAGTTTGACCCATTATATTTTATCCCTCAATGAACCAATCAAAATAAAGATCCCTCATCTAGCCCATTGTCATCTGCATTTAGTCCCTTTTTGTATATTGAAATCATCGGTGTAATTGGAACAATAGTCTTCAATTTTTGGGCGTATGGTGCAAATCTAGAAAGATGATAATTTATGGGTTTCTACTGATATCTAATTCAAGCATAGATTTTTAGGAGTAGAGACTAAGGGTAGTGAATGATACTTCAATGTGTTCTACATGTGTGAAATTATTATATGAATATATTTAGAATAATATGGGAAATGAAACACCTTTATTTTTGTTATTATTACACTTGACATGAATGTGATCTTGTTTCTTGCACAATTCAAACATTATGATTTTTTCTCTTGGGTAGCTAGGTATCTTGTGAGGGAAAGATCATATCCTAATAATTTGATGTAGGTGAAGGTAGGGAATTGGATGAAGTGGCTCCCATACTTTTCAATTAGTGAAACTACTTGATAAGAGATCCTCTATTTTAGGTTTCCTTTAAGGATCTTGATAATTAACATGGTGAACACATCATTCACCTTAGCATAGTGGGATTTTCTCCCCTTATGAGTCAATCGTGGATATTTCTCATATGGCGGTAATTTTTGTGGCACATTGGGAGCTATGTAAAATCCTTTTAATGGTTTTGTAAATGCAAGGGAATAACCAAAGTAAGAATTCATGGTGAAATTCTTAGTGGAAAATAACTGTAAAAATTACTCATGGATGTTGTCACTGATCATCTACCCCCAATCCACCACTTAATTTCCTTCAATAGCTACGAGGATGGACTAAGCCATCTGATCTTGTAAATATTTATTTGTTTCTTCCACCATTACCCTACTCATAATAATCAGGTCATTAGAATAAGCCTCATGAAATTCACTCCTTGACAAGTTCTTAGGAATATGAGAAGGTTTTTCCTTTTTTGAGCCATGAACCGAGTGTTAGACCTTGTAGATATGAATCATTCTTTTTACACTCTTGCAAAGTAAACTCCTTGGTTATGATGACCATGTTTCTATTAGTGGGAATCTGTAGGCACTGAGAAATGACCTTCTGTGTTAGAATTACAAGGAGTGAGTTGTCCTTTTACTAAATTTTTTTGGAGTCGGGATCATAGTGTTGTACACATACCGGGAATAATTAAGCGATATGAATAGAAAATGGGTGACCCTCTTCCCTATATAAACTACTCGATAATATTTTCTCATCCACTAGTTCACAAGGTCTACCAAGCATTCTATTTTTAACTCTTGTTTATCCATGTGGGTGACATCATTATCTCCCACACCATGCTAATTAGTGACCAAAGTGGAAATAGGCTCCAAACCTGAATATTTAAACTTCACGATGTCAAAAAGTAGTGAGATAGATAGAATTTTAGTTAAAACAAGTGATTTGAGATCAATTACAAGACTTTTAGTTTTTAACGAGTCCTATCTAGGAAAATTATTTTTAGTATGTTTTCATAATTTTATCCTTCTAATGTTTTTACTTGTTTAGAGTATTATAGGTGATGACACTTTTTTGTTTTCATAAAATTAAAATATTTGAACATGTCAAACCTCACACACTTACTATTTTTATAAGGGTGTCTTCTTGATGTCAGATTGAATTGAAAATGGTCTCAAAAATTTAGGTTTTATTACAGGACTTTTCGCTCCATTTTTGGAAGTTTTTCATCTTCTAGATCTCCATAGATATAAAAAGGAAACCTCTGGATCTGAAAAATTTATATGTATGATTTAAATCATATATAACATCAATGTTAATTCTATCATAGTCATGTCAAAGTCATTTTTGGGAGGAGTGCATGGGTAAAATTTTAATGAAAATGGGTGCACGTTTAGAGAGTTATGAACATCTTTCGCTTAGGGACATGGATGCCTAGTGAAATTTCAGCAACATTCTTAGTAAAAATTGAAGTTTTGATGTAAGTACAACACTTCTAAAGATTACAAATGCTAAGTGTTATAAGAGGTGGATATTTATTCAATATTTGTTACAATTTTAACTCACCAATTTGACCTCATACCTTGACCAAGGTTAGGATGTGGTTGAATTGGATTTACAACATGAAAGATGGATAAAGGGGCCACAAGGACAAAAAAATGTGACCTGCACTAGATAGTGATAAGTTACTGACTTTAGGTTCCTTGTGGGTGAGATGTAACAGATAGGAATGAGCATCGAGGGGCTAAAATTTGGTTTTCAAGTGACCAGGAGCTACATGGATGGAATGGGGTCACACATTTATGTCCCCTTTGACCATGGGAACATTAGGGGTGAAAAATTATGACTTGGTTTCAATCACATAGAACGGGGACAAGGTGGAGTGCAAGTTTGTGTAACCTAGGTGAAAATGTGGTGAGGGGTGAGTTGCAATATATTTGACATGATGGGGGTCACAATTTCATGTATCTATTATCCCCTTTTCAAATTGGGGATAATACAAGGTTATAAAGAGGGTGAACAAGTGTGACATGAGGGTTTTGTTACCATGAAAAGTGGGTCAAACAACTTAAATCTCTTATTTACTCACCCTAACACCTAAATTTATGCTTTCAAGTGATGAAAATTGAAAAATAGTGGGGACACACTTGGTATGCCCTTGTCCCCTTTGAACCTCAAGGATAATCTAAGGGGACACCAAGGGTGAAAAATTTTAATAAAGGATTTTTAGAGTGTTGATGTCACCCATCGAGTGCAAATAAGAACACTAGAAGTGCTTTTTCTTCCCTATGAGCATGGAAGAGTGTTTTGGGTTCAAAAATTCTTTGATTTTAAATACAAACCATATTTTAGATCATTCCCACCATTATATGGAGCTAATTATTCTTGATATTTTATCTTTAAGGCCTATTTCATCCTTAACTTAAAGGGGAAGCTACAAAGTATCCTAAATGCTAACATAACATTTTTAGTATTAGAACAAAATTGATGTATCCATAATGTAAAGAGTTTCAAGATATTTCAATTGATTATATTTTTCCCCGAAATCCTTTTGACATCCCATACTCATCTTGAAAAGTTGACTTTCATCGTTGGAGCCTTCATTTCTTGTGCCCAAAATCACTTGATATTGTACAAGTTATTTTGGCTTCAATTTCTTCCACCAAATTTATTCAAATTCAATAGATGAATTCATTGCTATCCAAAATCACTCTTAGTTGATTTTATTATTCCATGTAGGCTTCGAAAGCATGTTTACTAGTTTTAAATTAGCCAAAAATGGCCTTTTCCAGCGTCTAGGAGTAGTTGTTCTTCCTTAAAATCTTACCGACTTCATTAGTCACCTTGGGAATCTATCTTTACACATTAAAAACACTTGAAAATATTGTTACCACATTTCTTTGAGATAGGATGAGGGTGAAACCGAGGTTAGGTGGCTAGAGGAAGTGTGCACAAGTGATTGGGAGAGGAAATTTTCAAGTGTGGGCTTAGTTGTCATGGCAACAATAAATAATTTTGCATACTAGACATTTTACTTGAAAACATAATTGTTGTTAGAGTATCATCACCCAAAGTGATGGAGGACATGCTAAAAGTATTTAAGGAAGAAAACTCTACTTCTAATGACCCATGTGGTGTGAATCAATGGAGTCAATAACCCAATAAGGAGACAATGTGGATGCCACAACAATTAAATCATTTCCATTTGGTTTATTTTTCCCTTTATCCTTTGATTTAGATGATTATTTGGTAGATGATGATTTTTTTATGGAATAAGGGACCCCTCTATTGTTCTTATCTAGAAGGTTGGTGAGGTGATCTATTTATTTCTTTCATACATTTGTGTCCAGCATACCCATTCTTCTTGTAATAGGAAAACTCAACCTTCTCCTTCTTAGTTTTCCCTTCAAAAGATGAGGTTTTAGTGGCAGATTTGGAAGGGGTAGTGGGTTTGTTATATTTATTATTTTCTAGATCCTTTCTCTTATTTATACTCCTTGTTTCCATAATATTTTTTTTCCCATTCTCAAAAATGAGGGCTTGAGGTTTGGATGACTTCAAGGTGCCAATTTGGATAAAATATTTTTGTTAGTCAAATTGAAATAAATGCATCTAAATATGGAATTTTCTAGTTGGATCTAATGGATCTATTAGTGGCATAGAAGGTAAAGACAAAGATAAAATATTCAGGATTAGTTTGGCTAGAACAGAAAGAAAAATATATTCATCCTTATTTTTTGTTCCATATTCCTTTAATTTCAATCTTAAGGACTTAAGTTTGGTAAGGAAATCTTCCAAAGTGTTAAAGCTTCTAGGACTTAATCTTATTATCTTAATTTCTAGCTCATGACCCTCATAGTATTAAATTTCTTAAACATTGTATCAAAGATTTTCCTTACTTGATTGGGTGATGTAGTTGATGATAATGGAAGAGGAGTTCAGGTGACACCTGAAAGACACAATATACCAAAGTACTCATCATACTTATTGAGCCAATCAAAATTTATATGTATCTATACTAGGATTTGTTTCTAATCACATTGTGATACAATGTAACCCTTTACCATTGAGTACAATAGGAATTTTAGATTTCCATTATTGGTAATTAAATGGTTTAAATGGGCTGATTGAACTTAGATCCATTTTGTGTAGAAATCAAAAGCGAGTGGGTTTTATCACAAATATCAATGAAATGTACGAAAATAAAGAAGAAAAAGGAAAACATTGCACACCCACTTATAACTATATAAAGTATCTCCCCCATTTTTTTTTCACTTTATAAATTAGTTTTTTTGTAATTTAAATAGGACCAATGCATAGGAAATTGAAAAATATGAACTTTTGTAAAAGAGATTTCTCAATTTTCTATTACGAATCAAAATTTATAGACAATTACTTTCTCATAAATAAGGCCTATTTTTAATACATTTGCATTGAAACTTAAAAAAATTCTATATGGCTAAGGTGAACCTAGCCTTCTAATCATTTGTTGGTATCATAAAATAAAATGGAATACAATGGTTTAGTTTGTGAGAGGTAATGGGTTTACTACTAACCCGGACCTCACCCTTCATCTTCGAAAGGTGAAAGAAAGGTAAACCAAAACAAATAATTCCTTCTCAAGGAAATTTTCCCCAAATCAACTTGCATCCCTAAATGTATAAAATGTTAATTTTTGGAATAGTAGGGGTCAAATTGGAAAAACAACACTTTATTCACCTTAAGCCATGGTGGGGTCCACCAAATGGAAGTGCAAGAGTTATTTTTAAGGTTATCAAACCCTAAAATTGTTTTTTTATGGCCATTACTTGGTACTTCTATGACAGGTGAGTACATGTAGGCGGTAGAACAATAAGGAACCAACATGGATGCGGGAAGGTGGAGGCACTATATTTTGAAGGAAAATTCTGTAGGTGCATGGAGGGAGAGCTACATGAAAGGATTAGTTGTAGGCCTGTTTAGATTGAGTAGTACCTCTAATAACGTTTGAAAAGTTCTCGCAAAGAATTTTGGGGTCTTTTTACCTCCCTACTAAGGACCTACTTGCTATGAAAGAGTCATCTAACTCCTCAAAATTTAGTCAAAAACAAATCAGTAGTTAATACCATAATAGAACCTAGCTTTTGGTTCAATAAAATCCCTTTAAATATTTAAAAATAGACATGGTCTATATACGTAGTGTAATTTGTCTAGAAGCCTACAAATTCAAGTATACCCACACAAACCAACAAACTAACTATCACAAATAATGATATCATTACAAAAAAACTACCAAACAATATAATACCGACATAATTATGATACCATATTGAAGAATATATCATGGATCAACTGGATCATAGAATGCATCGATGAGATATGTGAGACATGATTTTCACAATGACAAGACTAAACACAAATAAAATTGCACATACGAAAAATAAATGTGATAGTTTATAAAGAACGTAAATGGATCTAATAAAACACAATTAAATGAATATATCAATAATAAAGATGTACATATAGGAGAAAGGAAGTATAAATACCAACTAGAATAATGGTGAATGATCCTAATAATATGCATATAACTCCCACTAACTTATATTTGTAATTAAGCTAACTCCACTAGACTAACAAGATAAATTCACACAAATCGAACACATAAGAAAGATAACTCAACAATTCTATGGATAATCCATTATAGGAATAATCTACAATAAAAAATAAAGGATAAATAATATCCTACACTAACATTCTTCATTCTAACAAGAATCTTCAAAATGTCATAACTTTTAATGGGGACCACAAAATTGAAAAAAATTAGTACCGTGGGAAAGGTATTAAAAATAATGAAACACTTGAGGTGGGTTTGGATCATTATGATGAATTTTTTTGATAAAATAAATGACTTTTGGGCCGATGGATATTTTTGGATATGAGTTTGTGACTCAAACATGGGACTGGTTTTTTATCACATCTTTTGATCCATAGCTCTGTTTGACATGAGACTAGTCTCATTGGAAGAATTTTTTAGAGGTATTAACTTAAGGATCACTCTTAACAATAATTATGTAGATACTTAGGAAATTCTAATGATATATTTTTGGGTCATTTTTAGTCATTTTTGTAATCAATTAATGCCCAAATAATTTACAGATGTTTTTGTTTTATTCATTTTGTCTCATGATGCTTCTTAGATGGTATATTCTCCTCATTCCCTCTAAAATTAAATATAATTTATTGAATGGTATGTGTAACAAGAAATTAGCTATTATTAGTGGTCCAAATCATGATTATGACCAAAAATAGACATTTGGCAGCTCACTCTTTATCTATCTCCCTTGATTTCATGGGCAATCTTTGATCTAAGTTAAAGATCGTCCACATAGAAAATATTTGAAGGTTTATTATATTCCAAGGCACCCCATGGGTGTGGATCATCATGAGTCTAGGGTATTATCTTATAAGCTAATTAAGGGGAAATTTAGAAGGGTCAAGTTGGTTAAGCATCTCCCATGGCATCTTTAGATCCCTTATCCTTTTATAATTGTAATGAGTTTCATTATTGAAACTATCCTCTCTTGAATTGAAATGAAATCTACCCAATTGGTTTCTAAGTGTTTTGAGTTTGTGTAGTCCCTTATTTTGAAATACATAATGCATTCACTTCCTTCTTAATGATTGTAAGAGATTTTGTATTTCTTAAAAAATAATATCTATTTGATTTTGATTTATATCTATCCTTTGAATTGTGTTATTTCATCTTACCTTTCTATGATGTTATTTTATAATGCATATGAAATATGTAGTTAAGAATTGTAAATGAGCATGTACGGAGTTCAACTACATTCTTTAGAACCCATCGTATCCTTCTAGTAGCGTGAGTCAAGTTAAGGAAAAAATTACTTACACCAAATGTATAATTTAGGTAAGTTAATGCTTTGGAATTCCCATTCACTAGAATTTGCATCCACATACAGTAGCTTAAAATGTTGGTACAAGAACATAGTTGTGAAATAGACAAATTAAAAAAAGTGTAGTTAAGAGAATTTCAGACATGGGTCTTTAACCTAGTTGTCTTGAGGACGAGAAAACATGTTGAAGTTCTCGGATGATGTTGACAAGTTTCTTCATCAATTATAATATTAAAAAGAAAAAAAAAACCACAAAGATCCACACCTTTGTGGAAATAGATAAAAATTTGTGGGACACTAAAAATTATTCCAACACTTAAAGAAGCCATAGAAGACTATAAAAATCTAAAAAATATTAGGAATTCACCTGAATAGTAATGAGGAAAAGAAATGCAACAAAGATATAACCAAAAAAATACAAAGTCTCCACCAAAGGAAGTAACTATTGGGTAACTTGTCGGAAATAGGTATTTATATTAATTCATTGTAATAGAAACAGAGTGTGTGTGAAAGTATATGAGAAAGAGTAAATATGAAATATATAATGAGTGAGATAGGAAAGTGATGTAAGTTGGAATGTAATATTATATGAGGAAGGAGTGTGTGAGAAGAAATACTAAACTATGAATTGTATTTAAATTTGAGAATTTAATATAAATATCATCTTTCAAAGTTTTTTTATTCTATTCGACATGTTATGATATTTTTATTCTATATTATTAATATATGACATATCCCTTGCAAAATAAAGAACTACTTTACCCTTAGATTAACGTTGAGGCATAAGGTCAATATTTGGTGTGTGAGCCTAGGTCTCAGTAACTAATATCTAGAGGAAGTTAGGATGAGAAAATAGATAATGTTATGAAGAAGAAGAAAACATGAATATGTTTTGTGGGAAATGATTAACATGAAACTTTTCTCACCCTCTTTTAGAGTTTAGGAACTGTGGAATTATGAGTAGGAAGAGGGATGATACATGAGATGTAACTATTATATTTTTATGATGATGCTTAGGGTAGACGAAATAAGATGACAAAAAGATGGGAAATGTAAATAAATAAATATTACATAGTTTTCTAAGACAATTATGAATATTATTTATAAAATTATAAGTATATTCAAGAAAAATAGGAAGGTAAAAGAGAGGGCTATGTTAGCTATGATAAAGAGGGAATTAGAGAAAAATATGGAAGGAAAAAGGTTTGTAAAATAAGAGAGAATAAAGATATTAAATGAAATAAAATATAAAATAAAAGTAAATCAGAATTTGGAGCAAGATAATATGCCCACTTCAAGTGGGGACCAGGGAATACTTACTATAGAAAGGAGAAGGACATTGAAAGTTGTGAAACAAATGTACCAAAGCTTAAAGAAGAGACTAGATAATGGTTGCCTCAAAACGGGAGAATAACATCGAAAGTCATGAAATAACTCCCACATTAAGCATAACTAAACAATTGATGGTTACTCCATGGATGTAAATTACCACAAGAAAATGTTTGGTGAAAAATAAAATACAATGATCAATATACAAACAAGTTAGGTTAAAAATTGAGTTAAAAGGGATAATGGATAAAATGGAACCCCAGTAGTGTAAGAATATCAAGAGAAAAAGATCAATAAAATTACTAGTTTTAGTCTAGGCTTAAAATAACAAAGAATGAAGAAAAAGGAGATTGAAATAATAGAGAAAATAATTAGGATCCAAGAAGAGAAGGATAATTTACGAGAAGGATTATAGGAATCAAAAGGAAGATTAGAATGGAAGGAATATGGGATAATAGGAGAAGAGGGAAATAACATAAAGAAAATAGAAAATTTAATACTTAATAAGAAAAGTAGAAGTGGAGAAGGCTACATAGAAATAGAATTAGAAGAAGGATATAGGTTAAGAAATATCAAAGGGTAGAAAAGTATTTACAAAGAAAGATAGTTATGAAGTGATTCCCCTCAAAATATGTGTACCCTAACCAACCAATACCCCTAATGTAAATGAATCCCTCATAATGGTTGTTATCCCCTCTCACTCAAGATACACCGTTTGGAAAGATACAAATAGGAGAAGACTTGGAAAGAAGATACAAATAATTGAGAGAAGAAAGTGAAAAGAGAAAAGTATTAAGAGACTTTCAAGAGATTCTAGGAGCCATGTACTTTGAGTACCTTACTGTGAATGAGAAGGAATAATTGTTGTGGGAAATATAAAATGGTGATTTATTCATCGAACTTGTTTTAGCAACAATAATAATGTTAACAAGGTTCTTCATCATTTTGTTGTCTCGATGACGAAACAATGTTCAAATTCTAGGGATGATGTTGACTTGGTTCTTTGTAGTATGAAGTTGATTTATGATGTTGGTGAGATTTATATGAGCATTATAAGTATACCATGGAAGTCAGAAACATATTAAAATGATAATAATGAATAATAAATACCATTTTACATAAGGAAAATGTATAAACACCATGATATATATGTAAATATCCACTAATTATTAGTTAATAATGTAAATAAGAGTTAACCAATGGTTACCACGAGTCATTATAAGTGAAAATACATAATTTATTTAAATGCTACATAATGATCTAAAATATGGAGGGAAAAGAATATCATGAAAATGGTTAGAAAAATCAACATATCACAAAAATGAGTGATAAGAGTTGATATAATCATGAATATGAAAGAATCGAATCAATGAAAGAAGTGAGAGACATGAATATAATTGATTTAAACATGTATTTATAAATTTAATGTAATTAATATCATTATATATGTGATAATTGTGTTTTGAACCATTCATATGTCAATTATTATGTTTATTCATGTTTAATAAAGGATAGATACTTATTTTAGAAGAAAGGTCTACCCTTCTTAGTGATATTATCTCTTGATGGGATGTATGAACTTAAAAGACCCACCATCACATTAGGCCATATACCAACATGTGCACATAATTATTTGTAAACAAGTAAATCTTATCTCTTTTATTATAATACAAATAGACTTTTGGAGGCTGAAAAGTAAGGTTTAATACCTTTTCATTATTTTATAATATTTCCATTATAGCTTAGATAACTACACTTTCTATTTGGGACATTATGATATTTACCCAACATTAGAAGTAATCATGATGGAAGGGGTAGAAGGAGAGATCATGGAGACAATGGAAGGGGAATTTTTAATGGATTAGGTAGGTCTCATAATGGGTTTACGTATAAGAGGAATAAAAGAGAAATTTTTCCTTGGCCTCGTAATGGGATGACCCAATGAAACCTATAGTGGACCTTAAGGAAGAGGAAACATAATAATGAAGGGGAGATATGGCATAGGTAGGGGAGTGAGAAATTAAGGTAATTCCATGGATATGTTCAACCATTTTGATGTACACTTCTCTATGACATAGATGGTATTGGTGCTTGTTTTAACTCACCCCTTTTCAATTCAAAGTATTCCTCCAAAAAAATTCATGTCTTACTAACAGAGGTAAATCCCATGTGAAAATTCGCTATGATGTCATGTCAATCCCTGAAAAGAGACCCCAATGTGTCATATTTTGTCAAAACCTTGTGCTAACTACACCATGTTTCTCGATGTCCAAAAATGGTGAATAATTATTTTGCTTTCATATATTGGACTTAATCTGGAAGTTTACATATGGCAATGTAAATATGCAAGGCATAAGATTTTTTCCAAAGGTCCAATAAAGTACCTTAATGAGCATTCACTGAAAGCATAATGAAAAATTGTTGAATCATTCTCGTTCCCCAAATGAAAACACATGTAAGGATATTATTAGGATGGGAAGATGAGCATCTACTTTTTTGAACATTGTACACTTAATAAAGTAAAAGATGAAGTTGTAAGTCTGAAACCTAAAATAGGGTGCATGCCATCTTGTTGATCAAATTCAGTAAGTAAAATGAAAGCAATATGCAGAGAGGAAGGTCGGGAAGCTAGAAAAAAGTGATCGAGTCTCATGGTCCTTTAGGGTGTGTAGTTGATAAAAATAAGTCCAAGATACAAGATACCCAAGAACATGGACCAAGTATACAGTGTGCACAAGGGCGGAAAAGAAATGCATCTCTCATATTACAAAAATAGTGTGTAGGTTGCCTTGCAAACTTTTCCGAAGCCCATTGGTGGAAAAGGAGGAGGTTCTTTAATGCACTAGTTATAGGGAGTAAATTCTCTTAATGCATAGGACTTGTGTAAGGTGGATATGAAAGTTATATGACGTGAAAATATTGCAATGGTTGTAAGGATTAAAGAGGTTGAGAAATAAAAAAACTCCCCATGAATGCAATCTTTGACATTAATGCATAAATCGAGAGTTGTTAATAAGGTGACTTGTTTTAAAGCTACATACATACACCCTTAAAGGTTTCATAATATAAAGTGACAACACCGAAAGATAGATAAAGTGAGAACTAAAATCAAAGATCACATTTTGGTTACAGATATTTTCTAGACAAGTTCCAAAGATTTGTCAAAAAGGTGAGTTCATTAATCCCCTATTTCCTGTGATATTTTGAAAATCGGTCTAGGAAGTCCAAAGAGGTGTGATAGAACTAAAAAAATTATGAATATTTTCATAACACCCTTAAGAAAAATTCGATATTATTTCCCCTTTGGATAGAATTATCGACGTTGATATCACATTTACGAGAATTAGAGGATTTTAAACAGAGACTATACTCCCCTGAAAGAAGTGAGGCCATGACCCAAATAGATAATATTTGCATCAACCTCAGTGCTTCTTTCCTCCTGCTATGCCATGCCTAGAAATTGTATGGGTATGTGCCAAAAATTACAATTATGAAACTAAATAAGTCCAAGACAGAAGAGGAGAGCTAGTCTTGTCTTTCTAAGAACATGTTTTGGACAAAATTGCAGGTTTTCCTCCCAAAAGGGAAGAGGGAAATATTACTAAGGATTCAACACAAAAATATTGGAATACTCTTTATTGAACATTCCTCAAACTTATGCCCACAGAATGACAAAGAAATTGAATAGGGCTGAATTTATTGAGGAAGTTGGGGATGTGATCACACTGTTGAACCGAGTAATGGGTATGGAATCTACTGCTTTCTTTCAGGAGTGGATGTTTGAATTTATCTAGGTCATAATTTCTAACAAAAATTCTCTCCCCAGGCTAAGATTATAAGTACCAGTATTCATGAGCAAATGATGGGACTTTCCCAGATAGCGAGAGGAGAAAATCCTAGAATGGGTGAATTCTTCATGACCTCTTACCTTGTCTATAATATTTATTTTCATAGGAATTTTCTTAAATTACTAATGGATGGAGAACTTGATAGTTCAAAGGTGTATGATGTTTTCTATTAGTTAAAATTGGAAAATTTTGACGCACACTACATAAATATTGCCAATCACTTCTTTACACCTACAATTTGTTTATACCATCTAGATTGGGAAAATGAAAGGTTCACCCCTAATGCTAAGAGATTTATTACTCATTATGGGTGTTATTTCATCCAATTCAGAACTTATTCATATATCAGGGTTAGTGGTTTTGATGGGAAACCCTATATGTTTCCCAGATGTGTCAATGACAAATGGGAATTAATGGAATTGGTCAGACAATTATTATCAGTACACCAGATCATTGCTTAGAAACATGTAATGTCCCCAATCAAATTCCCTATAGTCATAGGGAATTATACTTTCCTAATATCTAGAAAGAAAAAATGTTGGAGGGAGAGATGAACAGGTGTATGATAGACAGGTTTGAGGATAGAAAACAATATGATATAAAGCATATTTTGCATAGTATTGCACCCACTCAGGTAGAGCACAAGCCTCATTATGAGGAATTCTAGATGAACTATGAAGATGAGAGAGATGTCATACAAAGACTATGGGGTTATCCAAACTCCTGAAGGGTTAGAGGAGGATGAAAATATATTTAGTGAAGAATACATCTAGGAAAACATTGCTTCTCAACCCTTACCACCAATTAATTGGAATATCACTAAGAATAAGTAAAATCAAGAGAAAATGGTAAACCCTATCCAAATTTTCATAAGGTGGTTGTTTTCAAAAGGAGTGAATATAAGTTACCACCAGACCCCATTGTTAAGAGAATATAGGAATAGTCAACTCATCGATGATGTTCTTCCCCCTTCTAGAGGGTTTATACCACTAGAGACATTTCATGGAGGAAAAATGTTAAGAAGTTAGATTCATTACCAATGACAGGTGATGTAGGTGCCTAGAAAAAATTCAAAACTATCCCTCTTCAAACATCAAGAAGAACTGGAGAAATTCCTCAGGAAGGTAAGTTTGGAAGCCCTATTTTTCACTTTATTCCCTTCATGATTGTCCTAGTGTCTTCCTCAAGAGCCAAGGTAAAAGAGAGTGATGAAATATATTCTTAAGAAGGCCAAGGAAGAAAAAATGGTTAAGGTTCCCCATACTGGCATGTAGGAAATAGAAGAGGAAAAACAACTTCAGCTCCAAAAGAGGAAAAGAACTAAAACTATTGACTAGGTGAATTTAGAAGAGATGGAGACTCCTGAATAGGTAGAGAACATTGAGGTTCCTAGTTTCTTTTCTATTGTTAATCAGTCTCTAGAAGTTTTACCTATTGAACAACCTACACCTATCATAACAACAATTTCTATCCCAATAACTATAGTTACATCACCCACTAAAGAAAAACTCCTCATATAAACTCTGGTATTTAATGTTGCAATTACACCAACAAATATGTTGAGGTCACCCCGAATCCACTTTACCTATGAAGCCTCATCTTTGAGGGATTCTAGTGTAAATAAACACAAGAAGAAATGTCATATTTTACATTTACATCGGAACCTCATAATGTTGAAGTAGATGTATGAGTCTTGGAAATTTACATTCCCACGTTGAAGTTACCCTCAAGGACCTAGTAAAACCATTCATGTTTTAAGTAAAATATTGAAACAAATAGAAAAGAAAAATGGTGATCAACAACCCCTAGAAATTGAAGTGACAAAATATCAATCGAGCCTATGGAAGGAGTTGAAATCCAGGATGGCCTTGTAGAACAAAGTGCTTAGAAGGAACCTATGTTCATAATTTCAGAAGGTGTGTCAATACCTTCATCTTCTTTTAAGGCCCTTACAATTTTACTTGAGACCCTTGTTCTATAATCACTTGATGAACATGAGTCTCTTATAAGAGAGTGGATCAGTAGCACTCTTCCTAAGAAGAAGAAGGTAGAGATACACTTGGATAATGATGATTTGTAAAGAATGACTCTCCTCACTCCATCAAGACTACCTAAAAAGGTGAAGGTCATCTCTAAGGAAGACACGAAGCAGAAATGGAGAATAGTTCATAGAAACTGCAAATCCCAAAGATGATGTTCCTCAAATAGAAGCATCCCCATCAGATTTCCAAGTCTCCAGGATCTCTCTAGGTAATCCCTCTACTGAAGAAATGAAATATAATTTTTTTGTGAAAGTAAGAGTGCTCCAGAAAATTGATGAATTCAAATAAAACCCAAAGATTTAAATCCTAAGAATGAGGCATTGTCGAAATTAGTCAGAAAATTGAATAGAACTCACTAAGAAGGAAAAACTCAAACCCCGGAGATTGCTAGTGAATATATCAGGAGGGTGAGTGATTGGAGTGAAAGAGGGGAAACTACCATTCAATAGAAAAATCATTTGGTTACTAGAGGATAAATAATAATTATAGAATTTGTAAAGAAGTATTCCCACATCTTTGAGAAGGTATAAATAACCTGGGCATTACTAGAAAAATGTGAGGTCAAGAAGACAATGTGGCAGGATATGTTTCTAAAATGGAATTCATCAAGAATTTAGATGATGACATAATTACTAAAGAAGGCATTATATCTCCTGATTATATGGGCATTCAACATGAGTATTATAACATGAAAAAGGTAATAGTGGAGGTCCTAGAAAATTCTCTTAAAATCCTTGAGAAGGTGAGACATAAAACTACATATTACATCAATCATCTTCATGATCTGATAGATAGAATGATTGGAAAAGACACTGGAGAGAAAATTAGTGTGGAAAGCACCAAAAATATGATCAGAATTTTTATGGAACATATCATGGGTAAACCAAGAGAGATGAGAAATTTTAATGTGACTGATGAATGATTGGGCAAAGCTTAAGAAACCAATTGATAAAGTAATAAGGAAGATAACAAGGGCAACAATAGTTTTTAATGAGATTGATGAAATAAATACAAAATATGAAATAATTTTCAACTATCACTCAAGACCTGATGAAGAAGTTGTAACTCAGATGTTCAAAAGGTATGATGCCTATAAAAATAGGGTAGGAGAAATCTCAAGCCAAGTCCCTAGAAAGTGAAAGGAAGAATGAAAAGGTTTGTTGGGAATAAGAGAATATCCTTTTTGTGTCCTCTAGATGTCACCACATGTTCTCACTTAGCCCAATCAAAAGAAAAAGGGAATATTTTTAGTTAATAGATATTTTCTTTATAGATTTTGAACTACATGGAGCGAGGATTCAAAGGCCTTCCTAAAGGACATTTTGGGGGAAAATTAGATAGGATAAAAGTATAAGTATGAGGGGTTTTTCCTCATACTAAGGGTTTTTCGTTTATAAAATCTTTGGAAAAGAACAAGAATTGATATTTTTATTGAGATATTGCTTATTTGTTTCTAGAAGTATAATTTTATTTTTAATCTTTTAGATGATCCATAGGGATTCAAAAACACACCACTTCACCAATTACATCAGAACCAAGAAGGAGAAACAAGAAAAATAAATAAAATGAGGTAAACAAAGGTTCTAGAAGGAACCACCACTCTATGTAGAGTGGTGGTTTTCAACCGCCACCCTACAGTGTGGCGGTCACGATACTTTTGAACAAAAAATAATAATGAAATGTGAATGGACGTGAATTTGAAGCACCTAGTCATGTCTCTTCCCCTTCCATGCCATTTCACAACCTCTAGTGCAGGGGAGGACATGGGAAGGTCTATTAATGCGTGAAGGGAGCTAGAGAATGATTCATTTGAAGATCCAGAGAGATCGAAGCGAGTGAGCTTAACGAGAGCAAAGTGAGCAAGATATTTAGTGCTAGAATGGAATCATAGGAGAAAGGTGTAGAAACATAGAAAGAAAGTAATTGGAGAGAAGGTTTACATTGTTTCTTCTTTTCATACTCATTGTAATATGAAATTGTCTATATTAGACCAATAAAAGTGGGAAGAAAGAGCAGTTTCCTTCCCGACTAGTTTTCCTCCATTGGAGTTTTCAAGATAACATTATTGGTGTTGAAGTTTTGAATTATTTCCTTCTCTGTAATTTCCTTTCTATAGTACTATATAATCAGTCACAAAGCTCTAATTTATCAAGCAAATCTGTCATTTTCCAATGTTAAAAGTATAACACCATAGTTGTGTGATTTATAGATTTCTAGTTGGAAGTTTACTGAGATCATTTTGGTATCATAACTAATTATATATCTAGTATTGTGGTATTTGAATCTTTCTTGTGATTTTGTATGATAGTGAAAATTCCAAAGGTGAAGAAGTTTTACCTTACGAGCGGATATTTCTATGAAGAAGTGGAAATAGATAGTTCAAGCTCAAATGGAGGAAGAGAACTTAGTTTGTAGATTCGCGATGCTTAGAGACCATGATGGATAGATTGCATAGAAAACAAGAAGAGATTTTAGATCTGCAAAAGATGACTTCGGTTAATTAAGATTTCATAGACTCACTAGTTCAAGCACTAGATGAAAAATTTGGTATCGGAAAGAGCCATAAAGAGGAAGGATGGGAAGAGCATGAAGAGACGCCAATTGTAAGTGAGAAGGTAAAATATGCATATACACCTTTTAAAGTTGAGACAAAAGTGGAAATAAAGAATTTTGAAGGACAAGTAGATGCGTGAATTCTTGGATAAATGGTTAAAATAGTTGGAAGTCTACTTTAGTGTGCATAATGTCATTGAGGCACAAATGGTCACCTTTTCACATCTCAAACCTGGAAGGTCATGCTCTAGTTTGGTGGGAAACCCATCTAGCCACTTGTGAGAATAAGATACTTCCTATTTTTAGTACTTGGAAAGGTTTTAAAGAATTTATAAGAGATAAATTCTATCCTATTGGCCATAAGACTGACATGATGATTAAGTGGCAGTACTTTAGACAGGGAAATAGTTAAAGCATGCAAGACTACACTACGGAATTTCAGAGACAAGCCATGTTTCTTAATAAGGAATTGGAGGATGAGGATATTCTAACCAAATATTTGGGAGGAATTTACACTCACCTTCAAAGGAAGGTAATCTCCATGAAGCCCAAGGATCACAATGAATCTTGTGTATAAGCATACTACATTGATGACGAGAAGAATCAAGGAGAAATAGAGTGAAAGGGAAACCATTCAATAGAACAACAGGACAAAGAACAAGGGAAGACAAGTAGCATATGTAAATGGAAAGGTAAACATGCCTCTACTACTTTGCATAATTGTAAAGATCCTAAGAATTTCTGTAAGAGTTGTGATGTAAATGGACATACAGACACCACATGTTGGAAGTTGCATCCATAATTGGACCCAAAATGCCAAACTAAGGATTCCAAGAAATCCATGGCCAATGTGAAGACAGAAAGAGAAGTGGAGATTGAGGATGATTTGGATGTAGACGAGAGGATGGGATGCATGGCCACTAACATGTATGGGGCAAAAGAAGAAGAAGAGATGAGTAAGCTATTTCAAATCAAAATCCAAGTCAATAAGACTAAGGTAAATACTTTAGTAGATTCGGTTCTTAGTCAAATTTGATTTCGATGTGGTTATAGGACATCTTGGTCTAGATACTTACATGAATCCACATCCATACCCTTTGGTATGGGTAAAAAGGGTGTAGAAATACAAGTTGCAAGGAAGTGTAAGTTTTAGTTTGGGATAAATACCCAATACATAGATGTATTAGAGGTTTATATTATTCCACTTGATGCATTTGACGTTGTCATTAGAATTCCTTACTTGTATGTTAGGGATGTTGTGTTCAAAAGGAGGGATAACTATTATAGATGGGTCAAGGATGGAGTTAGTTTTAACATCGGGAACACCAAAGAATATCAAAGAAGGATATGGTAAGTGTCAACCAAGCACCAAGACTTATTGGGAAAATCATCAGTTTTGTTTGCTTTCATTGGAAGAAAAACAAAATGAACATGAGAGCATGGTTATTTGTGACCAGAGGATGGAGAATTTGGATAGCACTTGTTAGTTTTTGTAGAAGAAGCCACCATAAGAACTACTCATTTAAGAAGCAAAACAAAATTCCACTATGTAATCATCATATCTACCTATGAATTCACTTGGACTTGACCACGGGGCAGCAAGAAGAAGAGGAGATACAAGGAACATTGGTGACTATAGCGAGAAGAATAATTGGGGAGTATTCGACCAATCCATCTGAAGAGACAAAGATAGGCAAGGAATAAACCACTACAGTATGGGACCTTCACCATACTTGAGTAGGTTGGAGAAGAAACCTTTAGGCCATAATTTATACAGATGTATGTGATAGTGAGTTACAAGAGCTCACATCCACTAATTCCTTCTATGCATGACAAAGAAGGAAAGATACATAAGTTACCTTATAAAGAGGTTTTCCTCAAGGAAACTCGAGATGAGGATGTAGATCTTTGGAAAAAAACCAGAGATCCATAGGAGTCTTGGTAGGTTGGACAAGAGAAGATACCAAGGAAAACCTAGTGGTACTTGAATTAGCACGAGAGGGAGTTGATTCCTCTACCACTCCCCCACTAAGATTTTGTGGGACCAAAATCCTCCTAAGTAGGGGAGGTATGATCCATAGATATCTAGAAAAACACACCACTTCACCAATTCCATCAGCACCAAGAAAGAGAAATAAGAAAAATGAATAAAATGAGGTAAACAAAGGTTCTGGATGGAACCACCGCTCTGTGTAGAGTGGTAGTTTTAGAACCTCCTCCCTACAGGGGTGGCGGTCCTGAAACCACTACCTAGTAGGGTGATAGTCCTAATACCATCGATCTTCTCGAGTGGCGATCTGATAATTTCAAACAGAAAATAAGAATGAAACACAAATGGATGTGAATTTGAAGTGCCCAGTCGTGTCTCTTCCCCTTCCATTCCCTTTCAAAATCTCTAGTGCATAGGAGGACATGAGAACGTCTATAAATACATGAAGGAGCAAGAGAATGATTTATTCAAAGATCTAGAGAGATCGAGAAGTAGAGTTTAATGAGAGCAGTGAGCAAGATCTTCAATGTTGGAATGGAATTATAGGAGCAAGGTGTAGAAATAGAGCAAGCAAGTAATTGGAGAGAAGGTTTACATTTTTTCTTCTTTTCATACTTATTGTAATCTATAATTTTCTATATTAGACCAATAAAAGTGGGAAGAAAGAGCAGTTTCCCTTCTCGACTAGTTTTCCTCCATTGGAGGTTTCCAGGATAAAATTGTTGGTGTTGAATTTTTGAATTATTTCCTTCTCTGTAATTTCCTTTCTATAACACTAGATAATCAATCATGAAGCTCTAATTTTTCAAGAAAATATGTCATTTTCCAAAGTTGAAAGTAGAACAACATAGTTGTGTTATTTGTAGATTTCTAGTTGGAATTTTACGGATCATTAGGTTCAAGTTCCAAGATGATTACAGAGTATAGTCATTAGCAAGCATTGAGATTTAGTATTACCTTTTTCCCTTGTCAAGAATTTGATGAATTTTAAAATGAAATTTGTCTAACTATGGGTTTGTTTTTATGTCCTGGATTTTAAATACTGAACACTTTGTTGATCAATTACATTTTTCTGCTGTAATTATGTGTTTCTTGCTTTCTTTGAAGTACACTGGGCCTATCCTTAGTGATTAAGTTTTGGTGATTTGTTCAATATTGTATTGTGAGCCTTTACTTTACAATGTTGAATGCGATTATAAAATCCTTACTAAAATCATTTTGTTGATGGATCTTTGTAAGATTTTGAGTGTATCTTAAGCATATGAGATTAGGAGAAAGAAACACTTCATTGGAATGCTTGCATGAGATTTTGTGCTAAGTATTTTGAGGATTGTGTGAAATATTTGTCTTAATTGAGTATCAATGAATGCAAATATTTCTTTAAGTGAGAATTGTGATAAATTGATGAATTTATCCATGTTGTTTGGAATGACATATGTGTCTGAATAAGTATTATGAGTAGTGTTATCTAGATGTTTATCAATTTTTGTGTATCCCTCATCATTATAAAACAAAACTTTAACCTCATCATAGAACAAAATATCATGTTAGTCATCCTGTTACAACATGTGTAAACACTATTGAAAGGAAACCTAGATTTCACTTCACCCTTTCATAATTATGCAGGAACCAATAGAATTTCCCACTTGTCTAGAGTAGCATGAGTCTTGCTTGAGTGACATTTTCACCATTTATTGTGATAACTCATAGGAGTTAAATTGTGCATATATTGACCATGTTTACTCAAGAATGATACTAAAGATCCAAATAGAATACTAAGAAGACTTGATTACCTTTATCCTTTCTTCAAATTCAAGTTACAAAATGGGTTCTCTCACCCTAGTCAAAGGTAGGGCCTAAAGCAATAGGGAAGGTCATCCCCTTTGCACATGTCACCCGATCCCATTAAATTCAAGTTCAAATAGGTTTGTCAGACATCCTCCTTAGCTACAAATGACATATATTTACAATCTGCCATTCTCAAAGGTACTATTTCCAAAAATTGAGTAAAATTCATGTCTCTTGGTAATGTTTATTGTGTATCTATTTTAAATACATGTCTGGAACATAGTACTTTATTGAGATTTACCAAAATAGATCCCGATCTATAATTGTTTTCTCTATATTTCCCTAGTACAAGTGAGATTTCCATTAAATTTGACTTTACTAGGAAAATCTTGGTAAGGACTGTAAATATTTGCAAAGCTTTGTTCATTTATGTGTAAATCTATCTTCTAGTGAGTAATTTCAAGTAATCAACACATCTAGGGTGTAAAACCATAGTGGCGGCTCTATCCTTTGTGAGAATTTGGCAAAAACTAGTGCAAAATATCTAAATCTTGGTTACTTTACTTGACAATTCCATAAATCTGGAAGGAAGAAGATCCTTTGTTAAATCAGATCCTGCTAGAAGATTGTTCCCAAAGTTGGGAAAGACTAATCCAAGAAGAAAACAAATCTAGAAAGCCTTGGGTGATCAAAGGTCAAAAGAGAAAGTTGTACCTATTGGTGAAAGTGATCAACCTTTGGTGGAAGATTATACCTTAGATAGTTCTAAATCAAGTAGTCCTCATACCAATTTTTACTCACCAACTTAGGAGGGTCCTTCATTTATAACTAATCAGGGTATTCTTCGAATCTCTCCTTTATTGATTAGAAATAATAGAGTACTTTGTGAAACATGATCATTAAAGGATCAATACTCTAAAGATAATACTACATTACACCAAAGGCCCCAGGTTCCTAATAATTTTAACCCTCCAATTGGAACACCTCCTCAAAATAATATGGAAAATCCACCGTGACCTCTATTTGTAGTGAATAGTTATAAAACCATATATTTTCATGGAATGGTTGGCTTTCCAAATGAATTCCCCCATGAAATATGAATTAGATTGCCTATATTTCAAGGAAATAATGCTATAAGTGGGGATCAACATATTAGACTCTTCTTGAATGCTATGGAAGATTTTGAAATTGAACATGAAGATGTGTATGTAAAATTGTTCATACATACCTTAGATGAAGATGTTAGGGAATGGTATAAATTATTTCCTGATAATTCAATTGATTCATGGTTAGAAATGAAAAATGCCTTTAAGATGCAATATGGTGACAAAACTGATCCTAGATTCCTTCTGTCTGAGTTTGAGAACATAAAGAAAAATCCTAATGAACTGGTTTCATATTTTAATACTAGGTTTAGAAAAACTTTGGCAAGACTTCCTGTGAATTTGAGACCTAGTGATGATTCATGTTTGATTAAATACTCAGACGCATTTGACAAGAAGGCAACCTACTACCTAAGAGATAAGAATCCTAGAAATTTAAGGCAAGATTTTACCATGGCGGTGCAGATTGAAAATAATATCAAAGTAGCTAGAAAACCTCCAAAGAGGGAAGGTGTTAAGATATTAAACCCAGAAAAACCTTAGCCAAGAAAATCAGTAGATCTAGAGGAAGTAGTTAAAACCCTAACAGGGGCAATTAAAGATATTTTTAATAGGCTTTCTAGAGATGAGAAAGACATAGTGGAAAACCCTTAGGATCAACATCAACCTCAAGGATAGAATAAATTTGGGAATCACCCCAGAGGTGATCATAGAGCTGATGATAGAGGTAAGGGACCCATGAGGTCAGGGAATAAATATCCAAACTAGAGAGAAAATAAATTGGTACCTGATCCATTAATTGTTAGGGTATCTCTGGTTGAAGAAGATCATATCATTGATTGGTGTGATAATTTTTTTATGCCAAATTCCCCTTATAACTCTAATATTGATGATGATGCTACTAATGAAGCTTATTTTGGTGATGTTTGCATGCTAGAATGTTCTGATACTACATAAATAGGGGCTACTTCTATTGAATTTCTATTTACCAGATTGTAGAATCATTTTGTAACTATTTAGATTAATGGATATATTTTTGTCCTCTTAACACCATTATTGATATAGACATGGCTTAGTCTTATTTTCAGTTTCCTAACCATGATTTTGACTATCTGAGGGATTTGATGATTAAAAAATATGGAGGTACCCCTTCTGAAGAAGATAGGCAACTTTTGATGAACATGTTACTCAAGAAAAGGATTATAACCTCCATAATAGATTGGTCAAAGGAACTACTTCGTCTTCCAAAAATAAATTACCTATGTTGACCAATGTCCCTAAGAATTTCCCCAAGAAATATATACCAAATAAAGGCCCTGCACCTTCCAATAAGCCAAATACCATTGATGTTGCTCAAGTAGCAAATAATTTTATCCCATCAGAAACAACCATTACTTCTGTCTCCCAATATAGTTTTTCCCAAGTATGTCACTTGTGACATGGCTCAAATTTTGAGCCAAATTAAAATTACAGTGCCTATTTTTGAATTTCTTAGGATTCTTGAGCATAGAAAAAGAGATTTTGAGTACTTGGGATTCAAAGAAGAGACAAAGTGGTTGTGAACAAAGATGTAAATAATGTGGATGTCTTATCTACCATAACTGAAGTGAAATTTCCTCAAGAACAAGAAATTATGGGGGAATCCCTAGAGATATACTTAGGTACTTATTTAGTGGAATCTCAATTGGATGTTGATCCATTTTTCACCTCTTTGATTATTGGTGATAGACTTGTTCACAATTGTATGTTTGATTTGGGAGCTTCGTGCAATATCATGCCACTGGAAGTCATGAATGAATTGGATATAAAAGTAACAAAAACATTTGGAAAGTGTCATGCCATGGATTCAAGAGAGGTTCTAGTTATTGGATATGTGAAAGGGTTAGTTGTTCAGTTGGCTGCCTATCTAGGAAAGTATTTGACCATGAACGTAGTTATTGTGGATTTCCCTGCTAAATGGGGTATGTTATTGTCAAGAAAATGGGCTGCAAGTGTGGGTGGTAGTGTACAAATGGATATGTCATATGCCACCATACATGTAGAAGGAAAATTGGTGAAATTACATGGAGAGAAAAATATGCTCCATATCATTGAAGATCCTATGAATGCCTCTTATGAGGTATTATTTGTTGACACTAATTTGGATAATTTTATAGGATATGCTGATTTTTAAGATCAATGTATAAATACTATCACTCATTTACAAGATGTTGGTATTCCTTGGACCATGATATTTGATGGACCATGTTTTGCAAAGTGGGAAGTGGAGCTAGAATAGTTCTCACATGCCCAGAAAAAGAGTCTCATAATTTTAAATTCAAATTAAAGTTTGAATGTACTAATAATATTGTGGAGTATGAGGCATTGCTCCTAGGATTGAGAGTTTCTTCAAAACATGGAATTAAAAACCTCATTTTTAAAGGGGATTATGAGTTAATTGTGAAGCAAGTAAGAAAATTGTATGCCACTAAAAATCAACTAATGAAACAATATAAGTGTGCATCTTGAGATCTTATTGAGATGTTTGATTCATTTAATATATTGTATCATGAAAATACTCATAACACAACAGAAAATAAATTGGATGTAATTACATCACACTTCTCTAACTATACAATATATCTATTTTGTAACTATGATGTTGAAGTTTTGGCCAAACCCTCCGTGCCTGACAATTTTAAACATTGGAAAGTATTTGAAGATGATGATTAGATAAAAAGGTTCATTGAAATTGAAAATGAGTTCACCAATCAACACATTGATTTAGAACCTATGGTTGTAACATCCTCATTTTAGACAATAGAACAAGTCAAAAAAATTTTTTTATTTTTTTGATAAATGCTTCCGGTTCTAAATACATAATTTAGAACTCACAAATCAAATAACCATTCTTATAATAGATAACCATATGCAGCTGTAATGACTCGGAGTACCTCCGATCTATTCATTCCATGACTCGGTAATCTACCGATCTATTCATGAGTAATAAGAGTTGGCATTTTTATTTAACACATCACTCTTGCGGTTCTCTTCCTATTTCGGGATTGAGAATTCTCTGTCAAGGAACCTAAGCTGAATAAGCTGTTACCATTATTCATCAAAGCATCTCATCCCTTAGACCAGGTGACTCAGGACAACGCAATCAGCAGCTTGCGATACTTTGGCCAAAGATTTGAAACATACTGCTTATGTCTCGTATTCCTTAACGGCATACTCGTCAATCTGGAATACATCCTTCACCCCATTCTTATGTTATGTAGAATGTCTTATACCTAATTCTCATCGAGTCCTCCTATCCCCAGGTTAATCACTCGGGAACAGTTAGTAAGGTGACAACGTTATATGGATGCACTCGAGGACTAGGGATAAGATGACATACTGGGTCAACCCTAGTTAAACCAGTGTGTCATGATACCCCGAGTCTCCTAGGCAGCCATATAATGTGACCACATTCCTAATCGGTCCCAAAGTAACTTGATCGAGTTAAAGGTGTAAATCTTAGCGATCAATGCAAAGGGTGCCATCATAAGTCACCTGCATTGTTGTAACTTCGAGAAGATCCTAATCTTCTTGGAGGTACAACCCTGTAGTTGACTTGTGCCGTCAACCTTTAAATCCGCCTCGAAAAGATCTACTTATTAATAAGCATTACACACATTGAGTTTAAATTAAATTTAAGACATTCCCCTAAGGTTAGCCTTTCCCGATCCCTGGATTCCTCATCAAGGATGACCTTTCTCAATAAAACCCATTACACAGAGGAGTTATTAAGATTATGGTCTCATCAAGGAGTTCATAGAATATACATAATTCTAAATCAACGAAATTGGACAATATCTCATAAACTTCACATGAGATTGCCATCTGAACCCCATCTAGGTTTATATCAGTTCTCATAACTGAATTTATATCATACTTATTAGTATCAAGATATAATGATTAAGAATCCAATTAAATGTTGTCCTGGCATAATCAAGACTAGGGATTAATAATTTAATTCAGCTTGTTTAGCGTTCTGCTTAGGTTTATTTTAACCCTATCTTTCAGAAAGACAGTGATCTAAATTTCAGTTTAGCTTCTGATAGAACATACAGGAACTGCTAAACAATCATAAGAATTCAGTCTCATATTCTTGCAAGCTTATATTGACAATCACAAAAGTCTCCAAATATAAACAATAATAACAATGCTCTCAAGATATTTGAACCGAAGAAGGTCAAACTATAAAGATAAGAATACCAACACATAAGTAACAATTATCAATTTCCATTCCTTTCAGAACTAATCAAATACATTTTATGCATTCAGCATACTTGATACAATACTCAACGGAAGAAGAACATCTTTCCTCTTATAGTACATTTAGAAAATCAAGCTGTAATTCAACTTAAAATCAAATTAAACAATCTGATCATCCTATCAGATCTGCGTGCTTTTACCACTTACGGCATCCATCTGCAAAAATTGTCAACATGGGTCAGTTCGATGAACTGAGCATGATAAGCACTAACTCTTAAAACAATTGCAATCCATCAATTGTTTTCATTAAACACCCTGTTTAAATGAGATCAATTTACCCAACAAGTAAACATATTTCATCATAATATTAGGGATCAAGAAGAACAAAAGTATCAGAGAAAACTATCCATCTAAATTCCCAGGACAACAAACATCAGACAGATCATTACATTCATCATAGTAAAATGAATATCATAACAACCCATGCTTCCAGTAGTAGTTAAAACAGTTCCAACAGTTAGATAAAAATATATATATCAACATATACTTTACAACAGAAGAGAAATGAACAAATCATACATATTTCTCTCCGAACTGACTCATGACTGTACCGTCTTTCCAAGAGACAAGCATTCACTTAAAACACATGCAGATATAATAGACGAGACCGCCATAAACACCACAGATTTGTTAAAGATCAAACATAACAACTACTGTAGTTATCCAGTAGTACAGTAGCTCTCACGCTAAACAGTGATGACCCTCTACCAACAGACTCCACAAGACCTTCCACATGAAGCGGCAAACAAGAAGATATTCACCATATCACCTGTCGTGGTGCAGTCGACGGCTCTTAGTTTAGTCAAGCTCAATCTGGATATTCATAATATTAGAAGATGTAACTAAGCACAAGCATGACTACAAATCCACCCAGCAACGTACAGCTCAATCTCATCCCAACTAAAACTCTGTGAGGACTTAGTTTCCAGGGCCGAAATCAAAACAACCTTTTTATCACAGTCAACCAAGAGGCTCAACAACATTAAAACAAATGATTGTTTTCCCTATGCCTATGTAGTGGTATTCATACTGAATCCACACAACACGCACAACTTCAAAAACTGGAACAAAATTTAAAATAACACAACCATGACTAACAAGGAGTCTTTTTCCAGGAAACAATTTCAACAAGGTCTCAACCAAGTAAATTATGAAAAGAAAACTCTTCCTTTACTTTCCCCAACAACAGACAGAAGGAACACGAGAAATTAAAATAAGTGTCCGAACGTTATACATGTATAGTGAAGGTTAAATCAAAAATCAAGCCACTTCGCATCATTTCAATTCTCTAACTGTATCCATACCACTAATGCTCTAAACAAGTTTATACTGAAATTGATTTGATGAGACCACGACTCAAGAATTTCACAACAGTATTCACAACTGAGAAAATTCAGAAGGAAATCATAATATACGCCTCCAGGATAAAAAAGAGGTCTTACCCATGTGATATTTTACAAATAAACTTCTACAGAAGCTGCTATACAAGTTGAATGCATTTAAATGATAATATTCACTATTCGAGCCTATACGAAGCAAAATCTTGGTTAAGTAACAAGTATTCCAACTGAGCCCACAAAAACAATGTCCGCTCTAAGTTACACAGAGAGGAAAACATATCATATGCATCTATGGTTTAAAATAAGCCGAACCCAAGTAATATTCTCCATCAGAAACTCCTTCAGAAGTCAAAATACTATCAACTCAAGTATTCAATAACAAGATGCATTCGCAACTGTACTTCCTCAGAAAACGAGACATAATTTTGTTTAATGAAGTTCAACAGCATCAATAACGTATAATACCCACGACATACAATATACAGAAGTTGGTATATCATGCACCTTCAAGAGTTTCAACAGTATCCGTCTCAACAAGTGAAAACAACAAGGTATCGACTGAATCAAACAAGAAAACAATGCATGAACTCCCACAAGCCGAATTCGTGTATTTTTCCTTGAAAGCATTTCTTCAATTCTAACCGAAATGCAAAACCCAACAAGATAGAGCAACAGTAAGCATTAACAACAAGTATTGACAGTAAACATTGACAACAAGTATCAACAGTAACCTGTACCCATCAAGAGAACAATTCATGGGCTCTCACAGAGCAAGCCCAGTACACATTCCTGCATATATATTTCGCAAAATAAATCCGGAATACACAACACCAAGAAATATTGCAACAGTTCGAAAAATAAAATACACCCATCAAGGTTTAAATTGAAAAATCGAACCAGCAAGAAGATACAGTGACAAAATCACACAAGGCTACCATATAAATCATCTAATTCCAAAAATCATCTGAACAGAGTTGTTCTAATGAAATCATTTGAAAGAGAGCAAGAGTTTTAAAGGTTAGGGCCTAACATGCCTGGATATTTGCTCAAAATTTCAAAGCAGACCACTGAAAGAGCTCGAACCTTCTCCTTCTTTTCCAAGTTAGAGCCACCAACAAAAATTTGCTATTTCCATGACTTATATATTTTCCTTGCCAGAGGAAAGAGCTAGTTACGCTCATACTTGCCATGCAACACCAAGAAGACTGGTGCGAAGAACCAGTGAACAGACAGAAGGAAAACCGGAGTGCATGCAAAACCCAATAAACTATTAACTTTCCATTTTGCATGCTTCCCCATGAAATCCGAGCTCGAAGACCGAGTCCATAAATGGAATTTACTCCCATTTTCCCACTCAATCTCCACTGCCACCACCATTGCCATAGTTGGCGATGGACAAAAGCACATTAAAGACCATTTCCAACTTTGGCGACCTGCCACGTCGGCTCAAGTTAGCCGTTTTAAAACCTCCACCAAATTACCTGTCCCTCATGCTTATCCCCGCATTTAACAACATAGAAACTACCGCCCATGGTTCACACCCCTCCATAGGTCCCCTTAATCCTTGCTCAATAGTTAGGTTAGTAACTTAGGTTAGGATTTAGGATAACACCTAGTCTAACCTCTTAGAACATAGATACTAACTTAGAACATTAGCTCTTAGCCTAGGTCTAGGTTAGATTAACACTAATCTAACCCCTAGGTTAAGTTTAGTTTTAGGTTACTAACATTAATAATTCCAGTTAGGTCTAACATTTCATATGCTCAGAAAAAGAACCTACAACATGCATTCTCGAACAGGGTTCACTCCTGTACTGCCATTAGGCTACAGAATTATATGTAACTGAATTATTACCTGGTCCGCGATCAAGACCTTCCAGATATATTTCGATATCGGGAACCAATCCATTTAACATGATCAACCTGAGTTATACTCCGGACTAGCTTACTCAATGCATCCAGACCTTGCAACCTGCTCAAGGTCTGTAATTTTAATTCATCACGAACAAACTTAAAGCAATACTTGGATCAATTCCACTGATCCAAGGCTAGGTCTTATAGATGGATAACTCCATAATTCATTCCGAGATCAGATTAAACTCAGGCGTAAAATGAAAGAAATAAAAGAGTCCAATCATATTCCGACTCAGTCAAAGATCTGCAATCTGCAAAGAAGATATAGTACATATCAAGCACGACTTCTCAATCAAAGGAACACATCCTTTTTACAAAGAAATCACATATCAACACTTGTATGCTCAGGAGGAAGTAACAACAGTTCAGGGTGTTACAATGGTTTAGCTTTTTCATGGGAAAGAAACTCTCTTTGGGAAAGAAGTGATCCAATTGAAAACAAATACAATTCCCAGAGGACTGGTTGCCCTTGAATCCAATTTTGACAATGTTGATAGGATAATCAATGAGACCCATTTATGTTTCTAGAGATGTTGAAGAATGCAACCTGGGGACTCAAGAAAACCCTAGGAAGGTGTGGCTAGGTTACAATTTGAGCAAGGAAGAAAATAAATATTATACTAAGTTGTTGAGAGAATACCAAGATTGTTTAACCTGATCATATTATGAATTGAAATCCTATAGAGAAGATCAATTTCAACATGAAATACCTTTGAAACCTGACTCTAAACCTTTCAAGAAGAAACAAAGACCCACCAATCCCCTCATTCCCCTTAAGATGCAATAAGAGTTGATAAATCTGAGAGATGGAGGAATCATACAACCTGTCAGGTATTCTTCATGGGTGGCTAATCTGGTGCCAGTTAGAAAGAAAAATGGAGACATAAGGCTTTGTGTGGATTTATGGAATCTTAACAAGGCGTCTATTAAAGATAATTATCCATTGCAAAATATGGATAACATGTTACAACTTGTTACAGGATCTAAGTTATTATCTACACTAGATGGGTTCTCTAGATACAATTAAGTGGTTGTCAAGAAAACTTAACAATTTAAGACTACTTTCACTACCCCTGGGGACATATGTTTATGTAAAAATGCCTTTTGGACTTATGAATGTGGGAGATAATTTCCAAAGAGAGATGGGTGTGGCTTTCTCGAGACTTATTAATGATTTTATAGTTGTATATCAAGATGATATAACAATGTTTTCCAAGAAAAGAGGTGACCATTTAGGACACCTAGAGAAAATGTTGCTCAGATGCAGAGAATATGGGATTTCATTAAATCCTAAGAAATTTCATTTTGGAGTTCAAAAGGATAAACTATTGGGACATATTGTGTCAAAGGAAGGGGTCATGATTGATCTTGAAAGGGTGGAAGTGATTGGTAAGGTTCCTATCCCTAAGTCTAAAAAGGGAATTCAATATTTTTTGGCCAAATAAATTTTATCAGAAGATTTATCTCTAATTTTACTTGAGATAACAATCCCTATAATGAGCATGTTGAAAAAGGACTAGGTCATTAAATGGGAAGGAGTTGTTCAAGCTTTCATAGGAATTAAAGAAGCATTAAAGAATGCCCTAGTACTGGAAATCCCTGACTATAAAAAGGATTTTTAGATATTTTATTTTGCATCTGAAAATACTATTGCATCAATGTTATTACAAAAATATGGAGATGGAAATGAAAGGCCTATTGATTTTTTTAGTAAGGCCCTACAAGGTGTTGAATTAAAGTACACTATCATGGAAAAGCAATCTTTTTCTTTGGTAAGAGCTACTAAAATTTTTAGGCCTTATATCTTAAGTTCTAAGATTGTAGCCTATGTTCCCCATACGATGGTTAAAGATATATTGACAGAAATGGAAGTCTCCAACAAAAGGTTCCATTGGGTGAATAAATTACAAGAATATGATATGGAGATACAAACCACCAAATTGGTTAGAGGTATGGGACTGGCAAAGTTGATGGTTGAAAGTAATTTGTAGGTTATGGAGGTGAATGTTGTTGAAGAGGATGGTATGAATCCTCATGAAAAAGTGAATAAATCAGTTTGGTATAAGGATGTAATTTATTATTTGAGGAATTTGGAGTGCCCTGGACACCTAGACAAAAATCAGAGAAGAACACTCAAGTTGGCATCCCAAAAATATGTCATGACTGATTTTGGTCTAGCATGGAAAAATCCTAGAGGGTGTATTACTCAGATGTATAACTGAAGAGGAAGTTCCCACAATAATTTTGGAATTCCATGGAGGAGTGTATAGAGGGAACTTTTCTAGAAGAGTAACTACACATAATATTATGAGAGAAAGATATTGGTGGCCCATGCTATTTAAGGATATAGCTATACTAGTCAGGAAATGTGAAAGTTACCAAAATTTCTTTGGAATATTGAAAGTTGTGGGTACTTTACCATTACAAACAATGTCAGTTGAAACTCCTTTCAAGAAATAGGGAATGGATTTCATTGGAGAAATGTCAGATTCCTCAAGTTCTGGGCATAGATGGATCTTAGTTGTTATTGATTATTTCACTAAGTGGGTTGAAGTTATTCCCACTCAAAAAACAACTCATCAAGTAATTATGGATTTCATCTTAAACAATATAATCTACAGATTTGGAGTTCTGTCAAAATAGTTGTTGACAATGCCATGAGCTTTAGGGATAAACCATTGGTAGCTATGTGTAAAGAGTATGGCATTAATTTGGCTTATGCATCAAACTACAATCCACAAGGAAATGACCAAGCTGAATCAAGCAATAAAAATCTGCTTAAGATACTCCGGAGGACCCTAGAAGTTAATAAAATAAAGTGGGGTGAACAACTCAAGTTTATTTTATGGGAAAACAAATTACCATTGCTAAAAGAGAAACTGGTAAAAGTCCTTTTGAGCTAGTTTATGGGGTTCAGGATATTTTTCCCTTACATACACAATTTTCTTCATATCAGTTCATGCAACAACTTGGAGATGAAGGGGAAGTGAACCCTTATGAAGCAAGGATGAACCAAATTCTAGAACTGGATGAAGAAAGAAGAGAATCTCATCAGAAGCACTTGAAATTCAAGGAAAGGATCAAAAATATTTTTGATAAGAAATTAACTCCAAGAAAGTTTAACATTGGATATTAAGTCCTACCGTGAGATACTAGACTTGAAGAAAAGGGAAATAATGGAAAATTTGATGCTCTGTTGATGGGGTCATACTCAATTGATATCATAATTGGGGAGCATAAATTTTTATTAAAGGACCTAGAAGGATATCTATTGGAATTTCTGTCAATGACAGGTATCTCAAAAAATTCTTGGATTAATATCACATGGTCAGGTATGAATTTTTGTACGGTATATAGTGTACATTTATTTATTTATTTATTTATTTTTATTTCCCTTTTTATGTTTCCGGTCTACAATGACAAATTTTTCTAGGATTTCAATTATTTTGGTGTGTATTTTCTCATAAGGCCATGTGTGTGTTTCTATTATGACTCTATTTTCCTAATGAATTAAGGAACTTGGTCTATTCACCAAGTTTTTCTATTTGGTTCTTGTGCCCCCATAGGGGGTTCTTGTATGATGGAAAAGTGACAAGCGAACATGGGAATCTACAAGAAACTCTTCCTCGCACTCAAACTCCGGAATTCATCTTTGAGATAGTCGGTCGGGATGGAATATATGTGGGTCGTAGACAAAATAGTTAGGGAATCTTATGTCTTTGACGCACACTAATGGAATCTACGAATCTAAGGCAAAGAAGGCCCTCCTAACCTGAACTGGCATGATAGATCATTCGGCGAGGATGACTACTTGAAGGCTCTAATCAATATCAAGCTCTAGCATGATCCGATCTATAGGTTGTGGGATATGTGGAAGATAACCTGTGGGTGCTTCGTAGATACTCCCGATTGCAGGTCATGAAAATGGATGATGGATGTATGGTGGATTCTATGGGTGATTCTCCGGTCTAGTCTAGAAATCCTTATCTTAATTAGCTGCCACATCTAGTGAGGATAGTTGTGTGATAATGATTGGTGGAAGTGGAGAGGATCTAAATACTAATGTGCGTAAACCAGCATCAACATCTGATTGACCTGTCGGCCTATTGGGTTGTGGGACATGTGGGTCACAACCATAGGTTCGTGGTCATTGTGGGCTTCCTATGGTCATGTGCGAGAATCAATACCTAATCCCTAATATCTATAGTCGTATGCCTTTTCGGCCTCTATGTTTAGAACTAAATGCTACGTAATATTCTCGAGTACCTTACAAGCATTCCGGCAACTTCAATTCTTAACCCGAGTGTCTATGTCAATGAGGATGTCTCTTGTGTCGGCTATGGGACAAAAGGATCACAACTAAATGTTTTCTCTCATTCAAGCCCTTCTGATCATGTGAATATTTATTAGGGTAATCTGTAGTTTGGATGGTTTGACCAAAATGTATTCGCTTTGTCGTCTTCTATATTTAATCCTCTTAAATGTGATCTAATTTCTTGTTGGTCTATTGTTGTTCGAAGACCTGAATTTTGAGATTTTGGTTTATGTCGGTTATTCTTTGTGACAATATTGGGTTGAGGCACGATTGGCTCGAATACATATTCTCTGGGCTCCCTAGGTCCCATGATTTTCATACAAAAGAAACAATATAAATCTAACTAAAGAAAAGTATACTAATTATGTAATGTATATCCACAACATATATAAATTCTCTATTTTTTTATATTTTTGACAAATTATTTTACAAGATTAAGATAACAACTATTTAATAGAATTGAAAGAGTAATTATTTAATATCTAGAAAATGACAACTAAGCTAATAACAAAATTTAAATCAAAGTAGCCAAGTATAGCTACATGCATGCGATTGTGAATCTATTCGAATAACAAAATAACTAATCTAATCTATTTGAAAGACCCCGATATTACCTCGAAGTAAGGAATGAATCATAGTTTCTCGAAACTATCAATCCCCTGACTTCCCAAGTAATATCAAAAGTGAGATTAAGTGAAATGAAATGATTCACTACTCTATTTGATATGTTTTAACTAGAATTTTTATAGCTTGAACCTAGATTTTGAAGAATAGTGGTGAATCCGATTATGTGTGGCTTTGTCCCCTCAGTGTGGTCTCCTCGTTCCTTCGTGCTCACGTGAATATAGAAAAGTTTGTAATGCTAGCATCAACAAGAGTAGGTATTGGAACAATGACAGCTTTGGATGTAGACTTAATACAATGTGAGTAGGAGAGGGATAACACAAGAGACAGATCTTGGCTTATGCAATTCCTAGCGGGATTTATTACGAGTCATGCTGCAACACAAAACATCCAGAACCTAAAACTATCCTTCTTGATGAGCAAAACATGTAACTCTAATGGCTTCAGAATGAAAATGAAACTATCCTACTTTAATTGATTGTATGAAATAGTAATGACACTAGAACAAGAAGATCATGTGGCTTCTAAACAATAGAATAAGACTAACTATGCATGCAACAAATGAAAACTATTGAATTCCTAAGAAAGAACTGAAAGACGAAACTATTGAAATGAGAGGATGATAGGCAGCTCTTTTTTGAGGGGCTATTTTCTTGTAATCAAACCAGATATTTATAGAATTCCCATTCACCCAAAGGTAACTCCAACTAGGACTCTTTTACTATAAACAATGAAGAAACACTATTCCAGGGAACCAAAATCATAAATACAAGCAAAAATGGATGAGAAAGTTGGTAAAATTTGAAAATTTATGTGAGTCGCATTAAAAGAAGTGTGCTAGAATGTGTGTGAAGGATCAACGCCCTAAGCGTAAGGAGGCAGTTATAGGACCGCCGCCCTACTTGGGCAAAGTGGTCACAAGATCGCCACCGGGCAGGTGGTGGTTTCATCATTAAAGACAAAAGTGTAAAGGAAAAGAGGGGAAAGAGAAAAAAAGCACACGAGAGGCCAAGTGGGGCATGTGGGATGTTAACATACACTTGGAGAGATTTTTTGGATCTTGAACACCTTGCAAGGAGACCTGTATCATCATTGGGGCATGTGTAACATTGTTCTGGCAGCGCAGTACCCTTACAATTTTGGGTACGTACATATTGCCCCCTCGGAGAAGCGTTTTAGCCATGAAGAGGCATAAAACAAGTGGGTCCAGTATGGCGGTCCCAAAATGGGAAATTAGAAATTATACCTGACACATCCATGTGTCGAAATGATGCCATCCAAAATTCTTGCTACCTGCAAAATGAAAAGAAGACTCAAGTGTAGATAGATAAAATAAGCCAAAAAATAAATACTAAAATAATATGAAGTGAGGACTTACCATTTGCGTGGGGATAAGAACTTACCTCCATTGGTGCTCCAAACCTATGAAAAGGGCATCCAAGATGAGTCAAAATTCTATATATATAAAAATGGGCCCATTTTCCTATTCATTTGTGCGTGTTAATTTGATTGATTTTGAGCTCTGGGCCCTGATGATTGTTTTTGATGAGAGTATAGTCGAAACATTTGTGATGAGATAATGATCATGCCTCTGTGAGTGAAACATCGACCTGCGAGATCTCAGGTTAGTTCTTCTTGATTTACCATTTTTATACCTAAAATGTAAAAATGATGAAATATTCGCCATGGGGGGGTAATTTTTGAAATTTTTAGTTTTAAATGTGTCCTTAGGGGGGACGCCTAATGGGTAGGCTCTCATTTTAGTCAAAATGGTTATTTTTGTATTTTTGAGCACTTTTTAGGGTACGTGACCCGTTTGAAAATGCGTGACACGACCGCCACCCTGAGTAGGGTGGCGATTCTGGACCGCTACCCTTCAAAGAGGCGATTCTGGAACAGTGCCTTGCTCGGGCGGCGGTTTTCTGAGAATGCTAAAATGACATTATTTTGAACCCATTTTTGCATTTTTAGTATTCTCATATGTTTTAATGGTTTTTCCAATGCAATTTTGGTACTAACTTACTCCTTTTTGCATGTTTTTGTGTGTTTTGCAGAAGAAGGAAGAGTACATCAGATGGAGCCATGAGAGAGAGTGTGATTGGCTTCCAGCAGTGTTGGATGCACTTTCTTAGGCCAAGTAGGATACTCTTCAGAGGGCCGGCATATTACGTATATCACGGGTTCCTCATGTTGCACCTTCTAGTCACATACTATGTGACCTATTTTCGTATTGGGATCTTTGATCGGAACGGTGTTCAATTTCCAGGAGTCAGGGGTGAGTGGAATATCACCTTGGAGGATGTCTACCACATCTTGGGAGTCCCGATCATTAAGAGATGGCTTACACTTGAGCAGTAGGTTACGGGGTCGAGATAGCTCAGTGGGCTACATATATGGGAGATGCAGTTGTCTCCACTAGTTTGAAGAAGGGGGTGAGGGTATGTTCCATTCCTAGCTTGCCTATCCCTTTGATTCGTTAGGCCATTATGTAGATCCTTACCTTGAGATTGATCAGGGACAAGGGAGGGGACACCTTACTCTAATGCTGGTCCCCTATTATTGTATAGATTGAGGCACATGGCCATATTTATGCCTAGGTAGCCTTTATACTTGGGACCACCTACCACGAACTATACAGGGTGGTCTACTTACAAGGATAGTCTTTGAGCCATCTGACCTTGGTTATGAGTTGGGTCCATGAGCGTATCATCCCCTATGGGAGAGGCATAGAGGTGACAGATCCTGGAGCCGTGAGGGCAGCCAGATGGATAGAGATGTCGGTGCTGAGAGCACCCCACCATCCAGTTGCTTCCCTAACTACTGATGATATGGAGGCCACACCTTATTAGGCCATGGTAGGTTTGTGAGGTGAGGAGACCCTCACTTTTATTTCTTTCTCTACTACAGGGTAGCTTGTGGATAGGACGAGGAAGGTAGAGACACACTCGTTTGATCAAGTGCCTCAGCAGTTTGGCCCTACCTATGTTGGTATGCTTCCCCTAGTGGTGCCAGTGTTTAGATTAGTTCGGGAGGCTAGGGGAGGTCCTAGAGGCCAGGGTTGGACTATTGTTACTCACGAAATCCCTATCGCAGCTAGGTGGGTGGTACGTGCCCGAGAGAGAGTCTGGTGCTCCTCAGCACCTTTACTTCAGATTGCCACCGGTCCTGCCCATAGCAGTGATGACCCTATTGATATAGACTCTGAGTCTGAGGAGTTCACAAGGGAGAGATGGAGGAGGAGACCAAGGACATGGAGGTCAGCAAGTCAGGTGGAGAGGAGGATAGCGATCCTGAGTGGCATGACACTCAGGAGATCTTACAGGCTGAGAGGGCAAAGTAAAGTGCGGAGAGGGTGACTCTAGTCTCAGAGGAGTTTCCCTCTTAGGACCTAGGTGGGGAGGATGAGTCCATAGTAGGATGCTATGTTGCCCCAAACACATGAGGAGGACATCAGTCGTCAATGACAACATCTATGGCAGGCATTGATCCTAGGGATCCCTCTTGGAGGCCCGGAGATCCGAGTGAGTTGTCACTCTTCTTTTAATATTTGTTTTTAGCTAGGATTGCCTTAGTTGTTATCTCTCCTTTTGTTCATTTTTGTTTTTATCTTTTGATTATTTCTAATTTTTCTTCTTCTTTGCTTGCAAAGACTGCTAATGAGTGGTGAGACTTGATTCACTGGGTATGTATTGATACCCTGATGCTCCCCATGGAGAAGACTCGCGCCGAGTTGTCGGTGGATGCGGGGGAGCCTTCAGTAGCTGGTAGGCATAGTGATGTCTTTTCCCCTATCTGGCACATGGAAAAGATGGTTAACTCCCTTCATACCGAGTTATCTAGGTATAGCACTACAGAGCACCTGATTAGGAGCCACTCTCATAGCGAGGCTACAGCCACTGTTCGGGACCATGAGCCTTCAATGCAATTAGAGCACCAGCGTAGGCGAGTCCTAGACATGGTCATGCACCTTCAGAGGGATCTCATAGGGGTTTAGAGGCCACTTGGCTCTTTTTGTAGTGACTCTTGTTAGATTGTTTATACGATCATTTTTTATTTTCTAGGATCATTGAGCATTTTGACCATGCCTAGCACATGATGGCATTGTACATAAAACTTGATTATATATATATACTTCTTTTTTGGACCAAACTCTTGGTGTCTAGGATTTTTTGATTCATTTCCACATGTATATTAGATGCTTATTAGAATTCTTGTTTTTATATGCTTTTTAGAATGTATGCAATGGAGAACAAATGATACAAATGCTTTCTTCCTTTTTGTATTTTGTGATGCTGATGTATGATAATGTAGACACAATGTGATCTTGAACTTTAGTTTTATAAGAAATTTTTCAGTACTTCATATTTGTTTTGAAAAATCTAATGATAAATTGATATGATGAGCAGATGAACTTGCCCCACTCCTAACTCCATGTAACTAGTAAGATGTGAGGACTCACCACCGAGAGCTAGAAAGGGCACAAGTTGTGAGGAGTGTTGAAATGATAATGATGGGAGATAGACAAAGAGTTGGTGGAACCAAATTAGGATGCTACAAACCTACCCTACTCAAGTGACTCCATAGTTTAGAATGTGACTTACTTTGTAGTTTATCTAGACTTAGATCCGTAGATGGCCACTTGGTTGACAAAATCTAGTTTTCAAGGTTTTGGACTCTCTTGGAATTTTGGACATCTGATTCATTTGTTTTTGACTCAAGATTTCAAAGGTTTATTTGAACTATTTGCTTATGACCTTCAACGTTACTGTCAAGAGGACCCCCTACACCTTGCCCCATGCTACTAGTAAGAAGCATGGGCTTATCACCATGGACAAGGTACATAGCGAGTAAGGGCATTCCCATCCTTTCCCAACCCTACATCAATAGTAAGAGATGCAAGTTCATCACCGAAGGTTGGTAGGGCAAGGAAATGTGTAAAAGTAAAATTTTTTGTTTTATCTATTATTCGCCTTATTTATTTGAGCAAAATGTTAGTATGTTCTTATTTCCAAAGAGATCTATATGTAGGATAGATGTGACACCATGAAGCTTCTAGGAACGGACCATAGGTAAGAAACCTATTCTAAGAAGAAACAAAAAGTGAGAATAAGCATGCAAGCCTTGGTATGGCTACCATTAAGACTTTTCCATATCTAGCTTTAATTGATGACATGATTAAAACAGTTGATGATGTTATGAAAATGAAGAAGTATGATTTGAATGCTTTTACGCAATACCATCAGAAGTTTATAATGAATTTATTAAGAGCAAGTCCCTTGATCACCAAGTTTTACGAAATGAGTGAACAAAATGAAACTATCTAAATGAAAATGTAATGTAGATATAATTATATAAATAGTGTCGATGCTTCATGCGTAAAACCATTTAAGGTGTAAGGAATTGATAGTTTCACCAAATTCCTCACCTTCTAATGTGCACAAGAGATACGCACCATTTCCATAGTCCTTCATGACTCGATATGGGCCCAACCATTTAGGTCGGAATTTTCTTCCTTCACCAGTCTTCTTATCAATCGGCTATCTAGTATTAAAACTAGATCTCCTTCATATATTTCTCACTCATAGACCTTTTTGTTATCTTTGCCCGGCACATCCGGTCAGCATATACTTTATGTTGTTGTTCAGTGTTTAACCTGGCCTCATCTAGGCTTTCTAGTTGGGAGAGGCATGCCTCTCTATAAGCTTCCTCATCCAGAATCCCTTGTAGTGAGATGCAGAGACTGGGTATTTCAACCTCAAGTGGGATAACTACTTTACTCGAATACCAATGAGAAAGGAGTTTCTCCCATTGGTGTTCTTATTGAGGTTCGTTGGGTGCACAAGGCCGGATATAACTTTAAATGCCAATCTCGTTTGTTTTCTTTTATAGTTTTAAAGAGAATGGACTTTAGAGTTTTATTTGTAGCCTCAGCTTGTCCATTGGCTTGAGGGTAATACAAGGAGGCTGTATGATGGGTTATTTTAAATTTATTGCATAGCTCATGGACCTCATCGTTCTTAAAGGATGTTCCATTATTTGAGATAATGATTTGCGGGAAATCGTACCTGGAAATGATCTAGTTTAGAATGAACGAACCGATCATAGTTTCAGTATAGTGGTAAGAGGCATAGCCACTACCCATTTGGTAAAATATTCGGTGGCCGTGATTATGAAGTTATGGACATCCATTGATGAGGGAAAGAATTTTCCTATCAAATCTAGGCCCCATGTAGAAAAGGGCCAAGGAGTCGCAATTGGTTGTAGAGCTTGTGCTAGCATGTGAATATCATGGTAAAATTCTTGGCATTTATGGCATCTGCGTACAAAATCTCCGCATCATGTTTGAGAGTGGGCCGAAATAACCCATTCGATGTATTTTACAAGTGGTGGCATGACCACCAAAGTGGCCTCCACATATTCCACTTTGTGAGATTCATATAGAATCTTCTTGGATTCTTTCGTGTCAACACACCTTAGAAGCATTCCATCAAAATCTTTACGATAGAGCACTTGTTCTATAATAATGTATTTAGCTATGATAATTCATAACCGCCTTCTTTTTTGTAGTGTAGCACCTTCTAGATATGTATGGTCCATGATAAAATTGATAATATCAGTATACCAAGGACATTCAGAGATGGGAGGTCTGGTTTCGATGTAATATATGCATTCATCAGGAAAATATAGATCTACCAGATCACCTCCATCTAACGGGTTGTTGGCTAACCAATTTGTAATGATTTGTCCCTTAATGGCAGGGATAATTTTAGCGGCGAATATTCGTAATATGGTGAAAATTTCATTTTATGAAAATTTGAAAAGGTGAATTATTCGGAGTGGGTTGGTGTCTTGTTCGCCTAAAATATATAGTATATTTTTTTAGGGGTCGGCTTCGCCTTCATTTGAAAACATCTCCTATAAAAACCTAGCTGATTCACCGGGTAGTATACCTCAAGTAGCTTAACAAATTACCAATACTGTGAAATTTGAACTCGCATACCCTTAAGCACTAGAGATTGATTCATTGTTAGCTTTCGTGATTGTTTACACGTGACAACAGATTATTATACCGACATGTGACAGAGGAAGTGTTGATGCGTGACTTGGGCAGTGTTGACGCGCGACAGAGGAAGTGTTGACGCGTGACAGAGGAAGTGTTGACGCGTGACTTGGGTAGTGGTGATGCGCGACAGAGGAAGTGGTGACGCATGACGAGAGAAAATGTTGATGCATGACTTTGGCGGTGGTGACGTGTGATAGAGGAGATGTTGATGCACGACAGAGGAAGTGTTGACGCGTGACTTGGGCAGTGGTGATGCGCGACAGAGGAGGTGTTGACGCACGACAAAGGAAGTGTTGACGCGTGACTTGGGCAGTGGTGACGCGTGACAGAGGAGGTGTTGACGTGTGACAGAGGAAGTGTTGACGCATGACTTAGGTGATGGTGACGCGCGTAGTGGAGAGGAAGTGGTGATAAAATAGAGAAAGTGTTGACGCGTGACTTGGCGGTGGTGATGCGTAATGAGAGGAGGTGTTGACGTGCGATAGAGGAAGTGTTGACGCATGACTTGGGCAGTGGTGACGCGTGACAGAGGAAGTGGTGACGCACGACAAAGGAAGTGTTGATGCGTGACTTGGGCAGTGGTGACGTGACAGAGGAGGTGTTGACGCATGCGAGGAAGTGTTGACCGCGACAAAATGGCAAGGCGCGTGTTGATGCGCGACACGGAGATTTTTTGATGGGAAAGAAGAGGTCGGAGGCTGCAGACACGCGACAGAGACTTTTTATAATCGCGCGTCAAGAAAATGCGGTGACATGCGCCACCGCATTTTCTTGACGCGTGACAGCAAAATATCCTATCACGTGTTTGCAGTATGGTCCATGACACCACTTGACAATTAGGTGAAATTTTTCATATAACCCCCAAAAAATTTTCCTTAATATATGAAACCAATTCGAGGATATTCTAGAGTATTCTCCACCTCCGATTTCCAATAGGTCTCTTAAAATGAACCCTACTTAATGGACTTTGGTTTACAAAAGTTAATCAAATTCACCCATTAAGGTTATAAAGCGTCCAACATTTTTAGACAAAGACCCTCACGTGAGGAAAGTTCGTAAATGGTCTATTTTTACAATGACCCTTGTTTCTTGATTTAGCATGTAATGTCTTAAGCGCTTGGTTGCAAAGACTATGGCAAGGCATTCTCATTCTGCCTACGTATAACGTGTTTTATAATTGAGCAACATTCAGCTAATAAAATAGACTGCATGTTCTCGTTTATCATTGTCTTCTTGAGCCAACATGCAGGCTAGCGAGACATCGTAGCCCGTGAATATAAGATCAAAGGATGATCTGGTCTAGGTGGCATTAATGTGGGAGGAGACAGTAAGAAGCATTTAATTGCTTCGAAGGCCTCATGGAATTCCTTTGTCCAAATAATGCAACAATCCTTTTTCAACAAATTGTTGATTGGATGTACAACAAAACTTAAGTCTGGATTGCACCGAGCTTTCCAAGAAACAATCTAATGCCAGAGTTGTCTGATGGTGGGATCATCTCAAGAATAGTTCAGACTTTGGTTGGGTCTACATCGATCCCTCATGATGATATAATATAACCTAGGAGTTTCCCTCCTGTCACACTAAATACACATTTTTCTAGGTTTAGTGTGACTCTGTATTCAATCAAATGTGAAAGAATGATGTGGATCACTTTCGGGTGATCACAGCACTTCCTGGCCTTAGCCAATAGGTCGTCTACATAGGATTCCATGATTTTATGAATAAGATCATGAAATATGTATGTCATTACCCGCTGGTATGTAGTACCAGCGTTCTTGAGACTGAATGGCATAACAACATAGCAATAAGTTCCCCAAGGAGTTATAAACGTGGTTTTGGCTTGGTCTTGTTTAGATATTCTGATTTGATTATATCCCGAGAACCCATCCATGAGAGACAAAAGCTCAAATCTAGTTGTTGCATCAATGATGACGTCAATGGATGGTAATGGGAAGTCATCCTTAGGGCATGCCTTGTTAATGTCTCAGAATTCTATGCAGATGTGTATCTTCCCATTATTTTTGAGAACGAGGATGATATTAGATACCCACTGAGAGTAATCGACCGGTTTGATGAACCCTACCTGGAGAAGCTTCATTACTTCTTCCTTCACCATGAGAGCTACCTTGGGTTTCATTGGTCTTGATTTTTGTTTAATTGGCTTTGCATCTAATTTGGTGATGAGGTTATGTACCGTGATGTGTGGTGTAATTCTCGTCATTTCTTTATAATTGAATGCAAAATCCTTTTGATGTTCTTTGAGGATTCGAGTGTGTATTTCTATTTCTTCTAGAGTTAACGAAGATCCTAGTTTCAATATCCTTGGTTCTTCCTCTTTCTGATGTTAATATCAATCGTTCCTTCGATTAAAGAAGTGTTACCCTCTTCAAACTTAGGCGGGGCTAGAGGTAGGTCCAAATCTTCTCCATTCTCTACCATGTAGATATCGAGATCCTTTTGTGGGGGAAGCTCTACAATGGGATATCCAAAGTAAGAAGATGAATGTGGGATTAAGGATAAATCTACCATGTGATGGGTGAGATGTAACTCTACATAGGCATTTAGGTAATCAAGAGTGGCTCTATCGCTATCAACATGACCAAATATAGTGGATTTATTCTCAACTATGTGCGTTAGAAGAGGGTTTGTTGATGTTTTCTGTACTAATGGTTCAGTATGAAGGGATACAATGAAACAGGTATCTTCCAACTCACTTTTTGGAGTGAAACATGAAGTTGAGGTTGTTATCAAATCTGTGAGAAGATTTTGTTCTCGTGGGATTTCTTCAATTGATATGAAGTTAAATCCTTTGCTCAAATCTAATATTGTTGTTTTGTAGAGCTGTAAATGTTCAACTCTAGTCTCATACACCTCAGAGACTTGGTTTGCTACTAATTGAGAGTCTCCTAACACTCTAATGTCATTAACACTGAGCCTTTTAGCTATGATGAGGCCAAGGAGGAGGGCTTTGTACTCAACATCGTTGTTTGTACATTCAAAATTTAATTTAAAGGTGAACGGTAGGATATTTCCCTCGGGAGAAGTAAAGATCACACCTACCCCAGCCCCATAATGACATCTAGCTCCATCAAAGTGGAGAGTCCAATGTTTATTTGGGAAGATGGATGTTGGGACATTTGTTACATCTATTTCTTCTACTTTGGTTACTTCTACCATGTAGAGTTCCTCTACTAGAAGAGAACCAACTCCTAGGGTACATCCCATACCTATGGAATCAAATGGTAGGAAAATTGGTAGATCTTGTTCTAGAAACTCAAAAAAATTTGTAGTAATTCCTAATGACACTATTTCTGCAATGTTAGCTTCATCCTTGATGGCTGGGATGCTCTTGACTAGGTTCGTAATTTCTAGTTCTATTGTAGGTATTAATTTTTCTTCTGGTTTTGAGTCGATTGATTTGTTAAGTTGGTTTGTTGGGAGTTCAAACTCAGAGTGAACACCTAGTCTTTTATTTAGATATAATAGGTGTATTTCAAATGGGTTTGGGTCACCTTTTGATATGAATATCTTTCCTAAGTGCAAGAATCTTATTTCCTAAAATAACGTAGAAGGGATTGCCTTCATACGGTGTATCCATGGTCGGCCGAGGATCATATTATAGTTTGTTTCCTGATCTATAATATAAAACTCAGTGAGGATTGTTTTGGTTCCTAAGGTGATTGGTAGTATTATATTCCTAATTGAAGTGGCTTTAAGGCTAGCATAGCCTCTTAGTGTATTCCAAGTCGTGGAACAATTTGTCTCTCCATACCCTAGCTTTTGAAGGAAAGAGAAGGGGACTATGTTAACTGTTGCCCCATCGTCAACCATTATGCATTTAACATAATTGTTATAAACCCACACTTATAAATGTAAGGTTGGATCACCTCTACGTGTAATCTCAGCATCTATTGGCATTTTGCTTATGTCGAATATAAACTCGGTATCCCTATCCGGCTGCCCGAAGGGTGGATATCAAAGTCTATATGGTTTTTGTATTTCGGAGGAGGAGTGATGTTAATTAAATGACCTAAACCTAATGCTTCTAAAAGAGCAGCCCTATGGGTAGGAGAGTTCTTCAGTAAGTCCAAAAAGGAGATGTGAGAAAAGGTCTTTGTTAAGTCATTAATTAAATCATAGGCACCTACGGGTTTTACTAATGTTTGTTGAATGTTATCTGGCTCTAGTGGGTAACTTGGATTTGGCTGAGAGGAATACTCTCGTGTCCTTGTTATGGCTTCCATGTGTAGCTCAGTGTCTAATTCCACTAAACCGACTATCTTGGTTCGTGGCTGATTTCCTAATTGTGGTGCGATAGGTGGATTTAGTGAAGTTGAGGCTTCATGATCATTGTTTCCTGTCATTACACCCTTGTTCATCCCATTTGGATTTAATTTGTTGTTATTGTGATTTGGGAGTGGATCATTGAAGATCTTGAGGGTGTGTTTTGAGGGGAGACTACCCCTATGAAAGTATTTGGCACAGGTGATGCAGGATCTGCTAAGAACATATCTATGAAAAGTTGTCTTTGTTCCTCTGGAAAATGTTGCATGAATTTATTGTAGTCATGGCAAGTCCTAGTGTCATGGCCTCAAATTTTGTGGAAACCACAATACGAGTTGGGATTGTAATTCCTAGGTTGTTGGTTTGGCATGTGTTGTGGTCCAAAACTTTGATTAAATCATTGACTATTAAGATTAAAGTTTTACGTTTGTTGCCTTTGGTTTTGATATCCAGTTGAGTTTTGACTTAGACCTTGTGTCTGGATCTGTCATTTTTTGTTGTTGTTGTGGACGATTAAAATCCACCGCATTGATTGTTGGGGTAAAATTGTTGTTTCGTTGATTGTTAATCGATGGTGGAGAATTTACAACATTTTCCTTTTTTACTTGGTCAGTTACTCCATCTATTGTGTGACCTGAGTTTTGTTAAGGATTTTAGGTCTTTGATTGGCGCTTGTGGTAGTAGGATAAGTCATAGTATTTTGGTTGGGGATGATTAACCTCCCATTTGTTCCATATGCCTTATGACCGCTATCTATTGTAGCTTGATCTATTTGGAGGGCACTCTCAAGCACTTCATCATAAGTTCTTAGTGGGAACTTCTGGACTTCTTCCTTTATCTCTATCTGTTGAGAGAATGAAGGAATAAATCACATAGTTCCATCTGATCCATGTTTGGAGCACTTTCTGAAGAATATAGAACCGTACACCATCTTTGGATGAAATGAGCAACAGATTCATTGCGTTCTTGTTTAATATGCAAAAATTCCTTGATTCATGTTCTCAACAATTTATTCATGTCGAACGCCTTGATGAACTCTGAAACAAGTTGTTTAAATGAATGTATTGAGGCTTCAGGTATTCTATAATACCAATCGAGGGAAATGCCCTCTAAAGTTTTGGGGAATATTTTAACAACTCCATACCAAGGAGCAGTTCAGAATGGCTTTGGCATAGGCCTTAATATGTGCATTTGGATCTCCCTCCCCTTTATACTTGGGAAAATCGGGAAGAGGTCTTGGAAGCATGATGCATCGTATAGTGAAATCTAAGGGCTCCTTCAAATATTCTGAATAAGTCCCTATTGCATAGGTTTTGACCATTGATGGTGTTTGCTTTGAGGGGTGGAGGTGGAATGGGTTGTTGATATGGGGTAGCGTATGCATTTGTAGGGACATAAGGAAATCCCTGTGGTTGAGAAAACATCCTGGGAGAAGAGAACATATCTCCTTGTGGTGATTTGGAATACATGTTCAAATACGGAGGAGCATTGCTTAGGAATGGGTTATTTTGTGTTAGGTTGGGAGGTATCGTATTCTCAACTGGAGTGGCATTTGAAAACATGGTTCTAGTTGGTGTTTTCTGTAAATATTGAAGAGGCATGCCTAATGTGCCTATTCCTGTGAGGAGGTCTACTTGGCTAGGATGATTTGGAGGATTGGAATTTCCTGCCTGTATGAATTGAGAATTTTGATTTGCTTGAGCAAGTTCTAACAATCTAACTTTTTCTACTAAAGTTGAGATGACTTCATTTGGTGAAGTCACAGTATTTTTCGTTAGTGGTGTTTGTTGTATACCCTAAGGTTGTATAGGCATATGGTACCCTGGTATGAATTGATCGTTGCCCTACCAAGTTTCAGTGAGGACATTTCCTATAGGTAGTGGCATGGAGGTGTTTTCTTGAAAAGAGACCTCGGTTGTGTTTGTAAAATTCCTATAGGTGGGTACATACTCTAAGATCATTGTTCACTCCTAGCATAATGCGCTAAATGTTCATCATCTAAAAATAGATATGAATCTGATTGTCTACTGATTTTCAGTCTAAGCAACACCTGAGGAGATGAGCTAGATTCTCCAGTGAGCGTCATGTTGTTTGAGCCTGAAGGCTCTAGTTGTTACGTTTGAGTGAGATGATCCAACTCCTCTATTTGGAAAGAAGAACTATATCTAGTCCTTCGAGGAAGAGATTGTGTTGAAAACTGATTAGTTAAATAGTTTTCACCCCATGCTAAGAGTAAGGGTGATGGTTGTCTATTCATTTGATCGTAGTATGCTTCAAGACCTAGGAGAGGTCTACCATATGCATCGAATCCCGACATATTTGGGGGTATATGAATACCCGCAGAATAATGGGAAGAAGTGAAGATGGATAAAACTAAAAGAAGAGTGTGAAAGTGAAGAAATTGTTCCATCAATATCAGGTTCACTAATCTTGGGGGTGAAGCTGATGTGAAGGCTAATGAGGTGGAAAAGACAAAAAGTATACTAATTGGAAGAACAAGTAGAAATATGACTCCGAACCAGAAAGTAGGAAGTTCACGTTAGGTTCACCAATTTTGTACGATGGAAAAGTGACAAGCGAGCATGGGAATCTACAAGTAACTCTTCCTTGCACCCGACCTCCCAAGGTGGTCTTTGAGATAGCCAATGGGAAAAGAATATACATGGGGTGTAGACAAACTAGTTAGGGAATATTATGTCTTTGACGTGCACTAATGGAATCTACAAATCCAGGGAAAATAAGGCCCTCCTAACTGAACTAGTGTGATAGATCATTTGGCGAGGATGATTTCTCGAAGACTTCAATAAATATCGAGCTCGACGTGATCGATCTATAGGTTGTGGGATACATGGAAGATAACACTGTGGGTGCTTCATAGATATTCCTCGACAGAGGTCATGAAAATGGATGATGGATGTATGGTGGATTTTATGGGCAATTCTTTGGTCTAGTCAAGAAATCCTTAGCTTGATTAGCTACCATGGCTAGTGAGGATAGTTGTGTGATAATGATTGGTGGAAGTGGAGAGGATCTAAATACTAATGTGCATAAACTAGCATCAATGTATGATTAACCTGTGGGCCCATTGGGTTGTGGGACCTGTGGGTCACAACTGTAGGTTCATGGTCATTGTGGGCCTCCTATGGTCATGTGCAAAATCAATCCCTAATCCCTAATATCTAGTAGTTGTATGCCTTTTCGGCCTCTATGTTTAGAACTAAAAGCTGCGTAATCTTCTCATAGTACCTTACAGGTGTTTTTGCAACTTGAATTCTTAATCCAGTGTCTATGTCAATAAGGATGTATCCTATGTCTGGCTGTGGGACCAAAGGACAACAACCGATTTTTTTCTCTCTTTCAAGCCCTTCTACAGCCATTCGGATATTTATTAGGGCAATCTATAGTTTGGTTGGTTTAACCAAAACGTATGCACTTGGTCGTCTTCTATATTTAATCCTCTTAAATGTGAGCTAATTTCTTGTAAGTCTGTTGTTGTTGGAAGACTGAATTCGAGATTTTGGTCTAAGTCGGTTATTTCTATGAAAATATTGGGTTGAGGCACGATTGGCTTGAATACGTATTCTCTAGGCTCCTTAGGTCCCGTGATTTTCATACAAAAGAAACAATATAAATATAACTAAAGCAAAGTAAACTAATTATGTAAAGTATATCCACATCATATATAAATTCTCTATTTTTTTATTTTTGAGAGTATTTAATGCAGAATTAAGATAACAACTATTTAATAGAATTGAAAGAGAAATTATTTAATATCTAGAAAATGACATCAAGCTAATAACAAAATTTAAAACAAACAAAGTAGTGAGTATAGCTACCTACTGTGCGATTGTGAATCTATTTTGAATAACCAAGTAACTAATCTAATCTACTTGAAAGACCCCGATCTTATCTAAGAAGTAAGGAATGAATCATAGTTTCTCAGAAACTATCAATCCCCATAGCTTCCCCAGCAATATCGAAAGTGAGATTAAATAAAATGAAATGTATCACTACTCTATTTGATATGTTTTAACTAGAATTTTGATAGCTTGAACCTGGATTTTGCAGAACACTTGTGGCGAATCCAATTGTGTGTGGCTTTGTCCCTCGGTGTTGTCTCCTCATTCCTTCATGCTCACGTGAATCCAGAAAAGCATGTAATGCTAGCATCAACAGGAGTAGGTATTGGAACAATGGAAGCTTTGGATGTAGATTGAATACAATGTGAGTAGGAGAGGGATTGTGCAAGAGAACAGAGCTTGGATTATGTAATTCATAGTGGGATTTATTACGAGTCATGCAACACAAAACATCCATAACCTGAAACTATCCTTCTTGATGAATAAAACTTGCAACTCTAATGGCTTCAAACTAAAAATGAAACTATCCTACCTTAATTGATTGTATGAAATAGTAATGACACTAGAACAAGAAGATCATGTGGCTTCTAAATAGTAGAATAAGACTAACTATGCATGCAACAAATGAAAACTATTGAATTCCTAAGCAAGAACTGAAAGACTAAACTATTGAAATGAGAGGATGAGAGGCAATTCTTTTTTTAGGGGCCATTTGCTTGTAATCAAACCAACTATTTATAGAATTCCCATTCACCCAAAGGTAACTCCAACTAGGACTCTTTTACTATAAACAATGAAGAAACACTATTCTAGGGAACCAAAATCATAAATACAAGCAAAAACGGATGAGAAAGCTGGTAAAAGTTGAAAATTTATGCAAGTCACGTTAAAAGAAGCATGCTAGAAAACATGTGAAGGACCGCCACCCTGAGTAGGGGAGCGGTTACAGGACCGCCGCCCTACCTGAGCGGTGGTCACAAGACCGTTGCCCAGATAGGGTGGTGGTTTCATCACTGAAGACAAAAATACAAAGGAAAAGAGGGGAAAAGAGCAAAACAAAGCATGCGGAGGCTAAGTGGGGCATGCGGGATGTTAACATACACTTGGAGAGATTTTTCAAATCTTGAACACCTTGTGAGGAGACTTGTATCATCATTGGGGCATGTGTAACATTGTTACGCAACGAGCCCTTACAATTTTGGGTACGCATACAGTTCCCATCCTCAAGTTAGAGATGAAGTTGGTGCTTGTTTTAAATTTCCCTTTTCAATTCAAAGTATGCCTCGAAAGTTTGTGTCTTACTTACAGATGTAATTCCCATGTAAAAATTTTCTATAAAGTAGTATCAATCCCTAGAAAGATCCCCCAATGTGTCTTCTTTTGTAACAACCTTATGTTGACTACAACATGTTTCCCGATGTCTAAAAAATAATAGTGACTTAATATATTAGACTTAATATGTAATTTTATAGATGTCAATTTAAATATGCAAGGCACAAGATATTTCACGAAGGTCCAATAAAGTACCCCGATGAGCATTCGTGTGAAGCACAATGAAAAAACTCGGAATCATCCCCTTTCCCTGAAGCAAAACACATGTAAGGATATTATTTGAATGAGGAGATGAGCCTCTACTTTCCCTAACATTCTACACTTGGTAAATTGCAAGATGAAGCTATAAATCTGAAACCCAAAAGAGGGTGCATATTATTTCATTGGTCAAAGTCAGTAAGTAAAAAGAAAGAAGTATGCAAAGAGGAAGGTTGAGAAGCTGGAAAAAAAAATTAACAAAGTCTCATGGTCCCTCAGGGTGTGTAGTTGATAAAAAATAAGTCTGAAATCCAAGATACCCGACAATAAGGACCGAGTATACAAGTGTGCACGGGGAGGGAAAAGAAATGCATCTCTCATATTATAACAATAGTGCATAGATAACCTTGCAAAATTTTCCCGAAGTCCTTTGGTGGCAAAATAGGAGGTTCATTAATGTATTGGACGTATGGGAGTAAATCCTCTAAATGTAAAATACTCATGTAAGGTAAATATGTGAGTGATATGACGTGAAAATATTGCAACAATTGTAAGGATTAAAGAGGTTAAGAATTACAAAAAACTCCCAAGAACATAATCTTTGAAATTAATGCATAAATATGTGATTCGTTAATAAGGTGACTTGTTTTAAAGATACATATAGACACCCCTAAAGGTTTGATATTCTAAAGTGACAATACTGAAAGATAGTTGAAGTGAGAACTGAACTCAAGGATCAAATTTTGGTTGCAGATATTTTCCAGACAAGTTCCAAAGAGTTTTCAAAAAGGTGAGTTCATTAGTCCCCCTATTTCCTGTGATATTTTGAAAATTGGTCTAAGAAGTCCAAAGAGGTGTGATAGAACTAAACTGAAATTATGAAGATTTTGTAACACCCTCAAAAACAAGTTCCATTCTTAGTTCCCCTCTGGATAGAATTACAAACTCTGATATCACATCCATAGACTTAGAGGACTTTAAACAGAGGCTATACTCCCCTAAAAGAAATGAGTCCATGATCCAAATAGATAATAGTTGCATCAATCTTGATATTGCTTTCCCTCCTATTACCACATGCCCATAACTTGTATGGGTATGTGCCCAAAATTACAATCCGAAACTAAAGAAGTTTGGGATGGAAGAGGAGAGTTGGTCTTGTCTTTCTAGGAACATGCTTTTGATAGAATGTTAGGTTTTCCTCCCACAAGGGAAGAGGGGGCTATCACTAAGGATTCAACACAAGAATCTTGGAATACTCATTTGAATAAATGGATGAAATATATGAATGACCATTGGTTGAATAATCCTCAAACTTCTTCCCACATAATGACAAAGAAATTGAATAGGGCTGAATTTATTGAGGAAGTTGGGGATGTGATCACACTATTGAACTGGGTAATGGGTATGGAATCTATTGATTTCTTTCAAGAGTGGATGTTTAAATTTATCTAGTTCATACTTTCTAATAAATACTCTCCCTGTGTTGAGATTATAAGTACCCGTATTCATGAGCAAATGATGGGACTTTCCTAGATAATGAGAGGAGAAAAGAGTGAAATGGGTGAATTCTTCATGACCTCTTAACTTGTCTATAAAATTGATTTTCATAGGAAATTTATTGAACTACTAATTCAATTTCTCATATAGTAGTAGTTAAAGAAAGTTCCTATGAAAATCAATATTAAATTCAAACTCACCTTTGAACTATCTTGAAATACTAATGGATAGAGAAATTAATAGTTCCAAATTGGATAGATAAATCCAATTCAGAACTTATTAATATATCAGTGGTGAGTGGTTTTGATGGGAAACCCTATAATGTGTCAGTGACAAACGGGTGCTAATGGAATTGGTTAGACAATTGTTATCAGTGCACTAGATCATTTCTCAAAAACATGTAATGTCCCCAATCAAATTCTCTATAGTCATAGGGAATTATTCTTTCCTTAATATCCAGAAAGAAAATTTTTTTGGAGGGACAGACGATAACAGTGTATGATATAAATGATTTTGGATATAAAACAATATGATATAAATCATATTTTTCATAGTATTGTGCCCACTCAGGTAGAGCACAAGCCTCAGTATGAGGACTTCTAGATCAAATTTGAAGATGAGAATGAGGTCAAACAAAGAGAGTTTCGATAATGAACTCGTCTCGGATGGTTATCTATGGGCTTAGCCAAACTCTTGAAGGGTTAGAGGATGACGATAATATAGTTAGTGAAAAATACATCTAGGAAAAAGTTTATCCTCGACCCTTACCACAAATTAATTGGAATATCATGAAGAAGAATTATAATCGGAGAAAACTACCCACCCTATCCAACTTTCCATAAGCTAATTTTTTTCAAAAGGAGTGGATATAAGTTACCACCAAACTCCATTGTTAAGAAAATATATGTACAATCAACTCATCGATGATGTTCTTCCCCCTTATGGAGGGTTTATACCACTAGAGACATTTCATGGAGGAAAAAGGTTAAAAATTTGGATTCATTACCAATGACAGGTGATGTAGGTACCCAGGAAAAATTCAAAACTCTCCCTCTTCAAACATCAAGAAGGATTGGAGCAATACCTCAGGAAGGTAATTTTTCAAGCTCTTTGTTTCATGCTATTACAAACTATATGAGCATCTACCTTAGGAGCCAAGGGAAAAGATAAAGTGATGGAAGCTATTATTAAGAAGGAAAAGGAAGAAAAAATGGTCAAGGTTCCCCATATTGGCATGCAGGAAATAGAAGAGGAAAAAAACTTTAGCTCGAAAGAGGAAAAGAACTAAAACTGTTGAATGGGTGGATTTGGAAGAGATGGAGACTCTTGAACAGGTAGAGAACCTTGAGGTTCCTAGTACCCTATCTACTATTACCCAGTATCCTGCAATTTTTCTTATTGAACAACATACACCTATGATAACAACCCTTGTTATCCCAACTATAGACACCTATAATTTAGCTTGATCAATTTAAATACTTAAACTACACTAATTGTACCCTTTCCCACAAATTGACGATATATCATCAATATAGAACACTTTCTCTTCTATCACCATTAATTAGCTACATTACGATAATTAATTAACCCTTCTATCCAACAATGACGCCAATTAATGACATTCCATTAATCATCTCCCATTTCTATCTAGATTAATTAATTATTTCTAATTAATTAAGCTCCCCTTTCTATCTATATTAATCTCCCTTTCTACCTAGACTAATTAATTATTATTAATTAATTAGCTTCATCTTCCATTAAATCAATAAATCATCATTTATTTGATTAAATCCCTCTCATAGTCTAAATCATGCTAATTATTCCTCTAAAAATATTCTATAAGCTTGCACATCTATTAATTAATCCCTTTGATTAATTAATAAAGCCCCTCAAATCCCATGGGTCACTAAAGGACAAACTAAACTCTCCTAAGGTTGACTCAACCCTTTCTAAACCCCCTTATCCACAACTAACCCAACATCTCTATTATCCCACATGTAAAGGGATGTAGAGATTCCTCTATCCATTGGGCTATATAAAGAGCCCTCCTCTTACCTTTACACCTACACCTACTTCTTGATAAGAAAAAGTGAGCATATAGTAAATACACTATAGTCATTTTTATCATCTTTGAGCATTTATCCATTAGAGTGGAGCTAATCATCATCCTTTTGCATTCAAACAATCAAGTTAGTGTTGTGAAGAAAAATGGAGTTAATCAAGAAAGGCCTAATAAGTCATGGCTTGATGAACCTCCATCTTTGATCATCTTGGATCAAGCAACCACTATCTCCTTTTGATAGCTAAAAGATCTACATAGGTCTAGTTTATTGATTTAGCTTTCCAAAGAGTAGAGCAATAAATGTTAGTATGTTAGCTTGAGGTTTATTTTCAAGATTCTAATGCATAATATTGATGTTTATTACTTGTTTAGATCTTAGCATGATAATGTATTGATATTGATTTAGCTTTTTTAGGACTACTAGGTGTTAGTTCTAATATTTCTTGACTTAGCTAAACAAATTCATGCATACATATGGCATGCCGGTGGGACGGGTCCTTAGTCCCTTAACATTCTAGCTCAAATTTTATTTTTATTTCAAGTTTTGGCTAACCCTTGATATACACATATGGAAAATAATGTCCAATTTCTTAGGATTTTGCTAATATTACATGTGTAGGATCTCATTTAGAGTTTTAATTCTAATGGGTTGTTGTCAATTTCGAGCTAACATACTAAAATTTGGAGTGTTTTGAGATTTTTGGTGTCTTTTGAAATATTACATGTGTGAAATAATGTTAAATTTCTTATGATTTTACTGACTTTGCATATGTTGAGTCTTGTTTAGGGGTTTAATTTTGATGGGTTGTTGTCAATTTTGAGCTAACATATCAAAAAATTAACCTTTTTGAAGTTGTTTATGTTAAAATAATGCATTTTTGGTGTCACCCAACAAAGGGAGTGCACACATCATTCTGTGTGTGTGGGCATAACTCTCACTATGTTTTTCTTACACAGGGTGGCTAGGTACTCAAATCCTAGTGCAGGCACCCAAAACCACGCAAAGACACCTTAAACTAGGTGCACACACCCAAACCATGGCACACACACCTTCAAAACTATCATTGTTTTAGCGAGAGAGGTGTGCGGGAGCACAAATCCTAACGCAAGTACACAAATCCTAGTGTAGACACACAAATCCTAGCGTAGACATCATTAGCAATCTTCCAAAGGCCATAAAATTTTCTCCCGAACTTGAAACGAATCTATTTTTGTTGCGTTGGAAAGGTATTGAAGTGAAATACACAATGGAAACATAAATTTGGGGTTTTGAGTTACCAAAAATTTAAGGTTTTCATTTTTATTAAGCTACTCATTTCTAACATGTCTAAATGCTTTGCAAAATTTGGTCTTTGATGTTCTAACACCTTGCAGGTTTATTTGAGACTAATTTCTATTTTATATAGTATATTTGAAGATACTTTATGCTAATTTTTCTTGATTAAAGTTAATGAATTTTTCATTTTTATTCAGGAGGCTAGGATTGTGTATGCTCTTCACTCGCACCTTTTAGGTGATCTTGGGAATCATAAATGATTCTACACCTTGTCTATTATTTAGAAAACATATCATTTAACTTAATGCTTGTTCTTAAAAGGATGAATGTCAAAGTTGGTTAAAATGAACAAATATTGCATTTGAACAAAGTTTTTTCCATTTTTTGATTTCATAGTTGGATTCTACGTCGTGTATGCTCTTCTCTTGCGTCCTAGGACAATCTTGAGAATCAGAAATGATGTTTTATCCTTTTTGTTTTTTTGGAAAATTACTAATCCGTTGTGTAGAACCAAAAACCCTTGTAAAAAAAAAAAAGGTGGCTTTGAAACAAAATTCAACTACTAATAAAATTTCCGTGTAGGTTGCTAAAAATGTTTTCAAGAAAACCACATCTAATTAAAAAGATTAAAAACACCACAATCAACACACTTTGTATTTGCGGGTTTAGATAAGGGTATATCCCATCCGATTAAAACTAGGACATAACCCCTTTGGCATAAGACTTAAGAAACAACAATGGGGGTGGTCTTAGGAACCCCAAAGTAGTCCACACAAGAGGGAACCTTGTGGATGAAATGGGAAATGCTTCGCACAACCTACTTGACTAGTTTTTCCTTGTGAGTTAGTGTTATCATTTTTACGTATGGAGAACCCGGTGAGAGTACGTGATGGATGCACTTTTTACCTTTGTGCTTGAAGGGGGTAAAGTAAAGCTGAGATACTCCCAAAATAGTCATTGAATTTTTTTGGGTAAATCAATCTCACTTAAGACAACTTTGTAACACCTAGTTGAGAGAACCACCTAGGAGATATCTTTGACCAAGTAACCAACTTTGACCATTTCAAAACAATTTTGAGTTGTGAGTCATTATTCATCATGAAACATGGGAAGCGTTATTTTTTCTTAGTTTTTCACTTACCCTCAGGTAAGATGAAATTTTGCTAAAGTAAGGCCAACATTTTTCACCCCCAATTGATCTACTTCCTTCACTTTCTTTTGACACTTTGTTGATCAAAAGAAGAGTGACTACCTTTGCATTATCAATTGTTTGTTTTTGCCACTTTTTGTTTGTTTAAAACCATCCATGTTTGTGGTTAGGTTAGTTAAATGTCTAAAGTGTGTAGAGACATTATCTTATCATTGGCAGCCTATGTCATCTTGATACCCAAGTCAAGATCGTCATCATAGTTAGGCTTTATTCATCACCTTGAACTTCCTCATAAAGGTTACCTTGTTCATATCATATCACTATAATTTTGGTATTTACATCTTGTTTCTTGTAAACTTGACCTAAATATTTGCATTGTAAGGTTACACTATACACATTTTAACAATTCTTAGTTATACTATAAGCTTTTAGTTTGATTCCATTACTACCTCGATTTTGAAAAGTGTTATGTGTTACCACTTGTGTGTGTTATATCAATATCATCTTGATATCAATACCTTACTTTCTCATAAAGTTTGGCTAACATATCTTGGTGAAATTTTTGTGTCACTCACAATCGTAACTCACACTTTTTGAGATATAGGTATTAATTGAATTTGGGCTTGCTTCTCATATACCTTATTTGGAGGTCATGTTAACTTCTTGTTATTACTTATGCCTTGTTCATTTCTTTGAACTTGACATAAGTAGGGACATTTTGTTACTCATATCATTGGTTTTCGTTTATGATCTTGATACCCAGGTCAGGATCATCATTGTAGTTAGGCTTGGTTCATCATCTTGAATCTCCTTGGAACGGTTATCTTGTTTGTATCGTGTCACTACAATCTTGATATTTACGTCTTATTTCTTGTAAAATTGACCTAAATATCTACATTGTAAGGTTACGCTATACACATTTTAACAATTCCTAGGTATACTTGACGCTTTAAGTCTAATTCCAATTATTACCTCAATTTTGAAAAGTGTTTAGTGTTACCACTTGTGCATGTTACATCAATATCATCTCAATATCAATACCTTACTTTCTCGCAAAGTTTGGTCAACATATCTTGGTGACATTATGTGTCACTCACAATCATAACTGACACTTTTCAGAGTATAGGTCTTGATTGAATTATGACTTGCTTCTAGTATACCTTGTTAGGAGGTCACATTAACTTCTTGTTATTACTTACACCTTGTTCATGTCTTTGAACTTGACATAAGTAGTGACATCTTGTTAATTATCTTATGACACCGACTACCTTTTTGAAACAAACTTAGGACTTACTCCATTTGATTGATTGGTTTAAAAAAAAATGTGTGATTGTATCTCATTTGTCACATAGACTTGTTCATTTCTAGGACAATATTTTTGGTCTTTTATCCTCTTGATCTTCTCATTTTTGTGTAAGTTCACGATAATTTTTGAACATATATTTCAAACCTTGGAAAAAATATTCAAGAAACTTTTGCATCAATTAAACATTGGAAATATTTCCTTTATATCCTTTATGTTGCTAAAATTTTGATCAATACTTTAACATTTAAACCTCCATCCCTTGTTGGATTATCGATCTTGAATCCTCATGATGTATTTTTTCCTTAGCTTCCCTTTTGGAAAATCACACAAGTATCCCCATAGTTACAAAATGTCTAGTTGGTTGTCGTTATGTTTCCCAAATCAACATGAAACCTTCTTCACTTTGAAGAATTTTGATCATACAATCTAGTTCTAGACCTTTGAACCCAATACACACCAAAAATGAGTGACTATCGTAAGGTCCCTTATACATACAACAATAAGGAATCCAATTTTTAGTGTACAAATAAAAATATGCCCATCATAACCAAACTGCGTTTGGTTCTTCACCCTAGAGAACCCACTCGGGTAACTCATTGCCCACATTCATCTCATAGTCGGTGGTATGATTTAGACACTTCTGATCTAAATTATTATTTGAGTTCCTCCCACTCTTCTTCTAATTCTAATCCAAACATTTCCTCTTCTTCTAAGGATTCCAATCCAAATATTTCCTCTGACTCTTCTGATGATTCAGATCAAACTACTATTCAGATCTAAACTACTATTTGGATTCATCTAATTCGACTCTTATGTCATCTAATGATACTCCTATGTCATGGCCCTCCCTATCTTTGTAGGACCATCTTCATCATACATTTAATGTGACTCCTATGTCCCAATCCTCCCTTTCTTCACAGGACCCCTTTTATCAGTTGCCTAAATGAAGTCTTCTTCCTTTGAAGATATGTGCGGCTCCAAATCCTTCCAATCAAACATCGAATACAATTCTTAAATTATAGTCCTCTCTTTATTTTCAGGACCCTTATTATTATTCATCCAATGTGAATCTTGAATCACAGTCCTCCCCTTCTTCACAGGACCTTCTTCATCAATCATCCCCACTAAGTCTTCCTTCTTTGAAGATTCGTGTGACTCAAAGTCCTAGTTAAACGTATGAATCAACCAATGCATCAGAATTTATAGACTTTGTACATAATCCTACCATTTTATAGATGATATACCATCATATAGGTAGGTCCATAGCACCTTATTCTACTCCTAAGACATCTAGCTCCACATCTTCTTCATCCCTCACTATATCTTATTCTATCAATCATCATCAAACATCTTCTAATTCTTCCACACCAATTGAATCTCTTTCTTCTAATCAACCCCTAGTGGTCGATCAACAACTCATACCAATTGATCTCTTTCAAAATGAAGAAAAAATTAGGGCATTTATAGGTGCACACAAATATATGCCTTCACAGATTATGAACAAGGATTCTCTTCAGACTTTGATGCATCCACATATTGTGAGGAAAATATTGATTCCTTTTATCAAGAAATAGAGGAAGGGCCTCAAGTCATGCAACTTGATCCTCCTCTTATTATTCCATCTTCACATTATTCATTATGTAATGAAATTCCTTGGTATTGCATTGATCCATGGCCTAACTTCTCATCACCCAATCACTCTTTTCCTCAATTGTAATCTCTTATTGGGTCAATGCTAAGTAGCCATTCATCTTCATCTAGGTGTGGCTCACCTTCTAGTAGCCCTCCCTCTGCTATTTTTGGTACATTTTTGAGTGGTCCATTATTTTCTATTATGGGGGCATGTCCAACTAGCCCCTTTTCTCATATGTATGGATCACCCTCGGGTAGTCCATCATCTTCTATTTTTGGGCCACATCCTAGTAGCCCTTCGTCTTCTTCCTATGGCTCACCTCCCAGTAGCCCATCTTCTTCAATCCTTGGACCATATCTTTTTTATCCATCACATTATTCTTCTACCAAATATTGTGGCAAGCCCAGTGCCATTCCTCTCATCAATTCTAACCATCCACGTTATTTTCTCACTTCTTGGGATCAGACAAGTCAAGCATTAGCTTATAAGAAATCTAGACATGTTCTTTATCAAGCTAAGATCAAAAATACGAAGAGCTCTAAAGCTCCCAACAACTCAAAAATTATAAAATTCAAAATCAAATGCGATTCCAAAATGCACACCAACGTACCCATCAAGTATGGTGCAAAGTGCAGAAACCTATGGATAGGGAACTCAAACTCCCAAATATGAAACCCATGTTTCAAAACAAATCAAAGTCATTTGTTGAGTGTGAACTCACCGCGATCATCGAGATTGGGGATAATATCACTCTTGATAAACAAACACACTTAGTCTCCCTTATCAAGGAATTCGCACACATCATTGTTGGATCCTATCATGCAGATTGACATTGTTGGTCCCAAATTTCAAAAAATAACAAAAATCATAAAATAGTTCAAAAATAACAAAAATGATAAAACAATTCAAAAATAACAAAAATCATAAAATAGTTCAAAAATAATAAAAATCATAAAACATCTAGCAAATGTCATAAATTAGGGCATCTTGCCAGTAAATGCTTCGAACAAATGAAGCAAAAGTTGGAAAATCCCTTGGATCATTCTGAGATACAAGGGCAAAAGCAGATGGATGAGGATGATAAAGTCTCTCTAACTGATGACCAGAACCAACATGTAGGAGATCGCCACATGCAGACAAACCTAAGGTTAAAGGACCGGAAAAAAGGCTTTAAGACCATAATAAAGAGGCCACCAGTTTATAGGAAACTGTGGAGACCCAAAATTCACCAGTCAGAAAAGCATGATGAATCCCAAAAGGAAAATGATCCTGAATCGACAAAGGGTGAAGAAAGCACGAAGGAAATGGAAGTGGATCCAGTAATGATCCTTAAGACATCAAATCAGTAAAGCTGAACATGGAAGTTGATGAAGAAAATGAAAAAGTTTACATTCATCTTACCACTTCTACGAGAAGAAGAGATGGAAAAAATTTCTCCTTTTCCTCATCAAGAACTAATAGCTAAGAGTAGCTCTCTAGAACTGCACAAAATGAGACAAGGAAAAGCCAAAGGGGTTCTGGAATCCATAGCAAGAGATCTAAACCAAGATAAAGAGTTTGCCGATATGGAGGAGCTCACTCCTAAAATAGCTCAACAACTTGATGTTGATAAAGGAAAAGAGGAAGGGGAAATTACTCCTACTATAAAGAAAAGTCTATCGGAATGTGATAAAGATGGATTCATCACAGTGAGAAGTAAGAAACGAAGACTAAAAGGTCTTGAAGAAATTCTGGAATCACTCTATAGTGATAAAAAGAAGCAGATAGGAAGTTGGGAAGCTTCCACCTCAAGAATCACAAGGGCTACTACTAGGAGAACAACAAATATTGGAGTCACCTATAGAAAAGGAGACTCTCAAAGAGAGAAGTAAGAGAAAAAGAGACTGAGAAAGAAATTGCAGATGGTACTCAAAGGATCTTGAACCATCGGTAACCTCATCCCCAAATTTTTTTAATGAAGGTTATTTCTTGGAATGTTAGAGGGCTCAATGGGGGACCTAAGAAAATAATTCTTAAGGAAATTAAAAGATCAAACAGGCCCAGCATCCTTCTAATTCAGGAAACTAAAATGAAAAGTAAAGCTGTTGAAGATTGTAAAAGATATTTCTGGGAGAATGTTGCCTTTGTTGTTGTTGATTCTCAAGGTGCTTCTGGAGGCTTAGTGATCTTCTAGGATACTAAAATTGTTCATGGTAATGTGCTTTCTTCCTCCCAGAATCATTTAGCTATAATCTTTAAAAGCCTTGAGAATAATTCTAGCTGGATTCTTTCCAATATTTATGCCCCTAATATTGTTGCTGGTAGAAGAAATTTGTGGAAGGAGTTAGTCTTGTTTTGGAATAATGTTGAGGATATGAACTAGTTGATAATGGGAGACTTTAACACTCCTTTAAATCGAGGGAAAAATTTGGAGGGAACTCTGATTTTTCTATTAGCATGGAAGAATTTTCTGACTTCATATCGACTCTTAATCTTATGGACATAGAAATTCATGGTAATCAATTTACCTAGTCTAACAGAAGAATTGGGGAAAACTTGATTCAGGTTAGATTGGATAGAGCTCTCATTTCTACTAATTGGATCTTAGATCAAAATTTTCATCTCTCTTCCCTTCCCAGAATGGGTTCAGACCACAATCCTATTGCCCTTAATTTCTTCAATTGGTCAAAACCTTTCCACTGCAATTTTAAATTTGAAAAGATGTGGCTTGAGCATGAGGATATTCTGGATAGAATTAAAGAGTGGTGGTCTTGGGAAGGAACAGGGATGGCTCAATTCAGGCTTCTTCAGAAGCTGAAAAATGTGAAGCAAAAGGTTAGAATCTAGAATAAAGAGGTTTTTGGGAATATTTTTGAAAAAACTAAAGATCTTAACCAGCAAGCTGGAAGAGTTTGAGCTTAAAGTTTCTTTGAAAGGTATGACCCTAGAGGATCATCAACAGGAAAAAAACTACTTTCAGACCTGCATAATATAAACAATTGTGAGGAATCCTTTTGGAGAATGAAGTCTAGAGCTCTCTGGTTAAAAGCAGGTGACAGGAATACAATTTTTTTCATATGACAGCCCTCAAACATAGGGCTTGTAACAGAATTACTGAAGTCTCAAAGGAAATGGGAACATTACTATGGATTCAGAAGACATCAAAGAAGAAGCCCTCAAATTCTACAAGAATCTGCTCACTGAGAATAATTCCTACAACGAGCAAGCGGCCTCCTTTCTCTTAGACTCCATTCCTAATAATTTACTACCTGCTGAGAGGTTTAAGAGTCTTTCCAAAACTGTCACCATTGAGGAATTGAAAAAAGTTGTTTTTGCTCTGGAAGGGGATAAGGCTCCGGGCCCTGATGGTTTTTCTACAAACTTCTTCCAAAGATGCTGGGAAATCTACTCCGAAGATCTGTTGAAAGCTGTTAATGAGTTTTATAGAACTGGAAATCTCATAAAAGAGTTAAATAATACACATATTGTGCTTGCTCCTAAGAAGATGGATGCAAAGGATTTCAAATATTTTAGGCCAATCAGTTTGGTTAATGTAATATATCGAGATCTTCACAAAGATTTTAACCACTAGGATGCAACCTATTCTAATGGAGATTATTTCTCAACAACAGAGTGGATTCATTCAGGGAAGAATTATTCAGGATGGAGTTATTATGGTCCATGAAACAATTCATACAATGGATAAAAGTAAAAAAGTAGGGATGGCTATCAAGTTAGACATGCATAAGGCTTTTGACAAAGTCTCATGGAAATTCATGGATGAGGTTTTATCCAAGTTTGGTTTTCAAAATAAATTCAGGAAAATTATACATTCTTGCATTTCTTCATCTAGATTCTCAGTGGTTGTTAATGGGGAACCGGTTGGTTTTTTTGCCAGCAATAGAGGAATTCGGCAAGGGGATCCAATCTCCCCTTTGTTGTTCATTATAATGGCTGACAGTTTAAGTAGATCTATCTCAAAAGCTATTAATATTGGTATGATAAAGGGCTTTCAACCTACTTCTGGTAATCAGGTTTCCTCACACCAATAGTTTGTTGATGACACTCTCCTACTTCTGATGGCCTCAATAATTGAGGTGAAGGCTATCAAAACTATTCTTAGATTTTATGAGGAAGCCTCAGGGAAAAAATTTAATTTTGACAAAAGCTCTATCTATTTCTTCAATACTCCTATAGAAAGGAAAAGAAAGATTGCTCTTATACTTGGATGCACTATTAATTCACTACCCGCTACTTATTTAGGACTCCCTTTGAGTACTTGTAAGGTTTCTAATGAGGTTTGGAATGATCTTATTAAGAGATTCCAAAAAAATTGGCTGGTTGGAAAGGAGCTTTACTTTCAAGTGTAGGCAAGTGTTTATTGATAAAAAGCACTCTTCAGAACTTACCTATTTATATCATGTCAATGTTCAACATTCTAGCAGTAGTGTTGAATAGTATTGAAAAAATTCAAAAGCACTTTTTATGGCATGGTACTAAAGATAGGTTTAGGTACCATTTAGTGGCTTGGGAGTAGGTCTATAAACCAAAGAGGATTGGGGGGTTAGGAATCAAAGACATCAAACATATGAATGCTGCTCTTATTGTAAAGTTGGGTTGGAGACTTATAAAAGAACACAAGCCTTGGACGAGTTGGTTAAAATCAAATACCTTTCCAACCAAAGCAAGAATTCCTTTATTTATGATCAGTCTCTTCCGAATGGTTCTATTTTCTGGAACAATCTTCTCCACGTCAGACATATTCTCTCTCAGGGATGTAGCTGGAAGCTTGGGGATGGTCAAGACATTAATTTCTGGCTGATAAATGGTCGGATATTAACTAGATTTCCTCTTATGGTCACATTAAAGACAACTTAATTAGAAATTATGGGCACAAAGTACAGGGATATATTGAGGTGGATGAAAACAAAAGGAAATGGAAATAGTTAAAAGTAGATGAGGATAATGTGTAGTCTGATGTTTCATCTATGCAGAGTCATCTCTCCCTAATTCATATCAGTCCTCAAAATCATAAGGATGAGCTCATTTGGAAAGATTCTTTTGATGGAGAGTACTCGGTTAAATCGGGTTACAATTCTTTCTTTACCTCTATTGAAAGTGATATTGAGTGGCATAAGTTGTGGATGCCAGAGCTAACCCCTAGAGTGAACTTTTTTGGTGGCTCATCATTAAAGCGAAAGATCCTAACTAATGAAAATCTCATTAGGAAAGGATTCATCATGCTAAATAGATGTTGCATGTGTCAGGAAGAAGTAGAAGACATCAAACATTTATTTCTTCATTGTAAGTACACTTCCAAAATTTGGCATCTTATTTTTGCAAACTTTAATCAAGAATGGATCTTTCCCCTTACTTGTCTTCAGGCCTGGGAACAATGGAACTCTCCTTACAAACATTGTGTGGTGAGGAGATTATGGAAACTAGTTTTACCCCACACCATGTGGCGAGTTTGGAAAGCTCGTAATGATGTCATTTTCAGGAATACTAGAAAGTTATGTAACAAAGTCTACAAAGAAATTATCATTGATGTGAAGGAAAACATTGAAAGATTTAAACCTCCTAAAAATAGACTTTACCCTGAGGAAGAAGAGCACATTTTGGCTACTTGGAATATAGGCACTATTTTGAATAAGAATAATAATAGTATTGATAGATCCATTGTCGATGGATTAAGCCTCCCAGTGCTTGGCATAAATTGAATTTTGATGGGGCCTCAAAAGGAAATCCTAGAGATTCTGGAGGTGGGGGAGTCATTAGAGATCACAGAGGCTATTTTGTTGCTACTTTTTCTAGAAAAATGGGTAGGCAAACTAACCACTACTCTGAAGCTCTTGCTACTCTTTGGGGAATAAGGCTAGCCAGGGATTGTAATATTTCAAATATTATAATTGAGGGTGATTCGCTAAACATTATCAATCTCTTAAATCAAAAACAACCCCCAGTTGGTCAATCAGAGACTTTATTGTTGAAGCTACTGATATTTGCAAGAGTTTTGAAAATTTTGAAATCAAACATACCTACCGGGAAGGCAATAGGGTGGCAGATGATTTGGCAAATTTTGGGGTTAATAATACTTTTCAAACTTGGCTAAGGGGTGACATTCTTCCCACTAAAGTTAATGAAGACATCATCAATGATTTACATGACTTGGAATGTAATCACTAATGGTTGTAGTGTTGATGCTAAGGAGCGGCTTTTTAAGTACAGAATGATGACATCATCAAATATTTGCGTGACCTAGAGCGTCATCATTAATAGACATAGGGTGGATGCTAAGGAGTGGTTAACTAATTACAAAGTAAAGTCTAATAATTACATCTTTTCACACGATTGGGAGGGATTCAAAAATAGAGCTGAGGCTGATTCGCATAGTTTTCAATTTTTTACCGTTGCGGGCAGAGCCACAGGAAAAATGGGGGGACCACCTTGCAAGATAGAGCCCACCCATAATCCATTTGGAAAGATGATACAGTTCTTTGGAACTATCTTCAAAAAGGGGGTCTAACAAACTTTATTGAAAAAATCCAAGGTTTTGATCAAGATCTCTCAATTAAATTTTCTCAGGGATGGAGGAATCGCGTGGTTAAGTACAACAACATCGAGGTTGAGATATCAGAGGAGCTTATTGCCCAAGTCACCGGGCTCAGTCTAGATGGCACCAAATTCTTTAACAAGTAGGTGGACAGAGAGGTAGAGGCTAAGAAGTTTCTTGATGAGGGGGAAAATCTTGAATTTGTGATGGTGGCATCAAGCTTGCCTCTGTTCCTGAGCCTTTTCTGAGATCGCAAGGATGGTAGTAAGGTATGTTACTCTAGAGGGGAGATTTGTCACTATTCCCCAAAAGCATTTGATCTTTCTTAATCACTTTCATAGAGACATCATCATCAACTTCCCTCATTACTTGTTGAACTCTCTGGAGAAATCTATTCTGGAAGTACAAAATCACACTAGGGCGGTTCCCCTTCATCAAGGGTTAATACTGCTTATTCACCGCCACTGCTCAGCCTATCCCCACTTGGATTCTACTCCTCCCTCTACCTTCATTCCTCCCCCCCCCCTACCTCCATTCCGCCCCTACCCGAAAGGAAGCTTGACACTGCTTCAACTAGCAAGAAAAGGAAGGAGATGAAAACAAAGGTCCCTGCTTCTCAGAGGGTTCTTAGAAGTCATAAAGACCTAGAGCTTGCCATGAATCTGTTGCACATTAGTAATCTAGTGGAGGAGCCTAAGGATGAGGACTTGTTGGTCAGAGTGGGAAAGATGGAAAAGGAAATTCAAGAACTAAAGAGTGTTATTAGAGATATGGATAAAGCTAAGGGCAAAAGGAAACTACAAAATGATGAAGAGGAGGATATCACTACTGAAATTTTCAAGAAGCTTCAATCTCTAGATGGCAGACTTGGAAATGCAAAAGGACGTAATGATTGTATCCTCTCTGCCCTTAAAAGTATCTACAATTTCATCGAACAACATGTTCATAGTATTTGTAGTCTCAGCGGTATTACCGAGGACATTTGGGGCTCCAAGGAGAAAAGAGATATTGCAATTTCTCAGGTGGATTTGAAAGACCCTTCCCAGGCCACCGCCATTGCATTCTTTGTCTCGCTTCAAATGATCAAAGCCAAGATTGACTGGGCTATCAAGTGATGCGGAGCTCTGTTATTGTTTACTGGCTACGAAGTTGTTGTTGACTGGTGGTTTTGGTGTTGTCTTTTGGCTGAGATGACCAGTGATGGTTATCTCTTGTTCATTTTTGTCTCTTCTACTTTTTTTTCGGATCATTATATGTCTTGATCCTATTTTATTATTATTTTTTATTATCTGGCTATTGAGCCCTCTAATGTTGATATTTTTCTTATTTTGGATGTTTTTACCTCTTTTTTTGGGCCTTTTTGCATGTTTTTACCTCTATTTTTAAAAAAATCATCTAGTTCAAAAATTAAAAAATTTGATTAAAAATCATCATAAAATAGTTCAAAAATACAGGGAAAACATTAAAACATTACAAAAACAAAATCAAAGTTCAAAGATCCTTCAAAACTATTTACCCATAAAATATCTATGGCATCTGTTTGACCTTGGTCTTTCATAACCTTGGTAAATTAAAGAATGAATGACCTCTTAGAGATCCTATCACAATTCTCATCTAATAAACTTGTTGTGAAGAAATTTTGGGCATATTTGTTGACACTATCCAATGTCATCATCATAATCACTTTCACATCCTTCCATCAAGCCAACAATGGTCCTTAACCCTTGTCAAAAAAGAGAGATAAAATAAGTTTTCATAAAGCAAAAGAATAAAAATCAATCAATCAAAAAGCTAAAGCTAAAAAGAAAAAACAAACTGATATATAACTCTCTCTTGGGGTATTTCCAATAATCTCTACTGGGGCTATGGATTCCTAACTAGAAGTAGAGAAATTTTGTGATTAGAATCAAATACATCTCCATTGGGGCTATGGATGTTTGATTGGCAATGGAGGATTGTATGGATATCCTTCCACAATCCATTCACAAATCACCTTTCAAACTAAATCATTCCTACACATTGGCTAGTGTCTTCACTTATTATCTATCAACTCTTTCCTTCAAGAGGTAATTCATTTCCACGTGCACACATGGGATCTCGATGAGTAAATAGGATTAGTATGTTATCAAGTGTTACTTTTTGGACCTTGTTCAAACTATTGCTTTAACACATGTCTTGTCTCATGATTTGTGCCTTGGGATAATCACTTTTTCATCAAACACCTTCTAAATCTTTTCATAACATCCTTTGTTCTTCAAAAATTGTTTATAACATCCATGTGTATCAGATGTCCTCTTTTCCATGTTTGTAGGAACCTTTTTCCCCTTTTAATAAATCAATCACCTGCTTCCTTTCTCTCATGTGTTTCTTGGCCAGCTTACACTAGGGGCATCCTTTCTCCCTCATGATTAAACATATTTTATATTGGGCTTGATCCCCCTTCTATCTATGAAGATTTTGTCTTTGAATAATCCCACCTAATTGTTAGGGCATATTGCATCTTCACTTTCTCGTATGTGTGGCATTCTACCCTTGTACATCCCATCTATCATTGGGGGCATCCACACTTCTTTGTCTTCCTGTACATAGATTCAGAAAACTTATAGAAAATCACAAAAACATTCAAATATGTTTTAAGAAAAATAAAAAATAATATAAATCATCCTACAAAACATCACTCTTTGGTTCTCGCTTGATCTTGTGTGTGACTCACGGATCATCTTGATCTACCTCCATCAACAAAGTTGGTTTTCTTACTATGTCTATACTCTGGGGCATAATGAGTTGCTTGGTACTATTTTATAGTGCACGATTGCTTTTCATAGGACCTAAGTGTCCTCCGTTATTCCCATTGCATGTATCCTATCTTGAGGCACCATCTTTTAACCCTTGTTGATAATTCACACAGTCATAATCAAATATTGATAACAAAAACATTACATTATGTTTCTCTATTAGGTTAGCTTGTTTACTTTCTCATACTACATTTCATTGTGTATGTTGCAAGGAGTTAGGCATCTTTTAATTCTTGTATTGCATTGCATTTTTACGTTGCATGGATTTGGTGTTTTTAACAATGGAAAATTGTTTATAGTATGGATTGTCATGTCATTCTACTTTTTTTGTATGCTTATATTTTTAATAAGGATCTATGATGTAGATATTTGGCAATATGATGACAATAAAGTTTTCTCAATATATTGGATGAAATAATGTTCTTTTTCTTCCCATCTTCATTCCTCCTCTACATCATTATCCAATCAACAGTATTATTCTTATTCACACTGGGAATCCTGCTCTGCGCATTCTTCTATTTCCTTTCTATAAAAATTTTCAATTTTCGATCACCTTCTCTCATCACCCCATTGACACTCGAGGGGCATCTACCAATTCTACTAATTTTTATTCTACACTTTCAAAAATTTCTATCTACTATCTTTGAAGTGGCGTCACTTACAATACCCCAAAGAGGGGAAAATGAAGACACCTATAACTTATCTTGAGCAATTTAAATACTTAAATTGCACTAATTGTACCCTTTCCTACAAATTGACGACATATCGTCAATATAACACACTTTCTCTTCTATCACCATTAATTAGCTACATTACGGAAGCTAATTAACCCTTGTATCCAATAATGACACCAATTAACGACATTCCATTAATCATCTCCCCTTTCTATATAGATTAATTAATTATTTCTAATTAATTAGTCTCCCTTTACACCTAGACTAATTAATTATTATTAATTAATTAACTTCCTCTCCCATTAAATCAATAAATCATCATTTATTTGATTATATCCCTCTCATAGTCTAAATCATGCTAATTATTCTTCTAAAAATCTTTAATAATATTTCACATCTATTAATTAATTCCTTTGATTAATTAATAAATCCCCTCAAATCTCATGGGTCACCAAAGGACAAACTAAACTCTCCTAAGGTTGACTCAACCCTTTCTAAACCCCCTTATCCATAACTAACCCAACATCTCTATTATCCCACATGTAAAGGGATGTAAAGACTCCTCTATCCATTGGGATATATAAAGAGCCCTCCTCCTACCTTTACACCTACACCTACTTCTTGATAAGAAAACGTGAGCATATAGTAAATACACTATAGCCATTTTTATCATCTTTGAGCATTTCTCCATTAAAGTGGATCTAATCATCATCCTTTTGCATTCAAACAATCAAGTTAGTGTTGTGAAGAAAAATGGAGTTAATCAAGAAAGGCCTAATAAGCCATGGCTTGATGAACCTCCATCTTTGATCATCTTGGATCAAGCAACCACTATCTCCTTTTGATAGCTAAAATATCTACATAGGTCTAGTTTATTGATTTAGCTTTCCAAAGAGTAGAGAAATAAATGTTAGTATGTTAGCTTGAGGTTTATTTTCAATATTCTAATGCATAGTATTGATGTTTATTACTTGTTTAGCTCTTAGCATGATGATGTATTGATATTGATTTAGCTTTGTTGTAGGACTACTAGGTGTTAGTTCTAATCTTTCTTGACTTAGCTAAACAAATTCATGCATACACTAACAACTATAGCTACTTCACCCATTAGAGAATAAATCCTCATACAAGATCCTACACTTGATGATGCAATTACACCACAATAACATGTTGAGGCCACCCCAGAATCAAATTTACCTATACAGCCTCATGTTGAGGGGATTCTAATGTAAACAACATAAGAAGAAATGGAAGATGTTATAGTTACAATGACACCTCAAAATTTTAAAGAAGATGTAGGATTATTTGAATTTTTCATTCCCACAGTTTAAGTTACCTCTTAAGGACCAATTAAAACCATTCCTTTTATGAGTAAAATCTTAGAACAAACAAAAAATAAAAATGGTGATCAACAGCCCCGAGAAGTTTAAGCTACAAGAGATCAATCTAAGCCTCTGGACGGATTTGAAATCCAAGATGTCCTTATAGGAAATAGTTTTTAGAAGGAACCTTTGTTCATTGTTTCAAAATTTGTTTCAATACCTTCATCTTATTTAAATGTAATTACAATTATACCGTAGACCCTTGTTCTACAATCACTTGATGAACATGAGTCTCCTATAAGAGAGTGGATTAGTAGCACTCTTCCTAAGAAGAAGAAGGTAGAGATACACTTGGATGATGATGATTTTCAAAGACTAGATCTCATCATGCCAATAAGATATCTAAAAAGGTGATGGTAATATTTAGGGCAGCCCTAAATAGAAAAGGAGGATGTTTTATAGACATTGCAACTCCCAAAGATGATGCTCCTTGAGTAAAATAATCCCCATTAGATTTCCAAGTCTCCAGGGTCTCTCTAGGTAATCCCTCTATTGAAGAAATGAAATATGATTTTTCTGTGGCAGTAGAAGGAGTGTTCTAGAAAATTGATGAGTTCAAAGAAACAAAGAAATATTTAAAGGCTAAGAATGAGGCATTGTCCAACTTAGTCAAAAATTTACTAGAACTCACCAAGAAGGATAGACTTAGACCCCAAGATCACTGGTGAAGATATTAGGAGGGTGAGTGATTTGAGTGAAAGAGGGGAAGCTACCATTCAATGGGAAAATCATTTGGTCACTAGAGGTGAAATGTTAATTATAGAATTTGTAAAAATTATTCCCACATCTTCAAGAAGGTAGAAATAACCCGGGCATTACTAGAAAAATGTGAGGCTAAGCAGACAATGTGGTAAGATATGTTTCCTAAAATGGAAGTCATCAAGAATTTAGATGATGACATAATTACTAAAGAAGGCATTGTATCTCCTGATTCTATGGGCAATCAGCATGAGTATTATAACATGAAAAAGGTAAGAGTGGAGGTCCTGGAAAATTCTCTTAAAATCCTTGAGAAGGTGAGACATAAAATTGCATATTACATCAATTGTCTTCATGATCTGATAGATAAAATGATTGGAAAAGACACTTTGGAGAGAAAATTAGTGTGGAAAGCACCAAAAATATGATCAAACTTTTCAGGGAACATATCATGGGTAAACCAGGAGAGCTAAGAAATTTCAATGTGACTCTCATGAATGAATGGGTAGGTGTTAAGACAACAATTGATAAAGTAATAAGGAAGATAACAAGGGAAAGAGAAGTTTTCAATGAGATTGATGAAATCAGTACAAAACATGAAATAATTTTCAACTACCACTTAGGACCTGATGAAGAATTTGTAACTCAGATGTTCGAAAGGTATGATGCTTATAAAAATAGGGTAGGAGAAAGCTCAAGACAAGTCCCTAGAAAGTGAAAGGAAGAATGACAAGGTTTGTTGGGAATAAGAGAATATCCTTTTTATCTCCTCCAGATGTCACCACATGTTCTCAATTGTCCCAATTAGAAGCAAAAGGGAATCTTTTAAGTTAATAGATATGTTCTTTGTAGATTTTGAGCTACATGGAGTGAGGATTGAAAGGCCTTCTTGAAGGAAATTTTGGGGGGAAATCAAATAGGATAAAATTATAAGTATGATGGGTTTTTTTCATACTATGATCCATAGGGATCCAGAAAAACACACCACATCATCAGTTCCATCATCACCAAGAAGGATAACTAAAGAAAATGAAGATAAATGAGGTAAACGGAGGTTATAGACATAACTACCTCTCTCGTGTGAAGAGTGGAAGTTGCATAACCACCACCCTATAGGGTGGTGCTCCTTTAACCACCACCTAGCTAGGCGATGGTCCTAAAATTTTTGGTCTACTTAGGGTGGAGTTCTTGACACTTTCAAAAAAAAATGAAGAATGAAGCATGAATGGACGTGAATTTGAAGATCCCAACTGTGTCTCTTCCCTCCCTAACATTAATCATTCTAAAGTGCACTTTGGAGGAAATGGGAGAAGGCTATAAATACAAGGAGCAAGAGAATTGATTATTCAAAGATACAAAGAGATCAAGAAGAAAATTATTAATTATATGAGAGCAAGATCTTGGTGATAGAGTGGAATTGTAGGATAAAGGTCTAGATACAGATCAAATATGCATAGGGAGGGAGAGGTTTACATTTTTTCTTCATTTTATACTTCTTGTAATCTATAATTGTCTATAATTCACCAATAAAAGTGGGAAGAAAGAGCATTTTTCCCTTTCTGACTGGTTTTCCTCCATTGGAGGTTTCTAGGATAAAATTTTTGGTGTTTGGAGTTTTGAATTCTTCCTATTATCTATAATTTCCTTTCTATAGCACTAGATAATTAGTCACTAAAGCTCTAATCTTCAATCAATCTATCATTTTCCAAAGTTGAAAGTAGAACAACATAATTGTGTGATTTCGTAGAGTTCAAAGTAGAATTTTATGGATCATTTTAGTATCAAATCTGATTATATATCAAGGAATGTGGTATTCAATTCTTTCTTGTGATTTTTATGATAGTGATAAGGTCCAAAGGTGAAGAAGTTTTACCTTGCAAATAGAAATTTCTACGAAGAAGTGGAAATAAAGAATTTGAGGTCAAATGGAGGAAGAGAACTTGGTCCGTAGAGTCAAGATGCTAGAGAACATGATGGATAGGTTCAATAGAAAACAAGAGTATATTTAAGATCTGTAAAATATGGCTTCAATTAAGAAAGATTCCATGGACTCAAAGTGGTTCAAGCACTAGCCAAAAAAATTGGTATCGAAAGAGCCACAAAGAGGAAGAATGAGAAGAGCGTGAAGAGGAGACTCCAATTGTAAGCGAAAAGGTAAAATATTCTCATACACCTTTTAAAGTTGAAACAAAAGTTGAAAAAAGAATTTTGAAGACAAGTAGATGTAGAATTACTGGATAAATGGATAAAATAGTTATAATTCTATTTTAGTGTGCATAATGTCTTTGAGCCACAAAGGATCACCTTTACACATTTCAAAATGGAAGGTCATGCTCTGGTTTAGTGAGAAACCCACTTAAGCACTTGTGAAAGGAAGAAAATTCTTATTTTAAGTATGTGGAATGGTTTTAAAGAGTTGATTTGATGATTAAGTGGCAGTACTTTAGGCAAGGAAGTGGTCAAAGTGTGCTAGACTATATTACGAAATTTCATAAACAAACCATGTTTCTTAATATGGACTTGGAGGAAAAGGACATTCGACTAAGTATTTGAGAGTACTTCACATTCACCTTCGAGAGGAAGGTAATCTCCATGAATTCCAAGTATCTTAATGAATCTTGTATACAAGCATACTACATTGACGATGAGAAGGCGTAAGGAGAAATAGAGACAAAGGAAGACCATTCAACCTATCAACGGGAAACAGAATAAGGGAAGAAAAGTAGCAAAGGTAAATGGAAAGGTAAACATGTCACTAATACTTTACATACTTGTAAATATCCTAAGAATTTTTGTAATAATTGGGATATAAATTGACATCTTTGAAGCCACATGTTGGAAGTTACATATTGAATTACACCCAAAGTACCAAACCAAGGATTCCAATAAATCCATGGCCCCTTTGTGAAAATAGGAGGGTTAGAGATTGAGGATGATTTGGATGTATAGGAAAGGCTGGGATTCATGGCCACTAACATATACGGGGGTGCAGAAGAAGAAGAGTAGAGTAAGCTATTTCAAATCAGAATCTAAATAAAGAAGACTAAGGTAAATGCTTTAATAGATTCGGTTTCTCATTCAAAAAATTTCTTATGCGGTTATAGAATAGCTTGGTCTATAAAATTATGCACATCCACATCCATTCCCATTGGGATGGGTGAAGAGGGGTGTAGAAATACAAGTTACAAGAAAGTGTAAGTTTTTGTTTGGGATAAATACCCAATATATTGATGTATTAGAGGTTGATATCATTCCACTTGATGCATTTGACATTGTCTTTGGAAGTCCTTGTATTCTATGGATGGTGTGGTCACAAGGAGGGAGAATTGGTATAGATGGGTCAAGGATGGAGTTAGTTTCAACATTTGGGAACACCAGAGAAAATAAAAGAAGGCTATGGTAAGTGGCAACCAAACACAAAGAATTATTTAGGAAAATCATCTAGTTTTTTTACTTTCATTGGAAGAAAAGAAAAATGGACTTGAGAACATGAATATTTTGGAAAACACTTTTTAGGTTTTATAGAAGAATCCGCCATAGGAATTGCTCATTCAAGGAGAAATACAAACTTCCGATATGCAATCACCGTATCTACCTATTGATTCACTTGACTGGCCATGGGGAAGAAAGGAGAAGAGGAGACACAAAGAACAATGGTGACTATAGCAATAGTGTATATAGAGAGGATTCAACTGATCCATCTTAGGAGACAAAGAAAAATAAGGACTAAATCAATACAAAGTATGGCACCTTCGCTATACTTGAGTAAGTTGTAAAAGAAACCTTCATGCCATACTTCATGCATATGCATGCGATAGAAAGTTGCAAGATCTCGCACATACTAACACCATCTATGCATAAAAAAGAAGGAAACATACATAATTTACCATCCAAAGAGGATTGTACTCAAGGAAACTCATAAGAGGATGTAGCACTAGAGTAGAAAACCATAGATACATAAGATTCTTGGTAGAATTTGGACGAGAGAAGACACAAACACAGACCCTTTGGTACTCCAAGGAGAAAGAGACGGAGTTGATTCCTCTACCACTCAATCCTCCTAAGTAGGGGTATGATCCATAGGGATCTAGAAAAACACACCATTTCATCGGTTCAATTAGAACCAAGAAGGAGGCTGAAGAAAATGAAGAGAAATTTAGTAGCGAGAGGTTCTAGATAGAACCTTTTCTCTGTATAGAGCAGCAATTGCAAAACACCACCCTACAAGGTGGTGGTACTATAACCACAACCTAGCCAAGGTAGCAGTGTGATCCGAAACTACCGGTTTGCTCGGGGTGGTGGTCTTGACACTTTCAAACAGGGAAAGAAGAATGGAGAATGAATGGATGTAAATTTGAAGCACCCAATTTGTGTCTCTTCCTTCTCGACCTTTCCCATATTCTAGTTCATGGGAAGATATGGGAGAAGGCTATAAATCAAGGAGGAGCAAGAGAATGATGATTCAAATATCCAAAGAGATCAAGAAGAAAAGTATTAATTATATCGAGTAAGTGAGAAATATCTTGAGTGCTAGAGTGGAATTGTAGGGAGAAAGCTGTAGAAAGAGAGAAAAGAAACATATGAAGGGATAGGTTTACGAGTGTTGTCTCCATTTTCTACTTCTTGTAATCTATAATTGTCTATAATTGACCAATAAAAATGGGAAGAAATATTATTTTTCCCTTCTCGACATTTTCCTCCATTGGAGGTTTCTTGGATAAAATTGTTAGTGTTTGGAGTTTTGAATTCTTCTTATTCTATAAAATTTCCTTTCTAGAGCACTAGATAATCAATCACTAAAGCTCTAATATTTAATCAATCTGTCATTTTCCAAAGTTGAAAGTAGAACAACATAATTGTGTGATTTTGTAGAGTTCCAAAGTAGAAGTTTATGGATCATACTAAGGGTTTTTTTCTAAAAGCTTCAAGTAAAGAACAAGAATTGATATTTTTATTGAGATATTGCTTATTTGTTTCCTAGAAGTACATTTTGAGTTTTAATATTTCAAATTCAAGTGTTAAGATGATTACAGAGTATAGTCATTAACATGCATTGAGATTTAGTATTACCTTTTTCCCTTGTCAAGAATTTGATGAATTTTAAAATGAAATTTGTCTATGTGTTTTTTCGTTATGGCCTAGATTTTAAATATAGAGACAGTGTGTTGATCAATTAAATTTTTCTGCTGCAATTCTGTGTTTCTTGATTTCTTTGAAATACACTGGGCCTATCCTTAGTGATTAAGTTTTGGTGATTTTTTTAGTATTGTATTATGAGCCTTTACTTTACAATGTTGAATACGATTATAAAATCCTTACTAAAATCATTTTTTTGATGGATCTTTATAATATTTTGAGTGTATCTTAAGTGTATGAGATTAGGAGCAAGAAACACTTCATTGGAATGCTTGCATGAGCTTTTGTGCTAAGTATTTTGAGGATTGTGTGAAATATTTGTCTTAATTGAGTATCAATGAATGAAAATATTTCGTAAGTGAGAAATATGATACATTGGTGAATTTCTCCATGTTCTTTGGAATGACATATGTATTTGGATAAGTACCATGAGTAGTGTTATCTAGAGACTTATCATTTTTGAATCCCCCGTCATTATAAAACAACATATTAACCTCATCATAGAACAAAAATATCCTATTAGTCATTCTGTTACAACACATGTAAACACTATTGAAAGGAAACTGTTATCCAAATACCTCTCCTAGTTATGTGGATAACTTATATTTTGATTCTAACTTTGATATTTCACATTTTAGGTTGCGCACACTCAAGATTGTTCTTTACACACCTTAGTACGATTGCAGTTCCTTTGCACGCCTTCCTACTCCCCTTTGCATTCTTCTATCTCCTTCCACTATTTCCTTCCCATGCCCCTTGCACTTACTAATAAGTCCTTGGCCCTTCACACGCCAGGCTCATTACCTTGTAATATTTGCACCTTAACCATAAATTCTCTGCACAATACTTTGCCTCGTCTCCCCGCGTGCATTATGCGCGCTCCCCTATGCCTCCCCTCTATTTCCCTTTTGTGCACTTGCTTCTCACTCCCCCACCTTGCACATTCCTTTGCGCCCTTTTGTTCCAAGTAATCATCTCTTAGACTTGAGTGTGTTGTGTGTAACCAGCCAAAGCATGCCAACAAGGTGCCAAATCTGGACAACCAACTAGTGCATGACACGTGGCAAAAAGACAAAACACATGAATATTTGGCCATCATTTTAGCCAACCTATACATGCCACGTGTTTTCTGTGTGCCGATGTCTCGCGATTGCATCTTTTGCTACATATCTCATATTGGCATGTGCCTAGACTTGTCAGAGAACTGCTAACATAAGCTACATGTTGGACTATTCAAATTCAAATTTAGGTGGGATTTGTTAGGTGAAAATAGGGAAACATCTTTCATCTCATCAATGCACACATCCAATCGACCTCAACTACCATATTTCATTAGATCTTGCCTTCTTCCTTATTCCACACACCAAACAAACACGGGAAGTGCATTTGATAACCTTATAGGTGGATTTGTAGGCATTTATTGTTGGTTTTTTGTGGTTGAAGATTTGAATCCAAGTTTCCCTCTCTTTCTCCTTCTCTTCTCTCCTTCTTCTATAAATAGCAAAGTTTTGCTTTGTAAAAATATCCCTCCTTGTTGTAACGACACCATGCCAAAATGGTGGCCAACTTCCCATGGGTCTTAGACCTTGGCATGGTCTCTACAATGTATTCTCACCTCTTGTCATGAATGTAAATGATTGTGTGTCCCTTAAGCAATAAAATCATGTTTTGTGGAACTCTTGTCTTCCCTCTCTCATTTTCATTGCATCTCACCTCTCTGTTTGCATTTTCTGGCATGCTTTATACGTACTCTTGTGCTTGCATTCCCCACGTTCATGTGTTACACATACTTTGGAAGTCCAAGCTTGCATGTTGATCTGTGGCATGTGCCATCCACCCTCTTCTACCATGCCTGCTCTGTTTCCGTTGCCACTCATAGAGAGAGATCAACCCTTTCCTTCTGGCACTATTGCCTTCCTTAGCTTAGGATTTCCCCTTTCTACACATCCTTCTATCCTTGGTCCCTTGACATGTTTAGTCTAGGATTTTATTTCAGCACTAGGAGTAGCAGTAGTGTTAGAGGTAGGTAGAGGAACCGGCCTTCTCCAGAGATCCATCCTAATCTTGCAAGGTCCCATAAATTGGGGACAGTTCCATTGTGGTCGAAACACCTCGGCCCTTTCCAAGATTCAAGACACGAGTACACATTTGAGCAACCAATAGTTTCAGCACACCTAGTTGGACTAGAGTGAAGAGATTTACATCTTAATCTTAGCAAGTTTGATGTGTTATCATTGAGATCCAACCTTTGGAGGAATTTTTCAACATATTTGGTGACTCCACTGATTCAACACACCCATTATCTTATGTGCAGACCAGTCTCCCCTCATTCCTCCATTCATTTCTCCTTTTTCCATCATTCCACATTCCTCTTTTGAAGTTGTGCAATCATGACTTCTTTCCCGCCATGGAATTCTCATTTACAGTAGTAGAACTATTTCCCTCCATCCCCATAGTTTCAAAATCCTCCTCCAAATTAGTGTTATAAGCCCCATTATCCCTAAAATGCATACAAACCACTTTTTCTAACCAAAATGTTTATGAAGAACAAGTTTATGTAGATGATGGTGGAAACTCCTTGGCTGAAGCTAATTTTGAGAGGCAAGTGCAAGAGACGGAGATGGACATGATGTAGCTCATAGTCAAATGCTCCATAAAGGTAGCTGATGTTGGCTACAAGGTCCCTTGTCCATGGGTCAGCCTGTACCAGGATGGTTTAGTGCCCAGCAGAAGTTGTACTTCATCATTAAGATGTTGTCCCAAATTATAGAGTGGGTAGAAGAAATGGAGGCTCAAAAATTTAGCACACGGTAACCTTGTCAATGGAGAAAACCGCACTACCATCTTACTGACCCTCCCACTCCTTTGTGCCAACCTACACCATCTTATCCCATTGTGCATGTTCCTAGCTTCTTGTGCGCTACCCCTTTTAATTTCATATCACCTTAATTTCTCTTCCATTCCCCTTCCTTCACGTGCCTCTGATCCTCTTGCGCATGTGCCTTCCACCCCTTCTGTGTCTATCCACCCATTTTCTTCTGAGTCTCGTCTATCTAGTTGTACCACAAATGAACAACCCCATCCAATGCACCTCTCCCAACCAATGTCATCATGTTCGATGACTACAGGATAATTGAAGAATGGCGTGACTCATGCGACTCCAACTGGGAAGAGGAAATCATATGGGTGCATATTCCGAGAGGAAAATTAGTAAGCTCAGAGGACGCAGTTCTAGAGGAGATCGAGTTGCTTATAGAGGAAGAACCATGCGGCCCCTAGATTTATGCACCCCAACCTGCAAGTGCTCCCATTCAGGAGAAAAGTCTGTAAGAAAATACCATCGTGGGATTGAGCTTCAAAGTAATGGGCAAACCACAAGGATCAGACCATGCCCAATTAGATATCTAGCTATCCTAGAGCCAAAATAGAGTTTCCACCGGTCATGCTCATTTTAGAGCATGAGGTAGAGCTTCAACGCGCCAAAGGTTAGCAACAGCGCCTCCTAGATCCAAGTACAAAACAACTCTAGGAGGTGTATGTTATGTTTTTGATACTTTGAGGAGGGCAAAAACCATCTACAAGGTGGTTTTGCACTCTCAATTTTGACCATGTTCAGTGCAAATCAATTACATGGTCACAATTTGTGAGGAAGGGAAGCTACTTCTCCCTACTGTTGTAGGTTTTACTTGAGTGCCCCTTGCCTCTAGTTAGTTTAGGTTAGTTTAGGTTTTCTTTCAGTAACACAAGTTCTTGTGCACACTCTGCATGTTCCATTTGGGACATGTATGATTTTTAGCTTTTGTACATAGTGTTGTGATTTTGTTTTAGTGCGCTCCCTCTAGCACATTTTTCCTTTTCTTTCACACCCAAGCACCCCTTTTTTTGCTTCTTAGGATGATAATTCAATTTTGGTAGAGGTAGTTCCAACGGTCAATGCATAGCTTTCACTCTCATCAATCCAATTCAGAATATCTTCATATGAGAGCAGCGATTCGATTCGAGTTCGATGATGGACCTTTAATTGACTTCGGGTATGTTATTCAAAGTTGCATATCAGATCTTAAAAACTAAACACTCAAATCCATGCCCAATGGAATTCTAAGGCTACTAGTCTCTTCATCTATTAGGTAGATGACCCTCAAAAGTCACAAAACTAATATCCAAATAACTCTCCTAGTTATGTGGATAACTTATATTTTCATTCTAATTTCGATGTTTCACATTTCGGGTTTTGCACACTCAAGATTTTTCTTTTAACACCTTGGCATAGTTGCAGTTCCTCTGCACACCCTTACACGAATTCCTACTCCCCTTTGCATTCTTTTATCTCCGTCCATTTTTTCCTTCCCGTGCACCTCGCACTTACTAATAAGTTCTTGGCCCTTCGCGTGTTGCGCCCATTACCTAGTAATAGTTGTGCGTTAACCATATGTTCACTACTCACCAATTTTCCTTATCTCCCCATGTGCATCATGTATGCTCCTCTGCACCTCCCTCTATTTCCCTTTCACATGCTTGCTTCTCGCTCCCACGCCTTGCACCTTCCTTTGCACCCTTCTGTGCCAAGTCATCTTCTGTCAGGACTTCGGTGTGTTGTGCATAACTAGCCAAAGCATGTTAACAAGGCACCAAATGTAGACAACCAACCAGTACATGACATGTGGTAGAAAAGACAAAACAAATGAATAGTTGGCCATCATTTCAGCCAACCTACGCATGCCACATGTTTTCTTGTTCACGACGGCTCGACATCTTCGACAGCCGTATCTTTACTACGAGATCTCGGATCGGCACATGCCTAGACTTGTCGAGAGAAATTCGACACAAGCTACACATTGGACTATTCAAATTCAAAATTAGATGGTATTTCTTAGGTTAAAATAGGGAAACATCTTTCAGCTCATCAATGCACACATCCAATCAACCTCAACTACCATATTTCATCATATTTTGCTTGCTTCCTTATTCCACACACCAAACAGACATGGGGAAGTGCATCGACATCCTTGAAAGTGGATTTGAAGGAATTTATTGTTGGTTATTGGTTGTTAAAGATTTGAATCCAAGTTTCCCTCCCTTTCTCCTTCTCTTCTCTCCTTCTATAAATACTAGAGTTCGATTTGTAAAAATATCCCTCCTTCTCAGTAACAACACCATGCCAAAATCGTGGCCGACTTCCCACGAGTCTCGGACCTTGGTGTGGTCTCTGCAATGTATTCTCACCTCATGTCCTTAATATAAATGACTGTGCATCCGGCTTGTGCTTTAGCTCGGTTTTGGCTTGTTTGGAGCCATATCAACCTCTGCTCCTCGTTTGAAACCAAATTTTCTATAATTCTCCTCATCTAGAGCTAGCTCACCAACTAGTGCTCCTTATTTGGGGCTAACTTTCTTGTAGTTCTCCTCATTTGGATCTAGCTTGTCATCTAGTGCTTCTCATTTGGAGAAAGTGTCTCTCATCCAGAGCTACATACATTTTTATAGAGACGGAGAATTTTGTCAATAGATTCTTATATGTGGTCCGAATCTCTTTCATTTTTGTCTAGATATGGTTTATTTTGGTCTAGAGCTCCTTGCTTTTTATTTGGATCTATTTTTTCTCTAGCTCTTTTTAAAGCTCATTGTAATCAAATCTTTTTTAATGGGTTAATGAGTGCATCCACGAAAAATTTTCACTAAGAGATTTTTTTTTATGTGAGACTCTTTTTCTTACACTTGACTCTATTTTTCCCTTCTTTCTTATTTTGCATTCTTTGTTTTGTGTTTGTTATGATGATGTTTCATTGTGCATAATTGAAACTTATTGTGGTCTCCACACTTGAGAATTTTTTTATAATTGTAAGGTGAGTGGCCAATTGTTTCATTTTTCATGAATGCATCGTATTATAATCAATGCACTAAACTATAAATTTCCATGAATAATGGGGTAAAAATATTTTTAATGATGGGTGTGATTTTACTTTCTTTCTACATTATTTCTTTCTCTCTCCTCATGATGGATGTTAGTGTTATTCATTTTCTCATGTCATTAAGTTTTTTCAAATGGAAATATAATTATAATGAAACTAAAGGGTTAAGGGTTGTATCACATCACTATGTGAGTGGAAACTAAACCTAAGAAATCCAAGTGGTTTAGCTAATGTGATGAATCCTCAGGTATAATTTGTTTATCTATTTATCCTAGAGTGATCTTCCACATTGAATCTTCTGAAACACCAAATGAAGCATGGAAAAATGTAGACATTATGTTTAGAAAAATAGATGACTTGAGATCCCATGAGGTAGAAAAAAACTACTATGATTATGTCTTAGTAAATTTTAGAAACTAAAATTCTTCTCCACATGATATCTTGCTATTAAAAGAATGTGGATTCACCAAAAAGGATGCCCAACTGATCTTATATATTCTCTCCAAGCTTGGACCTGAATAATTTTTATTTTTTTCTATCTTTCATGCCATGAAAGAAGATTCCCTCATTTGACAATTTTTCATCCCAACTCATTCAAGAACATGACAAGTTGATTCAATTGGGAGAAACCAAGTCCAAGTCATAAGCCCTAGTGGAAAATAATGGTAAAAGAAAGGAGAAGAAATAGGAGAAGGAAACAAAGAAAAAGGACCAACCTAAGAATGAAGAAAATTATACCGAAACCAAACCCAACACAAACATTTACACTTTTGAGGCCAAACCAAAGAAGGACAAGAGTAAGTGTTCCTATTACAAGAATTCTTGACATGAAGAGCATAAATGCACAAGAAAACAAATGATCACCTAACTCATTTACTTGAGAAAAATAATATAGGTGTTCCTAATTTTATCAAGAAAAATGCTCTAAAACTTAGGTCTTCTAAAGAAAAAGAATCCAAATCTAAGAAGAAGAAAGATAAGGCACTTGTATTAAGGTTTGATCTATCATCGAAATGGGTCATAGATTTTTGTGCCTCACACCACACGAGTTCTTCAAAAGCTGAATTTTATGACATTGAATTGTGTGGTATGTCCCAAATTAATTTGGGTGATAACGCATCTATGTTAGTTACAGGTAGTGGATCGATAGAAGTAGATGGTGGAACCTTTAACAATGTTCTAAGTGTTCCTAATCTCCCTAATTGATCCAAAAATTGTACTTTATTTTAAACTATACTTTTAAAATTTTCCAAACACTAATTTTTTTTGATTAAAAATTGATCAAGTGTGTTAAATTGATCCAATTTGGGTGTTTTGAAACCCCAATCTTCAAAACACTATCTTAACGATCGTACTAACTTGATCGAAAAAAGTACTATTTTTAGATCAAGTTGGTATTAGAGTTGGTTTAGCTCTTGATTTGCTTTAGTTTATTTGGTTCAGTTTGGTTTTTACATTTTTGGGCTTGATCTTTCAGTTGCAGTGTTCAAATTTGGAACTATAGGTGTGAAAGGAAACCATGGGAATTTTTTCTAAAAATACCAAGTTTGAGGAGCTTGAAGCATTAAATCAGAAAATTTAGGAATAAAATTCCTTCTTGAGGTGTCATTTATTTACTTTTGAGGAGAAAATTGACATTCTGAAAAGAGATCTAGAATCTAAGGATGATGTATTAATGGTGTTGCAAATTAATGGACTTAAGAAAGAGGTACCGGTTACTATTGATGCATCCACTAATAAAGATGAATGCATAGTGAGTATTTTAACACCTCATTCATTTCCCAAAGCCAAGTTGGATTTATATATTGCTCTAGGTGAATTTGAAAAAAAAACCAAATGTACATGATCTAAACTTTTGAATAAGAAGGGTTTTAATGGATTTAGCCTTGGTAAGGATAACTAAGGCATAACTAACCCAATATTGGTAGAGGAAAGACCTCTTCATGTAGGAATGGGGTTTTCTATTTTAGGGAAAAATGACATTGGAGAGAACTCCAAGACCACTGTATGAAGACAAGCTTCTAACAACAAAGTGACTTCCCTAATAGCTTCAAGTGATTCATCCTCAGGAGGAGGATTTGAAAAGAATTCACCACAGAGAGGTATAGAAATCCCTCCACCTTCAGTTTACCATGTTCATAAAGGAAAAGGTAAACAAAATGATCCACTTTCTACATTGGAAAATTTTTATTATGATATGCAAGCAATATTGTATAGTTACCCATGCACATTTTTGGGTTATCTAATCATTGTGTGGCCAAGTGTAGGAAGTATAAATCCATGTTGGAAAAGATTGAGAAAATTCATTCTCCTAAACCTGGCTCAGCTAAAAGTAGTCAAGGTAAATTTTCTAACAATATGGATCCTAAAAAATGGATCAAAGAATTTGTGGTCACTGTAAGAAAACATGTCATGTCATTGACAAATGTTGGCAGCTACATCCAGAACAAAAATTAAAGTTTGTTAAGAAGGATAACATTAATAAACCAACCAATTTGACCACTTCAGTGAATCAGGTGAAAACTAAATTGAATCAACCACCTAAATAGGAAAATGTGTTGAAAAATGTGGGTAAGCAGTTCATCAGTTTTATGTTTGCATAGTGTAAATGTTGAATAATATGCAAACTAACAAAGCAGATTTTAGAAATCCTATTGATTTGTAAAAGGATAAATTCCATATTTATTTTTCTTTGGTGTTGGTGAAGTATCCTGAAGAGGGAGATCCAGGTGAAAGGTTTAACATACTTGGTGAATTTCTCTTGTTATGGTTTTGAAGCTTCATTCTTTCAGCAACATGTACAGATTATTCCTAAGGGCATGATCAGGGTATCAAATGTCTAATTTTGGAAATTGTATTTAGTATGCTATTATAGTGCAAATTTTTCTTGTATGAATTACTTTTTGTGTACAAATTATACAAAATATTTGCACATGTATAATTCTTTTAATTAGGATTAATATTTTTAACTATCATATATAGTTGCAAATAGTATGTACAAGTTTTGCACTAACAAGATGTGAATGCATGTTACATTTGCATTGTTAACAGTGGTGAGTACATGATCAAATGTATAGATGAATATGGTAGTTTTAATGTCATATCAATTGTATTATAAGCCATGGGTGATGTTACTTTTAATGTTTTTGATTATTGCAATTTTAAAAAATTACCATGTTATAAACTAGGTTATGTGTTTTTGATATGTAGAGAACGTTTGAATAGTTCAGTAGAGTGAATTTCCAAATTGAGGTAAAAATGGTATTATCGGGGAGGAGTGATCAAGAGGATTTTTGGGAATTTATATCTTCCCTAAAATTCCCTAAACCTAGACCACATTGAATAGATTTCCGAGACCTTTTCGACGGTATGCGAGAACTTCAAAAATGAAGTTCGTATGCACATTTTATCGCCTTGATCAAACAATGGGTCATAAAAAAGTCAACATGGGTGAACATGTCCACAAGTGGACAAATTTCAAGGTGACAAGTGCTAAATGGTGAGAGGTAAAAATGAAGGTTGTTCGAGTTGTTGACCCATGTTGACCTGTTTAAAACCCATTCTTTTACTAGCGATAAAATCTGCATACTGAGAATCCATTTTTGAAGTTACGCATATTTTTGGAAAGTTCTTGAAATGCTCTTCAGATGTGGTCTAGGTTTAGGGAATTTTAGGAAATATACATTCTTAAAAATTCTATATATCACTAATAATCTCATATCAATTTACCAAATCACTCATACTTTGGTAAAGGAATGCAAGTGGAATTTAATCCTAACTTGGTGATCATTAGAGAGCTTCATAGTGAGACTGTAATGCCTAAGGAAAATATGGATCCTCAGTCCTAGTTGTACACATTTTTCCACTTTACTTTTGAATCTTCACCCTTTGCCTTGTTTACTTAAAATTATGAGGTTAGTAAGTTATGGCATGATCATTTTGGCTATTTAAACTATCGTTACCTTGAGCAATTGAGCCAATATGAGATGGTCAATGGATATCATCAAGCCAAAATTTTAAAGGATCGTGTGAGGGTTGTGCCCTTGGGAAGCACCCCAAAGAAAAATTTGGCAAGGGAAAATACTACATAGCTTCTCAACCCTTATATCTTGTTCATATTGACATTTATGCCCCCTTTCCATCTCCTTCATTCACTAGGAATATTTATATAATTACCTTCATTGATGAATTTTCATGTTATATGTGGGTGTATTTTATCAAATAGAAATTTGAATTTTTCATCACTTTTGAGACTTCAAGGCTCTCACTAATAAACAAGTTGAAAAGTTCTATCAAAGTTTTTAGAATTGAAAATGGAGGTGAGTATGTGAGAAATAGGTTCATTAATTTTTTCACCTTCAAAGGGATTGCTTTGTAGTGTACAATTACTTACAACCCTTAAAAAATGGAGTTGCAACAAGAAAAACATAATACTTAGGAGATGTACACTTGTATGGTTCAATCTAAATACCTTCCTCTATTGTATTAGGTTGAAGTTGTGAATCTTTCTTGGTACATTCAAAACCATATTCCAAACAAAGTAGTAAAAGGGATGACACCCTTTAAGTTTTGGTATGGAGGTAAACCTGATGTTGAGCACTTTTATGTCTTTAGATAAATTGACATGGCTTAAATACCTAAAAGAAATTTAAGTACTTCAAACTAATAATCCAGGTCATGTATCCCAATTTTGTGAAGGGTTATATATTATTTAACCTCATAAATCATTGTTTTTATACTAAGAGAAATGTGTAATTTAAATATTCATCTTCTACTTCCACATCTCCACTTGATGAGGTTCTTCTACTTCTATCGGCTTTGATTTAGACTCTTATAATGATGATTATGTTGAACCTCCCACTTCTAATCCTCATACTCTTCCCACTCCTAATTTTAATTCTATTGATAATGAAAGGAGTGATGATGAGGACTATGTCCCATCTCACTCAAATAAAGACTCGAAATATTTTGATCCCGATTCTCCTCTTGACGCGTCGGTGGGCTAAGAAGACCTTGAAGAGTGTTTGATTTTAGATATAACATCCTTCAGATGAAAGATGAACGTTTTTAGAGTTCATTGGGTCCCACACCTTTTTTTCCTCCACTTCCAACCCAATTTATTTTCGAGAGGCTAATGGGATTACTTAGTGGGATTTTGCTATGAAAAATTATTCCTCTCTCATAAATAATGATATTCAGGATCTCACCCCTATTCTTACTAGAAGAAAAATGGTTCAATGTAAGTGGGTATATCAAATTAAATATGGTTTCAATGGGAATGTCAAAAAGTATAAAGTGTGACTCATAACTAAGTTTCTCCTAGGCTATTGGGTTTGACTATTCAAATACCTCTACTCTCATTGCAAAGATGACTTATATTTAATTGATTATATCCATAGATGTTGCTAAAATATGATAAGTACATCAAATGGACATCAAGAGTGCATTCCTTTTTGGATACCTAGATGAACAAATATATATGGAACAACTTTTGGGTTATGTCCAAGATTCTTCCCTATTTTTGGACTTAAGAAGTCTCTCTACATCCTTAAACAAGCCACTCAAGATTGGTATACCAATATGGACTCTTTTATTCTTACATTAGGGTTCACTAGGTGTTAATCGACCCTAATGTTTATATTATGTGGAAAGATGAGTTTATGCTTATCCTTTTTTTGTATGTCAATGAATTGTTGATTACAGGTAGTTATTCCTTAATCATTGATTCTATGAAGACTACCTTAGCAAAAAAATTCTCCATGACTGACTTGGGTTTTTCTTCACTACTTCTTTGGGTTTCATATAACCCAATCCGACTCAAGAATCATGATTGTTGAACATAAGTACACCCTTGATTTTCTACTTATGTTTAACATGTCTGATTGTATTCCATCTTCCACTCCCTTTCTGGAGTCAAGTTAGTTGTTGATTTCTCCACTGCCTTAGTCAATGGTACCCTTGATCGCCAGTTTGTAGAGAGCTTGATCTACCTAACTCATACCTTGTTGGATATTTCATTTGTTATTGGTATCATGTCCTAATTTATGGAAGAGCCTCATGGAATATATTGAAAAGCATCTAAGTGGATCCTTCACTATGTTTTTGGCACTCACATTGATGAAATTCATTACTTGGGAGGGACAAATATTAATTTATTTGGATTAGTAGATTTTGATTACGCCGATCATCAGAATTTTACCTCCAAATAGAAAATTTCTCTTTGTTTGGGCCATTTCATTTGGTCAAGAAAGAATAGAACCCAATTCTTATATCTTATATAAAGTTAGAATACAAGAGGATTAGTTGACGTTTCCACATAATCTATTTGGTTATAAGGGATTGACAGAGTTGTGTATTCAATTTCGGTGGCATATCATCATATATTGTGACAACCTAAGAACTATTTTGATTTTTCAAAATCCATTTCAATATTAGCATATTTATCACATTTAGATACACATGCACTTGATTTGAGAGTTCATATATGGATACATATTGATTTTCATTACTATCAAAATTTAAATCAAGTTATAGACATCTTTACCAAACCCTTTATTAAAGCCGAATTCCTTCACTTGCACTCTCTTCTTAGGGTAAGGTCTACTACAACCATTCATCTTCTTCTGGTTTTCTAGTCCTCTTCTCATCCTCTTCTTCTTTGAGAAAGATTTTGGTTTGTATATGGGTACCTCATCAAGCCTTTAGTTGTTAGGACCCATATGACACATATTTATTGGTTTTCTAAGGGAGTTCTCTTTCTCTTTTTAGCTTATCATGGATCTATAAAGCCTTGATGAAGGGGAGTGTTGGTGTGATATTTTCTTTTAAATTTTATTTATTGGGAATTTTCCACCTCATACATGGTGACTCATCTCACTTAGGTGAGTCATAAGTCTTGTAGGAAAAAAATATGTGCACTAGGGTAAATTTATAGGTCCTAAAGAATAATATTATATACATGATTCCTAAGTATGAAAACTCCTTTTGGCCTTTTGATTGCTTTATCTATTTCACTTTACTAGCTTCACACATATTACAACTTTGTCTCGTATTTAGCTGATTTATTTGTTTATGACCTCGGACATTCTTGTCTAGCTAGGAAAAAGTGCCCATGCATTATTATCCCTCCTAGGTGCTCCTGTCCCTCCTTATCTTCTTTTTACTCTTGGTTTATTTTATCCTTTTTGTCACCTTATAACACCTTGGGTCATATTTTCATTTTTCAATTATGAAATTCAAACAAGGGAGTCATATATATTTAGTCATTTCTCTCAAATAAGGGGCTAAACACCATAATAATTATCTATCATCACATAATATTTCACAAATGAACAAGAGCATTACAAGGCATACATATAGAACATCCATACAAGGGACAAGGGTTGCGTCTATCTATATACATAACATAGGAGGGGAGTTCATTCTATACCATCACACACATCTTTCATACTCGGAACAATCTAGATATAGCCCACTATCATCATGTAACTTATAGAAGGGAAACTTATGGAAACATTACACACACACAACCGAGAAGTCGCTGTCGACATGCTGAAAAGTGCGCCATTTTACACAAGAGTGGTTTCTTCTTGGGATCCATTGATCATTTTTGTAAGATATTTAAAAAGCATGTTGGCATACACGATGACTTCATCCATGTTGCACCATGGGATGTTGCCATCCAAAAACTTGCCCAAGTCAATTGTTGACTTTTTAAATATCTTTGTAAATAAGTGGTTGGCTCCTTTTTGCCTTCTTTCCTTCTCATCTTCTATAAATATTGGAATACTTGTTGTATTCAGGGTGAACATTTTTTAGATGAAAATAGAAGTGAGGAGAGAAAGACTTTGAACTTTCTTGTAACAGAAGAAAACAGTAATACAAATATTAAGACTTTGTGCTCAATAGCTGTGTTATGTATTAGATCTTCCTTACGTTAGATCTGTATGTGTTTAATCTGTTGGATTCATATCTACTTTTCTGTCATTTGCTCATCAGTATTGCTTTGTTTATTTATGCAAGTAGGTTTGGCTTTGTTTACTACCAACCCAAAAACATAAATCTTCTGACCTTTCTGCTTTGGAATTCATTTCTTTTCTTCCTTCGGATCTGTTCTTTCTCTTTTCCCTCTTTCATTCCTTTCTTTTCGTGACTGAAACACTCTCTTTGGGATGAGATCCCAAACCCCGAAGGTAGAATGTGAGACTTGCATAGATTCTGCTTTGGTAGAATAGCAATAAACCAGTTTCGCTTTCTTTGACTCAAAGAGGGCTAAGCCCACGCTGCTTTGTTGGCTCGTCTATCCATAGATCTGTCCAGGCGACAGATTTTCGGACCAACAGTTTTTGGCGACTCCGCTGGGGAATGAATAGATCTGTCAGATCTATGATGGTAGTAAGATAAAAAATCAGAAAAAATCAAAAGATTACTGCCTGTTTGCAAATCTGAACTTTTTGTTAAAAATCCAAAAATTTGCAAAAGTGCTCAAATTAAAAAATTTTCTTCTGAGAGTCATAGATCTGGTCCAGTTAAAGATCTTTAGTTCGCTGAGTTTTTGAAAAAATTAGTATTTTGCCATAGATCTGAGTTTTTGACTGTTTGCAAAAAGTTTGAAACCCTCAAAAAAAAAAAATTCAAAATCAGATCAGAAAATCAGCTTACTAATCTTCCCTGCCGTCTTATCCTCGTTGTAATTTGTCATTTAACCGCAATCGGTTTTCTGAAGAGGATAGTTTTTAAATATCTAGAAAAGTGCCTGCTGCTGGTTTTTGACAGAAAAACTAGAAAATCAGCAAGTACAACCAAAAAGAAAGTTTGAATCTGCGCCATAACATTACAGATCTGGAAGGAACACTGGCGAGTGAACCTTTTACGCGCAGCAGGCGAGCCCGTGGAGAAGCTGATCCTACTTTCGATCTGCTTCAAAGGCACAATTTCAGCGTAACACCGGCACATTTTTCAGCACTAAGCTCGGCTAGCCGGTCATCCAGGAGTGTCTCACCTTCGCGAAGAAAAAGTCTTTTGCAGGGGGCATCCACATCCCTTTGTAGTGCCTTGCTACTCAGCGGAACTACAATTCCAGCTCGTGTTCTCTTTCCGGCTTTTCAGATGGCGGTACCATGGGGAAACACGATGGGTCCTTTGGCTTTACCACATCCAGTTCACGCTCTCCCTCACGGAAATTGAAAGAATTTTCCCAAATTTGACGGGAGCGGAAATCAAAGCACAGATTCCCACATATCTGCATTCATTATGTCATGCAGTATTTTGGATGTGACCCACGAAGATGTGTCGGTTTGCCTTTTTCTGGAAACCCTACAAGGACCTGCAGCTGAATGGTTTCAGCATTTGCCGGCCGGATCTATCACCAGTTGGGCCACCTTACGGGATGCTTTTGAAGATAGGTACAAGCCTTCAGAGGATGCATTTGCATTATTATCATGAATCACTCACCTGAAGAAGGAGGCGAATGAGACCATGCACGATTTTGTCGCCCGGTTCAATGCACTAATCAACCGTGTCCCTGTTGCCATGCTTCCAACGCCGGAAAATCAAAAGTGTTTCTTCGTAAATGTTATGAGCTCGAAAGTTAGTTTCTTGCTCCTTCGAGAGCGAGTTGCCACCTTGGTTCTCGCGAAGCCTGCTGCCATTCGCATAGAGGATAATCGATAATATCCGGCGAATTAAAAGGAATCACTAAGCCTAAATCTTTGGGCCCTTTGCCACCACTGCCTTAAATCGATCCGGCATTCCAAAAGATGGCGAACGATTTGCTTGCATTGAAGAAGCAGTTGGCCCAGGCCTCTCCCAGTTCCTCATACTGGGATATTCGCGGAGGAATTTCATTCCTAATGATGTTTCACAAAGACCGCGCTTACCTACGGCTGCTCATGGTTGGCACTTGAGGCCCCTCGGTGATGCTCTGGCCGAGATTGAAGAAGAAGAGCGATCTTATGAAGAACCTTCATCTCAAGGCGAAGATGATCAAGATGTCGGTGAACCGACTGGCGACTCTACTATCGGGTATATGGAATTTGATGAGGAAGAATCGATGAAGAAAGGGTACCCAGGGGGTACGCAATGCGGCGATCATATGCTTGTTTTTACTCATTCGCAAGGAAAAGAAGCGAAGTTGCTGCCCATGTCCAGCGAGAGAAGGCCGTGTCAAACGCGCGCCTCGATCATTGCTAAAAGAGGTAATCCTCTTCCTACTCAACTCCTGGCAAATCTTTTACAAAGAAATATTTTCCCCTATCTCTCCTCCAAATTAGTCCTCTCACATTCCTACTAAGACCACCAATCCTATTCCATCATCGCGAGGTGAGGGACTCATTCCTTACCAACGCATGACCCTTGGCTGCATTTGATATTATAGATCATGCAAAAAGACCAAGATCCAAATGTCGAAAATTTGAGTATCTTGATCAAACCCCAAACTGACTTGTAAGATTAACTAAGTATATCCAAAGTCAAGTGTTATTATAATCGAGGATTCCCAAAAGGAATCCTTTCCACTCCCCCGAATCCCATATAAATGTTGCTTGACATCTACGCGAGGCAAGATAGAGCCTTTCTATCTCTCTCTTCGATCAATGGACACAAGTTGAGTAAGCGCATAATTGATTAGGGGCTTACGATAATGTCATGCCGCAAAAGTCGCCCATGCTTTGGGCCTCACTCTTACCAAGCCTTTCGGAAGATGTTATTCTTTGGAAACTAAGCAAGTTCCGTTGGTTGGTTGGCCAAATCAAAAGCGCTTGATTTGCATTTGCGGCTTTCCGGATAAAGAGTAAAAATGGCAGTCCTCGTTCTTTGACATTCCAAAGCATATGGAATATTGCTCGGAAGAAGTTTTGCGGCGAAGTTGGTGGAGAAATTCATATGGGTGGTCCAAAGCTAGAATTCCAGTCAAAGGCGTAATGTAGACTTTGGAGCCAGAATCACAAAAGAAATACTTGGTTACCAACTCTGAAGACCCCAAAGCTCAAATCCTTTTTGAATCATCAGGGATGGGGAATTACTTCTTATCTACTGAGACGGATAAAACAGGGGCTGTTCTCGTTCAGGAAGGAGATCTTAATAAGATCTGGACATTGTAATTCGATGGGGAGTTTGTGTAACTAGTGGATGTGGCCTTTGGGGTCATGTTAATATCTCCTGAGGAAGAAGTCATTCCTCTCTCTTTCAAATTGTAGTTTTTCAACACCAACAATACTGCTGAGTATGAATCTCTCTTACTCGGTATGCAAGCTAAAAGAAAGAGGAATTAAAAATTTAAAAGTACAAGGCGATGCTGAGCTAGTTGTAAATCAGGTCAAAAGGATTTACCAAGTAAAGAATGAAAGGCTCAGACATTACCGTAATGCGGTATGGGACAACATCGAAGAATTTGATGCTTTTTCAATAGAGGCGATTCCAAGAGCCCAAAATGACATGGCTGATTCATTGGCTGTTTCAGCATCTCTCATGCTCCCACATCCAGGTTTGAAAACGAACAAGTACACCATTGAGGTGGTTTTCCGCCCGAGCGTACCAGATAATTCTCAGCATTGGCAGGTGTTCAATGATGATAATCAACTCATTGCCTTTCTGGAGAAGGCAGAAAATTTTAAAGAATTGTATTTCGAAGGATCCACCTCTACATGCCGTGAATCAATCGACGGTCAAAACCACGAATCAAAGGAGAACGATGGCGTATGTCAGCTCAAAGGAAATAAAATTCCGAAGGGCCTGGTTTCTCTGGAACGCCTGTTTGACAGGCATGACCGTTTTGTAAGAAAGAAGAGGTGAGATGATCCTGGCTCGTCCCCAGAAACCGAACCGGTCAATATAGGTTTGGAGGCACATCCGCAATTTGTGAACATCGGGAAATGTTGCACACAGAAGAAAAGTGAAAATTTGTCAAGTTGCTGAAAAAATATATGGATGTATTGGCATGGTCTTATGCCGATTTAAAGTCCTTCAAGCCGAAGGACGTTCAGCACGATATTCCGTTGAAAGACGATGCCAAAGCCTTCCGCCAGAAGCAGAGGCACTATAATCCCAAGATTTCGGGTACCATCCAGGCTGAAATTCAGAAGATGCTAGACGCAAGAATCATCTTCCCTATCCATCACAGTACTTGGGTAGCAAATATTGTGCCAGTGCGCAAGAAAAATGGTGAAATACGCATCTGCGTAGACTTTCGAAATTTGAATCAAGCTTCGCTGAAAGACAACTACCCTCTTCCGATAATGGATCAAGTTAGTGCAAGCGATGGCTGGATCGAGAGATGTTGTCCATGCTTGACGGTTTTTCAGGGTTCAATCAGATTGAGGTTTCACCTGAAGATCAATTCAAAACAGCATTCACTACTCCCTGGGGTACATTTGCCTACAGCAGGATGCCTTTCGGCCTAACTAATGCTGGTGCCACTTTTCAGCGGGCCATGGACTTTGCATTCAAAGGTATGATGGGAAAAGTCATTGTGGTTTACCTAGATGACTTAACCGTGTTCTCTAAACAGTGAAATGATCATTGTGATCATTTGGAGCAAGTGTTGGCCAGGTGCCGAGAACATGGGATTTCCCTAAACCCAAAAAAGTCTGTTTTTGGAGTCACGGAAGGGAAGTTGCTAGGCCATGTGGTCAGCAAAGAAGGAACAAAGATAGATACTGAAAGAGTTAAGGCTATTCAAAGCCTTACTCTACCTACAAGCAAGACTGGTGTTCATTCTTTCTTTGGAAAGGTGAACTTTCTCAGGTGTTTTGTTCCTGACTTTGCTGAGAAGACCCGTCACATATTGAACATGATGAAGGGGTCACCAACTTTTAGATGGAGTGAGGAGGGGAAAAGGTCATTTGAAGAAATAAAAGCTTCCGTTGCCCATGCACCAGTCCTGGTATGTCCAGATTTCTCCAAGGACTTCATCATGTATAGTTATGCATCTGAGCATACTGTGTCTGCAATCTTAATGCAAAAGAACTCGGAGGATGTTGAATCTCCAATCACGTTCATGAGTTCTCCTCTCAAACCTCACGAACTGAAGATGACTCAGCTGGAAAAGCATGCCTTTGCCGTTGTCAAAGCAGTGAAGAATTTCAGGTATTACATTCTAAACTCGCATACGGTGGTGCTGGTCCCTGACACGGCGGTGAAATCAATTCTAACTCAGCAGGAGTTAGGAAGTTTGTGGGGAAATTGGATCGCAAAATTCAGGAGTATGACTTGGATATTAAACCAACCAAGCTGGTAAGGGGCAAGGGCCTGTGTCAGCTAATGGCTGAAAATAAAGATTCAGAAAACCCTGGTGAAAGGGGTGACTATACCGATGAAACACGGGACCGGCAGGAAGAGCCTGATTCTCTACCTCTGGTTCTATTTGTCGCAACTAGTGATGAGTGGTACTCCGACATCGCTTTCTTCCTTACCTACGGTGAATGCCCGATGCACCTAACTGCAAAGGAGAAGCACACTATAAAGCTCAGGGCGGCTAAATATGTCATCTGGGATGACGGCTTATATAAGCGCGGGATAGATGGCATCTTTTTGCGATGTGTCGATAAGCCCCAGCAAGTAAAACTACTGGAAAGTTTTCACAATTCAGCTTGTGGAGGGCATTTTTCTTCCTCCGTGACGGCACACAAGATCATTCGGGCCAGGTACTATTGGCCAACGCTCTTTCAGGATGCAGCCATCTGGGTGTCGAAGTGTGAACCCTGCCAGCAATTCGTCGGCAAGCCCAAGCTGGCTGCCCTTCCCCTAAGGCCGGTCATTATCAATGAACCATTCAGGTAATGGGGAATTGATTTTATTGGCGCACTCAATCCCCAATCGAGTGCCGGACATAGCTATGTCCTTACAGCAATGGATTACTTCACCAAGTGGGTGGAAGCCATACCGGTCAAGCATGCTACTTCTGAAGTGGTTTGCAATTTCATTAAAGAAAATATCATTGTCAAGTTCGGCGTTCCAAACAAAATCGTTGCTGATAATGCTTCTAACTTCTCCTCACAAGAAGTTATTAATTTTTGCTATGAATATGGGATAACTTTAGCACACGCCTCAGATTATTACCCTCAGGGAAATGGTCAGGTGAAATCCAGTAACAAGAACTTGGTGACCATCATACGGAAGTTAGTAGATGAGAATCAGCGGATATGGCACAAGTCTTTGTACGACGCTTTATGGGCAGACCGCATTACTCCCAAGAGATCTCTTGGCATGTCACCTTTTCAAGTGTTATATGGCACTGATGTCAAGCTTCCCATTTCTGCTGAACTCCCTGCTCTGCGCTTGGCACGAGCAATTGAAGATGAAACTTTCCAGAATTCTCTAGAAAAGAGAATCATGTATCTGGCAGAACTTGAAGAAAAGAGAGTGAGGGTGGTCGACAGGATCACTGAACATCAGAATCAAGTTAAGAGGCTTTTCGATAAGAAAGCCAAGCAGAGGGATTTTCAAGTGGGAGATCTCGTCCTTTTGTGGGACAAGCGAAGAGAGCCAAAGGGCATGCACGGAAAGTTTGATTCCCTGTGGAGAGGGCCCTTCAAAATCAAGCAACTCAATGGAGAGAATAGTTTCTATCTCTCGTATCTAGATGGAACTGAGCTCCCGCTTCCCTATAGTGGGCAGCATCTGAAGATCTTCAGGAAGTAGAGCTTGCTCTCTTCTTTGTACAATTTGCTTTAAGTTGTGTGTTTGCTTTTGTCGTGTGTTTGCTTTCGGTTTGTCGTGTGTTTCTTTTGTTCTCCCTCCGGTCCCCCTTGTTTTTGACTCTGTTACCCAATGGATAGGCACATGAGATCTGGGATTCTCTACCCTTAAGTTTCACTCAAAGATAGTCCCCAGAAAGAGCCAGCTGTTATCCTGCAAAATTGTCAAGGGAAATTTGCAGGTAACCATACCCAAAAATTTTGTTTTGGCCCCAAGGAAGTTTGACAACGTTCGAAAGAAGCCCAAAATTCTCTTCCGAAAATCAAGTTTTAAGGACTTAGCCATTTTTCAGTCTTTTCAGAAAAGGCGCTGATAAGTTCCTGTCGACATGCTGAAGAGTGCGCCAAAAGGCGCTGATAAGTTCCTGTCGACATGCTGAAGAATGCGCCAAAGGGCGCAAGGAAGTTCATGTTGACATGCCAAACGGTGCGCCAAAGGGCGCAAGGAAGTTCATGTTGACATGCCAAATGGTGCGCCAAAGGGCGCAAGGAAGTTCATGTTGACATGCCAAATGGTGCGCCAAGGCGCATGGAAGTTCATGTTAACACAACAAAAGGTGCGCCAAAGGGCGCTGATAAGTTCCTGTCGACATGCTGAAGAATGCGCCAAAGGGCGCTGATAAGTTCCTGTCGACATGCTGATAAGTGCGCCCATTTCCAAAGGGCGCTGATAAGTTCCTGTTGACATGCTGAAGAGTGCCAAAGGGCGCTGATAAGTTCCTGTCGACATACTGATAAGTGCGCCCATTTCCAAAGGCGCTGACAATGTGATGTCGACATGCTGAAATGTGCGCCAAGGCGCTGAGAAGTCGCTGTCGACATGCTGAAAAGTGCGCCATTTTACACAAGAGTGGTTTCTTCTTGGGATCCATTGATCATTTTTGTAAGATATTTAAAAAGCATGTTGGCATACACGATGACTTCATCCATGTTGCACCATGGGATGTTGCCATCCAAAAACTTGCCCAAGTCAATTGTTGACTTTTTAAATATCTTTGTAAATATTTGTTGGCTCCTTTTTGCCTTCTTTCCTTCTCCTCTCTTCTATAAATATTGGAATACTTGTTGTATTCAGGGTGAACATTTTTTAGATGAAAATAGAAGTGAGGAGAGAAAGACTTTGAGCTTTCTTGTAACAGAAGAAAACAGTAATACAAATATTAAGACTTTGTGCTCAATAGCTGTGTTATGCATTAGATCTTCCTTACGTTAGATCTGTATGTGTTTAATCTGTTGGATTCATATCTACTTTTCTGTCATTTGCTCATCAGTATTGCTTTGTTTATTTATGCAAGTAGGTTTGGCTCTGTTTACTACCAACCCAAAAACATAAATCTTCGACCTTCTGCTTTGGAATTCATTTCTTTTCTTCCTTCGGATCTGTTCTTTCTCTTTTCCCTCTTTCATTCCTTTCTTTTCGCAGCCTGAAACACTCTACTAGGATGAGTTCCCAAACCCCCGAAGGCGAACTGTGAGACTTGCATAGATTCCTGCTTTGGTAGAATAGCAATAAACCAGTTTCACTTTCTTTGACTCAAGAGGGGCTAAGCCCCGCACACCGCTCTGGCTCGTCTATCCATAGATCTGTCCAGGCGACAGATTTTCGGACCAACAGATATATAGAAGCTACACCCTTTAAGTAGAGGGACTTATATTCTCATACTGTTGGCAAGAAACCCACAATTTTTTCCCCTAACAAATTTTTCGTCAATAATTTTTAGTGCCCACTAAGGCAAATCTAGTAGCATATCCACCCAAAAATGACTGGAAAAATACAAAAAAATGAAAAATCCAAAATTAAAAAAATTAAATTTCAAGAAATTGAATAATCACCCAAGCCTCATTTCATCAAACCATGGCTATTCTAGGAAATCCTCCTATTGAAATACCTGAGTTACTCTTCCACATTCAAGAAGATATTGCTTCAAATTTGCAAGAGGTTATTTAACATAACATTTAAAGTGTCAACCAATACTTTATTTCCATGAGAATACTTGACATTGAAGAAGAAAACACTATTGAATTATAGAGACAAAGAAATATTCAAGAACCAAAAAGAAGAGCATAAATTCTCAAGATGATGGATAGAAGATGCATGGCAATAGACATAAGGAGGAAAAAATGATCCCATTTTGAAAGAACTACAAATAAAACAAGAGCTTCTTAGAAATTAAAGGTCTCCCCTTCATCATGCAACTAGTCACACCGGGATCCCAAGCATACTCAATCCATTGGATATTGAGTTTCCATACATCAATGAAAATCTTGAGGATTTCACGCACTTACAGACCAAAGAAGAAGATAGAGAAAGAGAAGCAAGAGTTGAATAAGAAATAAGATCCCACATTGAAGAGATTGAAATAACTCAAGATGAAGCAGATGAAAGAGTAGTAGTTGGAGCCAAAACCTTAGAGAGGATGGAATCTAGAATCAAAAACAAAATGATGGATCATGATCATGAATAATGTAGGTCAAATGTACCATGGGGTGGAAACACCAGACAACTTTCCCTTTCTCAACCACTCCATGAGATACTAAAAGGCTCAAGAATTTTTTTTCCAAAATTTAGAGGGGATGGTTCGAACTCCCCGATGAACATGTAGAAACATTCATCACCGATTGTGATGTGTTGGGTATGTAGCATGAAGATGCATTAGTCCATCTCTTTGTGGAATCACTTCAAGAAAAATTTGTCGAATGGTTATACATATTTCCCGTGAGGTCTATCACCTACTGTGAAGATATAAGAAGTGCATTTGAACAAAGGTTCAAATACACGAAGACTACCATGATCTCTTGGTCTAGTTGGTACAAATGAAGAAATATGCTTTTGAATCAATGTGAGACTTCATCACCAAATATAATAGGATGATAAGAATAATTCTGAAGATGTCATGCCTCTCAAAAATAATTTGAAAAGATTCTTCATCTATGCTTTGCTTTCGGAGGTTGATTTCTTCCTCATAAGATCCCAACATAGAAATTTAATGGAAGCACTGAAATTCATGATCGAGATGGAAGATGATATGATATTTTCTAGTAAAGTGAAAGGTCCAAATGAAAAGCAAAAATGTCATAGTTTAGGCTCAGTTACCACAGACTCCAATGTTCCAAAAAATGGCCAATGACTTAATTGTCATGAAGAAACAACTATCTCATATCATAATGTGGAATGCTCCAAGGAATCCAAATCCTCCCAATAGACCAAGAATCACTCCACCTCCTCATCAGCTCACTCTTGAAGCACCACAAGTTAATGTCGCTTATGATACTAGGGAGCTAGAGGAAGAAGTAGAGATAGAAGAACATGAAGAAGAAGATGTAGGAGATGATGATAACTATCTTGAGGTTGAAGAAGTTGATGGAGATATGCAAAATGGCCTAATTGAGTATGTTGATGGAGATGAAGATGAAAATGATGAAGAATCCCCAAGATTCTCGTGTGCATTTTTCACTCATGCACAATCCAAGAAAGGAGCCTCATCCTCAACAGTACAACAAAGAAAATGAAAAGAAACAATATTACGTCGTGGAAAATCCACAAAACAAAATCATTAGTAGAGGATCACCACTACCACCTTTGATGGAGTTGGCTAAATAAAAACTAGACCCACTAGTTAGCAAGGATCACATTTCCACACCAAGTAATTCTCCTAGTCCTAAAGTTGCTAAAAATAATTCTTCTTCAAATGTTATTCCTGCAAAGTCATCTAAGGTTCCATCAAAATCTACATCCCCATCTCCTTCCAAGCCGAGTTTTCATGCCCCGAAAGAAAATCCAAATCCTAAAATGGTAAAACCTTCACCATGTAAATATTTTTCATCCCTGGAATCTCAACCTTGCCCACCATGACTCCATTTTATTATGTATAACACGCAAGAAAAACTAAATTCGAGATCATAGAACTAGAACATTTACTGAGATGCATCCTATTTAATTTGATATTTTTATTGATGTAGTATATAGTGGTAGTTCAATAAAATAAAATAAAATGAAAATTCCAAAGGCCTACTTCTAACACCATCCACACCATATTCGAAAACATACTATCCCTCGGTACCTCCAAAACCAATAAATTTGAACCTTTTTACTTGTCACTTCTCATCAAAGGATTTCAACTCAATAATTACATCATAGATTTTGGAGCCTCAAATAATGTTTTGCCAGTCAAAGTTGTAAATTATATAGGCCTCACCTTAACCTGAGAAAATGGCTCATGTTATTCAATGGAATCCAAACAAGTTTCGTTGGTGGGAAGAATCAAGGATGCATAGGTAGCACTAGTTGATTTTCCAAAGAAGAAGGTGTTTCTCACCATCTTGGTGGTAGACATTCCAACACATTTTGGGATGCTATTAATACAAAGCTTCTATAGAGATTTGGGTGGAGAAATTAAAATGGATTTGTCATCTTCAACAATTCTAGTGAAAGGGGAAATGAAGAAATTGTTTTCAGTAAGGAAGATGAAATACATAGTACGAAATTATGATGATATGAGGGAAAAAAATTCTATTTCAGGATAGCAGGCTAAGAAAATAATTCCTCACATCAAAGAAAGATGAGAATTTTCCTCTTCTTATGGAGGAGGAAGACTATCAAATCTGGAAAATGAAATTTTATGGTAGTCACTCTAGCGTGGGTTTGGGAGCAGGTGTGGTACTATGCTCTCCTTCTAGCGAATTGTACCCATTTACCTACAAGATATAGTTTGATAATACAAATAAAATGGTAGAGTATGAATCTCTCCTCTTGGACATGTGTGTAGCAGATGATATGGGGAACAAAAATTGAAATGCCAAGGTGATACAGAGGTGATAGTAAAGCAAGTTTGGAAGCAATACCAGGTGAAAATATAAGACTTCTTCATTATAGAAACATAGTATGTGAATTCATTGAATCCTTTTATGCATTTTCCATCAAGTATGTTTTGTGAGAACAAAATAAAAGGTCGATTCCCTTTAAAGTGTCAACTTCCCTAGTGATACCACATCCTTCTTTGGAAAAGATAAGTTGACCATTGAAATGGTGTTTATACCCAATGTGCCTAATAATGTAAACCACTGGAAAGTCTTCAATAATGATAATTAGCTCCTAGCATTCTGGAACAAAGAGACAATTTCAATAATCTCTTCTTCGATGGAAGTGAGAATCCACACAGGGAAGTAATAGTTGAAGAGGAGAAAGAAGGAATTGGAGGGATTGGTGAGGAAGGACTAATAAAATTGAAAGGAAAAAAGATCTCTAAAGGCCTAGTCTCTTTGGTAGACCTATTTGATAATCACAACATATTCATTCAAAAAAGGTGAAGTAATATTCTCGGTTCCCAACTGATTTTGAAAAAGAAAACAACAACACTTCGAGAACCCAAGAATGTTCAATATTGGAAAGTGTTGATCACATGAAGAAAAGAGAAGGTTCATTTCATTTCTCAAAAAATATGTTAGGTTATGGAGCTAAATAGCATCACTAGAGCATGCACTATAAAGTAAATGGGTTATGCGGTGATCGACATCATCAGTGGTGACCGACATCGGTTAGGAGATGACCGATATTGATCGGGTAGTGACCGGCATCGGTCGAGATAGTCTCAAAGCATCGGTTACCTATGCGGGAGTTTTTTATTTATATGTCGAGAAGATTTAATATCTATTTTATTTTAAAGTAAATCTATTGGATGTAATTGCATGGCTATTGTGCTCTAAGTTTGTCTAGGCTTATATAAGCTATAAAACTAGGGTTAGAGGTATTAGTTAGAAGAAAGGAAAGAGGAGAATTGAGCTATCCTTGGTTGAAAGGATGAAGAAGAAGAAGAAGAAGAAAAAAATTAGTTTGGATAAAGACAAGAACTTTCATGGAAATAAGATGAATAGAAGGAAAGTGTAGGTACACTATTCTTTGAGAATATGGTATCATCTTCTTGTATTTTCTTTGTATTGTTTAGTCTCATGTAATGGCTTGCATAATAGGCAAAGCATTTAGTATTTCTTCTTGTTATATCCATAGGTTGATGTGAGTTATTTCAAATCCACATGTTGTGAGATATTATATTACAAATCCATGAGATAATGATGTATTGTTGATCCATCAAAATCTAGTATTGTAGAGTAATTTGTCTTAATGTTTGCACAAGTTGATGTAGTGATGGAGGAGAGACTTACATCTTGGTTCATGGTTACGATTGCACTTTGCTTGACCTTTCTAGAGGTCTTGTTTGTAGATTCATAGTACAATGAGAGCTTGGTTACACAATGGTAGATGCATTTTAGCTTTAGGTATGCGAGATCTAGTGGTGTTTCGAGGAGGCATGATTGCATTACACTCAGGTAGACATGGTTAGAGATCTAGAGGAGACACATGTGGTGGTATGGAGACATGATTTAATGTACTCAGGTAGATCTGGTTATAGATCTAGAGGAAGAGATAATCTTGTAGAGATACATGTAATCTTGTGCGAGAATAGTTGGTTTTTAATCTCTTGTTATATTATATATATGAGATCTCTATCTTTGGTAGACATAGGCCACATTGGGTGAACCACAATTCATGATGTGTTATGTGTATGTACTTTTGTGTGATTTGGTTTATTATTGTTTATACTTCCACTATTGTAGATTTTGTGGGGATTTTTAGATCCGTATTTTCATGTTTTGGATTGGATATTCTATAGTTGAAAATGTTTTTACATGGACCCATCCCGAATAACTAGTATCAAAGCTTGGGTAGCTTGTTTATTTTAGAGAAAGGGTTTGCTTCATTTTTCTTTTTAGTGGTTATTACTAACATGTATGAGAGTATGGTTTTTTTTTCCTGATGGGAAGATCACATGAAGAGATTCAATCTCAAGTGGGAGATAGAAGAGCAAGGTGTTAGAAATTATAGTGACCGACGTCGGTTAGGTGGAAATTGGTGCCGGTAGGGTGACCATGGTTGGTTACAGGGTGATTGTAGTCGTCAGTTCTTGGGAAGCCTCATTTTAAATAGAAAATCACAGATTTGAAGAAAAAGAGAGATGCATGGAATGTATCTTGGTTATTGAGGTTTCCTTGGTACTTGAAGGTACAAGCATGGTGGTCAGATTGTATATTTGGTTATTAAGGTATGGTTTTATCTTTGTTTTTCAAAGTGTATTGTTTAATTACACATGTATGGTTTTTGATTTTAGATATAGACATAGAAAAGGAGCAGGTATGCATCCTTGGAGTAATTAGATGCATAAGGCTTATGTAGAGAGGTTGTAGAAAAAAATGAAAATGATGATTTCATCGAGAGAATTATGTACTTTAGTTCAATTGAAGATGCGGTTGAGTATCTTTGTGATGGTAAGGTGATGTATTTCATCTTGATGTAATTTATTTGCATGTATTATTGTTGTATTGTTTTTGTACGAGATTTGGATGCTTCTTGAAATGACTGGCTCAACTCAACTATCAAATTTGGTTGAAGTAGGCACTGGTGTGGTGTTTTATGCCAAATTTTGTGGCATTGGGTTTTTTCCAACAAAGATTGACATCGGTCGAGAAGCGAGATCGGTCACGGAGAGGAACGTGGTTAGTTAGCTAACTGTGGTCGGTTAGGGGATGGTTGTGGTTGGAATTTTTGTAACTTATCTATACGGGGTTTTTTGCAGCAAGAGAGGGATTATGGTTTTTTTCCTAGTTTAGAGGATCGAGTTTATTGAACAAAGTGTACATGATAGAGACGATGTAAATCACTTCATGGTTTGGATCAGAAAGTGGATGGAGTTGGCTCAGTTAGTCCATTGAGAATTTGAGTCAGGTATCTCTATATGGTTCGTGTTTTATTTCTTTCATTTGGAACAAATGATATTATGTTTGGATAGTATGCACAAATTTACACCATGGTTTTTGGTGTTTTTGAATTTTATTTCCGATTGTGTGGAATATTATGGATAAGGGTTTCTATTCTAAAGATGATATCCTCAATAAAAATTCATGATTAGACACAATTGTAGGTAATGAGAGATGTTGAGTAAAAAATATGGAAAGAATTTGATTCACCTACTTCCCAAGAAGTCCAAACTTATGTGATGTAGAAGTATTCTCGAGAGAATAAATGGAATCAATTTTATAGTTCTCTCTTCTAGTTTTATTTCTCATAAACATATTGGCTTTTGATCTTGGTGTTAGAGGTAGTGTAGGGGATTTCATGTTTAGTGGGAGAAAGACATGGTTGTTGGCCTTTGCGAGATTGAAAACATGATGCACATGTAGGTTGAGAGGATATTACTACTATTGAGAGTAGCGGGAGGCACAAGTTGGTTTTGAAGGGTAGTCACAACTTTGCAGGTATTTTGAGTTTATTGCTTTGTGATGTCACTTCTAGTTTATTTTGTGGTGCCTAGATATTCCTTAGGGAAGGCATTTGATGGTTGATTCATTTGGTTTTAGATGATAGATAAAATTTTAGAGTTGAAAGGGTGAAAAATGAAAAAATATGCCGATTCTGAACCGGTGTCGATTAGGGTGAACCATGGTCACTCATTTGGTAACCGTGGTTAGTCAGGAAGTGACTGGAGTCAATTAAGAAACCATGATCAGTTTGGGCACAAGATTTATATTCAGATTTGTAATTAGTTGGTGGTAGAATTAGAGCTTCTATCGAGCCTAAAGATATGGATGGATGAACATGGTGAGTTTTTACATATGGATAGATTCATGTTTTTGATTTTATGATGATGCGAGATGTTTGATTTACATATGGATTCCTTGAGCATGAGTAGGGGATGTTTGTATTTTCTCTTGTTAATATGTTACTCCATTGAGATGTTATCTAAAAATGGTTGTCTTGGACATGCTATTCATTTATGCAAGATTGGATTTGCAGAATGCGGTATTTGGATTCTTTGAGTTGTGCAAGTGTTGTGGAGTAATTAACCTTAGGTTACATGTAGAACTCATTTGGGCTATCTTGGCCCAAGATCTTATTTTTATTATGCATGTTCCATTTTGACTTGTCTATGGTCAGTTGCATTTGTGGTTGGATGAAGACATGGATAGATGGATGGAGAACATGGTTGGTTTTATAGGTATGACTACGAGATGTGATTAAGGATCAATGCTTTAGTTTGAGTGGGATAGCTTACGGGTGTGTTATTCATGATGGCTTATTTCATAAGGAGCTTGGTTGGCTTGATTTCTTGATACCAAAAATTGGTATGGTGTTATGATTTAGTGGGAGCTTGAGGCTTGGTGTCATAGATCAGTTGTAGCTTTGTGTAGGTTTAGCAAGTCATGGTTTTATCTTCTTGGTTTGAGTAGATGGTTTGATCTTCCTGGTTTTATTTTTGAGTGAATTGTAGAAGGAAAGTATAGATGGTATTTATGGTGTGTTGAGGATGGTGATGTACATACATCGGTACAAATATTCAACAATTTATCTCCAAGTGGGAGATTTTTAGGTTGTGGAGCTAAATAGCTTCACTAGAGCATGCATTACAAAATGACTGGGTTACATAGTGAGTGACATTGGTTAGGATATGACTAGTGTTGGTACCTAGATTGATTATCCCTTTATGAGTGAGCAGCACCGTGGTTTGAATAGGATGTTTAGAGGTAGATAAATCATAGTGTGAGTCATTTTGTAGTTGGGGAGGGATTTAGCTGACTCTTCATTCACTTAGGAATGGAATAAATGGATAGCACCGTGAACAAGGTTTGACCTACTGACTACTTTAGGTCATGCCTTCAACCAGGGTGAGAGGACCCATTTTGTAACCCATATTGGTGAAGGATATCAAGAGATCCTTCTTTGCATAATCTTCATGAGAACCTTGAGAAAATATGATCAATACAACACAATATAACTCTCACGAGTTGTCACACTAGAGAGTGGAGATGTTTCCTAGATAAGGTTCAAGGTTACTAAAGACAATAATTGAAACCGATTGTTTCTACATATTTTGGCAGTGGAATTTGTTAAATATTTGTGGATACACAATACAAACAGGTTAGTTCATGTAGGATTTATCATTTGAGAATTTTTTGGTGGGAAGTTAAGCAAGATAAATTTGATTATACCATATATTTGAGAACCTTTAAAATATTGGAACACTCACAGACACAATGCTTCAAAATAGCCAAAATATTCCTTCAACTAGAAGGTGTGTATCAATGGAGGCCCAGAGATGCATGATTTCATACACTCTTCAAGAATTCAACACAAAGGCTCATGTCAAAGACTCAATTAAACTTTAGAAGACCCCTACTATATCACGCTCATGATACACTCATGAACTGAAAAACAATTTGTATCACTGAAATGCAAGTAAAGTGAATTTAAATCACTTATTTCATTATGAAATGAAAGATCTCTTCATAACGTAATTGCAAATGCCACAATACTTGTCATGAGGATGATATTTTGTGTGATTTCAAAGGATTTCTAATGTAAGACTGCAACAGGCACATATATAACTATTTGAAAACATTATGAAATAAAAGAAAACACAATTATGCTCATGATCAACACAAATTCATTCAAGGTTCATTAGATTCATCAACAAGGGAAATTTTCTTCAACAATCTCAGAGCTTGTTAATGGTTGTACACTTGCAACCATCTTAACATGATTAAATCTATTAACACGAGAAAAATAAAGAGGTTTCATGACGGTCTATCGGAAAAATGGTTTTTCTTAAACTTTCTCGAGAAAAATTAACTCCCCTTCTACAAGAGTATTCTCGTTGAATTTATACAATTTCACTCACTCCCTCATCCTAAATTTTTCTCCCAAAAGTCTAAATCTTCAAGAGAATATTCCTTTCTATTTTTTCCAGGTGGAAAAGTTGTGAGCCATTCACATTTCTACTTTCATTAGATATGATTGGGGCACCATGTCATAACTTTTGATAGTCTTTTTAATCATTCTTTTATCTTTTCATGCAAGAAATCCCTTTTTAATAATTCTCAGGTGGCTCCATATGGCTTGATCTGACAAGAAATCCTCTTAAGCGTACGTACCCAAAATTGTAAGGTATTGTACTGCCAGAACAGTGTAACAAGTGCCCCGATGATGATACAGATCTCCTCGCAAGGTGTTCGGGATCCGGAAAAGCCCTCGGAGTATGCGTTAACATCCCGCATGCCCCGCTTAGCCCCCGCACCCTTTTTTTCCCCTTTTCCCCTCTTTCCTTAGCCTCTTGGCCTCAAGGATTTAAAGCGCCACCCTAAACGGGCGGCGGTTACCGTAACCACCACCCCCAGTCAGAGCGGCGGTCCTGTGCACGTTTTCCAGAACACTCTTTTGACACGACCCGCATGAAATATCACGTTTCACCAGCTTTCTTTGCCGACTTGAGCATGCATTTATGTTTTTGGTCCCCTGGAATAGTGTTTTTCCTTTGTTTATTGTTTAGGAGTTCAATTTGGTTTTGGTTCTTGGGTGTTTGAATTCCTATAAGTGCATGGCTTGTGCTCAAGCAAATGGCCTCTCTCTCAAGTTTTGTTTTCTGGATTCCTCTTTGCAATTCCTTTAGTTTTCCTTTGCTTAGAATACTTAGTTTTCTTCATTGCATGTTTTGGTTAGTATTGTATTGCAGCTGGTAAGCCACATATCCATCTTGTGCAAGTGCAGTCATTACTTGGGGCCACCATTTTTTGTTAGAGTCTTCTGATTTTCAGTGGTTTGGTCTGTCAGCTTGCTTAGGATTGATAGCATAGTTCATTTCATACTTGGTTAGTATTGTTCAGCTGTCGGTAAGCCACATATCCATCTTGTGCAGGCAAGTGCGTTGTTGTTTCACCCATGGTCTGGAGTTTTTGGTCTGAAGCTTGGCTGGATTTGAAGTTTGATCTTTGCTCTCATTCCCTCATTTTAGTGTTTTAGTTAGTTAGCTTGTTTAGAAGCCATAGCTTGAATTCACTTGCATCTTTTGTTAAATTGCTCAGCTGTTGGTAAGCCATAGACCCATCTTGTGCAGGTGCAAATTGTTGTTTTATCTAATCCATTAGAGTAGAATAGCTTAGAAAGCCATTAAAGTTGCAGGTTTTGCTCTTCATACAGGATAGTTTCAGGTTCTGGACACATTTTGTTCAACGATTTGCAGTAGATCCCGCTAGGAATTGCATAAGCCAAGCTCTGTACTCTTGCGCTATCCCTCTCCTATCCGCGTTCTATTCTATCTACATTCTGAAGGTTGTCCCTTGTTCCAAACACCTATTCCTGTTGATGCAAGCATTACACGCTTTTCTAGATCTACGTGAACACAAAGAACGAAGAGATCATACTGAGGGGACAAGATCACACACACCATCGGATTCGCCACTGTTCTGCGAAATCCAGGTTTTAAACTTTCAAAGTTCTAGTTAAAATCATATCAAACAGAGTAGTTAATCACTTTATTTCAGTTAATTTTATTCTCGATATTGCCGGGGAAGCTGTGGGGATTGATAGTTTCTGAGAAACTATGATTCACTCCTCACTTCTGAGGTAGGGTCGAGAATCTTGCTAATAGATTAGTTATTTCATTGTTTAGAATAGATATACAAAATTACACAGACAAATAACCACACTCGGTTATCTTGTTTGTTTTAAATTATTAGTTTAGTTGTCAATTCTAAATATTTTAAATAGTTGCTTTCTTAAATTCATTTAAATCATCAGAAAATACAAAAAGAAGTCATATATGCTAGAAGTATACTTAGATTTCACTTTATTATAGTTTGTTTTATTACTGCTTTTGCATGACAATTACGGGACCTAGGGAGCCCAGGGAATACATTTTCGAGCCAATCATACCTCAGCCCAACCTCATAGCGGTAATAACTGATATTGACCAGAACCTTAGGATACAAGTCTTCCAAACAACAACAGATTTCCAGCAGGTCAGATCTCAGTTAAGAGGATTAAACATAGAAGACGACCAAGCACATACGTTTTGGTCAAGTCAGCCAAACTACAGGTTGCACTAGGAAAAATATCCACATGACTGTAGAAGGATTCGAGAGAGAACAAACATTCGGGTGTGATCCTTTAGTTCCACAACCAGATGCAGGAGACACCCACACAGACATAGATACCAGCCTAAGAATCCAAGTTGCAAGAACACCTGTGAGGTATTCCGAGAAGATCACACAACTATTGATTCTCAACATAGAGGCTGAAAAAGCGTATGATTATTGGGTACTAGGGATCAGGACTTGATTCCACGCATGACCATAGCTGGTCCACAACAACCACGAGTCTACGGTTGTGACCCACAAATCCCACAGCCCAACGAATCCACAGGTCAATCCGATATAGACGCTAGCCTACGCACCTTGGTATTTAGGTCCACTCCACTTCCACCTATCATCATCGAACAACTGTCTTTACTAGATATAGCGGCTAACGAAGCTAGGGAATTCTGGACTAGGCCAGAAAATCATCCGTAGAGTCAATAATATTCATCATCCACTATATGACCTTATCGGGAGATATACACGAAACAATCCCAGGTCATTTTCCACGTATTCCGCAACCCATAGATCGAATCACGCCAGAGCTCGATATTGATTGGAGCCTTCGAGCAGTCATCCTCGCTGATCGATCTATCACACCAGTCCAAGTTAGAAGGGCCTTCTTTGCCTTAGATTCACAAATTCCACTAGTGCATGTCGAAGACATTAGCCTTCCTAACTAGTTTGTCTCGCATATTCCATCCCCCCTTTGGTTTCTCTGGCACGACCTCGGGAGGAGGTCGGGTGCACGCGGAGAAGAGTTACTTGTTGATTCTCACGCCGCTGTTGCTTTTCCGATGTACATTAACCTTTGAGAATGCACCTTGAGGAATATATACCTCCATTCATGCCTCTTAGAAATGAGTTTCCTCACATGGATTATGTCACACAAATCAAATACCTTCACTCGTTCCTTCTCGGGTTTGCAAAATTAGCTCCACAATAATTCCAATTGCACTTCACTCAACAATATGGTCTCTCATCTCTCGACTATGGCATTTTTGGGATTCCCCTTTATTTATCGTGATGAGTGTCCAAGTTGGCTAATTATAAAGAGGAGACAGTGGAAGCCTCCACGTGTCTCCTTGGTGAAAATACAAAGGTGAAGTCCAGAGGCAAGTCCCCAAATGAGCGCGGGCTCTCCATGTGTCATGGGCCCAAGAAATTTTCCTCATCATTTGAAAGTCTCAATAGAAATAAGATCCAGTGAAATCCTCCATGTGTCCCTTCAAGCGCAAATCCAAAGGTAAGATCCGAGAGGCACATCCCCAAACGAGCGCGGGCCCTCAACATGGTCAAAACCCAAGAGAGTTGCATCGGCCATTGAAAATTCTGAGCATGGTCAAAGCTATTGGAAGTCTCCACATGTCTCTTCACCACTCTTTCAAAAGTAAAATTCAGGGGTAGATCCACAAAAAAGTAAGGGACCTCCATGTGGTCAAAACACCGAGAGAGTTGCATTCACCGTTGAAATTTCGAGCATGGGAAGATCCAATGGAAACCTCCACATGTCTCTTCAGCAATACTTCAAATGTCAAAACTAGAGGTGGATCCTAAAATGAGTGCAATCCCTCCACGTGTTCTTTTTTAGGTCTTAGGCATTTACCTTATACTTTCATGCCCTTTTCCATAATGCATCAAAATACAAAAAAAGGTCCACCTCTCCGCAACTTCTTGTTTTATGACATGTGTACACCTTTTGGGGCTAAAGTAATAATTTACTTATGCCACTTGATAATTTCGAACATCCAGTTAGAATTCACCAGGCCATGGGACCAATTTGACATTTTGTAAGTATAAAAAAAAAAGTGACAAGTTCACAAAATGGACTGTTGCATACGCATCTAATTGGGGATGAACACGTGTCCACAGATGTTGGGAAGAAATTATCTAAGAAATCACAACTATGGAAAAATAAAATGCAAGGGAAAATTCACCATTCACATCCAAAATTCAAAATGTTCCTCATGGATAGAGAAACTACAACTAATACATGGCAAAACATGATCCATGACCATAGAGAAGGATTGAAAATGACATCCAAATGAAGGAGAAATTTTTCACGCATCCATACAGGGAGACAAAAAATAATTCTAATCATGCGTCTGAGAAATTTTAAATAAAAAAGGGTGATATTACAATTGATCACCAACACCAAAGATCGGCCAGCAGCGGTGGGATCGACATCGGTGAGACAATAACCCACATCGAGTTACCTATGCAAGAGTATTTTATTTATAAGTCACAAGATTTAATATAGATTTTATTTTAAAGAAAATCTATTGGATGTAATTACATGGCTATTGTGCCCTAAGTTTTTCTAGGCTTATATAAGCTAGAAAAATAGGGTTAGAGGTGTTAGTTAGAAGAAAGGAAATATGAGAATTGAGCTATCCTTGGTTGAAAGGATGATGAAGAAGAAGAAAAATAAGATTGCATGAAGAAAAGATATTTCATAGAGAGAAGTTGAATAGAAGGAAAGTGTAGGTACACTATTGGTGAGAAGATGGTATTATCTTGTACCTTGTATTTCCTTTGTATTGTTTAGTCTCATCTAGTGGATTGCATAGTATGTAAAGCACTTAGTGTTTCTTCTTATTAGATCTAAAGGTTGTTGTGAGATCTTGTTACTACTCATTCTTGTAGATCCACATGTTATGAGATCTTGTATTACATATCCATGAGATCATGATGTATTGTTGATCCATATGAATCTAGTATTGTAGAGAAATTTGTCTTCATGTTTTCACGAGTTGATGTAGTGATGAAGGAGAGACTTAATTTTTGTTGCATGGTTACGGTTGCACATTAGCGAGACCTTTCTAGAGGTATTGTTTTCAGATTCATAATATAGTGAGAGATTGGTTACATAATGGAAAATGCATGGTAGCTTCAAGTATGTGAGATCGGTGATTTTTAAAGGCACGGTTACAATTCACTCGGGTAGATCTAGTTAGAGATATGGAAGAGACATAGGTGGTGGCATGGAGACATGGTTTAGTGTACTCGGGTAGATCTGGTTGTATATCTAGAAGAAGATATACTCTTGTAGAGATACATGTACTCTTATGTAGAAGATTTGGTTTGTAATCTCTTGTTATATTATATATATGATATCTCTATATTTGGTGGACGTAGCCCACATTGGGTGAACCACGATACATGTTGTGCTATGTGTGTGTAATTTTGTGTGATTTGGATTATTATTGTTTATACTTCCACTACATTAGATTTTGTGGGGATTTTTAGATACATATTTTCATGTTTTGGATTTAATATTCTATAGTTACAAATGTTCTTGCATAGACTCATCCCCAAAAAAATATTTAGATGTATGGCCTATTCTTATGATGAGATTAAAATGTTCCAACATAAGGAAATACACCATTCAATTCCCTTGAAGATGGTTTCCAAGCCATTCAACCAAAAATAAATTCCATACAACCCAAAGATAGCAGAAACCATTAAAGATGAAGTGATGAAGATGCTCAATGCAAGGATCATCTTCCCCATTCATCACCACATATGGGTGGTGAACATTGTTCCAGTTTGGAAGAAGAATGGTGAAATAAGAATATGTGTGGATTTTCACAACCTGAACCAGGCATCACTAAAATATAACTACCTCATCCTTGTCATGGATCAAATCTACGAGATAATCACCAGATCTGAAATGGCATCATTACTTGATGGATTCTTGGGGTATAACCAAATCAAGGTGTTAGAAGAGGTCGCACCAAGATAGATTTCAGAACACCCTGAGGGAATTTTTCATACAACAAAATGCCTTTTGGTCTGATCAATGCAGGAGATACATTCCAAAGGGAGATGGATCTAACATTTAAATATTTGAAACATTGTATTTTCATATACCTGGATGATATCACAGTATTCTCGAAAAGAGAGGAGACCATATTCACCATTTGGAATAGGTACTCACAAAGTGTAGAAAGAACAACATATCCTTGAACCCAAAAAAATGCATTTTTGGAGTTACAAAAGGCAAGCTACTTGGGAACATTGTGAACAAGCATGGAGCACACATTGATCTTGAAAGAGTGAAGGCCATTCAAGCACTATCTCTTCCCACAAGAAAGAAAGGAGTTCACTTCTTATTTGGCAAGGTAAAATTTCTCTGTTTCTTTGTTCTTGAGTTTGCAAAATTGATGAAACACATCACCACCATGATGAAACCTCAAGCAAGATTCAAGTGGAATGATGAGGGAAAATAAAATTTTGAAGAAATCAAGAAATACATTTCCAAATATCTAACTCTCGTGTCTCTGGATTTCAATAAAGAATTCATAATGTATTGCTATGCATCAGAACTTATGCTTTCTATTGTTCTTTTCTAGAAGAATGATGAAGGTTTTTGAAACACCTATTACATTCATGAGTTTCGTGTTGAAGAATCCTGAATTAGAATATAACCATTTGGAGAAACATGCCTATATGGTGGTCAAGGTTGTAATTTTTTTAGGTTTTACATACTCAATTCTCATATGGTGGTGATGGTCCCTGGTAGTGCAATCAAGTCCATCTTGACACAACAAGATCCCGGAGCTAAAAGAGGAAATTGGGTTACAAAGATTCAAGAGTATGACTTGGAGATCTATCCCTCCAATTTAGTGTTGGGAAACGGTCTTTTAGATTGATCATATAAGATGAAGCTCTCAAAACTAAACATGGTGAGGACAATTGTTCTTACTCTAATTGGTTTGAAGATAGTCCACAGGTCATCTTCATAACTACTACTAACAAGTGGTACACAAAAATTTCCTATTATTTAACCTATGGAAAATGAATCCCTCATCGAAAAGAAATGAATAATGGAGAAGAAGAATGAAGAAATTCATCTGAAAACCTCCATTACCTTAAGACGAATATTTTTATATATCTTACAAACTAGTGCACAAATCAAAGAACCGTGTTTTACTACATTCTTATTTTTTAGAGACCAAAAAAACTTTAGAAACAAATATCCCTTCAACAACATAAATTGTTAATAAAAACTAAATCTCCCTCTTGGCACAATGAAGAAAAAAGTCAGATTTCCCGTCAAACTAACAATCGTCTTGAAGAGAAAATTCATCGATGGAATGAGAAACAAAAACCCATATCAAAAATATGATTTTTGTCACAAATGGAGGATAAAACCATAATTGAAATTTTCAAGCTTTGTTAATGGTTGTCATGTTTGTAGCTACCCAGGTGAAAAATTTGAAATTCTAAAATATCATGAACCAGTGATCGAGGTAAGCCTAATATTTCAGAGGGATGATATTGGGAAAAAAATCACATTAGAAAAATTCATTCCACTGTGATCCAACCACCAAAAGCAAACTTACTTAAAATAGCAGGCCTTCTACATGGGAGACTACTATTTCAAGAAAGTCACCAACTAAAGAAGCTGCGAAGGAGGTGGTAAACACAAATAAGGTATTGCAAGATAAAATAATCAAAATGATCATCTCAAGTAAGAATTGACACTTACTAAAAATAGTAAGTGGTCTCACAAGCACTTGTTAAAAATAGCAAACTGGTTTACAAGGTAAGAGGAACACAGGAAGAAAGATAAATTCGAGTTGTAATATCCAATTGAGGTTCAAAGGAGCTGATTTTTCATACTTACTAAAAATAGTAAGTCATCTCATTGGCACTTACTAAAAATAGTAACTCATTCTAGAGGGTGAATTTCACAAAGGGATCATTCGAGCTACGGTTGGAGTTTGAAGAAGAATTTTATCACTTAATAAAAATAGTAAGTTTCCCATTCTAGAAATAGTAAGTGTCAAGGAATCATAAAGTAAACATGGAAAGGATAGAAGCCAACATAACCATTCACTTATAAGTATGAGATAGAAGATAGTGATGTCTTCTATATGGATTTAAGTGATCTGAATGCTCACATGACTACCAAGGAAAGAGGAAGATCAAAGACCAAGCATTCACAACTGGATTGTTCATAGTTGTGGGACACCCCGAGCTTGTATAAATATTTAAGCTAGTTTTTTCCCGCTCACACCACTATGAGCCTAAAACATGAATAATTTGAGCCAAAAATGGTACAGAAATGGTAGTCATTAATCCTAGAACCATCTCACTCACTCTATAAATTCCGACATCACCCAACATGGTCATCATCACAAAGGAAAGGGTCGTGCATGAGTGGGAAAATATGGATGCATACATGTAAGGGATTGCACTAGGATCATGGATGAAGATAGGAGAAAATCCTCAAGGATGCCGAAAAAACTTTCAAGATAGAAATTTTGGGAAGGTTATTTAGTTTTAATAAGTCTCCTCAATATGGTGATAGGAGAAGAAAACATGAGGGAATTCCAAGATTGGATGGCCCTTTTAATCTTGACATTATTTGAAGGAAAGCAAAGGATTGACAAGTGGTAGATAATTAGTGATAATATACATTTTCAACTCTTCATGTGCCCATGAAAAAGAAGTTCCATATGACTTATTACTTGGTCTATTTTCTCACTAGCTTGAGATCATTCAAAGGATAGGCTCTCACATAAAACATTGTCACCAAGGTGCCCACATCCAAGAAACTCCCATAGTTGGTAATGGAGGAAAGTCACAGGCACTTCACCCATGTGAATGATGCATTCATGATGTACATGGTCTGAAACTTAGAGGGTGATTTGGAGGAAAGGATGTCACCACAAGCAATGTCCTTAATAAAAAAATATGGCTCTTATTTCATACAATTCTTGACTTTCTCCTACTTATGATTTGTCAGCTTCAACCAAGCTCTGCTAAGGTTTCCCAAGTACCTTAGTGACCACATTATACTATTTGAGCTCTACAGGAAGTTCATACAAGTAAACAACATGCTCAAGAGTAAGAAAAATAAGATGATTTCATTCCCTATCTCTCTCGGGGTATTCACATGTAATAATATGAATGATGCATCTCATCCTGGAAGCTTCCTTCACACATTTAACTCTAATTTCCTACACTTCCAGGAAAATTTTTGACATTCATGATGATCCTAAATATTTGCACATTCCACACTTGCAATATGATCCACAAATCGAGGAATATTAGGCCAACTATGTTGATGAATTTAAATTATGGGGAAAATATCATATGAGGATGAAAATTGATGAGATGAGGATATTCAAGTGCTCGTGGTATAAATATATCATAAAAGATGACCGAATATAAATGTATGATCCGAGTATGCGAGAAGTTAATGTTTTTCCATTACCTCAAGTCAATTGGCACATTCACGAGTTAGGGGATATAAAGGAACAAACTAATAAAGTGGTCAGGAGAACGAGGGATTGGTTCCAGAGAAAGAGAGCCATGATCATCTAATCACGAGGTATGCCCACAAGTCAGAAACAAGCCTCTCGGTAGTCATCATCAAAAGTTGTGGAAGTTACTTCAAGTTTAAGACATTCTAGAGAAAGTTCAAGATGAATATCCATAGAATTGAAAACATCCTCTCATGAAAAGTCACCAAAGAAGGCCAGGAAAAAAGAAGGCTCAGTTGCAACAATGTAAGGGGATGACCTGGATGTAAAATGAAAGAAGAAGATCAGTGGTATAAACACAAGCAGAGGAAGACCAAACAATGTAGGACCCAATATTTAAACCACCACAGGAGGTCTCACCTCTCATCGACACTAATGTCCCTTTCATCCAAGATATGCCTCCTCTTCCAGATTAGGGACTGGTTAATATACCTTCCATATATCCTGAGTTTGATGAAATGTTCCCATGGGTGAAGGATTCAATAACACCTAATACTCGCACCATCCAACAAGTTGTTGTCCCAGATTTATCATCAATTCCATCACTAGTGAAAGGAAATAAAATGAAGTTTACACACATGGCCTCATGGTTCTATAGAGGAGAAAAATGCAATCGATATATTGAAGTAGACCAACCTAAGGTGATGAAGACATTAGATGAGATGACACCGGCTGATTATGAGATGAGAAAAATACAACTAGGTCCAACTACTCATGAAGGGTATTTGTATATGTATGAGTAGTCATCTTCTTGCATGGTGGCAAGGGAAAAATAATATAATAATAATATTGATGAGCTAAAGGAACAGGTATGAAACCTTTTGTCATATGTGTAACATCCGGTAGATCTAAATGCCTTGGAAATTCCCATTGTATAAGTTGTAACTATCGAAACTTCAATCCATAATCTATCAAGAAGACGAATGAGATCATGATGCAAGGGTGAGCTACTAAAAATGGATTAGTTTAATTTATGAAAAGGGAAAGTCAAGTGCTTGAAGAGGCGGTCAAACTATTTTCCTATATGTGTGCAAATATTTACAGGATGTGGGTGCTTAAAGAAGATTTGGAGAAAGAAAGGGATTATTGGGAACCTCTAGAATCGGTGGTGAATGAAATGAAAAACACTCGACCCTGGATTTGATTAATAATAAGTTTTTGGAAATCCTTTTGAATAATTATCACACGTATGGGAAAGAACGAACACAATCAGATTTGAATTAATCAATTGGGCCATCACTAGGTTGGATGAAAAAGAGGAACAAGTATACACGTTGAAGGATAATATTAATCGTCAAATTGAGAAGCTTGAGTACTTGGAATGGAAGAATACACAACTTTTTATGAGTTAATTGTTCCATTAGAGTAGTATGTTAATAAATAAGTAGGAAATCCATTATTCTTCAATAACGATACCATGGAGTTCTTCTCAGAGATTTGGTACACCGTTACATTTATTGCAAAGAAGCATTCATCATGGTTTGGAAAGTGCAAAGATATCAATGATATGTCTAAAAGGTGGACAGAGACTCTAAGATGTTTACGCATTCATCGTGACTCATAAATTGAAACCTACAACAACGCGTTTAAACCAAGAATTAGGAGAAATGGAGATCCTTTGGAATGGTCCAATCTTATTTCTTCTTCTTCTTCCTTCTATCTATCTCTCTCTCTCTCTCCTCTTCCCTCCCAATTTTCTCTTTCTTCAATGTTCTAATTATGTGCTAGGGTTTACACTTTTTGATAGTCTATTAAGTGACTTTAGAAACTTGATGCAACATTTAAATCACCTTTTTTTTATAAAAGGGACTTAATATTTGATAGGAATATGAACAACCTAAAGTAAAAAATATGGCATATGAAAAGTCACCAGGAAGATGAAGATTTGCTTCTCTTCTATAAATTGTAATGAGCTCCTCAATTGAGGGTCCTCTTAAACTTCTGAGTCTTCTTAGTTGTTGTTTTTGAATTCATGAGAGAGATATCCTTGTGAAAATAGAAAAGAGATAGAAAATTATTTCATTCTCCCCTATTCTCAAATGCCTTCCATTCTTCAACTATGTACAATTTCTTCTTGAGAATCAATACAAGAAGGAGTTTCTAACCATTTTTACTAAGATATTTATTTATACTTTGTGCTCATTAAATTATAATTGGTCTTGTTGTTGTTTGTAGTATTGTTTCTTCCTAATTTTAATGCATGTGATGAAACTTCTAACTGGTGTATGCAAGAATTTGATTTTCTACTTGCAACATTAGTTCTCTTATCTAACATTCTCACTCCCTTTCCTGCTCTCTTAGAAAATTCCTCTTTTGCAAATATCTAGTAGATTTTGTTGTAGGGTGAGTGGAGTACCCTTTTAGATCCCCAACCATAAGGCCAACCTAGATAAAACTCACCTTACTCATGCATGCATATAGGAAAGTGGTACCCTTTAAGTAGAGGGAATTAGATTCCTTGAGTGTTAGCAAGAAACTCACAAGTTTTTCTTCTTGAAATTTTTCTTGCCAACAGTTTTTGGTACCCACCGTGGGGAAGATTTAGCAACATCTACACCCAAAAATGAACTGGAAAAATACCAAAAATCCAAAATTTCATAAAATATTTTTTTTTGGAATTTGAATAATCACCCGAGCCTTATGTCTTCAAACCATGGATATTCCAGGAAATCCTCCTATTGAAATACCTGAGATAATATTCCACATTCAAGAGGATATTGCTTCATATTTACAAGAGGCTATTTGGCATAATAGGAAAAGTGTCAACCACTACTTCATTTCCATGAGAATACTTGACATTGAAGAAGAATGCACTGCTTAATTAGAGAGACAAAGACACATTCAAGAACCATAAAGAAGAGCATAAATTCTCAAGCGATAGATAGAATATACACTGTCAATAGAGACAGGGAAGACAACATGATCCCATTTTCTAAGAACTACAAAGAAGACAAGAGCTACTCGAAATCAAATATCTCCCCTTTGTCACACAACTTGTAATATGCACTTTTTAAGACTTTAGAAAAAGGAATTTTTAAAAATAATTTTCTCTTTTCTAAATTAATATTATTTAGAACACATATTCCATTTCCAATCCATCTCATAACAGAAAACCATATGCAATTGTAAATGACTCGATGAGACAACGATCTCTCATGTTAACTTAATAATGTGTATACTATGTATACTTTGTTCCTTTACCCTTTTAGGGGTACCCAAGTGTTATTTATAAGAATCCTATCGAATAGTTTTACCGATATTCATCTAAAATACCGTGTCTTAGACTAGGTGACAAGGAGAATGCAACCAACAACTTGCGATACTTTGGCCAAAGTTTTTAAACATGTTTACCATGTTTACATTCTTAGATGACATACTCATCAAGAAGAAAATTTCCTTCACTATACTTGTTCTATTATCTAGAATGGTCTTTCTCGGACTTCTTTCAACCCAATCCGATTCAAAGTTACACACTAAACAAGGGTAGTAATATGCACTAGTGTAGAGGACTATTCATGATGACTAAGGATACATAGATATACTAAATCAAATTGCGTTGATTGGGTGTATCTAGTCACCCTAAGTCAACATGACTTGACCAAAACACTAGCTCATGTTTCTATCTTTATTTATGGTGGAACCATGAGCCAAACCTCCACTTATGTCAATTAAGTTAATAAAACTAAGTCGGTGTTAAGGCATAGTAGACTATATCATATTTAATTTAAAAATTAATGTCCAGAAGTAACCAAAAAGGTTAATGGGACTACAAGAGGAGAAAAGAGAACAAGACAATGTAGGAAGGTAAAAACAAATACAAAACAAAATACAAGAAGCAACTGGAAAGAAACAAGATACAACAAGTCTATGTGCCATGCTTAAGAGGTTCTACACCTGGTAGATCGTGACTATTGTGTGAAGTCATGTGCTCATTTATGCCTCTAGTGTTATGTAGAAGGATGAAGGAATGAACCAATAGTCTGAGACCCAAGGCTATCATGATGATGTTTGAGGAGGCCATATCTATGTTGGGTCATCTCCATAATAAATAAATCTATACACCTCTGGTATTCATAATGGATAAGGGCCCGTAATGAGCCTTGCATTTCTCGGAAGAGACAATAGTACTTGGCATGGATCTCATAGTGCACATGACATCGAAATATAAATTTCTCCCTGTGATTCAGGTTCATTGTTGTAAAGTGTGCCATTTGCATTGGTCCCTAGGAATGGAGTGCTCTATCTCTATATGAATCGATGAGAGAAAACACATAGTTGACCTAAGTGGAATCTCAAACCAAGTGGGAACCTGATGTATTCGGGGGAATGACACATTCATCTTCAATTTGGAGATAATGCTCCAAATAGTGGTGTATTTTTATTGGAAATGGTTCTAATGGTTCAATCCATGTTGATTTTATGTAAGCTTTGTAGATCTCCTCTCTAATTCCTCTATGAATTTCCCTTTTAGGCATGTGGGGAGAATTAATAGAGAATGTGAGAGGAGGAAGATGATTAATATCCAATCCGATGCTTTGGAGGAAAGTTGTACAATGTGCATACCAAGTGGTTTGGATCCACAATTCACATAGTCTCATGGATGATTGGAGAACCTTAAATGGTTATCCTTTCTTCCCAATTGGTGTATCTTCCATACATTTGATTCTATGGATTAACATCACAAGATGGAATATAGTTGAGATACATATAGGGTGTGTGCCAAACTTAGCCAAGATGATTACATGTGGAATCGAGCGTTTTCCTAGAGTTTTCTAGATAGTATGGAGACAAGTAATCTATCAACACAATCCCAACCAATGTGCCAAAGATTAGGGCCTCAAATATCACAACCATACAATACTTGTTGGTTTCACTAGAGTTTGGAAAATGTGTAATTTTTGTTGGAATCTTGAAATTGAAGCTGAAACATTGTCTCTCAAGTGTATTAAGGGCTATAAAATATTTACATAATCTCATTCTGGTGTATGAAGCATGTTCAAAGGAGGGCCGTGAAATTCACTCCAAGATAAGTGTAAGAGGAGACCACTTCCACCAAGTTTCCTTTGTACATGAGGTTAGTTGCATGGGAAACCCTCTTGGTTGTATTAAATACCATGACCTTAGTTTTCCTTAAGTTCACTTGTAAACCATGAGTATCACAAAAAGAGCTTAAGATGTTAAGGTGTCATTGTAGGCCTACAACAATATGTGACATGAGAATGATATCATCTAGAAAATAATAAAATAGCAATGATGATATCATATAAAAAAACCATCATCTCTAAGACCAAAATTTGCAATGATATGCTCTAGTTCATCAATGTAGAGACCAAATAGAGTAGGAGAAAGTGGGCAGCCTTGTTTAACACCGATGGTGCTATTGATATCACCTGTATAACCAATAGGAGTTCAAAAATTTGGCCAACCACCTTTTCATAGAGTGTCATCACAAGAAGAACCAAATGCTCTTGAATTTAGAGGTCATGAAGTTGTTGGATTAGAAGGTGTCTAGGTACGGTATCAAATTCCTTTTGAAAGTCAACAAAACAGAAATAAACCTTATGCTTGTTGGCCCTTGCTTCTTCAATTATGGCTCTAAGTGTTAAGACATGGTCTATTGTTTGGTGATCCCATCTGAACCCTGCTTGTCCTTTCACACGGAGTTTCTTGGATTCAACAAATCTAGAAATCAAATCATCTAACACTGTAGCAAATAATTTGCTCAAAGTATGCCCAATCATGATGGTTCTATAATTATTTGGCTCCTGTTGATTCCCTAATTTAAATATGGGGCAGATGATGTGAGACATCCATGCTGGTGGGAATCCATAGGAAGCCACTAGATTAAAGAGATCAACAATGTGCATTGCTAAGAGTTTTGGACTGTGGTGAAGAAATTCAGCTCTCAAGTTCTCTATATCTACTGATTTCCCTTCTGAAGTTTGAAGATAGCCCATAACACCATACGGTTTGTGAAGATATTTTTACCCTGCCACCTGTTCTCTATTGAAATTGGAACTTGATTGGGGATGTTGTAGAGAGAGGATGTGTAGTTGAACCATGTATCTATATCCTGTATAACACATGAGGATTTCCTTGGGAGGAAAGTTTACCAAAAATACTTCACTTTAAACCTCAACATGTTGAGTGTGTCCCTTTCTTTCTTGTGAATATATAACCTCTTCTTTTTTGTAAGAGCCGAAAGTATATTTTTTGGATTGACTTCTTCCTATAAGGGTGTTGGTGAATTATGTGAACCACAAGCTTATGGAGGGATCTACAAATACTATCAAACCAAGCATTCTAGTTGCAATGTCCAAGTGGGACACTGGTGGGATGATTACAAGTGGAATGGGGAAAGGATTAAAGAGTTTTTTCCAAATTGTTCTAGAAATATATTCAGCTCTTGCCATTGGGAAATGGATAGAATTTATATCTTAGAGGTTAGTTGTCAAGTTTTCAGTATAAATATCATCAAACTCATGGTCAAAGGAGATATGGGTGGAAGACTGGAAAGTATAAGAGGTGATATGTGCAGCCCCAAGAGTGGGGAGTAGGACCTTAAAAGAGATAGGTGCATGGTCAGCGAGGGGTGGGAGAGGTTCCACACAAAGATTGGAGATGGATGACTGAAAAGTAATGTTTCTCATGACATAATCCACCACACTGGCTCCACCAGCATGAGGATAGCAAGTGAAATCCCCAGACCCAGGAAAACAAGAAATCCCATTCAACACTATCAAGTCATGAGATTCCCCAAATCTAATTAAATGTCTTCCATAAGGTGAAATGGAATGATCAACTGACTACCTATAATTGTCCATCTCTTCTTCGAGCTCATGCAGTCTTAAAGGATCTGAGATATGGTCATATTGGGAGCATTTTTTTCTACATGTATGGGAATTGAAGTCTCCCAAGAGGATCACATCCCCCATTGCCAAGAACTTGGAGGTCACAGGATATAGATCAGTGAATGGGGATTCATCATCCCCTATCATAGTATATGGTGAGTATCTTGGTGGGAAGTAGCATACTGCGATGAACAATTTGGATTGTGAATATCCTCTATTAAGTGATACCCACATACATCTGGCCTTTGTATCATATTCTTCAATTCAAATTTTAGAGGCTAGATTGTCACGTGTAAGGCAAGTGATACCACCCGAGCCTCTAGAACTAGGATGAAGTTTTGTCCTATACTTGGAGAACCAAGTGAACCCAAAGAAAATAGGTAGGGGCTTGTCTCTTGATTCATGGGTTTCTGTAAAGAAAATAATATCTTTTCCCTAGATAACATCATTTGAGGACCCTGGAGAGAAGAAAAGAGATCCGCCACAATTCCATAATGAGAGTGAGATGGATGTATGAGGGCAGAGCTCCACCCTATGGCGTCAAGATGTTTTGGTAGGCCATGGCTTGTCCCACCAAGGAGGTGGATTATCTTGTATCACAACCCGACCACTCCTAAAAACAACCCGGTTTCCATGTTTCCTAGCTTCAATCATTTTGGCCCTTTCATTCTTGAATTCCTCATATTGTAGCCTGGTCATGTCTTCATCAAGGTATACCTTTTGGTCAAGGTTGAAGAGGCAAATTTTCAATTTCAAGGTAGTGAGCTTATCTTGTATGTTGTGGAATCTGATGGTCAGAGAATTATCTGGTAGATACCATGCCTTTTCAATTGGTATGTTATCTGTTTTGAGTTTATGTTGGAGAAAGTTCTTAGCTGCTGTTAAAGGAATTCTTCTTTGGTGAGGCCTCTAACTCTAAGGTTTAAAACCTTAAAATCTCTTTGTTTCTACTGCAAATCTGGCTTGGATTGCTGCTTCAATAATTGGTGGGGTTTTACATTTACCAGAGACTACTTGTGTCCATGGTTGATCTGTGGCTACGCTCTCAAGTCTGGCAGCAAACCCCTTATAGTCTTCCTTAGTTGCTTGGACTTCTTCTCGAAGGTTTGCAATGACCTCTGATGTTTCTTGAGCTAGATGGGAAACAACCTCTGAGCTTAGTTTAGCCAGAGCTATTTCCAGTTCTGAGATGTGATCTCTCTGTATGGTAATTTGATCGTTTGTTTCTCAAGTTTTGATGTTTGTTCCTTAATGATTTGGTTCTGTTCTATCACTATTTTGGTGAGTTCCTGCATGCTTTGTTCAAGTTTATGAATGAGAATTTCCATTTGACTGAGCTTGTTGGTAAATGTGTGGGCATCAAGATCTCTTTCATCATCCTGACCATCATTAGACATGGTTGAAACTGTCATAGAACAAACAGGTCCAGATGAGATCAGAACATTTTGTTGAACAATTCGTATGCACTCCTAATGAGAACACCAAGGATCCCTGTATCTATCTTGCAACTGCACTCAATACATTTAGTCAAATAGTTTGCAAAGAAGCATGTAGAAAGGTTTTAGTGAAAGGTAATTATTATGATAAGGGAATTAATTTCTTTGATTGATTATCTTTGTTTTTCCTTTGTGCAAGACAATTTAGCAATCAACAACCCATCTAACAACAGTTGAGAAAAAATTGTGAGGTGGTAGGCTGTAACTACTTTTTCCTTGAATAAAAAATAATATACCCTTGTTCGAATAAATAGTTAGCACTGTTTTAAAATATGCAAGGAAATTGGCAGGTTCGAAATGTCGTTTATGTTTTATGCAATGAAAATGACAGGTCTAAAACATTGTTTAGAATTTTTCGCTCTCCATCTTCTACTATAGGTATTACCTACCTATTCATGGATACAAGCTACCTTATCAATATTAGAGACTTATCCTCCATAGTGCTCGATTAGGGGTTTGTTAAGTATTAGTATGTAAAATGTCATCACTTTCTTAGTGTATGTCTTGATTTGGTGCATAGTATCCTCGTAATGACCCTTGTCATTAAGAAGGTACTATTCCATAGTTACTATGTTCCAACATCCAATTGATTTTCCTCAACTAAACTAACATACTTAAGATTATAAGTTTACTAACCCAATTAATTATTATCTTATAGCTTAATGATAACAACACTATTAAGGGTCTACCAAACATCAATTAACCCAACAATGTTACAAGATGTATTTTAAGGAAGGTATGTAGATAAAATATGCTTTCCTAACCATTCTAAATTTATTCTTATGTTTATCTTAATCTTGTCCGTTTATTTCATATGATGTCATAATTGAACTTAATGTTAAGAAGGTGTGTTTAATAGATCTTTTTACTTCAGTTTTTAGCTTGTAAGAAGCTTATTGAAAATTTTACTTTAGAATTCATAATGTTGAAGTCTAAATCCTTTTATTATCCTTTTAAGAATTCATATTTCAATTACAAAAATCTTCTTAAGGAAATCACAGCCAACCATCCTCATATTTTAATCACAACACCTATCAAGTTCTCAATTTAAGATCTTCGTTTAATTGCAAGGAAAATATCATTTTTCCTTATCAAGGACTAATGTCCTAATTATGAAAATAGATCACATATGCTTTAGCATAACAAAGAATTCATACACATTTATACAATTTAATCATGTTCCCTTTTTACTAATCGAGGATCTGCCTAAGAGTATCAACTTAGTTGTGCTCTTTCACGTGAAATGAAATCAACTAATAGTGCAAATCCTTAAATCGGGAAGTTTATATATCATAATAGCTAATAAGATGAATAATCCTAAATTACATAAATATCTAAATTTCCCCTTAATGAATGATATTACTTAGTAATATATTACAACTTAAGCCAATGGAAGTCTCATAAGTAAATCAGGAGAATACAATCATCAAGCCATTCATTTATCAAAAAGGGAGTGATCCACTCACCGAACTTAGGAATATTTTAAGAATTACAAATTATCATTTTACAATATATAACTAGTTTTAATACATCATCTTTTCATGAAAAAGTACATTTCAAGTAATGTTGCTACATATTCATCATAATATAGATACAATTTCTTTAGTAAAACATATTTAACTTTCTATACGTATTTCTCCTTTCATCTTTTACAAAATCCATCTGCAAAATTATTAGCATAAGTCGGTTTATATGAAATGAGCATGATAAACACCATCACGTTAAAGAAATGTGCTTTTAACTAACTTATTCATAAAAGGAACCCTATTGTTAATAAAACAGATCCAAAATCACAAAATAAGATTAACAGAAAGACTTTCCCAAAAGATTACAAAACCGAGAGAGGATCATAGAACCTACAATAAGTAATGTTTAAGTAAGAACTAAATAAATCAATATAATTAATTCTATCTCAAACACCAATATGAACTCATTACAACCTGCTAGTCATCTAAACAACAGTACTTAAGAAATAAGTAAATCATATTTCTAACTTAATCTCAAATTCTCAACCCAACTTCTAACTTAAGTTTCATAACTCAACTTTTTGCTTATTCAAGAATAAGTACAATGTTATAACAACTTCTATTCTATAATAAGCATGTTGTTTCATATATCCACAGTGATAAAATTTGTCTTTCATTCCATCAAACAATCTTACCTAACTCAAGTTCAATTCAGAGTCTAAGAATTGGAGTGATAAAAAAAAATCTCAACATTATAGGTAAGGAAAGTTTATCCAACAAAGATTAGAAACAAACCCAACATAACTCACTGCATAAGTTCCCTAAAGGTATGCAATCAATTATAAGTTTAAAAACTTAAAATAATAGTCATAGCAAACACCATGCAGTCCCTTAAACGTCAAAAATTCATATTTAATGTTTCCAAAATCTACAATAGGAGAAATAGAAGTCATTTCAAACCTTACACAAAGTCGCATTCCTATCAAAAGATTTAATTAAACTCAACTAAAGGAGCTTAAGAATTAATGAAACAAAAAAGGTAACAATAGAATAATACTACAACCTTCCTAAAGGAGAGTCACACAAAATATCCAATGAATCACGATTAAGAAGGCATCATGATTAACACTTGGTTCCTAGACAATAAAAACTGCAAACAAGAAAAGAATGTCGATATACACCCACGTAATCCCATTTCTACAAACTCAAAAATTGGAATCAACTCTAAAAGAGTGTCCATTAGAAGAAGAATACTTCACTCCAAGAAGGAAACAAAGTTTATCAAGACCACAAGAATACAAAACCATTAAGATTTATCACCTAGCTTAGAACAAGCCAAACTTAACAGTTACCTCCTTACAGGCCAACCCAATAAGGGTTTAAGTTCCAAGTAAACTCAGCAATAAAGAAAAGAAGGAGAAAAATACCAGTCTCCCAAACACAACTATTTCACCCATGAAATATTACAATACCATCAACAAGAATAGAAAAAAGAGAGAGAGAAGTAATAATAATATTCTTTCAACAAAATGTTCTTCCAAAGATAAAATAGAATTTACAGGCATGGTATTGATCAAAAATATTTTCATGAAGAAACTAAAAGGCTCATAATGGATAATCAAAATGTGTTAATGAAGGAGGTCTTAAAAAAACTAACAGGAATTCATTCCTATTCATCTTCCATCGAGAGATACTACCACCTAGACAAGGTTCTACAAATGAAACTAAGATTTGATATAGTTCCCATTTGGGGAGAACCCAAAATAAGCATATCCCATATCTATACAAGTTGGATATTCCATGAGATTAATGAAAAAAAATTCATGAAACAAGTCAAACAAAAAATAGTTGGTCCCCACTACCATCAACAAGAAAACAGACCAAAACAAAGAACACAAAGATTTCCTTAAGTCACAGGCATATATCTCAAACTGTCATGACAAATTCCACCTATAAGGTTAGTCTCCAACCATTACTAATATGGAGATATTTTCAAGATAAAATCTACAGATTTTAATAAGAACCAGGATACTATTTACGCATACACAATACCCAGACAAGGTATCCATTCAATAGAGAAACAAACATAGATTCGTTTCAATGCCAAAGAAATTTCATATGAAAATAAGTTAACACATTTTCCATTCAATAAAATTAACCCAAATTCAAAATAATACAAAACACACAACATAAATCATCTAGGAAACCAAGTCAAAAATTCCATCGAAGCTAAGAGAAGAATACAAAAACTAGAACCAGAGAGTTTCCAATCAAGAGAGGAGTTATTTTAATGAAGAAATTTAAATAAAAGAATAAGATTTAAAGAGATAGGGCCTATCATGCCTGATAGATCTCATGTCTTCTATTCCTTTTGTGAATCTTCAATCAGAACCGTGATAGAAAATGTTTGATGAAAAATGCCAAAACCAGCGCTTAAACTATCCCTTTCTTCCCCATAGATTTCTATCTTGATTTTAGTTACCATCAACGCCATAAAAGGAAAAAATATGGATGCATAGATTCAAACTAGAGGTTTTAAAATGAAAAACCACATGCAGAGCTACAAAGCTCATAAAAACCAAATGAAAAATGAAAACGAAAACCACCTTTTTCTCCAACTTCTCCTATTTCCCGGGTTGTTTTTGTAATGGCATTTGAGATCAATTAATGCAAACATGATGATGATTCCTTCCTTATCTCCCACCTTCACAAAATATTTTTGGCTATTACCAAGTTTAAAACTCCATGAAACTAATACTTTAGCAAAGGTGACAACTCATCCTCCACTAACCTTTCATGCACTCACCAAAATTGGCGGTAACAAAGAGTTTAAAGCCTCATTAAAACCTCATAAATACTTAGAGATTGGTGCCACCAAAACCTCTTATTATGTCATCCATACCATCCCCCTTAGGCTAGTCCAAGCCTTAGGTTAGGTCCACAAATATTAGATTAGAAACCAAATTAGGTCCTTAGGTTAGTTTATTACTTTAGTCTTGGGTCATCCGAATTACATGCCTTAGGAATCCCTTCATCTAATAAACAACCACATTAATAAAAATTTTATAGTTTAAAATTAGGATAAGATAGCAACTTAGGAACTTATATTTAATTAGGTTACCTTAATAGTTGTTAAAATAACCAATTTTACATTACCAAATGGAGAATCAATATAATGTTATTAGATCAGTTGTGAAGGGTGTGAGAAGAAAAAGTCACATGTGATCCTGTAACAGCATGGGTTCAGAAATCTAACATTCTACCCATCTTAGTCAAAATGAACTTGACATCATGAATTCAAAAGCATGTCTTGGATAACTGAAATTGATCTAAGGTAGAGCTATCCTAGATCATAGATCATAAATACTAAAGCACAAGTTCAAATGCAATAAAGACTTATGAATGATTTTAGGATGAATCAATTTCCTCTATCCACATGCAATGAACTTTCAACATAAGAAAGAATGAAATAATTCATTTTGAATTCAGAATAGACATGGCAAGATTTTATCTATTAACAAAAGATAACATATTATCTACAAAAAACATGATTATTTAGTTCACAAGAGTACACCATATTCAAACAAGAATCACATATCAACATTTGCAACTTTGAGGACACATGTCATCATAGATATAAACCATGTTAGAGTCATTACATACCTCCCTCCTAAAAATAATCATTTTTTTGATGATTAGATTAGTCCATATTCTTAAACAAGAAAAATAATCATACTTATAATTCTTTTATCCACAAGTTCTCAGGCATAAACCAGATTTGAGGAATCCAAATTTTCATAAATTATCACATCATTAAAAATAGTTGTTTCAAGTACTAATAAAAATATAGCTCTTGCTCAAAAGCGGCATGATTAAAGATAAATTTAACACAAAGTCTTTAATTATTTCCAAAATTAGAACTAATTCTATTCAAATAAATGAGGGAAAGCAATTTTCATGTTCTCAACGTTTTCCCATGTCACACTTTCTTCATTAAAATGGTCCCAATGAACCTTGCATTAACTAACTTAATGATTTTGCAAGTGCAACTGGTGAGTTTCCAACACTCTTATGGGCTCAACCATGATTATTCCTAGGTCTTGGACCTGCAAAGAATATGAATTTAACACATGTGATAAATCTGAAATGTATTTCTTAAGAAAAGAAATATGGAAAACATCATGCATTTGTGACAAAGAAGTAGGTAATGCTAAGTGATAAGCTACAGGGCTAATCACTTCAACAATTTCGAAAGGTCCCATAAAACGAGGTGATAATTTGGATGCCCTGCCAAAGGTTATAGAACTCTTTTTAGGATTAACACGTAAAAATAATTTTTCACCAAGTTTAAATTTATTATCGATCCTTTTCAGATTTGCATAACTTTTCTTCCTATCTCGCAACTTCTTTTAATTGTTCATGAATCATTTTAACTTGTTGTTCCATTTCAGTAAGGATTTCAGGTCCAATTACCTCTCTATCTTCAATGTTATCCCAACTAACTAGAGTTTTGCATTTCCTTCCATACAATGCTTTGAAAGGTGCAATTTTTAAAGATGCTTGATATGTATTATTGTAAGAAAATTAAACTAAAGGAAGGTATTCTTCCCATTTTTATTGTTGATACATGCAAGTACATTCGTAACATATATTCCAAAACCTTATTAAATCTCTTAGATTAACGATCAGATTCTGGATGGTATGTGGAACTAAAATTTAGTTTTTTTCCTAAGGCTACATTCAACATTTGCCAAAAATGAGATGTCATTCTAGGGTCCCTATCAGATATAATCAATTCAGGTACTCCATGTAATCTAAAAATTTCATGCATAAATATTTTCGCAAAAGCAGGTGAAACATCTTTAAGATTACCAACAATACAATGTGCTATTTTTTTCATTTTATCAGCCACAACTAAGATAACATCATGTTTTTTCTAGACATAGGTAGCCTCTGAACAAAATCCATGCTAATTACTTGCCACTTATATTGTGGTATGCATGAGGATATAATAAGCCAACCCTGGGTGCATACGCTCATCCTTTACACAATGACATTCCAAATAGTGTGAAATAAAATCTATTATGTATTTCTTCATCCCTTTCCAAAAATATTGTTGCTTTACATCAATAAGCATTTTTGTAATATTGGGATAACTTTAGTAAGGTGAATTATGAAATTCCATCATTAAATTTTTCCTTAACTTATTCCCCAAAGGTATGTATAACCACATCTCAAAATTCTTCGTTATCAAAGTTAAAACCTTTGTATCTTGTATCATTCAGATTTGCAGCAAGTGTTGTTTTTACCTACTGAAAGTATAAATCAGATTCCATAATACTTTTTACCTCATCTTTGAATTGAGTTCTCAAAGTTATAAGTGCAGAAATATGTTTCCTCCAACTTAGTGCATCTACCACTCTATTTTCTTGGCATTTAATTTAACTTATGTCAACATCATATTGTGACAAAAACTCTAACCATATTCATTGTCTTGTGTTCAAATTTGGCTGAGTGAAAATATACTTCAGCCCAAGATGATCAATATTTAATTCAAAAGGTCTTCCTAAAAGATAATGTCTCCATACTTGAAGTGCATGAACTATGGCAATAAGCTCTAGGTAATGGAGAGCATAATTCAACTCATGTAACTTGATTTTTCTTCTTTCATATGCTATAACATGATCATTTTGCAACAAAATACCTCCAAGTCCTTCATCGGAAGCATCTGTAACTACCGTAAAGTTTCCATTTGGATCTGGTACAACCAAAATAGGTGCATATGTTAACTAATCTTTAAGAGTTTTAAATGCTAACTCACATTTATCTCTCCACACAAACTTATTTTCTTTCTTTTTAATGAAGTTATTGGGAACAAACTTTTGAAAAGTACTTTATAAAATTTCTATAATAACTAGCAAGCCCAATGAATCTTCGACTTCATGTACATTTTTAGGTGTAGGCCACTCGGTTATGGAAAAAATATTTGATGGATCAACTATTATTCCATATTTTCTTATGACATGTCCTAAATAGTTTACTTTTGTTTCACAAAAATAAAATTTGGAAAACTTACAATACAATCTTATCTTTCTTAAGATTTCAAGTTGTATTTTCAAATTCTCATGATTCTCATCAATGCTTTTAGAATAGATAATAATATTGTCAAGAAATACAATTACAAACTTTTCCAAGTATTCTTGAAAGATATTATTCATTAAATTCATAAAATTTATAGGTGTATTTGTCAAACCAAAAGGTAAAAATGTAAATTCGTAGCGTCCATGCCTAAATGCGAAAGGTTGGTTTATGAATATCTTCATCTTTGATTCTTAACTAGTGATACCCAGAACAAAGATCTATCTTAGAATATATTGATGCACCACAGATATGATAAAAAAATCAATTCTAGGAAGTGGATATATTTTTTTAATTTTTGCTTTTTAGCATCATGTAATCAATACAAAGTTTAAGTGTTTTACCTTTATTTTTCACAAAGATTCTGATAATCCCCAAGGTGAGACACTCGGCTTATAAAACCTTTAAACAAAAACTCTTGTAATGAGTGCCTTAATATCTACCATTTCAATGGTAGTCACTCGATAAGGTTCCTTGGAAATAGGCTCATTTCCCACTTAATCCATTGGACATTGAGTTTCCATACATCAATGAAAATATTGAGGATTTCACTAATGTAGAGACTGAAGAAGAAGCTAGAGAAAGAGAAGAAAGATCTAAAGCAAAAATAAGAGCCCAAATTGAAGAAATTGAAAGAGCCCAAGCCAAAACATAAACAAGAGTAGTAGCTGAATCCACATCCTTAGAGAGGTTGGAAGCTAGAATCAAAAATGGAATGGAAGATCATGATCATGAAAAAAATTGGCCCAATGTTCCATCGGGTGGAAAAACCAACCCACTTTCCCTTTCTCAACCACTCCACGAGCTACCAAAAGGCTCAAGGTAAAAATTTCTAAAATTCAGAGGAGATGGTTCCCAACTCCTTGATGAACATGTAGAAGCATTCATCACCTCTTGCAGTGTGTTGGACATGGAGTATGAAGATGTATCAGTCCAGATCTTTGTGGAATCACTTCAAGAAAAAGTTACCGAATGGTTCTACATGTTGCCCCGAGGTCTATCACCTCGTTGGGAAGATATAAGAAGTGCATTCAATCATAAGTTAAAATATACATAAGATTGTCAATATCTCTTAGTCTAGTTGGTACAAATGAAAAAATATTCTTCCAAATCAATGTGAGTATTCATCGCCAAATATAACATGATGATAAGAAGAATTCCCGAAGATGTCGTGCCTCCAAAAAATAATTTGAAAAGATTCTTCATGAGTGTTATGCTACGAAGGTTAGCTTATTACTCATAATAACCCAACCTAGAAACTTGAGGGAAGCACAAGAGTTTGTAATCGAGATAGAAGATGATCTAATCTTTTACGGAAAAGTGAAATGTATAAATGGAAAGAAAAAGCGGTCGAGTATTCAAGCTCAATCACCATAGACCCAATGGTCCAAAAAATGTCCAATGAATTAATTAACTTGAATAAATAACTATCTAAAATCACAATGTAGAATAATCCAAGGAATTAAAATCCTCTAAATAGACCAATAATCACTCCACCTACTCATGGCTATATCTCAAAGAACCACCAATTAATTGTGCTTATGATACCGAGGAGCTAGAGGAAGAAGTAGAGATAGAAGAACCTGAAGAAGAAGATGTAGGAGATGATGATAACTATCTCGAGGTTGAATAAGTTGATGGTGATACACACAATGGCCTAATTGATTACATTGATGGGGATGAAGATGACAATGATGAAGAAGCCCCAATATTCTCGTATGTGGTTTACACTCATGAAAAATAAGAGAAAGGATCCTCATCCTCAATAGGTACATTGAAGGAAAAGAAAAAGAAATAAGATTCTCCTATGGAAATTTCATAAAAAAATCATCAGTAAAGGATCACCACTACTACCTTCGATGGATTTGACTAAAGAGAAACTAGACCCATTGGTTAGCAAGGATCACATTGCCACACCAAGTAAGTCTCTTAGTTTTTAATTTTCTAAAAATAATTCTTCTTCAAATTTTATTCCTACAAATTCAGCTAAGGTTCCATCAAAATGTACATCCCCATCTCCTTCCAAAGTAGTTTATGCACCCGTGAAAGAAAATACAATTCCCAAAATGGTAAAACCTTCATTGTGTAAATATTTTTCATCCCTAGAACCTCAAACTTTCCCACCATGACTCCATTTGATTATGTGGAACACACAAGCAAAACTAAAGTCAGATCACAAAGCTAGAATATTTACAGATGCACCCTACTCAATTTGATAGGTTTGTTGATGTATTATGTGGTGGTAGTTCTAAAGAATCAAATGAAAATTCCAAAGGCCTACTTCCCACACCATCCACACCACCTTCACAAAACATGCTAGCCCTCAGTGCCTCTAAAACCAAAAAAATGAGCCTTTTTACTTGTCACTTCTCATCAAAGGATTTCAACTCAATAATTGCATCATAGATTCGGGGCCTTAGATATGTGATTCCATTCAAAGTTTCATATGTTGTAGGCCTCACCTTGACCCAAGAAAATGGCTATTATCATTCAGTGGAATCCAAACAAGTTTCGTTGGTGGGAAGAATGAAGGATGCACAGGTAGAACTAACTGATTTTCTAGAGAAGAAGGTGCATCTCACCATCCTAGTGGCAGACATTCCATCATCCTTTGGGATGCTACTAATCTGAAGCTTTTGCAGATATTTGGGTAGAGAAATTAAAATGGATTGGTTATCTACAACCATTCTAATGAAAATTGAAATGAATAAATTGCTTCCAATAAGGAAGATGAAGTAAATGGTATGGAAGTTTGATGATCCAAGGGAAAAAATTCTATTTCGAGAATAGCGGGATAGGTAACTACTTCCACACATCAGAGAAAGATAATAATTTTTTGTTTCTTATGGAAGAGGAAGAAGATCAAATATCGATAATGGAATTTGATGGTATTCACTCTAGTACGGGTTTAGGAGCAGGTGTGGTATTGTTCTCCCATTTTAGTGAATTATACCCATTTTCATGTAATCCATAGTTTGATAATACAAATAACATGACAGAGTATGAAGTTCTCCTCTTGGGTATGGGCGTAGAAAAAGATATGGGGATCAAAAAATTGAAATTCCAAGGTGATGCGGAGGTGATATTATAACAACTTTGGAAGAAATACTAGGTTAAAAATCCAAGACTTCATCATTATAGAAACATAGTATGGGACTACATTGAATCCTTTGATGCATTTTCCATCGAGTTTGTTCCATGAGAATAAAATGAAAAGGTTAATTCCCTTATAGTGTCATCTTCCCTAATGAAACCTCATTCTTCTTTTGGAAAAGATAAGGTGACCAATAAGATGGTGTTTATACCCATTTTGCCTAATAATGTAAACAAATAACAAGTATTCAACGATGATAATCGGCTCCTAGCATTCTTGGAACAAAGAGACAACTTCAATAATATCTTCTTTGATGGAAGTGAGAGTCCACAAAAGGAAGTAGTAGATGAAGAGGAGAAAGAATTAATTGAATAGATTAATGAGGAAGGAGTGATCAAATTGAAAGGAAACAAGATCCTTAAAGGCCTAGTCTCTCTAGAATATCTATTTCATAAGCACGAAAGATTCTTTGAGAGAAGACAAAGTAATATTCCCAATGCCTAGCTGATTTGTAAATAGAAAACATTGGCATTCCAGAGAACCCAAGAATGGTCAATATTGGAAAGTGTTACTCACTTGAAGAAAGAATAAGGTTCGTGTCATTGCTCAAAAACTATTCAAATGTCTTGGCCTATTCTTACGATGAGCTTAAATCCCAGCCTAGCTTATATAGGTCTCCACTAATCAACATATAGGGTGGCATGTATGACCAACTGATTTTTCTCCAAGACCTTAATTCCTTGGGCACCACACCCATTCATAAAAAAGGTAATATCCTCAAAATCAAAGGGTGTATGTTGTAATTTGAACAACTATGCATCTGGCATTGTGTCTTCAATGATTTTCACATCCTCAATTGAGTTAATCTGTGATAGATGGTGAAGTCCTAAATTGATTTTACCTAGCTTTACCATGACTAAAAAGTCAACTATTGAAACTGCTGCAAGATCCACCGACATATGCTCCTTGAAAAACAAGCTTGTTAACCAAGTACTTAAGCATCATGTGATCCATGTAAAATATAAACACAGGAGCCAACAAGTATTTCCTAAATATATGCATCACAAAAATTGTAGATAAAACCTCATGCTTCATTGTTATATAATTTTTCTCGGTTGGTGTTAATTTTCCACTTGCAAAACACAAGGGGCAATCAAAAATCCCCTCTTGAGGTTATGCTAGAACTACTCCAATTTTCATTCTGATGCATCATTTGTAATGAACCGTTACACCAAAACTTGGAGGCATTAGTGAAATCCACACATGAGGATCATAACATCCCACCACGCTTCCATAGAGCCCGACTCGGGCTAGGTTTGCACCCACACTCCCATACATATGATCCCCACTTCACCGATGTTTAGGTGCCCCACGGGCCCTGGCTACACGACATAACCAACTAAGTGGGATTCAAACATGGGTGGTCACTCTGATACCAAATTTAACGAAACATTATGCCAAAACCTTGAGTCATTAGTGAAATCTGCACATGAGGATCATAACATCAAAACTTACATGATAGGGCTTGTCCCAAGAGGTAAATCGGAAAATGGGTGCATTCATAAGTTTTTCCTTTAATGTGTCAAAATCCACCTATTGCGCCTCTTCCCAATGAAACTTACCCTTATGTTTTAACAATTCTTCCAAAGGCATGGAAATCTTGGCATATCCTTTGATGATTTTTCTAGAATAACTTTGTATGTCCTAAGAATCGCATACTAGGCTTTGGTGGTAGGCTCCTCTAATACTAAAATAACAACAACCTTGGTAGGATCTACCAATAAGCCTTCCTTGCAAAAAATGTGACCTAGTAATGTGCCAAAAAGAGTAACAAAGAGACATTGCTTCATGTTTAGAGATATCCTTAACTACTGTACCTCTCAAACATCAATATCAAATTGTCACAATGATCTCTTACTAACCCATACACTGTCAATCATCTAGATAATTTTTTTATAAATTTATGGATGAAGTCTTGAAAGGACTGTACCAAAATGCAAAAAAACACAACAGAAGCGTTCTTAAGCCCAAAAGGCATAACTGTATAAGAAAAACTTCCCCATTCAGTTGTGAAAGTAGTATTCTCCTAGTCTTCCTTCGTAATCCTTATCTCGCGATAACTTGAGAATCCATCTATAAAATAGTAGATATCCCACCTGCTATGCCTTCCGATATCTCCTTAGTAAGTAGGGTTAGAAAAGGATCTACGACACACACAACATTCAAATATCTATATTCGACACATATCCTTATCCTCCTATCCTTCTTAATACTAATCACCATCAGGCTAACCCATTTAGACTCTTTTAATAGAATCAATGATTCTATATCAAAACATTTCATCAGTCTCTTCTTTCACCTTTATACACCGATTAGGATTCGGATGATAAGGCCTCTTCTTAATCAAGCATCCACCTTCCTTCAAATTAATTCACATCTCTCCTAAGGAGGGATGAAATCCTTTCAATTTATGGTATCCACGTGGGAACAAATCTTGAAATTCACATAGCATCTTAACTATTTTTTAAACCTCTGGTCCATCCGGTAATCTCTAATGACAACTTCTTCCGGTTCTTCCTCTGTCCCAATGTAAAAAAAATTAAGGGCTCATGGTAGGCATGTGCTATCTCATCTTCTTTATGTAAGAATTCTCACATACCTTTAGTCTGAGAAACATCCAAATTCTCAATGTTCTCATCATCTATCAGGTATACAAAATTCCCTTTTTATTTCTCCAGAAAGGTGCACTCAAAATGTATCTCCTCTGTTTCTTCCTCTTCAAGCCCTTCCACCAAACCCGACTCCCCAAGTAATTCTAGAATTATTTCTTCCACCATGACACTATCTCCCATGGTAAGGTTATTGATTACCTGTAGTGCATCATTCACTGATGGTTTATGACTTAGATATTCAAAAGTTTAAATAATATCCATCATTAAATCTTTCCAATTCACCTTCTAATGACCTAACTCTGAATGGATATACCATGTGCACGCACAACCCTGTAAGGTGGAATAGAACTGATGCACTCATAGTGAAGGAGGCAAGGCTTCCGAGGCTACCGCCTAGGCTCTATCACATTCCTAGATGTGGAATGAGGTAGATTCCTTCCCATAGTAGTCACATATTTTAGATGGTGCATTACTTTGAAGAAACCTAACAGAGAACATGATTCTCACTTCGTGTCACTCTAGAAGATTGTCTCAATGGGTCACCCACCAATGCATTTATGTCCCGCACAAGGTATAGGTAAGCATATTCCTTCTCTCTACCTAACATACCCAATTAAATTCCATCACTTGCAGAAATACATCAGGATTACCTTCCCTAGTGTAATTTGGTAACTACCTTCCTCTAAGGTGCCTAATTTGTACATGCCCTAGAAACATAGGTCATAGTGCCCTTTAATTGTCTTCCAACTAACTCATAGGTCCCATGCACCCAATTATCACATGAAAAACTAGTTGTATCACTCATGGAATGAGTGTCTTCCTATTAAATGTCTTCTTCATTTGATGGATGAATAACCTCAGGATCCTTTATGCTATGCACATATATTATTTCCATATCCTCCTCACCTAAGGGATCCACATAAGGTGTAGAACTCCCATCCATTAGTGGAATAATCATGCACTCCTTCTTGTTCTCAAAACTGATGTATCCCTTGTTGAAGTGTAATTCATCGTTATTCGTGTAACACCGGGGGGCCAAGTAACGCTAGGAAATTTTCTTCCTCAACAAGTTCTAAGACCTCAAAATGCCCAATAAATTTATCCCCTTAAATGGTTATAGAAGAATTCCTCAATACTCCAATAGGAATAGCCTATTTTCTATTAGCCATATACAACACATTTGAAGATGGTTGCAATGGGGCCTCCCCATCTAATTCCATGCATTTAAAGTAAAGACATTGACCTTTGCACTGTGTCGATTAATATGTTTCTCAGGAGCCACCCATCAACAACCACATTCAGCGTGATTTCCTTATCATAATCAATACCATGAGGGGGTAGATTAGCATGAAATACTTGTCTCTCAAACTCACCTCCCGTGTACAAAAATTTTTCTCTCATCTATTCTCTTAATAGAGTAATAATATTCTCCTAGCACAACATCCGACACACTTCCCTAACCTTGTCCATATCCTTTTGAGGGGCCTCATCAATCCTCTTCTGCTCGAACTTCCACGATTTCTCCTTCACACATTGAATCTCCCCTTGTAGGATTCTAATCACCTCCATATTTTCTTCGTAAAATTCTTTCTGATGGATTTGATAAGGATATTTCCCATGCAACACTTATTCTCATGTAATGAGGGGCCTTTACTTTGGTGCTTACTGGCATGCATAGTTTCAAACTTGTTTAGTTACTAAGATAGGTTCTAACTCAAGGTTATGCACTACCCTATGTATCCACAATAGATCATTTCACTTCACACTAACCATTCCTGCACCTTTGTCCTTCCTCTATTTTTGGCTCATGTGTTCATACAACTTAGGGAACTCCTCATACTTATGTTTCTTCCCAAACCATGAGCATAAGTAAAAACCTCTTGAGGTGGTTGAGGTCCTTGTCTATCGATCAATAACCTTGACCTCCCCATGGATCCACCACCACCATAACCACTAGATACACTTGATCCTATTCCTCCGGATCCACTAGATCCTTCTCCCATAGCAAGTAAAGGTCCTATAGCGGTTGTTTCTTGCACCCCCAATGTTGTGTTAAACTACGTGCCAACATTCCATGACATTGAACCACTCCCGGACATGGTACCCAAAAATTTTATACCCACCCTTTTCCCAAGTGATGTGCCATATGAGATGCCTCCAAACACAATAAATGTATGCATGGCCATAGAAGAACTAAATGAAAAATTATATCTACGAGATATTGCTTGACTACCAATACCAATACGAACTAGATTAACAAAACTTTTATCAAGAACTCGATAAACTAAGCACAAGGGCTTGGTCATCATGTGGGTTAATATGTGCACCTATGGATCTTCTCTATTTTTGTATGAAGATATCTCACCGGAAGCTAAGGGGGTTTCTCTCCCATGATTTATAAGATAGGGTATCACTGATTGCTCGATTCCACGTCCTCCACGCGAACCTCAAATCCTTCCTGTAATGTTTACCTCCATAAGTTCATCACTATTACAACTTCATGTTGTCTTTCCAACTCCCTTTCCCGTGCTTCATTATACTTGAATTGTCTCTCCTCTCTCTCCATTTTGACCACAGGGTCCTCTATCTCTCACCACACTAGCTTCCATGCCCCGCGCCTAATGGAATTTTAGCCATCCATAGGAAGCTTCCAAACTCAAAGTGATGATCGGGATCTTAATGGCTAATAGTATAACATTCAAGAACTATCCTCTTGGCTCTTGTAAGAACTAAAACTCAATAACCTCTAGGAAATACAATGTAGAAACGTGGTATTATAATGTATAACTAGTCAACACTACACTCCACCAATGATCAATAACATGAGTCTAGGACAGATCAGCATCATGTAGCTACCGATACTCTTCTTATGTCCAAACAAAAGGTCTATAATACTAAATTCTCCTTGATGCATATTATGACAACCATTCATACAAATCTGATTTGAAATAGAAAAATAATGTCTCATAGAGCTCCGATAGATGTCCTCTTCCAACCATTTATGTACATCGAAATCAGATCCAATGTTGAATATCTAGGCATACTCATCCTCCGTGTTCTTAAGCTAAGACTTGATGATGTCCAATGTGAAGTATTCTATCATCACACACCATTCTTACAATAGATTTAAAAATGTGTCAAAAAGAACCGAAATGTAGAGACATTTCCCTACTCCTTTCCTACCCCAAGCACACCAGCTTATAATCAAATATCAACTGGGTTCTTACCTGAGGTGAGAAAAGGTGTTGAACCCATTTCTATGTGAGCCTTGTAATAATATTTTTCCATTAATGGAGGAATGGTTTCAGAAACATAAACACATTCATTCATTCTAGAATAGAAGTAAAGAAACTAGATCTTAAGCATAGATGCACCATAATGTAAAAGTAAACACTACAACATCACAAAGAAATCAGATCTAAACCATGAGCAATATGAAGAACACTAGGGTTTGGACCCATAACCAGAGATATTCATAACAATCCATCATATTCATTGATTCACAACTATTTACAATAGCCATATTACATCAAAAGGGTCATAACAGACCGAATACATCAAGACAATAACATGCTTACCCTACAAAATGACTTTTCTCTAAGAGTTCTACCCATGCTCTTCCCTATTCACCAGAATACTTCATGCTTTGCATCACATATCCTTTTCCTCTCACATCATCTCTCATTTCCTCACATACCTTCACATCCCATGCCTATATTCACCCACTTTTTGGACCTAGGAACATCTTTAAATAGAATCGGGATCCCTTCTCCACTACTTAAGCTTTACTCATGAGGAGGTTGTATTCTAGATGGAATCATGCTCCTCCATACTCAAATGCCTATGTCATCTCGCCAAAACCCTGATTATCCTCCACTAACCATAATGATTATATCCTAGAATATTCCCTTCCGGAATATTCTTTCCTTGAACTGCAAGACTCCAAGTTCTAACCTTATCCATTCATCATGCCTACTCACATATCCATGCATTTTCCATGTATCACCATATTCCAAAATGTGGCTAATCCTCGAACTCCATTCTACGTCCGTGTGCCAACCTCTGCGCATTCCATGTTTACTCAAGCCCTTCATTATTCAAGCACTTAGTTCTCCCTATGCACTCTTCATCACATAAATTATTCCCGACTTTCCTTCCATATGTGCTCTTCCTCTACTCCGAGACTTAGTTATTTCTGGGCTCAATAGTTATTCTTGTTATCTCTCTCTCTCTATTGTAATTTGTACATGACTCTGAGGGCCCAATGGATAATGCACATGTCAATGTATTGTAAATTTGAGATTATGGGATTCTTCATGTCATTTCTTCATTGTGATCAGTCCATACCATGTCCCCAAGCTATATCCATTTATTATCATGCGAATGTGTAATGGGAACATTTACAATTTTTAAGAATGACAATGATGCCCATGTGTCAAAATTTTCAAGTTTTACCTCTCTAAGACACCCCATGTCTACCCATCCTCGAATGGGCCTTACCCAATCAGCCTAATGACCTCTCATTAGATGTTAACTTAGTCCCCTAAGTAAATTAGGAAAATCGATTCAATCTTCCTAGGTGATTTTAGGAGTTCTTACAAAATGCTATTTTTGGACAGGTGTTGGGAAGGCCTACCACTAGCCTTTCCATGATTGGTGCACCCCGGAGAGGAACGAAGGTGAAAAATATGACATTGAGGTTAATTTAATATATAATAAAATAAAGGAATTGACTTTGGAAGATTTAGGAAATATTCGGAGGAGTTGGGGTAGATTCATCAAAAATAGGGTTTATAGGCCTAGGAAGTGCACAAGGCCAAAAGATCTACTGAGCTTCAGGGGAATGATTTGGGGATCTCTGGATGGAGTTAGGTAATAAAAAATAAATCATCAAAAAGGGAATTCAGAGATCTAAAAGATACTAAAACTATATGTTTCACAACACTTTGGTGCAATAGGTTTATATTTATAATTTTCCATGCTCACCTAGGGACCCGAATAAAACTTCATTTTTAGGGCTTTAATGGAGGAATCAATAGCTGAGACTACCACTATTGGATTCATAATTCCATTTTAAGTCAAATTGATATATATATATATTTTCCAAAAATTACATCGAGAGCTCAAGTTATCATCGTTTCAAGTTGCTCTCAAGGTGAGATTCCCACGGTTAGTCAAATTTTGAAGAAGACACATGTCACTCCAAGAGCCTAGTGCATTTTGATTTCTCTTTCATCCTTTAAGAAAAGGACGTAGAGGAAATTAAAATGTGCCCATCCCTATTTTCCTCTTTGTTCATACATGGAATTCTCTAGATCGTTAGTTCAACCCCTAAGTGCTTATTGGAGCCTATCCCCTCAATCGTCTAGATCGTGATAAGTGGCGAAACACAGCACGATGTGAAAATCAATGAACCTTATGTACCTTTGGAAAATGGATTTTAGGGACATGAAAATGCACCCATCCTCTTGTGGCCCTCAAGTCATCAATATGACCCTCTACAATGTAAGTTTCAAGCCCCCACGAGCTAGTTGGAGCTAAATGCACAATTGTAGGATGTCCACCAAATGTTGGCTCAGACACAATGTGAAAATTGATAACCATTTTTTCCCTTAATATTGAGGGACATATGGTATAGGAAAATGCACTTAGCCCCTGGTATGCCTCATGGTCCTTCATGCGGTCAACTTTCAGCCCACGGGTGCTTTTCTCAGAGCTTTTGGCCCTAATGCTCAACCGTTGGATTTTAGACAAGTTTCGCATGGAGGCGCAGTGTGAAATTTGATGTCCCTTTCATCACTTAATTCTTAAGGAACATAAAGGACATAAAAATTTCCCCACCCTTTGTATCCATTGCTAAAATGCTTCAAAGTTGGCACTTAACTTTATTTCCCTTTATTTCTTCTTCACACCTGTCATAGCTCTATTCATGCTTGTCCGAAATTGAGTCCGCCATTTCTGCTCCAAACCAGCTCTACCATTACTACCAAACCATCCACTCCATGAAAATACACATATTATATAGGAATTACTAATTGAAATATTCAAAGAAATGAAGAATGGAGAAGAAGAATGAAGACATTCATTTGAAAACCTCCATTGCCATGAGATGAAGATTTTGCTATATCTTGCAAACCAGTTCACGAATCAAAGAACCATTTTTTTCTGCATTCTTATTTTTTAGAGGCCAAAAAAACCTTAGAAAAAAATCTCCCTTTTGCAAGATAAATTGTTTTCAATGAAGAAATCTCCCTCTTAGAACAACGAAGACAAAAGCCATATTTCCCATCAAACCGACAGTCAACTTGAAGAGAAAATGCACCAATGAAACAAGAAACAAAACCCCATATAAAAAATATGATTTTTTTCACAAACAGAGAAGAAAACAAGATATACAATTTTCAAGCTTTTTTAATGGCTATTGTGTCTGTAGCTACCGCCAGTGAAAAATTTGAAATTTTAAAATCTCACGAACCAGTGATCGGGTAAGCCTAAGATTTCAGAAGGGTGATATTGGGAAAAAACCCATATCAATTTCTTTTTCCACCATGATATGACCACCAGAAGCACACTTACTGAAAATAGCAGGCCTTCTACATGGGAGATTGTTATTTTGGTAATGTCACTAACTCAAGAAGGTGTGAAGGATGCATTGAACACAAAGAAGGCATTGCGAAGGGAAAATCATCGAAATGGTCATCTCGGTCTAGAATTGACACTTACTAAAAATAGTAAGTGGTCTCACGAGCACCTGCTAAAAATAGAAAATTGGTCTAGAAGGTGAGAGGAACACAAGGAGAAAGAGAAATTTGAGTTGTAATATCCAATTGAGGTTCAAAGGAGCTGATTTTTCATACTTACTAAAAATAGTAATTCATCTCATTGACACTTACTAAAAATAGTAATTCATTCTAGAGGTTGAATTTAAAGAAGGGAACATTGTGAGTTGTAGTTGAAGTTTAAAGAAGAATTTTCTCACTTACTAAAAATAGTAAGTTTCCCATTCCAGAAATAGTAAGTGTCGAGGAATCATGAAGTACAAATGGACAAAATAAAATCCATCACATCCATTTGCTTATGAGTATGAGGAATACAATGATGTATCTGATATGGATTTTAATGATCTGAAGGCTCGCATGACTACCAAGGAAAGAGGGAAGATCAAATACCAAGTATTCATAAGTGGATTGTTTGCAAATTGCAGGACACTCTATGTCGTATAAATCTTTGAGTTGTTTTGGCCTGCTCACACCACTATGAGCCTAAAAATGAATAATTTGAACCAAAAATGGTACAAAAATGGTAGTCATTAATCCCATAACCATCTCACTCACTTTGTAAATTCTAACATCACCCAACATGGTAATTATCACAAACGAAAGGGACGTGTGAGAGTGGGAAAATATGGATGCATACGTGTAAGGGATTGCACTAGGATCATGGATGAAGACAAGGAGAAAAGCTTCAAGGCCATCAAAACAATTTTGAGATGTGAGTTTTGGGAAGGCTATTCAGATACAATCACTCTCCTCAACATAGTGATGGGAGAAGCAAACACGAGGGAATTCCAAGATTGGATGGCCCTTTTATCTCGGGATAATGTGATGAAGGAAAGAAAAGAATTGATTTGAGGTGGATAATTAGTGAAAATCTACATCTGCAACTACTTCAAGTTCCCATGATAAAGAAGTTACACATGACTTATTACTTGGTCTATTTTCTCTCCAGCTTGAGATCGTTCAAAGTATTGTCTCTCACAGAGAACATTAATGCCAAGGTACCAGCATTCAAGAAACTCACGTAATTAGTAATGGAGGAAAGTCATTAGCACTTCACCCGTGTGAATGATGCATTAATGATGTTCATTTTCCGAACCTTGGAGGATCATTTGGAGGAAATTATTTTCCACAAGTGGTGTCTTTGATAAAAAAATATGGCTCTTATTTCATATAATTCTCGACTTTCTCCTACCTACGAGGTGTCAGATTCAACTAAGCTCCTCTAAGGTTTCCCAAGTACCTTAGTGACCACATTATACTATTTGAGCTCTACAAATAGTTCATATAGGTAAAAAATAGGCTCAGGAGCAAGAAAAAGAAGTTGATTTAATTTCCCATCTCTCTCGGGGTATTCACATGTAAGAATGCAAATGATGCATCTCATCTAGAAGCTATCTTGACACATTTGAATCTATATTCCTACACTTCCATGCCCAATTTTTACATTCAAGACAATTTCAACTCTTTCCACATTCCAAATTTACACCATGATCTGCGAATCAAGGAATATCGGGCCAATTGTGTTGATGAATTTGAAGTATGGGAGAAATATCATATGAGGATGACAGTTGATGAGATGAGGAAATTCAAGTTCTCCTAGTATGAAGATATCTTACAAGATGACTGAACAAAAATGTATGATCCTGAGTATGTGGTGGTCAAAGTTTCTCCATTACCTCAAGTTAATTGGAATGATCACAAGTTAGGTATATAAAGGAACTTACTATGAAAGTGGTAAGGAGAATGAGTAATTATTTCTAGAGAAATATATCCATGATTATCTAATCACGAGGTATGCCCAAAAATCATAAATAGGCCTCTCAGTAGTCATCCTTGAAAGTTGTGGAATTTTCTTCAAGTTGAAGACACTCTAGAGAAATTTTAAGATGAGGATCACTGAATTGCAAACTTCCTCTCATGACGGGTCACCAAATAAGGTCAAAAAGAAGAAGGATCGGTTGCTGAATAATGCAAGGGGAAAACTTGAATGTAGAAATGCAAGAAGAAGATCCAATGGCAGAAACACAAGCGAGAGGAAGAGCAAGTAGTTCAAGACCCAATCTTCAAACCACCATAGGAGGTCTCACCTCTCATTGACACTAATTCCCTCTTATCCAAGATATTCCTCCTCTTCCGAGTGGGGTATTCCTCCTCTTCCAGAGTGGGGCACGGTCGATGCACCTTCCATAGCGCATAAGTCCAATGAAATGTTCCCATGGATGCAAGAGACAATAACACCTAATCCTCATAATATCCAACAAGTGGTAGTCCTTGATTTATTAGAAATTACATCATTATCGAAGGGAAAGAAAAGTAAGTTTGCACACACAGCCTCATGGTTCTACAATGGAGAAATAGGTAATCAATATATTGAAGTAGCGACCAAAGGTGATCAAGCCAGTGGATGAGATGACACCGATTGATTATGAGATGAGCACAATACAACTAGGGTTGGCTACTCATGAAGGGGATTTACATATGTATCAACAATATTCTCGCTCACATGGTGGAAAGGAAAAAGAATATAAGAAGAAGATTGGTGAGCTAAAGGAACAAGTATGAAACCTTTCATTCAATGTGTAACATTTGGTAGATCCAAATGCCATGGTAATTCCCATTGAATAAGTTTCACCAATCAGTGGCTTCGATCTAGAATCTATCAAGAGGATGCATGAGCTCACAATGTAGGAACAAGATAATAACAAATGGATCAGTTCAATTTCTGAAATGGGAAAATTAGTGCTTCAAGAGGTAGTCAAACTCATTTCCTATATGTGTGCAACTATGAACATGACATGGGATCTTAAACAAGATTTGGAAAAATAAAGGGATTAGTAGGATCTTATAGGACCAATGGTGAATGAAATGAGTTATACTCACCCTTAGGAGTTGATTAACAATATTTTTTTTAGCATTCATTCTAAATACTTTTCACACACATGGGAAATGGCCTTGGAAATAAGATTTAAAGCAAACAATCAGGCCATCACCAAGTTGGATGAAAAAGAGGAATAAGCATACAGAGTTGTAGGATAGTATTAATCATCAAATTCAGAATCTTGGAGTACTGCAATGGGAGAAGACAAAATTGTCAATGATTTGATTGGTCTATTCGAGTAGTATGTTAAGAAAGAAGTGTGAAATCCATTATCCTTCAATAAGGATACCCTAGAGTTCCTCTTAGATATTTGGGCCGCCATTACACTCATTGCAAAGAAGCATCCATCATGGTTTTAGAAAGTGCAAATATATCAATAGTGTGTCTAATTGGTGGATAAAGACTCTAATTTGTGTTCGCATTTCTCATGACTAATAAAGTGGAACCTACAGTAGCTCATTTTAGTGAGGAATTTGGAGAAATAGATATTTTCTTAGCAGCGTGAGATGGATACCGGTCAAGAAGTGAGATCGGATCCTCGGAGTGGCTCATTATTTTGTATAATTCTTCCTCCTTATTACTTCTCTCTCTCTCTCTCTCTCTCTCTCTCTCTCTCTCTCTCTCTTCTCTTCCCTCCCAATGTTCTCTTTCTTCAATGTTCTAATTTTGCATTGGGGTTTGCACTTTTTATATGTCTTTAAGTGACTTTAGAAACATGATGTAACATTTAAGTCACCTTGTTTTTATAAAAGGGACTTAATATTTGATAGGAATATGAATATGGCATATGAAAAGCCACCGGGAAGATGAAGAGTTTTTTCTCTTCTATAAATTGTAATGAGCTCCTCATTTGAGGGTCTTCTTAGACTTCTGAGCATTCTTAGCTGTTTTTTGTGAATTCATGAGAGAGAGAGATCCTTGTGAAAATATCAAATAGATAGAAAATTCTTCCATTCTCCCCTATTCTCAAATGTCTTCCATTCTCATACTATGTACAATTTATTCTTGAGCATCAATACAAGGAGTTTCTAGCCTTTTTTGACTAAGGGATTTATTGATACTTTGTGCTCATTAAATTCTAATTGGTCTTGTTGTTGTTTGCAGTATTGTTTCTTCCTAATTTTAATGCATGTGATGAAAATTCTAACCTGGTATATGCAAGACATTGATTTTATACTTCCAACATTAGTCCTATTATCTAGTATTCTCACTCCCTTTCCTGATCCCATAGAAAATTCCTCTCTTACGATATCTCTGCAAGCTTTTTCCATAGGGTTTGTGGAGTGCCCCTGTTGGATCCTCAACCGCAAGGCCAACCCAAATAAAACTCACCTTACTCACGCATGCATATACGAAGCTAAATTATTTAAGTATAGGGACTTAGATTCCCATAGTGTTGGAAAGAAACCCACAAGTTTGTCCCCTATCAAATTTTCTTGCCAAAAATGTTACACTTTATTTCTTATGCTAGTTAGATATTTAGTATGTCATTATATTTTTCTATACACACATGCATGTTTGCATAGTCTCTTGAGGTGAATGTAGGAATTTTACATATTCTTACATGATGCATGATGTTCCACACTCTTCTTTACCAGTCTCATCAAGGATCCTAGGGGAATCTATCTTTATTTCTCTCATACTCCACACTCACAGGAATTATCATTATAATATTTACTACTTTGTGGCACTTTTTTATTTTATATACATGTATACTACTTATCTATCTAATATGTTCTTGGGTGCTTCATTTATATTATTTTCCTTGTAAGATTACATACAACCATGGTTATTTGTCACTTCTTGTTATTATTGTTTTTGGTTATGCTTATGTTTTGTTTGATCATTGTTTTCTTATGGCCACTTCAACCCCGAGTTTCTTGTGAAATTGTGATTGATGTCCCATTTTTACAACCAGCTTTTCATGGTATATATTGTCTTCATATTTGCTTGCTACATTATTAACTTCTATTGTATGTTATATCTTTTTCACAAACTCTTGTTTCTATCCTATCTTGTTTTCATGTGCCTTGTTTTCTACCATACACATCCCCTACCATATGTAGGTATCCAATCTCAAATATTCATATCATAATTATGCCCTCTCATTTGGGCCGCCTCCTCCTACATTCGTCACATACACCCCAAATGAGGGGGCATCGTTAGTTGAAATAATGACCCTTATATCAACACATATATCCAAAACAAAATAAAATAGTAAAGAAATGACAAAGGCACACATTTATAAAGTGGTCCATAATTATACTTGGATCAGAAAAATAGAGCATACACTAGCACCCAGTAGTAGAGACAGAATATTGGGCACATGTGTCCCAACTAGGTACTTATGTCCCAGTGAAAAATCATATAGTTTATCAGTTAAACATAGTTTCTAGCAGTTGATAATACATATATATAATATTAATCACTTGTATTTGGCTATGTGATTCATTCAATTAGTTATAATTAGGTTAAAAATTAGTTATAAATTGATTCGTGTTAATTTTCGGTGGCACTTTTAGAAGCATCATATAAGGAGAGAAAAATAGAAAAATGCTTGTCTCTTGGCATGAGATTTCCTAAAATAATCAGCCTTGGCATGAGATTTCCCAAAAACATTATTCTTGGTGTGAGATCACCCAAAATCCTCAGCCTTGGCAATAGGACATTCAAATCCAAAAACATCTCCAAGAAAAACAAAACATATTTATATCCTTTACTCTATTATACATCAGGTGCACTCTTTCCTTAATCAAGCTACTTATACATACTTGTACATATGTTACTACAATTTTGCACATATGGGACTTTGACTACTCTTTTTCTCTTCTTTTACAAGTCTTTCCTTACAAGAAGCAACTCACATCTATAAGCACAAGCTCCTAGAATCACACTACTACACACACACTTCACCCCTAGGGTCTACCTCCATTTATTAGTTACCAGGCTTCACATCACAATCACTCCACACTTCATATGGATACTTGTCCACTCAAAACACTATCAACTACACTTATTTTTAGTTTACAAGGTATACATCTTTTATGTACTTCATTCTTTTTATTATTCACTCAACAACATAAATTCATGGAAAATATAGACACAAAATATATGCACTTAGGTACATTTCTAGGTCCTAAAGCATACTAATGTATACGTGATTCTTAAGCATGAAAAATATTCATTGAAAAATCCTTTTCACCTTTTGATTGCTTTATTTATTTCACTTTATTAGCTTCACACATCTTATAGCTATGTTGGCACTTGACTCATTTATCTTTTGATGACCTCAAAGACTAGCATCTAGCTAGGAAAAAATTTCCCAAATGCTCCTCTCCCTCCCGGGTGCTCCTGCCCTTCCTTCCTTATCTTCTTCTTACTATAACCAAATAAAAATTGTTGAGGAAGACTAGCATAAGAAAAATTTTACTACCCCATGGGGGAATTTTTTTATCGAGTCATGCCTTTCGGCCTCAATACCTATCAACGGGAAATGATTGTTATCTTTCATGACATGATCATTGACATCATGAAATATTATGTTAATGACATATTGGAAAAATCCATCACTTGGGAAGATCACCTAGAGATCTTGCGGCACATCTTTTAGTGTCTAAGGGACTATAAGGTATGCCTAAACCAAAATAAGTATGTCTTTGACGCACTATCTAGAAAACTATTAGAATTCATTATTTCACAAAAAGTAATAAAAGTACATCCTACAAAGGTTACAACTATAACAAAGATTCATCCTCTCGATGAATATCAGGACAAATGTGAAGCTTGAGAGGAAAGATCTAAGAAATTAGAAGGTTCAACTCTCAGCTTGTAGATAATTTTCACACATTCACACATCTTCTAATGAAAGATGTTAGTTTTCACTAGGGACAGAATAATAACAAGAATTTTTATTTCTCAAGGAATATTTGGCCAAACCCCTATTCTAATGCCACCCATGGTAGGTGAACCATTATTACTCTACATTTTTGCCACGCACTTTGCAATTGGGGCACTATTGGCCTAATATGATAAGGATTAGAAGTAAAAACAAGTGTGTATTACGAGCTCAAATACCCATATATAGAAAAGGATTACTTGGCCATAGTTTTTTCCTTTCAAAAACTATGTCATTATCTGCTAAATAATAAGGTCAATCTTATCTCAAAAGTTGATCTATTAAAATACTTATTATCAAATCCCACACTCATAGGAAAGATGGCTAATTAGATCATCTTACTTAGTGAGTTTGACATTATGTACACAAAAAATCAGTGAAATGACAGGTTTTTGTGGATCAACTAATTGAATTCCCACTACCAAGTACCAAATATTTGATTCTATAGCTCACGAGACACATCTACAATGTACCTCAAGGAATCTATTATATGGTAGATATAATTTGATGGCTCCTTTACCTTTCATGATTTAAGCATAGCAGTTGTGTTAATCACTCCTTCAGGAGACTTGAACACTCAGGAATTCTGACTCATGTTCCCATGCAAAAATAATATAGTGTAGTATGAAGCCCATATTGTAGTGACGAAGTTAGCTATTAAGTGGGACATATGACAAGTAATGTAGTTGGTGATTTCATGTTGATTATAAAATAGATAATAGATGAGTATAATGTTAAAGATGAGAAATTTCGTCCATACAAGATAATGGTTGATTCTTTGAAGGGGATATTTGAGTAGATTACATTTGAAAAAATCCCAAGAGGAAAAAATAGAGAAGTGGATTCTATGGGCACAGTAGGGTCTATGTTGTGCATTCCACCTAGAAAAAATGATATGTCAATCTTTCTAGAGCATCTGCGTATGCCATCATATGAACTATCATAATCCTTTTTGGTATGCAAAGTTGTTGGTCCCTTTTCCCCTGGGTATAGTGACATATTTAATTTACTTCATGATGGAACCTTTCTTGCAAATATTTCATGTGCTAATAAATAAAACCTCATCCATTGTATATCCCAAAGTATACCCTAATTGGGGGCACCCTCTACCATTAAGGATATGATGGGAATATGTTACACTATCTCAATTCAGACGAATCCATCCTAGCATTCAAAGAGGTGCACGAAGCCATCTGTGGGGCCCATATAAATGGGATCATCTTAGAAAGGAAGATACTAAGAGTAGGCTACTATTGGCCTACCATGGAGAATGATTTCTATAAATATGTCAAAAAGATTTTTATGTGTCGAAATATAGAAATTTTATACATGTTTCGGTGTAGTCATTACAACCTATCACAACACCTTGGCCTTTCTCAATTTGGGGGATTGATCTTATCGGTAATATTTACTCTACATCTTTTGATGGCACACATTCGTTATCACTTTGTCACTAAGTACTTCACAAAGTGGGTAGAGGCTATTCCTCTTACCCTTGTAAAAGGTGAATAGATATCTAAGTTTATATTGAACCATTATAGTTGATAATGATAAGTCCTTAATAAATAAAACTCAAGGCGTTATGCAAACATTTTCATATTACTATGAATTTTTGACTCCTATTACCCTCAAGGTAATGGACAAGTCAAATATTTTAATAAAACCATCATTTGTATTATGGAGAGGATAGAAAATACCATAGGACGTAATCGACATTTACATATTCACACTTCCCTTTGGGCATAAAAAAATCTATCCACACTCCTAGAGGTGCCTCTCCATACTCCCTAGTGTTAGACATGGAATTCATACTACCCCTAGAGATAGATTTCCCCTCTTTTAGTATAGAACTAAGGAATTACCGGAATGAACAAGAGGTTTGGTACCCAATTTTTTTCTCCTTTTCAGTTTGAGCAAACATCAGAGATATGACATGAAGCTTGAAGACACATAGATCATGATGTATGTCGTTTTGTAGCTGAGGATGTGATCTAATTGGCACTAATATTTGTGGAGAGATGGATAACACTCAACTAGGACTTGATCTTGTCCTAACCGCTTTAGATTGTGCCTTTCAACCAAGGTAAGAGGACCTATTTTGTAATCCTCAAATGGTGAAGGAGATGAAGATATCCCTCAATTTGTGTAAATAGTATGAAAAGGGCCTTGGGAAAATATGACCAACTCTCCAAATCTAAATTTCACAAGTTTTCACTCCTGGATTATGGAGATACTTTCAATGCAAGGAAGGGTTATCGAAGACATTTTGAAATCTTGATCATTTCATGCATACTTTAGCAAATGGATTTTGATCTTCTATGGGTATATAGGTCAAAACAGGGGTAGTATGGGGTAGGATTAGTTGTTTAGAATGATTTTTGGTGGGATATTGACAAGAAAAACTTGACTATGCAGATCTTTGAAAACATCTACAACATTTGAACAACTATAAGATAAAATGCTTCAAAATAGTTAGGATGTTCTTTCAACCAGAAGAGATACACAAATGGAGGCCTAGGTTTACACTCTTCACACAATCTTTGAGACCTCAACACAAAATATTGAGTTAAAGGACTCAATTAAACATCAAAATATCTGATCAAATCATGCCTAAGGTACCCCCAAAGGCTTACAAGAAATATCTGTCAACAAATGAAGGTGAAGTGATTTTAAACTACTTATTTTCAATGCCAAATGAAAGCTCTTCTAACAAATGAAATTGCAAATGCCACTAAACTATCAATAAGGATGAGATATGTGTGATTCCTAAAGATTTCAATGCAAGATTGCAACAAGAACAAGGAAAATTGTTTGTAGACATTTAAACATGATAAAAGACATCATATTTCCCAAAATAACATAGATTAATTCAAAATCTTGTTAGATTCATCAGCAAGGGAGAGTTTCAGAACAATCTCAGAGCTGTGTGATGGCTATACACTTATAACCAAATCAACATGAATGAAGATCTAACACAAAAGACATTAACTAGGTTTTTTGGAGGGTTTCTCAGAAGATGAGCTTCTCTCAAAATTTTCTCATGATTTTCAATTTCCCAACCTTTTGCATGTCAAAAAACATGAATTATATATCTCTCTATTACATTTGATCCTTCTTTCCCAAGAAAAGAATATCCTATGGAATCTTAGTTTGTTACAAATTCACTCATGACTTTCTGAAAGCGACACTTTACCAATTTTGTGAGGAGGATATGTTAGGCATGCAAAAAAGAAAATTATTACAAATCTTTATCATTCCTTCTCATGGGAGCATGTATTCTTCCTTTGGCACCCACAACATCTTCCTCTTCCATCATTTCACCTTTACACTTTCCAAATTTGCATCTGTAACTTTTGGATCTAATATTTAACATTTTTCTCGAGCCTAAACAAAATTTCATTTCAAAAGTACCTCAGATCTGCAAATTGAATTTTCAAATTGATTCCATTGATCCTTGAAGGAAAAAACAACATGAATTCACCAAAATTTGAATCAAAATCGATGCAAAAAATGTATTTCCACACTTCCTGGAGAAAAAGTGGTGGCCAAACTAAAAAATACATAGTTACTGTTGACCTTCCTTTCACCCTTAAATTTGAGCCCTCCAATTGTCAAAATGCGATTGGAAATGGGTTTGGGATCACTTTTGACATTTTAACAGTTTTGGAAAAAGTAAAAGTTTGACATTTTTTCGCCCCTCCACCCTATGAAAATGGGCCTGACACGTGTCCCAAGGTGGGCCCCATTGGAATCGTGGCTTGATTCTTCACATTTCTACCTTTTTTGAAAAAGGAAATTTTTCCAAAAATCTCTGTGGGCTTTCATCTCCGCTTCTATCACTGACATGCGGCGATCACTGATTTGTTGTGGGGCCATAACTCCCTTTATTGCTTCATACTTCCCTCAAAAAATTTAAATTTTTTCAAAACTCACCAGTGGCTTTGCACTCCTTCGCCATTTTCTTTTGACACATGTCTCCCTCTGATTTGTTGCGGAGCCACACTTCAAATTACCACTTTAACTCATTTTACCAAAAAGGCAACATTTCCCTTTTCCTCCGGCGACCCACTAACCCACGCAAGACTTTAATTTTATTCTTTTTCAGGGTTGTGCCTTCTTTTAAGACTTTAACCCTTTTTAGGAAAAAGGTTACAAATCTCAAACTCTCCCGGAGATGTCCGCGCTCCGCTCCGCGAGATCCTACCACATGTTCTCTCCCGATTGCCCTAATGGACCAACGACCTTTTCACAACTTTTGCTCCCTTTCACCAAAAGGCAAAATTTTCTAAGTCCTTTGCCAACCTTCCATCCCACTTTTGATGAAAACATGACACGTGTCCACCTCTAATTGGATGCGGGCCTGAGGGGATTTTCTTTGTTTCTACACATTTTCCAAAGTTCCCTAAGGCACAAAACAACCCACCCATCTACCTTCACTCTTCCTGTGACACGTGTACCTCCTCTGGGGCTTGCGGAGCTATGGGGGCAACTTGCACTTTTTCAAAAAAATGTTAAGTTTTTCGAGCAGACCCACCAAACCTTGTCTAATCACAAATGGCCATGTAGGAGAAGATTTTTAGATAAAATTTGATGGGAAAAGGACACCCGTATGACCGTAAAAAAATGCAAAATTGCAGCGATGCCCTAGAATGCTGAAGGTGAATTTGACGGGAAAATGACACCCGTCTGACCGTCAAAACACAGAAAATGCCATGGATTCCCTATAATTCAATTTTTTCATCATGGGTGAGGAAATTTTCGATCAAAGGACAAATGGAAAGTGATTCAAACCAATTTACGACCATGAAAAGGGATTTTTAGGGAAAATAAGTATAAAATGAACAATTTTGAGCTCCAAAGGTCAGGAAAAATGGGAAAAACAACAGAGGCATTTGAACGGGCAAAATTAGGGCAAGGTAATGAGTTTATAAACAATCCAATGCACAAGAATGGAGCTACAACTTCACATCATCGATTTCATGAGGAAAAAACATTTCAAAGCACAAAGAGCAAAGGTGAAACATAGCGAAATGGTAAAGGATATAAATGAGCACCAACATCGGCTCCTTCTCGGGGATGGGCACTGCCAGTGAGTGCCACAAAAACAAAAGTAGACCAAGTGAAAAAATAATCCATTGGGAAAATGGACTCATGAGCCAAAGCCACCAAAAAACTAGCTGAGAAACTAACAAAAAGGATGCCACACACCAAGGAAAACCACAAACCAACAAAACACCAAGAACAGAAAAAAAACCAAACACTATACACTGTATAAGTGGTGCATACCTCAAATTTTGAGATTAATCCAAGAAATGCTTCAGATGCCTACCATTAATAGGAATTTCAAGCAATTCCCCATCTAAATCCTTGAGAAAAAAGGTATTTTCACTAATTTTGATATCAATGGAGTAAGAGCCCATCCACAATGCATCAAATTTACCATGTTTGCCATTATCTTCATTTCTACTATCCCACAACAAAACCAGATCTCCAACATTGAAGGCCCTAGGAGTGACATTCTTGTCAAACAAACTCTTCAACTTCTCTCTAAATCTAACATTCCTTTGGTGGGATGCTCTTCTTTCTTCATCCAGCTCAACAATCTGATTAATCCTTACTTCATATGGAGTGACCTCTTGATCTTCAAGTTGTTAAACGAATTGAAATGAAGATAATTGTAGATGTAAGGGCAGCAGAGCTTGAGTTCCATACACCAACTCAAATGGGCTCTTACCAGTAGCTCTTTTGGTAGTGATTCTATTAGCCCAAACTAAAAATTTTAGTTGTTCACCCCATTTTCTCTTGTTCAACTCCAAGGTTCTCCTAATCATCTTCAACAAGTTCTTATTGCTGGACTTAGCTTGTCCATTTCCTTGAGGGTTATATTTTGAAGCATAAGTCAGATTGGTTCTATACTCCTTGCACATTACCATCAACGACTTAGCTATGAAACACATGGCATTATCAGAAATAATCTTTATTGGCACACCAAATCTGCATATGATGTGATTCAACAAGAAGTCCATAACAACTTGGTGTGTCACTTTTTTAGTGGGGATTGCTTCCACCCACTTAGTGAAGTAATCCGTGGCCACAAGAATCCACTTATGTCCAGCACTAGAAGGTTAAGAAATATCACCAATGAAGTCTATTCCCCATTGTTTGAAAGGAGCTTCAATTGATATAGGTTGGAAAGGAAGGGAGCACTGAATCTTTCATTCTTATAGAGAAACATTGGTAGGTTTCACGTCTTCTAACCAATAGGGTTGCATCTTTGAAGTGAGTAGGCCACCAATAACCAACTCTCAAAATTTTATGTGTTGTAACCCTTCCAGTAAAGTGTCCTCCATAAACTTCCCCATGGAAATTAGTAATTATTTTGGGAGCTTCATCTTCATTTCAAGAGGACACCTTCTGTGGTTCTTCCAAGCTAGCCCAAAATCGGTGATGATGTATTTTTAGAAGCCATCTTGAGGGTTCTTTTCTGATTTTTATTTAAATAATCAGGGCAGTATAGGTTTTTGAGGTAAAATATTATATCCTTGTACCACTCGGAACTTACCAATTTATTAAGAACATCCGCCCTTTCTTTCTCTACTTCATTTACTTCCACATTCTACAAGTTGCTCTCTTCCATGAGTTTAACAAGACCCAAAACTCTTACCAACTTTGTGGTTTGGATGTCCATGTCATACTCCCGTAGTTTGTTCACCCATCTACATCCTTTGCTTGAGATCTCCATCTCTAATAAGATGTCTTTTACCATGGTGTGGGGAACATAAGAAATAACTTTTGAACTTAAGATATAAGGCATGAAAACCTTTGTTTCTTTCACCAAGGAAAATGCTTGTTTTTCCATGATTGTGTATTTTAACTCAGTAACTTGTAAAGCCTTGCTAAAGAAGGAAATAGGCCTCTCAGCCCCATCTTCATCCTTTTAGAGAAAAATAGATGCAATGGTATTTTCAGAAGCAAAGGAGAAGATTTGGAAAGGCTTCTTGTAATTGAGCTACTAAGATAGGTGCATGTTTAAGTGCTTCTTTGATTCCTTCAAAATCTGAATAATGACCTCCTCCCATTTGATAACTTGGTCTTTCTTTAACATGAAGGTAATAAGAAGAGTCAATTCAGAAAAATTAGATAGAAACCTTCTAATGAAATTGATCTACCCAAAGAAGGATTGGATTCATTTCTTTGTTCTTGGGATTGGAACCTTGCTGATTGCTTCTACCCTCTCGGGGTCAATCATGACACCAGTCTTTGAAACAATGTGACCAAGCACCTTGTCCATTTGCACCCCAAAATGACACTTCTTTGGATTAAGAGAAATGCCATATTCTCTACATCTGATCAACATTCTTTCCAAGTGTTGCAAGTGATCTTGTCTGCTCCTTGAAAACATAGTCACATCATCCGGATAAACTTTAATGAAGTCATTTATGTAACTAGTAAAAGCAATATCCATTACTCTTTGGAAAGTAGATTTAGCATTCATAAGACCAAAAGGCATTCTTACATACACATATGTCCCCAAGGAGCGTTAAAGGTAGTTTTAAATCATTCGGATTCCTTAACAAAAACTTGATTATAGCCGGAGAAACCATCCAAGGTGGACAAAAATTCTAATCCAGTCACTAATCTGTAACATATTTTCCATGTTTGGAAAAGGATAATTGTCCTTCAATGAAGCTCTATTCAGATTTTTGAAGTCTACACAAAGTTTGATATCTCCATATTTCTTTCGATTTGGTAGAGGTTTGCAACCCAAGATGAATACCTTGTGGGCTTAATGATCCCTCCCTCTTTTAGTTTCTTCAATTCATATTGCATTTTCATAGAGAGGAGTGGATTAATTGGCCTCTGATTTTGTCTGAAGGGCTTGGAATTTTTTTTAAGAGGAATCTCATGCTGAAACAATTCTTTCTGCATGCTTTCAACTCGAATAAGACCAAGAAAGACAGTCTGATATTTCTTCAATAGTTGAACATGGACTGTTTTTCTTCTTTGTTTAGATTGCTGCCCAACCAAAAATTTCTTGGTTTATCATTAGTGCCCAAGTTATGTTCTTCCACATCCCTTGAGGTAGACATGTTTCTATTGATGATGCAATCAGCATTGCTAAAATTTGATTCAAGAGCAATAAGACCTCTAGGAATGGTGTTATTTTTCAATTGGATAATATCATTTCCAAACAAAGTCTTTCTTCCTTCAGTCACACACACCATTGATTCCCAATCAATATTCTTATCTACAAACTCACCTTTATTTTGTAAGAACCTTTACACTTGAGCATCATCATTAAACACTTACCAATGCTTGATTTTGTCAAGGACAAATTTAGCCTAGTTAACACTTCAATATTGTACTCATAATAAGGTAAAATGGTGCAATTTCCAAATCTTGACCCCAACACTGCCAAATTTTCAGCAACAACATTGAAAATTCAGTCATGATGCACAATGTTGAAGGAATCAAACATCTCAATTAGATCCCAAACTGCATGTTTGTATTGTTTCATCTACTAATTTTTTGTAGCTTACAATTTTCTTATTTGTTTGAGAACTAGCTCTGAATCTTCTTTTGAAATGATGTCCTTGACACCATACTTCCATGCAATTCTCAGACCTAAAAACAAATCTTCATACTCAATAATGTTGTTAGTACATTCAAAATTAAGCTTGAAGGAAAAAACAAACTCTTCCAAGCTAGGAGAAATCAGAATTATACCAGCACCATTTCCAAATTTGGAGCAAGCACCAACAAATAGAAAATTCCAAGTAGAACTTACCTATTCAAGGCACTTTGATTGATCCATCTTGTGCTCCTTACCATCAGAAAACCTAATAAAATTATCAACATCAACATCAACAAATAATACTTCATAAGAAGCATTTTTGGATCCTCAATTAGATGCAACATCTTTATCTCTCTATAGATATTGAAAAGGCTTCCTTCAATGGAAATGGTGGAAAAATACATATCCATTTGGAAACTCCCTCCAACAATTGTAGCCCACTTTCTTGACAAAAGCATACCCCATTTGGCATGGCAATCAACAATCACAACATCCAATTTTAAATTCCTCCCAGGATAAGATGCAAGTTACACCACCAAACCCTTCACACAATCAACAAATGACACTTCTCTTGATTCTATGGTAGTGAAATTTCCATAGGTTGCTATCACTTTGATATCCAACTCACTCATGACTTATAGAGGCATGACATTACATGATGCATCGAATCAAACATACAATTGTGAAGTATTCTATCCTTTATGATCAAAGTTGTAAATAATGGATCAACATTCAATTGGGATTCAACCAAGGATGTCCCCAAGTATACCTCAGGTGTTTCTCCAAGATCCTCTAATGTTGGTGGTGTTTCAAGGTCTGTAATAATCTAAGGGGAGTTTCAACAACGTTTACATTTCTGCTTGGGGTACTCTTCTCCTCTTTCAATCCAAAGTACTCAAATGCTCTCTTCTTGTGCTCAGGGATCCTAAACAACTCAATGATTCGAACACTCACTTTGATTTGGCTCAATACCTAGGATATGTCATATGGAACAATCTTAGGTAAGGCAGTATTGGAAGGGAGACAAGCATATTCATCAGATGGCATGGGATTCTTGGTAGCTTGGGCATGAGGAGGACTATAATTTTTTCTTGGGACAATAGAGCTCTTGGCAGGTGCTTCTCTTATAGGATCTTCTTTTGGAATACTTGTAAGAAAGGTTGTTTTAGGTTTGGCTTGATGCCCAACTCCCTTAACAACGTTACTCCTAGTGTTATACTCTTTCTCTTGAGCCAAAACAACATTCATTAACAATTGTCTATCTTCCTCTAAAGGGATACCACCATCATATTTCTTAATCATCAAAGCTCTTAAGTACTCAAATTCATTGTTAGGAATCTCAAAATCTTGCACTACATATACCTCAAGAGTGTGAGAGGGAAGAAGGATTTTTACCCATTTGATGTAATCCTAAAAGGTTGTAGCTGTCCTTGCACTTATTAGCTCAGTTGATGTTGCTCCCTCTTGTGAGCTTGAAGAAAAACCGACCATGCAAATATCATCATCATTACCATCATCATTATTAACTTCACCATCTTGCTGGTCCACTTTGTATGGATGATGGGGTAGAAAACACCTATCACACCAATCAATATCATCAACTTGAAATCATGCCTATGGTACCCCCAAAGGATTACAAGCAATCTCTGTCAACAAATGAAGGTGAAGTGATTTTAAACTACTTATTTTCAATGCCAGATGAAATATCTTCTAACAAATGAAATTGCAAATGCCACTAAACTATCAATAAGGATGAGATCTATGTGATTCCTAAATATTTCAATGCAAGATTGTAACAAGAACAAGGAAAACTATTTGTAGACATTTAAACATGATAACATACATCATATTGCCCAAAATAACATAGATTAATTCAAAATCTTGTTAGATTCATCAGCAGGGGAGAGTTTTAGGAATAATCTCATAGCTATGTGATGGCTATACACTTGTAACCAACTCAACATGAATGAAGATCTAACATAGAAGACATTAACCTCATTTATTGGAGGGTTTCTCAGAAGATTAGCTTCTCTCAAAATTTTCTCCGATTTTCAATTTCTCGACAATGGTGCCACCTTGGTATTGGTACCCAAATTTGTTCTCCTTTTAGTCTGAGTAGCATCAGAGATATGGAATGAAGCTTGAAGATAGATAGATCATGATGTATGTTGTTTTATAGCCAGAGATGTGATCTAACTAGCACTCATATTTGTGGAGAGATGGATAGCACTCAAATAGGACTTGATCTTATCCTAACTGTTTTAGGTTGTGCCTTTCAACAAAGGTAAGAGGACCTATTTTGTAACCCTCAAATGGTGAAGGAGATGAAGATATCCCTCAATTTTTGAAAATAGTATGAAAAGGGCCTTGGGAAAATATGATCAACACTCCAAATCTGACTTTCACAAGTTGTCACTCCCAGATTATGGAGATACTTTCAATGCAAGGCAAGGCTTATGAATACATTTTTAAATCTTGATTGTTTCGCATACTTTAGCAAATGGATTTTTATCTTCTATGGGTATACAGGTCAAAACAGGGGTATTATGGGGTAGGATTAGTTGTATAGAATGATTTTTGGTGGGATATTGAAAAGACAAACTTCAATATGCCATATCTTTAACAAACTCTACAACATTTGACCAACTATCAGATAAAATGCTTCAAAATAGTCAAGATTTTCTTTCAACTAGAAGAGATACACAAATGGAGGCCCAAGTTTGCACTCTTCACACAATCTTTGAGACCTCAACACAAAATCTTGAGTTAAAGGACTCAATTAAACATCAAAATCTCTTATCAAATCATGCATAAGGTACCCCCAAAGGCTTCAAGTAATCTTTGTCAACAAATGAAGGTGAAGTGACTTTAAACTACTTATTTTCAATGCCAGATGAAATGTCTTCTAATAAATGTAATTGCAAATTCCACTAAACTATCAATAAGGATGAGATATGTGTGATTCCTAAAGATTTAAAAATGCAAGATTGAAACAAGAACAAGGAAAACTATTTGCAGACATTTAAACATGATAACAAACATCATATTGCCCAAAATAACATAGATTAATTCAAAAGCTTGTTAGATTCATCAATAGGGAGAGTTTCAGGAACAATCTCAGAGTTGTGTGATGGCTATACACTTGTAACCAACTCAACATGAATGAAGATCTAACACAGAAGACATTAACCGGGTTTTTGGAGGGTTTCTCAGAAGATGAGCTTCTCTCAAAATTTTCTCATGATTTTCAATTTCTTGACCCTTTGCATGTCAAAAACATGCATTATATATCTCTCTATTACATTTGATCCTTCTTTCCCAAGAAAAGAATATCCTATGGCATCTTAGTTTGTTACAAATTCACTCATGACTTTCTAAAAGTGACACTTAACCAATTTTTTGAGGAGGATATGCCAGTCATGAAAAAAAGAAAATTATTACAAATCTTCATCACTCCTTGTCATGGGAGCATGTATTATTCCTTTGGCACTCGTAGCATCTTCCTCTTCCATCATTTCACCTTTACACTTTCCAAATTTGCCTCTACAAATTTTGGATTTGGTATTTCACGTTTCTGCTCGAGCTTGAAGAAAATTTCATTTCAAAAGTACATCAGATCTACAAATTAAATTTTCAAATTGATTCCATTGATCCTTGAAGGAAAAAATGACATGAATTCACCAAAAATTTGATCAAAATTGATGCAAAAACATATTTCCACACTTCCTGGAGAAAAAATGGTGGCCAAACTGAAAAATGCATAGTTACCATTGATCTACCTTTCTCCCTTCAATCTGAGCCCTCCACATGTCAAAATGTGATTAGAAATGGGTTTGGGATCACTTTTTGACATTTTAACACTTTTGGAAAAAAGTAAAAATTTGACATTTTTCTCTGCCCCTCCACCCTATGAAAATGGGCCTGACACGTGTCCCAAGGTGGGCCCCATTGGAATCATGGCTCGATTCTTCACATTTCTACCTTTTTTGGAAAAAGGAATTTTTCCCAAAAATCTCTACTGAGGCTACATCTTCGCTTCTATCCACGACACACGGCGATCATCGATTCACTACGGGGCCATAGCTCCCTTTCTTTCTTCATACTTCCCTCACAAAATTTCTAAGTTTTTCAAAACTCACAGACATCCCGCACTCCCTTCTACAATTTTATTTTGACACATGTCTCCCTCTGATTCACTACAGAGCCACCCTTCAAATTACCACTTTAACTCATTTTTCCAAAAAGGCAACATTTCCCTTTTTCCTCCAAAGTGGCCTACCAACCCATGCAAGCCTTTAATTTTATTCTTTGTCAGGGTTGTGCCTTCTTTTAAGACTTTAACCCTTTTTAGGAAGAAGGTTAAAAATCTCAAACTCTTTCAGATGTCCACCACTCTCTCTCGGTGAATCTTTCCACATGTTCTCTCTGATTGGCCACGATGGACCAATGGCCTTTTTCACAACTTTTTCTCCCTTTCGCCAAAGACAAAAAAATTTAAGTCCTTTTCCAGCCTTCCATCTTGATTTTGATGAAAACATGACACATGTCCACCTCTAATTGTATGCGGGCCTTAGGGGATTTTCTTTGTTTCTACGCATTTTCCAAAGTGCCCTAAGGCACAAAATGACCTGCCCATCCACCTTCACTCTGCCTATGACATGTGTACCTCCTCTAGGGCTTGCGGAGATGTGGGGCAACTTACACTTTTTCCAAAAAAATGTTAATTTTTTCGAGCAAACCCACCGAACCTTGTCTAATCACAAATGGCCACATAGGAGAAGATTTTTCAGCTAAAATTTGACGGGAAATAGATGCCTGTATGACCATAAAAAACATAAAAATTTCCAGCGATGCCCTAGGATGTTGAAGATGAATTTGACAGGAAAATGACACCCGTCGGCCGTGATCGCCAAAAACACGAAAATGCCATGGATTCCTAGAATTCAATTTTTTCTTCATGGGTAAGGAAATTTTCGATCAAAGGACAAATGGAAAGTGATTCAAATAAACTTACGACCATGAAAAGGGATTTTTGAGGGAAAATAAGTATAAAAAAATAATTTCGAGCTCCAAAGGCCAAGAAAACATGGGAAAAATGACAAAGGCATTTGAACGGGAAAAATTAGGGCAAGGTAATGAGTTTGCAAACAATCCAATGCACAAGAATGGAGCTATAACTTCACATCATTGATTTCATGAGGAAAAAATGTTTCAGAGCATAAAGAGCAAAGGGTAAATATGGAAAAATGGCAGAGGATCTAAATGGGCACCAACAAGAGGAATAAAAAGTAGCTATCTTTGGAAGAGTTGGAGATACTAGATGAGAAACGACCTCACACTTAGGATCACCTTAAAGTGAATAAAGATTGAGTGTTGAAAAGTTACAACAAAAGAGTGATACCTTATCAATTTTAGGTAAGATACTTGGTGTTAAAATAAAATTAGTTCAACACCACCAAGGAAAGAGAGAAGAAGGGAAAAATTGAGCCTAGCTAGTTAGATCCATTTATTCTAGTCTCTAAGTTTGGTTCTGTGCCTAATATATTTCTTACTCAGATGGTCAGGAACTTTGGGAACCCATGAATGCAATGCATCTTAAGCGTTTCTATGCTTAAGTGTGGGGTCTCTAAAATATAAGAAAAAGTATAAAAATAGAAAAATAAAAAGAGAAATAAATATGTCCTACAAAGTGAAAACCATGCTAGTCTAGGATTATGATGGCATTTTCCTAATCTAATATTTGTTTTCATCTAAAATTTTTATCCTATCCCTCTTGGCGTTGATCTGGTTGACCCTAATTTTGAATGCAAAGAGTTTGACTTTGATTATTCCCATCTCACATTGTGGGAAACTTTGCATGGTAATTTCTTTCATATAGTAAGTTATATTCTTGCCTTTACATCCCATATAACACTTTGGGAATCCACGTTTGTTTTTTTCCTTACACTTTAGTTTTAGAATAATTCTTAGAAAACATCAAAAACATTCGTATAAATTTTTGAAAATCCTAAAAAAAATTCAGATATGTTAGTTGAGAAAAAAAAAAATCAAACATGTTTCATAGAAAACTCCAAAACAATATAACACTATCTCAAAATAATACCAAAAATAACAAAAAAATATCCCAAAAAATCAAAGTACGAGTTTCCTTAATTTAGTAGCTGGTTCGTGTGGTTTTGGTTGCATTAATTATTCATCTTCTCTTATTCAAATTATATTCATTTGTTTACTTAGATTGATTATTAATTTAATATGTGGTGTATTGCATTGAGTTCATTTTGTCTTGCATACTTGTAGATAGTTGTGGTTCTTTGATTAGATTTGATTAATTTGTGCTTTTAGTTTACTTGTATAGTATTTTTTCATTTCTTCAGCATATCATCTATCATCACATCTATACATCATATATCAATAAAGACTAACCTACATCATCATGAACAATAAAATTAAGCATGTATGTTAAGCTAAGATCATATAATATTTCCAAGAGGGGTAAGAGGGACCACCTTCTGTCCCCCTCAAACATACACCATAATAAAAATGTGGATTAAACATGTTATCTCATAAACACAAAATGGGATAAGTAAATACAATCCATCATCATCATCATAAATCATCATAAATATAAATGTCCATGTACAAAACAATGTGTCTCGATATACATCTGATACAATGAGCCATCATGGGCATCTATAAAAAAAAGTGCCTTCATCATGAGGCATAATAAAAAACAATATATAAAGTACATTTGTACAAAATTGTGCCTTCATCATGAGGCATGATAAAAAATAGTACATATACATCATCTCAAAAGTATGCCTTCATATCGAGGTGATACAACAAAATATACATTTGATACATTAAATTGAGTCAACCATGACTATCTCCCATGCTTGGAATGTCGGTTTTCCACTAGGTAGGGGAATCTTGAGATGGGCCCGTAGAATGTGTTGAAGACTTCTATTCTAAAGGTTTTTGAATGGATATTTTTGATCAAGAGGTCTTCTATGACCTGGATTTGGATCTATTAATAAATAACTCACTAAAGGTAGTGGCCCTTTGTCCCCCTAGAATGGTATCTTGATACAATTCCCTATAATAGGATGTCTTTCCACTAGTTATATTCACATCGATAGTATATTCCACATCCGAGATTTTGTGGATGCCCGTTGTAGAGCATCATGCTCTCTTATTAGACTCACTATGTTTGCAATCTGCTGAATCCTCTCTATAGCTAGTTGATATCTCTCAACTATAACCCGTGGGTCTGTTAGACTACCACCTATTGTAATTCTTGTCTCTAGGTAGCTATATCACATGTATCCTATGTAACTTGTGGTGCTTCCCATCCTTACTCCACTGGAATACATGGTGGGGACCCCATCCCTCATCATCACCATATCCACCCCCTCACCTCCTAGATCTTCATGATACCCTCCTCATCCACCACCTCCTCAACCCCAAAAATATGTGGGATCCCATCTTGGTGGACTATGTGGTGGACTAAGTTGTGGAATCGTTACACGTGGAGGTGATAGTGGCACATGTAAAAGGATTTACTATCTTGACACACTGTTAAGGACCAAGCTGTAATGAAATCTACGGTGCTACATGCACTAGTACCTAAACCTATTGTTGTGTTGGTATCTATGTCTAGATATCTACCCCAAGTTTTCCTTGGCCCATTCTTATGGCCCTACCTATGGATCTCCGTGAGGATCTACATATGGAGCTACCTATCCCTATATCCCCTGTATAGTTACATCTCTCCCTACATCTATCGCTTCCATGGTATGGTCAATCTTCATGACAACATTGTTGTGTACCATCCTTGATAATCACCATTAGTCCCTAAATCTACTATATGCGACACCCAAGGTTATGGGACCACATATTAAAAACTATCCCATGGTTATACTAGTCATATATATGGCCCTATATAAAATTCCTCTCTAGACCTATGTCCATACCACTTCTCATCATCGAGAATCCCCTAAATGAGACCGAATTTCCATTGGACCTTGTCCACTCTGTACCACTAAAGTATGTGGTTCCTCTTCATCATAATGAAATGATCAAGTGTTGCAATAATCAACTTTGTCACATCCTCAGGCCAATGATATAATCTATATGGCTGCCATGTGATCATCCACAATTATATCTCATCAAATTATCACTTGTAATATGGTTTTTCACCCATGTGTCTGCAAATGTCATCTTTGTTTGGAACCCAACCCATAATAGACAGATCCCCTATATCTCAAACTCAAAATTCTCATGTTGGGTGCCCTATGGTGATATGATCCCATACCCATATCTAAAGTTAAGAGGAATACCTCATGGTCTTCTAACCGTGGTATGCTATCAGTGTAAATCTACATATAAATCGGCTATTATGCACTACCCCAAAGTAATAAACCTTTTCCTAGATAAGGCCATGAATCAATACAATCGGGACAAAAGGAAACCAAACACCAATATTTTTAGGAAGCAATATGCAAGTGACAAGATCCATCACAAATACGGGAACCCGTCCTAGTTGATGATCTATTATACATCTAGTAATGTCAATTGACATACCCCATGGAGGTATATCTTCTACTCTAAACATGTCAGCTATGCTCTATAGAATATGGCTGCGGTGGCCATCATAAGAAATCATCCAATCTTGAATAGGAAGTTACAAAATCCTCTAAACGTTCTCCAAAGTAATGCTCATCTCACCTATCGGGAGGTAAATTGTCTGGTTCTAACTCCACCATCTCTCAATTAAGGCTATGAGCACATTCTTAAAACAAGGCCTCATCCTAGAATCTCAAGTTCCTAAAACAAATCCTTCTGTTATGGATTATTTACGCACTTTGGTCAATTTAGTATTAGATGATGGGCTAATTCTAATGCCCGCACCAAAATATTCTGAATAAGAAGCAATAAGAGAAAGGTCCAATATTGTTAGAAAAGTTTCAACTTATGAGGATTTGCTCCAAACCTTGAAAGATGAGATGAAGAAAGCTGACCAAGCTCTCAATTTATGTTTGGCATCGAATCCATAATAAGGATCATAACTATAGTAGAGGATAATGAAGTTCTAAAGGAAATGAAATATGAAACACTTGGGAGTGCATAAATGTTAGAACTAGTAAAAAAATTGTGAGGCCCTCGCACCATCCCAAGATCCACACAAGGACATAATTGATGACATATGGAAACTCATAGCACGAATATGAATCTCATGGATGGAATGCTATCAAGTATGGCCAATTTTTTCCACGTGCTACAAAATGAGAAAGAGAAGATCACTCATGATGAATTGGATCTCATAGCCACCGATATTCTAGAGAAAATAGGGAACACACTAAGTGATTGACAGACCTTAGAGGCTGAAATCAAAACTGAATATCCAAAGCTAATCCTTCCAATCAAAGAAGAGGGTGCTATAGAGTAAAATTCATTCTTGTTTATAGTGTTTCATTCATTCTTTCATTACTTATTCTTTATTTTTGAGACATCATAAAAAATTCCCATTTTTGGGACAACAATGTACTTTAGTGTGGGGTAATATTGAGAAGAAAAAATGTTCCTCTAAGGAGATGACACATGAAGGATGCACACGTGAGAATAAGGCTCATTTGAATGCATGGGAAGATAGGAAAGGAAATGCATGCCAAAACACTTTTCATCGGACTTAGCCATTTTTGTGGATAAGGACTTATTTTGAAGATAATGTGCGGAGTACACATAGAGATGAAGATTTGTGCTCCATGCAATGGTATGTATTTTGGAAACAAATGGAAGATAAGTGCCATCCATAGGTTAAGCTAATAATAGGATTTCTACTCGGAGTTAACTATAGGAAATATTGTTAGAGCACTTGCATGTTGTGCATCCTATTGTAAATGTGCGTAGTTATTATTAGCATGTGACCTATTTTGAGAAGTGCATGGGTGGTGAAGGGAAATTCCACACCCCTATAAATATGTATTGATTTACGTAGTTTAGTGTGGTGAATTATTGTAGAGTTATATTGTTGATTTTGATATGCACATGACTCATGAAGATGTTGATATAGTGTAAGAAGCTGTTGTTGTTTACAGTATTTAATGAAATGGAATATATTAGTTAGATAATGGCATTAGACATAAATGAATCTGGCTCTTGTATGGTTAATCTTATCATAGTTATTATTTAGTTTGTCTTTCATATAATCTAAGGTCTAGATCTAGTTTATGCATTATGGGTTGTTTACTATTAGTTGTAAATCTTAATATGTTTAAAACATCATCATGCTAACATCATGTACAAGAAAATATAAAGAGGGACCTGGTACCTTTGTGCACTTCAAGTGAGTGCTCAGCTTAAGTGTTGAGTGATGTACCCGTGTGACTAGGTTATTCACAATAAATTCTAGGCTGCATCATTGGTTTCATTGCTAGGACCTCTTTTTAGTTATTTTTCAGGATGTTTCATGATGAAGACGTATTGGTTGACCTTATCAAGTGTTGAGGAGTGGATAGTAGATATGGAAGAAGAATACGCTCAAATATTCAACACTGGATTTGAGTTTGATGCGTGCACGTGGGTGGAGTAGAACTTATAGTACTATTTATATGATATTTTCTTTGTTATCTTTCGATAGAGCTATACAAGTGGTTGGTTGCTTATGCATCTAAAAGGAATTGGAGGTTTCACACACTTTTCTAGATGTAGGAAGAATTTTGGGCCCTCTATGATGCTGATCTAATTTGGATGCGCATTGTGGACACTTTGTTTCATGGTGTTCTGAATAGATATATTTTGGAGTACTTAATCTCCACTTATTCTTTCCTAGAGGTAGCTGAATTCTAGTTTTTACATTATCCCAGGGGAACCTACATATAAGGAATTCCATTGGTGATCAAAATATTGATGGTAACCCTGAATTTGGAAGAGAGTCGATAAATACTTAATCCCACCACACGTGGGGAAGCAACAGTTTGGTGAAGGATGACGAACCTAGCAACAAAGAGGGAAAGATAATAAAGGCATCTTAAGTACAATGAGGCATGTGAGAGGGATTTAGGGAAGAAGTGAAAGATTTTATAATGGATGGCATTGAGGAGAGAGATGGTTCGTGAAGTATTTGGAGCTCACATAGAGGGAGTAGAGCCATAGTATCTAGAACTGCCCTATTTGGGAAAGCATAGTAGGGAACCCTTATTGGCATCTTATGAGAGCACACTAGTAGAGATGACATGGGCCATGGGCATGCATCTGAATCTACCTATCAACCTAGCCCTTGCACTTGGTTTTCAAGTTTCTAGTACTAGTAGTCAATAAGCTAGTTTACGCAGAGAATAATATGATTAAATCAAATAGTAAATACATATATAGTCGGAAGGCATCTTCCTTTTATTTAGAGGTACTCTTTTAGGTGCATCGGTGATGCGAGAACTTAGGTGTGTAGAATTTTAGATCGACCTCTTGAATAGTGCCACCTCGCATACCGTAGGAGTTCACTTTAGTACCCTTTGTTGGGACAAAGAGTAGTAGATCCTCTGGTTCATTTCCTTCTACATGTGGAGGATCAAGATGCATAGGTGGCTCTAGTTCTAGTGGATCTAGGGATCCTGAGGCAAAGGTAATAGAGGGGGTTATAGATCTAGTGGGCATGGTCCTCACCAACCCTATAATATTTACATGGAGATGTCACTTTTTCTTCCAGAGTATAGGGAATAGAAGATGTTGTTGAGCATGTGCACATGTGTGAGATACTATGGCATGTAAAAGGGATCACAAATTTTGAGTGCAAGGAAATTTAATTTTTAAATAAATTACGGGGACACACGCATAGTCGGTATATAAATTTTGACCGATCGGACTTGCATGGACTATACATCGTTACGAAATGCTTTCATTAAGGAATTTTATATCCCTAAGTTTGAGCAGAAAAGTATAAGTGCACTCAAGGATATTAAGTAGGGCACTACTGAGAGTGTTTGGGAATATGATGCCCATTTCAAAACACTTTTTTGTAACTTTCCTATGATATCCATGAAATCTAGCATGAAAAATCATTCATCGGAGGCTTGATCACACCTTTCAGGAGGGTGTTATCACATAAGACATATACGGATCTGCATGAAGAACTTGAAGCAATGTTGTGCAATGAGATATTCATAAGTATAGACACTAGAGTGAGCCCATTTCTGGAATCTTAGATTTCAGCTATGGAAAAGAAGCTAGAGAAACTATCGGCTAACTCCATGCACAAGGCACACACTAGGATTTGGTATGTAGATTGTGAAGTAAAGGGGTATACTAAGGAGTTTTTTTCCCCATAGATCGTTGTGTTAATTATTGCTAGACTATGAGATATGTCATTTAGATCATGATGTAAGCCATTTCCCATTTTTACAACGTGTGATTATGAAGAATGTATCTTGCTACTCTAAGATTTGTTGGTCCACAACTCAAAATACCAAAGATTGTAGGTTGATTGATCAGATCCATGATGTCATTGATATTGGCATATGATAGACATGAGTCTTAGATAACTCTAAAGGTAAAAGTGAGCACCATGATCATGATCACACTCAATGGTGCTATGATCAAAATGAAGGGTGATTTGAAGGAGGTCATGGAAGAGGCCAAGGGTATCATGGTGGATTTAGGGGCTGAGGACATAGTGGTGGATGATGGGATTTTCCTTTTGGAACATGTTATACATGTGGATCTCCTAACCACTACATGTGTGAATGTATTCAAGATATTACTTTTTATTTTTGTGGAAAGAATCATAACTATGAAGAGTGCCTAGACTTATATCAGAATCTAAAAAGAAGCATAAAAATATGACAAGGGTGCAATGATTGTTAGAGTACAACACACCGTGGAAAACCAATGGATGCTAAATTTGGCACTTGGATCGGAGGTAGGACTGTGGGAATTACTACACATGATGAAGCTTTGCGCACGAGAGAAGCATTACAACAAAATCCTACCATGACTAGGGAGGAGGTATTACATGTAATATACCTAGATACTACACATCATAAGGAGGTATATCAATAAACCATGGAGGTGTTTAGAAATATTTAGGGTAAAATACGGTGTTTAAAGGATCAATCGTGGAAGTTGGAGAAAAATAAGGAAACATTGTGTAGTTCAATCATATGTTGATGATTTAAAATAGTTATGTAATATGTTGCGCTAGGAGAATATTATTCCATTATTAGGGAATTGATTAAAGGAAACAATCTGCACGTAGGTATTGAGAATGGATGGCAGATCCTACACGCTAATCTCTCTCCTCATATCTTGGATTATGACAAGGAGGTCACCCCGAATGTTGTTTTGGATGGGTGTCTTTTAAGCAATATATTTATTGACACAAGAGTGGAAGTTATTGTTCTTACTTTAGATGTATGGGTGTAAATGGGAAAACCTCCATTCCAACCATCCTCTAATGTACTGTTTATGGAAAATCGAACTAAGGACACTCCAGTAGAAGTTTTATAGGATGCATACATTACTATACAAGGGGCCACGTTGACTAAGGACTTTCAGGTTTTAGTGTTTGTAGAAGTGAAAAAATTCCCATCTCTACTTGGGGCCCTTGGTGTTATGTAAATAATGTTTATCTACGGTTCAACAAGGGGTATATAATTTTTTAGAATAAGGAAGAATGATTTATTATCCCTTTGATAGATGGGAAATATACACCTTATGTTGAACCTTTAAGTGAGGAAGACCTAAACAGAATTTATGTGTGCATCATTCAAGATTCAAAAGTATTTGAGCTATCTAATGATGGAATCCTCTAGTGGGAGGATACACAGTCTATTAGTGATACTACAAGTGTTTCTTGTGATAATTGGGCACATGGCACCTATGAGGGATGGGCGCAAAGTAATAAACACATTTGTCCATAGAGGTATACTTTGATGTATTAGGAGGATAGGTAATAACCCTATACCTCGGTACACTAGTGAAGAAGACCCTGAGGTATTCCTACCGCCATGGAAGAACAACGGAAGAATCAAGTGGACAGAAGAAATATGTTAGTATATAACCTACACGGTATAACAACACACTTTTGGATAGTTCATAGTGATAATCTCATAGAATGGAATGATGTGAGAATTTCTCTAACAACCCGATTTCTCAGGAGTAATGCGCCTACTCAAATCTCCACATATCATGGTAATCATCATTTTCAGCACCATGTTCAACAATGTGAGAGACTCTAGACAGAGGGGCACAAAGATTTTCTACCTTTTCTATGGGTGCACAAACTTTATTTCACTTTACATAATTGTGTGCTTACTTGGTATGTTTATGCGGAGTGTATAGGAGACTAGAAATTGAAATACTTGATTGCGGGAATGATCAAGAATTTTGACTACTTCTCCACTAAACCTCTAGTGAAAGAACCTTATTATGAGTTATGGAGTGATTTAATATGGGTGATAATGTAAAGGATGAATAAATCATTCGAGTATTTATTTGGTGAGGAATACCCATGAGCATGTTTTGATGAAGTAGATGAGACACATGCCACACTACTTGAGTGTGCTTTCCTTGAAAAAGAGAAAGGAAAGATTGTCTATATAGTCGAGGAGGAAGAAGTGGAAAATTTGGACATAGATCATTCGGATGGTGTGAGCGAGGTTTTATACGGTGTGAATAGGAAGGCACATGCCTATCATGAACTTATGAACACCAAGAAAGTGAACATTGGCATGGATGTTGAACCTAAGGAGACCATAATTAGAGACTATTGGTATGATTCTTAAGTGGCTAAGATAATTGAGTTATTACATGATTTCTATGACTTATTTCCTACGAGCTACCATGAGTTAAAGGGATTACATGAGTCTTTAGGTGAGATGAATATTAAGTTAAAGAAAGGTGCACACTTGGTTAGGAAAAGACTTTAAAGGATGAACCCTAACCTATGCATAAAATTTAAAGCAAAAATTAACAAGATGTTGAAATTTAGCATCATTAAGCCCCTAGAAGAATCAAAATGGGTTAGCCCCATGGTACTTAGTATAAAGAAATATTTACTGATTAGGATTTGTGTGGACTACGGGGAGCCGAATGCTACATGTGTGTTTGATCCATTTCCTAAACCTTTTACCGAGGAAATATTAGAAGGCATTGAAGGGTGCAAAATTTACTCTTTTACATATGGATTTTTTGGGTATCATCACATAAGAATTGCAAAGGATTATTAAGAGAAGAAAAATTTCACCACTAAATGGGATTTTTCTTCATATACGAGTGTTCCTTTGGAATAAAGAACACACCTATAGTATTTTCATGCATTGTGGTTAAGCATTCCAGATTTTATTCACAAATTCTTTCAGTTTTACTTAGATTATTGGACAAGATATGGGATTATGAAGGATCATTGTGACTAATTATGATTAAAGTTTGAGAGGTGCAAATAGTTAAACATCTCCTTAAACATCAATATGTGTGTATTTTCTACACCCTTTAGAACTCTGCTAGGGCATATCATCTACAAGGAGGGTTTGTTAGTAGATCCAACCAAGGTAGTTGTAGATAAACTAACTAAGGTAGCTCATTTCATCGCTGGAAATCTAAAGGATGATTCACCAGTGTTGGCTAAAAGATTCGTGCACGAAATTTTTAGGTTACATGGTGTACTAGAATTGATTATATCTGACAGGGATCCTAGAATGATGTCAATATTTTGGCAAACGCTTAATACTGACTCTTGGAATGAAACTAAACTTCAATTCTACATATCATCTGGAAATAGTTGGACAAACCAAGAGAGTAAATCAAGTGTTGGAAGATATGGTGTGAATGTATTGCATGGATCAACAGTATAAATGGGAAGAGTATCTTCCACTAGTTGAATTCACATACAACAACGCTTATCACTCATCTCTTAAAATGGCACCTTTTGAAGCACTTTATGGAAGAAAGTGTAGAACCCCTGTTAGTTGGGATAGTATTGAGGATAGAGTGGTAATTGGACCAGAGATCCTCACTGAAATGGAATAGCAAGTTAAGTTGATTCGTGAATGATTAAAGGAAGCAGCAGATAGGCAGAAGAGCTATGCTGACCTTAAGCGGGTTGATCGAAGGTTTGAGCTTGGTGAGAAGGTTTTTCTTCGTGTTAAACCCAGAAAGAGTTCTATAACTTTTGGCAAGGCTGCCAAGTTGTCACCTCGTTACGTGGGACCTTTTGAAATTGTCGAAATAATCAATCCTGTAGCTTATCGATTAGCATTACCACCTACTTTGTCTCGCATGCATGATGTTTTCCATATTTCTTTGCTTAAGAAATACATTTCAGATGTGTCACATATATTAAATTAGAATTCCTTGCAGGTCCAAGACCTAAGAATAATCGTGGTTAAACCCACATGAGTGCTGGAAACTCACGAATTGTATTTGAGAAATTGTGAAATACAACAATGTAAGGTCCAGTGGGACCAGTTTAACGAAGAAAGTGCAACTTGGGAAAATCTAGAAGAGATGAAAATTGCTTTTCCTTTTCTTTTTCAACAGAATGAAATCTATTGACAAAACATTTTTTTATGAACTTATCTTTTTCATGTCTATATGAAAGCCAGATTGAGGAAAACATTATTCAAATTTGAATAAAATGTATTATGACATTGATTTCGGAACTATTCAAGTTGGAAATAGTCTTATTGTATTGTGAACTAATAAATTGGTTGACCTGAAGGTAAATCAAATATGTAATCATTGGGATGATGAATCTTTTAGGAGGGAAGCATGTAACACCCTGAACTATTGTTACTTCCTCCTGAGCATTCAAGTGTTGATATATGATTTCTTCTGTATAAGGATGTGTTCCTTTGATTGTGAAGTCATGCTTGATATGGATTGTATCTTCTTTTCTCTTGAAGATCTTTGGTGAGTCGAGATATGCTTGGACTCTTTTATTTCTTTCATTTTTGCACTGAGTTCAATTTGATTTTGGGAGGAATTGTGGATTTATCCATCTTTATGACTCAGCCTTGGATCAGTTGCATTGATCCAAGAGATGTTTTAAGTTTATTCTGGATGAACAAAAAATTATAGACCTTACGAAAGTTGCAAGGTCTGAATGTGTTGAATAAGCAATTCCGGAGTCTAACTCAGGTTGATCATGTTAAATGAATTGGTTCCCGATATCGTAATATCAGGAAGGCCTAGACCTTAAGCCAGGTAATAAATTCTAGTGTATATTGCAAGTTTTTTATCAATGCCGGATAGAATCCATTTCGGGAATGTTATACCTGTTGGTTCTAATACTGATCGAACCTACTTGTGGGACCTAGAATGGATTCATTAAGGTTAATAACCTTAACCTAAACTATAACCTATGGGTTGAATTATTTCTAGTCTAACCTAGCCCTAAACTATAGGTTTAATGCTCCTAAGGTTAGCTACCTAAGCACTATGGAAGTAAGACTAATGTCTTACCGTAAGATCTAACCTATGTTTCTAACCTAACTTATGATAATGGATGAAGGGGACCTATGAAGGGGTGTGATCCAGGGGTGGTGGTTTCCATGGCATTAAATGAGTTAGATAAACATGAAGGACAAGGGATATGGTGGAGATTTCAAACGGCTATTGAGACTGACGTGGCAGAGTCGCCAAATCTGGGAATGGTCTTTTGTTTTCATTTGTCAATCGCCAACTTTGGCGGTCGGTGGCAATGGAAAATAGGTGGGAATCTTGGAGTTAATGTCATTGATGAACTTCGGTTCCCGAGCACGGATTGCTCGGGAAGGCATGCAAATGGAAAACTAGTTGGTTGTTTGGTTTTCCATACGCTCCGTTTTTCTCTCTGTTTGATCACTGGTTCTTCGAACCAGTCTACTTGGTGTTGCATGGCAACTATGAGAATATCTAGCTCTTTTCTCTGTCGGGGAAAGTTTATAAGACATGAGGGTAACAAATTATTGTTGCTGAATCTATCGTGGAAGAAGAGGAGAAGGCGCGAGCACATTCAGAGGTCTTCTTCGGATTTTTAAGTGACATTACCAGGCATGATAGGCCCTGACTTTTAAAAATCTTGCTTTACTCCAAATGCTTTCATTAAAACAACTCTGTTCAGGTGATTTCAGTTCAGTTGGTTTGAAGCAATGTATTGGTTCTTCTTTTCCTGTGGAATTAGGAATCTCGGGTTTTTTGAAGACTTTGTTGGAATGTTTACTGTATTTATTCTTCCTTTTGGTTTCATTTCGATTGAAGACCGGCTGTGCTTTTATTGTTGTTGAATCCTGTTGAATCTTGCTAAGAATACTTTAAGTTTCTTCTGGTTGGAATGCTTGCTGTGATTATACTACTTGAATGCGACTATTGTAGAAATCCTTACTGTGTTTGCAATTTTGGGTTAGTCTCCGTTGAAAGTTTTCAGGGATTATATACGAAAATGACTCAGTGGGAGTCCTTTTAATGTTTCGTATGTTTTCATCTTCTGTCTAAACTTGGTTGTGATTACTGTTGGAGTCCTTGAAACGTAACATATGTTTTCAACTTCTGTAGAAGTATAGTTGAAAATACTATATGGTATTGACTCCGTTGGAGTCCTTGAAACGTAACTTATGTTTTTAACTTCTGTAGAAGTTTTGTTGTGCATACTATTGGAATCCTTGAATTGGATAGTATGTTTTCGACTCTGTAGAAGCTTTGTTGTGTTTACTTATTGGTTTTGACTCTGTTGGAGTCCTTGAATTATTTTCGTATGAATTCGAACTTCAATCAAAGCCCTGGTTGTGAGTACTAGTTGTATTTGACACTGTTGGAGTCCTTGATATGTTGCGAGTTGGCTCGATTCTCGAATTAAGTCCTCGTTGTGCATGCATATCATACAGACTCTTTCTTAACATTGTTGTGTTATATTCAGTTCGCTTCTGTGGAATTAAAGGATGGGTTTTCTTTACAAACTTGACTCTATTTGAGACCCTGTTGTATTTTGTAGTAGCTCGACTTTGGATGAAACTTTGAGGAAATTATTGTTATGGAATTCGGCTTCTGTGAAGACCTTGTTGTGATTATTTTTCTTGAAATTGGCTTCTAATATAAGTCCTTGCTGTATAATCGTAGGGATTTGTTTAAGTTGAATGAAGCTGTGCATGTTTGTGTTTCGACTCAGTGTGAATGTCACTGTATTTGCATATGGAAACGTTATTTGTTTTTAATGTTATCTTGTCTCGTGTTTGACTGAAACAAAGAGCTCTTAGCTGTACCATGTCAGGCGATGGCGTTGGGTATTTTCATGTTGATGAATGATATGGAAAAGATTTGTTGAGTCTTTCATGGTTGGATTATTTTCTTTTGCTTTGTCGCGAGAGCTCTTGTAATGCTTAATAGCTACAGGTGATTTTTATTAATGAATTTAGATGAAACTGTAGTTTCTTCTTGTGATCTCGACTGTTTTAATTGCATGCGTAAAAGTAATTGCATTATTCTAGAGGAGTCGGTACAGTCCGAACATGATTGAAATGGGAATCTGATTTACTCTGTTTCCTTCTCCTGAGTTGTAAATTATATGTTGATGTGTAATAAGAGGAATAAGAAAATACTCTCTCTCCTAGTCTGGAAACTTTATGTGCTTTCTTCTTGTATCCTTATGCGATCTCTACGGTAAGGGCATAACAAGAATAGACTGTGGTATTGTATGGAGAGACTGGTATAAAATGTGTGTTGCTGTATAAGTAGGTATACTCGTCAATACCATTAAAATAATGTATGATTGAAAGGAAATTATGACAGTTGAGCTTGTTGAATGTTATAAACTACCTTTGAGTAATTGTTAGAAACATTCTTGTAGGAGTTTTGTTGTCTTTAGAATGGTTGTATTCATTTGTTCTTAGTCTCTAACATATAAGATGAATAGCCTGATTTATGTTTGGAATTTGAAGAAATGATTTCATTTAAACAGGTTGTTTAATGAGAACAATTGGTGGATTGCAATTGTTTTAAGAATTAGTGCTTATCATGCTCAGTTCACCGAACTGACCCGTGTTGACAATTTTTGTAGATGGTTGCCGTAAGTGGTAAAGGCACGCAGATCTGATATGATGTTCAGATTGTTTAATTTGGTTTTATGATGAATTCCAACTTGATTCTCTAAATGTACTACTTGAAGAAATATGTTCTTTTGCTGTTGAGTATTGTATCAAATATGTTGAATGCATAAATTGTATTTGATTAGCTTAGAAATGAATGAAATGAGGGAATTGTTACTTATGTGTTTGCATTCATATCTTGATGGATTGAACTTCTTCGGTTCGAATGATTTTAAGAGCATTTTTATTATTGTATACCTTGGAGACATTTGGGATTCTCTAAGTAAACTTTGCAAAGATTATGTGACTGAATACTTGTAAATGTTAGTAGTTCTGTTATGTTTTATCTAAAGCTAAATTGGAATTTAGATCACTGTCTTTTGAGAAGCTAAGGTTTAAATAAACCTCAAGAGGAAGCTGAACGGGCTAAATAAATTATTACTCCCTAGTCTTGATCTAAGTCAAGACAACGTTTAATTTGATTTTAAATCACTATATCTTAATACTAATAAGTAAGATGTATTTCGGTTTTGAGAACTGATATAAACCTAATAAGGGTGTGGTTAGCAACCTTATGAGAAGACTTAGGCTCCGCCCAATTTTATTGATTTAGATCATTGTGTAACAAAGAACTCCTTAATGAAACCTCAAATCTTATTAACTTCTCTTTTGAAATGACTCTTAATAAGAAAGGAAATTCTAAGGTGAGGAACCCAGGGGTTGGGAAAAGACTACCCTAAAAGGAGCGTCTTAAAGTATAACTTTAACTCAACGTAAGTAACACCTTAAAGTTAAGTAGATCTTTTCAAGGTGGATTTGAAGGTTGATGGCACAAGTCAACTGTAGGGTTGTACCTTCGAGAAGATTAGGATCTTCTCGAAGATACAACAATACAGGTGACTTATGGCGACACCCTTTGCATTGATCGTTAAGATTTACACCTTAAACTCGAACAAGTTTTTACTCTGGGACTGGTTAGGAATGTGGTCATGATATGAGGCTACCCTGGAGACTCGGGGTACCTTGACACACAGGGTTAACTAGGGTTGACCCAGTATGTCAGCGTATCCCTAGTTCTTGAGAACATCCTTATATCATTGTCATATTATTAATCCATTCCTGAGTGAATAACTTGGGACAGGGGAGGCTGACAGAAGTCAGTGTAAGACATTCTACATAACATAGGAATGGGGTGAAGGACGTATTCCAGATTGATGAGTATGTCGTCAAGGAATACAAGACATAAGCAGTATGTTTCAAATCTTTGGCCAAAGTATCGCAAGTTACTGATTGCATTGTCCCATGTCACCTAGTCTGAGGGACGAGATGCCGATGAATAATGGTAACAATTATTCAGATAGGTTCCTTGGATAGAGCATTCTAAATCCCAGATTAGGGAAGAGAACCGCAAGAGGGACGTGTTAAAATAAAAACACCAACTCTTTGAATGGGCTAAATAAATTATTACTCCCTAGTCTTGATCTAAGTCAAGACAACGTTTAATTTTATTTAAAATCACTATATCTTAATACTAATAAGTAAGATGTATTTCGGTTTTGAGAACTGATATAAACCTAATAAGGGTGTGGTTAGCAACCTTATGAGAAGACTTAGGGCTACTGCCCAATTTTGTTGATTTAGATCATTGTGTAACAAAGAACTCCTTAATGAAACCTCAAATCTTATTAACTTCTCTTTGTGAAATGGGTCTTAATAAGAAAGGAAATTCTAAGGTGAGGAACCCAGGGGTTGGGAAAAGACTACCCTAAAAGGAGCGTCTTAAAGTATAACTTTAACTCAACGTAAGTAACACCTTAAAGTTAAGTAGATCTTTTCGAGGTGGATTTGAAGGTTGATGGCACAAGTCAACTGCAGGGTTGTACCTTCGAGAAGATTAGGATCTTCTCGAAGATACAACAATGCAGGTGACTTATGGCGACACCCTTTGCATTGATCGTTAAGATTTACACCTTAAACTCGAACAATTTTTTACTCCGGGACTGGTTAGGAATGTGGTCATGATATGAGGCTACCCTGGAGACTCGGGGTACCTTGACACACAGGGTTAACTAGGGTTGACCCAGTATGTCAGTGTATCCCTAGTTCTTGAGAACATCCTTATATCATTGTCATATTATTAATCCATTCCTGAGTGAATAACTTGGGACAGGGAGGCTGACAGAAGTCAGTGTAAGACATTCTACATAACATAGGAATGGGGTGAAGGACGTATTCCAGATTGATGAGTATGTCGTCAAGGAATACGAGACATAAGCAGTATGTTTCAAATCTTTGGCCAAAGTATCGCAAGCTGCTGATTGCATTGTCCCATGTCACCTAGTCTGAGGGACGAGATGCCGATGAATAATGGTAACAATTATTCAGATAGGTTCCTTGGATAGAGCATTCTAAATCCCAGATTAGGGAAGAGAACCGCAAGAGGGATGTGTTAAAATAAAAACGCCAACTCTTTGATACTCATGAATAGATCGGTAGATCACCGAGTCATGATATGAATAGATCGGAGGTACTCCGAGTCATCACAGCTGCATATGGTTATCTGTTATAAGAATGATTGTTATGATCTGAGAGTTCTAAATTATGTATTTAGAACTAGAATGCTTCTATAAAAAAAAAAAAAATTCTTGTTCTAATGTACTAAAATGGGGATGTTACAATCTGTGTGTATTTTCTACACCCTTTGGAACTCTGCTAGGGCATATCATCTACAAAGAGGGTTTGTTAGTAGATCCAACCAAGGTTGGATTTATATTAGGCATGGAAGAGCCTACCAGTTAGAGTGAGGTGTGTGGATTCTTGGGCCACACAAGGTATTACAGAAAATTCATCAAAGGATATGCTAATATTGTTGTGTCCTTAGAGTAGTTATTAAAAGGTTAAGGGACAATTTATTTGGGAGAACCGAAGTAGTGCACATTTGAAGCGTTGAAGGAGAGGCTTACTATGACACCTATTTTGTACTTTCCCTCATGGAACCAAACTTTTCATGTACATGTGGATGCCTCTAGCATGGCCATTGGTGCAATATTATCTCATCCTGGAGAAGGTATTATAGATCATCCTATCTATTTTGTTAGTATAAAGTTGACTCTGCTAGAATAGAATTATACAACTACAGAGTGTGAGGCCTTGTCAATGATCTATGCGCTACATAAGTTTAGACAATACTTGCTAGCAACACCTTTTGTTTTCTATACAGATCACATGGCATTGAAATACTTGGTAAATAATCCCATTTTATAGGGGTACATATGCCGATGGGTTCTTGTTATTCCAAGAGTTTGATTTTACAGTCATAGTAAAGCCAGGAAAAAGTAATTCTAGCCTCGACCACTTATTAAGAATTCAATCATGAGAGGATGTGTATACAATTGAAGATATAATGTCAGATGTATAGTTATATAGGTTAAACTATGCACTCTCGAATTGGAGGATATTGTTGTATTTTTATGCATAGGTATGGTGCCAAAAGAAATGAAAACCTTGGATAAGAAACAACTTACAATTTGCGTTGCACCTTTCATGTTGATCAGTGGTGACCTATACAAACTAGGATAAGATGAAGTATTATGCCAAAGTATGTACTTTGAAACATGAGAACATGACAATCATGGAAGAGGCTCATGGTGATATTACAGGTTGGAACTATATAGGTGACGCTACCATGTGTAAGATTCTACTCTATGGTTTATGGTGGGAAACCTTATACAAGGATTACAAGGAGTATTATAAGGTGGGTGATCCATGTCATCTCCTTGGAAAAATTGGGCAAAGAGATGAAATTACTTTAAGGCCTATTACTAGTGCAAAGCCATTTGAAAAATGGACAATATACTTTGTGGGTCCTATTTCCCTAGCCACGCATAGAACTGGATCGCAGTACATCATCAGTTGTACATATTATTTTACAAGTTAGGAAGAAGAAACACCTATAAAGGATTTTATAACAGATTATAATAGCAAGGTTCCTATGGGAAAATATTCTTAGTTGGTATGGATGTCCATTGATTTTGATAAGTAATACGGGAACACATTTCCTAAATGAGACAATCAAGTATATTATTAGATGAGTTTATAGTCGCACACCAAAAACCCCACCCTATCACCCTCAAGTAAATGGGACTATTGAGGCATTTAACAATATATTGAGATAGAAATCGACAAAAAAATTATGTTTGAAGGAAATATGGGAAGATAAAGTTTAAGTTGTACTTTAGGCATATAGAACAACTTATAAAAGGTTGAATAAGGCCACACCCTTTTAGTTGGTGTTTAGTGCAGAATAAGTTCTTCCAATAGAATTTATGTTACCTTCTTTGTGTATTACATGCGTGGGAGGTTTAGTAAAAAGAAAGCATTGGAAGAAAGACTTGAAAAATTAATACAACTAGATGAGAGGTGCATCATAGCATGTTGGAGTTAGAAAAAGGAAAATGCACCACAGAAGGCATGGCATGACAAACACATCAAGGACAAGAATCTTGAGGTTGGGTAGATGGTGCTTCTTTATTATTCAATTTTTTTATGCCACCCAAGAAATATTAAGGTGCATTTCTTGGGACCATATGTTATCACCCACATACTTGAATCGGGGACTTTCTAGTTGGATTCATTTGATGGAACATGGTTACCTAGTTACTTCAATGGGAGTTGGTTGAATCCCTACCATAAATAAGCATTCTTGGTGTTTCTAATAAGTGAGTATTTCAATTTAGTACAGATTTTTCTTACTATATTTCATTTAATGTGTTTCTTTATTCATTGTTATGCTTTGTCAATTTAGTTCATTGTTTTTTGTAATAAGCGTGTTTGCATGCGAGAAGTTGATTGAAATAAGATGTTTTTATGTGCAGAGGACTATATATACCCTTGGTGTGGGGTGGTTGTCATTCAAACATGGGTACACATAAGAAAATAATTTTATATTTTTACAGGTGATTTCTCTTGTTAAAAAGTGTAGATAGTGAGGAAAGGTGCTACTAGAAAGAAAATTTATCCTAAATAAGAACATAACTAGAAACAAATGAATGCAAAATATAACATGAGGTAATTTGTGATTGTAAAAATACGAGAAGAAGGAACATTGGTGAGGTACTTTAGGACATGGAAGCACATCTAAGGACGTTTGTATCCAAAAAGGTAGGGAGCTGAACTTAAAGGTTATAGTTCTGGCACATAGGTGTATCACTTAAATATTGGGAAAATGGTAAATTAATGAGAGGATCGGTTGTAGTTAAAGGAGAAATAAATGTGATAAACTATCACAACTCTATATAAATATGTGATGCAAGTTTATTTATACCTTTGCAATCATGAATATTCGAGTGAGCTAGTTGCGACCAAACTGATAAAAACGCGTTGGGTTGTAGAGATATATGAAACCATGAAAGGAGAGTAGATTTATGCATAGAATTAGCTTACGTCCCCATTCAAGAAGGGTATGAGCAAAGCAGTAGTGTGTGGAGAGAATAAATAAAGTTCCAAGGTTGAGAAGGAGCTAGGGAACATAGTTTTGAGCTAGGGCATGGGAGATTTCTTGAAAGAGGTAAAAGGCACAACTTTGTCTTATCATGGCACTGAGGAAAGCACCTGGAGTAGGAAAAAAGGGTAAGAAGAAGGTAGAAATCAAGGTCGAGGATGCTCCTAAAATAAATTTTCCAGAAAATGTAGTATCAAGAAGAAGTAATTATCAGTGTAGGTTTGGGATTCCCATATCTATAGGTGTAATTGTGCAACTACAAATATCACACCACTGATAACAAGGAGGATTTGGATGCATTCATGAATATAAAGATGAACAAACAAACAATTGATGACATGTCAATTTATGATGATCTTTGGAGAGAATTCATTGAAGAAGGTAGGGTGTACCATATGTACGTACTCATATACTTTTGAAAACCAAAGAATCTATACCAATGGCTGATGATCGTAGTCTATGAGTACTTATTTTACTTTGTTGAGAAGCAGATGAGGATCACAACACCTTTAATTACTAGGTTGACAGGATTAAGGTGCATAGGGATAGAGGTTAGTAGTGATATAACCGACAAGGTAGCTTTTTTGGCTACTAAAAAGGAGGTGGGATACACTAAGAGTCCACATGGGATGGATATTTACAAGTTGAGGAAGTACCATGTGATACAGGTGGTTGCACACTTGCTCACCAAGTTGAATGATTTGGAAAGGTGGTCACAGTGAACACCATGTGGCTACATGTTGCTAAGAATATTTCACAAGGAGAATTTTACAACTTAGTAGGGTATATAATAGATACAATCATTGAGGAAGCACGCACATGTGAGAAGATAAGTTTTGATACTATCTTGTTATCACTTTTATTTATAGAAATTGGAGTGCCCGATGGGCCAAACACCAAAATTTGAGAATTCCCCATGGAAAATAAGTCCCTCATAGAGAGGTTTGAAAAGTATTTGTGTGAAGGATCAATGAATGGTTCATTCAAGAAAATGACAGAGTTATGGTATGACCGACTTCACACGACCTTCAAGGAAGAATGGTGTATTCCAAAGGATCTACCCTTAATGGTGGGAAAGGTCGTGCAATTTTTTTATATCAGCATTTTTTCATCACATGGTTTGAAATGAAGGATGGGACATGGATTCCTTGGTGTAAACTACCATACACCTTCATAGCGTGATTATTCTAGGTAGTAGTACACGGAGTTTATCAATAAGCACCGGTTAAGCTACAATGTGGACAAGGTAGACTGTGACTACCATACCTTAAGAAAAACTTATGTTTATCCAGGTCAATCTGCCTACATTGAGAGGCTTATTTATGATGTTATAAGTATGAAGCCAAGTAATTTTTTCTATTGGGAAAGTGGGGTTGTGCTTATCTATCTCCATCTTAATCCTAGGATGGAAAAGGGAAAATACATGGAGAATGATTTTATGCTCCCAAGCCCACCTAAAGGAAAGCATATAGTTGAAAATGTGGCAGCTCCAAATCCCTCCTTGACCTTAGAGGAAGATGAGGAAGGAGAAATCAATGAGGATAGTGGAGGCTTAGACCACGAGAGGCGAGAGGCGACCCACCGACAAAGCAGAAAGTAAGCATGTAGATACTCCACAACATCAAGGAGAAAAGGAAACTTAAACGTAGGCATAGTCCATGAGGAAAATAAGTTAAAGAGGGTGTTGAGAAGAACCATAAATTAAGGCGCATGGAAATTCGACCTTTACGAAGGTCACCTCGACTCTCCCCTCAAAAATAAACTCCCAAGAAAAAGAAGAGAAGAAAGTTTAAGCTTTAAGATAATGAGGAGGAAGAGTCAAGGAGAGTGCGCAAGGAACCCTAGTTAAACCCAAAGATGTAGAAGAGCCTCGGGATGAGGAGATGAGAGATGATGAGAAATGGGTGAAAGAATAATAGGAAGTTGTTGGCAAGCCACCGAGTGCACCCATTACTACTTAGGAAGGAGAAGGGTCAACTCCAGACCCTGGCACATGGGTTCCTAAGGGCCCAAGGACAAAACATGAGAGGACAAGTGAAGAATATGTTGTCCCTAATATGGGCTATGCTTTGAAGACATGATAAAAATCATCACATCTATTTTCATAGCACTGTGGGCCTGAAAGAGTTATATGGGTGGGAGATGATGGATCCAGATATGGATACTACACACACAAGGAAGTAATTATCCTGGTCCATGCAGACTCATATGGATGAACCAGATTTTGATGTGTGTGAAGAGTCTTGTGTCTCACATAGAGTAAAGAAGGCACGAAAAAGTAGGCACATGATGATAAAACCCACTATAATTTCAGATGGGTAGGTCAGCAATTCCTTGGTCAAGGTATCTGTTGAAGTGGTGTGGAGGAACATTGATAAGGCAGCCACCATTCGAGCACTACTTGAAGATAACAAGGATAATACTATAGAGATAATGTGCTTAAAAGAAGAGAAGGAATGAGAAGATGAAAATAATGAGGCCTTCATTAACATGCTTGAGGATCTTGGTGATCACATTCTTAAAACAAGGCCTAATCTAGAATTTGAGGTTCCTGAAAAATTTCCTTCTGCTATGCATTATTTGTGAACTTTGGTCAATTTAGTATTAGATGATAGGCCAATTTGAATGCCCACACCAAAATATTATGAACAAGAAGAAACAAGATCAAGGTATAATATTTTTAGAAAAGTTTTAACTTATGAGGCTTTGCTCCAAACCTTGAAATATGAGCTGAAGAAATCCAACCAAGCTCTCAATTTATGTGCAGCACCAAAATCCATAATAAGGATTAGAACTATAGTAGAGGACAATGAATTTATGAAGGAAATGAAATATGAAACACTTGGGTGTGCAGAAAGGTTAGTACTATTTAAACAAAAGAACGAGGCCCTCACAAACTACCTAAGATCTCGCACAAGGATATAATTGATGAGATTGGGAAACTTATAGCGTAGAAGATGGATCTCATGGAGAGATTTTTGTTAGGTATGACCAATGTTTTTACGGGTGATATAAAATGAGAAAGATAAGATCACTCAGGATGAATTAGATGCCATAGCCACCGATATTCTAGATAAAACAAGGAAAATGCTAAGTGACTAATAGACCTTGTAGGCTGAAATAAAAACTAAATATTGAGAGCTAATCCTTCCATTCGAAGAAGGGGGTGTTACAGAGTAAAATTCATTATTTTTATAGTTTTTCATTCATTATTTCATTACTTATTCTTTATTATTTGAGACATCAGAAATAATTCCCATTTCGGGATGACAATGTACTTTAGTGTGGGGTAATGTTGAGAAGACAAAAATTTTCTCTAAGGAGAAGACACATGAAGGATTCTTGTGTGGGAACAAGGAACATTCAAATGTGGAGGAAGATAGGAAAGGAAACATGTGCCAGAACACTTTTGATTAGGACTCAACCATTTTTGTGGATAAGGACTATTTTTGAGATAACATGCGGAGCACACATAGAGATTAAGAATTGCATTCCATGCAATGGTATTTTGAAAAAAGTGGCGAGATAAGTGCCATGCATAGGTTAAGATAATAATAGGATTTCTAATTGGATTTAACTATAGGTCATCTAGTGTTAGAGCACTTGCATATTGTGCATACTATTGTAGAGGTGCATTGTTATTACTAGCATGTTACCTATTTTGAGAAGTGCATGGGTGGTGAAGGAAAGTCCCCACCCCTATAATATGTATTTATTTGTGTAGTTTAGTGTGTTGAATTATTGTAGAGATGTGTTGTTGGTTTTGATGTGCACATGACTTGTGAAGATTCCGATATAGTGTAATAAGCGTATTTGTTTTACTGTATTTAATGTAATGGGATATATTGGTTGGTTAATGGCATTATACATAATCTGAATGCGGATCTTGTATTTTTAATCTTATCATAGTTATTATTTAGTTCGTCTTTCAGACAATCTAAGATATAGATCTATTTTATGCACTGTGGGTTGTTTACTACTAGTTGTGAATATGAATATGTTTAAAGCATCATCATGCTAACATCCTGTATAAGAAAATCTAAAGAGGTACTTAGTGCCTTTGTGTGCTTCGGGTGAGCGCTTAGCTTAAGTGCTGAGTGATGTGCCAATGTGTCTAGGTTATTCATAGTAAATTCTAGGTTGCATCACTTTCCATGGGACTACTTGTGTCCTTTGTTCTTCACCTTGCATGTATCCTTTCTTAGGGCACCATTTTTAACCCTTTTCATTCAAACACAAATATTTGGGAATTGAAGCTTGATAATAAAAACATCAGTGCAACTATCTTGAACATTATTTGTTTCAGTATGTATGAATGTAATATTTTATTTTTAGTTTAGTTGGTTTACTTTCTCATATTTCATTGCATTATGTATGTTGCATTATGTATGTTGCATGGAGTTACACATTTTTAGCAATGAACAAATGTTAGTAATATAGCTTTTCATGTTATTTTACACTTTTGTTTATTTTAATAAGGGTTGATGATTTAGATCATAGGGGCAACATGATGAAACAAAGTTGCTTATTGAAAGATTGGATGCAAAATCTATTCCTATATTCTTCACTATCATGTCTTATCACTATTAATTTTCTTCCAAAACACCTGGGCAGTAAAAATCCTTTTTATCCCTATCATATTTCATTTATATGTTTCTATCATATTTTCTATCGTCGATTGACTTATTCTATCACCCCATCGACACTTGAGGGGGGATCCTTCATTTTACTCATTTTTCTTCAAACATCTACTTCTTTATGCTTGTCTTCTATGTTTGAAGCTTAGCGTCACTTACATCACCCCAAACAGGGAAAATGTAGATACCTAAATTATGTTTTTGCAATCTTATTTCCAAAAGCACACTAATTACTCTCATTCTTACCATTTCCATTGTAATTAGGTTTTTCACTAATTAACTAATGTTTCCATGTCTATTTTGGTTAATTAACAATGCTTTGTTTATTACCTAGCATCTTTCACATTCAAGATGCCAATTTAGGACACATCGTAAGTCATAATCCTCTTCTGAGAAAATAATTAGTGATTATTAGCTAATTAAGCCTATTTACCCTTTTTTGGTCAATAAACCTTACTATTAGCTAAAATCCCTCTTCCAACTAGTCAAAATCACCCCATTTCACTCTCAGACATCCCATAATGATTCAAAATCTTATCGAGCATCTTAATTGACCCTAAGTGGTTAATTAAGGCTCCTCACATGCTAATCAGTTGTTAATTAAATAATCATGATTAACAAGCCTTAATCTACTTTATCCTTTTAGTCCCACATATAGCAAGATGTAAGTTTTCCTCAAATAGAAAACTATAAAAAATACTAAGCACATACCTTTAAAATTTACACCATACTTTGATTAGTATATCATTTAATAAATATGATTGAGAGTCTTACTTCCTTCTTGTAAAGTCTTTCTCAATCTTTGCAATTATTCTTCATGTTGGTTAGTAGAGGGATATCTAATATGGCCTTGTATTCATTTATAGAGATCCTCTAACCATTTGTATAGTAATAATAACCATAGCTTGATTACCCTTAGATCTAATTAGGTCTATGTTAAGTAATCATTTCACATAGTAAGGATGCTTGTAGATTGAATGTTTAATTTCATTTAGTTTCCATTAATGCATGCTTTTAAGCTTTGATCTTGATGTTTCATTCTTAAGCTTGAGTTTGGCTCTAGGCTATTATGGTGTTAGCCTTTACTAGTTAGTCACATTACAAGATTTTTAGGTGTTATCATTTGGCATGCCCGGTGGGACCTTTCCCCATTGCATTCATTTCATTTGAAGTTTTCTAGATTAGTTTCAAGATTTTTTAGAGTAAATTTCAAATTTTGTAGATTAATTTCAAATTTTTATAGTTTTAAAGCTAGATTAGTAGTAGATGTTTTATTTTCATGTTCTTTATAGGATCAAAGGAGGTAAAGTGCTGTCAAAATTACATCAAAATGTCAAATATTTGAGCTTTATCAAATTTTTCTTGTCAAAACCCATGTTTTGACCACCTACAGAAGTTGTGCGCTCTTGTCTTCAAGGTCACACTCACATTAAAAGGTGTAAAATCACATCATAAAATTTGTGCTCATGCTCTCGGGCCACACTCACACTTCTCTAGAAGCACCAGCTTTCTATTAGATTTTTCCCTCTATGTTTGGGACGTGATGGTGCTTGAAGTACACATTGGTGTCTTTTTAGATGCATGGGAATTCAACTAACCGTGTTTTTTTACATAGGAACGTTGGTGTATTCAAGGTTGTGTTGGTTTTTTTAAGTGTGCGTTAGCACTATCGTGGGTGTCCTACTATTCAAAATGGTGCATTGGCGTGATTGTGTGAGTTTGGCACTATTTTTATAGTTGTAGATTCTGATTTGTTATGTTTGTTGTTAGTTACAGGTTTCTCCTTAGAGATTTCTACTGAGTTTCAATGTTTAAATTAGGTTTTCTAAGAAATTTACTTTGTTTTTGGTAAATTATTTGATTTTCATGTTTTTATGAGTTTGGAATAAGGTTTTATATGCTCTTCTTTTACACCTTGTGTGATCTTGAGACTTAAAATCAGCTTTAAACCTTCTTTTCCTAACCTTAGAGTAAGTGGGAAATTTCATTATTCATTTTATGCTTAAAGGAATGAACTTTCATTTGGCATGTGTATGATATTTTAGTTTAAGAGATTTTCATTTGATAAAGAATCGAGGCTAAAGCTTGTGTATGATCTTCTCTTGTACCTTGTGTGATCTTGAGAATCAAAAACAACTTTAGTTTTTCACTAAAAAGCACTTGGATTAATTGGGAATGAAAATTGATTTACAAAGTATTATGGTGGTTATTTGATTTACAAGTTTTTCATTATTATCTATTTGGTTTTCTTGTTGTGTATGCTCTTATCTCGCGTCCTTGGACGGAACCAAAAACAACATGTAATCATATTTTTGTGATATTGTAGATATTTTTGGATATCTACTAATTATTTGTGTGTTAAGACCTAATGATTTCCAAAGAAAGGAGAATCTAAAAAAACCTTTAATTAGACATTTGTTGTAGGTTTCCAATGGTTGTCTAAAACAAATTTTCTAATCCAAAATATAAGAAAACACACCACACCTTTATTCATTACATTATATTGTAGGTTTTAGTTAAGAGCTACGAATAGTCTTATTTAAAATAGGAGAAACTTCCTTTGGAATAAGCCTTATGATAAAAAGAGGAATGCTCTTAGGAACCCCAAAGTAGTTCACACAGGAGGGAACCTTGTGAATTAAATGGGAAAGTGCTCCACTACCCAATTGATTTGTACACCTTGGTGAGACTATAGTCAAAACTATCTTTATGTAACCCCAATGAAAATACAACTAAACACATTTATTTCTTATTATATTAAAGGGGATAAAGTAAAGCCAGGATACTGCAAGGTTTAGTCATTACGGATTCCTTGGCAAACCAAGCTCATAGAGGTAATTTGTGACACTTAGAGAGAGAACCATAAGGAAGCTTGTGCCTTAGAGATAATTTGACTTAGACATCATGTTTCAAATATCTCTCACAAGGTGAAAACTTGTTTGGATTCAAAAAATTGTTATTTGAAAAAGGTAAGAGTCCATTTAAGTTGAATATGTGTGTTATAAATCACAAGACTTATGATGTGTTACTTTGTCCTAGTTTTTCACTTGTCCTAAGACAAGGTGAAACTCTGCCAAAGTTACACTTAATATGTTTCATCACCACTTGGTTTTACTCCTTTTTATTCTTCTTTCCCACTTTGGTAAATATGAAAACAACATACACAGATACTCCTGGAAATAATCATGTCCACCACTTTTGTAGTCTACTTACATGACTAGGTTGCAATGTCATAATGTAAGTGTTGAAAGTGTGAATGGTACGTCTTCATGTTCTAGTAGGCCCTTTGTCTCAAACCCATATTGAGACACATTATCATTGTAGCTAGGTTTTCTTATCATCCTTGTCTTCCTTTGAGTTTATAAGTTTCCCACATTATAGCCATACAATTGTGACACTTATGTCTTGTTTCCATTGTTAAACATGGTCTAAGTCTCCAAATTGTATTGTTACACTGCTCACATGCATAATAACTACTTGATATACTTAGGCTTATATTTTAATTGTAAAATTGCCTTTATTTTTTTAGTATTAAGGTTACGTTGTTCGCATCATGATAACACCATTTTCATACCAAAATCTTGCTTTCTTATAAATCTCAGTTAATGTGTCCAAATGGATTACATTCCGCTAAGATTTGTAACTTCCATTTTCAAATACTTGGACTTTGTTGGTGTCTAAAAATTTGTTTTAGTATACCTTGTTGGAGGATCACATCAACACTTTCTTAGTATTTAGGTTTTGTTTACTTTGAATTTGACCTCTAAGTAGTGATATTGTGTTGGACCCCTAGAATATTGGCCAATTATGAAGGCGCATAGGCGTGCGAGGTCCTAAACTATGAGAAGATAGGAAAAAGCATGCGAGAGAAAGCTTTAAGGAAGCACATAGCATGTGTGACACATGAAAGGAGGCTCGGGACTTAGTCAATTTGAGCACCCAGGGTAGAACATGTGAAAAGTGTGATCGGTTACACGTGGATAAGATGTCAGCCTAGTGATAGGCTGGCCCAGGAAAGAGCATGCCTTGGATGGAATCTTCTAGAAGAACATCATGAGATAAAGTGGAAAGCCCAGGCCTAGAGAAGCATGCTCACATGGACCACATTTGACACTTGGCACCAGATCTAAGGATGTTGGAAGGTGAGTTGGTAGGGTAGGAGAATTATAAATACAAGTTCTGCGGAGTAAAATATATACAATTACGAGGTATAGTAGGTTAGAGAGTGAGTGGTGCTCTGCAGAATCTGCGAGTGGATATTTGTGTTCAAGAAGGAATGTACTAAGCATGGAGTTGTAATTTTTCTTTTTTTGTTAGCTTAGTTACATACGTCCAGTGATATGCATGACTGCAGTCTACTCTTTGTGACACTCTATAATGAATCAATGAATATAATGAGGTTACCTGTTATAAATAGACATGGATATTAATGGTTTTAATGCATATTTCTCTCATATGAGCTCTCTTTCCTTTCATGCTATGTATGAATGCTTGTATAGTTCTTTCTGTCATAATGCATGTTTTGGATTCTGTTAAAGTACTCAGTCTAAGGTGACTGCAAGGATCTAGAGGCCATTTTGAGCCCTTTGGTCCTTGTATGTTTCAACCTCCCTCATAAAAACTCTTACACTAATCATAAATGATGCTTCCCACTAAAATCACATAAAAGAGAGACTCGGTACCCGCGCATGCCTCGGGTGAGCACTCAGCTTCTGTTGGGTGATAGGCCGGTGCACATGGGGTTCCTTCCTTTTGTGATGGGAGTAAAAATGACTACATCTTGGTTCCATTTTTGGGACCTCTTTTCAAAGTTGTAGTGGGATATAACATACATCATGATTTGTGTAGTGAGGAATGACATAGAGGTTAACATTGGTAAATGTTGAATCATGGTTCAAGAGCATAGAGGATGAATTTACTCAGAGATTCGGCATTGGACCTAAGTTTAATACGTGTAGATGGGTAGAAGAGAACCTCTACCATGATCTGTACGAGACCTTCTTCTATTGCTTCCTAGTAGAACTATATGAATGGATTTTAGCCTATGCATCTAGATCAAGTTGGCATTATGGATCACATGTATGGACCGAAGAAGACTACCAAAGGTTGTAGGATGCAGATCTAACATGGACCCATGTTGTAGATCATTAGTGGAGAGGAGTACTGACTAGTTACACTGGAGTATACCATTTCCATGTATTCTTGTCCAAAGGTTGCTGAGTTTGAATTTCTGCGAGAACCTAGAGGAACATTTCTATGTGCTATTCCTCTAGCTATGAAGATATTGATGGTTACCATGAGTTTAGAGGCTTTTCCAATGGCCAGCTAAACCATTCTTAGTGTTGGGTAAGGGATTTTGGGTGGAGGAAGATGGTAGCTATCATGATAGAGAAGGAGAGGGAAGAGAGATGGCTCAAGTATAGTAAAGCATATGAAAGGGAGATTTCAAGATGATACAAGGGTGCTAGTATGATGGATCTATGGAGACAGACATTACAGGAAGGAGTTGAGGTTCACGCGGAAGATGTGGAACTTGAGAAGTCTGTGCTACCCCATCTTGGTAAGCACATGAGGGAGAACCCTTCAGCTTCTAGTGATAGTTTGTCACACGAAGAAAGGAGATTCGTTCACATATATCTAAACCCACCTAGTGACCGAGCCCTGGTGCTTGGTTTTCCCAAACTAGGAAGAAGTGTTGTTAACCTAGTTGATATCGTGGGAGAGATAGATCTCGTGCCTAGGAGATACAATTTTATAGTCCCTTCTTCTATGGCTACACACATTCCAGTATTTGGAGGAGTCTTTGGATAAGGAGAAAGTGTACAAGCTTTCGGTCTCACATTAGGGAGTGGCACGGGACACAGTAGTGGGAGTGGAGCACTATCACGGAAGATCGATGCACAATCAAAGGTGGGACTGTGGGGGTTCTTGGCATATCTCCTATAAGCCCTATTGGACCTAGTGGTTATGGTGGATCTGGTGGCTTTGGAGGCACAAGACCCGGTGGACCTGGTGGATCAGGTGGTGGAGGAAACACTAGAGGGAACCAAGGCTCGACTCAAGAGGATAGGGACCCCAACCACCACCTCAAGTATTATTTGAAATGTATCTACATTTACCATATTATAAAGGCATTGAGGATGTTGCGAGAACATGTTCACAAGTGTGAACTGCTATGGCACGTGAAGGGTATCACAACCCTAGAACGGAAGGCTAGTCATTTTATAACCACGTTGTAAGGGCATGCGCATAGTTGGTATAGGAAGTATGACCCTCATCAAACGGTGGTAGACTATATTGCCTTAAATAATGCATTCTTGGTAGAGTTCCACATTCCTAAGTTCAAGCAAGAGCATCGGTGCTTTGAAGGATATTCGAGAAAGGAATGGCAGAGAGTGTGTGGGAGTATGATGTGTGCTTTAAGACTCTCTTGTCTAAATTATCATATGATATCATTCCTTCTCAAAGCATGCAAAGAATTTTTTTGGAGGATTGATCACCCCTTTTAGAAGGGCCTTGTCTCATAAGAATTTTACAGACCTGTGCGAAGCATTAGAACCTGCCTTGCATGTCAAGCTAATAGTAGTATAGATACTTGGCATTAGCCCATTCTGGAGTCTTAAATTGTTGTTATGGAAAATTAGTTGGAAAAATTATCGCAAACACAACCCATGAGACTCGTAGTGGTTTTTGGTGCACAAATTATGAAATAAAGGAACACATTAAGGATAATTTCCCTGAAGGATGGTATGTGCCTTGATGGTTGATTGTGATATTTGTCATGGGGACCATGATGCAAGTAAATGTCCTTTTTGTAGCACACGATCGGGAAGAATGTATCTTGTTCTTATAAAATTTGCACCTCTACAACCCATGATTCTAAGGACTATAGGCTCATTGATCAGATCTATGAGGTCATTGATCATGGGGTGCACCAAACTAGCGTTGCTAGTAGTTCCAAGGATAATGATCACCATTATGAGGAGCACACAAAAGGAGGTGCATGTGGAAGAGGTTTTTAAGGAGGATTCTATGGTCGAGGTAACCACAACAGAGGAAGGAGTGAATTCCCATGTGGAACATGTTTCAACTGTGGATCTACAGAACATTACAAGCGTGAGTGCACGGACCTATTGCAGTACTCATGGTGTGGAAAGAAGCATAAGTATGAGGATTTCCGGAATTATTTGAGCACATGAATCAAAAGCACCAGAAGGACAAGGGTGTTGTAATGGTCAATATTAAGAAGGCACACATACAATGGATGCCCTAGGTAACACAGGATGAAGGTTTAGATCCTATCTTAGTAATAACAAGGGCATAAGCCACATGTGCAAGAGATGTACCAAGACAAAAACCCTGGTTTCAAGAGAGGAGGTCATTCATGGAAAATATCCAGACCTCGCACATCAAAAGGAGATATATCAAGACACCATGGATGTTATTCAAAGCTTACAAGGGGAGATCCAGTGTCTAAAGGAGCAATCTAGGAGGGAAGAACAAGGAAGGAGAGTTAAGGCACAAAAGGATGACCTAGATGAGATCAAGGAGGTATGTAAAATGCTAAGGCAGGAGAATATCATTCCCTTGTTAGGATCCTGGTTGAGAGAGAAGGTACCATGCACTAGAGAAGAGCGTGAGAGATATTTTTACACACAAACCTTCCCCTCATAGCCTCAACTATGACAAGGAGATTACATTGAATGTAGTTGTAGATGGATGGCTCCTCAGCAATATCCTCATTGACACAGGTGCGGAGGTTAATGTTCTAACTTTGGATGCATGGCATCAGATGGGAAGACCTACATTATAGCCATCTTCAAATGTGTTGTATATGGAAAACAAGACTAAGGTAATGCCCATCGAGTGTCTTGAAGGATGCAGCTATTACTATCCAGGAGTCAAGTTTACTAGGGACTTTGAATTCTTGGTGCTCACCGAGGTGGACAATTTCCCAAAGACTACTTGGGTGCCCTTGGTGTTACAAGAACAATGCGGACCTTCGGTTCAACAAAGGGTACATCAGCTTCAAGAACAAGGAGGAACAAGTCATTATACCCCTGGTTGATGGGAAGTCAACACCCTATATTGAACCATTGGGAGAAGAAGTTCTAGATAAGATTTATGTGCACTCAATCAAAGACCCTGAGATGATACACCCTACTAATGGGGTTATCTAGTTTGAAGATGCTCATTCAGTGAGTGATACCACCAGTCTGGCATATGACAATTAGGGGCATGGAACTTACGAATTAATGGGATGGTAGTTGAGAGGTTCGGTGACCAAGGTAACAAAGGCACACATGGTTAGGTGCCTTAGAGGAAGAGAATTGCCCAAGTATTCAGGAGGAGCCTTCCCTGAGATATTTTTGTAGGAGGTAGAAGCTCAATGGAATGATTAGAAGGAACAAAGGAAGGTGTTAAGTTATGTCTTGCTCAAAAAAATAGCTCTATGGTGGGCCACACATCAAGAGATCCTTTTAGAATGGCACGAGGTAAGAATTGCTCTCTCAGATTCTCTAAGAGCAATGTACCCACCATCATCAAGGAGTACCATGGGAAGGAGCCCACCTCTTTCCATATCCAGGAGTGTGAACGGGTCTAGAGAGAAGGTGAAAAATCTTTGTTACCATCCCTCTAGGTGCACAAGTTGTATTCTAGACTGTAGGGTTACACACGCACGTGGTAAATTCATTCAGAGACACAGCACTGACAAGGAATTGGTAAGAACTTGTGGCTGACCTTATTCAAACCTTTGAATATCAAAGTACCAAGCCATCGGTTGATAAGGCCTTGCAGCGTATCAATTTCCTTACCATGGTGGATAGTGCCAGGATGGAAGATAGGTTGTTGGAATTACTAGGGGAACCAGGATTGGGGGGCGCTTTAAAGAAGAAGAGGAAGTAGAAGAGTTACATCTTGAGCGCATATGTTTGGAAAAAGAGAAGGGAAAGTTGGTGTATGTGATTAATGGAGAGGAATCAGAAAGCTTAGATGTTAGCCATTTTGTAGGGATGCGTGAGGTAGTGGATAGTGTAGATGCTCACGTGCATGCCTACTATGAGCCTTTAAAGATGAATAAATTTAACATCAGTTCAGAAGAATAGCCTAAGGAATCTATTATTGGGGATTACTAGATAGAGAAGGAAATATCAAAGATCATTGATCTACTGCGTGAATTTGAGGATTTATTTCTACATGGGTATCATGATCTTAAAGGCATTCACCATTCCTTGGGGGAGATGAAGATAAAAATGAAGGACGGTGCATGCCCGGTTAGGAAAAGGCCCTACCAGATGAATCCCAACTTACACGTGAAGGTCAAGGAGGAGATAGACAAAATGATAGCTTCTGGGATCATTGAGGCAATGGAAGAATCAGATTGGATAAGTTTGATGGTAATCAGCATCAAGAAGGATGGGTAGATTAGGATCTATGTGGATTATAGGGAATTGAATGTAGTTTGTGTCATTAGTCCATTTCGACCCCCTTCACTGAAGAAATTTTGGAAGGAGTCACTGGGCATGAAATCTATTCCTTTACGGATGGATTTTCAAGGTACCACCAAGTCCATATTATAGAGGAAGACTAGGAGAAGACAACTTTTACAACCAAGTGGGGAAGTTTTGCATATACGGTTATGCCCTTTGGGTTGAAGAATGTGCCAACTGTCTTTTCACGCATAGTGATGCAAGCATTCAGGACTTCATCCATAAGTTTCTTTAGGTCTATTTGGATGATTGGATAGTTTATGGTCCGCTTAAATACTATTGTTGCCATTTAAGGTTAATGTTTGAGAGGTGTATGCAGTTGAGGATATCACTCAACATTAAGAAGTGTGTGTTTTCTACACCCTTTGGGACTTTATTGGGGCATATCGTATGTAAGGAGAGCTTGTTAGTAGATCTCACTAAGGTTTCAGTTATTGTGGGGTTAAGGCAGCCTACTAGCTAGAGCGCAAAGACGTAGATTCCTTGGGCATGCAGGCTATTATAGAAAATTCATTAAGGGATATGCCAAGATTGCCGCACCGTTAGAAGAGCTACTTAGACATAAAAGTGCCTTCCATTAGGGAGAGGTGCAACAGAGGGCATTTGATACATTAAAAGATAGGATTATTACCATGCCTATTTTATGGTTTCCCTCTTGGGACAAGCCCTTTCATGTTCATGTAGATGCCTCGGGGATTGCCATTGGAGCAAAGTGCTTGATAGCAGTGAAGGGATTTTTGATCATCCTCTCTATTTTGCAAGCAGGAAGTTGACACTAGTAGAGAAAAATTATACCACAATTGAGTGCGAGGCATTTTCAATGATCTATGCACTCTTCAAGTTTAGACAGTATCTATTGGCAACACCCTTTGTATTCTACACCGACCACATGACATTGAAGTATTTAGTGAACAAGCCTATTCTACAAGGGCACATATATGTCAATGGGTATTGTTGTTTCAAGAGTTTGAATTCACCATTGTAGTGAAGCCTGGAAAAAGCAACTATGGGCCTGATCATCTATCAAGAATTGATTCAGGGGAGGATGTGCAGAGTATTGAGGAAGCAATGTCAGATGTGTAACTATTTAGGTTGTGTGTGTGCCCTTAGATTTGGAAGAGATTGCAATATTTTTAAAGGAAGGTGTGGCACTAGATGGAATGAAGACATTGGAAAAGAAGCAGTTGGCCATACGCGTTGTGCCTTACATGTTAATCAGTGGAGACTTATACAAATTGGGACGTGATGAAGTTTTGCACAGATGTGTCTTAGAGCATGAGCGCCTAGCCATCATGGAGGAAGCACACAAAGGAAGTGTGGGTGGGCATTATGCAGGTGATGCCACCACGTGTAAAATATTAATGACAGGTTTTGTGGTGGGAAAAATTGTACAAAGATTGTAGAGATTATTGTAAAGCATGTGACCATTGTCAGCGCATTGGAAAACTAGGGAGGAGAGATGAAATGCCTTTGTGCCCTATTCCTAGTGAGCCTTTTGAAAAGTGGGAAATAGAATTTTTAGGACCTATTGCCCGAAAGTGCATAGGAGGGTCACGTTATGTCATCACTTACACAGATTATCTCACAAGGTGGGTAGAGGTAGCCCCAACTAAAGATTGCACAATAGCAACAATAAAGTGAGGTTCTTGTGGGAAAACATTATCACGAGGTATGGATGCCCTTTGAGTCTGACCAGTGATAGGGGTACACATTTCTTGAATGAGACCATGAGGATCCTATTATCTGAATTCATGGTGGCTCATCACAAGACTATGCCCTATCACCCACAAGAAAATGGAACCGCAGAAGCATTTAACAAGATACTGAATCATACCTTGACCAAAATTTGTGATGTTGGAAGACTTGATTGGGATGAAAAAGTATCGGCAGTATTATGGGCTTACAAGACAATGTATAAAAGACTAAATAAAGCCACACCTTTTCAATTGGTGTTTGGTGTGGAAGCTATTTTTCTGGTTGAATTTATGTTGCCTTCTCTGTGAATAGCACGTGCGAGGGTTAGCCGATGAACAAGCACTGGAAGAATGGATTGATGAGTTAATGAAACTGGATGAGAGATGATCACTTACCCAATGGAGCCAAATAGTGGAAAAGGAAAAGCAAAAGGCTTGGCATGATCTCCATATTAGAAACAAGAAGTTTGAGGTTGGGAAGTTGGTGTTATTATACGATTCTAAGTTTTTGCGCCATCCTAGGAAGTTGAAAGTCCATTGGTTGGGTCCTTACACAATCTCGTACATCCTTGATTCGGGCACATGCTAGTTACAAGCATTGGATGGGATGAAGTTTCTGAACACTTCAATGGTAGTAGGCTAAAGCCCTACTATAAATAAGTCTTCTTGGTGTTTGTAAATAAGGTAGTTTTTCCAGTTAGTTTAGAAGTTTCCTTTATGCATTTTCCCCTTCTTGTGTTTCCCTTTCACGTTGTTTTTTTTGTGCCTTGGGTACCGGTAACCTTATTGCTATTTTTGGAGAATTTATGAGTGTGTAGAGGACCACGCATTGCTTTAAGTGTGGGGTGGAGAAAAGTGAAGAAGCGCGTGATCAAAGTGCCAAGGAAGTTGTGTTGAAAAGCCTTGTTGAGTAGCCGGGTTGAAAGAGGTATATAAAGAGGAAGATGGAAGAATGGTTGGTGCCAGGGTAAAGCTACTTGTAGATCCCACATACTAAGGAGGAGAAAGCACATTTAAAGCAACACGAGGTAGGTGAGAGAAAGGATCAGGATAGAAGAAGTTCCTTTGGCACGGGTTACGTGCATGCAAGAGTCTCTTGTTAGGTTGGATTGGTTGCGTGCCAGAAGGTTGGAAGAGTTTTCACATAGGTTGGGCACATAAGTGAAGGCATTGAAGATGGGATTTGTTTGAAAAATATGCATTAAATGAACAAAGTATGGTGGTAGGTGAAGTATCATTTAATGTCTAGAAAAGAGAAAAACTATAAGTAAAGGGTCGAGGCACTCTCATTTTTACTTTGCAAAATAGAAGAGTTTGAGATAAAAGTGAGTTCCATAAACTAGGGCTTTCAGATTCGATCGAGTGAAGGAAGATCTATGAGATTGAAGCAACCAGTTTGAGTTTGTAAACTAGAAGGGGTTACATGGGCATGGAAAGAGTGAAGAGGTGCTATTGTGTGAAGATTTTCATCCTAGTTAGGGTTCAACAAACTAGGGCATGGGTTCAGAAGGATTGTATCATGGATTTAAGATCGGAGGATTGGAAGAAGTAAGACAGAGTAACAAGGAGAGAATAGGGGTGATAAAAATACCTCAACCATGGCACCTAAGAAAGGAAAGGGAAAATCCAAGGCTAAACAACCAGAACCTATGGTAGACACAAATGAAGAATGGTATGTAGAGATGCAATACCCAGATGGGGTGATGATGGGGAAGGAATGGGAATCCCACTTGAGAAGTGTACCTATTAGTGACTATAATCACATGAACACAATAGAAAAATAATCCCACTTAATGATGGGGAAGGAATGGGAATCCCACTTGAGAAGTGTACCTGTTAGTGACTATAATCACATGAACACAATAGAAAAAGAAATGGCATTGGAATTAGTATGCCCCACCAAAAAATGAACACCTGAGGGTTTTCCTATATATGATGATAACATTAAGGTTAAAATGGAGAAGGTAGGGCTGTTGTAACTCTATGAGTTTCCTTATTTTGGAAAACTAGAGTGCCTGTACCAATGGTTGATGTCATAGGTACATGAAGATTATTTCCACTTTGCAGGGTGCAAGATGCACATGACTCCCTAGCTGATTTCACAATTTACAGGCCTCATATGTGAGGGAGATAGCTTGGAAGATGACCTTGGTGATAAGGAGGCCATTCAAGAGACCATCACCGAGTATTCCTGCAAGAAGGGGTCACGATACTATGACATTTCAGACATCAAGGACCCCATAATGAAAATGGCCATGCATTTGGTGACTAAGTTGAATGGCTAGGAGAGGTGGACATAGGTCAACAAACCTTGGCTACATGTCTGTAGGAAGATTATAGAGGGAACCATATACAACCTATCCATATACATCGCAGAGGAAATTGTCAGTTGCGTGAAGGAAGGGGACAGGATCCTCTTGCAACGTCTTGCTCACCATTGTATTCATGGAGATTGGGGTGCGACGACGCCTTTTGGCTTAAATTTGTATAGGAGTACCCCCGCCGAGGATCCTTCACCTACAAAGAGGTTTGAAAAATATGCCTGTGATATAATGACATCACCCCACAAGGTGAGGCTAGAGAAATGGTACACGTTCCTGAGAAACGCATTCGGGGTAGAGTGGAGAATCCTTATACAACCCAAAGCAGCCACCGGGGAAGCCAAATTTGTAGTTTATCAACACTACTGCCTAGGTAGATTCAAGCTGATAGATGAATCATGGAGCCCTTGGTGCAAGCTTCCCTTCACATTCACTACTCAGTACTTCCAAGCGGGGTGAATAGGTTTAAAGAGTCAAAGAAGCTAAGGTTGGAGCTGGGTAGTTTGGATCGGGAACATAGGGAGATGAGGAAGAAGCTGAATAACCCCGGCAGAAGCATGCGTACATGGAAAAATACGTGTCACAAGAGATTTAAGTGACAAGGTTGATGATGCTGCCCATTTCCATAGGCTCCATGACACATGTGTACTTGTGCATAAGGCCAAAGTTTGAGAAGGGTGCATATCTAGAGAATGAAGTCTCCATACCTGAAGACCCCTTGGGGAAGAAGAAGCTAGTGTCTAAGAAAAGAGGGAGAGGAGAAGAAGAAGCACCAATTGTGCAGACTACTCAGATAGTGAGCATGCCATCCACAAGCGCTAAACCCAAGACTTACATATGGAGAAAGAAGTCTCCGGTGAAGGAGAAGACACCAGAGGTAGAGGCACCTAGGCAACCCATCTCCAAGGAAGAATCACCTAAGGAAGAAGATAAGGCCGAATCCCCTGATCAGGAGCCACCTCTCAGGAAAAAGTAGAGGGTTGATGAAGAAGCTGACTTGGAGGCAACCGACAACTTAGAGAAATACATGGGTGGAAGAGGGGATGAAAGTGAAGAAGATGGTGGAAAGGAAGAAGAGGTAGAGAAAGACCAAGAGCCACATGTTTTTAGCATCTATGACTTAGAAGAGGAGAATGGAGATGAGAAGCAAGAGTTTTTATTCATGTGGCACAAGGGTGTACAAGATGAGGAAGACACCAAAGACAAAGGAAAATGAGGAGGATGCTAGGGAGAAGCAGGGAGCTATAAGCTTTACAAAGGAGTAGATCATAGAGGTGGCAGAGAGAGAAGCATCAGATAATGCTTGAGGTCTTGGTAGAACAAGAGTTGGAGTGCGGTGCGAGACATAAGTCTTGAAGGAAGGGAAGGAGGAGAACATAAAAAAAGAGCATGATAGCCTGGGAGGGCCCGCTCTAATAGTAAGCTTCCCCAAAGGCATGCGCTCGGGTAGGAGAAATCTTGATGTAGAATAGAGGAAAGTAATGGGCTATGTGGATGACACAAATAAGGTGTTACATGCATGATTCAGAGCACCATACCCATGGAGAGGCTCCTAGTGATGGGGTCTTTTGAGAAGGATGGTGCATACCCTAGAACCAAGAAGATGCTCTCTTGGGCATTCGAGTCCCACATTGATGAGCCAAAATTTGAAGTCTACCAAGGAGCACTCATCACATTTCCAGAATCTAAGGGGGTCAATCCCTTAGTGAATGCTCAGGATCTCTTGGATGAGCAAGTCTGCAATGCACTGAATAAGGTCACGGTCAAGACCAAGGCTAGATTATTTGTGCGCAACAATAAGATCAGAGTGCTAGAGGTGAAGTTAGGAGAGAAGGAAGAAGAACTGGTGGAGAAGGCCAAGAGCTTGAAATAGGAAGAATTGATCAGCGCATAGTTAAGGCGTGAGTTGAAGGAAGAGAAGGTAAAGGTGCAGGAAGTTTACAAGAAAATAGAGTCTATCAAAGGTACCCTCCTCCTGAAGCACCCGGACTTAGTGCCACCCGCACAAAAGTAATCATCCCTCCTAGAGTGTATATAAGATCTAACGTATGTCGTCATTATGGAGAGACAACCCTTGGCCCTAGAATCTACAAAAGAAGTTGTTGTGCACTTGAAAGATGAGGATAGGTTGAAGGTGGTAGCGCTTGTCGCTAAGTACAGCCAAGTACTCGCGGAGGTTAAGATCGTTGCCTAATATATGGATGCCGCATATGATACATGCGTAGATATAGATAAGGTGGTGAGATCCTTGGTCACCACACTTGAAGCAGAACTAAAATAATTCCAAGAAAAGAACAAGGGGAACCGGGTGGAGAGGGACAAGGTTCTAGGCAAAGTAGAGAAGAAATTAGAGGCAATTGAGGCTTTAAGGAGCTTAATTAAGGCCCGGCTAAAGGAACTATACCCCTAGATTACTAGAAGGATGGATAAAATTGAGGACCTGGGAAAAGAGATGGAGCAGACTATGGAAATTTTGGGCACCCAAGGAGTTGGCCTGAGTTTTGATGAAGTGAGCACCCTGGTGGGTGACCTCTGCCAGAAGGCACAGGGTGAGGTTGAAGTATGGAATAAGCTAGAGGTAGACCTTTAGAAAGATTTTCCTAGCTTGTTGAATTGATGTCCCCCCCCATTCTTCATTCTTTCTCCGATTCTTTCATCCCTTATTATTTTTGTAAAGTGTAAGACTATTCATTGGTTCCCTAGATAGTAGGCATCTTGGTCAAGTAAAATGTTTCCGAGGATAGAGAACAAGCGTAGTGTGGGGTGATGTTGGACCCCTGGAATATTGGCCAAGTATGAAGGCACATAGGTGTGTAGGGTCCCAGCTATGAGAAGGTGCGCAAGGAAAAAGCACGCGAGAGAAAGGTTTAAGGAAGCACATAGCATGCGCGATGTGTGAAAGGAGGCAGGACTTAGTCAATTTGAGTACCTAGGTAGAACACGTGAAAAGCGTGATCGGTTGCATGTGGATAAGATTCCAGCCTGTGCAATAGGTGGCCCAAGAAAGAGCATGCCTTGGATGGAATCTTCTAGAAGAAAATCATGAGATAAAGTGGAAAGCCCAAACCTAGAGAAGCATGCTCGCATGGACCACATTCGACACTTGGCACCAGATTTGAGGACACTGGAAGGTGAGTTGGCAGTGTAGGAGAATTATAAATACAAGTTCCTATGGAGTAAAATATATACAAGTATGAGGTATAGCAGGTTAGAGAGTGAGCGGAGCTCTGTAGAATTACTGTGAGTGGATATTTGTGTTCAGGAAGGAATGTACTAAGCATGGAGTTGTAATTTTTCTTTTCTGTTAGCTTAGTTACATACATCCAGTGATATGCATGACTATGGTCTACTCTCTGTGACACTCTGTAATGAATCAATGAATATAATGAGGTTACCTATTATAAATAGACATGGATATCAATGGTTTTAATGCATATTTCTCTCATATGAGCTCTCTTTCCTTTCATGCTATGTATGAATGCTTGTATAGTTCTTTCTATCATAATGCATGTTCTGGATTCTATTAAAGTACTCAATCTAAGGTGACTGCAAGGATCTAGAGGCCGTTCTGAGCCCTTTGGTCCTTGTATGTTTCAACCTCCCTCATAAAAACTCTTACACTAATCATAAATGATGCTTCCCACTAAACTCACATAAAAGAGAGACTCGGTACCCGCGCGTGCCTCGAGTGAGCACTCAACTTCTATTGGGTGATAGGGGGGCACATGGGGTTCCTTCCTTTTGTGATGGGAGTAAAAATGACTACAATGAAACATGGTCTAAGTCTCCAAATTGTATTGTTACACCTTTGCTCACATGCATAATAACTACTTGATATACTTAGGCTTAGATTTTAATTGTAAAATTGCCTTGATTTTTTTAGTGTTAAGGCTACGTTGTTTGCATCATGAGAACACCATTTTCATACAAAAATCTTTCTTTCTTGTAAATCTTGGTTAATGTGTCTAAATAGATTCATTACGCTGCTAATATTTGTAACTTCCATTTTCAAATACTTGGACTTTGTTGGTGTCTAAAAATTGGTTTTAGTATACCTTGTTGGAGGATCACATCAACACTTTCTTAGTATTTAGGTCTTGTTTATTTTAAACTTGACCTAAGTGGTAATATTGTGTTGTCACTATTTCTCTAAACCTATCTTGGAAAAGCATAGGGAGTAAACTACGTTGTGACTATATTTGAGTCTTGTACTTCATTTTCTTGTCCTAGATACTTGTTGACATATATTACCTTTTTAGTGTATCATTTGTTATTCTTTGGTATCATTGGGTTCATATTGACCTTTAGATTTTTGACCATATGATATTCCACATTTTTGTGATGACTTGAAGTTGTTACGTTAGGTAAATTTACCTAGGATCCATTTTAGTAAACCTTAGTGGAATATTTCACGTTATGCATCCTATTACAAGAATGGGGCATCATAAATTAAGAACAAGTCACTTTGAAAATGAAAATTCACTTTCTGACTACAATGTCATGGTGGATCACATTGGTGGTGAGGATAATTCTCCTCATTCAAACTTTGATCTTAATCCCGCCCACATCGATGATTATCCATTCCGAAACAAACATGAGGTTCTAATGTGGGTCATAGAGCTAGGAGCAAGGTTACCCTCTACAATTGACCCTTCTCTCATTTTCACTCTGGTTCATGGAGAACATCCTTCTTATAATATTAACAACATCTTAAACCTAGTTCATTCCTCTACTTGTGAATGACAAAATGATGAGGAGATACCTTTTGAAAATGATGGAGACTATCATATACCTACTGTTAGAGTCCATTGTGAGGACCATGAAGAGAATTCCCATCACTAGAAACCTCCTCATGAAAATTGTAAAGAAGTACCCACTCAAGAGGTAAATTTAGAACAGCAAGTGTAATCCCTCACTCACCAATTGTCTAGTTTGGCTTTGCATGTAAACAATGAACAAGTGAAACCTTTAAAACAATATACACCAAAAGCTAAACCAAAAGCTTCGTACCATGAGTTCCTCACCGAGAGGCACGTAAATACCCTTATGAGGAATTTTATATATAAAATAAAGGTGGGGATACAACTAGATTTAACCATTTATACATGCCTACACCACCCACACAAGACCAACTCTTTAATCAAGAGTGGTCAACCATGAAAAATTCCCTTATAGCTTTACAAGAAGGAAAAACAGGCAATAGAAAAAAGTACCAATTTGAGGAGTTATGCCCATATCCCTTTGATAGATCCATGTTGCAAGTACCTTTCCCACATCATTTTGACTGTCCAAATTTTGACAAATAAAAGGAAAATTGAACCCATACACCATATTAAGGAATTTTGTATGGCATGTCAAGAGGTTGCGTATAGCGGTAACTATCTCATTCTCCTCTTCCCATGAAGTTTAGGAGGTCAAGTGTTAGAATGGTTTTTACACATCCCTAAGGGATCTATATCTACATGGCCAGAGCTAGGCAAACACTTTGTACATCACTTATCATTTAATATTGAAAGTGATGTCACCATTTTAGATTTATGTAATGCAAAACAATAGAATAACGAGAACTCTACTAGTTTCCTACAATGATGGCGAGGGCTAGCTATCCAATTCCCTTGTTCTAAACAACATAAATGACTGATTATTATATGTGTACTAAACCTCCACCCTAAAATTACATTCCAATTGTAAATGCATTGTGGTAACACATATGAAGAGGTTATTGGAAAGGGTAGTCAAATAGAGAAAAAGTGTTTAGCTAGAGGGACCTTAAAACCCTTTTCACATGATCATAATAAGTCCAAACCTAGTGAAAATACAATTTTTATTCCTAAGAGAACAAAAACATTATAGGAAATGGAATAGTAGACTCTAAAAGAGTGCAAGTATTTCAAAACCATTCTCCCTTGAAACTTACAAAGGTAACTCCTCCTGCAGAGTATAAATGTCATGCTTTCACCCCTCTCTCGATTATACGTCACAAATATTAAAATAGTTAGAGGTGGTTAATATGGTTAGATATCATGAAACTAAACCTTAGCCACCTAAGCCATCTTGGTTTAGGAAAATGAATATTGTGGATTTCACTTTGTGTTAATCGGTTTAATATTAAAATCACTATATTCAAGACTTAATCGAGAGTGACAATATGAAAATGGATTTTTCCACACCTACCAAATCTCCAAACGTAAACATGAGGATATTCATATAACCTTTTCCTACACAAAGGAAAGGAACATTTGGATTAGAGAAAATCATCTCAAACTAAGAATGTTAATTACGTTTTCAAGAAAGCCCATTTTTATTCCCTAATAGGTTATGTCAATCCACCTGCTGAGAATATTGACATGATCAAGATTAAATCAAAGGATTGCATCATGGAAACATGACAAGATCACATTGTTAAATCAAAACCTTATCCCCTACTCCTCAAGATAGTCATTATGACGTGTTAGACTAATTAGAGAAAACCATGGATAATATTTTAATCTTAAACCTTCTTAAAATTTATAACGTTCATAAAGACATCCTTTGTAAGACATTATAGGGATTAGGAGTTTCCATTGATATCGACCCAATACACTTCCAAGAAATGGTGGCATAGATCACTCTTATAGAGCATATAACATGTATTCCAACAGAGATCCCAAAAGAAAATCCCTCTCATAATTTACCCTTGCATATTGAAGTCATAATCAAATGTAAGAAGGTAAAAAGAGTGCTTGTGGATGGAAGATCAGGTTTAAACATTTGTACTCTAAAGTTAGTTCGGAAACTAGGGTGTACTAAAGTTGATTTAGAAACAAAGGTCATCACCATAAAGGTGTATGACAATGAAGAGTGGAAATTAGTCGGTATGATCAATTTCTCACTATAAGTAGGTCCTATAAATCATGATACAAAGTTCCATATCTTGGACTTAGATCTCCCTTACAACATATTACTCATCCACCCATGGATTCACGTCATGTAAGTCATACCTTCAACATATCATCAATGCTTAAAGTTACATCATGAAGGACAGACCCTCACTATTCAGGGAGATCCCCAATCCTTTGATTATTATAGAGAACTTTTGGTTTATTTCCCACCATATATGAATGTCCCTCTACAGAGATATTTTTCCTAGTTTAATCAAAGGCCCTCACTTCATGAGTGGATACAGATACCTTTCTCCCAATAATAATGGTACTTCCACATTAGAGTGTCCTTTTTCTACATGGGAGATAAAGGTTAGAGACAATGGTTGCGAGATAATATGATCATTAATAGGCCCTTTTAGTTTAGAACCTTCCGATATCATCCAAAGAACATGACGAGGCCATGTAACAAGTTTAAAATATCAATGGCCGGAGAATTATAATTTCAACATTTTCACTCTGGTGGATTATTAGAAGATGAAAAGATGATCAAAGATATTATAGCTCATCCTAAATATGATGAAATGGTTCTATGTTTCTAGTCGCCTAAATATGTTATCCTGAATCGAATGATGATTACCATGGAATATAAAGGATGTGGTTATAACCGCAACAATAAGGTACACAAAAATCTCTTCCAATACCTCATCATAGAGTGGGTAAGTATGATATTAATGTTTGGCCATATGTGGCTCCTTATATAGAGGTCGAGGATACCTCTTCGAATGTGAAAATAGTTCCTCTCGAATGTGAAAGTGAAAAAAATCTTGATGTAGTATTTACGAAGACCTTTCCTCCACGAAATTTTTTTCGGCATGGTTATCCTAACTATAACCCCTACCATACCATTTACCAATAAAAAACTAGAGCATATTTTCTTGTCACTAGTGAATTGGTACTAACAACAACATTTGTCAATCGCGTCTTTCGAATGATGAGGCTATTGGTGAGTTCGTCATCATTCGTGATAGTATTCCAATAAGTGACCACAAGAAAAGATTCTCCATTCAACTCAACAAATGTGTGTACTTTAAGGAGGAGGCTTAGTTATGAAGTCATTTGAGAAAAAAAAGTAAGGGAAAAATTCCTATAGAAAATACTTACAAAAATAATAATTCCAAGTCCTATAGTGAAAACCTCTTTGAGGTGCTTGTGGAAAAATAAAATGAAAAAATAGCTGACCCATCTGAAGGTGAAGATATCTTTGAACCACCTTTAGAAGAAGAAGATCTTAATCTCTCCCCTGATTCTAGGTGCATAGAGGATGAGTTTAAGTTACTAATGGAGGATATAATGGATGTCAATATTGGAATAGAGGAATTTCCTATAATATTCCGGTTGGGAGATTTTCTCTCAGCTTTAGGAACATAAAATTTTTGTGTATCTTTAAGAGAATTTGCATATATCTTTTCTTGGTCTTACGTAGACATGTCAGGACTTGATCCTGCATTAGTGGTGCACAATCTTGTTATACACCTAGACATCAAGCCCATAAAAAATATATTAGAAAGATGCATCTTCACGTTGCCTTGTTGGTCAAAGTAGATCTAGAAAGACTATTGGCGTAGGCTTCATTAGGCCTATTGACTATTCAAAATGGGTTTCTAATGTAGTCCGAGTGTATAAGAAACTTATCCATATTAGAGTTTTCACCGGTTTCTAAGAAATTAATAAAGCTTGTCCTAAGGACGACTTCCCTCTTCCTAACATTGACATGATTATCGATTCAACAGTTAGTTATGAGATTCTATCACTCATGGATGGATTTTTCAGGATATAACCAAATAAAAATTGTTGAGGAAGACCAACATAAGATAGCTTTTACTACCCCATATGGGAAATTCTATTATCGATTTATTCCTTTCTACTTCAAGAGTGTAGAAACTACCTATAAATGGGTAATAATTGTTATCTATCATGACATGATAAGTGACATCATGGATGATTATGTGGATGACATATTGGAAAAATCCAAGACTTAGAAAGATCACCCAAAGATATTTTGATGAATCATTATATGTATAAGGGACTACAAGGTCCTTCTAAACATGAAGAAGTGTGTCTTTGGGATATTATCGAAAAACTATTAGGATTCATTGTTTTGTAGAGAGGAATAAAACTAGATCCTACAAAGGTTACAACTATAAAAAATATGTTTCCTCTAAAAACTATGAGACAACTGTGAAGCTTGCAAGGAAATATACAAGTAATTAGAAGGTTCATCTCTCAGCTTGTAGAAAAGTGTCACACATTCACACATCTTCTAAAAAAAAGATGCCATTTTTCACCTGGGTGCAAAAAAACAAGAACTTGCGTTCCTTAAGAAATATTTGGCCAAACCCCATGTTATAATGCTGCCCATAGAAGGGTGAACCATTTTTACTCTACATTTATGTTGTGCACTTTGAAATTAGGGCAATGTTGGCCCAATATGATAAGGATAAAAAAGAAAACGTTGTGTATTACTTAAGCCAAACATTGATCACTTACGAGCTCAACTACCCACAAATATAAAATGTTTGTTTGGACATAGTTTTTTCCTTTTAGAAAAAACGTCATTATCTTCTAAATAATAAGTTCAAGTTTAGCTCAAATTTTTATCTATTAAATTACTTCTTTTCAAATCCTACACTCACAAGAAAGATGGCTTATTGGATCATCTTACTCAACGAGTTTGACATTGAGTGTGTACAAAAGAAGTCAGTGAAAGGACAGGTTTGAACAGATCAACTAGTTGAAGCCCGACCTACTAGGTGTCTTGGACCTTTGAGTTTGGAGATCTCGAGACACATCTACAATGTACCTCAATAAATATATTACATAGTAGTTATACTTTGATGGCTTATTTACCTTCTATGGTTTAGATGTCAGAGTTTTGTTAATCAATCCTTCATAAGACTTGATCCCTCATGCATTTTGACTCGGGTTCCCATGTAAAAATAATATAGCATAGTATGAAGCCCTTATTGCAAGGATGAAGTTTTCTATTAAGTGGGACATCAGAAAAGTAAATGTAATTGGTTATTCCATGTTGATTATCAAATAAGTAACATATGAATATGAATTTAAAGATGATAAATTTCATCTATATAAGAGAATGGTTGATTATTTAAAGGGTTTCTTAAGCATATTAAATTTGAACAAATCCCAAGAGGAAAAAATAGAGTAGTAGATGTTATGGCCATAATAGGGTCTATGTTGCACATCCCACCTAGAGAAAATGATATGTCATTTTTGTAGTGAATATACATATGCCAACATATTACATGCCAAAATGTTGTTTGTTATGTGAAGTTATTGGTCCATTTTCCCCTTGGTATAGTGACATATTTAATTACCTTCACAATGGAACCTTTCATGTAAACATTTCCCATGCTAATAAAATAAACCTCATCTAGCCTATATGATATTATACCCTACTTGGGGGAACTCTCTACCATTGAGGTTATGACAGGAATCTTTTATGCTATCTCAATTCGAAAAATCTATCCTAGCATTTAAGAAGATACGGGAAGGAATATATGGGGTCCATATGAACAAGATCATATTATAAAAGAAGATACTCAGATTAGGATACTATTGGCCTACCATGGATAATGATTGTTGTAAATATGTCAAAAAGTGTTTATTGTGTTAGAAGTATGACACTTTAATACATGTGTTGGTGTAGTCATTACAACTTATCACAACACCTTGGAATTTTTCAAAGTGGGGGCTTTATCTTATAGCTAAGCTTAACCCTTCTTCTTCTAATGGCCACATGTTCATTATCATTACCACCGAATACTTCACAAAGTGGGTAGATGTTTCTCCTCTTACCCTTGTTAAAGGTGAGTAGATATATAATTTTAAGATGAACCACATTATCTACCGATATGATATCCCCTCTGCCATTGTAGCTAAAAATGGTTATTCCTTTAAAAATAAAACTTTGAAGGTGTTATGCAAACTTTTTAAGATTACTCTCAAGTTTTAGACTCCATGTTACCCTCAAGGTAATGGACAAGCTGAAGATTCTAATAAAACCCTCATTCATATTATGGATAATATGGTGAATACAATAGGTTATAACTAGCATTTACATATTCACCCTACCCTCTGGGCATATAAAATGTCTATCTGCACTCCTACAGGTGTCACTCCATATTCCCTAGTATTTGGCATGGAAGCCATACTACCCCTAGAGATCGATCTCCCTATTTTCATATAGAGCTAAGGGATTACCTGAATGAAGAAGAGGACTACAAAGTATCTAGACCGTGACAGAGTTGAAGATATTATATGAGAAACATATTTAAGCTCTGGATCACCTTAAAGTGTATCAGGATTGAGTGCGATGAAGTTACAACAAAAGAGTGATACCTTATCAATTTGAGGTAGGAGACTTGGTGTTAAAATAAAATCAATTCAACACCACCAAGGACCAAGAGAAGAAGGGAAAATTTAATCCTAAATGGTTAGGGCCATATGTTATGGTCTCTAAGTTTAGTTCGGAGTTCTATGCAAGCTCACTTATGCGGATGGTTAGGAACTTCAAGAACCCATGACCATAATTTATCTTAATCATTTATATGGTTAAGTATGGGATCTCTCAAATATTAGAAAAATATAAAAATATAAAAACATAAAAAGAAAAAGAGAAATAAATACGTTCAATAGTGAAAACCAAACAATGGTGGCAAACCTGGACAAGTCCTTTAGTGAAAACTAGTTTCTAGTGCCATTGGATGGTATGTTGTTCACAAATATTTTAGGTCTAGGATTATGATAGCTTTATCCTAAGCTAGTATTTTCAGCATATGAGTTACTTTTGAGCTTTTCCCTCCCGGCCTTGATCCAGGATGACCCTACTTTTGAAAGCAAAGAGTTTGACTTTGATTATTCCCATCTCATACTTGGGGAAACTTTGCATCATCATTTCTTGCATATAACACGTGGTAGTGTGCCCTTGTACATCTCATATAATGCTTGAGGCATCCAATTTTCTTCATTTCCTTATTGTTTAGTTTCGTAAAAATTCTTAGAAAACATAAAAACATTATTATAACTTTAATAAAATACCAAAACAAAATTAGATATGTTAGTTGAGAAAATAAAAACAATCAAATACGTTTTGTAAAAAACTACGAGAACAATATAATATTATCTCAAAATAATACCAAAAATAGTAGAAAACATCTGAAAATTGTCCTAAAAAAACATAGTATTTTTCTTAATTTAGGTGTTGGTTTATGTGGTTTTGGTTGCATTAATTTTTCATCTTGTGTGCATTAAATTGGATTTGTTTCCTTACTTATATTGAGTGTTACTTTAATATTTGTTATATTACATTGAGTTCATTTTGTCTTTCATACTCGTAGATAATTGTGTTACTTTGATTAGATTTAATTAATTTGTGCTTATTTTCTACTTGTAGAGTTTGTTTTCATTTCACCATCATATCATCTATCATCACATCTATACATCATATATCAATAAAGGATAATATACATCATTATGAACATGAAAATTAAACATGTATGCTAAGCTAACATCATATAATATTTCCAAGAGGGACCACCCTCTGTCCCCCTCAAACATAGACCATAAAAAATGTGGATTAAACATGTTATCTCATAAACACAAAATGTGATAAGTAAATACAATCCATCATCATCATCATAAATCATCATAAATATAAATGTCCATGTATAAAAAAATGTGTCTCGATATACATCTGATACAATGATCCATCATGGGCGTCTATACAAAAAATTTTCCTTCATCACAAGGAATAATAAAAACAATATATAAATTACATGTGTAAAAAATGTGCCTTCATCATGAGATATGATAAAAAAACAATACATATACATCATCTCAAATGTATGCCTTAAAATATAGGTGATACACCAAAATTATACATCTGATACAATAAAAAGAGTCAACCAAGACTCTCTCTCATGATTGGACTGCAAGGTCTACCACTAGGTGGGGGAATATACTGAGATGGGCTCATGGAATGTGTTGAATTCTATTATACTGAAGGATGTTGAATAGATATCGCTAATCAAGAGGTCCTTTGTGACTGGATCTAGACTTGTTAATAGCTAACTCACTGAAGGGAGTGGCCCTTTATCCCTTTGGAGTGACCTCATGATATAATTCCCTGTAATAGGACACCTTACCACTATCTTTCATCACATCTACTAGTATATCATGTATCCTAGTTGTTACGGATGCCTAATGTAGAGCATCACACTCTCCTATTAGTTTCGCTATGTCCGTAATCCGTTGAATCCTTTATACAACTAGTTGATCTCTCTCAACCATAACCTATAGCTACTAGGATACCACCTACTGTAATTATTACCTCAAGACAACTATATCACTTGTATCTTGTGTAGCTTGTGGTGTTCCCCATCCTCACTCCACTGGACTACGTAGTGGGGATTCCCGTTCATCATCATCACCATCTCCATCCCCCTAACCTCCTTAATTTGCATGATCCCCTCCTCCTCCTCCACCTCCTCCATCCCAAAAATCTATGGGATCCCATATTGATGGGTGTGTGGTGGACTAAGTTATTGACTCGGTACATCCGGAGGTGATAGCGGCACCTATAAATGGATATGTCATCCAAAGCACCTATAAAGGACCTAGATTAAATGTTATTTTTGTGCTACTCATTTTGGAACCTGCACCTACTATTGTGCTAGTATCTATATTTGAATATTTTACCCAAGTATTCCTTGGCCCCCTTCCTATGGTACTACCTATGGATCTACCCGTTTAGTTATCTAGCCATGTACCCCTATGTAGATGCAGCTCTCTGAACATCTATCACTACCTATGGCATGGTCAATCTCCATGGCAACACTTTGGCATACCATCCCTGATAATCACCAGTAGTCCTTAGATCTACCATATGTGGATGTTGCACCCAAGGATATGTGACCACCTATGAAAAACTATCCCTGGATCATCCTAGTATGATCTACGGCCATATATGAAAGGTATCTCTAGACTGAACCCATACCATATCTCATTACCAGGAATCCTCTAAATAAGACTAAACTATTGCTAGACCTTGTCCACTCTATAACACTTAAGTATGTGATTCCTACTCCCAATTATGAAATGATCAATTGTTATAGTAATAAATTGTTTGACATCCTTAAGTCAATGATATAATATATATGGTTGTCAAGTGATCATTCATAATTGTATCTCATCATAAGCTCACTTATAATATGGTGTGTCACCCTTTTTCCGCAAATGTCTTCTTCATCTAGAATCCAACCCATAATAGATGGATCCCTATATCCCAAGCTCATGCAATGCTCATGATGGTCACCCTATGGTGATATGATCCCATGCCCATATCTTAATTAAAGAGGTAGGCCCTATGGTTGATGGCTCCCCTATATCTCGAGATCACAATTCTCCTATTGGGTTCCCTATAAATATATGATCCCACATCCATATCTAAATTAAAGAGGTAGGCCTCATGGTCTTCCGACTACGGTATGCTATTAGGTGAAACTTTGCATATAAATGGGCTAGTATGAATTACCCCAGTAATAAACCTCTCCCTAGGTAACACCATAAATCACTCTAATTAGGACTAAACTAAATTGAGCACCAGTCTTGTTAAGAAGCAATATGCCAATGACAAGAGCCATCCGAAATATGAGAATCGATCCTAACCGATGATCGACATACATTTGGTAATTTAAGTGACATACCTTGGTGAAATATGTATGCTACTCTAAACATCTCAGCTATATTTTGTAGAATTCGGTCATGGTGGCCATCATAAGTAATCAACCAACCCTGAATAGACACTCATAGAATCCACCAAACATCCTCCAAAGTAATCTCATATCTCCGACATGAGGTGAAATGGCTGGCTCTCACTCTACCATCTCTTAGCTAAGTTTGTGTGTAGGCTATGGTCTAAGGTAATATGTGGCATGTGAGTCATGTATGATAGACTAGTCACCTCCAATGTAATCACCAAAAATATTTGATCACATCCTCTAAATTTCACCTCATAGGCCGAAGCCACCCATGTCACTCTTGTGTCTCCAATCAAGGTAGACCAATCTACAAAATTAGCCACAACACATGTTAAGAATCATTTTCTTCAATATTGCATCACTACCTTCTTTTTTGATCATCTATTTTTTAAAAACTTCTTGGCATCTTCTAGTGTCACCCCAATTGACCCCTCTTGTGTTAGCATGCCCCTTATAGTGCCATTGTGCCCATTTTGATGCTAGCACACCCAAGAAAAAGTGCCCCCCTTTACACATTATCACCTACATTTTTAGGCAAGCGTGCCCCTCTCCCCTAACCCTCTAACTCATGCCGGTGCACCTATATTTACACTAGCACACTCACTCTCACACCTACACACAGTGTGTGTATTTTTTTTTTTTTTTTTCACATGAGCACCCATGTTTTTGCACCATCACAAATTTTCCTATATGCTTTTAATTCCAGTGCACTACTAAACATGCTTGTGTTCCCCGAGGGCCATGCTAGCATGTTCACACATCTTTTTACCCTACTAAATGTGCATTAAATGCTAATAAATGCAAGTAAAATGAATATTTTGGCTTTATGTACTGTAAGCCATCCTAGGATTCTGATGTAGTCTCAAACACAATCGCATGGTGGTTTTGGTTTTCACCCTCACTATTTCTCTCATAGTTTAGAGATCACCTTTGAGTAGTAAAAGTGGTAATGGGTGGTAACAAATAAACTAACATTGATGATTTTTACCCCTCGTGAAGTGATTTATATACCCATTTTCCCCTGCATCATGTCCTCACCCCAAAGTGCCTTTGGGACTATCGTGATTCTTCTAAATGCTTCTCACACTCATCGTGATTATTTTTTAATAAATAATTATTTTTTGCTTATGTTTCGTTTTGCGGGGCATGTTTTTGCTTCCCGATGACACCTTTCGCTACTCGGGACATATTTTTTCCTTCCAGTCTCTATTGATGATGTCCCATGACTTCTTCATTTATTCTACAACATTTTCTTCCAAAAAAATTAAAATTCAAAATAGTATTAAATTTTTCAAAAATATCCAAAAATTGGTTAAAATCATTAAAAATCCAAAAAATCGTAAAAATTCAAAAAAATTCAAAAATTGGTAAATAACATGCATGTAGTTGCGGCACACTGTATCAATGAATTGTCCTCAAACATTGAAATTTTTCCTACAAAAACATATTTCTTAGGTTCTTGCTTGTTCTTGTCTCAAACGACTTGTGGATCATTTTGATCTACCTCCATTAACAAAGTTGGCTTGCTTACTATGTCGGTACTCCCGTGTAACAATGAGTTTCTAGAGATTATGTCATATCCATGAATGATTTCCATTGGCCTACTTGTGTCCTCCGTTCTTCACCTCTCATGTATCCTTTCTTGGGACAGCATTTTTAACCCTTTTGTTCAAACACAAACATTCAGAACCGAATCTTGATAAAGAAAACATCAATGTAACTATCTTAAACGTTGTTTGTTTGAGTATGTGTGATTGTAATTATTTATTTGTTAGGTTAAATGGTTTATTTTATCATATTACATTACATTATGTATGTTATATGGAGCTACATATTTTTAGAAATGAAAAAATGTTAGTAATATAGCTGTTCATATTATTTTACACTTTTGTTTATTTTAATAAGGGCTGATGATTTAGATCATAGGGGAAACATGATGAAACAAATTTGTTTATTGAAAGATTGGATGCAAAAGTTATTCCTATATTCTTCACCATCATGTCTTATCACTATTAATTTTTCTTCCAAAACACCTAGGGCAAGTAAAAATATTTTTTATCCCTATCCTATTTCATCTACCTGTTTCGATTGTAGATTGACTTCTTCTATCGCCCCATTGACACTCGGGGGCATCCTTCATTATACTTAGTTTTATTTTAAAATCTTCTTGTTTATGCTTTTCTACTATGTTTGAAGTGACATCACTTACTTCACCTCAAATAGGGGAAAATGTAGACACCTAAAATCTACTTTTGCAATCTTATTGCTAAAAGCACACTAATTACTCTTATTCTTATCATTTCCATTATAATTAGTGATTTATGTTAGTTAACTAATTTTCCCTATATTTTGGTTAATTTTTTGATTACCTATCTTCTTTCACTTTCGGGATGTCAATTTACAACACATTGTAAGTCATAATCATCTCTTGAGAAAATAATTAGCAATTATTAAATAATTAAGCCTATTTACCCTTTTGGTTAATAAACCCTATTCTTTGGTAAAACCTCTCTTCCAACCAGTCAAAATCACCCCATTTCACTCCAAGACATCTTAGAAGGCTTGAAAATCTTATCATATCCTCTTAATTAGCTCTAAGTGTTTATTTAATGCTCCTCACATGCTAATCACTTGTTAATTAATTAATCATGATTAAAAGGCTTAATCTTCTTTATCCTTTTTAGTCACACATGCACCAAGATGCAATTTTTCCTCAAATAAAAAAAAATAAAAAGGACTAATATCCTACCTTTAAACTTTACACCATACTTTGATTAGTATATCATATAACAAATATGATTAAGATCCTTACTTCCTTCTTGGATTAGCTTGCTTAATCTTTGCATCCAATATTCATGTTGGTTAGTAGAGGGATATCTAATATGGCCTTGTAGCCATTGTTAGAGAGATCCTCTCACCATTTTTAGAGTAGTAATAACTATAATTTTATTTCCATTAGATTTAATTAGGTCTATGGTAGTTAGTAATCATCTCACATAGTAAGTTATCTTATAGATTGAAAGTTTGATTTCATTTAGTTCCCATTAATGTATACTTTTCAGCTTTGATCATGATGTTTCATTATTAAGCTTGAGTTTGGATCTACGCTATTATGGTGTTATCCTTTACTAGTTAGTCACATTACAAGAGTTTTAGGGTGTTATCATTTGGCATGCTCGGTGGGAGATTTCCCATTGCATTCATTTCATTTGAAGTTTTCTAGATTAGTTTCAAACTTTTTTAGAGTAAATTTCAAGTTTTGTAGATTAATTTCAAATTTTAGTAGTTGTTTAAATTATATTAGTATTAGATGCTTTATTTTCATGTTCTTTACAGGTTCAAAAGAGGTAAAGTGCTATCAAAATTACATTAGAATGTCAAAGATTTGAGCTTTATCATATTTTTCTTATCAAAATCCGTGTTTTGACTGCCTACGAGGAAGTCACATGCTCACATCTTCAAGGTTGAACTTTTGTTTCAAGTTGCACGCTCATGTCATAAATACAACATTCATGCTCTCGGGGCCAAGATCACATTTCTCTAGATGTGCCTATGTTCTATTAGTTTTTACCCTCTATGTTCAAAGGCTATGTTGGTGCTTTGAAGTGTGCACTAGTGTCTCTCTATACATGTTTCCATTCAAATGACTGTGTTTTTATGACAGAGGCATGTTTGTGTATTTAATGTTATCCTAGTGTTGTTAAATGTGCACTGGTGCTATCAAGAGCATGATGTTATTCAAAAGGGTGTGATGGCATGTGTGTGAGTTTGGCACTATTTTAAAAGTTGTAGATTATGATTTTTATGTTTTTTGTTGGTTACAAGTTTATCCTAATTGTATTCTCTAGGTTTTTGACATTTAAATTAGGTTTTATAACAAATTTACTTATATTTTTGGTGAATGCTTTGATTTATATGCTTTTTATGAGTTTGGGTTAAGGTTGTGTATGCTCTTCTCTTACACCTTGTGTGATCTTTAAAATCAAAAAACAACTTTAGTTTTTTACTAAAAATCACTTGGATTAATTGGGAATGAACCTTGATTGAAAAATTATTATGGTTTTTATTTGATTTATAAGTTTTTCATTGTTATCTAGATGGTTTGCTTGTTGTGTATGCTCTTCTCTCACATACTTGGATGACCCTGAGAACCAAATACAACATTTAATCCTCTTTTGTGATATTGTAGATATTTTTCAATAACTACTAACTATTTATGTGTAGGACCTAATTATTTCCAAAGAAAGGAGAATCTAAACAAACCTTTAATTCCATGTGTGTTACAGGTTTCCAATGGTGGTCTAAACCAAATTTCCTAATCCAAAATATAAGAAAACACAACGCACCTTTATTCATCACATTCTATTACAGGTTTCGGTTAAGAGCTATGGATCATCCAAATTAAAATAGGATAAACTTCCTTTGGTATAATCCTTAAGATAATAATAGGAATGTTCATATGAACCCCAAAGTATTTCATGCAAGAGATAACCTTGCAAATGAAACGGGAAAGTGCGCCACTATCCAATTGTTTAGTATGCCTTGGTGAGATTTGAGTTAAAATTATCTTCACGTGACCCAAGTGAAAATACAAATGAACGCATTTATTTCTCATTGTATTGAAGGGGGTAAAGTAAAGCCATGATAATCCAAGGTTTAGTCAGTGCAACTTCCTTGGAAAACTGAGCTCGTAGAGGTAATTTGTGACACCTAGAGAGAACCACTTGGAATCTTGTGGCTAGGATATAATTTGAATTAGAAATCTTGTTTCAAGGATCTATCACAAAGTGACTTTTTTTGGAGTCAAAACCTATTTATTTGAACAATGTGAGAGTCCATTTAAGTTTGAATTGTGTGTTATTCATCACGGGACTTACAACATATTACTTTGTCCTAGTTTTCACTTGTTCTAAGAAAAGGAGACACTATACCAAAGTTACGCTTAGTATGTTTGATCACCACTTAGTTTTACTCCTTTGTCTTCTTGTTTCCTATTTTGGGACAAATAAAAACAACATGCATAGATACTAGTAGAAATAATCATGTCCACTACTTTTGTAGGCTACTTTCATGACTAGGTTGCAATGTCGGGATGCAAGTGTTGAAAGTGTGAATGGTTGGTATGTCATCATGTTATTGTAGGCCCTTTACCTCAAACCTTTATTGAGACACATTATAATTGTAGCTAGGTTGTTTTATCATGAACTTCCTTTGATTCTTACACTTCACGCATTATAGCCATACAATTGTGATACTTATGTCTTGTTTCCATTATTAAACTTGGTCTAAGTCTCTAAATATTTTTTTACGTTTCTTGCATGCATAATAACTTCATGATATACTTAGGATTAGTTTTAATTATAACATTGCCTTGAGTTTTTGTGAGTGTTTAGGTTACATTGTTCGCATCGCAATAACAACATTTTGATAGTAAAATATTTCTTTCTTGTAAATCTTGGTTAATGTGTCCAAATAGTGTCGTTACATTTCTCAAATTTGTAACTTCCATTTTCAAAGACTTAGAATTTATTGGTGTCTAAAAATTGGTTTTAGTGTACATTGTTGGAGGATCATGCCAACACTTTCTTAGTATTTAGGTCTTGTTTAATTTAAACTCGACCTAAGTGGTGATATTTTGTTCTCATTATTTTCTCTAAACCTATCTTGGAAAAGCATAGGGAATAAACTTTTATTGTGACTATATTTGATTCTTGTACTTTATTGTTTTGTCCTAGATAATTTTTGTCATATATTACCTTGTTAGTGTATTATTCTTTATTCTTTGGTATCCTTGGGTTCATATTGACCTTTGTATTCATGACCATTCAATATTCCACATTCTTTGTGATGACTTGACATCGTTACACTATGTAAATTTACCTAGGGTCCATTTTAGTCAACCTTAGTGGAATATTTCACATTATGCCTCCTATTATAAGAATGGGGCATCAGAAATTAGGAACATGTCCCTTTGAAAGTGACAATCCACTTTATGATGACAATATCATGGTGGATCATAGTGGTGGTGAGGAGAATTCTCCTCATGTAGAATTTGAGCTTCATCCTGCCCACATTGATGATTATTTGTTCCAAAAAAACATGAGGTTCTAATGTGTGTCATAGAGCTAGGAGCAAGGTTACCCTCTAAGGTTCTAGTATAGTTCATGGAGAAGAAGTAGAACATATTTCTAAAAATATTAACAAAATCTTAAACCCAAATCATTCCTCTACTTCTTAATGAATGAACGATAAGGAGATACCATTGAAAAATGTTGGATATTGTCATATACCTACTATTAGAGTACATTGTGAGGACCATGAAGAGCATGCTTGTCATGTGATACCTCCTCATGAAAATCATAAAAAAGTATCCACTCAAGAGGTAACTTTATAATAACATGAATAATCCCTCACTCACCAATTGGCTAGTTTGGCTTCGCATGTAAACAAGGAACAAGTGAAACCTGTAGAACAAGCTATAAAAAAGGTACACCAAAATCTAAACTAATACCTTCGTACCATGAAATCCATAAAAATACTCCTCGGCCCGAGAGGCACGTAAATATCCTTATGAGGGATTTCATAAAGAAAATAAAGGTGGGATAGGACTAGATTTAATTATTTATACATGCATATGCCACCCAAATAGGACCATATCTTTAATCAAGAGTGGTCAACCATGAAAAATTCCCTTATATCTTTATAAGAAGGTAAAACAGGAAATAACAAAAAGTACCAATTTGATGAGTTGTGCCCATATCCCTCTAATAGATCCATGTTGTAGGTACCTCTCCCACATCATTTTTATTTTCCAAATTTTGAAAAAAACAAGGAAAATGTGAACCAAGATACCATATTAAGGAATTTCATATGGTGTGTCAAGAGGTCACATATAGCGATAACTATGTCATTTTCCTCTTCCGACGAAGTTTTAGAGGTCAAGCATGATAATGGTTTTTACACGTCGTTAAGGGATCTATATTTACATGGCCATAAATATCCAAACACTCGTACATCAATTCTCATTTAATATTGAAAGTTATGTACCCATGTTAGATTTATGTAATGCAAAACAATGGAATAAAAAGAACCTCACTAGTTTCCTACAATGATGGAAAGGGTTAGCTAGCCATTTCCCTTATTCCATATCAAGAAACAAATGATTATTATATTTGTACCAAACCTCCACCCTGAAATTACATTCCACTTGAAAATGAATTATGGTAACACATCTGAATAGGTGATCAAAATGGTTTTCAAATAGAGAAAGCATTGTTAGTGAGAGGGACCTTAAAACCCTTTTCATGTGATCATAATGATTCTAAACCTAGTGACAAGAAATTTTTTATTCCTAATAAGAAAAAAATGTCATAAGCAATGGAATAGTAGACTCTAAAAGAGTACAAGTAGTTGAAAATCATGCTCCCTTGAAACTTGCAAAGGGAACTCTGCTTAAAGAGTACAAACGCCATGATTTCACCCCTCTCTCTAATTTTATGTAATCAATATTAAAATAGTTAGAGGCAGTTAATATGGTTAGATATCCTAAAGCTAAACCTTATGAGGATGACCCACCTAAGCCATCATGGTTTAGGGAAAATAAATATTGTGGATTTCACCATGTCAAAGATCATAATACCGATAAGTGTTTAAAATTAAAGAACTATATTCAAGACTTAATTGACAGTGGTGATGTGGAAATGGATTCTACTGCCCCTACAAAATCTCCCAATGTAAATATGGGCATATTAAAATAACCTTTCCCTAAGCACAAAGGAAAGGAAATTTTGGATAAGGGGTAGTTGTCTCAAATTAATAATGCTAATTATGTTTCAAAGACGTGCCATTTTGATGCCCTAATAGGTTGTGTCGATACACCTATTGAGCATATCAACATGATCAAGATTGAATAAAGGGAGTGCATCATGGAAACATGATGAGATCACAATGTTATATATGAACCATGGCTAATAATTGGATCTTGGACCTTCTTAAAATTTATAACATCCATAAAGACATACTTTGTAAGACATTATAGGGGTCGGAGTGTCCGTTGAAAGCAACCCAACACCCTTCCAAGAAATGGTGGCACATGATTTCTCCTATAGAGCACATAACCTTTAGTCCAAAAAAATCTCAGAATAAATCCCCTCTCATAGTTTACCCTTGCATATTGAAGACATAATAAAATGTAATAAGGTAAAAAGAGTATTTTGGAAGCTAGATTGGGTTTAAATAGTTGTACTCTAAATCTAGTTAGGAAACTAGGGTGTCTTGATGTTGATTTAGAAACAAAGGTCATTACCATAAATGTGTATGATAACAAAGAGCGTAATTCAGCTGGTATGATCACTTTCTCACTAGAATTAGGTCCTATTAATCAGGATACAAAGTTCCATGTCTTGGATTTGGAGCTCCCTTACAACATATTTCTCAGCCGCCCATGGATTCACACCATGTAAGTCGTACCTTTAATGTATCATCAATTCTTAAAGTTACATCATGAAGGGAAGACCCTCACTATTCAGGAGATCCCCAACCCTTTTCTCATTGCAAAGCATTGTCAGGCTATTTCCTACCATTTATGAATGTACTTCTACAAAGATAGTTGTTCCAGTTCAATCAAAGGCCTTCACTTCATGAGTGGATCCAAATACCTTGTATCCCAATGAAAATGGTGCTTATACATCAAGGTATCATTTTGATATGTGGGAGATGAAAGTTAGAGACATTGGTTGTAGAGAATATTATCTTGAGAAGGACCTTTTAGTTCAAACCCTTCCACTATCATCCAAAGAATATGGTAGGTCGTTTTATAAGTATAAAAGATCCGGGGAGAATTTCCCTTTCAATGCTTTCACTCCCAGTGGATTATTAGAAGATGAAAATATCCTCAAAGATATTATAGCTTGTTTTGGATATGATTAAATTACTCTATGTTTTGATTCACCTAAGTATGTTATACCTAATCAAATGATGCTTAATATGGGATACAAAGGACATAGTTATGGCCACAACGAACATGGTATAATGGAATCTCTTCTAATACCTCATCGTAGAGTGGGTAAGTATGGTATTTTGTTTGACCATTTGGGGATTCTCCCACATAGATCAAGGATACCTCTTCTAAATGTGAAGATAGTTCCTTTGAATGTGAAAGCAAAACATATTCCTAATGTAGTTCTTACAAAGACCTTACCTCCAGAAATCTATTTTCCAACATGGCTATCATAACTATAACCCCTACCATACCCCTTACGAATCAAACACTAGACCTTATTTACCTGTCACTCGATAATTAACACCAAAAACAACATGTGTCAATCGATGTATTTAAAAAGCACAAGACTATTGGTGAGTTCCTGGGAATTTGTGACAGTATTCCAATAAGTGACCACAAGAAAGGCTTCTCCATTCAGCTCAATGCATGTGCATACTTTGGGGATAAAGCTTAGTTATTTGGTAATTAAATAAAAAGTAGCAAGGGAAAAAGTTATATAGAAAAGCCTTGCAAAAATAACAATTCCAAGTCCTATAGTGACAACCTCTTTGAGGCACTTATGGAAGAAAAAAAGAAAAATCAACAAACATAATAGTTAACCCATCTAAAGGTGAAAATCTCTTTGAACCACCTTTAGCAGAAGAATATATTAATCTCTCACCTAATCCTACATTAACAAAAAAAAATGTGTTTATTTTACAATAATTTTTATATATCTTTTCTTGGTCTTATGAAAACATGTTAGGACTTGATCCTAGATTAGTGGTGCACAATCTTATTATAAATCTAGAAGCTTGGCCCATTAAACAAAATATGTGAAATATGTATCCTTGCATTACCTTGTTGCTCAATGAAGAGCTATAAAGATTATTGGCAGTTGGTTTCATCAAGCCTATTTACTATTCGAGTGGATTTCTAATGTAATACCAATGTAAAAGAAACCATTCGGTATTAGAGTTTTTGACCGATTTCTAAGACATTAATAAATATTTTTCTAAGGAAGACTTCCCTCAACCTAACATCAACGTGATTGTTGATTCAATAACTGGTTGTGGGATTCTATCATTCTTGGATGGATTTTAAAGATATAAATAGATAAAAATTATTGAGGAAGACCAACATAAGAAAAAATTTACTACCCCATGGGGGACATTTTGCTATCAAGTCATGCCTTTCACTCTCAAGAATGTAGGAATTACCTATCAATGGGAAATTAATATTATCTTTCATGACATGATCAATGACATCATGGAATATTATGTGGATGACATATTTCCAAAATCCAAGATTTGAGAAGATCACGTAGAGATCTTGTGACACATATTGCAGTGTCTAAGTGACTACAAGTTCCACTTAAACCTGAAGAAGTGTGTCTTTGGCGTGCTTTATGGAAAACTATTAGGATTCATTTTTTTACAGAGAGGAATAGAAGTAGATCATATAAAGGTTAAAAATATAATAGAGATGCCTCCTTCGATGAATATTAGACAACTATGAATCTTGTAAGGAAATATCCAAGCAATTATAAGATTCATCTCTCAGCTTGCAGACAAGAGTCACACATTCACACATCTTCTAAAAATATTCCAGTTTTCATTGGGGACCCAAAAACAACAAGAATTTGCATTGCTCAAGGAATATTTGGCCAAACCCCTTGTTCTAATGCCACCCACGATAGGTGAACCATTATTACTCTACATTTTGACTATGGACTTTGTAATTTGGGAGTGTTGGCCCGAGTATGATAAGGAGTAGAAAGAATTTTTTTGTATTACTTAAGCTGAGCATTGATCACTTATGATCTCAGCTACACATAGATAGAAAAGTCTTACTTTCCCATAGTTTTTAATTTTAGAAACTACGTCATTAAATACTAAATTATAAGGTCAAGCATATCTCAAAAGTTGATCGATTAAAGTACTTGTTTTCAAATCCAACACTCATAGAAAATATGGCTAATTGAATCATCTTAGTCAATGAGTTTGACATTGAGTATCTACACCAGAAATTAGTGAAAGGAAAAGTTTTGGCAGATGAAATAGCTAAAGCCCCATTACTTAGTCTTGAAACTTTGAGTCCTGGAGTTCCCAGGATGCATTTGAAATGTACCTCACGGAGTCTATTATATGGCGGCTATACTTTTATGGATCCTTTACCTTCCAAGATTTAGATTTCATAGTTTTGCTAATCACTACTTTAGGAGACTTAATCCATCAAGAATTTTGACTCAGGTTCCCATGTAAAAATAATATAGTGCGGATGAAGCCCTTATTGTAGGGATGCGGTTGGCTATTATGTGAGACATCGACAAGTAAATGTAATTGGTGATTCCATGTTGATTATAAAATAGGTAACAAATGAATATAAAGTTAAAGATGAGAAACTTCTTCCATACAAGAGAATGGTTGATTATTTCAAGTGGTTATTTAAGCATATTAAATTTGAACAAATCGAAGAGGAAAAAATACAGCACTAGATGTTATGACCACAGTGTGGTCTATGTTGCGCATCCCACCTAGAAAAAATGATATGTCATTCTTCATAGAGCATCTACGCATGGAAGCATATGACATGCCCGAATCTGTTTGGTATGTGAGGTTATTGGTCCCTTTTCCCCTTGGTATAGTGCCATCTTCAATTACCTTCATGATGGAACCTTTCCTATAAATATTTCCCATGCTAATAAAATAAACCCATCATTAGCCTATATTTGTTTATAGCCTACTTGGGGACTCTCTACCATTGAGGTTACAATAGGAGTTTTTAAATTGTCTCAATTCAAAAAAATCCATCCTGATTAAGTAGGTGTAGGAAGGAATATTTGGGGCCCATAAAAACAAGATCATCTTCGCAAATAAGATACTCGAGTAGGCTAATATTGGCCTACCATAAAGAATTATTGATGGAAATATATCAAAAAGTGTTTATTGTGTTAGAAGTATGACACTTCAATACATGTTCTTGGTGTAGTCATTACAACTTATCACAACACCTTGGAATTTCTCAAAGTGGGGTCTTGATCTTATAGGTAATCTTCACCATACATCTTCTAATGGTGACCTTTTCATTATCTCTGCCATCGAATACTTAAAAAAGTGGGTAGAGGATGTTCCTCTTACCCTTGTCAAAGGTGATCATATATCTAAGTTTATAATAAACCACAAAATATACCGATATGGTATCCCCTCTGCCATTATAGCTGAAAATGGTAAGTGTTTTAAAAATAAAATTGTGAAGGCATTTATGCAAATGTTTTCATATTAATCTCAAGTTTTGACTCCTAATTAACCTCAAGGTAATGGACAATTCAAATATTCTAATAAAACCCTAATCTGTATTATGGAGAAGATGGTGAATACCACATTACGTACTGGCATTTAAAGATTTACCTTGCCCTCATGACATACAAAACATATATTCACACTCATACAAGTGCCACTCTATATTCCCTAGTGTTCATCATAGAATCTATACTACCCCTAAAGATAGAGCTCCCTCTTTTCTTATAGAACTAAGGGATTACCTGAATCAAGAAGACGACTCTACGAGTAGATAGACTAGAAGAGTTAGAGATATTAGATGAGAAACTAATTCATGCTCTAGATCACCTTAAAGTGTATCAAGATTGAGTGTAGTGAAGTTACAAAAAGAGTGATACCTCGTTAACTTGAGGTAGGAGACTTGGTGTTAAAATAAAATCATTTCAACACCACCAGGGAATGAGAGAAGAAGAGAAAATTGAGCCTAAGCTGGTTAGGGCCATATGTTTTGATCTCTAATTTTTGTTCATGTGCCTACACGCTTGCTTATTTGGATGGTTAGGAACTTGAGGATCCCATGAACTTGATGTATCTTAAGTGTTTCTATTCTTAATTGTGGGGTTTCAGAATTTATGAAAAACAAAAAAATAGAAAAATAGAAAAATAAAAATAGAAAAATAAAAAGAGAAATAAATACATCCAACAATGAAAACCATGCAATGGTGGCACTTTGGATAAGTCCTTTAGTGAAAACCAATTTCTAGTGCCATTGGAGGGTCTATTGTTCACAAGAATTTTAGGTCTGGGATTATGATAACTTTGTCCTAAGCTAGTCTTTGTTTGCATCTGAGTTACTTTTTAGCCTATCCCTCTTGGCCCTTTATCCGACTGAACCTAATTTTAAATGTGAAGATTTTGACTTTGAGTATTCCCATATCACATTGTGGGAAAAATTTTCATCGTCATTTATTGCATATAGCACGTAAAATTATGCGTTGTACATCCCATATAATGTTGGGGGAATCCATGTTTCTTCATTTCCTTGCACTTTAGTTTTAGAAAAAATCTTAGAAAACATAAAATAAATTCATACAAATTCTTGAAAATCCTAAAAAAATTTAGATATGTTAGTTGAGAAAATAAAAATAATCAAATAAGTTTCTTCAAAACTCAAAAATAATAGAACATTGTCTCAAAATAATACCAAAAATAGTGAAAAACATCTAAAAACTATCCTAGAAAAACAAAGTAGTAGTTTTCTTACTTTAGTTGTTGGTTTGTATAGTTTTGGTTGCATTAATTTTTCATCTTGTGTGCTTTAAATTGGATTCATTTTCTTACTTAGATTGAGTGTTACTTTAATATGTGGTGTATTACATTGATTTCATTTTGTCCTGCATACTTATAGATAGTAATGTTTCTTTGATTATATTTTATTAATTTTTGCTTGTTGTTTACTTTTACAGTTTGTTGTCATTTCATCATCATATTATCTATCATCACATGTATACATCATATATCAATAAAGGATAAGCTACATCATTATGAACATGAACATTAAATATGTATGATAAGCTAACATCATATAATATCACCAAGAGGGGAAAAAGTGACCACCTTGTCCCCTCAAACATAGACCATAATAAAAATGTGGATTAAACATGTTATCTCATAAACACAAAATGCGATCAATAAATACAATCCATCATCATCATCATATATCATCATAAATATAAATTTCCATGTAAAAAATAACATGTCTTGATATACATCCGATACAATGAGCCATCATGGGTGTCTATACAAAAAAATGTTCCTTCATCACGAGGCATAATAAAAAATAATATATAAAGTACATCTGTACAAAACTGTACCTTCATCAAGAGGCATGATAAAAAATAGTACATATACATCATCTCAAAAGTATGCCTTCATATCGAGGTGATACACCAAAAATATACATTTGATACTATAAAATGATTCAACCACAACTCTCTCCCATGCCTAGACTACCAATTTTTCCACTAGGTGGGGAAATCCATTGAGATGGGCCCATGGAATGTGTTGAATCCTATTGATCTTGAAGGATCTTGAATAGATCTCATTGATCGAGAGGTCCTATGTGACCTAGATCTAGAACTACTAACTACTAACTCTTTGAAGGAAGTAGAGCTCTATCCCTCTATAAAAACCTCATGATGCAATGCCCTATAATAATATTCCATGTTGTTAGTTAACATCACATCTAAAAGTATATCCTACATCACGGTTGTTGTGGATGCCGCCTATAGAGCATCACACTCTCCTTTCGGTCTCGCTATGTGTCTGCAATCCGCTAAATCCTCTCTATAGCTAGTTGATATCTCTCGGTCATAACCTATAGCTATTGGTCTACCACCTATTGTAAGTATTTCCTAAAGGAAGATATATCACCTATATCCTATGTAGCATGTAGTGATCCCCATCCTCCCTCTATTGGACTATGTGGTGGGGACCCCCATCCATCATCATCACCATATTTATCCCCTCACATCCCGAATATCTATTATCCTCTCCTCATCTACCTCCTCCACCCCAAAAATATGTGATATCCAATCTTGGTGGACTAAGATGTAGACTTAGTGCACGCAGAGGTGATAATGGCATCTTTTAAGGGATCTATTTTCTGGTACCATTAAATGAACGAGATGTAATAGAATTTTGGTGCTACCACCTCTTGTTGTGCTAGTATATGTATCTAAATATCTAACCCAAATCTTCCCTGGTCTTGTGCATGTGGTCATACCTATAGATCTCCCCGAGGATATACTTATGGAGTTGTCTAGCCCTGTACCCCTATGTAGCTGCAACTCTCCCTACATCTATCAATGTCCGTAGTATAGTCAATCTATGCAAAAACATTGTGGCATACCATCCACGATAATTGGCGATGTAGTCCATGGGTCTTTTATATGCGATTACTACCACAGAAGGCTATGGGACCACCTCTCGAGAAACTAGCTTGGGCTCATCTTAGTTTGATCCATGGCCCCATATGAAATGTCTCTCAGAATTGCACCCATACCGCATCTTATTGATAGGAATCACTTGAATGAGATCAAGCTGTCACTAGACCCTATCCACTATGTGCCACTCAAGTATGGGGTTTCTTCTCCCAATAATGAAATAACCAAATACTATAGTAATCAACTTTGCCACATCCTCAAGATAATGATATAATCTATATGGCCACCGGGTGATCATCCGCATGATTGTATCTCATCAAAGGATTGCCTATAATATAATGTGTCACCCATGTGTCCATAAATGTCATATCTTTCTTAAACCCTACCCATAATAAATGGATACCCTATATCCCGGACACACAATACTCCTCTGGGAACCCTATGGAGATATGATCCCATGCCCATATATAAATAAAAGAGGCAGGCCTCATGGTCTTCTAACCATGGTATGCTATTAGGTTCAAATATGCATATAAATGGGATAGTATACACTATCCCTAGAAATAAACCTCTACCTAGAAAAGGCCATGAATCAATCCAATCAAGCACAAAGGAAACCAAGCACCATTATTTTTAGGTAGTAATATGTTGCTTATAAGAGCCATCAGAAATATGGGAACTAGTCCTAACTATTGATCTGCCATACATCTAGTAATTTCAACTGACATACCCCGGTGAGGTATGTATGCTACTCAAAAATATCAGTTATAATTGTAGAATATGATCATGGTGGTCATCATAAGTAATCATCTGACCCACGAATAGGCACTCACTAAATCCACCAAACTTCCTCCAAAGTAATGCTCATCTCTACTATCGAGAGGTGAAATGTCTGGATCTCACTCCACCATCTCTCAACTAAGGTTGTGAGTAGGCAATGGTCCAAGGTAATCTGTGACATGTGAGCGATGTATGTAGACCGGTCATCTCCAATGTAATCTCTAAAAATATCTAATCACATCATCTAAATGTTACCACATAGGCCTAGAGCTGCTCATGCCACTCTTGTGTCTCGAATAGAGGTAGAAAAATCTGTAAAATTAGGAACAACACATGTTAAAAATCATTTTCTTCTATATTGCATCATTACCTTCTTATTTTCATCATCTAATTTTTCTAGAAAACTTTATGGCATCTTCTAGGTCTACCCAAATTGAACCCTTCATGCCAACATGCCCCAAAGTATGATTGTGACCATTTTGATGCTAGCGCACCCAACCACAAGCACCCCTCTTTGTACATCAGCACCTATGTTTTCAAGAAAGCGTGCCCCTCTCCCCAAACCATTTAACTCATGTTAGCATCCCTATCTTTACATTAGTGTGCTAATTCTCACACCTACACACAGGCATGTGCATTTTTGGTTAGGTTTTCACATGAGCACCCATGTTTTTTTCACCAATGCGGATGTAGCTATGTGTTTTCAATGTCACCACACCTCATATCATGCTTTCTTTCCCCAAGGGTTATCTTGACATGTTCGTGCATCTTTTGACCCTACTAAATGTGCATTAAATGCTAATAAATGTAAGTTAAATGAATATTTTTACTTTGTGTACCTACGAGATGTCGCTAGGAAGCCTCATGTAGTCCGAACACAATCCATATAGATTTTTGGTTCTTCACCCTTGCCATTTCTCTCTTAGGTTAGAGCTCACTCATGAGTAAAAGTTGTAAGGGCTCATAATAAATAAACTAACCGGGATGGTTTTACCCCCTCATGTGCTTTATATACCCCTTTTCCCCATGCGTCATGTCTCTCACCCTGAAGCATGTTGGGACTTTCATGATTCTTCTAAATTATTCTAGTACTCTTTGTGATGATTTTTTTAGTAAATAATTAATTTCGCCCATTTTTTCTATATTGGGGCATGTTTTTGCTTCTCGACGACCCCTTCTTCTACGGGAATATATTTTCCTTCCAGTGTCTCTTAGCAATGTCCCATGAATTCATCATTTTTTCTACAATATTTTCATCCAAAAATTCAAAAATTCAAAAAATTACATAATTTTTCAAAAAAATCCAAAAAATTGGTAAAAATCATTAAAAATCATAAAAATTCAAAAAACTTCAAAAGCTGGTAAATGGCATGCACGTAGCTAAAGCCATTATCAAATGTATTGTCCTTTAACATTAAATTTTTCCTTAAAAACATATTTCTTAGGTTCTTTCTTGTTCTTGTCTCAAATGACTTGCAGATCATTTTGATCTACCTCCATTAACAAAGTTGGCTTGCTTGCTATGTCAATACTCCTATGTAACAATGAGTTTCGAGAGACTGTTTCATAGCACATGAATCATTTACATGGGACTACTTATGTTATTCATTATTCACCTCACATGTATTCTTGCTTGGGGCTTCATTTTTAACACTTATCATTCAAACACAAACATTAAGGAACTGAAGCTTGATAACAAAAACATCGATGCAATTATTTTGAACATTATTTTTTGAGTATGTGTGATAGTACTTATTTTTGTGTTAGGTTAGCTGGTTTAATTTCTTATGATAGTAATAATTCATGCATTAGGTTATATGGTTTACTCTCTTTTGATAGTACTAATTCCTATGTTAGGTTATCGGTTTACTTTCTTGTATTGCATTACATTATGTATGTTGATGGAGTTACACATTTTTACTAATGCAAAAATGTTAGTAATATAGATTTTCATGTTATTTTACACTTTTGTTTATTTTAATAAGGGCTAATGATTTAGATCATAGGGGAAACATGATGAAACAAATTTTCTTATTGAAAGATTGGATGCAAAATCTATTCATATATTCTTCACTATCATGTCTTATCACTATTAATTTTTCTTCCAAAACACCAGGGTGATAAAAAATTATTTTTATGCCTATCATATTTCATCTATCTATTTCGATCATATTTTTATTGTCGATTCACTTATTCTACCACCCCATTGACACTCGAGGGGGCATCCTTCATTCTACTCGTTTTCTTCAATAATTTACTTGTTTATTCTTGTCTACTATGTTTGAAGTGACGTCACTTACTTCACCTCAAACAATGGCAAATGTAGACACCTAAATTCCACTTTAGCAATCTCATTTGCAAAACACACACTAATTACTTTTATTCTTACCATTTCCATTATAATTAGTGATTTTTGTTAATTAACTAGCATTTCCCTTTATTTTGGTTAATTAACAACTCTTTTTTGATTACCTAACCTCTTTCACATTTAGGATACCAATTTACTTCACATCGTAAGTCATAATCCTCTTCTGAGAAAATAATTATCAATTATTAGCTAATTAAGCCTATTTACCCTTGTTTTGGTCAATAAATCCTATTTTTGGATAAAACCCTCTTCCAACCAAAGTACAAATCACCCCATTTCCCTCCAAGGCATTTGAAGGCTTCAAAATCTTATCATAGCCTTTTAATTTACCGTAAGTGGTTAATAAAGGATTTTCACATGCTAATCACTTGTTAATTAATTAATCATGAATAACAAGCGTTAATCTAATTTATCCTTTTTAGTCCCACATGCATTTAAATTCAATTTTTCCTGAAATAGAAAACTATAAAAAGGACTAATCACCTACCTTTAAACTTTACACCATACTTTGATTAGTATATCATATAAAAAATATGATTAAGATCCTTACTTCCTTCTTGGATTAGCTTTCTCAATATTTGCATCCAATATTCATGTTGGTTAGTAGAGGGATATATAATATGGCCTTGTATCCATTGTTAGAGAGATCCTCTAACCATTTTTGGAGTAGAAACAAACATAATTTGATTTCCCTTAGATCTAATTAGGTCTATGTTAATTAGTAATCATCTCACATAGTAAGGATGCTTGTAGATTGAATGTTTGATTTCATTTAGTTTCCTTTAATGCATTATTTTAATATTTGATCATGATGTTTCATTCTTAATCTTTATTTTTCTCTAGCCTATTATGGTGTTATCCTTTAATAGTTAGTCACATTACAAGAGTTTTAGGGTGTTATCGAAGGGACAAGGGATGTATCGATATGCATACACTAAAAAAGAGGGAGTTTAATATATTCCATCACATACATCTTACATACTCAGAAAAATATACATTTATCATGTTATCATCATGTAACTTGCACTTGAAAACCTTGGGCATCATTACACACACAAGCATGAAGAACTACATGGAGTCTAATATGTAGTGCCGTGCTTTATCATAAGTTCACTCTTTGGGTGACCACTAGGGTCGATCCAACTCCACATTATACATATTTTTATTAGATTTTATGTGGTTTAAGGACATGTGAAATTAGACATTTTTTTAGGTTACGAGGTGTAATCAACGATCTAACAACAAAACCATAACAACAAAGAGAGACTAAGATAGAAGTTCCTCTAACCCAAAAAAGATCACAACTTGAGCATATGAGAAAACATAGGTGCCCATATTAGTCACTAGAAGATAGGGTGATCCTATAATCCTATGAGATATTATGTCCCTTGCATTCCTAGGGTTTAGAACCCTCATCAGGCATGTTTGACATTGTTTCTAGCTAGATCCAGCAGATACTTTATCCGAGATCAATTCCAGGTTACGCAAAATCATCTAGCTCATCTTCCCCTCTCATCTTCTTATGGTTTTACAAGACTAAATGCTTATTACTTATGCACTACTATATATAGTTACCTAAATATCAGTAGTTACACTAAGTTACTTTGAAATTAAGGTTAAATATAATTTATACTAAATCAGTTCTATTAGGGAGTTATATGAAATATGACAGATTCCATCATAAAAAGTATCATACTTGTCATATGTGTCATAGTGGTCATAGGTGTCATACATGAGTTACATTCTATTTGTATTTTCTAACTCCTTTCTCCCTCATGGAGGTATGATTAGTCTGGGCATAGGAGTTACACATTGATTTTAATCTAGATAGATTTAAACCTTAATTTAAGAGAAACTTATTGTAACTAATGATATTTGGGTAACTATATCTGTAGTGCACAAGCAATAAGTAGTTAAAAATGTATAACCCTAATAAAATTAGAGGGGAAGATGATTTAGCATGTTCTACATAACCCAAGAGTGATTTGGATAATTATATGTTAGATCAAGTGGCAATAGTGTCGTTAAGACTCAATGAGGGTTTGGAACCCTATAAAGATACAAGACAGAAGTGCCCAGTGAGGAAAAGAACACCCAAGGTGGTAGTGACTAAGTTATTCACATATGTCTCCTCAAATGCTTGGATTTTAGTCTTTTTGGGTTGGAGGTTCTTCACTTATACTTGTTCTTTTTCACTCTAGTTTTTTGTTAGATCATTAATCGCACATATAACCTACAAAAAAAATGTCTACCTACACATGTCCATAAACCACACATCAAATATAATAAAAATATGTATAATGTGGAGTCAGAATGACCTGGTGGTCATCTAAAGAGTGAAATTATGACTGAGTGTTGCACTACATCTCATAATCCATGTATTTCTTCAATTTTAAGTGTGTAATGATGGCCTAGGTTGCCTTTGTGTAAGTTGCATGATGATATTGGGATAGATATAGATTATATTGAGTATGTAATCTGTGTGTGATTAAATAGAATGAAATCCCCTCCTATGTTGTGTATTCATAATAATACAGGCCTTCTTCCTTGTATGGATATGGTAGATGTATGCCTTGTAATACTCATGTTCCTTTGTGAAAGTTTAGGTATTAATTGATAATGATTATAATGTTTTCCCTTTATTCGAGAGAAATAAATAAGTATATATGATTCCCTTGTTGGAATTTCATAATTGATTACTAAAAATCTGACCCAAAGTTTAAAATGTGACCAAAAGGAAAAAAGGACCTAAAAAGAGTAAGAAGAGTATAAATAAGGGAAAGAGCACCAAGGAGGGATAGGAGTGCATAGGTAATTTTATCCTAGTTAGGTGCTTCTATCTTAGGTCATTAAGAGATAAATAAATTAAGTTTCATCAGAGATTTGACATGTGTAAAGACAAAAGGATTCTAAAAAATATTAAAGTACGAGAGATAAAACAACAAAAACTCCAAAAGGAGTTGTCAACCACTAGTTTTATTACTTAGGAATCATGTATACATTATTATTCTTTAGGACCTATAAATGTACCCAAGTGCATATATTTTGTGTCTACATTTTCCCCCACTTTATGTTGTTGAGTGAAAACTTGGTATCATAAAGTAGATAGAATATTTGTACCTTGTAAACCAAAGAGAAATGTTGTCGATAGCATGTCGAGTGGAAAAGTATCCATGTGAAGTGATTGTAATGTGAAGCATGGAAACTAGGAAAGGGAGATAGACCATAGGGGTAAAGTGTGTGCATATTAGTGTGATGTTGGATCTTGTGCTTGTAGATATGAGTTACTTCTTTTAAGGATGGACTGTAAAAGAAGATAAAAGAGCATTCAAATTCCTATATGTGAAAAATCAGAGTAAGTTATATATGAGTAAGTAAAAATACATAGAAATTAATAGTTGAGGAAAGAGTGCACTTGATGTTTAAGAGTGTAAAGTATATAAAGTTATCCTATTTTCTTTGGAGATGTTGCTGGATTTGATTTTCTTTTTGTCAAAGGTGAGGTTTTGAGTGATCCACTACCAAAAGTGAGTTTTTTGGGTAATCTCACCCAAGGATGAGTTTTTGAGTGTTCTCATGCAAAGAATGAGTTTTTGGAACTATCATGTGAATAGATGAGTGTTGAGGTGAGAGGTATATTTTTCTCTCCTTCCATGATGCTTCTCAAAATCTATTGTAGATTGTCATGTCTTGATTTGTAACTAAATTGTAACCAATTATAACTTAATTATAGCCAATTGAGTAAATTTTATAACTGAAGACAAGTGCCTAATAGTGTATATCTTACTGAAAACTATGTCATAATGATAAACTATCTATTTTTCTCCCAAGAAACATGTGCTAAGGTGGGACACAATCACCCACCTTTCATGTCGATACTAGGTGCTAGTATTTTATCTACATTTGTGATCCAAGTATGATTTTTGAACACTTTGTAGTTGTGTTCCTTTTCCATTTATGTGTTGCATTGTGTTATTCCAAATTTTTGTTCTATTGGGAGGGTCATTTGTTCACCCAATATACAACCCCTTATTTGGGTTGCATGTGACAAATGTAGGAGAATGAGGCCCAAACAAGAGGACCTTATATGGATATTCATATCTAAGATTAGATACTGTAGGGGTAGGGGATGTGCATAGTAGAAAATAAGGCACATGTAAAAAAGATAGACTAGTAAATGAGTGTTAGTGTAAAAGAGATATGATGTAATAGAATATAGTGTAACAAGAAACTATAAAGACAAGAAGTATTGTGTAAATTAGGTTACATACATGGGACATCACTCACAATGTCACAAGTTAATTAGGGCCAAAGTGGCCATAAGAAAATAATAAGCAAGCAATTACATAAGACATAGCCCAAAAATAATGGAAAACAATAGAAAATAAGAAATTTCATATTAGCATGTTTCTATAGAATCTTGCAATCAAGTTCTACACATAAAGCACCTGTTAGCATGTTAGAAAGATAAATACCATGTAAAATCATGTATAGAGTTCTGAAAAGTAAGTGATATTGATGAAAATTATTAAATATTGTAACAATAGGAGCAGTAATGTATAAAGTATGAGAGTAGTAAGGTTAGATACGCCCAAGGGCCTCAATGAGACTTGTAAATAATGGTGTCGAGTAGCATAAATCATGTAAGAATTTTTATAAGGAATGAATTCACCTCAAGATATGATGTGAACCTATTTTTTAATAAAAATATAATGACATATTAATTATCCAACTAGCATAGGAAAAAAAGTGCAACATGTAAGTAGTATAAGATAACAAGAGTAAATATAACTAAGATATGTATATGTTATGTGAAAGTGATGGTATGTAGAAATGAAGTATTGATGAAACAAATAGATAGGGTATAATGGGCATAGGAGGAATACATGCATTTTAATGTTGGTTTGGGTTGATTTGCACGTAGGTGTATGACTTGAATCCACTGATTGTGAGAGCTTCCTTTTGGCTAGGAGGAACTACCTGTAATGCAAAGCAAGACCACCAGAAAAAGTTAAACAATATATGTAGTGAACTGCCTAGCGTGTGCTAGATCCGGGAAGTGTGATACTTCCTAGATGGTTGTCAGATCCACTATTTTAAACAATTTAATGTGGTAAATAAGGTAAAACCTATTGTAATTTGAAATGATTTAGGTATCTCACTTAAAACACAATAAGAAATAGATCTAATCTAATAGGCTAGGTTAGAATAGGATCCGAAGGTCAAATAACTGGTTCTGGGTCTCTAGCAGTCGACAGAGGTCTCAGGTAGATCACAGGTGAATGAGGGTGGTGAGGGGAATTAGGTGGGTAGGTCATTATTCTGGGTTGTATGGGAAAATACAGAGACCGATGTTGGTTAAGGGTGACCGATGGTGGTTAGGTGTAACTGGTGCGATTACTGTGGAAAATTGGGAATGCCACAGAATGAGATTTAGGTCTCCTTTGTGATTGCACAAAGGACTTTGGTTGGTCGGGATGAGGTATTGGGTGATTTGGGTAGGATTTGGTGAGGTTTTAATGGGTATATGGAGGGGTGAGTGTTGGAGGAGGTCAATGGGTGGCTAGGTAAACAAAAGATGATAATATAATGATGAAATGGAATGAACCAGAGAAGTATAACATTTACTTACTTGGATTCTAGTCCTGGATGCCTGTGAGTGAGGGATGGAGGTGTTGATGAGAGGTTTGAAGGCTGCAGGTGATCACCAACTGAAGGAAAGCTTCTGCATGGGCTGCATGTACATTCCTCTTTGCTTGGTTAGATCAGATCATTGTTGGGATGGTTGTGTAGGAAAAGATGCTTGATCTCCTTCCTTGCATGTGTGTTCTCGCTGGAATTCACTCTCAGAAGATGTGATATCTCTCTGGAATGTGCTAATGTTTGCCAAATTTTCCAATATTTTTTTCCAACCTTCTGCCAACCTTGAGAATAAGGTTGTTTTGGGGTTAAAAGGGTAACCGATGGTGGTTTCTTAGCTTAACCGGTGATGGTTAGGGGTAGTAGCCGGTGTCGGTCAAGGTGGGATTTCCTAGGTTTACTAAACTAGGGAGATCCTCTTGATTTCCTCGGATCTCATGTCATTAACCCATGGATTAGACTGGGAGCTTCTTGTAAGCATGTGGGAATGTGGTTAGAGAGAATGTAGGCATTGATTTTTAGGGTTTAGGTAAGTCTTAGTTAGTTATGGCAACTTACTAAGAATAGGTTTTAGGGTGAGTTGGCTTGATGAGGTGTCTAAGTGAAGTGTATGTGTGGATATTATTTAAATTAAGATATTTAAATAATAAATATAGTGAGGATAATGAATTAATTTAATTAATTAATTAAATTAATATTAGTGGGTGAAGGGGGCCATGGCTAGGTGAATGTGATGAAGGGTGCTTATTTGTCGAGGGACCAAAGGGGAGTGTGACCTAATTTTAGTGTCTACATTTTCCCCTTTTTTGTTGTAGCTTGTATTGGTAAGTGATGCTAACAAAAATAAGATGTGGTTGCCCCATGTGTGGGTGAAGGTGATCCCCTCAAACCAAGAACTAACGAGGCAGAAGGAAAGAATCGGTGAGTGGTTTGATAAAAGGTAAATGTGATGAAAAAAGGGGTAATAGGGGAAAAAAAGGAGCAAGGTCTACTCGGGTAAGCTAGGTAATGGGTCAGGGTCAAAGGTAGTAATAGTCAAACACACGCACACGTATAAACTGCAGCACGCTACCAGGTTGAAGAGTAGGAAAACTCTACATCGTCTAAGGTCGATAGGTTTATCCAAACAAGGTTGAAGTGATTCGGTATCCAAGGTATAGGATATGGTTAGGAAACACAATGTAGGTTAGGGTGTAGGAATGTTTAGGTATGTTCTAGTACACCAAAGGTAGGGTAGGATAAATGGTCATGGAAATAGGCTAGGTAAGGTCATTAGGTCAACAACATAGGTAATAGTGCCACAAGGTATAGTGAACACATGAGGTCAAAGGTCACTAGCGATGGTCCAAGTCCAAATATCTAGGTCACGACATGGGTAAGGCCAAGGTAGGGGTAAAATAATGAGTCCCCAAAGGAGGAAAAGGGAGGTAGTAAATGATGAGGTCAGGAAAGGTGAGGTAAATGGGTAGGGTAAAGGTGGGGTGGGGTAAATGATCAGGGTGAAGGTTGGGTGAAAAAAAAAAGGAAGTAGGGGTAGGGTAAAAGGGTAAAATTTAGGGCAATGTGTAGGTGATGGTGACCGATGCCGGTCATGGATAACCAACGACGTCGGTAGAGGTAAACCGATGATGGTTAGGTAGGGCACGCGACCGATGTCGGTCAAGGGTAACGACGTCGGTTAGGTCGGGTTTGTTATAAAAACAAAAAATCCATTTTTTTGTTATTCATTTATTTTTGTGAAGTGAGAAAATGACAAAAAAAAAAAAGAAAAAGAGAGAAAAGTGTCTAGATGAAATGGAACAGTGAGCTGGCGGTGTGATTGATGAGTGATTGGTTGGTGAGCAGTGGGTCCACAGGATCATTGTGAGGGATTGATTGGTGAGAGGTTGTGGGTAGCTATTTGGTGATGGTGGAGGCCAGAGAGGGATCGGGTGGGCCACCCAGTAGTGACATGCCACCGAGATGGTGGTGGCGAATGCGTGATGAGGTAAGCCCTACTCTACGTTGTTGATTTGATAGATTAGAGGATTATTTTAGTGTTGGTTTAGGTTTTTTGTTTTTTGGTTTGGTGGGTGGGCACAAATTAAATTTGGGAATGGGGGAATATTGGGTAAAAGGAGGAATGGGGAGGGTAATAAATGGGATAGGGGTGGTGGGTGGAGGTCCAAGGGTAGTTTAGGTCATTGTAGGTGGGTAAAAGGGGTAGGGGGAGGTTTTTTAGAAAGGGGGTTTTGGGAAATCATGGGTTTTTTTCCATGACAAGTGTGTCGTCGGTCAAGGTTGGCGGTGTCGGTTAGGTGGAACAGTATCGGTCACCAAACAGGTGACCGATGCCGAGTTAAGGGGTAACCGAGGTCGGTAAGGGTGAACGGTATCGGTCACCAAATAGGTGACCGATGTCGGTTAAAGGGTGACCAGGGTCGGTTAGGATGAACGGTATGTCGGAGTCGGATTATTGGGCACAAAGGTCCAAAAGTGGTGTGGGCTAGGTAGTTGAGATGGGTAGGGTGAAAATAAGGTATAGGGAAATGATAATGGTTGAATATGGATTGATATATGTAAATTAATGTGTTTTGCTTGTATTGGATGCAGGGGAGAGTGCAACTACATATGCGGGATAGGGTTCCACCTCTACTGGTGTGATGAGTGTGTGTGCAACGACCCGGAGGAGCTGCAACATGTGGAGGTAGTGGGCTTGAGTGGGGTTCATCACTATAGACATGTAGTGGTAGCCCTAGTTTGATGGTCGTGCTCATCGATAGATGGGACTCCGTGACCAACACGTTCCACCTACCGATGGGTGAGATGACTATCACCCTAGAGGATGTGTTCAGATTCTTTGGTTACCCATATTGGGTGCCCAGGTTTATTCTATCTCCTCCGAGGCCTCAGAGGAGCTGATTGTGACTATTTTTGGAGAGGGGATGGCGATCGAGATTCCATAGCCTAGTTTGAGCTATGGAGAGATGTACCTAGCCCATCCGGAGGAGATGAGGCTAGTGGTTTTATTGATGGAGGCAGTGTGCTGCTATGCACTTGCCAGATGTAGAGGGTGGATTTTCCCGATCACTGATGGGGGTACTCCATGACATGATGGTGCATGAGACCCACTTTTCCTGGGCACCAACATTCTTGGTGCAGTTTATATAGGAGTTGTGGGCATATGGGTGGGTTGCGTAGTTAGCCTTGTGTTGTACATTTTTACTGCACTACTGGGCATATGAGCACATAGTTTGTGTGTCCTATAGGGATGCCCCGAGAAGATGCATTCCCAGTGCATGATTTGTGTGGGTGGGGTATAGGAGATGGGTGCCGGTGATAGGAGAGTGAGAGATCTGAGAGGCCCACACATGATGTGGCCCATTTTTGGTAGTTACTGGAGGGGTTGTCTAGAGTGGACATTATATGGAGGCCATATGTGGGATTCCCCTCATATAGGCATATGCATGAGGAGCTAGTTGAGCTCCAACTAGAGAGATGGATATAGGGTCACCGTGTCGGGAGGATGAGATGATCCCGGTAGATAGAGTCGATGGTAGTTTGGGCTAGTACAGGACATACCTCCACCCTTCCCATAGTATCGAGAGAGATGACGTGGAGAGGCCCTTACCTCTACCATAGCCTATAGTGCCCCATAGGGTAGGAGGAGTAGCTAGTGGACTCGGTGGATAGATGACGTCGGGTGTACAGATAGGTACAAGTAGTGGTGGTGGGTGGCTCAGTTATGAGCCATACCACCCCACCAGGCGGGCCGGATCAGATCTAGCTACCATTATAGTGTAGAGAGACACCCTATAGGGGTAGGTAGCTACTCATTACCTAGTTGGGTATATACTATACAGACACACTGGAGGGCTCGAGAGGTGGAGGTAGTAGAGCTACGCATACAGGTGGCTAGTCTGCAAGGCCCAAATGGCTGGTGGAGGAGATGGAGATGGAGAGGAGGGGGATGGTCAGGTGGCAGCCTTACAGGCTCAGGTGGTAGGTTTACAGGGCTAGTTGGCCATAGCCCAAGCATAGATTGGGGTCTTATAGGCCCAGATATAGGCACAGGGGCAGGGGGCACCACCACAGGCACCGGGAGTAGGTCCCAGTTCACAGGAAGGCATGTGGGGTAGGGTCCCGCAGGGTAGGTATAGGGGCCGAGACCTATGGGACCACCACAGACCATGCCTATATCTAGGTTATGGGATGCCCTAGGTGAGGCTAGATACTATCAGGACTAGCTGATGGTGGTGGGATAGACTTCATATCCTATGCCGAGTACAGGGCACACAAGTAGGCATGTGAGAGGATGAGATCCCACACTCACAGTGTGGAGAGCACAGGGGGTCAGTGAGCTCGAGCCTCGATCGGAAGAGTAGAGGCTACCAGCGCATGGAGACCAGCTCTAGTTGAGGTGCAGTAGGGACCCAGGAGGCCGAGGGTATAGGTGATACAGAGATGGAGGACATCCACCGAGATGCCTGATATGTGGTCACCTTTTTTTTGATGTATGATAGTTTTTTTGATATATATATGCGTGTGATGAGAGATATTTATAGTTTTGATCACATACGCCTGTGTGTGATGCTTTGAAGATAGTGAGGATGTATGAGTGATTTTGTATATTTTGAGCATATATACCAGCCTGCGTGCCGAAGAGATTTTGTATTGATTCATTATTTTATTTATATATATGAGACCGAGCTGTGTGTGCCGATGACATTTTTATTATATATATATCATGTGCCGATGATTTTGAGATGATGGACATGATGAGATAGCCATGTATATTTGAGATACACATTGATTTATTTATATGATGAGATACATGGTATTTTTTGATTTGATGTTTTTGATTTGTTGATGTGTTTATGAGATATGATTTTTGATTTGTTGATATGGATGGAAATTAGGTGAGTTAGGCATGATGGAGTCAAAGGTTTATAGGCATGGATGAGGTAGGCAGTGAGTTAGGCATGGATGGAGTAGGTTGGTTTAGGCATGGATGAGTTAGGTTTAGGCATGGATTGAGCATGGTTTAGGCATGGATTGAGTTAGGTTATAGGCATGGATGGTTGAGTTAGGTTATAGGCATGGATTGAGTTAGGTTAGGCATGGTTATAGGCATGGATGAGTTGAGTTTAGGCATGGATTGAGTCAGGTTATAGGCATGGATTGAGTCAAGTTGGTTTAGGCATGGTTGAGTTAGGTTTGTTTAGGCATGGTTGAGTTGAAAGTAGGTGAAGTGGTGATTCATTATTTTATGCAATGAATGATAATATGGGTCATATGTGAGATGTGGTATAATCTATGCATAGTGATGATAGAGAAATGGTAGGCGTAATAAATGTATGTTGTGATAATGTTTAAAATATGAAACAACTTGTTATGTATGTGGTTTAATTTCCAATTTTGGGTATAAAAGGGAAACTGAAGTTAGGTGTGATGTAATGTGAGGCACATGGAAGATGAATTTTTTAGGGTAGAGGATGGCCGAGCTAACCTCCAAGGGCCCCATGCCCTCGGAGTGCTACCTACATAGTCCCGGTGAAAAGGGACCTCAGGCCGATGTAGTTCTCCCATAAGCTAGGGAAGAATATGAGGAGGTATGAAAATGAGTTGGTAGGTTTTTGGGCATGTTGTGGGTTTAGGTTTGTTAGGTGTGGGTAGATTATAGGTAAAATGATGTAGGTGAGGGTGATTGTGGTGAAAGAAGAAGATTACCCCAAAAGTAAGCGTCGAGGACCAAGTCCTATATAAGGTAATCAAAACGTAAACAAAGATGGTTAAAAGATAAGAGGGGGCAATAAAGCCACCTGATTGGGTAGGATCATACCGAGTAGATCATACCTTGGTAGAGGTGATGAACGTAAGACCCTAAAGACATTGCATGATGGACTGTTCTATGGTGAAAAGTAGTCACATGATCACCAAATGTCTAAGTTCCAAGAAGTCCCTTGAGGCAATAGGAAATGAGAGTGGGCATGGTTTGAAGGGTGAAAAGTGGGTAATTTTTTATATGGTATAGGTAGCATGCGTTTTGAGGCAAGAGAACCTAGGTCACAATGGGCAAGTCCATGACAAAAAGGTTGTTGTTTTGACTTATAGTTGAGATAGACTGATCGATGTGGGAAGTCTATATGGGATGAATAAAATTTAACTCCTTGAGGTCTTCGTGAAGCTGATGATGGGAAGCTTCGGTTGCTCTTTTTTTTTTTTTTTTAAGAGCTTTACATAGTTGTCCTTCGAGGGAGCAGTCTATTTATAGCAGCAATTTTCGAGAGGAAGATGTCCTTTTGAGGGAGTCATCATTTTTATTAGAAGTTTGACTCAAGGAGTTTGGTCCCATGTGAGGTCTTTGAAGTCATGGACAAGACCAAGGTGGAGAATAAGACTCTTGTTCAAAAGGCAAGGTGAAATGACCATGGGATCTCATCTAAAGGTAGATGAAAAGTATCCATGAGAATCATGCTATGTGCAGCGCCGTGGTACACATATTCAAGAGAAGATAACAAGTGATGGGTACTCACATGATTCTTGTTTAATCATTGGTGAGGTGTATGAAGTGAATAGCACTCAAGGGATGAGCATGGAAAGAGAAAAAAGGTGAGGGAGGACTACAAGTCAACAATAGAATGGTGAAGATGCAAGGTGTTAAGGGGCTCAGGTTTGGGTTTACCATCGAGTGAAGATAAACGATAAGCACCTGATCCATAGGTATGAGTCATGATGTATGGTCCAAGCCAATTAGGAGAAAATTTTCCCCGTTTACTTTTTTTTGCTTTGGTTACATGTTGATTTTCTTTCAGGACAAGGTCACTGACTTGGAAGGTTTGTTCATGGACACATTTTTCATAGGCACGTTTGATACATTTTTGGTAAACTTGAAGGTGATCCAGAGCATTAAGATGATGTTCATCTAATAACTCTAGCTATGCTAAATGGTCCTGATGAAAGTCATCATCATTGAGCATGTCATGGAGAGAAATGTGGAGTGAGGGGATCTGGACTTCGAGAGGTAGGACTACCTCTGTACCATAGACTAGAGAAAATGGTGTGGCCGCAAGTGGAAGTGTGAATACTAGTGTGGTATGCCCATAGGGAAAAAGGAATGTGTGTATGCCAATCCTTCCCAGTATCATCAACCACTTTCATAAGAATTTTGTTTGAGGGTTTTGTTAGTGGATTTGGCTTGGCCATTGGTTTGTGGGTAATAAGGTGATGAGAAACTAAGTTGAATGCCAAAGGTGTCACAAAGTTTTTGCAATGTTTTGTTTTTGAATTGTTTTCCATTGTCAGTGATGAGGTGATGAGGAACACCAAAGTGACAAATGATGTGGTGGTTAATGAACTCACATATTTTCTCAGCTTTCATGGAGATGAGTGGTATGGCTTCCACCCATTTTGTATAGTATTCGGTAGTAGTGATGATCCATTGATGGCATTGGGAAGAATGAGGATTGATTTCTCGACAAGATCCAAACCCCATTGAGAGAAGGGCCAAAGGTCTCGAGTGACCTGTAAGGCATGACTGGGTGTATGATGAAGATTGGAATGTTGTTGGCATTTTACACAACATGTTTGATGTAGTCACAACAATCATGGTTAAGGGTTGGCCAATAATAGCCAGGTGAAGAATACGCTTAGCAACAACAAGGCCACTGAAGTGACCTCCACATATGCCATCATGAACTTCCTTAATGGTATAAGGAATTTCAGAACTTGTGAGGCATCGTAAGAGAATACCATCAAAGCCATGCTTATAGAGGAGGCCCCCTAGAATGACGTAATGAGAGACCTTTTTAAGGAAGGTGCGTTGTCCATTATGGGTGAGATCAGGAGGTAAGATGGAGAGAGAAAGGTAGTTGGAGTATTGTTTATACCAAAGGTCACTCAGTCAGGGGTAGTGGTTCGATCGAGTAAACATCATGAGGTAAATAAGAAGGTGATTGGAGTCATTGTGTGACAAAGATTGTAGAATCGGTGGGTGAAGTGGGTATTTGGGAAGCTAAGTAGGCCATGGTATCTACAAACTTGTTGGTTGAACGTGGGATGGTTTGAAGGGTGTAACGATCAAAGGTGGTCAAAAGTATGTCTACATGATGTTTATACTTTTGAAGTATCTCATTATGACATTGGTACATACCATTGACTTGGTTTATGACCAATTGAGAATCACCAAAGATGTTGATTGATTTGACATCTAGGGTAGGTGGCTTGGAGACCTAGTATGAGTGCTTCGTATTCGGAAATAATATTGTTGGTACATTCAAAATCTAATTTGAAAGACAAAGGCATGGGTTCACCCTCAAGAGGAATGAGGATAATACCAGCCCCCCCCCATGCTGACACTTGGAACCATCGAAGAAGAGTGTCATTTGGTAAGGGGTTCATCAGGGAAAGGGTAGCAATCGACTCATCTGGAAAGTCAAAATTAGAGGGTTGATCCCGGAAATAGGTGTGTCGCGGCCAATTGGTCAGTGATAGCTTGGCCCTTGATGGAATTTTTGATGAATGAATTTGAGGTCAAGATCAGCTAAAAGCATAAGCCATCATGCGGCATGCTGATTTTGATAAGGTTTGGCATACATGAAGTGTAAGGGGTCGGTGTTGGTCACAACATAGGTTTTGTGGTTGAGTAGGTAATGATGGATTTTGGTGGCAATGAAAACTAAGGCTAAGAAAATTTTTTTTTGGGGATGGGTGTATCGGGTTTCATAGTCCAAAAGAGTATGGCTTATGTAATAAACCACCTGCTCCCTGTGTTGTTCATCATGATGAGTGAGCATGGCTCCCAAGGAATGATCGGTAGCTGATATGTATAGGTAAAAAGGTTGATCATCTTTAGGTGGAATGAGTATGGGTGGTTGGAGAAGGTATTGTTTTAAGGCCTCAAAAGCTTTGTGATAGTCATCATCCCATTTAAAGGAGACATCCTTCTTGAGAAGATGATGAAATGGTTGACATCGATCAGATAATTGTGAAATGAAATGATGAATAGACTGCAACTTACCTTGTAGGCTATGGAGTTGTCTAAGGTTAGTAGGTGGAGGCATTTCAAGAATGGCCTTGACTTTAGTAGGGTCAACTTCTATACCATGAGGGAAATGATAAATCCAGGAGCTTTCCTGAGAGAACCATGAAGACACACTTCTTAGGCTAAAGGTGGATGCAATATTTAATGAGATGGTCAAAGATGGTTTTGAGGATGGTTAGGTGCTCGAGAGTGGCATTTAGATTTGGCCAAGAGATCATCCACGTAATCTTCCAATATGTGATGCATGATGTCATGGAAGATGTAAGTCATAGCCCATGATATGTGGCACCAAGTGTTTTTAAGGCCAAAAGGCATGACTCGATAGTAGAAGGTCCCCCAAGGGGTGATGAATGAGGTTTTGTGTTGATCCTCTAGGGCAAGAAAAATTTGGTTATAACCCGAGAAGCCATCCATGAGTGATAGCATCTCATGGCCAGTAGTGGTAAGGTCAACCAAGTTGGTCAATACTAGGTAAGGGAAAGTCATCTTTTGGACATGCTAGGTTGAGGTCATGGAAGTCCATGCAAATGTGGAGTCCCCCTGTCACTTTAGTGATAGGGACAATGTTAGAAATCCAATGAGGATAATCAATGGGTAAGATGAAGGAAATGAAAAAGAAGGTGCTGAAGTTCTTCTTTGATGAGAAGGGCAATGCGAGGGTGCATTTTCCTCAGCTTTTGTTTAATGGGTTTGGCATCGGGAATGGTTATGATATTGTGGACCACTATGGTGGGGTCAATACCGGGCATGTCTGCGTAAGACCAAGTGAAAGTGTGGTTATGATCTGAGAAAAGAAGTGATGGCTTCTGTTCAGCAACATCTAAAGATTGTCGATCTTTAGGATGTGTGGGTCATCCTGAGTATGAATGTTGATCTCGATAGTCGATTCATTCAACATGGTTTGTGTCTCAGAAGGTAATGACCGATGAATATATGAGTCTTCTACACCAAGGTAGGTGAGTATAGATTCATCATCCTGACATTGAATGATGTTAATTGAAGGTGTATCATCATCGATCATTTTGAGGATACAGGAAGGGAAGAGTGGAAGGGGCCTCGCCCTCGCATTGATAAGTCAAGAGGCCCCAAGGAAATGGTGTTTATGAAAAAAAAAAAAGTTAGGAGGGATAGATTCAAGATCCATCGACTCCATCGGTGAGGGTGGTGATGAAGGTGGAGTGGGTGAAGAAGGTGGAGAAGAGCTAGTGTCCTTAATGAGTTCAATGCGGGCTTGTTTGGTAGGTGGTTCAGAAAGCCGATACCACTACGGTCATTATGTTTGTGGGTGGTACATGGAATAATGGTATGGTGGCCTTGCTCATAAAATCCAAAACCAAAACCCTTCCACACACATCGGTGTAGGAAGGTGTGGGTGAAATGGTGATTGGTAAGTGATTGGAAGTCAAGTGGAAAAGGGGTGAGTTTGTGGTGGTGGTTGGGTGTGTAAGTGGTAGTATCAAGTCCCCCATAGGTGAGACTAGTACGGAGATGAGGAGGACCATAAAGGAGGTGTTCTCCTATGTGGTGATCATAGCGAGGGTGTTGGTGAAGGCTTCCATACTCTTGTGGAGTAAGGAATGTGTTGACACTATATAGGTGGTACTCCCCCAGAGTGAGGCATTGAAAAACACCTTCCAAGGGATCAGTGGTTGGTATGTAGGTAGCTGGAATGGATGATGTGTCAGAGGTCGATGCGGAGGTGGAGTTAATGGATTGGGAAGCTGATGGGTCAGCCATGGAGGTTATGGTAGTGGTAGGAATGGAGGAGGTATGTGTGGTAGAAGTAGTGGTTGTACTGGTAAGTGGAGTGTAGGTGAAGAAGTAGATGGTTGTGGAGGTAGTCGGCTTAATAGGTATGAGCACATCATTGGGTGGTAAAGCATGTTGCATGTTTTAAAAGGTGATGGGTCAGCTGGAATGGTATAGGTGTGTCCTTCATGTTCAAACTTTACACAATGATGCAAAGTGGAAGGAACGCAACCCATGACATGAATCAGGGTCTGCCAAGCAACAAAGTTATATTGGAATTCCCCTTCCAAAATGTAAAACAATTCTTGGAATAGTGGGGGCCCACGTGAATGTGGAGGATGATGGTGCCTAGTGTAGAGGTGATAGCATTCATTGAATGAATGCAACATGACTGGATGTTTATGCATGTAATTGTTAGGTATGCGCATTTGAGTGAATGCATGGGATGAAATGATGTTAATGCTAGTAGCCCCCATCAATCATCACATGGCGTACCCGTATGTCATCGATGTGGATAGAGATGAAGAGGGCTGGGTCTGGGTCATCATTTTGGTGTGGTGCGATCTCTTCCTCTGAGAAGCTAAGGGAGGCCACTTGGTGAATAGGGTGGGGTGAAGATGAAGGTGGTAATTTGGTGAGAGAGGCTACATGATGGGGTGTGATAATGGAGGCTATGGTGTAGGGTCATTGGGTAAAACCTCAATAGATTGAAGAACCTCCATGAGAGCTTGATGATGGGATTTCGAGGTTTGGATGAGGTCATATAGGGACATTTTGAGGGGAGATTGGTGTAATTGTTTGAGCATGGTGTGATGTGTGATGCCATTAGAAATGGGGTACGTGGGGCCATGGATAGTGATTTTAGGTATGGGTGTAGATGGTATGTTGGGTATAGGATTGGTTGGTGGGTCAGTTGCCTTTTCTTTACCCTTATCCTTTTGAGCATGTGTAGTGATGTGTATCATGTTGATCTGAGGGGATTTGGAAAATGGAGAAGGTGTAGGGTGAGTGGTATAATGACACGATGGGAAAAAACCTACCGAGGAGGAGAAAACCCTATGAGGTGAGTTGGGTGCAAATGACATTTGGGTGGTGGCGTGGCAAGTTCTCTGATGTGAACCATGTTAATTTCAAATCTTGGGGGTGGCTCTAGGAGCTGTGAGGGTGGAGGTTGTGGTTGTTGAGTGGGTAGTGTGGGAATGGGTGTTGGTGAAGTAGGATCCTCATCGAGAAGGTCATCATCATCAAAGTTGGCTTCTAGGGGACACAACTAGATAAGGATGGTTTTCAAGGCCTTGTAGTTTTCCACATCATGCCCAGCACATGATGGTATGCAAAATTTTAGTATCATCAAACCCTTTTGGCTTGGGTTTGAGGGGGTCATAAGGCCGAGTGGCGGTAATGTGATGACAAAAGTCTCAAGGAGGTTGGTTAAAATTTTGGCATAGGACCCTGCTAGTGGATCACAATGGGAAGTGAACGTGGGTTTGGGTGTAGGTGTGGTTGATTGTTGAGGAATGGTCTTTGGAAGAGGAGGAGTGGGTTGAGCTATGGGTTTGGGTGTTGGCATGGTTTTGGGTGTCGGTCGTGTTGGTTTAGGTAGGGGTATAGTAGGTGAATGAGTAGGAGGGTGTGTGGTTGTTTTGACTACCTTATTATGGGGTAGTGGAATTTTTTTTTTGGATTGCACCTTCTTGGGTAAAGGTGATATGGGTGTATGAGGTCTAGAAGGAAAAGTAGATGGGGGAAGAGGGTGAGTTACCCATGGGGATAATGGGGGTGTTGTGAAGGTAGATGATGTGGGTCGTGCTTGGGGTGTGAGAGACAAATGACTGAAGTGTAGTGGGTAGTGAAGCAATAACTGAGGGTATTGGAGGTATGGGTGGTAAAGATGCTGTAGGTGTGGGTGTAAGTCATGTTGGGCATCTGGGTAGGTTAGAGGTTTGTGAGGAAGGAATGGGGTTGTTGTTTTTGGTTTATTGATGGGTGGAGGTTTCTTGACCATGTGGGGAAGCTGAGATCCTAAGATGGATGGGACAGGTGCAGGTGTGATTGGTGTAAGTTGGGGTATGAGTTCTATGGGTTTGGTGCTTTTGTTTGGGTGTCGGAGTAGGTGTGGTGTTGTCTTTGGAGGATGTAGCTAAATCCTAGTTTGATAGGTGGATGAGTAAGGTTGGTAGTCGGGGTGACCCCTAAAGTGGTAATAGGTTTAGTTGAGGATGATGTCATAGGTGTGGGTTTGGGTTTAGATATAGATTGGGCTATGGGTAAGGATGTGGTTTGAGCTATGATAGGTGTCATGGAAGGAGTTGTGATAGAGGTGGTTGTGTTTGGTTTGATTGGTGAAATATTTTTGGGTAGATAGTGGAGGTATCAGCAAGTGACCTCTGCATCTGCGTTGAGACAGAAGCAAAAAGGTGTCCCCATAGTAAGGCTCTATCCACATAATCTAAGTGATCAGCCAAAATGTGAGAATGAAACATCGTAGGTGGAGTTGATGAGGACCTAATGGAAATTCCCGTAAAATGTGTCTTAGAGATGGGAAATTGGCTAGCTTCAGCTTCCGTGGGTAAGAGAGCCAAAAGTAGGTCTGCAGGATTTTGGGTAGTGGATGGAGAATGCTCACCAAGAGGAAAAGGTATCTCAACTGGGTCTATGGTAGGTGTAGAAGGTGATGGAAGCTCCTCTGCAAGTGGAGGAATGGATAGGTGCTCCTCATGGGGGTGTGGAGGAGGTAATGGGTGCTCCTCTATGGGTGGAGGAGGTATTGTGGGTAAAAGTTCTCTAAGTGGAGAAGCCAGGGGTGAGATGGTCTCGATGTTAGAAGACTCCTCCGTAGGTGATGAAGGAGATGAAAGATGTTCCTCTATGGGTGAAGGAATAGGGGAGGTTGGTTCTGATGTGGAAGGAGGATTTTGGGCTAGGATTTCCTCTATGGAAGGAATGTGAGGTAATTGGGAGGTGACATAGGTATGTCATTAAAGATAGTGTGGACCTCGCGGGTATGGGTATCATGAGTTGAGGTCTCACCGGTTTGATCAGATGAAGGGGCATGGTTGGGAAATGGTTTCTTGAAGATGTGTAGGTTTTGGTTGGTAGGTGCATTAGGATTATCCATGGTTAACTCACCTTTCTCGAGCATTTCTTGGACAATATTTTTGAAAGTGATGTAGTTTCATCACTATGACCCTTTACTCGATGATAGTTATAGAAGTCATGTTCTTTATACCATGTGGGCATGGGGTGAGTAGGGTCAAAACTAGTGTGTGGTTTTATGGGTGGAAGAGTGATGGCTCTGGCTTTGATAAGATTTTCTAAGATAGAAGAGTAAGGTTCCCCAATTGGGGTGTATTTCCTTGCTCTCATCTGAATTGAAAAGTTTGGATGGGTGAGAGATTAGATGAGGGGGTAGCCTGATTTGATGGATGAGTTGGGCCAGCCTTGAGTACCACTATGTTAGTGGTGCCCTTAGCCTTTGAATAATTGTTTTGTGGTTTGGAAGAAGAAGAGGTATCATTCGACTTGAATGCCGAATTCTTATTGCGTAATTGGATTTTCTTCTCTTCGATGGCCCGAATCTCTAACTTTCGTGCCATAGTGAATGCTTCATCGAATGTTGGAAGGTTTGGACCTGCAAGGTGGTGAGATATGTCTAGCACAAGCCCATGTGAAGAGCTCAATGAGTTCTATTTGTGGTAGTTGGAAGGTGAGTTGGTTGATCAAGCTACGCCAATGAGTGACAAAAATATGTGATAGATTCATCCTCATACTGACGCGTGGAGTATAGGTCGGTCATGGTAACCTTCTTGATGATATTGATAGAGAAATGATCCAAGAAGGCTTGGGCTACCTGATTGAATGAGAATATGGAGTGTCTAGGTAACCCACTATACCAATCTAATGCAGGTCAGTCAGAGACATGGGAAAGGTTCTCAAGAGCAAGGCATCATCGTGAGTGATCAGATAACACCCATGTTTGAATGACCTACAAATGTTGCTGTTGTGGGTCTTCTTTGCTATTGAAATGATTGAATTTAGGCATTTCCCAATGCATGGGGTATGGGCGGATAGGAATGGATGGGTGGATGGGCTCGTTGCAAATCTCATCATAGGTGAGAGTGTTGTGGGAGCCAGAAACCGATGCCTCTAATGTCTGCATCTTGTCCAACATCAATTTGATTAGGTCGTTGGTAGGTTGTGATGATTGGGTGCCTCCTGTAGCGTGAGAGGGTTGGTTTTGGGCATATAATGGGGGTGGCACTCCAGTGTATGGTGCTGCCATGTAGGTTGATTGGGAAGAAGGTAGTGAAATAGGGGTACGTACCTGAGTGAATAATGGAGGAAATGGAGGGCGATTGATAGTATGTATATGGAGGTGGAAGGGTCATGGTAACCCTAGTGGAAATGGGGCTAATGATTGTGGAATGGAAAGGACCACGTTCTGAAAAGGGGTAGGGGTCACCGACACGGGAGGTGGTAGTGTAGCTATGGGTATGTGTGAGACATTAGGGGTGGATGAGGTTGTGTTTTGGGTAGTTTTCGAGGGTATGGTGGATGTGGTGGGGGTAATGGAGGTGGAAGATGTTGTGGCATAGTCATATGGGTATAGGACCTAGTTGTGAAATGACTGGGGGTAAGGTAGATGTGGGAAACACAGAGCTAGATGGGGCGATGCAGGAGTGGGAGTGAGAGTCGGGGGGATAGATATGGGCATGTCGTATATCAACTGACCCGAGGCATCTCGAGTGGATGAGTGGGAAAGGTAAAATCTGCAAGGTGGTAGGGTTTTGGTCAAGGAGTCATGTGAACTCCTCATCTCCAGTAGTGATAGTGATAGGTTGGATGGGATCCATGGCTGGTGATAAAATGGAAGGTGGTGAAGGACTAGGTGGGAGTGGTTGACAACTGGTGTGAAATACGAGTGTGCTTGCTTGTCTTTGGGTCAACACCATGTGAACCAATACTGATTAGGTAGGGTTGCTTCTCTGTAAATGACACAAAAAATAGTAAGAACAAGTGAATCTGATGGTAAAAAAGTGGATTAGGTACCAAATGGTGGTTGGAAAGTGAAATAGGCTAACCGATGTCGGTTAAGGAAAACCGACACCGGTCAGGGGTAACCACTGCCGGTCACTGTAGAAAATGGTCAGTGAGTGAAAAACTAGGTAGAAGGTCAAATCTGATAGGTATGCCAAATCTGATGGTGTTTTACAATGTCAATGGGAATGATGGTAGTGACAGGGACTGTGAAAAGTGGAAGAAAATGAATAAAATGTCCTTTTGGGTAGGTTAACAAAAGGACCTGGAACCGACGTTCGGTTGGGTATAACCAATGATGGTCGAGGGTAACCGATGATGGTTACTGTGAAATTGAAATAGTGATGAAAGAAAAGTGGTTGTGAATTAAAATCTGATGTAGAATCAGACCAAATTTGAGAATGATGATGATATGGCCCAAGCACACTCAGGTGAAGCCGGAATACACCAGCTATGATGAGGAGCATGCAAGGATGAACAAGAAAAATGAAGAACGTGATCTCTCACCTCAAAATGCAAGCCAAGTAGAAACACTAAGAAAAATGTGATCCTAGGAGTGCCTTTTCTATTATGTTTGTTTAGCTTATGCTATTTAAGGACTGACACATGAATTGTGAAATAGATTTTTTTGGTGAGGATGGCTTCCTACGAAGAAGGAGATCTAAAAGGTGAGGTTTCAGGTATGTTATGGTGGGGGCGGGCCTCGCTCTGAAGTATGACTCGATCAGAGCAGTGAGTTGGGTGCCCACTGTGTCATGATCGTGTGATCACCTACAACTTCTTCTAGGTAAGATGTTGTTTAAGAATGTGTGTATTTTCAATTTTTGTGAGGTTTGGTAAGACTCAGAGAGAGAGAGAGAGAAAGAAAGTGCTTTCTATGGTTTGTTTTGTCAACCATCAGCTGGTCATGACTTCCAGCGTATAGGTTGCCCTCAATTAATGTGAGCTAATGCGATAAATCAGAATGCAATGCACTTATTTTTAAGCCCAAATCGAAGTGTGAAGTTGGATGACACAAAAAGATGAAGAGGAAGAGGGATGCTCTTTCACTACAATGTAGAAAACATGAAGAAATGGTTCTTTTTAATTACACCAAAAGAAAGGTTTCCTTTAGAGAAAATAGAAAGAAAAGGTGGGTTACCAAGGAAGAAAATTAATGTGTATGCTTTTTAGAAGGGAAACAAACACACAATTTTCCTAGGAATGAATGAAATGCAAGGAACCCTGGATGGGTCCCACCGGGTGTGCCAAAATGTTTCACCTGATTCTAGATCATTTCTTTGAAGTATTGATGAAACAAGATAGGGTAACGGGCATAGGAGGAATACCTATTCAAATGTTGGTTGATGGGTTGTTGCATGTGTATGACTTCGAATCCACAACTGATTGTGAGAGCTTCCTTTTGGCTAGGAGGAACTACCTATAATGCAAAGCAAGACCACCAAAAAAAGTTAAACAATATATGCAGTGAACTACCTAGCGTATGCTAGATCCGGGAAGTGTGATACTTCCTAGATGGCTGTCAGTCCACTATTTTAAACAATTTAATGTGGTAAATAAGGTAAAACCTATTGTAATTGAAATGATTTAGGTATCTCACTTAAAACACAATAAGAAATAGATCTAATCTAACAGGCTAGGTTAGAATAGGATCGAAGGTCAAATAACTGGTTTTGGGTCTCTGTAGGTCTGACAGAGGTCTCAGGTAGATCACAGGTGAATGAGGGTGAGAGGGAATTAGGTGGGTAGGTCACTATTCTAGGTTGTATGGGAAAATACAGAGACCGATGTCGGTTAAGGGTGACCGATGGTGGTTAGGTGTAATTGGTGCGATTATTATGTGGTTTGGGAATGCCACAGAATGAGATTTAGGTCTCCTTTGTGATTGCACAAAGGACTTTGGTTGGTCGGGATGAGGTATTGGGTGATTTGGGTAGGATTTGGTGAGGTTTTAATGGGTATATGGAGGGGTGAGTGTTGAGGAGGTCAATGGGTGGCTAGGTAAACAAAAGATGATAATATAATGATGAAATGGAATGAACCAGAGAAGTATAACATTTACTTACTTGGATTCTAGTCCTGGATGCCTATGTGAGTGAGGGATGGAGGTGCTGATGAGAGGTTTGAAGGCTGCAGGTGATCACCAACTAAAGGAAAGCTTCTGCATGGGCTGCATGTACATTCCTCTTTGCTTGGTTAGATCAGATCATTGTTGGGATGGTTGTGTAGGAAAAGATGCTTGATCTCCTTCCTTGCATGCGTGTTCTCACTGGAATTCACTCTCAGAAGATGTGATATCTCTCTGGAATGTGCTAATGTTTGCCAAATTTTCCAATCTTTTCCAACCTTCCCAACCTTGAGAATAAGGTTGTTTTGGGGTTAAAAGGGTAACCGATGGTGGTTCGCTTAACCGGTGATGGTTAGGGGTAACCGGCGTCGGTCAAGGTGGGATTTCCTAGGTTTACTAAACTAGGGAGATCCTCTTGATTTCCTCGGATCTCATGTCATTAACCCATGGATTAGACTGGGAGCTTCTTGTAAGCATGTGGGAATGTGGTTAGAGAGAATGTAGGCATTGATTTTTAGGGTTTAGGTAAGTCTTAGTTAGTTATGGCAACTTACTAAGAATAGGTTTAGGTTGAGTTGGCTTGATGAGGTGTCTAAGGTGAAGTGTATGTGTGGATATTATTTAAATTAAGATATTACCAAAGCTAGCCTTGAGAACTAACAATGTAGGTTGGTACAAATGAGATAGTATTTAAAGGTAAAATAAAAACTGTGGATAATCAACCTATGAATAGTGTAGAGTGGTGTATTTTAGTGCTTCATGCCAAATTTCATTAAGTTATGAAGAGGTATATGAAATTTATTCTAGTTTTTCCAAACTGGTTAATTAAGAAATGGAAAATGACCTACCTATATTCTTAACACCCATAAAAAAATATGAAGACCACTTTGGATAAATTATATAATAAATATTTGGATATCATTGCAATACTTACATGTGGAATTTTTTAAGGCAATTTACACAATTTTTAAGAAATTTATCATTATTCTTCTACCCCTATTCTTTTCACTCCCAAGCACTTTCTTGAGTCAACAATGGAAAAAGTTGTTTATTTTTCCTCAAATCACTTGAATAAGATTTTTCAAATTTCTATATTATCTATTAATGGTGTATCCATGTATCTTGTGTTTTCAAGGTCTTCAAGCTAGTCAGAATCAGTACAAGGGTCCTTCTGGGTACGTAAGAAATATGTCTACGGTGTTCGTGAGATGAATCAGTCTTGAAATTGTCATTAAATTAACAACTTAGCTTGAAAAAGGATTTTTTTCTCTCTTCTAGTCACAAGTGAATAAGAATGGATCATTTTGGTGTTAGATAGGTAGTGTGAAGCAAATATTTCCTCTTTTTCCTTGCCTCGTCTTCTAGGAAAATTCATGGAATTAAATATTCAAGTGACAAAATGTGGGTCTCACCTCACATGCTAGTGATTTTAAAATAATTTAAAGGTGTCATAAAATATAAAATTTTCTAGTATTGGTCTTAATATGGTGTGTTGTGTAGAATTCTGACATGAAAAGTTGTAAAATTCACTTATGAACATAGTGCAAACTATATCTCACCATATTGGTACAAGATTGACATATGGGGATGTTCACGTTGAAGGGGTGAAGTGCTTTGAGCACTAAGAAATATTTTCCAATGTTCAAGACTTTCATTTAATGAGTTAGAATGTTTTGTTGCCACAAAAATTCAAAGTATCTTGATATGAACATCATTGTTAGATCTTATATTGTATTATGCATTGTTCTATTTTGAATATGGAAGTAGATTGGAGTGTTTCAATCTTGTTATTTGATTTGATGAGTTTTAAAATGGTCTCATCTAACAAAAACAAGTTAAAATTGTGAAATTCATTCATAATAGAGCAAGAAATAATTTTTCTAGTGATCTCAGGCATCTATAGTCAGTGTAACCTTGATTCTAGGGTTTTTAAGGGAGATTTGTTTGAAACTTAAGTTTCCTCTAACCAAAAATAACCAAAAATAGTATATATATATATATCTCGTATATTCCATACAAACGTGTTACAAAAGAAATAAAATGATTTCATTAAGGAGTGTGCAAGATTTCACCGACAAATTTTCTTCAAAATGTTATAAACCCCGTGAAGATCTAGAAAACCATCTTTTGGTGAATTTTCTTCATAGAAACAACCTACAACTTTTTTAATATCACTAAAAACTATTACATGACTTAATCAATGTGTAAATGGCATTAAATTGTTTTGAAAATCTTATAATATATGTGACATTGGTGAAGAAACGACACAATTCTATTGTTTTATAGTCACAATGAACTATGAAAGAAATTGTTTCTTCAAATGAATGCTTAAAGTTGGTGAAGAAAATATTAAATGAGTCTTGTCATCAAATGTTTGAAGTGAAAATAATGGAAATTAATAATTTTTGGATTAACTCGCACTAGTAACTCCTTTATGAAGTGTTAGAACCTTGTATATAATTGACACTGAGCTTGCAAAAATCTAAGAGTCGATAATTATACGTTGATTGTGTCAAATTTTGAAAGGTAATTTGAAATGAAAATGTGGAATAAGTCCACTTGTCAAGCTAAACATCCAAGTTTCATGAGAAATTTAAAATGTTCTATAAGTAGACAAAAAGAAAGGTACGTGCTATTAACAAAATACAAAATAGTGACAATGTGAAGAAGGATGACTTACTCGAGCAAGAAGTAGAAAATAATATGAAGAGTTGAAGTATTTTTTATAAGGAAATGACAAGTTTCTTAGAAGGTCAGAAGGAAGATATGAAAATTATAGTGTGAGCACGCATGAAAATAGTTGAGTGATTAGACATGTGAGAATGAGTGACAGGAAGGATCAAGAAGTAAGATGGTAATATATAAGTGAATAAGGTATGAACTAGGCTAAATATCAAAAGGGAAGTGATGAAGATGTACTACGAGTTTGGAAAAGTTGAAATGTATTCAAATGATGGTCTGAGAAATGTACATTGAATCTTAAGAGATGATGAATCTTAATGGTTGTAGATGCATCAAATCAAGGAGATATCAAACATAGAAGATCCTAGAAGTCAACATAGTCGATGATATAAGCATAAAGAGCCTTTACTTAAGTAGAAGAAAAGACATAATGGTGAGATTGAATTACATGGAAAATATATATTATGTATGTTGTATGAAATGGCAGGCATAGAAACCTTGAAGATATGTAAGATTTGTTTTGAGGTTTGAGACATTGTAGGGATAATCAAATGTGTGAGAATAAAGTGAATTGTGAAGTCAAGTGTTGACTAGAGGTAAATGACAATTCTAGATAAATATGCATATAGATGACTGAGTTGTAAATAAAATAATACTAAAAGTTGTAAAATCCATAAAGGAATAGTAGGTGTGAGGTGAAGGTGTTGGAAATACAACTGATGATACCTTGGAATGAACTTGAGATAGTGAACAAGTGAGAGGTGCAGATGACTCAAGACCAGGAGAGACAAGTATCATTGAAAAGTGAGCTAAAGAGGATCTTGAAACAATAAGCTATATGAGTTAGACAAGCGGTTTCTTCATGACTAATCTATTGCAACAAGTATGAGTACTTCAATGAATGATAACATTATATCATTGTGATCCTTGTGTAATTGAGATAGAATGTTGATTTGACAATCAGATAAGAAAGGATAATCATGAGTATAATTGAGAAGTAGAGAAAATTTAATATAGTGGTCATTATTAGCTATGTAAGATGGTAAAGAAAGTGTGACCAAAAAATAGAATAAGTTGTAGTTGTAGTTTAACACATAGGGGGTTATAACCTCCTTGTAAGTAGTAGCTTATAGAAGATTAGTTGTAGCTAATTAAATTCTAGGGATTTGTAGCTTCCTTGCAAGTTGTATCTTGCAGAAATTCAATAGTTACTAAATGAATCAATTTGGGGATTTAGCCTCAAAAGTTGAGTTGTATCTCAACTTGAAATCATTGTAACTCATAGGAAAAATTTTCCAAAGTTAGTTCTCTGATTTCAGTGGGTTTTCTCCCATTTTTGGTTTCCCACTTTAAACATTGTGTATTGTCTCTCTCTCATTTTCTTGTGTAATATTTCATGTTATTTTATTAACAAGTTTGGTAATTATAAATATCTGAAAAGTTACTTAAGACACTCGATTCACCCCCTCTCAGTGTCCAAGTTTCCAATAATTGGTATTAGAGCTTGATACTCCATAATCAAGTCTAACAACTTGGAGTAGGTCCTTCTTGAATCACAAACATGGTTATTGAAGTAATTCCTAGCAGTAGTTTAAGAGACAAATATGTTAGTGAGGATGAGATCTTATATGAAGAGGAAGTTGAGTTAAATCTTGAAGCATAATTGATAAGTGCTTTGGATGAACTGAAATATCAAAGGAAAAAGAACAAGAAATTGAAGACCAAGTTGAAAGAGTATGAAGATCATATCAAGATTCTTGAGGAGAGGATAAAGCAGAGAGATAAAAAGGGATTCAAAGATATTTATCCACAAATAGATATGGTTTTAGCATCTCTTAGAGACAGAGATATAAAGAGAATCTCAAAATTAGTATAAAGCTGAAATATCAAGTTGAAATAGTGACAAAATCTTTACATGCCAAAAAAGACACCTACATGAGATATGAAGAAGATTTATGTCTTTGAGAATTGACTTATAGGAATAAAATGAGAGAATAAAGATGTATAAAATTTCAAAAATAACGTTGAGGCTCTAAATGAAATGTTGGACAAGTAGAAGGTAGTAGATGGAAAAAATGGACTAGGCTTCATTAAGAAGACTGTAAAGAAGGATGAATATGAAAAAGTTAGTTTAAGTGGACAATAAAAGATGAAGACAACTTCAATAAAAGCTACAGTTAGTAGGAACCTAATGCTTTCAGGTATGAAATAAATTTTAATGGATATTGTTATTCATGTTATGGTTTTGGACATAGAGCTAGGGAATGCATGAAGAATTTTGATAGAGAACACCCATGGAGAAGCTATAAAACTGATTATGAGAAGAATATAGTGTGTTTCAACTGTCAAGAAAAAGGGCATATTGTCAGGAACTATTTAGAAGAACCTTCAAGTTAGTTTTGGAAAAATAACACTTAAGAGGCATGAACATGTTAGTGTGCTACAACTGCAACAAATTTGGACACTATGCTAAAAGGTTTCATGAGTTCAAGGCTGCAAATTATGATAGGAATGATAGTTCACACCAAGCCAGAGGAAAAAGTAATGTCATGTGTTATACTTGTCACAATTTTGGGAATTTTTCAAAGAAATGTTATTATCATAAGCAATATAAGTATAGCAGAAGGTACTATACCTTCATAGGGAAAGATAAAAAGGCATCAAATATGAATATCAGTCCTAGAAATGAGACTAAGTCAGTCATGGTTAAAACAACTCCTAAAAATAAGAAAACTAGATGGATATACAAGGTTAAGGAAGCAAACCCAAGAGTTGAGGAAGAAAAGAAGGACAAGAAAATAGTATGGGAAGATGATGCAAGCTCAAGCAATACATCAAGAGTATATGGTCAAGCCAAGAAAAGTGAAAGCAAGCCAAGGACCAATCATGAATAACACTCACTCATAGTCAGGAAAAGACAAGGAAATGACACACATCATACATTTCTAAAAAGCAGGGAAGTCTCAGGAAATGAAGGTAGAACATATAGTATCTTATCAAAGAAGATAGATAAGTCTTCACAGAGAGAGAGAGAAAGATCGAGTAATCAAGCCTCTTTGAGGACTTCCTATTGTTTTGAGAGAGTCTATCAAGAATAGAGTTCCTTCTCTAGGATTTTAGAAGGCATGTATCAAATTAAATAATAAATATAGGTTACAAAGTCAAATAAATCATCAGTAGGTGCTGATGGAAGCCCCTCTATGTTGAAAAATTGAATGAGTGGCAGAAGGTATGGTTTTTTACTCTCTTATAGGAGTCTTGAGCATATATTATTTATGTGCAATACCTTGAAGATCATATGTATTTGTTCAAACAATGGAAATATTATTCACACATGTCATCCGGTTTTTTAATAATTCTTCCATTGAAAACAAACTAATTATTTCATATATGATGTGTTATCAAGAGTTGTGGCTTTAAATGAGTCAAAGAAAAAGTATATATGTCTGCCACAAATTTTTGATGTCTCAAGTAGGATTTTCGGGTTGTGAAAATTATTAGAATTGGGCTAAGAACCCTAAAATTGTCTTGAAGACATATAAAAGTCATGATTTTAGTAGGTTTAGGAAAAGGAATCAGATTATGAGTGTTTATCATGTAAAGTTTTCAGATCTACATCATCAATTGTTTATTCATTTGTGTATAAAGAAGCTTAAGAAACTACATTTAAGAGGTGTCTAAGGTTTGATTGATTGTACAAGTAAGGATTGTGTCAAGTGTCTTAAATGTCTAATGTCTTACATTTGGTTTGGATTTTGAGTCTTTTGTTCTTAAAGAGAAATATGGTCTCAAGAAGTTGTTAATCCCTATGTTATCAAGTCAGTGTCTTGAGAAAATCTAATTCATCACATAGTCTTCAAATGTTTTTGTAAGACTATAGGTGAAGGAAATTGCAGATTCCTACATATTTTATTAAACTAGAAGTTGGTTCATGGTTTTAAAAGGTCAAAAATTAGGGAAAAGTCATATGTATCTCAATGCTCCATACAATTCATGGTTTGTTGCTTATGAAAATCTCAAAGGTATGCTTGAAGGTATTGTTCTATGTGTTGATTCAATGAGTTGATGTCAACTGGGTGTTTTTAAATATAAGAGTAAGATAATAAAATAAAAGTGGATGTGAGAAACTAGAGGAACCTACAAGAGATGATGAATAGTAGCAAGTGCTCTCAAAAATTAAAAATGTGTGATGTTTCAGGACTAAGATAGAGTAATGTATGCATTTAAGCATAAAAAGAACATGCTTCAGCTGTTATAAGGTTCTCAATAACACTGATTATAAGTAAGTATATGTTTTTACTTACCAAATTTATTCTCAACTCAATTAAAGTTTTGAATAAGGTTCAACTGTCATGAGAAAAATGAAGAAACTGTGGTTATTAGGCCTATGTCAAGTAGAACTAGTGATATAATCAAGAGGTGCTTCCTAAGAAAATGATTACGGTATTTCTATAAGGAAGAGGACAAGTTGATGAAGTTTGTAATCCTTGCTAAGTAAGAGAGTAAGCTAGTTGACCTCAAAGAAATAAAAATTTGGTACATAACAACATTTGAAGATAAAGTGGCTAATGAGAAATATCATAAAAACAACAATCCTAGAAAAGAAAACATAAAGCTAATCAAGTTAGAAATTAGGTTCTTAAGTTTTATTGTGATAAGCTAAATGAGGAAATTAGGTCAGTTTGTGGGTGAGAAAATTTGTCTAGAGTCAAAGTTTTGGATTTCTATCCAATGTCTCTAAGACTCTAGGTCCCTCTACTTCAAAGTTGTTGCAGCTCCACTTATTATGCATGCATGAAATCAAATTCGTTGGTGGCCTAATGGTCGAGGATCCAATAGGTGTAGTCCATTGACCCTACAGAAAAAGCTTGTAGATACCTACAAGACAATAATTTTCTTATATAATGGGAAAGGGAGTGAGAAAAAGAGACAGGGATTAACATTGCAAATAGAAAATCAGATTCTTACAACCGTTAACCATAAAATTCCAACACACATATACTTAGAAGAAAATAATTTCACAAGTGGCAAAAAGATGAGTTAAGATTGAGAACTCAAAGTTTATAAAATATCCTCATCGAAAAATATTCATGAAAATCCTTCTTTCTTCATTGATACTTTAACAAAAATTTCATAGTTAGAAGTAGAAAAACATAGGGAAAGGAACTAGAATAAATAGCCATCTCCTTTTTTTCTTCACAAGTAGTGATCTATCATGATTATACAAAATTGAAAACCCTTGAGAATGAGGGTTCCATTACATTATATAGAACTAGAAGTGACCTTTTGGATTCCCCCCACATGACTCTTCGTTGTCTTATTCATCCCATGAATCTTGGAATTCTTAGGAAGAACATTAAGTCCCCTTATATAAAATAAGGGAAACTTATTAGATTTTAGATTATAGTAAATTTAAAGAATAAGATAAATATCATGATTTCTCACAAAAAAATTAGAAAAAAGGGGGAGAGAAGAGGAGAAAGAATGAAGAAGGAGAGAAAGGAAGAAATGCTCCCATAGATGAAGGTACCTCCACCATTGATGGATATCTTGTCGATGACGATCGTAGCCTCTTCCTTCACATGATGCACAGACACCTTAGACTATGGAATGAGTGTTGAAAAACATTGTTCAAGAATGAACACAGTTAATGTTTACAAAGATCCTCCTTGACACATTAAACACACCCCAACAGATATGATTTAAATCACCCATCCTCTTGAATTACGAAGATGAATTCACATACTACACCTCATGATGCCCTATTTTTCCTCTGTATACCATTGCACTCAGGATGATGATTCTAGGATATCTGTGAAGTTTTAATTCCTCCATTTGAACTATAAAACCATCTTACAACCCCATGCAGATTCCAAAAAGTGGAAACATGAGTGAGAACAAGACCATCTATAATTTTTTCCCCTCAACACTGAAACTTTATATTTTTGGAATATGAGATCATGACCTCCCATTTTGGGAATCTCACCATATTTTACCCCAATTTCCCCTTATGAACCTTTCTGAAACAATTCATCCTCTTTTGTTGTTGAGGCATTTCTATTTTGAGCACATTTCTATTTTGGGGACCTTCTATTTTGGGAAAGCTTTCATTTTTACCTTACTCTAAATGTTGCATCTTTCCTAATTCTCCTCAGTGATCAAACTTGAAATATAGGGGTACTTACTATTCATAGCATGTAGAAGAGCATGGGGAGTACTATTTTAAGAAAGTGGCAATAATATCCTCGGTTTGTGATGGGATTGAAATTTTTGGATTCATTTCACCATTGTGATCTCGTGCTCTAGTTTTTACTATGATTCGCCCACTTGAAAGCTTAGAAGTAAATACTAAGATTTTCACCAAGTGAGAGCTTCATGCATGGATCTTCCATGGAAGCCATTAATGGATTCACAAATATTTTTTATAGATTATTTTTTGACATCTGATTGCAATGAAAACAACTCCATCGGGATAGGTAATTCGTTTGAGGTTTATGTTCACAATTACAACTTCATCTAGTTGTCAGATTGATGGGAAATATTACGAATGGAAGCTAGAGAACAAAAGGGAGTTTTTATTATAGTTAATAATATAGGGCATCATTCAATCTTCTTTCTTTTTCATCTTGAATTCATTTGGATGAGAAAATTTTGCTTGAAATTTTAAAGAAGATTAAACCATTGGTTTTGCGAGATACGATCCTTTCTTTGTTTTTGAGCCTAGGGTTTCGATAGCACATAGTTCTTTTTATTGTTCAAAAATATTCATTATTCAAATTACAAAAGTGAGGAATTATGAAAATATGGTGATGAAAAAATTTTAGGTACTGTATAAGGTTTGGCAATAGTAGAAATGGAGGATTGGAGAGATAATCCAGTAGTTAGAGAAAACATGTGTGTGTGTGTGTGAAGGAAGTAGCTATGGCGGCTCGACAAAAATTTTGCATAATATTTTGTTTTGGAATGAGTCCCAATTTTTTGCACCAAGTGAAAATTTCTTGGTATATTTTTATAAAAATTCACCCTAACCCAATTGGGCCACTGGCAGAGCGTGATTGGTTGTTGGGATTGAGTGGAGGGCTTAAAAATAACAATGTTTTGGTCCATCGTGAGTATAATGCTAAATTGGGGGCTTAAGAGGATGGGGGAAAATTTTATTACACATATTGCACCAATGTTTGGTACATTTGGTGCAAAAATTGAGCCCTATGCTGATTTTTTCACTTGGTAGCACACGATTATCACACGAAGCGGGGCTAGGGAATGAAGACTAGGGGCTTAACTTGAGAGAAAAGGATGAACAATTTTCATGTGGAGGGTACATGGGCTCAAATTTGGTAGGGGTGTATTCTATTTCACCTCTTTCACCAAATAGTTGGTGGAAAAAAGTGCACCAATCTCCCATTGGTGGGATTTCCAACCTAAAAAATGGCTAACTGCTAGAGATTGTGCCTTGGAGAGAAATTTTTGAGATCATATCTAGAGCTTCTAAAGTGGAGTTATTTTATGAAATTTTATATTATATTGACTGAAAATGGATTTTTTAATCTAATTGTGGGTTTATCAAAGCTTGATTCTACCATTTACCCCCTAAAGTTTAGGATTTTTTATAGTAACCAAGGCTATGGATGCAAAAACTAGATGTGGATATAGTGTTCCTAGGTTTATGTACAATATTATTTCACCTTTATCTAGGGATCTTAGCTAACTTTCTGATGATATTTTGTTTGACTCATAACAGCTTCTAAATCTCCGGAATCGCTCCCGAAGCTTGGAGGTTGTTTTTGCACTATGTATTGCCCAAGCCTATAAGACTCACCTTTGCTGAACTTGCTCCAAAACTTGTGAAATCTTCCAAAACTGATTGAAAAATTTTCTTGGATATCTTCTATGACTTCTTGATGGGTTTTGGATTTTTTTCCTCTTCAAATGATGTGTGCCAGCTCCGAGAAGGTTAGGAAATGATTTTTTTCAAGATTACTAAAAATCTGTTTTGTTCGATTTGGATTGGGAAGAACACAAAATGACTAGATCACCTAAGAATACACTCGATATAAAAATTTAGAATACTTTAGAGAGAATGGGTAGAATTTACTCAAGGATTAGGGTGATATGAAGAAGGTCTCAGAATGACCTTTAGATAAAACTTTTCGAGTAGGGTATGGCATTTGTAATGCTCAAAAATGGAGAATTTTCTTGTTGCACATTTGCATGACAACAACTATATCTAGATTGGCAACATGTGATGGATCAAGTGTAGTGAGGAAATCACATGAGAACTCTAGAATCTCAATACAACCCATAATTTTGACCAATACCTTATCCATTGGGCCTTGCAGAACACACACAACTTGCAAGAGATAGACATAAAAGGACAACACACATGAACACAACTAAAAGGAAACACACCACACAAAAAGGAAAATTACACACAAAATGGAAAGGGGAAAAAAACCTTAATCACCTATAGTAAAAGGTAAGGGACAACCCACTTTCACTGTAGCACTCTTCTCTTCTCATAGGTTACCCTTGAGTGGGCAACACTAAGTGATGTTGTTCCACGAATCCATTGACTGGTTCGAGAAAGTAGCCTCCTCTCCTTAACTATTTATGAAATCCAAGTGCTTTCATGATTGTTTTTGTACTTGGTAGGAGTGAGCCTACATGATATTCTTGATGCTCAATCCTTCACTTAGAAATTTAATTGCCTTCATTCCCTTTGAAATCAGTTTCATAGTGCCAGTTGCATTCCATGTTTATCCACATAGTTGATTCTTCATTGAGCATCCCATTGCTTCCCCAAGGCTGATTTTCATTCCAATTGCTCAAATATTCTAATTTATTTTCGTTCTCATGTCTATGCTAATTTACCTCTTTTCATGAGAAACCTCAGACTTATATTTTATCTCTACTCCATTATGAGGTGCTTGAATATTGAATGGAGGATCAAAAGTAACCTCATACTTTTCCTGTATGGCCATGACATGAGCTAAGAGATCAACAATTAGCTTAGGTTGTTTTATACTTTCTACCACATCTAGAATTTCTTGCACAACGTTTTCATTTGATGCTTCATGTGGCTCATCTTTGTATGGCTTTGAATAATATTCATTTTGAAGCTCAAGACAACTATTTGGAAGGATTACTTCATTTCCCTAAATCTTATTACATTCCACTACTTATTTTTCAAGGGGATCTTCACCTTTAATGACCTTAACACCCTCTATTTTAGATATTTCATCATGGAAAGGTTCTTCTTCAAATGGGAAAGAAAATAGTTCCATATCATTGTTGTATTCATTTACCATTGGCCCGAGAGAGATGTTGTGTTAATCACCTCAATTTATTTCATTATGACCATCCTTTTCATCAATTGAGCATTCTATATCAGATTCACGCTTGTATTTCATATCCATATCTTCCATCAGAGTTCAAGATAGAGCTCGTGGTTTTATGTCTCTTCTATGGCTCTTAGTACTTCTTGCATAGACCATTCTTTCAAACCTTTTGGGTTCATCACAAGATGATTTTTTATCTTCAACAGAATCTTCATCTCTAAGTGGAAATGAAAATACCTCCTCATCGTGGGTAAGCATACAAGTTGTTTTCTCCATTTTAGATGCATCAAGAACCATTTCCTCTTCTTCATACCTCACATTTTCTTATAACTCGACGCTACCATCTTGTAGCTCACACTTCCTCAATGATTCTTCAAGGTCGTCACCCCTCTAAGAAGGAATGTTGGGTCCTATCAATATGGAAATGTCCTCTTCCTCCTTAGTCCTTATGAAAAGATTCATCCTCCTGCTATCTTAGTACAAAATGTTGGCTTTCGGATTTCCTGCTTTTTGCACCATGTACCTCATCTTCTTATCTGGAAGCAATTTTTCCATGTCTCCTTTAATCGGGATGGTTTTGGAAGACCAGTTCATCTATATCTTACCCTAAACTACTGATAGAAACTCTTACTTAGAAACATTACAAATGAATTTGGAACATTTGCTACCAAGATCATCATTGAAACCTTCTTTTTTGGAAATTTGGCAAGGACCACCTATGCATCTATGACCTTCCCAACAAGTGGGAATTATTTGGAATATATGGAGTAAAGAGATCCAACAAGTGGATTCATGGTTAGTTTAAGAGCCTTGATGACCTTTACATGCATTACATTGTCATAGGCGCACAAATCTATGATGTAATTTTTCAATACATATTCTCCAATAAGAAGGGAGACATAGAAAGGATTAACCTTGTCGGTCTTAGATGCACTCAAAGTAAGCATGTTCTATGATGGAGGTGTAGGTGGGTTTTGTAGTATTCCTATAGAACTACAAGTTATAGCATTGGGTGTTAAACTACCACTCATGATACATCATAAAAATATCTTAAATTGTTTGGGGTGAGTCCAAAATATTTATTTTCAATAACTGTCCCTTTTCTCTAGTCACATATTCTACGAAGTCATAGGAAGAAGATGCAAACAAGGTGGATGAAGGAATTATTCTAGAGTTGGGATAGGTTTAAAAGTAAAGATATATGTTTGGGAAACAAAGGCTATTTTAAAAGGCACATTAGGAACCTTTGAAGTACTAGATTTTGTAGGAGTATATTTAGATTTATAACAAGAAGAAACATTGGAAGACTTACTTGCAATAGGGATAACCTCATGCTTTCTATAGGATTGAGTTTCTCCAATGCGGACCCCATACAAGGTGGGGGGAGATCCTTCACTAATTATTTTTTATATAGTTTTCACAAGAGTATCTTCAGTATTCTTTTTATTTGTAATAGTGGAGGAATACGCTCCTTTCTTAGAATGAGAATGAGTTAATACCGTACATGAGAAAGCTGGTTGCTTCTTCTTCTTAATCTTTATCACCTCAAAGATACTCACAAAATCTGATTTGTGTATCGTTCTTAAATTCTTCAACCTCTAAAAACTACCACCTTCATTTTCTTGTTCAATTTCCTCTTAATTTTCTTGATTCATACAACTTGCATTGATAGGTGGGACCTCCAAAGAAATCATTTGGGGTGCTCCTATGATATGATTTATGTTGTCTCTATAAGAAGAAACCATTATCTATTTTTACCCCTGGTAAAATAGAAAACTTGGGAGGATGGGTTGAGAACTGGACAATGATTCATGGATCAATATGGAATGATACAGTTGGTTTTTCAAGTTTGGGAAGCATTGCAAATGATTTAGGGAAGTTTCGGAGGTCTTGGGGCCATCCATCAAAAGTAGGCTTTTGGGCCTTAAGGAGTTTGTAGTGTGAAAGAGGACCTGAGATTAAACAAAATATTTTGATAGAATTTTCAAGAATTATATGACCAAAAAGATCCTATAGAAGTCATTTTCCATTCCCTACATGGTGGAAAATACGAGACATCTTGAAACATCATACACTTCCCAAGGTAGTTCATTCTTTTGCACACAACTGAAAATCCTGAGAAGTAAGGATACTTTTCAAGGTGTTAACGTAAAAATTGGATCTTGATGCTACCACCATTGGATTTAATGGGTTGTTTCCATGTGAAATCATATAACATTTATTTTGGAAACTCATTTGGGAGCTCACGTTATTTCCTTCGGAAGTTGGCCTCTGGGTTGGTCGAAACAAGTTGGATGGCGTGGGTTGGTCGGAGACAGTTGGATGGTCGGGGGTTGGATTCTAGGGTTTGGATGCATGGGGGTTGGTCAGTCACATTTTTGATGCATACGATAATTTTTAATGCTCATCGTCGCACACGTTACACTTAAATGCCACCTAGGTTGGATGAATCATGGGTTATATGCCTAGGGGTTGGATGGTTGGGGTTGGTTGGGTAACATTTTTGATGTATAGGATTAGTTTTCAATTCCCGTCACACTGTCACACTTGCACAACACCCAGGTTGGATGGTACAACCAGGTTGGACGGGTCATGGGGTTGGATGCCGGGGTTTGTAGGGTTACATATTTTGATGCACATGATCATTTTTGACACCCGTCACACCCGTGGCCAGCGATTACACGACACCCAAGTTAGATGGGTCATGGTATTTTTCACCCGGCATTGGTTAGATGGGGTTTGGACGCTTGGGGGTTGGTTGGGTCACATTTTTTTACGTGTAGGATTAGTTTTTGACATCTGTCACACCCCTTAAACTTGCACAACACACGGGATGTTCAACTTATAGTTGTATGACATGGATGAATAGGTTATAAGCCTCACAAGGGTAGGTGAATGAATGACATCTCAACAACCTAAATTAATGATGTATGGCACCCATGACTTCCCATGTAGGAAAAGTACCAAAATAGATGGTTTCCCATACCTCTTTAATGCATACCGCCGGTTAGTGACCCTATTTTCCCTTTATATTGTAAAATTCATCTCATTTTGAAGGGGATTTTTCTAGAAGGCAGAGGAACTCTGTGAAATTTGTTCCAGATCTATTGTGACCTAGAGGCCTTGAATTTGGGCTTATTATAAAGGATTTTGTCTTTTGCTTATGGTATGATGGATTGTGTATGTCTCTGAGAAATAAAATTCATGTTTTGTGGCCATTTTTTCCATAGCCTTTATGAGTTACATCTCTTGCCTTCCATTATATTTATTAGTATATTATGCATGTATCTATCTCTTTCTATGGTCTATAAATTGTTGTGCTTTATAAATATAGGGAATTAATTGTTGTATTGGATTGTGGTGTTTCTATCGGCCCTTTCTGTAATGTCTTGGTCATGACTGTTACTATGATGACTTCCACTCTTGACATTGCAAATTTCGACATGTGATTTGTCTTACGAAGGTGTATTATTTTGATGTTGAAATTCATGTTTATAATGGATGAGTTATTACTGCTCATAATTTATGCTTGTTGTAATTTTGTTTACTTGGAAGCAAGGCCATTCTATTTTTTAATAATAAGTCGTAAATTTGTACTGTTGTTTTCACATTTCTATATGATAACAACACACCTTGAATCAATTCCATTGATCCAATGTATGCTTTTGTTCTTCTTTTTGTCATCTTGTTAATTGACATGCTGAATGAAACATGTTATGGAACCGAGTAGTGTTTTGGCATAAATTATGAAGGAATCGAGTTCAGTGTCCTTACTTGGCACCATGCTACAAACTGTAATGTTTACCCTATTGGATTTTTGACCTAAGGTGATAATACTTACCTAGGATCTATTACTGAACTATTTTGGGTTGACGCCTAAAACTATGTTGCAGTGCCCTACCCTATATGGATTCTAACCTAAGGGGTTATGACCTAACCTAAGATGGTATGTGATATAGTTATGGGGTTTGAACTAACCTAAGATAAATTTTAAATACCTAAGAACTAAGATGGAAACCTAACTAATGCTAAGGTGACCTAAACTATTACTAAGATGAAAGGGGACCTATGGGTTACGTGGAAAATAGAAGGTTGGTGGCAGTGGTTTTTAAGGTATTAATGAGAATTAAATCTCAGTCATTACATTCTAATTTGCCAAGTTTGGTAGGGGTAAAGAAATTAGGTGGGATGCCTAGCTGGAATATCTGCTAAATTTAAAAATGCATGTTAGTTTTTGAAATAAACTATACCAAATTCGAAGTGGTGGTGGCATAAGGAAAGAGAGGGAATTTTCATTCAATGTAATCAATAGCCTTGGGCTTAGTGGAGGAAACCACCTAGGAGTTGGGCGGATGGAATTGGGAAAGTTGTTGGTCATTCTAGTCCTTTTTGCTCTACATGTGGTTTTGGTTCTTCAAACCAGCAAGTTTGTTTTTCAATCCATTGTGATCTTGAGCATCCTCGAATTGTTTGTGAACCTGTGGAAACATAGAGGCAAATTAGGGTATTTTATTGATGACGTTGTTTGAAAATAAGAGATTCTTGAGAAGCTCGGCTAGAGATCTTCTGCAAATCAACAAGAAATTTCATCAGGCATGATAGGCTCTTCTTATTAAATATTTTTCTTTTTATTAAGTGTCTTCATAAGAAAAACTCTGCTCTTTGAAATGAATGGCTTGTGGAAATGTTTGGTGTATTTTGGTTGTGATCTTCTATTTGAGTTTGTTGTTTTGAAAGGATGCAATATGGGTATTTTCTGAATGCATGTTTGAGTAAATCATGTTTATCGTATTTGAAACTGGAATGATGCTTAAGTCGTGTGGGCTTTTGGTTTTCTGTGCACAAGGTATTAAGAGAAAGCATTATGTGGTAAGGATTTTAATTGGGTTTGTTTTTATTTTAATTATGGGAAGTATGAAGTGCTTTGTCTTCTTTGAAAAATTAATCACCTTGAATCCGGTTGTTTCTGTTTGAGATAAGTTGGAATAGTTGTTTGGATTCGATGTATTGTGAATTTAAAATTGTTAAAAGGACAATGATGAAACATTTTCTCCCTTTGAGTTTAATGCGTTTAAACCCGTGAATTTTTGAGGGATTGTTAGAAGGGATTTCGTTTGGTTTTGACCTTTCTTATTAAAAATATGGTAATTTTTGGTTTAAATCCTTTCAAGGGACTATGTAAGGATATTGTTATTTGTCTCACCTACATGTATTAAATGGTTTGTGGAAAACCTTTCGATTTACTTATGTAGATGTTGTTTTGAAAAACTACTATATTAGTGGATCTTGGGATTAGTTTGGTTTTGGTTATCTGAGGGGAAAGAGTTAGAACATTCGGTCTTACTCTTCTCCTTTTTTTTCTATTTTGGAACTAATTTGGGGTTTCATTTCCTTTGATTACTTTCATCTTAGTAAAAATTTAGTTGCAACATAAAGTTTCTCCTTATCCTTTTAGGATCAATGATAAACACATGTACTAGGGGATTGTAATTCTTTCATTGTTCCCAATTATATTTGAATCTGGTTGGAATTATTTTCATTGTATCTAAAAATGACTTCTTTCCTTCCTATGGAATAGGAAACATGTTTTTACTTGAATATAATCTCTTTCTATTTGGGATGCATAAGCTTTGTTTGTAGTGTGAAAATCTATCAACGTGGATGAATTTAGAAGATCAGTTGTTGCTTGATACTTTTGGTATAGTTGTAGAATGAATTCTTTGAATATTTCCTTTAGTGGTAGTTAGTAAGCTACTGAAACTATCCCTATTTTGCATTGAGGGAAGTATATTGTTAATTGATTTACATGTTACATTTTATATAATTTGGTTCAGTATTGGGAGGAAATAATGAGAATCTCTCTCTCATCTTGATTATTGACTTCCATCTCATTCTCTCTCTCCTTTCTGAGTTGTGGATTTCATTACTATTACTCTTGTTCTCAAAAGGTAGTTGATTGTTATCTCTCTTTGACTATTTATTTCTCATTATTATTACACCTTTCTTGAAGCTAACCGTTTTAGTTAGGTTAGCTGAAGGGGATTGCAGAGTAGATAGTTAGATGAATCACTTTCTTTCCTTTTTCTTTCCTTATTAATTGATTGTTAATAAGGTAATGAGTCGATGTGTGACTATCTTCAGGAGAAGTACATGAAAAGTAAACATTGTAAAAAAATTTGATGTTGAACAAAAACGTTAGGCTAGAGTTGACTTAAATTGGAATGATTCAAAGACACTATAGTATGAAACAATAGTAATTGGGATGTAATATTACTTGTCTATTGTAGCTTTTCTTATGAAATTGCTGAATGAATATTGTTGTTTAATCTTGATACTTATTTAATGTGACAAGGTTGCTCACTCTATTCTTCTTTTAGTGGTACTTAATTCTTTACTAGGTATTTGTCTATATTGCTTAATGTTTCATAAGAGTAGAGTTATTTTTATGAGACAGTTAGTCAAAATCACATCACTTTAATGATTAGTTCTTATCATGCTCAGTTCAATGAACTGACCCGTGCTAGCAATTTTTGCAGATGGATTTCGTAAGTGATAAAAGAAGACAAGTTCCTTTATGATGCTTCCTATGTTTACTTAAAGGATGCATTTTTAATGAGGATTTATTATTCTTTTGAGATGTAATTGAAAAAGGGAAAAGTTGTAAATTTTACTTAATCTTATCAATGTTGATTGACATGAAAGATGTCTGAAATGTTTAGATCTGTAAAATATGTATTTTGTTTGATAAATGGAAAAGGGATTGAGTGTTATTGATCTTTGATGTGCCATTATCTTTTGGGCTTACTGTAAGGGGATTGTAAACTTATTCTTATTCTCTTGTAAACATATTTTTTTGGATTATTTCAGTTGGACTCAAATGAAATAGAGAAAAAGAGTATTGATACTCTATTCTACTCTTAATTGCAACTTTTAAGTTGGCATGTATAGATGAACACTCAACTAGGTCAATATGGTTTATTCATTGACAATAATAGATAAGTAAATTACATATGGTTTTTATATAAGTAATTTTTGCAATGGACCCTAATGAATATATGTTAAGGGAAAGATAATTATTCTTCAAAATTAAATATTTGTTACTATCCTTTTTGGGTATAATACCCAAGGGATATTCGGAAAGAGGAAATTATACCTCTTCTTAGCAAACCTTAAATCGAAATAAGGTAATGGAAAATGGATGAATATATATATATATATATATATATATATATATATAAGAATTAGACTTCATTTTAATGAATTCTAATATCAAGGAATCATAATCTAAATTCAGTCATGGATAAACTTGGTTAAGTTAAGTAAGTTAGCCTTTTTGTTGTTAAGCTGATTTGGATTGTATGTTTGAAACTTAAGTTAATCTAGACAAATGAATGAAACACAAATATCCAAGAAGAGGGATTGGTTGTAGATTAATCTACATGGAAATTATAAGTCATTGATGGTTAGCAACCGTAACGATTGAAGAGGTTAGAAATTTAGCAGGGTTGCTGAAACTAAATCTTAAATTAAAAGGATAAGAAAGTATTTAACTTCTTAGTTAGATATGTACTTCTAGATGAGGTGGTTCCGTAGGATGTTGGTACATGCCAACTGCAATAATGTGTCATCATGAAGTTGGGTTTTCATGAGGACACAATGTTGCAGCTGACATGTCGCAACACCCTTCCAAATAAGATCATCTAGGTATACATAAACTCTTACTTGAATTGGTTACACTCTAGGTCAATTAGGAACATGATTTGGTATAGGGAAGGACTCCTAATGACTGAAGGTAACTAGACACATGCAATCGACCTAGGTCGATTGAGTATGTCTATGTACCCTTAGCCACCTCGAGTGGTCCTCTATACCAATCTATGTTGCTAACTTTGGTTATGGCTAAACCTTGGACAAGAGGACTGACATGAGTCAATGAAGACCATTCTAGATAACAGATGAAGTGGGATGAGGGATGTATTCCATTGACAAGTATGTCATCTAAAAATATGATCATGCAAATCATGTTAAAAATATTTGGCCAAAGTATTGCAAGCTCTTCGGTTACGTTGTCCTATGTCACCTAGTTCAAGAAGAGTGATATGAGATGAATATTGGAAAAAATATTCGGATAGGCCTCTCAAATAGAACACTTTGATACCCAAAAAATGGTAAGATAACCATGTATACTTAGTATAAAATACATTGAGTTAACATGAAGGATAGGTAATAAACCGAGTCATGAAATGAGAGATTGATGAAGCTCGAGTCATGAAATGAGAGATCAGTAGTCCATCAAGTGATTACAACTACATATGGTTATCTCTGTTATGAGATCTAATGACATGGAATGTGTTTTCTATATTATGAATATAAGAATAAAGAACATTAATAAAAATGAATGTGTGTTCTAAATAATAACTATTTAGATCGAGAGAACATTATTTATAAAAAATAAAATAAAAAATCCTTGTTCTAAATTCATAAATGGGAATATTACATCTTGCTATCATAGCTGAAGGTTATAGCTCTCGGACCTATTGTGTCCATAATTTGATAAAAATTACATTTTGTTGTTTAAAAAAATGGTTAAAACAAGAGGAAATGCTGCAAAAAATCCACCACCGGGTGGAGAAGCAACTACTACCCAAAATGTAACATTCCCATTTTAAAGCTTTAGAAACAAGGGAATTTTTTTTAAATAACATTCTCTGTTATGAACTATCCTAATTTTGAATACACATTTAAAGTTTTTAAATTATGTTCTTTGTTCTCAATGATCATGATTTAGAACACACATTCCATTCTAATCAATCTCATAACAGATAACCATATTCAGCTGTAATGACTCGATGAACTATCGATCTCTCATTTCATGACTCAGTTTCTTACTGATCCTTCATGTTAATTCAATGTATTGTATACTAAGTATACTTTGTTCTTTTACCCTTTTTGGGGTATTGAATTGTTACGTTTAAGAGGCCTATCTAAATATTTGTTACCAATATTCATTTGAAATCCTGCTTCTTAAACTAGGTGATATAGGACAACACAACCAGCAGCTTGCGATACTTTGGCCAAATATTTTCACATGCTTTGCATGATCATATTCCTAGATGACATACTCGCCGATGGAATATGTCCTTCACCCCCACTTCATCTATTATCTAGAATGGTCTTTACTGACTCCTGTTAGTCCTCTTGTCCAAGGCTTTACCATAACCCAAATTAGCAACATAGATTGGTATAGAGGACCACTCACAGTGATTAGGGGTACATAGACATACTCAATCAACCTAGGTCGATTACATGTGTCTAGTTACCTTTAGTCATCAAGAGTCCTTCCCTATACAAAATCATGTTCCTAAACTAACCTAGAGTGTAACCAAGTCAAGTCCGAGTTTATGTATACCTAGATGATCTGATTCGGAAGGGTGTTGCGACATGTCAGCTGCAACATTGTGTCCTCATGAAGGCCCATCTTCATGATGACACATTATTGTAGTTGGCATGTACCAACATCCTACGGAACCACCTCATCTAGAAGTACATATCCAACTAAGAGGTTAAATACTTTCTTATCTTCTTAATTTAAGATTGATTTCAAAGAACCCCGTTGATTTTATAATCTCTTTGATCATTATGGTTGATAGTTATAAATGACTTATGGTTTTATCTAGATTAATCTACAACCAATCCTTTTTTTCTTGAATGTTTGTATGTCATTCTTTAGTTTCTTAACTCTAAGTTTCAAACTAACATTCCAAACCAAATTTTAACAAAGCAATAAGAATAAATAACTTAACTTGACCAAATTTATTCATGGCTGAACTTAGATTCTGATTTCTTTATAATAGAATTCATTAAGATGAAGTCTATTTCATGTATATATATTTTCATTTTCAGTTACCTTATTTTAGGATTAAGGTTTACTAAGAAGAGGTATAGATTCCCTCTTTCCGAATATCCCTTGAGTATTATACCCAAAAAGGATAGTAACGAATATTTAATTTTGAAGACTAATTGTCTTTCCCTTAACATATATTCGTTAGGGTCCATTGCAAAAATTACTTATACAAAAACCATATGTAATTTACTTATCTATTATTGTCAATGAATAAACCATATTGACCTAGTTGAGTGTTCATCTATGCATGCCAACTTAAAAGTTGCAATTAAGAGTAGAATAGAGTATCAATACTCTTTTTCTCTATTTCATTTGAGTCCAACTGAAATAATCCAAAACATATATGTTTACAAGAGAATAAGAATAAGTTTACAATCCCCTTGCAGTAAGCCCAAAAGATAATGGCACATCAAATATCAATAACACTCAATCCCTTTTCCATTTATCAAACAAAATACATATTTTACAGATCTAAAAATTAAGACATTTTTCATGTCATTCTTCATTGATAAAATCAAGTAAAATTTACAAATTTTTCCATTTTTCAATTACATCTCAAAAAGAATAATAAATCCTCATTAAAAATTCAGCCTTTAAGTAAACACAAGAAGCATCATAAAGGAACTTGTCTTCTTTTGTCACTTATGGAATCCATCTACAAAATTGCTAGCAAGGGTCGGGTTCATTGACTGCGCATGATAAGAACTAATCAATAAAGAGATGTGCTTTGACTAACTATCTCATAAAAAGAACTCTAATCTTATGAAACATTAAGCAATACAGACAAATACCTAGTACAGAAATTAAGTACCACTAAAATAAGAACAAAGTGAACAACCTTGTCACATTAAATAAGTATCAAGATTAAACAACAATTTTCGTTCAGAAATTTCATAAGAAAAGATACAATAGACTAGTAATATTACATCCCAATTACTTATCTGTTTCATACTATAGTGTCTTTAAATAATTCCACTTTAAGAAAACTCTAGCCTAACCTTTTTGTTCAACATCAACATATTTTACAAGGTTTAAATTCCATGTAATTCTCTTGAAGATAGTCACACATCGATTCATTACCTTCTTAACAATCAATTGAGAAGGAAAGAAAAAGGAAAGAAAGTGATTCATCCAACTATCTACTCTACAATCCCCTTCAGCTAACCTAACCAAAATGGTTAGCTTCAAGCAAGGTGTAATAATAATGAGAAATAAATAGTCAGAGAGAGATAACAATCAACTACCTTTTGAGCACAAGAGTAATAGTAATGAAATCCACAACTCAGAAAGGAGAGAGAGAACGAGATGGAAGTCAATAATCAAGATGAGAGAGAGATTCTCATTATTTATTCCTAATACTGAACCGAATTATATAAATTGTAACATACAAATTAGTTAACAGCAATGTACTTCCCTTAATGTAAAATAGGGACAGTTTTAGTAGCTTACTAGCTACCACTAAAGGAAATATTCAAAGAATTCATTCTACAACTGTACTAGAAGTATCAAGAAATAATTGATCTTCTAAATTCATCCACATTGATAGATTTACACACTACAAATAAAGCTTATGCATCCCAAATAGAAAGTGATTAAGAGATTACAATCAAGTAAAAACATGTTTCCTATTCCACAGGAAGGAAAGAAGTCATTTTCAGATACAATGAAAAGAATTCCAACCAGATTCAAATACAATTGGGAACAATGAAAGGATTGCAATCCCCCAGTACATGTGTTCATCATCGAGCCTAAAAGGAGAAGGAGAAACTTTACGCTCCAACTAAATTTTGACTAAGATGAAAGCAATCAAAGGAAATGAAACCCCAAATTGGTTCCCAAAATCGAACAAAAGGGAGAAGAGTAAGACCAAACATTCCAACTCTTTCCCCTTAGATAACCAAAACCAAACTAATCCCAAGATCCACTAAAATAGTCGACTTTCACAACAACATCTACATAAGTAAATCAAAAGGTTTTCCACAAACCATTTAATACATGCAGGTGAGAGAAACAACAATATCCTCACATAGTCCCTAGAAAGGAGTTAAACAAAAATTACCAGATTTTGAACAAGGAAGGTCAAAACCAAATGAAATCCCTTCTAACAATCCCACAAAAATTCATGGGTTTAAATGCATTAAACTCAAAGGGAGAAAACGTTTCATCATTGTCCTTTTAACAAGTTTAAATTCACAATACATCAAATCCAAATAGTTGTTCTAACTTATCTCACAGAAACAACCAGATTCAAGGTGATTCATTTTTCAGAGAAGACAAAGCACTTCATACTTCCCACAATTAAAAGAAAAACAAACCCAATTAAAATATTTACCACATAATGATTTCCCTTAATCCCTTGTGCACAGAAAACCAGAAGCCCACATGACTTAAGCATCATTCCAGTTTCAAATATGATAAACATGATTTACTCAAACATGCATTCAGAAAATACCCATATTGCATCCTTTCAAAACAACAAACTCAAATAAAAGATCACAACCAAAATACACCAAAACATTTCCACAAATCCATTCATTTCAAAGAGTAGATTTATTCTTATGAAGATGCTTAGTAAAAAGAAAAACTATTTAATAAGAAGAGCCTATCATGCCTGATGAAATTTCTTGTTGATTTGCAAAATATCTCCAGCCAAGATTCTCAATAATCTCTTCTTTTCAAACAACGTCAACAACCAAATCTCCCAATTTCCTCCATGTTTCCACAAGTTTAGAAACAATTCACAGATGTTTAAGATCACAATGGATTGAAAAATAGAGTTTTGGTTCTAAGAACCAAAACCACATGTAGAGAAACAACCTAGAAGGACCAAAATGACCAACAACTTTCCCAATTCCATCTTCCCAACTCCTAGGTGGTTTCCTCCACTAAGCCCAAGGCTATTTAATGCATTGAATTAAAATTACCTCTCTTTCCTTACGCCACCACCACTTTGAATTTAGTGAAGTTTATTTCAAAAAATAACATGCATTTTTAACTTTAGCAGAGATTCCAACTAGGCATCCCACCTAATTTCCTTGCCTATGCCAAACTTGGAAAATTAGGATGTAAGGACTGAGATTTAATTCTCATTAATACCTTAAAAACCACCACCACCAACATTTTATTTTCCATGTAACCCATAGGTCCACTTTCATCTTAGTAATTGTTTAGGTCACCTTAGCATTAGCTAGGTTTCCATCTTAGTTCTTAGGTCTTTAAAATTTATCTCAGGTTAGTTCAAACCCCATAACTATATCACATACCATCTTAGGTTAGGTCATAATCCCTTAGGTTAGAATCCATATAGGGTAGGGCACTGCAACATAGTTTTAGGCGTCAACCGTAATAGTTTAGTAATAGGTCCTAGGTGATATTATTACTGTGTTCAATGAAAGGTTTTGCAAGAGCTATTGAAATGGAGTAAGACCCAAAACTTCATGCAAAGCCCCTCAATGGACCACCAAATAAGAAATGAGAAAGTAAACCTACTTTGCATGTATTCAAACTTGAAATAAACAAGAAATCTAACAAAATAACATTAACCTCTATTCTTTGAAAGCTTGAAATAATGAACCTAAAAGGATCTAATTAATCAATTTTGTTGTTTTACTCCATGTGGGTGAGTTAATCTCACTAAATGGCTACATGCCCAAGTTTATCTATTCCATTACTAACCTATCATGGGTTCAAAATGAAGCTATTTTAATGGTGGATGACCCAAGATCAGATGCCTTATTAGCTTGGCTAATGAAAATGAGCTCTTAAGCTTTCTTAGGCTTGTTTTAGATTTAGCCTATGTAAAGTTGTGTCTTTGTGTGTAAATTTGTAGGTTGAATGGGTAGGCTTAACCTTGTATTTGTGATTTTTGGTTTGGAAGAATTTTGAATTTTGGTGCATGTGGGACTAAATCTCAAAAAGAACTTTAGGATTAGATTAGGATAAACATGCTTTAGGCTTAGTTAAGCTTTGTTTAGGTTAGTTAAACTTGATTAGCAAGTGATAAGAGACTCATTGAGAGTTGGGAGGGGTTTGGATAACCAATTGTGATTGATAAATAGCCTACAAAGTGGTATAGAGAGAACTAGAGAGGTTCAATGGTCGAAAGGAGGAATGTTTAAGCGATAAGAGAGATATTAGCCAAATAATCTGATTATAGGAGGAATGTGACCGAAAGAGTGTCATGAATGGGCATTCGAGAGTGGAGTGAAGAAGGGTTGATTAATGAAGTGTCGTCAATCAGTTGAATGGGAGGAAATGCTAAGTGTAAGCATATTTTAGGTGTCTACATTTCCCCTCTTTGAGGTGGCGTAAGTGATGTCACTTCAAAGAAAGTAGACAAGCATAAACAAGTAGAAAATTTTTAAGGGATAGAAGAAAAATGAGTAGAATGGAGGATTCCCCCTTGATTGTTGATGGGGTGATGAAAGAGGTTGATCGATGATTGAAAAGATGATAGAAAGAGAACAAAAGAAAGAATAGTGTGAAGAAGAAGAAAGGGGATATAGAAGAAAAGGAGTGTGAGGAAGGGGGAATGAGCTAACATCCATCCAATTCCTTTTAAACAACTTTATTTTCATCATATTGCTAAGGATCTTCATCATCGGTCCTTATTAAAAAGAATGAACAAAAGTGTAGTATGACATGAAAAGCCATATACAAACAAATGTCCATTGCTAAAAACACAAACTCCATGAAACATACAAAATGCAATGTAATACGAGAAAGTAAAATATGCCTAACTCCATGCTACATACATAATGCAATGCAATACGAGAAAGTAAACAAGATAAACTAATAGAAAAACAAGATGTAATGTTTTTGTTATCAAGCTTCAGTTTTGACCTGTGTGAATTAATGACAAGGGTTGACGATGGTGCCCCAAGCAAGGATACATGAAAGGGGAATAATGGAGGACACTTCTACCCTATGAAAAAGAAATGTGCACTATGAAAGCATGCAGTACCAGGAAACTCATTGTGCCCTAGAGTATAGACATAGTAAGCAACTTAGCTTTTGTTGATGGAGGTAGATCAAGATGATCCGCGAGTCACGCACACAAATAGGTGAGAACCAAAGAGAAACATTTTGTAGGATGATTTATGTTTTCTAAAACATATTTGAATGTTTTGATTTTGAAATTTTTCTAAAACTATTTATAGGAAGATGAGGAAGTGTGGAAGCCCCTAGCAATAGATGGGATGTACAAGGGCATAAGGCCATGTGCCTGTGAGAAATGTGAAGATGCGAAAATTCCCAGTGATTAGGTGGGAGAATTCAAAGGCAAACTCTTCACAGGTAGAATCAGGACCCTAGGAAATTATGGATAGGTTCAACATGATGATGAATTTAAACTAATGAAGTCTTTGGGAAGGAGCAAGGATACCCCCAGTGTAAGTTAGCCTAGAAACACATGATAGAAAGGAAGGAGAAGATTATTTTTGAAAGTGTCTCGAAAACATGGGGAAAAAGTAATCTTATACACATGGATGTTCGAATGAAGTAGAAGAATGAGGTTAATGATATGAATGTAGCTTAGAAGCCTCACGATGAAGAAGTGATTAGACAAAGGCACAAATTGTGAGACGAGATATGGACTAGAGTAAGAGTCCGAACAAGGTAAAAAGAAAAGACACTTGGTAACATACTAATCTTGTTTACTCATAGAGATCCAAAGTGTGTGGTTTAAAATTAATTACCTCTTGAAGGAAGATTTAATAGACAACAAGTGAAAACACCCTAGCCAATGTGTAGGAGTGATTTATTTTGAAAGGTGATTTTGTTACTGGATGGTAAAAGGATAGCCATACATTGCTTTCTCTGCTACAGCCAGGCATCCATAGCCCTGACGAAGATGCATTTGATTCTAATAACAACATTGCTCTATTTCCAATCAGGCATCCATAGCCCCAATAGAGGTTATTGGAAATACCCCAAGAGAGAGTTATATATCGATTTTATTTTTCTTTTAGCTTTTAGCTTTTGATTTTTTGATTTATTTTGATTCTTTTGTTTTCTGAAAACTTATTTCAGCTCTCCTGTTTGACAAGGGGTTAAGAACCACAGATGGCTTAATGGAAGGATATGGAAGTGATTGTGATGATGACATTGGCTAGTGTCAATAAATATGTCCAAAATTTCTTCGCAACAATTTTATTAGATGTTAAATGTGATAGGATCTCTAAGAGGTCAGTCATTCTTTATTTACCAAGGTGATAAAAGACTAGGGTCAAATGGATACTAGAGAGATAAATGTCATAAAATGTGTGTGAAAAGGCTAACCAAAATATCACTGAAGCGTTGGAAATGGTAGGAAGACTTGCAGAAGAATGATAAGAAAGGGAAGAAAGAAACATCCATGTTTACGCAATACCGATTATAATGTTTGATCTTTGTACATTTGATTGTTTGAAATGTTTTCTCATTTTTTTGTATTTTTGAATTGTTTTTATTTTTATATTTTTATGAGGTTGGGACCAAAAACATCACTTTACATAATAAGATCCAACAACGATGTCTGTGACTTCCTTGATAAGGGAGACTAGGCATGTTTGTTTATCAAGTGTCATGTTATCCACGATCTTAATGATAGAGGTGAGCTCATACTCAACACATGATTGTGATTTATCTTGAAACAAGGATTTAATATGTAGGATCTTGAATTCCCTATCCATATTTTTATGCACTTTGAGCCATACTTGATGGTTATGTTGATGTGCGTTCTTGAATCACGCTTGATTTACAATTTTGAGATTTTTTGAGTTGTTGGGGGCTTTCAAGCTCTTGGAAGTTTTGATCTGAGCTTGATAATGAACCTGTTTGGGTTTCTTATAAGTTGATGCATGACTTGTCTGATCCTGAGTAGGAGAAGAAAGAGAACGTTGACGTTTAGAATTGATGTGAGAAATGACCGCGGGCTTGCCACAACCATTGATAGAAGAAATATGTGATGAATGAAAAGGATACGGTCCAAGAATTGAAGAGGATGGGCTATGAGGACATGGCCCAAGAATAGAAGAAGATGATGAAGGGATACTAGGGTGTGACCCAAGTATAGATAAGGAGGGACTACGGGAGGGTCCCATAGATAGAAGAGGAAGAAGGGCTACTAGGACATGGCCCAAAAATAGAAGGTAATGAGCTACCAAGAGGTGACCCACAAGTAGAAAATGGAGGGCTACTAGGACATGGCCCCAAGATAGAAGAATTCGATAGGCTACTTAGTGGTGGTGAAGAAAATATGTTGATTGAGGAATGGTGATAGATAAGGAATTATTGGGTAATGAGAAGATAGGCCATGGTTCAATGCTAGACCTTGCTATCTCATCATGATCAAAAGAAGGTAAAGATGGAATAGAAGAAGAAGAATCAAGTTCCATCACTTTAGGATTTTCCTCTATATTCTAATAAAAGGAATCAACTTGTTTTCCCCAATACACAAGCGTATCAAGTTCTAGAAATAATACTTGTTTACAATCCTCTAAAGGGATATCATCATGTAGTATAATTGTTTCTTCATTCTGAGAGAAATCAATCAGTAGAGGTTGTTTTTCTTTAGTCATAGAAGGTTGAATAGAAGAAATAGGTTTGATAAGGAGGAAGATTGATTGACATAAGAAGATGAAGATGCCCGATGATGTATATGAGGGGAAGTATGATTGGTGGTAGGCATCTCATGAATGGACAATTTGGATCTAGACCTAGATTGCTTTTCTAGAAGACAATGCAATGTAGGAGAGAAAATAGGATCACATAGCCATCCATTAAGTTGTGATGTAGGATTCAAATTAGATGATTGAATAGAGGGAATTTGAGTCATGGAACTCTTTGACGGAGGAAGAGGTTGTTGAGATGACTGATGAAGGAGGTCCTACGAAGAAAGGGAGGACCATGACTCAAGAACCGAATTAGATGTTTGATCGATGGAACTTGGAGTCACACGAGTCTTCAAAGGAGGAAGATGTTGTTGAGGTGAGTTGGAATAAAGGTCCTGTGAAGGAAGGGAGGACCGTGATTTAAGATTTGATCTAGGGGTATCTAAAAAAGTTGGGATCCGAGTCTTCAAAAGAAGAGTGGGATTCCAAATGGTAGTTTGGATCTGAATCAAAAGCAAAAGAGTGGGGGGAACCTAAATAATATTTAGATCAGAAGCATCCAAACCATACCACTAACTATGAGATGAAGGTGGGGAACAGCGTACCTAGATGGGCCCTCTAGCATGAACAACCAAACAAGGATTAGTTTTAATTGGAATATTTTGATGTGAATACCTAAACCTAGGTTCCATATTGTAGTAAGTGTGAGAAATCACACGATAGTTAGCCATTTTGGCATCATTTAGGTGTGAATGCCTAGACCTAGATAGTGTGATGGAACTCCTTTAAAGGGAAGGAAGTGACATGTCGATTTGGGTAGCATAAGGGCAACCAACTAGACATTTGGTAAGTATGGAGATGCATGCATGATTTTTGAAGAAGGTATAAGGAAAATAGACATTGTGATGATGCAATCTCGATGAGATCAAAAATGATTGTCCTAAAAAAAAATTTCTAGATGAATAATCACAAGGAACAATCATGCAAGTGTGAAACACAAAGCCAATCAACAAGGAAATACACCCTATGCAAATGCGTGTGTAAAGTGAGTTCGATGCAAAGATGATCAACACAATGTCAATATTTACATCAAGCTCGAAATGAACAAGGCGTAAATATTAACAAAGGGTAGATGAAATGATGAATCAATCCGAACTATGATGATGATCTTGAAATCAAGATCAAGTGGCCATCAAAGATATAAGGACGCATCCACACACTTTAGAAATTTAACAACTCGGACACAAACATGGATGAACATAAATTAATAAAAAAGTGGTGAACATTATCTATGACAACAATCTCGAAAGATGCCTTCTCTTTCCCTAAATGGGCAACAAGAATGCAAAGGTGTAGATCAAAAAATATTAAAAATAGACTAATCGCCACTTGGGTAGAGCTTCGCCTCGTTCGAAGGCGAGAAAGAATCTAAGCTAAGTGAAACATCATCTAATTTCTATGATGAAAGGCACTTATATCTCACTTAAGTGGATTATTTTCCTTTTCAAAAACAAGGTTACGAATAAAAATAAGTGGTCACTTCATGATGGCAAGACTCGATAAAGGACTAGTAAAGTGGGTGTCAAGATAAAATGGCCTCCTTAATAAGATCTCTCAACTAGATGTTACAAAGTCGTCTAAGAGTGGGAACAATTTACCCAAAAAGTCATAATGACTAATTTGGGAGTATCTTGGCTTTTCCCCCTTCAAGTATAGTGCACACTAAATGCATCCATCATATACTCTTACTAGGGTCGCGATACAGACAACTTTGTAACACTAACTCACAAGGAAAACTAGTCAAGTGGGTAAGCGAGGTGCTTCCTGTTTTATCCACGAGGTTACACATCAGTGGAATACTTTAGGGCTCCTGGTACCACCCCCATTGTTGTATATTAAGGCATTATGCCGAGATGGGTTATGTTCTAGTTGAGAGATAGGGACGTACCCTTTTCCGAAACCCGTAATACAATGTTTTGAATATGGTGTGTTTTTATCTTGCTTAGCTTAACATGGTTTTAAGTAGCACACCATTGGCAACCTGCAAGAAACATGTGTATTAGCGGGTTTGTGTTTTTTTTTACGCCTTTCTTTGACAAGTGGTAAGTCCTGTAGATAACAAGTGTTTAGTAATTTTCCAATTCGTAGGTTGATGTTTAAGAAAGATATTTTTCCACTTTGCTTTTGATTCCTAAGATTGCTAAAAGGCACGAAGGAAGAGCATACGCAATGTGAAAAATTCTATTGAAAGCACATGAAAGTTTTACTTCAACCTTTATAAAACAAGTTTTTTTGAACAATTTATATGAGTTTTGTATAGTTTTTATCTCCAAGATCACCTTGGAAGATGCGAGGAGAGAGCATACACACTTCTACAAAGCTAATTCTAAGCCAAGAACAAAACACTTTAACTATGTAAACAGAAATGTTTAGGAAAAACCTATTTTTTGAATTTTTAGTCCTAAAAACCTATAGTAATAGATCAAAAGAAAAGATTTTGCAAACTATAATTTTTTTCAATTTTTAATATAGACACCTGTCTGCCTATACTGACACCAACGCTCCCCAACTAATGGATACACGCCCTTCTTAATGAGTATGCCTGTAGTAAAAAATTAATAAAACCTCATCTTTGTAAAAATTTACGCTCACAATATGATAGAGACATGCCTATATTGACATGGATGCTTAGGTTACGACGTGTACGCACTTTGCAGTCGGACTATTTACACCTACATGTCCAGAGAGGAAGATATGCGCCCTGGATGACGAAGACACATGCACATATCTCTATAGAGAAAAATGCAATTGATGAGGACATCCTGATAGGTACACACTAGATCTAATGGAGACGTTGGGGTTTCAACGTGTACACGCCCTTTGTTTGACACCTATGCGCACCCTGTGAAAAACCTGCAAAAAACAGAGATTTTTAAATTTTCAAGAGCAAACAAATTAGTTCTTAGTCAAAGTGTCTTATTTCTATATCAAACCTACAAAATTTATATAAATGAAGGTCATTTATCTAGGGTTAGAAATAAAAATGAGGAAATAACAAGTGATTTAAGCAAAAAAACTTGAAAATGAACTTTGAAAAACCTAAAAGACCTCCGTTAATGGAGGATGGACATAAGTGTCCAACCAGGCATGCCAAATGTGTTCAATGAAAGGTTTTGCAAGAGCTATTGAAATGGAGTAAGACCCCAAATCTTCGTGCAAAGTCCCTCAATGGACCGTTAGATAAGAAATGAGCAAGGAAACCTACTTTTCATGTATTCAAACTTGAAATAAACAAGAAATCTAACAAAATAGCATTACCCTCTATTCTTTGAAATCTTGAAATAATGAACCTAAGAGGATCTAAGCAATCATTTTTGTTGTTTTACTCCATGAGGGTGAATGAATCTCACTAAATGGCTACATGACCAAGTTTAGCTATTCCATTACTAACCTATTATGGGTGCAAGATGAAGCTATTTTAATGGTGGATGACCCAAGATCAAATGCCTTATTATCTTGGCTAATGAAAATGAGCTCCTAAGCTTTCTTAGGCTTGTTTTGGATTTAGCTTATGTAAAGTTATGTCTTTGTGTGTAAAGTTATACGTTGAATGGGTAGGCTTAGCCTTATATTTATCGTTTTTGGTTTGGAAGAATTTGAAATTTAGGTGCATGTGGGACTAAATCTCAAAAAGCGCTTTAGGATTAGATTAGAATAAACATGCTTTAGGCTAGTTAAGCTTGATTAGCAAGTGATTAGAGACTCGTTGAGAGTTGGGAGGGTCTGGATAACCAATTGTGACTGATAGATAGCCTACAAAGCCAATAGAAGTGGTCTAGAGAGAAATAGGGAGGTTCGAATGGTCAAAGGAGGAATGTTTATCTAATAAGAGAGATATTAGCTAAATAATCTGATTATAGGAGGAATGTGACAGAGAGAGTGTCATGAATGGGCATCTAAGAGTGGAGTGAAGAAGGGTTGATTAATGGATTATCTTCAATCAGTTAAAATGGGAGGAAATGCTAAGTGTAAGCATATTTTAGGTGTCTACAATTACCTTAGATCAAAATCCAATAGGGAAAACATTACATTTTAGGTCAGATTTGAATAGCAACAAGCATTCTAACCAAGGTTAAGGCATTTTCCTTATTAGCCCCATAATAGATCCTCAATCTACTTACATTACTCAACATTATAAAACACTTATAAAGGAGGTCCATGTTCAGCATTAACAACATGATGCCAGTGTAAGGACACCTATACCATATTCATGTAATCATAACCAAAATAAGACTCAGTTCTTTGTTACCTTTTCGTTTCTAGATGTCAGTTAACAAGATGAAAATAAAGAAGAACTAAAGCATACCTTAGATCAATGGAATTGATTCAAGGTGTGTTGTTAACATATGGAAGATGTGAAAACAATGGTACAAATTTATAACTTATAATTCACAAAGCTAGAATGGCTTCACTTCCAAGTAACAAAATTACAACAAGCATGAATTCTGAATAGTAATAACTTATCCATTGCAAACATGATTTTCAACGTCAAAATAATACACCTTCCTAAGACAAATCACATGTTGACGTTTGTAATGTCAAAGGTGGAAGTCATCATAGTAACAATCATGACCAAGACATTACACAAAAACTCAATGAGATCCTCGCTGCCCTGTTGTACATGAGAGATCATCTAGCTGTAATGGAACAAGTAATGGGAAATGAGGAGGAGGAAGAAGATGTTGATAATGATGATCAGCCACCTCCTGTGGACAACACCAATGGAGGAAATCTGGGTGTTGATAATAGTAATGTAAACATACCTAATCATGCCTGAAAATAAAAAGGCAAGATTAGCAGACATAACTTGGGATCAATTTAAAATTTACTTTAGGAAATGGTGGCTACCTCAACTTTTTTATGATCAGAAAATGACTGAATTTCAAGGAAAGTTAACTGTGATGAGTATTGGGAAAGGTTTACTAAACTCCTTAAGTATGTGCCTCAGTATCAAACTGACGAGAAGTTTAGGATACGAGAAATTTATTATGGGATTAAATCCCATTATAGGAGGCGAGGTGGATGTTCACAGTCCAACCACTATGGAAGGGGTTGTTGAAAAATCCATAAGGAAAGAACAAAAATTAAGAGCAATCTCTGCTCATAGAGAGGAAATTAGAAAGAAGGTTCTAAACTCTTCTTCATCTCTTGCACCTAAAAAGGGACCCTAGAAGAGGTTTGGCATGAATTTTTTTACCACTAATAATAATAAGAGAACAATGACAAAAAAACATGTTGCTAGTATGTGGAACAACTTTTCAAGAACAATAATAATGGGAAGAAGTCCTACGGAAGCCAGAATGATAACTTCAAGGCTGGAAATAAATTTGAGCCTAGGAAGGGGCCTATTAGAGGTTATTTTAATTGTGGCAAGGACCATTACACAAGTCATTTTCCTTTGAAGAAGGATGACTGCAATCAACAGCATAGGATACATGTTGTGGTAGCTGAAAAGCAAGCTAAAAAGCAAGTCACACCCATAGAAGTTCCGGGTAAGTTATTCGATATACCTGTGACTATACTTTTTGATACTAGAGTTACTGAATGTTTTATTTCTACTAAGTTAGCTTTGAAATTAAAAACAAAAATTGAGAAAATGGATAAATTGTGGACTGTGCATTACAGAGATAATGTTGTTCATATAGTTAGTATGTGTCTTTTTGGAGTAGTCCTTGACTTGCCTAGTTTTCCCACAGAATTTGACCTTTATGTTGCTCCTTTGGGGTCTTATGACGTAATCATAGGTGTTAACTGGCTAGCTGAGCATAAAGCAAAGGTTGATTGTTTTGAAAAATAGATTAGTTGTTTAGATGATCTGTAGAAAACAACAGTCATTCAAGGTGTAAAACATGAGATTTCAGTTAGGAAGTTGTCAACAATGTAACTCAAAAGGCCAAAAACAAAGGTTGTACCTTGTATGCAGTAAATATTTCTAAAACTACAGAAGAAGGTAATGATTTTATGGAAAAATATCCTTTGTTACGAAATTTCAGAGATGTATTTCCAGGAGGAGTTACCGAGTCTTCCACCCAAATGGGAGTTTGACTTCATGATAGATATCAAACTAGGAACCAAGCCTATATCTAAGGCACCTTATAGAATGACTACCATTGAATTGGTAGAGCTTAAGGCTCAGTTGCAAGAACTTTTTCAAAAGGTTTGATAAGACCGAGTGTCTCACCTTTGGGAGCACCTGGTAATTTTTGTGAAAAAGAAGGATGACACACTTAGATTATGCATTGATTACAGAATGTTGAACAAGGAAACTATCAAGAACTGATATCTACTTCCTAGAATTGATGATCTATTTGATCAAATGCATGGAGTATCGGTGTATTCCAAAATAGATATTCGATCTAGATATCATCTAGTTGAGAATAAAGGATGAAGACATACATAAAATAGCTTTTAGAACAAGGTATGGGCATTACGAATTCTCAATTTTACCTTTTGGGTTGAAAAATGTGAATATTCTTTTAAGATTCTAAAGGATCAATTAACTACAACACCTATTTTGATTGTACATGATCCAAATGGGGACTTTACTATTGTAATGGATGCATTTGGGGAGGGTATCGAAGGTATTATGTTGCAGGATGATCATGTCATAGCTTATGAAAGTATAAAACTCAAGTTACAGAAACAAAATTATGCTCCACATGACCTAGAGCTTTTTGCCATTGTTTATGCACTTCAAGTATCAAGGCATTACCTTCTTGGTAATCCTTTTGAACTAAAAATTGATCATCTTGGGTTGAAGTATATTTTTACTCAGCCAAACCTAAATCCAAGAAAATGAAGATGGTTAGAATTTTTATCTCAAAGTATGGTTTTTATATTAGATATATTAAAGGAAAGGAAATAGAGTAACAAATGCTCTAAGTCATAGGAAGCACATTTCTACTCTTATAACATTGAGAACTTAGTTTAAGGATGAGGTGAAAAGTGTCATGGAATCTGATTCTTATTTTTAGCAAGTAAAGACAACACTTGTTGCAAATCCAAATGATGTGAGATATAAAGGTTTTCATTTTGACAATGAAGGAATTTTGTGGTTTGAAAACAGGGTATACATACCTTTGGCAAATGAGTTAAGAAAGAAATTATTAGTTGAATTTCACAACTCACCTTTTTCTAGACACCCTGGCATTACAAAGATGCTTGCTGATATAAAACAACAATATTTCTAGAAAGGGATAAAAAAAAAAGATGTGATGGAAATTGTGACACACTATTTATAATGTCAATGTGTTAAAGCGAGAACATATGCATCCAGCTGGTTTATTGTACCCTCACAGCATTCCGCAGTACAAATGGCAAGTGATAACTATGGATTTTGTTCAAGGATTTCCTATGTCAAAGAATAAACATGATGTTATTCTGGTTGTTGTTGATAAACTAAAAAAGGTAGCACACTTCATTGCTGGTAATATAAAGGATGATTCACCTGTGTTAGCAAGAAGATTTGTGCAAGATATTTTTAGGTTACATGGAGTACCCAAATTGATCATGTCAAATAGAGATCCGAGAATGACATCAAGATTCTGGAAAATTCTTAATGTTGCTATGGGGACTAAGTTAAATTTCAATTCTACGTATCATCCGAAAATAGATGGAAAAAATGAGAGAGTTAATCAAGTATTAGAGGATATGTTACGAATGTATTACATGGATCATCGGTATAAATGGGAGGAGTGCCTTCCATTAGTAGAGCTCTCTTATAATAACATGTATCACGTGTCTCTAAAAATTTCACCTTTCGAAACATTATATGGAAGAAAATGTAGAACCCCTGTTAGTTGGGACAACACTAAGGATAGAGAGATAATTGGGCGAGAAATCCTTATATAAATGGAACAACCAGTTAAAATGATTGAGAAAAACTTGAAGGAAGTTGTCGATAGGAAAAAGAGCTATGTAGACTTAAAGAGGATTGATAGGAAATTTAAACTTGGTGAGAAATTCTTTCTTGAGTTAAGCCGAAAAAGAGTTCTATAACTTTTGGCAAGGCTGCCAAGTTATCACCTCGTTATATGGGACCCTTTGAAATTGTTGAAGTAATCAACCCTATAGCTTATCATTTAGCTTTACCTCTGCTTTATCATGAATGCATGATGTTTACCATATTTCCTTGCTTAAGAAATACATTTTATTTTTATCACATGTATTGAATTGGAATTCCTTACAGGTCCAAGACCCAAGAATAATCATGGTTAAGCCTATTCGAGTGCTAAAAACTTGTCAATTGCACTTAATAAATCATGAAATAAGTCAATGTAAGGTCCAGTGGGACCAGTTTAATGAAGAAAGTGCAACCTGGGAAAATCTTGAAGATATGAGATCTACTTTTCCATACTTGTTTGATTAGAATTGATTCTAAAAATTTGATAAAATCTAAAAAATTTATTCATATTTCTATGTTAAATCTGCCAAAATTGAGTAGTTACTAAACTATTTGACAGTTGTTTTAAATACATTACGAAAACTTGAATTTTTCAAATCTAGCTTTGTTATGAACATATGAATGGAAGGACAATAATTAAGTTTGATCCTAAAAATTTAATTGTTTTGATTACGTTAATCATTAGGATGATGATTCTTTTAAGGAGGAAGGTATATAATGTCTTGGTCATGCATGTTACTATGATGACTTCCACCTTTGACATTGCAAACATCAACATGTGATTTGTCTCAGGAAGGTGTATTCTTTTGACGTTGAAAATCATGTTTGCAATGGATGAGTTATCTTGCTCAGAATTTGTGCTTGCTATAATTCTATTTACTTAGGAAGCAAGGCCATTCTATTTTGTGAATAATAAGTCGTAAATATGTACTATTGTTTTCACATTTCTATATCATAATAACACACCTTTAATCAATTTCATTGATCTAATGTATGCTTTTGTTTTTATTTGCTATCGTCTTGTTAATTGAAATGTTGAATGAAACATGTTATGGAACCGAGCAGTGTTTTGGCGTAAATTGTGAAGGAAGGCTGGGTTGGTGTCCTTACTCGACACCATGTTGTCAAACTGTAATGTTTACCCTATTGGATTTTTGACCTAAGGTGATAATACTTACCTAGGATCCATTATTGAAATATTTTGCGTTAACGCCTAAAACTATGTTGCAGTGCCCTACCCTATATGGATTCTAACCTAAGGGGTTATGACCTAACCTAAGATGGTATGTGATATAGTTATGGGGTTTGAACTAACCTAAGATAAATTTTAAAGACCTAAGAACTAAGATGGAAACCTAACTAATGCTAAGGTGACCTAAACTATTACTAAGATGAAAGGGGACCTATGGGTTACATGGAAAATAGAAGGTTGGTGGTAGTGGTTTTTAAGGTATTAATGAGAATTAAATCTTAGTCCTTACATCCTAATTTTCCAAGTTTGGTGGAGGAAAGGAAAGTAGGTGGGATGCCTAGCTAGAATCTCTGCTAAATTTAAAAAAGCATGTTAGTTTTTGAAATAAACTTTTCCAAATTTGAAGTGGTGGTGGCATAAGGAAAGAGAGGGAATTTACATTCAATGCATTCAATAGCCTCGGGCTTAGTGGAGGAAACCACCTAGGAGTTGGGTTGATGGAATTGGGAAAGTTGGTCGTTCAAGTCCTTCTGGTTTTTTCTCTACATGTGTTTTTGTTCTTCAAACCAACAAGTCTATTTTTTAATCCATTGTGATCTTGAGCATCCCTGAATTGTTTATGAACCTGTGGAAACATGGAGGTAGTTGGGAGATTTGGTTGTTGACGTTGTTTGAAAAGAAGATATTCTTGAGAAGCTCGGCTGGAGATCTTCTGCAAATCAACAAGAAATTTCATCAGGCATGATAGGCTCTTCTTATTAAATAGTTTTTCTTTTTATTAAGAATCTTCATAAGAATAACTCTTCTCTTTGAAATGAATGGCTTGTGGAAATGTTTGGTGTATTTTGGTTGTGATCTTCTATTTGAGTTTTTGTTTTGAAAGGATACAATATGGGTATTTTCGAATGCATGTTTGAGTAAATCATGTTTATCATATTTGAAACTGGAATGATGCTTAAGTCATGTGGGATTCTATTTTTCTATGCATAAGGGATTAAGGGAAAGTATTATGTGGTAAAGATTTTAATTGGGTTTGTTTTTATTTTAATTGTGGGAAGTATGAAGTGCTTCATCTTCTCTGAAAAACAAATCACCTTGAATCTAGTTGTTTCTATTTGAGATAAGTTGGAATAGCTGTTTGGATTCAATGTATTGTGAATTTAAACTTGTTAAAAGGACAATGATGAAACGTTTTCTCCCTTTGAGTTTAATTCATTTAAACCCATGAACTTTTGTGGGATTTTTAGAAGGGATTTTGTTTGGTTTTTACCTTCCTTGTTCAAAATATGGTAATTTTTGGTTTAACTCCTTTCCAAGGACTATGTGAGGATATTGTTGTTTCTCTTACCTACATGTATTAAATGGTTTGTGGAAAACCTTTCAATTTACTTATGTAGATGTTGTTGTGAAAGTTGACTATTTTAGTGGATCTTGGGATTAGTTTGGTTTTGGTTATTTGAGGGGAAAGAGTTGGAACATTCGGTCTTACTCTTCTCCCTTTTGTTTGATTTTGGGAACCAATTTGGGGTTTCATTTCCTTTGATTGCTTTCATCTTAGTCAAAATTCAGTTGGAGCGTAAAGTTTCTCCTTCTCCTTTTAGGCTCGATGATGAACACATGTACTGGGGGATTGCAATCCTTTCATTGTTCCCAATTGTATTTGAATTTGGTTGGACTTCTTTTCATTGTATCTGAAAATAAATTCTTTCCTTCCTATGGAATAGGAAACATGTTTTTACTTGACTATAATCTCTTAATCACTTTCTATTTGGGATGCATAAGCTTTGTTTGTAGTGTGCAAAGCTATCAATGTGGATGAATTTAGAAGATCAGTTGTTGCTTGATACTTCTGGTATAGTTGTAGAATGAATTCTTTGAATATTTCCTTTAGTGGTAGCTAGTAAGCTACTAAAACTGTCCCTATTTTGTGTTGAGGGAAGTACATTGTTGTTAACTGATTTGCATGTTACAATTTATATAATTTGGTTCAATATTGGGAAGAAATAATGAGAATCTCTCTCATCTTGATTATTGACTTCCATCTCATTCTCTCTCTCCTTTCTGAGTTGTGGATTTCGTTACTGTTACTCTTGTTCTCAAAAGGTAGTTGATTGTTATCTCTCCCCGATTGTTTATTTCTCGTTATTATTACACCTTGCTTGAAGCTGAATGTTTTGGTTAGGTTAGTGAAGGATGAATCACTTTCTTTCCTTTTTCTTTCCTTCTCAATTGATTTTTAAGAAGGTAATGAGTTAATGTGTGACTATCTTCAAGAGAAGTACATGAAATTTAAACCGTGTAAGATATGTTGATTTTGAACAAAAAATTTAGGCTAGAGTTGGCTTAAATTGGAATGATTCAAAGATTACTTGTAATATTACTTGTCTATTGTATCTTTTCTTATGAAATTTCGAACTAATATTGTTGTTTAATCTTGATACTTATTTAATGTGACAAGGTTGCTCACTCTGTTCTTCTTTTAGTGGTACTTAATTCTTTACTAGGTATCTGTCTGTATTGCTTAATGTTTCATAAGATTACATTTATTTTTATGAGATAGTTAGTCAAAAGCACATCGCTTTAATGATTAGTGCCTATCATGCTCAGTTCAACGAACTAACCCATGCTAGCAATTTTTGCAGATGGATTCCGTAAGTGATAAAAGAAGAAAAGTTCCTTTATGATGCTTCCTTTGTCTACTTAAAGGCTGCATTTTTAATGAGGATTTATTATGCTTTTTGATATGTAACTGAAAAAGGGAAAAGTTATAAATTTTACTTAATCTTATCAATGTTGATTGACATGAAAGATGTCTGAAATGTTTAGATCTGTAAAATATGTATTTTGTTTGATAAATGGAAAAGGGATTGAGTGTTATTGATCTTTGATGTGCCATTATCTTTTGGGCTTATTGCAAGGGGATTGTAAACTTATTCTTATTCTCTTGTAAACATATATGTTTTGGATTATTTCAGTTGGACTCAAATGAAATAGAGAAAAAGAGTATTGATACTCTATTCTACTCTTAATTGCAACTTTTAAGTTGGCATGCATAGATGAACACTCAACTAGGTCAATATGGTTTATTCATTGACAATAATAGATAAGTAAATTACATATGGTTTTTGTATAAGTAATTGTTGCAATGGACCCTAACAAATATATGTTAAGGGAAAGACAATTAGTCTTCAGGAATTAAATATTTGTTACTATCCTTTTTGGGTATAATACCCAAGGGATATTCGGAAAGAGGAAATTATACCTCTTCTTAGAAAACCTTAAATCAAATTAAGGTAATGGAAAATGGATGAATATATATATATATATATATATATATATATATATAAGAATTAGACTTCATTTTAATGAAGTCTAATATCAAGGAATCAGAATCTAAATTCAGTCATGCATAAACTTGGTTAAGTTAAGTAAGTTAGCCTTTTTATTGTTAAGCTGATTTGGATTGTAAGTCTGAAACTTAAGTTAATAGACCAATGAATGAAACAAAAACCTCCAAGAAGAGGGATTGGTTGTAGATTAATCTACATGGAAATTATAAGTCATTGATGGTTAGCAACCGTAACGATCGAAGAGGTTAGAAATTCTGCAGGGTTGCTGAAACTAAATCTTAAATTAAAAGGATAAGAAAGTATTTAACCTCTTAGCTGGATATGTACTTCTAGATGAGGTGGTTCCATAGGATGTTGGTACACACCAACTGCAATAATGTGTCATCATGAAGATGAGACTTCATGAGGACACAATGTTGCAGCTGACATGTCATAACACCCTTCCGAATCAGATCATCTAGGTATACATAAACTTTGACTTGACTTGGTTACACTCTAGGTCTGTTAGGAACATGATTTGGTATAAGGAAGGACTCTCGATGATTGAAGATAACTAGACACACGCAATCAAACTAGGTTGATTAAGTATGCCTATGTACCCTTAGCCATTGCAAGTGGTCCTTTATACCAATCTATGTTGCTAACTTGGGTTATGGTTAAACCTTTGACAAGAGAACTGACAGATGTCAGTGAAGACCATTCTAGATAATAGATGAAGTGGGGTGAGGGACGTATTCCATTGATGAGTATGTCATCTAGGAATATGATCATGCAAATCATGTGAAAATATTTGGCCAAAGTATCGCAAGCTGTTGGTTACATTGTCCTATGTCACCTAGTTCAAGAAGTAGGATATCAGATGAATATTGGTAAAAAAATATTCAAATAGGCCTCTTAAATAGAACACTTTGATACCCCGAAAAGGGTAAGAGAACCATGTATACTTAGTATATAATACATTGAGTTAACATAAAGGATCAGTAAGAAATCGAGTCATGAAATGAGAGATCGATGAAACTCCAAGTCATGAAATGAGAGATTGATGAAACTTCGAGTCATGAAATGAGAGATCGAAGTCCATCAAGTCATTACAGCTACATATGGTTATCTATTATGAGATCGAATGGCATGTAATTTGTGTTCTATATTATGAATATAAGAATAGAGAAAATTAATAAAAAATGAATGTGTGTTCTAAATAATAACTATTTAGATCGAGAGAACATTATATAAAAAAAAAATATTGTTCTAAAGTCATAAATGGGAATGCTACATTTCCTTGTTGGTTTCTCCTATTTTTCACTCACTGGGATTGTCTCACCCTTTCTTGGTGCATCACCTTCACTTAGAGTAGTTTTATTTCATGCATATTTCTATCCCTATCTCCTTGGAAAACATTAGAATAGGGTTAGTTTAGCTTGTCATTCTCTGCACTTTGGAGAATTTGGCACTAGGTTAGAGGAAGAAGCCAGATTTCTCTAGAGGATTGTCCTACTTGCAAAGTCCCACACTGTAGGATAATCCCATGTTATGCAGGTTGCATTGGTTTCCTCGTATACAAATCACAAGCAATCAGGGGTGCTATCATTTTACATCAATAGTTTTGGCACGTTGGGTGGGACCAAAAGTCATATTTTCACTTTTATCAAGATTAGGCATGTGTCTTGGTGAATTTCTAGCCTTTAGAGGCTTTTAAGCAACACATCTAATGACTCTTTCATTCAAATCTAGTGGTTCCAATAACCCAATTTTATCAAGTTCATGAGAAGAGTGAAAACCCAGTCTAGAGCAAGAGAAGAAGGTATCTTTGAATACTTGCAGTTATCTCCAGGTAGAGGAAGGAGAGGAAGAAGAGTAAAAAGGTCTCCATCTCCACCAAATAGAATGTTATCCACACCTCCACCTGGTAGACCCTTTCTTCAATCGACTAGGTTTCTCAGGCCACTCAGGATGGCTCACCTACAACCACCAAATCAGCCACCTCCAAACCCCTATGCAAATTTCACGGGAAGCAGTCCACTTGCCCTTAATGCACAAAATCCGGTCCCAATAGTAGCATGATAGCAACATTAAAGAATATTCCATACTTCACTGGAGAAAATCACACAACTCCCATCAACCACATTCAATACATTGTAAATGTTTGTGCCATACATGAGATTGTTGAGATGGATGTTGCGGTCAAGTTGTTGGCTTCTTCTTTCAAAGGAAAAGTGTTATAGTGGTTCAGAGGCTTGGGAGTAGGATCAATTTAGAATTGGGATCAATTATGCATAGCTCTTTGTGGCCAGTTTGGGGAGAGGGCTGACAACTTATCCCTTTTGGAGTAGATGACTACAATCAAAAGGGCACTAGTTGAGCAAATGGCTAGACTTTAATTCTAGATTTCAAAGAACATGGGAAAGGATCCCAATTGTGGTCAAACCAATAATTGAAGGTGCATTTATCTATTTTCTTAAAGCTCTAAATTCTAATATATCTGTTATGATACAATCTATGGGAGGAATAACCCTACTAGATGCCTATGCCATAGCCATTAGAGATGAGAATTGCCTAATTCAATCAGTAAACTTACACCTAGGCCACCTATGCCTCTCTATCTAGATATGGGGAATCCTAATCCTAATCAAACACCTACAATAGCCCCCATCCTTGCTCTAAGAAATTAGAGTTTGAATGAAGCCTCCACTTCTTCTAGTACTTCTAGGGAACTCCAGGAAGTCATGAAACAATTGCAGAATTTGGGGAATGAGTTAGTGACAATCAAAAGGTAGCAAGCTCAGAGCTCCAGACCTTACCAGCCTCAAGCTCAAAAAAATAGGCCTCCATATTAGCCTAACAGGCCTCCCACTTAGGAAACAAAGAAAATCCAAACCAAAGGCAGTCTCAAACTACTAGACCATTTCAACCTTACAACCCTAATGTAGTTTCAACATCTAGGGCTTTGGTTCCAGCTCAAAACAACATGGCTCAAGAATATGACTGGTGTTTCCCATGTAATCAACCTCATAACCAGTCAATGTGTTTCAATGGTACTTTGAATCAAGCTCTTATGGTGACAACAACGGGTGTGGAACAAGAGACATACTAAGAAGGAAATCAACAACATGAAGCAACTTAGGAAGCACCTCTAAATGAGACCACCCTTGTCAATTGGTATGTTGAAGATTTTTGTGGTATAAATCAAGCCCCTTCTCAAAGTGTAGCAGCCAATACACGATCTAAGAAGAGAAATATTAGAGAGGGACAGTCATCCAATTCAAATGATCCATAACCCTCTATCACCCAACAAGGTATCGGTAACCAAAATATAACTCCCAATGTGCAAGGTCAACCCAAGCCACCTTCTAGACCAGCTCAAGTGCGGTTGTAATAGCCCATGTGCAAGAAAGAACTATGTAAAGTAAGGGGCATCGAGAGATAGCTCATCTCCATTCAAAATTATTGAGTAGATGAGGAAAAAAATGTAAACATCTCAATGTGGGAGTCATTAGCTATCCTAGGACAAAGAGACCTATTGCAAGTTGCTATGGCGAATTGGTCAACATCAAATCAATCATCCAAAGAGAAGGAGAAGGTACTCACCAATGTAACTCAACAAGGAGGAAATTAGGGAGGTGAGAAAGGTAAAAATTTGAATCTGCACCACTCTATATGTAACACCCTGAACTGTTGTTACTTCCTCCTGAGCATACAAGTGTTGATATGTGATTTCTTTGTAAAAAAAGGATGTGTTCCTTGATTGAGAAATCATGCTTGATATGTACTGTATCTTCTTTGCAGATTTCAGATCCTTGACTGAGTCAGAATATGATTGGACTCTTTTATTTCTTTCATTTTGTATCTGAGTTTAATCTGATCTCGGAATGAATTATAGAGTTATCCACCTATAATACCTAGCCTTGGATCAGTGGAATTGATCCAGGTATTGCTTTAAGTTTGTTCGTGATGAATTAAAATTTCAGACCTTGAACAGGTTGCAAGGTCTAGATGCATTGAATAAGCTAGTCCGGAAGATAACTCAGGTTGATCGTGTGAAAAGGATTGGTTCCCGATATCTAAATATATCTGGAAGGTCTTAATCGCGGACCAGGTAATAATTCAGTTACATATAATTCTGTAGCCTAAGGCAGAACAGGAGCTAACCCTGTTCAAGAATGCATGTTGTAGGTCTTTTTCTGAGCATACGGAATGTAGACCTAACTGGAATTATTAATGTTAGTAACCTAAAACTAAACTTAACCTAGGGGTTAGATTAGTGATGATCTAACCTAGACCTAGGCTAAGAGCTAATGTCCTAAGTTAGTATCTATGTTCTATGAAGTTAGACTAGGTATTATCCTAAATTCTAACCTAAGTTACTAACCTAACTATTGAGCAAGGATTATTGGGGACCTATGGAGGGGTGCGAACCATGGGCGGCAGTTTCTATGTTATTTAATGCGTGGATAAGCATGAGGGACAGGTAATTGGTAGAGGTTTTAAAACGGCTAACTTGAGCCGACGTGGCAGTTCGCCAAAATTGGAAATGGTCTTGGAATTTCTCTTGTCTATCGCCAACTATGGCGGTCGGTGGCAGTGGAGTTTGAGCGGGAAATTGGGAGTAAATGCAATTAATGAGCTCGGTAGTCGAGCTCGGAATTCGTGAGAAGGCATGCAAAATGGAAAGTTAATGTTTTGTTTGGCTTATCACGAATTCTGGTTTTTCCTCTGCCTGTTCACTGGTTCTTCGCACCAGTCTTCTTTGTGTTGCATGGCGAGTATGAGCGTATCTAGCTCTTTCCTCTGGCAAGGAAAATATATATGTCATGGAGATAGAAAAATTTTGTTGGTAGCTCTAACTTGGAAAAGGAAAAGAAAGTCCGAGCTCTTTCAGTGGTCTGCTTCGGAATTTTGAGCAAATATCCAGGCATGTTAGGCCCTAACCTTTAAAAATCTTGTTGTCTTTCAAGTGATTTCATTAGAACAACTCTGTTCAAATGATTTATGGAAATGGATGATTTTCTATGGTTGTCTTGTGTGATTTTGGTACTGTATCTTCATGCTGGTTTGATTTTTCATTTATCCCTTGATGGGTGTTTATTAAATTCGAACTGTTGCTATATTTCTTTGTGTTTTGCATTCCGGCTTTAATATGCGAAATTATTGCAAGTATATGTGATAGGCCTGCTCTGTGTGAGTCCATAAATTGTTCTCTCGATGGGTACAGACTATTGAGATGCTTGTTGATGGATACTTTTCATTGATTCTTGTTGTGGAAACTGTCGGAAGGGATACTGAAGGACATTTGTTTGATTGTTCAGTTAATTGACCTTTTCTTTCGTAAGCTCTGTCGTGGTTGTTATTTAGTGGTGGTTATGGATTCTGGTTGGGTTTCGTTATGAAATTTTATAGTTATTTGTGAAAAGGTAACTCACAGTGTTACAGTATTCATTACGACCTTGCTGGAGTTGTTTTTCCCCTTGCGTGGAGGTTATGGGGGTTCAACCCATTGATAGTATTGATATATATATATATGATTATTGTATTGAAACGACTCTGTGGAGTCCTCTGAATGAATCGTATATTATGGTCCACTGTTGAGGATATAGATACATCTTTGAATATTGATAATTGAATTTCGTTGGAGTCTTGTAGAAGTAACAGGTCATACGACCTCTGTTATTTATGAATTTTGGTACAGACTCCCTGGGTATACTTTTACGTTTCCTTCTGTGTAAGCTTGTTCGAGAATTTTGAAGAGGTTCAGTTGAATTCCTTGTTATGAAATCAGTATTTTGATTTGCTTACACCTGATTTTTGAATGCTTACCATAGTTGGCATAGATAGAATCATTAACTATTTTTATCTTATATACTGTTGTTGGGACTCAGTTGAATTCTTGATAGATAAACAGTGTAACTGCTTCAAATTAAGACTGTTGGGTTTACTATTGTTTTCGACACCGTTGGGTTCCGTGAGTATGGGAAGATATCTTGTATATCGGTTTCTGGAAAAGCTAAACTGTGAATACTGTTTACGGACTTAGTTTTAAATCCTCGAATGGTAATCTATGTCACTGTTTTCTGTATAAGCCTGAGTATGAACATGTAATGTTCTTGGCTTTGTTGGTTTTCTTTAATAGCTTGACATCATGAATTATGGCTTCTATAAAGTAGGTCGTGAATAACATACTTTCAACTCTGGATGCGTTCAGAAGTGACTATGTTATGTTATGTTATGTTTTCTTTCTGATTACATTCCAGATAGATGTGGCTGTGCATGTTGCGTGGATTTCGTTTAAAAATCTCTCTGCATAGTCATAGGGAATTGTCATTGCTAAAATGATTTCGAGTCTCTTGTTGACTGCGATAACAGAAGAGATCCTTTGAATTCGACCTTGGGTCTAAAAGCCTTACAGTGTAGAAAGGACTTGAATGAGTTGAAGGTTGTCATAAGGTATTGTTGGCGTGTTACGTCTTCTGTGCATAGATATCCATTTCTGAGCTTGATTGAGTTTAGGAGTAGTCGATTTCACCTTAACAGGTAACGGCATTTAATATCTTCTTGTCTGTCGCTTCTTGCGTGAGGACATACTGAGTCTGCTTGTTGATAGACACCGTTGTTTGGCATGAGGGCTACTGTACTGTAGTTGCTTTCTTGTAAGCTTTAACAAAACAGTGGTGTTGTTGATGGTCTCGACTGATTTATTTGCATGTGTATTAAGTGAATGCCTTGCTCTTGAAAAGACGGTACAGTCATGAGCTAGATCTTAAGGAAATAAGTATTATTCGTTTATTTCTCTTCTGTTATAAAGTATAGGTTGATATAATTGTTTATCTAACTTTTGGAATTGTTCTATCATGCTGATGGAATCATGAAAGGTTATTTATTTATTATGTTGAATATATAATCCGTCTGATGTTGCTGTCCTTGGGATTCAGATGGATAGTTGGTTAGATGCATTTGTCTTCTTGGTCACTAACGTTTTAATGATTTGATCTCATTTAAACAGGGTGTTTAATGAAAACAATTGATGTATTGCAATTGTTTTAAAGGTTAGTGCTTATCATGCTCAGTTCATTGAACTGACCCATGTTGATAATTTTTGCAGATGGATGCCGTAAGTGGTAAAAGCAATGCAGATCTGACAGGATGATCAGATTGTTTAATTTGATTTATAATGAATTACATCTTGATTTTCTAAATGTACTATATGTGGAAAGATGTTCCTTTTCCGTTGAGCATTGTATCAAGTATGCTGAATGCATAAAATGTATTTGTATAGTTCTGAAAGGAATAGAAATAAGTATTTGCTACTTATGTGTTGTATTCTTATTTTGATAGTTGACCTTCTTCGGTTTATATACCGGAGGGGCAATGTTATCTTTGTATAATTTGGAGACTTTTGTGATTGTCAATGAAAGCTTACAAGAAAATGTGATTGAATTCTTATGAGTGTTTAGTAGTTCTAATTTGTTCTATCGAAAGCAAAATTGAAATTTAAATCATTGTCTTTCTAAAGATAGGATTAAAATAAACCTAAGCAGAACGCTAATCAAGCTGAATTAAATTACTAATCCCTAGTCTTGATTATGACAGGACAACATTTAATTGGATTCTTAATCATTTATATCTTGATACTAATAGGTATGATATAAATTCAGTTAGGAGAACTGATATAAACCTAATGGGGTTCAGATGGCAATCTCATGTGAAGTTTATGAGTTATTGTCAAATTCCGTTGTCTTAGAATCATGTATATTCTAAGAACTCCATGATGAGACCTTGGCCTTAATATCTCCACCGTGTAATGGGTTTTATTGAGGAAGGTCATTCTAAGACGAAGAATCCAGGGATCGGGAAAGGCTAACCCTAGGGGAACGTCTTTAATGTAATTTAAACTCAACGTGCGTAACGCATATTAATAAGTAGATCTTTCGAGGCGGATTTAAAGGTTGACGGCACAAGTCGATTCGAGGTTGTACCTCAGAAGATTAGGATCTTCTCGAAGTTACAACAATGCAGTGACTATATGACACCCTTTGCATTGATCGCTAAGATTTACACTTTGATCTCGAACGAGTTACTCAGGGACCGATTAGGAATGTGGTCACATTATAAGGCTGCCTAGGAGATTCGGGGTATCTTGACACACTGGTTTAACTAGGGTTGAACCAGTATGTCATCGTATCCCTAATCCTCGTGGGCATCCATATAACGTTATCACCTTGTTAATCCATTTCCGAGTGAATAAGTTGAGATAGGAGGGACTGACAGAAGTCGGTATAAGACATTCTACATAACATAAGAATGGGGTGAAGGGCGTATTCCAGATTGACGAGTATGTCGTTAAGGAATACGAGACATAAACAATATGTTTCAAATCTTTGGCCAAAGTATCGCAAGCTGCTGATTGCGTTGTCCTAATTCACCTAGTATAAGGGATGAGATGCCGATGAATAATGGTAACAATTATTCAATTAGGTTCCTTGGACAGAGCATTCTGAATCCTAGAATAGGGAAGAGAACCGCAAGAGTGAAGTGTTAAATAAAAATGCCAACTCTTATTACTCATGAATAGATTGGTAGATTACCGAGTCATGGAATGAATAGATCGGAGGTACTCCGAGTCATTACAGCTGCATATGGTTGTCTGTTATAAGAATGGTTATTTGATTGTGAGTTCTAAATTAGGTATTTAGAACCAGGATGTAATTATCAAAAAAAAATTGACTTGTTCTATTGTCTAAAATGAGGATGTTACACTATATCTCGTTGATTTTCGGAGATAAGTTGGTACATAATTACATGATTGATTTAGGAGCAAGTAGCTATGTAATACAAAAAAAAAATCCAATTAATTGGGTCTTCAATATGAGTTCATTTATAAAGGTGTGGTGCAATTAGATAGGACAACGGTAACAATGGTTGGAGTAATCAAAGGGTTGAGCCTTACATTACATGCATGTCCTAATGTGACCATCTTGCAAGATGTATCAGTCATAGACTTTCCACCACTCTTTGCATTGTATTTGTCACGAGACTTCGCTGCTAAAATTGGAGGCTACTTGTCTACTGATTGGTCACACATGTTATTTAGAATGAGGTATGGATCTAAGGCTACAATCTAGTCTGAACCTATTGCAAATTTCCATGTTGAGCCTCATGTACCAGGCCCAATCAATGAAAATTGTACCATATTTGATCAAGAGGAATGCATGGAGGCTCAAGAGACAAATACAAAGGTTAGGAGCATTCCAGACCTAACTCTTGATGATTGGGCTTAGAGGGGACATGCTTTTGATCCATACAAGGAAATGGAAGAATCTGAATTAGGGGTCTATTGTTTACATGAAGAAAATTCACCGCTTCCTAGTATCACCAAGCTAGATGCTAAAGATGATAATGAAGTATGGAAACTATTCTTTGATGGCTCAAGGAGTAGGTAAGGTGTTGGGAAGGGGAGATATGCTTATTTCACCACAAGGTACAAAATATTACTCATCTTTCCATTTTCAGTTCTCTTTCTCAAACAACACAACCGAGTATGAAGCCTTGATCCATGGATTACATTGGGAAAGAAAGAAAGGTATTAAAAAATTGCAAGTGTTTGGGGATAGTGATTTGGTCGTGAACCAAGTCAGGGGAAAACATGCTGCTAAAAATGGTCTACTCAAAGCCTATAAGCATCGGGTATGGGATCAGATTGAAGACCTTGAAGCATTCAATATTCAGGCCATACTGTGAAAAATAAATGAAGCCATAGACAAGCTTGTAGAAATTGGAGTGATGTTTGATGTGGTGGACAATATTAAGAGAGATAAAGCACAACCACATATTCATGTCATTGTAAGGCCAACTATACCAGATAATAGCACAAGCTGGCATGTTTTGAGAATGATCAGTAGATCATAAATTTTTATAGGAGGAGGTTGAGTTCTCAGCAAAAATCAAGAGAAATTGGAGCAGCAATACGGAGAGCAAATAGTGCAACTACGGACAAACAAATTGCCAAAGGGTTTAGTGACTTTAGAGTCAATTTTCAACCCAAATGATCAATTTTAGAAAGAGAAGGCCAACATTCAAGTGAAAAGGAGGATTTTGAGCCCATTTTGGTTAGAGAAGGTAAGATGCTCCAAATAGGCAAGATGAGCAATGAACAAGAAAAGTATGACCTTGTGCATCTTTGCCAAGAATTCCCAGATGTTTTCACATGGAGCTATGAGGATTTGAAGGGTTTTAACCCAAAATTGGCACAACACACCATTGAGTTGAATCCAGAGGCTAAGCTTGTTAGGAAAAAATAAAGGCCGAGTCAACCCTCATATAGAGCCTCTCATGAAGAAGGAGTTGAATAAGCTCATTGAGGCGAGTATCATTTTCCCAATCAAGCACTCAAGTTGGGTGGAAAATATGGTTCCGATTAGGAAAAGGAATGGGGAAATCAGGTTGTGTGTGGATTTTTAGGATTTAAACAGGGCCTCCCTCAAGGATCACTATCTGCTGCCCTCCATGGAGTAGATTCTACGAGGTAGTGGCTGGTTTAGAAATATTCTCCCTCTTAGATGGATATTCGGGCTATAATTAGATTATGGTGAAAGAGGAGGATCAATTCAAAACAACCTTCACCATAAAATGGGGCACCTATGCATATAGGAAGATGTCATTCAAGCTATCAAACATTGGAGAAACATTTCAATGAGAAATGGATATGGCATTTAAGGGGTTGTTAAATAAAATAGTGCTTGTATATCTTGATGACATCATTGTATTTTCTAAAAATGTAGAAAGTCACCTCTTTCACCTCAGACAAGTCTTCCAAAGGTGTAGGAGGTTTGGAGTGTCCTTGGAAACCGAAAAAGTGCATATTCATGGCACATGAAGGTAAAATTTTAGGCCATATTGTGTCGAAGGAAGGACTAAAAATTGATCTAGAGGGTAGAAGCCATCCACGCTCTACCATTACCAAGTCATAAGAAGGCTCTCCAAATATTCTTGGGGAGGATAAATTTTTTTGGAGGTTTGTACTAAATTTTTCCACTCTTGTGAAGCCATTAATGATGATGCTGAAAAGAATTTGGATTTCAAATGGACAACGGAGGGAAAAGAGAGTTTCAAAGCTATCAAGCAGGCCATATCTCAAGCTCCAACTCTCATTAATCTATATTTATCCAAATACTTATTTATATACGCCTTGATGGTTCAAACACCATCTCTACAATCTTGGTGCAACAAAGTAAGGAAGGATTGGAGTAGCCTATTGCATTCTTTAGCCAAGGCCTTATGGACTATGAGGTAATATATTCATTCATTGAGAAACATGTCCTTTCCATGATTAGAAGTTTGAAGAAGTTCAAACATTTAGTGTCAAATAATATGATTCATCTACTAGTCACACATGTTGGTGTAAAAGATTTTATTTTAAACAAGGACCTCAATGAAAAAAGGGTTGGTTGGGTAACCAAGGTCATGGAATATGACATTGATATTAAGGTAACCAAGTTGGTCAGGGGAAAGGGATTATGTGAGAAGCTAGCCTCGAGACAACATGTCGAGTCAAGTGATAAAGGGGAGGTTGTTTTGGTGCTACACGACGATCAAGAGAAATCAGTCGATGCCTCACCCGATCCTTGTTGGACTCAAGATATAGTCCATTTTCTTCAAATAGGTCAAAGCCCTCAAGGGATGAGCAAGGCCAAAATAATATATTTCAGGCTCCATTGTATCCCATTTGTATTGGTCGATGGTATCTTGTTCAAGAAAGATGTAAATGGTGTCCTCCTAAGGTGCCTCAAGGTAGATCAGATAGAGAAGGTGCTACATGAATTTCATGATGGAGAAATAGGTGGCCATTTTTCTACAAGGGTGATAGGTCTTAGAATTATGAAAGCATGTATTTGGCCTAACCTTTTTCATGATTTTTATGCATGGATTAGGAAGTGTAAAAAGTGTGCCTTCTTCATAGGAAAAGAGAGGTTAGCAACCCTTCCACTCCACCCCATTTCTATAAATGAACCATTCATGCAATAAGGGCTAGAACTCATTGGAGTGATTAACCCAAATTTGAATTTGGGCCACAAATGGATCCTCTCAACCACAGATTATTTCACCATGTGGACAAAGGCATTTGCACTCAAGGAAGCAAATGAGGCCATCATACTATATTTTTATGAAGAAATAGTAACTATGTTTAGAGTATCAGCCACTATCATATCAGACAATGCATTGGCATTCCTAGGTTCCAAGATCATAGTATGGGTTGTTAAGAATGGAATCTACTTGAGCACCTCTTCAAACTATTACCCACAGGGTAATGGGAAGGAAAAGTCCACAAACAAGAATTTTCTAAGAATCATCAGAAGGAATCTAGATGAAAACAAAAGGACATGGCATACAAAGCTAAAATCAGCCTTGTGGGCTAACAGGATCACACCAAAGAGGTCTACAGGTAATTCCCCTTACAAGCTAGTCTACGGGAAAGAGGTAGTGTTGTCTATATCATTAGGACTACCTGCATTAGAGCTCATCAAGCAGTTAGAGTTGTCTAAGTTCAAACCAATGGAGGCCATGTATGCGGAGTTGGTGGAATTGGAAGAAATTAGAGAATATGTATTTTAAATGGTGGAGAAAGACCAATCCTTATTCAAAATATGGTTTGATAAGAAATCAAGAGCAAGTACCTTTTAGGAAGGGGACTTAGTTCTAAATTAGGATGAAAATCGGGAAAAACCATGGAGGCATTCCAAGTTTGATGCCATTTATAGTGGCCCCTACATGGTCACAGGATGTAAAAGTAGAAATGCCTTCCAATTTTCTACCTTGGAGGGAGAGGAGCTTCCAATTCTAGTTAACAGAATCTATCTTAAACATTGCTACTGAAAGGAAAAATTTCACCCTTGTATATATTAGTTTAGGAGTTGTAATTCCTCCAAGTGCTTGTAGCACACTACCTTGTTTTAGTTTAGGTTTATTTTGTAATAAGTGTTTGTGCACTCTCTACATATTCTATTTGGAATGTGTATGACCTTTTTTTGTACATAGTTGTGCCCTTGTTGCTCTTGCACTTTCTAGTTTCAGGAAAAGTTTGGTGACGAAGCAACCAATCCTCAACCAGGGGTTTCTTTTGAAATGAAAATATCTAGTAGTGCCCTAGAGGTTGGAAGATAATTTTTCAAGTGATAGGATAGTTCCAGAAATCAATATGACTCCATGCCCAATGGATCCCCTAAGGTCACTGGTCTTCAAGATCAAGCAGGAAGATCATCCTACAAGTCACCAATTGTTATCTATTTTTACCCCCTGGTAAAATAGACAACTTAGGAGGATGGGTTGAGAAATAGAAATTCATTCATGGATCGATACATAATTATAAAGTTGGGTTTTAAGGTTTGGGAATAATTTAAAATGATTCAGAAAGTTTTGAGGTCTCGGGGCCATCCATCAAAAGTAGACTTTTGGGCCTTAAGGAGTTTACAGTATGAAAGAGGACTTGAGATTCAAAAAAATTATGATATCTATGTTATGAATTATAAGCCCAAAAAAGATCATATGGAATTCATTTTCCATTCCCTACATGATGGAAAATTTGAGACATCTTGAAACATCATACTTTTCCCAAGGAGTTAATTCTTAAGCGCACAATCGAAATCCTGATAATGAAGGAGAATTTTCAAGGTGTTATAGTAAAAATTATATCTTTATAACACTACCATTAGATTCATTTGGTTGTTTCCATGTGAAATCATATAAACTTTTGGCCGAAAACTCATTCGGGAGCTCAATTTATTGCCTTTGGAAGTTGGCCTCCTAGGGTGGGTTGGAAAGGTGGGATGGTTGGGGTTGGTTAGACGGGTTAAATGGGTGAGGGTTGGATGGATGGGGTAGGACCCCTAGGGGTTAGTTTGGTCAAAAAAATTTGATGTGTACGATAATTTTTGACACCCATAGCACCTTACCGTCACACTTGCACAACACCGTGAGTTGGACGGGTCATGGGGTTGGACGCCTAGGGGTTGGTCGGGTCACATTTTTTTATGCGTAGGATCAGTTTTTAATGCCCGTCACACCAATCACACTTGCCTGAAACCCAAGTTGGATGATACTGAGACATGTTGGACTGGTCATGGGTTTGGATTCACTGGGGTTGGATAGTTGGGTGTTTGACACCTAGGGGTTAGTCGGGTCACATTTTTGACACATAGGATAAGTTTTGATGCTGTCACACCCTGTAACACCCTTGACAATTTTTATATTCCTCCTTTACATTTCAAGTGTTGAAATGTGATTTTATTGATAAATGTGTGTTCTTTTGACTGCTGAGGATCATGTTTGATATGGATAAATCATTTTTGCTCTTTGATTTTAGGGCTGGTATGATGTTACTTGCAACAATCTATTTCACTTCTTATGACTAAGTTGTAATCTATTTTGAATGGTTACAAACTTATCCTTTGTAATTGGAATCATCCTTGGATCAATTTCATTGATCTAAGGTATTTTTAAATCTTCTTATATAAACTGAATGAAAAACTGACATTCATTGATTAAGAGACTTAATAGATTGAACTTGTGTTTGTTGCAAATTCTTTACTATCTCGAAAGAATGTTCTGCATTCTATTTTGTGTTGTTCTCAGCTCTTCTTGATTGACCCTTGCATGGCACCTAATGGCATTAGGGGAAACCTACTTTAGGATTCTTGAGAAAGAGATATTTTAATGTGTCCTATATCTATAAGGTCTATCCTAATAGATTCAAGACTCAGGTAAATTCTACCTAACTCTTTCTACACCACTTTACGTGGGATGACATCCTAACCTAAGTTGTTAACACTAAGTTAGTATGAAGGAAATAACCTAAGGGATTCTAAGTTATTTCTAACCTATTGTATTTGGTTAAACTAAGACCTAACCTAGGGTGGCAATCTATTTAATTGTGGGTTATATCCTAAGGTTATATATTTTAAACTAACCTAAGATCTAACCTAAGAAAATTCTATCTATCCTAAACTAATGGGATATGAAAGGGAACCTATGGGTCATTGGCAAGTGGGAACTAAGCGGCGGTTCCTAAGATTTTAATGAGATTTGATTTTGATTTGGTTTAAATGCATGTAAGTACTACCAGTTTGGCAAGGGCTAGTGAAAGTTTAGAGGAACCTATGTGGAGGCATCACTAAGTTTGGAAATGCATGTGGAAATCCGATTTGGTCTCACCAACTTTGGATGGCAGTGGTAAGGAGAGATAAGTGGGAATATGTAATTTAATGGCATTAATTCACCTTAGTTTTGGTGATCAGGTTTTCTTGGAAGGCATGCTGGAAGATTTGTTTGGGGTTGTTTTTCTTTGCATGATTCATGATTTTTGCTCTGCATGAAGCTAGCTAGTTTTTCGAACCAGCAGTTTGATCTACACTTAGTGGCTATTTTTGAATTCTTTGATCTATTTTTAGTTCAAGGAATGTATAAGAGGCATTGTGGAAAAATATTATGGTTGTTTGATCTTTCTTAGAGAAGAAAGGGTGTTGGAAACTCAGCTGGAAGTCTTCTTTAAATCAGCAAAGGCATTATTAGGCATGATAGGCTCTACCCATTAATATTTCTTGCTTTCTTCTAAATGATTCATTAAAACAATTCTACTCACTAGAAATTTATATTTTGCATGATGTATCTGGTTATTTACTTACATGTATTCACAAAATCTATGAGGGTTTTGGAATGTGAATCCTTTTCTATTAATTATAGTTTTGGAAACTTTCTTTGTACTGGTTGTTTGAGGTTTTCATGTAAATTTGTATTGAAACTATGTGACTTGTACTTGAAGCTCTGAAACTTGTTTTTGATAGCTCTATAGCTTGTATTCAAATTTGGTGTTGCCTGAATGGGCACGGGTTGCCATATGTTTCATTTTGAACTATCATTAAGAGCTTTAGCTTGTTGAGTTTGAAGTAGAAGCTCCTTGGCTGTTCTAAACTGACAGTGTTGTTTGGTTGGCTCTGTATCTCTGTTAAGTTTTGTGTTCGGGGAGTTGTAATAGAACTCCATGAATGTTCTAAGCTTGTGTGAAGCTTTGTGCCTTGTTTGAGATTTTGTTGGGGCCTTGTGAATGTTTTGGACTGAATGGAACTTGGTAAGATCTGTACTTTAGGATGAACCTTCGTATTTGACACTGTACCTACATTTGGTTCTTATGATGAACTTGTAGTCGAGTTGTGAGTTTGTTTTGTACTTTTACTCGAGATAGGGTTTTATTCTTTTATGGAATTATTAACTCTAGATTCGCATTGGATTTTCTTTTTTTTACCTGAACCGGTAATGGAATCTTGTGGGAAACTGGAATTTATGTTTGATGCTCATATTTGTCTCTGAGAAAGTATTCCATTTTTGTAAATCTTTATTCTCTACTTGTTTTACGAGCTAGGTTCTATTGGTCTATCTGGTTTTGGAGGCTTCATCTCCTTTTTGAACTGTCTGCTCGAGGGTGGCTTGAGAGTTTACTTCGGTTGGATGCCAAATTGGTAACCTCCTCGTAAATTCCTTTGTGTCGCTCCTTTGGTGCGAATGATTTTATGGCTTATGCCTCTGGACTGTATAGTCTCCCTTGAACTCGACAGAGTGAGAGAGATCAAAGAAAAACCTCTCCCTCTCTGCCCTGAGTGAATCACGTGCCATGTGGGAAGCTTGGCTGTTAAATTCTTAGGAATTGATGGACTGGAATTATGATTTTCTTTAGGACAGTCATGTCAATGGTAGAGGTTATTGAATGTATTACTTATTTCCTTTTTATCTTGACACTAAGAAAATCCATACTTGTCTTAAGCTTTTAAATAACACTCTTAAGGATTGGGGTGATTCTATTCAGTTGAATGGAGGAAGATGGGGATAGTACTTGTCTTGAACTATTTGATTTGTACCTTACTCTCTTTAGATATTGTATCTAATGCTTAAGGTTTTATTGAACGTGGAATTTAAACTTATTTTCTATGTGTGTCATTTGAAGGGATACAGTATCCCTATTTGGAATGCTTGGAAATTTAATCCTTGGGTCTGTGAGTTTTATTAACCCTTGTCTATCTTGCATTGTTGCGTATTTCTCTTCCTTGTTGGGTTCTTTGAACAAATCTCTGAGTTTTGATGGAGAAGAGATTAGGATCTCTTGGGGACAGTATGTTGTTTAGAGATAGTGTTGTGAATTTTGTTTTGAGAATTGAATCTAAACTTGAGCTTGGTGAATGGAAATAGGTAATCAGTTTGTAAATTTTCAGTGGAAATTGGAAGTATGCATGCTTTGACTGTGCATTCGGTTTTGAGTTCTCTTTTGGGAACTAGCTTAAGAATTTCTAAGTTTGTATTAGATAATGGATTTCATTTCATAGTATAAATGAAATGAAATATGGTTTGGGTCCTTGTTGGTTGATATCCTTTTTCGTTGATTGATAAGTTCATTGATTGAACTTCTCATTATTTGATTTTCTTCTTTGTCTATATGGAAAGATGAAACATACTAATATGAGATATGTTGTAACTAACTCCTTTGTAGATTGGAAAAAGTTAAATGTGTCTTTCTATCCTTATGAATTTATGAAATAATTTAATGACAAGACTTGTTGACTATTTAAAGTGATTGATAGGATCAATTAAGTCTTGTGGTATAATTCTGATGTTGTAGATTATAATATGTTCTTTTCTTAAAAGTAAATTCAGATTTCTTAATTGTACTTCTTTCTAGATGTTATTACTTATGATTATTTGTATGATGTTTATTAATTATTTCATTAAAGTAGAGTTGTTTAATGAAACAATTAGTGGAATGCACTTTACTTTAATGCTTAGTTCTTATCATGCTCAGTTCCTTGAACTGACCTGTGCTAGCAATTTCATAGATGGACATCGTAAGTGATTAAAGAAGACAAGAACTTTCATGTTGTATTGGGATTATTTAATTTTGAACCTTATGTAAAGAGTTTCAATTCATTCTTGAATTTTATTGAAAAAGAAAAGTTGTATTCTTTTTGGAATGGAGGTTGTTTGTTATACAACATGCCTGAAATACATAGTCATGTGAATGAATAAGTTTATAAGGAGGAATTGAATGTTGGAGATTTACTTGTATTGGTTGTGTAAATTATTTTGTATTATGAAGATGATGGGAAACCTATCTTGATGATATTTTGCATATCTATTATATGCTTAATTTGGATAAAATTGATCAATTGGTTAAAGGGAAATATATTGGATTCCCTTATTAAGATGCAGCTTGTTAAGTTGCATAAGATAACAATCTTATCTAAACAATTCTAATATAGTAATGGAAAGTGTACAAAATATGTTGTAAAACTAAATAAATTATGAAAGATAAGAAGGGTATGACAAACCCTAACACTTAATCATGTAGAGGAAGAGTCTTCCTCACTCCAATGAATGTAATCTAAAGAATGGTGATAAGATCGTTAATCGTTAGACTTCATTTCTTATAAAGTCTACCTTAAGTTGAACCTATTTGGTTACTACACCTTCTTTGAATGATTAAGTTATATTTAATGGAACTTATGATATTGCTGTCCTATTTTGGTTAACTACTTGTTAAACTAAGTAAACAAACATTAAAAACAATCATGAGTAAAGGAAGTTCTTTAATGCTTAATTGAATCAAGTATAGAATAAGAACTTAAGGAGTGTTGGGTTAGGGTTTAGCATGGATGCTATAATCTATTTTGTAATCCAAATTAATAATGTATTAATAACCTCCTTGGGGTATGTACATATTGATGAGGTAGTTTCTGTAGGATGTTGGCACATGCCAATTGTAGGGATGTACTTTCGAGAAGACTTGGGTCTTCTCAAGAATATAGCGATGCAGTTGACATGTGGCAACACCCTTCTACATTGATCATCTAGATCTACACACAAATAAGGACTTGAACTTAGTTTATCTCTAGGTCAAGTTAGTGGCATATGTAGGATAGGTAGTAGCTTTCAATGGCTCAGGGCACCTTGGCATATCTGGTTGACTTAGGTCAACCAAGTATGCCCATATACCCTAAGTCATTGTGAGCATCTTCCTATGATAAATTATGTTTCTAACCAGGGCTAGGGTTAAACCTGAGACAAGTGGATTGTGATGTAGTTAGTAAAGACCATTCCTAATAACAGGGGAGTGAGATGAAGGATGTATTATGAAATGACGAGTATGCCATCTAGGAATAGTGACATAAACATAATGTTAAAAATCTTTGGCCAAAGTATCGCAAGTTGTTGGTTATGTTGTCCTATGTCACCTAGTTTAAAGTAACATGATATCAGATGAATATTGGTAACAAATATTCAAATATGTTCTTTAAACAAATCACTCAGTACCTGGTTTAGGGTAGAAAAAACCAAGTATACAAAGTATACGATAAGTATTCAATACTTAAAGTTAACATAACTAGATCGGTAGTTCACCGAGTTATGAAATGAATAGATCGGTGGATCATCGAGTCATTTACAGTTGCATATGGTTATCTGTTTAAGATTGAATAGCATGAAATGTTTGTTCAAAGTAATGCTTTATTTAGAATAGAGAACATTATGAAAAAAAAATTCCCTTCTTTCTAAAGTCTTAAAATGGGAATGTTACACAAAGCGTCACATTTGCATGACACCCGAGTTCGATTGTTCATGGGTTTGGATGCTTATGGGCTGGATGGATAGTGGGCTTAGATGCAGGCATTGGTCGGTGGGAGGTTGGATGCCAGGGGTTGGTCGGGTCACATTTTTTTATGCGTAGGATCCATTTTTGATGCCCGTCGCACCCCTCACACTTGCACAACACATAGGATGGTCAGCTTACAGTTGTATGACATGGATGGACGGGTTATAAGCCTCACAAGGGTAGGTGAATGAATGACATCCCAATAACCCAAATTAATGATGCATGGAACCCATGACCGCCCATGTAGGAAAATTACCAAAATAGATGGTTGCCCATACCTCTTCAATGCATCCTACCGGTTGGTGACCCAATTTTCCCTATATATTGTAAAATTCACCTCATTTTGAAGGGGATTTTTCCAGAAGGTAGAGGAAATCTGTCAAAAAAATTCTAGAGCTATTTTGAGCTAAAGGCCTTGAATTTGGGCTTATTGTAAATTATTTTTCCTTATAATTATGGTGTGATGGATTGTGCATGTCTCTGAGCAATAAAATTCATGTTTTGTGGCCATTTTTTCCCTAGCTTGTATGAGTTGCATCTCTTTCCTTCCATTATATTTATGAGTATATTGTGCATGTATCTATCTCTTTACATGGTTTATAGTTTGTTGTGCTTTACAAATATATGGAATTGATTATTGTCTTGGACTGTGGTGTTTCTATCAGCCTTGTCCTTCTTGGTTTCTCCCTATTTTTCACTCACTTGGATTGTCTCACCCTTTCTTGGTGCATCACCTTCACTTAGAGTAGTTTTATTTCATGCATATTTATATCCCTGTCTCCTTGGAAAACATTAGAATAGGGTTAGTTTAGCTTTCCATTCTTTACACTTTGGAGAAGTTGGCACTAGGTTAGAGGAAGAAGTCGGCTTTCTTCGGAGGATTTTCCTACTTACAAATTCCCACACTACAAGATAATCCCATGTTTTATAGGTTACATTGGTTTCCCTCAAATAAAATTAACAATAAATTAGGGGTGCTATAATTTTCATCAATAAACACTTGTACAAAAAATTCCCTCTTCAATGATTTCATTTCATTTTCAAATTTCTACAAGACTATATCCATTCTCTTATCCTTAGGATTTTGGGATTTACCATTTGAGGTATTCTTGATCTTTTCATGGAGGATAAGAGAATCATGGAGTTCATTTTCCATATTTTATTCTTCTACAATGTTCCTTGGTTAAAATATTTGTTGGAAAAATCCTACCTCCGGTGATTGAGCATTTATGAAGAACCTCTTGACATTATTTTCAGATGGTGAATCTTCTTCCAATATTCTATGCGAACCTGGTCAAAACAAGCCACAAATTATCTTATAGTTTTGTTTTCTTTGTTGGGATGTGAAAATATGGCTAAGTATTAGAGGCGTGGGAGAACAAGGCACGTAGAAATAAGATGTGTGTGGAAGTTTGGCGGGAAAGGGGTACGCTGGGTAAAATCATGGTGTAAAGACTTAGCTATTTTGCATAAGGCTAATTGAAGACATGGAGTGAAGAGCACACAATAGTGAGAAGACTTGGAAGTCACTCAAGGTTATTTTGGGATAAAAGGAAGATCAAACAACATGCATATTTTTGATCTAATAATAGGATGTGAACTAGAGTTATCTATAGATGCTCTATTGTTAGGAAAGCTTACATGATTTTGTAGTTATCTCATAGTGGTGTATGGCTATTCTTAAGATGCAATCTATTTTAAGGATGCATAGGAAGTGAAGGACAATTCCCCACCCCTATATATATTATCTGCATAGGTTTGTAGTATCATGATTGTAATAGAGTTATGTAGTTTGTTCATGAGTGCACATGACTTATGGTGACTCTTTTATGTATGTATTCAGCCACGTGTTTACAGTAATTAATATAATGGATATTTGTGGTTAGATATTGGTTGTTGACATATATGTGACTAGTTCTTGTATGGTAAACCTAATCTTGATTCTTGTATGAGTTATTCTTGCATATGGTTATGATCTAGATTTATTTATGGTTTATCTATTGCATTATTATTATGGATCTAGAATATATCTATGTATGTTCTCATCATGCTAACTCTTTGAAAAATCTTCCATAAAAGAGGGACCTAGTACCCTTGTATTCTTCGGGTGAGTACTCAGCTCTGGTTAAGTGATGTGCCAATGCACCTTACGTTGTTTGGTAAAGTAAAAGACTACATTTTATTTTTGTTACAGGACCTATTTTTAATTTTTTCCATGATGTTGCATGATGAAGACATACCGGTTGACTTTGGCTAGCATTGAGGATTGGTTAGAAGATTTAGAGGAAGAGTATAGTCACAGATTTAACATCGGACTTGATTTTGATGCGTGCACATAGGTTGAACATAATCGTATCATGAGCTTTATGAAATTTTCTTCTCATTTTTTCTAATAGAGTTTTACAGTGGCTGGTATCATATGTATCAAGGATAAATTGGACTTATATAGCACTCATTTGGATGTAGGAAGATTTATATACTTTTCTTGATGATTATTTGACTTAGACATGCATTGTAGATAATTTGTGGAGTGGTGTTTTGAACAACTATATATTGGAGTACGTGGTTTCTACATATTCCTATCTAGTTATTGTTGAGTCTCATTTCTTGTGTGAACCCACAGGATATTATTTGTACACTATCCCTTTAGTGATTAAGATATTGATCATGACCTTGGATTTATAATAGATTCCTATGGCTTGCTAAACCATACCATGTATAGGGGTAGGAGTAGGTTTGGTGAAATATGGGAGACCTAATGGAAGAAAGGTAGAGAGAAGAAAGGTGTCTTAGGTGTGATGAGGTGTGAGAGAGGGATTTGGAAAAGAAACATGATGTTGCGGAATGAATGGTGTTGTGGAGAGAGATGGCTCATGAAGGATTTGGAGCTCACATAAAGACATGGAGCTGGGGCATTTGGAACTCCCTTTTTGTAAACAGGTCATAGAACCCTCTTTAGCTTTGGATGAAAGAACGTCGGTTGAAACTACAAGGACCATGGGTGCGCATTTGATCCCTCATAGGTACTTTTCCCTTGCACTTGGTTTTCTATTTTTTATGACAATCATTAATAAAGAAGCTAGTGCGGGAGGTAGAGTAAAGCAACAGATAGAGTTAATTTTCCATCAAGTTTAGGAGTTAATCAAGTAGCATATTCATCTATGGCAGGAAAAATTTCATATTCATTATTTGGGGGTCCAGTTGGAGGTATATTTTCGACACATCATTAGTAGAGAACATGGTAATGTAGAATGTTGGTCTCACATCTTGAAGTAGTATAACTTTGTAAACTATGGGAGTTTAGTTTAGCACAACTATTAGGACACAAGGTATTACATCCTCTATTTTTTTCTAGTTACATGAGTGGGATCGGGAGGATTAGGTGGTTCAAGATCTGGTGGATCTGGTGGTTCTAGAGGTAAAGGAAACACATGAGGTAATACAAGTTCTGGATCTAGTGGGCATGGTCCACACTAACCCCAACAATTTTATTTTGAGATGTCTCTTCATCTCCTAGAATATAGAGGAATTGAATATGCAAGCGGAGCACATGAAAATTTGTAAGATACTATGGCATGTGAAAGGGATTATAGCTCTTGAGTGTAAATAAAGTCAATTTACCACCACATTACAGGGTGCATGCATAGTTAGTAAGGAAATATGATCTAAACAAGAATTGTGTAGATTATACCACATTGTAAGATGATTTCTTAGTAGAGTTCCATATAACTGAGTTTAAATAGAAGATCATCAACATGCTAGAGGACATCAAGCAAGGCATGGCTAGGAGCATGAGGGAATATGATGCATGATTTAAAACCTTGTTATCAAAGTTATCTTATAAAATTCACATGGGTCAGCATGCACAATGTTTTTGGAGGTATGATTATACCTTTGGAAGGTAACTTTATCACAAGACTTACATAGATCCATGTGAGGCACTTGAGGTATCTCTATGCACTGAGGTAGTTGGGAGCGTAGAAACTAGAGTTATCCCATTTTTGGAGGCTCAAATTGCAGCTTTGAAAAAACAATTGAAAAAATTGTCACTAATTCAGCCCATGAGACACACGGTGGTATCGGTGAGCAGTTGTGAAGTAAAGGGACATACTAAGGATATTTGTCCTCATAAATTGGTGTGTGCTATGTTTCTCACTTAGATCTTTATTCAAGTAGTTTCCCACTATTGCAATGTGTGATAAGGAAGAATGTGTCCTATTACTGCAAGATTTATAGGTCTACCACTCATGATACAGATAATTACATGTTGATTGATCAGATTCATGATGTCATTGATACTGGTGTATGTAAGACCAATTTTGCAAATAATTCCAAGGAGAAAGGTGAGCATCATGATCATAGTTACAATGAAGGGTGCTTTGATGGTGGTGGTATAGGTAGAGGTAGAGGCTATCGTAGAGGATTCATAGCTCGAGGTCACGCGATGGAAGAAGTGATTTCCCTCATGGAACATGTTATACATGTGGATCCCCTGATCATTATAAGTGTAAATTCCCTCAAAATATTATTTTCTCCTTTTGTAGAAAGAACCACAATTATGAAGAATGCTTGGATTTGTATGAACACCTAAGCAAGAAGCACAAGTAAGATAAGGGCACGAGAATGGTTAGAGTACAATGCACTATGGAAGATCAGTGGATGCCAAAGGTAGTGATTGATCCTGAGATGTTTCTTGTTTTTCTCACTACACGCGCTAAGGCTACACGTGCCAGGGAAGTTCCAAAGAAAAACCTTATTATTACAAAAGAGGAGGTATTACATGTAAAGTATCCATAACCTACTCATCAGAAGGAATTTTATCAAGAAACCATGGAATTTATTAGAAACTTCCAAGGTGAGATACAATTCTTAAAAGAGTAGTCACAGAAGCTAGAGCAGAAAAAAGTAGTTGAGATTCCTCATAAGGATGTTGATGATTTAAAAGAGGTTTGTAAGCTATTGTGAAAGGAAAATATCAATCCTTTACTATGGGAATGGTTAAGGGGAAGATGCCAAGTGCTACATTTGAGCATGAGATAAATATTTTACATGATAACTTACCTCCACATAGTCTTGATTATGACAAGGAGATCACTCGAATGCGTTGTTGATGGATGAATGTTGAGTAACATTTTGATTGATACAGGTGCGAAGTGAATGTACTCACTTTGGACATAGGGAGTCAAACAGGGAGGCCACCATTACAACCATATTCAAATTTTTGTTTATAGTAAACAAGACTAAAGCCATACCCATTAGAGTCTTGAAGGATGTTACTATTATTATATAAGGGCCAAGTTTACTAGGTACTTTAAGGTCTTGTTGCTTGTAGAGGAAGACAATTTTATGGCATTACTTTGGCACCCTTGGTGTTATGTGAATAATGTTGATCATTACTTTAGCACATTTTCTTCACTAGAAATGTGCACTCATTTTCAAACCTGATTTCTTTTTGAAGCTGTGTTTCACTCGGAATGTTTCATTCCTTTTAGAAAGCAGAGATAAGGTTAGGGGCTAGGAGGAATACACTGTTGAATGTCGAGATGGTGTGCGCGTACATGTAGAGAAAGATCGGGTTGATGCGAAGAACTCCTTTTGTCTTGGAAGGACTACTTGTAAATAAGAACACAAGACCACATGATTTTGATTAGACAATAAATGAGGGAAAGGAAATATAAAACTTTTTTGAAGGTTATAGTCGGGTAGGGGAAAGGCTGGTTTTTGGTTATATCGATAAGATGACCGGATTCTTGATAACCGATATCGGTATGGTCTAAGATACGAAGGTTGGTTGTTTTGTGGGGTGGTTGTGTTGTTTGTAATTTGTATATAGGTGATATTAGGAAATAAGGTGATGAGAGGTAGATGAATGATAGTTAGATGCAAGGCTGTATATAGGTGATATTGGGTAGTGGATGAGAGGAATGGATTTATGAGGACTGCTGGTAGTGTGATTCAAAAGCATAAGAAATGTTATAATAGAGGACATGCAAGATGTGACTTACTGGTTTTTGATGAAGATGCAAGTTGATCTCCTTTGCTGCAAACTCTTCTGGTTTCTCCACTCGTCTCTGCTCGGTCAAGTGAATATTTGGACTCTCTTGATCACTCCCAAATGATCTCTGTTGATTCAAAAAATCCTTCCACCTTTGATTTTGGTTCGGGGAGCCCATTTACAGGGAACCGATGGCGGTTACGTAACCGACGAGCGGTCGAGTAGGAACCGGCATCGGTGAGGAAAAAGTAGGCTATTTTTAGTAAAATAGCCCACCTTCCCTGCTTTTCTCCCGAGAGATCAGTTGCGGGCTTGGTCAAGTGACTAGAAGGTCGGTTTTGGGTGCGAGAAAGGGGTCCTTAGTCATGGGTGTAGATGTGGACCAAGTTATAGGTCTTAATTAGGTTAGTTTAGGGTTAGGGCTAGGTCATGATGAGGTGGCAAAATGAGGTGGCAGGTAAGGTGATGTGGATTTATCAATTACAAGGTAATTAACAAATAATTGTGTAAGGTTTAGGTGATGAGGTTAGATTGCAAGATGAGATGCGGGTCACAAAGGGGTCGTAAGACACAAATTTGGTGTCTACATTAGCCCCTTATTGTCGTGTAGCTTGTTTTGTAAAGCTGCACGGACAATAATATGAAGTGGTTTCCCCTGTTAAGGGTATAGGTAATCCCCCTCAAATCTATCACAGATTGAGTGAACGGGAAATCAGGGATAGGGTTGATAAAGGGTAAATGGTGTAGAGGGGATGGTAAGGTGGTGGGGTAGGTCCAAGGAAGCAGACGCATGTTGAAATGCAATAGTACGACTAGGGTACATGATTTGACGAGCAAACCAGCAATGCATAGGCAAAGGTCGATAGTTTATCCAAACAAGGGTGATATAATCACGGTATCAAGGCATAGGAAGTAGCTCGGGGGTATATAACAGGTAAATACAGAGCGTTTAGGCATGTTTGGCGGTGCAAATGGCTGGTTTGGTTGAGATAAACGTCACGGTCTAGGTCTGGGCAAAGTTGGTCGACAGATCAAGTCAAGGACCCTAATTATGCTAAAACACGAACAGGTGAGCTCGATTGGACAAAAAACTACAGGATGGGTGGATAAGAGTGTATGTTGGTGATGTTGGGTAAGGTATGGAAGTGGTACGGCCTTGGGTCGGGCCAAATGGTTGGGGTGCGGCCTTGGGTCGGGCCGGATGGGTAGGGTGAGGCCTTGGGTCGGGCCGGATGGGTAGGGTGAGGCCTTGGGTCGGGCCAAATGGGTAGGGTGAGGCCTTGGGTCGGGCCGGATGGTTAGGGTTGAGGCCTTGGGTCGGGCCAAATGGGTAGGTGAGGCCTTGGGTCGGGCCGGATGGTTAGGGTTGAGGCCTTGGGTCGGGCCAAATGGGTAAGGTGAGGCCTTGGGTCGGGCCAAATGGTTAGGGCGAGGCCTTGGGTCGGGCCGGATGGGTAGGGTGAGGCCTTGGGTCGGGCCGGATGGGTAGGGTGAGGCCTTGGGTCGGGCCGGATGGGTAGGGTTGCGGCCTTGGGTCGGGCCGGATGGTTAGGGTTGCGGCCTTGGGTCGGGCCAAATGGGTAGGTTGCGGCCTTGGGTCGGGCCGGATGGTTAGTTGAGGCCTTGGGTCGGGCCAAATGGTTGGTTGTGGCCTTGGGTCGGGCCGGATTAGTTGGTTGAGGCCTTGGGTCGGGCCAAATGGTTGGTTCTTAGGTCGGGCCAGTAGTTGGTTGAGGAGAAGTAGTTGGTTGAGGCCTTGGGTCGGGCCAAATGGTTGGTTGCGGCCTTGGGTCGGGCCGGAGTAGTTGGTTGCGGCCTTGGGTCAGGCCGGTGAAGTCAAAAACGGCTAAAGAGCAATGGAACGTATAGGCGATGTGGTAAATAGGCAATGTGGTGGGAAAGAGAAAGTAGTGAATAAGGGCAAAAAGTTGGGTAAAAAGGAAGAAACCGATATCGGTTATCTATAACCGGTACCGGTTAGATAACCGACGCCGGTTCCTTAGGGCACGCTTTGACCGGTATCGGTTCGATGTGAAAAACCTATAAAAAGAAAAATACGGCCGGTCATTGTCACTTGTCTAATTTGAAAATCGATTTGAGTTGTCTGACGTGGAGAGTGGAGATTGGAGCATTTGGTGCGTGAGGTGGCGTTATTTGACTGGAGGAGTGAGTTGTTAGCGGGCCCGAGTGAGGAGGAGGCAGTAGGTGATTGGTTGAGGACCCAGAAGAGGACATTTGGAGCCATGGCATAGCCAGGAGGAGCAGGAGGAGCTGGACCAGCTGGACCACCACCACCCATCCCACCACGGCGAGCGTGTCGTCATACCTCAGTAGGTTGAAACCCCTTATTGTGTTTATTTGATGTTATTATGTTAAATGTGGGGTTTGGGTAGGAATTTACATTTTTTAGGAAATAAGTAGAAAATGGAAATAATTTGAAAAAGGGAGAGGGTAGATAGGCTAAATAGGCTAAGGCGGCTAGGTGGGTAGGTTTTTAGGGTGTTTGGGTGGGTATGTTGGTAGAAAATTGGAAAAAGGTAGGTTGGGGGCCGCGCGGGGGTTCGGCTCGGGGAAAAAAACAGCGACCGATGTCGGTTGCTAAGCGACCGGCATCGGTCGCCAATTTTAGGGGCTGGGTTCTGTGTGGTTGACCGGCGTCGGTCGTATATCGGCCGGCGTCGGTTGTTGTGTTTGTTTTGTTTTTTTGTTTTTGTTTTTTTTGTTTTGTTTTTTTTGTTTTTTGTTTTGGTTTGTTTTTGTTTTGTTTTGTTTGTTTGTTTTTTGTTTTTTTGGTTTTTTTGTTTGTTTTGTTTGTTTGTTTGTTTTGTTTTTTTTTTTTTTTTTTTTTGTTTTTTTTTTGTTTTTGTTTTGTTTGTTTTTGTTTTGTTTTTTTTGTTTTTTTGTTTTGGTTTTTTTTGTTTTGTTTTGTGTTTGTGTGGTTGGGGTATTGGTTGCGGGGTTTCGGTGTGGGTGTGAAGAGGGAGGGGGATAGTGGAGAAGAGGGGTGGGTAGAGGGTGGGTTTAGAGAGTCGGGGTGTGGTCGGGGGGATAAAAGGGGGTATAGGTAGATATCGTGATAAAGAGTAGGGCTAATGTAGTGGGTGGGTTTTGCGAGCACGCACGCGGTGGCGATGCGGGGCGAGATGCCCCATTGTTGGTGCGGATGCGACCACATGTGTCCGCAGTGCATTGGGCTATCATGCGCGAGGTGGGACTCGGCGGAGTCCAGTGATATAGAGCGATCGATAGAGATCATAGCTTGATGGTTGCCCTCATCGAGAGATGGGATCCGGCAACCAATGTGTTCCATCTCCCGACTGGGGAGATGACTATCACATTGGAGGATGTGTATCGCATCCTTCGACTGCCGATCGAGGGAGAGGCAGTCTTCGAGTAGATACGAGCGGCCATGGACAGCATCCTACAGGTTTTTGGAGATGCCGCGCTACTTACCTATCACAGCGCGAGTATCGGGTATGGTGATATGTACCGTGCGCACCGACATGAGACACGGCTTGCCGTGCTGATGATGATCGGGATCACCTGCTTCGCCCTCCCGGACTCAGAGGGAGGCCGCTTTCCACGTGCATTGATGGGGGTGCTGCTTGAGATGGTGGAGGACACACACATTACGCAGGCACCAGTATACAGTGCGATTACTCTGAGGAGCTATGGGGCTATCGCCGGATGAGGCGATTTGGGATTTGCTCTACATTTTTACTTCACTGTTGGGCATATGAGCACATCATATGCATCAGACCAGTAGGGTTACCTCAGCAGCCAGGGCCACAGGTCATATACAGATACGGCTTTCAGAGGTGGTTGGGGGTCGTGGGGCAGCCACGAGCAGTGCTTGCAGGGCGGGATGTCACCTATTATAGACATTTGTTAGAGGGCCTGACAGCGGTAGATATTGTATGGAGACCTTACAGAGGTCATCACCCCTGTGAGAGAGAGCCCGCTTCTGATTGCGCACGATCCAGTACACATTCTGGATAGCAGGACGGAGGCCGGGAGAGTACGAGAGGATACCCCTAGAGAAGTGCAGCAGGCGAGATGGGGCTGCGGCAGGGATGAGCCACCTCCCTTCCCTCGGTATAGGAGGGATGATGTAGAGCCCCCTTGCACTGCACCACAGCCCTTGGACCCATTGGGTTCTTTGAGAGGCAGCGGTGATGGTGTAGATGATCTTTGGGTGTACGGGGCATTCATGGTTTGGTGGGCTGAGTCGAGAGAAGCATTAGGATAGCCTTTGCCATGCTGCAGCAACCAGACTTAGGCTGTGTGTGATAGCGAGCGAGATCAGCTCGGGGCAGTGCAGCTATTTACGAGGGCGGTTAGGCTGCTGCTGCATGCACGAATAGGTGTCCTACGAGGCAGCTAGCCCGAGCGCATGAGTACGAGCATGCACGAGCACGAGCACCACCACCGGCGGCAGCGCAGCCACGGCCCGAGCACAAAGTACGAATACCACCACCACCAGCGGCATGAGCCCAGCCCGAGCCGACCACGAGAGTGCGCGTAGTCACGGCCCACGGCCCAGTACCTACGGTGGCACAGCCCAGAGTATATATAGGAAGCGAGAGCGGAGGCCCGGTACTATCAGGATGTTCTTGATAGTGCCGGGCTGATATCTCGAGCCATATGCGACGGCTTTGAGAGCGAGAGACCTCGCATAGTTAGAGAGATCGCGAGGAGAGTGCGGCCACGGCCGGTGTGTGCATTCTGAGGTAGGAGGCGGGAGGCGGGGCGGGGCAGCAGCGAGGAGACGAGACGAGCGAGAGAGAGGTGGTGGAGAGAGTGAGGTCCCTGCACATTTGTATATTGGACATGGGCACCGGTCTGCGAACCGGTTGTGTTGATAGAGGCCTGCGTGCCTACATTTATTCATTTATTGATTCATTATAGACCGGCTGCGAGCGAGTATGCAGGTTATCTGATTGATACGGACTGCGAGCAGTATATTTTGATATGAGGACGGCTGCGAGCGAAAGTCGAGATGTTTGATAGTTATTGCGGCCTGCGTGCCGGCTTTGTTGGATGATGAGATCACAGAGGCCCCGATGCAGGGCACATTGTATATTTGAAACTTGTATATATATATAGAGATGATGTTTTGATCCACATGTAGTGTTTAAAATGTTTTTAAGTATTTCGTCAATGGTTTGTGATATAGAATGTATGATGAGTTTAATTGACATGTTGATATATGGATGATGTTGATGTCTTTTGCACGTATATATGGATGACATGTTATATGATGAAATGTTGCATGTTTTGGTGCTGGTTTTGGGACATTGTTATATATGTATCTGATGAGTTGGATCCAAATGATGTATAGATAGATAGTTTTTGTTTTGTTTTGGTATCCTTAGTTGATGGCTTGTTTGTTTTTGTAAAATAGATGATGTTAATGAAATTGTAATGATATGTGTGGTGGATGGACAAATATGGATAATGGTGATGAGATGCAGGAAAAGAGGCGGGCGCGACAAAAATTAGGTAAAAAATGAAGAAAAGAACCATGTTTCAAAAAGGCAGGTGTGTAACCGATATCGGTTAGGGAACCGATGTCGGTAGCTGATAGACCGATATCGGTCATATAACCGATACCGGTTATTTAGGGATGAGCTTTTCTAAAAATAGAAAAGCTAGGGTGGCAACTTAAGTTCTAATTTTGAGAGCCATGCAAGAAGTTAAATACGTGAACGCGACGCTTTTTGACGACTGGGACAGAGTATTTGAATGAGAGATTTGAGTGATAAGGAGAAAAGAGACAGGGTATTGCATGAGAGATTTAGGTGATAAGAAAAGAGACAGGGAAAGTGAATGCGATCTGAGATTCAGACGGTAGAAAGGTGAATTTGAAAAGAGTGGTGATCATGACGAGCGAGGAGAAGCATCAGCGAGGCGGGGCGAGAGGAAGACAAGTGCCACCGCAAGCTGCTGCAACCCAAGAGGTAAACGTTTTGGTTGTGATTTGATTTTTGCATGTTTTGTGAATAGGAGGAGGGAGATTAAGTGGGTAGATATGAGAAAGAAAACATGATAGCAAGGGTTATAGATGAGGTGAGTGTTACGGGGTAGGTAATCAGGGGTTTCAGGTATGTTTGTATGTACAGAAAGGAATAAACGCTCAAATTATTGTCGTAGGTGGTGTATTTAGGCAGGCTGTATGAAGGTAACAGTGACCGATATCGGTTAGGGATAACCGGTATCGGTTACTCAACTTGATCTTGGTTAGTATAAGCGATACCGGTTCTTTGTAGGAATTTCTAGAATTTGAGAAAAAACCCGAGGGGATTTGAGGAATTGAATGGTTGTTTGTTATTTGGATGTATGCAAGCAGAGGCAGGGTTGAGGATGAATGATAGTGTGCTGTTGTCACGAATCCGAGCGGATGTAACGCCAGCTGAATGGACATTGATAAATCGTTTGGGGTTAAGTGGAATCCGCTATTATTCACGAATCGCACGTAACCATGCTATGTTACAGGCGTTGATTGAGAGATGGAATCCTGAGACAAATACCTTCTATCTGCCAACAGGGGAGATGACAGTGACATTGGAAGATGTGTTCCGTATTTTGAGACTCCCGATTATAGGAACACCAGTATATCAGGCAATGCCTAGCGCGGGGCGGGCAGCGATAACAACAGTATTTGGTCCATACGCACGAGATTTGACACAGCGAGGTTTGACATTTACGTATGGCATAATGTATGCAGCACACCCTGAGGAGACAAGGTTAGCAGTGATATTAATGATAGCGGTAGGGTATTATGCATTACCGAGGGCGGAAGGGGGAAGATTTCCAAAGGCATTGATGTGTGTTATTTGGGAGATGATAGAAAGGAACGTGACTTTTGCATGGGCACCTGCATATTTGGCGGAGCTATACAGGGGTTTATGGGCTTGTAGGCGAAATCACAGGACTACATTGGATGGTTCATACTTATTACACTGTTGGGCCTATGAGCACATTGTGTGTGTGCGACCAATAGGCCGACCCATCCAGTCAGGAGAGACCGGAGTACAGAGGTTGGGGTTCAGACGATGGGTCCAGACAGAACAAGAGGCAAGATCCCAGGCTGTGACGGGTGACATTGAGTATTATAGGTAGGTATGGGAGAGGGCGACGATTGCGGATATCTGTTGGAGGCCTTACGGGAACTATATGGTAACAGAGAACATAGCTGAGGAGTTGAGGGGTGTAGAGCGATTGAGGTGGATCGCGGGGCACAGGCCAGGTGAGTATGAGAGGATTCCTATAGATCACGTGCGGCGACAATTTGGATTGGTGCAAGACATACCGCAGGCTTATAGACCATATATGAGGATCGACGCAGAGGCAGCATTCTCACCTCCCCGGCCAACACCTCCAGAAGGTCCTGAAGAAGTAGCAGCCGATCGCAGGGTAATGGATGCAGGAAGCGAGAGGCCTATAGGTTATGGTGGGTAGCAGAACTGCGAGGTGTACGTGATCATCCTGACATAGCTAGGATTACAGCAGAGAGAGATCGTCTGCAGAGTTTAGTGCAGCAGCTCCAAACGCAGGTGAATGAGACAAGAGGATTGTTAGTGGTTGCGGAGTCACGAGCACAGGGACTAGAGGCTGGATTCCTCCATGCGAGGGAGCGTATTCATATGTTACAGGAGAGATTAGCAGATCAGTGGGCGGTACCAATAGCCGTGGTACCGTTGAGGACAGAGAGGCCTGGTGAGCGGCGTCGTCGATCACGATCATCCCCTAGTTCGGGATGAGGCGTGAGGGTCTAAGTAAATGTTAGCAAGGTATAAGAATAAATAAGGATGCCGACCTGCGTGTCGATGATAGAGAAGATGTATGTGTTTAACATCTAAATAAAGCTGAATATGTATGTTGATTTGAGTTACGATAATAATAAGAATGTTTGTGTTTTGATTTTCGGTGTTTTGAAAAAAGGATAAAGAGGAATGTGATGAAATAGAAATACACAAAAAATGTTTATATTTACTACACATGATAGGTTATGGTAGGGGATGGTCGAGCTAACCTTGGGAGACCCCATGTCTCCGAAGTGCTGCCTACATAGCCCATTGCACAAAGCAAGGAGGGGCCTCAGACCGATGTAGTTCTCCCTTAGGACCAGGGAGAGGTGAATTCAGGCAATTTAGGTATGGTTAGGTGATTGGTTGGTTGGTAAAAGTATTGATAGTAATATTGGTAAGGTAAGGTTGATGGTGTTGGTAATGAATTGGTGATGTTGTAAAAGGTATAAGGGAAGCGAAAGTTAGCCTACCCAAGTGGTAGGGAATCATGTCCTGATTAAGATCAACACACAATCCTAGATGCAAGGCAAAGAGGAAAGAGTGCTCCACAGTGAGTGAACAGAGCAAAACAAACCACACAACATAGAATGAACTTGAAGCCCTAGGTACCGGTGCATAGACGAGAAGTCAATAGGTGAAAAGAGTTGTATGATCACAACATATCAGGTGTACGTCACGTCCCTTGAGTTGAAACAAATGGTGAGGTGAGGTGAATGGTATAGTTGAGGTACGGAGAACTTATTACAAAGTGAGTGTTCTGACGAAAGAGAACCTACCCTAAATAGACAAGTCCATGACCCAAAAAGTTCTTTTGAATGAGGCTTTTATTTTACTGAATATAGACTGATCGATGCGGGAAGTCTACAAGGGATATTGATTGTGCTATTCTTGAGGTCTTCACAAAGCTGATCCATGCGAGAAGCTTCTGATAAAGGCTGACTGTGTATAGCTGTCCTTCGAGGGAGCAGTCTATTTATAGTAGCAGATATGATTTTAGTGCATAGCTGTCCTTCGGGGGAGCAGTCTATATATAATAGCAGCAATAATTTGGCATATAGCTGTCCTTCAAGGGAGCAGTCTATATATAATTTAGATAGCTAGATGTTCTTTTGGCGTGAAGCATCTAGTTTGGTAGGAAGTTTGACTCAAGAAAATCCCATAAGAAGGTGTTATTTTAAGACTTTAAAGTCATGGACTAGACTAAAAAGGGGAAGGCATCATTGAGGGGAGGTGAGAAGTGAGCTTGATTTTATTTGGAGATGTAGGAAACAAAGTGTATGTAGCGGTAAATGAGCTCAAGGGACGAGCAGTAGGTAGATAAGAAGTGATATAACACTAAATTCAATAGTAGAATGGTCGAAGATGCAAGGCATTAAGGGGTTCAGGCTCAGGTTTACCATTAAGCGAAGCTAAACGATAAGTGCCTGATCCATAAGTGTGAGTGATTATATAAGGCCCGATCCAATTAGGAGCAAATTTTCCACGTTTGCTCTTTTCTAGTTTGGTTACATGTTGATTCTCTTTGAGGACAAGATCACCAACCTTAAAGGTACGCTCATGAAGTCGCTTATCATAAGCACGCTTGATACGTTTTTGGTAGATTTGAAGGTGATCGAGAGCTGTAAGACGACGTTCGTCAAGAAGCTCCAATTGGGCTAACCGCTCTTGGCGGAAATCATCGTTGGTGAGAATATCTGAAGAGATATTCCGAGGAGGGTATTTGTATTTCGAGAGGCAAGACAGCCTCGGTACCATATACCAAAGAAAAAGGTGTAGCATTAGTAGAGGTACGAATGCTAGTACGATAAGCCCAAAGGGCAAAGGGGATGTGATCGTGCCAATTTCTTCCAGACTCATTGACAACTTTCATGAGGATTTTGGTTAGGGTTTTATTAGAGGATTCGGCTTGTCCATTTGCTTGTGGATAGTAGGGTGATGAGAAGCTAAGTTTAATACCAAAGTTGTCACAAAGGTCTTGCAATAACTTATTTTTGAAAGATTTTCCATTATCTGTTATCAGGCGATGAGGAACACCAAAACGATAGATAATGTGGTGGTTAATGAACTCTAATTTTTTCTTTTTTGGTTGAAATGAGTGGAATAGCCTCCACCCATTTTGTGTAATATTCGGTTGCTGTGATAATCCATCGGTGACGTTGCGAAGAGGACGGGTGAATCTCACCAATAAGGTCTAAACCCCATTGTGAGAAAGGCCAAAGATCTCGGGCGACCTGTAGGGGGTGGCTAGGAGTATGTTGAAGGTTGGCGTGTTGTTGACACATAACACAACGCTTAACATATTCGTAGCAATCATTATTGAGAGTAGGCCAATAATAACCAAGGCGAAGGATTCGTTTGGCCACGGCAAGGCCACTAAAATGTCCGCCACAGATACCGTCATGGACCTGTTGGATGGTATGGGTGACCTCCGCGCCGGTGAGACATCGAAGGAGGATGCCATCAAAGCCACGTTTATAAAGGAGTCCCCCCATAACTACATAACGAGAAACGCGGTTAAGAAAAGCGCGTTTACTAGTACTAGTAAGGTCAGAAGGGAGAACAGAGGTTGTAAGGTAGTCGTGGAATTGGTGATACCAAGTATCCTGCGAGTTAGCAGACACAGTATTTATCATACAAACTACCGGGGTTGAGTAGGATGGGGCAAAAAGTTGTTGGACCAAGACGAATAATTCAGAGTCAGTTGATGAAGCTGGAATTTGCGAGGCTAAGCAAGCCATAGTATCCGCAAATTTGTTAGTGGAGCGGGGAATGGTTTGGATAGAATAGTGAGTAAATAAGGCTAGAAGTGAATCCACGTAGTGTTTGTACTTTTGAAGTTCCTCATTTTTACATTGGTAGATGCCCATAACTTGATTGACTACCAATTGAGAGTCGCCAAAAATATTGATAGATTTGATACCTAAGTGCAGCGCCACCTGGAGACCCAGAACAAGGGCTTCGTATTCCGCTGTATTATTAGTGCAAGGGAAATCGAGTCGGAATGAAAGAGGCATAGGCTCGGCGTCGGGAGGAATGAGAACAACGCCGGCTCCTCCACCGCGCTGGCATTTGGATCCATCGAAGAAGAGGGTCATTGGATACGACTCCTCCTCGAGGGAAAGAGTAGCGATGAGTTCGTCTGGGAATGTAAAATTGGTAAATTGTTCCCCAGGTAAAGGGGCTTCCGCAAGTTGGTCTGCTATGGTTTGTCCTTTGATTGATTTCTGGTGGACGAACTCAAGGTCGAGGTCGGCGAGGAGCATGAGCCATCGGGCGATGCGTTGGTTTAGATGAGGTTTGGCATACATGTAATGGATGGGGTCCGTGTTGGTGATGACGAAAGTTTTGTGATTCAGAAGGTAGTGTCGGAGTTTGGTAGCCACGAATGATAGGGCTAGGCATAACTTTTCTACATGTGTATACCTAGTCTCATAGTCCACCAAAGTACGACTTATATAATAAACAGCTTGTTCTCGATTCTCAGAGTCACGATGTGCAAGCATGGCCCCTACAGCGTGGTCAGTGGCGGAAAGGTAAAGGTAGAAAGGGCGGTCGTCTTGAGGTGGGATAAGCACGGGTGGCTGCAAGAGATAAGTTTTGAGAGCTTCAAAGGCTTGGTGGCACTCTTCGCTCCATTGAAAATCAATGTCCTTTTTAAGAAGGTGATGGAAAGGTTGACATCGATCTGAGAGTTGGGAGATGAAACGTCGGATAGATTGGAGCTTACCTTGTAAACTACGCAATTGTTTGAGATTGGTAGGTGGGGGCATTTCTAAGATAGCCTTGACTTTAGATGGGTCGACCTCAATGCCACGCAAAGAGACGATAAAGCCAAGAAGTTTCCCGAAAGGACACAAAGACACATTTCTTTGGTTGCGAGCGGACGAGAATATTGTAACAGGTGATCAAAAATAATGGTTAAAACATCGAGATGTTCACTGCGATGTTTAGATTTGCCAAGAAGATCATCGGCGTAATCTTGAGGATAGTGTGCATAATGTCATGAAAAATATAGGTCATAGCCATTGATAGGTTGCACCAGCATTCTTAAGGCCAAATGGCATTACGATAACAAGAAGGTTCCCGAGGAGTTATGAAGGTAGTTTTGTGTTGATCGGCGAGGGAAGCTGACCAAAATTTGGTTGTATCTGAAAAGCCATCCATGAGAGAGAGCATCTCATGGCTGCAGTGAGATCAACAAGTTGGTCAATACTAGGTAGGGGAAGTCATCCTTAGGGCAAGCGAGGTTAAGATCGGAAATCCGTGCATATCGAAGTCCCCGTCGCTTTAGTGAGCAGTGCGATGTTAGAAATCCATTGAGGATAGTCAATAGGCGAGAATGAAAGAAAGCAGAAAGAGTCGTTGAAGCTCCTCTTTGACCAAAGAGAGCAATGCGTGGATGCATTTTCTCAATTTACTGTTTAATTGGCTTGGAATCGGGGTTTAGAGTGATGTTATGGACGGCAATGGTAGGATCAATTCTGGCATGTCGGCGTAGGACAAGCGAAAGCTTGGTTGCGAAGCACGGAGAAAGGTAGTAAAGGAGACTTGTTACGATGCGTTAAGGGATTGTCGATCTTCACAATGTGAGATCCTCCTCCGTGTGGATGTTGATTTCTATAGTAGATTCATTCAACATGGTTTGGGTTTGAGATGGTAAGGTGCGTTGAATATAAGAGTCATCCGCGCCCCGAGGTAAGTGAGGATGGAGTCATCATCACGGCACTCAACAACGTTAATGAAGGTGAGTCCTCTTCGATCATGTCTGGATATAGAAGGGGAATAGAAGAGGGGTCCTCATTATCGCGTTGATAAATGAGAGGACCTAGGAAGATAGCATTTATGAAAAAAAAAAAAAGTTAGGAGGGATAGATTCAGGATCTATCGACTCTGTGGGTGACGAAGGCAAAATGGGTGATGATGGTTCGGTAGGGGTAACGTCATCGTCTTCTAGAAGACAACTGACACGAGGTTCCGTCGATATAAGTGTTCCCGGAAATCCGAGACCACTACGATCATTGTGTTTGCGTGTAGTCACGGGAATGAGTGTATGTCGGCCTTGTTCATAAAGACCAAAACCAAAGCCTTTCCAAGCACAGCGAGTCAAGAAGGTGAGGGCGAAACGACGATTTGTCAAGTATTGAAAATCAGATTGGAAGGGAACCACACCAAGAGGGGGTTCGGGGTAATGGAGGATGCGTCAACACCCCATACGTTAGGTTGGGTGCGAAATGGGGTGGTCGTAGAGATTACTTCCCCACACGTGCGGTCATAGGTAGGATGTGCATGTACCTGTCCGTATTCCTGTGGGGTATGGAAAGAACTGACGTTATATAGGCGATACTCCCCCAGCGTAAGGCGTTGAAAAACATCTACTAAGGGATCTGCGGTTGGGATGTTAGCTGCGGGAAGGGAAGTGGTTTTTGCGACGGTGGTTTCATCAGTTGAAGGCGTAGGTGCGGTTGAGGTGGATGGTTGAGGTACATTTGAAGAGGATGGTTGGGTTGAATGTATGGGTGTCTTGATTGGTATAAGCACATCGTTAGGGCGGTATAACATATTGCAGGTTTTAAAGGGGGGAGGATCAGCTTTTACGGTGTAGGACTTCCCCTCGTACTCAAATTTTATGCATCTATGTAATGTTGAGGGAACGCATCCCATAGCCTGGATCCAAGGGCGACCTAGCAATATGTTATATTGGAACTCTCCTTGAGGACATAGAAGAGTTCGGGTAAAGTACGTAGTCCTACCCGAATGTTGAGGATCACGGTGCCTAAGGTAGAGTAATAGCGTCATTGAATGAATGACATGACATGATGGGATTGGCACACATGTAGCTAGAAGGGATATTCATTTGTTGGAAGGCTTTTGAAGAGATGATGTTTAGGCTAGCACCCCGTCAATCATAACAGCGTACCGAATGTCCCGGGCGTAGTTTGAGAGAAAAAGGCGAGTCGGGATCTTGTACCAAAGTCAACAATTTCATCTTGAAGCCGGCTGCCGCATGACTTGTTGTTGTATAGAAGTGGTTGGGGCGGTGGGTTGTTTGGTGAGAGAGAAGCAACGTGATTGGGTGTTAGAATGGAGGCAACGGCGGGGTTTCATTAGGTAAGACCTCGATCCCTTGAAGAATTTCAACGAGAGCTTGTCGATGGGATTGAAAGTCGAATGAGATCATATAGTGTCATTTTACGGGTGATTGGTGAAGTTGTTTGATCATGGCTCGATGGGCAACTCCATTAGAGACGGGGTAAGCGGGTCCACGAATAACCACTTTGGGTGGTGGTGCAATCGGGATGCTGGATGGAGAAAGAGAGGACGCATGTGTGCTTTCTTTTGCTTTCTCGTTGTTTTTCTGCGCTCGAGTAGCAACACTAATCATATTAATCTCGTAGACCTGAGATGAGGAAGATGGTTGGGATAAATCATGGTCTTCAAGAGGTGGGGTTGTAATAATGATAGATCTTGGTGAGGCGGGGATAGATGGTATAGTAGAGGGAATTGAAGCTAAAGGTCTCTCCCTTCGTAAGTTGTCTTTCTTAACCTTTGTATCTGGGAGAGGTGACTGACGAAGGATGGTTTTTAAAGCTTTGCATCTCTCCACATCATGTCCTGGTGTGCGGTGATAGGCGCAGATTTTAGACTCATCATAACCTATAGGTCGAGGTTTAGACGGGTCATAAGGTCTAAGTGGGGGTAGAGAAATGGTCGCATTCTCCACCAACATAGCAAGGATTTTGGCGTAAGATCCTTTGAGTGGGTCAAAATCGGAGGAGGATGAGGGTATTGGTTTTGCGGGTTTTGGTAATGTTTGGGCGTGGTTGGTTAAATACGGGTGGTGGTTTAGCGAGGGTGTTGACACGTGGTTTTCACTAAACGTGGTTTCTTTGGCGCGGGAGCTATATTAATTTGGTTAGATGATGAGGCTACGAGATGGCGTGGTAGCGGAAACAACCACGGAGAAAGGGGAGTGACAGAAAATAAATCCTTTGATGATGGAGTTTGTTTAGGGTTGATGGGTGGACAGGATATGTGGGGTGATAATGTTGATATACCTTTAGATCTCTGTATAGGTGCAGAAGGCGTAGGTCGTTTTGAAGAAAACACAGGAGGTATGATATATTGATGCAAGGTGGAAGGATGAGGTCCCAATATGGAAGGTAGGTGTGACGATGATGGTTTTGATTGTGATAGAGGCACTGGTTGAGTTTGTCTCCTAGGTGGGGGGGCGGCTTTATTTTTGGATAAATCTAGTCGCTTAGGCGGGTGTGTGAGACTGGGTATTGGTGAGGTCCCAAGTGTAGGGGAAGATTTAGTTGGGTTAATAGAGGTGGATGGGATACTTGGTATAGATACGGGGGACGAGAATGAGGACATAGGCATTTTGAGTTTCTGTAAACACTTAGGGTATATGGTAGAGGTGTCTGGATCGGTCATCTGCATTTGAGTAGAATAGGGGGTACTCAAACGTTCCCACAGGATTCGTCTATCCTCTGGAGAATGACAGTCTTCAGGTGTGAATTGTAAATTTTGTACGGAAGAAAGGTGGGTTGTGATTCCAATCCACTGTGGGTATGATACAGGGGGTAGATGAGGCACTGTATCAATAGATGTTAAGAGGTCGACTGGTCTTTGAAAAGATTTAGGCGATGAAGAACTAATAGGTAAGAGGGCATGTTCGAGAGGATCTGTCATGGTTAAAGAATTTGGTGATGTCGGTGCAAGAGATTTCTCGTCTAAGGATGTCAAAAGGAGTGGCGTACCTTCCTCTTGTGCAGCAAGAGCGGTAGAAGGAGAAGTTTGGGAAATAGATAGATTAGATAACATCTGTTCGCAGTCTTGTAGGGAAGTGGTATAAGAAGACTCATTGATGGGAAGAGAAGTCTGGGCAGTTAACTCCTTTATGGGTAAAGGAACGATTTCGCTTTGGCTTGATGGTGGTAAAGGAGGTTCGGGCTCCTGTGTTAGTGAAGAGGCTTGATTCAAAATTTTCTCGATAGAGGCTTTTGGTAGGGTAGTCGAAAGCTGCATGGATCTCATGAACACTCTCCTCGGCTAAGATATCCTGGTTTACGTTACTGTTGGACGAGTGATTTGGGAATGGTTTGTTGAAGATTTTCAAATTTCGGTTAGCAGGGGCATTAGGATTATCGAGGGTTATATCACCTGCGTCAACCATTTCCTGCACTATGTTTTTCAACATTTTGCAGTTTTCATGACTATGTCCTTTTACGCGGTGAAAGTTACAGAAGTCATTTTCTTTGTACCAGGAAGGTATAGCGCGGGTAGAATCAAACCCGGAGTGAGGTTTAACAGGAGGTAAGGTAATGGCTCCTGCTTTGAGCAATTTTTCCAATATCACACCATATGTTTCTCCCAAGGGAGTGTAGTTGATGGGTTCTGCTTTATACTTATAAGTGGTTTTTGGCGGGGTATTAGACGGTGGTTGGGATTTGACCATCACCGCGTGCACGGCCCCTTTTGATTTCGAAGCGGTCGATGGGTGAGGATTGGTGGTGTTAGGTTTGTTGGTGGAATCTGGAGTTCGGAAATTGGGGTTTTTGTTGCGCAACCGCAATTTCTCTTCTTCTAAGGCTCGAATTTCTAGTTTCCGAGCCATGGTAAAGGCCTCATCAAATGTGCGGAAAGTTTGAATTTGAAGAGTAGGAGAAATGTGCTTAGCACATGCCCGCGTAAAAAGTTCGATAAGTTCAGCCTGAGGCAAGGCATATGTAAGTTGGTTGATAAGGCCCCGCCATCGTCCAATGAAATCTGCGATAGATTCGTCTTCGAATTGTCGGATGGCATAAAGGTCGGTGATAGATACTTTCTTGGCAATGTTAATGGAGAAATGATCCAAGAAAGATTGGGCTAGTTGGTTAAAAGAGAAGATTGAGTGCTGGGTTAAAGCACTTTGTACCACTCAAGCGGGTCTGATAAGGACATGGGAAAGGTGAGAATATGGCATCATCATGAGCAATCAAATAACAAGCATGTCTAAATGATCGCAAGTGTTGTTGAGGTCCTCTTTTTTGTTAAAGCGGGTAAATTTTGGTAATTCCCATTGAGGAGGATATGAATGAAGGGAGACGGAGGCGGGTGAATAGGCTCGACAAACTTGCTCGTATGTCATGCGCTACGACTTCAAAAGCGAAGCCTCTAGGTTTTGCATTTTGTCCATCATTTGTTTAATGAAATCCATGGTTGGATGAGATGATGGTGCGATTGTGGTAACGGAGGCAAATTGGGCCAAGGGCCTCCATTTGGACAATGGTGGGGTTAAGTGTTGATAAGGTATGGAGGATGAATATGTTGAGGCGACCGAATAGGGATGTCCCATATAAGATGTTGAGGTCATTGGATACGTGTATGGGAAAGAAAAGGTAGGCGGAGCTTGAGAAGGAAAGCTAGTGTGGATAGGTGGCGAGAGAGCAAGTCATGAGCGGAGCGATCTGCAAGAGAGATGAGGTAGTAGGGCGATCGGCGGTAATGATATGTGGGGTCCAAGATTAACCAACGGAAAGCCAATCTGAGTCGTATGAACCTCTGAAGCCGTCGGATTGGGAGACGGGGCTAGAGATGCAGGAAGCAAGGCGGTGTTATCAGGCGGAGTGGGAGCTAAATGAGCAGCTATACTAATAGGCATACCAACAAGGAGCTGACCATCAGGCGTACGGTCAGGGGTATGAGACAAATAGTATTGTACAGCGCTAGAATTAGCATCCAGAAACTTGGCAAAGTCCTTATCTCCCACAGGAATTTTAGGAACCTCGCTGGTATCAGTAGGATTCCCCACAGAATGTGAAGGGGGTGATTCAGGAAAAGAAACAGAGCAAGCATGTGAAACCATGGCGGTGGCTTGCTTTCGAGTGATAACAACCATGGACAGGAGTTCACAGTAGGGTTTCAATCCGTCAGGAATAGAAACAAACTCAGACTGGTGAAATTGGTAGGTTGCGTTGGTTTGTCAGGAATTGGGAAAGACAGTAACCGATATCGGTCTCGTAACCGATGTCGGTTATACTATAGCGACGGCGGTCAGGTAACCGATGTCGGTGTAAAAGTGCAGGCTAACAAGATATAAAAAGGCTGCTAATTTGATTTTTAACAACGTTTAGTATACTTGTCCAATTATTGATCACAGAAGACAGGGTATGAGAAAGAAAACAGAACTAAAAACAAGCAAGATGCACACGCAAATCCAGAGACTAACCCTAGGGTTAATTTTAATTATTGTGGGCTTATGCCTTTAGACGTGGAACGATGTCAATCCTAAACAAAAGACTTAGGGGAAATGTCAAGTTGTTTTGGCTTATAAGGTTACCTCAATCGGGCGGAGGAATACCGCGGAAAAGGGGGGTGTTTGAGCTGTTGTGTTAATTGTGAAGTGATTCGGTATGTGTTGTGCAGTGAAAGTAAGATTAATTTCTTGTCAATACCGTGGATATCACCCCCACGTGTACGACCTGTTACTTAATCTATGTTCACTAGAATTGAAAACAACAAGCAGTAATGCAATGCACGTGTTTTAAACCCAAATCGAAAATGATATTCGATGAAGCAAAAGAGATGACTTTCACTAATGCGAGATGTAAAAGCAAAGCAAGTTCTTTTATCAAAATAATATAAAACCTTGTGAATATCTTTTAGAAGAAGAAAACAGCAAGTATACTCCCTATATGAAAGCAAGCAAGAAAGAAAGAAACCCAAAATGGGTCCCCCAGTGTCATGCCAAAATGTGCCAAAATGTTTCACTCGAAATGTTTCATTCCTTTTAGAAACAGATAAGGTTAGGGCTAGGAGGAATACCTGTTGAATGTCGAGATGGTGTGCGCGTACCGTAGAGAAAGATCAGGTTGACTGTGAAGAACTCCTTTTTGTCTTGGAAGGACTACCTACAAATAAGAACACAAGACCACACGATTTTGATTAGACAATAAATGAGGGAACTGCCTTGGGCCCAGGAAATATAAAACTTCCTTTCGAAGGTGGTCAGTTCCCCTGCTAATATGAATTAACACAAAAGACTGTAAGATATCAATTAAATTGCTTCGTTGAACTGGGTAGGGGAAAGGCTGGTTTTTGGTTATAGTCAGGATAACCGATACCGGTTACTGATAACCGATATCGGTATGGTCTAAGATCTGAAGGTTGGTTGTTTTGTGGGGTGGTTGTGTTGTTTGTAAGGCTGTATATAGGTGATATTAGGAAATAAGGTGATGAGAGGTAGATGAATGATAGTTAGATGCAATGGCACGCTGGGTAGTGGATTCAGGAATGGATTTATGAGGACTGTGATTCAAAAAGCATAAGAAATGTTATAACAGAGGACATGCAAGATGTGACTTACTGGTTTTTGACGAAGATGCAAGTTGATCTCCTTTGCTGCAAACTCTTCTGGTTTCTCCACTCGTCTCTGCTCGGTCAAGTGAAGATCTGGACTCTCTTGATCACTCCCAAATGATCTCTGTTGATTCAAAAATCCTTCCACCTTTGATTTTGGTTCGGGGAGCCCATTTACAGGGAACCGATGGCGGTTACGTAACCGGAGCGGCGGTCAGTAGAACCGGCATCGGTGAGGAAAAAGTAGGCTATTTTTAGTAAAATAGCCCACCTTCCCTGCTTTTCTCCCGAGAGATCAGTTGCGGGCTTGGTCAAGTGACTAGAAGGTCGGTTTTGGGTGCGAGAAAGGGGTCCTTAGTCATGGGTGTAGATGTGGACCAAGTTATAGGTCTTAATTAGGTTAGTTTAGGGTTAGGGCTAGGTCATGATGAGGTGGCAAAATGAGGTGGCAGGTAAGGTGATGTGGATTTATCAATTACAAGGTAATTAACAAATAATTGTGTAAGGTTTAGGTGATGAGGTTAGAAACACCTTGGATTTTTTCTAGTGTTCTTTTTTTTAGTTCCAACTTGAACCTCTTGGTGGTTCCTTTGACATTGTACTATTGTATTATGTTAGCTTGTTCCTTGGTCCTTGGGTCATTAAACCAGGTTTTGATTATGCAGATCTTAAGCAATGTTCTTGTGAAAAGAGGAATCGATTACTCCTATTTGTGTTTTATCTTATTGATTCATTCCTTACCTATTATGGGTCTGATTTGGAAGGTTGGTTTAGACTTTCTCTTTGTGGAATTTTCCTTTGCATCGTTATATCTTGAAGGAGATGGTTTTATTGTTATCTTGGGGTAATATTGGTTATCTGTACCATCTCCTGGAATGAAGGAAGGTATTGGATTGTGTTTCTCTTCATTCTTCCTTTCTTCTAGTTTTTGTTCACTCATTTTATTTTGATCTATGATTCACTCTCAGTTTGGGATTTTGGTATGGGATAGTTGAGATTGAGCTTGTCTGTATATGTTCTTGTTATCTCTGCTCTTTTTCTAATCATGCTAGAACTAAGAGGAAGTAATCTCTCCCTCACTTCTATAATCTTCTTTTTGTTTCAACCTTGGAGAAGGTGTTGTCCTTTTTGGTTTATTTCATTATGCAATCTTCTGGTCCTATATGGTAGAATTAAGTTAAGATTGTTTTGGGGTAGTATAGCTGAAGCCAAGGTTAATTGGATGAATTGTTGTGTTTGGTTGGAAATATTCTGAGTAAATATGTGTGTTTAGTAGAAAATATTTGATTGGTTGATTGAGTTGGAGCTGAATGATAGATATTACCATTCTACTCTTTTAACATAACATTGGTATTAATGTAACTTTTTGGGGATGGAGTGTAGTCCCATTTGCATGCTAATTTGATCTTAACCTCTAATGAGGTCTGTTTTTAGTTTTCTGGAATTTAACTTAAATTGGAGATATTCTGAATTTGAGTATTAGGATACTCAAATAAGAGGCACATGTTAAGTTATGAAGTTTTGAATCATCCTAAATTTATTCTTATGTTTTAGATTTGATTACTGGCATCTCAGATTTTAGGATGATTTTAAGGGAATGAAATATTGAGATGGAATTACTATTGTTATATCTAATGCTGAACTATTCCTAAGAAATAGTTAGGACAATTATCTTCTCATGTTAAATAGGATTGATTGAGAATTGAATCATGTAAAGTAATATATGAAAAGCAAATTGTGATTTTGATGAAATAGTACTTATCTGGATTACTGTTTTAATTATTTTTATGTAAGAAAATAGTATGAAATTTGAAATTGTTTACATCATGACCTATTCTTACTTATGTTATGGTTTATCACTTTTTCTCTCTCATTTGTGAATAGTAACTCCTTTTGGTATGTCTTTCTATATTGCTTAAGACTGTTTCATAACAACAGAGTTCTCTTTATGAAATAGTTAGCTAAAAGCACATCATTTTAATGTTTAGTGCTTATCATGCTTAGTTCAATGAACTGACCTGTGCTAGCAATTTTGCAGATGGACTTCGTAAGTGATGAAAGGAGAAAATATCTTTAGGATGTTACTTTTTCTTATCAAAGAGACTAGATATTTTATGATGAAATATGGATCATTATTGAAATGTATTTGTTGGAAAAGAAAGTTGTACTTGTAATTGATCTTGTTATTGTTGTTTGACATTAGAAATGTCTGAAGTGTTTGGACTTATAATGTATGAATCCCCTTGATGAATGAAATATTTGTGGACTTGTTTGAACTTGATGTGTAATATTTTTGGGTATTATGTGAATGGAAATGATAAGTGTTTCTCTAATTTTTCTATCAATAATATACCCTCTTGGGTTGGATTAAATTGAATAGAGGTCAAGGGTACTAGATGTACTACCCTCTTTGATGAAATGCAACTTATTAAAGTTGACATTCGTGCATGGATATTCAACTAGATCACTATGGATATATTAAGGAAAATGTATTGTGGGTGAATAAAACTATGATAATAACTTATAATATACTATGGGGTTATAAATGAACATTTACCCCTTATAAGAAAAAGGGAAGACAACTTCCATGCAATGAAACATAGACTTGTTTAAATACCTTTTGGGAATGAATCCAAATGTTATCCTTTGATAGTGGAAGGTGTGATTCCTCTTGATTAGTTCCTTAATCAGAATAGGACTGATGAAAAATAAAATAATTAGGATTAGACCTCATTCCAATGAAGTCTAATATAAAAAGAATTGATTCAGAACTTAAGTAAGCTAAGACTTGGGTAAGTAAATTAAGTAAACATCACTTAATATATGTTGGATCTGTTTTAGAAAATATAAATCTGAATGTTAATGGTATAAAAATAGAACTTATAAAATGGTTAGGAGGCAAATGTATCTGCATACCCACTCCAATTGTATTTTTAACTTGTAACCCTAATGGTTAATGAACCTAGTTGTTCAGTAGGGCTACTGTAATTAACCCTTAATAAGGAAAATTAATAAGTCATTAAATTATTTCTAAGGTATGTTCATCTAGATGAGGAGAACTCAGTCAGATGTTGGCACACACTAACTGTAGTCTAGTACCTTCATGAATACTTGGGTCTTCATGAGGATATTGTAGTGTAAATGACATGTTACAACACCCTTCAGAGTTTAATCATCTAGATCTACATAAATTTTGACTTGATCACGTTCTACCCTAGATAGAGTTAGGGGCATGATCTAGTGTCGAGGTTAACTCACGATGACTTAGGATAACTAGACACATTCAATTGAATTATGTCAATTGAGTATGTCTATGTACCCTTAGTCACCATGAGTATTCCTCTACACTAGACTATGTTGCTAACCTTGGCTAGGGTTAAACCTTGAACAAGTGGAATGATAGGAGTCAGTGAAGACCATTCTAGATAACATATCAAGTGGGGTAAAGGATGTATTCCATTTGAAAAGTATGTCATCTAGGAATATAAACATGAAAATATGTTTAAAATATTTGGCCAAAGTATCGCAAGTTGCTAGTTGCGTTGTCCTATGTCACCTAGTTTAAGAAGCAGGATTTCATATGAATATCGGTAAAAGATATTTAGATAGGCCTCTTAAACAAAACACTTAATACCCCAAAAATGGTAAAGGAACCAAGTATACTTAGTATACAAATTAAGTTAACATGAGAGATCGGTATGATACCAAGTCATGAAATGAGAGATCGGTGTTCCACCGAGTCATTACAGCTACATATGGTTTTGTTATGAGATTGATTGGATTTGGAATGTGTGTTCTAAATTAAGTTAATTTAGAATAGAGAACATTATGTAAAAAAATTCCCTTGTTTCTAAAGTCTTAAAATGGGAATTCTACATTCCATTGGGGTGAGTAAAAGGAACGATAAAAATATTGTACCAATCCAATAACACAGATGCTAATCAAACACCATGATCTATAAGATGAAAAGAATTCACCATAATAACTTTACATAAAACCTTTGCAAAAAAATGAGCAGCAATATCATATATTATTATGGAACTCAATGAAATACAATGAGAATGGGCCTTTCTTATATAGGTAAGGAATAAAAATCTAAGAACCAGTCAAGGTCATAGATCAAGCCATAAATCAAGGAAATAACTAGTCATCAAAGAACTAGTCAAGACCATAGATTTAGGAGAGAACTAGACATCAAGGATCTAGTTAATACCATAGATCAAGGAAATAACTATACCTAACAACTAGATAATATCTTCTAATATCTAAATAAGATAAAAGAAATATCCACATGCATAAGTGGGTGAGGATAAATATAATAAAGGTAAATAAGAACATGAGCTAAGGTAAATACCTACTCTAACACCCCCTCAAGTGAAGCTAGGGGCCAAAATAGAAGTGGCACGTCCATAGTATGAGTCCCGACAACTAGGTCTGATGAGGTACTCATGTATAATAACTAGGAAAAAAGGAAACCACAAGGTACCAAAACTAGTAACAACAAACTAAAGAGAGTAAAACCCATTGCAAGGAATCCCAAGAAGCTTGGCTCAAAACTCATACAAAACTAAATAATTTTGGTGTGTACCGTGGTCCGAATCCACCGCTTGATCACAAAACTCAAAAACAATCGACACTAGGATTCAAAGCAGAATAGCTCCATACATGGAGACTATCAACAAAGTGATGTCAAAAGTGTGAGAAAAAAATACCAAACATAATTCAATCAACTACTACAAATAGGTGTGCCACGATCCAAGAACAATAACCAAAACAACAAGGAAAGGACACAAACTCTAGAGTGTCATGATCTAAGAAAAGCCAAGGTAACAAGGCAAGGACACGAAACCCAAAGAAGCAAGATCAACACCACACCCTCCCATACTACTGAATGGGTGGAGTGATGCTACAAATCTGTATGAGTTTCCAAAAATCAACTACTTGAACACTAAAAAAATAACACTGGACTTCACTAGAATAGATCCCCCATAAGAGATATTGTCAACATGCCAAAAGTGTCGAAAATATAGATACAAAATCTCTCAACAAACAAGAGAGATACACTACACCTACTAAAGAAAAATTATCAAAACAAGAAGCATTATAATGCAAAAGGTATAGAAAGTGGAGCACGAGGAAAAATGGTGGAGGAGCCATACCGTAGATTCCTCTCAACGAATGCCTATGTCACTCGCCACGAGTGATCGATATCCACCCCAAATCATAGATGGATGAATAAGATGCTTGCATATGACTTGGTGTAAAAAATGCACAATGGTGCATACAATGGAACAATAGAATGTGTGCCAGGTTGATCATGTCCTGATACCTGAAATCTTAGGTTTATGAAGCTCGAGTGAAGGATCGAAATCATGTGTTGCTCATGATCCTCAAAAATAGGTGAGAGAACAAAAATAGGATCTCTGTCAATGTGTGATTCCAATGAAGTATCTGCTCAAAATTCAATGTCATGGAGAGAATTCCACTTAACATGTAGAATAGGGGAAATAATACCCTGCGAATGTCTTCCAATACCTCCGCCAGTGAAACCCATAGAACGGAGCATGTGAGAACTAAATGCAGTGGTATGTATCTCAAAAGAGGCATGCATATGAGGAGAAGTAGGATACACAACATGTGTTACTAGAATAGGAACATATGTGGAAGAGCATATTGTAATAAGCCCTCGCAGGATTAGGAGCATCAAGAGTAGTAACAAGCTCAAAGACTAGCATATCAATGTCAATGGGTACAAGAGAAATAGCTGCAAGTGGACTAGGAGCATGGAAATGGATGTCCAAAATATGATGGTGATGTTGGTGCTAGCAATTTTTTTCTCGCAGGAGTGTATTAGTGTATCCTTATCATGGATGAGTGATTGTATAAGAGAATTTCATTTCTTAAGTGATCTATTTTCTTCCACAAATTTTACAATATCCTCGTGAACTCCACACACTTCAGAGAAAAGTATATCATTCTCAGAATCCATGATAGATACAAGAATGCAACTCCAAAAATTTTAGGACTTGGGAAAACCCAAAAATACCCAATTCAGATCTCGACAAACCCAACAAAACCCAAAAACATAATTCATGTTATTCTTTCCCGGCTGGTATGAATCCTAAGGCAAACCAGTGTGTTTCTCTACAACAACAAAAAAAACAAAAAAATGATTGCCTCCAAAAATGGTCAAGTTTATAGTCGATCTTAGGGTTTTTCCACCTTTCAGATCCAATGGAAGCATTTGTTTTGCATAAAACTACATGCAACAACAAAATACAACCAAATCCCAAATATATGAATATACAAAGAATTTATTTACAAAATAAAACTTACAGATGATGTCAATAGCAATCTCCTGCTCTGATACCATAAAAGGAATGATAACTAGATCGTACCAAGCCAAGAACATAGATGCTAATCAAACACCACGATCTATAAGATGAAATCAATTTGCGTAATAACTTTATATAAAACCTTTGCAAACAAATGAGTAACAATATCATATATTATTATGGAACTCAATGAAATACAATGAGAATGATCCTTTCTTATATAGGCAAGGAATAACAATCTAAGAACTAGTCAAGGTCATAGATCAAGCCATAAATTAAGGTAATAACTAGTCATGAAAGAACTAGTCAAAACCATAGATTTAGGAGAGAGCTAGAAATCAAGGTAAGAACTAGTCAATACCATAGATTAATGAAATAACTATACCTAACAACTAGATAATATCTCCTAATATCTAAATAAGATAAAATAAATATCCACACACATAAGTGGGTGAGGATAAATACAATAAAGGTAAATAAAGTACCTAGGTGAACATGAGCTAAGGTAAATACCGACTCTAACAAAGTGAGGCACAAAAGTGTGCATTCAAAACATCAAGGAAAGGCTTACTACAAAGGCCTATTATGTTCTTTCCTTCATGGACCAAACCTTCGCATGTGTATGTGGACTCCTCTCGGCATGGCCATTAGTGCAAAGATATTAGCATAACCCGATGAGGGGATTTTTGATCATCATATTTACTTGTAAGTAGGAAGTTGACACCACCAACAAAATTACACAACTACAGAGTATGAGGCAATGTCCATAATTTACGCATTGCATAAATTTACACAATACTTGTTAGTTACCTTGTTTATATTCTATACATATCACTATCATTTTCATATTAGATTGCACTAAATAACATTATTAATAAAACGAAGATATAACATAACAAACTCAATTCATTTGGGATAATCTATTCATTGATAGAGAGTTACATATATAAATCAATTAACCCCTAAAATGGTGGAGTCAAACATGATATTAAATCCCTACAATCTCTTAAAATTATCCCTAAGATATCTCTAGCTAATCTCTAGGATATCTCTCACACTAAAATAGCTACGTGAGTTGTTCTCACAACTCACCAATAATAAAACTATTACAACTATATTATTAATATCAGTTCTATAAACTCATTATTAATAATATTATAATTTATTTAATAATGTTACACAATATTTTGGTAATATTCACTCCTCCAATGTTGACATGGTACAACATAACTCCTTTTAGTGCAACATGTTGCACGGGTTTGCCTCATAATATAGATCAAAGAAAGGCATGTAAACTTCCAAATGGATGACTATCTTGCACGCACATTACCACAACTATGAAAAAGAACACATCCCGTATTTATTATATGAAAATAATGCACTCAACATTCCACTAGTGGATCATCTTCATAAAGAAGGAAGTCAGAGGACCACTACATCAAGTAAAATTTTATCTACCTTTTTACATATGTGGTTTTCTGGATCTACCACCAACCCTTTCCAAATCTATGAGTGTTACAATAAACTTAGAGACATACTCTACAATGTTTTCTTCTAGGAGGTTACATATAGGAATTTCTCACACATTACAATTGAACATGAATGTGACATCTGTTCTTATTTTTAAAATAAACACACAACTGAAAAAATGAAATGCCACAACACCATTATGCGGCCCCATCGCTTGCGGCTTGTGAGAGGTCATTGATTGACCTCCTTCCTCCATGCCTCCTTCCTCCATGAAGAAGCTACTTAGTTACTTAGCAAATTTTAAAATAAATCTCAATATGAAATGCCCCTCCTCAATTTGAACTTGGTCGTCGCATACAAGTGAAAATGCAACCAGGAGAAATGCGGGCAATTTTGTTTATTACAATTTTCCTAATAATCACCTAAATGACACTTTTAGACTCACGAAATTGATAGGTAAATAAATTTTGACTCTTATACAATGAGATGATACAAAATAAATACAATACTTGAATTACATCACAAGTTTTGACTAACTTTGAAAATGACAAGACAATACAATGTCACAATTTAAATTTTTCAAAAATTTAATACACAACTAATTAATATGTTGACAAGACAATAAAAAAACACTACATATAAGTGATAAAATAAAAAATAAAAAATAAAACCTATCTAATAATCACTTTAAAAAATCATAAAAACTTTTAAAAGAAACTATATGATTTAATATAGTTTATATTTAAAAAACATATTTTCAATAATTAAAAAGACACATATAACTCACTTTTTTAATCTTTACACAAAAAAAAAAAAACTTTATAAAAACTTTAAAACATATTAAATAATTAAAAACCTAGACCACGTGGAGATTTTTTTGTTTTTTTGTTTTTTTTTTAAATTAGAAATGACAAGACATAGAACTAATTACAAAAATGCAGCAAAGTGATAATTGACTATTATCGTGGAAAAGAATAAACATAAACAAACTCGACTCTACTTACTTTAATGGAAGTCAATGTACATTGCGTGAGGACAATTTTAAGCACAAAATTTCCCAACATTTGAAATCCACAAGTAGGTTTTTTATGTCTAATGGTATGTGTATAGCCCTAATCACGATATCTAAATAAATGATAACTTCAATTTACACCGGATGATCGAGATGTATTATATCATTCTGTAGATGATTGGAATGTTGAAAATGAGAAAATCTTGAGTCTTTTGATGGTTATAATTTCCAGCTTCAAGGTGTTCCAACTTCAAATCTAGATCTGCATTTATCTTTGTAACAAGATTATAGTCAAATACGCCTAGCCTCTCATACGTTAACCATGAGTCACATTCAAATAAATATATGTATGTACATGTCGGATCCAATATGGAATATACAAAGAAACAACAACACGCCCACAATATCCTCTAACCGCATCTTCTCGTATACCAAATATTATTTTGGTATTAGATTGCACTAAATACCATTATAAATAAAACAAAGATATAACATAACAAACTTAATTCATTCGTGATAATTTATTCATTGATAGATAGTTACATATATAGATCAATTAACCCCTACAATGGTGGAGTCAAACATGATATTATATCCTACAATCTCTCAAAATTATCCCTAAGATATCTCTAGCTAATCTCTAGGATATCTCTCACACTAAAATAGCTACGTGAGTTGTTCTCACAACTCACCAATAATAAAACTATTACAACTATATTATTAATATGAGTTCTATAAACTCATTATTAATAATATTACAATTTATTTAATAATGTTACACAATATTTTGGTAACAATCACATGGAACTGAAGTACTTAGTGAACAAGCCCATTTTGTAGGGGCACATATGTCATTAGATTTTGTTGTTTTAGGAATTTCACTTTACAAAAGAGGTAAGAGCGATTTTGGACCAAATTATTTATCAAGGATTAATTCAAGGGGCATACACAAAGCATTGAGGATACATTTTCAGATGCATAGCTATTCGATTGAACCATGCACCCTCTAACTTAGAAGATATTGTTCTTTTTTTGTGTACATGGGTGTGACACCTAAAGGGATAAAGTGGTTAGAGAAGAAACAACTTGCCATACATGTTGCGCCTTATATGTTGATTAGTGGAGATTTATACAAAATAGGTCGATGAATTTTTCACAAGTGTGTGCTTGAGCATGAGCGTGAAGCTATTATGGAAGAAGCTCATAGTGGTATTTTGGTGGGTATTATGTAGGAGATGCTACCATGCATAAGATTTTATTGGTTACCATATGGTGGGAAACACTGTATAAGGACTATAAAGAATATTGTAAGGTGTGTGATCATTGTCAACACCTTGAAAAGCCTAGGAGTAGAGATGAAATTCCTTTTAGGCCTATTGCTAGTACAAAACCTTTTGAAAAATGTGTAATTAACTTTTTGGGCCCTATTTCCCCACTTGTGCATAGGAATGGATTGTGATACATTATAACTTATACAAATTTTCTTACAAGGTGGGAAGAAGCAGTGCCTACAAAAGATTGTAAAACAACTACGACAAAAATGTTGTATGGGAGAACATAATCAGTAGGTATGGATGTCCACTAAGTCTGACAAGTGATAGGGGCACTCATTTTCTTAATGAGACTATCAGGATACTATTGGTAGAATTTATGGTGGCACACCATAAAACAACACCCTATCACCCACAAGAAAATGAAATTATTGAGGCTTTCAACAAGATATTGGAGCATATATTAACAAAGAGCTATGTTAATAGAGCTAAGCCATGACATCATTCAAATTTTTATGCACTTTGGAGTGGCCCATACATAATCGGTTCAGTGCAAAGAGGCTAACTCTTTCAAGTTAACTCATCTTTATGGAGGCATGCTATAAATCCCAGTAAATGCGATCTATCTCAAACCTTTCCATTAAGTTTGCTACATGATTTTTATGTATTAGAGTAGTTTCAATTCCTCCAAGTGTGATGTGCACACATTGTTTATTTGTACATACTTCTTTCTTCTCGAGTGCTTCCCACACACACTCTTCTTTTCGCTTCTAGGGTATCGATCTTCTTCCAACCATTTCTAGGATTCGAAATAGAGTCAATAAATGATCCTTCAAACTATTTCAAGGGAAATATCTTCAAAGTTAAAAATCATAATTTCATGATTATATAGTAGAATCCATGCCTAATGGATTCTCTAGGCTACATATCTCCTTCATCATCTAACAGAAGATGATCCCAAAAGTCACCAAAACTATTATCCAAATAAATCTCCTAGTTATTTGGGTAACTAGAGTACATATTCTATCTCTAAGCTCTTCATTGCAAGGTTGCGAGTGCTCAAGTTCACTTGGCACATTCCCTTAGCTACATATTCCTCACATGCCTCCCTTATTTTCCTATCACACCCTTATGTGTTTTCCCCTCTCCCCTTTATATTTTCATTTTCCTCTTTGTTTAACTCTCACCTTACGTGCATCTTCTGCGTATTCACCTTCTTCCTAGCATCTATTTCATCCTGCATGAATGCCTTGCACTTGCTTCAGGTAAGTGGGAAGTTGATGGACAAATATAGGGTCATCCGTGGACATCATATTGCAAATAACAACATAATATCAACTTGTAGGGATTATTAGCAATACATACACTCAAAATTAGACAAAATTATATTAATATGAATCATATCATCCGGAATCTAGTTTCTAAAATACTAATTTTTGTAAAAAATGGACAAGATTAGCTATATTAAACACTCAAAATTCAATGACTTGGTATTTTTTTTTAAAAACGCCGATAAGATTATAGTCCGTTTGCCCACAATTTGGATGACCAAAAATTGATATATATTTTTTTCCTTTGGTGAGAAGTTATATGCCACTATCTATCTTGGGATGGATTTTATTTTGTATTTTTTGAGTAATACTTTTTTTTTTATGATTTTTTCCGTGAAAGTGGTATGAAAACATAAAGAAAACAGAGCACTTTCCGTTTTCCGCCATAACTTCATCAAAAAATATTGAAATCAAATAATTTTTTTTTGAACATGTATATAATTTCACCATGGTTGGGATGGTATAAGTTTTATCACATTCTGATAAGTGAAACAAATTTTGCAGTCTTAAACGTAGACATAAACATTCACAGGAAAAAGTGTCTTAAAGACCTACTATTAGTAAAAAATTATAAAATGATATTTATCCTCTTCTATTCACTTTAAAATCAGTATTTCTACAAAGCTAATAGTCTCCCCTATGCAATGGTACCATTTTTATGACATATTTTTTAATTTTCGGCATGGTTCAAGTCCGGAAGACTAAATTTGATGTTTTGCTATTTTTAATGTAAAATTCAGGATTTGATGTCCACTTAATTGTCCCCCAACTTGGTGCACTTACCCTTCAATCAACTAATTCCCTAGCCCTCTCGTGTGTGTCCCACACATTATCTTGTAATATTTGTACCTTGATTTTTCATTCTCTCTTCCATTTTTCCTCATTTCCCACATGTCTCACATGTGCCTTCCTCTCCATTCTTCCACATGCATATATTTACACCCTCTTTTGTTCCTTTCTATCTCAGGTCATCTTATGACATTCTTAATTGTGCCACACGCATCCTATCGAAGCATGCCAACAGTGGTTCCGAATCTAGACAACTAATCAAAGTGCATGAAACATGGCAGAAAAGACAAAATAAATGAAAATTTAGCCAACTCCTTCATTTAATCTACGCATGACATGTGTCTTACATGTCCAAATGGATCTCGACACCTTCGATAGTTATAGCTCTTTCTATAGAGATCTGATTGACATGCACCTAGTCTCAATTGATATTTACTGATGTAGGCTACAATGCTAGACATTCAAATTCAAATTCTTATCAAATATGGTAGGTGAGAAATGGGAAAATGACATTCTAAACATTAATGAGAAGATTTAATTTCTCCAACCACCCGATTTGAACTTATTCACCCTTCTTCCTTCTTCAACATGCCAAACAGACATGGAGAAATGCATTTGTCAAATTTACAAGTGGATTTATAGGCATTGAATACTTCTTATGGTGGTTGCATTTCAAATTCAAATTTTCCCTCCTCTTCTTATTCCTTAAAATTTTCTATAAATGTAAGAGCCGGCTCATTTTGTGAGGTTGGACACTTTACATCCTTACGTAATTTGTTAAGGACTTCATATTTTTCTATATTTTGAGTCGCATACCTCTAGATCTAGCTCATGCATGTGGATATCAACCTCTTTCACCATCAGAATAACTCTTTGCATTTATGCAAGTAATGGAAGCATCATTTTGTGACTATTCTCTATCTTGAGCATGTTTATATTATTTCTTCTTGGATTTATTTTACATTGCATGCATGTTGTGTCATTCTATGTCCCTTGTAGCTCCTTATTTAGTTGTGTTTCATGAAACTAATATGGTAAATATGTTTTAAGATTTATTTTTATTAATCCCGAAAACATTTTTTATCGCAACAAGTGGCGGTGGATAGCAAAATGTAACTTTTTGTTTTAAAATTTTTAAAAGGGAAAGAAAATGGGGGAGGTTTGAACCCCTCCCCCCATCCACATGCCACCACCAATCCACCCTTAACCTCCCGCACACCCATCCACCACAGCTCCAAGATCGGCTCCCTTTGCATAGCCGCCCCTCCTTTCCAACTCCCCGCCATCGCCGCACCCTTCCCACTTTTTTATGCAACCTTTCTACCCCCTCACCACATTCCTTCCTTCCTCCCCACACACAACCCCCAAAATCTCTTCCTCCACGGGGCTTCCACCTCACCCACCCCTCCACGAATTTCCACCAAAACAACTCAATCCATCCCTCCCTCTCCAACACACCTCCATTACAAACAAAAAAATTCACATCCATTAAAATATGTGGCTCAACCATTCAGATATTAAAATAAAAATTGGTTTAAATAATATATATTCCTTCAGGAGATTTGTCTTCCTTTAAAAAAATTAATAAAATAAAATGGGTATAAAATAAATACCCAACTAGATAAGGGAAATATAAAAATTAAATAAATAAATAAATAATAACTTTAAAAATAGTTTGGGCAACCATGAATCCTTGTCCTCCATAGCTCCTCTCCAAGTATCCTGAAAGTGACTCAAGCAAAACAAAATGAAGAAAAAAAGAAAAGGAGAAAAGAACCAACATAAGGAAAGTTTAGGGCACCCTTAGGGCAAAATTTTGATCAAGGGCTGAGATCTCCTTGATCCTAGGGTCCACAATTAACCCTACATGCTTTTAAGCCATGGGTATATTTTAAATAGGAATGTTAAATAAAGTTTTGGTGTGTGTGTGTAAATAAAATAAAAGGGGGAAATATAATTAATTTAATAAGGAGTGTAGACTCTTATTAGGGTGTTCCTAGTTAAACCAAATGATAATTAAATAAATAAAATTATTTTGGGCTAGTGATTAAGTAATTGGGTAAATCAATTTAGTTTAAAATAATTAATAATGGGAATCGAATTAGTATTGCTAGTATTTACTTTCAAAAAAAAATTACCCAAAATTTTAGTGACTTATTAGTTTGGTTTCCGGTGTCCCGAGGGTGGCATTATAAGACATATAATCCAGATCCATAATTTTCATGTAAAGATAAACCACAACTAGGTCTAGATCACAACCACATGCAAGAATGAAATAAATAATAACCATGATCAGGTTTACCATGCAAGATCCAATTACAGATACATCAATAACCATTACCCATCCAAAATAATCTATTATATTTAGAACTATAAAACACAGAAGTTGAATACATACATAGAACTATCACCATAAGTCATGCACACTTATAAACCAGGAACATAAATCTACCATAAAGCAAAACTCCTAAAACTATGTAAATACACACATACACACACCTACACATACAGGGGTGGGGACTTTCCCTTCACCGCTTATATATCCTCAAAATATTTTGTATGATGCTAAGAATAGCCATGCTCCATTTACAAAGATAAAAAGGAGCATGAAAATTTTCTAACAATAGTTATCCTATAGATAACTTCAGTTCCAATCCTATTTTTATCCCAAAACTCTGCATGTCGCTTTTCCTTCCACTTGTCCCAAAATAGCCTTGCGTAGCCTCTAATTCTTCATGCTCTAGTTCAAACTACAAGTTTCTTATTCCAAAAATAGACTCTTCCTACATGGAATCTTCCCTTGCGTGTCATCCACTCCATCTCTATATTTAGCATCTTGCCCAAAATTATCTAAGTCCTCAATCCTTCTAGAAGCAATCCTTGAGCACCTTTTTTTTGTCTCCTTTACTTGAATACCGGCATTCATGCATGCTCACTTAATCTCTTGCACGTTTTTCCTCTACAAGTCTTGTGTGCGTGCTCTCTAATACTTAGCCACATTTCCAAGGCCCAACATTACATGAATTATCACTTATATTATAAAACCAATATATATATATATATATTTGTTGTTGTTACCGCCTATTTCCTACCCTAATTCACTTACATGTGAGGCTTCGAACTAGTATGATATATTAATAATTACTTATATCATATCATTGAATTAGTTAATGCTTTATTATATAAGTTACAAGATATTTGGTTTGTTATATTATACCCATCAAAATAATATTATATTCTATATAATGATATCATGTGCAATGAAATATTACAATTATAATAACGTTAAACATTGTAATTATAACATAGTACTATAAGCATTACAAATGATATAATAGTGAACTTTATAACCATTATACTTTTATATTACTATTACATTTTATTCATATAGCAATTGTGTACATATTATAAATCTTTAATGCTTATAACACTACAATATTATGATACATTATAAATAACATTAGAACATTATATCCTATAGATATATTATATCACTTGCTAGCATTATTAGTAATATCCAATTTTGAATAATATAACGCATGATAAATATTAAAATAACATCATAAGAGTGTTATTTATAATACTTATTATAATCACTATACTACCATTATATTATATAATACAAAATATTATATATAATATTAAACTATTTAATATCCTTATATTATATATATAAGAATTATTATATATAAATGAGAAATTATATAAACTATTTCCCATACGATATTTTAAATATAAATATATATACTATATTAAATTTAATATATCTTTCCACGTATTAATTTTAATTATGAAAACTATTTATATAATATAAGAACTATAACCCTACTCCTACATTTCCTACTTTTAATTCATGAAATTCTAATCGTACATTATTATATATCATATAATACAAATGTTATTAAATTATATGAACCAAATAACTTCAAAGGTATAGTGTATGTTGTTTTCTCCTCCATGTAATTATAAATAATTAAAAGTTGAGTGGAAAACAAACCCACCAACCGTATTTAGTGCTCTTCAATACGAAAAGTAGAACATGGAGGGAGACATGTCCTAAATGGATTTTCCAAATTATCATTTTTGAAATGTCCTTATATGTACGATTTCTGACAATGGTGCTACTAGAGTAGTCCGACAAACATCCCCGAGTGTATGTCATCCGTACGGGGTGGTATGAAGTGTACACCAGCTATACAGATTTAGTATAAAACATAGGCTTCATTTGAATAGAGGCGGTGTGAAACTTATGCACTGGTGGTCCCATCCTCACCTAGGATAAATTCACCAAGGCTAGTAGATACTATGCTAAATTATAATGTGTAATGCTTCCTCTAATTTCAAAAATAATAATAATAATAATTCAAGCACTTTATTTGACCACGTTAACCCCATGTTAATGTGAAAATTTAGTAGTAGATGGATAGTTTCGGTGAGAGAAGAATCGAGCTATGTGCTCTTCTAATTAAATAAATAGAACATTATGGGGAACCGCGTTAATCGGATCTCTTCCTTAAAATCCATCCAAAAATCATTATTATTATTGGCTAAGTAGACCCAACACAAAGTTGAGAAATTTGTAACTATGGTTTCTCCTCATTCATATATATACAAATTAATAGATTTGGGTCTATATTTGTAACTAAAGCGGGTTTAAATGTCCCCGAGAGGAAATATGACTAGTTGTTTTTTGTTGTTGTTGTTGTATGTCAAGAAGAAGAAGATTTATGCCATGTCTATCCATATTGGTTTTACTTCTCATGCTTTTGATCCCAATGCCATGTGCCCTGCAAAACACCATTCTCATGGTAGATGAGGGTTTCTACTTCATTTTTCTTGCTCTTTTAACTTTTATTTTGAATAGTAGTTATTTTGATTAAGACATTAAAAGTTCCATTTTTCTCCTAACCCACATATGTCTTTACAAGATTTTGATTTTTCTCTTTCACTTTTCCTCTGCGTGAAACCCTCTATTTAGCAATTCTCAGCCCAAGTTTTATTTAATTAACTTATGATTTTTTTTCCACTTCTATTATTATTATTATTTAATTAACTTAGAAAGTAATACCAAACTCTTGAATTCTACAGGGTCTGGTTGCAGAGATTTTATTATGATTTGTCCCCTTTGTCTATAGAAAATGTAAACTAGTGGGTCATGATCATAGGAATTGTTCTCTTCATAAGAAAAAAATGATCCCGTTGTTGGTCCACAAAAGACAAATAATAAGGAGGCAAAGGAATGGAGGCTGATTGGAAAAAATGGAAAAGTTGAGATAAAGGATCCTCCAGAAGGAGGTCAAAGAAGTGATTCCCTCAACTCAGCATCATACCCCCCTACAAGGAAATGGTGGTCTCCGATTTCCTCAAAGCCAATAACTTTGAAGCTGAAGATGAGAATGAGAATGAAATGAAAATCTGGACTTTGAGGAGAGGATTCCTGATTCAGGGGTAGAGGCCAGCCAAGTTTTAGAAAGTCTCACTCTTGCTCTGCAAGTGTCATGTGACCATCATTAGATGAAGTTTCTTCCATTGGTTAGAGCTCCTTCAGGTTAGAGACAAGAAGAACTATTACCAATGTCTAATGGCTTCAAAATTCTTACAGACTTTGTTGTTGATACTTACGAATTAGCGGTCTCTCCCAAGACCCCAGTTAGTAAATATAAGCCACCATGCAAAGCACCTCCAGAGCTGATGTTGGTAAGGACTCAACTCCTTTGGGTAGGAAAAGTAATAAGGAATTAAGGGAGACTAACTCCAGGAGGGAAGTAGAAGCTGGCATTCAGGGTACTCTGGGGAAGTTGCTTCTCCGTAATAAGAAATGTTAAATGATCCTCCTCTCTTGGAATATTAGGGGTTTGAATAATCCCAGTAAACATATAATTGCTAAGGATCTTAGAGTTAAAGTTAAACCAGATATTTTCATGCTCCAAGAAACCAAAATGAACATGGATAGATTTAAAGAGGTGGGGAGAAAAATTTGGAAAGATAGTCACTGGGAAGGTTAGCTCCTTTGGGGCCTCAGGAGGTGTTTTCACTATGTGGGATCCTAGTTTAGTGCATGGAGTTTTGATCCTTTCCTCCCCTAGCCATGTGGTTATGAATTTCATAGAAATCATCTCGAAAAAATCCTGGTATGTTTCTAACATTTATGCTCCCAATAAACTCAGTGAAAGACAGAATTTTTGGAAGGATCTCTAGCTTTAGACAACTGTTTAATGATAAAGATTGGATAGTTGGAGGATAATTCAATACCCCTTTCCCTTAGTGAAAAGAGAGGGGGTTTGATCTCTTATTCTGAAAGTATGGAAGATCTAGCTGACTTCCTAGCCAATAATAGTCTATTTGACTTAGATTTGGAGGGATCCAAGTTTACTTGGGTAAACAGAAGGACAGGATCTGAGCTCATTCAGATAATATTGGAAATATTTGTGGTAAGCCATCTTTTTATGATCAATCAACTTTATTCTCTAAAAATCTTCCCAGAATTGGCTCGGATCATAATCCCATTCTCCTCGATTTGGGAATGAATCATTTAAAAATCTAGGCCTTTTAGATTTGAAAAGATGTGGTTAGAACACCCGGATATTTACAACAAGATTCCTGAATGGTGGGATATACAGGTTCATGGGGTTGCTAGCTTCAGATTGTGCTTTAAACTGAAGCACATCAAAAGTAATCTTAAAAGATGGAACAAGGAGACTTTTGGAAATATTTTCCAGAAAAAAGCAAAATTGTTGAAGAACTCAAAAATATTGAGGAACTTATGGAGAACGTTGGTCTTAATCCAGTTCTCAAGGATCAAGAACAAAAACTCTTGGCTGATTACCATGGAATTCTGGCTAAAGAAGAGGTGTATTGGAGACAAAAATCTAGGGTCAAATGGCTTAAGGAAGGGGATAGGAATACCAAATTCTTCCATTTCTCTGCTACTTCTAGAGCCAATATCCTAAATATTAATGAAATAAGAGGTGAAAATGGGGAGTCATTCACAGATGTATGGGACATCAATGCCTCTATAATAAATTACTTCAAGGATCTCTTCAAATAGGGGCAGAGGTTGGAGGATTTGGTTCAGAACAGAGTCTTGGATCTTTTCAGAAAGTAATCACTCCCCTTGAGAATAGAGATATTTTAAGGAACCCCTTAGAGGAGGAAATCCGTTTCACAATATTTGATATGGAACCTGATAAATCTCCAGGGATGGATGGCTTCCCTACCTTTTTCTTTCAAAAATTCTGGGAGGTGATTAAACACGAGGTCATTGAAATGGTCCAAGAGTTTTTTAACAATGGCCATCTCTTGAGGCAAATGAATAACACTTTTATTGTCCTAGTGCCGAAAATTGTTGGTGCCAAAGAGGTTAAGGATTTCAGACCTATAAGTCTTGTGCAACACCAGTTATAAAATTATGACTAAAATCATAGCTGGGAGGATTCAGATGGTTCTTCCCAACTTTATCTCTAGGAATCAAGGGGCTTTTTTCCGACATACAAATTACTAACAACATTATTGTGATTCAAGAATCCATCCACTCCATTAAAATCTCTGGTAAATCAGCTATGTTTCTTAAGTGGATATGCATAAAGCCTTTGATAGGATAAATTGGTCTTTCCTCCAGGCCATCCTGCTAAAGGTGGGTTTTGATAAATTTTTGGTTAATATGATTATGACATGCATTTCTACAAAGCCAGTTTCTCAATATTAGTCAATGGAAAACTAAAAGTTTCTTCTAAGTGGTAGAGGGATGAGATAAGGTGATCCTCTCTCACCTTTCCTCTATGTCATAATGGTTGAATCCCTAAGTAGAATCTGTCAACATGCCATGGCTTCCAACGCATCCAAGGTGTTAAAATCTCAAATGGTCTTCCCTCTATCTATCTCAATCAGTTTGTGGATGATAATTTTATGATGGGTAAGGCCTTTGTCCATGAGGCCTCAAATTTTAAGGAGGTTCTTAATGATTATGAATAGGTTTCTGGACAGATGGTTAACTTCCATAAAAGTTTTTTTTTCATAAATGTGGAAAATCAGGTTCAAGCCAGATTAGCTCACATCTTGGGTTACAAAATCAAACATTTTCCAGATTCTTATCTGGGTATGCCCCTGATCCATAAGAAGCCTAACCTCATGGTTTGGAATGCTCTATTGGATAGAGTTAATAGTAAACTCTCATCTTGGAAGGGTCTCTTGCTCTCTCAAGCTGGTAAGATTCAACTGCTCCAAATCTCCCTTCAAGGCATTCCCATTTATGTGATGTCTCTTTTCATGCTCCCTGCTAAAATTAAGGAAGCCTTAGAGAAAATCCAAAAGAGGTTCCTCTAGATGGGAGCTAGTGAGAAGTTCAAATTTCCTCTTGTGGCCTAGGATAAAGTTACTAAACCTAAGCTATGTGGTGGATTGGGGCTAAAAACATTTCTCTTATGAATAAGGCCTTAATTGCCAAGGCTGGTTGGAGGATTGCTAGAGAGGAAGGTCTTTGGGTGCAAATTATAAAGATGAAATATTTGTGGAATATAGGCAGAATGGAATCCTTTTTTAACCAAAATAACCTCCCTAGAGGGTATTTTTTCTGGAATTCCTTTGTGGCCTCTAAATAAATCTTATCCAAAGGTACAATTTGGGAAATTGGCAAGGGCTCTAGAATTAGTTTTTGGTTTGATAATTGGCTTGGGGATTCCCCCTTAGCTAACTTGGATTTTTGGAAAGATGTTGCTCAAGTACTACAAGGAATCTGGAAAATTTTGGATTCGAGACTTTTGGATCCCGGAAGATTCTATCAGATGGGAAATATTTGAGCTTCCTCTGGATTTTTATGGCAACATCCAACCTTTCAGGTTATCAACAATAAACTTAAGGATTTCCACATCCCCATGTTCCAAAACAAGGAGGACTCCATCAAATGGAAAGAAGAATAATCTAGAAATTTCACGGTTAAATCAGCCTACATGTCAAATTTCAAGAATGATTTGCACAAGGACTATTGGGGTAAACTCTGGGTGAAGGATTAATATATTTTTTAAGTTGTCTTCCCAGAATAAAATATTGACTATGGAAAATCTCAGAAAAGGGGAATGAAGATTCCCAATAGATGTTCACTCTGTAAGAAAGAGGAGGAAAATGTCAACCATCTCCTCCTTCATTTCTCCTTCTCCCATGTTGTCTTTGCTGTTATTCTAGATCTGTTCAATATCCAATGGATCCTTCCCTTGACGATTGAAGATTGTTGCTTTCAATGGGAGAGCCCTTTCCATTTTCCTATCTTGACCTGGGCCTAGAATATCACCCTTCCTCATTTTTGGGGGTTTATGGAAAGCCAGGAATGATGGTATCTTTTGTGATTAGAAATCTCTTCTCTTGAAAGTTAGAAGAAAAATTTGATTTCCATAAAGGAAAACATTAAACTCTTTAAAGGTAAAGTCAAGAAACCCTACCTAAATAGTGAGCAGAAAGTTCTTGACAAGTTCGCCCTTGGTCCGGTGGAATTTCACATTCCTAAAAAGAACTCTAGTTGGAATAGGCCTGGGGGAAATGTTGTTAAGTTAAATTTTGATGGAGCCTCAAAAGGGAATCTGGGTCCTACTAGGGGAGGAGGAATTCTAAGGAACAATGAAGGAGATTGGTTGTTTGCCTACGTGGGTCCTTTAGGTCACCAAACCAATAACATGGCGGAAGCTAGAGCTCTTCTTTGGGGGGTTTTGCTAGCTAAAGAAAAAGGCTTCAAGGACATCCAGATCAAAGGTGACTCTCTCCTCTTAATTAATGCCCTCAATAATCATGGTTCTATTAATTGGGCCATTAGTAATATCCTCAATGATGTGAAGAAGGGTTCATTTTAAGAGACCTCTTGGAAATTGAAGGTGGAAAATACCTGGCGAATATCCTTGGAACCAGCTTTTTGCGGGAAGTTGAAATTTTTGGGGTTATATGTAAATTTTTTCCTAATTTTCAAGTGGTGTGATAGAAGGTTCTAGACGCATGATAGAATATTTACTGTCATGTGTCAATAAGGTTATTGTCACATGACAAAAAACCTCTTTTCATGTGTCAACAACGTTATTGACGCATGACAGAAAACTTGTTGACATGTAACAGGAGGTTTTTTGTCGTGTGACAATAACCTTATTGACTCACGACAACAAATATTTTTTCACACGTCTATAGCCTCCTCCCTCTAGTCACGCATCTACTTCCTTTGTACTCTGTCGTGTGTCTAAATCCTCATCCCTCATGTCGTGTGTTTGTAGCCTCTTCCCTCTTGTCACACGTTTCGTACTTGATAATACATATGCCTCTAGGTGGTATCGGTGAGCTAGTAGTCTTCTACATGGCGAATAATCTAGGATTATATAGGGGATAGTTTCAAGGGTAGGTGAAGTTGACCCTAAAAAAATTAAAATGTAATTTTTAGGTGAACAGGTCACTAACCCGCGCTAGAAAATTTTCCTTTTCAAATTTTTCAAAAATGGAATATTCGCCATATTATGAATATTTGCCACTAAAATTATCCCCGATGTGAAGGAAAATTCAAATTATTTTGATAGCATTTCTTATAATCATACCTTACGTCAAGGGAACAAATGTGTAGATAAGATGGCCAATTATGGAATCAATTGTAATGATTAGCGAGCCTGTGGTGGTGACAACTTACTTAATATCTTGTTTTTCAAGATTTCTGCTAGTGTGAAAGAAGGTCTTTTTTTGAATTTTAGTAGCAATCAGAAGAAGCTCAGTCTGGTGAATATGGGGGGTGATAGGATTAGAGTTGAACCTGCTAGCCAAAGCATTGAATATTTTAATCAGCCTCTGTGGAACAAGCTTAGGATTGGGGGTTTCAATAATTTCATTGCCAAATTACATGGTCACAACCCCTCCCTGTCTAAGGATTTTGGAAAAGCTTGGAAAGAGGATAAGTTTGTTGTCAGAGGGATGGAAATTGAGGTGTCTGATTCCTCCATTTCCTGGTCACAAACATGAAAATGGATGGGCTTAAAAATTTTAAGGATAAAACCTGTAGAGAATAGGAAATTGATTTGTTCTTTGTTGGAAAGGAAATATGTTCTTTCTTTATGGATGGTATTGCCAAAGGTTGTGCATTCCAGGTATATGGAGAGAGGTGTGCCTTCAAATCATGAAGTACATCACTCTGGAGGGAAAATACTAGAAAAATCTATACTCACCATTTGACCCTTCTGAACATGTTTTTCCAGAAGGTCGTGGTGAGCATCCCCTTATTTCTATTTATGTCTTTGACTAACTCTTTAATGGATTTTCGTAGAATAAAGTGGAGATGCCTCTGCATGAAGGGCTCATTCTTTTGATGTTTGAAAATGGGAAACTTGCTCTGTCCTCTTCCCTAAAAGAGCATGCAGATGAGGATGACCTCACTCATTGATTGCCTTACTAAGATGAAGGTCGGAAAATGCAAAATTTTGGGGAGGATTCTGGTAAAGAAATGGGTGAGGATGGTCGAGGGAAGCAAGCACTTCAAGAAAAAGAGACTGGGATGGTAATTTAAAGGGTTTCAAGGATTTGAGCAGTAAGGTCCAATACTTAGAAGGGGTGCTTCAAGCGATGGAAGAAACCAATGTTGGTCAAAAGGAAACAATGATGGATGTCATTAATGCTTCTAAGTAAATTATCACTACACAGGTGAAGTCCAAGAAGAAAATTTTGGAGCTGGAGGACCAGGTCAAAAAGCTAAGCGACAGGCTAAAAGGGATGGAGGAGGGCACTAAAAGAAGGAATTTTAACTTGTGCATCACTAGCTCGAGGACAAGCTGGAGGATGATATTAATGAAAAAGGTGTTGAGGGTGACGTGAAAAATATATCCATGATGGTAGCAGTGGGGGATCCCCAAAAAATTAACTTTTGGTTCCGGAATGTTGGTAGAATTTTGACGAACTTCTGTTGTTTTTATGTTTTGGAGACTGTTTCTCCTTCTCTCTAGTTTCCCCATCTTATTACAAATTATGGTTCTTAATTGTAAGATTTAAGCATGTTTAACTCCTTTCGGGAATTTTTCATTTCCTTCTTTCTTGTTGTTTTTTGTTCCTCCTTTTGTAATGGCCCCTAGGAGCCGATCCTTGTTTTTTACCATATCTAATAAAAAAATTATATTCAATAACTAAAATAATTCATTTATTTTGTTTTTAAGTATATTTGAATTAAGTAAATTACTTAAAACAATTTCAAATAATATATATATATATATATATATATATATATATATATATATATATATATATATATATATCATTTATATAGATTAATCATTCATATGACAATAATGAGGTATACAATCTTATCATTAAAACATATATAAGTGAATATATATTATACTTATTTTATCTTTGTATTTTCACTTTGAATAATCATTAGGGTTTGTATGTTAAATATATATCATTTTTGTTTTCTAATGATTTCTTAGTTGAAATATTTGGATTGTCAAATGATTGTAATACAAGTAGCTTCTAGTCTCTACATTGGGTAAACACATAACGTAAAATGCATTTGATATACACAAGGTGACAATATTTTCCAATTCAACATTCCAAACAACCTTTTTATTTCCATTCAAGTAAAAATGAAAGAATACGACTGTCTATAATAATTATTCACTTTCTTCTTTCCCTTGAAAATAAATTTTCATTCTACACAAAATCAACTTATCTAATTAGACTTTCTTTTCATATCAAGATACACAATTTACACACTTTCATTTACAACTTTTCTTGTATCTTACAATCAAATTTTCTTCAACATTCAAGTAGAATAAAAATTACATTAGTTCACAATGAGTATAACAATATGACTATTTTTTACAACAAGGGGGAAATAATACACCATGTGTTCCATGAATAACAAGTCCTTTAGACAATACAAAATGTTCTCAAGTAAATAATAACTATCTTCAACAAGGGGATTAGAACCATAATCTTCTTCACTTGATCTCCAACAAGGTCAACATGGAACAACCAAAAAGAGGAGGGAGAAACACTCTCCACCCAACCTTCTCAATGGAATAAATAACTCTCCCATTGACCCCCGAGCCCCAAAAAGTAGGAATGTCCACATGTTATCCCAAATGAGCACAATAAGAAAAAAAAGCAACACATTCATTCAATGGAGCAAGCAACACAAAGGATTCTCACTAGAATCCCAAAGGAGAAAATTATCCATACTCTCCTTATGCCTCCCAAGTGAGATGGTAAAATCCATCTCACACTCCCTCCAATAAAATAATTTCACTCCAACCCTTTTACCTCCACTCTTCTGAAAGGCATCGATTTTTCCAAAGAAAACATATAATACATCCCTCCATAAAACCCACACACATAAAAAAACCTTATCCATCAAATTAACAAGATTTGGTTATTTCTTTATTTACCAAGTAAACCCCTTTTACCTCCACTCTTCCGAAAGGCATCGATTTCACCAAGTTTGGCTACTTATCTCCCACACCATTCCTATGGCCATTCACTACCCAAACCCAATTTCATGAAACAACACAAAAACAAACACATGTAAGAAAAATCAAGAAAAATAAATAACTAAGGTAAAATAGGCCTACCTTTGGGCCATCTTGTCCACTTGAGCAATCCAAAATCCAAGAAACTTTCACAAGTTCTTCCTCTAAAAAGTCTCTCTAATTCAACAAAGTTTTAAGAGAATTTTTAATAAAAATGGGCATATAACCCCATCCTCCAAATCCCAACACATATATAGAAATTTAAGAGGAAAAAGGGTGATGTGAAGGAGTACACAAGTCAAACAAACAATAAAGAAGGTGTAAGAAAATGTGTAAGAGAGGTATGGGGTGGTCAAATCAAAAGACACATGGGTGTAAGGAAGTTTCCTTCCACACTCCAAAAGATGCATCCCAAGGAAATCACCAAAATAAAAAAGTAAAAGAAATCAAGTCAAATCAATCAAGAGTGCAAAGGAGGATAAAATCCATTCATAAATGAGAAAAGATACTTTATGTCCTTCAAAATCCTAGATACCCAATGGGTATGGGCTTGGGGACATTTTTAGGAGTGTGGAACAAGGTAATCATTCTCCACACTCTTTAAAAAGTGGGCCTAAAGGAAAAATTCGAGTTTGCACTTTGAGAACAAAATATTCAACATAAAATAAAATGTCAAAACATAATTAATTTGTCACAAACACAATTAAATAACCCAAATAAAATCCACTTAACCAAAATAAATAAAATTCACTTTTCAAAAGTTGCACATAAGGAAAATGTGACAAAACTCATTCAAAAATTAAACACAAAATAAATCACAATTTACAAGGTCACTTGACATAGTTTACACACACACACACAAGTTCTCATTAGGTGACCCCTGGCTAACACGTGGCATTCCTAGGTTATTGGCCTTCTCCCTTCCTCAATTTGGTATTTTATATTTTTCTTTGAATTTACTCCGTTCATCACCTACACACCTCAAACAAGCGTCATACCGCACAACAAAATATATGTCCATATATAGCCATGTGAAAATGAACTAAATCCAAACACAGACATCCAACTAACACATCAAACAATTCGCAATAAAATCAATAATTAAGATGACATTTCAATTTCATTACAAACATCTACATATATGATTCAATTGGAAGATTTCAAACTTTTAATTTTGTCTCATAAATAAATCACCCATACATCTATAGATATCATGAAAAGTCCATCCATAATCAAACATGTAACGTACACATAGAATTTTGATCATACACATATAATCCCTACAAGGTTAGTTCAATAAATCAATTAATCATATAATGCAACAAAATTGTCCCCGACATGGTTAATGATATAAAATAAGTAGGCCATACTAGTATAAAATTTCTACGACCCTATGTTCCTCAAATCATATAACTCATAATTTCTATCATCAAAGTCATCTAGTGTATTGAAATTCAAAATAATATATATATATATATATATATATATATATATATATATATACATATATATATATATATATATATATATACATATATATATATATATATATACATATATACATATATACATATATATATATATATACATATATACATATATACATATATATATATATATATATATACATATATATATATATACATATATATATACATATATATATATATACATATATATATATACATATATATATATATATATATATATACATATATACAATAAAACAAAATGAAGGTCTATCGGTTGAATAGTAAATAGTGTGTAAAGGGAGTGGGTACTACAGAGTCTCGTAATAAAAAATATGCACATTTACTATAATAGATGTTTTTATAAATACTGTTTTAGTATTGTCTAATATTATTTCGTGTTTAGTGATGTCTTTGAAACCTTTGTCTATTTCATCACACAAACTATATACACAATTATATCCATAAGCCCTTTTTCTTGCATCTTTTTATGTGTCCTTTGTGTGCCTCCTTTATATGTGCCCTTTGTGTGCCTTCTCTACAAACAAGATTATAATTACTTCCTCATTGTTCCCTTCAAAAATGGTCGGGAATCATGCGCTTGACCCCGTAATCTAAGGCATGCTTGTATTGTTTCATGATTTCATGAGTTGTTTTTCTAAGACTGAAAAAATAGAAACCCCAAAAATAGTTCTTTGGGGTATTTAATAATTTTTTTGGGACATTCCACGCTACAAATTTTGAAAATAAAAATTTGCAGAATATGAAAATTTGACTTTCCTCCACTAAGAAAAAGTTTGGGCTATTAAAATTTCAAATACTCTCAAATGCGGGGGAGTTTACAATTCAAATTTTGAATTTACCCCTCATTAAGAAAAGGTGTGGGATATTAAAAAAAAAAAAATCAAAACAACACCATTTTTTATTGTGTATAGACTATATTCATATAATGTAATAAAAATATATCATAAGAAAATAGAAGAAATAAATTATAAAAATGTATACACACATTTATTTTATTTTTTATTAAAATCGATCTCAACATTATTAAATGTAGTGCACATTAATTTAATATAATTATCCAATTAAAATGTGCCACGTGACAAATTTCAACTAGACATGGGGTAGAAATAATATAATTGACACATTTATTATGAAATTTATATATAAAGAAATTCCTATAAAATATTTTAAACCTATATAAATCTGTAATATTATTATATAAATATTACCCACTAAAATGATGACACGTGGTATGAAATTTCTAAAATTTCTAATGGTGTTATTTACATTAGTAACCATAAAACATAACTTTCTACTTCACACAAATTTCACATTGGCTTATATATAAGAAAAAAATTAGGAACAACTAAGCTCCATTGTCATGATTTTTATTCCAACGAATCCTCTATAATAAAGGTCTTATTGGCTGCTAAGTCATTCCTTTAATTAGGTGTTAATGAACTACTATGCATGTTTTCTATTGTCCATTTATTTATCCATGAGAAGGCTAGCAGCCACTAGCCTCAATATTTTCTAGGATTCCTTTATAGGAATGTATGAAACAATACAGGTTATCCAACTCAATTATAATAATTGAATAGATGAAGAGAATCCTAGCAGTAACTAAGATCTATAATTGTTGTTTCTTTTTAATTTGTTATTTTCAAATTAAGAAACTATTGAGCCTAGCAAACTTTATGTCATTCCTTTCAATAAGTAATGCAAATTAGTGGTCACTAAGTATTTGCTATTTTCAAATTAAGAAACTATTGATCCTAGCGGTCGTTATGTCATTCCTTTCAATAAGTAATGAAGATTAGTGATCACTAAGCATTTTCAAATCTTGTAAACAATTCTTTTGTTAAGTTTTTCTCTAATTTTTCATTCATATTTCAGTCTATTTACATATTTCTTAAATGATATTTTAGTTGGATGCAAGTTTTAATCAATTTTGACAATTTACAGGAAATCAATTAAATTGGGTAAAAATAAAAGTGATGGTTTAAATGGATAACGATGTTAATAATCCAATACAGTTTTTAAATACATTTGGATCAGTTTTAAATCAGAAATTAATCATATTTTAATCAATTCAAGTTGATAAAAAAATTGAAAATTTGATAATATTTAAAATATGCTTCTAAAAAGTTAAATTAGTAGAAGTTTCCTACAGTGTTTATGGATCAATGGATAAAATTATTGTACATAAATTTAGAAGAAGGAGAGAGAATTTGGTGCATGGTTAGAAGGTAGGGTTTGATCCGTTAGGTTCACTAAAATATTTTAATATAAATATATTTAAACCTTAACGCTAGAATAATTTACTATAACTAATAATATTTAGGTAACTATATACATTAGTGCATAAGCAATAAGAGTTTAAAAATGTAAAAATATAAGCAAATGGGAGGGGAAGATGACTTAGCTAGTTCAACGCAACCTAGGAGTGATCTAGACTAAGTATTTATTAGATCGGGATGGAAACATTTTTCTTAAGACTCGATGAGGGTTCAAAACCCTAGAAAGTTACAATACAAAATCACCCATAGGGAGGACAGAGTACTGCAAGCACTAGTGACTAATCTAGGTGCATGTGTCCTCGCTCGAGATGCTTGGAGTCTAGTCTTTTTTGGGTTGGAGGATATTCACTTCTAATCACTCTTTATCCCTCTAGTTTGTTGTTAGATCTCAATTACACCTATAACCTACAAAATAAATGTATACCTACACATGTACACAAACCACATCAAATATAATAAAAATATGTCAAATGTGGAGTCGAACCGATTCAACAATCACCCGAAGAGTGAACTTATGACCAAGCACTTCACTACATCCCATACTCCATGTAGTTATTTTTATTTTGTGTGTAATGATTCCCTAAGTTAACCTTGTGTAATTTGCATGATGATAACGTTCTAGATGTAGATTGTATCGAGTATGCAAGATGTGTGATGAAATAGAATGAACTCCCCTCCTATGTTGTGTATGTAGATTAATGTACCCTTTTCCCTTGTATGGATGTGCTAGATGTATGCCTTGTAATGCTCTTGTGCCTTTATGCAAGCTTAGGTGATGATAGATAATGCTTATAATGTTTGGCCCTTTATTTGAGAGAAGTAACTAAGTATATATATGATTCCCTTGTTTGAATTTTGTAATTGACAACTGAAAGGCCAACCCAAATTTTTAAAAGGTGACCAAAAGGTGAAAAGGACCCAAAAAAATAAGAAGAAGATAAAGAAGGGTAGGAGCACATGGGAACTTCTATCCTAGTTTGGCGCTAGTATTTGAGGTCATTAAAAGATAAATCAATTAAGTCTCATCAGATTTGTAAGATGTGTAAAGCTAAAAGGATGCTCAAAAATAGTAAATTGCAAGAGCTAAAGAAACCAAAAGGACAAAAAAAGTTTCCAACCACTAGTTTTCTTACTTAGGAATCATGTAAACATTAGTATGCTTTATGACCTAGAAATGTACCCAACTATATATATTTTATGTCTACAAACATAATTTCCAATATGTACTTTTTTTTTTATCAATGAGTATGAATAGAAAATTTTATTTATTTATTCAATTTTCCTTGAGTTCATGTTTTTCTTGATAATTACTTGGAAGAAATTTTTGATATCATTTGAGTGAAAATCCATCGATGTGCACGTTATTCCATGAGATATTTGAGACATATTTTAGTAATTTTACTAATGCAAGTGATAACTACTAACCTTACCTATTTTTATGGGTATCTCAATAGCTTGGTCCTAACCAAAGAAATCATTGAGGCTATGAACACCTAACTTCCACTTTTGTAATCTTATTGCCAAAATGGACACAAATCACTCTCATTCTTGCCAATTCTGTTATAATTAGTGATCTTTGCTAATTAACTAAAACTTCTTACCACTTTATCCAATTAACAATGATTTTTGATTGCATAACCACTTTCACATTAAAGATGTCACTTTACAATGAATCGTAAGTCAAATACCTCTTCAAAATAGACAATTAGTGTTTATTAGCTAATTAAGCCTATTTTTCCCTTGTTTTGATCAATATACCCTAGTATTGACCCAAACCCCTCTTCCAACCACTCAAAATCACCCCATTCACCTCCACAACATCTCAAAGCAAGCTTCAAAATCTTATCCTAGCCTCCTAGTTGACCCTAAGTAGTGGATTAAGGATTCACACCTCTTAATCACTTGGTAATTCACTAATTGTGATTAGTAATCCCTAATCACTATTAATAACTATAATCTAATTTGGGGCTTTTAGTCCCACATGCACCAAAATACAAGTTTCTCCCAAAAGGAAAACTATAAAAAGGGTGCACCTCATTCCTTTATACTTTACACCATGCTTTGATTTACATCTCATATAATAAATATGATATATATCCAAGTTCAATCCTTGCTTAAAGCCTTCAATGGGGTTAGTAGATGGATATCCAAAATGACCAAGTAGTCATTTGGAGAGGCCATTTCACCTTGTTTGGAGTAGCAACCATAACCATTTGATTTCCCTCTTAGGTCTATTTAGGCCCATGTTAGGTAATTCAAACATATTAGTAGGCATGTTTAGTTAGATTTTGTATTGTTTTCATACTAGTTAAGCATTATTTTAAGCTTCTATCTTAATGTTACATTCCTAGACTTAGAACCTTGGCTAGATGGATGGCAATGGTGTTAGCTTTCCTTATTTAGTCATGCAATTTTCTTTGTAAAGTTTAGGGTGTCATCATTTGGCATGTCTAGTGGGACAATACCCCATTACATTCAATTTTTAAATCTTTTTAACCTAGTTTTAAAGTTTTTCATTTCAAGTTTTAGATTAGTTTCAAGTTTCCTAGATTAATTTCAAGTTTTCTAGTTTACTTTCAAGCTTTCTAGAGTATTTTCAAGCTTTTTAGATTAGTTTCTCAAGATTTTTAGATTAATTTAAAAATTTTAGAGTAATTTTCAAAGTTTTATAGATTAAATTTCATTTTTTTAAGTTTTTCCAACTATATTAGTGGTAGAAGTTGTGTTTACTTACTTTTTTAGGATTCAAGGAGGAGAAGCCTTGTCAAAATTGTCAAAAATACCAAATATTTGACCTTTTTGAAGAAATTCTTGTCAAAACTCAAATTTTGACCACTTCCAACAAAGGGGCATGCAAGCGTTGAACCGAGAGCGCATGCATTGAAACATATGAGCACACGTCATCGGGGGAGTGCATGCGTTGAAATAGGTGTGCACACGCTTCTCTAGAAGTGCACACCTTAGCTCATTTTTTCAAATGTCAATCATGTTTACAAGGGGAAGCACACACATCAACAAGGGAGCACATGCATCAAAATAGGTGTGCACCCACTTCTCTGGAAGCGCACACATTAACTCATTTTTTTAGGTGACATTCAATTTTTTAGGCATTGATAGAGGCACACAGGTGTTGAAACAGGTGCACACACACTAATAGGGGCATCCAGGTGTGTCTATATAATTTTTTCTTGTAAAAGAAAAATTTCCATTTTGGTTTTTAGGATTTTTATTCCTTTTTCAAAGGTTTTTAGATGCCATTTTTGTTAATTTCATGGATTTAGAGTAATTTTTCTCATAAAATCACTTAGGGTTTGAAGGAATTAATCTTTTTCCATTATTTGTATGATTTTGGGTTGAGGTGTGTATGTTCTTCTCTTTTGCGTCGTATGATCTAGAGAATCAAAAGTATTCTTAAACATTATTTTCCTATCATTACAGTAAGTAGGAAACTTTGTTAATCATATTTTAGCTTAAAATGCTTTTTGACTTGATAGAATTTGTGTATGTTATTCCCTTGCACATAGTGTGATTTTGGGAATCAAAACAAATATTATCCTTTTCATTAAATATCACTTAGATGAATTGGGAATAAACCTTGTTTTTGTAAAATTTGATGGTAGTTAGTTGATTTACAAGTATTTTTCATGGTTATTTTCTTATGATATTGTGAATCTATTTTGAAACTAATAACCATTTTGTGAAGGACCTAACGCTAGTCAAAGAAATAAGGACCTAAAAAAATTTCTAACTACACGTGTGATTTTAGGTTTCCAAAAGAAGTACAACAAAAACCACATTAAGTCTAAAAGATAAAAAATGCACCACAAGCATCACATTGTACTTGCGGGTTTCGGTTAAGAGATACATCTCATCTACTCAACTAGGACATAACCCCTTTGGCATAAACCTTAAGATACAACAATGGGGTGGTCTTAGGAACCCTAAAGTAGTTCATGCAAGAGGTAACCTTGTGAACGAAATAGGAAAGTGCTCCACACTATTAACTTGTCTAGTACACCTTGGTGAGATTAGCATCAAAGATATCTCGTATTGCGACCCCAGTGAAATTATAACTGAACACACTTTGGTGCTCATTATAATGAAGGGGGTAAATTAAATCCGAGATAATCCCAAATTAGTTAGTGCAAATTTTTGGGTAAATCGAGCTCACTCTAGATATCTTGTGACACCTAAAGAGAGAACCACCTAGGAAGATTGTCACTTGGAGCCATTATTTTTGTCTTGGATAGTATACTTAGAGAGCTCTCATAGAGTGAAAACTTTGTTAGATTCAACATATTGTTTTTCTAACAAGGAAAGAATCTCTTAAAGTTGAAACCATGTGATTTTCATCATGAAATCTACTTAGTGTCATTTTTCCTAGTTTTCACTTGTCTTAAGACAAATGAAACTCGCCAAAATAACACCAAGTTTATTTCAACACCACTTAGTCTACACCCTTGATTTATTTTTTCCAAATTTTTACAAAAGGAAACAACATATATGGATCTTTGCTAGATATCATGTGTCCACCACTTTTCTATTCTAATTACGTGACTAGGTTGCAATGTTGGAGCGCAAGTGTTAAAAGTGTGCATGGTACGTACTCACAATCTAGTAGGCCCCCTTATCTCCAAAAATCATGTTTAAGACTTATTATCATCATAGTTAGGTGATTTCATCCTTGTCTTCTTTTGAGTTGTTAGGATGCCCACATTGTAGCCATATAATTGAGATATTTACGTCTTGTTTCCATTATGAAATTAGGCCTAAATCTCTATCTTTGTAGAGTTACGTTGTTGGCACCACGGCCATTTATTTTTATATTTAAACATAGTTTTTACATCCTAGCAATTATCCAAAATTCACCCCCCCAGGGTAATTTTGATAACATGCATCAGAATATCCAAATCCCAAGAAAATTGGTTGATTCAGAGCAAAAATCAGGTTTGCAGGGTCCCTTAATTTAAACATAGTTTTTACATCCTAATCTCCTGCATGATCAATATCCAAATCCCAAGAAGTTAAGGAAGGAATCTTTCTAAAGCCGAAGAAGGAAGGAACAAGCTTTGAGAAAGTGCGGAGAAGGTTGCAGAAAGCAAGTAGTTTGGGCCAGAAAAAATTGTGAAAATCGGCTAAGTCCTAGTCCAGCACAAGGTGGGACAAATGGGACAAAGGTACGCGAACCGCCCGAACCGGCCGAAATGAGTCCAGTCGGCCCACTAAGCATTTGGGACAAGTGGGACGAAAGTACGCGGCGGGCGCGAAATGCCGGTTCGACCGAGAGAGAAAATCGACTAACTGCTGAGAGGGGCAGTTCGGGACGAGTGGGACAAATGGACGCGAAATGCCCGAACCGGCCGGTTCGCGCGAAATCAGCACAAGGAGCCCAAAAGCAATTGGGACAAGCGGGCCAGAAATACCCGAACCGGCCGAATCGGCCGAAATTGTCCCAAAAGGTCCAAAATCAAAATGGACGTCCGGGACGAATGGACGCGAAGTACGCGGAAGACCCGGCAGGCCCGAGAACCATTGAGAAATTGCCACGTGTCATCAAGGAGAAGCCAAAAGGTCAAAAGGCAAGGTTTGAAGCACTGGCCCGAGCCAATAGAAATTGGACACGTGTCCAATGGAGCATAGAAGTGCGGAGCTCGGGGAGGAGTTGGAAAGTTTGGCCAAATCTAAGCCAAAAGGGGTAAAAGGGAAGGAAGACCCGACAGGTTCGTGAACCAACCAATGCATGCCACGTATCCCTAGTGGCGGGGCGTGGAAAAATGTGGAAAATATTCCAAGAGCACCAAAAGTCAAATTTCAAGAGACAGCCCGCCGAAAAGTAGAGGAGAGAGAATCACGCGACCAATCAGAGCGTGCCACGTGTCATCCAAGTGGCAGAGCGCGGGAAATATTTCAAAATCCGTTTGGGTCTGTTCCGTGCCCTAAATCTTCAGATCGCCATATCTTTTGATCCAGAGCTGGATTTCCACGCTCTTTATATCAACGGAAAGCTTGTGAGATGCTCTACATGATTCTCGGGATCAATCTCGAGTTTTGGGTGCAATCAAGAGAGAAAATGGAGAAACGGTGCTGACGTGTGATAATGGCCAGAAGTGACCTTTCAACAACCTGTTTTAATGCTAATGGGTCGCATTCTTCTTCTGCACGGCCAGAAGTGACATTTTAGCGGCCCAGTTAATGCAAATGGGTCGCATTCTCCTCAAAATCACTCAAAGTGACAGGGTATGGGTTGACAAAGATCCCCATGCTGATTTAATGCATCTGCAGTCAATGAGGGATGGGCTTGCATGTTTTTTCATGTTTCTGTCCCCTGGGTTCGACCCATGCAATGTAAAAAGCCGATTTGGCTCATTAAAATAAGTTGTTCATTCTTTCTCGCTCTCGCTCTCCCTTCTTCTTTTCTTCTCTAGGGTTAAAAATGGAGTTAGAACCTCCTCCCTTGCTCTGTAATGGCATTTTTGCCTTTATTAATGGAATGATGTTCTGTGCAAACTTCTGAAGCAACAAAACGTGTTTTGTGATGCATTTGTCCATCCTTTCTCGTTTTTGCTTGTCTCTCTTTCCTCTCTTCATTTGCAGGTATCTTTGCATGTTTGAATGTTCATTGCAGTTTGGAGCTGTGTTCATGGAGTTTTGGGACATTTTTTCGTGTGAAATCTATCCTTGGGCCTCGTGATGCATCCGTCCATCCTTCCCATTGCTCACCTCTTTGTCCCATGGCAGTTTTGATAGATGTTCAACATCCTCCTTCTCTCGGTGTATCACCATTTTAGTGTAGGCTTTTGTTTTTTCCTTTCTCTCTCTCTCTCGTCTCCTTGGCATGGTTAGATTAGGATTAGATTAGCTTGCCTCGCACCGGAATAGCTTGTAAGGGTAGTTTAGGAGCAGGAACCAGCCTTCTCTGGAGATTCCTCTCTCGGTTTTACAAGTCCCACGCTTGGAGAGAGGTTTCCATGTTGTGCAATCACACTGGATGCCTGAACATCAACCTAGAAGCCTGATGTGCGTCCTGTGGGTGCGTGATTTTGCACTAACAGTTTTGGCACGCCCGGTGGGACCTTAGAGGTCTTTCACTTCATCTTTTGCAGGTTGATGTGTTCCTGTGAAGATTTCAGCCTTTGGAGGCACTTGCAAACACATCTGGCGACTCCATCTGGTCAACAACCCATCTCTAAAGTTGCAGACCTTCCTTTCCATTCATTTCCATCCATTTTTCATTCATCCTTCTTTCCATCCCTTTCATTCTTTCATTCTATGAAGTTGTGCAATCATGACTTCATTTCCATCATGGAATTCACATCAACAACAGCAGTATATTCCACCTCCAACACATTTTACAAATCCTCCAAATCAGCATTTTGAGCAGATTCAAGATCAGTATGCATACCCATATGAGCAGCAGTGCCAAAGTCAGTTTGGCTATGGAGCTTTCCAAAAGCAAGAGTGTGCATACAATGAAGACCATCAGATCCAAGATGCTGGTCTGTTGGAGAAAATCCAAAAGATGGAGGAGGGGATGGTGCAGTCCAGAGCAACAGCTCAAATGAGAGCTTTTGGAATCGGTTATGAAGCACCCTGTCCATGGGTGGGACCTTTTCCAAGGCATTACAGCCCTCAGGAGAAGCTGGACTTCATGATAAAGATGCTGCCCCAACTTGCACAATGGACAACAGAAATAGAGGCCTACAGACTTGTTGTTGAACAACCTTGTCAATGGGTAAGTTCTACACCATCATCTGGTTTTTCTCTTTCCAATACTCAAGCAGCACCATCTCATTTAAACCCTCCATCTGCTGTCCCAAGTGTTGAATCCATGTCTCCATCCCCTAGTCTTCCACCACATCTCGATTCTTCTTTCCTTTTTCCTTCCAAACAGTCATCCCCTCCACAAGAGCTAACAGAAATACCCCCTCCTCCAAAGAAACAAGAGGTTTCACCTCCTCCACCACCACAAAAAATTGTCAAATCAGTGGAGTTTCAACCTACCCCTCCTCTTGCATCCCCAATTCCATGTGGGGAAGAAGAAATGAAAAATCAGTCATAAAGGACAACAAGAGGAAGAGCCAAAAAGAAAAGAAATGACAGACAGCTTGAAGGTTTGGGCTGCCAAATTTGGGATAACAAAGATTCCCTTGATGGTTAATCCTACGGAAGAGGCCAAGGTTGAACAAATGGTGGTTAGGACTGATTTTTTTGAAGAAGAAGATCTTGCAGCCCCAACTTGCCCTCTAGAGCAGCAGAATGAAGAGTTTGACTTGACAAACTTCATGCTGGAGGAAGAGTTCAACCAAGAGCAAGATTGCCTTCAAACATTGGAGGAAGGAGAAGCTGCTCCAAATCCAAAAGAAGAAGAGCACAATCTAGCTGTGAAGGAGAAAAGTGCAGATCCAAGGGCTTTGAGCACAAAGCAAGCTACAGAAAACCTTCAGTTCTTCTTTCCACTTCATCTCTCTCAAGTTCCAGTGCTGAAGAGGAGTTTGATCTCTCAAACCCAATATCGGAGAATGAAGGAAACCATGGTGGTCAAGTTGCAGATCAAGAGGACACCATGGAGGAAGTTGAACACGAACAGCGGGACAACAATGAGGCAGTTTACCTGTCAGATTTGGAGGACTGTTTTGATGGAGAAGAGCCGGTTGAGTTTTCACCATTCTCTCTTTCATCATCCACATTCCAAACACCAGAGCCTGCTGTCATGAAGGAGAGTTTCCATTTGCAGCAGCCTGCATCTTACAGCAGCTCTTTGGAATCAAAATTAGAAGATTCTAATCTTCCCTGTTCTTCATTGGAGGAAGAGAAAGGACAGAAGAATCCCACCATTTCTTCCACACCATCCATCCAGGAGGATCTACAAGAAGACTCCATTCTTGGAGTTGAAAATCACAGCAATGGGCATACTCAAAGGACCATACCTTGCCCAATCAGGTATTTGGCTTCATTGGAGCCAAAGGAGAAGCCACAACCAGTCATGCTTGCTTCTGAGCATGAGGATGAGCTACAAAGTACCAAGGATCAGCTGCCATACCTCTCCAATCCAAATGCAGAGCAACTAAAAGAGGTATTGGATTTTTCAGTTGATACCTTGATGATTTGGATAGAAGACCAGCTTCTTGTTGATTTTCCATCCATCCAAACAGCCATGATCAGTGCCAAATCAATTGCATGGCTGCCAATTTTGAAGAAAGGAAGCTATTTCTCACAACCTGTTGCAGGGTTTGTTTAGCTTGCCTTTGCTTCCAGCTAGAGTAGATTAGGTAGATTTGCTTTCAGTAGAAGAAGTGCTCGTGCACACTCTGCATGTTCCATTTGGGACATGTATGATTTTCAGTTCTGTACATAGTTTTTGGTGTTGCTGGTTTTGCTCTTGCACAGTTCGTTTCAATGGTTTTTGGTGAGAACAACTCCATGCCCGGTGGGTTTCCAAGTGGCTCAGAGGGGAGATTTTCAAAGTTCAGATCAGTTTTCAGGCTATTACTTATGACTCCATGCCCAATGGATTGCTTCAGGCTACTGGCCTTTTCATCTAGCAGGCAGATGCCCCCGTTGAGTCGCCAAATTGTTATCCAAAATTCACCCCCAGGGTAATTTTGATAACATGCATCAGAATATCCAAATCCCAAGAAAATTGGTTAATTCAGAGCAAAAATCAGGTTTCTAGGGTCCCTTCAGGAATCTTTCTAAACTCCCCAGGCCGAAGAAGGAAGGAGCAAGCTTTGAGAAAGTGCGGAGAAGGTTGCAGAAAGCAAGTAGTTTGGGCCAGAAAAATTGTGAAAATCGGCTAAGTCCTAGTCCAGCACAAGGTGGGACAAATGGGACAAAGGTACGCGAACCGCCCGAACCGCCGAAATGAGTCCAGGCGGCCCACTAAGCATTTGGGACAAGTGGGACGAAAGTACGCACTGGCGCGAAATGCCGGTTCGACCGAGAGAGAAAATCGACTAACTGCTGAGAGGGGCAGTTCGGGACGAGTGGGACAAATGGACGCGAAATGCCCGAACCGGCCGGTTCGCAAAAATCAAACAAGGAGCCCAAAAGCAATTGGGACAAGCGGGCCAGAAATACCCGAACCGGCCGAATCGGCCGAAATTGTCCCAAAGGGTCCAAAATCAAAATGGGACGTCCGGGACGAATGGACGCTGGCACGCTGGAAGACCCGGCAGCCCGAGAACCATTGAGAAATTGCCACGTGTCATCAAGGAGAAGCCAAAAGGTCAAAAGGCAAGGTTTGAAGCGCTGGCCCGAGCCAATAGAAATTGGACACGTGTCCAATGGAGCATAGAAGTGTGGAGCTTGGGGAGGAGTTGGAAAGTTTGGCCAAATCTAAGCCAAAAGGGGTAAAAGGGAAGGAAGACCCGACAGGTTCGTGAACCAACCAATGCATGCCACGTATCCCTAGTGGCGGGGCGTGGGAAAATGTGGAAAATATTCCAAGAGCACCAAAAGTCAAATTTCAAGAGACAGCCCACCGAAAAGTAGAGGAGAGAGAATCACGCGACCAATCAGAGCGTGCCACGTGTCATCCAAGTGGCAGAGCGCGGGAAATATTTCAAAATCCGTTTGGGTCTGTTCCGTGCCCTAAATCTTCAGATCGCCATATCTTTTGATCCAGAGCTCGGATTTCCACGTTCTTTATATCAACGGAAAGCTTGTGAGATGCTCTACATGATTCTGGGATCAATCTCGAGTTTTGGTGCAATCTGAAGAGAGAAAATGGAGAAACGGTGCTGACGTGTGATAATGGCCAGAAGCGACCTTTCAACAACCTGTTTTAATGCTAATGGGTCGCATTCTTCTTCTGCACGGCCAGAAGTGACATTTTAGCGGCCCAGTTAATGCAAATGGGTCACATTCTCCTCAAAATCACTCAAAGTGACAGGGTATGGGTTGACAAAGATCCCCATGCTGATTTAATGCATCTGCAGTCAATGAGGGATGGGCTTGCACGTTTTTTCACGTTTCTGTCCCCTGGGTTCGACCCATGCAATGTAAAAAGCCAGATTTGGCTCATTTAAAAGAAGTTGTTCATTCTTTCTGCTCTGCTCTCCCTTCTTTTCTTCTCTAGGGTTAAAAATGGAGTTAGAACCTCCTCCCTTGCTCTGTAATGGCGTTTTTGCCTCTTATTAATGGAATGATGTTCTGTGCAGACTTCTGAAGCAACAAAACGTGTTTTGTGATGCATCTGTCCATCCTTTCTCATTTTTGCTTGTCTTCTTCTCGCCTCTCTTCATCATGCAGCAGTATGTGCATGTTTGAATGTTCATTGCAGGTTTGGAGCCGTGTTCATGGAGTTTTGGGACATTTTTCTATGTGAAATCTATCCTTGGGCCTCGTGATGCATCCGTCCATCCTTCCCATTGCTCACCTCTCTTTGTCCCATGGTAGTTTTGATAGATGTTCAACATCCTCCTTCTCTGGTGTATCACCGTTTTAGTGTAGGCTTTTGTTCTTTTCCTTTCTCTCTCTCTCTCTGTCTCCTTGGCATGGTTAGATTAGGATTAGATTAGCTTGCTCGCACCTGGAATAGCTTGTGGCAGGTGTACCGAGATTCCTCTCTCAAGTCCCACGCTGAAGAGGTTTCCATGTCAGTTGGAGGACATGCTTTAGGAGTAGGAACCAGCCTTCTCTGGAGATTCCTCTCTCGGTTTTACAAGTCCCACGCTTGGAGAGAGGTTTCCATGTTGTGCAATCACACTGGATGCCTGAACATCAACCTAGAAGCCTGATGTGCGTCCAGGGGTGCTGTGATTTTGCACTAACACTAACTTTATCTTGAATTTTTTAGTGTTGAGGATACATTGTTACCATCATGATAACATCATTTTGACACTAGAAATCTTACTTTCCCAAAATCTTGGTTCACATGTCCAAATAGTGTCGTTATGCTACTTACATTGTTATCATCCATTTTACGAGACTTGGGCATTGTTAGGGTTTAGAAACTAGTTTTTAGTATATTTTTTTATAATATCGTGTCAATATTCTCTTATCATTTATGCCTTGTTTCTTGTAAACTCGACCTAACTGGTGATGTTGTGTTGTCACTATTTGGTTGCAAACCTATCTAGACAAAATCTTAGAGAATAAACTATTTGGTGTAAACCAAATTTTGAGAATTGTACGTCATTGTATTATTCTAAGGAAAACTTATGTCATATATTACCTTGTTAGGGTAGCTTGTTCATTATTCTTTAGTTCGTATGTTCATTTTGACCTATCACTTTTTTGGTTATTCTATAGTCACCTTTTTTTAACAACTTAGGTTCGTTACACTGCACAAATTTTACTAGGGTCCCTTCTTAATAAACCTTAGTAAAAATATTTCACATGTACCTTCTATCCTAAGAAATTTCTACTATGAGAATGGAGTCATGAAATTTGGTAGCCAATATATTTGGAGGTGATAACCCTGTTATCCAAAATGAGCCCCTTGCTCATTTTGTGGCTAACTCCCTTCATTCTTCCCTCTCTTGTGCCTCAGTCATAATTTTTTGCTTTTCAAGCACTCAAAACCTTCTATAAATGGCACCATTAGATAGATATTTTTCTCAAACTTTCCAAAAGGTAAATTTTTCTTCCTAACTCCATGTATTTTTGAAGTTATGGCTCGGTGGAGCTTTTGTGGGAAATTTTCCCCTGAAAAGCCCGAGCCAATAAGATGACGCCATGTGTCCTCGGAGGAGGGGGAGGTAAACTTGGAAATTTTACCAAATGTTTGGCAAGGTTTCAGAAGGAATTTTTAGCCTGATGGCCCACCGTCCAATGGGAGCTCGCCACGTGTCCAAGGGGAAGGAATTAGGAAAATTTCCTAAGGGTTGACACAAACAAAATTTTCGACGCCAGGCCCGCATCCAATCACATTGTGCCACGTGTCCTTAGGCCAAAGGAGTGGCAGAGGGCAGAGATAAAATTGAAAATTTGGTGAAGTGTTTTGGTGAGAGGAAAGGAGAAATTTTGGCCCGTAGGCCCGCGAGTGAATAAGATGACGCCACGTGTCTCAAGGGGCGTCGGAGCTTGACCACGGGGAGAAATTGGGAATTTTTCCCAAAGGTTAGCGCAAAGAGAAATGTTTTCCCCAAGGCCCACGTCCAATGGGAGCTCGCCACATGTCTCAAAACTAGTGGAATGTGGGGAAAGTTGCAAATTTTTCCCAAAGCAAAGTTGAAGGAAATATTAAAAGGGAGAGCCCGCCCCAAAACCTGAGCTAATCAAATCACACCACATGTCCATATGGCGACAAAAAACACAAGGCAAGCCCGTGCAGGGGAAAATGAGCATAAAGGCCCGCATCCAATGGGATCTCGCCACGTGTCTTGTCAGGGAAAATGGTCCGGAGGGTAGAGAATTTGAAATTAGAAGCCCACAATGAACAATGTCACGCCACGTGTCCTCAGGTCATTGGCCTAGCGGAGAATTTTTGGAAAATTTTCCAATGGCCAAAACGGTGGAAAATGAAGCAGAAGGCCCACGTCTAATCAGAATGTGCCACATGGCACCAGGAGTAGTGGAGCGTGGAGATTTTTGGGAAAATTTTCCCAAATGCAAAAAGTGGGAAAATTTCAAATTTTCGGCCCGCCATCCCATTTTGGCCCTGTTTTGCCCTAAATTTTCAAATGAGCATAACTTTCGATCCAAAGCTCATTTTTTCATGTTCTTTATATCAATGAAATATGGTGAAATTATCTACATGATTCTAGGATCAATTTTGTATTTTGATGGATTTTGGAGAGAGAAAATTGGAAAACACCTTTGGCACATGGAAATCAATAGAAATGATGTTTCAACCACCATTTTTAATGAAGAATGGCTTGCATTCTCTCCCAGCATGGTGAAAAATGTCAGGGAATGGACCTTTAAGGATGTCCATGTTGTTTTATTGCATTTTTGGTCGGTGGTTGAAGCTCCTCCCATGTTTTCCCACATTTCACTCTCCTGGGCTCAATTCTTGCATTGTAAAAGCCAGAATGAGCTCATTTTTTAAAAAAGGAGACACTCTTTTAGCTCTGCAACTTCCCTTTTTCTTCGTTTTGGAAAAATTTGTGGAAATTTTTACCTTTCCATGTAAATACAAGACCTATTTTGCCTCTTGGTCATTATAATGCATTGTGTTGGACCCTGGAATGATAATATATGCTCGTGATTAAAAGGTTTCTCACTCCTTTCATATGTTTATCATTGGTTTCCTAACCTCTCACCACATTTTGGAATTTTTGCATGTTTTGTGTTGTATTTCTTCCTGGACTATGTATGTTTTGTAGTAAGCAGTGTCTACTACTCCCTTGGTGCATCACCTTATTAGCATTAGTCTCATTTTTCTTGCATTCCCTATCTCTGTCCCCTTGAAATTTAGAGTAGGAATTAGGAATTTAAGCCTCTACAAATTTCATGCATATACCTGATAAGAGGAGTTGAGGAACCAGCCTCTAATCTGGAGATTCTTTTCCTATTTTTACAAGTCCCACACTTGGGGAAAAGATTCAATGTTGTGTAATCACACTGTATGTCCAAAATGTCAAACTAGAAATCGATAGAACATCTAAGGGGTGATGTTGATTTGCACTAATAGTTTCGACACGATTGGTGGGACCTTAGAGGTCTTCATTTTCATTGCAACAAAATTGATGTGCATTTTTTGCAAGTATCTTGCTTAAAAGAGCCCTGAATTGCACATCTGGCGACTCCAAGGAAGAAGAATCAGCTAGTTTTAGTGTGCACTGAAAACTCATGAGAAGGATCACCACAAGGTCAAGAGTTGGAGAAGAAGATGTGTTGTTTGAGTATCTACAATTATCTCCAAGAATAAGGCAAAGAGGGAGGAGAATTCAATGGTCTCCATCTCCACCAAATAGAACTCTATCAACTCCTCCATCTGGTAGGCCTTTCATTCAATCAACAAGGGTTCTAAGGCCAATCAGAATGGCACAACACAACCCATATGTCAATTTCACTGGCAGCAGCCCACTTGCTCTCAATGCACAAAATCCAATCCCATTTGCAGCATTGAAGACCATTCCATACTTTTTATGGAGAGAATCGGACCACTCCTAGTGATCATGTTAAGGATATTGCTAATATTTTTGCAATCCATGAGATTAATGAGATGCAAGTTTGTCAAAATGTTGGCATCTTCATTCAAAGGGAAATATTTGCAATGGTTTAAGATTCTTGCCTCAGTTCTATCTAGAATTGGAACCACTATGTATAGCCCTCCATGACCCGGTGGCGGTAAGGCCAACAACAAAAGTTGTTTTTCTATATTACCTTAAAGCTCTAAATTCTAATATTTCTATGTTAATTCAATCCATGGGGGGCACAACTATCCCTATTGCTTATAGCATTTCCATTAGAGCTGAAAATTGTTTGATTCAAGTTGGCAAGCTAGCTCCTAGGCCTCTAATTCCATTGTATCCAAGTTTAGAGAACCCAAGTACTAGTCAAGTGCCTATTTTAGCTCCTATTCCCACTCCTATAAATTATAATTCAAGTGAAGCTTCTACTTCATCTTCTAGTGCCTCAAATGAACTTTAAGAAGTCATGAAGTAATTGTAAAATTTAGGTAATGAGCTGGTTACACTCAAGAGGCAAAGAAGCCCAAGGTTTTAGACCTTCTTTGCAACCTCAAGCTCAGCCTAATAGGCAGTCATACCAGCCTCAAAGACCACCCAATCCAGCTGCAAATCAAAATCAAGCAAGACCTCCTGCCAACAGACCATTTTAGCCCTATAATCCCAATGCTACATCTACCTCTAAAGCAATAGTGCCAGTGCAAAACAACATGGCTCAAGAGTATGATTGGTGTTTCCCATGCAATGAACCTCACAACCAATCTATGTGCTTCAATGGTGCTCTAAATCAAGCCTTGATGGTAACAACTGGTGTGGAGGGTGAAGGGAGTCAAGGAAATAACCAACAACAAGAAACATCCCAACAACAATCAGCTCCAAATGATACCACACTTGTAAACTGGCAGGCAGAATATTTTTGTGGCATGAATCAAACAATCTCCAAAAGTGTTGCAGCCAACATGAGGTCAAAAAGGAGAAATTTGGGTGAAGAACAGCCATTGGCTCCAAGTGATTCACAACCTTCTACCACTCCACAAATTATTGGCAAACAAAATGCAGTTCCAAACACACAAGGACTGCCTAAAACAGCTCCTAGGCCAACTCAGATGCCATTTCTTACTACCCATGTGCAAGGAATGAATGTGTAGGCTAACGGACAATAGAGAGATGTTTCATCTCCATTCAACATCATTAATTAGATGAAGAAGACAAATGTAAACATATCAATGTGGGAATCACTATCCATCCAAGGCCAAAGAGATTTGCTACAAGCTACCATGAAGGACTGGTCAACTTCAAATCCGCAGGTCCAAATGCAAGAGAAGGTACTCACAAATGCTGCCCATCTTAAGAGGAATCATGGAGGAAACAAGGTGAAATGTTGAATCCCCCTCCATTCTATGTTTCATTGATCATTGGAAACCATTTAGTACATAACTACATGATTGATTCTGGGCCAAGTAGTTTAGTAATGCCCAAGCAAATAGCTGATCAGTTGGGGCTTCAATATGAAGTCATATCCAAAGGGGTAGTGAAATTGGATGGGACAGCAGTAACAACAGTTGGAGTGATCAAAAACTTGAGTCTTACTTTGCATGCATGCCCCAACATTGTTTTTTTGCAAGATGTCTCAATAATAGACCTTCCACCACTCTTTTCCCTATGTCTGTCAAGGGATTTCATAGCCATGAGCAAGGAAGAACTCAAGAAGAAAATGACAGTGTCCTCACTCCTTCTGGACCCAAGACATAATGCACTTCCTAAACATAGGTCTATGCCCTCTAAAGATGAACAAGACCAAAAGAAGACACTTCAGATTGTAGGCTGTCCCATACGCCCTTGTTGATGGTGTTTTGTTCAAAAGGGATGTGAATGGGGTGCTTTGAGATGCATTGGTATAAATAAAATTCACAAGGTGTTGGAAGAGTTCCATGGTGGATCAACGGTGGTCATTTTGCACCTAGAGTGACAGCTCTCAAGATCATGAGGGGTGGCTATTATTGGCCCAAGATTTTTAGTGATTGTTATGCATGGATCAAGAGGTGCAAGAATTGTGAATTCTTCATAGGAAAGGAGAGACTAGCTTCCTCCCATTGCATCCGATTTAGTTGACCAGCCATTCATGTAATGGGGTTTAGACTTCATTAGAGTCATTAATCCAAATTCAAGCCAAGGACACAAATGGATTCGAACAGCAACATATTATTTCACCAAGTGGACTGAAGCAGTAGCACTCAAGGAAGTAAATGAATATAGCATCCTAGACTTCTATGAGGGAATAGCAACTAGATTTGGCATACCTACTACAATAATATTAGATAATGCATTGGCATTCATTGGGTCCAAGGTAACTGAATGGGCTGTCAAGAATGGGATCTACCTAAGCACTTCATCAAATTATTACCCTCAGGGTAATGGCCAAGCTGAATCTACAAACAAGAACTTGTTAAGGATCATTAGGAGGACTCTTGATGAAAATCAGAGGTCTTGGCATACTAGGTTGAAATCAGCCTTATGGGCTGATAGGATAACTCCCAAGAGATCTACAGGTAACTCTCCATTCAAGCTTGTTTATGGAAGAGAGGCAATTTTTCCCATGTCACTTGAGTTGCCAACATTGGAACTCATGAAACAATTGGAGTTGTTGGAGTTTGGACCCATGGAGGTTAGATATGCAGAATTGATGGAGCTCCAAGAAATCAGAAATTAGGCATCCCAAGCAATGGAGAAGGATCATGCTTTGATCAAGAAGACCTTTTATAGAAATGCTAAGGATAGATCTTTCCAAGTTGGATATATAGTGTTAAAATGGGATGCAGACAAAGCAAAACCGGGGAGGAATTCAAAATTTGATGCCATTTGGAGTGGCCCATACATGGTCACAAAGTGTAAGGACAACAATGCCTTCCAATTGTCTACATTGGATGGTGAAGAGTTGCAGATTCCAGTCAATGGAATCCATCTGAAGCATTGCTACTGAAAGAAACTCTCCACCTTGTACATATTAGCTTAGGTTTTCATTCCTCCAAGTGCTTATGCACATTGTTTTGTTGTAGTTTAGAATCACTTTCCCTAAGTGCTTTGGCACAAGCTTGTTGTTCCAGGAAATGTGTTTTGCAGGCCTTACTTCAATCAAATGGTGTTCTACCCTCCATCTTCCTCCTTGCATTGTTCTAATGGGTTAAAGTACCAAGCAGAGAATTTGATGACCCCATGCCCAATTATTTGCTTCAGAAGGCGGTAACTTCATCCAGCAAGAAGATGACCCCTCTGAGTCACCAAATTTGCTATCCAAAATGATTCCCTTGCTCATTTTGTGGCTAACTCCCTTCATTCTTCCCTCTCTTGCACCTCAGTCATTATTTTTTTCTTTTCAAGCACTCAAGACCTTCTAGAAATGGCACCATTAGATAGATATTTTTCTCACTTTTCAGAAAGGTAAAGTTTTCTTCCTAACTCCATGTATTTTTGAAGTTATGGCTCGGTGGAGCTTTTGTGGGAAATTTTCCCCTGAAAATCCCGAGCCAATAAGATGACGCCACGTGTCCTCGGAGGAGGGGGAGGAGGAGGTAAACTTGGAAATTTTACCAAATGTTTGGTAAGGTTTCAGAAGGAATTTTTGGCCCGATGGCCCACCGTCCAATGGGAGCTCGCCATGTGTCCAAGGGGAAGGAATTAGGAAAATTTCCTAAGGGTTGACACAAACAAAAATTTTGACGCCAGGCCCGCATCCAATCACATTGTGCCACGTGTCCTTAGGCCAAAGGAGTGGTAGAGGGTGGAGATAAAATTGAAAATTTGGTGAAGTGTTTTGGCGAGAGGAAAGGAGAAATTTTGGCCCGTAGGCCCGCGAGTGAATAAGATGACACCACGTGTCTCAAGGGGCGTCAGAGCTTCGGCCGCCGGGGAGAAATTGGGAATTTTTCCCAAAGGTTAGCACAAAGAGAAATGTTTTGCCCCCAAGGCCCACGTCCAATGGGAGCTCGCCACATGTCCCAAGACCGGTGGAATGTAGGGGAAAGTTGGGAATTTTTCCCAAAGCAAAGTCGAAGGAAATATTGAAAGGGAGAGCCCGCCCCCAAAACCTAAGCTAATCAAATCACACCACGTGTCCATGTGGTGGAAAAAAAATGCAAGGCAAGCCCACGGTGGAAAATGAGCATAAAGGCCCGTGTCCAATGGGATCTCGCCACGCGTCCCGTCAGGGAAAATGGTCTGGAGGGCAGAGAATTTGAAAGTAGAACCCCACAACGAATAATGTCACGCCATATGTCCTCAGGTCATCGGCCTGGCAGAGAATTTTTGGAAAATTTTCCAATGGCCAAAATGGTGGAAAATGAAGTGCAAAAGGCTCGTGTCCAATTAGAATGTGCCACGTGGCACCAGAAGCAGTGGAGCATGGAGATTTTTGGGAAAATTTTCCCAAATGTAAAAAGTGGGGAAATTTCAAATTTTCGGCCCGCCATCCCGTTATGGCTTTGTTTTGCCCTAAATTTTCAAATGAGCATAACTTTCCATCCGAGCTTGGTTTTTCATGTTCTTTATATCAACAGAAATTTGGTGAAATTATCTACATGATTCCGGATCAATTTTGTATTCTTATGGAGCTTAAAGAGAGAAAATTAGAAAATGCCTCTAGCACGTGGAAATCAACAAAAATGATGTTTCAACCACCATTTTTAATGAATAATGGCTCGCATTCTCTCTCAAAGATCGTGAGAAATGATAGGGAATGGACCTTTAAGGATGCCCATGTTGTTTTATTGCATTTTTGGTTAGTGGTTGAAGCTCCTCCCACGATTTCCTACATTTATCTCTCCTGGCTCGATTCTTGAATTTTAAAAGCGAATGGGCTCATTTTTAAAAAAGGAGACACTCTTTTAGCTCTGCAACTTCCCTTTTTCTTCCTTTTGGAAAAATTTGTGGAAATTTTTACCTTTCCATGCAAATACAACACCTCTTTTGCCTCTTGGTCATTGTAATGCACTGTGTTGGACCTGGAATGATAATATATGCTCTGTGATTAAAAGGTTTCTCAATCCTTTCATATGTTTATCATTTTTTTCCTAACCTCTCACCACATTTTGGCAATTTTTGCATGTTTTGTGTTGTATTTCCTCCTAGACTATGTATGTTTTGTAGTAGTAGGTGTCTACTACTCCCTTGGTGCATCACCTTATCAGCATTAGTCTCATTTTTCTTGCATTCCCTATCTTTGTCCCCTTGGAATTTAGAGTAGGAATTAGGAATTTAAGCCTCTGCAAATTTCATGCATATACCTGATAAGAGGAGTTGAGGAACCACCTCTAATCTAGAGATGATTTTCCTATTTTTACAAGTCCCACACTTGGGGAAAAGATTCAATGTTGTGCAATCACACTGGATGCCAAAATGTCAAACTAGAAATCTGATAGAACATCCAGGGGGTGCTACTGATTTGCACTAACAAACCCTATTTTGGAGGATAATCTCATGGTTAACCATAGTGGTGGAGAGGAGGAGTCTCCTCACGTGGATGCAGAGATTCATTCCGCCCATTTTGATGACTACATTTTTCATAACAAACATGAAGTTCTTATGCGAGTTGTGGAACTAGGAGCCAAATTACCTTCCACAGTAGACCCTTCTCTTATCATCAGCATGGTTCGGGGAGAAGAAGAAATAGACCTCCCTCATCACACTCTTAATGAAATTTTAAATCCAATTCATTCCTCTACCTCTCGCAGCACACCACAATAAGGAGGAGATACCATTTGAAAACGATGGAGGCTATCGTTTTCCTCCTATTAACTTTTTTTGTGAAGACCATGAAGAACATGTTTATCATACATAACCTTCTCCTAATGAATATCATCATGAAATTCCTATTAAAGAGGTTACGTTAGAACAACAGGTCCAAACCCGTACTCGTCAATTGGAAATTCGGCCGCATATACAAAAGGAACAATAAAAAGTTGTGAAACAAGATATACCAAAAGTGAAACCTAAAGCTTTGTTTTATGAATTCCCAATAAACACTCCTCGACGGGAGGCACAAAGAGATCCTTATGAAGATATTATTGCAACAAACCAGGGTGGGCATACAACTTGGCCTATCCCTTTGTATATACCTATGCTACCACCCATGCAAGATCCACTTTCTAATCAAGAGTGATCAAAAATGAAGAATGTCATTCAAGTGTTACAAGAGAGAAAAACCGGTAGCAATAACAAGAAGTATTAGTTCGATGAGTTATTTCCTTACCCATTTGATAAATCCATGTTGTAGGTACCTTTCCCAAGACATTTTGATTTTACAAAATTTGATAAATATAAGGGAAAAGGTGACCCTCATGATCATATAAAATACTTTTATATGGCATATCAAGAGGTGACATTCGGCGATAATTATCTTATGCGTTTGTTTCAAGAAGTTTAGGAGCAAAAACGCTAGAATGGTTTTGTATATCCCTAAGGGATTCATATCAACATGGCCAAAACTAGCAGAAATTTTTGTACAACACTTCTATTTCAATATAGAAAATGACGTTACCATGTTATATCTCGTAATTCCAAACAGCAAAACAACAAAAACTTCACTACATTTTTACAAATATGGAGAGGGTTAGCTAGTCACTTCCTTACTCCCTACCTAGAAAAGTAGTTGATAGGCATATTTGTTCCCAACCTCCATCCAGACATTACATTCCACTTACAAATGAATTGTGGTAACACATTCAAAGAGGTAATAGAAAAGAGAGTCAAATTGAAAAGTCATTGTTAGCTAGGGGGACTCTAAAACCTTTCTCCTGCGAACACAACGATTCTAAATCTAACAATAAAAAAAATTTGTTCCTAATAGAAACAAAAATGTTGTTAGTGATGGGATAGTAGACTCTAAATGGTTGTAATTTGTGCATAACCACACACCTTTGAAACTTGTAAAGGGTAATCCACCTACGATTATAAATGCTACACTTCTACTCCTCTATTTGAATCCATATCGTCTATAGTAAAACAATTGGAAGCCGTTAACATGGTTTAGTACCCTGAAACATAACCCTATAAGGATGATACACCCAAACCATCATGGTTTAGGGAGAATGAATTTTACAGGTTCCATCGCGTAAAGGGTCACAAAATTGACAAGTGTTTAAGATTAAAACACTATATTCAAGACCTATTTAATAATGGTGATATTGAAGTAGAATTTGTTGTCGCTGAAAAATATCTAAATGAAAACTTAGGGATCTTAAAATATCCTTTTCCCAATCACGAAGAAAGGGAAAATATGGATCGGGGACATTATTCCGAGAATAAAAATGCTAACTATGCGTCAAAAATACCATTTTGATGCCACGATAGGTTGTGTTGACCCACTCATTGAGCAAATCAATACAATTAGAATTAAGACAAGAGAGTGAATTGTGGCAACACAAAAAGATAGCCTTGTTATAAATTATAAACATAATCCCCCTCCTCCTAAAGAGATTCACTATGATGTTTTAGATCAACTAGAAAAAACTACGGCCAAGATTTCCATCTTATACCTTATAAAGATCTCTAGTTTCCATAAGGATATACTTTACCAAAACCTTACAGGGATCAGGAGTATCCATTGATGTTGACCTAACACATTTGAAATCCATGGTAGCATAATTTGTTCCTTTGGAACACATAATCTTCAACACCACATAAGTCTTAGTTGAAGATCCTTCACATAACCTACCATTGCATATTGAGGTTATCACCAAACGTAAGAAGGTTAAGAGAGTGCTTGTGGATGGTGAATCGGGTCTTAACATATGTACTCTCAAACTAGTCCACCAACTAGGCTGCACAAAATCTGGTCTCGAAACAAATGTCATCACCATCAAGGCATATGACAATGAAGAACGAAAATCAGCTATAATGATCACTTTCTCATTATAAGTGGGTCCCATAACACATGATACGAAGTTCCATATCTTGGACCTGGAACTCCCTTACAATATCTTGCTCATCACCCATGGATTCATGCCATGCAGGTCATGCCATCAATGTATCATCAGTGTTTAAATTTATAATATGAGGGACAAACACTCACCATACAAGGGGACCCTCAACCTTTTTCTCATTGTAGAGTGTTTTCAGGATTTTCCCTACAATATATGAGTGTCCATCTATGGAGATTGTTATTCCTATCTAGTCAAAGGCCCTCACTTCATGAGTGGATCCAAATACCCTATTTATCAATGAAAATGGTGCTTCCACCTCAGAAACTCCTTTGTCTACATGGGAGATGAAGTTCAAACCAAGCGGTTGTGGAGAGTATGATCTACAACAAGCCCTAATGGTTCACAATGGTCCACTATCAACCCAAGCACATGGTAGGTCGTGTTTTAAAGTTTAGAGATCAAGAGAGGCTTTCCCTTTCAATAATTTTACTCTTGACAGCTTGTTAGAAGATGAAAGGTTTCTTATGGACATTGTATTTTTCAGATGATGATGACATGGCTACATGCTATAAATCACCTAAGTATCCCATTCCTAATCAGATAATGCTTTCCATGGGGTATAAAGGATGTGGTTGTGGCCGCTAAGAACAAGGCCCATTAGAATCTCTTACAATACCTCAGTGTATAGTAGGTAAATCAGGTATAGGAATCCATTTATATGAGTCTCACTCTTTAGATGATGAGTATGCTTCTTCTGAGAGTGAGGATAGTTTGTCCAGAAATGAAAGTGAAACAGATTCCGATGTAGTCTTTATGAATACCTTGCCTCTATGAACCTATTTTCCAATATGGATATCCTTACTATAACCCCTGTTATACCCACCATATCCCCTATAACTTGACCATTAACCCTCACCTACCCATTAAATGTTATAAATGTGTTGCTTTGATTAGATTTGTTTAAACTTGTGCTTGTTAATTTTTACTTGTACATTGTGTTATAATTTCATCATCATATCACACATATCCATCACATCTATACATCATATATCAAAAAAATATGCTAAGTCTACATCACACATGTATACTAAAAGCTAATCATCAAATATCGTATCACCAATGGGGCAAGAGGGGTTGCGCATGATCACAAATATATCCCCCCCACACCAATATCAAAAATATAAACATGTTTCTCAAAGGTATCTCATCAAACATACAAGTATGATATCAGCTAAAGCTATCTCATAATCTAACAAGGTGATACAAAGCATATAATAGTCAAAATTGTTTAAAAGAAATTAAAAATTTTTTTTTGATAAAATCGTTAAAAATCCAAAAAAATTGTAAAAATTTAAAATTTTACAAAAATTGGTAAATAACATATATGCAGCTAAATTTTGTGTCAATTACATCATCCTCAAATGTTGAAATATGTTTTACAAAAGTGTCTTTCTATGGTTCTTTCTTGTTCTGGTCTCAAACAACTTGCGGATCATTGTGATCTACCTCCATTAATAAAATCTCGGCTGCATATTATGTCATTCATCCCATGCAACAATGAGTTGTTAGGGAATGTGTATAGTGCATCAAAATTTTCCATGGGACTACTTATGTTCTATTTTTTTCCTTTGCGTGTGTTATTGCTTGGGCCATCATTTTTAACCCTTGTCATTACAACACAAACATTCGATAACTATAGCTTGATAACAAAAATGTTGGTGCAACTGTCTTAAACATTGTTTTTTTAAGTACGTGTGATTGTACTAGTTTCTATGTTAGGTTAGCTGGTTTACTTTCTCGTATTGCATTGCATTTTTATGTTGCATGGAGCTAAATATCATTTTACTTTCTTTTATTGCATTGCATAATGTATGTTGCATGGAGTTGCATATTTTTAGCAATAAAAAATTGTTAGTAATTCATCTTTTATGTTATCTTATACTTTTTTAATTTTAAATAAAGGTCGATGATGTAGACCTAGGGGAAAAATTATATAAATCAGGTTGCTTATGAAAGGCTAGATGCAAAGGTTGGACTTGTCATATATTTCTCCATTAATCATTTCCTTTCCATTATCATTTATTACCATTACTAATTTTTCTCCTAAAAACTCACTCGGGGAAATAAACAACCATGTTTATCCCTATCCTTATTCCTTCTTAATACCTAAGGGTTTCACACCCGTTCTAACCTATTTTCTTCTATCCATTTTGGTCATATTTTCGATCGTCGATTGACTTCTTTAATCAATCAATCGACACTCGACGGGGCATCCTTCATCCTACTGATTTTTCTTCAAAAATTTACCTATTTTACACTTATCTATTATGTTTGAAGTGAATTCACTAACTTCACCTCAAACAAGGGCAAATGTAGACACCTAAATTCCGCTTTTGCAATCTTATTGCCAAAATGGACACAAATCACTCTCAGTCTTTCCAATTCCATTATAATTAGTGATCTTTGCTAATTAACTAATGTTTCTTACCACTCTAGGCAATTAACAATGATTTATTTATTGTGTAACCCCTTTCACATTTAGGATGCTGCTTTATGGAAAATCATAAGTCAAAATCCTCTTCAAAACAGAAAATTAACATTTATTAGCTAATTAAGCCTATTTTTCCCTTGTTTTGGTCAATATACCCTAGTATTGACTCAAACCCCTCTTTCAACCACTCAAAATAATCCCATTCATCTCCACAACATCTCAACAAGCTTCAAAATCTTATCCTAGCCTCCTAGTTTACCCTAAGTGGTTGATTAAGGCTTAAAACTCTTAATCACTTGGTAATTCACTAATTGTGATTACCAATGCCTAATCATGATTAGTAATTCTAATCGAATTTGGATCTTTTAGTCCCACATGCACCAAAATACAATTTTCTCACAAAAGGAAAACTATAAAAAGGGTGCACCTCATTCCTTTATACTTTACACTATGCTTTAATTTACATCTCATATAATAAATATGATATATATCCAAGTTCAATCCTTGCTTAAAGCCTTCAATGGGGTTAGTAGATGGATATCCAAAATTACCAAGTAGTCATTGGGAGAGGCCATTTCACCTTGTTTGGAGTAGCAACCATAACCATTTGATTTCCCTCTTGGGTCTATTTAGGCTCATGTTAGGTAATTCAAGCATATCAAGAGGCATGTTTAGTTAGATTTTGTATTGTTTTCATACTAGTTAAGCATTATTTTAAGCTTCTATCTCAATGTTACATTCCTAGACTTAGAACCTTAGCTACATGGATGTCAATGGTGTTAGCTTTCCTTGTTTAGTCATGCAATTTTCTTTGTAGATTTTAGGGTGTTATCGAGGGTTTCCCTTCCCATTTCACCTGTCATGTGTTGTGATTTTTTTACCTTGGAAGAATATATCCACTTCTTCCAAAATGCTGAATATGTCATCCCTTGGTTGAGGTGGATGTTCAATTTTTTTCATTTATCTATAAATCTTATCTTCCACATCTTTTCGCATTATGTTGCATTTAAATTTAGATCCAACCCTACAGCTAAAAAGATCTACACTTTGATACCACTATAATGTATCTAAGATGACTTTCTAAATAAATTTGGATTTACTAGAAACCCTCAGGGAAATATTAATGAAAACCAATTTTTATTTCATGACAGTCAAAGCATATAGATGTGTCCCACTTTTTTGCACTTTTTTACCTTCATAAAATTATGTCTGACAACCAAAATATGACCAAACATATATTAAATTATAAAATGTGTATTTTTATGAGCTTATAAATACCAAGGTGTTAGGCATCCGTAATTTACTCGATTTTTAAAGTTTAAATAATATTTTTAAATATTTATTTACTAGTCAAATTTTAAAAATACCACCAAATGGGACACTTATATGATTTCACTAACAAAAATTAAAATTTCTAGAGAATAATGGAAATAATTTCTAAACCCTATGAAAAATCTATATTTGTTGCACATAATGATAGCAACAACATAAACACTAAAATTGGAAGTTTTATTTATTTTTCAACAAAAAATCGTAAAATATGACTAACCCTTTATGATGAAGGTGGTCAATCCTCTTCACTAATAATGTTAATCTAGGGCTGGTGTGTCGATGGTTGTATGCAATTGGAGAAAGAGATATTTGGAAAACAAATCCTTCAAACACAATCCAAACTTGCATAAATTAAAAGGCACACTTACAGAAATGAAAGAGCACACTTGCAAAAATCAAAATAAAACTTTCATAAAAGAAATCATACTTGCATAAAAGACATTTCTGAATTCAAAACAAATGAAAAAAATAAGACACTTGCATGTTCATAGAAGAAATTGTACAAAAATAAATATTACATGACATATAATTAGAAATTCGCAACAAAAATGAAAAGTACATAATAAAGAAATGAACATAAGACATTGATCCATCTTCCTTGGAATGAGTGTCCATCTCATTCCTTTCAAGAGTACTTAATTCATACTTGTAAAATTTAATTCAAAACCTGTAGAATAATTTTACTCGAATATTGGAGAGAAGGAACATATTTTCATTGATTGGTAAAATATATTATTTAATAATGTGGAAGGTTGCATTTATAGTTCATGTATCTAAGAACTCCTCTTTTTGGGGAATACAATATGATCTTATCTTTATTCTAATTTACTTAGTCCACACACCAAGAACTAACTACCTATTCTTGGGTGGATTTATTCAAAGTAATAAATCCTAAAAAAATTAACTACGACATCCCACTTATCACGGAGAATATTTCTAGAACTCGTCCCTTGAATATAGGAACACAAAGTGGGAGAGCACTTATTCAACATTCCTAATACTATTCCATTATTTTCTCATCCTTGAAATATGGAGGGAAAATGTAGGAGTGTTAATTCCATGATTTTTAATTCTTCTTGGAATGCCACATGCATGCATGACTTTGGATTTCCACATGTTTGAATCTTTATTCTTGGTTTATGAGGTAGAAGCAAAGAGTGGTTTGAATAGTTCGGTCTTACTTTAAATTACTTTGAAACAAACCAACAGACTTTCACTAGTTGTGTGTTTCAGTAGTTATGTGAAGAATTTTGGTAGCTGAAATCTAGCAGTAATCTATGAATAGTTGGGCCTTTCAGTAGTTGCGTGAAGAATTTTGGTAGTTGTAATCTATGGACTTGGATTATAGTTGTTTATGACATGTTTTCTACACATTATTGTATTCAACTTTAGGAGAAATATTAGGAAATAACAATAATTAAATTACAAATAGATTTCTAAAGAGATGATAAGATAAATCCTATATTCTACCTTAAATATGTTATTTGTTATTAAAACTACATCTAAATTCACTTGAAATCTTGATTTTAAGAGAGAGAATAAGAGTGTTATTTGGTGATATAATGAGACATATTTTGGTCTCATCATTTCCCCCACACTTAACTTCTTGCATGCCCTCATGCAAGCTACTGATCTTCCTATAGAATCTGATTTTGTCAATACTTCTGCATCTTTCAAATTGTCTTCTCATTTTTTCATGATAGTAGAAAATTGAGATTCTAGAAGTAAAATTTTTACTTCTTTCTTATTCATGCTCTCATGAGGTTTTTCTTAGATAATGTAGAGATAGTTTTTCCCCACACATAGCTCTTTTTTTTTCTTATATATTCTTCAAAATATTTCAAAGAGAGTGAGTCTCCCCCACACTTAGCTTTGTGCATGCCCTCATGCAAACTATTTTTTTAATTGAGCAGCTTATAGATCCCAACTTTTGTAAAATAGAAAGATGTCATCTAAATCATTTGCTTTGTTACTTGACTATATTAGCACATGTAGATCTTGACAAATTTCTCTCTCTCTTTCTCTTTTTTTTTAAGCTTTCAAGAATTGAATCTATTTGTAATTAAAAAAACAAACAACAATATTCGAGAATAAAAAAATAGAAGTTACCATACTATACTCAGTAGTTATCCTTTCTTTCATCATGTTGTATAACCTTGATTTCCATCTATAACTAAAAAAATAAATAGATATGAAGTCAAGGCCTCTACAACATAGAACTTTTTAGTAGCAAATAATTTCATCAACCAAGTCGGCATAAGAGAAGTAGTCATATGGATCCAAGAAATACTTTGAAGAGTAATTTTTGTTGGGAAAAGTAGCCATTTGTTGGTTTTCAACTTTCCCTTTCTTTTATTTTATTTTTTTAGTAATTGGTCAACCAATAAACTAGTTTTCTAACCAATCACTATCCTTTTGAGAAATGTCAACATGATGGAAAATCAGGAAGCAATCTTCCAGAGTTTCTGCAACATCCAACCAGTTTAGAAAGTTGATTTAGAAATTGAGAAACAATGGTAAATTGTTTTGGGAAATGGGATGGTTTAGGAATTATTCATTTATTGGGAATGGGTGGTTTATTATGAGAGGTTTTGGGTATGATCCCTAAGTAAAAATGGTATATCAGCATTTTAATTGGCATATACTAGTTGAGCCAATATTTTTCTATAGTCATGAGAAGGATTAACATTGACTACAAAATATTGGAGGAATTTTTAGTGGTTTCAGTAATTGGGAAAATGAGTTTTAGAAACACTAAAAAAACAAGAAAAAGAGGGTAGCATGGAATGAATTAGGTAATGAAAATGAGGAGTATTAGAAGAATACTTACATGCATCATAATATTTTTTTAAAGAAAAAAACAGTCTTCAAATATGTTTTTTTAGCAGCGTGCATTCAAACTATGATATCTTGGTCGTTTCTTAACAAAAATGAGAAATTAAAAATGATCTGGAAATGCTCAGATCATGTAGAACAAGACCCAAAAAAATTTGAGCTATTTCTTTACTTAGTGCAAGAAGTTTAAATCGAGAAAACTCTGCTATCAAAATAGTCTTAACTATGTTATTTTTAGCAGCGTGCATTTAAACTGTGATATCTTGGTCATTTCTCAACGAAAATGAGTGATTCAAAATGAGATAGAAATATCATATCGTGTAGAAGAAGAATGAAAAATCATTTGAGTTATTTATTTGTGATCTATGAGTAGTATACATCTGGAAATTACTTCTATTTTCACATAAAAACTCCTTATCATCTAAATCTTTTTCTTTGACCTCCTCTGCAATGCCTCATTTATTTTTGCATTTTTCCTCCCAATCTGTTTGCACAAATATTCCATAGAAATATTTCTCTGCTAACCTACAAAAAGTTAGTTTTTTTGTATTTCTTGTATGCATGAATTGTTATTTAATCTTTATAGAAGTAACAATACATGCAAACAAGAAATATTTTAGAATAAGAAAACCTCATTGCATGAAAATAATAAACATGAAATGATGTTTTTATTTTATTGATGGGAGGTTTCTTTGGAAATATCTGGTAGGTTTCTAAATCTAACTATAGAGATAAAATTTAATCCATTTGTAGAAAAGAAATATTAATCTATTTTGACAAAAATTAAAGTTTAAAGAAACTTCCACCAAATACTTCTCATCATATAATTTTCTGAAAGGTATTCTATTGTCAATAGAATATTATTTTAGAAAAATATGAGTCTCCAAATAACACCGTGATCCCTGAAAATGGTGCAAAAATGATGAGTTTCATCAATCCTCTTCACTAATAATGTCAATCTAGGGCTAGTGTTTGATCGTTGTATGCAATAGGAGAAAGAGATATTTAGAAATAAATCCTTCAAACAAAATCAAAACTTGCATAAATTAAAAGGAAAACTTACAGAAATGAAAGAGCACACTTGTAGAAATCAAATTCAAACTTTCATGAAAGAAATCACACTTGTATAAAAGAAATTGCTGAATTGAAAACAAATGAAAGAAATAAATAAGACACTTACAGGTTCACAAAAGAAATTGTATGAAAAGAAATATTACATGACATATAATTAGAAATTTGCAACAAAAATGAAAATTACATGATAAATAAATGAACATAAAACATTGATCCATTTTCCTTGGAATGAGTGGCCAGCTCATTCCTTGGAAGAGGACTTAATTCATACTTGTAAACTTTAATTCAAAACTTGTAGAATAATTTTACTCAGAATATTGGAGAGAAAGAACAAATTTTCATTTATTGGTAAAATATTTTATACAAGAGTGTGGAAGGTTGCATTTAGTTCATGTGTCCATCCAACTCCTATTTTTGGGGAATACAATATGATCTTCTCTTTATTCTAATTTACTTAGTCCACACACCAAGAACTAACTACCTATTCTTGGGCAGATTTATTCAAAGCAATAAATCCTAAAAAAACTTAACTACAATAGTCCACTTATCATGAAATATAATTTTACAACTCATCCCTTGAATCTAGGAAAAATTGGGAGAGTACTTATCCAACATTCCTAATACTATTCCACTATTTTCTTATCCTTGAAACATGGAGAGAAAATGCAAGAGTGTTAAGTCTGTGACTTTGAATTATTTTTGAAACGCCACATACATGCATGACTTTGGATTGCCACATGTTTGGATTTTTATTATTGGTTTATCACATGGATGCAAAGAGTGGGTTGAATAGGTCATTGATACTTTACATTACTTTGGAACAAACCAATGGACTTTGACTAGTGTGTGTTTCGATAGTTTTGGGAAGAATTTCGGTAGCTAAAATCTAGTAGAAATCTATAAAAACTGGGCTTTGTGGTAGATACATGAAGATGTTCAATATATGTAATCTATGAACTTGGAGTAGAGTTACTTATGGCTTGTTTTCTACACACTATTGCATTCCAACTTTAGAAGAAATATCAGGAAATAACAACAATTAGATTGCAATTTGATTTCCAAAGAGATGATAAGATAAATCATATATTCTACCTTAAATATGCTATCCATTATTAAAAATACATATAAATTCACTTGAAATCTTGTTGTTAAGAGAGAGAATAAGAGTGTTATTTGATGATAGAATGAGACATATTTTGGTCTCATCATTATATATGAGATTTTTTGCTATATCTAATAGCAGTCTTTTAGCCACACTTAAACTAGAGTTTCATCCTTTTTATTATAGGTAAAAGAGGGTTGAAGGGACCCTACCCCATATAGTAAGCAACTCTCATAAAGAGAAAATATTCAGGATAATAACAGTCAACAAAACATATAGGTATAACAAAACCGTACAACAACAAACAAGAAACATCCATCATTCATCATTCTTCTCTTCCTTCGATAAAGTGGCCCATTCCTTTGACAAAGCTTCAATATTAGAGCTCAAACTGATGATATCTTCCTAAGATAGTCCTCTCATTATTTTCTTAGGTTCTTGATCCTCACACTTTCTATAAGTGTGTTCTAGTTGTCCTAAAACTTAGAGATGTTGAATAGTAGTCTTGACATTTAGAATTCTCCTCTCAAGTAAACTACTGAATAGAACATTTAAAAAATCCACATCATTTTAAAATACCTTAAATATTGGGGCAAGAAACCCAAACCATCCCTAAACTAATTCAAAACCAGCCAAAATACAAAACAAAAGTATCTCATAGTCCATAGCAAAAAGAAATAAATAGAAAGGAACAATAAACTACAGGAGACATTAGTGATTGAGAACTTAAGAAGATATCTTAATAAGCTCCTTGATATGGTTGTCTCATTCCTCAATCTCCATCCTCCTATCAACCTATTTACATTTTCCCTTACTATCAATATTCTAGAGATCTTTAACAATAGATTTCAGTAATCTGTTTGTATGAAAACCCATCAGCCATGAGGTTACATTTGTATTCCACTTTTTCCAGTTGTCATTGATCCCATTCCAAAATATCTGATTTGTTTTGACATTTTTGAGGTTATTAATATTATCCTTCAAGTTGGTGATGTCCTTTTTTATTCCATTAAGGCTTCCTCTTCAATACCCATACTTATATTACCAAGTTCATTATCTATTTTGTTCTTCTTTCCCAAAATGAGAAGGCATTTAGCAGATAAATCCCCTTCTAAACCTTCTTGTTTGGTGTTATGCCCCTCAATAGCTTTACCCTTTTTGTATTTTCTCCTAAGTATGCGAGTAGTGGGCTAAGAGGAGGAAGGTGGAGTAGGGGAGGGGTTTCTACTTGACATCTTGGATTTAAGATGGAAATAAATGAGCAAAATTACAGCTTGATACATGGGATAAGTTCTTTTCCACAGTGAACCTATTTTATGGAACTTTAAAGTAACATGAGGATGTATAAATTGAAACTCACCAAAAATTTCCTCCTGAAGTGGTTGAGGAAGACCAGTGGTATGTATTAATTTTTTTCACCTTTTCTTCAAGGGTTGGGTACTGATAATAAGTTTGGAAACTTCATCATACGAGATAGGAAATGGGGCTCTTTGAATACCCCTTAGGACCTGATTTATCTTCTCCCATCGGCCAAAAAAATAGCTTCTTGTTTCACCCATTTGTAATTATTATTATAAAATATCAAACCCTACATACTCATCCCAGTGACATGTGAAATGATTCCCCAAGATGAGGTGTTGTTGGCTAGATTGTATGCATGCACAAATATAGGTAGTTATGGGATAAATCAACTTCATTTAATAGTGAATCTCTCGTATGATATATTTATTTATTTTAGAAGCCTATTAATTAATTTTATGGGTATTACTTTAATTGTGCATCTCATTAACCATAGCCAAACAACTTTGCAGCAAGTAAGTAGTTTTATGTGAAAGAAATGATTAAAAGAAGTGGAAACAGAATGAGGGGAATAGTAACAACTATTTAATAGAAACATGTTTCACAACAACTAGATAACTGAGTTTATTATAGGAACATGGAATAAATAAATACTTAATGATTTTGTCAATTTCCAACAAATAAAAATAAATGCATTCAAATGGAAATTCAAGATAAAACACTTTTTACCATAAACATCCACAGTGTGCACAACAAGACTTTATAAGACATGAAGTTCTTCAAAAATTGCCTTCTTATTCAATTCAATTGGTTTACAAGATGAACATATTATTACTTCAACAAAAATTTTGAAATAATAATTCCCAAGTACAATAGTTTTTTCCCAAAAAAATCTATCCATTGGCATGTAGGCCTCTCTCACTATTCATGGCATCTGGGAAGAAAATACAAATAGGATTCATTAATTACATTCAATTTATGTGCCTAGCTACAAAATTACAAGAGGTTGAGCATTTTCCTCCTTAAAAATCTTAGTGTTTGGCACACACACATTTGGAATGTTCCACATTCCTAACTAACTTAAACTACTTCTCATGTTATGCCATGTACTCATAAGCAATTGACTTTTTCAAACAACTTGAAGTAATGGTGTTTAACCAAATTACTTAAGTTTTACAATGAAGTTTCATTACTTTATTACATTATCGAATCATAAGAAGGAGAAGAAGAAATAAAATAAAATATTAAGACCTATTCTAGTTATATAGCTTGATTTAGTCTTTCCTTCCTCCTCATTCTTAACCTTGTTCTTCTCTTAATATTTATCATATTGATCATGCATATATCTTATCACTTTCTCATCATCATTTGAAATGATTTTCATTTCTATTTTTAATCTGAGTATCTCCTTTCCAAGATGGTGCAAAAACATCTTACTTTCCCTATACTAGATGCAAGGTAATTGACATCTTCTTGAAGCTTTGAAAATTTCTCTATTGAATCATAGGTGAAGGGAGTAGTAGCATTATTCATTTCTTGTTGAAAGAGTTGAAGGAACTCTTCCATGTATTTTGGGGATTTACAATAGTGTACTTTGTAACATCGTAGATGTCATCATCTAGCTCATCCTTAGCTTGTTCTACCTCTCCTTCTATTTGCTTCATCTCTTTCATCATTTGATTAAGAATATTCTTTCGGAATGAGAGAGTAATCTCTTCCTATTTACCCTTCTTTATGGACCCTTCAGAACAATTTTTTCTTCAATTAACACATTTTATGGAAGTGATCCTATTGCTTCCAATTGGATTTCGTAAATCCCACATTCATTATCAGCTTCCAGTCTCAAAATTTTTCTATTTATCCCATTTATCTTGACATTATTTCATCTTGATTAGAACCTATGTGTACTCTTCATTGGCCGTTTTGGAGATCCTTGCTATCCACTCATCCACGGCCTTGGCCTTGTCACTAGTTTATTCCATTATAGTGATGACATGGGGATTGAATTTCTCCCTTGATAACACAGGTTGTGAAGAGGACCTAGCAACTTTCATAATGATTTCACATAGCTTGAATGTCTATTCCTTCAACTTAGCATTTTTAGCTCTTTCTTCATCAAGCTTGAGGAAAAGACTATTAATAGTGGTCTATGTATCTTGTTTGAGCCCTTCAGTAGTTACTTAACCTAGAGAAACTCTTGTCAAATTGACATTCTCTTCATTTAATTCTCCTTTTTTCTTTCTTGCATTTGGTGGGGTGGACACTTTGGCAAATTTTTGTCCCGATGACTCAATTATCTTCTTGGAAGTAAATTTAGTAGCCTTGTATTTTTTTCCTCTTTTATCAATACTCTTAAGCAATTGTAAATACATTTCCTCTAGATTTACCATCTCTTTGTAACTTTGGACTATTTACAATGCTAACCATGATGAGAAATATTGTCCTAAGGAAGTAGGAGAATTGGAATGCATGATCATTTCTTAACTAGTAGAATTGCAGAAAGATGTGCAATCATCTCTCAGTTGTGCTTCAATTGCTTCATTTGTAGTACCTTATAATAGTAAATTTTCTAATTTAGACATCTTATGAGTTATCCTATAATTTTCAAACTCTTTCTTTTAAAAAATATTACTTCTTGAATCCATATTAAATTCTTCCTTTTCTTCATTTTCTTCTTGTACTTGAAACTCTCATACACAGTCTCTAACTAAGTATGTTATTCACTTTCTTTCTCAATTTCTCTTTCTTCCATTTCGACAGTTTCCATCATAACTTTATCTTTCTCTTGTGGTTGTGATACTTTATGAAGAGAAGATCTCTCCATAGTAGCATTATGTCTCTCCTCATGTTAAGTACTAGGTTAATCTTCGATGATGGAGGATGAGGATTTCCTGGTGGAGAAAAAGGGGGAGGATGAGGTGATGGAGTAGGGAAGAAGAATTAAAGTAACATGATTAAATCTAGTATACTAATTTAAACTCGAGGAGAGGGAATTTGAATAGGGGATGAAGAAAAAACTTGAACTAATTGGGAAGTAGCTTCAATAGCAATGACTTCAAGTGTTTCCGATTGATTAACTTGTAGGTTCCTACTCTCTTTCCCTGTTATGGGATTCTTGGTCACTTGTGACACCATTGATCCTTTACTACTCTCACCTGGTCCTTCTTTCCATTTGGTGATATTTTCACTCAACTGCTTCATTAAGTATTCTTCTAGACAATAACATTTTTCAAGGAGCCAAATTGAGGTGTAAATTAGGATCCTTAACGTTATATCCTAAAATGTCTTAGATTTATTTCTCATGGATGAGAGTGGAGCATTATCTCCTCCCATCTGATATTAGGAAGGAGAAATCAAATTCCCATCATCATGGATTTTTGTAGGGATTTTTTCAAAGCCAAAGTCTATGATTTATCATACTATCATCTCTGCTATAGTATTTTCTTCTAACTTCAAATTCATCCCTATAATCAATATAGAAATATTTTAGTGCTCAAAGATACATGTAGTCTAATGAGACTATCTTTTTTGAAATATTCCAGAAGTCCAAATTTTCCATGGCTTCATAGTCTTTCTATTCATAACTATGAAACATCTCCTTTGAAACCTTTTATCCTTATATATGTTATCACAATGATAATGGCCAACGATGGTTGGAAAGAAAACCCCTGGTCTATGAAGTGTTGATTTTAGGTCATATAGCTCCACTAGCTATCTACATAGTTCCAATATTATCCATTTATCATTGGGATATCTTGGGAGTTTAAGTGGTTTACCTAAGAAACCAAAATCTATGAGATAATTGAAATAAGAAAATTGAATAAATATACACCCATATTGAGAAATCGTATCACATTATCATAGGTTGCATTGGTCACCCTTTTTCTCTTATTTCAGTTCTTAGCTTGCAGATAACTTCATAAAATAATAAATCATTCACCTTCCTATACTTATAATAATACTCTGATAATACCAACTAAGGGTAATAATCATACACATGTTCTAAGGATAAATTCCTTTGTTACGCAACCTAGAGAAAGAGTCATTTGATGTTCGCAACATATATCAAATAAGAAGTCATCTTGAAAATGAAAGTTTGTTTAACCTACTACAAATGGTGATCAATATTATCACTTATGATATCGACCAAGTTGATCATTACATTAGCTTTATTTGAATCAATGGTTTTGATGAAGTAGTACATCCATGTGGAGAAATACTTGTCATTTTTCTCTCCATTGATTCTACATAACAACTGAATTATGTCATCAGCTTCTTAGACAAAATGACCTCACTATTGTCTTGGGAAACCTAGAGGGATGATTTTTGTCTTGAATTAATTCAAATTTATGATCTTTATGGCATTAGTTGTGTTCTTCTCCCAATGCTCAATTGGTCTTTTCCATATTCACATCAAGAAATTTTATCTTTGTGGGGATATTTAAACTATAGTTAAACAATTGAATGTCAAGCTTCACTACCATATTACCTTATGTATCCTTGACTGATTTTGATAGGAGGTCATAATATTTGGCACATTCCGAACAAAACGCAAGTAACTAATCAACACTAGGAAATGTAGTTTCTTGTATCAATTCATTGTTAGTTAGGGCATGCATAAGAGGTATCTACCTTATGGCCTTAGATATTTCTATAAGCTCAGTTGTGGACACATGCCTCATATATGTGTCACTAATTTAAAAATCTTTGATGCAACACAAGATTCAACTGGATAACCTTTATATGTATACTTCATTTTATTCCCTTTGGTTTCACTAACCGGCTTGGATGTGCACTTTCCTTTCCTTTCCTAGAGGTTTCTTCAATCATAAAATTAGGTTCTTCTTGAATGATGGAAACTTCCTCTACTTTCATTAATTGTTCTCTTGCTTCAAGTGATCCTCTCTTTCCTCAAAAATTTTATTTATTTTTCTTCAAATGAACAAAGTGTGTGCCAACTACTAAAATATTAGCAACAATACCTTCTTAAAATGTAGAATTCAAGTTAAGCTAAATGACTTCAAGTTTTGAGTATATATAAATCTCATTTGGTTATGAAATTACATAAAATCCTTTTAGAAATGAAGTTCTAAATTTACAAGCAAGTGGGCTAGTAAAATAGCTTATTTATAATGCATTGTGGGCTTTTAGGGTGTTCTTTTCTGAAACTTTGAGTAAGTTATGATGGTTTGGTTTCACACAAAGAAGTGAGGAAGTAAGGTCATCTCAAAAATAGAAAAGTATGGTAAGTAATGGCCTCTTGAAAATCCACAAAGTATAAGAATTAAGTAACAAGGGTTTGGTTTACCGCAAAGCACAGTTAAAGTAATGACTAATAGAAAACCCACAAAACACTAAGCAGTAGTGAATGGTTGACAACTTGAAATGAATAATTATTAAGTAGAAGCAACTAATAATCCTACAATGTATAAAAAGTAAGGGAGGTTTGAAAACCTACAAAATTCAAGGAAGCAATGATGAATAGTTTTAATGAAATGAAGGAAAGGAATTAAAAGTAGTTTAGAACACTGCAAGGCATTGCTTAGGAGTAATGTAGGGTTGAATTTTCATAAAGAAGGAAGTAATGGATGTTTAGTTCCCCAATTGAGCTAGGGAAAAAACAAAGGTTTCCTCATATGGTGAAATTAGGGGTATTTTGTCACAAGATAATAATGAATTTCACTAAGTGAACTAAAACCCTAATCAACCATTAATGGAAATGACCTAATTTTAAAAAATCCCAAAACCCAAACAAAATAGATATGTGCATACGTCCAAATGAAGGAAAATAAAAAATAGGAAAAATTACAATGAAGAAGAAGAATAAAAACTAGAAAGGATGAAGAAAACAAATAACATACCTTTTCCCGTAAATGGTTCAAGGTTGGGTTTCCCAAAAATTTATTCAATCGACAGGCATGAGGTTGCTCTGGGTTAATGTGTCGAATTACATCTCTCTAAATGAATAGGATGTATGGAAATGAAGTGGAATAACTTAACCTTTGAAATATTCCAACTCGTTAATAAAATGGATACAGAGATGTCATGTCATTTTTTGGGTTTGGTGAATAGCTTAGCTTTTTGGCTTTTGAAGTAACAAGTAATCGCAAACTGATTAGGTAGTGCTTTGCGGAGTTTTAGACATGAATTTATTTTACTACTTAGTTTTTGAAGTAAGTCAATTAGGCTTGAAATCCTGATAAAATAAAGACATTATTTATGTGGGTTTTGAGCATTACTTTACTTATCAACTTTTATAAGTAGATAAGTATCTATTTCACGCAAAGCTTTGAGCATAAAGAAGAGCACTTATTTTTAACACAAAGAAGAAATGGAGTAATAGCTAGCTTTGTAGGGTTTAAAAACTACTTTGCTTGTTTTATTTAGCAAAGTAAAGTGACTTCAATTTAGCGCAAATAAGGCAATAGTGCAAATCGGGTTTTATAGGGTGAGCTACTACAACTTAGAAGTAAAGAAATTTGAGAAACAACTTTTCTTAACATATTAAGTACTTAGATTTTTAGGGAATTATGGGAAAATGGGTATTTCTTTAACTACTTCCAAGCAACCTCTTACAACCTTTTGGATAATTCTAGATAAATCATGCAACCCAAATGAGTTAAGGTAACAACCTAAACAAATTAAAAATCACACAAGGAGACACAAGAAACATAAACACAAATATTCACAACACTAAGACTTAAAATTTTAAAGGGGTACCCCAAAATTTCTAAGTGAAATCTTGGGGACACTAGTTGGCTCATTTATGGACATCTTTATTTCTACAAAAATAGTAGAAATGAAGATGAGATCCCAACATCTTTGGTTTTAATTCTTGTTCATTAGGTTTGGGGTCACAAGAAGGGAAACACAAAAAAGAATCAGACACAACACAAAACACTTGAATTTATTTATATACATATAGGTTTTACCCTAAATCATCAATTCCTGAAGAGATTCAAATGTTTCCCATTGTATGGCAATGGAAATTCAACTCCATCTTGGTAAGCTAGGATGAAACTATCAGTTCTAGCATCTCTCATGATCATGAATGGTCCTTTTCACAATGAATAAAATTTTCCATGCATTCCTTTTGGCTCATTTTTCTTGTCCCACAAGAGCACCCAGTCTCTAATATCAAACTTTCTATCTCTTTTATTTTTTTCAAATACTAATTTAGCCTTATTTTGATGCTCAGCTAGTCTGAAAACTACCAAAACATGGGTTTCTTAATTCAAATAAGTACATGATTATTTTTTCAAGTGCATCCTAATAAGTAACATCCTCCAAGTCTTTTGTGAGTTGTAAAAGTAGGAAGTTCAATTGTAACATTCCCTTCATATTCCATTCCATATAACAATTGAAAAGGTGACATACCTATAGCATTTTTGGGTGTAATCCTATCAACCCAGAGTACATCAAACAACTTCTTATGCCAGGTCCTTTGATTTTCATCAATCAACTTCGTATGATTATTATCAATTTTTGTTACTTTATTCATGTTTTTCGTTTCCCGAGGATAGTAATTGGAAGAATGCACTAAATGGACACCATAAATGTAATAAAAATCAAAAAGATCCTCGTAAGAAATATTATAAGTATTGTCTATGATTATCTTGTGTGGGACACCAAACCTTACAATTATGTTTTCTTTGATAAAGTTACACACTTCCTCATAGGTAGTGTGCTTAACACGAATGGATTCTACCCACTTACTAAAATAATAAGTGGCTATGAGAATGTAATGGTGACTAAAAATTGATGGAGGATTTAACATACCAATGAAATAAATACCCCATTGTTGGAAGGGCTCATTTATCACAAATAGTTTTAAAGGAAAAGATGGAAGCTTCATCCATCCAAAAAATTGTTGACATACTTGACACCTAGAAACCCATTCTACAGTATCTTGAAAAAGAGTGGGCAAATAATACCTTTCCTAGAGGATCTTATGTGTAGTGACTCTGGCTAAGAAGTGGCCTCTACATTATTTGTCATGGAACTATTCAAGCAACTTCTCTTGTTGAGTTTTGTCAACACATCGGAGAAAGACACCATCAATCCCCTTCTTGTACAAACCATTTTCCCAAAGGACAAATTCCTTTGAATTTAGCTTGATGGTTCATTTTTCTTTACATGTAATATTATTTGGGCATTCTCCATACATGAGGAAGAAAACAATGTTACTATACCATTCATCCACCAAGTTCACAAAGAGAACTATGGGTATGCCTTCATCAATTATTTCCCAAAGTGGATAAGTTTTCATCACTAGATCATCATGTTTTATTTTAGTAATTAGTTAAAAATACCTCTACCTCTTATCGGTTTAGTTGAATTTATATCCAGATCATATTTTTGCACTTTGGTGACCCAAGTGCCTCTCAACAACCCCATATCTTGTTGTGTCAAGATAGATTTAACTATAGTGTCAGGAACATATACAATAGTATGTGATGAAAAAATCTAAATGCTTTGCAAGCTTTGACAAATGTGTATGCATTTTTTTACATAGCGGTGTATTTTAATTCATAATATTTTAAAGGAATACTCATGAAAGAAATGAGGGCTTCAATGTTCTCTTCATTCTTTTACATTAGAATAGCGAACATAGTGTGCTCAGAAGAATAATAGTAGAGGATGAATTCCTTACTAAATTCAGGTGACACTATCACAAGAGTGTTAGAAAGAGCTACTTTTATTATTTTAAATGATTGTTTCCCTTGTTGATTCCACTTAAAATATTTATTCTTCTTAATCATTTTTGAATTATGACAACTTAACTCAATAAAGTCAGGGATAAACCTTCAGAGAAAATTTACCTTGCAAAGAAAGAATGGACTCCCTTTTTTGAAGAAGGTAGAGGTAAGTGTTGAATTGATTACACTATTTCAGTGGTCAATTTTGGTTCCCTCTTTGGAGAAAATATGAACTAAAATCTTTCCTTAAATTACAAAAAAATGGACTTCTTGGGATTCAGGATATATCATGTTTTTACACTAAATGAAGACATCTTCTAAATTAGCAACATGGTTACCTTTTCCTCGAAGAATATTTTATCTTTTATACACCACTATGATTTTATCTTTTAGATGAGAAAATTCCAAATCCATAGCCCTCTGAAAAGTATCTCTGACATTGATCAACCCAAAAGGCATCTTCTGGTAAGTGAATGTTCCCCATGGTGTGGTGAACACTATTTTGTATTGGTCTATTTTTTCTACCCGAATCTAATAGTACCCCAAAAAACCATTTAACATAGACAACATTTCTAAGTGTGTAAATACCTAAAGAGTATGATCCATGATGGGGACTAGGTAGTTATCTCGTGAGTGATTCTGGTTTAGATTATGAAAGTCAACACACAAGAAGATCTCACCATTCTTTTTCTAACAGTACAATGTTAGCTAACCATTTTAAATGATTAATTAGATAAATAATTTCTTCTTCCAAGCAACTTTTTAACTTCACCATAGATTTTACCTAAAATATTCAAATTATGTCTCCGCATATTTTGTTTGAAAGGCTTCTAACCTAGCTCTAATGGAATGTAGTGTTACACTTATTCTACCTTGTATGTCTTGAGTTATTTATAAGATCACATGAAGACATTTTTCTACTTCATTAAAATATTTGTGAAATATTCCTATTTTGTCTCGTAACAACACTTACTAAGATTTAAAAACTTGGGTTCATCATCGTGACCCAAATTCAAAGGTTCAGTAACTCTAAAAAGAACCTTCACCATACTCCTTATTTTTCTTTAATAACTGATCATTCTTATCAAAAATTTCTTATAAGGATACTAGAACTTTGGGGATCTTTTTACCTTTAATTTGAATAATCCGTATACTTTGTTATCATACTTTTTATATTCACTTATTTGACTTGTCTAGGATATTATAAACATTATGTAAGTGTGACCATAATCATCTTCAAAAATTTCACAAAGTGGTCACTATCGATTCATAGTCCATGTAACCAATGTTGGAATCACCAGAAATGTCTACAAAATCATCATTATAAGGTGCATCATCGTCTATGGTAGCTTGATATTCTTTATTCATTTCCAATTTTTCCTTGGAATAGCTACAATTGCCATTCTTTGAGGAGTAGCACTAATGTGGTTCCATTTTCGACTTTGATTGTTGAAGTTCCGTAGATGTATATTCCTAACACGAATATCATTTCTTCCTTGTGTCATTTGTTTCTTTATTTGTAGCATGTCATAGTCCAATATATGTAGCGGTGGATCATAAGATCTAGGTGAAGCTAAAATTTCAACCTTGGGATTGGAATTCTTGATCTTCCCTAACATGACAAGGTCATATTTTACATCAATGGTGATGTTTTGAGTTTCCCTCAAATTATTTGGATGTGTTCGCATAATTGATAACCAAGTTCAAGAAACAGAGCATTAATAAAGAATACCTTTTAATTGTCATCACCGAGAGCGAAATAGCAAAAAAATTGTAAAGAATCCTCTAAAACTTATCAATGAAATCTCTCATATTTTCATGAGGTTCTTTTTTAAGTTGAGATAGCTGAGTAATCAGTGTGCTAGAATCTTTAGCAACCTTAAATATTTTCAAAAATTAATCCCACATAGTAGTCCAATTCGTTATGGTACCTAGAGATAATCGATAGAACCATTCTCCATCTAAGTCATGTAGAGTCTCTATAAAGATTCTAACCGACACATCTTCATGTTCCACAATGAGAACTCCACAGGATATAAATAAAGTAGCCAAGTGATCATTAGGATTTTTTTTCCATCTCCATAAAACTTAGGGAAATTATTCCTGGAACCTTTAGGAAACTCATGGAGAGGATACGTTCAATTCAAAGGTCAAAAGGATACATCCATGGGAAATGAGGTTGTTGATACATTCTAATAGGAAAATGAAGCTAAGGATTGACTAGTTGAATGATACCATCTGTTGGGTTGTCTGTAATTGGTTTGAAGGAGGGTATGCTCTCTAACTATGGGCAAGATATTTTCTCTACATGTTCTTTCTTGAGGTGGGTGATTGAAATTGAATTGCTCTTGCAATCGGAGAAGAAATGGTCAATCCAGCCTTGAGCTCTACTTGCTTGCGAGTAAATGGGTGACTTGTCGAATGAAATATTGGAAAGAGATGTGAATTAACTTTATAAATTTTGTTTTATAAGAAAAATAATTTCACCTAAAGGTACACAAGAAGGTAATATGTGACTAGTTATGAATTTTAAAATCAATAATAACATGCATCAACTCTAGCTCAAATGGTGAGTATGTTTAAATAAGAAAAATGCGTTAGATTTGGCGTCTAAGTGTGCATGCAAACTCATGGGAAAAATTAAGTTAAATCTTAGAGTTTAAATCCAAAAACTGCAGTTAAGACAAAAATAATTCTAAAATATTAAAAATAGATTTCACGGAAATCCCAAGTTAGTGTTTATTTTCATTCCCTAGTGGAGTCACAAAAAAAAATTATATTTTATGCACACACAAATCTAGGCAATTGTGGGATAAATCCCCTCATTTAATGGTGAAGCTCTTGTATGATATATTTATTTATTCTAAAGCCTATTAATTAATTTTATGGGTATTACTTTAATTGTGTGGCTCAGACCATATCCAAAAAACTTTATATCAAGTAAGTAGTTATATTAGAAATCATCGATTAAGAGGAATAGAAAGAGAATTAAATGAATAGTAATAGTTATATAAAAGAAATGTGCTTGTGCAACAAGTAGATAACAGATTTTGTTACAACCACATAGAATAAATATATACTTCATGACTTTTTCAATTTTTAGCAGATAAAAAGAAATGCATTCAAATGGAAATTCAAGATAAAAAAATTTATCATAACCATCCACAGTGTGCATAGAAAGACTTTATAAGACACAAACTTCTACAAAAAAATTCTTCTTCTTATTTAAGCTCAACTAGTTCACAAGATGAACATATGATTACTTTTACATAAAGTTTGAAATAACAATGCACAAGTACAATAGTTGTTTGCCAACAGTTTTATGATCCTTGGCCCATAAGCCTCTCTCACTATTTATAGAATTTGAGAAGAAAATAAAAATAGGAGTCATTAATTATAGTTTATGTGCCTAGCTAAAAAACTACAAGAGGTTGAGCATTTTCCTACTTAAAACTCTCATTTTTGGCATGCACACATTCAGAATGTTCCATATTCCTAGATAAATTCAATTGCTTCTCATGCCATGTCATGTACTCATAAGGAATTTAATTTTTGAGCAACTTGAAGTAATGGTGTTTTACCAAATTACTTCAGTTTTACAATGAAGTTTCATTACTTTATTACATTATCGAATCATGACAAGGAGAATAAGAAAGAAATAATAAGAAGAAGAAAAATAGAAAAAATAATAATAATAAGATTAGGAGCCATTATAGCATGCAGAGATTTAGTTTCACTCTTTCTTTCCTCACTCTCAACCTTGTTCTTCTCTTGATATTTGGCATATTGATCCAACATATATTTTATCACTTTCTCATCATCCTTTGCAATGGCTTGAATTTCTATTTCAAATTTGAGTATCTCCTTGCCAATATGGTGCAACAACCTCTTACTTTCCCTATACTATATGCAAGGTAATTGACATCTTCTTGAAGCTTTGACAATTTCTCCATTGAATCATAGGTGAAGGGAGTAATCGTATAATTCATTTCTTGTTGAAAGAGTTGAAGGAACTCTTCCATTTATTTTGGAGGATTTTCAGCATTGTACTTTGTAACATCATAGATGTCATCATATAGCTCATCCATAGCTTGTTCTACCTCTCCTTCTAGTTGATTCATCTCTTTCATCATTTGATCAAGAATCATCTTTCGGAATGAGAGAGTAATCTCTTCTTGTTTACCCTTTGTTATGGACCCTTCAGGCATAATGTTTTCTTTAATTAACACATTTTATGGAAATGAGACTATTTATTTGAGGCTTTCCAATTGGAGATCAAAATTCCCACACTCATTATCATATTCAAGTCTCAAAATTTTTAGTTTATCCCATTTATCTTGACATTTTTTCATCTTGATTAGAACCTCTGTGTATTCTTCACTAGCTATTTCTGAGATCCTTGTTATCCACTCATCCACGACCTTGTCCTTGTCACAGCTTTTTTTCATCGGTGATGACCTAGGGATTGAATTGATCCCTTGATAGCACAGATAACAAAGATGACCTAGTATATTTCACAATGATTTTACTTAGCTTGGATTTTTGTTCCTTCATATTAGAATTTTTAGCTCTTTCTTCATCAAGCTTGAGGAAAATACTATTAATCATGGTCTATGTATCTTTCTTGAGCCCTTAATTAGTTACTTCACCTAGAGGAAATCTTGTCACACCGACATCCTCTTCAACAAATTCTTCTTTTTTCTTACTCGTCACCTTTGGGGTGGACACTTGAAACAATTTGTCCTAATGACTCAATTATTAGCTTGAAAGTAACTTTTGCAGCCTTGTATTTCTTGCCTCTTTTATCAATACTCTTAAGCAATTGTAAATCCATTTCCTCTATATTTACTATCTCTTTGGCACTTGGGACTATCTGCAATGCTAACCACGATGAGAAATCTTGTCCCACATAGGTAGTATCTCGGAATGCATTACCATTTCTTGAAAATTAGTTGCAGTGAGATGTAAAATCATCTCTTGTTATCCTTCAGTGCCTCACCATAGTACCTTGTAATAGTGCCTTTTGTAATTGATCCATCTTCTAAGTTATCTTGTGATTTTCCAACTCCTCTTCAACATTCTTGTTTCTTTAATCTATATTATCTTCTTCCTTTTCTTCAGTTTCCTCTTGTATTTGAGACTCTTACAAGGTCTTTGGCTGAGTATGTTCTTCACTTCCTTTCTCAATTTCTCCTTCTTCCATTCCTACAGTTTCTATCACAACTTTACCTTTCTCTTGTGGTTGTGATACTTCATGAAGAGAAGATCTTTCCATGGTAGCATCATGTCTCTCCTCATGCTGAGTACTAGGCTGATCTTTTGATGATGGAGGAGGAGGATTTCCTGGTGGAGAGAAAGGGGGAGGATGAGGTGATGGATTATCAAATTTTACGAGGTTGAAGAATGAAAGTAGCATGCTTAAATTGGGGTATACTAATTTAACTCGAGAGGTAATTTTAATAGCAGGGATGAAGAAACAACTTACACCGATTGGGAAGTAGCTTCAATAGTCGTGAATTCAAGTGTTGTTGATTGAGTAGCTGGTGGGTGCCTACTCTCTTTCCCTTTTCTAGGATTCTTGGTCACTTGTGACTCCATTAATCCTTTAGTACTCTCACCTCATCCTTCTTTCCTTTTAGTGGTCTTTTCACTCATCTTCTTCATTACCGATTCTTCTAAATAATAATATTTTTCAAGGATCCAAATAAAGGTGTAAACCAATACATTTGATGTCCTATCCTCAACTGTCTTAGCTTTATTTCTCAGGGATGGGAGTGGAGAATTATCTCCTCCCATCTGATAGTAGGAATCAGAAATCACATTCCCATCATCATGGAGTTTTTAGGGATTTTTTCTAAGCCAAATTCAATGATTTTTCAGATTGTCATTCTACTATAATATCTTATTCTAACTTCAAATCCATCCCTAATAAATCCAAAAATATTCTAGTGTTGGAAAATTCATGTAGTCCAATGAGACTATATTTTGTGCAATATTCCTGAAGTCAAAATTTTCCCTAGCTTCATCGTCTTATTTTTGTAATGATGAAACATCTCCTTTAAAACATTCTATCCTTGTGGATTTTAGCATAATGATTATGGACAAAGAACATTGAGAAGCTAACCACAAGTCTATGAAGTGATGATTGTAGGTCATGTAGCTCCACTACCTATCTGCATAGTTCTAATAGTATCCATTTATCATTGGGATATCTTGGGAGTCTAATTAGTTTTCCTAAGAAACCACAAACTCTGAGATAATTGAAATAATAAAATTTAATGAAGATACACCCATATTGGGAAATTATATCCCAAGCTGCATTGGTCACCCTTTTTCTCTTTAGTATTGAGCTTACATATAACTTCATAAAAGAATAAATCATTCACCTTCCTATAGTTCATATAATAATCTGATAATACCAAATGAGGTTAATACTTATACATAGGTTTTGAGTCCAATATTATTTTGTTATGTAACTTGGAGAAAGTTCCATTTGCTACTACGACATACCACCAAATAAGAAGTCATCTTTAAATATAAAGTTTTTCTAACTTGCTGCAATTGATATCAAGTATTATTAGTTATAATCTCCTTCGAGTTGATAATTTCATTTCCTCTATTGGTCTCAATGGTTCTTATGAATTAGTACATCGACGTGGAGAAATACTTTTCATTTTTATCTCCATTGATTCTACATAAAAATTGAGTTATGTTATCATCTTCTTGGATAAAATTTGACCTCACTATTATCTTAGGAGACCTAGAGGGATTATTTTTTGTCTTCAAGTAATTAAAATTTATGATCTTTATGGCATCATTTGTGTTCTTCTCCCAATCCTCATTGGCCTTTTCCACATTCACATCAGGCACATTTGGCTTTGTGGGGATCTTTAAGCTATAGTTAAAAAAATTGAGTATCAATCCTCGCTACCAGATTACTTGATGTATCCTTAACTAATCTTGATAGGGGTCATAATATTTGGCACATTCTAGAAAAAAATCATATAACTAAGAAGTAGGAAATGCAATTTGCCTATATTAATCCTTTGTTATTCGAGCATGCATAAGAGGTATGTACCTTATGGCCTTATATCTTTCTATGAGCTCATTTTTGGACACATGCCCCATATTTATGTCACTAATTTAAACAAGCTTAGATGTAACACAAGATTCAACTAGATAACCATTATATTCATACTTCATTTTATCCCATTTGGTTTCACTAACAGGTATGGATCTAGACTTTCCATTTCCTTTCCTAGAGGTTTCTTCAATCACAAGATTAGTGTATTCTTGAATGATGGAAACTTCCTCTACTTCTATTGATTGTTCCTTTTCTTCAGGTGATCCCTCTCCTGCCTCAAACATTTTCTTTATTTTTCTTCAAATGAACATTATGTGTTAACTAGTGATATATTAGAAACAATCCCTTCTTAAAATGTACAATTTGAATTAATATAAATGACTTCAATTTCATGAGCATATCCAGATCTCATTTGGTCATGAAACTACATAAAAATCCATTCAAAAATGAATTTCTAAGCTTACAACAAGTGGGATAGTGAAACAACGTGTTTCATAATGCATTGTGGGATTTTAGGCTATTATTTCTTAAAACTTTGAATAATCTATGATGGTTCAATTTCACACAAAGAAGCGAGGAAGTAAGGGCATCTCAGAACACCGTAAAGTATGGTCAGTAATGACCTCTTGAAAATATTTAAAGTAGAATACTTATTAATAAGGGTTTGGTTTAGCACAAAGCACAGTTTAAGTAATGAGTAAATAAAAACCCATAAAACACTAAGCAATATTGAAGTTTTGAAAACCCACGATGAAAAAGTATTAAGTAGAAGTAACTCGAGAATCCCTGCAATTTATAGGAAGTAAGGGAGGTTTGAAAACCCACAAAACACAAGGAAGCAATGATGAATCAATTTAACGCAATGAAGTTGAGGAAGTAAAAGTAGTTTACAACACCACAAGGAATTCATTAAGAGTAATGTAGGGTCGAGTTCCATAAAGAAGGAATTAATGGATGTTTAGTTCCTCGATTGAGCTAGGGAAATAATCTAAGGTTTCTTCATATGGTGAAATTGGGGGTACTTTGTCACAAGATAACAATGAATTTCACTAAGTGAACTAAAACCCTAATCCACCATCAATGGAAATGACCTAATTTCAAACAATATCTCAAAACCTAGACAATAGAGATAGGTGAAAACGTCCAAGCAAAGGAAAAGAAAAACTAGGAAAAATAACAGTGAAGAAGAAGAACAAAAACCATAAATGAGAAAAAAAAACAACATACCTTTCCGTAAATGGGTCGAGGTTGGATTACTCAAAAACTTCTTCAATCGGTAGGCATGAGGTTGCTCAGGGTTGGCAAGTTGAATTACTTATCTCTGAGTGAATAGGATGTGTGGAAATAACGTGGAATAACTTAACCTTTTAAATATTCCATCTCATTAATAATCCTAAGTACTCGATGCCATGTCATTGTGTGGGTTTTGTGAATATCTTAGCTTTTTTACTTTTGAAGTAATAAGTAATCGTAAACCCGATTGGGTAGTGCTTTGTGGGTTTTCTACATGACTTTACTTAACTACTTGGTGTTTGAAGAAAGTAAAGTATGCTAGAAATCCTAATAAATTAAAGGCCTTAGTTATGTGGGTTATGAGCATTACTTTACTTATCAACTTTTATATGTAGAGCAAGATCAATTTAACACAAAACTTGTAATAAGAGAACTTTGTTTTAACACAAAGAAGAAATGGATTAATAGTTATCTTTGCGGGGTTTAATAACTACTTCACTTGTTTTATTCAGTGAAGTAAAGTGAATTCAATTTAGCACAAATAAGGAAATAGTGAAAATCATTTTTTGGATGGCGAGCTACTATATCTTAGAAGTAAAGCAATTTGAGAAACATGATTATTTAATAGAGTAAGTACTTAGATGTTTAGGGACGTTTAGGTAATTCTAGGAAAATGGTTATTTCTTCCACTACTTCCATGTAACCCCTTGCAAATTTTTGGATAATTTGAGAGAAATTTTACAACCCAAATGAGTTAAGGTAACATCCTAAACACACTAAGAATCACACAAGGAGAAACATGCTACATGAACACAAATCTTCACAAGAGTAGAAGACATTAAATTTTAAAGGGGTGCCCCAAAATTTATAAGTGAAATCTTAGGGACATCAAGTGCCTTTGGACTTTAAATTGCATAGTTATATCTTTCTAGACTTGTGAAAATTTGATGTAGATATAAGTTCCATGCCCTCTAACACATTCAAGGAAATAATTGAACCTATTGGCACCCAAAATTTCCAAAAGTTTTTCATCATCCTTTAGACTCTAGTTTAAGGTCATCTCTATTAGGTTCATGTCACCTCCCATTTTCGTTATTCAAGTTTGATATTTATCTCCTTCTTTCCCAATAACAATGCATTCGAAGAGGAAGCCTTTCTCCACAACTCGACTAAAACGAGTATCCAAATATCTATGCCAACCTTTCCAAGTAAAAAAAAAAAAAAAAATTAAGGGGTTTGTAATCATGCCAATAAATGTGGGAATATTCTTTCTTTATTCACTACATTTATGACTTTGATGGGATCCTAGCCGGTAGTTTGATTTTTGTGAGTTAGCACAAATAATGATGTACAAGTCATCAAAATCATCTCTAAAGTAATGTTACCAAATATTTACTAATAGATTTATGTAATCCATTAGGCATGGAGTCACTGAGTTTTTGAAAAATAATCAAAAATATTGAAAATCTTACCCCTAGGGTGTGTGAATCATGAATGGAATTCAAACGATCTATGGAGCTTTGAATGATTTTTGGAATTTCTCTAGCTATCTAATTCCACCATAAATCTGCTCAAACTAATATGGAGTGGCCTTAGTCATGCTCTTGAATTTGATTTTGGATGTTATTAAAACCTAGAAACTATCCTAAATTTCTGATTTTTTAAACCAATAAAAGGCATAAATAATTTTGATTGCAACATGATCTATTGGGGTTAAAAATGCACCAGTAAAACCACCTCAAATATCTTAACTCTTACCATGTAAACTACTCGAACCGAACTATGCAAAATAAACAAGGGCCACAAAACTATGTACAAAATATGAAAATCATACATGCCCCAAATGGAAACATGCAGAGTGTTCAAAATGCACTTATTTTGTAAAAAAACCTACCTACATGACTCTAACCAAAATTAAAGGAAGCTAAAAAAACTTGCAACAAGTTGGGAGAAGTAGCTTCCTCTCCTTACAAATTTAGACAAAGTAACTAATTTGGAACTGAACATGGTCTTTAATGAGAGTGGAAAAATACATTACAATCGAATTCTAGGCTTGTTCTTCAAAGTATCATCTAGAAATAGAAATAACGCCTCCTTTAGTTGTTTCGAATTTGGTTCATGAATGTGTGGTAGTTGATCTTTAAAACTTTGAAGTTCAACCACATGCTTTGAATTGGGCATGACTAGTGGCAACTCTCCTTTTGGATCCAAACTCGCCAAGCACCTTATTAGACAAGAAGCCTTACGAACCAATGGAGTGATTCTTGTGATATCCCATATTCTAAAAGCTCATCCCCAATAATGTATTAGGAATGATCAAAGTGCACAGAGAAAATGACATTGATCATATTTTATTGAATCCACCATATGAGATCTTACACATGTATAGGATAGTATTTTCCTATAATCAAGGAGGTTGTTTAAACAACTCTACAAATAAAAATCTAAATACATGAAGTTGTTATAATAAATTCACATTACAAATTATATTAAACATATACACGCTATAATATGAACACTAATAAATATACCCTAACATTCCCCCCTTAGTGTGAACGTGGGGAAGAACACCATCTTTAACCAAGTAGCATGTAGCTCTGTAGGCGCACATGGTCTTGATACTCGACAATGATGTGGGAACTATATCATCCATGAATAGGGGCCCATCAACCTATCTAGGTGAATACATGAATTGGGACCCATTAACCAATTCACATCAACCATCAAGTCAATATGATCAAGAACACTTCCTACAATAGTCTCAGTGGCATAAATCTCCACATCATCATCAGCATAAGGAAAACATAGAAAGCTGTACAACACACGAAGCGGTAATTTCATCTGTTCTTATTCATCACACACAAAGAAAATGAATTTCACTAAAGAAATTCGTGGCCTCTGAGGTAGTGAAAAACTCGAGGATGTTGATTTTCCTCCTACCTTTATTGCCTCCATCCTCTAATGAATGATGTTACTAAATTAGTTGGATTTGGATATGAAGCTCAATGTTTCCCACATTATTTATTATTTCTGCCACAATGTGAAATCATTTATTTTCTAGACGTCAGGTAACACCAAAAATACATCCATAAGGAAATTTTTTGACACAATTTGACAACACAATCAGTAATAATATTAATGATAATTAAAAATTAATTAAATATTACTTTTTAACTTTATAATGAAAATCTTGGATCTCTTGACTCTATTTGACATGCATATATGACATATAGACTAAACCAAATCTAATTAAAAATTAAATTTTGACAATATAACATGGCTTGCAAAAAACTACTTATTTGTTGGGTTATCTCTCAACATGTCATTCACACAATGTCCACCACTAATGATAAAAGTGTTGATCCAAGATAGATCCAAGATATTGGAAACTATTGGAGAGGCTTCTAGCACTTGATAACTACTACATAGGTGAATTTGACTACGAATCATATTTCATGTAAACCGACCATGCATTCGGGTTAACCATGTTGAGCTGCGTATGAGCCTCATGTAAAGGAGGAACATGTGGAGCCAAGTATAGGAGGTTTTCACTGATATTTTCTTAGGAAAGTGAATATGGTTCCCAAAGACATCATTCAATGTTAGTGGCTTCACCAAATTCCAAGTGTTGAGAACATTGTTATTTGAATGCAATTCATTATGTACAAATCTAGAAACTTGGATGCATGCATGTAGACCATGATCTTCTATCTACCAGTATCAATGCTTGTATGTTGGTGTAGTTTGGGAGATCTTCTTGGTCATTTTTTTCATTTAAACACCTACTACATTTTTAATTTTCTAAACTACTTTGTGCTCAGGTTGTTGTTTGAGATCTGTAGATAGATATATCTCTTTTGTGTTACAGGTTTGTTGTGTGGTGTTTGGCCTGACAGAGATGGAGACACCAACCCAAGTATTAACACTCCTTTCCTCTTATCATGGAAGCCAATAACTAGGAAATACAACAAAATAATGGATTTCCCATTGTTTCCATTGATCAATTAGAGAAGACCCACCAAAATAGATTTAAAAACTCAGAAAAATAGTTTTGCAATTATTCTAAAACCAAAAAAATAATATTCTCATTGGCCGGGAAAAAGAAAAGAATGAACAAATCCCCTCATACACTCTAAATCAAACATGCACTTCAAAACTCTATTGGAGGTAGAGAATCAATTATGCTCTGATACCAAATATTAGGAACAATAAAATTACACAAAAAGAATGACATTGATCATATTCTATTCAATACATCATATGAGATCTTACACATATATAGGAAAGTATTTTCCTATCATCATGGAGGTTGTTTAAACAACTCTCCTATGTACATGAGTTGTTTAAACAAATCTACAAATAAAAACTAAATATTTGAAGTTGTTAAAACAACTTCACATTACAAATTATATTAAAGATATACACACGATAATGTGAACACTAAAAAAGATATGCTAACATAATGGGGGTTTCATGCATACTTTTATGAAGGTGGAGAATATTTGCAAGCTGAATTGGACCAAGCTTCATTGTAAGACCCTCTCCAAAAAAATATTATATAATGGGTGGGAATGTGCCAAAAGTTTATTCACATCAGTGGAAAATCTTGGAAAGGAAGGTTTCGAGATGGTGGGGAATCAGGGTTTTTATGTGTTCGACGGTAACACATATCTATTACCTGGAAGGTAACACATAATTTTTGCTGCACGAAAACACATATTGGTTGTCAACTAGTAACAAATTTTAGCATTTCATCCAAGTAATACTTATCATTTATCGGTCTACTACACATTTTTGTGTTGTCAGTTAGTTACACGTTTTTATTGTTATTCGATAGGAGAAATAGCTTACCATGTGGAACATTCATACTTTTGACTACCGGATAACACATTTATGTTACCACATGGTTTTTTTCAAATTTTCATTAACGTACGGGGTATTGATATCATCCAGAAACACAAAGGGGTTATTGAATATCATTTATTTACTTTTCCACATGGTTATATGTGATTGTTTTAGCCCGATAACATGCCCTTGTTACCAAATGTACCTAGCTACCTATTCCCATCCTCATCCAATAGGAACCTTCCTTGCCTATATATAGTCATCCCCATTCATTTTTTCCCATTTGCACTTGTAGGTTTCTCCAAACTAGAATTTTTCAAAGTATCCTCCACTCTTGCAAATGGTTTGTTATACGATCCTCATCCACTTCTAGTATTAGGAACATGTGACACGACTATCTCTTCTGTTAGAAGTATATGGTACCTAAAAAATATCTACCAATAACCCTTTCTTTATAAATATCAATATTCAATAATAATCAATCATGAAACCAACAAAAAAATATTATTAGCACTTTGTTCTTTGTTTACATATGTAGTCATTTTTATATCCTTAGGTTAAGTTAAATCCCATGCGCATTGGCATATCACCCAAGAAGCATTAGGCACTCATCCGAGGCACGTGCGGGTGCCAAGCCTCTCATTTATGTGATTTTTGTGAGAATACATCATCTTATGATAGATATTTAAGTGAAAATAGATATAAAATAATTGTGCATCATTCGAGAACCCTTGATGAGTTACCACATCAATGCATCCATAAAAGAGAAATAACAGGACAACATATAGAGATGGCTCCTACATAAAGAAATACACGGGGACCATGCTATGAATAAAAATATGCCTTAGAACAGATCCTTATATTCATATTGATGATTTTAATAACCACATTACATTCTGGGGTCATAATGACCCATATAATAATGCAGAGCAACGTCATGCATCAAAACTACACTATGTTCTTCACATTATAAAAGTGAATACATACCTATCCCTCCGAATATGCCATCACTCCTATGTTTACTCTAATCCCAACCCATAGAATCCTCCATAAGATCTCTGGAGAAATTTTCCCCTTTTCCAGCACCTCCGCTCTCTCAGGATGACTCCATTTATATCTCTTTTTGCTACCCACACACCTCAATATATGGCTTTTCTACCTTCACCGCCATGCCTTTTGAGGTAGCAGATCAGTGCCATGTGTCCAAGTGGTCCTCAAATAGATCATTCCTCATTTTATCTTAGATATCCACTCTATGTAATGATGTTCTTCTAGAACCTTCCATCACATGCATAGAATATTCCCTTTTTGATCCTACAATCACTAGGCAAGTACCTTATCCACTCTGCATGCTAGACGGGTCACACTTTTCTCGTGTGCTTCCTGGGATGCCGAATATGGATAAGTACCCAAAATATATATTTCCTTGTGTGCACTATGTATTCTACAAAACCTTCTTATAACCCTTCCCTATGTGCCTTCACCTTGTGCACCCACCCGCCTTATTGTACTTAGCTAATATTTTGGGGCCCAACATCACCCCACACTACACTTGTTCTCCATCCTTGGAAACACTTCTTCAATAAAATAAATAATGGTGGGCTCTTACAATGGCTGGAAATAAATAATAAAGGAATGAATAATTTGGAGAAAGAATGAAAGAATGAAAGAATGGGGTCTTGTTCATTGTTGGAGGAGGAGAGGGAAATCCTTCCCTAATTATGCCTCTAACTTTTCCCAAGTGTTGACCTCATTCTGAGCTTACTGACAGAGGTCACCCACCAAGGTTCTCACCTCCTCAAAAATCAGCTCCTCCCCTTTGGTGCTCATGGTCTCAATGATAACTTCCAATTGCTTTCCCATGTCCTTAATTGTATCCATCTTGCGGGTGATATAGGGGTATAATTCTTTCACTGGATCTTGATCGAGCCCTACAAGGTCTTAATTGCATCATCGACTTCTTCTCCACCTTAGCTAGGATATTATCCCTTTCCACTCTATTCCCCTTATTTTTCTCTTGGAACTCCTTGAGTTCCATTTCATGGGAGGCAACCAAGATGCTTTCCACTCTATCCCTATTAGTTCAATTTTCATAAGTAGCTTCAATGACTTGCACGGAGGCCTTTACCTCTGCAAGAAGCTTAGTGTATCGAGCCACAATCTTGACAACCTTCATCTTGTTCTCTTTCTCTTGGTGCACCTGCACCTCTTCTGTAGACTCTAAAGTGAGTGGTCACCTCTCCATTATGAGAATGCGAGTCAAAACCTCTAGACATTACAAGTATTCTTCATACTTCTACTCGAGTGGCGCTAAATCGGGGTGCTTCAGGAAAATTACATCTATAATCATCTCCACCTTCTTAGAGACTTCACGCACCTTTGATTTTTCTTCTTTCATCTCACTTCAACTGAGCATTGATCAAATCCTCTTACTTTAGGTCCTTGCTCTTTTCCATGAGCTCCTTCTTTTTCTTCTCCAATTCCTCCTCCAGGAATCTCACTCTATCATTTCTCCCAAATAGTCTTGGCCTCAATTTCGATTGAAACCTTGTTAAGCACATTACATACTTGTTCATCTGATAGTTGTTGAGCATTCACCAAGGGATTTACTCTTTTGGTTTATGGCACCTTCATTAGCGCTCTCTGGCTTACCTCAAATTTTGGTTCATCCACATGGGACTCAAACAACCAAGATGGCATCTTTCTTGTCCATGGGTATGCACCTTCTTCATCAAACGATGACATAGCTAGGAGTTTATTTTTTGGTACGGTGCTCTAGAAGTGCATGCGTATCACATTTCTAGGATCATTAATGTATCCTATTCCTTACTCTTGTGCCACCACTACACCTTTTCCACCTATTTGTGCATCTTTTGGGAAGCTTACTACCAATTTGGGATCCCCACCCATGCTACCATACTCCTTCCCAACGCTTTCTTCTTCCATATCCTTCATAATTTCATTTGCGCTCCACTCCAACTCCTATTCCACCAACTCCTTCATGATTCATGTGACTTGTCTCTCCACGTATTTCTCTACTTGCTCCTTGGTGAGGCTTTGGGTTCTTTAGTTCTTAGTGCTTACTTATTCTCTCACCCCTTTTCCTTGAGCCTCAACTTCTTCCTTGTCATTCTTCTCCTCATCTTCCTTGTTATACTCCTCTTCATCTCCTTCCTCCTCAGAATCATGTACATCATATATTGGATGGTCTTCACCTCCTTTAGGCTCTTCATCATCCTTGTCACCAATTTAGGCATATAAACTCTTTGTCTCTTCTGATTTTACCTCATCTGTCACCTTCTAATTCTTCCTTACTAGGGATTCCAATATAGGAGATTCTTCTTTCTCCTTCTTTTTGACAGGTGACTTCTTTGTTGGTGATTATTCATGGGTGAGGTTCTCTTCATGCTCCAATGCCTCTTCTTTTGGGGTATTTTCCTTGATAGAAGACTTCTTCCTATGCAAATAAGTGCAAGGCTTAGTGCTTACTTTCGACACGTCCACAAATTGTGTTGTCTACACACTTGGTGCTTTCTTCTCTTACCCCTCTTCTCTTTCTCTCTTCTTCAGTGCCGCCTTATTTTTCCTTATGGGGTCTTCTAGAATGGAGACATCACTCTCCAGATAGGTGCCTTTCTCAAAATTTGGCCTTATGTGAAAGTATATACATATTGCATCCCTTCAAGGTGATTGGCAACATTATTGGCTTCATCATTTGCATTTCATGGGATACATACTTCTCCATGTACGTATGATTTTTAGGGTACATGAGATTTTGTCAAAACTCACGGTGGTATTGATTCACCTCACTAATCTTGAACCTTATTCTTTTGGATTCTTTAAATAGATTGACCCCTACGGAACTATTGCATAGTGAAGGAGAAGGGCATCTTGCACCATGGGGTCTTGGTCCCATTTGTCAAAGTAAACTTCGCAATGCAAAAATTTTGGTATACCACAAAGTTTTCTTCTCCATCCACGAACGTGGGAAACTACTCTAGGATCCTCCACTCTGCCCTGAATGTGTACTTTTCAAACCTTTTTGGGCATGGAATCCTCATTTGGATAATCCCAAACAAACTTTTCCTTCTCATCGGCACTCTAATCTATGAAAATATAATGGTGAGGAGGATGTTACTGAATAATATCTTCTCTCCTTCTTGCACACTACTTATGATCTCATCCATGATGAAAGCAGACAAGTTATAGATGGTTCCCTCTGATATCTTCGACATACATTTAGCCATGCCTTGTTCACATGTGTCCATCATTCATGATCAATACACTTGGTCACCAAGCATGCAGCCATCCTCATAATAGGGTTTGGAATCTCTGCAATGTCAAAGTATAGTGAAACATTCTTGTATTCATACACTACTACAATCTCCTTGATAGCCTCCTTGTTGCTCAGATCATCATCTATACTTTCTCCTTCACAAATAAGGCCTATGAACTTGGATATCAACTATGGTGTTATGCGCAACTTAGATATCAACTTAGATATAGTTGCAATAACCATACCTTCTCCAATTTGACTTTCACCTCATCATTATATATAGGCATCCCATCTAGTGTCCTTTTGTTAGCTAGATAGACTAACTCTAATGCCATTTCCTTCTTAGTTGTGCTCGTGCGATGGTTATAATCACTCATAGTCATTTGTCTTAAATGTGACACCAACTCCTTTCCTAGCAATACTCCATTAGGGTATTATATTTTTCATACCATTCTTCATTTGAGCTCGCAAAAGTAGTGGTTTTCTTTCCCTTTCCCTTGCCCTTAAGTTTCCTTGGTAAAATAGTCACCTTCTTAGGTTCCATGCTTTCTGTCAGGATAAACTAAGAACTCCTAACTCTAATCTACTACTCTTCTTAACTCCAAACTCAAATCCAAAGCTCAACTCCTGGAATAAATCCTTTTATCTTCATGCCCTAGTTTCCAAACCCTAACTAGGAAAACCTTTCACCAAACGGCACACTTCAAAAACCTTTCCACATGCCCATATACTCCTTCCTCCTAGTTTGTAGATCCACTCTAGTCACACACTTAAATTCTTAGGATTATTCTTCCTTCACACAAATATCTCTCTGGATGCCCTAGTTCACAAGAGTGCTTCAACTTCACAATATCAAGGTAGAATAATGACTTGCCCAACCTTGTATTTATAGTTTTTGCTTCCCTCCAACATTAAATGTTATGCCACCTACTTATGTACTTTAACATTAAATGTAAATTTTTCCACTAAGCCAACTTTAAGCACCCTTACCCATGTGTCCAATCCTAGGAAAAAATCACACCCTTCTAGTATGCAAAAATCCAATATGGCCGAAGACTCTTACACATGCGGCTACAAAGTGCCAAAGGAACTTCTTTTATCTTTTACCTAATTTCTACCCTTGCCTACCTCATGTTGTTCTTTCACTCTTCATAATTTGTATGTGATCTTTGTTACATCCTTCTTGACACCATAAATCATTATCCACCATTTCCTCATGCACTTTCTTAGCCTTATCCACTTCCTTCTACTTGGCCACTCAACTTATATTACAGGCCTATGCTTTACATTACTCCACCCTGCACTAAAATAGATGTGTGGTCCTCTGCGTATACACAACCTTGGAAGAATAATTTGGTTACCGGCGCACAAAGAACAAAACAAAACAAAAATAAAGGAACAAGCAACAAGAAAGGGAAACACAAGAAAGGAAAAGCATAAAGGGAAATTCTAATCTAATTGGCAATAATTACTTATTACAAACACCAAGAAGACTTATTTATACTAGGGCTTTAGCCTACTTCCATTTAAATGACCTAGTAATCTTGTTCCATCTAGCAATTGTAATTAGTAAGTTCCTAAATCAAGAATGTACGAGATGATGTAGGGTCCCAACCAATGCACTTTTAACTTCATAGGATGGCATAGATATATGGAATCATACAAAAATACCATCTTCCCAACCTCAAATTGCTTTTTCTTGATATGACAATCATGTCATGCCTTTTCTCTTGCTTTTTCTATCTTGACTCTATTTATCAAGTGATTCCCTTCATTGCATCAACTTATCAATCCTCTCTTCCATTACTTCTTCATCGGATAACCAACTTGTGTGCGTTATACGTAGTGATGGTAACATGAATTTAAGCGGAAAATAATCTCTATGCCAAACACCAATTTAAACGGTGTGGCCTTGTTCAACCTCTTGTAGGTTGTCCTGTATGCCCATAGAACGACTGATACTTTTTCATCCCAATCTTGTCTTCCAACGTCACAAATCTTATTCAATGTGTGACTTAGTATTTTTTTGAATGCCTCAGTAGTTCCATTTTCTTGAGTGTGATAGGGGGTAGTCTTGTGATGGGCCACCATAAATTCTACTAACAAGGATCTTGACCATTTCATTGAGAAAATGTGTACCTCTATCACTTGTTAAGCTTAAAGGACAACCATACCTACTGATTATGTTCTCCCATTAAAATATAACATTTTTCATTGTGGTGTAATCCCTTATAGGCACTTCCTCTACCCATCATTTCAAGTATTCAGTGCAAGTAATGATATACCGTGAACCATTCCTTTGCATGGATGGAGAAATTATCCCTACAAAGTCAATTTCCCATTTTTAAAATGGTTTGGTCTTTGGTTATTGGTCGCAAGGGAATTTCATCCCTCTTCCCGGGTTTGCCAAGGCACCTGGAAATGGTCACAAACCTTGGAAAAATCAATACAATCCTGGTAGATGGTTTCCCACCAAAGCCCTACTAGTAAAAATTTTTACGCGGTATAATTTCTGCATAATTTCTCCTACAATCCCACCATACACTTCCTCCATAATTTACACACGCTCATTTTCTAATACGCATCATCGTAGAACCTCATTAGGAACTAACTTATATAGGTCTCCACTAAACAACATGTAGGGTGTAGTGCGTATTGCTAACTGCTTTCTCTCTAGAGCCTTCATCCCTTCTGGTGCCACACCTATTTTTAACAACACTGTGATATCTTCCAAATATGAGGGCACGTGCTGCAACCTAAATAGTTACACATCTTAAATGGTATCCTTAATGCTTTGCACATCCTCCCCTGATTTAATTCTTGATAAGTGGTCAAGTATTGAATTGATTTTTCCTAGTTTTACAACCACTTTGTGAACTTAAAATCTTTAAATAATAGGACCCACAGACATATGCACCCTTGGAAAATGGGCTTGTTGACTAAACATTTCAATGTCATATGGTCCATGTAGAATATAAATGGTGCTGCCAACAGATACTTCCTAAACTTGTGTAGCGCTTCGATTATAGATAATGCTTTGTGCTCAAGTATTTGTGTAGTTTTGTTCGGTTGGTGTCAAATTTCTACTAGAAAAACACAAGGGATGATCAATAATTCCCTCACCAAGTTATGCTAGTACTACTCCCATAGTTGTCCCTGAGGAATCAACATGCACATGGAAAGGCTTATCCCAAGAAGGAAAATGTAATATGGGCGTCGTGACAAGCCTATCCTTCAAAGTGTCAAATGCCTTTTGTTGCGCCTCTCCCCAATGAAAGGCACTCTTGTGTTTTAGTAATTCCTCCAAGGGCATGGAAATTTTGGCATACCCCTTGATGAATTTCCTATAGTACCCTGTATGCCCAAGGAATGTGTATTGTGCTTTGACTAGTAGGTTCCCCTAATCCCATAATAACTGCAAATTTGGTGGGATCCACTAGTAAGCCTTATTTGCATATAATATGTCCTAACAGGGTTTCAAATGGACTAGCAAAGACACATTTCTTAATTTTGAGGGATATCCTTAATTTTTGACATATCTCAAACATCACCTCAAATTTTCATAATGGTTTTTCACCAATCCATACACAATCCAATCATCCAGGTAATCTTGAAGAAACTTATGGATGAAGTCTTGAAATTATTATATCAAGATGTGTGAGAACACAATAGGTGCATTCTTTAATCTAAAAGGCATAACATGTGGGAAAAACTTCTCCATTCAATGGCAAAAGGTGTTTTCCTCTGCTATTCCTTTGCAATCCTGACTTGGTGATACCCTTAGAACCCATCTTTGAAAGAGTAAAACTCGTGCCCAACTATTCCCTCAAAAATTTCTTCAATAAAGGGGGTTGAAAAAGGATCGATGACAAATACTGCATTCAAATCCATGTAGTCAACATAGATTCTTATCCTTCCATCCTTCTTGATATTGATGACCATTGGGCTTATCCATTAAAATTATTCCACTACCTCAAAGATACCAAATGCTATCATCTTGTGTATTTCTTCCTTGACCCGTATGCACAAATTTGGATTCATCCAATAAGGCCTCTTCTGACTTAGGCGCACACCTTCCTTCAACTTGATCTTCATCTCCCCAAGGAATGGTAGATGCCTTTGAGTTCATGATACCCATGGGGGAACAAATATTGGAACTCGTGCAATAGATCAATGACCTTTGAAACTTATTTTTCTAACCAATAGTCCCCAATGATAGATTCCTTAGGTTATGTCTCTATCCCAATGTTAACCTTATTTTTTAAAGGGCTCGTGGTAGGCGTGTGCTTTCTCAAGCACTATCTATGACTTTGTGTGTACCTTTAGAATGGTTAGCATCCAAAGTTTCCATATCTTCTTCATTTACTACATTTCATTTTTCTTTATCCATGCACACGTGCTCAAGATGTACTTCCTCTAATTCTTATTCATCGAGTTACATCTCCAAATAAGGCTCACCCAATAATTCCGGTAGCCTATCTTCTACCATAATATTATCTCCCATCATAAGGCACTTGATTACTTACAATGCCTTATCCACTGATCACTTGGTACTCCTATACTCGAAATCTTGAATGAGATCAGCTGCCAACTCCTGCCATTTACTTTTTGACAACGCATCTCCAAATGAATATACCATGCATGTGCACATCCTTGTAAGGTGGAATACAACTTATGCACCCATAACAAAGGTGGTAACACTTTTACACTTCCCATCCAAGCCTTCTCACATGCTTGGATATGAAATGAGGTGGTCTCTTTACCATGGTAGTCTTGTATGAATGTGGGCGCGTTGCTCCTAGAGAACCTTATAGAAAATGTGATTCTTACCTCACACCATTCTAGGAGATTCTTCATATGTGTATCCACAAACGTGTTATAGTTGTGATAAGATTATAACTGAGCATTCCTCTTCTCTCGTCCTCATTTTTCCACCAAGCCTCCATTTCTCACAAGAAAATTTTAGGGTATACTCCTCCAAAGTAACTTGGAAACTTCTTCCCTCCCAGGAACTTAATTGAGCACATCTTTGTTACCCTTGTTATATATCCTCTCAACTCTCATCCAATTAGCTCATAAGTCCCTGTGCCCAATTTTCGTATTCCATGCTAGTGGTATCACTCAAAGATTGACCATATTCAAACTCGATAACTCCCTTCGTGGGATGAATTATATCAGGATCTCTAATAGAGCACACATATATTTTGTCAATGACTTATTCTCCTGAGGGCTCAGTATAAGGCACTAACTTCCCATCTATTAAAGGGATAATCACCCTTTCTTCCTTGTACTCAAAGCTGATATACCCCTTTCTAAACCATAGGTCAGAATTGTTCTTGTAACACCATGGGCACCCAAGCAACGGTGGAAATTTTTCTACCTCAGTGAGTGCCAAGACATCAAAGTCTCCAGTGAACTTGGCCCCTTGAATTGTGATAACCACATCCTTCAAGATGCTAATCGCCATTTCCTTAGTCTTTTTTTCCATATACAACACATTTGAAGATGGTTGTAGTGTGGGTCTTCCCATTTGATTCCAAGCATCTAAGGTAAGAACATTGACCTCTGCACCCATGTTGATGAGGATATTTCTTATAATCCATCCATCAAATACTGCGTTTAATGTAATTTCCTTATCATAATCAAGTCTGTGAGGAAGAAGGTTTGTATGCAAAAACACTCCTTTTTCACTCTACTTGTCTTGGTACATTATCCCTCATCCATTCTCCTAGTAAGGGAATAATATTCTCTTTCCTTAACATCCTACATACCTCCTTGACCTCATCTAGGTCCTCCTTTGGAGCCTTAGCATTCTTCCTTTGCTCCAACTACTTTGATTTCTCTTTTAGACATTGGATCTCCCCTTGCAAACTTTGAATCACATCCATAGTCTCTTAATACACCTCCTTCTAATGAGCAAGGTCTAGATACTTTCCATGTACCACTTCCTCTCTTAAAACTAGTGTCCTTTATCTTGGCATCTCCTAGCACACACATCCTCTACTCGTGTGTTGTCACCAGTATAGGTTCTAGTCCTAACTCACACGCCACTCTTGGCATCCACCTTCAATTAGCTCTCTTGATGCTTACCATCTCAAAGCACCTTTTTATTTCTAGTGCTTCTAGTTCATATGCTCATAAATCTTTAGACACTCTTCATACTTATGTTTCTTTCCACACCATAAGCATTGCAACATATCAAGACACTCATGTTTGTAATGCTCTGTAGATCCACAACTATAACAGGTTCCTTGTGGGAATTCACTTCATCCTCTGCCGTTACTTTGACCCCAAAATCCTCCGTGAAAAAATATTCCACACCCTCCTCCATTTGCATGCCCTTCATAGTGAAAATCATCATCCTTGGAACTACTTGTAAGACTGATCTCACACACACCAAGATCAATAACATCATGGATGTGATCAATCAATCTGTAATCATTGGTATCATGGGTCATAGAGGTATAGATCTTACAATAGTAAGAAACATTCTTGCATATTGTGTGTTGTAGTAGAGGGCACCTACTTGCATCATGGTCCCCATGGCAAATTTCATGATCTCTACTACTACGGAACATACCAAATTTTGAGCGTAGCTATCCTTTGCATGCCCCTCCACTTCACATTCTATACACCAAATCCTACTACAACCCTCATGTGTTGATTTTGTAGATAGCTTCTCAAACTACTTGGACATTGTAACAATTTGAGCCTCCAGAAAATACTAACACCAATATCAATGCTCCTAACGACCTCATCATGAAAGGCAAATTTCAAGGCCTCACACCGGGTCTCAGTGAAAGTATTATGTGGTAGAGCCCTCCTAAATTGTTTTATTAATCCTTCAATAAACCATTGAGCATGTTGAGAAGGGTGGATGTCATAGGATAGTTTTGACAAGAGAGACTGAAAACATGCATCATACTCCCACACACACTCTTTCATTCCTTTCTGGATCTCCTTCGTATAACTTATGCTCTTTTTCTCAAATTCGAGATATGGAATTATGCTAGGAAAGCATTCTTAAATGTAGTGTAGTCTACCACCATCTAATGGGGTCATACATCTTGTACTAACTATGTGTGCATCCTTACAACGTTATTACAAATTGACTTGCCTTTCACTCCGAGGTAGTGATCCATTTCATGCACCATAGTAATTCACACTTTTGCACATGCTCTGTAGCATCTTCAATACCCTTGTAGTCTAGTACGTGCAATGACATCTCAAAAATACATGTAGAGGTGGTTGGGGCCCTTGTCCTCCTAATCTAGAGCCTTGATTCCCTCCAGTGTTTCCTCCTCCACCAGATCCACTGGATCCTCTAGGTCCCATTTCTCCTGACCAACTAGATCCTCAAGATCTAGTAGGTCCACCAGGTCCTCCATCCTTTACACCACCAGATCCACCTCTTGCATTTAAAAATGGCCTGAAATGGTCACACCTAGTGTTCCTAACGTCCCATTGAACTACACACCAATTGTATTTGATATTGTCCCACTACCAGTTGTGTGTACCATGCCATTCCCAGATGTGATACCCAAACCTTGACTACTTACACCTTGTCCAAAGTTTCCTCCAAATAATGAAATGGATTGCGTAGCCATGGATGATCCAAATGATAAATTGTATCTCCTGGGCACAGATTAGTTACTCCCATCGATACCAAGTGGGTTAACAATACTTCTTCCTTGATCTAGAAAACCAAGCACCAAGGGTTGGTTGATAGGTGGGTTTAGATGTACGTCGACATCTCTCCTTTCTCCATGTAATAAACTCTCATCAAAAGTTGAAGGGGATTCTCTTTCGTGCTTGCCAAGATGGGGTAACACTGATCGCTAAGGTTTCATGTCCTCTCGCACGAACCTCAACTCCTTCTCACAATTTCTAACTCATAATATCCATCATACTTACAACCTTTCATTGTTTAGTTATCTCCCTTTCACAAGCATCACAATACCTAAGTCATCTCTCCTCCTTTTTCTTTTCAAATCACAATGTTCATCATCTTCCTCTCCCAATGCTTAGAGAAGCTTAGCCGGTCATGGGAAGTGCCTCTAGCCTTAAAGTAATGACCAAGATCTTCATAGCCAAAGGAATAACACACAAAAATGATCCTCTAGGAAAATTTTGGGAAAGAAAACGTAGAAATGGCATATTCTAGAGTATAATTGGTCAGTACTCCTTTCCACCAGTGATCAACAGATACATCCAAGCCATATCTATATCATGTAGCCTCTGGTAATCATATTGGGTCTATACGCATGATCTATAGTACCACTTAATCTAGATGCATATGCTAAAATCCATTCATATAGTTCTACTAGAAAATAGTAGAATAATTTCTCATACAACTCATGGTATAGGTTCTCTTCTACCCATCTACGTGCATCGAACTCAAGTCTAGTGTTGAATCTTTGAGAAAAATCATCCTTCGTGCTCTTAAACCATGCTTCAACACTTTCCAAGGTCAGATGTTCTATCATCATGCATCACAAGGACAAATATGCATGCCATTTCTCACAATAACTTTGAAAAGAAGTCCTAGTAATGGAACCAAGATGTAGGCATTTTTATATCCTTAGGTTAACAGTAAAATACCATGTGTGTCGGCCTATCACCCAGTGAGCGTTGAGCACTCCTCTGAGGCACACGCGAGCGTCGAGCATCTCCTTTATGTGATTTTTATGATAATACATCATCTTATGATAGATTTTCAAGTGTAAATAGATAGAAAAGAACCATGCATCATTCTGAGAACCCTCGATGAGTTACCACATCAATGCATCCATAAAAGAGAAATAACAAACATCATATAGAGATGGATCCTACATAAAGAAATGCATAAGGACTATGTTATTAACATAAATATTCCTCATAATAGAGCCTTATATTCATATTGATGATTTAATAACCACATTACATTCTTGAGGTCAAAACAGACCCATATAATAATGTAGAGTAACGTCACGCATCGAACTACACTATGTTCTTCACATTATAAAAGTGAATACAAACCTATCCCTCTAAATATGCCATCACTCTTATGTTTACTTTGATCCCAACCCATAGAATCCTCCATAAGATCTTTTTAGAGCTTTTCCCCTTTTGCACCACCTCCACTCTCTCAGGATGACTTCATGTATATCTCTTTTTTCTACCCACGTACCTCAATAAATAGCTTTATTGCCTTCACCGCCTTACCTTCTAAGGTAACAGATCAGCTGTTATGTGTCCAAGTGGTCCTCCAATGGAGTATGCCTCCTTTGATCTGAGCTCTCCATTCTATGTAATGATGTTCTTCTGGAACCTTCAATCGCATGCATGGAATATTCCCTTTTGATCCTACAGCCGCGAGGTTGGCACCTTATCCACTCTGCATGCTACATGGGTCACACTTTTCTCATGTGCTTCTTGGGATGCCAAATATGGCTAAGTCCCCAAAAATTGTCTTACCTTGCATGTGTTGTGTGTTCTGCTAAACCATGCTCAAACCCTTCCCTGCCTGCCGTCACCCCATACACCCACACACCTTCTTTCAATTAGCCAATATTTTGGGGCCTAACAACATAAAAATATTTTATCTGTGGTTATTAAAACTTCTAGAAGATCCATAAATTAAGAGTTAATTCAATTAGATTGGAAACTCATGGTTCCATGAACTTCTTTACATGCCCAAGATGAGACAGAAACTAAATTGTTAGACAATTTAATTCATTTGTATAATATTTTGTATGGTTCTTTCACAATTCAATTACCATCACACCAATTTATCATTATAATAACCCCCGACGATATCCATCATCTAACAAGGTTACCCATCAAAATGCATTTCCTATATATATATGAACTATTTTACCTAATCAACAAAAGAATTTTTAGAGTCTCATTACAAGCTTTCTATTGATGTTGAGGTTAATAATCCCTCCAAAATATGGATTAACACACAATCAATCAAAGAACTCTTTCTTTTGTCCTTCGTGGAATTTTTCCAAGCCTGCATTGTTTTACAAGAAAGATACATAGAATTTACTCGGTGGGAAGTGTACAACCTTCTTGAAACCCTTTCTAGTGTTAGATTCGATAAGTGTACATATCTTTCATCAAGGATTCACTTTGACCTCAACAAATCCATTGTGAATATTAGTGCAATTATTTCTTCTTCTTATTTTAATCTTGTTTTCTATTATGAGGGTTTTCACGTGCTTAAATCAATAGATATTCCAACTGCTCTAAATGAGAAAATGGATAAATATGCAATGTCTATAGACTAACATTTTGTGATTATTTTGTATTAAAATTATTCTATCTTGGTTCTTTTCATTAAAAAATCATTTTTAATCAATTCGAAAAACGTATAATATTTTTTCAACGGGTCAAATCAAGTGAAACAATGGCTCAAAGTGTGTTGTATTAGTTCACGCACATAACCTTGTTAGTCTTGAGGAGTCGGTGAGAACATTAAATTTTATATCACCACAATTAATGGTTTTATGATTGTCACTAGAACCCAACATCCTAGAAGTAGAAGAAAATGGATGAGCAGATTCTTTTGAATCATTCCACAACCAAGATAGAATATACACTTCGAGGCTAATCTAGGTTTTAATTAATACATAATTTAAAATCATTTTTAACTTTGATAAAATTTGTTTATAGACTAATGATAATATGAGTCTTGACAATGAAATATTTCATTTTCATAATGTGTATCCTTGTCTAACACATCACCCAAATGCATGGTTTCTACTGTTGTAGACACAACTTACATTCCTAAGAAATAGGAGATTTAGTCTACACAAGTTCTTTTCCCTTCAAGTTTAGGTATGAATAAATCATAGATTTAAATTTTATTTATATTAGTCTTTATTTTAGGATTTTATCATTCAATTTAACTAGTTTTCCTTAAAATCAGGGCTTGCAATGCCACCACCCCCTTTCAGCTAGTGTCATAGTCTATAGATTATGGACAAAAAAATTCACAACGTAATAAATCTATATTGATTTCATTCATTTTAAGTTCTTAGTGTTCTCTAATTTGACTTCGTAAATATAACATATTGATATTGTTAAATTATTGATGCTTCAGAATTTTTACAACCTCAATCTTATTTTCAGGCGGCCACCCCCACTACTCGGCCTCGGTGCTTAAGGATCATAGCACACCCACCTCCCTTTCTACCTCATGGTAGGGGAAAGAGGATAGTTTTCCTTGGAGTGAGTAGGTTGACACATAATTATACAACATCAAAGCTCTCCCGAATTTTCATTGGGTGGTGTGCAAAGTGCCAGAGGCACTTCTATTTTAAATAATATAGATATGGATGAGGAGTATCTTGGTTTTGACAATATTTATGAAATTTTAGCATTAGGGAAACATATTAAATATCTTTTTCATTACTTGCACAGGAGTTTTCAAGTATCACAATAATAATATTCATATCCTCCTTCCCTAATTACGGAGGAAAATTTGGATGATGATGGGAAAACAATATTTTTAGTTGACATTCTTGTGGTTGATAATTTTACAGCCCTTGTGATGGAAAATATTATTCCTAATATTAAGGAACTGAGGATATGGGAGATCAAAGTGAAATCTCTTATCAAAGAAATTAATGAAAGATATCATAATTTTTCAAACAGGAAAAACTATTTTCATTGATTAAAAATGAACCGATGATAATTGATTCTTTACTTGCTCAAGCACAATCTAGAAATTTTGTCACCAACAATATTTACAATAATGATAATTTTTAACTATAATGTTTAATAGATTGGTGAATTTGAATGACGAGGCGTAGTCTTATTACAATAAGTGGAATAGAGACAAAAAACTTGTCACTATTGTAAATGCTCAAAAATACTTGGCCATTGTAAGTAATTAATATTTTGAATATTATATTTTATGTTGTTATAGTATATGTTTTATCTACTTTATAAAAAAAAATTTACATGTAGTCAAAATACCATACATTGAAGACTGAAGTGCAAGTGTTGGATGAGTACCTGAAAAATATAGAGAAAGTGTTTGCGGTGCAATCACCTTCAAAGAGAAACTTGTTCTGTTAAACAAGTAGAACAATACATTATGAAATATTATTAAGGAGCATGGACTAGATCCTAATATTCTACTGAAGAAAAAAACTAATGAGGATCCTAATCTCCTTTAGCAAGAAATGCAGCTAGCAAAGATAGACAAAATTTAGAAAATATTAATGTAGTTGCAAAATAATTAGTCGAGTTTGGTGTTATAAAAGATAGTTCAAATGTTGTTGATGTAATAGAATATATTCAAGGACAAGGGTCCAAATGAAGTAAAACTATTGATGTAAATCATTGTATTTTTCAAATGAAAACATTATCTTGATGTCAATAATTGTATTTTTCTCATGTTGGCTATCTTATAAAAACATCATCTTTCTTTCAAGCTTGAGTTGATTAATAGTAATACATGGATTTACATTGTAGAATTTAGTTTTAAACATGTATGAAATTGATATTGAAAACATGGATGTACAATGTACATTTTTATTTTTCTTTTGACTCTTAATATTTGATTCTTTATGTATAGATAGATTCTTATTATAATTAGATTGTATTTTCAAATATGTTGAATTAAATATAGTAGACTCCTATGTTTTTTTAGTAATCCCCAAAACCTTGATTATATATATGGATTATAATTTATTTATAAACATGTGTATATTCTATATTGAGAAATCAAAGATTGAACATGCTTTCCTAGTAATTTAATTAAATTTAAAATTTCCAAGCATTATATACAAAATATATGTAAAGGAAAAATAGATAAATCAAAATTACGATTCACAATATATATATATATATATTTCAGAAAATTAAAATGTTCAACACTCCGGTAATTGAAACAACCCTATCTTGAATGGTCCATCACATAATTTATCTTTTGGACTTATTGGTCTGCTAGAGTCCAAGTCAACTTCACCATAATCAAAGTCTCCATTGGTTTTTATTTGATTAACGAGTTCTTCACTCTACAAGGTATGTCCAAGTAGATAATACTTGTTCATATAGAAATTTTTCCACTCCATATCTTAAAACATACAATCTCAAACAAGTTTTCAAAAAAATTTCCAATCTATTTCAAAGTTTTGATTTAACAAATGTTAATGTGTTGAAAAACCTTTCATCTTCAACTGACCCTAGAATCATTGTCTTGATGATTTCATACGAGTGTAAAGTATCCACTTATAGTTTCCGTCATAATTTTAGTGTGATGCAACTTTCTCCACAATAGTTTGATAACTCTCTTTTCTATTGGTTCAATGAGTTTCTTATATTTATCATTCATTGTCAAGGTAAAATGTGTTGATTGTGATATGATTAATTTTATATACAATATACCATTCAATTCTCCTCCATTAAAATCGTAAGCTTTGTAAAACTGATCCATTAGTCTAGACATGTATTTTGTAAAAAGTTGAGTTTTTTATTCTTCACCAATCATTGGATTCCAAAATTGGGATTTACAACAACCATGGCCTCAAGTAGATCACTATTCTTAAATCATTCTCTGATCTCAAATTATAATGTTTCAAATATCTTCATTATTTTTTTGTTGTATCGACACTACAAGTATCAAAATAAAAGGCTTGTCACTAGTATTTCCTCAATATCAGAACCTATGACATAAGGATCTCTTTGAAAAGCATGGATTTGTATATTCTCTCATCCACTGAGATACAAACATGACCATTGATATTGAAATTAAAATAGTTGTTGGCATCTTTTGTATATGTTAAAACCTTCCAACTACTGAATATTAGCTTCTGAAACTATTCTTGGCTCGAATATAAGTTATCCAAAATCATACATGCATGTTTCCTTAATTTTATAAAATTAACAATGTATATAGATTTTTCCTGAGCTTGTTTCACCAAGTTATTTATTTCCTTCAGCATTGGAAAAATATTGCATAATGTTAATAATGTCTCCATATTAGTCAAGTGAATAGAAATTCTTTTACCTTGTCAAATTCTCTATAATTCTTTAGCATATACCTTTTTAATGACTTGTATTCCTCAAAAATTCTACAAGCTAGATCATACAATGATATCCATCTTGTGTCAACATCTTTTAGAAATTTTTTTACCATTTGTAATTCCATAAAAAAATTAAAACTCCGAAATATTTTAGGACTACTTTACATGTATGAATGTATATATTGTATAATATATTCCACTTTAGCAACATTTTCAAAATAGCTTACAATCTTATAAGCGAGATTCATTCGGTGATCCATGTAATGAATAGGTATCATGTATAGGGAAACAGTTGTTTAAAGGTGAATGCAAAGACCAGTTTTGTGACCTTTCATGATAGATACCCCATCATATCTAACACAAATTAGCTTCGTAGATATTTAATGATCATCTATACCAGTTATTTATTTCAAATTGTTAATCACTAGTTTGCAAAGGTTCTCAGAATTGCAATTCTACATCATTTTGTTCATTAATAGTAGATAATTTTCCCTCAAAAGGTTTTTGAAATTATAAGTGTAGACATGCATACAAACCCATGATGTATATCCTACTATTGTGAAATCCTCAATCAACAATGATATAATATTCACAAGTTTGACCTTCTCTCTTAAATCAGTGATTTCAATTTATGTCATACACTTATCCATTTCCTAAGCACTAGTATCTGACCAATGTGTTGTTGGAATGTTTAGAAATCCATTAGATTGAAATAATATCTTATCATTAATAAAATATTAAATAGTTCTTCCTTTTTTTAAAATGTGACATATTTTTCAAAATTGTATAAGTTTTTCCTGAAGAATTGCATCAATAGATTTTACAAATTTAGCCTTTATTATTCCACCTTTCTGAACAAGGTATTGAATATGCTAATGGTGATTATCATATTTTTTTGCATATCTCATATGTAAACAATATTTTGTGGTTTTCCATCTATATGTTTTTATTATACTTCCATATTCTTTCTTTTTCAACTCATATACTTTTCCACAATGCTTCTCTATTGTGTCCAACTTCAATTGCATTTTGTGGTCTTTGCCTAGTTTCCAACTACATATAGTACATCTACATTCAATAGGAGTATCAGTAGTGTTTTCTAGCTCAATAGGTTCAATAAATGGATATTTGGCTAACCATTCAAATTTATAAGTCCTTCCTAAAGTCCACTTCCCACTCTTACGTTTCTGATGTTTGTTTCTAGAATATTTATCTGAAGTTTGAGTTTGATGGAAATTGGGATTATCACTACTATCAATGTGAATTGAATTACTCTATTGATTACAAATTTCATCTGGCATAAATTAATTGGTAGGTTTTTGCATTTGAAATAAATTGAGTTGCTTATTGCATATTTCAGTAAATCAACATATAAAGTAACATTAGCATAATAAGAGTCAAAATTACCTATTGGAACTGATGTTACTATGGGATGACTAAAATATTTTGAAATTTATATGTCAAATTTTCTTTTCCCTAAGCTATTGTCTCATTTTCACCAAGGGCCATCATATGAGTGATTTTGAATTCTACACATGTGACAAAAATATAAAAGGTTAAAATAAAATATGTAAAAATAAATTTAATACATTGTAAAAAAATAAAGCTCATGCTACATGATAACATTGTAGCATGGCTTAAGATACCTAACAGTTCTATGTGAATATGTTATTGGACCATCACATGGTTGTACTTGTACACCACATAATGGTATTTCAAATGCAAGTTTTCATTCGATAACTCCAATGCAGATTACCATCCGGTAACTCAAATGCATGTTAACATCCAGTAGCTTGAATACATGTTATAGTCTGGTAACATTAATCATAGATTGTCTTCTTATAAAAATTTTACAAAAACCCTTAGCCATCCAAACTTTTGCATTTACCGTTTCGCTTATGACTTCATATTTTTGGCCTTTTCATAGGCTTATTCACTTTTACCTTTGTCTTCAACTCTATATCTCAAAACTAACAATTTTTTAAATTATATTGTATTACTACATTATGAAAAATTAATCCTATATATATATTAATATATTATAATAGAATAATGAATATACCAACATTAATCAACCCTTAGTGGAAACACTAAGGTGAAATTAGGCGAAGTTTTTCAAGACCAATTTTTTTTTGTAAACATGCTATTATACGGTAGTAAAAATTTACCAATTTCAAAATTCTAAAACTGAATATTCACCAATTTACAAATATTTGTTCCTAAAATGAACCCTAAATTGGACTATGTTGAGCTTTCTCTTCAAAAAATATGTATCCTTTTGATCTCCCTTCTCCTCATCAAATAAGAATTTTGATAAAAGCTCTCCTCGTCCTCAACATGAAGTTCCCTCCTCAACATAAAGATTTCAAAGACTTCAGACCTATCAGCCTTGTGAATGCCATCTATAGAATTTTTACCAAAATTATCACTACTAGGCTTCAGCTCATTATGAATGAACTTATCTCAAGGTAGCAGAGTGGCTTCATCAAAGGCAGGATTATACAAGATAGAGTGATTATGGTTCACGAGACTATACATTCTATGGAAAATAATAAAAAGGAAAATATGGTCCTCAAGCTTGATATGAATAAAGCTTTTGACAAAGTCTCTTGGGTTTTCCTTGACAAAGTCTTAACTAAATTTGGGTTTCCAGGAAAAATTTAGAAGAATTATTAAGGCTTGTATCTCTACGGCCAGATTCTCAGTGGTGGTTAATGGTGAGCCTGTGGGTTTTTTCACTAGCAGCAGAGGGCTCAGGAAAGGGGACCCTATCTCCCCCTTGCTCTTCATTCTTTTGGCTGATAGCCTTAGTAGAACAATTGGCAAAGCTGTTAATGACGGGCTTTTAAAAGGCTCTAAGCCCACTTCCATCAGTCAAGTTGTCTCCCATCAGCAATTTGCAGATGACACTATCCTCCTTCTTCTGGCGTCAGTCATTGAAGCTAAGGCTACCAAGGCTTGCGGCTCTATGAATCTGCTTCTGGGCAAGAGATCAACTATGATAAAAGCTCCATCTTCTTTTTTAACACTCCTGAGGAAAGGCAGCTTAAAATTGCTAAAATTTTGGGTTGTAAAATAAGTGCACTTCCAGCCACTTACTTGGGCCTTCCTCTCGGCACTAGGAAAGTCTCTTACAAGGTGTGGGATGATTTATTGGAGAGATTCCAAAAAAAAATGGCTGGTTGGAAAGGAGCCATTTTATCTAGTGCTGGTAAATGCCTGCTCATTAAAAGTACTCTTCAAAATCTGCCCATTTATGTCATGTCGCTCTACAAAATCCCCTCTTCCTTCAGAGATAAGATTGAAAGGATTCAAAAAAAAAAATTTATGGCAAGGCATGGAAGAGAAGTTCAAATTTCACTTAGTGGCTTGGGACAAGGTTTGCACCCCGAAGTTTATGGGAGGTCTGGGTATAAAAGATATTGAGAAAATGAATGAGGCCCTCATTGCTAAAATGGGCTGGAGAATGTTGTCTGAGGAACAACCCTGGATTGATCTAATCAAAGAAAAATACCTAAATCATCAAACTGTGTTCTCTTTCCTACAAGATGAGCACCTCCCCCATGGTTCCATTTTTTGGAATAATCTGGTCAAGAGCAGAAATTTCATCAAGCAGGGCAAGTAAATGGAAAGTTGGGGATGGTAGGGATATAAACTTCTGGGAGGATAATTGGTTTAATGGCAATCTCATGGATAGATTTGGGATTGTTAAGGACAGTCTTATAAGCAAGTATGGCATTAAAATCAAGGACTATATTGAGGGAAACGGTACCAGCAAGAATTGGAAAAAACTTACTGTGGAGCGAAAGGATCTGATGCAAATTACTTCCTCCCTTCAAGATCAGTTAGATCTTATTCCATTAAGTCAGCTGGATTCCAAGGATGAGCTAGTTTGGAATAATTCCATTGACGGAAATTACTCTGTCAAAACTGGATATAATAATTTCTTCCACAGTAGTCAAACAGAGTTCAATTGGAATAAGATTTGGATGACTGAATTAACTCCTAAAATAAATTTTTTCCTTTGGCTGGCTATCAGAGGCAGGATTCTTACCACTGACAACCTGAAGAGAAGAGGATTTATAATCCCTAATAGGTGTCATCTTTGTAAGAAAGATTATGAGGATATCAGCCACCTGTTCATACATTGTGAGTATGCTACCAGAATATGGAGTTTTGCCCTCTCTAAATTTGAAGCTCTCTGGGTGGTGCCGAAGGATCTTAATCAGCTATGGACTCAATGGAACCCACCCTTTAGGCATTGTGTTGTCAAAAGGATCTAGAAGCTGGTTATCCCTCATTTAATCTGGAGGATATGGAAGGATAGAAATGATATTATCTTCAGAAATAAGAAGAAAAACTATAAACTTAGTATTGGTAAAATTTCTAATGGTATCAAAGAGAACATTGCTAGATTTAAACCCCCCAAGAACAAGAGATATCTAGAGAATGAAGAATACATCTTATCCAATTGGCAGATTAGAACTGTCAATAGTCGGAGCAATCCTGGGAATAGCATTGATAGATCCTTGATTAAATGGCATCCTCCTGATTTTAATTGGTATAAGTTGAACTTTGATGGGGCCTCTAAGGGGAACCCTGGGATTGCGGCAGGTGGAGGAGTGATAAGGGATCATAAAGGTAATCTGATTGCTGCGTATGCTGGGAAAATGGGAATTCAAACTAATCATTTTTTGAAGCATTATCTGCTCTATGGGGCTTGAGAATTGCCCAGACTCAAAATATACAGAACCTCATTATTGAAGGAGACTCCCTGAATATCATTAATCTCCTTAAACAGTGCTCATCTCCAAGTTGGAGCATCAAGGATTTTATCTCAGAGTCCATAAACATTTTTCAAACATTCAATAACATCAGGATCATGCACACTTACCGGGAGGGTAATAAATTGGCAGATGCGCTGGCAAATTATGGCATTAATGTTAATCTTATTGTTTGGGATAATATTAGCATCCCTAAGTAGCTTAAAAACAGCATTCATGTGGATCTCTATACGCAAGAAAAATCTTGAGTTGAGTTATGATTATTGGGTGTGGATCAGCATCAATAAAACCCCCACATGTGTTGACTTAAAAAACATGATTACGCAAATCCTGTCAAATAATCAATATAGAGTGAAGTATAGGGGGAAATCCAAGTGGAGTTACATAGATTTGAAAATCACGCATGCGGGCTGCACTGCGGCTGCTAAAAGTTGGATACACGGCTCCACGGAAACCGAAGACAGTAGTAATGTGACTGATGACAGGGAGCAGACTAACAAAGAGGCCATTTTTCTCACATGCGATTTTCTGCAGGCTCTAATCAGCAGGCACGCAGACGTTCGTGGGAAAAGCAACGGCTACCATTTCCTATTTTACATGGATTACAATAGTAAAAAGCACATTGGCTTCAGTGCTCTCAGGGATTTGGGAATTTGCTGCAAACAGTTACGCACAGTGAAGATGGGGGGTCCTCCTTGTCAAATTGAGCCTAGTGCGGACCCGGACTGGAAGGATAATATTGAGCTATGGAGTATTCTCAGCAAGGGTGGCATCACCAACTTCATAGAGAAGGTTCAAGGGCATGATCAAAGCATTTCTGTGTGTTTTGTGAAGGATTGGAAGGAGTGGACTGTGGAATATGGGGGGTAGAAGATCTTGGTCAACGAGGAACTTATTGCTGAAGTGACCGGCCTTGGCATGGAGGGCTACCGTTTTTTCAACAAAAGGGTTAACAGAGATGTTGAAGAGAGGAGATTTGTGGAGGGATCTGAGAAGCTGATATATGTTACAGTGGGCCTGCTTGTTAGCTCAATCCCTCTACCCTATGATGAGGTTACTCGCATGATGATACGGTTCATCTCCTTGGAAGGAAGGTTTGTCACTGTACCTGCTAAGCACCTTATCTTTCTTAACCACTTCCGTAGGAATCGCATGGTTTGTTTCCCCCATTACTTGTTGAACTCTCTTGAGCACTCCATTTTGGAGTTTCAAAAGCATACCCAGGTGGTTCCTTTACACCAGGGGCTTATTTTGCTGCTGCATAAATGTTGTCTCCTCAAATACCCTGGCCTCCCATCCTCTCCTAGCGTAATTCTGCCGGCCTCTGCTGCTGCTAGCCCTGTTTCTCCATTCTCTGCCCCCACCACCGCTGTTGTCACCCCCTACCGGCCATCCAGGATTCTTCTTCCATTCCCCCTACTTGCTACTCCATCCCCCACTTCGCTTCCACCTCGGCCAGGCTGGTCACCAGGGCTTCTAGAAAGCTTAACCTTAAGACTCTTGCTATGGAGAAGGGTCCTCATGAAATTGCAATTGCACATTACCTACTGAACATTAGCAGTGCTAGTCCCCGGGATGTGCATATGGAAAGCTCTTCAAAAAGGTTGGAAGCCTTAGAGGCTGATATGAAATTGTTGAAGGATGAAGTTAAGAACTTGGCAAAACAGAAAGGTAAGAGGAAGAAGGAGGAGGAGGTGGATATTGATAACAACCAGATTGATGATATATACAAGAAGCTGAATTCCTTAGACTCCCGTTTAGGGAAGGCCAAAACTCGTCATGACTACAATATGGCCATCTTCAGTGCGATTGAGGAGTTCATTGAGCAACATGTCAAAAGTGTCTCCAATCTCAGCGGAGTTCCGGCAACACTTTGGGGCAATGATAAGGAAAGCAAAAGGACCATTGATCAGCTGGATAAGACTGACGCTACCCACATGACAACTTTGGGTATGTTCAAATCCTGGAAGAATATCAAGACCAACATAGACAAAGCTGCCAAGAAGTAGATGTTGGTGCTTTTGCTGTACTAGTCTATTTTTCTGCTATTTTTCGTGGTATCTTTACTACTTTTTTGCAGTGTTTTTGCTGTTTTATCTTGTTTGGTAGCTGTTTTTTGGCTACTTTGGGCCTCATTATCACATTTGGATTCTGATCCTTTATTCTGGATTCTAGGCCATCTTTTGTACTCAAGGGTATAGTCCCTTTCAAAAAACTATTTGCCAATAATAAAAAAACATGAAGTTCCCTATGAGAAATTGTAGCATCTCGAAGATGTCCTTGGTGGGTCATTGCAATTAGTCAAAATTTCTTTCTCACTAAGGAGATTCTCTTCTTCAGATCAAATTAATCTTCATCTTTGATTTCCTCTTTTGTTTGATCCTTAGTAATGTTTACCACGATAGAATATTCCATGAAAACAATAGTAAATTCCTTAGCAATTCTATTAGAATCAGTCCATTCCTCAACATTTATTTCATTATTGTCTATAAGAGAATGCAATGTAATTGATTTTATGGAGTGAGGGAGAGGTTGAGTTAGCAAGGGTTCAAAAGGTGGAGGAGTGGCAAGATTTTCCTGTGGAGGATATCGAGAATTGGAAGAAAATAGGGTGGATAATTAAAGATGAGAGGGAAGTGAAGGATATGGATAAGTGGAATCCTTAGGAGGAGCAAGAAGAGATATAGGAATATGAAAAGAAAGCTGACATAGTGTAGGTTGGGAAGAATAAATGGGAGGGATATAAGATGTTAGTGTAGGATTGCCCCATTGACAAGGTTTCCTACCACTAAATTCACAAGATTTCATCTTTTCAACCACATGCATCATTGCATTGAAAGTCTCAACCATAACATCTAGGCATTTATTAAATACCTCTTGATTCTATTGAGGGTTAAATCAATTTGTAAAAGGACCACCCCATGGACAACATTCACTAAAACCAGGTAGTTTATCCACCATGATGTTGTATGCCTCATCTCCTTGAAGAAATATCACCTCCATATTTTCAGATCCGCCCTTAGAAATCAAAATCATCCATGAGGTTTCCACCATCACCCGCATAAACATGTTCTTAAAAAACATCATGGTTATTAGAATAACCATATACATCAATGGGATTTTGGTCACATACATATTTATGATGATAGGGTTTATAAAAATTATTTGGAGGATAATTTTGACAATATGGGGATGAGGGAACTAGTATTTCTCTTGAAAATGTGGATTGTAATGAGGGAAATAAGTCATTATTGCACAACTTCATGAATAAGGAAAATGGAAGAATGGAAAGATGAATGTGAAGATGGAAATGGATGGAAGAGATAAGTGGAAGGCGTGCAACTCAAAGAATGGGTTTTTTTGGAACAATGGAGTAGCCATATGTGTTGAAATATTTCTCCAAAGGTTGAATACCACCAAGAACACATCAATCTACTAGTATGAAGTTATAAATAACTTCAATCTTATCCCACCGAGCATGCCAAAATTGTTGTCAATAAAAATTGCACCCTCTAAATGGCCATGAAAGATCAAAAAAAAATTTGGAAACATTGGATGATCTCACAAGTGTGGGACTTACAAACTAATATCAACCTCTAGAGAAGGTTGTTTCCTCTACCTAATTTAGATTCTAACACTACTTCTATAACTGAAAGAAAATATAACTAATCCTAAATTAACAATTCCAAGGGACCAGGAGAGAGAGAGAGAGAGAGAGAGAGAGATAAGGGTTAGAAATATGCATGAAACGTAATTCTTAAGATAAAAAGGTGATAACACTAGAAAAGGGGATGCAATACTCTGAAATGAATAAAATGGGAGAAAAATAAAGGGGGATATGGTAGATAGATGTGCCACAAACCAAAAAAACATTCTAACTTCCATTCTCACACAAAACACAATAAAAATGAACTCTACAAAGTGATAAAATATGTACAACACACCTACAACAGATGAAAAGGAAAGAGAAAGCAACAAAACAAAACTAGGGAAAAGAATAGTAAAAATATATATTTTATTACCTTATAAAGATGCACAATTTCATTACAATGAAGGAGGAAGGTATGAACAAATTATAGAGATCCAAATTTGAGGCCTGCGACTTATATTTTCTCCTTCAACCATTTTGACATGGTTTCATTTTAAATTAGAATTTCCATCCTTTGAAAATGATCATATTTTACATTATATATAAGTGGGAGAGAGAGAGAGAGAGAGAGAGAGAGGAGAGAAATCAGAAAAGGCATTGCTTTTCTTTTCCAACCACCAATAATGTGTATTCGGATCCTTGAAACCAAGCATAGAACCTCTACAAAAACATTCCTTTTCGTTAACTACCTTACTGAGGAAAGAAGGAGCCCACACTTCAAAAAATTCATGTGGTTGAGCCATTCATAGATCGATTAATGACCCAAACTATTTTTCTTATTTTTCACACACTAAATCTCCCTAAAATATTTTATTATTATTATATGATGAAGGGCTCGAGGAGATATTTCTAAAAAGATTGTTTTTGTCAAATTTGGAGTAGTCAAGAATAATTTATGGTAATTTGAAGTTTGAAAGTAGTGGGAGAACATAAATATGACATGTGGAAACTTCTAATTAAACATTGTGAACACTTATGCCTACGTGTACATTTGTTTTACATTTTCCACGTGTTGGCCTGTTATTGGTTGTGGGGGTGTTGGGGTTTGGTTTACATATTACATGTGACCTGCACACTACCTTATTACATTTTATACCCACTGAGACCTAAAAGTGTAATCAAATTATTCTTACCCCATGGGACTCATGTCTATGGGATCCTTCTTCCTTAGAGTGTGGAATAAAGCCGACACATGTCTGCTTTCACCACATCAATTTTGTAATGTGTTTCCCCTATCCCGCACCATGTTCTCTTTTACTTGCATTGACCATGCATCCTTCTCCCATGGACCTAAAGCCTCAATTCATTTTAATTGATTCTGCGGGTTTCAAATCCATGGAACCCAATTATGTAGATAGATCGTGTAAATTTTATGCATGTTCACCTTTCCTGTTGATCCCTTTCCATCCGTCACCTCCAAAACTCATTGTGTTTCCTCCATTGAATATTTAACTCTACTCATCATTGACCGGACTTGACGTTCTATAAATTATGGCTCATTCGATTAATAAAGTCCATCGAGATCCCTTAAACTATGAGGAATCCCATAATCATGCCATGAACCCTATGTAATTCTGTTCGATTAAATTTGTGACCAAAATAACATTTGTGGTATTTACAAAAGTTACAGGAGACCATTAGTGGGCTTTTGGATGTTTGGAACAAATGACTAACTTTGATAGGTGTTTCGGACATCACATGGGTTGTTAAAGTGCTAAGTCGTTTTTGAATTATGTTATCCATATTTGCAAAGGGGTAAACATTGGATAACAATTCCCTTTTAATAATTAATGTGTTTCTAATTAAAATACATAAAAATGATGAAATAATAAAATAGGTGGATATTTTGATTTAATCAACTTCCAACATTAATTTCCCAAAACAAAATAACACTTGATAAAATAAATATTGACTTAATAACTTCTAAAACAAAAAGGATAAATTGCACTTAGATAATTCTATGAGAATCGGGAGATTTTTATTGATTTAAGTGTAGAAACACGTTGATCTAAGACTGAAAGTTCTTAGTTCCTAAAATTGAAACCTACAAGTGTAACTAGATGAAATCATATAATTAGGTCAAAATCATCCATACATTCCCGACCCTTTTATACAAACTCGGACTTGCTTGGATTCTAGATCAAAAAACAATTATGTAACTTACTTACTTAGAAATTAGTGTCATTGTATGTTAGTATTCTTCACTCTCCTTCTAAATGGATCTAAAACTCTGCATAAACCCTCAAAACCTCACAGTGCAAGATGGAGTTATAAACAAGTGAAAAAATCAGCAAAATGAAAGATAAACAAATATAAAGACAAAAAATTCTCCAAACTCTTCCTTGAAAACCTCAGATAATATTGTGGAAGTATTTAAACTTATATAATATTTGAGTTGTTTGATTTTGGATGCTCTAAATTAGTCTCCATGTGAAGGAATGATAATGTTATGAGTTAGGATAGACACAAGGATGCAGATGGAATTTTTGGTAGAAGTTAGTTGCAATTACATAAAGCTTCCTAGGATGATTTACAAAGGATTGGCCTATTATTTATAATGGAGGGAGAACCATGAATATTGGATCAAGGTTTGAATGGGTTACAAGTTCATAATTGTTATTTCGATATAGTCATTTAATTTTGTGTGTGCATTTGTAGCTTTGTCGGGACAATGAATGTTTGGATTTTATTTGGGAAGGTGGTTGTACGTGCAACTTTGCTACCCCCACCTTTTAGGATTCTAGAAGTAGAGTTGAGTGGAGTGTGAGTAGATAAATAGAATTATTTATATTTAAATAACTAATTTAATTAGTTATGAGTTGTGAGAGGATAATTAACCATTTAATTAAATAAATGTTTAATTAAATTAGCTAAAGGGGGTAGGAGTATAGCTTAAGTATAATTAGAATTAATTTAATTAATTCTAAAAGGGATGTAAACATGATATATTTAATTGAATTATATCTAAAAGTGTTAATTTTAGTAAATTTGGACATAGTCTAGTGAATTTAGACTCCAATATTACAAGTTTTGGAAGAAATCTATATCTATTTTTGTGTGTATTAGATTCCATTTTTATTTATATTGGATTGTGTTATTACTATTATTGGATTATGTTAGCGTCAATGTTGGATTCCAATATTGTCATTATTAGACTTATTCTAGTTCCAATTTCGTTATTTTTGGATTCCAATTTCACCACTATTGGAATCTAATTTCTAAATTCTGATTTTTGGATTTCAATTTTACTATTTTAGGATTTCTATTTTTTTATTTTTTTATTCCCCCACATAATCCTAGTATCCACTAACTTACATAAGCATGTCGGTTATTAACTTACATAAGCCTAGCGGCCGCTAACTTACATAAGAATAGCTTCTACTAGGTGAAATAATCCTAGCACCCGCAAAACTACATAAAACTACCCACCACTAAGCTACATAATCCCAGTGCCACTAAGTTACATAAGACTAGCTGCCACAAAGTTACATAATCCCAATGGCCACAAGATATATAATCCTAGTGGTTGCTAAATTACATAATCCTAGTAGCCGCTAAGTTACATAATCCTAGCAATCACTAAGTTACATATGCCTTGCAGCTCTTAAGACACATTATCCTAGTGGACACTTTGATACATTTGTAAAATGGAAATCATTGTAAAGGAATTTAGTGTTCGTTAAGCATTTCAAAATAGAAGAAAATCTAGATAATGTGAACTACTTTTATGCTTTTCCATTCTGTAAATCATAAATAACAACAAAGAGTTAAAACTTATGTTAAAAACGTTGTTTTGATAAAATGGATTTAAAATTTACATCCATAGGAAATCAATTCCTTCGTATGTAGACACAAAATCACGCACTTGGGTACATTTATAGGTCCTAAACGCATCCTAACATATACATTATTCCTAAGTGTAGTCATTTTTACACCCACCAAGAACAAGGGAACCTCATGCGCGCAACCTATTGCGGGTGCTAAGCACTCACCCAAGGCATGTGAGAGGGAGTTGAGTCTCTCTTTTATGTGAGTTTAGTGGAAGACATCATTCATGGTCTTGAATTAGTGATTTAAAGGACATGAAGAAGCTATAGAGTTCAAAACGGCTTCTATACCCCTTTAGTCATATTAAAAATAAATGTGCTTAACTGAATTAATAGAACTAGGAAGTTGTAAATCCACAAATAGACTTAACATTCAAGTAAGGTTCATGATTATATAAGAAAAAAAGCACAATAGAAATATGCAGGTAATACAGAGAAAGGATATTAAAACAATTATCATGGTAAGCTTATCATATTCATTCATATCATTACTTATAAAACATCACAGAGAAGGAGACCACAGTCATCCATATCTGGATCCATACATGTACACTCAAAAAAAAAAAAAAATCATTACCCATTCCCTCATTACATTCTTCCTACAATCATCTACCCATTTTATCCCATAGTTCTCATAGTAATTCTCGCAGAGCTCCGCTACCTCACTTGTGTCTCTTCTTTTTTCTTTGACAAGGGTGCACGTATAAATAGGCATCTGAGCTCTAACAAAAACCTCTGCAACCTCATATCTAGCCCCAAGTGTCAAGGTGTGGGTCACCCCAGGCGTATTCCTCTCCATGTCATTATTATCTTTTTGGATCTTCTTATTGCAAGGTATATTCCTTCTAGGACACCCTATTTCCAGGTTGGAACCTTATCCAAATGGAACATGTTCTTCATGTGTTCTGTCCAAAAGGCTGAAAATAGCTAAGTCCCAAATTGTGCTTCACGTGCATGCATCCTTGGTTCTCCAATAACCCTTTTTTAATTCTACCTTACGCACTTCCTCCGGCCGTGCATACCTACACACTTTTAATATTTGGTAGCTACATTAGGGTCCCAACATTACCCCACACTTCACCTGTTCTCCACCCTCGAGAACCTTTTCAAAGAATGCAGTACAAAAAAATTACAAGGCCTTGCCTGGAAAAGAATGGAGGGAAAGAATAAAGAATTGGGGAGAGAAATAATAGAAGGAAAAATGCCTAAAGAAGAAGAAGGGAAAATTTTTGCCACAAGTCGGCCTCCAGCGTATTCCATGCACAGACTTCATCCTGCACTCTTATGCAAAGGTTGCTAACCAATGTTATCACCTTGTCAAAGGTTAACCCTTCCCCTTTTGTGTTAATGGTCTCCACCACAGTCTCCAGTTCCTTAGCATGATCTCCAAGGCATCCATCTTCCTCGTAATGACCTTGTAGAGCTATTTTAGCTGGGTTTTGATTGAGACTCACAAGATCTCAATAGCTTCAGACTTCTTTTCCACTTTGGCTAGGATATTTTCTCACTCGGCTCTATTTCCTTTATTCTTTTCCCTAAAGTCCTTCAGCTCAACCTCGTCACTAGTAAGCAACATGCTTTTCACCTTGTCTTGATCCACGCAATGTTCGTAGGTGACCCCGTAATTTATGCAGCTATCTTCACATCAGCAAGAACCTTTTTATATTTAGCCACAAGCACGATAACATTGAATTTGTCCTCCTTCTCCAAGTGCATAGCTACCTCCTTTGCCGACTCCAAGGCCAAAGGTTTCCTTTCCATGGTGAGGATCGAATCAATTCCTCTAGAAATTCCAGGGAGGATCCATAATTTTGTGCGGGAGGGTTAAGGTTCGGGTGCTTCATGATAATATCTTGGGAGATGAGATCCACCTTCTTGGAAACTTCACGTACCCTAGTCTTTTCTTCCTGAATCTCCCTCTATAGTTGAGTGCTAATTAGTTTCTCAAGGTGTCCTTTGTAAACTTAACTACTTCTTCCTTCCTCTTCTCCAACAGGTCCTCCAAGACTTTAACCCTGTCATTTCTACAGAAGAGCCTAGCCTCAATTTCCACAGAGACTTTGTTGAGCACATTACACACTTGCTCATCTAATAGTTGTTGCATGTTTATAATGGGGTTGTCCCCCTTTCCTTTAGACAATGCTAGTATTGCTCCTTGGTTAACCTCGAACTCGGGCTCATCGAGGTGGGAGTCGAACGCCCATGATAGCATCTTTCCTTGTGCACGGGTATCCACCCTCAGGATCAAAGGAATCCATGGTGGTGAGCTCCTTGGTGGGCACGGTACTCTGGAAATGCGCATGCAAAACTTTGTTGGGGTCATCAACATATCCCATCATTATTCTTCCCCCTTCCACGCATTTACTTCCCATGTGCACACCCTTAGGAATAGTTACTGAAAGAGTTGGGCCTTTTGTGCTACCCACACTCTTCTCCCTTTTCTCTTCCTTGAATTCACCGAGCACAAGCTCCACGCTGTGCTCCAACTCCTTGTTGACTAAGGTATTAATTATCTTCTCTACCTCCCTTGTCGCTTTCTCATTCACCTCCTCCTGAGTGAGCTTGGGCATATCTGGCTCCTTGGTACTTTCCCCCTCACTCCTTTCTTTGCTCTACATGCCTTCCTCTCCTTGGGTGCTCTTCCTCCTTACAAAGATGAAGGCATCATTTGCATCTTCTGCTTCCTCTTCTCCCAAATTGTGGACATCAATCGGCTCCTGATCCACCTCCAACTCTTCCTCTTCATCATCATCCTTTTTGCCTATATAGGCGTTTGGGTCATCTGTATCTTCAAACTCTGGTTCTTCCATCCCCTTTTCTTCTTCCCTTACTGAAAACTCTGGAGTCGGGATGTGGTCTTCTCTTCATCTGAGGGCTCCTCAGGGGATGGTGGCTTCTGAGTTTTGGGGTCTTCTCCCTGACCACTATTCTCTTCTTCTTCTAGATGTAGGTACTTGTCCCTATGGTACCTACATCCTGCTTCTCCACTACCCTCTATTCCTCTTTCTCTTCCCTCTCCTTATGCTTTGGCATGGGCTTCCTTCTTCCAATAGGGTCATCTGGAATGGATATCTCATTCTCCATGTACGTGCCCTTTTCAAACTTTGGCCTTATGCGCAGGTAAATCCTTATGGCATTGCTCCCAGCAATAGGTAAGGTCAAAGGCCTTACAATATGCACATCCTACGACACGTACCTCTCAACGTACATGTGCTTCTCTGGGTAAACTAGCTTCTTCCTCATTTCCCTATGCTCTTTGTCAAGGGTGGACAACTCAAGGTTTAATTTCTTTGACTCCTTGTATTTGTTTACTCCCACTTGGAAAAATTGGGCAATAAACGAGAATGGGATTTTGCACCATGGACTCCAACTGCCATCCACCAAAATGAACCTACCAATGTAGAAGTGCTGGTAGACTACGAACTCTGCTTCTCCTTCGGTTGCCATGGGGAGTTGTTCAGGGATCCACCATTCAGCCCCGAATGCATTCCTAAGGTGCTTATACCATTTGTCTAAGCACACCTTATGTACCCCTATCATTGATTCACATGTGTATTTCTGAAATCTCTCCGCAGGTGAGGGATCTTCAGCAGGGTACTCCCACATGAACTTGTCGGATGCATCCAACACCCCGATTTCTGAGAACACAATTGTCAATGAATGTTTCCAAATAGGATATTTCCTCCCTTCTCCACACTACTTATGATTTCATCTACTATGTATTGGGAGATGTTGTATATGGTGCCTTCTATGACCTTCCTATAGACATTCAACAGGGCTTTCTCACCTGGGTCCACCTCCCTTGTCCATTCAGCTTGGAGACAAGGTGTGCAGCCACTTCATCACCGGATCACTGATATCCGAGACGTCATAATACCTTGATCCCTTCTTCAATTCCTGGGATGCTATGGTTTCTCTAATTTCCTCCTCATCCAGGAGGTCATCTATGAGCACATCCCCTTTACAATTTAGGCCTGTGAAGTGTGAAATTAGTTGGGGAGTTATGTGTATTTTGTGCCTGCGAAGCAGAAGAAGTCTTCGTGTATGCGCATCATCAACCATTGGTACAAGCGCTCGGGATTCTCGAAATATGGCAACTCAAAAATTTGGAGAATCCCTACTATCTCCATTTTCACCTTGACCACGTCATTTTATATTGTCAACCCATCAGGTGTTCATTTATTTGTGGGGCACACCAACTCTAGCGCCATTTCCTTTGTGATTGTGCTTGACCGGTGATTGTAGTCGATCACGGTCATCTATCTTATGTGGGACTCCCACTCTTTTTCTAGCAAAACCCCATCCAAATATTACATTTCTGAGTACCATTCCTCATTTGTATCCATGGGTATTTCTTCTTGTTTCTTCTTTTCTTTTCCTTTACCCTTGCCCTTCTTGGATTATTCTGGGTTTACCTACTAGTTTTTATGGCCATCATTTCACCCTTTTCTTTCATTCCCAAGTTATCTTGTGAGTTTTTTGAACATTTTCCTCATGCACCCCGTGCCCTAGAACACAAACCCTAATATCTGATTTTCTCCTTCGATCACGGTGCTTCTTCACAATGTTCCTCACACCCGTGAATCACTTCTGCTCTAGTTTTTAGATCTAACAAACTGATTGCACTTAAGTTTTGGGATTTTCCTTCACATGAGTTAGTTCTCAAAACCCTATCTCTTGAAAGAAAATCACTCTTCTTGTGTTCACAAAGTAAAATAATGAACTACCCATTCTTGTATTTATAGCTTTTCCTACTTTTACGCATTTAAGGCTAGGCTACCTACCACCATACGATAATGTTTAATGTGGTGTTCAAACAACACCCAACTTCAGCACTTCTCCTTACGTGCCCAATCCTTGCAAAAATTTTCCATCCGCATCCAATCCTTATGCGAAAACTTTTCCACCCGTGCCCAATCCTTGTGTGAAAACTTTTCCAACCTTCTAGCATGCAAACAATCCATCTTGACAGAAGACTCTTGCACGCATGTTACCGGTGCCAAAGGCACCTCTTCCATCCTCATGATTCTTTCTTTTGCCTACCTCGTGTTTTTGCACTTTTTCTCCTTTGTACGTGGATTTCCAATGTAACCTTATTTTTCCACCGACCCAAATCCTCCTAGCAGAATAACTCCAAGTTTCTCTTCATCATCTCACCCCACACTAAAACGATGTGCGGTCCTCTGTGCATTCATAAGTCAAAAAGTAATAAGGTTACCGATGCCCAAGGCGCAAAACAAAACAACAACGTGAAAGGGAAATACAAGAAAGGAAAATCATAAAAGGAAATTCTAAACTAACTGGCAAAACTACCTTATTTACAAACACCAAGAAGCATTATTTATAGTAGGGCTTCAGCCTACTCCCATTGAAGTGTCTAGGTAATTTTGTTCCATCTAGCACTTGTAACTAGCATGCACCGAATCAAGGATGTATGAAATTACATAAGGACCCAACCAATGCACCTTCAACTTTCCTAGGATGGCATAGAAATTTTGAATCATATAGCAATACCATCTGGCCAACCTCAAACTATTTGTTCTTAATATGGCGGTCATGCCATGCCTTTTTCTTTTCCTTCTCAGTTGTTTAGCTCCATCTTGCTAGTGAGTGCCTTTCATCCAACTTTATCAATTCATCTATTCTTTCTTCCAGTGCTTTCTCATTTTCCAACCCTCCTGTGCATGCTATACGCAGAGATAATAACATGAATTTGACAAGAAAAACTACTTCCATGCTAAACACCAAATGAAATGGTGTGGCCTTGTTTAATCTTTTATGCGTTGTTCTGTATGCCCAAAGAACTACTGACACCTTTTCATCCCAATCCTGCCTACCCATGTCATATATCGTATTCAATGTGTGACTAAGGATTTTATTGAATGCCTCTGCAGTCCCATTTTCCTGAGGGTGATAAGGGGTAGTCTTGTGATGGGCTACCATGAATTCTTCCAATAGAATCCTGATGGTTTCATTTAAGAAGTGAGTGCCCCTATCACTTGTTAAACTTAATGGGCACCCATACCTATTGATAATGTTTTCCCACAAAAATATAGTAGCCATGGCTGCGGTGCAATCCTTAGTGGGTGTGGCCTCTGCCCACCTTGTTAGATAATTAGTACAGGTAATGATATACCATAAGTTAGTCCTTCACATGGCCCGGTGAGATTGGTCGACAAAATCTATTGCCCCATTCTCAAAAGATTCCACGCCGACAACGGGGCATAAGGGCATCTCATCCCTTCTTCCAGGTTTTCCAAGGTGCTAGCAGTGGTCATAGGCATTGCAAAAATAAATGCAATCCTAGTGAATCATCTCCCACCATAGTCCGGTGACTAGGATCTTACGCGTGGTTGCATTCCTCGCATAGTTTCCTCTAGCAATCCCACCATGGGCTTCTTCTATTATGGCCATGTGTTCATGTTCTAATACACACTAGCACAAAACCTCATCGCAGCCTATTTTATACAAATCCCCATTGATCAACATGAAGGGCACGGTGTGTATGGCTAACCTTTTCCTTTCAAGTGCATTCATTTGTTCAAGCACCATACCTTCCTTGAGAAAAACAGCAATGTCTTCTAACTCCAAGGGCACACGCTGCAACCTAAATAGTTACACATCTAACATGGTTTCCTCGATACTTTGCACATCCTCTCCCGAATCAATCCTTGATAAATGATCCGGCCCACAATTGTTCTTTCCCAGGTTTTACAACCACTTTGAATTCAAATTCTGAAATAAAAGTACCCAATGACATATGCACCCTTGCAACACTACTTTGTTTACTAGATACTTCAAGGCCATATGGTTAGTGTAGAATATGAAGGGAGTTTCTAGTAGATATTGTCTAAATTTTTGGAGTGCGTAGATCATTGACAATGCCTCGCGCTTGGTCATTGTATAATTCTGTTCTGTTGGTGTCAACTTTCTACTTGTAAAACACAAGGGATGATCAACAATTGCCTCTCCTGGTTGAGCAAGAATGGATCCCATTACTATACCAGAGGCATCCACATGGACATGGAAAGGTTTATCCCATGATGGGAATCATAGAATAGGTGCGGTGATAAGCCTTTCTTTTAGAGTGTCAAATGCCCTCTGTTGCGCTTCTCCCCACTGAAAGGCACTCTTATGTCTGAGCAATATTTCCAAAGGCATGGTGATCTGACGTATCCCTTGATGAACTTTCTATAGTACCTAGTGTGTCCAAGAAATCTGTGCATGGCACTTTGGCTGGTGGGCTCCCCTAATCCCACAATAACTACAACTTTCATGGGATCCACTAGTAAGCCCTCTTTGCATATGATATGTCCCAACAACGTTCCAAAAGGGGTTACAAAGACACATTTCTTGATGTTGAGGGAAATCCTCAACTGCCGACATCTTTCAAACATCAATCTCAAGTTATCACAATGGTCCCTTACTAATCCATACACTATCCAATCATCCAAATATACTTGAAGGAACTTGTGGATGAAGTCCTTAAATGCTTGTACCACTATGCATGAAAATACAATGGGTGCATTCCTCAATCCAAAGGGCATGACCATGTATGCAAAGCCTCCCCACTTGATAGTGAAATTTTTCTTTTCTTGGTCTTCCTTGGCAATCCTTACTTGGTGATATCCCGAGAATCCATCCGTAAAGGAATAGACCTTGCACCCAACAACTCCTTCCAAAATCTCTTCAGTGAAGGGGGTGGGAAAAGGATCTATGATATAAACAACATTCAATTCCCTGTAATCCACGCATATCCTAATCCACCCATCCTTCTTTATGTTGATCACCGTTGGACTTATCCATTCTGATTCCTCCATAGCCTCAATGATACCAGATGCTATCATTTTGTCTAGATCTTCTTTAACCCTTATGCGGATGTTAGGATTCATCCTGTAAGGCCTCTTCCTAATCGGGCACGCACCATCTTTCAAAATTATCCTCATTTCCCCAATGAAAGGTGGGAACCTTTCAACTCATGGTATCCACGTGGGAATAAATTCTTGAATTCGCACAAGAGATCGATGATCTTTCATACTTCCTTGTCTGACCAGTAGTCCCCAATGATAGCTTCCTTGGGCTCCTTCTCCGAGCTGATGTTAACTTTCTTGGTTTTTAGTGGTTCATGATACGCATGCACACATGCATCCACACTGTCAACTACCTCACACGTCCCAACCAAATGGTTGAAATTCATACTTTACATCTCCTCTCCATCAATAATGTATACGATCTTTCCTTTCTCCTTTTCAGCACACGTGTGCTTGAATTGTATGTCTTATGGTTCCTCCTCTTTGAACCACACTTCCAAGCTAGGTCCACCAAGTAAGTTTACTAACCTATCTTCCACCATGGCACAATCCCCTAGAGTGAGGCACTTAATAGTTTGTAATGCCTCATCAACCGGTTGCATGGTACTTCAGTACTCAAATGTGTGAACCAGTCAATGTGCTGCAATTCTGCCAATTTCCCATTTGGCGGTGAGTTTCAGAATGGATGTACCAAGTGTGCACACAACCTTGTAGTGTCAAATACAACTTGTGCACCCAAAGGGAATGCTTTCGTGCCTTCTCCCGAACCCTCTCACATGCCTAGATGTGGGAAGAGGCGGGTCCATTGCCATTGTAATCCTTGATAGTGGTGGGTATGTTGCTCTTTGAGAATCAGAAAGTGAGCGCAATTCTAACTTTGTGCCACTCCAACAAGTTTTTGCTATGCGTGGACCACCACCTCGCTATTGTGCCTATCAAAACATAACCTATCATACCTCGTCACTCGTCCTCCCTCCATTAAGATTCCATTTTTCTCAAAAAGACCTTGGGTATGCATCCCCAGAATGCTTGGTTATTACCTTTCCTCCTAGGCACTTTGAATTGTACGCGCCATGGTTACCCCGGTCACCGATCCTTCGAGATGTCACCAAATCATTTCATAAGTCCCATGTGCCCAATTATTGCATGCTATATTGGTAGTATCACTGACAGATTGAGCATCATCAAACTGGATGACTCCTTCTATAGGGTGGATGGTCTTTGGATCTCTTATGGAGCACACATATATTATGTCTAGGAATTCCTCCCCAAGGGGTTCAGTATAGGGTGTGGACTTTCCATCAGCGAGTGGTATAATCACCCTCTCTTCCTTGTTTTCAAAGATTATGTACCCCTTGTTAAATCAAAGATCTACATTTTTCTTATAGCACCATGGACACCCAAGTAACATTGGGAAATTATCTACCTTGGCAAGCACCAAGACTTCAAAATCCCCAGTGAACTTAGTCCCCTGAATGGTAATGGTCGCATCCTTCAAGACACCTATGGGCATTGCCTTTGTCTTATTTGCCATATACAACACATTTGAAGATGGCTGTAATGTAGGTCTTCCCATTTGATTCCAGGCATCTAGAGTGGGGACATTAACCTCCACACCTATCTCAATGAGGATGTTGCTAAGAAGCCATCCATCCACTATTATGTTTAAGGTGATCTCTTTGTCATAATCAAGGCTATGAGGTGGGAGGTTTGCATGTAGGATCTACCTTTCGTGCTCTTCCCGGTGCATGGTACCTTTTCTCTCAACCATGCTCCTAGCAGGGGAATAATATTCTCCTACCTCAAGTAGTTTACACACCTCCTTAACCTTGTCCAAGTCATCCTTTGGTGCTTCTACTAGTGTTCTTTTCTCATCTTTTCTAGTTTGCTCTTTTAAGCATTGGATATCCCCTTGTAAGCTTTGAATTACATCCATGGTTTCTGTAGACTTCTTTCTAGTGAGCCGGGTTTAGATACTTCCCATGTACTACTTCTTCCCTCGAAACCAGAGGTCTCTGCCTAGGTGCTTCCCTTGTGTGCACAAACTCCACCCTTGTTGTTACCATAACAGGCTCTAGTTCTGATTCACATATTACTCACGAGAGCCATTACACGTCAGCCTTCTTAATACTCACCATGGTAGCACCCTTATCCTTTCGGTACTACTGACTCATATGTTCATATAACTCTTGCACTCTTCATACTTATGTTTTTTTCCACACTAGGAGCATTGTAGAAGATCTAGACATTTATGCTTATAATGGTCTGTGGCTCCACAATTAAAGCATGTTCCACATGGGAACTCACTTCTTCCCCTGCAGTTACCACAACCACAAAATCCTCCATAAAACCCTCTTCCATGCACACCTCCATCTCCATGCTCTTCATACCGATGTTCATCTCCTTTGGAACTACTAGTAATGCCAGTCTGGTGCACACCAAGATCAATTACCTCATGAATCTGGTCAATCAATCTACAATCCTTGGTGTCATGTGTGGTTGAGGTACATATCTTACAATAATAAGATACATTTTTATAGATCGCATCTTTCAGTAAACAGGGGCACCTACTTGCATCATGGTCCCTATGACATATTTCATAATTTACCACTATGGTGCATACCGCCTTCCGAGTACATATCCCACCATTATCCTTTGTGTGCCCTTCTACGTTACAATTTGTGCACCACATCCCACCGCAAGTCTCTGGAACTATGTTGGCAGATAATTTCTCCAATTTCTTAGCCATGGCAGTGATCTGAGCCTCCAAAAATGGGCTAACACCAGTGTTAACACTACCAACTACCTCAGACACAAAGCAGCTTCCAACACTTTGCATGGGGTCTATGAATGTTTTATGAGACAAAGACCTCCTAAAGGGTGTGATCAACCCTCCGACAAACCACTGAGCATGTTGTGAAGGGTGGATATCATAAGATAGTTTAGATAATAGAGTTTTAAAATGTGCATCATATTCTTGCATGCTCTATGCCATTCCCTACTAGATTTCTTTGAGAGAGCTAATGCTCTTATGTTCAAACTCAAGTATGTGGAATTCCACTAAGAACACATTTCTCAACATGGTATAATCCACAACAGTCTGATGAGGATCATACTTTCTATACCAACTATGTGCACGTCCTAGTAAGGTCGTAAGTAAATTACCACGGCCTTTTAATCCTGGGTTGTGATCCCCTTCGCGTGCCATAGCAGCTCGCACTTATGCACATGCTCTGTGGCATCTTCTATCCCACTGTAATCTGGTAAGTGTAGAGACATCTCAAAAAATACTTGAGGAGGTGGTTGAGGCTCTTATCCTCCCATTCCAGTCCCTTGGTTTCTCTCGATGTTTCCTCTCTGCTGGACCCACTAGATCTGAGCCATTAGCTCCACCACTTCCACCTCTAGATCCTCTTGTGTTAGGTACAGGCATGTGTTTATTGTGCCGAACGCTCCTGTCATTATCTTGAATTACGCGCTATCACAGCTTTTGCCATTCCCAATCATATTTCCTCCACCACTTCATAATGCACTTCCAAAACCCGTTGTATATGTGCCTTGTCCAAACATTCCACCAAATACTAGAAGCAGTGTGTGAAGCCATAAAATTCCCAAACGAGAATTTGTATCTTCGGGTGCCGATCTGTTGCTTCTACCGATATCAAATGGATCAATTTTACTTTTCCTCATTCAAAAAAACCAAGTGCAAGGTTTGGTCACTACGTGGGGTCAAATGCAACGACTCTTCTTTATCTATGTGATGGACTCTCATCAGAAGCCGTAAGGTTTTCTCTCCTGCGCTTACCAAGATGGGGTATCATAGAATGTTTGGGTTCCACATCCTCCGCATGAACCTCAACTCCTTTCCACCATGTCTAGCTCCATAACCCACTTGTAATCCCACATTGTCTATCGATCTCCCTTTCACGCACTTCGTTATACTTGAGTTGTCTCTCCTCCCTTTCCTTTTTAGTCGTTATATCAGCCAACTTTCCAAAACCTATCTTCCTCGCCAAGTGCTCAGAGTGGTTTATCTAGCCATAGGAAATGCCTCTAAACCCATGCTTACCATCAATATTTTGATTTCCAGGGGGATAGCACGTAGAAATGATCCTCTGGGCTCCTGCAAAAACTCAAACTCAGCAACTTCTGGATAGGAATACGTGGAAATTACGTATTCTAGAGTGTAGGTAGTTGATACTCCCTTCCACCAATGATTTATAGCATGGGTCCACATTAGATTAGCATCTTGCAAGTTCTGATATGTTTCTTGGGTCCAAGGGTCTGACTTATAACACCACCCTGATCTAGATGTATAAGATGAGATCCATTCGAATAACTCTACTAAGAAACAATGAAGAAGGTTTCGTACAACTCATGATAAAGAGTTTCTTCCACCCATCTTCGCGTGTCAAACCCAGGTCCAATATTGAATCTCTAAATGAATTCATCCTCCATGATTTTAAACAAATATTCGGTGGTTATTCTCTCTATCATCACTCTTTGCACAAATCATGATTTATGCAATGTTCCACTAAAACTTTGAAAAGAGGTCCCGGAAAAGGAATCAAGATGTAGTAATTTTTGCACCCACCAAGAACAAGGAAACCTCATGTGCATCGGCCTATCACCCGGTGTGCGTTGGGCACTCCCAAGGCACACGAGAGGGAGCCAAGTCTCTCTTTTATGTGAGTTTAGTGGAAGGCATCATTCAAGGTCTTGAATTAGTGATTTAAAGGACATGAAAAATCTATACTGACTCGTAACCGATTCTATACCCCTTCAGTCATATCAAAAGTAAAAGTGCTTACAAAAATTAACAAAACTAGGAATTTGTAAATCCACAAATAGACTTAACATTCAAGTAAGGTTCATGATTATACAAGAACAAAAGCACAATAGAAATACGTAGGTAATATAGACAAATGATCTTAATACAATTGTCATGGTAACCTTATCATATTCATTCATAGCATTACTTATAAAACATCACAGAAGGGAGACCGTAGTCATGTGCCATATCTGGATCCATACATGTATGCTCACAAAACAAAATTTTAATTCCCCATTCCCTCATTACATTCTTCCTACAATCATCTACCCATTTTATCCCATAGTTCTTGCATAATTCAGTGTGAGCTCCATTACCTCACTTGTGTCTCTCCTTTTTATTTTCCAAGGGCACACGTATAAATAGGCATCTATGCTCTAATAAACTCCTCTGCAACCTCGATCTCGGCCCCAAGTGTTAAGGTGTGGTTCACCCCTGTGTATGCCTCTCCATGTCATGATTAGCTTTTTGAATCTTCTTATCACAAGGTATATTCCTTCCAAGACACCCTATTACCAGGCTAGAACCTTATTCAAATGGAACACGCTCTTCATGTGTTATGTCCAAAAGGATGAAAATGTCTAAGTCCCGAATTTTGCTTTGCATGCGCGCATCCTTGGTTCTCCAAGAACCCTTTTGAATTGCACCCCGCCTTGCACGCCTTCACTTGTGTGCTTCCTCTGTGTGTGCACCTATGTGCCTTTAAGATTTGGTAGCTACATTAGGGTCCCAACACTAAGCAAGAATAATAGTGATTGAAAACTATATTTGGCCTCTTTTCATTTTCTCTTTCTTTCTATTTGGTCTTACACACCCTAAATCTCGATCATAACTTTACTTGTTTATCTTTTATGGCTTCAAACACCATTACTTAGCCAAAACAATAGCACCCAAGTACTCTTGTCCCCTCTAGGGCCCCCCTAAACTTTTCTCACCTTACTCACTCATTTTTGGTATCTTTTATCTTTTAGGAATCTTTTTCACTTTTGGGTCGACTTCTAGTTGTTGATTAAAAAATTCAAATAATGAAATCATATAAATACATAGTTATATGTTCAAAATCAAGGACGAATCACTAATCATTACTATCATCACCTAAGCTTGCATTTTAAAGGCACTAAAGTATTGTAAAGGCATCCATATAGCATCCGCTCAAGGGAAAAGGGTTGTGACAACTCTGCATACATAACATAGGAAGGGGAAGTTCATTATATTCCATCCACACATTCTACTACATTTTTACATTCTAACTATATCCCACTATCTAGTGTAACTTACGTAAGGGCATCCTAGGAAAACATTTCCATACACACTCACCGAGAACTACATGGAGTATGAGATGTAGTACATTGTAAGTTCACTCTCGGGAGACCGTTCAGTCAGTTAAACTCCCATTCTACATTTTCCTTTTTTATTTTTTATTTTTTTGCTTGTGTAGGTGAACTTCTATGTTGTAGGTTACAAGTACCTTTGGTGATCAAAGTGTGAGTACCAAAAAATCAATAGGGAATAATTATGACACCCTTACGACATAGCAAAAACTAGATTCTGAGCTTCTGCATAGTCACCAGTACCCAGATATGGTCATCGGTACCCAAGCACCCCTGTCCTACACTAGGTGCCCCTATCCAACATTATTCTCAGGTTCCAAATTTTACAAAGATCAATTACGAAAATGTTTTCACCTTGTTCATCACTTCTCCATACCTAGACTAGTTCCAGTTCACATGAATATCAACTAAGTATTCTTATCTCATCCTCTTTCTTAGGGTTTCATATTCTACAACTTAGTTTTCTTATGTCATTACTATATTACAACATTTGTACATCATTTTTTTAGTAGTTACTCTACCATTAGATTTAATTCAAATTAAATTAAATCATTTGGTGAACATGTCACTTGAATCCCACCTTCCCTCTAGGATTTTTCCTTTTATGCTCATCACTTGTAGTGGTCTTTTTGTTTCCTTTGAGTACATTGAGATTCCTCCCTCTATTTGTAAGTCCTCTAATTCAACGGTTTAATCTGATAACCCCTTTGATAACTCATAGAATGTTCCTTTAGAAAAAAATTGAAATCTCTAATAGTGAGAAATCATACGATGAGGATACTAATGTTTATGAAGAATTGTTAGACAATCTCACTAATATTTGTCAAGTTTTACTCGTCATCCCTTTACATATTCCATATCTTATTAATTCTTTACTTACTATCAAACACTCTCGAGATGTTGCTTCTATTCCTTTTATAGGTTCTTCATCGGCTATCATTTCCTCAACCCAAATCCTGAACATTACTACTTCCATTTGTTACTACCATTTATCCCCTCCTTCATCCCAATGCTTCTAACACACACCTGGTTCCTCTTTTGACATCTATGATCTAGTTTTTCTATATGGGGGTCTACAAATTCAAATCCTTCATTTACAACAAACTACTTCATGTTCCTCTCCATCTCTTGATTCCTCCTTACCTCTTCACACTCCCTTTACACATGCAATTTTTTTCTTATCCACTTCCTCTAAAATTCATCACCCCTAAGCTGCCCACCTTCAATGGCCATGGTGAACCTCAAGAGAATATCAGATATTTTCATGTGGAATGTCTCAATTATGCAAATTATCATACATTGATAGCTAAGATCTTTCCTCGGAGTCTCCATGCATTGGTTTATGATCTACCTATTCATTTGGTAACTTATTTTATGCATCTAGCCAATATTTTTCTTGCTCACTCAATCAATATCGGCACTAAGATATATTATGCAAAAATGTCTCAAATCAAAATAAGATATAATAAGAATTTAGTTGACTATGTTTTTTGTTACAAGAACAATCTAGCTAAGATTACCAATGTACTTGTTGATTCAAAATTGCAAGATATTTTTCTTCAAAGCTTCTTACCACCACATCAGGAGAGCATCATCTTTGAGACCTCTCCTTAACTTTATCAATTAAGCCATACACTTAAAATGCAAGAGGTAAAACTCCTATCTATGGGTAAATTAAAGTATCATAACACTCCATCTTATTTTAATAGGTTTCGAGCTAAATTAGCATTGAAGACATCTCCTAAGCCCATCAAAGCAAAGGAAATAGTCAATGTCATCTCTCCTCTGAAAAACTTTAATAGAAACCTCCAAAGCATACTTTCACTAAATTACCCTATGCTCCTCTATTTATATTGCCTCAACTCATCAAAAGAAATCTAATCACTCTTCCACCACCACTCAATTTTTATCTATCTTACCACCGTGGTTGTAATTATGATGAAAATGCTAAATGTGACTATCGCCAATGCATTGGACATTCTACTAATTATTTTGTTAAGTTTAGGCATCTAATTCAATATATTATTGAAAAAAATGACTCGAGCTCCCCGATCCATCTATTTCTAATCCAGTCAATAATAATAAAAAGCTAAAAATCTTCAATGACCCTTTTCCTAAGAATGACACACAATCTTTTAATTCTTCTTATAATCATGCATATCGATTTTTGTCCCCTCCTTCATTGAGGCCCCTTGAATTTCTTGTTACTTCTATTGATACATCACCACTAGTCATTTCATTTTCATATCATGATTATCATGCTACATTAACTTCTAATTGTTACATATCAATACTTTTGTCAGTTCATATATTGTTTATAACACCATGATCTATCCAAAGAGCTCCTATCGAGTGTGTGCTCCATTACACGTCTCATGGCTATGAAATTTCAACTATCTAATATCACATATCTTGTTCCTAATTATATTGGCTACATCAAGATTCCCATTATAGTTGGGCCTTTTACCATGCTTCTTCCATTTGTTGTGGTATCTTCAATCAAAAGTTGTGACATGATCTTAGGTATTCCTTGGCTCCGTATTTCCCAAGTAATCCTTTCCATGAATCATTTATGTCTTAATTTCATTCACAATAAGTAAGTATCCACTCTTAAAGGAGATCCACCATGCACACCATTTCCTAAGCCTAATATTGATGATTTTTTTACACCGATTACAACAACTATGCCTCCTAGGCCTCTCAAATCTAAGACACACCCTAAACCGAGTTCTCTTAATCACACATGACCTATGTCATGATTTTATCATTGCATCAATATACTAGCCCATCTCATTGGCCTAAGTCCCCTACTCAGGTAGCCCCTTCACATAGGTTTTCACCACCTCCTTCACCACATAGGTCTCCTTCACATGTACATCATTACTCTCATACTCCATCAATCTTAGAGCATTGTCACATACCTTTATCTCCTTGAATATTAGGTGGAGGGCCCTTACCCTTCATTATCATTAGATATCCTTTTATCCTTCTCACACTTGGGGGAATCATGCTTTCTTCCCCCTCCTAGCATCATCAGGTTATCTATAACATCTACTATCAACACTTTATGCTTCACACTTAATCTTTCTCAATAATTTTACACATATTGTATCATCATTACCCTATGATGACTCTATTTCCAAAGTTCATTGTCAAATTTTGATGGTATAATTCTTAAATGAACCTCACATCATTCAATCTTAAATCTCTATACGTCATGAAACATCTTTCTATCATCTATTCACACAACACACACATTACATAATGTTACATTCTTGTTTTATGGTTCATTCTTGACTATTGAGGGTTCCTATAAATGAACCTCGTCTCATACACATACATTGGGGGGAACATTACTCCTTCTTTTTTCACACATTGCATACCATTCCATCACACTCATACACTACATTTATATATCTTGGTTGCACTTACTCTTGCTTGCTTATACTACTTACATGATGCACTTTGCTTACTATGCTAGTCAGATACTCAGTATGTCATTATCTTTCTATATACACACATGTGTGTTCACTTGGTCTTTTGGAGTGAATGCGGATATTTTACATATTTTCACACACTGTAATGATTCTCAGCATTTTATCCTTTTTTAGTCCCACCGAGGCTCCTGGGGACATCTACCATTACTACTATCACATATTAAATGTGTTATTGTTTCATCATTTACTACTTCATATTCTTACTAGAAAATTACTTTCCATTGATACATACATGTCTTGACATAATTTTAATATTTCTAACAAGCTAACGGTTGCTTCATGTGTATCATTTTCTATACATGACTATATGCCACCATGGTTATCTAATACACTTTGTTTTTCATTGATTTCTATTATTTTCTAATGTTTACAGGCTATGCCCTTTGTCTCATATGCTCATTATATGTGTTGTTGGCTGCTTTGACCTTGATTGTCTTGTGACATAGTGAACGGTGTCCCATGTATGAAACCCACTTTTTATGGTCCACGTTTTTGCACTCTTTCTTGATTGCATTGTCTTCTATTGCATGGTTGTTACTTTTTCTACTAGCACGTGTTATTATCCACTTGTTTTCTATGTGCCTTAGTTTCTACCATGCACATTACCTATCACCTATAGGTATCAACATCAAGTCCTCTATTGTGGGCCACACACTCCTATAGTCATCACATGCACCCCAAATGAGGGGGCATACATTGGGTGAACATTTCACCCCTATAGCAACTTATAGCTACAGTAAAAATCTACACGGTATAGAAATGACACATAAATATGGTCGTAAAATGACCCAGAAGCTGAATTAGGTCCTCAGCATAGTAGATACAGCAGCGCCCAGACTCGGACAATAACACTTAGGCATGTGTATCCTCCCTTAAGTACTAATGTCCTAAGGGAACACATGGTCACCTTCTCATATCAATAGAATTTATAGAAGTCTTTAGATCATTTATATAATTTCAAGCACAGTCCTCCAATTATAGAATGCATGAAATATTATATAATCCATTTTAATCAATACAATCAGAACTAATTCAAGACAACATGAAAAAATCATGTATGTACCCTCTAGATTTGTGCTTATTGGGTAGTTTCATGGAAGGATATTAAAACTATAACTCTCTCCCCAACACTTTCTCTTTGGCATGAGATTTCCTAAAAAACTCGCTATTAGTGTGATATATCCCGAAAAACTCACTCTTCATAGCATTTGAGGACACATTTCTATCTTTTGCATTAGGAGCACACTTCCCTTAGGTAATATGTTTACACACTTTTGCATACTTTGTTAAAAAAATCATATACAAGACTTAAACTACTCTTTTGTTCCTTTTTCGTAGTTTCATCCTTAATACAACAAAAAAAACCTAAAATAACATATACAAGAACAACAATAGTACAACACAATGCATACACTTCACCCTTAGGGAAACTTTCCTTTCCTAGTCTTTGAGCTTCACTTTTCATCATTCCATGCTTCACTTGCCCACTTGGCACACATTTCTATTCACTCTCTATAGGATCATAAGGTATGCATCTCTTGTCTACTTTATGTTATTGAGTATTGACTCAACAACATAAAGTGGGAGAAAATGTATACATAAAATCACGCACTTGGGTACATTTCTAAGTCCTAAAAGCATATTAGCATTTACATGATTAATAAGAGATAAAACTAGTGATTGACAACTTCTTTGGCCTCTTTTCTTTGTCTATTGCTTTATATTTGGTCTTACACACAATATAGCCTAGTTGAAATTTTACTCGTTTATCTTTCGTGGCTTTGAACACCATCGCCTATCTAAGATAACAATGCCTAGGTGCTCATGTCCCCTCGGGAACCTGGAACTCGTGACCCTTTCTCACCTTACTCATTCTTTTTTGGTCACTTCTATCTTTTGGGCATATTTTTCACTTATGGATCAACCTTCCAGTTTTAATTATGAAATTCAAACAAGGGAATCATATAAATACACAATTATGTGTTTAAAATCAAGGACCAAGCACTAAGCATTACTATCGTCACCTAAGCCTACATTTCAAAGGCACTAAAGTACTCTAAAGACATCCATCTAGCAATCACTCAAGGGAACAAGGTTGCAACAACTATGCATACACACCATAGGAAGGGGAAGTTCATTCTACTCCATCCACACATTCTACTACATTTCTACATTCTATATACAACCTACTATCAAGTGTAACTTGCACAAGGGAATCCTAGGGTACAATTTCCATACATGCTCACCAAAACCACATGGTTGAGATATAGTACAATTCTCAGTTGTAATTTCACTCTTGGGGTGATTGTTGGGGTCATTTTGACTTCCTATTCTACATTTTCATTTTTAGGTTTGATGTGGTTTGTGGGCTTGTGCAGGTGAACTTATCTTTTGAAGGTTACAGTACCTTTGGTGATCAAAGTGTGAACACCAGGATATCAACATGGAATAATTGTGATACCCTCTTGTGACATAGTAAAAAAATATTTTGAGCTCGTGCATAATCACCAAGACCCAGATCTTGTCATTAGTGCCTAGGTTCCTTTTCCCTATGTTAGGTGCCACTGTCATGGGGCATTATTCTCAGCTTATAAATTTTAATGAGATCAATTATGACATTGTTTATACCTTGTTCATCACTTCTCCCTACCCATACTAGTTCAAGATCACATAGATATCAACTAAGTCTTCTTATCTCCTCCTCCTACTTAGGGATTCATATTCTAAGACTTAGTTTGTTTGTGTCATTACTATATTATAACATTTTTTCTACATTTATTTTAGTAATTACTCTATAATTATTTTTAATTCAAATTAATTTAAATCATCAAGATAATTATATTGAAAATTACATAAGGATTGATCCCTCTCAAGGGTATCTAGTCCAGCTAATTTTAACTACAATGCATTAATTATTGTTCTTGAATTTATACAAGGTATGCTTTAATAGTATCATGTCCCTAATTTGGTATTTTAATTTGATCTCCTTTACATATTTTTCTTGGTTTCCATTCCCATATGATGTTTTTTATATCAATATTTTATGCATCCCTTGATTTTTTCCACCGTTACTTTTCTAGCAATCTTGGAACCTTTCTTTTTATGTATTTTCTTTTCCTATGGGTTCCCACCAATGTACCCTTATCTTTAGAGTCTTTGTGTGAACATCCTATATTAGAATTCATTCTACCTTTCCCATCCATATCAATACGTTATAATCATTTGGTCTAACTAGTATTGTCTACCCATCATTCACATCCAATATCTGGGTTGAAGTTGTAGACACCTAAAATATGCTTACACTTAGCATTTCCTCCAATTCAACCAATTAACGATACTTCGTTAATTCCCTATTCTTCGCTCCATTCTCGGATGCCCCTTTTACGACACCTTATTGGTCATATTCCTCCTATAAATCAGCTTATTAGGCTAATATCTCTCTTATTAGCTAAACATTCCTACTTTCGACCATTAAAAACCTCCATATTTCTCTCTAGACCACTTCTATTGGCTTCGTAGGCTATCTATCAATCACAATTGGTTATCCAGACCCCTCCCAACTCTCAACGAGTCTCTAATCACTTTTTAATCAAGTTTAACTAGCCTAAATCCTAGTTAACTAACCTAAACCAAGCTTAACTAATCCTAAAGCATGTTTATCCTAATCTAATCTAAAAGTGCTTTTTGATATTTAGTCCCACATGCACCCAAATTCCAAACTCTCCCAAGTGAAAAATATAAATAGAAGGGTCACCCTCCCTCTAAAACACACAACTTCACTCACAAGTACTTCTCTCTCACATTTGGAGATATTGGCATTAGACCTCATTTGCATTAGCCAAGCCAATAGGCATTTGATCTTGGCTATCCTCCATTATTGAAGCTCCCCCATCTTGCATCCATAAATTCATAGTAGGTTAGTAGGAGGGTATCTAACTTGGCCTTGTAGCCATTTTAGAGACACCTCTTCACCTCGATTAAAGCAAACAACACACATAATTTGATTGCTTAGAATCTAAACTAGTTTCACTTTCATTAAAGCTTTCATAGAGTAGAGAGTAGTATACACGTTAGTTTTGGATGTTTTTGTCAAAGTTACAATGCTTACATGTTAGATTCTCTTTGTTTAGCTCTAATCTCATGGTGCTTGGATGAGTTAGAGAAGCTTTGAGGTTCTTTAGCCTTATTCCATAGCTTTCACAACTTTCTATTGCATATATTTGGCATGCCCGGTGGGACTCTTAGTCCATTCTCCATTAATGGAGTTGTTTTGAAGCTTTTATTTTAGTTTCAATGTTTCTAGATTAGTTTCAAGCTTTCTAGATTAGTTTTTCAAAGTTTTTAGATTAGTTTCAAGTTTTTAATTTCACTAACCTTTCTTGTATTAATGGATAAATATCAAGTTTCTTAGCTAGTTTAGCTAGGATTGTCTTGTTTTTGTGCTCTTTGCAGGATCAAAGGAGGTGAAGTGCTGCCAAAATTGAACCAAATCGATAAAATTTTGATATTTTTGAGATTATTTTTGAAAAATCCCATGTTTTTTTTAGCCACCTACAGGAAAGGGAGTGCACATACCATTTTTTGCATGTAGGTACAACTCTAACTATCATTTTTGATAGAGGCAGAGTGCACCCAATCGTGGCATACACACCTAAACTATGGCACACACGCCCAAACCTTAGCACAAACATCATTAGCAATCTTTCGGAGGCCATAACTTTTTCTCCTAAGCTCAAAACGACTCCATTTTTGTTGCGTTGGAAAGGTATTGAAGAGAACTACATAATGGAATCATAAAATTAGGATTTTGACTTACATAAAATTTATGGTTTACATTATTAGGTAAATAATCATTTTCTAATGTATCTTAAAGTCTAAAAAATTATTTTCTTGACTATTCTAACACTTTGAAAGGTTTTGTGACACTAATCAGTTGGTTGCAGGGTTTTGTTTTGTTATTTCAACTTGCATAGCTTAAGTTTTTTCATTTCTTAGCTTGAATAAAGCTTGTAAAGTGTGTATGCTCTCTCCTCACACCTTTTTGGTGATCTTGGAGATCAAAAACACTTGTTCAAACTTTATGTCATACTTTAAAAACACTTTTTCTATGATGCTAAAAAAGTAAAATAGATTTCCATACGATTTGTCTTAGTGGAATTTTCACATTGCGTATGCTCTTCCTTCGTGCCTTTTTGGTGATCTTAGGAATCAAAAGCAAAGTGTAAATTCTCTTTCTTAAGTTTACAAATGGAAAACTACTAAACTTATTATCTGCAAGACCTAACGCTTGCTAAAGAAAGGCATCGAAGAAAACACAAAACTTCTAATACACATGTTTTATGTAGGTTTCCAAATGGTGTGCTACTTGAAACCACATTTAAGTTAAAAAGATAAAAAACACACCACTCTTCATCACACTTTGTAGTACAAGTTTTGGAAAAGGGTATGTCCCTATCTACTCAACTGGAACATAACCCCTTTGGCATAACGCCTTAAGCTACAACAATGGGGGTGGTACTAGGAACCCTAAAGTATTCCACCGCTATGTAACCTCGTGGATGAAACAGGAAGCGCCTTACTTACCCACTTGACTAGTTTTCCTTGTGAGTTAGCGTTACAAATTTGTCTGTATCATGACCCTAGAAAGAGTACATGATGGATGCAATTAGTGCCCATTGTACTTAAAGGGGGAAAATCTGAGATACTCCCAAATTAGTCAGTGTGACTTTTTGGGTAAATCGTGCCCACTCTTAGATGGCTTTGTAACACCTAGTTGAGAGATCTTATTAAGGAGGCCATTTTGTCTTGAGGCCCACTTTACTAGTCCTTTGTTACGTCTTGGCCATCATGAAGTGATAACTTGTTTGGATTCAGAACCTTGTTTTTGAACAAGGCAAAGAATCCACTTAAGTTGGATCTAAGTGCCTTTCATCATGAAAATTGGATGGCATTTCACGTATCTTAGCTTCTTTCTCATCTTCGGATGAGGCAAAGCTCTACCTAAGTAACGCTTATTTCATTTCCATCTTTTGATCTACACCTTTGTGTTCTTGTTGCCCATTTGGGGAAATAGAAGGCATCTTTTAGGAGTGTTGTCACAGATAGTTTTCACCATTTTTTTGTCTGTTTACGGTCATCCATGTTTGCGGATGAGTTGTTAAACATCTAAAGTGTGTGGATGCGTCCTTATATATTTGATGGCCACTTGATCTTGATTTCAATATCATCATCATAGTTAGGATTGATTCATCATTTGATCTCCCTTTGACGTGTTCCTCATTTGCATTTTCTCGACATAGTTAAGATAATTATGTCATGTTTTTCGTAAACGTGATCTAAGTGTATCGTATTGTGGTGTTACACTACACACATTTCAACACATCCTTAGTATACCTTGACTCAGTTTTCTTCAAAAAATTTCCAAAATATTAAAGAGTGCCACTTACTTTGTTTGTGTCATTCGATACCACATTGGCACTAAAATCTCACTTATTCGTGAAGCTTGATTGACATGTCCAATTGGTATGGTTACGTGGCTTACATTTGTAATCCTCACCCTTTAACATTTTTTCCTTGTTAGTTGTTGAACTTGTCATGGTATCCTTTGATTGGGAGTCACATCTACCCTTTGTTAAAATTTACGCCTTGTTCATTTCAAGCTTGATGTAAATATTGACATTGTGTTGATCATCTTTGCATCGAACTCACTTTGCACATGCATTTTCATATGGTGTATTTCCTTGTTGATTGGCTTTGTGTTTCACACTTGCATGATTGTTCCTTGTGATTATTCATTCAGAAAACTTATTTTCTAGGACAATCCCTTTTGATCTCATCGATATTGTGTCATCACAATGTCTATTTTCCTTAGACCTTCTTCAGAAAATCACGCACGTATATCAATACTTACAAAATGTCTAGCTAGTTGTCATTATGCTTCCCTGAATTGACATGTCACTTCCTTCCCTTTGAAGGAGTTCCATCACATTGTCTAGATCTAGAAATTTGTGCTTAAAATGATGCAAAAATGACTGATTATCGCAAGGTTCCTTATACATATGACAATAAGGAATCAAAGTTTTAGTGTACAAATCAAAAGACGCCCATCATGACCAAACCTCATTTGGTTCTTCATGTTAGAGAGCACATATGGGTACCCTATCCCCCACCTTCAGCTCATATTTGGTGGTATGGTTTGGATGCCTCTGATCCAAATTATTATTCAGGTTCCTCCCACTCTTCTTGATTCAAATCCAAACTACCATTCAGATTCCTACACTTATTCTGAAGATTCGGATCCCAGCTATTATTCAGATACCCCTAGATCACATCTTGAATCATGGTCCTCCCTTTCTTTAGAGGACCTTCATTCCCAATCACCTCAATGATGTCTTCCTCCTTTGAAGACTCATGTGACTCCAAGTTCCATCAATCAAACATCTAATTTGGTATTTGAGTCATGATCCTCCCTTTATTTGTAGAACCTCCTTCATCAGTTGTCTTGATGACTCCTTCATCCATTGAAGAGTTCCACAACTCAGATTCCCTCTAGTCAATCATCCAATTCGACTCCTACATCACAACTTAACAGATGGCTATGTGATCCTACTTTCCAACCTACATTACATCGTCTTCTAGAAAAATGACCTAGGTCCAAATCTAAATCATCCATTGATGAGACGCTTGCCACCAAATATATGTCATCTCTTGAGTCATCTTCTGCTATCAAACTGAATTCAATCCCTCTTTAGCCCTTGAGCCCTTTCAACCATATCATACCATTTCCTCATCCATCTTCTAAAGATCAATGTCTATGACCATGTCAAACCATTAAAAAGAAGCCATGTGCTAAGATATCTTTTCAAAGCACTATCAAAACTCTTCATGAGAGTGCTAAGGTCAATCCTTCCCCTCGTCTACATCATCAGACATATTCATCTTCTTCTGTCAATCAATCTTCCCCTCATTTCAAACTTGCTTCTTCTATTCAACCTCCTAGGGTCAAAGAACAACAACCTCTACTGATTGATTTCTCTCAGGATGAAGGAACAATCAAACTACACAAAGATATCCCTTTAGAGGATTGCAAACAAGGGTTCTTTCTTGAACTCGATACGGTATTGGGGAAAATAAGTTGATTCCTTTTATCAGAACGTAAAGGAAGAGCCTAAGGTCATGGAACTTGATTCTTCTTCTATTATTCCATCTTCACCTTCCTCTGATCATGATGAGATGTCGGGATCTAGCATTGATCCATGGCCTATCTTCTCATTTCCAAATCATTCCTCAATTAAAATATTTCCTTGGGTCACACCCTAGTATCCCATCATCTTCTTCTATCATGGAGCCACCCTTGGGTAGTCCTCCATTTTCTACTTGTGGGTCACCTCTTGGTAGCCCATTACCTTCTATTCTTGGGCCACATCCTAGTAGCCCTTCATCCTCTTCTATCTATGGGACCCTCCGAGTAGTCCCTCCTCATCTATACTTGGGCCATGCCCTAGTATTCCTTCATCATATTCTTCTATTCTTGGGCCATTTCCTCATAGCCCAATTTCTTCCATCTTAGGGCCATATCCTAGTATCCCTTCATCATCTTCTACTAGTGGCTCACCTCCTGGTATCCCATCCTCTTCAATTCTTGGACCATATCCTTTTCATCAATCACATATTTCTTCTATCAATGGTTGTGGTAAGCTCACGGTGATTTCTCACATTAGTTCTAGACATCCACATTCTCTTTCTTCTCCTTCTCGAGATCAGAAAATTTACACATTAGCTTATAAGAAACCCAAATAGTTTCTTAATCAAGCTCAGGTAAAAACTGCAAATAGTTATATAGCTTCCACCAAATCAAATGATCTTCAACTTAAAAATCAAATGCAATTCAAAAACACACATCAACGCAACCATCAAGTATGGCATAAAGTGCATAAACCTATGGATGGGAAATTAAATCTCCCACATACGAAATCCATGTTTCAAGATAAATCGTAGTCATTTTTTAAGTATGATCTCACCACGATCATCATGATCGGGGATAACTTGACTCTTGATAAACAAACACGCTTAGTCTCCCTTATCAAGGAAGTTGTAAACATCATTATTGGATCCTATCACATGGAGTGAATTTTTGGTCCCAGCATTTCTAAAACTATCAAAAATATAAAAAAACAAATGCAAAAATTAAAAAAACATGAGAAAACACAACAAAAATCAAAGGTACATTTTCTCAAACATTGTAATCAGGTATTGCGTACACATGGATGTTTCTTTCTTCCCTTATTTTTTGTTATTCTGCAAGTCTTCCTACCATTTTCATCCCTTCGGTGATATTTTGGTTAGCCTATTCACACACATTTTATGACATTTATCTCTATGGTATCTATTTGACCCTGGTCTTTTGTCATCTTGGTAAATTCTTGAACGATTGACCACTTAGAGATCCTATCACATTCAACATATAATAAAATTGTTGCAAAGAAATTTTGGACATATTTGTTGACACTAGCTAATGTCGTCGTCATAATCACTTCCACCTCCTTTCATCAAGCCATCAGTGGTTCTTAACCCCTTGTCAAACAAGAGAGCTGAAATAAGTTTTCAGAAAGAAAAAGAATCAAAATCAATCAAAAATCAAAAGCTAAAAGCTAAAAGCAAAAAACAACTTGATATATTACTCTCTCTTGGGGTATTTCCAATAAAATCTATCGAGGATATGGATTCCTAACTAGTAGTATAGAAATGTTGCGATTAGAATCAAATACATCTTCATCGGGGCTATGGATGCACAGCTAGCAAGCAGAGTAATGTATGACTATCCTTCCACCATCTATTCAAAAATTGCATATCAAACTATATCATTCCTACACAATGCCTAGGTTTTCTTCACTTTTGTCTATTAAATATTCACTTCAAGAGGTAAATAAATTCCACATACACATACTTGATCTCTATGAGTAAACAAGATTATTATGTTACCAAGTGTCTCTTTTTTTGGATCTTGTTTGGACTCTTACTCTATTCTGTATCTTTTCTCATAATTTGTGCCTTTGGCTAATCACTTCTTCATCATGAGGCTTCTAAGCTACATTCATATCATTCACATCATTCTTCTACTTCATCTAGAACATCCATGTGTATGGTATTTCCTTTTACCATTGTTTTTGGACACATTTGTCCCTTTTTACAAAAAAAATCTCTTCTCCTTCCTTTCTATCATGTGCTTTTAGGCCAACTTACACTGGGGGCATCCTTGCTTCTTCCCAGCACTTCATTGGTTTACATTCATCATCATGTTGAACCTATCCATAATGGCCTTGGGTCTCACTTCTACCCATAAAGATTTTGTCTTGAATACTCCCACCTACTTGTTGGGGCATCTTCACCTTTCTCATATGCACATGGAATTTTTCCCTTGTACATCCCATAAATCTCTAAGGGCATCCACATTTCCTCATCTTCCTATACATAGTTTCAAATAACTTTCAAAATCATCAAAAAAATTCAAATATGTTAGAAAAATAAAAAAACATTCAAATATGTTAGAAAAAAAAATTTCAAATATGTTTCAAGAAACATCAAAAACAATATAAATCATCCTACAAAACATCACGCTTCGGTTCTAACATGTTCATGTGCATGACTCATGGATAATTTTGATCTACCTTCATTAACAAAATCTAGGTTGCTTACTTCGTCTATACTCTAGGGCACAACGTGTTGCGTAGTACTATTTTGTAGTGCACATTGCTTTTCATAGGACCGAAGTGTCCTCCGTTTTTCTCCTCGCATGTATCCTTACTTGGGGCACCATCATTAACCCTTTTCATTAATTCAAATAGGTTGAACTGAAGCTTGATAACAAAAACATTACATTATGTTTCTCTGTTTGGTTGGCTTGTTTACTTTCTCGTATTGCATTGCATTATGTATGTTGCATGGAGTTACACATCTTTTACTTTCCCATATTGCATTGCATTTTGTATGTTGCATGGATTTGGTGTTTTTAGCAATGGAAATTTGTTCATATATGGCTTTTCATGTCATACTACACTTTTTTCATTCTTTTTAATAAGGACCGATGATGAAGATCTTTAGCAATATGATGACAAATAAAGTTGTTTAAAAGGCATTGGATGGATGTTAGCTCATTCCCTCTTCCTCATATTCCTTTTTTCTTCTATATCCCCTTTCTTCTTCACACTATTCTTTCTTTTGTTCTCTTCTTGTCATATTTTCAATCATCAATCGAGTTCTTCTATCACCCCATCAACAATTAAGGGGCATCCTCCATTCTACTCATTTTTCTTCTATCCCTTCAAAAAATTTCTACTTTTTTATGCTTGTCTACTTTCTTTAAAGTGACATCACTTACGCCACCCCAAAGAGGGGAAAATGTAGACACCTAAAATATGCTTACACTTAGCATTTCCTCCAATTCAACCAATTGATGATACTTCATTAATTTCCTATTCTTAAATCCATTCTCGATGCCCCTTTTATGACACCTTCTTGGTCATACTCCTATAATTAGCTTATTAGGCTAATATCTCTCTTATTAGCTAAACATTCCTCCTTTCGACCATTCATAACCTCCCTAGTTCTCTCTAGACCACTTCTATTGGCTTTGTAGGCTATCTATCAGTCACAATTGATTATACATACCCCTCCTAACTCTCAACGAGTCTCTAATCACTTGCTAATCAAGTTTAACTAGCCTAAATCCTAGTTAACTAGCCTAAACCAAGCTTAACTACTCCTAAAGCATTTTTATCCTAATCTAATATAAAAGTGCTTTTTGAGCTTTAGTCCCACATGCACCCAAATTTCAAACTCTCCCAAGTGAAAAACTATAAATATAAGGGTCACCCCTCCCTCTAAAACACACAACTTCACTCACAAGTCCTTCTCTCTCACATTTGGAGATATTGGCATTAGACCTCATTTGCATTAGCCAAGCTAATAGGCATTTGATCTTGGCTATCCTCCATTATTCAAGCTCTCCCATCTTGCATCCATAACTTCAAAATAGGTTAGTAGGAGGGTATCTAACTTGGCCTTGTAGTCATTTTAGATAGACCTCTTCACCTCCATTTAAGAAAACAACACACATAATTTAATTGCTTAGAATCTAAACTAGGTTCACTTTCATTAAACCTTTTATAGAGTAGAGAGTAGTATACATGTTACTTTTTGATGTTTTTGTCAAATTTATAATGCTTACATGTTAGTTTCTCTTTGTTTAGCTCTAATCTCATGGTGCATGGATGAGTTAGCAAAGTTTTGAGGTTCTTTAGCCTCATTCCATAGCTTTTGAAACTTTCCATTACATACGAAGTCATCTCAAGGTCCATCACAAATAGGCACAACATATATATCCTTATTTGAAAGGAAATTTTGATAATAGTATAGATCCATGTCAAGATGTGGTGCACCTAGTATCTAAACATACATTGCGCTATACTAAAAAAATTTGGCCAAAAATAATCTCTCCTCATCATGTTGCAATTGACAAAGAAATTCTCTAGGGCAAGTAGAATATTTTTCCAATATGTAATCTTTGAAACCAAGAATTATTCTCCACCATATTTTGAACTCTTTTCCTGGTGTGTGATGAATGCATGAATGCCTCTCTACATGTCTATCATCTCTTTTAGTTCTTTGAAGGGTGCTAATGGAGGATTCCCTTCAAGAAAGAAAGGTTTCCCACCCACTCTTTTCCATATCTCAATTAGTTACGACCATAATTAATTCATGATTGGTGTTTTATACTCCATGAAAGGAATGTTATTGATGACATAGAATTTAAACATCTTTGGTTTATTGATACCCATAATCTTTTGGTTTCCATCTAGCATGTGTGGTTCCACAAAGGTATTAAATTCATAGAATTCCTTGATATGGTATGAAATGAATGTGATGGACTCCTCTTGGTATGTTCTATAAGTGTTCATTATTTACGGTAAAGAGAATGTTTCGATTTGCACAATATTGTTGATAATCCCCTGAATGTCCCATCTATGTCTTCATGTGTGTGAACCACTAGAAGGAAACTCATGTTCACTATATTGAAAACCCTTCTATCTGTCAAAATAGATGTAAACACAAACAACGTGTTTTTGTCACTTGTAGCATTATCTAGTTCCAAGTAGAGAACTGGTGGTTCTTTTCTAAATTAACTTGAACATATACTTACAATATTAGTTTTATAAACATGCTCATTTTTCTTCTTGTATTCTTTTCACTTGTCATACACATAATTTGGTCATAGTGCATCATGTAATGGGTGTTTTGACATCCCACTACTATATAAAAAATCACCATATTGATTTGTAAGTGGTTCTTCTAGATTCTTAATAAGCGAGTTCCAATGATTTTATTATGAATTTTACTCCTTGCTCAACAAAAGGGAGACCATAGTTCCTGAAATCCCCATTTTGGTTCCCATGTTTCAACATACTAGTCAAGGTGAATGAGATATTAATAGCATTGCTTATTAATTTTACTTTTCTACTTGTCCTTGGAACACCATTTTATATCTTGTTCATGTTGTCATGAAAAATGCTCAATAAACTATTAGGATGCCATTATGATTACAATCTATGTACATAGTAATTTGAACAATAAATTTAAATGTAATTATTGTTTCATTTCGGTGTTGATCTATTAGTGTTAGTGTTTCTAGACATGAGGTGGTTGCACATTTTTTCTTAAGCTCTGGCACTTTACATATTTGGAGAAGAAGTTGTTAATTGTGATTGAAACATGGGAGAAATGTTCTTTCCATATGTTTCTAAAATTTTATTATAACATAAAGAGGAAGATTCAACAATGAAAGGACCTAGTTACACTTTTGTAGGATGTAAGAATAACTATAACTTGTAGGTAGTATCATTATTACTTTAGCACCATCTTGTCCCATCAAATGAGACATGTGTGATGATATATCATAATTCATATCCATAATTTTGAATATCAATGCATACTTGCGACACTACTTGGATTTTTTTGTTTTCCTATATTTTCATTTACTTCCCTGTCTCGCCATTAATCCAAGATTATCTATATCTGTAATAGGTGCCCTTCAAAATTCCATGACATATGTACCATTCATTCTGACATAAATCCCTTCCACATAACTTCAATTTATCTATAGATTTCTTAAAAATTTCACCTTCATCACAATTGCTAGAATTTGTGGTGAATGCATTAAGTACAAAGTTTTTGATGGCAGGTTCATTCATCCCTAGAGTTAAATTTAAACTATGATTGAAAGCACTAAGAGATAGATTATAGAGACACCCTTCCTTGCAAAAAGGTTTCTAATCAACTTTAGACAAAAAGTGTTCTCTTCTCTTTTCCTCATTTTCCATATTGTTTGGTGTACTAGATGGAGAAGCATTTACCTTTTGGTATTTTCATTTGTTATATGGTATTTTTATAAAGTTTCCATTACTACTAAAAATGGAGGATTCAAATTAATTTATGTGTACTAGTTGAGGAAATGGCTCTTCAAATGCATTGCACATTTTTACCGTAAACTCTTTTGGAATTTTTTAAGCCTTACTTCTATAACATAACCATCTATATGGGCCAACTAGTCGAAAAGTGATCGGATGAGTTATCCTTCGATATAGAGTAACCCTTGTAAAAGGCCCAATTAATTTATCATTATGCACCCCAAATTTATTTCCATCCAATTTTTTAAAGTGTGTCATGTCTCCTTCATGAGACATTCATAATTGTTGATTCTACAACAAATTTGTGTTCTTTTGAACAAAAATGTATCAACTTCACAACAACCCCCTTCAACTTCAAGTATAATTTAGTGTTTTATGTGGCGGTTGTTTCTTGAAGTTCATAATTTCCATTCACGTGAAGTGCAGTTCTTTTTCCTAGATACACTTAGTTTTTGATTGGCCAAGAAACTTTTTTGTTCCATTGTATACGGATAACAATCATTGCATGTAGTTATAATGTTCTCCACAAAAACACCAAACTGTTTGGATCCCAACACTACTCCCAAAATCACATGTTTATATTATACCAAGGATATAAAACCTTTAGCTATGTCACCTTCTTTTGGAGTACACTTATTTTTAAGCACCACATAGGTTACATAAAATTTGTCCCTATTTTTAAGAGCTGTGAAAAAATGGATATCATTGTTATAATTCAAACCTTAATCCTCGTCAAATGTATCCTCTCGAGTCACTTCTCATGATGTTTTTAATGTCATTTCCCCACATGCAAAACTTATGAAACCACATGCTTAGTCATTTACTTCCTTTCCTATGGGATAATTTTATTTTTTCAATTTCTTCCCAGGTTTCACAATCATCAATTGTGTATGGCAGTCTCACTCTACCATTAAATACAATACTTATTGTGACAACGAATAAGCTATAGCTCATGTCTCTACGATAGATTTTAGGTGCGGATGGATAAACTAGTCACTATGTAACTTTTACACCTTTGGAGAGTAAATACACATGTGATCCTTCTTCAAAAATAGAGTTCATTTTCAATTGTATCCACAAATAAAAAGATAAAATTAGTAACAAGGACACTTAAGTATTAAACCTATGAAGAATTGAAAATGAAAATAATCAATAACAATTTCAAGGTAAATTCTTGAAATCACAATGAGAAAATGAAAATATACATCTTATATTAACATCTTTGAATCCTCCTTTAATATAAATCTTGAACATATGGAGAATTTGGCTTCTATTTTACCATATTAGTGCTCCTATTTCACCATATAACACATTGTATTAGACTATTATATCATGATATTATGTGTATCTTTTTATCCATTAAAAACATAATGTATGGCTTTCAAATGTTGTCTAGCCTAGCAGCCACTGGGACTTAAATTTTTCTCGTACATGTAATAATTTAAATATCATCCAAAATGGCAGGTTAAAATGTTAGTGATCATACTTAAAAATGTGATTGATCACAATTCCAAATGTGAATGATCACACTTCGATGTGTGAATGATTGCACTTTGTATTGTGATCAATCACGCATCAAAGTGTAATCATTCACACTTGGAATTTCGATCACTCACACTTTGAATGGAAATCAGCCGTAGTTGAGAAGAGAGGATTGAAGACAAATATTTATAAAATTATTACTCGCACTAAGGAAAAGTTTAATGTCCTCCAATTTAAGTTTAGTATATATTTAGGGCCATTAATATTGTGTCAAAGTAATTTGTTACTGTATTTTACTCTCTAATTATATAGGTATGTTTATTTGATGGTATAGAGTTCAAGTTTAGTCTTTATTTGATTAACGGTGGTGCTATATACTTTGATTCAATTATGAGTGTTAATTGTTTCTTAGGTTTTTATATCTTACATAGTATTTTAACAATATAAGTTTATTATTAATAATTGTCTACAATATTGAGTAGAAGTAACCCATTCTACGTAGTTTATTATTAATAATTGTCAAAATTAAAGATTGAATTTATGTATGACAAATTTGAAACTCTTATGGATATTTGAAAGATATAATGGAGAATAACATGCATCTATTCACTCAAATAATGAAATAAATTGAGCAGGGAAGACTTCAACTTGAGCATGAAAAAATGGAACAAGAGAGTAAGCAAATGGAGAAAATATTGGATGTAAATCTTCAAATTGCAAGTCTTTTTACCCCATTAAATTATAATTTTTTAATCATAATAACATAGTATTACAACATACGAGTACATTATAAATGATGGCATATATTATGTAAAAAAATTCATGAATTGGAATTAGCTTGTTATCAAATGATTTTTTTATTAAAGGTAAAACAAGGTTGAGGGGACCCTACCCCTTACAAGTCAAATCTCCAAAAGAGAAGATAAGACATTACACAACATTCAAAAATATTACATATATATCGATAATAACATTTGGGATCCTCCAAGAGCATATAGACTAGTTTATAACATAGAAAAAAGAGAAATAACAACAAATATAAAACCACCGACAAACTAACAACATAGTAAAAATCCAAACAAGTATAATAACAACCACCCCTACAAACATCACTTTTTGGCCTTTTCAAGACCATCAAGCACTTTCACCCACTCCTTAGATAGGGATTCAATGTTGACACCCAACGATGCTAGATCACATCCATCAGCATCAAATTTTATTTTCTTGGAATTTCCATAATCATCCATGAGCTGTATCGTTGGCCAATGTAGTCATTTTTATGTCCTTAGAAAAATAGTCTAATCTCATGTGCATTGGCCTATCACCTAGCAGGTGCTAGGTGCTCACCCGAGGCATGCACGGGTGATGAGCCCCTCCTTTATGTGAGTTTTATGAGAATACATCCCCTACTGACATAATCTTAGATGCAAGAAGGGAAAGAACCATGCATTCATTCTAAGGGTCTTAAGATGAGTTACTATATAAATGCATCCATTTAGATAACAAGGAAAATATCAAATAGATAATATATATGATAATACAAAGAAAAGGAACTAGGGTTTATACCCATGAACAATGCATATATTTTAAAATAAATCCATATATTCATATTACTCGTAGTATCCACATTACAGTCCTCAAGGCCATTAAAAACCAAATGTATTAATACGAGATAAGACTTATACATTAGGATCCTAAACTATGATTTTCATATAACACAAATGTTCATAGACCCATTCCTCTAGATAAGTCATCTCTCCTATAGCCTTCCTAATGAGAATCCCTATAACCCATCACTATTTTTGCATAGCTTCACCTCTTTAATCTCTATGTGATGTCAGTGACCACACACTTTTATCGAAGTCCTCCCCTCCTTCTACCCGAGAATTTCTATATATATCTTTAGCATCCACCGCCATACCTTCCTAAAGTAATAGATTGGTTGTCAAGTGTCCATGTGGTCCTCAATGGAGCATGCTTCTTCCCATCCAAGATCTCCACTTTCTATAATGATGTCTTTCTAGATCCTTCCATCACATGGAATATTCCTTCCTTGACCATCGAGTTGTCAGGTTGGCACCTTATCCACTCTACATGCTCAGTTGGGTCACACTTTTCTCATGTGCTTCTTGGGATGCCAAATATGGCTAAGTCTTGAAACCCTTTCCTTTACCTTGTGCGCGTGCCTTGGGTCTTGTGAGTGGTTGTCATGGTCTCACAAGTATATTTCTCAAACCTTTTCCCAAGCAAGGGATTTTCGTCTTGATACTCCCATACAAACTTCTCTCGAACACCGGGTAATCCAATCTCCAAGAAGATGATGGTGACGAGAATGTTGCTAAACAACATCTTATCTCCTTCTGCGTGCTTTAAATGATCTCATCTACAATGTAGGTGAATAAGTTATAAATTTTTCCTTCATAGATCTTTGGCATACATTCAGCTATGCCTTTCTCACCTATGTCCACCTTTATTGATCATTCATCTTGGTAACCAAGTGCACTGAAATTCTCATAAAAGGGTCGGGGATATCTAAGATATGGAAGTAGCGCAAACCCTTCTTGTAGTTATAGGCCTCCAAAGTTTCCTTGATGACCTCCTTATCATCTAAGTCGTCATCTATAAAGTCTCCTTCGCAAATTAGGCGGTGAATTTTGATATGAGTTGAAGAGTTATGTGAATTTTATAGCTTGTAAAATTGAAGTGGTCTTTGTGTACGTGTGACATCAACCACTAGTATAACCACTTGGGCTTGCCAAAAATAGGGTAACTTGTATAGTTGTAGCAACCTAAACTTCTCCAACTTCACCTTCACTTCCTCACTGTAGATCAATATTCCTTCTGGTGTCCTCTTATTAGTTAGATGAACCAGTTCCAATGCCATCTCTTTTTCTGTAGTGCTCGTGCGATGATTGTAGTCACTTACGGCCATCTTCCTCAAGTGTGATTCCCACTCTTTCCCTAGCAACACTCCATCTGGGTACTACATTTCTGCATACCACTCTTCATTGGAACTAGTGATGGAAGCAATTTTTTTTTCCTTTTCCCTTGCCCTTTTATTTCTTTGGTGAGATGGTTGCCTTCTTTGGTGTCATTCTACTTGTCGGGTTAAAACTTAAATTCCTCCTTTCTCTTCTCTACTACTCTGCTCAACTCTAAGGCTCAACTCCATGAAGAATCCTCCTACCTCTATGCCCTAGCTACCAAACCCTAACTAGGAAAACCCTTCCACAAGATGGTGTACTCCAAAAGAACTCTCCCCATGCCCATGTACTCCTTCCACTCAGTTCATAGATCAACCTAGTTGTGCACTTAGATCTCTATGATTCTTCTTCCTTCACACAAATCTCTCTGGATGCCCTAGTTTGCAAGAGCTCTTCCACTTCATAATCGCAAGGTAAAATAATGATTCACCTAACCTCATACTTATAGATTTTTCCTCCTTTCTAGCAATAAATGTTATGCCACCTACCAATATACTTAGCATTAAATGTGGATTTTCCACTAAAGTCGACCTTAAGTACCCTTACCCACGTGCCCAATCCTGCATAAAAAAATCTTTACAACCTTCTGGCATGCAAAATCCCTTATTGACCAAGAGACTCTTATGCACACTTGCGGCTATTTGAAGGAACATTTTCTATTCTTTACCCAATTTTTTTCCTCGAGCACCTCATGTTGTTCCTACACTTTTTTTCTTCTTATCGTATGTGGTCTTTATAAAGCCTTATCTTGACAATAACCATTCTCGTCCACCATTTTCCCATGTTCTTTCTATCCCTCAATCGGACCATTTAACTTTTACTACCAAATTATACTTCACTTTACACTTCTCCACCCCACACTAAAAAGATGTGTGGTCCCTCTCGCATGCATGCATAACCTTTTGAAAATAATGTGGTTCTAGGTGCACGAGGCACAAAATAGAACACAAAGAAAGGAACAAGCAACAAGAAAGTGAAACACATGAAAATAAAATGCTTAAAGGGAAATCCTAAGCTAAGCTCGACAATATTGCCTTCTTACAAACACCAAGAGGGATTATTTATAGTAGGGCTTCATCCTACTCCCATTGAAATGGCCACGTAACTTTGTCCCATCTAGCACTTGTAAATGACATACACCTGAATTAAGGATGTATGAGATGATGTAAGGGCCCAACCAATGGACTTTTAACTTCCCAGGATGGCACAAATACTTGGAATCATACAACATAACCATCTGCCCAACCTCAAACTACTTGTTTTTATATGACGATCATGCAATGCCTTTTATCTAGATTTTTCAGTCTTCTGACTCCATTTATCAAGTGGTCTCCTTTTGTCTAATTGTGTCAATTTGTCAATCCTTTCCTTGAGAACTTGTTCATCATCTAAACCTCTTGTGCACATTCTACGCAACGATGGTAACATGAATTCACCTAAAAAAATAGCCTCCATGCCAAACACCAACTAAAACGATGTGGCCTTATTCAACCTCTTTTAGGCTTTATTATATTCCCATAGAATGGTTGATACTTTTCATCCCAATCTTGTCTTCCAACATCACAAATATTGGTCAACGTGTGACTTAGTATCTTGTTAAATGCCTCAGTAGTTCCATTTTCCTGTGGATGATAGGGGTAGTCTTGTGATGGGCCACCATAAACTCTACTAGCATAATCCTGACCATTTCATTGAGAAAATGTGTACCCCTATCACTAGTCAAGCTCAAAGGAAATCCATACATATTGATTATGTTTTCCCATAAGAACCTAGCAATTGTCACTATAGTGTAATCCTTTGTAGGTGTTTCCTTTGCCCATATTGTCAAGTAATCAATGCAAGTAATGATATACCATGAACCTATCCTTTGTGTGGTAGTGAAATGGGTCCTACAAAGTTGATTTCCCACTTTTTAAATGGATTTTGTGTTGGCTATTGGCCTTAATGGCATCTCATCCCTCTTTCTAAGTTTTCCCAGGTGCTAACAATGGTCGTAGGCCTTGCAAAATTCAATACAATCTGGTAGATGGTTTCCCACCAAATCCTTTCCATTAGAATCTTCCGCATGGAAGCATTTCTGCATAGTGTCCTCTCGTGATCCCACCATGCACTTCCTCCATAATTTCCATGTGCTCATGTTCCAATATGCATCGGCATAGAACCTCATCACATCCTAACTTATATAGATCTCCACTAATCAACATGTAAGGTGTGGTGCGTATAGCCAACTACTTCCTTTCCAAAGCCTTCATCCCTTTTGGCACTAAACCTATTTTCAAGAATACTGTGATATCTTATAAGTCCAAGGGCATGTGTCGCAACCTAAATAGATGCACGTAAGGCATGGTATACTCAATAATATGTGCATCCTCTCCTGTGTCAATCCTTGATAAGTAGTCAGGTCGTGAAACACTTTTTTCTTGTTTTATAACCACCATGAAATCAAACTCTTGAAATAACAGGACCCAACGACATATGCATCCTTATAAAACAGGCTTATTTACCAAGTACTTTAGTGTCATGTGATTTTTTTAGAATATAAAACGTGTTATCAGGAGATATTACCTGAACTTATGCAGTGCGTAGATCATTGATAGTGCCTCACACTCATTAGTGGTATAATTATGTCTTATTGGTGTCAACTTCCTACTTGTAAAACACAAGGGGTGATCAATAATCCCCTCACCATGTTTTTCTAGTACTACTCCCATGGCTATTCCTAAGGCATCAACATGCACATGGAAAGTCTTATCCCAAGAAGGAAAACATAGTATGGGCGCAAAGACAAGTTTATCCTTCAAAGCGTCAAATGCCTTCTGTTACACCTCTCCCCAATGAAAGGAACTCTTGTGCTTTATAAATTCTTCCAAGGGCGTGGTGATCTTGGAATATCCTTTGATGAACTTCTTGTAGTACCCTATATGCCTAATAAATCTACGCACTGCGTGCTTTGACTAGTAGGCTCTCCCAATCCCACAATAACAACTTTTGTGGGATCTACTAACAAGCCTTCCTTACATATAATATGTCCCAATAGGGTTCCAAATGGAGTAGAAAAGACACATTTCTTAATGTTGAGGGATATCCTTAACTACCGACATCTCTCGAACATCAGCCTCAAATTGTCACAATGGTCCTTCACTAGCCCATACACCATCTAGTCATCTAGGTAGACTTGAAGAAACTTATGGATAAATTCCTAGAATGCTTGTACCACGATGCGTGAGAACACAGTGCATTTTTCAATCCAAAAGGCATGATAGTGTATAGGAAAGTTTCCCCACTCAGTGGTGAAAGTTGTCTTTATCTAGTATTCCTTTATAATCTTAACTTAGTGATACCTTGAGAACCCACCTATGAAAGAGTAGACCTCATGCTAAGCTACTCCCTCTAGAATTTATTTAGTAAAGGGGGTTGGGAAAGGATCGATTACACATACTACATTTACGTCCCTGTAGTCAACACATATCCTTATTCTTCCATCCTTCTTGATACTAATGACCATTAGGCTTATCCATTCTAATTCCTCCACAACCTCAATGATGCCTGAAGTGATCATCTTATCTATTTCCTCCTTGACCCATATGCACAAGTTTGGATTCATCTAATAAGGTCTCTTCCACATCAGGCATGCATCTTACTTCAACTTGATTCTCATCTCCCAAAATAATGGTGGACACCTTTGAGTTCATGGTACCGCATGGGAACAAATCCTCGAACTCATGCAATAAATCAATGATTTTTAAAAATTCTTTCTACGACCAATAGTCCCCAATGATAGCTTCCTTAGGTTTTACCTCTGAGCCAATGTTAACCTTCTTATTTTTTAAGGGCTTATGGTATGCATGCGCTCACTCATCAATTCTATCTATGAATTCATGCATGCCTTTAGAATGGTTAACCTCTAAACTTTCCATTTCTTCACCATCTACCACATAGATCATTTTTCCTTTTTCATTTTCAATGCATGCATGCTCAATATGTATTTATTATTCTGATTCTTCTTCATTGAGACGCATCTCCAAACATGGTTCATCCAGCAACTCTAGTAACCTATCTTCTACCATAGCACTATCTCCCATTGTAAGACGTTTGACAACTTGTAATGCCTTATCCACTAATGGTTTGATAATTCGATACTCAAAATCTTGAATGATATCAGCCATTAAATCCTACCAACTCCATGTCGATGGAATGTCTCTAAGTGGATATACCATGAACTCACATAACCTTGTAAAGTGGAATATAGTTTATGTACCCATAATGAAGGTGGTAAAGCTTTTGTGCTTCCCATCCAGGCCTTCTCACAAGCTTGGATATGGAATGAGGCGGGTTCCTTACCATGGTAGTCTTGGATAGTGGTGGGAACATTGCTTTTGCAGAATATTATAGAGAATGTGACTCTTACCTTGTGCCACTCTAGGATACTCTCGTGATGTGTTTCCCACCATCGCGCTGCAGTCCTTGAGCAAGTTATAATTGAGCATACTTCTCCTTTTGTCCTCATTTTTCCATTGAGCCTCCATTTCTCATAATAAATCATCAGAGCTTGCCCCTCCAGAGTAAATTGGTAGCTTCTTTCTTCCCAAGAACTTGATTGAGTGTAACTTCATCAACCTTGTTATATATCCTCTCAATCATCACCCAATCAATTCATAAGTCCCGTGCACCCAATTGTCACATTCTATGCTACTTGTATCACTAATCAATTGAGCATATTCAAATTGGATAACCCCTTTTATAGGATGAATTATTTTAGGTTATTTGATGGAGCACACATAGATTTTATCGAGGACTTCCTTTCCTAAGGGCTTGGTATAGGGCGATGACTTCCCATCTATTAAAGGGGTGATCATCCTTTCTTCCTTATTCTCGAAAATGATATACCCCTTATTAAACCGTAGGTCGGCATTGTTTTTATAACACCAAGGGCACCCAAGTAATGTTGGGAAATTATCCACCTTGGCAAGCGCCAAGAATTCAAAGTCCCCAGTGAACTTGGCCCCTTGAATAGTGATAACCACATCTTTCAAGACTCCAATGGACATATTCATCATATATAACACATTCAAAGATGGATATAATGTGGGCCTTCCCATTTGATGCCATGCATCCAAGGTAAGAACATTGACCTCCGCTCCTATGTTGATGAGGATATTTCTCAGAAGCCACCCATCAACAATTGCATTCAATGTAATCTCTTTATCATAGTCAAGGTTATGAGGAGGAAGATTGGCATGTAGAACCTGCCTTTCATATTCTCTCTGGCATGTGGTACCTTTTCCTATAACCATTCTCCTAGCAAGGGAATGATATTATCCTACCTTAACATTTTTCACACTTCCCTGACCTCATCCAGATCCTTCTACGGAGCCTCAACATTCTTCCTTTGCTCCAACTACCTTGACTGCTCCTTTAGACACTAGATATCTCCTTGTAATCCTCGAATCACATCCATAGTCTCTTAGTACACTTCCTTCTAATAAGAAGGGTTCGGATACTTCCCATGTACCACTTCTTCCTAAAAAACAAATTTCTATCTTGGCATATCCAGTGCACGTAACCTCTTCTCAAATTGTCACTAGTACAGGTTCTAATCCTGACTCATGCACCACTCTTGGCATCCATAGATGGTCAGCCTTCTTTACGCTCACCATCCCAGTGCCTTTTCCTTTCCAGTGATGTTGGCTCATGTGCTCAAACAACTCGGGATAACTCCTCAAACTTATGTTTCTTTCTGCACCATGAGTAGTGTAATAAATCAGGACACTCATGCTTATAATGCTTTGTAGACCCAAAGTTATAATAGGTTCCTCACGGGAAATTACCCCTTCCTCCACCACCACGCCATTGTAACCACGAAAACCTCTTCCACACACTCCTCCATCTACATGCCCTTTCATAGTAGAAATCATAATCCTTTGAACTACTTGCAAGGCTAATCGGCGTATACCAAGATCAATAGCATCATGAATCTGGTCAATCAGCCTGCAATCCTTGGTATCATGGGTCGTAGAGGTACAAATATTACAATAGCAAGAAACATTCTTATAGATTACACACTATAGTAGAGGACACATATTTGCATCATGATCCCCATGGAAAATCTTCTGAGTCTACCGCCACGGCATGTACCAAATTTCAAGGAAACTATCCTTTGCATGCCCTTCCACTTAAAAGAATTTGCACCAAATACCACTACGAACCTCATGTGTTGAATTTGAGAGAGATTTTCCAATTGCTTGGCCATTGCAGCAAGTTGGCTCTAGAAAAGGGCTACCACCGGTATAACACTCCTAATACCTCAATGCGTTGGGAGGCTTCAAGGCCTCGCGTGGATCTATGAAAATCTTATGTGACAAAGTGCCCTTCTAAATAGCGTTATCAATACCCCAAAAACCATTGAGCATCTTTGAGAAGGGTGAATTTCATAGGATAGTTTTGATAAGAGAGTTTTGAACATGTGTCATACTCTCTTACACTCTCCATCATTCCTTGTTGGATCTCCTTTAGAGCATTAATGCTTTTCTCTTTGGAACTCGGGGATATTGAACTCTATTTGGAAGGTGTTCTTTAACGTAGTGTAATCCATGACAATCGGTGGGGTCATACTTGCGGTACTAGCTATGTGTGTGTGTCCTTGCAATGTCATTGCAAACTGACTTGCTTTTCACTCTAGGGTATTGATCCCCTTCATACGCCATAGTAATTCACACTTGTGCACATGCTCGTAGCATCTTTAATACCTCTGTAGTCCAAGTGGGTATAAAGACATCTCAAAAAATACTTTAAAGGGGTGGTGAGGCCCTTTTCCACATGACCCAACCTTGGTTTCCTCCACCACTAGATCAACTAGACCCACTAGATCCTCCACATCCGCTAGGTCCATCAGGTCCTCCAACTCTTATACCACTAGATCTACCTCCTATAACTAAAAAATGGCCTAAAGTGGTCGTGCCTAGTGTCCCCAACATCCCATTGAACTGTGTGTCAATGGTTTGTGATATTGTCCCGCTACCCATTGTGTGTCCCACACCACTTCCAAATGTGATACCCAAACCTTGTGTATTTTCACCTTATCCAAAAATTCCTCCAAATATAGGAATGGTTTTGCAGCCATGGATGTCCCAAATGAGAAATTATATCTCCTAGGCGTAGATCAGTTACTTCCACCGATACCTACCAAATTAGCAATACTTCTTCCTTGATCTGGAAAAATAAGTGCCAAGGGTTGGTCATATGGTGGGTTCATATGCATGTTGACAGCTCTCCTTTCTCCATGCAATGAACTCTCATCAGAAGCTAAAGTGGATTCTCTCCCTCAATTTCCAAGATGGGCTAGCATAGACTTCTCAGGTTCCATGTTCCGATCCTCTGTGTGAACCTCAACTCCTTCCCACAACATCTACCTCCATAGATCCATCACACCTGCAACCTCATGTTGTCTAGCCATCTCCCTTTCATGAGCTTCACTATACTTGAGTCATCTCTCTTCCCTTTCCTTTTCATCTGCAATCTCTGCCATCTTCCTCCACCCTAGCTTCCTCACCCATCACTCAAAGAAGCTTAGCTAGCCATAGGAAATGCCTCTAAATTTAGGGTAATGATCAAGATATTCATAGCCAAAGGGATAGCACATAAAAATGATCCTCTGGGCTCCCTCAGAAACTTGAACTCAGTAACCTCTGGGAAATAATACATAGAAATGGTGTATTCTAGAGTATACCTAGTCAATACTCCTTTCCACCATTAATCATCTTGGGTCCATCACTCTCAGTAATCATATAGTACCTACTTGATCTATAGATCACTTGATAGATTCATATGTTAAAATCCATTCATATAGTTCTACTTTGGAAAACAACATAAGAACATCTCATACAAACACATGGTACATGTTCTTTTCTACCCATCTACGTGCATCAAACTCATTTCTAGTGCTAAATATTTGAGAAAACTCATCCTTCGTGTTCTTGAACCATGCTTCAATACTTTCCAAGGTCAGATGTTCAGTCATCACACATCACAGGGAAAAATATGTATGACATTTATCACAATAACTTTGAAAAGAGGTCCCGGAAACAAAACCAAGATGTAGTCATTTTTATGTCCTTAGAAACAATAGTCTAATCCCATGCACATCGTTCTATCACCCAGCGGGCGTTGGGTGCTCACCCAAGGCACGCACGGGTGTCGAGACCCCTCCTTTATGTGAGTTTTGTGAGAATACATCCCCCTACTGATATAATCTTAGATGCAAGAAGGGAAATAACCATGCATTCATTCTAAGGGTCTTAGGATGAGTTACTATATAAATGCATCCATTTAGATAACAAGGAAAATATCAAACATATAACAAATCTGATAATACAAAGAAAAGGCACTAGGGTTTATATGTACCATAGACAATGCATATATTTTAAAAAGAAATCCATATATTCAAATTACTCTTAATAACCACATTGCATTCCTCAAGGCCATTATAAGTCAAATGTCTTAATGTATATAAGACTTATACATTAGGATCCTAAACTATGCTTTCTAGATTACAAAGATGTTCATAGACCCATTCCTCTAGATAAGTCATCTCTCATATAGCCTTCCTAATGAGAATCCCTAGAAACCATCACTATTTCTATAGATCTTTTCCTCTTTAATCGTTATGTGATGCCAATGACAAAACACTTTTCTCAAAATTCCTCCTCCTTCTACCCAAGCATATCTATATATAGCTTTAACATCCACCGCCATGCCTTCCTGAAGTAATAGATTGGTTGTCAAGTGTCCATGTGGTCCTTCAATGGAGCATGCTTCTTCCCATTTGAGCTCTCCAATTTCTGTAATGATTTCTTTCTGGATCCTTCCATCACATGGAATATTCCTTCCTTGACCATCAAGTTGTCAGGATGGCACCTTATCCACTCCGCATGCTCAGTCGGGTCACACTTTTTTCATGTGCTTCTTGGGATGCTGAATATGGCTAAGTCCTAAAACCCTTTCCTTTTCCTTGCACGTGCACCTTGGGATCTGATAAACCCTTCTAAAACCTTTTCTGTGTGCCTTCACCCTACACGCCCTTCTTTATATAGGCCCCGTGTGCCAATGTGCCTTCTTTTACTTAGCCAATATTCTCGATCCCCAACAGCTAACTCGACCAAGGGTTTGGAGATGCTACAGAGTTTATTTCACCATAACCACACTCCATTCCATATAGCTATGTAAAATAGCTCTAATGTGATCCACCTCATTAGAGAGGTTACTACAATTGGCTTTCATAATTTCAATCTCTCCCCCATTACTAATTTTTGCAACATCTTGAACTGCATCTTCATTTTGTGCCAATCATTGAAAAGAAATTGAACAGAACTCTTGGTAAGTCTCATATCACCCTTCAGCTCTTCAATATCCATAGCCATCTTGGCTAGATGATTATCCCCCTTCACAGGACCCACTTGACCCAAAGCCTCAAACTATTGTTCCGATTGTTTATTAACAAGATCTAGATTCTCCTGTTTTCTTGATTCTCCTCTGGATTTGACATATTGGCTAGGATTCTGCTTCAATTTAAGATCTCTAAGATTCTAAGCGGCATCAATTTCCATGACATCCTTATCCTCCCTAGCGAATCTCCTTCCTGTGACTCTGAATCATCACTAGAGTCCTCCTCATCCGAGTTCAAGTCTTCTTCCTCGGCATAACCCTCAAGAGATTTCGTGAGGGTACATTTTTTATCTATATCAAGAGTGGATATTTTAACAAGGGCAAGGATAAATCCCTAGTGGAGAGGGACAACAGTTATATTGTTTTTAAACTGGAAAATGGAAGCACTTAGAGAGCGAAATAAAAAATACGGGAAACTGAAACTATGGCCATGTCAAAAATTATTAAGCATGGGTAGATGGTAGGCATAGATACACTTATGAAGGCCTTCTAAAGTGAGGAATTAGATTAGGGTTAAAGCCACATCGTCATAAGGCCTAGGTAGAGTAGAGCGAAGAAAACTAGCAAAGTGGGAGGTGATTTTTTCATTACCTCTCAGGAATAGATTTAGTTCATCCATGGCTTCTTTCTTGGGCTTATAAACCTCCCTACCAGTAGCAGGCATGCCCATCACTTTAGCAACAGATTCCATAGTGATCTTGATATGAATACCTTTCATTTCCACAACTGCCCCTTTTTTGGTAGTCTTCCATGCTCTGGAAAAGTCTTTACTAAGATTTTCATAGTGGCCTTCAAATATTTTTAGGAAGGGTGAGAAACCCTTTCCTTCAAACACCTCCATCGCTTCTAGCTTAACCCCTTTAGGTCAAAAGGATTGGTTCTAACAAGATATCCCCCCATTTTGAAAAATGAGTACCAGTTCACAGAAAACCCAAGCTTTATATTACCCAAGAATACTACAAAAAATCTCAGCAATGTTGATGTTACAAGACATGATAAAAATAATGGCCTTAAAATAACACGAGCGAATCTGAGCCCAAATATTCTCATCATCCCAACATAAATTCACACTATTCATATGGCTCATACCCATTATTACCTTGACATACCATGACCTGACATTATTTGGTGACATGTCCATATTGGTCATTTTGGAGGTGTGCTCACACCTTAGTGTCAAGAACTTATTCATCATTGATTAGTGTCAACTCATGACAATTAACCCCCATGTTGTGTGTGTGTGTGTGTGTGTGTGTGTGTGTGTGTGTGTGTGTGTGTGATCTGTGTGTGTGTGTGTGTGTTTAAAAGTGATAGTTTCAAACAATTTAGACATTTCTTTATACTAGTTATAGAGTTTTGGATAGATGTAGAAGTGGTACCTTTACCATTAATGTTGTTAATAATGTTCAAATAATATCCTTCCACTTCCAATCTAAAAAATTTGTATTGATAGGCTATATAAACCCCCAATAAGTAGTTATTGCTTCAAAGTAATGTGATTCGTTTGTATGCCAAGATTGCAATGATACCCAAGAATGAATCTTCCTTCAAAATCATGGAAGACCCCTCCACAACCATATTTTCTGGGGTTTCCTTTAGAGGCCCCATCGAAATTCAACTTTATCCATTCCTTGCTAGGTTTCACCCAACCTTGGAGCCTAGGATTGTGTGTTGGAGTGTCATTTTGAGTAGTGCATAAACCCCAATTCTTAGATAATTTACTCTCAGTTTGAAGAATAGTTTTCTTATGTGGGGCTATGTTTGAGAAGTTATCCATAATAGCATTAAAAATGAGTTCCAACTTTCTTTTACAATTCCTTCTTCCTTTAAAAATCCACCTATTTCTCTCTTTCCATATTCCCCAAGCTAGGTGCATAATAGAAAGAGTCCATAGATGTTTGAGTCCTTGAATCCTAAAAGGGGTGAACCATTGGGACCACAGTTGTTTAATGGAACATGGGAAGACCCACTTGATTTCAAATAGGTTAAGAAGGGTGTTTCTAACTGCTATTAGAAAAGGGCAATGGAGGAATAGATGTAAAGAGTCTTCAGTATCTTTTTCACACAGAACACACCTATTCACCATATGAAAATTTTTCTTATTAAGATTGCTGATAGTGAGGATTTTATCATGGAGAACCAACCACCAGAACATATTGATCTTGGGAGTAACTTCTTTAACCCACACACTTTCCCATTTGAAGCTGTCAGGATCAACTTCATCAAGGAAAAAGGCATTGTAGGCACTTTGAACCGAGAAGATACCATTATCCTCTCTAGACCAAAATAAGCTATCATCTTCTAAACTCTCTTTATTAACAATAACCCCTTTTAGTTTGTTGTTAATAGAAGTGATATCATTTTTTTATGTCCATCCAATTCAATAGTTTTCCATTGACCCAAGGGTTCATCAAAATTGAAATAATCTTTGACCTTAGTCCCATATTTAACCACAACATCCTTATAGATGTTAGGATAGATAACCTTAAGAGGTTTTTCTCCTAACCATTTGTCTTCCCAGAAATTAACCACTCTCCCATTTCCAATCATCCATTTTATTCCCTCGGAGACAATGTATTTAGCCCAATTTATAGATTTCCAAAAAGTAGAACCATTAAAGTTAGCATTGTTAAAGCACCATTCATTAGCTAGGAGATTTGACCAGTATTTATGTCTTATGATGGAAGTCCAAACGCAGTCTTCCTTAACCAATCTCCAAATCATTTTTGACAACATAGCTTTATTCATTTTAGCCCAATCTCTAATACCAAGACCCCCCATTTTCTTTGGCTTACAAACCTTTTCCCACACCATGAGAGGAATTCTATCTTTTTGTTCTGAGCCACTCCAAAGGAATATTTTTGGATACTCTCCAATTTATTAGCAATAGTAAAAGGTAATCTATAAATAGACATAGAGTACATAGGAAAATTTTGAATTGAGCATTTGAGAAGGACAACTTTACCTGCTTGAGATAAAAGTGAGCCTTTCCAGCCTTCCAATTTCTTAAGAAATTTGTCTATCAAAAAATTCCATTCAGCAATCTTAGGTTTTTCAGTTCCAATAATCATTCCCAAATACCTATTGGGGAATTTTTAGTCATACAACCTAGAATACCAACAATTTTGGCACATCTTCTTTCAGGGGTATTGATAAAAAATACCAAAATTTTTCCATAATTGATCATTTGATCAGAAGCTTCCTCATAATCTATCATTATCTATTTAAACTCTCTAGCCTCTAAGACGGTAGCCTCTCCAACCAACATAGTGTCATCAAAAATGTTGGTGAACAACATTATCACTATTAATAGCTAGACAGATGCCTTTAATTCTTCCTTCCAAATTAGCCTTATTAAGAGCTCTGCTAAGAGTTTCAGCCATGATTATAAATAGAAAGGGAGAGATAGGATCTCCTTGTCTTAGTCCTCTGGAGCTATTAAAAAACCATAGGGAGTCCCATTGATCAAAACTGAAAACTTAGCTGTGGAAATACATGTTTGTATCAGAATCCTGAAGTCTTCATCAAATCCAACCTGGTTAAGACCTTGAGAAGAAAGGACCAAGAGACATGATCATAGGCTTTCTCCATATCAAGATTAATGAACATAGCTTCCTTTTTATTTTTTTGGCCGTGTGAAGAGTCTCTTGAATAGTGACAATACCATCTTGGATTTATCTTCCCATTACAAACCCTCCCTACTGATCAGAAATAATGGAAGGAAGAAGAAGTTGAATTCTTAAAGCAAGGATTTTAGAACACATTTTGTAGATACAGTTACATAGGCTAATAGGTCTAAAATTCTTGAAATCCGTAGGATTATGATTTTTAGGGACTAAATCTAGGAAGGTGTTATTTAATTCATGAAGAATATTTTTTTTCTTGAAAAAATATTGGATAGATTTGCATGTATCATCCTTGACAATCTCCCAAAAAGTTTGAAAAATAAAGCTAGAAATCCATCAAGTCCCGAAGCTTTGTCAGGGCTCAAAGTCTTCAACATAAATTCAATTTATTCCATTGAGGGAATCTTAGTGAGCATGCTATTGTCAGTCTCATCTATCAGCTGAGGAATGCAATCCAGAAAGTACTCTTCCTTATTGTTAGATGAACTGGCTGTAGAAAGAAGTCTATTGAAGAAGGAAGTGGCTGCAAGTTGAATTTCCTTAGTATCAGTGAGCATCACACCATCTTCCCCTTGAGACACATATTATTCTATTAGTTCTCCTTTTCAGGGTTGAAATATGGAAGAATTTCATGTTTTTATCCCCTTCATGAAGCCATTGCACCCTATATTTTGTCTCCAAAAAGTCTCCTCTTTCAAAAGAATGTTATGGTAATCTAACAATAGTTCACTCTCTTTTTCTATCCTTCCTAAATATTGTCATTATTCGAGTTTCCAAAGTAGCCTGAAGGGAGGATATCTCATTTTCCAGAGACTTCTTTTTCTCAAAAATGTTACCAAAACATTTTTTATTCCATCCTTTCAAATTAATCTTAACATGAGAAAGTTTCTTAGCAATTCTAAACATAGTTGTTCCTTTGATTTTCACATTCCACCAATATTTCATAAGATCAAAAATTTCCTCATTTTGTAACCACATCTTCTCAAATCTAAAGGGATTTCTCCTCCTCTCTTTATATTTGATTTGGAAAAGAAGTGGATTGTGGTCTGAACCAATCCGAGGGAGAGAAAAGAGGCAATATTATTTATTCAACCACCCCCATGAAGTTAGATCCCTGTCAAGTTTGACTTGAATCAATTGATCTCCTTTTCTCCTATTAGACCAGGTGAATATGCTACCCTTCAACTCAATATCCATGAGATTATTTTGTATAATAAAATCCTAAAGATCTTCCATGCTCTCAGTTACATCAATATTACCACCCTTCTTTTCCCTAGGACTCAAAGGGGTGTTGAAGTCACCCATAATCAACCATTCAGTACCTTTAATAATGTTTTGAAATTTAGAGAGTTCAGCCCAAAAAAATTCTTTCTCCTTTGTATTAGGAGCATATATGTTAGATAGCACCCAAAATTCTTTAGATTTCTTATCTTGAAATAACATAGCCATGTGATTACTTCTTTTAAGAAGATTCATACCTTTGAGTTTTTCCTCGTTCTAGATGACAACCATTCCTCCTGTAGAACCTTTTGAGCTAACATCCAGTCCCACAAGTCTCTTACAACTCTTACATTTCACTTCCAAAAAATATCCTTCCTCCATCTTAGTTTCCTGTAAGACCATGATATTAGGTTTGTGTTTAAAATCCAGTTCTTTTATTAACCTCCATTTCGTAAGGTTATTTAAACCCCTAACATTCCATGAAACAATATTCATTTAAACCCTTGGTTTTTGGTTCTTCTAAAGCTCCATAGATTGAGTTTAGACTAAGTTCCATCATCAATATCTTTTTGAATATGCTTTTTCTAGCAACCTGCTTAGTAGGTCTCCCTAAACCTATTTTCTTCTCTTTTGGGGTGGCCTCTGAAGACTCCCCTTTTTAGATGGGGTTTTCAAAGAGATCTCTAATTCCGCCTCTTTGGGATCCACTTCCACTACTTTTTTCTAGTCAATAAGAGATTCTTTTTGTGGGGATAAAGCTTCTTGGATGATCCTTTGGACATTGTCAATTTCCATTTGTTCTTCATTTTCAATCATTAGATCATTCTCCTCACAACCAGAAGATTGTCAAAAGGATTAGTAAAAGGACCCAGAGTTTCATCAAGACTCATTTCTTTTAATTTATGAGGGAAATGTTCCTTAGCTGCTTCCTTCATAAGATTATCCAAATTTTTTGAAGGAAGGAGTTTCTCCACCGAACATGGTGCTTTTCCATCTAGAAATGAGGTTTAGATAATGCTTTCCATTGATTCTTCTTATTCCTTACTTCTATAAAGCCATCATCTATTAACTTAGGAGTCTGAGCTTGTTTTAAATTTGACCTCTCACCATTATTCTCAACAATGACAATGCCTTTATTTGGATTAGGATTCTTTGTAATATTTTATTCTAAAGAGGCTACTTCCTTCCCTTTATCCTGTTCCTTAACTGGATTCTCCTTATAAACCTTTAAAATGCCATTTTACATTTTTGATTGATATGACCCCACCTTATCATTTTCACATTTTTAGGGCAGTTTTTGAACTCGATACTTTGTTCCCAGCTTCCCAGTCTAGATTTGATAGTTATGGATTTGGGTAAAGTTGATCCCATCAAAGAGTAGATACAAAATCTGGCACAAACAACATGATTTTTAGTAAGGGTCACATTATCCACAGCAACATAGGTGCCAAGAGTGTTTGTAATCCCTTTAATAACATCAACATCCCATAGTTCTAATGGAAGACCTGGTAACCACACCCAGACAGGGAACTAATTTATATTTTCTTTATCAGGGTTGAACATAGGATTCCATTTCCTTAGGAACAGACTGAGCTTCCCCAGAACCATGGGCCATCATTAAGGATTCTTTGGGGGTCTTCTGGATTGTTAAAATTGAACAAGAAGAAGCCATTTGGTAAATTTGTTACTTCCATATGCCCTTTGGGTTTCCATTTCAGAACTAACCAAGATCTTATTGATTCTATATTGGGTCTTCCTCCAACCAATTTCCTATCAAAGCATTCTCCATATTGCTCAAATTCCTATCAATAATGCTATCAGAATTTCTAAATAGTTACCCAATTCACCTTGTATAAGTTGTGGAATGATCCCAAAACTTTTTTCATTCCCAGATCTCAATATTTTTGCATACATTTGAGGGGTCCCATTTCCCACATGGGTACTGGACACAGGTCTAGTCTCATCCTTACCTTGCTCCTTCAAAGTGGTCCTCCGAGATTGTGACCCTCCCCTGGTAGAATCTATTTGCTATCAATTTCCCACCCATTTTTTTTTGAAACCTTGTCTCTCTCCTCAAGCTCCTATAATTTGGAGAAAAAGGATATGTAAAATCCCCTATAATTTGGGGATAGATAATGCTTCCTTCAATTTGGAATTTTGGTGATGTTAATACTTCTCTATTTTGCATTCTTCTTTTTATTTCATAACAATTCCAATGATCAGCATCATGGGTGCCACCAAGAGCATTGACACACACATCCCAAAATATTTTTTTGCAACAAAACACTTTTAAAATGATGTCAGTAAACATGTATATTTTTGTTCGAGACAATATGATAATTTAATATGTGTGACATCAATTGCACCACATATCATTGGAAGTAGAGTCAAAGTATGGAATACTTATATACTCACTATGTAATTTATAGATGATAATATTGATAATGACCATGGTGTTATTTTTTTATGATAATATTAACATTAATTGGTGATTAAACTGAACAATGTAAAATGTGTCATTTGAAATTTTTTGTGTTATTAAAAAATGTGTGCCATTTGAAGTATATACTTTTTTATAGCCATTAAATCTAAAGTAATGTAACATCATACGCATTTCTTTTGTAATTTGTGTGCCAAACAAAGTGGTGATTGGAAGTATCAGTTCCATGTCACTAAATATTTTCATTTTCTTAGTATATTTATTGGACACTAAATTTTTTTATGATTTTGGTGAGAACATTGGTGTAAGCGTGTCACTCTGTTCATCCATTGGAAAATTTGATCATGGTTTGATTTTAAAAATTTTGAGAATGGTTTGATTTCATCAAGGTGTCAAAAATCGGTATGTGTTCTCACCTTTATCCCTTCTAAAATTTTTAAAATATATAAATGTAGAATTTTCTATAGCCTTTTCAACAAAACCCTATTTTTGTGCTTCTATTAGTCAATTATGTCCATGCTACCAAATTATTTCATGGTTTTTAACAAATAGTTCTCAATTCAAAGGGTTTGGCATCATTTTGTCATTCAATCTACTGATCACTAAATGATTTGCAAAATATGTGTATACAATGCTTGTGTGTGGTGCACAAACATGTTATGGGAATTTTTTCGTAAGAGGATTGGGAAATGTTTCCAAAAATATTTGACATGGATAGCAATTGTTGTTGGAAGAGAAAAAATGGGTGTTGTTGAAAAAGCTAAGGAAAATAGATTTTTTTCAGTTAGGGCTTTTATTCTCGTAGTGCCCACATTTTTATAGCTCCATTATCTATTGGTTCCTTTATGCATAGACATGTTTTGATTGAGACTCTGATAGATTTTGGACATTTTTCTATGTTATCTTATCCTCATGGACATTATGGTATTTTGGGCACGTAGCGCCAATTGGACTAGATTCATATATTGATATATTTCTTGTGATGTTGATGACACTAACAGGGGTACATGATAGTGAGATTTATTGGTTAGATGTTGATTTCTTGTGGTCGATTTGATTAATGATATAGTTTTCTGGATTTAATAATGGTAATCTCATGCTAGCCTAAGTGTATGTCGTTGTAATTTTATCTGTGGATGATTCATGGTAAACTATGTGTATAATTGTATGCATTGCACTATCAATTGTATAATGATGTTAGGACATTATAAGTTGATTAAAATTGTGATGTGTAGATGATGTTATTATATTGGACAGATGTGGTTAATGTGTGCAATGAGTGTGTAGGTGATAGGTATAGGAGAGCATGGGTTTCAGGGTAGCTATGCAATTGTGCACGAGTGGCCCATAGGCTGAGTCCTAACCATGCTAAATGTTTGAGGCCTTAGAATAGGTGTATTAATTGGGCACCATGGGTGAACCCTCAATTGTAATGTATTTATGTCTTGTAAAATTAATTATGTTTAGGGTGTGTTTTATTAAGTAAACTAGTTTAGGGGTTTAATGATCTCATCTTAATTTAAGTGATGGTTTTGGGTAAGTGTGTGTGTGTTGGTAGAAGGGATTAGGGACCACATGTGAACCTTGGGTGGACCCCACACCCTCTACCCTTGTGCCCAAGCATGCCAAACCCGAAATTGGGTTATTTTAGGCATTTTTAGGGACCCCTTTTGAGTTTGGGAGTTCCCTTAGCATGAAAATGGGCCCTTGGACCCTACCTAATAGGTAGGGGGATTATTTCCAAGGTTTGGAGGGATTTTCCTCCCATTTTTCCTCCTTAGTCACCATCCATGTAAGATGGTTGGTTTGTGTGTAATTGTTAAAAGTTGCTCCACTTTGTTTTATTTTCATTTTTAGTATTTTGGGTGATAAGGGCTAAAAGGTGAGTTTACTTTTACTTATTTGGTTTTTGGAATCTTTGACTCATGGGAGGAGAGGGGGTGACACTTGTCACCTTCCCATTGGTGAGGAAACTTTTGGGTTCCTCTTCTTATTCTTCCTCATGTGGAAGGAAGGGGTCTTCTTGCCTCATTTTTTTGGAGAACTTGGAGAATTTTGGGAGCTTGGAGGTTTGCTTGGACAAAGGGAAAAGCTTAGAGTCTTGGAAAGCATTGTAGAGGTAGGATTCTTAATCCTTTTCTTTCCTAGTTGTGCTTATCTTGTTAACTATGCATTGGTCAATAAAATGATGTGTGTGAAATGATGTGTTGTAAAGTTGTATGGTGAATGTAGTTTGTTTGTTTATTTTGTACTTTTTTTTCTTTATTTTCTCTCCACCATCATTTGGTTTGATAGTTTTTGGATAATGTAGGGGAAGAGAGAGGGATTTCCCTCTCAAACCTCATGGTTGTTGGTCAAGCCATGAAGGTCCCTTCTCATCCCCTCATATGGTTTGAGGTGGGAGAAAGGTTCATATGGCTTGAACCTTTCCCCATTCTTGGTGAGGAAACCCTTTTGGGTTTGAAAATCCTCCCAAGAAGGATTTCTTTGACATAAAGGAGGAATAAGGAGGATGAATGATTAGGAGGAATAAGGAGTTTTGTAAACATACTTTTGTTGGTGTTCCTATGGTTGGACACCTTTGATTTGGGCATCCTATTTCTTCTCTTCCCCCTTTGTGAGGTTGACCTTGTTCTCCTCATGTTGTTGTTTTACCATGTGTAGTTTGTCTAAGTGTTTAAATGGTCCTATGTATTTCTTGTTGTGTTTTATCCCCATTATACTTGTGCACATTGTGGAAGTTTGTTCCTCTCTCCCATGGGCTTGGGGGAGGCTAGCATGGCTTCCAACCATGGAAAGGCATGTGATGATGCCTATTGGTTGGGTGGTAAACAAGCCTTGTCTCTTATTTCAGCATCCTTGGAAGAACACTCAAGTTTGGAGATAGTTGGAGCCTCTTTGCCATCTTGGTCCTCTTGGTCATCCTCATCTTTTGAGGGCATTACTTTCATTTTGTAAATAAATGTGGCTTGTGAAGCTTTACCTTCTTGTAAATACCTATTTTTGTATTTGATGTTACTTGTAAACTTAAGTCATGTGGTTTGAGAAATTTTCCTTCAATATTGCAAGGATCTTGTAAAAAGGTTGTCTTGAATAGCTATGTAATTTAGCTTATTTTTTTTTACAAATGTGAACCTATGACTTGGAAAAGAAAGTTTGTAAAATCGATATGGAAATATCTTCATAAGAATTTTTGCAACTCTATTTTGGAATGAAAGTTGTTTATTGGAAACATTGTTTTACAAAAGGAAATAATGTGTAGTTACTAACATTGAAAGAAAACTGGTTTTATTCCTTGTTGGATATCCTTCTTGTTTAAAAATCTGAAATATTTAGTGTGCTTACTTTTAAAATGGAAAAAAATTGATGGCACTACATATTCATTTAGGGATTTTGTAGATAATTAAACTAAAGTGAACTTTAGGACCGCTTATCAAGCATGTATCTTAAAAAATTGTTATAAATTGATTATTGAAATTAGTATTGAATTTCAAAGTTTTTTATTCAATATTTTTTTTCAGATCACAAATACATTATTAGGGAAATTTTTGTGAGCACAGATGCATTATTGTGAAATTTTAGGGGTTATTATGATATAGAATGTAGATTTTTTAATCAAATAAATGATTTTATAATAGACTTAATTCCATTCTTATTTGATGAAATATGAGAGGGTTGTTATCCCATAGTCAATAGATCAAGGTAAGGGTTTTTCAATGCCTTAGTGAAGGGTGTTTTAGTAAAATAAAGTAATGAAATAGTGATAGTAACTTCCAGAGGATGACATGTTATTCTTTTACTTAATGAGGTTGTATGGAAAGTTTCCTTAGTAAATTTGATATTAAGAGACTAAAAAAGACAAGTAATTTTTTGCTTGTTTACAGTAATTATTTGCTTACATAAGGAAATTGTGGGAAATACAATTTTATAAAAACATATATGTGATGGCCAAGGAGAAAATACAAAGGGTTTAGTCTGTGTAGGTTCCTCCTAGAAAAATAGTGAATCGAGAAGTATAAAACCTGTAATTTGAGAACGCAAGCTAAACAATATTTTGAAGATTTTATCATTGACTAGATAGTTCTGAAAAGACATGTGCACCAATTACAAACTAAAATTACATGCTTTGGGTGTTTTAGTTAAATAAACTAATGATATATCGACACTAAAAATTATAAGATGACAAGGTTTTTTCTTAATACGAATTTAATAAATGTGACAAAAGTTTTTAACTAAAGATCCTGATAAGAGCCAACAGAAAACCATTACTTTTCATGTAGATTGAGATAAGGGAATTTATTCCTTGTTTGTTTTTAGTGGCAGGTGGAAGCATATGGAAATTGTGAGATTTAATATCTTGGGAAATTGTGATATTTAATGACCAAGGAGATTATACATAGGGTTCGGAGTCTATATGTTCATACTAACACTACAAAGAGTGTGGTCATTATATTTAAACTCATTATACCATGTTTTATATGGATAAATTGATGCAAATAGTAACATGATCGAAGAGGTTTTTTCTTCTTGACAATTTATCTAGTTTTAAAATTGTAATGGTCACATAGGAGTTACAATTCAAGATCACCTACACTACCAAGAAAAAGATGTATGTATACAAAATAAATCCCTTCACAATAAGCCAAGAAGTGTGCTACATAGATGGAAAAATAATGTTATGATTGATGAAGCTACTTGGGTACTCATATGCATCATGATTCAATCATCATGATGTTATAAGAGTACCCTAGGAGCTTTGGCAATATTTAATATTTTTATTGACTAATCAGAGACCTCCATGGCCTTTGAGACTTCATTTATCATTAAAATGTGTAATTTATATATTCATTTCAATAACTTATAATATATATTATGAGAACTACATAAGGCTTGATCATTGTCGAGGTTATGTAATGCAACATCTGCTAGGGATAGTCCACCAATATAGTACAATTATAAATAATTAAAGAGAGGTATACACATCCTCTGCAACAAACTAATCAAATCTAAGTAAATATTGACCCCTTAAGAAAACATGTATTACAACACTTTTCTTAGTTCAATAATAGATTTCCATTGAATGATGCCTAGCAAACACTAAGTTCAAAATATTTTGTTGAGGCTGATCTTAGTGACCACTAAGCTCTAAATATTTCATTATGGCTAACCTTAGTGACCACTAGGAATAGAAATATGTATTCCTTGACCCCTCAATAGTGCATGTATTGCCACACTTTTCTCGTTGCATTAATAGTTTTCATGTTAATGATTCCTAGTGATCGTTAACCTCTAAATATTTCATTGTGGTTGACCGTAATGACCACTATGATCAAAACTATGTATTTATTGACCCCTAAATAATGTATGTATTTTTGCACTTTTCTCACTACATTAATATTTTTCTTATTAATGATTCCTATTGATCGTTAAGCTATAAATAATTCTTTTTGGCTAACCCTAGAGACCGCTAGGATCAAAACTATGTATGTCTTTACCCCTTAATAGTGCAAGTATTGGAAAAATTATGCTCATTATAAGAGTAGTTATCTTGTGAATAATTCATGGATACAACCAAGCTTTAAATATTTTTTTATGGCTAAACTTAGTGACTGCTAAGATCATATTTGTGTATGTCTTGAAGCCTCAAGAGTGCATGTATTGTTGAAATTTTCTCATTGCATTAATAATTTTACTATGAATGATTCCTATCAACCGCTAAGCTCTAATTATTTTGTTGTGACTAACCTTAGATACTGCTAAGATAAAAATTACGTATGTCTTGACCCCTCAATAGTGTAAGTATTTGCACACTTTTTATCATTGCGATAATAGTTGTCTTGTGAATAATGCCTAGGTATGGGAAAGTTGTAAATATTTCATTGTGGTTGAACTTAGTGACCACTAGGATCAAAATTATATATTTCTTAAAGCCTCAAGAGTGCATGTATTTCTAGAATTTTCTCATTTCGTTAATATTTTTACCATGAATTATTCCTAGCAATCACTAAGATCTAAATATTTAATTATGCCTGGCCTTAACGACCGCTGGGATCAAAACTATGTATGGCTTGACCCCTCAATAGTGCTTATGCTTCCACACTTTTCTCATTGCATAAATATTTACCATGTGAATGATGCCTAGAAAACACTAAGCTCTAAATATTTCATTATACTTGACCCTAGTGACTACTAGGATCAACACTTCTTACATTTATTTGTCAAATGAGTTTTTAATCTAACCAAATATTTAGAATAAGAGACATAAGAGTGTTTTTGTAAATCCAAATATGTCTTTTGGCTCATTATTTTTAAATGTTGATGATATATATAGAATTAATGGACCTATAATTTTTCAACATGGTGGGAGAACTGACACTTTTGAATGTATATGCTTATTTATATTCCTATGAGGACACCAGAGTAATTAGAGATACTGTGTTTGATCCAGCTACCTTAAATCATGAATTTCAGCATTACTCAACTATTTTTTCCACAATCCAAGATGAAAGTCTTGATGTAGATGTCATAGATGAAAAGGGTATCTCGAAAGATCAAGCCCTAAGGTAACAATACATAAGGGTAATAAAAAGAGTTGGTATCTATTTAATTTTCATTAAACAAAAGATGCTTCCATTTTTAGAACTAGGCACTTCCTATCTAATTCTTGTCAAGTCCAAGGAGTAGACCTTATTTTCTATATTGTGGAAAAACATAATAGGTTTTTATGTTGGGCATGTATATAGATGTTATTATAAACTTCAAAAATCATATACCTTGTACAATACAAATATAGTCGAGTCCTCAATCGTCACAAGGAAACTAAGATTTCTTTTACATATTTGGGTCATGCACCAAATAGATAATATGGATTATTCTCATCGAGCGATATCCTTATTAAATGGTATAGACCAGGAGTGTGTATTAGCATGGCCCTCATGAATATGCTATATGGAAAACCTTCTATCTCTAAGGTCGATGTATCCTAGATCCCTTTACTTTCTATTATTATTGATGAAGGAAATATTCCCTCCTTAGGAAAGTGCTCAGTTTCAATTTAGTGATCCAAAGAAAAATTTCATGGATAATGGGAAATAATTTTACATGGCTTCATATCTTCTTGATGTGGTGTGTGGTGTTCTCACATTTTTAGAAATCATCAAAAATGGCTTCCTCCGCCCTTTTGCAACTAAATGAACTATATTCAGACTTGTATGCCCATCAGTTTAGATCTCATATTCAAGATATATGCACTTATTTGTATCATGTTCTCTACCAACAATTACATGAAATAGTGACACCTAGAATATATGTTGACATCCTCACTTCCATAAGGAAAATGGGATTTGTATTCTTCTATCTTTAATATACCGTTATCATGATCGAGGGGCTCTTTACACCTCTTTCTCAGTTGCCATACTATGTTCCTGATAAATTGGAAAGACAAAATGTGGCATATCAAATTTATAATGGTATTGCTTGGAAGTGCAAAGATAAGAATTTTAAAACAAATCCCCCTCTCAGTCACTGTGGGATGTAGGAAATTTAATAGATGTCCTAATTTGAAAGATGCACCGGCCCATATATATTCATTCCATCTCCCCAACACCCTTTAAGGCAATATGATCACATGAAAAGGGTTTCCAAGAACCTTCATTCTCTTAGAGGATAGATAAATATATATTATCCGTATGAGGATGATGTAAATTAATGGGTATGGATTACACAAATAGAAGATAGCCTTGTTAATTAGAATATAAAGAAGATTGGGGTAGTTCCCCTTCTAAAAGGAACTATTAAAAAGGAGGCTACAAAAATAAATGTAACATTTTATTCGAACTTCAAGAAAATCCATGTGTTCCCTTTTATCCATCAATTAAAACTATATATGAGGTTAAAACAGTCAAGCCCACACTAAATGAAGCTCTAAATTTGGTGGCATATGCATTAACTTCTTTAGATGAAGAAGAAGATATTGTGCAAACTAAAATTTCAGCTAGCATCACCCCGATGTAACCATCTCAATATTATCCCTCCACTCTATATGAATTGATACAAGATTGGGTTGAGTAATACGTAATTTCTCACAAAGAAAAACTAGATTGGGAGGCATAAGAAGATCCCCTATCAAACATTGAATTCAATACAAGGAGTAGAAACTTGAAAAGGCTAGCCAAAAAGAAGATGTCAACATAGCAAGCCATTGTTTGGCATGAAAACTTAGAAGACCTCTTCTATCTTAAAAAGAAATAGAAATCCGAAGGCTCTCAAGTGGTGCAATATGAGGAAGATCTAGAATCTTTGATCAGGCCTATATCTAAAGTATTAATAGGAGTAGTGAGAGGTACACTGCTAGAAATAAAGAGCTTGAAACTCAATTAAAGGACACAATTCTTGCAGTACAGCTTTTGATGTAGAAGAGGAATTGCATGGCATGTACAATGCTATAAAGAAATGCATCGAGGAAAATATGAAGGAACAATACTACCTGAAGAAGATTGGAAATATCATTAAATCCATGGGATCGATGTAGAAAACATTAATATATATGGGGCAGGTTATTAAAGAAGGTATTTGTAAATACCCTTTAATTATAACCATGGATGATATTGGTATATGCCAGACATATGCTAATTATACCAAGGAAAGACTAAGGGAATGAAATGATCAGGTAAGAAAACTATCTCTCTAGTTTGATGACATTATTTCAAGAGGAAATCATATTTTTGTAGAAGCCTCGATTATGGAAGTATTTAAGGGAAACCATGAATTGGTTTCTAGTGAAGAGTTTGTTATATCGCTTAAGAAATTCTTGGTTAATTTTCAAAGGAGAATAATAGAGGAAAATGAAGGAGAAAATTTACATGTCATTGAGATTGTCTCCAAAACTAAGGAGAAAATATAGAAAATAGAGACTCTGAAGGAAATTGCAAAAAAAAACAAATGTTACTCAACAAGTTTTGCTTGACAAGGCTAGTGTGTTATTTAGAAACCCAATTGTGGACATAGGAAAGATAGATAGAGATTGAAATATTTTCAAATAATATATTCATGCGGAAAAAAATCAAGATGATACAAAATTCCCTGCATAAGAGCAAAAAACTCGGGAAAAAACTTTACATGCACTGGATTAACACCATCCCATAAGTAAGTAGGAACCACAATGAATAAGTGACATTATTTGAGCTAGACGGGAAAGAAATGAAATATGTATGACATGTAAATAGATTAATATTTATAATTGATTGAATTTTCATGTATATATTCCAAATGTTATACTTATCTAAACATGTACTTAGTAGTTGTACATCCAAAACTACCTAGCAACCGCTAAGCTCCAAATATGTCGTTGTGGCATAACTTAGTAGATGCTAGGCTAACCAAATATTCTGTTAATTGGTTAAATATTTTCATCATGCTTTCTCAAAATGTTACGGAAATATGTAGTGGCCTCAAAGTTCATATTATATTAATTTAATTTGTTAAATCTTAGCGATTGTTAAGCTCAGAAAAATATGTTACGGCATAACGTAACAGACACTAAGCTCACAATATCTTAATTTATTTTGTTAAATATTAGGAATCACTAAAATCCAAATATTATTTTTTGTCATAACCGAGTGGAAGCTAGGCAAAAATTATCATTCTTTGACTTGTTAAATGTTAGTGACACCTAAGCTTGAAATTGTATATTGTGGAAGTATCTAGATGTTGATTAGCTCAAAATATGTTAATTTAATTTGTTAAATCCTACCACCGATAACCTCTAAATATTATCATAACCTAGTGGACGCTAAGCTCTAGTATATTAATTTAATGTGTTAAATCCTGATGACAACTATGCTCCAAATATTATGCGTCAAATCCTAGTGACCGATAGACTTAAATTATTATGTCGTTGCATAAACTAGCGACCGCTAAGCTCAAATTATCTTCCTTTAATTTGTTAAATCCTATCAAAACATTTGCTCGAAATATTATGTTGTGGTAGTACGTAGCGGCCGCTAATTTCATACTATCTTAATTTAATTTTTAAAATCCTAGCAACCGCTAAGCTCCAAATAATATGTTGTGGCATAACCTAACGGATGTTAATCTTGCAATATCTTACTTTATTTTGTTAAATCTTAGTGACTGCTATGCTCTAAATATTATGTTTTGGTAGTGCCTTAGTGGCCATAAATCTCAAAATATATATAACTACCTAGCGATCACTAAGCTCCAAATATGTTATTATGGCATAACCTAGTGGCCATTAAGCTCACAATATCTTACTTGTTTTTGTTAAATCCTAGTGACAACTAATCTCCAAATAATATGGTTTAGTATAGCCTAATGAAAACTAAGCTAAAAATATCATTCTTTAATTTTTTAAATGCTAGCAACCCCCAAGTTTAAAATATTATGTTGTGGTAGTACATAGCGGTAGTTAATCTCATATTATCTTGTGGAAATGCATAGTGATCGTAAGATCCAAATATTATGTTGTGCTATATCCTAATGGCCACTAAGAACATAATATTTTAATCTAATTTTTTAAATCCTAACCATCACTAGGCTTGAAATATTATTTTTTGGTATAGCCTTGTGGCTGCTAACCTCAAAATATCTTACTTCAAATTCTTAAATCAAAATAGTAAATTCAACTAAGGTATATAGATCTGCTGAGTTTTGGAGCTAAATGGCTTCACAAATAACTTGTTTTACAACTTATAGGTTTACACAGTAACCATCATCGGTCACTAATTGGCATCGGTCACTGGGAGTAACCAAGATCGGTTGGGTAACCGGCATTGGTTACCTATCCATGAAATTTTTATTTTAAACGCAGGATTATATCCAACCTTTTATTAAAAGGTGATATAAGGGTTGTAAATTCATAGCTAAGTTTCCCTAATGTTTTATATGCTTATAAGCTAGAAAACTAGGGTTAGAAGGTAATAATTGTGATTATCATAGGAAAGGAATTCTTGAAGAGAGCTTAGATAATCTTTCCGTATTTATTACTTTTATGCTTCAATTCGATTATAGATCTCGTACAACAAGTCTGTGCTAACCCCAAAATTTGGTAACAAATATTTTTTGTTTCATGGTTTTATGTGTTGACATATTTACTCATAGAGGGTTTTTGATTGAGTGGGAGCACAATAATGGCGAGAAGATAGTAAATAAAAAGTGGAGAAGTTTGAATATCATAATTATCAATTATAGAATATGCGGGTGGAAGATTATCTCGTATTAAAGAGATCTATATTTACCATTGCATACAAGTGCAAAGCCTACAAAGATGATTAACTGAGAATGGAAGATTCTTGACATAAAGGCTCGAGATATATAAGATTGAGCACTGGAAGCATCCGTAGCTTCTAATATTATTGAAGCAGTAACCACAGTAGAGTTGATGAAATCTTTAGCTAATTTATATGAAAAGCCAAGTGGTTCAAATAAATTTTATTTGATGAAGAAATTATTTAATTAAAAAATGCAAGAAGGTGGATCTGTATCAAGTCATTTGAATGATTTCCATTCCATTGTAAATCAATTAAAATTAGTTAATATTCCATTTGATGATGAAGTGAAATAACTTTTATTCTTATGCTCTTTGCTAGATAGTTGGGATAACTTGGTAATGGTTGTTAGTAATACATCATTTGCTACTAATATTTTAAAGTTTGATGATGTGGTTAGTATAATCCTAAATGAAGAAATATGTAGGAAAAGTACAAAAGAATCATCATCGAAAATGCTTTGAATGTAGAAAGAAGGGGAAGTTAGAATGAGAGATCCAAAAGCAATAATAATGGGAAATCAAATTCTAATATGGGCATATCTAAATCCAAAGGTAAAGAAATAACTTGTTGTAATTGTGGAAAGAAAGGACATGCAAATAAGGATTGTTGGTTCAAGGATAACAAAGATAATATACTAGACAAAGGTAAAGAGTAAAATGTTACAAATGAGGTAATACAAGATGCCCTTATTCTCTCATTAGATAATAAAAAATAATATTGAGTTTTAGATTCAGGAACTTATTTCCATGCTACCCCTAATAAGGGTTATTTCATAAATTATGTCCAGGTAATTTTGGGCATGTTTATTTAGGAGATGACGAACCATGAAATAATACTGGTAGAGGGGAATTTCATCTAAAATTGCAGAATAGAAATACATAGATATTGAAAGATGTAAGGCATGTGTCAAGCCTCGAGAGAAATATAATTTTTGCAAGACAACTATGTGAATTTTACATGGTTACATTCATAGTCGATTCTTGGAAATTTACCAAGGGAGATCTTGTTATGGCAAGAGGCAAGAAGGTAAGAACATTATATTTTTTTACTCAGATATTCGATTCCTTTTCTATTATATCTACTTTAGATTCAAAGGCAAGCATGTGGCATAATTGGCTAGGCCATATGAGTAAAAAGGGAATGTAGATATTAAAGGAAAAGGGTAAGTTATCATATTTGAAACATGTAGATCTTGATTTTTGTGAGCATTGTATATTTGGAAAGCAAAAGAAAGTGATATTTATTAAAGTTGGTGCAAAAATAAGAAGCAAAATTTGGAGCTTATGCAATCGGATGTCCGGGGACCAGTCTAAGTAGCTTCTCATGGAGGATCCCAATATTATGTGACTTTCATTGATGATGCCACAAGAAAGGTATGGGTTTATTGTATAAAGTGTAAATCTAATGTTTTTGATACTTTTAAAATATGGAAAGCCCTTATGGAAAATGAATCCAATTTAAAATTAAAATTCCTTATATTTGACAATGGTGGTGAGTACTGCAACAAGGATTTCAATGATTATTGTTCAGTGAATGGAATACATAGAGAAATAATGGTTCCTAGAACACCACAAGAGAATGGTGTGGCTGAAATAATGAACAGAACTATCATAGAACATGCAAGAAGCATGAGGATACATGCTAGATTACCCTTACAGTTTTGGGCAGAAGTAGTAGACACGACAAGTATATTTAATCAACCATGGGCCTTCAAGTGCACTGGATGGTGGAATACTAGAAGAATCTTGGACTAGAAAAGAGGTAGATATTTATTTTCTTAGATTATTTGGTTCAGAATATTTTGTGCATGTTGAAAAAGAAAACGGGAAGAAGTTGGATGCTAAATCATAGAGATGCACTTTTATTGGTTATGGATCTAGTGATTTCGGATTCTATTTTTGGAATTTAGATGATGTTAAGATTGTTAGGAGTCGTGATATTGACTGAAATGAAAATAATGTAGAGAGATCAAGTTTTGATGCCTAAGGATGAACCGGGTGAAGATTTCGTGGAAGAAAATGCATTCTCGGATTTAAAATAGTCATTTATAGAAACTGAAATCGGTGAGGGTAACCGTGTGTTGGTAGCCACAGGACCGGCATTGGTTACCATAATCGATGTCGAGAAGAAGGTGACTGGTGTTAGTCACTATCAGAGGTGGATACGAATGTACACCATTTATAAAATGAGCCCGAGACACCCCATATTTTTGTGATAAGTTCAAATGGGTAAGTAAACATCTATAAATATTTACACCTTCCTTATTTTATCTATTATTGACTTATAGTCGTGAACCAGAAATTTTTAAAGAAGAAATGCATGAGAATACCCACAAGAAGTGGGAGCATGGCATGGATGAGGAGATGGACTCCTTGGAAAATAATCATACATGGTATTTGGTTAAGTTTCCATCGGGTAAGAGAACATTGCAGAACAAGTGTGTTTACAGATATAGGAAGAAGAGGGTGGATAGAAAAGATACAAGGTAAGGCTTGTGGTAAAAAGATTTACACAAAAAGACAGGAGGATTGATTTTGGTGAGATTTTTTCTCCTATAGTAAAAATTACTTCCATACGTATTGTTTTGAGTTTATTTGCAATAGAATATTTGCACTTAGATCATCTTGATGTTAATACAGCTTTTCTTCATGGTTATTTAGAGGAAGAGATATATATGTAGCAGCCACTTGGTTATGAAGTTAAGGGTAAGGAGAAACTTGTGTGTAGGATGAAAAAGAGCTTGTATGGGCTCAAGCAAGCTCTAATGAAATTGTATATGAGGTTTGAAATTTGTATGCATTATCATGGTTATATGAGATGTGAATTTGATCATTGTGTTTATTTCAAGAAGCTTGAAAATGGAAGCTATATTATTTTGTTATTGTATGTAGATGATATCCTTATTGCAAGATCTAGTATGCAAGACATTATTAAGCTTGAAGAAAAGTTAGCTCATACATTTTCAATGAAGGATTTAGGAGCTGCAAAGAAAATCTATGGCATACAAATTCATAGAGACGTGAAGAATAGGAAATTTTATTTGTCTCGGGAATATTATATCAATAAGGTGTTAGAAAGGTTTAAAATGCATAATTCAAAACCTATAAGTACACCTATAGATGGACACTTTAAATTGAGAAAAGATCAGTGTCCTACATCACATTAGGAGGTCGAGTACATGGCACAGGTTCCATATGCTTCAGCACTTAGAATCCTTATGTATGTAATGGTTTGTACTAGACCATACATTGAACAAGCAGTGGGAGTTTTGAGTAGATTTTTAGCCAATCCAAGTAAATAACATTGAAAAGCAAGACAATGGATACTTAGATATTTGAGAGGGACATCCAACATGCATTTATACTATAAAGGGTTAGATACTTCTTTATGTGGATATATTGATTCAAATATGGCTAGAGATTTGGATGGTAGGAGGAGTACCATTGGATATGTATTCATAGTAGTAGGTGGCACATTAGTTAGCTAGATTTCAAGATTACAGAAATTTATGGCCTTATCTACTACAAAGGTAGAATATGTCATGCAGCTACATAAGCTAGAAAAGAGAAGATATGGATGATCGGGTTCATGGAAGATTTTGGAAAGGAGCAAGAGGATTATATATTGTACAATGATATTCAAAGTGTGATTCATCTAGAAAATAAATAACCATTTCATTTAAGAATGAAACACATTCAGTTGAGATATCACTTCATACGGAAAGTGTTGGAGGATGGGCAGATAAAACTAGATAAAATTCCTACAAATGAGAACCCTACGAATATGCTAATGAATTCGTTGGCAAATGAGAAGCTGGAGCTTCACTCCACTTCTTTTGGTCTTCGATTTTGAGACTTACAGAGGAAGAAATAGGCCAAGGAAAATATCCAAGGATGGATCTATAAGATCTGAGTGTAACAATTTATCTCCAAGTGGGATATTATTGAGTTGTGGACCTAAATGGCTTCAAAATAGCTTGTTTTACAACTTACTGATTTACACAAGTAACCACCATTGGTTGGTGACTAGCATCGATCACCTAGGAGTAACCGTTATCAGTTGGGTAAATGGCATTGGTTACTGTACATGAATTTTTTATTTAAATCATGAAATTAGATCTAACCTTTGATTAAAATGTGATCTAAGGGTTGTAAATGCATAGCTAAGTTTCCCTAATGTTTGTATATGCTTATAAGCTAGAAAAATAGGATTAGAAGGTAAGAATTGTGATTATTGTAAGAAGGAATTCTTAGAGAGAGCTTAGATAATCATGTGAATGAAAATTATTTTACATCCATGTGAGGTGTGGAAGATTGCATATCTTTGTTGTATTTCCTCTGTAAAGCAAATAATAATAGATTGGCTATTTCTTGGTGGACGTAGCCCACACTGGATGAACCACATTATATCTTGTGTATTGTTCTTCTAGTTTGATTTATGTATTTATTGTTTATATGCTTCAATTCTAATTATAGATTTGTACAAAAAGTGTGTGCTAACCCCAACAATATATTGTATTCATAAAACAAGATTCATATATTTTATTTACTTGAGGCTTTACCTAGTGATTTGCTAAGCTAAACATCAACCTTCTATGTGTTATACAATTATATATAGATTTATATTTTCAATGAGATTTAAAAAAAAATTACTTTTTCTGATTTAAGAAACTTAGAATAAGCGAGAAACTATACAACAAGTTTTGTTTATAATGAAAACAATTTTTGCCTATGGAAAAAAACAAATGAGTCATGTGACCGCTAAGATAATAATATATTTTCTCCAAAAAATAATTATATCCTAGTAGCCACTAGGCTTGACAAATTTTTTCATGATTGAGTGTATTTTGATAGGAGAAATCAGCTTGAAATATATATATATATATATATATATATATATATATATATATATATACACACACGTAGAATCGTGAATTAATATATATAACAACACTCTATCTTTCACCAATAATATGTATCATATTAAAAATTATGTTTTAAATGAATTTTATTATCTCTGGTTTCACATTTAATTTGAAATAAATTTCTAGTTTTGTAAATTGGTGGTTGAAATAAAGAATTATATCGTCGCGACCACAAAGCTATGTGATTTTTGGCATGGCTTAGTGAGTGGAAAAGGAAATATATTTAAATATATAGTGATTAAAATTTATATTTAATAATATTTATGCGTATATATAATATGTTTACCTTCCATTGTACAAAAATTAACTTGCTGAAGACATTAAATTTGACTATTTCTACATGGGAAAATGTATATAATTGAAAATATTTATCATATAATTGAAACTTAATATGGTTTTATAGTTTTAAAGCATTTTTTTAACCTCAAATATCTTCCCAGAATGTCAACGTGACAACCATATAAACAATGTACAATGAAATAATTACCTAGGTTTATTTCTATCATCATAATAAAAATCAGTAAAGGTAGTCGTAAGGAATATCTAAACAATACATTGGGTCTCACAAACCATTAAAATTTAAAAAAATGTGACTATGTGATAGGCCATCATTATCGGGAAAAATAATCACATGAACGAGAATGAAAAATCCAAAAATATCCAAAGAGAGACATAGAAGGGCAGAAATGGGAAAGCATTCAACAAAGAGAAATACTAGAGCTAAAAAGGGATTAAATTTTCTTTCATTAGGGTACAAAAAAATTGTGTTTTCATGAAAAACAAGATGGTTTGACAAGGTAATCAAAAGGAACTGGAAAGTAGGGTTGAACTGCAAGCACAATTTGGTAAGGAAAAGTAGGGATGGACTTTTGTGAAAGATACAAGAACTATTCGAAGATAGAATGAATGAATGATTCTATCATGCCCCAAAAATTCAAACCCAAAACCAGCTAAATTTTTTTAATACGATACTAGAATAAATCATTTATTATTTTCTACTTCAATCCAATATTGGATGGGTTGTCACTCACTTCCTTGTGCATGGTCTATGTTAATATTCTATTTATCATCTAATTTTATTGTATGTCTCAAAAGAGACTACTAATATAGATGGCTTATTATGAGGTTTATACATGTTGGTTAAATGGTACCATTATAGTGACAATAGATGTGTTATAATTATTATGTCCTATAAATTGTAGGATTAATATTACAATCGATACCACCTCATGAGTCTAGTAGACAATATACATTGGTTTCCCTAGTTCACACCGTACAAGTATTAGCTCCATTATCACATTATAGTAAGGTTTTATGTTAATTGTTGAAGACATCTTAACCATATTATATTGTCTTTAATAATGATATTATAGGTAACATCTTATCAAGATAAGCATTATAATAACCAACTTAATAACTTTATAGATGTTATAACATCATTTTATCATTATAAGCATTATAAATATTATTATAATCCCATATCATACTCATATTATAAGCAAGTACAAGCTTACAATGAGCATCACCACATTATAGATATTGTAAATATAACATAACACCATCAAACCCACTATGATGATGTTATTTTATATATATACTTGAAACTATATGTACAAAATATATTCTAATAATATATCCTAATATCCATATATTAAAATTTTATATTACATGTAGTATTTTATTTTACCAAGAATAACCCAAGGCGCGTTGGCACATCACTCAAACAAAACTAAGCATTCATATGAAGCACGCAAGGGTACCAAGTCCCTCTTTTATGTCAGTTCTAGAAAGGAGTTAGTATGAAAAGACATATAATCTAGATACATAATAGTCATGTAAAGATAAATCACAAATAGATCTAGATCACAACCATATGCAAGAATGAACTAAACAAGAACCAAGATTAGGTTTACTATGCAAGATCCAGTTACAGATAAGTCAATAACCATTATCCATCCATAAATATCCATTGTATTAATCACTGTAAAACACAAAAGTTGAATACATACATAAAAGTATCACCATAAGTCATGTGTACTCATAAACCAGTAGCATAACTCTACTACAAAGCGGAACTACTAAAACTATGCAAATCAACACATATATATATAGGGGTGGGGACTTTCCCTTCACCACCTATGCATCCTCAAAATAGGCTACATGCTAAGAATAGCCATGTGTTGTTTACAAAGATAAAAAGGGAGCATGCAAACTCTTCTAACAATAGTTCTCCTATAGATAACTTCAATTCCAATCCTATTTTTAGCCCAAAAATTTGATGTCACTCATCCTTCCACTCATCCCAAAATAGCCTTGTGTAGCCTCCAAGTCTTCATGCTCTACTTTGAACTACAAGTTCCTTGCTACAAAAATAGAATCTGCCTACATGGAATCTTCCCCTATGTGTCCTCCACTACATCTATATATTTGGCATATTTCCAAAAATTATCTAAGTCCTTGTTCCTTTTATAAACAATCCTTGAGTTCCCTTTTCTATCTCCTACACAAAAACTTACGTTCATGTGTGCGCTCACCGGAATCTATATTGTGCATGTTTCCTCTGCATCTCTCATGTGCAAGTGCATCCTCCAATACTTAGCCACATTTCCAAGGCCCAACATTAGCCCAAACTAGGTATCTTGTTTTTCCTCGAAATAGTCTATTTGATCTCATGTCCAAAGATAAATAATCCTTCAATGAAAATAAAGAGTAAATAATGTCCTTAAGGCTTGCACCAATGCATGAAAGAATCTGAATTTTACATTGTAAAAAGAAGAGGGAAATACTTATTCACCGATGCTTCCAATGTTTTCCACCCTTCTAATTCACTGTGTGCTTGAGTAAAGGCATCCCTTTATCATAGCAGTGACTTCATCAAATTTTATTTCCTCACCCTTAGCTTTTAGTGTGTTCATCGTAGTCTACAAAAATTTCCCCATATCTCTTAGCACGTCCATCTTGTGCATGACCTATGTGTAAAGTTCCTTCAACTTATTCTTAATTGAAGCCCTTAAATAATCAATTGCTTCCCTCTTTTGTTCAACCTCAGCCAATATTTTCTCTTGTTCTACCCTATTCCCATTATTTTTGTCCTAGAACTCCTTGAGATTGATTCATCTTTTGAAACCAAAATTCCCATCACATAGTCCCTATCCTTGAAATTTTCATATACGACCTCTGCCATGTGAGTAGCTTCCTTCACTAGTTCCATAAACTCACTTTATTGAACTATAGTGGCTTCAACCTATTATTTTTCTTGTTGCTTTTGTCACGCCATAACTTCTTATACATATTCCAAGGCAATGGTTATTGGTTGTGAAGTAATAATGCATGTAATATCCTCAAGACAATGAAAGGCAGACTCATATGTTGTCTTATCTGAGGGTGTCAAGTCTAGGCGTGCAATTAAAATTTCATCAACTATACATTCTTCCTTTTTGTTACCTTCCTTTTGTACAATGCACGTGTCTCATCCTTTTTCATCACTTAGCTCCTACCTCAACCGCATAATAATTTCTTCCTTCTCCTTTATCTCCTTATTCCTCTCAATTATTTCTCTATTCTTCTCCTCTGTTTCTTTATACATATAATGTATATGGTTATTCTTATCAAAAATTCTTGAACCCACTTCCACCTGAAATCTTGATAAGTACATTACGGGATTGTTCATATGGTAATCGCTAAGAATCAACTACAAGATTTATTTTTATTGATCATCGAAGATTCACTTTGGTGTCTAAAAATTTTTGGGTGCTTACTTCAAATTTTGGCTCCTCAATGTGTGACTCCAAATCCCAAGACAACATCTTTCTTGTATGAGATGGTGCACCCTTTTTATTAAATAATGACCGATAGAATAGTTGATCTGTAGGTATCATACTCTAGTACCTTGCACACATAACCTTATTAGGTTGATGTATATATTGCATGATGGGTCCTTGGGGAATATACACTCATATCTTTCTGTGATAACCCTTGGGAAAACCCATAAAAAGGCATGATTCTCCACTCATAATCCCTTTCTATCCTTCACTCTTCACTTCTTCTTCTATGTTGCACACAACCTCATACTCCACCAAGTGTTCGATAATATTAGAGACCTCTATCTCGCATTTCTCTCCATTTCAAGGTTGATAGTGTGCCTATCCTCATGCTCTTCAAAGTAGGGTTTGGATTTTCCTTTAGAACCTATCTATTTGCCACATTGACACCCTCTTCCTCCATATTTATTATATATGCATTCTCGAAGTACTCATCTTGGCCTTCTTTATCCGATTCTTCTACAATATGCACTTATGGACCCAACTTATTAACCACTTCTTCCTCACTTTCATCTCCTTATTCTTCCTCCTAGTTCTTCATATTCTCAAAGTATGAACTATGGACTATTTTCTATTTTTTCTACACCAGAGACCTTCTTCAAACCAATTGCCTCCTAACATAGGCATTTTTCCATGTCTCCTTCCATTCTAAAGTTTTTCCTGTGGGCGTGCTTGAAACTGGAGTTTTATCTTTTCTTACTCCCACAATTCTACTAATGTAGTAGTCTCTTCACACCCTCACTTATTTGGTTAAACCTTCTTATGTGTAGAAGGATCTTCAAGAATGTTTACATCATCCTCCATGAATGCTCCATCAACAAATCAAGGCCTTAGATAAATATATATTTTAGTTGCATCAACTAAATCTATCATAAATGTAATTGACTTCAACAAATGTATTCTTTCTAAAACATACTTGTAACTAACTTCAACAAGTGTTTGGAGCATCTCATGGTGCTCCTTATACACTTCACGTAGATCATACCTTAATTTATGTGGCTCTTTGAACATATTCACTCTGCAACATGAAATTACTCTCCTAAAAAGGAAAATGGAAGTTTGTACCATGGGCTTTTAGTGCCATCAATCAACATAAACCTCTGAATACAAAATTTTTGATGCACAAAAAATCAGAAACTCCATCCACAAGAGCAGGAAACTATTTTGGGATCCTCCACTCAACATCAAATGTGGCATGCATTCATTTATACCATTTATCTATACACGCCTTGTAAACCGGTGTCATCGTGTCATAGGTATACTTAGCAAATTATTTTCAAGGGAGAAATATTATGTAGGATACTCCCATATCTTGCCTCTAGGTCCATCAAGCACCCCAATCTCTGAGAACACTATTACTAAAAATATGTTCCCAAACGTGATCTTATCACCATCACGTGCAACATCAATAATATCTTCTGATATAAAGGATGAAATATTATATATAGTCCCTTTTATATTTTCTTGGATATGTAAGAACATCTTTTATTCACCTATGTCCATCTCTCCTACCCACTTAGCTTTGTGAGTAAATGCATGGCCATCCTTATGATAGGATCATTCAACTTGATAATTTCAAACTGAATCCTCCTTTTGTGTACTCATACTCCTTTGCAATTTTCTTCAACTCAACATCATTACCTAAGTCATCATCAAAGGAGTCACCAGTATTGATTAATCCAAAGTATACTTCTCAATCAAATTCATGGTGATGCACATTCTTCTTCCTGCATGAACTCAAATGATAGGAATTAGCAAATGGCATGTAAGTGCACTTCTTACAACAACACATTCAACTGAATTGACAAAATGTAGCTACAATGAAAGGAAACACATATAAAGGGAACACAATGTAAGGGAAAACTTAAACTAAATGAAAATTTTACCTTATTACAAACACCAAGAATACATATTTATAGTAGGACTTTAGCCTACTCCCATTGAAGTAATAGGGAAAGAAATTTCCATCCAAAGGCTGTGAATCTGGTAAGTGTCTAATTCCAATATTTTTGTTATGAAAACGGTCCTAACCAAAGTGAACTTTCAACTTCCCAAGGTGGCGTGCAAACTTTAAATTTTACAGAAGAACCATATTTCCCACCTTAAAATCCTTGTTTCTAATATGCATATCATGTCATACCTTATTTCATGTTTTCTCTATTTTTGAGTTCATCAAGAAATGGCGCATCATTCATCCAACTATATCAAATTACATATGCGCTCTTCCACCGCTTGTTCATCATTGACTCCTCCCGAGCATGTGATTTATAAAGAAATTAACATAAACTCAACATGAAACACAACCTCAGCATCAAACACCAATTGGAAGGGTGTGGCCTTATTTAACCTCTTATGGGTAGTTTTGTATGCCTAAAGTACATCATAGACTTTATAATCCCAGTCCTTCCATCCAACATCAAAAATATTTTTCAATGTATGGCCCAATATATTGTTGAACATTTTGGCAGTCCCATTGGCCTATGGGTGATAGGGTGTTTTCTTTTGGTGCGCCACCATTAATTCTACCAATAAAATCTTTATGGTCTCATTCAAAAAGTGTGTGCCCCTATCACTTGTAAGACTTAACGGACATCCATACCGACTGATAATGTTCTCCCATAAGAATCTCATTTTTTTAGCATCTGTCCAATACTTTGTAGGTTTTTCTTCTACCCACCTTGTTAACTAGCTTGTATAAGTTATAATGTAGTGTGCACTAGTCCTACACACGCAGTGGGGAAATAGGACCCACAAAGTTAATTACCCATTTTTCAAATGGTTCAGCACTTGTAATAGGTCTCAGAAGCATCTCATCTCTTGTTCCAGGCTTTCCAAGGTGCTGGCAATGATCATAGGCCTTGGCATACTCCTTACAATCCTTGTATATTGTTTCCCGCTATAATCCGACCATTAAAATCTTGCACACAATGGCATCCCTAGCATAATTTCTACCTGCAATTCCACCATGATCTTCAACCATTATCCCCTCACACTCATATTCCAAAATGCACCGATGTAAAACCTCATCACGAATAAGTTTATATAAGTCTCCTCCCTATATAGGGTGTCGCGCATATTTCAAGTTGCTTTCTTTCCAAAGTCTTCATCCCCTCAAATTCCTGGCTAGTGCATAAAAATACTAATATATCTTCAAGTTTAGTTGGCACATTATTCAATATCAATAGTTGTGCATCTATCATTATATCCTCAATTCTCTACACATTCTCACTAGAGTTGATCCTTGACAAGTGGTCAAATTTTGAGTTGTTTTTTCTTGTTTTAACCACAATTATAAACTGAAATTATTAAAATATTAGGATCCACCTATATATGCACCCTTGTAAAATAGACTTATACTTCAACGTAATGTGATCCATGAAGAATATAAAATGTGTAGCTAGCAAGTATTGTCTCGAATTTGTGCAGCGCATAAATCATAGATAGCACCTTATGCTCGTAGTTGTATAATTTTGTTCAAATTGTGTCAACAACCTCCTTACAAAAAAATGGGGTGGTCCACTCTTGGTTAAGCTAGGACTACTCCAATTTCCATCCTAGAAGCATCTACATGAACATGGAAGGATTTGTCCCATGAAGGAAAACACAAAATGGTTGTAGAAGTAAGCCTTTCCTTTAATGTCTCAAATGTTATTTGTTATGCCTCATTCCAATGAAACTTTCCTTTAATTTTCAACAATTCTTCGAGGGCAAAGAGATCCTTGCATAGTCTTTGATGAACTTCCTATAATACCCTATATGTCCAATAAATCTGCACACTTCGCTTTAATTGGTTGGTTTCTCTAAGCCCTAGATTACGGTAACCTTGGCTAGATTTACCAACAACCCTTCATTGCAGATGATATACCCCAACAAAGTTCCAAGTGGTGTTGCAAAGATGCACTTCTTAAAGTTCAATGAGATGTTCAATTGTTTGCACCTTTCAAATATAAGCCTCAAATTGTCACATCAGTCTTTCACCAACCCATGCATTATCTAGTCATCCAAATAAACCTACAAGACCTTATGAATGAAGTCCGAAAGGCTTGTACCATGATGCACGAAAACACTACGAAGCATTTTTCAATCCAAAAGGCATCACGGTGTATGCAAAACTTCCCCACTCTATGGTGAAATTGGTATTTTCCTGATCTTCCTTAGCAATCCACACCTGATGATAACCATAGAATCCATCTACAAAAGAATAGATCTCACACCCAGAAAATCCTTTAAGTATCTCTTCTGTAAAAGGGGTGGGAAAAGGATTAATCACACATGAAGCATTTAACTCCCTATAATCCACACAAATCCTTATCTACCCATCCTTCTTAATGTTGATGACCATGGGACTCACCCATTCAAAGTCCTCAATAGGCTCAATTATATGAGAGTTGAGCATTTTATCAATTTTTTCTTCACCTTAATGCTTAGATTAGAATTCATCACGTAAGGCCTCTTCCTAATCAAGTGTGCTCCCTTAAGTTTAATTCACATTTCCCTAAAAATGGTTTACTCCCTTTAATTCATGGTATCCTCTTGGAAACAGATCTTGATAGTCATGCATGAGCTCAATAATCTTGGAAACCTCCTGCTCCAACCAATAGTCACCAATAATTACCTCTTTGGGCTCTGTATCTTTCCTAAAGTTAATTTTCTTTGTTTTTAAAGGTTCATAATACGTGCATGCCTTCACGTTTTTTATATCAATCACCTCGTGTGTACCTTCAGTGTGATCAATAACTAGATTTTTATCCTCATCATCTTCACCTTCTATTATGCAGAGCATTTTACCCTTTTCTTTTTACGCCCATGAGCGGGACATCTCTTCTTCCTCATTCTCTTCAAGGTTAAGTCACGCCTTGAGATCTAATTCTCCAAACATCTCCAATAATATTTCTTTTAGTTTCATGCTATGTCCTAGAATAAGGCACTTTACAATCTACAAAACTTTATTGTCCTAAGGCTTAGTTGAAAAATAATCAAAACTAGTAATCATACATGAGGTCATCTCCTTCCATTTTTTGTTACTCTTGTTAAATCTTCATGCACATACCATGCATGTGCGTAGCCACCTAAGGTAGTGTTGAATTTGTGTACCCATAGTGATGGTGGAATATATTCTTGTCATTTTTTCCATGGCTCTCACACTTTCAAACATGTTGTAAAGAAAAATCCTTCCAGTGAAATTACAAATTTGTGAGGGTACATTATTCCTAAGAAACCTCGTAGAGAAGGAAATTCTCACTTCATGCTCCAAAAATGTATCTTTATGTGTCTTCCACCAACTCACTGCTAGTCCCATGTAGAGTATATACAAGCATATTTCTTCTTTCTACTTAATGCATCCCACAGGCTCCCATGACATGCAAGAATACATCAGGGTTCCCCTCACTAGTATACCGAGGTACCTAGTTCGACTCAAATGTTAGACAACATGCTGCCTCACTATGCAAGTAACAATATTCTTAATATCTCATCTTACTACTTCATATGTTCCATGCATCCAGTTGTAAAAGAAATACTAGTAGTATCATTAACTCGAATGAGAATCATCCCACTCTATCACCCCTTCCTTAGATGGATCATTTGTTTCAAGATCTCTGACAATGCATGTGTAAATTTTGTTCAAGTCCTCTTCACTCAAAGGCTCAACATAAGAAGTAGCCTTTGGATATGTCAATGGTATAATGACACACACTTCTTTGTTCTTAAAGCTAATGTATCCCTTGTTGAAGTGAAAATCTAGATTATTTGCATAACACCAAGGGAACCCAAGTAATGCTAGGAAACTATCTACTTTGGCGATCTCTAGTACCTTAAAGTCTCTTGTGAACTTTTCCCCTTGAATCATAATAGTATCATCCTTCAACATTCCAATAATATTATCCCTAGTCTTATTTTCCATGTACAACACATTTCTAGAAGATTGCCATGGTGGTCTTTCCATTTGATTCCAAGCATCTAATGTGAGCACATTAACTTATGCACTTATATCTATCAAAATATTACTTAATAGATATCCATCTATGACTACATTCAAATTAATCTCTTTGTCATACTCGTGACTATGGGGATGTAGGTTTGCATGGAGGAACTACCTCTCGCACTCAAGTAGTGCACGTGGTACCTGTTATCAGAAATGTACCCCTTGCTCATTTTGTGGCTAACTCCTTTTATTCTTCCCTCTCTTGTGCCTCAGTCATAATTTTTTTCTTTTCAGGAACTCAAAACCTTCTGGAAATGGCACCATTGGATAGAGCTCTTTCTCATCTTTCCAGAAAGGTAAAGTTTTCCTCCTAACTCCATGTATTTTTGAATTTATGGCCCGACAGAGTTTTTATGGGAATTTTTGCCTGAAAGGCCCGCAGCAAATGAAATGGTGCCACGTGTCCAAGGAAGTGGCGGGGGTTAGAGGAAGACTTGGATTTTTTACCAAGTGTTTAGAAAAATTTCAAAAGGGATATTTTTCCCCGCAGGCCCATCGTCCAATTGAATTACGCCACATGTCCAAAGGGGAGAAAATTGAAAAATTTGACTAAGTGTTGGCACATGGAAAATTTTGAAGGAAAGGCCTGCGCCCAATCACATTTTTCCACGTGTCCTATGGCATCGGACCGGTGGAGCGCAGAGAAGTTAGAATTTTGGCGAAGTGTTTTTGCCAAATTTCAAAAGGAAAATTATTGGCCCGCAGGCCCGCTAACCATTCAGAACAGGCCACGTGTCTTGGATTGGTGGAAGGTGAGGAGAATTTGGGAAATTTTCCCAAAGGAAAAAGAAGAAAATTTCGAAAGAAAAATCACCCCCGAGTGCAAACCAATGGAATCTCGCCACATGTCAGGTGGCGCCAAAAAACTCAAGACAAGCCCGCATGAAAAATTGAAGGGAAAGGCCCACAACGAATGAGGTTTTGCCACGTGTCTCGAGTCAAGAAATAGGGTCAAACAGTGATGAAAAATTTAGGAGGACAGGCCGCGCCCAATCAGCACGTGCCACGTGTCCTCAGATCATCGGCCTACTGGAATTTTTGGAAAATTTTCTAAAGGGAAAAACAATGGAAAATGAAGCATTAGAGGCCCGCGCCCAATAAAAACATGCCACATGGCACCCAGAATGGTGGAGCACGGGAATTTTTGGAAAATTTTCCAAATGACCAAAAAGTGGAAAATTTAAAAATTTTGCCAACCAATCTGATTTGGCCCTGTTTTGCCCTAAAATTTCAAACGGCCATATCTTTCGATCTAGAGCTCAGTTTTTCACGTTCTTTATATCAATGGAAAGCTGGTGAAATTCTCTACAAGATTATGGGATCAATTTTGCATTTTTATGGATTTTAGAGAGATAAAATTTAAAAACGCCTCGCACGTGGTCATGGACAGAAATGATGTTTTAACCACCATTTTTAATGAAGAATGGCTCGCATTCTCTCCCAGCATGGCGAAAAATGTCAGGGGATGGGCCTGTAAGGATGCCCATACTATTTTAATGCATTTTGGGTTGGTGGTTGAATCTCTCCCACATTTTCCTGCATTTCTCTCTCCTAAGGTCGTGGCTTGCACTGTAAAAGCCAGAATGAGTTCATGTTTTAAAAAAGGAGACACTTTTCAACTCTACAACTTCCCTTTTTCTTCCTTTTTGGTAGAATTTGTGGAAATTTCTACCTTTCCATGCAATACAGCACCCCTTTTTCCTCTTGATCACTGTAATGCATTGTATTGGATCTGGAATGTTAATATATGCTTTGTGATTAAAATCCCTCAATCCTTTCATATATCTACCATTGTTTTCCTGATCTTTCATTACATTTTGAGAAATTTGTGCATGCTTTGTGCTATGTTTTCTTATGGATTGTGTATGTATTACAGTATCATGTGTCTACAACTCCTTTGGTGCATCACCTCATTAGCATTAGCTTCATTTTCTTGCATTCCCTATCTTTGTCCCTTTGGAATTTAGAGTAGGAACTTGGAATTAAAACCTCTAAAACTTGTAAGTGATATATCTTATCAAAGGATTTGAGGAACCAGCCTCTAATCTAGAGATTTCTCTCCCATTTTTACAAGTCCCGCACTTGGGGAGAGGATTCAATGTTGTGCAATCACATTGGATGTCCGAGATGTCAAACTAGAAGCCTGATCAACATCCGAGTACCGCTGATTTGCAACAACAGTTTTGGCACACCGGTGGGACCTTATAGGTCTTCATCTTCATTACAACAAATTTATGTGCATTTTTGCAAGTTTCTTGCTTAAAAGAGCCCTAAATTACACATCTGGTGACTCTAAGGAAGAAGAATCAGCTGGTTTTAGCAGTGCAGACCTGAAAACTCATGAGAAGAATCACCACAAGGTCAAGAGTTGGAGAAGAAGAAGTGTTGTTTGAGTATCTGCAGTTATCTCCAAGAAGAAGGCAAAGAGGGAGGAGAATTCAGAGGTCTCCATCTCCACCAAATAGAACTCTCTCAACTCCTCCACCTGGTAGGCCTTTCATTTAATCAACAAGGGTTCTAAGGCCAATCAGAATGGTACAAAACAAACCCTATGTCAACTTCACTAGAAGAAGCCCACTTGCTCTCAATGCACAAAATCCAATCCCAATTGTAGCATTGAAGAACATCCCATACTTTACTGGAGAGAATCAGACCACTCTTGGTGATCATGTTAAGGATATTGCTAATATTTGTGCAATCCATGAGATCAATGAGATGCAAGTTGTTGTCAAACTACTAGCATCTTCATTCAAAGGGAAAGCTTTGCAATGGTTCAAGAGTCTTGCCTCAGGTTCTATTCAAAATTGGAACCACTTTGTATAGCCCTCCATGAGCAGTTTGGAGAAAAGGGACACAACTTGTCCCTTTTGGAGCAACTGACAACCATCAAGAGAGCTCCCAATGAGAAGCTGACTGACTTCAACTTCAGATTTCAAATGATTTGGGAGAGAATTCTAGTGGCAATAAGGCCAGCAATCTGAAGGTGCTTTTCTATATTACCTTAAAGCTTTAAATTCGATATTTTTATGTTAATTCAATCCATGGGAGGCACAACTATCCCTGTTGCTTATAGCATTGCCATTAGAGCTGAAAATTGTTTGATTCAAGATGGAAAGTTATCTCCTAAGCCTCCAATGCCATTATTTCCAAGTTTAGAGAGCCCAAACACTAATCAAATGCCTAATTTAGTTCCTATTCCCACTCCTAGAAATCAGAATTTAAGTGAAGCTTCTACTTCATCTTCTAGTGCCTCAAATGAACTTCAAGATGTCATGAAGCAATTGCAAAATTTAGGTAATGAGCTGGTTACACTCAAGAGGAAGCAAGCCCAAGGTTTTAGACCTCCCTTCCAGCCTCAAGCTTAGCCTAATAGGTAGCCATACCAACCTCAAAGACCACCCAATCCAGCTGTAAATTTAAACCAAGCAAGACCTCCTACCAACAGACCATTTCAGCCCTATAATCCCAATGCTACATCTGCCTCTAAGGCATTAGTGCCAACGCAAAACAACATAGCTCAAGAGTATGATTGGTGTTTCCCATGCAATGAACCTCACAACTAGTCTATGTGCTTCAACGGTGCCTTGAATCAAGCATTAATGGTGACAACTACTGGTGTGGAGGGTGAAGGTAGTCAAGGAAATAACCAACAACAAGAAACATTCCAGCAGCAATCAGCTCCAAATGATACCACACTTGTAAATTGGTAGGTAGAAGATTTTTGTGGCATGAATCAAATAGTTTCCCAAAGTGTTGCAGCCAACACAAGGTCAAAAAGGAGGAACTTGGGTGAAGAACAGCCATTGGCTCCAAATAATCCACAACCTCCTACTACTCCACAAATTATTGGCAAGCAAAATTCAGTTCCAAACACACAAGGGCTGCCTAAAACAGCTCCTAGGCCAACTCAAATGCCAATTGTTATTGCCCATATGCAAGGAATGAATGTGTAGGCCAAGGGACAGTAGAGAGATGCTTCATCTCCATTCAACATCATTTATCAGATGAATAAGACAAATGTAAACATATCAATTTGGGAATCACTATCTATCCTAGGCCAAAGAGATTTTCTACAAGCTGCCATGAAGGACTGGTTAACTTCAAATCAGCAAGTCTAAATGCAAGAAAAGGTGCTCACAAATGCTGCCCAGCCTGAAGGGAATCATGGAGGAAAGCAAGGTAAAATGTTGAAACCCCCTCCATTTTATGTTTTATTGATCATTGGAAACCAATTAGTACACAATTACATGATTGATTCCAGGGCAAGTAGTTCAGTAATGCCCAAGAAAATAGCTGATCGGTTGGGAATTCAATATGAGGTCATATCCAAAGTGGTAGTGCAATTGGATGGGACAACAAGAATAATGGTTGGAGTGATAAACACTTGAGTCTTACTTTACATGCATGCCCCAACGTTGTTGTTTTGCAAGATGTCTCAGTAATATACCTTCCACCACTCTTTTCCCTATGTCTCCAAGGGATTTCACGAGAAAATATTGGAGGTTACTTACCTACTGATTGGTCACACATGTTATTCTCAACAAGATATGGAACTAAAGCCACAATCGAGATATGAGCCTATTGCAAACTTTCACATTGAGCCTTACACTCCAAGCCAAATCAATACCAATTGTTGAGCGTTTGATCAAGAATATTATCCAAGCACTAATGAAGTGACACCAAGGTAGGAAGCATCCTAGATCTAACTCTTGATGAATGGGAAAGAAAGGTGCATGCTTTTGATCCTTATCAAGAGATAGAAGAATCGAGTTAGGAGTCTATTGCATGCATGAAGAAAATCAGCTTATTCCCAGCATCACCAAGCCAAACCACAAGGATGAAAATGAGGTATGGCAGTTGTTTTTGATGGATCAAGGAGCAAACAAGGTGCATGGGGGAGCTATGCTTGTTTCACCTCAAGGAGTTAATTATTATTCAGCTTTTAGATTTTAGTTTGCATGCTCTAATAACACTACTGAATATGAAGCTTTGATACAAGGATTGCATTGGTCAATCAAGAGAGGGATAAAGAACTTGCAAGTCTTTGGTGACAGTGAGTTGATTGTCAACCAAGTTAAGGGGCAGCATGTTGTCAAGAATGATCTACTCAAGTGCTACAAAGCAGGTGTGGGACCTCATTGAAGATTTTGAGGGCTTTGGCATAAAATCCATTCCTAGAAAAGAGAACCAAGCTGCTGATAGGCTTGCAGCAGTTGGGGCAGCCTTTGACGTTGTTGAAAGCATTCAAAAAGACAAGGTATAGCCAAACATCCATGTGATTGTGAGGCCTTCAGTGCCAGACAACAATGTAAGTTGGCAAGTGTTTGAAAATGATCAGCAAATCATCCATTTCTTGCAAGAAGAGGCTGAGTTCTCAGCTAAAAATCAAGAAAAGTTGGAGCAACAGTATGGTGACCAAGTGGTACAGCTGAGAACCAACAAACTTCAAAGGGACTTATTACTTTGGATTCCATTTTCAATCCTAATGATCAGTTTAGGAAGGAGAAAGCAAACATCTAAGTCAAGGGAGAAGATTCAGTGTCCATCTCGGTGGAAGAAGGAAAATCACTCCAAATTGGTAAGATGACAACTGAACAAGAAAGTTATGAGTTCATACAACTTTGTCAAGAATTCCCTGATGTGTTTGCTTGGAGCTATGAAGATTTGAAAGGTTTCAATACCAAGTTATCTCAACACACCATTGAATTACATCCAAGTACTAAACGCATCAGACAAAAACAAAGGCTAGTCAATCCACACATGGAGCCTCTCATGAGAAAGGAATTGAATAAGTTGATAGAATCAAGAATCATATTCCCTATCAAGCATTCTAGTTGGGTGGCCAACTTGGTTCCAGTTAGAAAGAAGAGTGGGGAAATCAAATTGTGTGTTGATTTCAGAGATTTGAATAGAGTATCTCTCAAGGATCATTATCCACTTCCTTCTATGGAGCAGATTTTACAGGTTGTTGCTGGCTCTGAGAGGTTTTCATTACTTGATGGCTATTCAGGGTATAATTAGATTATGGTCAAAGAAGAGGATCAGTTTAAGACAGCCTTTACAACTAAATGGGGAACTTCTGCATACAGGAAAATGTCATTTGGGTTGTCCAATGCTGGAGCTACTTTCCAAAGGGCAATGGACATGGCGTTCAAGGATTTGATTAACAAAATTGTGTTGATATATCTTGATGATATCACTATTTTTCAAAAATGCAACAAACCACCTCTTTCATTTGAGACAAGTGTTCCAAAGGTGTAGAAGATTTGGAGTATCCTTGAATCCTAAAAATTGTATTTTTATAGCCCATGAAGGAAAACTCCTTGGCCACATTGTCTCCAAAGAAGGATTAGCAATTGATCCAAAAAAAGTTGAAGCCATAGAGCACTACCACTTTGCCAAGCCACAAGAAGGCCCTTCATAGTTTCTTGGGGAGAATAAATTTTTTCGGAGGTTTGTCCCAAATTTTGCAGCCCTTGTCAAGCCTATCACCAAGATGTTAAATAAAAGCATGGCTTTCAAATGCACACAGAAGGCAAGGAAATTTTTAAGCAATCAAAGAATCCATCTCTCAAGCCCCAACTCAACCCGGATTTCTCCAAGGATTTCATCCTCTATACATTTAGGGGTGATGACACCATTTCTGCAATTTTGGTACAGCAGAACAAAAACAATGATGAGAAGCCAATTGCTTTCTTTAGCCAAATCCTAGAGGACTATGAGGTGAGATATTCTTTCATTGAGAAGCATGTTCTTGCAGTAATCAGGAGCTTGAAGAAATTTAAGCATCTAGTTTCGAACAACAAGGCTCAGTTGGTGGTTTCTCATATGGGAGTTAAAGACTTCCTCCTCAACAAAGACTTGAATGAAAAGAGAGCAGGTTGGATTACTCATGTCATGGAGTATGACATTGAGACCAAATTCATCAAATTGGTCAGAGGAAAAGGATTGTGTGAGCAGCTGATTTTGAGAAAACAAAAGGAAGCATGCATTTTGGCATTACAAGACAGCCATGAGAAAGGAAGCACTCAAAAGGAAAATAATGGTGTTCCCACTCCTTGTTGGACCCAATACATATTGCACTTCCTAAGCATGGGTCTATGCCCTCCAGAGATGAACAAGACCAAAAGAAGACACTTTAGATTGCGAGGCTATCCCATATGCCCTTGTTCATGGTGTTTTGTTCAAAAAGGATGTGAATGGAGTCTTTCTTTGAGATGCATTAGCACAAATCATATTCATAGGGTTTTGGAAGAGTTCCATGGTGGACCAGTTGGTGGTCATTTTACACCAAGAGTGACATCTCTAAAGATCATGAGGGCTGGCTATTATTGGCCCAAGATTTTGATGATTGTTATGCATGGATCAAGAGGTGCAAGAATTGTGCATTCTTCATAGGTAAAGAGAGGCTAGCTGCCCTTCCATTACATCCAATTTAAGTTGACCAGCCATTCATGCAATAGGGTTTGGACTTCATTGGATTCATTAACCCCAATTCAAGCCAAGGGCACAAATGGATTTTAACAGACCACAGATTACTTCACCAAGTGGACTAAAAGCAGGTGGCACTCAAGGAAGCAAGTGGCGGCATCCTGGACTTCTATGAGGGAATAGCAACCAAATTCGGCATGCCACGCTTACAATAATATTAGATAATGCATTGGCATTCATTGGGTCCAAGGTACTAAATTTTAAGAATGGGATCTACATAAGCACTTCATCAAATTATTACCCTTAAGGTAATGGCCAAGTGAATCTACAAACAAGAACTTGTTGAGGATCATTAGGAGGACTCTTGATGAAAATTAGAGGTCTTAGCATACTAAGTTGAAATCATCCTTATGGGCTAATAGGATAACTCCCAAGAGATCTGAGATGACTCTCCATTTAAGCTTGTTTATGAGAGAGAGGCAATTTGGTCCATGTCACTTGAGTTGCCAACATTGGAACTCATGAAACAGTTGGAGTTGTTGGAGTTTGGGCCCATGGAGGTTAGATATGAAGAGTTGATGGAGCTCCAAGAAATCAGAAATTAGGCATCCCAAGTAATGGAGAAGGATCAAGCTTTGATAAAGAAGACCTTTGATAGAAAGGCCAAGAATAGATCCTTCCAAGTTGGAGATCTAGTGTTAAAATGGGATGCAGATAGAGAAAACCGGGAAGGCACTCAAAATTTGATGCCATCTGGAGTGGCCCATACATGGTCAAAAAGTGTAAGGATAGCAATGCTTTCCAATTGTCTTCATTGGATGGTGAAGAACTGTAGATTCCAGTCAATGGAATCCATCTAAAGCATTGCTACTGAAGGGAATTCTCCACCTTGTACATATTAGCTTAGGTTTTCATTCCTCCAAGTGCTTGTGCACACTGTTTTGTTATAGTTTAGCTTTTCTTTCCCTAAGTGCTTTGCCACAAGCTTGATATTCCTAGAAATATGTGTTGGTAGGCCTTGCTCCAATCGGGGATGTTCCACCCTCCATCTTCATCCTTGCAGTGTTCTAGTCAGTTGGGGTACCAAATAGAGAATTTGATGACTCCATGCCCAATGGATTGCTTCAAGCAATTGGTAACTTCATCCAGCAGGCAGATGACCCCTCTGAGTCGCCAAAATTATTATCCAAAATGTACCCTTGCTCATTTTGTGGCTAACTCCTTTCATTCTTCCCTCTCTTGTGCCTTAGTCATAATATTTTGCTTTTTAGGCACTCAAAACCTTCTGGAAATGGCACCATTGGATAGAGCTCTTTCTCAGCTTTCCAGAAAGGTAAAGTTTTCCTCCTAAATCCATGTATTTTTGAAGTTATGGCCCGACAGAGTTTTTATGGGAAATTTTCCCCTGAAAGGCCTGCAGCCAATGAAATGGCACCACGTGTCCAAGGAAGTGGTGGGGGATAGATGAAGACTTGGATTTTTTACCAAGTGTCTGGAAAAATTTCAAACGGGATATTTCACCCAGCAGGCCCGCCGTCTAATTGAATTGCGCCACATGTCCAAAGAGGAGAAAATTGAGAAATTTCACTAAGTGTTGGCACATGGAAAATTTTGAAGGAAAGGCCCACACCCAATCACATTTTTCCACGTGTCCTATAGCATCGGACCGGCGGAGCGCGGAGGAGAAGTTAGAATTTTGGCGAAGTGTTTTGCCAAATTTCAAAAGGAAAATTATTGGCCCGCAAGCCTGCCAACCATTCAGAACATGCCATGTGTCCCAAATCGGTGGAAGGTATGGAGAATTTGGGAAATTTTCCCAAAGGAAAAAGAAGAAAATTTTGAAAGAAAAATTGCCCCCCCGAGCGTGAACCAATGGAATCTCACCACATGTAGGTGGCGCCAAAAAAATCAAGACAAACCCGCATGGAAAATTTGAAGGGAAAGGCCCGAAACAAATGAGGTTTTGCCACATGTCTGAGACAAGAAATAGGGTCAAACAGTGATGAAAATTTTAGGAGGACAGGCCCATGCCCAATCAGCACGTGCCACGTGTCCTCAAATCATTGGCCCGGCGGGGATTTTTTGGAAAATTTTCCAAAGGGAAAAACAATGGAAAATTAAGCATTAGAGGCCCATGCCCAATCAAAACATGCCACGTGGCACCCAAAATGGCAGAGTGCGGGGAAATTTTTGGAAAATTTTCCAAATGACCAAAAATTAGAAAATTTAAAAAAATTGCCCACCAATCCGATTTGGCCCTATTTTTCCCTAAAATTTCAAACGGTCATATCTTTCGATCCAAAGCTTAGTTTTTCACGTTCTTTATATCAATGTAAAGCTGGTGAAATTCTCTACAAGATTCCATGGTCATTTTTTCATTTTGATGGAGTTTGGAGAGAGAAAATTGAAAAACACCTCTGGCACGTGGTCATGGACAGAAATGATGTTTCAACCACCATTTTTAATGAAGAATGGCTCGCATTCTCTCCCAAAGCATAGCAAAAAATGTTAGGGGATGGGCTTGTAAGGATGCCCATGCTGTTTTAATGTGTTTTGGATTGGTGGTTAAAGCTCTCCCACATTTTCCCACGTTTCTCTCTCCTAGGGTCGTGGCTTGCATTGTAAAAGCCAAAATGAGTTCATTTTTAAAAAAGGAGACACTTTTCAGCTTTGCAACTTCCCTTTTTCTTCCTTTTTTTGTAGAATTTGTTGAAATATCTACCTTTCCATGTCTGATACAGTACCCTTTTTTCCTCTTGATCACTGTAATGCATTGTATTGGATTTGGAATGTTAATATATGCTTTGTGATTAAAATCCCTCAATGCTTTCATATATCTACCATTGTTTTCTGATTTTTCATTACATTTTGAGCAATTTGTGCATGCTTTGTCTGTGTTTTCTTATGGTTTGTGTATGTATTGCAGTATCAGATGTCTACAACTCCTTTGGTGCATCAACTCATTAGCATTAGCTTCATTTTCTTGCATTCCCTATCTTTGTCCCCTTGGAATTTAGAGTAGAAACTAGGAATTCAAACCTCTGCAACTTGTAAGTGATATATCTGATCAGAGGAGTTGAGGAACTAGCCTCTAATCTAGAGATTCCTCTCCCATTTTTACAAGTCCCACACTTGGGGAGAGGATTCAATGTTGTGCAATCACACTGGATGTCCAAGATGTCAAACTAGAAGCCTGATCAACATCCAGGGGTGTTGCTGATTTGCAACAACATTACCTTCTCTCTTAACCATTTACCGAGTAAGAGGATGATGTTATCTTGTCACAACATTCAACATAATTTTTTTCAAATAATTCGTGTATTGCTTTGGAATTTTAACCTTCTTTTCCTTTTCCAAAGCGTATTCTTCTTCCTTCAAGCCTTGAATCTCTCCTTTAAAATTTCTATTCAACTCCATTATCTCTAGATAGACCTCTTTCGATGTTCAAAGCATCGGGTTACTTCACATTGATTACTTCTTGCTTCATTATAACAGCTTTGTACCTCGGGGATTCATGCACGCATGTGGATTTAGCATGGGTAGTGATTAAAAGGTTGTAGTCTAGAATCCAATCCTACTTGTTGGTCTTCAAAGTTTTACCCATGTCTCGGATCTAGAAGGAGTGAGCTATTTGAGATCACAATGGAATCGTCTCCATGTTTTGGGACATTAGGCTCTTGAGATAGATCTCCAGAGAAGGTTGGTTCCTCTATCTATTTCTACACTACTACTACTCCTAGTTTTGAAATACTAAGTCCACACACCGAGAACCTAGCAATATGAAATTTAAGCTTTCATTACTTCTCCCACCGAGTGTGATAGAAATTTTGGTCTTCAAACTTATACCCACGTCTCGGATCTAGAATGGCCAAGATGTTTGAGATCACAATGTAACTATCTCCAAATTATGGGACCTTGTGTGCTTGAGACAGATCTCTAAAGAAGGTTGGTTCCTCTATCTATTTTTCTATCGCTACTCGCTACTCCGGTGGTGAAAGGAGAAACTAAGATAATAAATCCCAAGGGACCAAGGATAGAAGGATAACATGAAAATTAACTACACTAAAAGGTGATAGCACCAAAAAAGAGGGATGAACACTATTTGTTCTGAGTGGGAATGGAAAGGGGACATGTGAAAGGAGGCTAGGCACAAGTAGCACAACTGAAAATGTGTTTACTAATTCATTCTCCTGGAACACTAGTAAATAAGGAACTGCAAAGGACATGAAGTGGCACAAAAAACACACAATGTAAAATAAAAGGCAAGAATAAGGAATGCAAACACATTAGGATAGAGAATAGTCACAAAAAAATTATTTTATTACTTCCATAAATGCACAGAGCTATTACAATGGCGAAAGAGGCCGATATCCACATGCATGAGCCAGATCTAGAGGTCTACAACGCAGGATATAGAAAATATAAAGTCCTTAGAAAAAATGTGTAAGGATTTAGAGTATCCAACATTAATAATGATCCCAGGTATTACATTTATATATGAATTTGTAGAAGGAGAAGAGAAGGAGGGAAAACCTGAATTTAAAATACGGCCACCAACAAGAAGCATTCAATTCCTACAAATCCACCTAAGAATCTATCGAATGCACTTCCCTATGTCCATTTGGCATTTTGAGGAGGAAAGAGAGTGGATCATATCAAATCAGATGGTTAAAGCAATCATATCAACTCATTAATGACCGAGAGATATGTTTTCCCATTCATCACATATCGGAGTTTGCGAAAATTTAAATTTGAATGTTTCACACTTTGTGGCTAATGTCGGTAGATCTCTAAAAAGTCTAAGCACATTTTGATCGAGCTCTATAATAAAATATACTGAGTTTTCATAGGATGTCAAAGTTGTCTTCACATGCAATACACATGATGCGCATAAATTGGCTGAAAGAATGGCTAACTATGTAAAATGTTTTTCATTTCTACCATGTGTCACTCACTAATTTGTTGCAATGATTCAGCACCATCTTGGCATGTTTTGATTGGTTACATGTGTCACACATAAGTATGTCAAAAGATGACACGGCACGAAGGGTGCAAAGGATGGCATGAGGGCGTGCGAAGAAATTAGAGGAAGGCACGGAGGAACGTGCACATGATGTACATGAGGAAATGAGGCAAACTGGTGAGTAGAGAATGCATGGTCAAGGCACAACCATTACAAGATGATGTGTGGGTGCACGTACGGGAAGATGGAACAAAGAAGAAAAGGAAAGGAAGGGAAGAAGGGGAAGCATAGAAGGGCATGTGAGGAAAATAAGGGAATGTACCAAGGGAACTTGAGTGTGTGCAACCTTGCAATGAAGATCTCGAGCCAGAATATGTATACAAGCTATCCGAGATCACTAGGAGAGTTATTGGATAACACTACCTTCGACATCCATTGTCCTCCATCAACGCATTGTATTTTAATCATAGTTGTGCCCTTATCCTACTTATGTTTCTTACTCATATGTTCATACAAATCAACACACTCTTTAAAAAAATATTCCCGCACCATGAGCAAATGACATTGTGAGGGAACTCACACTGATAATGATCAGGCGATCCACATGTAAAACAAGTACCTCTAAGAAATCTTCCCCTTCCTCCACCGCAACCCCAACCTATATATCCTCCACAAAATCCTTTATTTCAGTTATCACCATTATTATGCCCTTCATTATGTTTCTCTCCCGGATCCTTGGATCCACTTGCTACACTAGTCTGGCACACACCAATCTCAATAGCCTCATGAATATGATCAATTATCCTACAGTTAATGGTGTCATGAGTATAAGACTTAAAAATTTTATAGTACATGGATACATTCTTATGGACCGCACGGTGCAAGAGGGGACATCTACTCACATCATGATCTAAGTGACATATCTCGTAATCCATCAACATGGTACACACCGACTTGCAAGGAAAACTATCCTTAGTATGCCCTTCCACCTTGCAATCTATACACCAAATCCCGTTGTGCTTCTCATGATCTGAATTGGCCAATAGTTTTTCAAACTACTTTACCATCGATGTAATATGTGCCTCTAGAAATGGGCTAACTCTAGTATCCATGCTCCCCACTACCTCAATGCATAGAGCTGCCTCCAAAGACTCGCGAGGATCACAAATTTTTATGATAGAGCACCCTTCATAAAGGTGTAATCAAAGCACCAACAAACCATTGTGTATGTTGGCTAGGGTTAATATCATAAAGTAACTTTGATAGCAAGGTCTTAAAGCATGCATCATAATCCCTTACACTCTTATTCATTTGCTACTTAATGTCCTTTAGTTTTTTATGCTCTTCTGTTCAAACTCGGGTATATGGAACTCGTTAAGAAACCACTACATACTATGGTGTAGTTTACACAAGTCTGGTTTAGATCATACTTCTTATACCATCTATGTGCACACCCTTGCAAAGTAGTAGCAAATTGACTTCTGTTACACTCGGGAGTTGTGATTCCCTTAGTGTGCCATAGTATTTCACATGGGTGCACATGCTAAATCGCATCTTAAATTCCTCCGTATTCTAGGAGGAGAAGTGACATTTCATAGATAAACTACTAGGGTTGGTGCAAACCATACATCACGATCTACCAAATCCCCCTCCTATAGTAGAAAATGGGCCAATGGATGTACTCCTTGATTTCCAATAGTCGTACTAAACTAGACTCTATGAGTTTTTGAAGTAGTATTGTATCCATATGTGGCTCCAAGATTCTACACACCCACACTTTTTCCAAATGATGCACAAAAAAATATACCTCCAATCGGACCCCCAAATAACAAATATGACATTTTTTCCACCATAGATGAATTTTTTATCTAATGAAATCATATACCCAACAAAAATGAAATTTACTTATCATTTACTCTACCGCCAACTCTAGCTAGTTTATCAATAACTTTGTTTGAAATTGGAACACCAATCACAAGGCAAGGTCGATCGGTGGGATCATATGCATGCCTATGGTCCTTATACTTTATTCGATGCACCCTAATCTAAATCCAAGGGTGGTTCTCTATCATGCTTACCCAAATGGGGAAGAACTAGATGCCCTATCTCCACATCTTCTACGTGAGCTATAAATCCTTTGTGAGCCATCTCTCCCCACAAAACCATTCACTCCTCAATATCACATTGTGTCACTAATTCCCTCTCTCATGATTCATTATACTTTTCTTTCTTCTCTCTTCCTTTTAGCTATAGCTCCACCATATTTCACTACACCTACTCTTGCCCCCCGCATGTGGTGGGGTTTAACTAGCCATAGGGAGGCGCTCTAAATTCAACACCACCATCAAGATCTTAATTGTTAAAGGAATGGCATGAATGTGGGATCCTATGGGATTGCAAAGAAACTCAAAATCTATAATTTCAAGAAATTATACATGGAAACAAACATATTCCATAGTATAATTTTTCCCAACACCATCCCACTAATGATCTAAAGCACATGTCCAAGGTTTATCAACATCAAACAAGGTTTGATATTATCCCTACGTATAAACCCTTTCTTTGTAATACTAGCTCCGTATTGATGCATATGTAGATAACCACTCATATAGTTTTATAGGGAAATAGCTAAATAATGACTCATAAATCTCATGATACATATTTTCCTCAACCCAAGTTGCATGGATTGAAATCAGGTCCGAACCATATATTTGATAGCAAGGTCTTAAAGTGTGCATCATACTCCATTACACTCTTATTCATGACATACTTAATGTGCTTTAGTGCACCGATGCTCTTCTGTTCAAACTTAGGTATATGGAACTTTGTCAAGAAATCACTATGTAGTGCGGTGTAGTTTACACAAGTCTGGTTTAGATCATACTTTCTATACCAACTATGTGTGTGCCCTTACAAATTATTAGTAAATTGACTTCCCTTATGCTCAAGAGTTTTGATTCCCTTAGTGTGCCATAGTATTTCACATGGGTGCACATGCTCAATCTGCATCTTCAATTCCTCTATAATCCGGGAGGAAAAGTGACATTTCATAGATAAAATATCGATGTTGGTGTAAACCATTCCCACGAGATCAATATTGTATTACCACTTGTGTTTCCTCCACCCCTAAAACTACCGAGATGTGCTTGATCTCATGCCTCCAAATCCTTGTTATCCTCCCAATCCCCCTCCCATAGTAGGAAACAGGCCAATGGATGTACTCCTTGAATTCCAATAGTCATACTAAATTGGAATCCTACAATTTGTGAAGTAGTAGTGCATCCATACATGGCTCCAAGATTCTACACGCCCAAACTTTTTCTAGATGACGTGCCAAAAAATATACCTCCAATTGAACCCCAAATAAAAAATATGACATATGTGCTACCATAGATGAATGTGCTATCTGATTAACTCATGTACCCAAAAAAATGAAATTTACTTATCGTTACTCTACCACCAACACTAGTTAGCTTATCAATAACTTTGTCCAAAATTGGAACACCAAGCACAAGGGTAAGGTCACTAGATGGGATCAAATGCGTACTTGTTGTCCTTATAATTTATTCGACATACCCTCATCTAAATCCGAGGGTGGTTCTCTCTGTCATGCTTACCCAAATGGGGACGAACCGGATGCTCCATATCCACGTCTTCTACGTGACTTATAAATCCTTTGTGAGCCATCTCTCTCTATAACACCATTCACTCCTAAATATAATGTTATATTGTTAATTCCCTCTCTCATGTTTCATTATACTTAAGTTGTCTTTCTTCTCTCTTCCTTTCATCCACAGCTCCACCATATTTCACCACACCTACTCTTGCCCCTGTACATGGTGGGGTTTAGCTATCTATAGGGAGGCACTCTAAATTCAACACCACCATCAAGATCTTAATTACTAAAGGAATGGTGTGATGTAGGATCCTCTGGGATTACGAAACTCAAACACTTTAACTTCCGAGGAAATAATACATGGAAACAATGTATTCCATAGTAGTTCGCAACACCATCCCACTAAAAATCTACAACACGTGTCCAAGGTTCGTTAGCATCAAATAAGGTTTGATATTCTCCCTACATCTAAACCCTTTCTTTGTAATACTAGCTCCTTTTCAATGCATATGCAAATAACCACTCATATAATTTTATAGGGAAATGGCTAAATAATGACTCATAAAGCTCATGATATATATTTTCCTCAACCCAAGCTGTGCAGATTGAAATCAGGTCAAGAACCATATCTTTGAAAAAATTGATCATGGTCATTATCAACCCATTCGTCTATGGCCACAAGAGTTAAATGATAAGCCATAATTGTACATCATCCTTATAATATCCTGAAAAAGAGGTGTAGTCTTTTATTTTACAAAGAACGACTTGTTATCCAATTTTACACATAGGACAAAATTGGACAATGGGGTCCTATTACGATCAAATTACGACATTGGTCCCAAGGGCCCATTTCTAATCATCAAAGAGATAAAATGATTAAAATGGTTAGTAATTTACATAGGAGAGCTTACCTAGCATTGAATGAGGTCAAATTGAGCTCAACTTGGTGAAAACTCGGTATTAGATCGGTTTAGAAATTGGTCATTTATCATTGAATCTCAACTCGACGGGTTGGCAAGCCTAACATTGAATAGAGTAAGTCGATTCAAGAAAATACGAGAAATTTTCCAAACATGGGAAGATTTTACAAAATAAGCAAAGGCTCATCAAGTAAAAATTTAGCTTGGTGAGCTTGCAGGTTTGGAAGGCATTAAGTCAAAATGGAACTCGGTTTAAGGATTCGAGATCAATATCAACCCATAACAATTAAATTATCAGTGGCATATAGGCAAGCTCGAAGGGATTTTCTCAGTTGATATCTTAGTGAGAGATCGCTTATCAACTCGGTGCATAGCTCCATGAATATCTCGGTCGAGCTAAGCCTTAAGGATGAACTTGTTGAGTCTCAACCACGATAGCAAATGAATTTGATGTCATCTCATTTGTGAACTTGTTGGTAGCTCAGATGAGAGCTCGGCTAGGAGAAGAATGGATCGATCGATAGAATGGGAGATCAGATGAATCCAAGTCATGGATTTGATAAGGGATTCATCCTAATGAAGGGTAACTTAGTAGAACTCAGGCGAGTGAGTTGACAAAGTCATATGGCGTGCGGGTACAACTCGGGAGACATCGTTGATCCAATCTATGTATAAATCACTAGGATTGTTTTGTCAGGGGGAAATTTTGGTAGTGATAGAATGAGCTCACCAGGTAGATAGGATGGACATCGGCAAGTGTGAAGGAGATCAAATTGGTGGTTTTGATCCTTGAACTAGGAGCTCGGCTCATCATGTAAATAACTCAGAACGTGTCATGATCAAGTTTAGGTTGAGTCTTAGAAGGTAACAAGCTTGGAACTTACTAAAGGAGATTAGCTTAGTTCTTTGAGCCAAGGAATGGCTGAGCCTGAAGCATGTAAGGAGCTCGAGGAATTTTGGGAATCACCCGACCAATCTATGCTTGAGGCTCACCATGATTAAACTCAGCTCGAGTATGAGCTCGGCTCAAGTAAGGCACAAGGAAGACTTGGGTCAGAGCATGGGGATTTTTGGGAAAGGAAGCCATATGTCCAAGTTGCATCGTGGTACAGTGGCCTTGAAGATCCATAACCATTTCTAACTCACATATTTTCATGATATGAAAGCCATGTTGTGAATGGAAAAATGGTCTTTGGGTCCCGATATCCAAGTTTCCAAGATGTGGGGATTTGATTCATTTTAGCCAAGGTGTTTAGGGTTCCAACACTTGAAGGATCTCATGTCTCTTGGGAAGTTTTCCAAGAAAATGGGTAAAGCGGTGGAATTCATCCTGTGAGTAGTTTATAGGAGTGTAGGGTGATTCATCCAGTTGATGGACTTTAATGTAGACCAAATAATAAGCCAAGTTGAGTGGCGAATGATCTAAGACAAGGGTACAACATGGAGCTAACTAACTAATGTCTTCTAATAACCTTGTGAAGCTTAGCATGGCATAGCGATATAAGCAAAGTAGATATGGTGAAGCTCGTATAACAAGTGGATAAAAGATCATTAAATTTGGTGACCAAGTCAACCAATGTGGGCAAAGTGTGTATGCACCTCCGGTGTGAGTTAAGTGGATGTCATATGGGAATTAGTGGACATTCGAGTAGGAAAAAAATTTAGTGGAGTGTTCAAGACAAGTTACATGGTGAGTTGCGAAGGATTCTAAGTGGTAAGATGCCAAAATATTGGGGAGGTTAGTAAATTTAATGGGTGATGTATCGAGATAGCTCCTCATAGTCGGGGATGTTATGGAGATAATGTTAAGGGGCTTGACTAAAGAATCTCATTAGATGGTGGTAATGATCTCATGGCGAGCTCGATTGCTTTATGATTCATGAGAAGAAACTAGGATGACATGAGTTAAGGCTAAGCCATTCGAGGCGAGCGTGTGGCGAGCTCATAGTTGAGCCATGAGATGAGTTTCTTAGTGGTTATTGGTTGAGAGCTCATGGCCAAGTGATAAATACATCAATGGGCTCACCTAAGTTGAACACATAGGCCATGGAGATATGTTGAGATCTCTCTCACCCAAGCTAAACCGAATCATGTATTAATCGAGACCGAGTTGGCCCGAGCTAGTGGGGAGTCAAGTGATGCATGAAGATCTAGCACAAGTACATAATAGTTTATTAACTCGCTCACTCGGTCAGAATGCAAGAGGTGTGAAACTTTCCTAAGGCACTCGGTGAATTCAAAGGTGAAGATATCGATAATCTTAGGTGTGATAACACTTTGGGTTGTGGGAGTGCTAGCTCGAAGAGGTGATAAGCTCGAATCAAGCTTAGTTTCAAGAAGATCGAGAGAGAGCTTGGCCTTGGTCAAAGATAAGCTACGTGATGATGTGGAGAGCTTGGAAACTATGGTGGATCAACTCGGTTTTAGCTCATTGTAGAGTTGGGAGCTCAAGTCACCTAGGAGTTGATCAAATTTGAATGGAGATCGATCATCATAAGGTATGACAAAGGCATTAGACATCAAAATCAACTCAATGAGCTAATCACCATGCAAAGTGATACCACCTCTACTAACTTGGACAAACTAGAATTTTTATAGAGAATGTGGTGAGCTAGGCAACTAGGTGTAAGGAGATCTCGAGTCAATTCAATGGAGAGCTTTGCATGATGATGAGTCGAGAAAAATTGTTAAGAAGAAACAATTAGGTGTTAGAGATGACTCAATAGTTGTGTCTATATTTGGATCTTGGAAATGGTTGAAGAATGATTCATAGACTCAGTGATCAAAAAGAGCTCGACGTGGAATAGACAGCTCATTGATGATGGCTTAACTCAATGAGAGGAGTTTGATGTGGAATGAGAATTGGTTTCAGTGAGCTTGCAAGCAGATCTCATGGAGTCAAACCATATGAAGGAGTTTACAGAGAGTTTAGGGTGATACTGATTGGAAGATCAAATCGAGTGAATTACGTCGGTGGATGGAACTTAGTTCGAGAGAGATTGGATTGGAGTTTGGTAACTTTGGGTTAGTCAAAGCTCGTGTCGAGTCATTCAAGAGAATCAGAATTGGTAGTGAGCTTGGTTCAAAGTGAGCTCAAGGTGGCAAAGCGTTAGAGCTCAATGGAAAGTTCAAAAGGTGTGAGTGAGTTCGGTAAAAGAATGTAGGGATGGTGAGGTGAAACATACTTAGGGCTCAAAATGGATAACTTGGTGCTCATCGGTTAGCTCAAATAGAGGATCTCATTTCCCAACTTGGTGAGTTGGCTCAGTGATCCAACCACTGAGTTGGTCGTTTGGCCATTTCACATGGAACCCCCCCCTTCAGGACAAACCAGTTAATGGGGGGTCCCACCATTTTTTTTAATCAGATTAATATTTTTATTTTAAAAAATTTATTAATAATATTCATTATTATTATTATTAAATTATTTTATTTAAATATTCTTTAATTAATTGAGGATTAAGTCAACAGCATTAGTGGCACATGATGGAAGTTTCTCGAAGTGGTTCAACCAACTATAATAAATACACCATGTACCTTCAATTTAGGAAAGCAATTTATGACTTCTTCTCTCTCTCTCAACTTCTTCTATAAATGTAAGTTGAAAGTTCATTCTAACGAGGTTAGACAAGTTAGTCTTCTAAGACAAATGTATAATTTTCAAGAAATATCCTTCTTACGCATGTTGTCATTGTATGTTGAGGAACTTTCAAGCCTTTTTCCAAGATTGTAATGGTAACCATTTCCTCTCCTGAATGTATGATGTATTGTGCACATTGTTGAAGTAATAAAATTATGTGTTTTATGACTAATATTGGTCCTTTCATCCTTCTATACTTCTTTGTGCCTTTCTCATGCTTTCAAGTATATTATGCAAGATTAAGTTTCTATTGCAGGTTCTTGGAGTTACTGTGCTTATCAATTGGTGGAGTATTGTATGCGGTTGAGTTATGGTGCTTTTTCACCCTTCTCAAGTTCATCCTTTTCCCTAGAACACTAATAGATTATTTTGTCTAGTCGAGTTTAACAAAGGGAACACATGCTTCCTAGTACTGTGGTATTTTGTTAGCCTCTCTAAATTCTGATGAGGTGAAGTTGACTTATGGTGCACAACACCCTTTTTAAATCAAGCCTTCTGAGTCTAGCAACACCCTTTATTTGGTGCATCATCATTACTAGTATAGTTTCATTTCTTGCAAGTCTCTTTCCTTAAAACCCCATGAAAATTTGGCATAGGTCTATAAAAATATTTTATTACACTAGGAGTAGTATAGCACTTAGTTTAGGAAGAGGAATTCGGCCTTCTCCATAGGTTCACCTCAAGCCCAAGTCCCACTTATTCGAGAGGTGATTCGGTGTTTCCCAAACACACCTTTGACGTCTTGTTCACATTCTTGCCATTCGGAGGGTGCATTGATTTGGTAAAAATACGGTCTAAGGCACGCTAACACATCACTCGAAAGAACTAAGTGCTCTCTAAAAACACATAAGGGTACCAAGTTCCTCTTTTATGTTGGCTCTAGAAAGGAGTTAGAATGAAAATATTGTTATTCGTTATAACTTGTACTCGAGATCGGGAAGGGCCTAGCTATTTGAGACAACAATGGAATTGTCCCCAAGTTGTGGGACCTTGCGTGGTTGGGATGGATCTCCGAGAGAAGGCAAGTTCCTCTATCAATTTCTACTACTACTTGCTACTCCTAGTGCTAAAAGGCGAAATTAAGCTAATAATGTCAAGGGACCGGGGATAGGAGGATAACATGAAAGGAAACTATACTAAAAGGTGATATCACTAGAAAAAGAGGGAGGAACACTATATTACATTGAAAATCATGAAATGCATGAAAGAAGGCTAGGCACATGTAGCATGACTTAAAACGTATTTACCAGATCAATTTCATGGAACACAACTAAATAAGGAACTACAAGGGATGTAGAATGGCACAACGAGCACACAATGCAAAATAAAAGGCAAGAAGAAGGAATACAAACATGTTAGGATAGAGAATAGTCACAAAATGATGCTTCTATTACTTCTAGAAATGCACAAAATTATTCTGATGGCGAGAAGAGGTGATATCCACATGAACCAAATCTAGAGGTCTCGTAACTCAAAAATACATAAAATATGAAGTCCTTAGCGAAATGCGTAAGAATTCAAAGTATCCAACATAAAAAATTTGAGCCCATCTCTTACATTTATAGATGAATGTATGGAAGAAGAAGAGAAGGAGGAAAATCTGAATTCGAAATGTAACCACAAACAAGAAGCATTTAATGCCTGTAAATCCACTATGCAAATATATCAAATGCACTTCCCAAGTCTATTTGGCATGTTGAAAAAGGGAGGAGGGAAAATAAGATAAAATCAAGTGGTTGGAGCAATTAAATTTTCTCCTCAATGTCCATAACATTGTTTTCCCATTTCTCACCTACCAGATCTCGCAAGAATTTGATTTTGAATGTCTAGCATTATAGCCTATGTCGGCATCTTTATGACAAGTGTAGGTGCATGTAGGTCGAGCTCTATAGAAAAGATATTGTTGTTAGAAGTTTTTTAGAGTCCATTGTGCATGTAAAACACATGGCACATGTGGATTTGTTGCATGTGGCACACTCAAGTATGTCAGAGGATGACCTAGCACAAAAAGGTGCAAATGAGGGTGCAAAGGTATGCGCATGGAAGAAGGCAAAAGGAATACATGCATGACACGCATGGTGAAATGAGGCAATTTGGTGAGTGGAGAGCACATTGTCGAGTGCAACTATTACAAGATAATGTATGGGGTGCATGAGAGGGCTAGGGACTTAGCTTATTGAAGCAAGTGCAATGAGCACGCCTGGGGTGAATAGTTGTTCGGAAGAAGGGAGAGGGGAGGATTAGAACAAAGAGGAAAAATGAAAATGAAGGGGAGAAGGGGAAGCACACGAGGGTGTGTAAGGAATCTACAACCAAGGAATGTACCAAGTGATCTTGAGCATGTGCAACCTTGTAATGGAGAGTTCAGATCCATAATATGTATACAAGTTGTCTAAATAACTAGGAGAGTTATTTAGATACTTGATTTTAGTGAATTTTGGGGCCATCTTCTGCTATATGAATTGTATTAATAGCCTCGAGCATCTATTGGGAATGGAGTCTTCATAAAATTCTGATCTGTAACTTTGAAGAGTTGCCTATGAAGTCATTTAAAGGATCATTTCTTAACTCTTATTTTGAATCCTACAAATGTTGAAAGAAGACCTGCACTCTGGAAGCAACTTAAGAGTGTTCACAAGAAGCACATGAGAGGAAAGAACTATGTACAAATAAACAATGTGTGTGCAGTACACTTGGAGGAATTGAAACTACTCTACTATATATAAGATGATGAGTAAACTTAATGGAAGGATTTGAAATAGATCCCATTTCTTTGGGATTTACAGGTGTGCCTCCATCAAAGTGAGTTAACTAGAAAGATTTAGCTTTGTTTGCATGAATGGATGATGTATGGGCCACTCCTAAGTGCATAAAACTTTGAATGGTGTCCTAGTTTAACTCTCTTAGCATCCCATTTCAAAAATAAGTCCCCAAATTTGAAATCTTAAGGCCTGGTCTTTCTGTCAAACCATTTCTTTATTGCTAGTTTATGTTATTCTAGATTGATTATGGTAGAGTTTCTTGACTCTTCAAGACTAACCAGCTCTGTCATTCTAATTTCTCTCTGGTTTGTGCCTTCAAACTCTAGCTATTGGGAAAGTGCTAGTGATTTCAATTCCAAAGTCAAAGGAAGGGTATTCTCCTTTCCATAGATAAGCTTGTAAGGCAAAGTCCCTATTACCTTTTTTATTGTGATTCAATTTACCCAGAGCGTGCGCGAGACCTTTGTATGCCACTATCTTTGGCTGATGTTCATTGTGTGCTTCATGATTCTGATCAGGTTCTTATTTGTTGACTCTACCAAATTATTTCCTTAGGGGTAATAGTTAGAAGAAGTCTTCAAATATATGCTGTATTTAGAGCCCAATCAGTGATTTTAGTCACATGGAAGGATTTTTCATTATCATAGATAATGGTTTGAGAATGCCAAACCTTGTGATTATATTTTTTAGAAATTCAAGGATGGCTGACTTCGTTAATTCCTTGAGCGTGATAGCTTCTTTCCATCTAGTGAAGTAGTTTGTAGCTGTTAACACCCATTTGTGTCCAACTCTTGAAGGTGAATTGATCATGCATATGAAGTTGAGACCCCATTACGTAAAATGTTGATCTGTCTAAATTTTCGGAGGAAATCTGCAAATCTTTTCTTTCTGTAAAGAAAGCACATTCCTTGCATTTTTGATGCACTTTTGTGCATATGTGTAAACAGAGTAGGCCAAAATATACCTTCCATTATGATCTTCATTGTTTTGGATTTCACAGGGGAAGTTTCCACCAAAGAATCTATCGTGCAATTTTTCTAACACTTTTTTAGTCTATGTGGCATTGATACATCTCAAAAATGCCATCAAGATTCTTCTTGAAGAGAAGTCCATCAATCAAAACATAAGGGATAGATTGTAACCTCATATTTCTTCTCTTTTCCTTGTTTAAACTAGGAGGGTGTGCACCCTCATAAAGGAATGTGATCATATCATTCATTGAGTCTCAAACATCATGATCTACATTCTACTCAAGTTCTGCACGTGGGATGTCCTCATCTAGAAACAATGAAGCTTCAGTTTCATTATGTGCATTCTCAACAATTTGTTTGCAGAGCATGCTACCTCTTACAATTTTTTTGGCTATGATAGTCACATCATATTCCATGATTTTGGTCACCCATCGTGCTCTCTTTTCACTGATTTATTCTCCCATGATGAAGTCTCTGACATAAGAGTGGGATACCAACACCTTAATATGATTTGTGGCGAGCATGCTTTCAAATTTATTGAGAGCATGCATGATGGTGAAGACCTTATTCTTAGTGTGACTGTATTTTAATTCATAATCCTTTAGCATTTGGCTAAAGAAACCCACTGGTTGTTCCAGTGCTTGTCCATGTTTTTATGTCAAGACAACTGCAACACTCACATCAGCACCATAAGCATAAAGGATGAAATACTTTGAATAATTTGGGTTGACGAGTGTTAGCGTGCAAGAAATTTCTTGCTTGGTTTTTTTGAAGCTCTATCTTCCTTTTGTTGTCCATCTAAAGGCTATGTCCTTCTTGAGCATCAGGGTGATGGGTTGAATCAGTCCTACAAAGTTAGGGATAAAACGCCTAACAAAATTGATCTTACCGAGGAAGGACTGCAAGGCCTTTTTGTGCACTGGTAGGGAAAGAGCTAGGATGGCTGAAATGTACTCAGGATCAATTGTGATGCCATCCTTTGAAACCACATGGCCCAAGAGCTTGCCCTATGCCACTACAAAATTACACTTCTTGGGGTTAAGAGACACCCCATACTTTTGCACCTCTCAAATACTTTCTCCAGGTACACCATAAGATCCTCACTATGCTTTGAGAATATTGTTATGTCATCAAGGTAAACCAAGATTAACTTATTGATGTAACATTTCAAGGAAATATCAAGGTGCGCTAAAATGTGGTGCCCACATTAGACAAACAAAAGGGCATCTTTTCATATGCATAAGTTCCCCACTTGGTTGTAAATGCCATTTTAATTGATCCTTTTCCTTAACCAAGATCTAATTGAAACACTGAATACCCATCTAGCATTGAGAATATTTACACGCCAACCACGGTTTGCGAGAATCGCTTCATTGAAGGTAAAGGATAATGATCCTTTAAATATTCCTTGTTCAAATCTCTAAAATCAACACGTGAGTCTGATTTCACCATTCTTTTTGGGCACTGGAACTAGATTTACAACCCAGTAGAGTACTTGATGGGAAAAAAAAATTCACCTCAATGAGTTTGGATAATTCCTTTCTCATGAGGGGATCTGTCTTTGGATTGGTTGGTCGCTTCTTTTTTACGATGGGCTTGATACTAGGATCAAGGCCAATGGAGTATTGAGAAATACTTAGATCAAAATCAACACAGAGTCTGATTTCATCATGCACGCAAGTCTTATTGAGCAGCAACTCTTTTCCACATGCAATAGTGATTGGAGAGCAATCTTATTATGCAGCGCACATATAATTTTCTTCAACCTTGAATTCATCATCATGGCTAAACATTTTCTCTAAGGTGACCATCCCTTTAGGCAACTTGTTTGTCTTCAGCTATATTACTTGGTCACCATAGTTGTTATGCAAGTCAGCTTGCATACTTGATGAGAACTCATCTTCATTTTGGATGAACTAGATGATATGTGCGTCATTTTCAAACACTTTCCAAATGGTGTTTTTTTTGGAATGTATGGTTTGATCACCATCTTAATGTGTTGAGTGTTTCCTTTGACAAATTCCTAAATAAGAGAGAATTACAAACCAAGCTTGGCCATTTGATCAGATTTCTTATTCATTTTGTGTGGTACCACCTACAGATTTAGAGCATCAAAGCACTCAAGGAGGTCCCACACTCTATGTTTATAAGCTTTGAGAATCTTATTCTTTGTCTATAACTTATTGATAACCTATTGATTAACCAATTCTATGTCTCCAAAGATCTACATCACCTTAATATTCTTCTTTTTAGCAATGAAAAAACCATGCACCGGTGCTTCATACTTTACCACATTGTTAGAACATTTGAACCGCTAACACGTGCACAAAGAAGAATTTCTCATCCTTAGGGAAATGATAACTACTCCTACTCTGCACCATTTCTGCTTCTCGGATCCATCAAATTAAAACTTCCATAGATCGGGTTCTCTTTATTTTGCTTGACCACATGCGGCATCACAGCTTCTTCAAGAATGCGGTAAGTGCAAGCACGATTTCATAAGCTTCTAGTTCTTGAGTATATGGATCAAATTTATGGTGCCTCTCTACCCATTCATCAAGTACTAGGTTAGTAGTGAGGGTGGAATAGGTTTATCTTGAGGCTGAAGCTTGTTCTTGGATTAGACAATTGGCTTAGAGATGGGATGGAACATATGACTCTACATGATATGAAAATATAGTCTCGGCTTGTATGGTAAATCGGGTACCATACCTTTCTTGAGTAACATATGAGAGCATTTAGAAGACAAGTAACCACCCACTTTTTACGGTAAATTCTTTTGATAAACATAGGTAAAACAAAGGAGGTAGGTCAATGATTGACACATGTTGAGTTGTTATTAGACTTGGACATGCATGAAGGGTTAAATCAAGGTCCTAGATGACTCCTAAGGTGGTAACAGTTGAGCCATCAAGTTACAAGACTCCTTTAGACAAGGGGCTATACCTAAGACCTAAGACATCGCAACCTTCTTAGGCATGAAAAAGTACTAGCGCTGATTCAATCATGTAGTTATGGATAAGGTGTTTGCTTATGATCAAATATATATATAAGGGTGGGGTTTTAAAAAATTTACTTGCTTCTCCTCTTCTTGGAATATGTTAATAGAGGCATGTGACTTTTGCATGGTTGGATCGGTGCACGGTAGTTTGGATAGGGCCTCATGTAGCAAATCTTGTTGAGATGGAATGCTCGGGGCATCCCACATCATGACATTTATATTTTTCATCTTCATTTGGTCTAGAATGTTGAATGGAATACCTAATGACTTGTGCATTTGGGGCACAACGACATCCTTTCTTGATTGTTCAGGCACGGAAGTAGGGGCTTTAGCTGAAGCTGAGGCTTGGCCTACCAAAGGAGGGTCACACAATACTTCAAGGGAAGCTCTGCATGGGAATTTTTGTGTAGGAACTTGATCTCTTTTACTACTCGATGCCTTGTCTGCATATTTCTGCTTATGAGGTTCTTCCTGTGTTTCTGGAATTGTGACCTGCGTGTCTGACTCTAGCATTCTCTTCTTGTATCTTGTGTTGTCCACAACTTGGGCACGTGGTTTGTTTATACCATATGCTTCTTGGTTGATTAAATAGAATTCCTCAGTGCCAAAGAACATAAAATTTTCCTCTGGAGGATCTTTTGTCCTTCCTTGGTTTTATGCTTTTGGGGCATTTTTGAAGGCTCACAGGTTGAAGCATTTTGGATCATGTAGGCTTAGGTGCATACATCATTAACATAGTGATATTGACTATGAGGCATGTTTTAAGGGAAGCACCATTCGAATCCTACGTAAAATTGTTACGAAGCGGCATAAGGGCGACTTGAACCAGGTGTTAGAAGAGAGAGCGCGGGAGAAACAACTTGCAAGAGAAGATGTGCAATAGTATGTCATCTGTCATTCTATTGGTTAGGTGCATATCTTTTGTTTCCATATTTATTCCACAAATTCTGATTGTTTTGGCTATGTGCATGATTAGAACTACCTTTATAGGCTTATGCATGTTGTTTCTCTAATGATATGACCTTATTTGAAAATTTTCTAATCGGGGCCTTCAACTCTTCATATTCCTTCTATTGCATTGGTGAGTAGGATGTTGATGCAACTTTCACTTCTCTCAAGGATAGGGATAGGGGCCATAGAAGGCTGGAGTACTTGTGAAATTTTTGGGAATAAGGTTATATGTGGTTTGGGAGCTATCTTTCTCACTGAATAAGACTATTTTCGACCTTCTTGTAATATGATAAAGTCTTACCTCCCATGGATTGAATCATGATTGAGATTTCTTTGTTCGGTGCCTTTAGAAGGAGTTAAAAGCATGCTAGATAGTAGGTATTATCACAAGAGGTATTATGTCCTAAGTCTTCTAAAATCTTATGTTGAAATCATTCATCTACTCATTGGGTGCCCTCCTTGTTGTTGTCGATTGCTCCACTAAAGACAAGTGATATGACTTATCTTAAAAATAATTGCAAAGAGTTATTCCCACCTTAGCCTAGGTGGAATTAGATCCAAGTCTTAAGCCTCAAGTACCATTGAAGTGCTTTACCTTTGAAAGAGGTTATAATTATCCTAACTACTACATTATCGTGTGTGATCAAATAAAGTGAATACACTTTTGCTACATCCTAGATATGCTCCTAAGGGATGACTTAATTCTCACCAGTAAAGTATGGAATATTTTTTAGCACGTCATTGGGCATATCATGTTACACAGCTAGAACAAGGGGACTTCCTCTAGTGAAGTTAGAAAATTTCCTTAGTGGAGGAAGTGGTTGAGGTGCCATTGTAGGGTGTGTTGATTATCTGTTGTGAGGAGTTTAATGTGTGTGGCCTAGAGATGGAGTTGTACGTGCAATATTTCTAGATCAAACTCTTCTTGGGGATAGCTAGAGGTACACAAAATGTTCTTTAGTTGTTGCACTTCTCTTTGTATGCACTCTTCTCATAAAAGGCACTCAAGGTTGTTAAAACAGATATCTGCAAGTGTTAGGAGTCTCCAGATGTGTTGAAATGAGCCTCAAAAGGTTGAAATACTAATTCCACACACTAGAACTTAACAATATGAAATTTAAGCTTTCAATGTTGGTCTCTTTGGGCATTCGAGAAAATGTTCATCATTCGAATGTGCACCCGCATCTCGATCCGGAATCGCCAAGATGTTTAAGAAAACAATGGAACCGTCCCCAAGTTGTGGGACCTTGCACACTTGGGATGGATCTCTAGAGAAGGATGGTTTCACTATCTATTTCTACTACTACTCATACTCCTAGTGATAATAGGTAAAATTAAACTAATAATGCTAGGGGACCAGGGATATGAGGACAACATGAAAAGAAACTATACTAAAAGGTGACAACACCAGAAAAAGAGGGATGAACACTATCTGTTCTAAGTGAAAATGAAAGGAAATGTGTGAAAGAAGGCTAGGCACGTGTAGCAAAACTTAAAATGTATTTACCAGATCAGTTTCATGGAACAAAACTAAATAAGGAAGCTGAGGACGTAGAATGGCATAACAAGCACACAATTCAAAAGAAAAGGCAAGAAGGAATGCAAACATGTTAGGACAAAGAATAGTCACAAAACGATGCTTCTATTACTTCTAGAAATGCAAAGAGTTGTTACAATGGTAAAAGAGGCTGATATCCATATGTAAGAACTAGATATAGAGGTCTCTGACCCAAAAATATAGAAAATATGAATTCCTTAGTGAAATGCGTAAGGATTAAAATTATCCAACATAACAAATGAGCCCAGCTCTTACATTTAAAGATTAATGCATGGAAGAATAAGAGAAGAAGGAGAGAAAATCCAAATTTGAAATGCAACCACCAATTAAAAGCATTCAATGCCTATAAATCCTCCTATAAATCTATCAAATGCGCTTCCCCAAGTGTGTTTGTTGTGTTGAAAAAGAAGGGAGGAGGGAAAATCAGATCAAATCAAGTCATTAGAGCAATTAAATCTACTCATCAATGTCCAAAATTTAATTTTCCCATTTCTCACATACCAGATCTACCAAGAATTTCAATTTGAAGGTTTAGCATTATAGCCTATGTCACCATCTTTCTAAAAATTCCGGTGTGCGCTAATCGGACCTCTGTAACAAAATATGTTGTTGTCAAAAGTTTTTCAAAATCATCTGCACATGTAAGACACGTGATACACGTGGATTGGTTACGTGTGGCACACTCAAGCATGTCATAGGATGACCTAGCACAGAAAGGTGCAAAGGAGGGTGCAAAGGTATGCATGTGGAAGAAGGAAGAAGGAAGGTGTGTGTGACGCATGCAAGGAAATGAGGAAAATTGGTGAGCGGAGAACACATGGTCAAGGCGCAACTATTACAAGATAATGTGTGGGGCGTGCAAGAGGGTCAAGGACTTAGCTTATTGAAGCATGTGTAAGGCACACGTACATGGTGAATAGCTACTAGGGAGAAGGCATGGGGGACAATTGGAACAAAGATGAAAAATGAAAATGAAGGGGATAAGGGGAAGTGCGTGAGGAATGTACCAAGTGATCTTACGTGCATGTAACCTTGCAATTAAGAGTTGAGCCATAAGATGTATACAAGTTGTCCAAATAATGAGGAGAGTTATTTGGATAACAAAGACATATAATCTAGATCCATAACAGTCATGCAAAGATAAACCACAACTATATTTAGATCACAATCATATACAAGAATGAAATAAACAATAACCATGATCAGCTTTAATATGCAAGATCCAATTACAAATATGTCAATAACCATTACCCATCCACAAAGATCTATTATATTAATAATTGTAAAACACATAATTTGAATACATACATAGAAGTATCACCATAAGTCATGCGCGCTCATAAACCAACAACATAACTCTACTACAAAGCGGAACTCCTAAAACTATGCAAATAAACACATATATATAGGGGTGGGGACTTTCCCTTCACCACCTATACATCCTCAAAATAGGTTGCATGCTAAGAATAGCCATGCGTCGCTTACAAAGATAACAAGGGAGCATGCAAGCTCTTATAACAATAGTTCTCCTATAGATAACTTCAGTTCCAATCCTATTTTTAGCCCAAAACTCTACATGTCACTTTTCCTTCCACTCGTCCCAAAATATCCTTGCATAGCCTCCAATTATTCATGATCTAGTTTAAACTACTAGTTCCTTGCTCCAAAAATAGACTCTTCCTGCATGGAATCTTCCCTTGCATGTCGCCCACTCCATCCCTATATTTAGCATCTTACCCAAAATTATCTAATTCCTCGTTCCTTCAGAAAGCAATCCTTGAGCACCTTTTTTTCTCCTTTGCGTGAATACTGGCATTCATGCATGCTCACCAAAATCTCTCTTGCATGTGTTTCCTCTGCAAGTCTTGTGTGTGTGCTCTCTAATACTTAGCCACATTTCCAAGGCCCAACATTACATGAATTATCACTTATATTATAAAACCAATATATATATTGTTGTTACACCGCCTATTTCTACCCTAATTCACTTACCTCTTAGGCTTCAAATTGGTATGATATATTAATCATTACTTATATCATATCATTGAATTTGTTAATGCTTTAATATATAAGTTACTAGATATCTTGTTCATTATATTAGACCCATAAAAATAATATTATATTCTATATAATGATATCATGTGCAATAAAATATTACAATTATAATAACATTAAACATTGTAATTATAACATAGTACCAAAAGCATTACAAATGATATAATAGTTAACTTTATAACCATTATACTTTTATATTACTATTACATTTTATTCATATAGCAATTGTGTACATATTATAAAACTTTAATGCTTATAACACTATGATACATTATAAATAACAGTAGAACATTATATCCTTATAGATATATTGTATCACTTGCTAGCATTTTTAGTAATATCAATTTTGAATAATATAGTGAATGATCAATATTAAAATATCATCATAAGAGTGTTATTTATAATACTTATTTTAATTACTATAGTACCATTATATTATGTATAATACAAAATATTATATATAATATTAAACAATTTAATATCCTTATATTATATATCCTTATAGTATATATGTATATATATATATATATATATATACTATATTAAATTTAATATATCTTTCCATTTATTAATTTTAATTATGAAAACTATTTATATAATATAAGAACTATAACCCTACTCCTACATTTCCTACATTAATTCATAAAATTCTAATCACACATTAGATATATCCTATAATACAAATATTATTAAATTATATGAACCATATAACTTCAAAGGTATATTGTATGTTGTTTTCTCCTCCGTGTAATTACGAAAAATAAAATTTGAGTGGGAAACAAACCTACCAACTGTATTTAGTGCTCTTCAATACCAAAAGTAGAACATGGAGGGAGATGTGTCCTAAACGGATTTTCCAAATTTTCATTTCCAAAATGTCCCTGTATATACGACAATTGTACGATGGTGCTTTCTTTAGAGTAGTCGACAAACATCCCTAGCGTGTGTCATTTTACAAGGTGTTATGAAGTGTACACCATCTATACAGAGGTAGTATAAAATGTAGTCTTCATCTTAATAGAAGGGGTGTGAAAATTATGCACTGGTGGTCCCATCCTCACCTAGGATAAATTCACCAAGGCTAGTAGATATTTTGCTAAATTTTAATGTGTAATGATTCCTCTAATTTCAATAATAATAATAATAATGCAAGCACTTTATTTGACCATGTTAACCCCCATGTTATCGTGAAAATTTAGCGAGTAGATGGATAGTTGCAGCAATAGAAGAATCGAACTATGTGCTCTCCTAATTAAATAAATAGGACGTTATGGGAGGCTGTGTTAATCATATCTCTTTCCTAATAGCCATCCAAAAATCATTATTATTATGGGCTAAGTTGACCGAGAACAGTGAGAAATTTGTAACTATGGTTTCTCCTATTCATCTATATACAAATTAGTAGATATGGGTCTATATTTATAATAGAAGTGGGTTTAAATGTCCCCGAGAGGAAATACGGCTATTGTTGTTTTTATTGTTGTTGTTGTTGTTGTATGCCAAAGAAGAAGAAGATTGACGCTATGTCTATCCGTATTGGTTTTACTTCTCCTGCTTCGATCCCAGTGCCATGTGCCTGTAAGACACCATTCTCGTGGTAGATGAGGGTTCTACTTTGTTTTTCTTTCTCTTTTAAATTTTATTTCGAATAGTAGTTGTTTTGATTAAGACATTAAAAGTGCCATTTTCTCCTAACCCATGTATGTCTTTACAAGATTTAGATGTGTCTCTTTCACTCTTCTATGTGTGAAACCCTCTATTTAACCATTCTTAGCCCAAGTTTTTATATATATATATATATATTCTCTTATTTATATTTTATATTCAATAACTAAAATAATTGATTTATTTTGTTTTTGAGTGTATTTGAATTAAGGAAATTACTTAAACGATTTTAACTATGTAATATATATAAATCATATATATAACTATATATATATAACATTCATATATGACAATAACGAGGTATCAATCTTATCATTAAAACATGTATAAGTTAAAATATATTATTTTTTTATTGGAGGTAAAAAAGGGTTGAGGGGACCCTACCCCATACAAAGTATTACTAGATCATTACAAAGAGGCCAAGGGATTTACCATTGAAGCCCAACCAAAATCCAAAAGCATCACGAACCAAACAACTAAGAGAAACCACCACAAAGTAAATGTTTCCAAACAGCAGATAAGAAGTAAAATAACTAACAACAAAAAGACATAAGAACTAACAGCAAAACAGCTATGAACTAACAACAAAAACCATTATCCCATTTTTCTTCATCATTCTTTTATCAGCTCCCCCATTGTATTCATATAGCCATTCCATTCTTTGACAAGGGAGTCGATAGTAGATTTCCAATACTTGTAGTTAGGCTCAAGAATCTCCACTTTGGGACCTTTTCCTTCTTTTTCTTTTTCCTTTACAAGTTCCATAGAATGAATCATCTCTACTAAGAGTTTGAGGTGGTGGATGGTTCTTTTAACATTGAGGAGATGGACATCATGAATCTGAAGAATGATTTATTTCATCTTCAGCATTTCCTTTTCCATCTCCAGGCTTCTTTCATTAGCATTTTTGAGTTGTTCACTAAGAACAATAGAAGATAACTTTTCCACTTTTTTAGTTAGTTCCCTCAGGTCCATGGACACCATACTGATCTTATGTCTATTAATATCAATATCTAACCTGTAATTCTCAAATTCCCACATGAAGGCATGTGATTTGACAAAGAGAGTCTTGGGGGTAAACAATTCCTTTTGGGTAGTTTTAAGAGCATGCAGGATTTCAATGGCCTCCTCGAGTTCTTTGAATGCTTTCCTTCAAAAGTATCTAGAGATTTCTCACTCTCCATCTCATCACTACTTTCCCCTTCAGTTGCATCTTTATCCTTATTGGAAACAAAATGGGTGGGTTTCCTTCTTGGTTCTCATCTGATTCTAAGATAGCCTCCACTTCCTCAATCATCTTTGGTGCCTCCTCCACCCTTCTACGTTTCTTGACTCCACCTTGACTCAAGTTGTATCTGGTTCTTTTTTCCACAGGTTTTACAATCAAATCCCCATTAAAACTTCCTTCCTTGGGCTCTGAACATTCAACATTTGAAGCCCCAATTTTTCATTTTTCCCAAAAGGGGAGTTCCCGAAGCTGATAAGGGATTTGATGAGGCCTTGGTGTAATGGTAAGGTGAAGGTACCATTCTCGACCATGGAAATATATTTTGAGAGGGAAGTATATAAGAATAAGGGGAAATTGTAGTGCTTAGCATTACAAACATGGTTCATCATAGGGAAGTGATATCCATATATCACTTTGTATCTCCCTTCTAAGGTAATGTAGGCCATAAACAGCTAAGTAATTTCTTCAAAAGGAGGGGGGAAATTACCCCAAGCATAACCATTATGGAGAGAGACAGGAACCCCCTTACCTTACATAAAGCATTCAATATCCAGGATGTAGTCAACTTAGGTTTATAGATGCTGACTTCCTTCAAAAGCTAAACCCATAACTTTGGCAATAAGCTTGGGGTAATGGTGAAGGAAAATTTACTGACCCGAACATGGCCTTCTGTCCAAGTTTTCACCATAGGTTCACTCAAATTTTCATTGAAGCCATCAAATATGTTGAAGAAGGGTAACATCCCACCTTTTTGAGTAGAATCTCAGCTTATTTGGATATCTCATGTCTCTTACTAGGTTCAATTCACACTAATTCACCCCCATTCTTCTAAATCTGTTATGAGAATGGTTACCTTCCCTAATCTTATCGTCCCACTTCCAGAAATTAAAAATATCGCACTGGCCCTGCTAGGATTAGAAAGGAGATTTTGCACAAGTTCAAGAATTATGAGAAAGAGATGTCACGAGTCTAAGGAATTATTGCCTCCTCATTTGTAGGTGTATTATTATTTATACCTTCCCTTTTCATGATTTCTTTAAATTTGGCTTGCATCTTATTAAGATCCTCTACCACCTTAAGACCCCTTGCATTCACCCCCATATTGGCCATAAAATCAGCTAGAGTGTTTCCTTCATGATACACATGTTGAAAGTATATAACCTCAAAAAGGATAATAAAAGCTTAGTTTTATTGATGATGTCGCAACAAAAATAGAAGGTTAGGATTTTCCTTTCAAACATGAGATGATGTATAAAGATTCCCCTTCCACTTCAAGTTTTTATACCTTTCTCCTTGGCTAACTTCACACCGAGAACATCGCGGTTGCCTCTTGAAATCCTAGGTCAAAGAAATAGGAAAGAAGAAATCTTCATTGAGAATCACAAAAGACACCTCCTCCCCCTACTTTCCTAGGATTATCTTTCACTGCCCCATCAAAGTTGAGTTTAAAGAAACCTTCCCTAGGCATATTGCACTTAATCCCCACATGAGGATTAATCCTTTTGGGTTTGGGATCACCAATAATGTTCCAATTCTTTAATAAGTGTTGTTCATTGTCAAGAATTTCCATTTCATTTTTCCTTAGGATATAAAAAAATTTCTAAACACTGTAGGAGTTTTTTTATAGTCAACCTAATGGGAAGTTTCTTGTTTTTAAAGATCCTTTTGTTTCTTTCTTTCCATAATTCCCACCAAAGGTGACCCAAGCTCATGACCCAGATATTTTTTAGCCCTTGACTGAAGAAAGGACAATTCCATTGATTCCAAGAATCCTTGATCTCTTTAGGGATTACCTAGTAAACCAAGAAGCATCCCAAAATAGAAGAAATCATTAGATGGGAAAAAGGACATTCCAGGAACAAATGATTCACATTTTCCATATTCACTTCATTCAAGAACAGGTGATTGAATAAGTGAAAATATATTATGCTTATTTTATCTTAGTATTTTCACTTTGAAGAATCACTAGGGTTTGTATGTTAAATGTACATTATTCTTCTAACGATTTCTTAGTTAAAATACTTGGATTGTCAAATAATTGTAATACAAGTAGCTTCTAGTCTCTACATTGGGTAAACACATAAATTAAAATGCATTTGATATACACAAGGTGACAATATTTTTGATTCTAAACAACCTTTTTATTTCCATTCAAGTACAAATGAAATAACACGACCGTCTACAATAATTATTCACTTTCTTCTTTCCCTTGAAAACAAATTTTCCTTTTTCACAAAATCAATTTATCTAATTAGACTTTCTTTTCAAATCAAGATACACAATTTACATACTTTCATTTACAACTTTTCTTGTATCTTACAATCAACTTTTCTTCAACATTCAATTAGAACAAAAATTACATTAGTTCACAATGAGCATAACCCTATAACTAGTTTTTCTGGGGAAATAATACACCATGTGTTCCATGAATAACAAGTCCTTTAGAAAATACAAAATTTTCTCAAAGCAATAATAACTATCTTCAAAAAATGGATTAGAACCATAATCTTCTTCATTTTATCTTCAACAAGGTCAACATGCAACAACCAAAGAGGAGGGAGAAATGCTCTCCACCTAACCTTATCAATGGAAGGAATGACTCTCCCATTGACCCTCGAGCCCCAACAAAGTAGGAATGTCCACATGTTATCCCAAATGAGCACAAAAAGCAAAAATATCAACCAACACAAGTCATTCAATGGAGCAAGCAACATAAAGGATTCTCAATAGAATCCCAAAGGATAAAAGTATCCATACTCTCCTTATGCCTCCCAAGTGAGATGGTAAAAATCCATCTCACACTCCCTCCAATAAAATAATTTCACTCCAACCCTTTTACCTCCACTCTTTCAAAAGGCATCAATTTTTCCAAAGAAAACATATAATACATCCCTCCATAAAACCCACACACATAACAAAAACCTTATCCCTCCATTTAACAAGATTTGATTATTTCTTTGTTTACCAAGTAAACCCCTTTTACCTCCACTCTTCTAAAAGGCATCGATTTCACCAATTTTGGCTACTTATCTCCCACACCATTACTATGGCCATTCACTACCCAAACCCAATTTCATAAAACAACACTAAAACAAGCACATGCAAGAACAATCAAGAAAAAGAAATAACTAAGGTAAAATAGGCCTACCTTTGGGCCATCTTGTCCACTTGTGCAATCCAAAATCCAAGAAACTTTGACAAGTTATTCCTCCAAAAATTCTCTCCAATTCAAAAAAGTTTTAAGAGAATTTTCAAAACAAATGGGCATGTAACCCCAACCTCCAAATCCCAAACATATATAGAAATTCAAGAGTAAAAAGGGTGATGTGACGGAGTACACAAGTCGAACAAACAATAAAGAAGGTGTAATAAAAATTGTAAGAGAGGCATGGGGTGGTCAAATCAAAATATAAATGGGTGTACAGAAGTTTCCTTCCACACTCTAAAAGACACATCCTAAGGAAATCACCAAGATAAAAATAGATTGAAAGAAATCAATTCAAATCAATCAAGAGTGCAAAGGAGGAGAAAAGTCATTCATAAATGAGAAAAAGTACATTTTTGTCCTTCAAAAATCCCACCTACCCAATGGGTATGGGCTTGGGGACATTTTTAGGAGTGTGGAGCAAGGTAACCCTTCTCCACACTCTTTAAAAAGTGGGCCTAAAGGAAAAATTCGAGTTTTCACTTTGAGTACAAAATACTCAACATAAAATAAAATGTCAAAACATAATTAATTTTCACAAACACAATTAAATAACCCAAATAAAATCCACTTAACCAAAATAAATAAAATTCACTTTTCAAAAGTTGCATATAAGGAAAATGTGACAAAACTCATTCAAAAATTAAACACAAAACAAATCATAATTTACTGGTGGTCACTTGACATAGTTACACACACACACACACACACACACACACACACACACACACACACACACACACACACACACACACACACACACACACACACACACACACACACACACACACACACACACACACAAGTTCTCATTAGGTGACCCCCGACTAACACGTGGCATTCCTAGGTTGTTGGCCTTCTCCCTTCCTCAATTTGGTATTTAATATTTTTCTCATAGTTAACCTATTCGTCACCTGCACACCTCAAACAAGCGTTATACCACAAAAAAATATATACATCCATATAAATCCTTGTGAAAATGAACTAAATTCAAACATAGACATCAACCAACACATCATACAATTATGATAAAATCGATAATTAATACAAAATTTCAATTTCATTATGAACATCTACATATATGATTCAATTAGAAGATTTCAAACTTTTAGTTGTGTCTCATAAATAAATCTAACCCCTACATCTATAGATATTAGGAAAATTCCATCCATAATCAAACATGTAATATACACATAGAATTTTGATCATACACACATAATCCGTACAAGGTTAGTTCAATAAATCAATTAATCATATAATGTGACAAAATTATCCCTGACATGGTTGATAAAATAAAACAAGTAGGCCATACTAGTATAAAATGTGTACAACCCTATGTTCCTCAAATCATATAACTCATAATTTTTATCATCCAAGTCATCTAGTGTATGGAAATTCAAAATCGTATATATCTGATAAAAAAATTAAGGTCTATCGGCTAAGTAATAAATAGTGTGTAAAGGGAGTGGGCACTACAGAGCCTACAATCAAAAATATGCACATTTACTATAATAGATGTTTTTGATAAATACTTGATTTAGTAATATCGATATTATTTCATGCTTAGTGATGTCTTTGAAACCTTCGTTTGTTTCATCAAAAAAACTATCTACACAATTCTATCCATAACCCCTTTTTCTTGCCTCTTTTGTGTGTGTCCTTTGTGTACCTCCTCTACATGTGCCCTTTGTGTGCCTGATCTAGAAACAAGATTATAATTACTTCCTCATTGTTCCCTTGTAAAAATGGTCGGGATTCATGCACTCGACCCTGTAATCTAAGGCATGCTTGTATTGTTTCATGATTTCACGAGTTGTTTTTCTACAAGACCAAAAAGATAGAAACCCCAAAAAATAGTTCTTTGGGGTATTTAATATTTTTTTGGTATATTCCATGTTAGAAATTTTTAAAATAGAAAAATTGCGGGATATGAAAATTTGACTTTCCCCTCCATTAAGCAAAAGTGTGGGATATTGAAATTTCAAATACTCTCAAATGCGAGGGAATTTGCAATTCAAAATTTGAATTTACCCCTCATTAAGAAAAGGTGTGGGATATCGAAAAAAATCAAAACAACACCATTTGTTATTGTTTATAGCATATATTAATATAAACGTAATAAAAATATATTATAAGAAAATAGAAGAAATAAATTCTAAAAATGTATACGCACATTTATTTTAATTTTTATCAAAATCGATCTCGACATTGTTAGATGTAGTGCACACTAATTTAATATAATTCTCAATTAAATTGTGCCACGTGGCAAGTTTGAACTAGATAGTTAGGAAATAATATAATTGACACATTTATTATGAAATTTATATATAAAGAAATGCCTATAAAATATTTTAAACCTATATAAATCTATAATATTATTATATAAATAGTACCCACTAAAATGATGACACGTGGCATGAAATTTCTAAAATTTCTAATGGTGTTATTTACATTTTACATTAGTAACCATAAAACATAACTTTCTGCTTCACACATATTTCACATCGACTTATATATAGGAAAAAACTTAGCAACCACTAAGCTCCATTGTTATGATTTGTTATTCCAACGCATCCTCTAAAATAATAAAGTGTTAGGTCTTATTGGCCGCTAAGCTATTCCTTTAATTAGGTATTAATGAAATACTATGCATGTTTTTATTGTCCATTTATTTATTAACGAGAGAAGGCTAGCGACCGCTAGCCTCAATATTTTCTAGGATTCCTTTCCAGAATGTATGAAACATTACAGTTATCAACTCAATTATAATAACGGAATAGATGAGGAGAATCTAGCGGCACTAAGATCTGTAATTGTTATTTCTTTTTAATTTGTTATTTTCAAATCAAGTAACTATGTAGCCCAAATGACCGCTATGTCATTCCTTTCAATAAGTAATGCAAATTAGTGGTCACTAAGTATTTGTTATTTTCAAATTAAGAAACTATTGAGCCTAGTGGCCGCTATGTCATTCCTTTCAATAAGTAATGAAGATTAGTGGTCACTAAGAATTTTCTTTGATATGAATTGATGTGAATTATATGTCACAAAGAATATATCTTATGAGAAATACATAAGGCTTGATCCCTCTTGAAGGTATGTAGTGCAGCATTTGGTTACACCAGGGATAGTCCAGCTAATATGATACAATTATAATCAATGAAAATTATTATCGATCCAAAGTTGTACAAATAGTGTTTACAATGAAAAGAGGTAATGGTAGGATCCTAGCGAACTCTAAGATAGACCATGATTTGTTATTCTATCGCTATTTTCAAATTAAGAAATTGTTGAGCCTAGAGGTTGTTATGTCATTCCTTTCAATAAGTAATGGAGCTTAGTGGTTGCTAAGCATTTTCTTTGATACGAACCGATGTGAATTATATGTTACAAAGAATATATCTTATGAGAACTACATAAGGCTTGATCCCTCTCGAGGGTATGTAGTGCAACACTTGGCTCCACCAAGGATAGTCCAACCAATATGATACAATTATAATCAATGAAAATTATTATCAATCCAAAGTTGTCTGAGATAGTGTTTATAATGACAAGAGGTAATGGTAGGATCCTAGCGGCTGCTAAGCTAGACCATGATTTGTTATTCTATCATTATTTTCAAATTAAGAAATTGTTGAGCCTCTAGCTACTATGTCATTCCTTTCAATAAGTAATGTAGTTTAGTGGTCACTAAGCATTTTTGATATGAATCAATTTGAATTATATGTTTACAAAGAATACATTATGAGAACTACTTAAGGATTGATCCCTCTTGAGGGTATGTAGTGCAGTACTTGGCTCCACAATGAGGATAGTCGGCCAATATGATATAATTATAATCAATGAAATTTACTATCGATCCAAAGTTTTACATATATTGTTTACAATGAAAAGATGTAATGGTAGGATCTAGCGACCGCTATGTCATTTCTTTCAATCGAGTAATGGATCTAAGTGGTCGCTAAATATTTTATTTTATATGAACCGATGTGAATTATATGTCATGAAGAATATATCCTATGATAACTACATAAGGTTTGATCCTTCTCGAGGGTGTATAGTGTAGCACTTAGATCTACCAAGGATAATCTAGCTAAAATGATACAATTACAATAAATTAAAAATAGTAATGATTCAAATATGTACAAATAATTTTTACAATAAAAAGAGATAATGGTAGGAGCACATGGGCACTAATCTAGACCACAATTTTTATTTTATTGATATTTTCAAAATAACAAATTTTGAGCCTAGCATTGGCCTCTATGTCATTCCTTTCAATAAGTAATGGAGCTTAGTAGTCACTAATCATTTTATTTGATACAAACTAATGTGAATTACATGTTATGCACAATATATTCTAAGGCCCAATTTCAAATAAGAATCGTTAGGTCTTAGCGGCCACTTAGTTATTCCTTGCAATATGTGTTAATGAACAACTAAGAATTTTTATGTATAACAGATACTACTTAGCGACCACTAACTCCATTATTGTGATTTTTTTCTCAAACACTCTCTTCAAAATATGAAAAATTAGATCTTAATGGCCTCTATGCTAGTCCATTTAATAGGTGTAAATGAACAACAAGGAATGTTTTAAATTGTCCATTTATATGTTGACTAGAATCCTATCTGCCACTAAGATCTATATTTTCTAACATTCTTATCATGTTATCTATGGAATGTTATAGGTTGTTAGACACAAGGATAATCCTTTCAAAATATGTTGTGTGTTAATTGGCTAGAAAAATTTTGGATAATTTCTATTATTATTGATTTGATCCACAAAATATGAATTATTGTAACCTAGTTGAAGGTTAGATATCATGTTCGGTCAAAGCTTAGTGGTTGCTAATCATTAAGTTAATTACTCTCCAATGATAAAAAGTAATGAACTCTAGAGTTTTGTGATCATTAGTCTAATATTTATACTCATTATCAAACAATGCAAAAAAAACAATTTATACTTCATATGTGAACTAATTATTAATATATTCTACTCCAATTATAAGTAAAATGTCTTCCATTGTTCGCACTTCAATCCACGACAATTCCATTCATTGAAGGCACTAAGTGTTGGAAGAAAAGAGATGAGGAATGGTTTGTTTAAATTCATTCCCTTGAAAACTACTACATTGACTTGTGGTTATTTTTTTGTTATAGATGACAGACATGAGGCAGTCGGTATGGTTATATCCTTAGCAATTATTGATTCAAGGACATTGTGTGTTTAGGTCAAACACATTGACTTTGAAAATAATAAGTGTCTTATTTTGGATATGGAGTTGGATGTTTCTTTATTCAAGAAATGGGAAATGCAAGCCTCAATAGACAAACAACCATATTCTTGTTCACTATATGGTTGGAATTTGGGGTTGTTAATAGATTCTAACAAAATCAGATGTTCAAATGTAGAATACATTCATAATGGCATGCTTATAGTACTTAGAAAATTGTATAGAAATGATAAAACCTCTTTTGTTTGTCATTTTTAAACCTATGAGTTCGCTTTCACCTCCAAAACATGTCAAGTTGTTTACTATCTTTGAGGCGAACATATTTGGCTAAATTGGAGATTGACCCATCTAAATCAAAGTTGCATGGGTTGAAAAAGAATACTAAATCAGCTACATTGTTGAAGAAATCAACAACTATATTCATAAAAATAGAACCTTCAACTATTCAACAATTTCATTTGTTCTTGTTCAATGGTGAATTTTTTCAATTGATATTTTAAGATGTCATGTAACACCTTCAGAATATCAATATCATCCTATAGATGATGAGAATGTTGACCTTCTTGTCTTAGGTTGTGAAAGCTGTTTTCATGTGAGAAAGTGTTGAAGAGTGTACACTAAGAGTATTGTACACTTTCCACAGTTGTCTCATTAGGGTTCGAGGTTGGACCAGGCCCGAGCAGGGGAGTGCAGGGTATGACCCCGGTAGCGAGGGTTCGAGGGCACGCCCCAAAAAAATTGGGCCTTAAAACGTACGATATATCAGAAACATGATTTTCTAATATGGCGAGTTTTTTGACCTATAGGTTTATGAGACGATTTTGGCCCATTGTTTGATACCCATGGTTTTATAAAACTACTTAATTAGTTATCTATTTATATGGTTTTGTGCATATGATAGATATAATGTAAACATTGCAGATGTGTTTTGAATTGGTGTGAATTCTATAGAGTTTGTTGAGCATAGCTCCACGGATATAGGTATTGTATTGAGAGAGCGGTGACTTGTAATAAAATTTGAGCAAGTGATTCTTTGTGGATGTAGCCCAAATTGGGTGAACCACGTTAAATATTATCTCTTTGTGTTGTCTTATTTTATTCTGAACTTTTATTTGAGATCTGTAATATTTTCTACATATTAGTTTCTACTATTTTGATTATGTGAGGGATTATTCCGCATATTTTATCCCTTATTTCCTAACAATTGGTATGAGACTGGTTTGGTTTGCTAAAGTGTTGAATCATAGGGAAAGTTTTATCTTGAGTGGGAGCTATGGTAGATGATGGAAGATCTAGGGTTGATAAATTCAATGGGTAAAATTTCAGTCTTTGGAAGATGCAGATGGAAGATTACCTTTATCAGAAGGATCTTTATATTCCACTATTTGAGAAGGTGAACAAACCCTCGAGCATGATAGATGTAGAATGGGATTTGCTGGATAGGAAGGCACTTGGGATAATCCAGCTGTGTCTTGCATCTTCGGTATTATTTAATGTTTCAAAGGAAAAGACTACAAAAGAACTGATGGATGCATTAGGGAAGTTGTATGAAAAACCCTCTACCTCTAATAAGATATTTTTAATGAAAAAGTTGCTTAATATTAAGACGTTTGACAATGATTCAATAGCGAGATCATCTAAATGATTTTAATACGGTTGTAAATATTCTATCTTTGTTTACAATAGAATTTGATGAAGAATTTAGGGCTTTATTAGTTATGTGCTCTTTACCTGAGAGTTGGAATAGCTTTGGTAATGGTGGTAAGAAACTCGGTTCCAACTAACTCAAAGTTGAAGTAGGAGGATGTTTTAGGGGTGATTTTAAGTGAGGAAATGTGAAGAAAAAGCTCTGGTGAATCTTCTACATCAGGGAATGCTTTGACATTGGAAACTAGAGGGAGACAAAAGAATAGAGGAAGCCGTGGAAAATCAAAGGATCGGGCAAGGTCAAAATCCAAAAGCAAGATAGTATGCTGGCATTGTGGAAAGTTTGGGCATGCAAAGAAGGATTGTTGGGAGCTTCAGGACAAGAAGAAACAACAGGAAGAAAATAAAGATGAAAATGTGGCAACATGTAATGTATGTTAGGATGCTTTGATTCTTTCTTTGCACAATATTATTGAATCTTGGGTTTTAGATTCAGGGGCTTCTTTCCATGCTAGTCCACATAGGCATTATTTTGTTGATTATGTTCAAGGAGATTTTGGGCATGTTTTTCTTGGTGATGATGAGCCTTGCAACATAGTTAGAAAAGTTTCTATTCAGGTTAAGATGCATAATGGGAATACTTGGCTATTGAAGGATGTCATACATGTGCCTACATTAAGATGAAATTTGATATTGGCAGGGAAATTGGGAAGTGATGGTTATACTATGATATTTATAGCTGACTCTTGGAAGGTTACCAAGGGTGCTCTTGTGGTGGTAAGAGGTAAGAAGGTTGGAACCTTGTATTTAACCACTTATAGCACTAATATTTGTAATCTTGTGGCTTCAGAAGTAGATACAACATTGTGGCACTATAGGCTCAGTCATATGAGCCATAAGGGCATGGAGATCATAAAAAAGGATTTTCCCAGATAGATAGAAATAGGTTTGGAGTTCTATGAGGACTGCATATATGGGAAACAGAAGTGAGTAAGGTTTCTCAAGGTTGAACCTACAAATATAAAGAGAGTAAGTTAGAGTGGTGCACTCGATGTGTGGGGGTCAGCTCAAGTATTATCTCTTGGGGGTTCAAGTTATTATGTTACTTTTAGTGATGATGCAACAACGAAAGTTTGGGTTTATTGTATTAGAAACAAATCTGATGTATTTGACACTTTTGTTAAATGGAAAGCCTCGGTAGAGAATGAAAGCAGTCTTAAGCTAAAATGTCTCAAGTCAAATAATGGATGAGAGTATTACGGTAATAAATTTGATGATTATTGTTCTAAGAATGGAATTCGTAGGCAAAAGATGGTTAGGAACGTGCAACGAGAATGGGGTGTCAAAAAGGGTGAACAAAATAATAATGAAACGTGATAGGAGCATGAGGTTACATGCAAAACTACCTCTTTCTCTTTTTGGGCGAGAAGCGGTGAGTATGGTTGTGTACTTGATAAGAAAAGGACCCTCAAGTGCCTTAGATGGAGGCATACCGAGGAGGCTTGGTATGGTAAGAAAGTTAATTATTCATTTCTTAGATTCTTTGGATATGGAGTGTTTGTCCATATAGACAAGGATGGTAGGACCAAACTAGAGGCTAAATCGAAAAGAAAAAAAACAATACTTTCATTGGTTATGGTGGTGATGACTTTGGATATAAATGTTGGAGTATTAAGGAAAAGAAAATCATTCTATCTAGGGATGTGGTCTTTAATGAGAAAGTCATGTATAAGCAGCGATTACTGAGGAAAACAGGGAAGAATCCAAAAAAAAATATGCAGCGGTAGAGGATCTTAGGATGGAAAAGTGACACATGAATTAGTTCAGAACCTCCTCAACAAGAACCCCAAACTCCTATATTGAGGAGTTATTCTAGGTAAGAAGATAAATTGAACATTTTTCTCCTTCTCTTTATTATTTACTATTCACCGATAGTGGATAGCTAGAAAGCTTTGATGAAGCAATGTAGGTAGATGTTAGGAAGAAGTGGGAGCAAGCCATGGATGAGGAGCATCAAGCTCTCATGGAGAACCAAACATGGGATTTGGTGACGCTTACACACGAAATCAAAAGAGCATTACAAAACAAGTGGGTGTTTAGATTCAAAGAGGAGGGAGGCAAGAAAAGATACAAGGCCCGGTTGGTGGTCAAGAGGGTTTTGCAGAAAAAAGGTATAGATTTTAATGATATTTTTTCTCTGTAATAAAAATGACTTCTATTAGAAGCTGTTCTTGGAATAGTTATAACAGAAGACTTGCACTTAGAGCATCTTGATGTAAAAACTATATTTCTCCATGGTGATTTGGAGGAGGAACTATACATGCAACAACCAGAGAGGTCATTTTGTGAAGTCAAAGGTAAAGAGGGGATGGTGTGTAAACTCGAAGAAGAGCTTGTATGGCTTGAAACAAGCTCCACATCAATGGTATAAGAAAATTGATAGCTTCATTATGGAGTAAGGTTATATTAGATGACATTTTGACCATTGCATGTATATAGAGAAATTTTAGGATGGCGGTTATATTATCTGTGTCTATTGTTTCACCTAATTCTAGATGCGTTTCTTTGAATGTTAATGAAACAAATAAGGGTAATGGGCTAGGAGGAATACATGTTAAGATTCCAGGTTGTAGGTTGTTGCGTGTGTATGAATTCGAATCCACATCGATCATGAGAGCTTCCTTTTTCTTGGAGGAACTACGAAATGGAAAACAATACCACCCAATAAAAGTTAAACAATATATACGATCAATTGCCTAGTGTGTGCTAGATCCAGAAGCGTGATACTTCCTAAGCATTTATCAACCTTTGTTTACAACAACTTAATTCTTATAATAAAGAAGATCCTATTGTAGTTGAAATGATTTAGGTATCTCATTCATCTAAAATAAGCATATTCATTCACAACATGCTAAGTTATGACTAAATTTGAAGTTTAAGGTCTCTGTTAGAAATCAAGATCTTTAGTCGAGTCGGGTCACGGGCTATTTTGGGTATTTGGTAGAGTTTTTAAGCTCTGTTCTTAGTTTCTAGTCAAAAAAACAGAGACCGACATTGGTCTAGTATGACCAATTTAGGTTTAGGTTAAGCGACAGTGATTGTGGGTAACTAATGTTAGTGCGGTCACGGTATAAGAAATTCAATAAAACTTGAGGCGAGGGTAGATCTAAGGTTAGATGAAGATGGGAGGGTGATGACAAGATTCATGTGGGTATTGGGTGTGCACGGAGAATGATTAAATTCGGATATGGACAATTCAGGGGGTATGGGAAAAGGATGGTCAAGTTTGCATGGAGGTAAAGTGGTGGGGAATGAAATGGGAATAGAAACTAACAACAGAAGTGAAAGGATCTACCCAAATGATAATGAACTAGTGCAGGTTAACAAAACTTACTGTTTGTATGAGCTTAATGTCTAGTTGGCAATGGTGGGTGATAAAATAGAAGGAACTTGATGTGGTGTTGGCACTTCCCGGATGCTCCCATGAAGGAAAATGGTTGTGTGATTGCTTCTAGTGCTAGCTATGGATGCTCTGATGTGTGTACTAACACTAGTTCTGCTTGCATGCAGCTCTGGTTTTCTCACTTGTTCTTAAAAGATGTGATTATCTCTCAGAAATTTTCCAACCTTGAAATAAGGTTGTTTTGGGGTTAAATGGTAACCGACGGTGGTTTCCAGCTTAACTAGCGGTGGTTTAGGGTAACTGGCGTTGGTTAGGGTGGGATTTCCTAGGTTTACTAAACTAGGTAGATCCCCTTGATTTTTTGGGATCTCGTTTCGTTTACTCCACGGATTAGCATGGAAGCTTCCTTCTAATGGGCAGGAATGTGGTTAGAGGGAATGTAGGCATTTATTTTTAGGGTTTGGGTAGGTCTTAGTTAGTTATGGCAACTTACTAAGAATAGGTCTTAGGGTGAGGTGGCTAGATGAGGTGGATATGTGGGCATTATCTCAATTAGGATATTTAAATAATAAATATTGTGAGGATAATGAATTAATTAAATTAAATTAATATTAGAGTGGGATGAAAGGGGCCATGGTTAGGTGAATGTGTTCAAGGTGTTTATTTGAAGGGGACCAAGGGGAGTGTGACCCAATTTTGGTGTCTACATTTTGCCCCTTTTTGCGTAGCTTGTATTGATAAGCGGCATAAGCGACACTGACAAAAATAAGATGTGGTTGCCCCATGTGTGGGTGAAGGTGATCCCCCTCAAACTAGGAATTGATGAGGTAGAAGGAAGAATCGGTGAGTGGTTTGATAAAAGGTGAATGTGATGAAGAAGAAGGTGGGTAACGGGGGTAAAGAAAGGAAAAATGTCCACTCGGGTAATCTAGGTAATGGGTCAGGGTCAAAGGTAGTAACAATCAAACGCACGCATACGTATAAATTGCAGCATGGTACCAAGTTGAAGAGTAGGAAAACTCTACATTGTCTAAGTTTGATAAGTTCATCTAAACAAGGTTGAGGTGATTCATGTATCAAGGTATAGGATATGGTCATGAAACATGACACAGTCTGGGTGCAGGAACATTTAGGTATGTTCCGGTACACCGAGGGTTAGGTTAGGATAAATGGTCATGGAAAGAGGCAAGGTAAGGTCACTAGGTCAACCACATAGGTAACATTGTCACAAGGTATAGTTTGCATGAGGGGTCAAAGGTCACTAGCGATGGTCTAGGTCCAAATATCTAGGTCACGGCATAGGTAGGGCTGAGGTATGGGTAAAATAATGAGTCCCCGAAAGAGGATGAGGGGAGGTAGTAAATGATAAGGTCAAGAAGATCAAGTGAAGTGTCCTAGGGAGGGATGGGTGAGGTAAAAAGGGATTCAGGTCATAAATTGGGGGTAGGGGGTAGGGAAAAAGGCTAAGCAGGGAAACTGATGACGGTTTAAGGTAACCGATGTCGGTCAAGCTAGACCGACCATGGTAAGCTAGGGCATAGGACCGATGTCGGTTATGGTAAAATGATGCCGATTAATCGGGGTTGTTATAAACAGAGAAAAATATGTTTTTTTCAGAATCATTTGTCCCATGCGAAATAGAGGAAAATGACATGAGAGAGAGGGAAAGTTGGAAAGTGTTCCAGATGGAACGGAAAGCTGAGTTGGCGAGCCGAATGGTGGGTGATTGGTAGTTGAGAGGCGGGTCCATGAGATCAGATTGTTGGATTCAGGTGGTTGGAGGTGAGGTGACTGATTGGTGATGGCAGAGGCCGGAGAGGGATCGGGCGGGCCCGGTGCAGTGGCTAGACATGCCACCACAATGACATCGAATGATGAGGTAAGTGTCAAACCCTTTCCGTGTTTTGTGAGATAGATTAGGTGATAGGTCGAGGTTTGGAAATATTGGGTGTGTGGGGGAAAATGAAATTTGAAATGTGGGAGGGTAAATTGGGTAGAATAGGAACGGGGAGAGAGGTAAGTGGGTGAATGAGGGTTGGGACGGGGTTGAGGGGAAGTGTAGGGGAGAATGGGTGGGTAGAAGGGTCAGGAGAGGGAGTTTTTTGAGAGGGGAGGGTTTTGGGGTCATGGGTTTCACCGTGATAGTGACCGGTGTCGGTCGGGGTTAGCCGATGTCGGTAGGGTCAAACCAGTATCGGTCATGAAACAGGTGACCCATGCTAGTTTAGGGGTGACCAGGGTTAGTTAGAGATAACTAGCACTGGTTAGGTTTTTCTAAAAAAGGGGCCAAAAGGGCCCCAGGTTGAGTGGGTGAGAGAGGTAGGGGAAAAGAAGGTGTTTTGGTGCAAAATATGGCATAGGTGGGGGTGAAATGGGCATGGGTAGATGATAGTGGGTGAGAGTGGGGGTGGGTAGATAGAAATGTGATATGAAGGTAGGTTGGGGAAGAAAGAACAAGATGGGGCAGTAGGTATAGGTGAGGTGATGAGTGTGGGTATGATGAAGGTAGATTAATTTGATGTTTGTGTTGGATGCAGGGGAGAGATCAACTACGGATGAGAGACAGGGTGCCACCCCTACTCTTGAGAGTGTGAGGCACAGTGACAGTTGAGGAGTGGTGGCACATGGAGGAGGTGGGCCTGATTGGGGTCCGACGCTATCGGCATGTAGTCACAACGGTCGATCGATTGATGGTCTCCCTCATCTCTAGATGGGATTCATGACCAACACATTCCACCTATCGACAGTGAGATGATAGTCACCCTGGAGGACGTGTTTAGGATCTTGTGGTTACCGATACTGGGGATGCAGGTGTACTCGATCTCCTCCGAGGCCTCAGAGGAGTTGATGTTGATAGTGTTTGGGGAGGGACTAGTAGACATGACATTCCATAGTGCCAACTTGAGTTATGGGGGATGTACCTAGCCCATCCAGAGGAGATGAGGCTAGTTGTTTTATTGATGGAGGCAGTGTGTTGTTTTGCACTACCGAGATGCAGAGGGTGGGAGATTTCCCTGCTCCTTGATGGGGGTTTTACATGACATGGTGATGGATCGAGACATGCTTTTCTTGGTGTAGTTATATAAAGAGTTGTGGGTGTATGAGTGTCTGCACAGGTTCAGCTTATATTACACATTTGTTCTACACTATTGGGCCTATGAGCACATAGTTTGTGTGTGGTCATTGGGTATGCCCGAGAAGATGAATTTCTACTTAGATTGGTTTGGGTGGGGTACTGAGAAATGGGTGCCTATGATTGGAGAGCATCAATTAGACATGGCTACACATGATGTAGTGTATTACAGGCATCTGTTGGAGGGGTTGTCCATGGTGGACATCATATGGAGACTGTATGTGGGTTATCCCTCATACAAACATATACATGATGAGCTAGATGGCCTTTAGCTACTGAGATGGATAGAGGGACGCCATGCCAGGGAGCACGAGATGATCCCAGTTGACAAGGTTAGGCGGCAGTTTGGGCTAGTATAAGACATACCTCCACCCTTCCCGCAGTATATGAGAGATGATGTGGAGAGGCCATTACCTCTACCATAGCCGATAGTCCCCACAGGGCAGGAGGAGCAGGTGGTAGACAGGTAGATCGATGATGCCAGAGTGACAGATAGATATAGACAATGGTGGGTGGCTCATTTACGAGTAGTACCACCCAAACCTAGGCAGCCAGATTTAGCCACTATCACGGTGCAGAGAGACACCCTACAAGGGCAGGTGGTGACCCTAATTACCCAGTTAGGGATGGTGTAGGGCGATTAGCCAAGTTAGAGGTGGAGGTGGCCAATTTGCATGCACAGTGGCGATCTTTAGGCCTATATAGCCTAGGGTGGAGATGGGGATGGTTATGATGGTCATGTGGCCACCTGCAAGCACAGTTACAAGGTGCAAGGCCAATTGGTCATGGCATAACCGCATATTTAGGAATTCTGACCACATATATAGGCATAGGGTTTGAGGCCGATCGCACCTTCACGAGCACCGGTATAGGGGCCCGGTTCGAGAGGCGAGGGGATGAGACAAGGTCCCAGGAGGATAGGTATAGGGGTGAGGCCTATGGGGCCACCACAAACCATTCCCATATCTAGGTTATGGGATGCCCTAGGTGAGGCTAGATACTACCAGGATTAGTTGATGGCATTCAGGATAGATTTTCTATCCTATGGAGAATACAGGGCACAACATGCCTTGAGTGAGAGGACTAGATCCCGGACTCAAAGTTTAGAGAGCATAAGGGGCCATCGAGCTTCGAGATAGGATCAGGGAGAGGCCACCAGCTCATGGAAACTAGCTCTAGGTGATGTACCAGTAGGGGCGGTGAGATGATACAAGGCCGATGGATAGGAGATGAGGAGGAGACAGGAGAGAGGCTGCTTTATAGAGGATGTCCAGGTGAGGATGAGGCTTGATGCCCATTCCTGTATTTGGATGTATTGTAGTCATTTTTGATATATACTAGCCTGTGTGCCGAAGATGGTGAGGATGTACTAGAGTTTTGTATATTTTGATCATATATCGCCTGCGCACCGAAGATGGTGAGGCTGTATATGAGAGTTTTGAGAGACTGGATTATATACATCGGCCTATGTGTCGAAGACATTTGATAATTATGTATATGGATACACATGTTTGGATATTGTATTTATATAGATGATGATGATTATGGGCATTATGTGTTTGTGTTGATAACATTTTATTATTATGCATAGATGGACTTATGGTAGGTGTGTTAGGCATGGATTGAGTCAAGTCATGGATTTAGGCATGATGGAGTTAGGTCATGGTTTTAGGCATGGATTGAGTTAGGTTTTGGTTTAGGCATGATGGAGTCAGGTCATGGTTTTAGGAATGGATTGAGTTAGGTTTTGGTTTAGGCATGATGGAGTCAGGTCATGGTTTTAGGCATGGATTGAGTTAGGTTTTGGTTTAGGAATGATGGAGTTAGGTCGTGGTTTTAGGCATGGATTGAGTTAGGTTTTGGTTTAGGCATGATGGAGTCAGGTCGTGGTTTTAGGCATGGATTGAGTTAGGTTTTGGTTGTAATTCATTAATTTTTTAATGAATGATGATATGGGTCATTTTTAAGATGTTTTATAATACATGCATGATGTTGGTAAAGAAATGGTAATCAAAATAAATGTATGTTTTGATGATGATAAAAATGTGAAGCAATTTGTCATTTGTTTGGTTTAATTTCCAATTTTTGATATAAAAAGGAAACGAAGTAGGGTAGAATGTGATTTAGGAAAATGAAAGATGAATTGGTTAGGGTAGAGAGTGGCCGAGCTAACCTCTAAGGGCCCCATGCCCATGGAGTACTACCTACATAGTCCCAGCAAAAGGGACCTCAGACCGATGTAGTTCTCCCATAAGCTAGGGAAGAATATGAGGAGGTATGAGAATGAGTTGGTAGGTTTTAGGCATGATTTGGGTTTAGGTCTGTTAGGTGTGGGTGAGTTATGGGAAACTTGGTATAGGTGATTTCGATTGTGGTAGAAGAAGAAGATTACCCAAAGGTAAGCGTCAAGGACCAAGTCCTATATAAGGTAATCAATACGTAATAAAGAAGGTTAAAAGATAAGAGGGGGCAAGAAAGCCACTTGATTGGTGAGGATCCTTTTTTTTTAAAGAGATTTTACATAGTTGTCCTTCGAGGGAGCAATCTATTTATAGCAATGATTATAGAGAGGAAGATGTCCTTTTGAGGGAGTCATCTTTTTATTGGAAGTTTGACTCAAGGAGTTGGATCCCATGTGAGGGCTTTGAAGTCATGGAAAATACCAAGGTGAAGAATAGGATTCTTGTTTAGAAAGCAAGGTGAAACAACCATGGGATCTCATCTAAAGGTAGACAAAAAGTATCCATGAGAATCATGTTATGTGCAACGCCATGGTACACATATTTAAGAGAAGATAACAAGTGACGGGTACACACATGATTCTTGTTTAATCATTGGTGATGGTGTAGGAAGTGGATAGCACTCAAGGGATGAGCATGGAAAGAGGAAAAAAGTGAGGTAGGAAAAAAATTCAACAGTAGAATGGTCTAAGATGCAAGGCATTAAGGGGCTCGAGTTGAGTTTACCATCGAGTGAAGATAAACGATAAGCAAATCTGATCCATAAGTATGGGTCACAATGTATGGTCCAAGCCAATTAGGAGAATTTTTTCCCCGTTTTTTTTTCTTATTTATTTACATGTTGATTTTCTTTCAGGATGAGATCATCAACGTGAAAGGTTCATTCATGGACACGTTTATCATATGCATGTTTGATACATTTTGGTAAAATTAAAGGTGGTCAAGAGTGTTAAGATGACATTTGTCTAATAACAAAAGTTGTGCTAAACGGTCCTAAAAAAATTGTCATCATTGAGCATGTCATGGAGAGAAATGCGAGTGGGGAATTTGGACTTCGAGAGGTAGAACAGCTCTATACCATAGACCAAAGAAAAGGGTGTGGCAGTAGTGGAAGTACAGATACTAGTGCGGTATGCCCACAGGGTGAAAGGAATGTGTGTATGTCTGTCCTTCCCAGTATCATTGACCACTTTCATGAGAATTTTGTTCATGGTTTTGTTGGTGAATTTGGCTTAGCCATTGGTCTATGGGTAATAAGGTGATGAGAAACTAAGATGAATGTCGAATGCGTCGCAAATTTTTCATAATGTTTTATTTTTGAATTGTTTTCCGTTATCAGTGATGAGGCAATGAGGAACACCAAAGTGACAAATGATGTGATGATTAATGAACTCACATATTTTCTCAACTTTCGTGGAGATGAGTGGTATGGCTTCAACCCATTTTTGTAGTATTCGAGAGCGGTGATGATCCATTGATGGCATTGAGAAGAATGGGGAGTGATCTCTCTGACAAGATCTAAACCCCATTGAGAGAAGGGTCAAATGTCACGGGTGACCTGTAAGGCATATTTGTGTATGATGAATTTTGGCATGTTGTTGGAATTTTACACAATGTAAGCGTAGTCGTAACAATCATGGTTGAGGGTCACTAGTAATAGCCTAGGAAAAGAATATGCTTAACAACAAGAGCCAATGAATTGACCTCCACATGTGCCATCATGAACTTCGTAATGGTATAAGGAATTTCAGAACTCATGAGGCATCGTAAGAGAATACCATCAAATCCACACTTATAGAGGAGGCCCCCATGATGACATAATGAGAGACCTTTTTAAGAAAAGCACGTTGTCCATTACAAGTGAGGTCGGGAGGTAAGATAGAGAGAGAAAGATAGTCAGAGTATTGTTTATACCAAAGGTCACTTGGGTCAGGGGTAGCGGTTCCAAAGGAGTAAATGTCATGAGGTAAATAAGAGGGTGATTGGATTCATTGTATACGATGACAAATATTTTAGAATCGGCAGGTGAAACGAGTATTTGAGAAGCCAAGCAGGCCATGGTATCGGTAAATTTTTTGGTTGAACGTGGAACAATTTGAAGGGCGTAGCGGTCGAAGGTGGTCAAAAGTATGTCTATGTGATGTTTGTACTTTTGAAGCATCTCATTACGACATTGGTATATACCATTGACTTGGTTTACGACCAATTGGGAATCACCAAAGATGTCGATGGATTTGACATCCAAGGCATAGGTAGCTTGGAGACCTAATACGAGCACTTCATATTCAGCAATATTGTTTGTACAATCAAAATCTAGTTTAAAAGACAAAGGCATGGGTTCACCTTTAAGCAAAATGAGGATAACACTAGCCCCACCCCCAAGATGACACTTGGAACCATCGAAGAAGAGTGTCATTTGGTAAGTGGGTTCGTCAGGAAAGGGGGTAGCGATTGACTCATCGGGAAAGTCAAAGTTAGAGGGCTGGTCCCGGAAATAGGTGCGGTGGCCAATTGGTCAGTGATAGCTTGGCCCTTGATGGAATTTTTATGGATGAATTCGAGGTTGAGGTCAGCTAGAACCATAAGCAAAGATGCGGCATGTTGATTTTGGTAAGGTTAAATTATACATGAAGTGTAAGGGGTTGGTGTTGGTCATAACATAGGTTTTTGATTGAGTAGGTAATAGTGGAGTTTTGTGGCGCAATTTTTTTCGGGATGTGTGTATCAGGTTTCATAGTCCAAAAGAGTATGGCTTATGTAGTAAACTGCATGCTCCCTGTGTTGTTCATCATGATGAGCGAGCATGGCCCCCAAGAAGTGATCGTGAGCTGAAATGTATAGGTAAAAGGGTTTATCATCTTTTGGTGGAATGAGTACGGGTGGTTAAAGAAGGTATTGTTTTAAGGCCTCAAAATCTTTGTGGCAGTCATCATCCCATTTAAAGGAGACATCCTTCTTGAGAAGGTGATGAAATGCCTGACCCCGATCAGACAATTTTGGAATGAAACAGTGAATAGACTGTAACTTACCTTGCAGGCTGCAAATTTTCCTAAGATTAGTGGGTGGAGGCATCTCAAGAATGGCCTTGACTTTAGCAAGTTCTACTTCTATACCACATAGGGAAACGATAAATCCTAGGAGCTTTCTTGAGAGAACCGCGAAGACACATTTCTTAGGCTGAAGGCAAACGTAATATTTAATGAGACAATCAAATATGGTTTTTAGGATGGCGAGGTGCTCAGAGCAACATTTATATTTGGAAAGGAGGTTTCCACATAATCTTCCAATATACGATGCATGATGTCATGGAAGATGTAAGTCATATCCCGCTGATATGTGGCACCGAGATTTTTAAGGCCAAAAGGCATAACTCGATAATGAAGGTCCCCAAGGGGTGATGAATGTAATTTTGTGTTGATCCTCCGGGAAAGCAAGATTTGGTTATAACATGAGAAGCCATCCATGAGTGAGTATCTCATGACCGGTGGTAAGGTCAATCAATTGGTTAATACGGGTAAAGGAAAGTTATCTTTGGGAAAAACTAGATTGAGGTCACAGAAATCCATGCAAATACGAAGTCCCCCTGTCACCTTAGTGACAGAGACAATGTTAGAAATCCAATGAGGATAATCAATGGGTAAGATGAAGGAAACAGAAAGAAGGCATTGAAGTTCTTCTTTGATGAGAAGGGCAATGCGAGGGTACATTTTCCTCAGCTTTTGTTTTATGGGCTTAGCATTGGGAATGGTTACGATATTGTGGACCACTATGGTGGGGTCAATACTGGGCATATCTGTGTAAGACCAAGTGAAAACATGGTTATGGTTTTTAAGAAGAGAAGTGATGGCTTCTTGTTCAAGCAACATCCAAAGATTGACCGATCTTTAGAATGTGAGGGTCATCACAGTATGAATGTTGATTTTGATGGTCGATTCATTCAACATGGTTTGTGTCTCAGATGGTAACGACTGATGAATATATGACTCTTTTCACCAAGGTAGGTGAGTATAGATTCATCATCTTGGCATTGAACAATGTTAATCGAAAGTGTATCATCATCAATCATTTAAGGTTACAGGGAGGGAAGAGAAGAGGTAGCCTCACCCTTGCATTGATAAGTTAGAGGCCCCAAGGAAATGGTGTTTCTGAAAAAAAAATTAGGAGGAAAGGATTTTGGATATGTTTGACTCACAATGAAGATGGTGATGGGGGGACAAAGGTGGAAAAGGGTTGATGTCTTCAATGATCTCAATGTAGGCCTTCTTGGTAGGTGGTTCAGCAAATCCGATACCACTACGGTCGTTATTCTTGTGAGTAGTACATGGAATAATAGTATGGCAGCCTTGCTTGTAAAATCCAAAACCAAAACCCTTCCACGCACATCGGTGTAGGAAGGTGTGGGTGATATGACGATTTGTGAGTGACTGGAGGTTGGCAGAAAATGGGCGGGTTTGTGATGGTGGTTTAGGTGTGTAAGTTGTAGTATCAAGTCCCCCATAGGTGAGATTGGTATGAAGGTGGGGAGGACCATAAAGGAGGTGTTCTCCTATATGGTGATCATAATGAGGGTGTTGGTGAAGACTTCCATATTCTTGTGGAGTAAGGAATGTGTTGACACTATATAGGTGATACTCCCCAGAGTGAGGTGTTGAAAAATTCCCTCCAAGGGATCAATGGTTGGTATGTGGGTAGCTAGAATAGACGATGTGGTAGAGGTCGGATCGGGGGTGGAACTAACAAATTGGGAGGCCGATGGTTTAGTTGTGGAGGTTGTGGTAGCGAGTAGGAATGGAGGATGTAGGTATGGTTAAGGTAGTAGCTACATTGGTGAGGGGAGGTGTAGGTGACGTGGCAGTGGTTGTGGAGGTAGATGCTTTGATGGGTATGAGCACGTCATTGGGTTGGTAAAGCATGTTGTAAGTTTTGAAAGGTGATGGGTCAGCTAGAATGGTATAGGTGTGTCCTTCATGCTCGAACTTCACACAATGATGTAAAGTGGAAGGGACACAACCCATGACACGAATCCAGGGTCTACCAAGCAACAAGTTATATTGAAATTCCCCCTCCAAGACGTAAAATAACTCTAGAATAGTGTGGGGCCCACGCAAACATGGAGGATGACGGTGCCTAGTGTAGAGGTGATAGCGTCATTGAATGAACGCAACATGATAGGATGTTTATGCATGCAATTATCAGGTATGCACATTTGAGTGAATGCATGGGATGAAATGATATTAATGCTAGTGCCCCCATTGATCATAACACATCATACACATATATCATCGATGTGGACAGAGATGAAGAGAGATGGGTCTAGGTCATCTGTTTGGTGCGGTGTGATCTCTTCCTCTGAGAAGCTAAGGGAGGCTACTTGGTGAGTAGATTGAGGTGTGGATAAAGGTGGCAATTTGGTGAGAGAGGCTACATGATGGGGTGTGATAATGGAGGCTATGGGTGTAGGGTCATTGGGTAAAACCTCAATAGATTGTAAGACCTCCATGAGAGCTTGACGATGGGATTTCGAGGTTTGGATGAGGTCATATAAGGACATTTTGAGGGGGATTGGTGTAGTTATTTGAGCATTGTGTGGTGTGTGACCCCATTAGAAATAGGATATGTGGGGCCGCGGATAGTGATTTTAGGTGTGGGTGCAGATGGTATGTTGGGTACAGGATTGGTTGGTGAGTCAGTTGACTTTTGTTTTCCTTTGTCCTTTTGAGCATGAGTAACAACGTGGATCCTATTGATTTGAGGTGGGGAGGTAGGCAAGGTAGGTAAGCCATGAAAGATATAGCGACATGAAGGGAAAAATCCCAGTGGTGGGAAGGAACTTTGTGAGATGAGCTGGGCACATCGAAATTTGGGTGGAGGTTTGGCGAGGTTGTTGATGCAAACCATGTTAATTTCAAACCTTGGGGGTGGCTCTAGGAGTTGTGGAGGTCTCGGTCACTGAGTGGGCAATGAGGGAAAAACTGTGGGAATAGGTGTTGGTGAAATGGGGTCTTCATTAAGAAGGTCATCATCATCAAAGTTTTCTGTAGGAGGGAACAACTGGATAAGAACATTTTTTAAAGCCTTATAGTTCTCTACATCGTGTCCAGGCACACGATGGTAGGTACAAATTTTGGTTTCGTCAAACACCTATGGTTTGGGTTTGAGAGGTTCATAAGGTTTGAGAGGTGGTAATGTGATGACAGAAGTTTTAAGGAGGTTGGTTAAAATTTTGGCGTAGGATCCTGCTAGTGGATCACAATGGGAAGTGAAAGTGGGTTTGGGTGTAGGCGTGGCTAATTGTAGAGGAATGGTCCTTGTACGAGGGGAAGTAGGTTGAGCTATGGTTTTAGATGTTGGTTTAATCTTAGACTTTGGTCATGTTTGTTTGGGTAGGGGTGTGGTAGATGAAATGGCAGGAGAGTGTGTGGTTGTTTTGACTACCTTATTGGAGGGTAGGAAATTTTATCCTTAGGTTGTACCTTCTTGGGTAAAGGTGATATGGGAACATGAGATCTAGAGGGAAAGGCGGATGGTGGAAGAGGGCACATTACCCATGGGGATAACAGAGGTGCTATGAAGGTAGATGGTGTAGGTCATGCCGAGAGGTGTGAGGGAAAGAGACTGAAGTGTCGTGGGTAGTGAAGGAGTGATTGATGGTATTAGAGGTATGGGTGGTAAAGATGTTGTAGATGTGGGTGGAATTCATGGCGAGGTGCTTGGATATGTTTGAGGTTTGTAATGGTGGAATGGGCTGCTATGTTTTTAGTTTACTGGTGGGTGGAGGTTTCTTAACCATGTTAGAAGGACGAGGTCCTAAGATAGATGAAGAGGGTGAAGGTGAGGAAGGTGTGATCGGTGAGGTTGGAGTATGAGATTTATGGGGTTGGCTCTTTTGTTTGGGTGTTGGAGTAGGTTTGGTATTGGCCTTGGAGGATGTAGCTAAATCTAATTTGATGGGTGGATGAGTAAGGCTGGCGGTTGGGATGACCCCTAAGGTAGTGTTGGGTTTAGGCAAAGAAGATGATGTAAGTGTAGGCTTGGGTGTAGATGCGTGTTGGGTTATGGGTAGGGGTGTGGTTTGAGCCATGAGGGGTATCATGGAAGAAGTTGTGATAGAGGAATTTAAGTAAGTGACATCTACATTTGTGTTGAGACAAGAAGCGAAGACACCCCCAAAAATAAGGCTCTATCCGCATAATATAAATGATCAGCTAAGCATGAAAAATGGCATGGCTGTAGGTGAGGTTAATGAGGATCTAATCACAATTCCGTAAAAAAATTCTCAAAAATAGGGAATTTTCTAGCTTCAGCTTCCATGGGTAAGAGATCCAAAAGTAATTCTGCAGGCTCTTGGGTAGCTGATGGAGAATGATCACCTAGAGGAAAAGGTATCTCTACCGGATCTTTAATGGGTGGAGGGGCTGATGGGTGCTCCTCTATAGGTGGAGGAGATGATGGGTGCTCCTCTGTAGGTGGAGGAGATGATGGGTGCTCCTCTATGGGTGGAAGAGATAAACACATATCCTCCCTGGACTGAAGAAGTACTGTGGGTGACGGTTCCAAAGGTGAAATAGTTTTGATATTAATAGAAGGCTCCTCCATGGGTGAGGAAGGAGGTGAAAGGTGTTCCTCTATGGGTGGAGGAATAGGTGAGGTGGATTCAAGTGCAGGTGGAGGACTTCGGGCTAGGATTTCCTCGATGGAAGGAATATGAGGTAATTGGGCAGTAGTGGGTGTATTGCTGAAAATAGCATGGACCTCGCGGGTATGACTATCATGAGTTGAGGTCTCTCCCATTTGATTAGAAGAAGGGGCATGATTAGGAAAAGGTTTCTTGAAGATATGTAGGTTTTGATTGGCTAGGTGCGTTAGGATTATCCAAGGTTAGCTTGCCTTTCTCAAGCATTTCTTGGATAATGTTTTTGAAAGTGATGCAATTTCCGTCACTATGACCCTTTACTTGATGATAATTGTAGAAATCGTGCTCTTTATACCATGTGGGTGTGGGGCAAGCAGGGTCAAAACCGGTGTGTGGTTTCATGGGAGGAAGGGTGATGGCCCCATTTTGATGATCTTCTCTAAGATAGAATAATAAGGTTCCCCAATTGGGGTATACTTTCGTTGTTCCCATCTGAATTGAAAAGTTTGAATGGGTGAGAGATTAGATGACGAGCTAGCCTGATTTGATGGATGAGCTGGACTAGCTTTGAGTACCAGTGCGTTAGTGGTCCCATTGGCCTTTGAATAATTGTTCGGTGGTTTTGAAGAAGAAGAGGTATCATTTGACTTGAATGTTGAGTTCTTATTGTGTAATTATATTTTCTTCTCTTCAATGGCCCGAATCTCAAGCTTTCGTGCCATGGTGAATGCTTCATCAAAGGTTGAAGGTTTGGACCTACAAAGTCGGTGAGATATGCCTAGCACAATCCCACATGAAGATTTCGATGAGTTCAGTTTGCGGTAGTTAGAATGTGAGTTGATTGATCAGGCTACGCCAACGAGCAACAAAATTTGTGATGGATTCATCGTCATACTGATGCGTAGAGTAGAGGTCAGTCATGGTAACCTTCTTAATGATATTAATGGAGAAGTGATCCAAGAAGGCTTGGGCTACCTAATTAAATGAGAATATAGAGTGTCTAGGTAACCCACTATACCAATCTAATGTGGGTCCAGTCAGAGACATGGGAAAGGTCCTTAGGAGCAAAGCATCATCATGGGCGATCAGATAACACTGTGTTTGAAAGACCACAAATGTTGTTGCGAGGTCTTCTTTTCTATTGAAACGGTTGAATTTAGGCATTTCCCAATGTAAGGGATATGGATGGATAGGAATGGATGGGTGTATAGACTCATTACAAATCTCATTGTAGGTGAGAGTATTGCGAGAGCCAAAATTGATGCCTCCAATGTCTACATCTTGTCCATCATTAACTTAATTAGGTCATTGGTAGGTTGTGATGGATGGGTGACTCTGTAGCATAAGAGGGTTGGTGTTGGGCATATAACGGGGGTGGCATTCTAGTATATGGTGCTTCCATATAGGTAGATTGAGAAGAAGGTAGTGAAATAGGGGGTAAGTACCCAGAGTGAATAATAGATTAAACAGGAGGCTGTTGATAGTACATATATGGAGGTGGAAGGGTCATGGTGACCCTAGTGGTAATGGGGGCTAAAGATTGCGAGAATAGAAAGGACGACATTTTGAAAAGGGGTAGGGGTCACCGACACCGGGGGTGGTAGTGTAGCTACGGGTATATGTGAGACAATAGGCATGGATGAGGTTGTGTTCTAGGTGGTTGGCAAAGGTATAGTGGATGTGGTGGGTGCAATGGATGTAGCAGATGTGGCAGTCATAGCAGGTATAGGGCCTAGCTGCGAAATGATTGGGGGTAAGGTAGATGCGGGTAGCGCAGAGCCAAATGGGGCTGATGCAGGAGTGGGAACGAGAGTTGGGGGATAGATATAGGCATGTCATATATCAACTGACCCGAGGCATCTCGAGTGGACAAGTGGGAAAGGTAAAACTACAAGGTGGCTAGGATTTTGGTCAAGGAGTCGTGTGAACTCCTCATCTCTGGTAGTGATAGAGATAGGTTAGATAGGTTCCATGGCTGGTGATAAAATGGAAGGTGGTGAAGGGCTAGGTGGAAGTGGTTAACAACTGGCATGGAATATGAGGATGTTTTCTTGTTGATGCATCGGTTCCATGTGAGCAGTACTAACGTGGTAAGCCTAATTTTTGTAAATAAAATAGAAAAATAGCACGAGATAGGATAATAGGCGATGGTAGGTGAATTCGGGTTAAAATGTCAGCTAGAAAATGACACGAGCTAAGCGATTTCGGTTAGGTTAAGCGACATCGGTCACTTTGGTAACCACTTAGGTCACTTTGTGGAAAGTGGACGGTTTGCCAAAAATAAGGTATAAGGCCAAATTTTCTAGGTATGCAAAATGCTTTGATGGGACTTACCATGTCAATGGATATGATAAGAGTGACAGAGACTCTAAACAGCTAAAGAAATGGAATAGGTGTCCATACGTACCCAAAATTGTAAGTCTTGTCTTATCGTCAAAATAGTGTAACAAGTGCCCCGATGATGATACAGGTCTCCTCGCAAGGTGTTCGCGATCCGAAAAAGCCCTCGGAGTATGCGTTAACATCCCGCATGCCTTGCTTAGCCCCACGCCCTTTGTTTTCCCCTTTTTCCCTCTTTCCTTGGCCTCTTGACCTTCTTGATGTGAAACCGCCGCCACGTAGGGCGGCGGTCCTGTAACCGCCGCCCTGCTCAGAGCGGTGGTCCTGTGCACATTTTCCAGAACGCTCTTTTGACGCGACTCGCGTGAAATATCACGATTCACCAGCTTTTCTTTGCCGACTTGAGCATGCATTTATGTTTTTGGTCCCCTGGAATAGTGTTTTTCCTTTGTTTATTGTTTAGGAGTTCAATTTGGTTTTGGTTTTTGAGTGTTGGAATTCCTATAAATGCATAGCTTGTGCTGAGGCAAATGGCCACCATTTTTTGTTAGAGTCTTCTGATTTTTAGTGGTTTGGTCTGTCAGCTTGCTTAGGATTGATAGCATAGTTCATTTCATACTTGGTTAGTATTGTTCAGCTGTTGGTAAGCCACAGACCCATCTTGTGCAGGCAGTGTTGTTATCTCATCCCAATCCAGTTAGAAGCTTGCCTCTAAATTTCTCTTTGCTGTAGATTTGTTTTATTGTGTCTTGGAGTTCTTAGTTCAATCCATTATATGCCTGGTTAGCTTTATTCAGCTGTTGGTAAGCCACATATCCAACTTGTGCAAGCAGTGTCTTTATTTTATCCAATCCATTGGAACAAAATAGCTTAGGAAGCCATTAAAGTTGCAGGTTTTCTCTTCGTATAGGATAGTTACAGGTTCTGGTCACTTCATGTTGCATGACTCGCAGTAAAATCCCACTAGGAATCACATAAGCCAAGCTCTGTACTCTTGCGCTATCCCTCTCCTACTCACATTCTCGGTCTGCATTCTGAGCTGTCCTTGTCCCAAAATCTACTCTTATCGGTGCTAGCATTACACGCTTTTCTGGATCCACGTGAACACAAAAGAACGAGGAGATCATACTGAGGGGACGAGATCACATACACCATCGGATTCGCCACTGTTCTGCGGAGTCCAGGTTTTACATTTCAAAGTTCTAGTCAGATTCATATCAAATAGAGTAGTTAATCGCTTTATTTCATTTCATTCTATTCTCGACATTGCCAGGGAAGCTGTGGGGATTGATAGTTTCTGAGAAACTATGATTCACTCCTCACTTCTGAGGTAGGATCGAGAATCTTGCCGGTAGATTAGACAAACTGTTTTATTTAGAATAATTCTACAAATCGCACAGGCAAATAACTACACTCGGTTATCTTGTCTGTTTCAAATTATTGTTTAGTTATTATTTCTAGATATGCTTAAAATAGTTTGCTTTCCTTAAAATTATTAAAAGTTTTCTTAGAAGAATAAAAGTTATACAGTTAGATTTATTTCACATAGTTAGAATTTGCTTCGTTACAGTTAGATTTGCATTTTGTTTCGTATGACAATCACGGGACCTCAAGAGCCCAGGGAATATATATTTGAGCCAATCGTGCCTCAACCAAACCTAGTCACAGCAATAGTTGACATAGACCAAAATCTCAGGATACAAGTATTCCGAACAACCACAGATTTACAACTGATCAGTTCTCAGTTAAGAGGATTAAACATAGAAGACGACCAAGCACATGCGTTTTGGTCAAGTCAGCCAAACTACAGATTACCCTAGAAAACATCCACATGACTGTAGAAGGGCTCAAAAGAGAGCAAACATTTGGATGTGATCCTCTAGTTCCACAAATGACGCTCGGAGACACCCTCGTAGATATAGATACCAGCTTAAGAATCCAGGTTGCGAGAATGCCTGTAAGGTATTCTGAGAAGATTGCACAACTATTGGTTCTAAACATAGAAGCTGAGAAAGCATACGATTACTGGATACTAGGGATTAGAACTTGATCCCGCATATGACCATAACAGGACCACAACAACCAAGAGTCTATGGTTGTGATCCACAGATCCCACAGCCCAACGAATCCACAAGTCAGTTAGACATAGACACTAGCCTACGCATCTTGGTATTCAGGTCCACTCCACTTCCACCTATCATCATCGAACAACTGTCCTTACTAGATATAGCGGCTAACGAAGCTAGGGAATTCTGGACTAGGCCAGAAAATTGTCCATAGAGTCAATTATATTCATCATCCACTATATGACCTTATCGGGAGATATACACGAAACAATCCCAGGTCATTTTCCACGTATTCCGCAACCCATAGATCGAATCACGCCAGAGCTCGATATTGATTGGAGCCTTCGAGCAGTCATCCTTGCTGATCGATCTATCACACCAGTCCAAGTTAGAAGGGCCTTCTTTGCCTTAGATTTGCAAATTCCACTAGTGCGTGTCGAAGACATTAGATTGCCTAACTAGTTTGTCTGCATATTCTACCCCCACCGGCTATCTCGGCACGACCTCGAGAGGTCGGGTACGCGGAAGAGTTACTTGTTGATTCTCACGCTCACCTGTCACTTTTCCGACGTACAAAATTGGTGAACCCGACGTGAAACAAACAACTATTTCACCTTCTCTTTGAGAAGTTTCAAATCTTCTCTCAATCACCTTCGTTCCTTCCCATTATTCTGCGGGTATTCATATACCCCCCGAATATGTCGGGATTCGACGCATATGGCAGACCCCTCTTGGGTCTTGAGGCATACTACGCCCAACAGAATAAGCAATCATCACCCTTGCTCTCAATATGGGGTGACAACTATTCAACTAATCAGTTGTCAACACAAACCCCAAGAATCAGATATAGTTCGTCTTTTCAAACTGAGGAGTTAGATCAACCCCCTCGAACCCAACAAACAGAGCCTTCAGGTTCAAACAATATGACGTTTACCGGAGAATCTGGTTCGTCTCCTCAAATGCTACTCAGACCACAAGTTAGTAGGCAATCAGATCCATACCTGGTCTTAGATGATGGACAGCCAACACGTTATCCTAGGAGTGAACAACGCTCCCTGGGAATGTACCCACCTATAGGAGGTTTACAGATACAACCCGAAATCTCTTTTCAAGAAAATACCTCTATGCCACTACATACAGGAAATATTCTTGGAGAAACTTGGCAAGATAACGATCAGTTTATGACAGGATATCACGTACCTTTACAACACCAAGGTATACAACAAACGCCGCTTAGGCAAAGTACCGTGACTTCACCAAATGAAGTCATTTCAACGTTAGTAGAAAGAGTGAGAGGGTTAGAACTGGCTCAAGCAAGTCACAATTCTCCATTCATACAAACAGGAAGTTCCAATCCTCCATACCACTCTGGCCAGGTAGATCTCCTTACGGGAGTAGGCACGTTAGGCATGCCTCCTCAATATCCACAACAAACACCAACAAGGCCTATCATCTCTAACACAATTCCTCCCGGTCTAGTGTCAAACAGTCCATTCCTTGACAATACCCCGTCCTACTTAAACATATACTCTAAATCACCACAAGGAGATATGTTCTCCTCTCCCGGCATGTTTGCTCAAACACAGGGACCTCCCTATGCCCCTGCCAACGCATACGCTGCACCGTATCAACAACCTATCCCACCACCACTCCCTTAGCAAACACCATCAATGGTCGAAAGCTATGCGATAGGGACTTATTCAGAATACCTAAAGGAACCCTTAGATTTCACCATACGAGGCATCATGCTTCCAAGACCTCTCCCTAATTTTCCCAAGTTCAAGGGTGAGGGAGATCCAAATGCACATATCAAAACTTACGCTACAGCCATTCGGGAATTACTCCCATGGGATGGTGTTGTTGCTAAAATATTCCCCAAAACACTAGAAGGCATTGCTCTCGATTGGTATTACAGAATACCTGAGGCTTCCATACATTCATTCAAACAACTTGTGTCTGAGTTCATCAAGGCCTTTGACATGAACAAACTATTAAGAACAGGAATCAGGGAGTTCTTACACATCAAACAAGAGCATAACGAGTCTGTCGCCCACTTCATCCAAAGGTGGCGTACCGTCCTTTATTCATCAGCAAGTGCTCCAAACATGGATCAGATGGAACTATGTGATTTATTCCTTCATTCTCTCAGCAAGGAGGTGAAGGAAGAAGTCCAGAAGTTCCCACTAAGAACTTACGATGAAGTACTTGAGAGCGCTCTTCGAATAGACCAAGCAGCGATAGATAGTGGTCGTAAGACATATGGAACAAACGGGAGGTTAATCACCTCCACTCAAAACACTACAACTACCACAAATGTCAATCAAGGACCCAAAATCCTTAACAAAAATCGTGGGGTAACAATGGATGGGGTAACCGACCAGCCCAAGAGGGTAAATGTTGTTAATGCTCCGTTACAAACAAACAACCAACGAAACAACAACTTTACCCCGACAATCAATACAGTGGATTTTAACCATCCACAACAACAACAACAACAACGGTGAAATCCCATACAAGGGCCAAGCCAAAACTCATTTGGTTACCAAAACCAAAGTCAAAACCAGAAACAACAATTCCAAAACTTTGGTCCTAATAGGCAACAGTTTGATCGGAATTTTAGGCCACAATACACACCAAACCAACAAAACGGGAATTACAACCCCAATTCTTATTGTGGTTTCCATAAAATTCGGGGTCACGATACTAGAACGTGCCGTGACTACAATAAATTTATGCAACGCTTGCCAGAAGAACAAAGACAGTTCTTCACAGACCTATTTTTGGCGGATCCCGTCTCATCATCACCAAATACTCTCGCAGGGGCAGTTTCTCCTCAGAATGCTCCCCTCAAGATCTTTAATGATCCACTCCCAAATCATGATAGCAATAGGCTAAATCCAACTGGAACAAACAAAGGTGCAATGATGGGAAACAATGATCATGAAGCCTCGACTTCATTAAATCCGTCAGTTGCGCCACAGTTGGGAGCTCAACCGAGACCTAAGATAGTCAGTTTGGTAGAATTAGACGCTGAACTACCTATCGAAGCTATAACAAGAACACGAGAGTATTTCTCTCAACCGAGCCCAAGTCATCTGCCAGAGACAGATAAGAGTCATCAAATAGTTGAAAAACCCATCGGTGCCTATGATTTAATTAGTGACCTAACAAAGACCTTCTCACACATTTCATTTTTGGACTTACTAAAGAACTCTCCCCCTCATAGAGCTGCTCTTTTAGAAGCATTAGGTCTAGGCCATCTAATTAACATCACTCCACCTCCCGAAACACAAGTAAATCACGTAGATTTTGATATCCACCCTCCGGGGCAGCCGGACAAGGATGTCGAATTCATTTTCGAAATAAGTAAAATGCCCACAGATGCTGAGATCGCACGCCGAGGTGACCCAGCCTTACACTTGCAAGTGTGGGTTTATAATAACTATGTAAAACGGGCAATGGTTGATGATGGGGCCGTAGTTAACATAGTCCCTTTCTCTTTCCTCCAAAAACTTGGATATGGAGAAACAAACTGTTCCACTACACGAAATACCTTGAGAGGCTATGATAGCCTTAAAGCCACTTCGATAGGAACTATAATACTGCCGGTCACCTTAGGGCCCAAAACCATCTTGACTGAGTTTTATATTATAGATCGGGAAACTAACTATAATATGATCCCTACCAAACTTGGATACATCGAATGAAGGCAATCCCTTCCACTTTATTTCAAGAAGTAAGATTCTTACATCTAGGAAAGGTATTTATAGCCAAAGGCGATCCAAAACCTTTCGATTTACACCTAGCTGATTTAAAGAAAAGACCAGGGGTGCACTCAGAATTTGAACTTCCAACAAACCAACTTAATAAACCCTCTGACCCAAAGCCAGAGGAAAAGTTGGTACCTACGACGGATCTTGAAACTACCAGTGTAGCCAAAACAATTCCAACCCCTAAAGATAAAACTAAAGAAACAGTATCATTAGGGACTACTGCGAAAATCGTTGAGTTGATAGAACAAGATTCACCAATGTTCTTACCATTTGATTCAGTAGGCATAGGATTTTCCCTAGGTGTTGGTTCCTTGCCAGCAGAAGATCTCTGTATGGTAGAAGTAGAGTGCGCAAACGCAACAGATGCCCCAACAACTATACTCCCGGCTAAGTATTGGACTCTCCATTTCGATGGAGCTAAATGTCGTTATGGAGCGGGGGCAGGTATAATTCTTACTTCACCCGAGGAGAAAGTCCTCCCATTCACTTTTAAGTTAAACTTTGAATGCACAAACAATGGTGCTGAGTACGAAGCCCTCCTCCTTGGCCTTACCTTAGCCAAAAGAATTGGTATTGATAACATCAGAGTCCTGGGAGACTCACAATTAGTGACAAACCAAGTTTCTGAGGTATATGAAACTAAAGCCGAACATTTGCAACTCTACAAAAATGTTGTATTAAATTTAAGCAAGGTGTTTAACTTTATATCCATTGAAGCAATCCCTCGAGAGAAAAATCTTCTCGCCGATTCAATAGCAACCTCAGCATCACGTTTTACTCCAAGCAATGAGCTAGAAGATACTCACTTCACAGTATCCATTCGTGACAAACCATTGATAAAAACAATGACAAATCCTCTTTCAAGCGGAAGTGAATCTACCATCCTAGACCATGTTGGAAATGATGCGGCTACTTTGGATTACTTAAATGCCTATGCAGCACTACATCTCTCCTATCACATGCTAGATTTATCCCTGATTCCACATTCGTCTTCCTACTTCGGAAATCCCGTAACGGATCTTCCCTCACAAATGGAACCTAGCATATACGCAATAGGAAATGGGGATGATCTAGATTTACCTCCAGCACCACCTGAGTTCGAAGAGGGTAACGCCTCTTTGATCGAGGAAACAATCGATGTCAACATCGGGATAGAAGAGGAACCAAGAATATTGAAACTAGGTTCTTCGTTAACCCAGAAGAAGTGGAAATACATACTCAGATCCTCAAAGAACATCAGAAGGCGTTTGCATTTAATTACAAGGAGATGACGAGAGTCGCACCCCACATTGCGGTGCACAACCTCGTCACTAGATCAGATGCAAAGCCAATAAAACAAAAATCAAGACCCATGAAGCCCAAAGTAGCTCCCATGGTAAAAGAGGAAGTAATAAAACTCCTTCAGGTAGGATTCATCAAGCCGCTTGACTACTCCCAATGGGTATCTAACATCATTCCCATTCTCAAGAAGAACGAAAGATACGCATTTGCATAGAGATTTCGAGACATCAACAAAGCGTTTCCTAAAGACGATTTCCCATTACCATCCATAAACGTTATCGTTGATGCAACAGCTGGTTTTGAACTCTTGTCTCTCATGGATGGATTCTCTGGATAAAACCAAATCAGAATATCCGAGCAAGATCAAGCTAAAACCACGTTTATAACTCCTTGGGGAACCTATTGCTACACTGTTATGCCATTCGGTCTCAAGAACGCCGGTGCTACCTACCAGCGAGCTATGACATACATATTTCACGATCTAAGTCATAAAATCATGGAATCTTACGTAGATGACTTATTGGCTAAAGCTAAGAAGCGTTGTGACCATCCCGAAGTACTCCGCGTCATTCTTTCACGTTTAATAGAATACGGAGTCACGCTAAATCCAAAGAAATGTGTCTTTGGTGTAACAGGAGGAAAGCTCCTAGGTTACATCATATCGTCACGAGGGATTGATGTTGATCCACCAAAATTCGGGTTGTCCTCGAAATGGTTCCACCTTCGAACGAATGCGGAATCGGTCATTTTCTGAAAGCTAGGTGCAATCCGGAGATTTATCTCGGACCTAAGCTTCGCCATTCATCCAATCAACAATTTACTCAAGAAGGACTATAGCATTGATTGGATTGAAGATTGCAATAAAGCTTTTGATGCAGTTAAGTGTTTTCTGTTATCACCACCTACGCTAATGCCACCTAAGCTGGATCGCCCGTTAATCCTATATTCGCGAGCTACCAATGTCTCGCTAGCTTGCATGTTGGCCCAAGAAGATGATAACAAGAGAGAACGTGTGATTTATTTCATTAGCCGAACACTGCTCGACTATGAAACACGCTATACACAGGCAGAACGAGAATGCCTTGCCATAGTCTTTGCTACTAAATGTCTAAGACATTACATGCTGAATCAAGAAACGAAGGTCATGGTAAAAACGGACCATTTACAAACTTTTCTCACACAAGGTTCCTTGTCTAAAAAGGCTGGACGTTTTATAACCTTAATGGGAGAGTTCGAATTAACATTTGTAAACCAGAAGTCAGTTAAAGGACAAATCATCACGGATTGGTTAGCTGACAACCCATTAGACGGAGGTGATTTAGTAGATTTAGACTTTCCAGATGAATGCGTATACTACATTGAAACACGACCCGCTATCTCTGAGTGTCCTTGGTACACTGACATCGTTAATTATATCATGGACCATACGTACCCGGAGGCAGTTACACCACAGCAAAGAAGGTGGTTGCGCATAATTGTAGCCAAATATGTCATTATAGAGCAGGTGCTCTATCGAAAAGCATTCGATGGAATGCTCTTAAGGTGTGTCGACACAGAAGAGTCCAAGAGGATTCTCCATGAATCCCACAGCGGTATATGTGGAGGCCACTTCGGTGGCCATGCCACCGCTCGAAAAATACATCGAATGGGCTATTTCTGGCCCACTCTAGAACATGACATGATAGAGTTTGCACGCAGGTGTCATAAGTGCCAAGAATTCTCCCACGAGATCCACATGCCAGCACAAGCTCTACAACCAATCGCAACTCCATGGCCCTTTTCTACATGGGGTCTAGACTTAATAGGGAAATTCTCTCCCTCATCCACAGACGGCCATAATTTTATAATCACGGCCACTGAATATTTTACCAAATGGGTGGAGGCCATGCCTCTTACTACTGTACCTGGTTCTGTGATCACCAAGTTCATTTTGAACCAAATCATTTGCAGGTACGGTATCCCGCAAATCATTATCTCCGATAATGGAACTTCTTTTAAAAATGAAGAAGTTCGCGAACTATGCAATAAGATTTAAGATAAGCCATCATACGGCTTCCTTGTATTATCCCCAAGCCAACGGACAGGCTGAAGCGACAAACAAAACACTGAAAGCCATTCTCCTTAAAATGGTGAAAGAAAACAAGTGAGATTGGCATTTGAAGTTATATCCGGCCTTGTGGGCCCACCGAACCTCAATAAGAACACCAATGGGAGCAACTCCTTTCTCGCTAGTATATTGGGGGCGAAGCAGCTTCTCCCGCTTGAGGTGAAATACCCGTCTCCGCATTTCACTACAAGGATTCGGATGAAGACGCTTACAGAGAAGCACATCTTTCCCAACTAGAAAGCCTAGATGAAACTAGGTTAGATGCTGAGCAGTGGCATAGAGCTTATGCTGACCGAATGTGCCGGCAGTACAACAAGAAGGTCTATGAACGTGACATATACGAAGGTGATCTAGTTCTAAGACTAGACAACCGGATCGATAAGAAGACCGGCGAAGGAAGGAAATTCCGGCCCAAATGGTTGGGCCCATACCGAGTCATGAAGGACTATGGAAATGGTGCATACCTCTTATGTACATTAGAAGGTGAGGAGTTTGGCGAAACAGTCAATTCCCTGCACCTCAAACGTTTCTACGCATAAGCAGCTAACGCTACCTATATAGCTATCTACATTGCATTTTCATATAAATTAGGATCATTTTGTCCATTCGTTTCTTACACAAATTGTGATCAAGGAATCTATTCTCAAAAGCAATTCATTACAAACTCATGATGTTGTTGGCACAAAACTTTCTAATCATATCTCTCCATTTTCACGATATCATCAATCATTTCAGAATCTTTTATCAAATAAAATCAAACATGACGAAGTCTTAACGGTAACCATACCAAGATCTGCAAGTTTGTTCTCGCTTTGATTTCTTCTTAGGATAGGTGTCTTGCCTATGGTCTGTTCTAGAAGCTTCATGGTGTCACATCTATCCCATATATACATCTCTTTGGAAATAAGCATATACTGACATTTTACTCAAAAAGACAAGTCAAAAAGTGATTAAACAGAAAATTTTATTTTTACACATTTCCTTGCCCCACCAACCTTCGGTGATGAGCTTGCGTCTCTTACTAGTGACGTAGGGTTGGGAAAGGATGGAAATTCCCTTACTCACCTATGCCTTGCCCACGGTGATAAACCCACGCTTCTTACTAGTAGCATGGGGCAAAGTGTAGGGGGTCCTCTTGACAAAGCAAATGTTAAAAGGTCATAAACAAACTATTCAAACTTTGAGTCAAAAATGAATGAATCAGATATTCAAAATTCCAAAAAGAGTCAAAAATCCTAAAAACCCAGATTTTGTCTACTATGTGGCCATCTATGGGTCTAAGTCTGGATAAACCACAAAGCAAGTTGCATCCGAAACTATGAAGTCATTCGGGTGGAGTAAGCTTGTAGTTTTCAATTTGGTTCCACCAAAGCTTCGTCTGTCTTTCATCACTATCGTTTCACCATATTTCATAACTTGCGCCCTTCTTGGCTCTTGGTGATGAGCCCTCGCATCTTACTAGTTGTGTGGAGTTAGGAGTGGGGCAAGTTAATCTGTTCATCATACTAGTTATTTTCATCACTTTTCCAAAACAAACATGAGGTATCCAAATTGCTCACAGAAGCTAAGATTTAAGATCACAATATATCTACAATATCATGTATCAGCATCATGAAACACAAAAATAAAGCAAGCATTTGCATCATCTGTTCTCCATTGCATACATATAAAAAAGCATATAGAACATACATCGTAGTATACACGAGGAAGCTGGAAACAGAAAGGGAAAACACCAGTGACAAGTTTTGATCCAAAAACGAATGCATATATATAAATAATCAATGTTTATATACAATGCCATCATGCTCTAGGCATGGTCAAAACGCTCAAAGAGCCCGTGATATACAAAAGAATCTATAGTACAAAACGCATAGGAGCCAAGTAGTCTCTCAACCCCTGCGCGACCCCTCTGAAGGTGCGCGCCTCGCTAGGGGCTCGGCTACGCCGGCGCTCTGAATGAATGGAGGGCTCAGGGTCCCGAGGGGCAGCCGCGGTCTCGCCACGAGAATGGCTCCTCATAAGACGCTCGGCTGTCCTATAGCCTGCCAACTCTGTACGAAGAGTCGACACCATCCTGGCCACGTGCCAAATGGGAGCGAAGATGTCGGTATGCCTACCGGCTGCTGAGGGCTCCCCGGCATCTACAGATAGCTCCGCACGGGTCCTATCCATGGGGATCATCAGGGAATCAGTGCATACCCTGCGGATCAGATCCCGCCACTCATCGACAGTCTCTGCAAACAAAGGAGAAAAATGAATCAGAAACTAGACAAGAGGCTAAAAGATACAATATCAAAACACAAGGAGAAATAGCAATTAAAACAAATCCTAAACTAAACAAGCATTGAAAGGAAGAAAGGATAACTTACTCGGATCACCGGGCCTCCAAGATGGGTCGCTAGGGCCAACACCCGCCGCAGATGCTGCTGCGACTGAGGGGCTGCTCCTGTAGTAGGAGCAACATGACGCCCCACAACGGACTCATCCTCTCCACCATGGCCCTGGGAGAGTGGCTCCTCTGAAACTAGAGTCTCTCTCTCGCACTCTCGCTCCCCTCTCGCCGCATGATGTCCCGAGTGTCATACCACTCGGGATCACTATCATCCGTCTCGCTCCTCCGATCCTCCCTCGTAAACTCCTCGGGAATCGAGTCAATATCTATGGGGTCATCACTGCCGTGAGCAAGACCTGCAAAGAATCAAGCAAAGGTGCCCGAGGCGCACCAGCTCTCCCTCTAGCCCGAACTATCCTCCTAGCTGCAATGGGAGTGCCAGGAGTAATCACTGTCCAACCACGGCCTCTAGGCCCCCCTCTAGCCTCGCAGACTGATCTATAGACTGGCGCCACTGGGGGAAGCATGCCCATATATGGTAGGCCAAACTGCTGAGGAACCCTGCCGAAAGGATGTACCTCCACTCGTCCCACGCGGTCAATAAGCTGCCCTGTGGTGGAGCAAGAAATCAATGTAAGAGTCTCCTCTCCCCATATACCGGCCATAAGCTGGTACGGTGTCGCCTCCATGTCTGTTGTAGTAAGAGAGGCAACTGGCTGGTGAGGTGCTCTAAGCACCGACATATCTGTCCATCTGGCTGCCCTCACAGCCCCGGGATCTGCCACCTCCACGCCTCTGCCATAGGGGATAAAACACTCATACACCCAACTCATGACTAGAGTAGGGTGGCTCAAAGACTGTCCCTGTAGACGGACCACCCTGTATAAATCATGGTAGGTGGTCCCCAGAATATCTGCGCCCCAGGCGTATATCCGGCCATGCCCCTCTATCTGTGCAATGATGGGGGCCCAAAGAATATAGTAAAGTATCCCCTCCCTTGTCCCCGATCAGCCTCGAGGCAAGGATCCCCATGATAGCCTGTCGAAATACGGGGATGGGCAAAGAAGGAATGGATCGAACTCTCACTCCCTTCTTCGACCCCGTCGAGATAGCTGCATCTCCCATGTAGCCTCGCCCCGTGCAACCGTGCTCGAGACCCCGCCTGCCTCTCAGTGTGAGTCTCCTCCCGATGATCGGGACCCCCAGGATACGGTAGGCATCCTCCAAAGTGATGGTCCACTCACCACGGACCCCTGGCAGTCGGAAAGTGTTCCGATCTACGTCCCAATATGAAAATAAGTCACAAAGTATGTGACTGGATGGTGTGACATGGGGCACGCGTGATATACGCAATATGCTGGCCTCTGTAATGTATCCTCCTCATCCTGAGAAAGGGCATCCAATACCCCCGAAAGCCAATCACACTCTCTCTCTCGGCTCCATCTGATATACTCCTCCCTCGCCTGCATACACCCAAAAACACACAAAACAGGGCAAGTTAGTATCTGAATAATACCAAGAGAATCATAAAAACGCATAGAAGTGCAAGAAAATACAAGTGCAGTCTCCAAAATAAGTTCTTTTGCATTCTGTGCAAAACCGCCGCCCTGAGCAGGGAGGCGGTTTTGTAACCACCGCCTTGAAGGCAGCGGTCGTGTAACCGCCGCCCTGATTAGGGCAGCGGTCGTGTAACCACCGCCCTGGCCAGGGCGGCGGTCGCGGTCCGAAAACCCGCGCGGGTTGTTAACCCCAAAAAGCCCAAAATGAGCAAAAATAGACCATTTAAACTAAAAATGGAGCCTACCCAGTAGGCGCCCCCCCTAGGTGGACCTTTTGAACCTAACATTTTCAAAAATAACCCCCCCATTATGACAAATTTAGCATTTCAATTTTAAAGGGGGAAAAACACAAAATGGAAGAAAACCAACCTGTGATCGCTGAGGTCGGTGTTCCGCTCGTGGAGGCATGATCACGATCTCGCTGTGAACGTTTCGACTCTACTCGCGTGAGAAACCGTCACCGTGGGTCCCAGAGCTCAAAATCAATCAAATCGACTCGCGCAAATGAATAGGAAAATGGGCCCACTTTCATATATATATCATTCTATTTCATTTTAAAATGACTTTTTCGCAGGTTTGGAGCACTGATGGAGGTAAGTTTCTATCCCCGCACGAATGGTACGTCCTCATTCCCTATTGCTTTAGCGTTTATTTTTCAAAGTTATTGTATCTATCTGCACTTGAGCTCTCTTTTCATTTTGCAGGTAGCGGGAATTTCGGATGGCGTCATCTCAACACATGGACGAGTAAGGTATAGCTTCTAACTCCCCATTTCGGGACTGCCATACTCGGACCCAACGTTTTATGCCTCTTCATGGCTAAAACGCTTCTCCGAGGGGGCAATATGTACGTACCCAAAATTGTAAGGTACTGTACTACTGCGAGCATGTAACAAGTGCCCCGATGATGATACAGGTCTCCTCGCAAGGTGTTCGGGATCCGAAAAAGCCCTCGGAGTATGTGTTAACATCCCGCATGCCCCGCTTAGCCCCCGCGCCCTTTTTTTTCCCTTTTTCCCTCTTTCCTTGGCCTCTTGACCTTCAAGGTGAAACCGCCGGCGGCGGCGGTCCTGTAACCGCCGCCCCGTCAGTGTGCATTTTCCATTTTCCGTAACGCTCTTTTGACGTGACTCGCATGAAATATCATGATTCACCAGCTTTTCTTTGCCGACTTGAGCATGCATTTATGTTTTTGGTCCCCTGGAATAGTGTTTTTCCTTTGTTTATTGTTTAGGAGTTCAATTTGGTTTTGGTTTTTGAGTGTTGGAATTCCTATAAATGCATAGCTTGTGCTGAGGCAAATGGCCACCATTTTTTGTTAGAGTCTTCTGATTTTCAGTGGTTTGGTCTGTCAGCTTGCTTAGGATTGATAGCATAGTTCATTTCATACTTGGTTAGTATTGTTCAGCTGTTGGTAAGCCACAGACCCATCTTGTGCGGCAAGTGCAAAGTGTTGTTATCTCATCCCAATCCAGTTAGAAGCTTGCCTCTAAATTTCTCTTTGCTGTAGATTTGTTTTATTGTGTCTTGGAGTTCTTAGTTCAATCCATTATATGCCTGGTTAGCTTTATTCAGTTGTTGGTAAGCCACATATCCAACTTGTGCAAGCAGTGTCTTTATTTTATCCAATCCATTGGAACAGAATAGCTTAGGAAGCCATTAAAGTTGCAGGTTTTGCTCTTCGTATAGGATAGTTACAGGTTCTGGTCGCTTCATGTTGCATGACTCGCAGTAAAATCCCGCTAGGAATCGCATAAGCCAAGCTCTGTACTCTTGCGCTATCCCTCTCCTACTCACATTCTCGGTCTGCATTCTGAGCTGTCCTTGTCCCAAAATCTACTCTTATCGGTGCTAGCATTACACACTTTTCTAGATCCACGTGAACACAAAAGAATGAGGAGATCATACTGAGGGGACGAGATCACATACACCATCGGATTCGCCACTGTTCTGCATGGAGTCCAGGTTTTACATTTCAAAGTTCTAGTCAGATTCATATCAAATAGAGTAGTTAATCACTTTATTTCATTTCATTCTATTCTCGACATTGCCAGGAAGCTGTGGGGATTGATAGTTTCTGAGAAACTATGATTCACTCCTCACTTCGAGGTAGGATCGAGAATCTTCTTCCAGTAGATTAGACAAACTGTTTTATTTAGAATAATTCTACAAATCGCATAGGCAAATAACTACACTCGGTTATCTTGTCTGTTTCAAATTATTGTTTAATTATTATTTCTAGATATGCTTAAAATAGTTTGCTTTCCTTAAAATTATTAAAAATTTTCTTAGAAGAATAAAAGTTATACAGTTAGACTTATTTCACATAGTTAGAATTTGCTTCGTTACAGTTAGATTTGAATTTTGTTTCGTATGACAATCACGGGACCTCAAGAGCCCAGGGAATATATATTTGAGCCAATCGTGCCTCAACCAAACCTAGTCACAGCAATAGTTGACATAGATCAAAATCTCAGGATACAAGTATTCCGAACAACCACAGATTTACAACTGATCAGTTCTCAGTTAAGAGGATTAAACATAGAAGATGACCAAGCACATGCGTTTTGGTCAAGTCAGCCAAACTACAGATTACCCTAGAAAACATCCACATGACTGTAGAAGGGCTCGAAAGAGAGCAAACATTCGGGTGTGATCCTCTAGTTCCATAGCCAGACGCTGGAGACACCCTCGTAGATATAGATACCAGCTTAAGAATCTAGGTTGCGAGAACGCCTGTAAGGTATTCTGAGAAGATTACACAACTATTGGTTCTAAACATAGAAGCTGAGAAAGCATACGATTACTAGATACTAGGGATTAGAACTTGATCCCGCATATGACCATAACAGGACCGCAACAACCAAGAGTCTATGGTTGTGATCCACAGATCCCACAGCCCAACGAATCCACAAGTCAGTTAGACATAGACACTAGCCTACGCATCTTGGTATTCAGGTCCACTCCACTTCCACCTGTCATCATCGAACAACTGTCCTTACTAGATATAGCGGCTAACGAAGCTAGGGAATTCTGGACTAGGCCAGAAAATCATCCATAGAGTCAATTATATTCATCATCCACTATATGACCTTATCGGGAGATATACACGAAACAATCCCAGGTCATTTTCCACGTATTCCGCAACCCATAGATCGAATCACGCCAGAGCTCGATATTGATTGGAGCCTTCGAGCAGTCATCCTTGCTGATCGATCTATCACACCAGTCCAAGTTAGAAGGGCCTTCTTTGCCTTAGATTCACAAATTCCACTAGTGCGTGTCGAAGACATTAGACTGCCTAACTAGTTTGTCTACATATTCTACCCCCACCGGCTGTCTCGGCACGACCTCGGGAGGTCGGGTACGCGGAAGAGTTACTTGTTGATTCTCACGCTACTTTATCGCTTTTCGGCGTACGGTGTCCTTTTGGGTAGGTTAACCAAAAGAACATTGAACTGATGCCGGTTGGGTAAAATTGATGATGGTCAGAGGGTAACTGACGAAGGATGCTAGGCGACACCTTTGGTTATTGTGAAATTGAAACAGCGATGAAGAAAATGTGGTTGTGAGTTAAAACTAAATGTGGAATTAAAACTAGAATTCTAAGAATGATGATAATAAGGTCCAGGAACACTCAGATGAAGCTAGAATACACCAACTATGATGAGGAGTGTTCAAGGGGCAATAAGAAAAATGAAGAACATGACCTCTCACCTCAAAATGCAAGCCAAGCAGAAACACTAAGAAAAATACAATCCTAAGAGTGCTTTTTCTATTATGTTTATTTAGCTTATGCTATTTAAGGATTGACTCATGAACTTTAGAATAGAATTTTTGGTGAGGATGGCTTCCTACAAAGAAGGAGATCTATAAGGAGAGGTTTCAAGTATGTTATGGCGGGGGTAGGTCGTCCTCTGATGGGGTACTAGATAGAAATAACTAGCGAGGCGCCCACTGTGTCATGATCGTGTGATCACCTACAACTTCTTCTAGGTGATATTTTGTTTAAGAATGTGTATATATTTTAAATTTTTGATGTTTGGGTAAGACTCAGAGAGAGAAAAAGAAATGAAGTGCTTCTCTACGATTTGTTTTTCAGCCATTTGGGAATGACTTAAGCATATAGGTTGCCCTCAATTAATTTGAGCTAATGCGAGAAAAGTAGAATGGAATGAAATAAATTTTAAACCCAAATTGAAATGTAGAATTCAATGCCACAAATAGATGAAAAGGATAAAATATGCTCTTTCACTAATGCGATACTAATGAAAGGGAAGAAATGTTCATTTTAAGCACCAAAATAAATATTTCTTTTAGATAATAGAAGAGAAGAAGGTTCTAGGGAGAAAGTTTAATGTAAGAAATTTTTAGAAAATAAATAAACATACAATGTTTTCACCTAGAAATTAAAGAATGCAAAGAACCCCGAATGGGTCCCACCAGGCGTGCCAAAATGTTTCACCTGAATCTAGATACATTTCTTTAAATGTTGACAAAATCGAGATAAAGGTAATGGGCTAGGAGGAATACCTGTTAAGATGTCGGTTGTAGGTTTTTACGTGCATATGATTTTTGAATCCACATTTGATCATGATAGCTTCCTTGTTTCTTGGAGGAACTACATGAAATGGAAAACAATACCACCAAATAAAAGTTAAACAATATATGCAGTGGACTACCTAGCGTGTGCTAGATCCGGGAAGCATGATACTTCTTAGACGGCTATCAACCCACTGTTTAAAACAATTTAATGCTTATAATAAAGAAGATCCTATTGTAGCTAAAATGATTTAGGTATCTCATTCATCTATAATGAGAAAATTCATTCACAACATGCTAAGCTATGACTGAATCTAAAGGTTAAGGTCTCTGTCGAGTAATCTTTGAGTACCGGTAAGTCGGGGTCAAGTTCTAGGTTGTTTTGGGTATTTGGTAGAGGTTTTAAGCTTTGTTCTTGGTTTCCGGTCAAAAACACGAGAGACCGACATCAATCTGTTATGATCGATGTCAGTTTAGGTTAACCGATGGTAGTTGTGGGTAACCGATGTCGGTATGGTTGTGGTACAGGAAATTCAATAAAACTTGAGGTGAGGGTAGATCTAAGGTTAGATGAAGATGAAAGGGTGATGGCAAGATTTGTGTGGGTATTGGGTGTGCACAGGAATGATTAAGATCCGGATATGGGAAATTCAGGGGGTATGGGAAAAGGATGGTCAAGTTTTCATGGAGGTAAAGTGGTGGGGAATGAAATGGGAATAGAAACTAATAACAGAAGTGAAAGGATCTTCCCAAATGATAATGAACTAGTGTAGGTTAACAAAACTTACTGTTTGTACGAGCTTAATGTCTGGTTGGAAATGGTGGGTGATCAAATGGAAGGAACTTGATGTGATGCAAGCACTTCCCGAATGCTCCTGTGAAGGAAAATGGTTGTTTGATTGCTTCTTTCATCGGGCTATGGATGCTCTGATGTGTGTACTAATGCTAGTTCTACTTGCATGCAGCTCTAGTTTTCTCACTTGTTCTCAAAAGATGTGATTATCTCTCAGAAATGTGCCAACCTCAAAATAAGGTTGTTTTGGGGGTTAAATGGTAACCGATGGTAGTTTTGGCTTAATCGGCGGTAGTTTAGGGTAACTGGCATCGATTAGGGTGAGATTTCCTAGGTTTACTAAACTAGGCAAGATCCCCTTGATTTTTGGGATCTCGTTTCGTTTACTCCGTAGATTAGCATGGAAGCTTCCTTCTAACAGGTAGGAATGTGGTTAGAGGGAATGTAGGCATTGATTTTTAGGGTTTGGGTAGGTCTTAGTTAGTTATGGCAACTTACTAAGAATAGGTCTTAGGGTGAGGTGGCTAGATGAGGTGGATATGTGGGCATTATCCCAATTAGGATATTTAAATAATAAATATTGTGAGGATAATGAATTAATTTAATTAAATTAATATTAGAGTGGGATGAAAGGGGCCATGGTTAGGTGAATGTGTTCAAGGTGTTTATTTGACAGGGGACCAAGGGGAGTGTGACCTAATTTTGGTGTCTACATTTGTATGTGGATGACATGTTGGTTGCAGTAAAAACATGCGAGAAAATAAAAGTACTCAAGAAGTGACTAAGTGAATCCTTTCTTTATGAAGGATTTGGGAGTAGCCAAATAAATCCTTAGTATGAGAATATCTCGGGATAGGAAGGAATGGAAGCTGACTTTATCTCGGGAAGAGTACATTATTAAGGTCTTGGAGAGGTTTAATATGCGGGATGTTAAACCGGTTGGGACTCCTTTGGCGTGCTATTTCAAGTTATCAAAGGAGCAAAGTGTCCTAAGAAGACAGTAGGAGAGAAACCAAATGTCTAAGGTACCTTACTCATCGGTGGTTGGTAGTTTGATGTATGTCATGGTGTGCACTAGGCTTGATATTGCCCATACAATGGGAGTGGTGAGTAGATTCATGAGTGATCCAGTAGCAATCAACTTTGGAAGGCAAGTAAAATGGATCCTTCGGTATTTGACAGGACCATGGGGAAAGTTTTATACTATAATGGATCAGAAACCACTTTGTGTGGTTATGTAGATTCAAATATGGCTGCAGATGTAGGCAGTAGGAGGAGCATGACAGATTCTGTTTACAGTAGGTGGGGTGGGACAGCGGTGAGCTAGATTTCACGACTACAAAATTTGGTGGATTTGTCAACCACAGAGGCTGAGTATGTTGCTGCCACAGAGGCAAGTAAAGAAATTATTTGGTTACAACAATTGCTTGAGGATTTGGGGCATAATCGGGAGAAGGAAATTTGTATAGTGATAGTCAAAGTGTTATACACCTAGCTAAGAACTCTGCTTTCCACTCTAGGATGAAGTATATATAGTTAAGATACCATTTCATTAGGAAATCTTTGGAGGAAGAGAATTTGAAGCTGGAGAAGATCCATACCAGTTAGAATCCTGCATACATGATGACCAAGGTGGTCACAAGGGAAAAGCGAAGGCGTGTTCACTTTAGTTGGTCTTCACGGAAACTAGTGAAGGGTTGAAAAGCTTGCTTAGGAAAACTAGTCTTCAAGTTGGAGATTGTTAGGTTGTTGAGCATGTTTTCATGTGAGAAAGTGTTGACGACTATACACTAAGAGTCTCGTACACTTTTCATAGTTGTCTCGGCTGAGGTTGAGGCACGAAAAACGAAAAAAAAAGTTGGGCCTTAAAACGTGCCCGATATATTGGGAAACATGATTTTCTCATATGGGCGGGTTTTTTGACCCATAGGTTTATGGGACGGTTTTGGCCCATGGTTTTGTAAAACTACTTAAGTAGTTGTCTATTTATATGGTTTTGTGCATATGGTAGATATAATGTAAACATTGCAGATGTGTTTTGAATTCAGCTATGAATTCTGTAGAGTTTGTTGAGCATAGCTCCAAATGGATCTGGGTATTGTATTGAGAGAGTGGTGGCTTGTAATAAAATATGAGCAAGTGATTCTTTGTGGACGTAGCCCAAATTAGGTGAACCATGTTAAATACTATCTCTTTGTGTTGTGTTATTTTATTCTGCACTTTTATTTGAGATCCGTAATATTTTCTCGCATATTAGTTTATCTTGTTGTGATTCTCGTGAGGGATTATTCCACATATTTTATTCCTTATTTCCTAACATATTTTCCACTCCATGTTGGTAAATGTTATTCCTACATAGAGGAACATAATTCTTCTTCCCTTCTTGCAGTCTAAAAATAACATTATGGAACTCCAAGATCTGAAATACCTAATTTTATATACTTGATGACCAACATACAATATGTTCACAAAAAATATTTTGGGCTCAGAGACTTACAAGTCTTTACATTCAAGGTTTTTGTTTCGAAAGGCTCACATTTTTCTACAAAATCATCTACCGAATCCATTACTAATATTTGCAAACAACATAATGAAGTAAATAAAACATGGTTAGATACCAATTTTATTGATTTTTTGTACAAATCTATATCAATTTGGTAATCGCTAGGATGTCCTCAATGAATCAGATTGACAAAAACAAAAATAGAAGAGTGGAAGGTAATGTATTTTAATGTTATTACATTGGTTATAAATGTTGATCAAAGAATAATTGTTAGAGATCACACAAGAATTCCATGCAGGAGAGAAGGCCGAGATCAAGGGCGTAGAGGGATAGGAAATACCCGCATGCAAAGGGCAAGTTTAGCTTTCTGTACTTAGCCAATTTTGAGCATGAAGAACTACTTTTAGAAGATGGCGTGTAGAACACATAAATGAGGTAGAGACGTGTGCACCATGCATTATCTATCTTTAGAGGATTAGATCGAAGTGTTTTTCATGGAGATGAGCTAAGAATAGGATTGTCACTTTAGTTAACTGTAAGAGGTCTATAGATAGCACACTTGCATGTGTGGCTATGCCTGTAAATGGCGTGTGGATATTAGTAGCATGTGGCCTATTTTTGGAATAGATAAGCGGTGAAGGGAAAGTCCCCACCCTATATATATGATGTGAATCACATAGTAGTGGATATATAGGTATATGCAGAGCGTAAGAGGTAAGCATAAAGAGATATGTGCATATGACTAGATTACTGTATCAAATCCATGCATGCATCATCGGTATAGATTTCCATTATTGTAAGGAGATTTTGTGTTTATTAATAGATGGAAGATATTGGTTGAATCTAAGTGTCATTCCTATGTGTAATTGAGTAGTGCATGTTCTTGATTCAATCATGATTATTGTTTAAGCTTGTTCTTTCCTAGATTTGAATATGGCATGCATTGTAGAATGATGGATTAGTTATGGATCTATATGTTTCTTCCTTCATCACGCTAACATCCTACTACAACAACCCTAAAGAGGGACCTGGTACCTTTGTATGCTTTGGGTGAGTGCTCAGTCTAGGCTGAGTGATGTGCCAATGCGTCTAGGGTGTTATCTAGTAAATTCTAGGTTGCATCATTGGTTCCATTTCGAGACCTCTTTTTAGTTGTTTTCTAGGATGGTTTGCGATGAAGATGTATCGGTTAACTCTAGCAAGTATTGAGGAGTGGATACATGATCTGGAGGAAGAATATGCATGACGGTTCAACATTGGATCTCAGTTTAACACACAGTTGGGTAGAACAAAATTTGTATGATAGCTTATATGAGAGATTTTTGCCATATTTCTAGTAGAATTATACGAGTGGCTGATTGCTTATGCATCTAAGTAGAATTGGAGGTATCATGCACTTTCTGGACACAGGAAGAATTTCAAGGCCCTTTATGATGTTGATTTGATCTGGACTCACATTTGTGGATACGTGGTTTTGTGGTGTTCTAAATAGTTATATTCTGGAATATTCAATTTCAACGTATTCTTTCCTAGAGGTAGCTAAATTCTAGTTTTTGCGGTATCCTAGAGGAGCATATCTACAAGGTATTCCACTGGCGATCAAGATCTTGATGGTAACTTTGAACTTGGAGAGTAAACCGATGGCTAACTAAACCTCACCACATGAGGGTAGGAACAGTTTGGTGAAAGATGGCAGACCTAGCGGTAGAAAGGTAGAGAGAGGAAAGGTGGCTTAAGTATAATGAGGTGTGCGAGAGGGAGATAGAGAAGAAACATACCATTGTAGAAAGTATGGTGTTGAGGAGAGAGATGGCTCATGAAGGATTTAAAGCTCACGTAGAAGATGTGGAGCCAAAGCATCAAGAACTCCCCATCTTAGAAAACATGACAAAGATCCCCCTTGGCTTCACATAGAAGTGCACCAACAAAGACTACTTGGGCCATGGCAGCGCATCTTAATCCACCTAGTGACCTAGCCCTTGTGCTTGGTTTTCTAGTATCTAGTATGACAAGTAACCAACAAGCTAACTTGGGAAGTAGGAGAGAAGGAGTAAGTCAGGAAGCAAGCACATCAATGGTAGGTCAGATGGCTTCATTATTTGGAGGAACATTTTTAGGCACATCATCCACATAGAACATGAGTGCACAGAATGTTGGATTCACCTCTGGAAGTGGAACTACCTCACAGACTATAGGGGTTTAGTATAGTACTACTGTCGGAGCACAAGGGAGTACATCTATAGGTCATATTCAACTACTAGGTGGAGGATCAAGAGGAGGTAGGTGGTTCTAGTTCCGGTGGATCTGGTGGTTCTGGAGGTAGAGGAAACACAAGAGGTTCTAGATAGGTGGTCAAGGCCCACAACAACCACAAAATATCTATATGGAGATGTCTCTTCATCTCCCGGAGTATAGAGGTATAGAGGATGCTTCCGAACATGTGCATATGTGTGAAATCTTATGGTGCATGTGAAAGGGATCATGGCTTTTGAGTGTAAGGCAAGTCAATTCACTACTACTTGTAAGGATGAGCACACATGCATAGTATAGAAAGTTTGACCCTAATCAAACTTGTGTGGATTATATGCAAGCATTGAAGGATGCTTTCTTAAAAGAGTTCTATATCCCGGAGTTTGAGTAGAAGAGTATAAGCAACGCTCAAAGATATCAAACAAGGCACTACTGAGAGTGTACGTGAGTATGATGCCCACTTTAAGACACTTCTATCTAAGTTGTCTTATGATATTCATGCCAGCCAACATGCACAATGGTTTGTTGGAGGATTGATTACACCATTTAGAAGGGAATTGTCACATAAGACATACACTGATCTGCGTGAAGCATTGGAGGTATCCCTACGTGCTGAGGTAGTTGGGAGCATTGACATTGGTGTTAGTCCATTCTTAGAGGCACATGATTGTAGCCATGGCAAAGTAGCTAGAAAAATTATCGAAAATTAGCTCATGAAAATGCTCAGGGATTTGGTGTATACAGATTGTGAAGTGGAAGGTCACACCAAGGATAGTTGCCCTCATAGATCTATACATTCATTATGTTAGACTGTGAAATATGTCATTTGAATCATGATGCTAGCCACTATCCTTTGTTACACAACATGCGATAAGGAAGAATGTATCCTAATTTTGCAAGATTTGCAGGTCCACGACCCATGATACTAAGGATTGTTGATTGATTGGTCAGATCCATGATGCTATAGACATTGGGGTATGACAGACAAGTGTAATGGATAACTCTAAGAATAAGAATGAGCACTAGGATCGGGATCATAATCAACCATGCTATGATAGGAATGAGGGTCATTTTGAAGGAGGTCATGGAAGAGGACGTGGATATCAAGGTGGATATGGAGGATGAGGTTGTGGTGGAGGAAGAAGTGAGTTTCCTCGTGGAACGTGTTATACATGTAGATCCCCGATCATTATAGGCGTGAATGTCCCCAGAATGTTACATGTTCTTTTGTGGAAAGAATCATAGCTATGAGGAGTGCCTGGACTTATATGAGCATCTCAAGTAAACAACATAAGTAGGAAAAAGGTGCAAGGATGGTTAGGATCCAAGCATGGAGGAAAATTAGTGGATGCCCAAGATAGCACTAGAACCTGAGGCCTTAACTATGAATATTACCACACGTGTTGAAGTGGCACGCACAAGAGAGGCATCATACCAGAAGCCTACAATCACTAAGGAGGAGGTTCTGCATGCAAGGTACCCAGATCCTGCCCATCAGAAGGAAGTCTATCAAGAGACCATGGAGGTCCTCATAAATCTTCAAGGTGAAATACAATGTTTAAAAGAGTCAGTCCAAAAAGATGGAACAGAAGAAAGAAAGTAGGAAGGTCCCCTCGATATTGATGACATCAGAGAGGTGTGTAAAATGTTGCGCCAAGAGAATATTATTCCATTATTAGGGAATTGGTTGAAGGGGAACACTCCATGTGAAAGCACTGAGAATGAATGGCAGATCCTACATGCAAATCTTCCCCCTGATAGCATTGACTATGATAAAGAGATCACTCTGAATGTTGTTGTAGATGGATGGTTGTTGAGAAATATTTTGATTGATATAGGTGCGGAAGTCAATGTGCTTACTTTAGATGCATGGGTACAAATGGGGAGACCTCCATTACAGCCATCATCTAATGTGTTGTTTATGGAAAATAGGACTAAGGCCACTCCCATAGGAGTTTTGAAGGATGCATCTATAACCATACAAGGGGCCAAATTCACTAGGGATTTTGAGGTATTAGCACTTGTAGAAGTAGACAGTTTTCCAGCCTTGCTTGGATGCCCTTGGTGTTATGCGAATAATGCTGACTTGAGATTCAATAAGGGGTATATCAGCTTTGAGAACAAGGAGGAAAGGGTTGTGATACCTTTGATAGATGGGAAGTCTACACCATATGTTGAGCCTCTAAGTGAGGAGGACTTAAACAAAATCTATGTACGTGCTATTCAGACCCAGAGGTCAATGAGCCATCAAAGGAAGGCATCCTACAGTGGGAGGATTCTCACTCTATTAGTGATACTATGAGTATTGCTTGTGATAATTGGGCTCATGGTACATATGAACTAGTAGGGCATGAGGTAAAAGCATGGTTGTGCGCAAGAATGGACTTCATTCTGTTCGATGGATAGGTAGCACAATACCTTGGTATACATGAGCAAAAGATCTTCTGTATTCTTACAAGCCATGGAAGGCACAAGTGGATAGACTAGGTAAGAGAAGAGACATGTTAGCATATATCTTACATGGGACAGTAGTGTGCTGGTGGGTAGTTCACAAAGATAATCTTATGGAGTGGAAGGAGATCAGAATCACCCTATCTACCAGGTTTGTAAGAAGCAATGCACCTACGTAGATTTACACTTATAATGGTGATCAACCTATTCAACACCACATTCAAGCAGTGTGAGAGACTCTGGATAGTAGGACAGGAAGCATTACCACCTTCACTCTGGGTGCATAAATTATATTCCACTCTACAAGGGTGTGCATGTGCTTGGTATGTATATGTAGAACTACATCGAGAGACTGGAAACTGGAAAATTTGACTGCAGAATGATCCAGAACTTTGACTACTTTTCTTCCCAACCTCCAATAGAAGAGGCATTAAAATTTTCAAGCGGTTAACCATGGGAGATAGTGCAAAGGTGGAGGAAATCATACAGAATTATTTGGTGAGACAAGAATAAGCGTGCATTTTGAAGAAGAAGGAGAAGACTCCATATTGCTTGAATGTGCTTCCTTGAGAAAGAAAAAGGAAAGATGGTGTACATCATGGATGATGAGGAAGTTGAAAACTTGGATATTGACCATTCACAAGGGGGTGCGTGAGGTCTTGGATAGTGCAGATAAGGATACATGTGCATACCATGAACCAATGAAGACAAAGAAGGTCAATATAGGATCGGAGGCTGAGCCTAAGGAGGCCATAATTGGAGACTACTGGTCAGACTCGGAGGTGGAAAAGATTATTGAGTTACTACATGGGATTACCAAGACTTATTCCCTCGAGGGTATCATGAACTTAAAGGCATGCATGAATCACTTGGGGAAATGAAGATAAAACTTAAGGAAGGTGTGCATCTAGTGAGAAAGAGACCTTATAGAATGAATCCTAATTTGTGTGAAAAGGTAAAAGAAGAAATTGATAAAATGTTGAAGTCTGGAATCATTCGACCTTTGGATGAGTCAGAATGGGTTAGTCCTATGGTGATCAGTATAAAAAAGGATGGTAGAATTTGAATTTGTGTTGATTACAGGGAGCTAAATGCAAGCATGTGTCACAGATCCCTTTCCTACACCATTCACTGAGGAAATACTTGGAAGGAGTAGCAGGGCATGAAATCTATTCCTTTACAGATGGGTTTTTGGGTATCATCAAGTTTGAATTGCCCAAGAGGATCAAGAAAAGACAACTTTTACTACTGAATGGGGCAGCTTTTCCTATACTTGTGATGCCTTTTGGATTGAAAAACATGCCTGTTGTATTTCTCGCATAGTTGTTAGGCATTCAAATATTTTATTCACAACTTCTTACAGGTCTACCTCGATGATTGGATAATATATGGGCTTGTTAAGGATCACTGTGACAATCTGCTTAATGTTTGAATGATGCAGCAGTTGAGTATCTCTAAACATCAAGAAGTGCATATTTGCTACACCTTTTGGAATATTGTTGGGACACATAATCTGCAAGGAAGGATTGCTTGTTGATCCAAGCTAAGGTTACAATCATTTTAGGGTGGAAGTGCTACCAGTCAGAGCGAGGTGTGTAGATTTTTAGGTCACACAGGATATTATAGAAAATTCATCAAGGGATATGCAAAAATTTCCACACCTCTGGAGGAGTTACTAAAAGGAAAAGGTACATTCTATTGGGGAGAATCGCAGCAACATGCGCATTTGAAACATTGAAAGAGAAACTTACTACCGTGCCTATCCTACATTTTCCTTCATGGGACAAACCATTTCATGTACATGTGGATGCCTCTAGCATGGCCATTGGCACTATATTAGCTCAACCTAGAGAAGGTATTGTCGATCATCCTATTTGCTTTGCTAGTAGGAAGTTGACGCACTTGCTGAACAAAATTATACAACTATAGAGCGCGAAGCTTTGTCAATGATCTATGCATTACACAAGTTTCAGCAGTATTTTCTAGCTACACCATTTGTATTCTATATGGATCACATGGCATTGAAGTACTTGGTAAACAAGCCCATCTTGTAGGGGCGCATATGCAGATGGGTACTCTTATTTCAAGAGTTTGATTTCACAGTTGTGGTAAAGCCAGGGAAAAGTAATTCTGGACTAGACCACCTATCTAGAATTCACTCAGGAGAAGAAGCACAGATGATTGAAGAAACCATGCCAGATGCCCAGTTATATAGGTTACAACATGCACCAACTGAACTTGATGACATTTTTGTTTTTCTACGGACTGGTATGGCACTAGAAGGAATGAAGGCATTGGAAAAGAAACACTTGCCATACGCAACACCTTTTATGTTGATCAGTGGTGACCTATACAAGTTAGGAAGAGATGAAGTATTACGCCATTGTGTATTAGAGCATGAGCATAAGGATATAATGGATGAGGCTCATGGTGGTATTGCAGGTGGCCACTATGCAGGTGATGCTACAACACGTAAAATCCTACTTGTTGGATTATGGTGGGAGACATTGTATAAAGACTGTAAAGAATATTGTAAGGCGTGTGATCATTGTCAGCGCCTAGGAAAACTAGGACAAAGAGATGAAATGCCACTGAGACCTATTATCAGTGCAGAACCATTTGAGAAATGGGCCATTGATTTTTAGGACCTATTTTCCAGCCACGCGTAGGACTAGATCGTGCTATATCATTACTTACACATATTATCTCACACGGTGGGTAGAAGCAGCACCTACGAAGGACTATATAGTAGCTACAACAGCTAGGTTTCTATGGGAGAATGTTCTTACAAGATATGGATGTCCTTTAAGTTTGACAAGTGATAGGGGTACACACTTTTTAAATGAAACCATAAGGATCCTATTAGATGAGTTTATGGTTGCCCACCATAAGACTACACCTTACCACCCTCAGGAAAATGGAACTGCTGAGGATTTCAACAAGATTTTGAGCAGACATTGACAAAAATTTGTGATGTTGGAAGAAAGGATTGGGATGATAAAGTGTCAGCTTGTTCTTTGGGCATATAGAACCACTTATAAGAGATTGAACAAGGCCACACCATTTTAGTTGGTGTTTGGCATCGAATCCATTCTTCCTATAGAATTCATGTTACCTTCTTTGTGCATTACGCATGCACTAGAGGTCTAGCTGATGAGCATGCTTTAGAAGAGGATTGAAAAGATGATTTAGTTGGATGAGTGACATGAGCCATAGCATGTTGGAGTCAAAAGCAAGAAAAGGCTAGGCAAAAAGCATGGCATGATAAAAATATAAAGGATAAGAAGTTGGTGGTTGGACAAATGGTACTTCTTTATGACTCTAAGTTCTTGCGCCATCCAGGAAAGCTCAAAGTACATTGGTTGGGGCCGTATGTCATCACTTACATACTTGAATCAGGTGCTTCAGCAATTAGAAGCACTTGATGGAACATGGCTACCCGGTTACTTTAACGGGAGTAGGCTGAAGCCCTACTATAAATAAGTCTTCTTGGTGTTTGTAATAAGGCAGTATTTCCATTTAGATTAGGTTTTCATTATGTATTTCCTTAATGTATTTCCTTCATTGTCATTATGCTTTGTCAATTTAGTTGTTGTTCTTGTGTAATAAGCACGCTTTGCATGAAGCTAATTACTATGTGAAGAATGTTTATGTGTAGAGGACTACACATACTTTTAGTGTGGGGTGGTTGTAGTTATCCAAGTAAAAGACTATGGGAATTGAAAGGTGAAAGGAATAAGCTACTACGGGTGTGCTTTAAGTCAAAAGAAGATTGCTTCTCAAAAGTGACCAAGGATGGAGATGAATGAAAGGAAATATAACGTGAGGTAAGTAACAGAGGCCATGATAACTACCAAGAGAAGGTACAGTGATGAGGTACTCTGTGCAAAGGGCACACTGAAGAGAAGTTTGTGACCAGAGGGTAGGAAGGCACTGCTAGAAGGTTATAGTTGGGGCGTGAAGATGTACCACCGTGGAATGAACAAATTTGGTCAATGAATGAGAGGATATTTGGTAGGTGAAGGAGCAATAAATGCATCAAAATTTGAAAAACTATATAAGGATGGGATGCGAATTCATTTTTACCATTATGACTAAGAGTATTTGAGGAAAGAGCTAAGTGTGAAGAGCCGAGTGATGGGTTAAGGTGTGAAGGGTGTGAAACCAAGTGTGACAAACAGATTATGTGCAAAAAGAAGCTTTCCCCGGTGGTGAAGGGTTTGAGTGAAGCAAGGTGACAGAGAGGAGTTAGGGCACAAAGTTTCCACCTAGGGCATGATTGAATCGAGCTAGGGTTTGATTCACAAATTGTAGAGTTAAAGAGGAGATGATTGCAAGGTAAAAATGGCACCCAAGAAGGCAACTACAATAGGAGAAAAAGGAAAGAAGAAGGTGGTCATCGAGGAGGAAGAGATGGCACCCAAAGCAATTTTTCAGAAATGCAATATCTAGAAGGAGTCATCATTGAATAGAATGGGATTCACACATCAGAAAGAGAAAAGTAAGTGAATACAATCACAGGACCTCAGAGAACAAGAAGGAGCTTGATTCCTTGCTCACTACGAGGATGAACAAACATATGAAGATGACATGCCAGTTTATGATGATGTAGGTGAGAAGCTTCTGAAGAGAATTGGGGTCTACCAATTATATGAGCTTCCATATTTTAGGAAGTATGAGCCCTTGTACCAGTGGCTCATGAGCAGAGTGCATGAGGACTTCTTCTACTTTGCAGGATGTAGAGTTAGAATCTCATCCATGCTTATCTCAATGGTGACAAGTTTGAAGGCCACAAGAGAGGATATAAAGAATGATCTCATAGATAAAGCCATGATCTTAAAGACCTAGATAAGAGTTGGGGTACTGAAGGGTCCATGCGGTATGGATATAGACAAGTTGAAGAACTATTAGTTGTGCAAGCAAAGCAACACACCTTGTTACAAATTTGAATGATCAAGAGTGGTGGTCACAGGTAAATACTATGTGGTTACATGTTGCACGCAAGATGTCAGAAGGAGTAGTCTACAATATTGTAGGCTACATTACAGAGAAAATAGTCGAGGAAGTGTGCACAGGAGGGAAGATCAGCTTTGGGGTTGTTCTATTATCACTGGTATTCATGGAAATTGGAGTACCAGATGGGCCGAAGGAAAAGGTATGGGAATACCCCATGGAGAATAAGTCACCAGCTGAAAGGTTCAACAAGTACTATGTAAAGGGTCCATGATAGATGACATCAAGCAAAAGGGTGGAGAAATGGTATGATAGGCTCCATGTGGCATTTGAAGAAGAGTGGCGCATCCCGAAGGACCTACCATCAAGTAGTGGGGAAACAAGTCCAGTTTTTTGTATATCAGCATTTCTACATTGCATGCTTCCCAATGAGAGATGGAGTTTGGAGCCCTTGGTGTAAATTTCCTTACGCATTCACTGCAAGGTATTTCCAAGCATTTGTTCATAGATTCACAGACACGTGCCGACTGGTATTCAATGTAGATAAGGTAGACTGTGACTACCACACATGTTGAGGAAGAAGTATGTGTATCCAGGAAGAAGTGCCTATGTCGAGAGGCTCATTTCGGAGGTGTTGAATATTAAGCCAATAAGTCTGGCTGTAGTAGATATAGGGGCAACATTAGTGTATCTTCAGCTAAAGCCCAAGATGGAGAACAATAAGTATGTGGAGAATGAATTTCACTCCCAGGCCACCGAAGGGTAAGCACACAATGGAAAACATACCAGCGCAAAGGCCCACAGAAACTATTGAAGTAGAGGATGAAGAAGAGGAGCGTGAAGATAGTGGAGGCTTGGAGCATAGAAGAAAGCAACCATATGACAGAGAAGAGTCACAGCATGTGACCACTCCACCTCAGGGACATGATGAAGAGGAAGATATGAGAGGTTGAGCAGGGGAGCATAGATTTAAGAAAGTATTCAGATGCACAAGGACTCAAGGTGGAACCCCACAAATGGTAAGGAAATCACCTCGTCTCTCTCCACACAAGGAGACCACTAAGCCAAAGAGGAGAAGAAATTTGAAGTTGGATGAAGAAGTAGAGGAATCAGGGGAGAGCAAGCATGCATCTCCTACCCCATTTGAGCAAGAAGATGAGCCACAGAATGAGGAAGAGAAAAATATGAAGAGATGAAGGATGAAGAAGAAAGAGAGAAGGAAACCTCTCGGATCCACACATGTGACTACTCAAGGTGTAATGGGATACTCCTAACCTTGAAGCTACAATTCCCAAGGGTCCTAGATCAAAGAGGATGAGTGGGGAACACAAGTGCACCACTCATGGGCTATATGAGAGGACACCAGAAAATCATTCGCGCCATTTCCAAAGCACTGTAGAACAAAAGGATTTATTTGGCTGGGAATTAATGGATGGGGATATGGTGACCATTCGCACTAGAAAGAAACTCTCATGGTCAATGCACACCCACATGGATGAGCCTGATTTTGATGTATGCGAGGAGTCATGCATGTCAAGATGAATGAAGAAGACACCTCAAGCCAGGCACATAACAATTAAACCTACTGTTATGTTAGATGAATAGGTTAGCAATGTGCTAGTAAAGGTTTCTACTGAGGTTGCAAGAAGAAACATGGACAAGGCCACAACAATCAGAGTGTTACGTGAGGAGTTGAAGATAAAGGATGCAGTGATAGCACACCTGACCCAAGAGAAGGACTTGGAGTAGAAAAAGAATAGTGTGTTAATTGGCATGGCAGAGGCCATTGGAGATCATGTGATGAAAGTGCTCCACATCTGAAATCTAAGGTACCAGAACAATTCCCCTCGGTAATGCATTATGTTAGAGCTTTGGTGGACTTGGTATTGGAAGAGGACACAATCAGAATGCCAAAACCAAAGAATCCTGAAGAAGAGGTAGAAAGGGCTAAGGCTGTAGTAGTCAAAAAGATTGCATCATACGAAGGCCTACTGCAAGTGCTCCAAGAAGAATTGAAAAAGGTGGATCATGCCTTAAATATATGCATAGCTCCAGAGGCGTTGATCAAGGTAAAGACTCTGGAAGAAGATAATGTAGTCCAGAAGGCTATGAAGGATGATACCTTGGGCCACGTGTAGAATGGTTAACACTCGTAAAGCAAAAGTGAGGCCCTAGCAGCAACACAAGAGCCACACAAGGAAAGATTAGATGAGCTTGGGAAACTCATCACACAAAAGATGGATGCATTGGAAGGAAAACATACTATGCAATGTCCAGCATTATGTTGGTATTGTAGAATGAAAAAGGTGAAGTTACCCAAGATGAACTGGAGTCTATTATTGTGGACATACCAGAGCAGGAAGAGAAATCATTCACTGAGTGGTAGGCCTTGGAGGCCGAAATAAAGGAGGAGTATCCAGAGTTGATCCTTCAAACTGATACAGAGGAGGCTACCTCATAAAACATTCTTTATTCATCTACATTCTTTCTTATTCTTTCCATTCAACATTCTTTACTTCAGTTTTGGAGATAACCATTATCAGGATGACAATGAGATTAGTGTGGGGTAATGTTGATCAAGAGAATACTTGTTAGAGATCACACAAGAAGTCCACATGGGAGAGAAGGCCAGGATCAAGGGTGCACGGAGGGATAGGAAGAACCCACGTGCGGAGGGAAAGTTAGCTTTTGGGACTTAGCCGATTTTGAGCATGAAGACCTATTTTTAGAAGATGGCATGCAGAGCACATAAACGAGGCAGAGACATGCACGCCATGCATTGTCTATCTTTAGAGGATCAGATCAAAGCATTTTGCATGGAGATGAGCTAAGAATAGGATTTTCACTTCAGTTAACTATAAGAGGTCTATAGATAGCACACTTGCATGTGTGGCTATGCCTGTAAATGGCATGTGGCTATTAGTAGCATGTGGCCTATTTTTGGAATAGATAAGTGGTGAAGGGAAAGTCCCCACCCTATATATATGATGTGAATCACATAGATAATGTATATATATAGGTATATGTAGAGCATAAGAGGTAAGCATAAAGAGATATGTGCATATGACTAGATTATTATATCAGATCCATGCACGCATCGGTATAGATTGCCATTATTGTAAGGAGCTTTTGTGTTTATTAATAGATGGAAGATATTGGCTGAATCTAAGTGTCATTCCTATGTGTAATTGAGTAGTGCATGTTCTTGATTCAATCATGATTATTGTTTAAGCTTGTTCTTTCCTAGATCTGAATATGGCATGCATTATAGAATGATGGATTAGTTATGGATCTATATGTTTCTTCCTTCATCATGCTAACATCTGCTACAACAACCCTAAATGAGTGCTCAATCTAGGCTAAGTGATGTGTCAAAGTGTGTCTAGGGTGTTATCTAGTAAATTCTAGGTTGCATCAATAAACATTTACTTTCTTCATATAAAAATATAAAAATATGCTTTTCCTTTCACCGCAAAACTTTGAGAATCAATGCCTTTCAATTTTCCAAGTACAAAAATAGAGATTCCATACAAAAATGGAGTTTTCTATTATTTCCAGATGATATATGGACTAAATGGACAACAACATTTCATTTTTTTAGATCAGGTGGCCTTGTTTGTTCACCTATTAAAGATAATCAAGTTAACTTTCAGCCAAATTCACTTGGCAAGATTCACAGCCAATTCATTTAGATTTGTGAAAGGAATGACCAATGAATAACTATCGTTACTAGCAGATAAAGTGCAATTAGGGGATGTCTGGTTAATTGTCTCTATTGAGGAAAGTGTAATATCATAGATATTTGATTCTTACTACTGAAGAATAAAAGGAGAAGGAAAAATGAGAGAAAAATTTCTACATTATTTGATAAATAAACATACAGATAATATTTTATCGCCATCCTGCAATGAATCTAATGTAATTGAAAATTTTAAATTGCATGAATCACACTACTGGTAGTTATCTATACTGTTGAGTGAAGAGAGAAAAGGAAAAAGAAAATTTTATTCCCAAATATGGGAAAATAAGGTGAAACAAACCAAGGACCCTATGGTGGAAGAATTTATTCCGTCGAGGCTCAAACAATATTAGACAATTATGTGATGTCAATGGAAGAAAATATACCAACAAGGATGGAAGACACAAAATATTTTACTTGTCAATGTTCATATCCATTCCATCATCCATTATCAGTATTAGTTATTCTTGTGACCAATCCTTTTAATGTTAAATGTGTGATCACTGATTTTTTCATTTTGTCTAACGATATTCCTTCCGATATAATAATGGAGCTACTAACAATTATTAGAACCAAGTGTGATGGTTATATTATTATTGTTCTCATACCAATTGATTATTCAAAAATGTTAAGAGAAATGGTAAAAAGATACATAGAAAAGGTTAAAGATATCGGAGAATCAATTTTCGATGGATGTTACGAGACTCTATGATAGAAGGGGAAATTTAAAATTTTGTGTCTTATATACACAATAACCGGTGTTCTCAACTACAATGATAATGATGATGATAGAGAAGAAGTCATTAGGGATTAGAGGGAGAAACTACCACAGAAATTGGTAACTGCAAGAAAAATTGGCCTATAAGGAAAAATCCATCCTTTTCCTTACGAACGATCATATGAGTTCGGACTCATATGTTCACTTGATATCTGTTCCCAAAATTCTCTAATAATATTTTTTTACGGTGGTAGTGTCGCATTGTGTGCATTACTTGATTCCAATTTATTTTATTTTTTATTTTTGAGACCCATAGTCAAAAATGTTTTTGAAACATTACTATTCACATATGAATAAAGGTTCGCTGTTGAATGCAACTTAAACAAGTGATTTTGTTTAATTTCTTAGAACCGATATAAGCTAGTTATACATTTATTTTTTATGCAAACAACCAAAAAAATATAGGAGTTGATGTACAACCCTCTGAACTTGACACTACACAACCATTTTAACATGGTGATTGACCTTCAATCATTTCAAAAATATTTTTAATGAACTATGTTTTAAATTTCTATGGTTTTCATTTATTTAACAATAATCTATGTTTTATAGTTCGATGAAAATGAGAAGTCAAGAACATCTGACATGAATACACAATCAAATCCTAGTATGTTAGTCATGTGCATTTATAAAAAAACTGCTAATAAGCCCCACAAATTTATAAGACAATTAATGGTTTTATGTAGACAACCAACAACCAAAGAAAGTAATCATGGAGTGTGTGGGGGTATCAAGCATGAATATGTAGTTAGAACTGGTATGTTAGCCATGTGTATTTTTAAACAAAACCATTTATAAGGCTCACAAATTTATAGAAAACGATATCAGCTAACTCTAGAAGAGGGACCATTTTCAAAGGAGGAATAACCAAATAACCTATTTCAAATGTTCATGGTGGCATCTAATGCTCCACAATTTGTAGTTATCATTTCATAACTAATCAGACATTAGTTTTGATGCTTAGTCCAACCAATGATGGCATAGCCTAGTGGTCACTAATCCACATCAATAGCTCAGAACTATTTTCTGTCAAAGGGTGGTTTAGCGAGTATAAGTGTAACCTAGCAATGCTAAACTTCATTCACAAGACAGAATAATTGATATTATACTTACCATATTACCACCACAGAGAGTAGTATGTTTTTTCAATTAAGATTTCATTTTTCATAGCATGAAATCGATTATGAATTGATTAATGTTTGTTTGCAATACATCTTGCATCAAAAGAACCAAGTAGGTAAGGGTGATGTAAGCCAAGTTGCATGAGCTCGGTTGGTAAATGGTAGCCTCCTAAAGTGTTGATATTGAACTTACCATATTACCATGGAGACCACTATGTTTTTTCAATTATGCTTTCATTTTCCATAAAGCAATAGCTAGATTATGAATAGATTAATGTTTATTTGAAATAGATATTGCATCAAAGGATTCAGCTACGTATAAAGATGATGCAATCCTAGATGCAAGCTCAATCAGTAATCAATATTTTGAAGCTAAAATGTTGATTATTATAGTCAATAAATCATGCACTTTGAGTCATTATTTAGTCTCGAGCCTCATACTACTATTCATATGGTTTTTAAGTAAAGAAAGTACTAATTAATCCATGTCCTTTAATCATTTTACTTTACTTTATTTCTTCACATATGACCTTTCGCATGTACTTACCTAGTTTTTTTATCATTTTGCATTCATCTTATTTTCAGATCTGGGCTCCCCAGACTCGGAGCGCCTGGTCCTCTCTAGGTGCCCTAATCCTCTTTGCACTTTACTTTCATATTTTGGGAACTTTCTAGCCATTTGAGCTTTCCATATTTTTAGTGGTTGGCATTTTCAGGTTAATTATGAAATTAGATCAAGATAACCATATAAATATAAAGTTATGATACCATAATGAGGGACCAAGCACTAAGCATCTACTATCACCATCTAGAGTTGCATCCATCAAAGGCACCTAAAGCTACATTTACATCCATCTAGCTCCATCACAAGGCACACAAGTATGGTTCATCTACATCACACTTCATAGAAGGGGAGTCTATTGTTTCCATGCACACATTTACTACATTCTACATCTAGTTATTTGATCGCTACTTCATAAAGTGTGACTAGCACAAGAGCAACCTAGGGCACAATTTTCACACACACACACACACACACACACACACACACACACACACACACACACACACACACACACACACACACACACACACACACACACACACACACACACACACACCTAGAACTATATTGAGTCTGAGATTTAGTATAGTGTTCAGTTAGTAAGTCCGCCATTGTGGCCACTGAGGACAGTCAGACCTCTTCATATGCATTTTTATTTTTTTAGAGTTATGATGTTTTGTTTTTAGTTTTGAAGGTGATTCCTCATTGTAAGTATTGTAGCGATATTGGAAATCATACAATAACATTAGTGTGACATGGATAAACTACATGTGAACATCCAGTGACATCTTATAGGAGATTTTTAGGCCATTTTCATAGACTAGGGTGCCTAAATCTCAAACCAAGGAAGTCACGGTTCCCCTATCCCCTTTTAGGTACCCCACCCAATCAGATTTCTTAGATATATTCTTTCCTAGGAACTTGTATAGTCATTTCCTCCTCATGTTCACCTATTTGCATTGTGAAAAGTCCCACACCTTTGTCAAATCGATAAGGACTCCTTAACTTTCTCTTACACATTAGGGTTTTACATTTATATTTACTTAGTTTCTTAGGTCATTTCCTCTATTTATTTAAATGTTATTTACTGATTTGCAAAGCATTATATTACACTAGAATATTACATTTTAATTTAAACACTTTGGTGAACTCGAGCACTTTCATGCTTAGGATCCTAATTTTTTTCCTCTATCATGGCTCCCAAAGTTGTGCAAGTTTCTTTATCTGATTTGCTTAAGATGCATCTCAATTTCCACACTGCTCTTCAAAAATCCCTAGACACCACATATCTTCATAAAGATACCCCACCACACAAAATAAGTCCTATGTTTGATCATTTATCTGATGACCCTAGTCCTCATGATCTTTCATCTAATCAATCCATATTAGACTCAATTCACACTTTACATGTTTTATTTTAAGACAAATTTAAGGCTACGGAATCCATGAATACATCCCTCAAATATAAAATCTAACTGTAGACACCTAAATTATGCTTTTGCAATATTATTGCTACAAGCACACAAATCACTCTCATTCTTACCATTTCCATTTTAATAAGTGATTTCTGCTAATTAACTAACGTTTTGTACTATTTTGGTCAATTAACGGTGCTTTGATTATAACCTAACTCCTTTCACATTTAGGATGCCACTTTACGACGAATCATAAGTCAAAATCCTCTTCCAAACAAATAATTAGCGATTATTAGCTAATTAAGCCTATTTTTCTATTTTTTTGGTCAATATACCCTATTGTTGGCTTAAACTCCTATTCCAACCAGTCAAAATCACCCCACTTCCTTCCATAATGTCTAAAAAGCTTCAAAATCTTATCCTAGCCTCCTAATTGACCCTAAGCGGTTGATTAAGGATCCTCACATCTTAATCAGTTCTTAATTCACTAATTATGATTAGCAAAGATTAATTATGTTTTACAATCCTTAATATATTTTTTCTTTTAGTCCCACATGCACCAAGATGCTAGTTTTCCTCAAAGGAAAAACTATAAAAAGGACTAACCACATACCTTTAAACTTTATTCCCTTTGATTTGCATATCATATAAGAAATATGATTAATGGACCAAGCTCAATCCTTGCCTAAAGTATTCAATGGGGTTTGTATATGGGTATCTAATATGATCGTGTATTCATTGTTGGAGAGACCATCTCACCTTCCTTGGAGTAGTAACAAACCTAGTTTTATTTCCCTCTTATATCTATTTAGGTCTATTTTAGTTAGCAATTCATACATGGTAAGGATGATTTGTAGATTAATGTTTAATTCCATTTATTTTACATTCATAGCATGCTTTTAAGCTTTTATCATTGATGTTACATTCTTAAAACTTAGATCTTGACTATAGGTGGCAATGGTGTTAGCCTTTCCTAGTTAGTCATATTATTTTTTGTTAAAATTTTAGGGTGTTATCATTTGGCACACCCAGTGGGACATTACCCCATTGTATTCATTCTTAAATTTTTTAACATAGTTTCAAAGTTTTTAATTTCAAGCTTTCTATATTAATTTCAAGTTTTCTAGATTAATTTCAAGTTTTCTAGTTTAGTTTCAAGATTTCTAGTGTAGTTTCAAGCTTTTAGATTAGTTTCTCAAGATTTTAGATTAATTTCAAATTTTTAGAGTAATTTTCAAAGTTTTGTAGATCAATTTTCATTTTGATAGTTGTTTAAAACTATATTAGTAGTAGATGTTGCATTTTCATGTTCTTTACAGGATATAAGGAGGTGAAGTGTTGTCGAAATTCCTCAAAAGGTCAAAGATTTGATCTTTTTCAAGTTTTTCTTGTCAAAATCCATATTTTGACCACCTACAGGAAGGTTCATGCCTATGCTCAAAGGGGTGTGTCCATGATTCAAAGGCCACACATGGGCTCTACTGGAGGCACCTATGCACCGTTGAACATGTTTTTTCCCTACTAGTCATGCTTATGAATCATAGAATTTTTGACCTCTGTGTGTGACTTGTGTTGGTGCTTCAAAGTATGCACATATGCCTCTCTAGTCATACCTATGCAAATATTTGTGTAAATTTGATAGAGACACACTGTGTGCATAATCGTATGCACTGTTACTTCAAGGTTTGGGCCGTGTCTTTGTATAGAACATGCTAGTGCATTAAGAGGTGCACTAGCACACTCACTGTGTAAAGTTGGCTAAAATTTTGAAATTTCAAATTTTTGTAATTTGCCAAGGATTTTTAGTTGTTGTTGTCAATTTTCTGATTTAGATTAGGATTTCTAACAAAATTGGCTTAGAGTTTGATAAGTGATTTTTAAATTTGGCTTAGGTTTTGATAAGTGATTTTTGTTAAAATTGACTTAGGGTTTGATGAGTGATTTTTATTTCATGTTTTATATGATTTTAGAATAGGGTTGTGTATACTCTTCTTTTGCACTTTGTGTGATCTTGAGAATCAAAACACCTCTAAATCTCTTTTTGATAATTTAGAGTAAGTTGAAAAAATCATCATTCATTCTTATGCTTAAGGGAATAAACTTTAATTTTTGCATGTACATGATCTTTTAGTTTAAGATCTTTTCATTTGATAAATAACTCAAGGCTAAAATTTGTGTATTTTCTTCCCTTGCACCTAGTGCGATCTTGGGAACTAAAAGTGATTTTAGTCTTTCATTAATAATCACTTGGATTAATTGGGAATAAACCTTGATTTGCAAATTTTTATGGTAGTTAATTGATTTACAAGATTTTCATCTAGTTGGGTTACTTGTTGTGTATGCTCTTCTCTTGCACCTAGTGTGATCTTGAGAACCAAAAGAAACATTTAATCCTCTTTCTATGATATTGTAGATATTTTTGAACTACTAACCATTTATGTGAAGGACCTAATGCTAGTCAAAGAAAGGAGGGCTCTCTTCAAACCAAATTCTAACATTCATGTGTGTTGTAGGTTGCCAACGGTGGTCTAAACCAAATTGCTTAATCCAAAAGATAAGAAAATACACCAACACACCATTCATCACACTATATTACAGGTTTCGGTTAAGAGCTACGGCTCGTCCACTTAACTAGGAGAAAATTCCTTTGGCATAATCCTTAAGACAACAAGAGGAATTCTCCTAGGAACCCCAAAGTAGTTCACACAAGAGGGAACCTTGTGAACGAAATGGGAAAGTGATCTAACTACCCAATTGATTAGTGCGCTTTTTGAGATTAGATTCAAATTTATTTCCATTACAACCCAGTGAAAGTACAACTGAACACATTTTTATGCTCATTGTATTGAAGGGGGTAAAGTAAATCCGAGATACTCCAAGACTATTCATTGTGACTTTCTTAGTAAATCAAGCTCGCAAAGATATCTTGTTATACCTAGAGAGAGAACCACTAGAAATCTTGTTGGCTTGGAGCCAATTGTGTCTTATTTATTGTACTTGAGAGCTCTCATAAAGTAACAACTTTTTGGATTCAAACTCTTGTTTTTTAAACAAGGGAAAGAATCTCTTAAAGTTGAAACCATGTGACATTTCATCATGAAATCTATTTAGTGTTACTTTTTCCTAGTTTTTCACTTTTCCTAAGACAAGGTGAAACTCTACCAAAGTTACACCAAGTATTTTTCATCACCACTTGGTCTACTCCTTTATTTTCTTATTGCTCATTTTGAGACAAAATAAGAACAAACATATATGGATACCTACTAGAAATAATCATGTCCACCACTTTTGTAGTCTACTTGCATGACCAAAGGTTGTAATGTCGAAATGTAAGTGTTGAAAGTGTGAATGGTATGTCATCAAGTTCTAGTATCCCCTCTTGTCTCAAAACCCATATTGAGACTTACTATCATTATAGTTAGGTGGTCTTATCATTTACTTCTTTTGATTTTTTATGATGTTTGCATTATAGCTATACAATTTTGATATTTACGTCTTGTTTCCATTGTGAAACTTGACCTAAATATCTAGATTGTATTGTTACGTTGCTCACATGCATAGTAATTCCTTGATATACTTAGGCATAGTTTTTACATCCTATCCTTGTCTTGCTTTTTGTGAGTGTTGGGGTTACTTTGTTAGCATCGTTATAATGCCATTTTGATAAAAAAATCTTATTTTCTTTCAAATCTTGATTAATGTGTCCAAATAGGGTTGTTACGTTGCTCACATTTATATCCTCCATTTTATAATACTTATAATTTTTTATTGTTTAGAAAGCTGGTTTTTAGTATACCCGGTTAGAGGGTCACGTCAACACTATCTTATCATTTAGGTCTTTTTGTTTAAAACTTGGCCTAATTGGTGATATTGTGTTGTCACTAGTTGGTTTCAAACCTATCTCAAATAAACATAGGGAGTAAAATTTTTGTTGTGACTAATTTTGGATCTAAGTATTATACATCATTGTATTGTCCTAGATATCCCTTATCATATATTACCTTGTTAGTGTATCATTATTTATTCTTTGGTGTCCTTGGGTTCATATTAACCCTTGGGATTTGTGACCATTTGTTATTTGACATTCTTTGTGAAGATTTGATGTCATTATGATGCTTGGTTTGTCCTAGGGTCCATATTTTCCAAATTTTTAGCTATTTTCTATTGTGCTACCCAAATCGACACAAGACTTCCTTCCAATAAAGGAGTTCAATCGCATTATCTCAGTCTATACATGTGTATCCAAAAACTCCAATAATGACCAACTATCACAAGGTTACTTATACGTATGACACTAAGGAAACAAATTTTTGGTATTCCCATCAAAGGATGCCCATCATGGTTAAGCCTCGTTTCATTCTTCATGTTAGAGAACCCGTTTGGGTACCTGTTCCCCACCTTCATCTCATAGTCAGTGGTATGGTTTTTGACACTTCTAATACAAATCATTATTAGATTTCCCCACTCTTCTTCTAATTCCAATCCAAATTGTTCTTCTGATTCTTCATATTCACCTTGATCTTCTGAAGATTCTCATCAAGATATATTCACTTCATTTGACTCTTAAGTCACAATCCTCCCTTTCTTCACAAGATTCCCCTTATCAGCCACCCAAACAAAATCTTCCTCCTTTGAAGATATATGCGGCTCTAAGATCCATCAATCAAACATATAATTTGGTTCTTGAGTCACGGTCCTCCCTTGATTTTCAAGACCTCCATTATTCATCACCTCGACAACCTCTTCCTCCGTTGAAGATCTGGGTGAATCCAAATCCTTCTAAGTTGACTCCCATATCGTAATCATCAAATTCGACACCTATGTCACAATCATCTAAGTCAACACATACATTGCAAACACCTCAGATGAATCCTATGTCACAATCATATGTTGATTTTCTACGCGATCCTCGTTGTTTCTCGAAATATGCCATCTTCTAGGAAATCCAATACCAATCAGTTCTAAATCTACATCTTCTTCTACTCATGAGACATCTAGATCTAAATCTACTTCATCTCTTGAGTCATCATCTTCTCAATATTCCACACCAGTTGGACCCATTTCTTCTAGTCAACCTCCCATGGTCAAAGAAGAACAAATACCCATGTTGATCGATTCATTTCAGAATGAAGAAGCAATCACATAAATCATGGGGTCACACGATGACATTCCCCTAGAGGATCACATGCAAGGATTACCTTTAGAAATAGATACGTTCACATATTATGGGAAAGAGGTTGATTTCATTTTTCAAACCATACAGGATGACCTTAGGATCATCGAAATCAATCCTCCTCTTATTCTTCCATCTTCTCACTCTTCATTATGTGATGAATTACCTTGGTCTGGCATTGATCCATGACTTATATTCTCATTACCCACTCTTTCTTTATCTATCAAGATTCCTTCATCGCAATCTCACTTTGGGTTTCCACTGGTATCCCAACATCTATTTTTTATATAGGGCACCTCCAAGTTTCCCTTCATCATCTATTTATGCCTCATCTTCTCGTAGCTCATTCACTTCTCACCTTGGGTCACCACCGGTATCCCATTGTCTTCTTATATATGTGGGAAACCTCTAAGTAGCCTCACATCCTCTATATGTGTCTCACCTCATTGTATCCCATCTTCATATGTTTTTGGCTCACCTCCTAATAGCCCATTATATTCTATTTTAGGGTCATATCCTAGTAGTCCTTCCTCTTCAATCTATGTGACACCTCCTGGTAGCCCATTTTCTTTTATATATGGCTCACCTCTATGTATCCCATTTCCATCTTTGATTCTTGGGCCGAATCCTAGTAGTCCATCATATTCGATTTTAGGGCCACACCCTAGTACTTATTAGTCCTTCATCTTCGCCTATGAGACACCGCCTAGTAGCCCATCTTCATCTTTGATTCTTGGTCCACATCCTAGTAGTCCATCATCTTTGATCTTTGGACCACATCCTAGTAGTCCTTCATCTTCATTCTATGGGGCACTGTCTAGTATCCCAACTTTATCTTTGATTCTAGGACCACATCCTAGTAGTCCTTCATCTTCAATCTTAGGGCCACATCCTGGTAGTCCTTTATCTTCATTCTATGGGACACCTCCTGGTATCCCATCCTCTTCAATTCTTGGACCGTAATATTTGTGTCCATCACATTTTCCTTCTATCAATGATTATGGCAAGCCCACCATCATTGATCATATCAATTCTGAATGTCCAATTTCTTCTCTCACTTCTTGAGATCGGAAAATTCACGTATTAGCTTATAGGAAACCCAAATAGTTTCTTTATAAAGCTAAGATCAAAAAACTCCAAGAGCTCCAAAGCTCCCAAAAATTTAAAGAATTATAAAGTTTAGAATCAAACACAATTCAAGAATACACACCAATGTAACCATCAAGTATGGCGCAAAGTGCATAAAAATCTAGATAGGTAACTACACCTCCCACATATGAAATCCATGTTTCAAGATAAATCACAATCATTTGTTGAGTATGAGCTCACTACGATCATTAAAATCAGAGATAATATGACTCTTGATAAAAAAACATGCTTAATCTCCCTTATCAAGGAAATCAAGAGCATTGTTGTAGTATCTTATCACGTAGTTGATATTGATTGGTCCCAATTTCCCAAAATCAAAAAAATTAAAAATACAAAAAACCGAGTAAACATTAAAACAGTACAAAAAAATCTAAAGGTAAACGAACACACATTGTAATTAAGTATTGCATACACATGGATGTTCTTTCTTCCCTTCCTTGTTATTCTTCTACAAGTCTTCCTACCATTTTCATCCCTTTGGTGATATTTTGGTTAGCCAATTTGCACACATTTTATGACATTTATCTCTATGGTATCCATTTGGCCTTTGTATTTCATCACCTTCGTAAATTTAAGAACTAATGATCTCATAGAGATCCTATCACAATCAACATCTAAAAAATTGTTGCGAAGAACTTTTGGACATATTTGTTGACACTAGCCAATGTCATCATCACAAGCACTTCCGCCTCCTTCCATCAAGCCATTAGTGGTTCTTAACCCCTTTTCAAATAGGAGAACTGAAATAATTTTTCCAAAAGTGAAACAAAATCAATCAAATCAAAAATCCAAAGCTAAAAGCAAAAATAAATTGATATATAACTCTCTCTTGGGGTATTTCCAATAATCTCTACCGAGGCTATGGACACTTGACTGGTAGTAGAGAAATTTTGTGATTAGAATCAAATACATCTCTATCGGGGCTATGGACGCATGGTTGGTAGTGGAGAAATGTACAACTCTCCTTCCACAAATCCATTCAAAAAAATCAACTCTCAAAAATAAATCATTCCTACACATTGTCAAGGGTTTTTTCACTTGTTGTTTATTAAATCTTCCTCCAAGAGGTAGTAAATTTCAACATGCACACACTGGATCTCAATGAGTAAACAAGATTAGTATGTTACCAAGTGTCTTTTTTTGGACCTTGTTTAGACTCTTACTTTAGTCTATATCTTGTCTCATGATTTGTGCCTTGGGATGATTGCTTCTTCATCGCGAGGCTTCTAAGCTACATTCATTCACATTCATTGTTCTTCTACTTCATTCAGGACATCTATGTGTATAAGGTTTTCATTTTTTCATACTTGCAGGAACCTTTTCCCCCTTCAAAAAAAAAAAAATCTTCTACTTTTCTCTATCATGTTCTTCCTATCTAGCTTACTTTGGGGGAATCTTTGTTCCTTCCTAGCACGTCATTAGGTTGCATTCATCATCATGATTAAGCCTATCCATATCAACCTTGATCCGACTTCTACGCATGAAGAGTTTTCCTTTAATATTCTCATCTAACACTAAGGGAATTTTTGCATCTTCACTTTCTTGTGCACTCGCGTGGCATTCTACCCTTGTACATCCTATTTTCCTCTAGGGGCATCCATGTTTCTTCATTTTCCTGTACATAGCTTTAGAAAACTTCTAGAAAATATCAAAAACATTCAAATTTGTTTCAAAAACTCCCAACACATTCAAATATGTCAGGAAAAATATAAACATTAAAATATGTTTTGAAAACTCCTAAAACATTCAAATATGTTAGTCAAAAAAATCAAAACATCCAAATAAACATCAAAAACCCAAAAATGGTAAAAATCATTAAAAATCCAAAAAAATGCAAAAATTCAAAAATTGGTAAACGACATGGACACGATTGAAGCTCTGTATCAAATAAATTTTTCTCAAACATCTATATTTGTCATACAAAAACATCTTTCTTAAGGTTCTTTTTTTTTTGTTGTCTCAAATGACTTATGGATCATCATGATCTACCTCCATTAACAAAGTTGGCTTGCTTACTATGTTAGTACTCCGTGCAATAGTGAGTTTCCAAAGATTGTGTCATAGTGCATGAATGCTTTCCATGGGACTACTTGTGTCCTTCGTTATTCCCCTCACATGTATCCTTGCTTGGGGCACCATTTTTAACCCTTTTCGTTACAACACGAACATTCGGGAACTGAATCTTGATAACAAAAACATTGGTGCAACTGTCTTGAATGTTGTTTGTTTGAGTATGTGTGATTGTACTTATTTCTCTGTTAGGTTAGCTAGTTTACTTTCTCGTATTACATTGCATTATGTATGTTGCATGGAGTTAAGCATCATTTTACTTTCTTGTATTGCATTACATTATGTATGTTTCATGGAGTTATGCATTTTTAGCAATGAACAAATGTTAGTAATATAGATTTTCATGTTATTTTACACTTTTGTTTATTTTAATAAAGGTCGATGATGTAGATCATAGGACAAAGATGATGAAATAAAAGTTACTTATATAAGATTGGATGTAAAGAAATATTTATTCTCATTCTTCATTATCATTTCTTATCACTGCTGATTTTTCTTCCAAATCACCTAGGAAATAAACAACCATGTTTATCCCTATCCTTATTTCTTCTATCGATTAAGATCATATTTTTATCATTGATTGACTTCTTCTATCACCCCATCGACAATCAAGGGGGCATCCTTCATTCTACTAATTTTTCTTCAAAAATTTATTTGCTTATGTTTTTTCTACTATATTTGAAGTGAAGTTACTTACTTCACCTCAAATAGGGGCAAATGTAGACACCTAAATTCCGCTTTTGCAATCTTATTGCTAAAAGCACACAAATCACTCTCATTCTTACCATTTCTGTTATAATTAGTGATTTCCACTAATTAACTAATGTTTCTTACCATTTTTTCAATTAACAACACTTTGTTGATTACCTAACCCCTTTCACATTCAGGATGACACTTTACGACAAAGCGTAAGTCAAAATCCTCTTCGAATAGATAATTAGCAATTATTAGCTAATTAAGTTTATTTTACTCTTGTTTTGGTCAATATACCCTATTGTTGGCTCAAAACCCTCTTCCGCCACTAAAAATCAGCCCACTTCCTTCCAAAACGTCTCAACAAGCTTCAAAAGCTTATCTTAACCTCCTAATTGACCTTAAGCGGTTTATTAAGGCTCGTCACATCTTAATCACTTGTTAATTCACTAATTGTGATTAAAAAAGCTTAATTATGATTAGAAATCCTTAATCTAATTCGTTCTTTTAGTCCCACAAGCACTAAGGTGTTAGTTTTCCTCAAAGGAAAAACTATAAAAGGACTAACCACATACCTTTAAACTTTACACTGTGTTTTGATTTGCATATCATATAAGAAATATGATTAATGGACCAATTTCAATCCTTGCCTAAAGTATTCAATGGGGTTAGTAGATGGGTATCCAATATGATATTGTAGTAATTGTTGGAGATACCATCTCACCTTCCTTGGAGTAGCAAAAACCCAATTTGATTGCCCTCTTAGATCTATTTAGGTCTATGTTAGTTAGCAATTCATGCATAGTAAGGATGTTTTGTAGATTAATGTTTAATTCCATTTAGTTTACATTCATAGCATGCTTTTAAGCTTTGATTGTTGATGTTACATTCCTAAAACTTGGATCTTGACTATAGGTGGTAAAGTGGTGTTAGCTTTTTCTAGTTAGTCATATTATTTTCTTTTAAAATTTTAGGGTGTTATCACCAACATCTTAAGGATGCTTTCTACGGATCATGTTTGTTCTCCTACATCTCATTCCATGTCTTCTACATGTGCTTATAGTGAGCCTCAAGTTATACAATTACAGAGCATTTTTCCTTTAATCACAATACCAAACAACATAACATTCTTATTGAGCTCCTAGGTTGATATTTGATCACTTTGCGGCCTACTCATTACTACCCCCTTATCGGCTAGCAAAATATCAAGGTCACCCATATTGCAATTATCATCAAATCTATGGACATAATAACAATGATTGCTATGCTTTACAACAAAGAATCAAACATCTTGAGTGTCGTGGAATTATCTCACTTGCTACACAACATTTTGTTGCATCACCATCTATAAATGCTACATCTAAATGGGTTTCTAAATCGACTCATTTGTATCTAATGAGCATCATATTATCACTTCTGAAGACCTTATTTGGCAACTCAAGTACCGCCTATTCAATTTACTCAAATTACGCAATCAACTCACACATTTTTCTTCCATCACCTCCTCTTCCTCAATCATCTATAGCACTCTCATGTCACACTAAACAACCCTCTCTTTAGGTTAATCTCACTACTCCTACACCAAAGGTACCTTTGGCATTACCAGGTCATGCTCTACAACCACATCCTATAGTTAAACTTGTGATTCCACCATCTACTATAGACCATGCCTATGTCAATGAATGGGACCCGAATAAAGCTTACTATGATGATGAACCATTTGATGGTAACACTCCTTTATCACCTCAGCATCCCATCACTTTTGTTAAGGCAACTACTCCTTACATTGATCCACTTAGTGTCTTTTTAATAGACCTCCATCACTTACATCTTTCGGGGCATAGCATTCCCACATCCCCCCACCATCTTAGCATCAACACATGTTCCATACTCAAATTTATTAACCTCATACCATATGTATTATCATTTTTATCCTACACATCATCATTATCGATGACATAACCTTGTGCTTCAATTCACACTTGATTATTGAGGGCATTCTCTATACATGAACCCCACACACCGCACATGTAGTCACTACACATTAGGCACCACATATGATCACACATGATCTACACCTTATACACTACATATCAAGCTAAATATAGTGGATCGTCATACATGTTCTACATCCATTACATGCTAGCTATCACATGTTACACATTTTTCACACATCATACACATCACCTTACATTATACATCCTTCACATTATATGTTACATATTACACCTTCAATGATATACATCTTATGGAATTGGCACATCTTGTATTTATATCCTATTCTATCATACATACTACACATTTTATACATCCACTCATACGTGTTGCACTCACTACCCGATGATGCACTCTAGTCTCATGGTCCATACTGGACTGTTGAGGGTATACAACACAAATGGACCACATCACGCTCACACATTCATCATTCAATCTTATTTTTCTCATATGACATTCCTAGGTTTAGTGATATATGCCTTAGGCTATAGGGTCACTTCTTCTAGCATCATCTTGTGATAGGTTATAACATGACTTTTGCTTACATCATTTAGTGGTATACGCTTTAGGCTAAATCACCACCCCCTTTCTATTCATATTTTCATGATATACACTTAGGATATGGAGTCACGCTTACTTCATCACTATATCACATATCACCACCATACACTCATCACAACGCGCTACACATAACACATATTTCAACCATTTCCCAATGACAAACTCTTGGTTTTTATTCTTTCTTGACTACTGAGGGGGCATACTAAATGAACCTCACTGTATATAACTCCATTCACTTGGGGGGAACATGGCTCCTATCATCCAAATTTAATTCCATTGCACCCATTCACAACATACTGCATTTTATGGTTGCATTTACTCTTGTTTGCATTTTTCTCTACATGTTCACTTTACTACACATATTAGATAAATCTCTTGTATTTAATTATCTTTACCATACACACATGCACGTTCATGTCCTTTTCTAGTTGTGATCACAGATATAGAGCTTCTACACGTAGCATGGATGTTTGGCTACTACCATTCCCATAGCAATTACTGGGGCATCCACTTTCATCCACTACAGGTGTTATTGTTTCATTTTGTACTTATCACTTTACATTATTTGGTTATGCACGCTTTTGACATATGAGTTATCTTTATAACATGCTAACAGTGCTTCATGTGCGTATTTTTATGCATGCATAGATACTTGTTTCCATACCGGTTGTTACATTATTTTTTATTGTTTGTTATTGTTTGTCTTGTTTATGGGCCTTTCCATTTGTTGTGTGTACACTTGTTTCTTTTGGATATGACAGCCTTGAGTGCCTTGCAACACCGTGATTGGTGTCCCATTTTTCAACCCACTTTATGCGGCCTATATTGTCTTTTTAGTGTTTACATTATGTGTTTATCTCGGTATCTTACACATTGTTTGTCTCTACATGCATGCTTTTTTGTACTAACACTTGTTTTCCTAGCCACTTATTTATGTGTGCCTTAGTCTTTACTAAGCACATTCCCTCCCTCTCGCAAGGAAGAGTTTCAATTACATGATCGAGTCCTCTTTTGGGGCCACATTCTCCTATTTGTGATGTTGCGTGTGCCCCCAAAGAGGGGGGAATCATTTGCGGTTGGACACAGTACCAATACAATTCAGTCTACATTCATTCTAAATTTTAGTTTATAGTTTAGTCTACAATTTAGTTTATAGTGAGTGGGTTAAGACTAGTCTACAAACCCTATACACAATGGATTTTACAAGGTATATTGTCCTTAGCATTTTGGGGAGTAGTTACAAGTTGGAGGAATAATTGACTTTTCTCCCTACATTACTTCAACCAAAGTGGCATCGGATCACCCAAAAACTAGATAGTACAAATATCTCTTCACTAATCTCAGGGAAGAAGTTACAGGTTGGAGAATAATATAAATTTCTCCCTACACTTCTTTTGGCCATAGTGGCATGAGATTTCCCAAAAAACTCACACTTCACCGACAGTTACAAGATATCATTTCTACACCCTTTTGTCTCATCATGGATCAGGTGCACATGTTCCTTTTTCATTTTCATACTTTCATTTATAGTCTTTTTACTATATACATGCATTTTTACACATATACATGTGTACTTGACTACTTAATCGTATTCTCTTTTACAACTCCGTCTATATGGGAAGCAAGTAGTCAAAAACAATAACACACATGGTGAGTACATCACACATGATACTAACCATGCAGGTACACTACAAGAATTGGCATCTACACATGCATTTTTCCCTAGGTTCACTTTCATCAACTCTACACTTTTGCATCTTTCGTCTCCACACTCCATCTTTTTGTCATTCCACACTTTGTCTAGTCCTTCATCACGTGTACTACATCACTCTACGTGGATTATCAGCACGTATCTCTATGTATTTTATGTTACCGAGATTTCCACTCACCAACATAATGTGGGGAAAATGTAGCCACTAATTCATGCTCTTTGAGTCATCATTTAGTCTCACCTCATACTATTATTCATATGGTTTTTTAGTGAAGAAAGTACTAACTAATCCATGTCCTTTGGCAATTTTACTTTACTTTTTATCATCACTTCCGACCTTCCACATGTATTTGCCTAGTTTTTTTTATCATTTTGCATTCATCCTATTTCTGACTAAGGTGCCCACTTAGGACTAGGAAGCCCTGTGTTCCTGGGTCCCTTTTGGGAACCCTAATCCTCTTTGTACTTTTATATCATCTTTTGGGAACTTTCTAGCCATTTGAGCTTTCCATATTTTAGTGGTCAACCTTTTTAGGGTTAATTACAAAATTAGATCAAGAGAACCATATAAATATAAAGTAATGATACCATAATGAGGGGCCAAATGCTAAGCATCTACTATCACCATCTAGAGTTGCATCCATTAAAGGCACATAAAGCTATATTTGCATCCATCTAGCTCCATCACAAGGCACACAAGGATGGTTCATCTACATTAAACTTCATAGGAGGAGATTCCATTATTTCCATGCACACATTTACTACATTTTACATCTAGTTATTTTCTCATTACTTCACCAAGTGTGACTAGAACAAGAGAAACCTAGGGTGTGCTTTGCACACACACACACACACCTATAACTACATTGGGTTTTATAGTGCAACGCTTAGTTATTAATTCTGTCATTATGGCCGATGAGGACAATTTGACCCCTTCATATGTATCTTTCTATTTTTAGGGTTTTGACACTTTATCTAGTTTTTACATGTGATTCCTTATTGTAGGCATTGCAAAAAAATTGGCGATCGTAAATTCACATTAGTGTGACGGGGAGAAACTATGGGTGAACACTCGGTGACATCTCAAAGGAGGTTTTTAGGCCATTTCAGAGACCAATGCACTCAAATCTCATATTAGGGTACCCAAGGGTGTTCATATCCCCTTTCAGTACCCAGTCTAATCAGATAGCTTAGATATTTGCTTTCTCGTGTTCTTGTGTGATCATTTCCTCCTCCTATTCACCTGGTTTGTATTGAGACATAGTCATGCACCTTCGTCGAATCAGCTAAGGACTCCTTAACCCTCTCTTACACATTAGGTTTTACACTTATATTTACGTAGTTTCTTGGGTCATTTGCTTTAGGTATTTAGTTATTATTTACTACTTTTCATAACAATAGATTACACAAGAATATTAAATTTCAGTTTAATCAATTATTTCCATTGGTTAGAATTGATATGTGGCCAATTAAAATAAAAATTATTTACTTCTCTGTAGTTAAATATAATAATTACTTACTTATTTTAGATTTGGAGGGCTTGCTATATGAGAAAACCAATCACCCTCTAAGGAGATTTCATTCAAGTTCAAAAAGGAGACTATCAACCCGTGAGGTGGCTTGAAAGAATTTATAAATTCATTATCAACAAAATTTGAAATGGGATTTTGTCCGAAAAACTCACTTCTTCTGATGTTGAAAAGATGACAAAGGCCTTCAATAAAAAATTATCAATCTGAATTGAATCCAATACTCACCTAAGGAAAGGAACATTGCAATATAGTTAATGGAATTACAATAAAATATCTAGAAAAGGTTTGGAGTAGAAACGATGTTTCCTACAGTTCTAAAGACACATTGTGTATTACATTAGGTGCAAAGGGAAACCCTCCTAAAAATTTTATGGTTGGGATGAAAAGTAGAGGAGAATATTGTTCAAAATATATGTGGTTGATGACTAATTTGTACAAAGACTTATCACTAATAGTGTCTTAGGGATTGAATGTGGTAGAGGGCATCAAATATTTGGAGTGAGAAAATGCTAAATAACTACTTATCATTTCAAAATGTTATTATGATGGTATTGTTTAACATTGTAAAGAAAATACATTCATATGTTATTATGATGGTTCTGCTTAACTATTTTGTATGCTAAGATTATACAAATATAAGTTGGGAGTATTTATATTTTCACTAATTATAAGTTGAGAGTATGAGTGTATAAGTTGAGTATGCAAATTAACAGAAACATTTATTGTAAAAAAACTTTGAACAATTTTGTTAATCAAATATGTATTCCTAAATTAATTCGAGCATGATTGAATACTATTTTTTTCTTCCACAATAAAAATGTATACCACGTTCATATGAAATGAAATAACTATGGTACGGTTTGTAAAGACTCATCGCGTTGAAACATTACATTCGACTCATAAAATTTCTGCAAAAAAAAAACCTAGTATAATAAGAAATGAGGAATGCCATTTGATTTTTACCTACTTTACCACCTAACACCATTTGATTTTTTATAGAACAATAACAAAAGGGACGTTTTTTTTTATTTTTGGATTGATTTGACACCCTTAACCATTTAATTTTGTTTTTCTTCATTTGCACATAAGAACACATGCAACATGAAACTGATCATATTTGATATAAATAGTGTTTTGGCACACACCATCCACAAGGATGATTCTTCATATGAGAAGTTGAAAAAATTGGTGGCATTGAGATCAAAATAAAATTTATTTTCTCATACCAAATGTGAAATAGTTCTCATAACGTTTCAAAAAAAAATTGAAATAGCACTATGGACATCCTCGAGAAATTGAAATGTTGATGACACCTTCATTCCTTCAAATCACTAGCTTAGAGGTTAGAAGCTTTGAGTTCATATTTACACAAAAATATTGTGTCAAGACCAAATGCATTGATTATGAAGGTTATAGGAATCCCAAATTATATCTCAAGAATATTAACTCCATTTGGTGGTAGTTTAATACATCGTACCATTATAAAAATACAAAGTGTTTATAGATGACTCTTTAGATAAAAACAAGTTCAATGATGTGGGGAACTACATAATTGCTAAAACATTTAACATAGATTATAAGTCAAATGATAAATACTTGCTAGATGAGTTGTGGCCTTTGTTGCGAGTCATTATCAAGGACGTCGAAGATGTTCAAGGTTTTATTAGATCAAAACCTAATTATAGCGAGCTTGTTTTTGGAGATTTACTATGATTTCTATTGTTGATTTGGGAGCCCATCTTCAGGAATAGTGTTACAATAAAATTCAAAATATTCTTAAAATGTTTTACTATAATTCTACCTTTAGTAAAGGAATTTTAATTTATTTCATAGCTACATTACATTTAAATACTAATATATATCTGGGATGGTTTTATAGTTAATTTTAATTAATTTCATATCCATATTTAAATATGAAAATATATATGCAATGGTTTTATAATTAATTTGATATTTAAATTTAAATATGAAAATATATTTGGAATGGTTTTAGAATTAATTAGATTCTCCTACATTGGAACGTTGCCCTCTGCTAGTTTCTTCAGAATATCTTCAGTAATTATCTAGTTGTGCTAAGGTTTGATCACACCATAGTAATTGAAGTTAATTTGATATCTAAATTTAAATATGAAAATATATATGGAATGGATTTGAGTTAATTGCATTATCCTACATTGGATCATCTTCCTTTGCTAGTTTCTTCATAATATCTTTGATAATTTCTTAGTTGCACTAAGTGTAAATGAACCTAGAAGTGTCTCACACCTCTTGAATTTCATTAGCCTAGCGACTACTATGCCACAAGGAATTTTAAATATTCAAATCTACATAGTTTTATCTTAAAGACATCTTAAAACTGATAAGAACCTTATTCCAAAGTAAAAATTAATTTAATGGCCTCTAGCCCCTATAAAATAGAACATGTTTCTATTTTATACGACTAGTGCTTGTTGTTAGGCATTACTTCTCATATTAATGTTGGATTCCTTGAAATCGTTAAATGATATTTCCCAGCATTCATTAATTTGATGCGTGATTTGATATATTGTACTTTGAAAGGATGTGTAATGGGTTCCAATATTTTAATATTTGGATTCCAATATTTCAATTTTTGGATTCCAATATATGTGATTTTGGAGTATAGTAAATTCCAATATATGTGATTTTGGATTCTAATAATGTGATTCTGGATTCCAATGTATGTCATTTTGGATTCCAATATGTGTGATTTTAGAGTCGAGATAATTTCAATATTTAACATTTTAGAATCCAAAATGAATAAATATTGGATTCTAATATTGCCTATATTTTTTAGTTACTAAGACTGGAATAAGTCCAGATTTAGTGAAATAAGTGTTTAAAAGGGATAACTACTCAAATAATGAATTAATTAATTTTAAAGGGAATGTCAATAAATGGAGGTTAAGCTAGGAATAAGCATAGATTTTTAAGGTGTCTACATTTACCCCTCTTTAAATTGTTATTATGAAGTAACATGAATTTTAAAGATAGTAGATGCATGTGGATTAGTGAGAAAAAGGTAAGGAAGCATGGTGGGCTTACTAGATATGCCCGGTGAAGTATTTGGATTCCCAATGAGTAGAATGGTAAGGGAATGCCCCTCGAGCAAGTTGGGTGATGCAAAAAGTGGTGGATAGTTGTTTTATAGGAAGAAGGCAAGGAATTTGAAGGAGTATGGGAGGGATTATGCTCATAGCATGAGCATCATTTAGAGAGTGAAAGTAAGAGAAACCTTATTTTGTTTTTTCATGATAGATTTATCACCATTATTATGAAATAATCGTAATGTTTAACCCGTTATGTGTATAAACAGACACACACAAAACAAAGAAAAGATAAAAAGGAAAACCAACCCAATATACATCGCAAAAGTATGAACCATGGCTATGAGTAAGCCAAGATGATAACGAAATACATGTAATTGGTCCAAAAATAAGATCAATAATGCAACATAACTTTGAAAAGAAGATAATTAGTTATGCCCCTAATACGTGTCATAGTGATGATTAAGAAAATGTTAATGCCCCAAAGCACTATCTTAGAAACATAAGGGGATAAGATCGTACTAAAGAGTAGAGTAATCTTAGATACTCCTAATGACACTCTTGTTGGATCCACATTGAAGATTGATCTAAAATTGAAAAAGGATCATTTCCCTTAAGCATTAAACTTATGAAATGCAGGGGAGGGAATGAGAGCCAAGATTTCTCCAAGTGAACTTATATCGTGAAATAAAAATAATTGATTTATCTTGCCCCAAACATAAATATTAACATACAAAGGGAACATGGTGTATCGTGAGAGTCATAAGATTGGATCAACCACTAGTGCAGTATTTAAAATTTTGATTTTAACAAGATGTGTTGAGTTGCTAAATATTTTCATGAGTTAGAAAAAAATTATAATTTTGAGAATATTTGAATGTTTATTAGATTTTTATATTGTTTGCAATTTTTTGAAATTAGTGAATATTTTGAAAATTGTGATGCAAAGAAGGGGAGTGGTGTGATTGTTACACCTAATTTTCCCCAATGAATAATTAGTGTACCCCAACAAGGTGAAATTAGTGGAGGAAAAATTTCCGTAAGTGAGTGAGTATCATGACGGAATACCAACCACTCGTGTGAGGTAAGAGAGAAAAAAATTAGGTGGCTTGTGGGCACCCTTGTGCACCACCAACATGCCACTACTCTAAAGATGTCTCAAATCACACATCATTCTCTCGAGCATGTGAAATTTACCATAGTGAAATCGTAACTTAATAATCATGTTTTGACATTGATTTTCTTGAGTTTCACACTTTCTCAAATACTTGGGAAGGGTAACGTTTCTTACTTATGAAGATAAGATGCGAGACTCCCTAACCTAGTAAGATACTTTAGACTCGTATAGGGTGCTTACCTAAAGAATTTACATTTTTACTCCATTATTTAGGGAGTAATAAGTGCCTTTAATGCTTTCTTTAACATGAGGAGAACATAAAGTGTTAGGACCCTAAATGAGGTATGATTGACTTGCTTATATAGGCTTCCAATGGTTATTATGTCATGAAATACTGACCAAGAGGGAATATTAGTCCATATGAAGATAATGAAATTGAAATTTTTAGTACACAATGTGTTAGTCCGAAACTATAGATTAGGGTCATGTCGTAGATTTGGACAGGACCTAAACCTGGCGGACTTTGACATGGAGGGAAAAATCATAGTTTAGCTTTCTGGGTTAGAGAATGGATGTATTTATATGTATTTTATGCTATAAAACCTCAAAAGTTAACGATAAAAAGGTGTGCAAAGATAAGAAAGTAGCCAAAGAGCTATCAAGGTGTGTTAAGCAAGAGTGAGGAGGGTGTATTTTTGCATGTAAGTGTGCAATGTCAAGACTAATAGTGTTAAAGGATAGATTACCAAATTTGAGTATCTAAATTTTCCCCCTTTAAGTATGAAATGAAAATCACATGCTTAAAGGAAAAGATACATGAGTGTGTAGACACACTTTGTATTTTCTTGCAATAAATTTGTTTTGTGGTATCTCATTATATCGGTCATGTACACTCTAAAATGAAACTCGTAATACAAAGTGTAGTTTTTTTAATATTGGTAAATAGTTTTTGAAAGGACTATACCCTTGTGTACAAAAAGAAGGCCTAAAAGCCGGAATAAGAGAGAGGAGCAGAGAAGTCAGCAGAAAGCACAAAAGTTACAAAGAAGAAACGAAGCCGACTTGACTACACAAACGAGACTTAACAAAGAAAACAACGGCAAAAAAACAGCAAGCCTACAGCCAAGAAGCAGTAATAAAAACAATAAGGACCAGCAAAAGTAGTCGGGACTACTTCTTGGCCGCTTGATCAATACTCATCTTTACTCTTTTCCAAGCATGATACATGCCCAACGTGGTCATATGAGCAGCATCCGTCTTATCGAGCTCCTCTCTGGTTCTTTTGCTCTCTTTCTCATTGCCCCAAAGTGTAGCCGGGACACCGCTAAGATGTGAAACACTTCTTGCATGACCTTCGATGAACTCCTCGATGGCCCTGAAGGCTGCAATATTATACTCATGCCTAGTCTTCATCTTCCCTAGGCGGGAGTCTAAGGAGGTCAGTTTTTTGTATATGTCATCAATCTGGCTATTGCCAATGCTCCCTTCCCCCTCAATGCTTTTTTTGCCTTTTTGCTTAGCAAGGTTTTTGACCTCATCCTTCAGCAATTTAAGCTCAGCCTCTAAGGCCTCCAATCTCCTAGAAGGGTTATCCGTTGGTGCCGCCTGGGGACTGGCACTACTAATGTTCAGCAGATCACGAGCAATGTCCTCCAAAGGTTCAACCCCTCAGCAGTAGACTCAAGGTTGAGTCTCCTAGAAGCCCTGGTGACACGTTTAGAGGTAGAGACAGGGTGGGTGGCAGGGGCAGCAACAGGAGGAAAAGAAGGAGAAGCATGAGCAGCCGGCATGGGGGTAGCAAAGGCACCAAAGGGGGCAAGCAGCGGGGGCAAGAGGGGGAGACAGGACTGGCAGCAGCGGAACCCAACAAAGCCGGGCCGGGAGAGGAAGGGAGACCGGGGAATTTAATAAGGCAGTGCTTGTGAATAAGCAAAATAAGCCCTTGGTGTAAGGGAACCGCCCGGGTATGCTTCTGGAACTCCAAAATGGAGCGCTCAAGAGAGTTTAACAGATAGTGAGGGAAGCAAACCAACCTACTCCTACGAAAGTGATTCAAAAAGACAAGGTGCTTGGCAGGGACAGTAACAAACCTGCCTTCCAAGGATATGAAGCGAATCATCATGCGGGTGACTTCATCATACGGGGATGGAATTGAGTTAACAAGCAGACCCGCGGTGTTGAATATAAGCTTCTCCTCCTCCTCCACAAATCTTCTCTCTTCAACCTCTTTGATAACCCTCTTGTTGAAGAAGCGGTATCCTTCCAAGCTGAGGCCAGTCGCTTCGGCTATGAGTTCCTCATTAATAAGAATTTTCTGCCCTCCATAGTCGACCGTCCTCTCATTCCACTCCTTGGCAAAGCGAACAGAGATGCTTTGATCATGTCCTTGCACTCTTTCCACAAAGTTGGTGAATCCGCCGATGCTAAGAATGTTCCAGAGCTCAGTGTTTTCTTTCCAGTCAGGGTCCGCGCACGGCTCAATCTGGCAGGGAGGCCCTCCCATCTTCACAATGATGTGCAGGTTACAACAATTTTCAGAATACCTTTGGGCGTTGAGAGTGGTTCGTTTCTCACTGTTGCGGGTCGCATAAAAATGGGAACTGTAGCCGTTGGTCCTCCCACGAACGGCTGTATGATTGCCGATCTGAGCCTGCGTGGAGTCGCGCGTGAAAACCCTTTCCCTGTCAGCTTTCACCTTGTAGTTATCTTCGGTTTTCGCGGAGCTTGGCATCCGAATATCAACAGCTATTGTACCTCCCGCGTGCGCTGTTTTTAAATTTAGACAACTCCACTTGAAGTTCCTAAACAAAATCTTGCTATCATTTGAAGTAGATATCATTTGCCACGCCAAATAAATTAAAACAGCACATGTGGAAGAATTTATGGATTTCCTCCAAAGATTAAGGCATATCTCTAGAGATTGTTTGCGTGTGAAGGTCCGCATGTATGCTGTTGTGAAGCTGATTAGGGATACTATCATTATCCCAAATAGTGAAATTTATATTAATGCCATAATTGGCCAATGCATCGGCCAGCTTGTTTCCCTCCCTGTAAGAATGTATGATTCTGATGCTGTTGAAGGTATGACTGATGCTTATGGATTCAGAGATAAAATCTTTGATATTCCAGCTAGGAGAAGAGGACTGATTAAGCAGTTTAATAATATTAAGGGAGTCCCCTTCAACAATGAGGTTCTGGATATTTTGGGCCCGTGCGACTCTCAATCCCCAGAGAGCAGATAAAGCTTCTGCAAAATGATTGGTTTGGATTCCCATTTTTCCAGCATATGCAGCAATCAAATTACCTTTATGGTCCCGTATTGCTCCTCCTCCAGCTGCTGTTCCAGGGTTCCCCTTAGAGGCTCCATCAAAGTTCAGCTTGAACCAATTGGATTCAGGGGGATGCCATTTAACCAAAGATCTATCCACACTATTCCCGGGGTTGCTCCAATATCCGATCTGCCAATTTGATAAGATGTGCTTTTCATTTTCAGGGTAACAATTGTTCTTGGGAGGTTTAAATCTGGCCATGTCCTCTTTGATGCCTTGGGAGATCTTGCCAGTAGTGAATTTAAAATTCTGCTTCTTATTTCTAAAAACGATATTATTTCTATCCTTCCAGATCCTCCAAATTAAATGCGGGATGGCTAATTTCCAGATTCTTTTGATAGCACAATGTCTGAATGGTGGGTTCCATTGATTCCATAGCTGAATAAGATCCTCCGGCATCACCCAGAGAGCTTCAAATTTGGAAAGGACAAAGTTCCAAGCTCTAAAGGCATAATCACAATGTATGAACAGATGGCTAATGTCTTCATAGTTATTCCTACAAAGGTGGCACCAATTGGGAATGATAAATCCTCTTTTCATCAAATTGTCAGTGGTGAGAATTTTGCCTCTGATGGCCAGCCAAAGAAAAAAATTTATTTTGGGGGTTAACTCAGGCATCCAGATCAAGTTCCAGTTAAAATCTGATTGGTTACTGTGGAAAAGACTGGTATAACCAGATTTGACTGAGTATTTACCATCGTGTGAATTGCTCCAGATCAGCTCATCCTTGGAATCCAACTGACACAAAGGGAAGAGATCTAAAAGGTCTTGGAGGGAGGAGATAATTTGTTTCAGTTCAATACGCTCCATAGTAAGTCTTTTCCAATTCTTGTTGGTGCCATTTCCATCAATGTAGTCCTTGACTTTAGTTCCATACTTTCTTATAAGGCTGTCCTTAGCAATCCCAAATCTCTCCAAGAGATTATCATTGGACCAGTTATCCTCCCAGAAGTTTATGTCGCTGCCATCCCCAACTTTCCATTTGCTTCCCTTCTTAATGAAGTTTCTACTCTTAACCAGATTATTCCAAAAATGGAACCATTGGGGAGTTGCTCATCATGCAGATAGGAGTAAAACTTCTTTGATTCAAGTATTTTGTTTTAATAACATCAATCCAGGGTTGTTTCTCCGAAAGCAATCTCCAGCCCATCTTAGCAATGAGTGCCTCATTCATTTTCTCAATATTTTTTATTCCCAGCCCTCCCCTAGATTTTGGGGTGCAGACTTTATCCCAGGCCACAAGGTGAAATCTGAACTTTTCTTCCATGCCTTGCCATAAAATTTTTTTCTGAATCCTTTCCACTTTCTCTCTGAAGGAGGAAGGAATTTTGAATAGTGACATGATATATATGGGCAAACTTTGGAGTGTGCTTTTAATGAGAAGGCACTTACCAGCACTAGAGAGAGTGGTCCCTTTCCAACCGGCCATTTTTTTCTGAAATCTCGTCAATAAATCATCCCACACCGTGTGAGAGACTTTCTTCGTGCCAAGAGGGAGGCCTAAGTATGTTGCTGGAAGAGTACCAATTTTACAGCCCAGAATTTTAGCAATCTTGAGCTGTCTTTCCCCAGGGGTGTTAAAGAAAAAAAGGATGCTTTTGTCGTAATTGATCTCTTGCCCGGAAGCAGATTCATATAGCTGCAGAAGAGCCTTGATAGCTTTAGCTTCTACAACTGAGGCCAGAAGAAGAAGGATGGTGTCGTCTGCAAACTGTTGATGAGAGACAGCTTGGCTGAGAGAAGTGGGTTTAGAACCATTTAAAAGGCCGACTTCCACCGCTCTGCTAATTGTTCTACTAAGGCTGTCAGCCAGAAGGATGAAGAGTAGGGGGGAGATGGGGTCTCCCTGCCTTAGACCTCTGCTGCTGGTGAAGAATCCCACAGGCTCTCCATTAACAACCACAGAGAACCTGGCTGTAGATATACAAGACTTAACAATTTTTCTAAACTTTTCTGTGAACCCAAATTTAGATAAAATCCTGTCAAGGAAGACCCAAGAAACTTTGTCAAAAGCTTTATTCATATCAAGCTTAAGGATCATGTTTGCCTTTTTGTTATTTTCCATAGAATGCATAGTTTCGTGCACCATAATCACACCGTCTTGTATTATCCTGCCTTTAATGAAGCCACTCTGCTGCCTTGAGATGAGATCCTTCATTATGAGCTGCAGCCTAGAAGCAATAATTTTGGTAAAGATTCGAAAAATAGCATTAACAAGACTGATAGGTCTGAAATCCTTGAAATCTTTTGCATCCATTTTCTTAGGTGCCAGCACAATGTGTGTGTTATTGAGTTCTTTTAGAAGATTTCCCGATCTATAAAATTCATTAACCGCTTTGAGTAGATCCTCCGAGCATATTTCCCAGAATTTCTGAAAAAAATTAATGGAGAATCCATCCGGTCCAGGAGCCTTATCCCCCTCAAGAGAAAAAACAGCCTTTTTTAGCTCATCAAGCGTGACCGCTTTAGTGATATCTCTGAATTTCTGGTCCTCAATATCATTCTGAGGGATGGCTTCTAGCATGAAGGAAATAGCTTCCGGATTGCTGACATTACTCTCTCTAAGAAGATTTTTGTAGAATTCAAGTGCTTGTTTCTTAATGCTGTTTGGATCTTTAGTGATACTTCCGTTGCTTTTAGAAACCTCTAAGATCCTATTACTGGCTCTGTGCTTTAGAGTGGTCATGTGAAAGAACTTTGTGTTCCTGTCCCCCTCTTTAAGCCAGATAGCCCTAGATTTAAGGCGCCAAAAGGACTCTTCTCTACTGCAGATCGTGTGCAACTCAGAAAGAATTTTCTTTTCATTTACTTCATCTTCAACTGATCTCCCCATAGTATCCATCTTTAACTCAAGATCCTGAAGCTTCTGTTTTAACTCTTTCTTTTTTCCGAAGATGTTTCCAAAAACATTACAAAGTGTAGTTAATGCCCAAGATAAGAAACTAAAATTTAACTCAAAATATAATGAAAGTAATGTAAAGAAATGTGCAATAAGAAATTCCAAAAGAGATGCAAAACATGGAAGGAATACACTTATTTGTCTTGCAGAGGGAATGTGTTCACAATCTTATAATTTAAATTTGTAGAACTTTGATGAAGGATTGGTGGTGATCATTCCCCAATTGTGCCAAGGATATGTCAATGTGTTAGGTGTACCAACCCAACACATGAATTTTAAAGAGAAGAACCAAAAAGAGGATCCAAAGCACCCCTACCAAGGAGGAAGACCATGTATAAAATCCATTCAACAACTTTGATATCTTCCCTCAATTACAAAGAGGATAGGAAATCCTACCCATGAAATACTCTGTTGTTTTTCTACCTTCCATAACCCCACAAACCATATTACTACAGATGGATATAATCCCAACATTTTAACTTGAAACGTATAGTAAAAAAAAAAATAAATAATTGCCCCCATACTCTTCCCATGTGCCATATAATTGAGTAGAAACTAAATATCATTGATTGTATGCCAAAATATGAGTAGGAAAAGGATATATATGCCCCTAATGTGTCCAAAACCATTAGTGAAACTGAGTACCATGGAGAAAGAGATAATGAAATAATTAATGCCTTTTTAAATTTTTCCAAACTAATTCAATCTAATCGGGACTATCTATACAATCCCGACTAGATTGTACATTCCTAACCATGTATGGTTTCTACCAATTTTTGTACTTGAATCCAATTTTGAGTAATTTTTCTTGACTTTTCATATGATTGTGCCCAGAAAAATGCTTGTACCTATTGGTAATGTAGAATAAATCCCCATATGTTTTCACCCGCTTTTGAGGCATGTGTAATGAAGAATTTGAGCATGTGGCTCAAAAGGAAATATGTATACCCATGTCTGAGATGTTGATAACCTATATATAACCTCTACAAAAAAATGTGGTATCCATAAGTAATAAAATGCACCTGTAAAAATGGATACACATGGTAGAAACCATGGTGCAAAATAATAGCAATAAGAACAAGAAACATGATAACAAGAATAGTGCTAATGCAGCAAAAAAATGTCAACAATAGAAGACAATATGTTAGTAGAAAAACAAGTGCATATAATGTAAAAACAAGTGCAAATAATGCCAAGCAATGTCACATAAAAGGAAAAAAATGCCTACAAATATGGGACACCCACAATGTTGGAAGACAATCAAGGCCCGTGAGCTTGCAAATAAGAGATACAAAACCCCACACAAGGCGTTACACTACAAGTATGGGACACCCATAGTGTCACAAGACAATCAAGGCCCTTAGGCTACAATCACAATAAAAACAAGCATACACACACAACTATCAAATATTTATGAAAGTCAAATGTAGAAAAATGTGATGAAAGGCATATGATATATGATATATAAAGGAGCTAGCAATGACTATAAGTGTTGTACAAAGCACGTATGTTAGTTTTTTTAGTCTAAAAGATAACAAATACACAAGATATGTATATAACCAAACATAATGAGGAAAGAAAGAAACTATATTGTAAGTATAACATTTGGATGTAGTATGCAAAAAGAAGATACCTCTAGAGGTTAGTAGTATGGGAAAATGGAAGGCCAACACCTGTTGTCATGTACTTGCTTTGTGTATGTCATGCATTATGTTCAATATATTGTGTGAATATGTGGGAGTAAATAAGAAATGATATATATCAAACCAAAGTCATAAAAAACAAATATAATGTAAAGTGTAAACAATGTATGCTATTAAAACATATTCTAGTTTTGTATTTTGTGTCAATATTTGAATGTTTTTGTGTTTTATGCCCTCCATGAGGGCATAGATGAAAACATATTCTCCAAAGATAAGGAATGGTGATCCAAGAATTCCCCTTAGAGGGAAATACATAGAAATGATGTAACTAAAATATAGGAAGCAATATTTCCCACCATTTTGTGTGTGCACGCAAACCGAGGTTCATGTGTAGAACCATTCCCTCAATAGTCAATTTGAACCTATAAACATAGTGTGTCATTGATAAATGGGTGGGGGATAGTATGAGGGCTACCAATTATGCACAAATAGGATTAACCCAAGGTGGTCTAGATGCCTAAGCTATAAAATCATATCATGAAATATGGGCAATGGAGGTAACATATGCATATTAAGAAACAACATGAAATCCAATTAAAGTGATAGATATAACATGATGATCATGAAGTGGGCCATGTCTAGAACATATCAAAGGTTTAAAATTTTGACAAGTAGTGTCAAGAGAATGGTGTATAGATGTATCAATAGTAGCATATGACACATAAACATCATCAATGAGTGTAGCCATGAAAGATGGTCTAATTGTTGGGTGATGAGTGAGAGTAGTCTCATAATGGGTAGACATATAATGAGTGTCATGCCATATAATAAGGCTAAAATTCATAGTTAGGGAAAGATATTATGAGGTTTGAAGAGATGTGTGAACCATAGATGAAGCACTAGAAGTAAAAGGAGGAGAAATATTTTATAAATTATCTTATTAAAATATAACAAATGTAGTAATGGATGAGGAATATGAGTCTCAATCAATAGTGTGCAAATCAATTAGATGTTTAATAAGATGTCACAATGAGGTACATTGATCAATATGGTGTCCAATTTAGTGATTAGAGTTATAGTAGAGATTAATTTTAAAATTATTACTAAGAGGGGGGCATGGAAACCTCACATGGTGGAGGGAAATACAAAAGACCACCCTTAAGAAATTGTATCAATATAGCATGTTGTGGATAAGGTAAACATGTGAATTGCCACTTGTGAAGATCGGGAAAGAGAGATGTAGAAGGAATAGGATATCCTTGGGATTGAGAAGAGTGATTTTTGAAAGGAGAATGATCCCATTTGTTTAAGTATGTAGATTATTGATGAGAGAATTGTAAACACATAGGTTTACCAAATGATTTCACTTTTTTGTGAATTCATATTTCATTCCCTTGTAAGATTTAATGTGTTTCTAATTAAAATTGATAAAAAGGATGAAATAATTCAATAGGTAGATATTCTAAGTTAATTAACTTCCAACATTAATTTCCCAAATAAGAATAATGTTTTACAAAGTGACTATTAACCTAAAAACTATCAAAGCACATAGGATAAATTACACCTAGATTATTTTGTGAGGATTTGATATATTCTTAGTGATTTGCTTGTAGAAACAAGCTGATATGAGAGGCGAAAGTGCTTCATTGTTAAACCGGCACTGGCGTACTAGTCAAAACCCTATAATTAGGTCACAACCATTTATATGGTCTTAACCCTTCTATATGTTCCTTTACCTGCTTGGATTTTGGCTCTATAACTTTTATTTCACCTCACTCGCCTAGAAATGACTCTCGTCATATGTCAATCTTCTTTGATCTCCTTCAAAATGGCTCGAAAACTCGCACAAAACCTTAAACCCTCATAGTGCAAGATGGAGCTCCTACAAAACAAATTTAGGTGGGTTGTGGGCACAAATATTCATCGTCAACATCACTATTACTCCTAAGAGGGTTCAAACCGCACGTCATTCTCCTAGCATGTGATATATACCATAGTAGAATTAGATTTTGACAATCATCCTTTGATAATGCTTTGTTTGAATTTCACACTTGCTCAAATACTTGGGAAGGGTCACTTTGCTTTCTTGTGGAGAGAAGATGGAAATTCCTAGACCGGTAAGAGACTTCATATAGCAGTAGAGGGTGCTTCCTAATTGATTTGCATCAGTTACTTCATTGTTTAGGGAGAAATAAGTGCATTTAGTGTTTAATTTAACATGAGGAAAATGTAAAGTGTTAGGACCCTAAATGAGGCATGATTGACTTTCTTGTATAGGTTTTGATGGTTATTATGTCATGAAAGGATGAAAAGAGGGAATATAAGTCCATATGAAGATGGTGGAATTAAAAAATTTAGTGCATAATGTATCAATCCAAAACCATACAATAGGATTAGGTTGTAGATTTGGACAAACCAACACAACCGGCGAGTTTTTACCTAGAGGGGAAAATCATAGTTTAGTTTTCTGGATCATAAAATGGATGTGTTTATATGCATTTTATGTTATGAAACCTCAAGAACCGATTATAGAAAGGTTTCCAAAGAGAAGAAAGTAGCCAAATATCTATCGTGGTGTGATTGTCCTATTATGGGTGCTTTTGTCCTACATAGTACATAGTCTTGAACTCTCTACCAATCACTGTGATATCGTTCCCAATCAGATCTAGTTGATACACATTTTTTACTGCCTCTAGATTACACAAGAATTAGCTAATTCATCTATCTCTCTCATTTTCTCATAGTGTTTACATTGTAAAATACTTATCACTTGTATATTTTTGTATATTACCATTTTTATATCCTCTGTCACATTAGTTATTCTAAAATTAGATTTAATCCCATTTATATTAAATCATTTTGTGGACCCAACTCTTATTCAAAATCCTTGTGCTCGAATCCCAAACCCTCATGGTTAAAAAGGGTACCCATCTCCAAAGCATGATATGACCTATATGCGCATGTAACTAGTATTTTCCAATGTCGTTGAAGAATCTAAATTTTATAACCTCATGCACAATCCTCAATATGATCCAAAATTCCTCCAACAACTCCTTGACTTCCAAAACTCTCTTCCTATTGGTTTCTAAACCCTTGATTTTTGCATAGTTTCCCCTGACCAAAACTTTTCCACATGTTCTCCCTCATCTACCATAGCCATGAATGATCCTCCATCCTCCTCTCCTTATATTATGGAAAATGATAGCATTAATATAGATTCTTTGCATGATGAGGTTCTTGCTTGTGAAAATATGGATGTTAATAACTCTAATTATGATAATGACAATGTAAATATGAATAACAATGTTTCTTCTATTAGTCAAGTTGAATGTAAATATATCTCTCCTACCATTCCTACTTCTGAAATTGAATGTAAATATATAATTTTTCTTTGCGATGCTACATCACTTCCCCTAATGGCTTAATCCAAGGGGGAAATAAATGATTACAAATATTTTCATGTGGTATTCCCCTAATGATTTAACCTAGGGAAACTAACGTAAAAATATCTCTAAGTAACCAATAAATCAATCAATTAACGTGTTCAAATTTCTAACAATCAAAATCATATCATCAATACAAATTCAACACAATCGGCCTCCCAGATGACCTAACTTGGGAGATTACATTCATCACTTTTCCTAGATGACCTAACTTGGGAAGTTATTCTACATTTTTCACTTGTTTCTAGATGACCTAACTTGGAAGCCATCATACATTTTTACGCTTTCTTCTAGATGGCCTAACTTGGAAGTCATCATACATTTTTGCGCTTACTTCAGATGTCCTTACTTGGAAGCCATCATACATTTTTACACTTGCTTCCATATGACCTAACTTAGAAGCTATCATATTGCAGTGACACCCATGGAGTGGGGGCAAGAGTTACTTTCCTATACCACTCCTCTATAGGTCAACTTTTTGATTGAAATTGTCAGGATCTAGAAACCAAAAATTCTTTTGATCTCGAGTCCATCTACAGGATCACTAGATATTGAGGATATAGTTAGATATTGGATAATAACACAATTTTCTCCCTACACTCTTCCTATGGTGGTTGGATTCCCAAATCCTCTAGTCGATTATTCGTATACACGCATTTGAATCGGGAATTGATCACTCCCTACCCCATCTCATTATCATCATACAACATTCAAAATCATAAATCATCTCACATTTATATCATCACTCTTATTTAGTGCACTTCATCATGACATTACACTTTACACTACACTGCATGGATAAACACCTTGATCCATGGTTAGGCATGTTTTTATGGTTCTTTCAATACGCTTCTACTACACATCTATGCATTCTACTATAGCATGGGATTCTCCAAATTCTCTCAATTATGCATCTCTATCGACTTTATGTTACTAAGATTTACGCTCACCAAAGATAAAGTGGGGGTAAATGTAGTCATAAAATCTCATATTTTCTATTACATTTATACCTCCAAGTATGTTATTTTATATATGGATCTCGCGTAATAAAAGTATTCACTTATGACACATCCGCTAGTCCTATCATCATTTAGTTTTTCATCGTCTTCATTTGTCTTGCAGTCTTAAGTTGTTTACATAGTTCTAGTTGTCTCTCTGGGGAGTATCAAGAGTCTTTATTTAGTCATTTTTCATCTCTAGTCTCGACTAGTGCGCATATACCCTAGGGTAGTACTAGGGCACCCATGGGTGCTCCGGTGCCTGGAATTTTAGGCACCCTAGTCCCCGTAACACTTGGGTCTAATTTACTCATTCAAGGTTGGTATTTTTCATTTTCCTCCCATTCCCTAGGTACTAATTGGTATGTCGGTCATTAGTGTGCAAATTTGAATAAGAAATACCTCTATAAACATAGCATACTCACTATTCTAAGGGTGGACTATCTATTATTAAGAGCTAGATATCTACTAAGGAAAAGGACTGCATTTGATCATCATTTACACATACATCACACAAACATATGGGGCAATGGTTGTATTTATTCTATTTCATCCAAAATTTTCATTTTTCCATCTAGTTATTGCCCCTACTTTTGTGTCATTGATGTCAGGGCACCCTAGACACACAATTACACACACAAGAACACATAACTACATTAGATCTGGAATGTAGTGCGGTTCTTAGTTATAAGTCCACCACTGTGGTAGCTAAGGTTAGTTTAACCCCTTCATATGCATCTTTCTTTTTAGAGGTTTAATGCTTTGTATGGGGTTTTGTAGGTAGATCTTCGCATCAGATTTATGGTGACATAAGAAAATATATTAAGACAAAGAGAAAGATATTGTGAAGACCTAGCAATATTGTTAGATTTAGATCCTAAGCTTTTCTACAAATCAGAATGACCAAAATATAGACTAGGGTGTTTATAGACTCCCCAGTCCTCTCTCGAGCACCCCAATCCAATTGGATCTTTAGTTCTGATAATTTCCTCAAGTAGCACCTTCACATTATGTCTTATCCGCACATCAACATATTCAAGTCCGAACATAGCAAGGTAATTCATTTTCGGTTAGTACCTTATCCCTCTCATTTTCATTATTTCATTTTATTTAAATATCAAAATAAAATATTTAGCATCAATATTTTAGTTTACATAATTTATTTCATTATTGTTACTAGTCTATATTAGTTATAAAATAACATTAATATTCTACATTTTAGTTAATCATTTTGGGAACCCATCTTTTCAAAAAGCTTTTCCTAGGATCCAATCAAACCCTAATGGCTAAAGAGATATCATATTCTCCACCCATCATGTCTCATTTTAGCATCAACCCTTTGTATGATGAGGTTACCATATCTCGAGCTCAACGCTCCATATAGTACTCTTTGTTACTACACCCAATCATATCCACAACAACTTTTAGATATCCAACAACACGTGCCTACTCATTTTGGATATTCTCCTATAATAATTAGCATTGTTGAGGATCCAATAGCCTTTACTTATTGTACACCATGCTATATAGCTACTTGTGATCCTCCTTCTGATCTTTCACAAGAAACTTTAGATGATTCTCTTATTGATTACTTACTTGGTATTGACAATCATTCACATGTGCATAATGATTCTTCTTTTACTCGACCATTGATATAGTTCCTTCTCATGATTCTACCACTTTGACATTGCTTCTCCGATACATCTCCTACTAGTTTGCATGCTCCTTCACATTATGTTGATGATCCTATTGATAGCATTCTTAGCAACATTCTCATTTCTAAGTCTCTATCTGATATTGGTGAGGTGGATGATAGTCATGGTTCTCCTTCTTTCTATATTGTTGAGTGTGACTCTCCTACTCCATTATTGCCTTCTCCTAAGATCACATCTACCACTATGCATGAGTCACCGCCATCTATCACTTCTTCTTCTCCTACTGATTCATCTCCTCTTGATGCATCACCTACATCTCCTAGTCCATTTTCTCCTATAGATGTGTCTCCATCTGTCTCCTCATCTATTAAGGATGTTTCGATGTTAGTCCTACCATTGCTATGGATATTCCATCTATATATCCTACTATAGCTTCCTTGGCACCTACTCCTAGTGTTCTTTAGCATCAAAATCTCCCACATCACCTCTTGATATTCCTATGATCACCCATAATGGAAAATTACAACTGCTTAATACATTATTTCCATCTTCCACCATTCCTTCACAAGATATCCTCTCTCTCATGCATGTCATAGGTCAGTTAAAATCTCAGGTTCACTCCCTCACTTTAGAAAGTAGGGCTTATTATGCTTCTATTGACAACAATTTGTTACATGGTAACCTTTTCCCTAAGAAGATTCATAACTTTGCATTTCCTCAAGATTTTATCATGCCTACTTTCACATGTTTTGATGGTACTAAGTGACCCTCATTCTCATCTTCTACATTACCACATGCTTATGGCCTCTCATTCTAATGATAGATTGTTACTTAAGGCCTTTCAATATAGTCTTATTGATGAGGCATTACAATGGTATACTCATCTCCCCTTTGGGTCCATTAGTACTTTCTATGACATGGAGGACGCTTTCCTCCATTGTTTTATAATCAAAAATGGCCCCAAGGTTACCTATGATTGCTTACCCTCTTTACATCAAGGCTCATTTGAACCTATCAAGGATTATATATTATGATTCAATGCTTACATGCCTCAGTTAGTATTCCAAACTATTGATCTTGAGAATCAATTCATCTTTTGTCATGGTCTCATTCCTCCACTCAAGAAAAGACTATAGTATGATACATGTGAGTCATTCATTATTCTATGCTAAAAATTATCAACCTAGAACAAGATCTTCTCTCAACACACATCATATATCCTTTACACACTTCTATGGCTATTGCCTCATCTAGTTCTCCGCCATTTCCTCTAGTTGAGCATCCTACACAATCTCCACCTTTTCCTCATAAGAAAAGCAAACAAGCTCAACCCACTCCACCACAAAAGCATACTCCTTCTCCAGCTCCACGATAAGCTACTCCTCCTACCACTCCACCTAGGTCACATGAGCCTTTACATTTCTCTCATCACACTTGACCACATGATGTGCTGCATGTTTTACTTACTGAGCAATTAATTCACCTACCCTCCAACCAACATCATCCACAATGTCGATTACTAGTGTCAACATGACCAACCTTATTGTAATTATCATCACATAAATGGCCATAGGGATAATGACTATCTTACCCTTCATGATAGATTACAACAACTAGAGGATAAGGGAATCATCTCCTTTGGCTCTTGCTCACATGTGTGATCCATTTCTACTCTACATTTTGAGATAGTTTCTACTACTGATGAATCATCTCCTACATATGGTACTCAAGTTATGGTACATCCACCGTATTCTATTGTTCATACGTGTTCTCCACCACATCCATACACCACTACATCATCACACCCATTGTATTCACTTCATCCATCACATTCACACTAACTATCACATCATGTTACTCATTTGCATTGGCTTCCATAGCACTCTACTCTCACACATCCCACCACAACTCCATATGACATTCAGTTTGGTTCATACACTCATGTTGCTTCCGTCCCACATGCTTCCACTTTTGTGCCACCTTGGTATTTGGTAGGTGATTTCTATCACCTTACCCCCTGACGATGTGCTTTTTTCTTATGGTTCTTACATGACTATTGAGGGATTTATTCTAAGAACCTCTCATCACATGCTTTTTTGTTTCATCTTGTGCACTCAATCATTTCCCAATGAGGCACTCTTTCTTATGTGGCTCATTCTTAACTGTTGAGGGGTTTTAACTCAATGAGTCTATTCATACACATGTTAGGGGACATCGTTCATTACCCCCTACTTTCCCCATATTAACATTTTATAATCACATCCTCTTATCATTTAACATAACACGTTACTTTCTTTGGTGATTATACATCATCCATTTTTACATTCTATTCTACTATCATCACTACATTAACTATGTGTTTTCATCAATCACATTACATTTATTATCTACCATCATTCACCATACACATATTGTCTACCATTACCAACATTATAATGTAAATCTACGCTAATCAAATAATACACCACACATACAATAAACATTGAATCATACATCATCCAACACATTGCAACACATATCCACGACAACATAAAATTATCATATATTACAAACATGCATCCATACATATATATCAAATACAATCATCATAAAAACATGTCTCATCACTGGGGAAAATCCCTACATCATTTTTCATAGTAATTATCGGACCTCGTCATCACTATCGCTATCACGTACTACAAGATCCTTAGAACTAGATGCCTCTCCACTAATGTGACGTCGTTGTTCGCGGCCTTGATATCGCTCGACATGCCTCTATAGTAAGGTAATATCTATAGACCGCTTAGAATACTAGTGCTACATATCCGCATATCATGCAAACACATCTTGTGCCAAGGGACCACCACCTACCGCCTCTCAATCTTTTTTTTTTTGAGTCTCCTCGCATGCCTTATCCCTCTCCCAAGCAGCATAGTACATGTGGTTGGTGTTATGGCCACTGGCTCAAATAAATGGGCATGTTTTCCGCAATATCATCCACGTGCTCAAGTATACCTCCACCAAGTACATCGGTCGACATGTTCCACGTTAATGTGCATATGGATGTGTCTACTATCAATTACCAATACGCACGCTCTACAAAACAAATCACACAACGTGTTAGATAAACATATAACAATATAGGCATATAATAACGTACATAACTACACAAATACTTACGCTCTGTTATAAGCATTGCTACTAAAGGGTCGGGGTCATGTGTCTCCCCTCCCCTCCTCCTACAAGTGGTAACTTCATTGGACTTGCAAACAATGGGAACAACAATACCCAATGATGAGCTACCCACAATGACCGGTACTCCTCGATGCCACCCACATTATCTGATTCTACAACCTCTATCGCCATGTGTACCTCATCTGGTCCCAACAAGTACTAACTAATATTATGTGGGCCCTAGTCTAGCTCCGGCCCTCCTGTGTGTTTTTCTAGCTCTCAACCATATATATGGATCTAGGGGAATGTCCTAAGCCATGCCAAACTATCATGATACTCTCTCTACCTGAAAAATATCGCCATACCGAGAAATAAATCCTCAAGCCACATCATCCTCCGAATACATCACAACTCTACTACATCCTTGGGCCATCCTCTATAGTCATGATATGGCCTCCATGTGACTTCCTCGGGCCCCATCTTATCTATTAGTTCCCTGTAGGTATATGTGTCCATCTTCCTACCATGAATATTGATCCACCTTTGTGCATAGATCTCTTACCTAGCCCACTCTCCTCGTGGACCTCCCATTGGTCTCAACACGGCTATGTGCTCATATGCCCATACATGCAATAGTGTGGTGGCTTATATCCCTCCACCATGTTTCTCATACGTAAATCAGTATAGATCTCTTTATAGATGGACCAACACACACCGTCCCCATGCCTATCTAGTACCCTCCTCCTTTATCAATTGGCATATGTCATACATCTTATATAAGATGCCTACACCTCCTCCCTCTACCATTATATATGATGTAATCAAAACCATTATGAACTTCCACAAGCATGAAAACCTAGTGTAGACACTAAAATTAGGTCACACTCCCCTTTGGTCCTCGACAAATAAGCACCCTTCATCACATTCACCTAGACACGGCCCCCTTCACTCACTAGTATTAATTTAATTAATTAAATTAAATTAACTCATTATCCTCACTATATTTATTATTTAAATATGTTATTTAAATAATACCTACACACATAGTTCACTTAGACACCTCACCAAGCTAACTCAACTTAAGACCTATTCTTAGCAAGTTACCATAACTAACTAAGACTTACCCAAACCTTAAAAATCAATGCCTACACTCCCTCTAACCACATTCCTACATGATCACAAAAGCTCCCAGTCCAATCAAGAGAATAATGACACAAGATACAAGGAAATCAAGAGGATCTCCCTAAGTTTAGTAAACCTAAAAATCCCACCTTGGTGACATCGGTTACCCCTAGCTACCCCGTCGTCGGTTAAAAAATTTGGATCGCCATCGGTTACCCTTTTAACCCCAAAACAACCTTATTTCTCAAGGTTAGAACTTGGAAGAAGGAGGTTGGAAAATGAAGAAAGAAAGTTGATGAGCAAGAACGACATCTCAGAGAGATAACGCATCTTCGAGAGCCAATTTCAACAAGAACTGACATCCAAGGAAGGAGATTGAACATCTTCTCCTACACAGCCATCCCAACCACCTTCTGAACTATCCAAGAAAAAGAGGAGTGTGCATACAGCCCATGCAGAAGATTTTCTTCAGTTGGTAATCACTTGTAGCCTTCAAACCCACCATCGACACCTCCATCCATCACACACAAGCCTTCAGGAATGAAATCCAAGTAAGTACAATATCATACTTTCCTGGTTATTTCATTTCATCATTGTTTTATCACCCATTGTTTATCTTGCTCCTTATTGACCATCTCCAACATTTTGTACCTCCATAGACCCATCAAAACCTCATAAAAACCTATCCCAGTCACCTAATACCTCCTCCCAACCAACTAAATCCTTTGTGTAATCACAAAGGAGACCAAAACCCTGTTCTGTGATGTTTCCAAATCTCACAGTAACCGGCGCCGGTTATACCTAACCACGGTTGGTCACCCCTGACCAACGTCGGTCTCTATGTTTGCCTACACAACCTTAAACAGAGACCTATCCACCTAATTTCACCTCACCCTCACTCACTTGTGACCTACCCAAGACCTTTATCGGACTGTGCAGTACCCGTAACTAACCATTTGACATGTGGATTCTATTCTATCTTAGCCAATTAGATTAGATCTGTTTTCTTATTGTGTTTTACGAGAGATACCTAAATAATTTTAAAATAACAATAGGATTTACCTTATTTTCATCATTAATTTGTTTAAAATAGTGGATTGACATCCATCTAGGAAGTACCATACTTCCGGATCTAGCTCACGCTAGGCAGTTCACTGCCCATATTGTTTAATTATTTTTGGTGGTCTTGCTTTTATTATAGGTAGTTCCTCCTAGCCAAAAGGAAGCTCTCATGGTCAGCTATGGATTTAGAAGTCATACACATGTAACAACCCATCAACCGACATTTGAACAGGTATTCCTCCTACGCCTGTTACCCTATCTGCTTTCGCACAACGATTCAAAGAAACAATCTAAGAAAAAGGTGAAACATTTTGGCATGCCCGGTGGGACCCATCTAGGGTTCCTTGCATTTCATTCATTCCTAGGAAAAATTGTGTGTTTGTTTCCCTTCTAAAAGCGTACACACTAATTTTCTTCCCTGGTAATCCACTCCTTTATATTTTCTCTAAAGGAAATTTTTCTTTTGGTGTATTTAAAAGGAATCATCTCTTCATGCTTTCTGCATTTTAGTGAAAGAGCATCCCTCTTCCTATTCATCTATTTTTGTCATCGAATATCATACTTTCGATTTGGGTTTAAAACAAGTGCATTGCATTCTGATTTAGCTCATTAGCTCACATTAATTGAGGGCAACCTATACATTGGATGTCATTACCAGCTGATGGTTGACAAAAGAACCATAGAAAAGCACTTCTATCCTTTTCTCTTTCTCTGAGTCTTACTAAACCGCACAAAAATTCAAATACATACATCCTTAACAAACATCTTACCGGAAGAAGTTGTAGGTGATCACACGATCGGGGCATAATGGGCACAGGTTCAAGCCTCGCTTCTGTCGATTCATACTTCGTGAGTGTAGCCCTCCCCACCATAACATACCTAAAACATTGCCCTTTAGATATCCTTCTTTGTAGGAAGCCATCCTCACAAAAAACTCTATTTCAAAATTCATGTGTCAGTCCCTAAATAGCATAAGCTAAACAAACGTAATAGAATAGGCACTCTAGGAACATTCTTTCTTAGTGTTCTATTTGATTTACGTTTTGAGGTGAGAGCTTTTGATCATTATTTTTGTATTTCCTTACACACTCCCCATAATAGCTGGTGTATTTCAGCTTCACCTGAGTGTACCTGGGCCATATCACCATCATTCCCAGAATTCTGGGTCTGATTCCACATCAAATTCTAATTCACAACCACTTTTTCTCATCATTGTTTCAATCTCACAAGAACCGCCGCCATCGGTTACACTCAACCAACGTCGATTCTAGGTCATTTTTCTAACCTATTCAAAAGGACATTCTTACTTCACTTTCTTCCACTTTTCACAGTTTCTATCACTGTAACTTTTTCCATTGACGTTTTACACATTCCCAGATTTGGCATACTTGTCAGATTTTACCTTTCGCCTCATTGTTTATTCACTATCCATCTTCTACAATGGACTAAAGTAGATTACCCGATCGCGCTTTTCCCTAATCGGCATCGGTTAACCTGCAGTTAACACCGGAATTTGTTACTTCATCCATTTTTATCACCAGATTCACTTGTTTCTACTATTCTCTATATTATTTACAAAGAAGTAGCCCCACTGATCGATCTTGGTTTGCATGGTACTAACCAAGACAAGTGAACACCGTCATGTTCCACGCGAGTTGCCAACCGCTCCCACCTAGTCCTTCACCACCCTCTATTTTATCACTAGCCATGGATCCAATCCAGCCTACCAATATCACTACCCGAGATGAGGAGTTCACACGAATCCTTGACCAAATCCTGTTGCCTTACGGTTTTACCTCTCCCATTCATCCATTCGAGATGCCTCGGGTCATTGATATACGACATGCCCGTATCTGTTAAAATAACACATTATATAGAATGTAAAAATAGTTATGTAGTTATTCGGTTGGTAACTGTTCAACCACCTCTCTCTCAATAAATAAACCTCTGCCTGTATCATTTGTATAGTGCAGTTTTCTCTCATCTCCATTTTATTCTTTCTTCTCTTTGTTGGTTCTAACATTAGTATCAGAGCAACTTGCCCGACGAAGCTCTTGGATGAGCACGGGAGTGTCGTATGAGGTTCGAGGAAGCCCCGACATGGGTATGAACTGTAGAGAAGAATTTTGAAGTCGTGAGTCTCTCCTGTCACGTATTACAGTCACATTTTTGAAGTTACACATGTTACAGTTGGGTAAGGAGATTACAACGCAGCTTTTACCTTTCGTATTCTTTCTTCTTTATGCATCTTCCAACATTGGTATCGAGCCAATCTGATTTTTGTGAAACCGAGGGCAAGAACTACAGTGTTCTTTTGCCTATCGCGTTTTTCCCTAGTCCCAGTCCAAATCGTGAAGGCCTCTAGGCAGAAGGTCGTGGAACATGGGTAGCAAACGTGGATTTGCAGAAACCTGAAATCATTATTTGCAGAGAAGGGCAGTCATCTACAGTCATTTGTCGTGGAGATCCTGAGCAAAGGAAAAACGTGAGACCGTGAAGGGTAGAAACAACTTCGTTGGTCATGGGCATAGTCATCGTTGAGGGAAAAAAAACATGAAGGCAAAATTTACTGGTAAAGGGCAGAATTCGCAAAACGTGAAGGGTAGAATCACAAAGGTAGCAAAAGATTTTATAAAATGTTATAATTTTTTACCTACCTACCACGTATTTGCATTTTCCTATAGCCACGCATATTATTCATTCATTTAATATTTTTGGCTGGAAAAGAATACTTTATTAAGTGTGGGGCAAACTTTTATTTTATTATTTTCCGTTACTTTGGAATAATAAAATGGCAAATATATCACACTTGACGTTGTCGGAGACACAAAAATTAACGGGCACTAATTTCAATGTATGGAGCCATAAGATTTTTTGATTGCATGGGTTTCGTGATTATGATAAATTAATCAAGGGTGATGAAAGTCGACCAAGTGACGAACTTTGAGGATTATGAAAAATGTCATAAGGAAGCATTATTGCTTCTCAAGTTATCGGTGTCAAATGCTTTGATACTGAAGTGCAGAATGCCACCGTGGCAAGCACATTATGGGCGGGCCGAGAGATAAATATCGGACATCATAAAAGAGTTAGGTTTTAAACTGAAAAATATGCTCTTTTCAGCAAAAGTTACAAGAAGGTGGATCATTATCTCGAGCACCTACTTTAGATGAAAAAACAATGAGACAGTTATCTTCCATCAATAAAAAGGTGGATGACGATGATATGGTGGCTCGGTTTTGAGCAGATTACATTCTTTCTATGAGTCATTTGTGGAGGCACTCCATTTAATGGCTGAAATTCAAACACTCACATTTGACAAGGTGAGTTCCTACCTGTTGCAAAAGGAGCGGAGACAACTTCAAGCAGAATCTAATTGTGACCATTCAGAGAGTGCTCTTATCACTTAGTCAAAGGGAAAGTGGAAACGTCAATCTGGTGAGTCTTCCACTCGGTATTAGGTCACATGTTATTACTGTCACAAGGTTGGGCACCTCAAGAAGGATTTTTGAAAGTGGATGTATGATCTTTCAAGCGGAACAAAAGCCATGTAATGAGGAACATGTGGCAGCGATTCAAAAGAACAAGATTCGGATGATGGGCATGCTCTTTATTGTCTTACGACATCATGCTCAAATGATAGTGGTACTAGTTGCTGGATCATTGACTCTGGTGCATCCGCACACTTTTCATGTCGTAGGGTATGTTGGTATTTATTTCTTTGCAAATATTTTTTTGAATCGGTAGTACTAGTTGATGGAGAATCACTTGCAGTAGAAGGGATAGGAGATATATGCATTATATTGAATAATGCTCAAAAATTGTTGGTATAGAATGTTAGATATGTACCTTCTTTACAAAATAATCTTCTATCTATTTGTCAATTGTCTGAAAATCCCAATATTTTTATGGATTTCTGTGGAAAGAAGTGTGTTGTCTCTGATGTGAAACAGAGACGGATAATTGCCCTTGGTATTGGGGTAGGTGTTCAATATTGGCTTGTTGATCCGACTGCGATCAACATGAATGCACGTTGGAGGATAGCTCCACCATTCAGGATGTGCAAGAGGTTGCAATGCCTTGGGAGGAATCCATTCCTCAAAAATGCATTGACTTGGATACAGTCAACCTACATGCACCTATTGTGGAGGGAATATCCATTATACTAGGTGTACGGGAGGCGGACATGCCTTGGGAGGATGGATTTCCTCATTTTGAAGAACAATTTGTTGTGGACAGAGACTCCACTATTCCAAATGCATTGACAGTGCATGGTGAGATGGCATGCCTAGCCACTCACTCAAAGGTTCTTGCTCGAAGGATAGTACAGAGCATGAACAGTTTGCTCATTGTGTTGTGAAGGATATTTCCCAATAGAGGGGGATAGATGAGCAAATAGATAAGATGGAGATGGTTATTTCTCCTATTAAGATGGAGACCACTGCTGAGACAGAGATGGTTATTTCTCCTACTATTGAGGAGTTGGTTCTAACTCCTACACAGATGGTCACATTCCTCTTCTTGAAAAAGTTGGATGAGCACTACATGGTGGTGCAAGGATGTGATCGAGGTGACTTTGATCATAGGATAATTGAGTCTTTTTACAGACTCCAATGGGCTACACAACCCTGGAATATATTTTTCAATCCACATCTTCGAGGTTCTAATTTCAGCACTCTGGAGATGGGGCTGACACTCTCACCATTGGTGATTCATCACTAGTCAATGAATCATGAAACAAAGAAGCGGTGGACCACTTGCCATAGTTTTTGTTCATGGGACCAGATTTTTTTTTGTGTTTCTTCTTCATTCGACAACCGCAACACAATCCAGATGCTGATTTTAAAGTTCAACTTATGGCACAGTCTGTAGATGTAATGACTAAACATATGGGCTTTAGGAAATTTCTAAAATTTTGGGACAAACTTTGTCTTGTTTTCCGTTTATTCATTAAGAGGGGGTGTTAAAATATAATACATTATATAGAATGTAAAAATAGTTATGTATTTGTTTGGTTGGTGACTTATTCAACCACCTCTCTCTCAATAAATAAACCTCGATTGTATCATTTGTACAATGCAGTTTGCTCTCGTCTCCATTTTATTCTTTCTTCTCTTTTTGATTCTAACAAAGATCTATCCCCTCGACTCTCACACCCACTTTCCACATTAGCCCCATCGGCTCCGTGTTACCTACATCCACCTTACCCCGGTTATTTCACGCTTAGGTCCTATACCCACTATGATCAAGCCATCATCATTACCCCTATAGCACCCATTACATCTACCATACCCTCGACGATTACCCCAAACACAACCTCATCCATCCCTCATGTCTCACATATACCTATAGCTACATTCCCACCTCCAATGTCGGTGACCTCTACCCCATTTCAAAATGTAGTTCTTTCTATTCCACAATCATTAGCCCCTATTTCCACTAGGGTTACCATGACCCTTCCTCCCCCATATACATACTACCAACAACCACTGTTTCATCTATCATTCATTCCAGTACGTACCCCCTATTTCCTTGCCTTCTTCTCCACCACCTTACATGGAAGCCCCATACACTGGAATGCCCCACCCATTATACACCCAAAACCAACCTCCTCATGTTATAGGAGGCATCCAATCATCACAACCCACCAATGACCTAATTAAATTGATGATGGATAAGATGCAGACACTAGAGGCATTAGTTTCCAGCTCCCACAACACTCTCACTTACGATGAGATTTGTAATGAGCCTATTCACCCATCCATTCCCATCCGTTCATACCCTGTGCATTGGGAAATGCCCAAATTCAATCGTTTCAATAGTAAGGAAGACCCACAACAACATTTGCACTTGTTTAAACATGGGTGTTATTTGATTGCTCATGATGATGCCTTACTTTTGAGAACTTTTCCCATGTCCCTCACTGGACCTGCATTAGACTGGTATAGTGGGTTACCCAAACACTCCATATTTTCATTTAATCAGGTAGCCCAAGCTTTCTTGGATCATTTTTCCATCAACATTGCCAAGAAAGTTACCATGACCGATCTATATTCCACACGTCAATACGAGGATGAATCTATCATGATTTTTTCGCTCACTAGCGCAGCCTGATCAATCAACTTACCTTTCAACTACCACAAACTAAACTCATCGAGCTCTTCACATGAGCTTGTGTAGGCATATCTCCCGACCTTACAGGTCCAAACTTTCATAACATTCGATGAGGCATTCACTATGGCATGAAAGTTAGAGATTCAAGCCATCAAAGAGAAGAAAATCTAATTACGAAATAAGAATTCGACATTCAAGTTGAATGAAACCTCTTCTTCTTCCAAACCACCAACTAATTATTCAAAGGCTAAAGGTACTACTAACGCAATGGTACTCAAGGTCAGCCCAGCTCATCCATCCAATCAAGCTACACCCTCATCTAATTTATCACCTGTTTAGGCTTTTCGATTCGGACAAGAGAGAAAAAATATACCCTAATCGGGAACCTTACTCTTTTGTCTTAGAGAAGATTATCAAAGTTGGTGCCATCACCCTTCCACCCATAAAACCACACACTGGTTTTGACCCTTCTCGCCCCATGCCCGCATGGTATAAGGAACAAGATTTTTGTAACTATCACCACGTAAAGGGTCATAGTGACGGTAACTGCATCACTTTTAAGAATATTGTCCAAGAAATGCTCAAGAAAGGTGAGTTGACTGTGGATAATCCTAACGCCGCCCCTAACCAAAATCTACAAATCTTTAAAAAACCATTTCCCAATCATGCCCCTTCATCCAATCAAACCGGTGAGACATCCACTCATGATACCCATACCCATGAGGTTCATGCAATCTTTAACGAGGTACCTGTCACATCTCAATTACCTCACATTCCTTCCATAGAGGAAATCCTAGCTTGAAATCCTCCTTCCACATTAGAACAATCTGTCACTATTCTTTCACCAATAGAAGAACACCCTTCATCTCCTACATCACCTATGGAGGAGTCTTCTACTAACATTGAGACCATTTCACCCCTAGCTTCTTCACTTAGCAAACCTTTACCTACCATAACTCCTCCACCCACAGAGGAGCACCCATTACCTCCTCCACCCACAGAGGAGCACCCATTACCTCCTCCACCCACAGAGGAGCACCTATCCATTCCTCCACTCATAGAGGAACTCCCATCATCCCTTTCACCCATCATAGACCTAGTGGGGATACCTTTGCCTCTGGGCAAGCATTCTCCATCCGCTACCTGACATCCAACAAACCTACTTTCAGCTCTCTTACCCACGGAAGTTAAAGCCGACCGATTCCCCATCTCCAAGATTCATTTTATGGGAATTCCCATTAGGTCCTCACCAACTCCACCTACAAATGCGCCATTCTCATGTTTGGCTGATCACTTGGATTATGTGGATAGGGCTTTGTTATGGGGGTGCCTCTTACTCCCTGTCTCAACACAAATGTAGAGATCCCTTGATGACACCTCCACTATCTACCCAAGCACATTTCCACCTGTTAAACCACATATAACCACTATTGTTGCAACCCCTTCCATGATACCCATTAGCACTCACACCACACCCTTACCCATAACTCGACCTATGCCTAAACCCAAACCCATACCCACAATATTTACCTCCACTAAACCTATTACCACTTTAGGGGTTACCCCGACCACCAGCCTTACTCATCCACCTATTAAACTAGATTTAGCTACATCCTCCAAAACCACACCTACTCGACACCCAAACTAAAGAAACAAACTCATCAACCTCATACCCTTACTACACCAATCACACCCACACTTGTCCCATCTGCCTTAAGACCTCATTTGCCCAACATGGTCAAGCACCCCTCACCCATTCATAACCCAATAACACAACCACTCATTCCTGCCTCACAAATCTCTAACCTACCCCGGACATACAACACGATTCATACCCCGTACCTACGCTCCTTTTTACTACCAATACCTCTGATACCTTCAGCCATTGCTTCACTACCTACTACACTTCAGTCATTGTCCCTCACACCCCAAGCACGACCTGCATCATCTACCTTCATAGCACCCCTGTTATCCCCATGGGTAACTCACCCTCTTCCTCCATCTGCTTTTCTTTCTAGACCCACATCACCTTTACCTAAGAAGGTGCAACCCAAAACCAAACCCCACTACCCCACAACAAGGTATTCAAAACAAAACCACACCTTCCTACCCATCCATCTATTGTACCCATACCTAAACGAACCTAACCGATACCTCAAACCACACCAGCACCTAAACCCATAGCTCAATATGTTCCTAAAGTTCCAAAAATAATTCCTAGATAACCAATCACACCTACGCCCAAACCCACATTCACTTCCCATTGTGATCCACTAGCAGGGTCTTATGCCAAAATTTTAACCAACCTCCTCGAGACTTTTGTTATCACATTACCGCCACTCGACCTCATGACCCCTCAAACCCAAGGAAAAGGGGTTTGATGATACCAAAATTTGCACATACCATCGTGTGCCGGTGCATGATGTGGAGAATCGTAAGGCTTTGAAAAGCAGTCCTTATCCAATTGTGTCCACCGAAACCAACTTTGATGATGATGACCTTCTTGACGAGGATATTGCTTCACCTACCCCCCAATTTCCACACTGCGTACTCAACAACCACAACCTCCACCCTCAAACTCCCTAGAACCACACACAAAATTTGAAATTAACATGGTTTGCATCAGAGAACTTGCCACACCACCACCCAAATGTTGCTGCACCTGGTGACTGACCTAACAGGGATTTTCTCCTCTCCGTAGGGGTTTTTCCCTTCATTCGTTATACCACTTACCCTACACACTCTCCATTTGACAAATTCCCTCAAATCAACATGGTACACATCACTACACGTGTGTAAAAGGGTAAACAAAAGAAATTTGACCCATCAACCAATCCTATACCTAACATACCATCTGCACCCATACCTAAGATAACTATCTGCGGCCCCACATACCCCATTTCTAATGGCGTCACACATCACACCATGCTCAAACAATTACACCAATCACCCCTCAAAATGTCCTTATATGACCTCATCCAAACCTCAAAATCCCATCGGCAAGCCCTCATGGAGGTTCTTGAATCTATCGAGGTTTTACCCAATGACCCTACACCCATAGCATCCATTATCACACCACATCATGTAGCCTCTCTTGCCAAATTACCACCTTCATCCTCACCTCGAGGTAGAGATCACGCCATACCAAAATGATGACCTAGACCTAGCCCTCTTCATCTCTGTACACATTGATGACATACGGGTACATTGTGTGATGATTGATGGAGGCACTAGCATTAACATCATTTCATCCCATGCATTTACTCAAATGCACATACCTGAGAATTGCATGCACAAACATCCGGCCATGTTGTGTTCATTCAATGATGCTATCACCTCCACACTAGGCACTTTCATTCTTCACGTTCGCATGGGCCCCCACACTATTCCAAAAAAAAATTATGTTTTGGAGGGGGAATTCCAATATAACTTGTTGCTTGGTAGACCCTACATCCGGGTCATGGGTTGTGTTCCCTCCACTTTGCATAGTTGTGTAAAGTTTGAACACGAGGGACACACTTACACCATTCCAGCTAACCGTCACCTTTCAAAACATGCAACATGCTTTACCGACCCAACGATGTACTCATACCAGTCAAGCCATCTACTTCGTAACCAATACCGCTTCACCTATACCTATACCCACACCTACCAGGATGACGGTGCGTTTCTTTCACCGCACATACCTCCTCCATGCCTACCACTACTATAACCTCCATGGCTGACCCATTAGCTTCCCAATCCATTAACACCACCTCCGCATCAACCTTTGACACATCATCCATACCAGCTACCCACATACCAACCACTAATCCCTTGGAAGGTGTTTTTCAACGCCTCACTCTAGGGGGAATACCACCTATATAGCGTCAACACATTCCTTACTCCACGCGAGTATGGAAGCCTTCACCAACACCCTCACTATGATCACCATATAGGAGAATGCCTCCTTTATGGTCCTCCTCATCTTCGTACTAGTCTCACCTATGGGGGACTTGATACTACCACCTACACACCTGAACCACCTTCACAACCCCACCCATTTTCCGTTGACTTCCAATCACTTACCAATCACTATTTCGCCCACACCTTCCTACACCGTTGTGCGTGGAAGGGTTTTGGTTTTCGGATTTTACAAGCAGGGTCGCCATACCATTATTCCATGTACCACCCACAAACATAATGACCATAGTGGTATCGGCTTCCCTAACCTTCTACCAAACAGGCCCACATTGAATTCATTGAAGACCCTAGCCCTTCTCCACCTTCATCACCACCCTCACCGATGGAGTCGATGGATCCTGAATCTATCCCTCCTAAAAAAAAAATCATAAACACCATTTCCTTGGGGCCTTTGACTTATCAACACAAAGGTGAGGCCCCTTCCACTCTCCCATTCCTGTATCCTGAGATGATCAATGATGACACACTGACCATTAACATTGTTCAATGTCAGGATGATGAATCCATACTCACCTACCTTGGTGTAGAAGACTCATATATTCATCGGTCATTACCCTCTAAGACATAAACCATGTTGAATGAATCGACTATCGAGATCAACATTCATACTCAGGACAACCCACACATCCTAAAGATCGGACAATCTTTAGATTTCTTTGAACAGAAGCCCTCACTTCCTTTCTCTCGAGCTCATAACCACACTTTCGCTTGGTCTTACATAGACATGCCTAGTATTGATCCCACCATATTGGTCCATAATATCGTAACCGTTCCCGATGCCAAACCTATCAAACAAAAGCTAAGGAAAATGCACCCTTGCATTGCTCTTCTCATCAAAGAAGAACTTCAGTGCCTTCTTTCTGTTTCCTTCATCTTACCCATTGATTATCCTTGTTGGATTTCTAACATTGTCCCTATCACTAAAGCAATAGGAGGACTCTACATTTACATGGACTTCCATGACCTCAACCTCACCTACCGAAAGATGACTTTCCCTTGCTCGGTATTGATCAACTAGTAGACCTTATCGCTGATCACGAGATGCTCTCACTCATGTATGGTTTCTCGGGTTATAACCGATTTTGCTTGCCCCAGAGGATCAGCACAAAACTGCATTCATTACCCCTTGGGGACCTTCTACTATCAAGTCATGCCTTTTGGCCTTAAAAACACTAGTGCTACATATCAGCATGTTATGACTTACATCTTCCATGATATCATGCATCGCATATTGGAAGATTACGTGGATGATCTCTTGGCTAAATCTAAATGTCACGTTGAGCACCTCGCTATCCTCAAAACCATCTTTGATCACCTCATTAAATATTGCATCCGCCTTCAACCTAAAAAGTGCATCTTCACGGTTCTCTTAGGAAAGCTCCTGGGATTTATCATTTCCTTATGTGGTATAGAAGTTGACCTACTAAATTCAAGGCCATTTTGGAAATTCCTCCACCCATGAACCTCAAACAACTCCGTAGCCTACAAGGTAAATTGTAGTCCATTCACCGATTTATTTCCCAACTCTCCGATCAGTTGTCAACCATTTCATCATCTACTTAGGAAGGACGTCTCTTTCAAATGGGATGACGACTACCACAAATCTTTTGAGGCCTTAAAACAATACCTTCTCCAACCACCCATACTCATTCCACCGAAAGACGATCAACCTTTTTACCTATACATATCAGCTACCGATCACTCCTTAGGGGCTATGCTCGCTCATCATGATGAACAACATAGGGAGCAGGTGGTTTATTATATCATCTGTACCCTTCTAGACTACGAAACCCGATACACTCACCCTGAAAAACTTTGCTTAGCCTTAGTTTTCATTGCCACCAAACTCCACCATTACCTACTCAACCACAAAACCTATGTTGTGACCAACACCAACCCTTTACACTTCATGTATGCCAAACCCTATCAAAATCAACGTGCCACACGTTGGCTCATGCTTTTAGCTGATCTTGACCTTGAATTCATTCACCAAAAGTCCATTAAGGGTTAGGCTATCGCTGACCAATCTGGTGACGCACCTATTGTCCGGGGACCAACCCTCTAATTTTGACTTCCCAATGAATCCATTGCTACCCTTTCCCTGGATGAACCACCTTACCAAATGACATTGTTCTTCAATGGTTCTAAGTGTCATCGTGGGGGTGGAGCTGGTGTTATCCTCATCCCTTTGGATGGAGAACCCATGCCTTTTTCTTTCAAACTAGACTTTGAATGCACCAACAATATTGTCGAGTACGAAGCAATCGCCCTCGGTCTCAGGCATCCGATATATGCCCTCGATGTCAAATCAATCCACATCTTTGGTTATTCACAATTGTTCATAAACCAAGTTAATGGTATGTACCAATGTCATAACGAGATACTTAAAAGTATAAACATCATGTAGACATACTTTTGACCACCTTTGATCGTTACACCCTTCAAACCATCCCACGTTCAACCAACAAATTTGTAGATACTATGGCCTGTTTAGCTTCCTAAATACCCGCTTCCCCTACCGATTCCAAAATATTTGTCACTGTACAATGCCTCCATTCACCTTCTTATTTACCTCATGATTTTTATTCAATCAAAATGACACCCCTAACCCAAGTGACCTTTGGTATAAATAGTACTCCGACTACCTTTCTCTCTCCATCGTACATCTCCGATCTCACCCGTAATGGACAACGTTCCTTCCTTAAAAAGGTCTCTCGTTTCGTCATTCCGGGGACTCCTCTATAAACATGGCTTTGATGGTATTCTCTTATGATTCCTCACAAGTTCTAAAATTCCTTATACCATTAAGGAGGTTCATGATGGCATGTGTGGAGGCCACTTTAGTGGCGTTGTTGTTGCTAAGCATATTCTTCACCTAGGCTATTACTGGCCGACCCTTAATCATGATTGTTGTGACTATGTCAAACACTACGTGAAATGTCAACAACATTCCAACCTTCATCATACACCCAGTCATGCCTTACAGGTCGCTCGTGACCTTTGGCCCTTCTCTCAATGGGGTTTGGATCTTGTCGGAGAAATCAATCCTCATTCTTCCCAACGCCATCAATGGATCATAACCGCTACCGAATACTACACAAAATGGGTAGAAGCCATACCACTTATCTCCACAAAAGTCAAGAAAATATGTGAGTTCATTAACCATCACATCATTTTTTGCTTTGGTGTCCCTCATCGACTCATCACTGACAATGGAAAACAATTCAAAAACAAAACATTGCAAAAACTTTGTGATGCCTTCGGCATTCAACTTAGTTTCTCCTCACCTTATTACCCACAAACCAATGGCCAAGCCGAATCCACTAACAAAACCCTCAACAAAATTCTTATGAAAGTGGTTGATAATACTGGGAAGGATTGGCATATGCACATTCCTTTTCTCTATGGGCATACCGTACTAGTATTCACACTGCCACTGTGGCTACACCCTTTTCATTGGTCTATGGTACCAAGGTTGTTCTACCTCTCAAAGTCTAGATCCCCTCACTTTGTATTTCTCTCCATGACATGCTTACTGATGATGACTTTCGTTAGGACCGCTTAGCACAACTGGAGTTATTAGACGAACGTCGTCTTAATGCTCTAGATCACCTTCAATTTTATCAACAATGTATCAAACGTGCTTATGAAAAATGTGTTCATGAATGAACCTTCCAAGTTGGTGACCTTGTTTTGAAAGAAAATCAACACGTAACCAAAGCAAAAAAAAAAGAAAACGAGGCAAATTTGCTCCTAATTGGCTTGGACCATACATTGTAACTCATACCTATGGATCAGGTGCCTATCATTTGTCCTCGCTTGAGGGTAAACCTGAACCTGAGCCCCTTAACGCATTACATCTTTGACCATTATATTGTTGACCTCTAGTCCTACATCACTATTTATCTAGTTCATGCTCATCCCTTGAGCACCATTTACCTTTTCCACATCTCATCTCCAATGATTAAACATGGATCATGTGATTACCCGTCACCCTTTTGCCTTATCTTAAATATGTGCACTATGGCTCTGCACATGGTATGATTCTCATGAATACTTTTTTCTTATTTTACATGAGATCCCATGATCGTTCACCCTTTCCTTCTCAATAAGAACCAAATGCTTCATTATAGTCTCATCCATGACTTAAAATCCAAAAAAAAACAACATGAAACCCTCAGAAGGACATCTTCCAATATAAGGGATCAACTCCTTGAGTCAAACTTCCAATATCAAAGATGAATCCCTCAAAAGGACATCTTCCACCTTCAATTGTTGCTATAAGTAGACTACTCCCTTGAAGGACAGCTATAAAAATCTCACAACTCTCTACATAGTTTTTCCAAAAAGAAGACTATCTCCTCAAAAATCAAAATTTAGAAGCTTCCCGCATCGATCAACTTCGCGAAGACCTCAAGGAGACATATATTCCTCCCGTATAGACTTCCGCATTGATCAGTCTATCTAAAAGTCAAAAAAGAAAAAGAAAACAATAAGCTTTTTCATCATGGACTTGCCTATTGTGATCTTGGATCTATTGCCCAAGGCATTCTACTTCCCATTTTATGACCCAATTACTTGCACCTCCTTACCCATTGTCTTTTCACTTCATACCTCAAGGGACCTACTGAACCTATAACATTTGGTGATCATGTGACTCTTCGTCACTCTTAGAATTATCAATCATGTAATGTCTTTAGGGCTTTGTGTTCATTTACTTATCTATAGATGTGTTTTATACATTTTGATCCTTGCCAATCAGGTGGTTTTCTTGCCCCCTCTTATCTTTTCTCTTCTTCATCCTCCCCTTTCACCATAGTCGCCCTCACCTGCAACATTTTTTTTACTATCATCTACCTCCACCTATTAAACCCAAACCCACAACATGACCACAAACCTACCAACTCATTTTCATCTTCTTCCCTAGCTTATGGGAGAACTACATCGGTCTAAGGTCCCTTTTCATTGGGACTATGTAGGCAACACTTCCAGGGCATGGGGCCCTAGAAGGTTAGCTCGACCACTCTTTACCCTAACCATTTGCCCCACCATTACCTGATTTCCTGTTCATCTCAAAAACCTCGACATTTAAACCATATCCCACATACCTTTTACCACTTATATTATTTCACATTTTCATACATAACCAACATTTTTCACATTTTACACTATCTCATGCATTTACATTTCCATTTGTTACCAAAATACCGAAATGAACATCCATGCCTAAACCGACTGACTCAATCCATGCCTAAACCAACCTGACTCAATCCATGCCTAAACCAACCTGACTCAATCCATGCCTAAACCGACCTGACTCAATCCATGCCTAAACCAACCTAACTCGATCCATGCCTAAACCAACCTGACTCAATCCATGCCTATCACCTAACTCGATCCATGCCTATGACTTGACTCTATCATGCCTAGCTCTTCTATTTTCCATCCATATCATAATAAAGTAAAACTCATACACATCACAACAAGATCACCTGAATATCATTTATCTCCTCATATATACATGTGTGTATCAATACAATATACACCCGTATCACATAAATGTGTATCTCAATAAATATGCATGTCTCATCATAGCTATCATCTCAAAAATGTCATCTGTAGGCCGATATACTATAAATAATCATCATCAGCTCACAGACTACTATCCAATACAAAAATATCTTCGGATCGCAGGCCAGTATCACGTATAAAAATAAATACAATATCTCTTCGGCTCACGGGCTGGTATACATCCAAAATCCAACAATACAAAAATAGGTGATATACTGTCTCACATCTGCTACAACATATCTACCTCATCTATAATGTCGATAGTCCCCTCTGACCTAGAGTAGCGGCTCGCTACTCTCAATCTACCACTAGATGGCCCGGCATCTAAAGCTAACCCCCATGCCCTGATAGATGACCTCTGCTCTCTCCTTTGGGCTTGTCGGCCACCTACACTCTCGAGCACTATACATGTGAGACTGTGTCTGCTCACTCGAGACTATCTGTGGTGGTCTCATCACACCATCTACTAGTATCTGCAGCTCGGGATCCTCCTCCTATACATGTGCCTGAGGCTCTTGCCTCTCTACCTGTATCTGCGGCTCTAGCCTCTCGGCCTATACTTGTGACCCCTGCCTCCCAGTTGTCCTTGCTCTACCTACCCTACCTCTATATGGCCCACCACTAGTTGTATGCCACTGTCACCCCCGCATCATCTGTGTGGTAGTCCACGGGTTCCTCCTCCTCCCCTATCAACTCTGCTGGATGGGGTGGAGACAAAGGTCTCTCCACCTCCTCTCTCCTATACTGCGGGAAGGGCGGGGAACATCCTGCAAAAAAATAAGCTGTCACCTCACTCGGTCGACAAGTATGTTCTGCTCGTGCTCCCCGGCATGGCATCCCTATATCCACCTCCATAACTGTAGTCCCTCCAGCTCTACATACATCCCTTTGTAAGAGGGATAAGTCACATAGGGTCTCTAGACTATATCTCCGCAATCACCCCTAGGCCCACAACTCTCTATATAACTGCACCAAGAAATTCGGTGCCCATGCAAAACTGGTATGATCAATCATCATGTCCCAAAGAACACCCATCAATAATTGTGGGAATCTCCCACCCTCTGAATCTGGCAATGCGTAGCACCCAATCACCTCCATCATCAACACTATCAACCACATCTCCTTAGGATGGGCAGCATATACCTCTCTGTAACTCAAGTTGGCACTGTGGTAACACAACTCACCTGCTCTCTCTCCAAATACCTCATCTATACACCTCACTGTGACCTCGGATGTCACTGAGTACACCTGGTCTCTACTAATCGGTAGTCTCAATATCCTATATATATCCTCTAGGGTGATGGTCATCTCCCCTGTCGGCAAGTGGAAGGTGTTAGTCGTTGAATCCCATCTCTCGATGAGTGCAACCATCAAACTCTACTCTCTCACAACCCACCCATAATGGCAGATCCCAATTAGGCTGACATCATCAATGTGGCTCCACTCCTTGAAAGTCACATGTCCATGCAGCTCTAGCAATATAAGCAGCACTGGGCTCTCATCCGCAGCTCATCTCTCACCTACATCCCACAAAAACAATGTATTAGTCCACCTTCCCATCTTACCTTATTTTTAACCCATCTACCCAAACCTATCTACCCAATCCCTCAACCACACCTACCCAAACCCATCTGCCTTACCTATCTACCCTCACCCTCACCCACACCTACCCAAACCCATTCACCCGACACTACCTACCCTACCCTCACCTGTGACCCACCCTCACCCTTTACCCACCTACCCTACTTTCTCACCCTAACCCCCTCCCCTCTCACCCACCTTCTTTCCCACCCTACCCTTACTCTCTTCCCTTTTTATCCCAATTTCCACTTAGGAATAACCAACCCATTTCCCTTGACCGACCATAGTCTCCCTTTAACCAGCACCGATCACTACCCACCGACATCGGTCACTATTGCACCGCCCGCCCCAACTTTCCAACCCTACTTTTTCCCTTCCTCGACATTCTACCCACCCAAATCCCTCTTTACACCCTTAATTGTTCCTACATTACCCTTTTTCCCCACCCCTTACCATCCACTATTACCTTTTCCCTCTCTTTTTCCCATTTTGAAATTCTTTCCCCAAACCCCCTTTTTTATATTTTCTACATCTTACATCAAATTCACTCCAAAATCAAAACCAAAGGTTCAATTCTACCTGATCTCATTACCACCATTGTGGTGGAACCTCCACCTCCACGCTACTCCTCTCGAGCCCTCTCCGGCCTCTGCCATCCTCAACTGCACAACCACTCCTTAGCCACATGAATCATGCCACCTGATCTCACGGCCCCACCTCTCACTCACCCACTCTCACCTATGTGGCTCGCCACCCAAGCTCTCTGTTGTACTCTTTTGTCCTCTTCCTCCTTTTCTCTCTTCTTGTCCTTTTCTCCTTTTCCAAATGCACCAATGACTTTTTCAAACATGGGTTTTCCACTTTTTATACCCTACCCGACCCGACCGATGTCGGTTAACCCTTGACCGCTGTTGATCTGATGACCTAGACTACCACCGTCGGTTCCAATACACCATCATCAGTTCATATCGACTAATGTCGGTTACCCTATGTACTCATTACCCTCTCATTTACCTCATTTTCCTTACCTCCCTTTTCTTTTGCCCTCCCTACACCTACTTGAACCACTTTACCTTCACCTCTAGCCCTCCACCTTCTTCAACCTCCTCGTGTCTGTTGTTGACGCTTTATTATTTTACCCCTACCTCGGCCTTACCCATGTCGTGATCTCGATATTTGGACCTAGACCATCGCTAGTGACCTTTGACCTCATGTGTTCGCTATACCTTGCAGCACTATTACCTGTGTTGTTGACCTAATGACCTTACCTAACCTATTGTCGTGACCGTTTATCCTGGACCCTACCTTTGGTGTATCGGAACATACCTAAACGTTCCTGCACCTAACCTACATTGTGTTTCCTGACCTTATCCTATACCTTGGATACCGGATTCACTTCACCCTTGTTTGGATAAACCTATCGACCTTAGATGATGTAGAGTTTTCTGCTCTTTAACCCGGTAGCATGTTATAGTTTATATGTGTGCATGCATTTGATCTGCTACCTTTGGCCCTAACCCATTACCTAAGATCACCCAAGTATACCTTTCACCCTCTTCCCCTACACCCATTTACCTTTTCCTCACATTTACCTTTTATCAAACCACTCACCACTTCAACTTGTTACTTCATCAGTTCCTAGTTTGAGGGGGATCACCTTCACCCTCACATGGGCCAACCACATCTTATTTTTGTTAGCATCACTTACCAATACAAGCTACGCAACAAAAAGGGGCAAAATGTAGACACTAAAATTAGGTCACACTCCCCTTTGGTCCCTCGACAAATAAGCACCCTTCATCACATTCACCTAGCCATGGCCCCCTTCACCTCACTAGTATTAATTTAATTAATTTAATTAAATTAACTCATTATCCTCACTATATTTATTATTTAAATATCTTATTTAAATAATACCTACACATATAGTTCACTTAGACACCTCACCGAGCTAACTCAACTTAAGACCTATTCTTAGCAAGTTACCATAACTAACTAAGACTTACCCAAACCCTAAAAATCAATGCCTACACTCCCTCTAACCACATTCCTGCATGATCACAGAAGCTCCCAGTCCAATCCACAGAATAACGACACAAGATCGAGGAAATTAGGAGGATCTCCCTAAGTTTAGTAAACCTAGAAAATCCCACCTTGACCGACGTTAGTTACCCCTAACCATCGCCGGTTAAGCCAGACCGTCGTCGGTTACCCCTTTTAACCCAAAACAACCTTATTTCTCAAGGTTGGAACTTGGAAGAAGGAGGTTGGAAAATGAAGCAAGAAAGTTGATGAGAAAGAATGACATCTCAAAGAGATAACGCATCTTCAGAGAGCCAATTTCAGCAAGAACTGACATCCAAGGAAGGAGATTGAACATCTTCTCCTACACAGACCATCCCAGCCACCTTCTGAACTATCCAAGCAAAAGAGGAGTGTGCATGTAGCCCATGCAGAAGCTTTTCTTCAGTTGGTAATCACTTGCAGCCTTCAAACCCACCATCGGCACCTCCATCCATCACACACAAGCCTTCAGGAATGAAATCCAAGTACAATATCATACTTTCCTAGTTATTTCATTTCATCATTGTTTTATCACCCATTGTTTATCTTGCTCCTTATTGACCATCTCCAACATTTTATACCTCCATAGACCCATCAAAACCTCATAAAAACCTATCCCAGTCACCTAATACCTCCTCCCAACCAACTAAATCCTTTGTGCAATCACAAAGGAGACCAAAACCCTGTTCTGTGATGTTTCCAAATCTCATAAGAACCGTGCGCTTGATTATACCTAACCGTGGTCAGCATGTCGGTCTGTGTTTACCTACACCTTAAATAGAGACCTATCCACCTAATTTCACCTCACCCTCACTCACTTGTGACCTACCCGAGACCTTTATCAGACCTGCAGAACCCAGAACCAACCATTTGACCTATGGATTCTATTCTAGCTTAGCCTGTTAGATTAGATATGTTTTCTTATTGTGTTTTAAGTGAGATACCTAAATCATTTTAAAATAACAATAGGATTTACCTTGTTTTCAGCATTAATTTTTTTAAAATAGTGGACTGATAGCCATCTAGGAAGTACCATACTTCTGGATCTAGCTCACGCTAGGCAGTTCACTACCCATATTGTTTAATTCTTTCGGTGGGCTTGCTTTTATTACAGGTAGTTCCTCCTAGCCAAAAGGAAGCTCTCATGGTCAACTGTGGATTCAGAAGTCATACACGTGCAACAACCCATCAACCGACATTTGAACAAGTATTCCTCCTATGCCTGTTACCCTATCTGTTTCGTCAACAATTCAAAGAAACAATCTAAGAAAAAGGTGAAACACCTAGACCATAAAATAACATCTAAACTAATATGGCCCTCATCTAGTAATCAAGTCCCCACAAAATACCATCATGGGGCTCATATCTTTCACTCTATATCCTCAGTGGCATAACTGTACTCTCTCCCCAACCACTGGCAATCACAATATGCAATATACATCCTCTAGAGTAATAGTCATCTCTCCCGTAGGAAACCAAAATGTACACGTATCGGCACACCATCTCTCGCATAGTGCAGTCAACATGGGCATATTATGGTGCACATCCCCATCTGTGTTATGTGTCACAGGCCAACATGGTCCATCACATCCCAATCATCATCCGACAACCCTAATCCAAGAAACGTACTCATATGATGACCACCGTAGAACTCCCTCGAGTGGATATCCCTCGCACACCACGAAAAAAAAACCAAACATAGCATTAGAACACATTACGGGATCAAATACATTCATTTATTGCACTATAAACTTGTTTATCACCATTTTACACCAAATGCACACATTCTAGACTAGGGCACCCAGATGCGCAAAGATTGGGACGCCCAAGAGTATAACACTAGCACCCGATTCTAGGTGCTACTATCTCAAGGGTGACTACCATCCTCACTGCAATTGTCTAGGTCAAAATGCTTGAGAATCTTAAAATCTCAAAATTACAAAAATTCAACCAAAATGACTACTATACCATACATTTTATGAAAAATAATGCATTTACCAACTCAGCGGTAGTATGCAACACTACGGCAGTCACCACCCTCTCAAACCGACTAGAACGTGCTACTCTCACTTGCGTAATTTTCACTCACTTCTTGTTTGCTCTCACAATCGTGTACAAAAAAATGAAGTGACTAGAAACTTTTTCACTTCAATACTTATAGTTAATTTTTCATCACCTACTTTATTATAGTCATTATTTCATGCTTATTACCACAATTAATACACACTACACCATTTTTGTTTTATCTTGAGCATTTCTACTCGATTTGTACCTGCTGTTTTGCAACGTTCTTTTAAGAATTCTTCCTATCAATTTAATGAACACATTATGCATGCATTATCTCTCTTGAAAATTGTTGTCCAATCAACTTATCCACATTTTCACAATTTTTTCCACTTTCTATCTACCTCGTGCTTACTTTTGGCTTAGGGTTTAATCTTATCATCACTTCCCCTTTCACCTGAAAGGGGGCATATCATTGGGGTCATCCTATAATTCCCCTTACATCACCATGTGATTCATCAACACTATCAATTCATCATTTTCAAACATGCACCAATTCACCACGTGACATCTCACTATTAATTCCCCTATCGACCTAATTTGGGGGCAACGAATATACAATTTTTCTATGCAACACTACATCACTTCCCCCTAATGACTTAACCTAGGGGAAATAAATGATTACAAATATTTTCATGTGTTATTTCCCCTAATGACCTAACCTAGGGGAAACTAGCATAAAATATCTCTACGAGTAACCAATTAATCAATCAATCAATTAACATGTTCAAATTTCTAACAATCAAAATCATATCTTCAATACAAATTTAACACAATTGGCCTCCCAGATGACCTAACTTGAGAGATTACATTCGTCACTTTTCCCAGATGACCTAACTTGGGAAGTTATTCTACATTTTTACATTTGCTTCCAGATGACCTAACTTGGATGCCATCATACATTTTTGTGCTTGATTCTAGATGACCTAACTTGGAATCCATCATACATTTATGCGCTTGCTTCTAGATGACCTAAACTGAAATCTGTCATATTGTGGTGATACCTATGGAGTGGGGGCAATAGTACCTTTCCTATACCACTCTTATATGGGTAAATTGTTGATTGAAATTGTTTGGATCTAGAAACCACAAATTATTTTGATCTGAGTCTATCTACAATGGATATATCTTGAGGATGTAGTTAGAGATTGGATAATAACACACTTTTCTCCCTACACTCTTCCTCTAGTGGTAAGACGCTCAAATCTTAAGTCGATTATTTTTATACACGCGTTTGGGTTGGGAACTAATCACTCCTTACCCCATCTCATCATCATCATACAACATTCAAAATCATAAATCATCTCACATTTCTATCATCACTCTTATTTAGTGCACTTCATCACAACATTGTGCTTTTCACTACGTTGCATGTATCAACATGTTAATGGTTTTGCATGCTTTTATGGTTCTTTTGGAATGTTTTTATCATTTTTGGGCACGCTTCTACTACACATCCATGCATTCTACTACAAAGCATGGGATTTCTCGACTTCTATCAGTACACATCTCTATTTACTTTATTTTACTGAGATTTTTGTTCACCAACATAAAGTGGGGGAAAATGTAGTCACAAAATCATAAACTTAATATTACATTTATACAACCAAGTATTCTATTTTATATATGGATCTCGCATAATAAAATTATTCACTAATGACCCATCCCCTAGTCTCATTGTCAGTTAGTCAGTCATCATTTTCATTTATCTTACACATTCGTTAGTTGTTTACACAATTTTGGTCATCTCTCAGGGAGTATCAGGTTTCATTATTTAGTCATTTTTTGTCTCTAGTCTCTAACTAGGGCACCTAGGGTACTACTAGGGCACCCATGCATGCCCTGGTTCATAATTTTAGATGCCCTGGCCCCCATAACACTTGGGTATAATTTACTCATTCGACGTCAGTCTTTGTCATTTTCCCTCCCATTCCCTAGGTACTAGTTGGCATGTCAAGTCATTAGTGTCAAAATTTGAACAAGAGATCCCTATATAAACATAGCATAATCATTATTCTAAGGGCGGACTATCTACTATCAGGAGCTAGCTATCTACTAAGGAAAAGTACGCATTTGGGAATCATTTGCATCTGCATCACACAAGTATAGGGGAAAGGATTATATTCATTCTATTATATCCACCATTTACATTTTTACATCTAATGGCATCCCCTACTTTTACATCATTGACACTAGGTGCCCTAGGCACACAATTACACACAAAAGCACACAGAACTACATTAGGTATGGAATGTAGTGCAAAGCACTTAGTTTTAAGTCCACCATTATGGCGGCTAAGGTCATTTTGACCCATTCATATACATATTTGTTTTTTTAGGGATTCGATGCTTTATATGGGGTTTTGTAAGTAGATCTTCACGCGATTTATGATGACATAAGAAAAGATATTGCGACAAATATAGGACAAAGATAAATATATGCAAAGACCAAGGTGCCTAGACTATGACCAAGGTGCCCGTAGGCACCCCAATCCTCTCCCAGGCACCCCAGTCTAGTCGGATCTTTAGTTGATGCAATTTCTTAGGTAGCACCTTTACATTTTGTCATGTCTGCACATCATCCTGTTCAAGTCCAACACATAGCGAGGTAAGTAATTTTCAAGTCGATTATCTTATCCCTCTTATTTTCATTATTTCATTTCATTTAAATATAAAAATAAAATATTTAGCATCAGTATTTCAATTTACATCATTTATTCCATTATTATTACTAGTCTAGATTAGCTATAGAATAACATTAATATTCTACATTTTAGTTGATCAATAATGTTCATAATTTGAAAAATCAAGTTCATACCCTTACCCTTGAGAGTAGAGCCTATTATGCCTCCATTGACAATAATTCCCTTCCTGGAAATCCCATTCCTAAGAAGATTCACAATTCTACTTTCCCCAAGGGTTTCATCATGCCTACTTTCTCATGTTTCAATGGCATAGGAAATCCCTATTTGCATCTAAAATATTACCGATTAGCCATGGATTCTTATTCCAATGATCAATTATTACTCAAATCCTTTCATCATAGCCTTGTTGATAATGTTCTTCAATGGTATACTCATTTACCTAATGGATCTATTAGTACTTATTATGATATGGAGGATGCTTTTCTTAGATTTTTACTTCTACCGATGGTCCTAAACTTAGATATAAATGCTTTCCTTATTTTCATCAAAGAAAGAAAGAACCAATACTAGATTACATTTTATGCTTTGATTCTTGCATGCATCAGTTATTGTTTTAGCCTATATCTAGAAATGTAATTTATCTTTTGTCATGGCTTGATTCCCCCATTAAAAGAAAAGCTATTATATGATACATGTGATTCATTTACTCTTATATGCTATAAAGTTATTGATTTAGAGAAATACTTAATTGCAGATCATGTTATAACACCTCCTTCTACTTCTTCTATTCCTCCTCCCTTGCCTATTAATTCTTCTATGGTACCCTCTATTAACCCTTCTCCACAATCGCCATATCCTCCTCCATGTAAGCATCTTCCTTCCCCACCACCATGTTGAAATTCACCTAAGTCTTCTCCACCTCCCACCCATGAACCATTACACTTTTCACATATTGCTAAACCACATGATGTCTTGTGTACCTTACTTGATAAGCAGCTAATCCATTTACCTTCTAACCAACATCATCCCCTCACTAGTTGCACCACCCGGTGACCGCCCTCTCTAAAAATTTCAACTGCAAAGCAATGGCCACCATGAAAATGGCTACAATAATTATAAGATAAAGGTGTTATTTCCTTCCTCTCCCACCTTCCGAGTGCTCTCTCTCCTATTCCACATAAGAAAACCTATGCCATTGTTAGCTTTTCTCATTCACCTCCTCCTAAGGTTATTATTCATCCACCTCCTAAGGTCATCATTCATCCACCTCCTCCAGCTATCCTACTTATAACCACATCATCTCACCCTACACACATTGCTACTACATCTCATTAGATTCCTAAGTAGTCTGCTTCTACACTACCCATTGTCACACCTCCCATTAGTGGCACCATTTCCTTTGATATCCAATTTAACACATATGCACATGTTGTTGTTGTTCGCATGCTCCCACTATGCATCATAGGTCACTTCACCTCTAATAGATGGTATCCATTTACATCTCATTACCTGATGATGCACTCATGTTATTATATTCCATGCATGATAGTTAAGGGGATTGTTATTAAAATGAACCTCATTCTCACACTGGGAAATCACTCTTCTCCCCCTAATCCTAATCACACATGATTACGTACATTATTTTAAATCCCGTTATTATAAAATTCTAAACACGTCATTATTTTAATTTTTTATCTTATCTAAATCACATTACCATTTCTACTTATCTACCACATTACATCACATACATACATTTCTATTTATCATATGCTATACTATTCACTCTTCTTCACATGCAATTATTGTTCAATTCCATAGAAATTATTTCCACATCATAAAAATTTTAATAACCAACAATATATATATTCAATCAACCATTCCAACAATGCATATAGAATCTAACTAACTCAACAATCACTACCAAGTATAAATCATAATCATCACATAATATATAATGCACATTAACAACCAATATGACATCAACATGTATATATATACATCTCATCAAAATTATAGCTAAAAAAACAATCGCTGGGAGAAATCCCCATGTATCACTACAACATGTCAAATACATCATCTGTCATCCTCATTATCACTATCGACAATCATGGGAGCTCTCAAACTCAAAGCTTCATTGCTAATTTTATGCCACCGATCTCGGCCCCTATATCTCTCAAGATGGTTTGGTAACACGGTAACCTCCATCAATTTCTCTACATATTAGCCTTGAAGCTCTATATATCATGTAAATATATCCTAAGTTAGGCATCCTCCTCCTACAACCTCTCTTACTCACTTTATCTCTGCAAGAGACTCATCGTGCTCACTCAAAAAAAATGGTGGAAGTGGTTGTCGTTATAGCCACCTACTCAAATAAATGGGCATGTTTGCCTACAATCATGTCCACCCACTCTAGCATCCCTCCTCACACAAGCACATCTGGGGGCACATTCCATGTCAACTTGAATATGGAGGTATCTACGATCAGTGTCCAATAGGCATCGTGTGCATCCACACAACAAATATTAGTTAGTACGCATTCTCATATCCATCAACTATATCAATCCATCAACAAATAGCAATGAATGATAATTACACTATGATCATGTAGGTGTTAAATCGTCTACCTAAGGGGTAGGTTCCTCGCCCTCAAATCTTCCAACTGCCTGCTCACTTATTGCATCTATCACCACTAAAAATAACAACACCTATCGATGTGTCACCCACCACTGACTATACACAGTGCATCATACATCATCTACATGTATAGGCCCTATGGTCATATCAACCTCATCTAGTCGTGGATGCACCAGTTTTGCTCCTGTACGGCTTGGTCTCGACCCTAGTCACCTTGTGTGCCTCGTGAGACCGACACCATACATATGTCTCGGGGCACATCCTAAGCCATGCCAAATTGTTTAGACACTTGCTCACCCCTGGATGATCTGTAAACCTCTACGTAGGAAATTTACAAGACCAAAAAAATGTTGCTCTTACTTCTAATTATTTGAAAATGACAAAAAAATGAAAGTTAGTGAATGAATCTTAGTGCTTAGAACTGCTTGTAGAAAATAAAATGAACAATTCAATTCACAACACCAATTTTTATCCTAGAAAGCCCTCAATTTGAGGGAATACCTATTAGGAAAGGAAATTTCTCTTTCTTCCCACTTATATATTAACCAAATTACAATAAGTTAAAGAAAGGTAGACAATGTCATCACCCTCCTTCGATACTTACTTTCTCTATTTTCACACACCTTGCTCCTACAATTCAATTCTAGCACCAAAGTCTTCTTGCTCACTTCTCCCATGAATCAATGATCTGAATCCACTCGTTCTTCTCATATTTATAGTTACTTCCCATGTCCTCACATGTACTGGAGAATGAGAAGGGTAGTATAGAGAACAGATACACGGCCTGGACACTTCAAATCTATGACTATCTATGACTATTCATGGATATCTTTTTTTGTTTTCATTAGTGATAGGAATTCCGGTGTATGTAGACTAGTAGTTACGCAACCACCTCGGTGTATGTAACTGCGCCCGAGTGTACGCAACCATCAATTTTTACAAAGGGGCGATTACGCAATGTGACCCAATCTACACAAATTGTGAGCTTCTATAACTTTATAGTTTTCTCTTTAATCTTCTTAACTTCTCTTCTAGTACTATTTATTATGATGGAGTGGTATTCCTCTAGATCCCTATGGTGACTAGTGGATGCGTGTACTTCCCGGTTGTAGCAATGTTGAATGTAGGCTAAGGACTCATCTCAAGTCCATGGATATTTGTTATTGTATCCTCCAATCTGTTGTACCAAAGTCATGTTCACCACCTCCATCCGTCCATCGTCTATAACTTAGTGTCCATCTTGACCCAAAATGTGGTCCAAAACTTCCCAAAGAATATGGAGTCCTCGCACAAATAATAGACTTCGGAAAATCAAAATTCACCCATACATTAGAAAAGAAAAGTTCAGCTTCCTCACTTTCTTTTATTATCTTTTTACATTTCATAAGAACACGCATTTTATTGAATCTATGTACATCAACATATAAATAATCATGTCCATGTTTAGACATAGGTAGTCCTCCTACAAAATCCATAGAGATATCCTCCCAAGGTTGAGTAGGGACCGGTAAGGGCATATATAAACCTTCCTTCCTAATTTTAGGCTTGTTTGTAGAACATAGTTTACATCCTCTTATGAATTTAGATACTTCTTCTTACATATTGGGCCAATACATGTACCTTTGTAAGTGGGTTGTGGTCTTTCCAACACCAAAATGTCCTACTAATTTTGAGGTATGTGCTTCCCTCATTAATAGAAGCCTTTCTTCTTTAGGCACACAAAGATTCCCCCATCGGTAGAGTAGCCCATCTTTGAGATAAAAACTTCAATACCCATCTTTTCATCCCCTTGGGACTGCAAATGCTGATATGTCACCCCAAAATCTTTGTCTTGAGTATATCCCTCTCTGTAAGCTTCCTTCGTGAAGGGCTCAATATGAGAGATGGTGGCAAAAATGGATATTTTCTCCTATTTGGGCAGCCTATCCAACATGTTTGCCACAAAATTCATGATTCCTTTCTTGTACTTGATTACCAAATGGAAATTTTGAAGGAATCCCATCCATTTATAGTTCCTTTCCTGTTGCAATTTAGATTGTGCTTACAAATATTACAGAGGTTTTGGTTAGTGAGTATAATAGTTTCTTTACCCAATAAATAATGTTTACATTTATTTATAGCCTAAACTAGTGTATACACATCTTAATCACATACCGAATATCCACTAACTACTGAAGTGAAAGTTTCTAAATGATAACATACTAACTTACATTCTTATAGAAACACTACTCCTATAGCATAATCATTGGCATGTGTCTCTACTTCGAGAGATGCTACAAATTAGGAAGATCGAGTGTTGGAGCATGACTAATTTTGTATTTTAATAGCTCAAAAGACTTGTCTTATTCCTCATAGATTCAAAACCCTTACTCTTTATGTCTAATGTGTGTAGACTTTCTGCAATAGCAAAGAATCCCGAAATCAAATTCCTCATGTATTGTACTACTCCCACAAAAATCCTAGTCTCTGTGGCTCCCATTGGTGTTGGCCAGTTGGTGATGGATTCCACCTTCTTTGGATCCACTCGTAGCTCTCCTCCTCCAACCACATTCCCAAGATAGACAAGTGATTGTTTGGAAAATTCACAATTCTTCATGTTGCATAGTAGTTGTTTCTCCTTGAGAACTTGCAAGACTTGCTACAAATGTGTTAGATATTCCTCCTATGTGGAACTAAAAATCATAATATCGCCAAGATAAAAATGACATATGAATATATGAATTCCGTAAAACATCATTCATCAATCTCATGAATGTAGTGGGTGCATTACATAAACCAAATGGAAGTATTAACCACTCATACAAACCATGTTTTGTTTTGAAGGCAATCTTCCATATATCCTCCTCCTTCATCTTGACTTGGTGATAACTAGACTTGAGATCAAACTTTGTGAAGAACTTTGCATGTTGAATTTGTTCTAAGAGATCATCTATGTGGGGAATTGGATATCTATTATTTATGGTAATCTTATTTAAAGCACGGTATTTAATACAAATCCTCTAAGAATTTTCCTTATTTGGCACCATTACAATAGGTGAACCTGCATGGTGAGGTTCTTGGATTCATTACCCTTGATCTAATAGCTCTTGGAGTTATTTCTTTACCTTTGTACTCTTCATCAAGGATTTCCAAAATAACATGATATTAGGTAGAGGGGACTCAAGAAACAACTTAATCTCATGCTCTACCTCTCATTTTGGTGGTAGCCCATCGAGATTCAAGAATACTTCCTTAAAATATTGAATAATGTTATCCAAATCCTTCATCCCTTTGTTAGAAATATCTGAAATTTCTACCCCATCTTTCTTATCTTTCAATAAAAGTAAACAAAATTGATTATGATTTTCCTGAATTAGTCTATTTGTTTGGTTAGCACTTACCATAGCAAGTTTTGACTGATGTTGGTGTGCCCGGATGTTGTAATGATACATCCTTAACCCATTTGTATTAGTTCTCCCTTCTCATGAATATAACATCCCTGATATACAAGTAAGGACTCCTGAAAACAACATCAAATGCATCAAGTGGAATTACATCAACATATAATACATCTATATATTAAGAATTTATCCCAAAATTGAACTTACATCTTCTTGTTACCTAAATTTCTACACCCTTCTTCACCCATCCCAAAGGATAAGGATGTGGATGCTCATAATTTTCAAGACCAATATTTTTACAACCACATCAGAAATCAAATTAGATTGAGAACCCAAGATCAACCAAACTCTTTCAAACTCATGATTGACTTCCTTTGAGTCATCAATCCCAAGTTTGAGGGGGAGCACCCAATCAATCATATTTTCATCACTTTCTCATTTTTTTCTTGTGGCTTGCCCAACGTAAACCACTCACCAAAAAGGGGAAAATGTAGACACCAATTTTTAGTATCGTTCCTCCCCTTCACCCCGCGTTCACTCTATTTCATCAAGCTTACCCATTTGAATTTCTTTTCCTCCTAAATTTAATTAATTCTACTTCCCAATAAAAATTCATATCCGATTAATCAATGTTAATTGATTAATTGATACCTTTAAATCCCTAATCCTCATTACATGCTACTATGCTTCATGTCAATCCACTTATAAATTTAATATTCAAATCTAATCCATGTCACTCTACTTGTAAATTTAATATTTAAATCTAATCCATGTCACTCCACTTGCAAATTTAATATTTAAATCTAATCCATGTCATTCTACCTATGAATTTAAAATTCAAAAATAATCCATGATAAATCCATTTATGAATTTAAAATTCAAAAATAATCCATATTCAATCCACTAATGAATTTAATATTCAAAAATAATCCATATTCAATCCACTAATAAATTTAATATTCCAAAATAATACATATTATATCCTTCGATGAATTTATTATTCCAAAAAATCCATATTTAATCCACTTATGAATTTAATATTCAAATTCAATCCATATTCAATCCACTCATAAATCATGAATTTAATATTCAAATCATGTCCCCCCACTCACCTAATTAGGTTTACTTTTATTAATTCTTGATTGCTTAAAAATCCTAAATTAATCTCACCCTTAGGCTATGAATAAGAGCCTTCCCCCTCTTTCGAACATAATGGAAATCATATCAAAACTCTAGAATTCTTATTCCAGTAATATCATCGTAGTGTCCACGTGATTTCCTAGCCATCCAATTTCCTTGCATTATCTATATTTCTCCTTGTTGAGGATCTTTTCGGGGCTTTCAACATTCTATCATATGTCGTGACGCCATGAGTAACTAGTACCTTCCCTTGTTTATACACATTTTGGACTAGTTTTACTAGAGTCGGTGTCATTTGTATTGTCTTACTTTGGGTCTTTGCCAACCCACTCTGGTTTTTTCATGTTTTTTTAGCATTTTTGTAGTATCAATTATCATTTCAATTCATCTCCATTTATCAAATCATTGTTTTAGATTTATTTTACCAAAGATCCATCTTTTATTATTGTAGTGCCCACTTCCCTTCGATACTTTTGATATTGATCATGATAATCGCTAACTATATTATGGACATTATTATAGTTTTTATTTAGTAAGGTGTTAGATGTCGATCATGGATTATTGTTGACTCGATTCATATATGATGCGTGATGATTGTTAGAGAAATTTTATATAGATGTTGACATGTTTTTGGACATGGTTATATATATATATTTATGGATGTTGTTAGGGCATGTGATATTTGAATATATTGAGTAGACCTAGAAAATTGAATTTAAAATTGATGATTATATAGTTCTTTGATAAAATTGCAAGTGATATTGTTGATTGTCTTGATGTTGTTGTGATTCATATATATATATTGATGATTTTGAAATTATATTTATATTACTTTAGACGTTCTGATATGGCCATGAGGCCAAAGGAGGTATTTGTATTTTTGTAGGTTAAAAATATCACAACAAACATCAGGGGATTGGAGACCAACCACATTGGAATTCTAGATGAATTCAACAAGGTCACCATGGCAACTAGTTTTGTTGTGTGTGTTTGTATTTTTGTTAGGGATTCCCATGGGGGAATCACCTTTAAATGTGACCTAGCAGTTTTATGTATTTCTTTTATTTTTGGTTCCTTTGTTATGTTTTTGTGTGTTTTATGTGGTGCACTTACCCCTTTCATTATTTATTTTAATGGTGTGTAAATATTGTGAGTAATCATATTGTTTAGTTAATTAATTAAAAGATGTCATAAGAATGTAATTAATAGAGTTGTTAGCCTTGAATTAAAGTATTGTAAGTAATGTGTAAGTAATGTGTAAGTTAACTTTTGAGTGTGAAACACTCCACCTTATTTATAAATTTGAATTTACATATCAACCTTGCTACCAGCTTGCCTATGTTTGGAGGGTTAAATTTATACTTTTATAATGCATTTTGGGAAGACAAATTGTAGGTTTTAATTTCACTTTTCTTTCATGCTTTAATTTCATTCATTATGGGGTGTGGGCTTTTTGGAGTGTGTAAGTAAATTGTCATATTATTCACCCACCTCTTTATTGTGCATTGGAGAATGAATTTGACTTTTATGTTGGAGTTGAGGATGTGTGATGTGGCATCCTACATGGATCCACCTCATCCTCTTCTCTTCCCTCTTCTATAAAATTGGAACTCCTTGCTTTGTTTTGGGTTGTTGAACTTTTGGAATGCTTCCTTGGGGTGAATTTTCTTGTTGATTGGAGCTCTTGCCTTGGAGGAGCTTTTGGGAAGATTGTTACATGTTTGTGTTTGACTATTTGGATTGATTGCATTGGAAGGAGCTTGTTGTTTTGAAATTGAAACAAACTCCATCATGGAGAGGTAAGAGCTTGGCTCTTGGAAATACTCTTCTTTTCCTTTTTATGAATATGTAAATGTTGGTATGTTTGTTATTGTTGTGGGTTGTGCTATATGGCCTAGGAATGGTGTAGGAGAATACTATGGGGTTTATTTTGTGGGAGGCACAAGTGTGTTTTAGGGAGGTATAAGGGTAGAGGGAGTTGGGATTTGGGTTCCACCTTACAAAGAAATAGCTTGAATTTCTTTACTCGGTATAGGGTGCCATAAGAGGTTGGGGGGACATAAGGAAATGTGAGGAATAAGGGGTACTTGGGGGAGGCATAAGGAATGTCAGGGTTTTTGATATACTATTTTTAGCATTTTGTAACTCAGGTGGTGATACCCATTTCCCGTTTGGGAGGCATAAGAAGCATCCCCCATAGTTATTTCTCCTTTGGCTTGCTTGGTGAAGCCTTAGCGTTGCTTGCCATGTGTTATTGTAGTTGTAAAACTACATTTTGTTTTGGACTGTGTTTTATTGTGAAAATGTTGTGTGTATGTTTTGTGGAAGCCTATTGTTGCCATGAGTTGAAATACATTTCTTATTGCATTGTGGTTGGGGCTTGGGGGCCAATGAAGAAGGATGGCTTCTCCTTTCATTGGATGTCTTGGTTGGGTGGAGAGCATTTCCTTTCCCCTACCTTTGTTGTGATCAAAATTGGAAGAAAGAGAAGAATGCATGTTGTTGTTCTGGAGCTGAGAAAAGACAGTTTGATAGTCCCTTGTGAAATGAAATCTCATTGTAACCTTTCCCACTTGAAGTGGATGACCTTGTAAATTTTTGTAATGGAAAGATGTTGTACTGACTACAAGTGGAAATTGGAAATGTAAAAGAGTTATACTTTGTATGTTGTTTTGGAAAGAATGTGAAAGAATGATATTGTTTTGTATATTGTACTTTGAAATCAAATGGAAAGGAGGTTGTATGAGTTTCATTGGAATTATTGGAAGTGTTTACCTTGTTCATATGATATTCTTCAATTGGAAATTTTTGTTTATCATGCACTAGGAAGACCCTATTTTGAAAGTGGAAATGTGCAACACGTGAAAAGAAAATGTATTATTCTGCCCTGTGTCAATAAATGATTTTTGGAAGGAATAAAAGAAAGAAGTTGTAAATTTGTCTATTGGAACCAACAAATGAATGTAATGCTTTTCTCAAATTGCATTGTAGTATTGAATATGATCATTTCAATGTATTGGAATCTCTGTTTGAAAGGAAGAAATGCGTGTGAGAAAAATACAATATTTTATCTTTTGGAAATGTGTAAAATTGGAAATCAGAATTACATTTTGGTATTGAATGGTTTGTTTTGAATCAACTACAATGTGTTAGCTTGAATTGGAATGAATTTCATACTTAGAAGATGAAAATGGCAAATAGATCCTTTAAAATTTGATCCTCTGTTATTGGAAACTACAACCGGCAATTATCTAAACCAAAATGCACAGTTCGAACCTGCAAGCAAGAAATAACAATGAAACATTAAAATTGAACATGCTAGGGTATAAACGAGTTCAAATTGACTAAAACACTTAAGGAAATATTTCAAAACTTAGCAAAATCAAGCTCAAACCGTTTTGTAGTCGTTTTTTGTCAATAAACGGAAATGTTCAAATTGCAAACCATTTAGAAAAATTGAACCTTGAATCCTCTCTTAAATCCATTAGGAACAATCCTCCATGTCTATTTGACATGTTGAGATAAGAGGAAGATCAAATTGAATAAATCTATCAAGTTAAAAATTACTAGTTCGCACTATAAAAGCCTGCAGGTCGTTTTCATAAAATTGACCCCTTAAACTTTATCAAAACCAAAAATTAATGATCTCAATGCAAAGAGGACATCGAGAGATTTCCAAAAAGTCCTTGTTTTGCCAAAACCAATCTCTCTATCAACAGTTTATGGCCTTCTGAAGTTTTCTTCACTTGGAATAAAATTTTGGGAAAAATTTCCTTGGAGGGCCCGCACCCGAATTTTTTTCCTTAGGACTTGGGAAAATTTTTGGAAAAATTTTCAAAATTTTCTCTGCCGGCCCACCTGACCTATCATAGGCTGCCACATGGCACCATGAGGTGACAACGGAGGGGCGGATCCTCTTTTGAACTTAGCATTTTCAGAAAATTTTGGGAAAATTTTCCAAACTTTCCCCGTCTACCGCAACCAATTAGGTGATGCCACGTGGCGTCACAAGGCATCGGTAGAGGAACGGATCCCTTTTTTTATTTTGCATCTCAGAAAATTTTTGGAAAATTTTCCAAGTTTTCTCCGCTGCTCACCCTGGCCGCAGCCAATCAAGGGCTGGCACATGGCATCACAAAGTGCCGACAAAGGCGTGGGTCTCTATACCCTCTTAGCCCTTCGAGGCGTTAAGTCATTTTTCTCCTCGCCACCCCACCTTCCCGCATTGGCCTAGGAGATGCAACATGTCCTTTACAGACTTTTGGGAGCATGGGCACAAAGATGACTTTTCACCCACGCAGAAAGTTAGCAAATGTCTCCCACCGCCCCGCCTTTCCCGTTTTCCCCCGCGCTACCTTAGGGAGCTCCATGTGTCCCTTGTGGACTTGCAAACCCATGGGAGCATGGGCACAAATGTGATTTTTTCCCCTATAGTAAAAATTTTCCCAAGGTCTCCCGCGGCCTGCCAACCCACCCTTTGGGCAAATTTTCACCCCTGGGCCCGCAGCCCACTCTTGGGGGAAAATTTTCACCCCAAGGCCCGCCGGCCCATAACTTGAAAAATATGAGGAGTTAGGAGGAATTATTTATATCAATGGAAAGGTGAGGAAATTTCCTATCCAATGGGAGTAATTTAGGAAAAATTTGAATGTGTTAAGTGTGAGAAAAATCAAGTTGAAACTTTAATCTGTTAGAGAATGGGTATGGTGAGGAATTTCCTCTGAACCTATTTGGAACTTCTAACCCTAAATTTTGGACCTTATGACCTCTAATAATTATTAATAAAAGAAAATTATATTCTAGTAGATTAGAATTGTTCTAGAACTTGTTAGTGACAATTGTTGTCTTGTAACATGGTTGTAGATTCTTTTAAACAAAAAAAAATTATTCCATAATTTTCCTAACTAATCCTAGGTTGTTCTTGGGTCTTGTTGGTCATCAAAAAGGACTTCAAGAAGAGCAATAGTCAAGGGACAAGAAGTCCCTCCTCTTTAATGGGAGAGGTTCCCTTATTCAGAAACAAACCTATTTACACATATACAAAGCATAATTTTCTTGTGGAACTTTGATATTATGAAAGTGTTTTCTATAAGGATCATCAATCACAAAAGGACTGAGGAATGAAAATGCGAGAACGAGCATAAAGGCACCATTTAGAATTATAGATGACAGAGTAATTCCTTATGCATGTGAGGGTGCATTGAATTGGAATAAGATCATTTGTATCACATTAATAAGATGAAATTTGAAAAGACACAAAGTTCTGTAAATAACATCTCGCAAGAGTACAAAGCTTCTCAAAGATAATACGCATAAATGATCTAACAAGATTAAATGAATAGCTTAGGAATAAAGGAAACCAGATAGACAAAGAATGAAAAATCCTTCTGTATTGATTTCTTTAAGATTTATTTACACTTTCAGAAATAAGCCAAGTTCTTCCCTTTTTCAAAATGGCGAGGAGAGGCCATTATATAGTTTACAAATTAGTTACTCCCAGTAACTACTTCTTTTAACTAATGATTAGTTAAAGGGCTGCAAATCGCAATACCCCAACTAAATACAATAAATTCATGATGAAGAAGAGAAGAAGGAGAAGAATCAGGAGAAGAAGACAAGCGTTCAAGATTGGGAGGGACCCACGGATTTAAGGATCCGTTGTCTAAATCTCTTCAACGCCTCGGCTATGTCTCGCCACGTGGGACTGATGTGTTGGCGGTAGACTTGAGTCCAAAATCTGAGGCACTTCTCCATTTCCTTATCAAACTCGACATGAGTATGATAATCTTTATTGGCTTCTTCTATGGCAGATTGAAGAGAACAGATCTCCTTCATTTTTTCCTTAGAAATGGAGCTTTCCTTGAATAGATCCCCTTTGACAAAAGCTCTTAATTGAGCTTTGATTTCTTGTAAGGAGAGAGGCACACCGGAAGTCTCATCATGAAGATGGCAATGTATATCTTTAAAGGTAGATATAACTAGTGTTTTGAAGGCCTCACCCTTCTGCCAGTTATTCCTTAATTCTCCCAAAGCCTCCTCCAGGACCTTGATCTTCCATTCCACGCTGTAGACCCAGGACTTTGACAAATTATCCTTTGTATCTTCAAAGACCTTGCTTGCCAATAAAATGTTTTCATCCATTTGTCCCATAAGGTGGAGGTCTACTATGCAACTGCTCCAAAGTTTAAGTTCTTTATCAATGCTCCCAATAGTGGAGGAGAGCTTCTATGCAAGTTGTTCACCTTCCCGTGGAGTTTGAAAGCTTCATCAATGAAGTTCAATCCTACAACAAGCATATCATCCACCATGTCCTCCATAGCTCTGCCATAGATGGAATACTTGTGCATATCTTTGATACTCTGTACTTCATCTTGGCTCAAAATTATAGGTGGTGGAAGAGTATTCAATGGGGTAGGGTCCAAAACTTTGTCCTTGGACAAAAGAGATTTGATGAAAATTGTAAGAATCTGGGCTTGTTCTTCCAACTGTTCTATGGTTTGCTACCCTTTCTCTACCCTCCTAATGACTCTGGTGACTGTTTCCTGAAGATTGTGGATCTCGCCTTCAGGGGTAGATTCTCCCATGGGAATTCTTGAGAGCTCAAGATCAAACACTTGCAAATATTGTTCTGGCTTGTCTACCTTAGGCTTGGCTATCTCCAAGAATTGCTGCCCCGAGGCGTCGACACTATCCGGGAGGTAGTTCTAGCTTTTTTGGTGCGAGAAGGAGGAGTAGTGCTCATGGAGGTCGCCACAACATCAAAATTTGGTCCTGAGATCGGGAGGAAGACTTTCTCTTCCTATTGTCGACAAGAGGTTGCACCCATGCGAAAGAGGAGGAGGAAGAAGCAAGTGGGGAAAGAGGACCAAGAGACAGAGAACTCATGGTGCCCAAGGTTTGCACAGCTGTTGCCTCGAGTTGAGATATGAGTGGAGCACTTGGGGCTCCTGGTGCATAGGAATCAACAAAGGCTTGGAAGTTCGGTGCTCTGGACTTATTTATCCTTATCCATTGGGGCTTCAGGGGCGCTTGCAGGAGTTGGCACCTCACTTTCTTCACTTCCACTGAGAACAATAATGTTCTCTGGTCCTGAAGGCAATTTTGCATGCTTCCTTAGGGGTTATTTTTCCACAGGCTCCTTCTTAACTTCTTTGAATTTCTCTAGATACACCTGGGTGGATGAGGAAGGAGTAGAGACTACAGGTCCTTGAGTTGATGAGGCAGGAGGGGTTTGCACAGGTGCTTCTGATCTGGGTGTCGATGCTTCCCTTCTTGGTGTTGAAGCATCCTTGGAGGAGGATTCCCCTGAGTGCCTCCTAAGCTCATGGACTTGCCTATCAAACCAGATCTTGGTCCTGACTAAGACTGGAGCCAAGATTTCAGCCAAATCATCCTTCTCCTTCTTGAACCAATCCAAGTCCTCCAAGGGAGTGTGTTTGACCACATTGTCATACTCATATGAGTACAAATTTCAGAGTTATCATCATCTTGAAGCCCTTCAGAACTTGGTACAAATTGAGTTCCGAATCAATCAGAGAGAAAACCTGTCGTAATGCCTCCTTCTTGCTTCAAAATCATCAAGAGCACTGATCATCCCAATAGTCCTCTCGGTTCCGCCTATGATGATAGGTGATCTTTATGTTCGCTCGCTAATAAACTTCTTCAAGTCAAAACAAGTTCTTGGCTTCAAGAAGTGGACTGTAATGGGAGCTAGGGCTCTTTCTATATTTTGTTTGTCGGTATTGTTTTGCAGTGTAGTTTCCCAAAGAGATGGGGAAATGCAATCCAAGTAATTTTCTTATCCTGCAGGATCTATGCAATTTGTCCAATTTCCTACATACTTCTATCAAGGCCATTTTGTCATTGCAGTAACATAGGAAGCTTAAGGGGAGTGCTTTTACAATGTGCAAGCTCGATATAGGAAAATTTTCTGAATTGAATAAAGTAGGCACCATAGTGCGATATCAGATTCATAGCTTCATCATAAAATCTCCTTGTGGTGTCGCTCTCTAAGTAACCTGACCATGTACATGGTGAAAGCGTCATTCACCCTTCAAAAATTATGATTGCTGGTTTCAAGGTGAACTACGAGCGGTAGAGGCATACACGGGGTCATCCTTGTGAGCATCGATGTATGAGAAACCAAACCATTGCCTCGATGCTGCCAGAGTATACATCAGGTATGAAGTCATATAAAATTTCTTAGTTTGTTGCACATTCGATGATTTGCTCGCTAGGTTCATACTAATGATCTCTCGCAGTTGATATTTTGAGTTCCCTCGCACATCATATTGATAAGCGGGCACATCCAGAAATGGAACTCATTTGTAGAGGGTAAACCCATGACCTGAGCCAGCAGGATTATAAAATCTGACAATTCTTCATTGAAATCCGCACGAAAAAGAGTCTTGATGACGAGACGCCCCTTCTTAAGGTTTTTAGCTAGGACTTCGTCCCCCGCGCCTTATAGTTATCACGATCTTGGTCGAAAAGGGCCTGTGCTTGATTCTGGGAGATAACTATAGCATTGTCCATTTCTAGAATCCTTAGGGCAGTGCTAATGGTGGTGGCATCTAACTTGGCAATGAGTTCTCCATGCACGTTCGTTAGTTCACTTGAGTCGGGACTGAAATGAGCTCCACAAGCGAGTACAGTGTCTGCACATTGTACTAAAATTGGGAAGCCACCGGCAAATGCCAAGCCACTGTCATGAATCATCTGTGTCATAGTTGAAGGGTTTGCATCTGTCATCCTTGCCCAAAAATCCCCAAAATCAAGGTGGCGAACTTCACTGTCCCCGATATCGAGGAACGGCAGACTCGAGTGGTGAAACTTGTTCCTGCCCCTGGAATTTGATCTTCATGTTGATAGTAACTCGGAGAGCAAAGCTGCAAGCTAGACTTGGGATGGAATCGCAAGGGAAATGGATACGCGTGCAGAAATTTTGGTTGTAAGGGTTCGAGCAATAGATAGCATGAAAGTAGTGTGCAAAAACGTATAGGGGTAGTTCATTATATAGCCGTTTAGGAGAGAGAAAGGCAATAAATGCGCATTAAATACATATCTACCAAATTGAAAAGTAAGATATTCGGGTAGAGTGGGAAAAATTAGCACGAATGGCACTTGGTTCATTTGGGACATGAGGGACGTGAAAGCGTGAAGTACGCGGTTCGGCCGATTTGGGTGATGCGGGGAAAAGACGCACAAATGCTTTTGGGACATACGGGATGAAAATATGTGGAATACGCGAATTGGCCGAATCAGACGAAAAGGGAACAATGGGTCCGAGCGAACTTGGGACATGTGGGACAAAAAGTTCTAACGGGCCCGAAAAGAACGGACTTCGGGTAAACTGGCCGATCAGGGAACAAAGAGCCCAAATGAACCTGGGACACGTGGGGCAAAAATGTCCGATAGGCCCGAAAAAGACACAAAATGACCCAAAAAACGTAGATTTTCCCAATTTATTGACTCTTCACATTATCGGGACAATGAAAAGACACTTAACCTCAAAATTTTAATTTTCAACTTCTTAAAAGGGGGAATTTTTAGTGGACAACAGCTGGCTCCTTCTAGGGATGACTTGGCATAAATTCAAAGAATGAGACAAGGCAAGAATTTAGAAAAACTCGGGGAAGTAGACCAATACCTTATCCATTGGGCCACGGAGACAAAAAGCAAACCAATATAGAAGACAACACCACAAACAACACAAAAAAACAAGGGAAGGAAAGGAGGACACATGCTATACAGAATATACACGGGACTCCCTAATCACCTACGACTTAAACAATTTTTGTAGTCGCGCCACTATAAGGAAGTGGGAGAGAAGAACCATCCATATAATCAAGGTAAAAGAATTCTTACCAATAAGTGTCTGATCTTGAAAGGTCCGAGCCAAAGGGAATCAAACTTGCCATGGCTGCCACGAGGTTCATGCCTTTTATCCCACAACAAAACAGTGTCTCCAATTTTGAAATCCCTGAACCTGGCTTTCTTATCAAATAAGACTTTTACTTTCTATTGGTGAGCAGATATCCTATCAGCAACTTCCAATCTGTCCTCATTCAATTTGTGAAGATACATGATTCTCTTATCCAAAGAATCATTGAAACTGGTATCTTCAATGGCCTTCATTAAATGCAGAGCTGGAAGCTCCACTATAACTGGCAATTGGGCCTCCACTCCGTATACTATCATTTCTTGTGTGCGTACCATTCTATCATTGTCCACATCAAAGCATTACCTAAACCCTCCCATACTTTGAGGTTCCTTGATTTCTCGTTTGGTTTTCACTAATTTTAAACAGAAGCATGGAAATTTTGGTCAACATTCTGGGACACCGGTGGGAGCAACCCACCCCCTTTATTATTGATCTCGTATTTTCAAATATTTCATCTTGTATATCATTTCTTAGTTTTTTTTTCAAATTGTTGGGTGAGTTGATGAGGGGTCCCACTCCCCTTTACAAGGGCCTAAACCCACGAACCACCATCAGAACACCATCCTACGCACCCACATCCATAACCATCCACCCTCCATAAGGAATTGTGTCATAGTGAGGTTTGAACCTGGGTGGGGTCGGAAACAACCTTCCGACTTAACCATTACACCCAAGCCCCATCGGAAAATATATATCATTTCTTTGTTATTATGATGATTTTTCACATAAAAATATCATCATTCAACTAACTTGTACATGGTATAAGTTTCATTTGATTCAATTGTGTTTGTCATACACGGTGTTGTTTCATTATTATTCATCATCTTACGTTGTTTATAGGAATTTATAATATTAAAAAAAAAAATTGATCTAATTCATTAGCAGTGATATTCGGTGCTTTTTTCATTTTCTGCGTGGTTGTAGGAACAAGCCTATTACAACGACTCAAATTGCCACATCCCACCTTGGCTTGTACATCCAAAACAATTTTTTGTCGCTTGACGACTTGCAATTCATCAGAGGTCTTGAAGTTCCATTGACCCTTGCTCTACTAAATCGTCCACAGTCTCACATCTGTTAATCCTACAAGAAGTAATTTACAAAGCCAAACTCGCCACGAGTATATAGACCAAATTGTCTTACACCGTATTCAGGAACTTCTTGATTTACTTTATGTCCATTCCCACATTGGTAAAATCCCCTCTAAGTCACTTTGGGGCTGCCAAATCGACCCCACTTCTCTATACACCAACCCTAACTATCTCTCACAAATTCGACCATCACTCTCTGACTCACCCCGTCAAGAAACTTGTCCCGCCATCCACACTGATATATCCCTCATCTCTCACTCACCATGTAACTCTTGACCACCTTTCGATATTTGGGTTACTTTTCTAAGTTGTTTTAATTTTGCAATGTATATCGTTAAATAGTTTTTTTAATAGTTGAATAAAAAAATCGTGTTTTTCGGTTTTTGGTCGGCTCACGCCATAGTTTTTTTTTAATAGTTAAATAAATTTGAAATTAAAAAATATTGTTTTTTGGTTTCTAGTTAGCTCTACCTCCATAGTTTATTAATATTTAATTAAATTATTAAAAAATTAAAATTAAAATTAAAAAATATGTATTTTTGGCATATCTTTACCATTTCATCTATGTGGATCATTAAATTTCTCTGACACACTTATAATTATGTTTTACACAATTCCTTCCTTGGTACCTCCTAACCCCATTTCACCCCCATCAGCCTAAAATCATAATTTTCCCTTTTTAGGGTTGGTGATAACTTCCTTATTTTCCATCAAATAGCTTCAAAATTTTCACACAAGGTTCCTTTCCTCATTCTACTCCTTTGACTCTCTAAGTAAAATTTCCCTGTTTCACCATTTCAATCCTAAAATTTCCCTTCCTCTTCACCCTGGTCCTCTAAAGAGCCTCCCAAAACTAGTAATTGCACCTTTTCACCCTTCATTCTGACCCAAATCCCAAATCACCATTACTGAACGTGTGTTAGAACATGTTTCTCTATCCATTGCCAAAAACTATTCATGATCCTTCTTGTGCTAGCTAATCAATCCATTACAATTAGCTTATTAATCATTGCATTTTATTAGATTCAACTTCATTTTTAGTAATCGTGATTAATTGCTAGATTTATCTACATTTTTAACTTTTCCGATCGTGTCAATGTATGCTCTTCTCTTGCGCTTTTAGGAAATCTTGAGAATGAAAAATACTCACGATCGTTTACTATCCATTTATCTAATCTTCTGTCTACATGGTAAACTACTAACCTCTTTTGTGTAGGACCATATCATTTGAAATACCATCATGTAAAATTGTTAACATATTCTCGCAGATCCTCATACAAATTGCAATTTACATTGTTTGTTGGCTCATGTTTTGGATTTCTTGGATTGGCTTTTTCTTGTGAGCTTATTTTAAAGATCAAATAAAAAGGAAAAGTAAAAACTAGGTATTCCCCTTTTGTCTTAGTTTCTCCTTTTGCATCATATTTTCCCTTTCTTGTTTGTTTGTTCTCATCAAATTCCACATTCGGTTTTATCTTTAAAACAAACCCTTGCATCCTTAATTGAAAAGTTAGTTTTAAATAGGGTTTTAAACACATTTCCATTTCACTCCATCACACATATCAATTTACACATCTAGACATTCCTTACCAAGTGGAACTGGTTGGGAATTCATCACCCAACAGGAAAGCCACCGCGGTGTTAAGTCGTGTTATAAATCATACATAGATTCAGCCTCACGTACCTTTGGGTATATCGAGGACTCCACAACCACAACTACCTAAAACCATCCATAACTTTCCATTTCCTAGGTACCCCATCAACCTCTTTTTCACATCTTAAGTTAATCAAGATAAGCAAAAACTTGTTGTGTGACTTGCTTGTTTTAAGTAAAAATTGGCATAGTTTTAGATTTGTTTGTTTCATGTCAGTTATCACTAGATATAAATTTAAGAAAATGGAACAAAACATGTCAAACAATGTCTTAATCCCCACTACCATTCAACCAACATCTGCACTTTCCATTCTCACTTCTAGTCCTCTAGTCTTTTCAACCACGGTTACCCAACCCATGGTCACCATCCCTCCTCTTCAAGAGGTGCAATTATTTCAATCCAATCTCTATGACAAAACCAATCCTTTCCTCTACCATCATCCATTCCTTCTAGATCAGCCACACCTCCATCTGCTTCCTCTATCGATGTGTTTGGGCATCCCCTCATCCCTTGTGTATCTGTGGAGTTTCAAGAGCTTGACACAAATCCAGGGGCTTTTCATGATTATCTTCTTTGTAATACAACTAATCTCCCCATTGATGGACCCCCTTTACAACAAATTTATGCCTATCATTCTAATATGGAGTCCAACTCAAGTGTTTACCTCACAACTTGTAGTGTTCTTTCCAAGAGCTATGAGTGAGCTTTCCAAAGCCCAACATGAATTTGACCCTAATCAACCATCTTCTTCCAATCCAACCAATCATCAAACCACTCAATTGGTGGTTCTTATTCCACCCAACCTTCCTTGCGTCAATACTACCATTCCTTCTTCCATTTCCATCGCTTCATTTTCCACTACAATCACCTCCCTTCCTATCCAATCATCCCAAGATTCATCCTTTCCTCCTCCTATATCGAAAAAATCACACTACCTTTCCTTTTATTTATAACTTGCACATCCATGCCAATGTAACCACCTCGCGACCTCAACCATCTAAATCAATGCAAACTTATCAAGCACCCCCTCATAATGTTTATCAATACATATTCCCCTCTTAGCTAACTCAAATCTCCCAACCACCTACCAATTACATCCCAACCAACCCCTAGAAAATCAAACAAACGTTCATATTAAAAGGAACGATAACGGATCGTGCCAAGCCAAGAACATAGATGCTAATCAAACATCACGATCAGTAAGATGAAAGTAATTTGCCATAATAACTTTACATAAACCTTTGCAAACAAATGAGCAATAATATCATATATTATTATGGAACTCAATGAAATACAATGAGAATGGGCCTTGCTTATATAGGCAATGAATAGCAATCTAAAAACCAGTCAAGGTCGTAGATCAAGCCATAAATCATGGAAAGAACTAGTCATCAAAGAGCTAGTCAAGTCCATAGATTTATGAGAGAACTAGACATCAAGGATCTAGTCAATACCATAGATCTAGGAAATAACTAGTCAATACCATAGATCAAGGAAAGAACTATACCTAACAACTACGTAATATCTCTTAATATCTAAATAAATAAAAAGAAATATCCACACACATAAGTGGGTGAGGATAAATACAATAATGTACCTAGGTAAACATGAGATAAGGTAAATACCTACTCTAACACCCCCTCAAGTAAAGATAGGGGCCAAAATATAAGTGGCATGTCCACGTATGAGTCCGGAAACTAGGCCTGATGAGGTACTCATGTACAATAACTAGGAAAAAAGGGACACTGCAACGTACCCAAAACTAGTAACAACAAAGTAAAGAGAGTAAAGCCCTGCTCCAAGGCATCCCAAGAAGCTCGGCTCAAAAAACTTATACAATGCTGAAGAAGTTTGGTGTGCACTGTGGTCTAAATCCACTTCTCAATCACAAAACTTAAAAACAATTGACACTGGGCTCCACTAGAATAGCTCCATACAAGGAGACTGCATCAACAGAGAGATGTCAAAATCGTAAAAAAACACAAAACATAATTCAATCAAGTGTTGCAAATAGGTGTGCCATGATCCAAGAACAATAACCAAAGCAACAAGGCAAGAACACAAAATCCAAAGTGTCACGATCCAAGAAAATCTAAGGTAATAAGGCAAGGACACAAAACCCGAAGAAGCAAGATCAGCACCACACCCTCCCATACTATTGGATAGATGGATTGGTGCTATAAATATGTATGAATTATCAAAACAACTACTCGAACACTGACAAAATAACACTGGGATCCACCAGAATTGCTCCCCCACAAGAGAGACTGTTAACATGCCAAAAGTTTCGAAAATACAGATATGAAATCTCTCAACAAACAAGAGAGATACACTACACCTGCTAAATAAAAATGCTCAAAACAAGAAGCATCACAATGCATAAGGTATAGAAATTGGAGCAAGAGGCCAAATGGTGGAGGAGCCACACCTATAGAGTCCTCTTAATGAATGCCTATGTCACCTCCATGAGTGATCAGATATCCACCCCAAATCAACACGAATGGATGAAGAAGATGCTTGCATATGACTTGGTGCAAAATGCACAATGGGTGCATGCAAAAGAACATCAGAATGTGTGTCAGGTTGATCATGTCTGACAGGTGAAATCTCAAGTTTCTCAATCTTGAGTAAAGGTTGAACTCATGTGTTACTCATGATCCTCGAAAGATTTGAGCGAACAAAAAAGGATCTCTGTCAAGTTCACCTAGATCAAACATCATGAACACAGATCATGCCAAGCCAAGAACATAGATGCTAATCAAACATCACGATCAGTAAGATGAAAGTAATTTTCCGAATAACTTTACATAAACCTTTGCAAACAAATGAGCAACAATATCATAAATTATTATGGTGCTCAATGAAATACAATGAGAATGGGCCTTGCTTATATAGGAAAGGAATAGCAATCTAAAAACCAGTCAAGGTCGTAGATCAAGCCATAAATCATGGAAAGAACTAGTCATCAAAGAGCTAGTCAAGTCCATAGATTTATGAGAGAACTAGACATCAAGGATCTAGTCAATACCATAGATCTAGGAAATAAATCCTCAATACCATAGATCAAGGAAAGAACTATACCTAACAACTACATAATATCTCCTAATATCTAAATAAATAAAAAGAAATATCCACACACATAAGTGGGTGAGGATAAATATAATAGTGTACCTACGTGAACATGAGATAAGGTAAATACCTACTCTAACACATATTTCACGACATCAAACCTAATCAAACCAATTTTACCATATCCCCATATTTCAACATCAAGCTTTATCCCAACCCATTCAATCACAACCACTTAATTATATTCCCATTTATCAACCACCTCCACCAACACCAACACATCCCCAAACTTACCAAACATACCAACAACCTAACCCATCCACCTCGTATGCATCTCAAACTCATCCATCAACATCTTAATTATCTAATAATCCCTTATAAGCATTATTGAGTAGAATGGATATCCTTGAAGCTATAACTTTTGGATCCAAGACCACTTTTTCATACAACCAAATTTGCAACAAACCTATCAACCCATCTGTTACAATCAAACATTATCCTCCTCACTAGGAAATTCCTAAATTTTATAAGTTCAATAGATCCTCAATAACATTTACATGCCTTCAAGAATGAATGTTATCTTATTTCCCATGATCAAGACCTTATGCTACGCACGTTTCTCATGTCTTTAGCCAGACCATCCCCCGATTGGTATAATAACATCCCAAAACATTCATTATTCACATTCACTTAACTTGTGCAACTATTCCTTAAACACTTTTCAATAAACATTACACGTAAAAGTACCATCACCAACCATTATTCCATCGACGATATGATGACAAAATTATTGCCGAATTTGTTGCATGGTGGTGCAACATCATTAATCACCTCTCATTCCCCATTTTGCAAACTAATCTTATTGAACTATTTTCATGGCATTGTGTGTAGCACATCTCTTCAACTCTTCAAATTTAATCTTTCCATTCACTATGGCTGATAAGCTTAAACTTCATGCCCTTGAGCAAGGCCATCTTAAAATTTGATCCAAAAACCTAAGATGGAGTTCACAAAATCATCCACACATAGTGAAAAATCCAAAACGCCACTAACTCCATTATGGTAGAGTCATCATTTGCACCTCCTTCTCACATGAAACCCCCGCAAAGAGCTCCTAGACCAACCCCCAATTACACCCCTCTTGGAGAATCATACAGTTCAATTTTTGACAAATTAATAGCTATCAATCTTATTCAGTTTCCACCCATTAGACCATTCAACAAGACACGACCTAAACCATCATGGTATCATGAAGAGCACTATTATAAATATCACTAATTTCACAACCATGATATTGAAAGGTGTCACACATTCAAAGATTTAGTTCAAAAACTCATAAACTTGGGTGACCTCCAAGTGGACAACCCAAATGCGCCACCTAATCAACCCTTGGATATCTTCAAGCAACCTTTCCCAAATCATCCACCTAATAATAATCAAACTCAACCTTCCACATCACAAGCACCTAATGCATACATCATTAACACTATAGATCAAATTTTCACATCAACATCCCCAACTCCATCATCTATGACACCTACATATATTTCATATCCTTCTCCAACTATCACACCTTCATCAACATCAACCATGACCACAACTTCTTTAGACTTGATTATACCCACTTCTTCATCTTCACCATCTATAACTTCATCCATTGAACCCTCTTATTTTCAAACATCTATTCATGTTTCTACACCCATTTTCACATCAACCACATCATCTCGACATAGTCACACCTACATCCACCTCTCAATTTGTAACTATAACCATAATACCCCTTAAAACATTTATGACACAACCACCTCCACCTAATACAACCACACCTACAAAACCAATCATCTCTACACCAACATCTGAAAATACATCATCATCTACCCCCATCAATCAATACAAGTACAAGTGACACATCTATGCATAAGTGACACATCTATCATATTAACAACACCTACATTCAAATCCACACAAACACTCTCCCCTTTAGATGTTGTTAAATGCATCATACAAAAACCTCTTGCACCATCAATATTACAAGAATTTCCATCAAAACTAGTCACCACATATCCCCCAACTAAATATGCCACTACTTCCACCAAGGACAAATATCTACAAGTGCAAACTAAGAACCTTGGTGTCCCTATTCAGAAATCTCTTTCACATCTGCATAAAAATTGGAACTTCCTTCCCCTAATACCAACAACCTTAAGACTACATCATCATCATCCTTAGGAACATCCTCTTCTATCTTGGGGCCACCCCCTTCATCCAAAATTTCCACCACTAGTAAGACAACCCAACAATTACCTTCTTCCAAGACATATCTTCCTCTATAACCATCTTCCACTTCCATCCCTAAAATCAAATCTAAGTCACCCACATCATCAACCAAGACTCAAAATCAAACACAACCATCCTCATCCTCCTCAAAATATAAGAAAAAATTAAAAGCTCCCATTAAACCACCTCAAGCCAAACAATCATTACCCCCTTCATCTATAGACACATCATCACCTATTCCCTTGGGGTATTATACTACAATGTTTTATCAATTGCTCCAAGCTTTGGCAATCACTTTACCATCAATCAAACCCTTCGATCCAAATGCACCATGACCTTCATGGTTTGATTCTAATCTTGTTTTTGCATACCATCGTGCACTAGGCATGACACTGAACATTGCAAGGCCCTTAAAACCATCATACATAATCTCTTTGACCAAGATGACCTTCTTGAGGAGGGACCAACTATTTCACCATTGACTTCTTCATCCACACCCTCATCCACTAAAACATCTAAGTCACCACACTCATCTAAGACTTATGTTGTTATTCCACCACCTACCATGACTTCTCTTAAAGAATTCCCCCTCTCTACATTGATGTTGTTTGGGTCACCACTCGTTCTTATCGTGAATCCTCCACCCACTCAATCAAAGTCCAAGGTGGTTGTCGCCACTCCTCCTAAAGAGTCTACCCAACCATCCCCGTCATCAAAACCCAAAGTGTCCATCTTAGCTACCCCTCGGTTTGTTTCTCTTGAACAAAATAGCATGAAATAGCTTCATCACACCCCAATTAAGATGTCACTCTATGAGCTTATCCAAATCTCTCTCGGATCATAGGAAATCCCTCATGGAAACTCTTAAACATATCCCTACTACTAATGATGAGGTGTAACCCTTTGCATCTATTTTTATCCCCCTTATCACCTTGGCTTCTATATCTTTTGACGGCAGACTGAGATTATAGATATCACACCAGAAGAACATGATCTTCCCCTCTTCATCATCATCTATATCAATGACACCTTCATTCATCGATCTATGATTGACAATGGGGCTAGCATTAACATCATATCATAACAAACTTTTTACCAACTCAAGCTCTCTAAATCCATCATCTCCCAATAACCCATGGTTTTACATGCTTTCAATGTTGCTATTACACTTTCCTTAGCACGGTCATCCTTCCCATCGATATTGGTGAAAAAATCCTTCATGAACTCTTCTATATTATAGAGGGGTAGTTTCACTATAATTTCTTGTTATGATGACCTTGGATTCACATTATACGTTGTTTCCCATCCACTCTTCATCAATGTATCAAATATGAGCACGAAGGGAAGATTATGACTCTCCCGTAGATACCCCACCATTTAAAGCATGCAATATGACTTATCGTCCTAACGATGTGCTCATCCCCATGCAAGATTCATCTCAACCATCCACTAGCTCATTTTTCTTGCATCTAAGCTTCCCAATGACGATTCTATCGACAAAATAATGGATAAGATTTCGTTGGGGGAGTATCACCTTCTCACACTAAATTCTCTTCCCACACCAAATAGACTTGGTAGACTAGACAAAGCACCTATGTACTAACCAAATGTTAGGGATATCATTCCTTTTGGTCCACCTCATCTTCGCACCAATCTCATCTATGGTGGCATCAATCACCCTTCATCTCACATTGACATCCAACCTCATACCAAACTATACACCAATGGATTTGGTTGTCTCTACAAGCAATCATTCACTCACACCTATCTTCATCGTTGCACTTGGAAAGGATTTGGAATGGGGCATTATGAGTAAGGCATGCATGACCTTGTTATTGATCAATCTTGTAAACCCCATGATAATTTCAAACTAGGTTATAAAGAACAATTCGCTGACCCCATTCCACCGTCTATGATGCTCATGGACATGCCATCTCCATCATATGAGGATATGGATATGGATAACACTGTGTTTATTGCTTCTAGCTTATTTTTTATTCTCCACCATCGCTTGGGACCAGTCACTTATCAAAGTGTGAAAATTGTATTAGGTCCCTCCTCTTTAACATCTTAAGATGATAGAATAAGAATCTTCTACCAATAATTTTCTCCATTGCGTTGATGATGATGCCATCCTTTCCCATATGGGGGCATAGGATTCTTATCTTCATAATACCTTCGCGCAGACACATCCACTCTTTCGAATGAATCCACCATTGACATCAACATAAGGACTTCATAAGAGCCCCACATTCTCAAAGTGGGTCAATCCCTTGATCCATATGAGCCTCGAATCATTCACTACTTTCCTCTCTCGTAATGGCCAAGCCTTTGTATGATCATACACAAACATGTTAGGCCTTGATCCATCTATTGTTTTCCATAATATTTTCACCCTTCCCAATGCTAATCTAGTTAATCGAAGCTTCATCACATGTATCCTCGAATTTCCCTCCTTATCAAAGAGGAGTTACAGCGCCTCCTTTTTCGCCAACTTCATCATCCTCATTAATTATCCCTAATGGGTTTCTAATATCGTATCTATCACAAAAGTGTATGGAAAGCTCGTATCTACACATACTTTCGAGATTTAAATATCACTTGCACTAAAAATATTTTCCCCATTCTAACATTGATCAACTTGTAGACCTTACTACAAGCCATGAGATGTTGTCTCTTATGGATGGTTTTTCTGGATACAATCAGATCCTTATCGCACCAGAAGACCAACATAATACTTATTTCATCACTCCTTGGGGGATGTTTAGTTATCGTGTCAAGCCATTTGGTGTGAAGAATGTCGAGCCACTTATCTTCCATGATATCATCCATAAGACTATAGAAGACTATGTTGATGACCTCTTGGGAAATTACAAACATCAACGCAATCACCTAACTATCCTTGGAATCCTTTACGAGTGCCTTATCTATTTCTTTCTCTCGCCTTAACTGCCAAGTGTGTTTTTGGAGTTCTTACTGGAAAGCTCCTTGGTTTCATCATTTCTATCAAGGGTATTGAATTTGACCCCACAAAAATCAAGGCCATCCTTGAGATGCCTCCTCCTTCTAATCTTAAGCAACTTCGTAGTCTTCAAGGCCGGCTTCATTCCATCCACCGCTTCATCTCACAAATTTTGGACCGTTTCCAACCATTTCATCATCTTCTTCATAAAGACGTCAACTTCCATTGGGACGATAATTGCCAAAAATCCTTTGATGATCTTAAGCAGTATCTCCTATCTCCACCTATTCTTACACCTCCACATGAGGGGGAGCCCTTTTATCTATATGTCTCTACTACTGATCATGCCCTATGGGCTATGCCGGCACATCATGATGACCAAAGTAATGAGCGGGTTGTTTATTATATCATTCACACCCTTCATAATTATAATATTCGCTACATCAAGTTGAAAGGTTGTGTTGCACCCTCTTCTTCACAATTTCTAAGCTTTGACATTATCTTCTTAATCACAAAACCTATTTTTGTAATCAACTCTCATCTTCTCAAAATGATGCATTATAAGTCTTATCATAATGATTGCATCACTCGTTGGCTCATGCTCATGACTGAGTTCAACCTATATTTCATCTCTCAAAATTCTATCAAGGGCCAAGCCATTGTAGACCAATTAGCTGAAGCCCCTCTTCCTGATGCTCATCTTCCTCATGAGCAGTTTCAGATGAATCCATCAACAATTTCCACCATGAGGATTCTCCTCTTAGGATGACTCTCTTTTTTATGGCTCTAAGTGTCAACAAGGCGGGCGTTGGTGTCATTATCATTCCTCCTTGGGATACTCTTATCCCCATAGACTCAAAAGCTTGACTTTGAGTGCACTAACAATATGGTAGAGTATGAGGCTCTCATTTTGGGCCTTGACACCGACATCCTTTTGGGTGTCCAAATACTTTATATCTATGGGGATTTCAAGCTCATCATCAAACAAGTTACAGGTGATTATCAATGTAAAAACAATATTCTTAAGAAATATAAGGACATTGTCATATTTCTCCTTGAGGCTTTCGATTATTACACTATCCAAGCCATCCCTCGATCGTCCAATAATTTTGTTGACACAATGTCATCTCTTGCATCTCTCATCCCATGGACAAGAAATAAATCCAAACTTTCTATTGTTGTTCATCGTTGTGGTCAACCATCTCACGTTCATGAGTTACCTCACGTCAATATTTTCAATTCAAGGCATCATATCTATGGTACTCACATAACTAATTTATGTGTTAGTAAGAGAAAAAAGGTTAGTAGTTATTCTTCAATAATATAATTCTTTAAAGACTTTTATAATTTCCAAACCTTCCATCTTTTGAGTATTTTAATAAACTTTGCATTTTTCTTTACCTTTTCAAATTTAAAGGTGTGTTAACCATTTAAGCCACGCAGACTTTTACTTTTGGTAATATGATGCCCTTTAGTTAGAAACTTAGGATTTGAAACATAATTAAGATTTTAATTATTTATTCATTATTTTTATTAGAATGCCTAATTTATTTAGTGGTGAATATCAGATCATATGGATATATTTAAATTTATTATAAAATTGAATATGTCAAAAAAAGTGTTTTATAAATAATCATAAATAGGTTATTAAGATTCCAAAAAGGTATATTTGTTTTTAAAATATTTTCTCTATTATCGTAAACTTATTTATGTGGTTATACTTAACAAACCTCATATTTATCTGTGAAAATTTAAATTATGTTATAAAATTTCAATCTAAGTCCTAAAAATGGTGTTTTTACCATAGAATAAATAGAAGAGATGGGGCATCTCAAATTTCTTAATATCAAACTTGAATTAATGTGGTTAGCTTCACCTCCTTTTACCTATCACCTTTGCATAGGTAAGAATAAGTAAAAAATTAGCGGTTAGTAATGAAGCCAAACATGTATGTCCATCTAGGAATCATAGGATAATTTGTTCAAATATACGATTAAGTTTCCTTATATTACTTTTATTGTTTCAATTGAATATGCAATAAAACTTACTACATCCATTGTTATCATGTAAACTCTAGTTTAATCCTTAGCATTTTTTGTCGTTGGGAGTTTACAATCCCGGTGTCATGTGGGGGACGATAATTCTTTATGAGTGGTATGGGAAATTGATACAATGTATTAAAACCCATGCACCTATCATGGGTTTCTCACTTATTAAATTCTTGTTTACCTTATGGAGATCACTTGATGTCGAGTATGAGGTTAGGGGGATGAGGATAATTGTAGTAGCTGAGATTTAATATATAGTGAACATTAGAAGGTGGGACTAAAATGATAAGGGAATTAGTTTAGTCTTCACCATGACTCAATATGAATGGATATAGGTCCTTCTTATGGGTTACCAAAGATTGACTCAACTAACTAGGGTTACAGGACATACACTCGTATATGAGTTAGGACACATTGGGGGTCACCCTTTGAAATCCAAGTCTTATGGCCATAAGAAATTAATAATTAGTATTAATAAGAATTTAATTATTATTTTCTAGTTCACCATCATGTATTACATCATGACTCGCTTAGGTCATATGATATAGGAATTTGTATACATGGAACACTCTCTCTTTTGGTATCAATTTTTATATCTACCTTCTTTGTGAAGGGTAGGGCCACTCTCGGGATACAAGAGTTGTGTGGGGGAACCAAACTAGCTCTGTGGTTAGAGGAAAAGCGCTATGATGATGCTCTCCTCTCCTGCTTCATTACTGCAACCTCGACATGATCTCCAGTGTTATCTCAATGGTGCTCACATTGAGAATTATCCTTATGTTCTTCCATATCAGTGTCTCTTAGCAAAATATTGTATTCTTATTTGTAATTTGTATTGTAAAGAAAACAAGAGAATCATGTTGAGCATAATGATTATGTAGTGTACTTGAATACCAATACATGCTAAGTTGAAAACACAACACCTTTCGTACCATTAGTATCTTTCTTTCCAAAAGAAATGGGTAATGAATTAGCTCCTATGTAATTATGTTCATATGCTAGTATGCTCTCTATGTTTGGTGAATTTAACAAGGTGAAATGCATTCATTTGTTTATGTAATTATCTTGTCGATTACAATAATATTAGTCAATTGATTAAATTGCAAATAGATTAAGCCCTTTGATTATTGTACTTTCCCTTCTGTAAATAAACATTAATTGTTCCCTTTGGTTTCTACATTGTGGATGGTTTAACTTAAGAACTAGGGATTTTATTCTCATCTTTGATGGAATTATATAGAAATTCATGTGAAGGAATGTATATAAATTAATTAAAAAAAAAAAAAAAAATTAGAGTGTTTTTCTAGTATTCTACCAAGGGGTTCTTACATTTTGGTATCGAGAGTGTAGGTTCAACGCTCTAGGCCTAATGGAACCCACTACTTTCTAAGTTGTGTCTCATTGGTCCCTTCAAGTAGCAATGGCTAGGACATGAGCTAATGGGGAGGAGGACCATCAAGGAGATGATCTTCAAATTAAGGTCGATCAAATCTTAACCTTGGTATCTAACACCCAGGATAGGATTGGTGTCCTCAAACAGAGGATACATGATCTGACACAAGAAGATGACCAAGGGAATAGACAAGATCAATACCACCCTCAAGAAAATGGAAATATGAATGAATAAAATCCAAGTCAGGTGAATCAGAACCAGAAAGTTTGAATGACAAAAATGTACCCCCACCTAAGAGGGCATGGGTTGAGATAGAACTAGCTAGAGACTTGAAGAGGATAAATCCACCAAAGTACAATGGGATGGTACTCGGAGATGGTGCAAAATATTAGCTCATTGAAATGGAGAAATATTTTGAGCTTCATAACTTCTTTGAGGAAACCAAGGCAAGTTTGGGGTAATACCAACTCTTTGGATAAGCCTCAGCATGGTAGGAGAACTTGAAATCAGAAAGAGAATTAACTTCTGAGAACACCACATGGGAACAATTTGTTTCCTTCTTCGGAAGAGATGGCTACCTCAACTATACTTTGATGGGAAAATGACTGAATTCCAAAACCTTAGATAGGGAGATATGTTTGTTACTACTTACTAGGAGAAGTTCACACGTCTCCTTAAGTACGTACCACAAGTATCAAAAGGATGAAAGGTTTAGGATCAAAAAGTTCATCTTAGGCTTGAACCCTCAAATTGGAATAGATGTGGACATCCATGGACCAGGTTTTTGAAAAATCCATGAAGCAAGAGCAGAAACTAAAAGCTTTAGTTGCAACAAGGAGAGATTTCAAGGAAGGAGGAAGAGGACAACAACATCAAAATTCAACTCCATTTAAAAGTAAAAATTGGAAGCATAATAAAAATGGGGGAAATAGGAACATATGGTCTGGAAGGAATTTCAAACCTAGGAACTCCTTCAAGAAAAATGGTGTACCTAAGGGTAGGAATGAAAATGGAAACAATAATGGAAGGTTTAACAATGGAGGAAAACCTCTAGAAAAGAGAGGTCCAGTGGGAGGATGCTTTAATTGTGGAGGTGATCACTATGCCAATCATTTTCCTCGTAAAATAGCTAGTGGAAATATTAAGGCACCTCTACCAAGCCAACAACAAGTGTTCCAACAGAAGATCCATGCAGCAGTAGATAACTACCAAGTTGATTTTCAAGTGACACTAATAGAAGCATCAAGTAAAATTTTTGGCTATCCAGTTTATTCTTATTGATACAGAGCATCTGAGTGTTTTGTAGCTCCTGAGATTCTTAGTAAAATTTCTAGAAAAGATGGATATATGGAAAAATCTTGGTCAGTTTAGTATGGGAACCGAGCAGAGAGAAAGGTAGAGCAATGTCTTTTTGAGGTTGAGTTAGAACTTCCAGAATTTGTGACTATAATTAACTTATATGTTGCACCCTTGGGATCTTATGATGTTATCCTAGGAGTTAATTGGTTATGGAAACACTGTGCAAAAGTTGATTATTTTTCCAAGGATATTCTTTGCGTTGATGACAAGGGTTACCCTATGCATATCCATGGAATCAAAAGAGAAGTGATTCTAAGGAAAATTTTAGCAATGTAGTTAAAGAAATCCAAGAGGAAGGGGTGTGTAATGCTTTTAGTCCATATCAATGATATAGAAATTGAAAAAGAACCAACTCTTGAGGATTACCCTTTCCTCCAAGACTTTAGTGATGTTTTCCCTGATGAGTTACTAGGACTTCCACCTCATAGAGAATTTTATTTCTCCATTGATATTGTGTCAGGATTAGAACCATGTTCCAAGGCACCTTATCGAATGACAACAACTGAGTTGTTTGAGTTAAAGGCACAATTGCAAGAATTGTTATCTAAGGGTTTGATTCATCCCAGTGTATCCCCTTGGGGTGCACCAGTGATTTTTGTTAAGAATAAGGATGGAACTCTTAGGCTTTGCATAGACTACAGGATGCTGAATAAAGCTACTATGAAAAATAGATACCCCTTGCCACGCATAGATGATCTATTTGACCAAATGTGAGGGGAAACAATGTTTTCAAAAATTGATTTGAGATCAAGTTACCATCAACTCAGAATCCGTGAGGAAGACATTCCAAAAATAATTTTTCGACTCGTTATGGGCATTACGAGTTCATTGTACTTTCTTTTGGACTCACGAATGCTCCAAAAACATTCATGAATCGATGAATAGTATCTTCAAGGATTATCTAGATAAGTTTGTGTTAGTTTTTCTGGATGATATTTTGATATATTCAAAGACAGAAGAAGAACACATTGGGCATTTGAGATTAGTGTTGGAAAGGTTAAGGCAACATAAGCTTTATGGAAATTTGTCAAAATGTTCTTTCTTCCAACAAAAAGTAAACTATCTAGGCCACATTATTTCCGAGAAGGTATATCAGTTGATCTAGCTAAGGTAAAATCTATCATGGACTGGCCTTCCCTAAAGAATGTGCATGAAGTTTGAAGTTTTATGGGCTTGGTAGGATATTACAGAAAGTTTGTTAAAGGATTATCTAAGATAGGGGGTCCAATAACATCCTTGCAGAAGGGTAAAAAGTATGTATGGAGTGGAATTTTTGAAAATGATTTCCAAATATTGAAAGAAAAGTTGACATCAGCACCCATCCTACAGGTGCGATCCAAATGGTAATTTCACTATCATTACATATGCATCTGGTGAAGGTTTCGGGGTGTTTTAATGTAAGATAACCATGTGGTGGCATATGAGTCTTGAAAAATAAAGCAAGGAGAGTTGAATTATGCACCACATGATTTGGAGCTTACTACAATTGTCCATGCATTACAAATGTGGAGGCATTTCCTTATTGGAAATCCATTTGAGCTCAAGACTGATCACTTAGGGCTCAAGTATATCTTTACCCAACCAAACCTTGAATGCCCGCCAACAACGTTGGTTGGAATTTTTAAGTGAGTATGATTTTGAAATTAGCTATATAAAGGGGAAGGAAAATAGAGTTGCAGATGCCCTTAGCCATCATCGCTATATAGTTGTCATGGCCATAGTGAGAACCACTTTTAAACAACAAGTTTTAGATCAATTACCATCTGATGATTTTTATAAACAAGTCAAGGTCTCCTTGAGGATGATAGTCAAGATCATAGGTATGAGGGCTATCAGATTGATAGAGAAGGTCTCTTAAGGTTTTGTTGGTTGGATATTTTGTCAATCCAAAATATGAGGTTCAACCACAGTATATGGGATTAAATCCCTCCTCAAAGACAGGTGAGGCTGCCTGCTTATTACTAATCTAAAACATGGCAAAAACAATATATACAGTATTCACACTAATCTAACCATTGGGGTTGGGATAAAATCCTGAAATCCACATCCACACGATTCAAAGGTATTGCTTTCGTAAATGAACTGGGTCGGAAACTATTACAATGAAAGAAGAACAATGGAAAGGAAATGAGAGAAACATATTTTCTTTCGAGTAAACACAGAGCACAAAATAATCATACGGGCTTTAGATCATAAATATAATGTTTGAAATGATTAGAAACACTAATGTGCTAAACAAAGAATAGCTTAAGATTATGGACGTAAGAACAATGTCTTAAGAAAGATATATCCCACAACACGAGTTTGCAAAATAATATCAACTCCTATTCTTTACAATGATTAAAAGAAAACACAAATTTTTTCTTCTTTCCAATAGCTCCCAATATTTCAAAAATATCGACCCTTTGGAATGCATAAGCATCCCTTATTTATAATAAAAGGAATCAAGAGAAAATAGGATAAATCCTAGAAAATAGTGTTCTTTAAAAAGAGTTCTATTTTGCTTGACTCTCACGCAGGAGACCAAGTCAAAATATGATTCAAAAATGTGACGAAACAGAAATGAAAAAGACATGTCAATTTCAAAATTGAAATGACATGAAACATCAAGACTTAATCTGAATCGTCATCTTTCACTCCTTCATCTTTCTCTTCCTCCCTTGAGCCTCGTTTGTCCAAATTCTTGGAACTTTCGAATTATGCCTTGCATTTTGTTTTCACAAAGCAAGTGGAATGATCATTCAAAATTTCGCAGGTTTCATGGGTATCACTAGCACTGCCGGGAAGCTTTTTCAATCTTTTGCTGAGCCTTCTCAAGGCCTCCAAAGAATGTTCAATTCTTACAAACCAGTCAATGATCTCAATACCAAATCCATGCGTTGGTTCATGCTGAACAGACTCTTGGACTTGTTCAAAAATATCATCAGCTGATAGGATGCCTGAGTTTCCAACTGACACCTTTGGACAAATCTTCAGCAACTCTTCTTCCAGATCACTTTTGCCATCAATCAATTTATCCCTTGATTCTCTCAACTTACCGCAGGCTTCGTTAAGAATCTTCAGCCTGAACCTGATGGCTTTGGTCAGCTAGAAATGCTTATCCACATGTGGGATGATGCCTTCTTCTACCAAGAGTTGTGATGGTATTTGCTTTAATGCCTGGAGAGCTTCGAAAGTCAAATCAAGATGTCCAATTTCTTGAGAGAAATCATCGTCCATCTTCTCTCCATCACTCTGAATGTCCCCCAAAGATTGATAGATTTTCACAACATCTTGAATCACTTCCTTCCCCTGTTGGAGCAGCCTTTGGATCCATTCATCGACCACCCTTCCTTTTTTATTAATCCTCTCAATCGTAGGCACTGATGAGAAATCGAATCCGACAGGGACAGAAGAAGATGGTATGGATTCAAGGGGTTTTGAGAGCTTAAGCAAAACCTCTGTCAACTGCTCCACCTTTCCCTTAAGCTCATCTCTGTTGTCTTTTGTTTCTTTCAACTTCTGGCACAACACATTTATAGCATCCCGTGCATCCTGTTGTGCCCTTCTGTCACTTTTCCTAGAGCCACCCTGGTTATCTGATAATCAGAGGCTGTTACATCCTCTTTAGTTTTTTCAGTCGCGGGAGTGGCGATCTCTGCGAACTTATGCCCTGAAGCGTCCACCAAAACCCTTGAAACTGTTTTGGGTTTCTTGGCCGATTTAGCAGTAGGAGCCTTGAGTGAGCTAAAATCAAAGGCTGGTATGGGTACAATCACCTTCCTCTTCCTTGGAGTTTGCTCGAGTAGCCATTGCGGCGTATCAGAGGGAGTTGCCACGGTTGTAGAAGCTGGTATCATACTCTCAAGGGGAGAAGGTTCTACTAGTGGAGGGGGAATAGTTACCAATGTGGTAGCAGATTCAATAAAAAGAGGCATAGGAGGGGGCGTGTTGGTGATTACTTGGGTCCCAACAGAGAGGGGTGAGAGTCCAAAGAAAATACTGGCCATGATTGAAGAAGTTGATGGAGAATGAGGAGGTAGGAGTGGTTGTGAGGGGGGAGGCGTAGATTCAGACTCCAAAGCCTAGGATGCAAGAGATAAGGTCTCTTCAGTTGGGCAATCAACAAATGATGAAACCAGAGGTTGGCTTCCTTCTCCTTCCAAAGTAATTTCTCCTATTTCTGGTGGTGTTGGTGATTCTGGCACATCCACCGTTTCAACTGGAGAAATAATTGAAGAGATTTCTCTTTCTTTTCTCTTTTTGACAAACTTGACCTTTATAGGCCCCTTAGAAGATTTTTGTCCTTTCCCTTTTTAGAGGGCCCCGCCTCTGAAGCAGCCAACTTTGAAAAATTATCATCTTTAAAACTCATTCCCAAGAGGCGAGCCATGCTTTGGTGCGTGCAAGAATCAGAGCTGATCTATCTGTAATGGAGGCTTTTTCACTGATTGACCAATCAATAGGTGGGAAAACATATTGATCTTCATTCAGTCCATCATAAGAGGGATCCATAACACTTTCATTGTCACTAGTACCTTCTGGTAAGTTAGCGAGCTCAAGTGTTTGAATCTCAGCAAGTGTCAATCTGCTATGATCCTTTCTACGAACAAAGCAACCTCATCACGTAGATCAATCCAGATGTCCTCTATGCTTGGTCTATGTAGGTGTAGAGTTCCATACACCCTGAGGACTCCTCGAATGTCAAACCCATCTCAGGGCTTCATGTGCTTCTTCAACTTATCCTGAAGCTCATGGACAACATTCTAGCTTTCACCACTGTCGAACAAGTATACCTTCCAATAGAAATTGGGAAGGATACAAGCGGCTTTATGTTTACTTTGTTGGAACTTGTGAAAATCCAACAATTGCCTAACCAATTCCATCAAGATCAGTTTGTCCCCTGGATATCGGGGCAGACGGAAAGGATCCCCTGGGTACATGACTACCCGTAGATATGTGAACTTCTTAAATTACAAGAAGACACAACCCCACTTTGAAACCTCAGCCCATGCTTCATCAGATACTCTTGTTTTCCTCAGTTCAGGATTTAACCTGCAGATGTTCTCATAAAAGAAGGCATCGTTTACCCTTCTGAATTGGTCTTGAGACCCTTTCTCTTGTCAGCTGAGGAAAATATTGATAAACATGGTCCACCGTCCTGTTTCCCTTGGTATCCAACCCGGGATAGTTCCTCATACCGGCCGCTGCATAGGTGACATATGAGGACATATAAAACTTTCCCGTAGACAAGACTGTTGTCATTTGGGAATCTATCTCATTACTAATGAGAGTGCCCCAATCAATTCCTTGTTGATTCTTCTTAATGGTGATCATGAACTGATACATCCACCCTTGGAAAACATTTGATTTGGGTAAACCAAAAACCCGACTCAACAAAGTGATGATGTCATTGATTTCCTGAATGAAATCACTTCTGGGGACAAGTCTTGGGAATCTGGAAACAACCGGTTTGGATTTGATCAGGAACTTCTTATTTACGTGCTTGATACAATCTTCCTGATCATTATCCCAAGCTTTCTGAGCTGACTTGATATCTAACTCTCCATATTCTTCAAAATTGGGCAGCTTGAGGAGGTCATCGAAGTAACCTCTGTCCAACTTGATCACAACTTCTCCCGCCTGGTTTCTCACAGAACGAGAAGTAGAGTCATAACTCGAAGCGCAGGCTAAGATGAATTCAGGGCACTGAGCGGACATAGGGAAACCCGCTGCAAGAGGTAAACCACTATCGACTATCGATTTCATCCATGGAGTTTGGGAAGAGCTCTTTACCCTACTCCAGAAATCCTCCATATCTATATTTCCGAGCTCTGTATCTCGGATGTCATAATTTCAATCTATATAGGATGGAGACTCCACGTTTCTGAATTTGTATTTCATCCTTCCTGACTTTTCAGTCTTTTCTTGCGATGGACTAGGGTCCGACATGAGGTATTTCGAAGGAGGAGAGTTTCAGAGATCAGGAGATGTTGTACACTATGAAAACCCCGACCTACTGTAGATGCCGGAAGGGTGGAAAAGCCCGACACACTGAGGATGTCGGAGACTTGAGAAAACCCGAGACTTTGAAGATGTCAGACATTTTGGAAAACCCAACACTTTGAAGATGTCGGAGATTTTGGAAAGCCCGACACGTCAAATTTTCTGATATACTGCAGGTTTTTGATACTGCACAGCACCCTGCGAAACCCGAGAAGAGGGAATAGGGTTTTTGTTGATTTTAAAACATGCAAGTTCTTTCTTCATCATTTATATCCAAAACATATTTTAATTACAACAACATTCCGGGAAATAACACAAAGTGATAATTCCAAAGAGATGAACCCTAAAACATAAACCTGGTTTTAGAAAACAACCCTTAAAATGGAAAAGAGAAAATCCCAAACCCAGATGAGAAACTTGGACGAATTCCTCACATAATTAATCCATAAAAACCACAAAGAAAGACTGAAGAAAAATACCTTCAACTGGGACAACGAATGATCAAAAACGAGCAATGCAATCGAGTACAGAGGTGAATTTCAGGTTTCGGGGTCGAAGAAGCATGCGCGAAAATCCACAAGGTAAAAAGTACGTCTGGTAAAAATGACGTGGAAATCCGTATATATATGAAAATTTGCAATTAATACACTTCAGCTGGCACGTGCCAATCCACCCGACAACTCGGCATTAATGCCATGTCAGCATGCTCGGGAGATCCGAAAACCCGACACAAAGGTGTTTAGAGCAATTCGGGTTTCGGGTCATGGAAACAATCGACATGAAGCATGATGCTTAGATGCTTCAAAGTTCCGAAAACCCGACATGAAGGACTTAGGCAATTCGGGTTTCGTCATGGAAACGATCGACATAAAGCATGATGCTTAGACGAAGGCATGCTCCGATGCTCGGAAGGTCCGCAAACCCGACTCGCCTTACTTGAAGCGGGTTTTGGGTTTTGGGGAACACAAGACATGAAACATTCAAAACACATGTTGTCCTGCTTGTGAAACTCGAAAACCCGATTATCTCTCATAAAGTAAATTTTGCAAAACCAGCTTAAAAATTTCGTAGGGTTATCTGATAGTTTTGGCGTAAACTCAAAACTGAGATAACAACTGGCTCCAGTTGGGGACTTTCTTTGTGATATCAAAGGAAGAGAACTCAGAATCTCTGGTTTTATCCATTGGGCTACGGAGTCAGAAAAGAAGAAAACTGAAAAACAAAACAAACAAACAAAGAAGACTAAAAGCAAACACACAACATAAAATAAAGTATATACAATGCAAGAGAGCGTCTTGCATTAATGATGGAACAACTTCAGATGTTGTCCGCTGAAAGGCAAAGGGAGTAACCCTCCATCCAGATATGATAGAAGGAAACTATTTTCACCATTCAGCTCATGGATCTTAAAAGGTCCTTTCCACAAAGAGTCGAACTTCCCGTGCATTCCTTTCTGCTCCCTCCTCTTATCCCAAAGCAACACCAGGTCTCCAATCTGGAAATTACGCTGCCTTGATTTCTTATCAAAAAATTTCTTTACTTTGCTTTGATGATCTGCAATGCGATCAACCACCTTGCTTCGTTCCTCCTCTAGCCTAGCTAGATACATAACCCTTTTCTCAATAGAATTTTGAAAATTCATGTCTTCGACTGCTTTGGCCAACTATAAGGCTGGAAACTCCACTGAGATAGGTATCTCAGCATCAATCCCGTACAACACTTGGAAAGGAGACATTCCTATAGCTCACTTTGGGGTAATTCGATCAGCCCACAACGCGTCATACAATGCTTTGTGCCATGCCCTCTGGTTTTCATCTACTAGCTTCCTAATTATAGTGACCAGGTTTTTGTTGCTGGACTCAGCCTGCCCATTGCCTTGGGGATAATAATCAGATGAGTGAGCCAAGGTGATGCCGAATCCATAGAAAAATTATGTCATCTCATGTGACGAGAAATTAGAGGCATTATCAGCTACAATCTTGTGAGGCACACCAAATCTGACAATTATATTTTCTTTAAGGAACTTGCACACAGCTTCAGAGGTTGCTTGCTTGATTGGTGCGGCTTCCACCCACTTGGTAAAATAGTCTGTAGCAGTCAGCACGTAATTATGTCTGGAACTAGAGGCAGGATTTAATGTTCCAATGAAGTCAATTCCCCACTGGCGAAAAGGTCCTTCAATCTCTACTGGCTTCAAGGGGAGAGCTGCTAGCTTGGGACGACCAACGAAATGTTGACAAGCTTCACACTTGGACACCCACTCGGATGAATCCCGAAAAAGAGTAGGCCAATAGTACCTATCCCGCAGATCTTATAACCTGTTACAGAGGATGAGAAATGTCCTCCACATGCTAGGCTATGGAAAGATTCTAACAATTTTAATCACTGTTGTGACTTATCAACACAGTGCAGGAATACACCATCAATACCTTTCTTATATATCCCATTATCCCAGAGGAGGTATCTTGTAGATCTTAACTTGACAGTCCTCTTCTCTTTTTGGCTTAAATGTGGAGGGCATTCACCATAAGTTAGAAAGAAAGCAATATCCGTGTACCATTCATCAGTTGTACTCACGAAAAGCACCATGGGCAACTCTGAAGAAGTATCTTGAGTCTTTTCACATTCTCGCTTCAAAGATGATTTTCTCGCAATCAATCGGGCACAGCCCCTTCTCGTACTTCTAATTTGGTAGGTCTGATGTCCAAGTCGTATTCCTGAACTTTAGCTATCTAGGTACCTCGTTGGCTCCCCAGCTCTTGTTGAGTCAAAATGGATTTAACGGCAGTGTCGGGAACGAGAACGAGGGTATGGGAATTCAGCACATAGTACCTGAAATGTTTCACCGCTCGTACCACTGCATAAGCATGCTTTTCAATTTGTGACATCTTCAATTCATGTTCCTTCAATGGGCAGCTCATAAACGCGATGGGAGCTTCAATGCCCTCCCCGTTCTCCTGCATCAAGATGGCTGACACTGTGTGAGCAGAGGCGTAGCTGTACATGATGAAATATTTTTGAAGTCCGGACATACTAGGATAGGAGCGCAAGCAACTGCCCTTTTGATTTCATCAAACGCAAGCTTCCCTTCAGTACTCCATCGAAATGGAATTTTTCCTTTCATCATCCCAAGGATATCCTTAGTTTTATCAGCAAAATCAGGTACGAACCTTCTTAGGAAATTAACCTTCCCGAAGAATGAATGGACCCCAGTTTTACTTGTGGGTAGGGAAAGGCTTTGAATGGCTTTTACTCTCTCTGGGTCAATTTTGGTTCCTTCTTTAGTCACGATATGACCCAGCAGCTTTCCTTCGGTCACTCCAAACATGGACTTCTTGGGATTTAATGAAATCCCGTGACGCCTGCATCTCAAAAGTACTTGCTCTAAATGATCATAATGATCACTCTATTTTTTAGAGAAAATGGTCAAATCATCTAAATATACCACTATGACTTTGCCCATCAGGTCTCTGAATGCCAAGTCCATAGCTCTCTGAAAGGTGGCTCCGGCATTGATCAAGCCGAAAGGCATCCTCCTGTAAGCAAAGGTACCCCATGGGGTTGTAAAGGCCGTCTTGTGTTGATCCTCTCCGTAGTTACCTCAACTTGATTGTATCCTGAAAATCCGTCGAGCATGGATAGCATTTCTGATCCAGTAACAGTTTGTAATACCTGATCCATGATAGGCAAGGGATAGTTGTCCTTCAATGAAGACTGATTCAGGTTCCGGAAGTCAACACAGATTCAGATTTCACCATTCTTCTTCCTGACAGGAACGATGTTAGCAATCCAGGTGGAGTGATGGATTGGAAAAATAATTCTAGCATCTAACATCTTCTGGATTTCCGCAAGGATAGTTCCTGAGATCTTGGGATTGTAATGTCTTTGTTTCTACCTGTACGGTTTCACATCAGGCTTCAAAGGGATACTGTGTTGTACATCTTTGGGCTTGAAGGATTTCAAATCTGCATAAGACCAGGCTAACACATCCATGTATCTCTTCAGAAGTGAAGAGAATCTTGCCTTCTCTTTAGGGGAACAACATTTCCCAATATTCACCATCCGAGGTTGATCAGACGAACCTAGATTGATTTGATCTACTTCCGAGGAAGAAGCTCCTTCAACTTGTCTTTTGTTTTGAATAAAACAATCATGCTTGTCAAACAAACCCTCCAGAGAAACCAAACCTTTTGGTATCTTGTTGCCTTTAAGCTGGATAAACTCACCATCAACCTCTTGATATGGATCTCGAGATATTTTCACGGAAAACTCGATTCGAACCTTCAAAGTACAAACTTCATCGAAATTGTCAGCCTTTTCTAGAAAAGCCAACACCTGTTGATCATCATTGAACACTTTCCAGTGAGTCGCATTATCTGGGATACTAGGACGGTACACAATCTCAATAGTGTACGTATCTTGTTTGAACTGGGGATGAGGAAGAAGGAGGGATGTATACACGGCCAAAGAATCAGCCTTATCGTTACAATCTCTCAAAACTGCCTTAATAGAGAATGCTTCAAAGCATTCTATACTATCCCAAACTTTGTTCCTGTAGTGTTTCAAGCGATCATTTTATACCTGATAGATTCCCTTGACCTGGTTGACAATCAGCTCCGCATCCCCCTGGACCTTGAGATTTCAAATTCCCTTCTGTCTGGCCATTTCTAATCCTAGTAACAGAGCTTCATATTCAGCCGTGTTATTAGTATTATCAAACTGCAATTTGTAAGCTGATGGGAAAATCTCAGAATTAGGAGATATAAGAACTACACCAGCGCCTGATCCGGTGGTTGAGCAGCTACCATCGAATTCAAGGGTCCAAATAGCATTAGGATCTTCTTCCTCGACATCTACATAGTGGGTATCTCTGAAGTCATGAAATAATTTCCGAAGCTAGCATCTTCGAAAAGAATTTGAGCTTTAGGATCATCTGATTTAGTTACCAAATACCTCACCTGAGGTTCGGGGTGAAGAACATGATGAACCCCATTGACTGGGATCTTGGCTTTGGTCCAATCCATATTAATCTCTCCTCCGACGTCCTTACAAAAACCTCTACCCAAGAGGATACCGTAAGCTGCAGGGATGTCAGCAACTAGAATGGTCATTTTCACTCTCTTTTTTGGGAAAGCAACGAATGCGAACTGTGCATCTTTGATTTGACCAATCAAAGGAACTTGTTTGGTTTCCATAGAGTAACACCATCCATATGACTTAGTCAAAGTAAGCCCAAGGGCATGGGCTACTTTTGTGGGCATAACATTGTCGAGAGGCCTTTGAGTCGATGATGCAATTGTTGAGTTTAAACCCATGTATAAGTAAAGACAAATAAAATGGTTCAATCTTTCCCGAAGAAGAAGCAGAGGTCAGATTGTTCTGAGGTGGGGATTGAGTAGGATTTGGAAGGAGACCTTTTGAAGGTGATGGAAAATCTACTTTACTTCTGATGAATTTGGCAAGTTTTTCAAACTGTTCAGGATTTGACTGAAGATATTCGGCTTCCGACATCTGGATTTTGGTTCTCTTTGCATGATCGATAATGTCAAAAGCAGTATAGGAAGGGGTGATGGTAGGCTCAGTTCTAATCACATGAGCTTGAGCTGGGGCACTGACCTTAGGAGAAAGAGAATGAGGGGAAGTTACCTTTTTGGTGACTTCTCTTTCAGTTTGTGTTGAAATAGGAGTACCTCTCTTAACTATGGCTATGGGAGATTCCTTATTCTTCTCCTTGGGGTTTTCAAGAGGTTTTCTTGGATTCTGAGATTGGGATCGAGTGAAGACAGAAAATGACTGACCATCCTAGCGCACATTCATCTTCATCGTATTCCAAATACCCAATGCTGGAGTCGCCAGCCGAATCGTCGTAAGACTCATCGGCATATCCTGAAGCTTCAAAAGCCTCGGGAGAATCTTGTTCTTCTGGTTCTTCCTCTTCTTCAACTATTTCTACTGCCGCATTAACAGGAGGAGCTTCAATTGCTAGCCTCACTGAGCAGGAGTTAATCACGGCCTATCCCTTGCAGGCGCGCCATTGTTGTTATTGAAATTCCGTCTAGGGATATCCCGATACGGAACATTGCTCACCTGCTGGGACATTTGCTTTTTTAAAGCGATCAAATCATTAGCCATTTTTTGAAACATAGGATCAGTATTACCTTGGGAAGAACCTTGATTTTTAGCCTTGGGTACATCTTTCCTGATCCTTCCGGCCAAAATGAGATCATCCTCTATTTCAATAGTTGTTGACTGAGCTGACAGCCAAATCTGGGATAACCGACCTTCTTAATAAAAAGCTCACATCGGGAGGCTGAGCATTAATGAAGAAGCATTTCTAATTTTCGGAGTTGGTACAACTATCTCTCGGAATCTTTCGGATCATCTTATTAAACTTTGCCACAAAGTCCCGCATGGGTTCATGCGATTCCTTCTTCATATGAGTAAGTTGAGCTAACAAGGCATGAGAATCTTCGGCTGGTTTGAAACATGCTTCGAACTTGGTCCGCATGGTAGCCCAGTTTGTGATGCATGCATTCGGAAGGTGATAAAACCATTCAGCTGCTGCACCGTGCAACGTTTCAACGAAGAGTCGAACAGAGACATCTTTGTGAGCTACTCCAAGGACACCGCATGCTACGAAGAAAGATGCAACGTGTTCATCAGGATGTTGCTTCCCATCCCCATTAAACTTGGGAATGTTTTTACGTGATCCATGTGGTAACTCATGCAATGGTGGAGTTAAAGAAAGAGGACCAATAACTGCGCCCCAAGGCACAGGTTGTACTGCCATTCTTCTGAAAAGAGTGCATATAGGGATCCAAGTATCAGACAAGAGTAGTGCACGACAAGTTACAGACGCTTCCGCTCCACGGGGATCCGGTTTCTCCGAACAGGTGAAGAACTTCTGGTTCGGTTAGAAACAATGTTGTTGGGGGACAGGCTGAAATTGTGTTGTTGTAGCAACTCAAAGAGTGGGTCAATTTCACCTTGGGCTCGGCGGGACCGAGTGAAGATCTTTCTGGCCAGCTTGAACTGGGAAAGAGACCTTTAAAAATAAGGCAAATACGGAGTCACCAGACACCAAGAGGATAAGCTTTATACTATAAATCTGTATTCCCAGCGGAGTCGCCAAAAACTGTTGGTTGGATATTTTGTCAATCCAAAATATGAGGTTCAACCATAGTATATGGGATTAAATCCCTCCTCAAAGATAGGTGAGGCTGCCTGCTTATTACTAATCTAAAACACAGCAAAAACAATATATACAAGTATTCACACTAATCTAACCATTGGGGTTGGGATAAAATCCCGAAATCCACATCCACACGATTCAAAGGTATTGCTTCGTAAATGAACTGGGTCGGAAACTATTACAATGAAAGAAGAAAATGGAAAGGAAATGAGAGAAACATATTTTCTTTCGAGTAAACACAGAGCATGAAATAATCATATGGATTTTAGATCATAAATATAATGTCTCGAAATGATTAGAAACACTAACGTGCTAAACAAAGAATAGCTTAAGATTATGGACGTAAGAACAATGTCTTAAGAAAGATATATCCCACAACACAGAGTTTGCAAAATACTATCAACTCCTATTCTTCACAATGATTAAAAGAAAACACAAAGTTTTTCTTCTTTCCAATAGCTCCCAATATTTCAAAAATCTCGACCCTTTGGAATGCATAAGCATCCCTTATTTATAATAAAAGGAATCGAGAGAAAATAGGATAAATCCTACAAAATAGTGTTCTTTTAAAAAGAGTTCTATTTTGCTTGACTCTCACGCAGGAGACCAAGTCAAAATATGATTCAAAAATGTGATGAAACAGAAATGAAAAAGACATGTCAATTTCAAAATTGAAATGACATGAAACATCAAGACTTAATCTGAATCGTCATCTTTCGCTCCTTCATCTTTCTCTTCCTCCAGCTGAGCCTGTTTGTTTGTTCAAATTCTTGGAACTTTCGAATTATGCCTTGCATTTCATTTTCACAGTGGAATGATCATTCAAAATTTCGTAGGTTTCATGGGTATCACTAGCATCGCCGGAAGCTTTTTCAATCTTTTGCTGAGCCTTCTCAAGGCCTCCAAAGAATGTTCAATTCTTACAAACCGGTCGATGATCTCAATACCAAATCCATGCGTTGGTTCATGCTGAACAGACTCTTGGACTTGTTCGAAAAGATCATCAGCTGATAGGATGCCTGAGTTTCCAACTGACACCTTTGGACAAATCTTCAGCAACTCTTCTTCTAGATCACTTTTGCCATCAATCAATTTATCCCTTGATTCTCTCAACTTACCGCAGGCTTCGTTAAGAATCTTCAGCCTGAACCTGATGGCTTTGGTCAGCTGGAAATGCTTATCCACATGTGGGATGATGCCTTCTTCTACCAAGAGTTGTGATGGTATTTGCTTTAATGCCTAGAGAGCTTCGAAAGTCAAATCAAGATGTCCAATTTCTTGAGAGAAATCATCGTCCATCTTCTCTCCATCACTCTGAATGTCCCCCAAAGATTGATAGATTTTCACAACGTCTTGAATCACTTCCTTCCCTGTTGGAGCAACCTTTGGATCCATTCATCGACCACCCTTCCTTTTTTATTAATCCTCTCAATCGTAGGCACTGATGAGAAATTGAATCCGACAGGGACAGAAGAAGATGGTATGGATTCAAGGGGTTTTGAGAGCTTAAGCAAAACCTCTGTCAACTGCTCCACCTTTCCCTTAAGCTCATCTCTGTTGTCTTTTGTTTCTTTCAACTTCTGGCACAACACATTTATAGCATCCCGTGCATCCTGTTGTGCCCCTGCACTGTCACTTTTCCTAGAGCCACCCGGTTATTCGATAATCGAGGTCATTTGTTACATCCTCTTTAGTTTTGTCGGGATTGGGGAGTGGCGATCTCTCGTGAACTTATGCCTGAAGCGTCCACCAAAACCCTTGAAAGCTGTTTTGGGTTTCTTGGCCGATTTAGCAAAGTAGGAGCCTTGAGTGAGCTAAAATCAAAGGTGGTATGGGTACAATCACCTTCCTCTTCCTCAGAGTTTGCTCGAGTAGCCATTGCGGCGTATCAGAGGGAGTTGCCACTGTTGTAGAAGCTGGTATCATACTCTCAAGGGGAGAAGGTTCTACTAGCGGAGGGGGAATAGTTACCAATGTGGTAGCAGATTCAATAAAAAGAGGCACAGGAGGGGGCGTGTTGGTGATTACTTGGGTCCCAGCAGAGAGGGGTGAGAGTCTAGAGAAAATACTGGCCATGATTGAAGAAGTTGATGGAGAATGAGGAGGTAGGAGTGGTTGTGAGGGGGGAGGCGCAGATTCAGACTCCAAAGCCTGGGATGCAAGAGATAAGGTCTCTTCAGTTGGGAAATCAACAAATGATGAAACCAGAGGCTGGCTTCCTTCTCCTTCCAAAGTAATTTCTCCTATTTCTGGTGGTGTTGGTGATTCTGGCACATCCACCGTTTCAACTGGAGAAATAATTGAAGAGATTTCTCTTTCTTTTCTCTTTTTGACAAACTTGACCTTTATAGGCCCCTTAGAAGATTTTTGTCCTTTCCCTTTTTGGAGGGCCCCGCCTCTGAAGCAGCCAACTTTGAAAACTTATCATCTTTAAAACTCATTCCCCAAGAGGAGAGCCATGCTTTGGTGCGTGCAAGAATCAGAGCTGATCTATCTGTAATGGAGGATTTTTCACTGATTGACCAATCAATAGGTGGGAAAACATATTGATCTTCATTCAGTCCATCATAAGAGGGATCCAGAACACTTTCATTGTCGCTAGTACCTTCTGGTAAGTTAGCGAGCTCAAGTGTTTGAATCTCAGCAAGTGTCAATCTGCTATGATCCTTTCTACGAACAACAACCTCATCACGTAGATCAATCCAGATGTCCTCTATGCTTGGTCTGTGCAGGTGCAGAGTTCCATACGCCCTGAGGACTCCTCGAATGTCAAACCCGTCTCGGGGCTTCATGTGCTTCTTCAACTTATCCTGAAGCTCATGGAAAACATTCCTAGCTTTCACCACTTTCGAACAAGTATACCTTCCAATAGAAATTGGGAAGGATACAATGCTTTATGTTTACTTTGTTGGAACTTGTGAAAATCCAACAATTGCCTAACCAATTCCATCAAGATCAGTTTTTCCCCTGGATATCGGGCAGATGGAAAGGATCCCCTGGGTACATGACTACCCGTAGATATGTAAACTTCTTAAATTGCAAGAAGACACAACCCCACTTTGAAACCTCAGCCCATGCTTCATCAGATACTCTTGTTTTCCTCAGTTCAGGATTTAACCTGCAGATGTTCTCATAAAAGAAGGCATCGTTTACCCTTCTGAATTGGTCTTGAGACCCTTTCCTTGTCAGCTTAGGAAAATACTGATAAACATGGTCCACCATCCTGTTTCCTTGGTATCCAACCCGGGATAGTTCCTCATACTCCGGTCTGGCCTGCAGATAGGTGACATATGAGGACATATAAAACTTTCCCGTAGACAAGACTGTTGTCATTTGGGAATCTATCTCATTACTAATGAGAGTGCCCCAATCAATTCCTTGTTGATTCTTCTTAATGGTGATCATGAACTGATACATCCACCCTTGGAAAACATTTGATTCGGGTAAACCAAAAACCCGACTCAACAAAGTGATGATGTCATTGATTTCCTGAATGAAATCACTTCTGGGGACAAGTCTTGGGAATCTGGAAACGGCCGGTTTGGCTTTGATCAGGAACTTCTTATTTACGTGCTTGATACAATCTTCTTGATCATTATCCCAAGCTTTCTGAGCTGACTTAATATCTAACTCTCCATATTCTTCAAAATTGGGCAGCTTGAGGAGGTCATCAAAGTAACCTCCGTCCAACTTGATCACAACTTCTCCCACCTGGTTTCTCACAGAACGAGAAGCAGAGTCATAACTCGAAGCGCAGGCTAAGATGAATTCAGGGCACTGAGTGGACATAGGGAAACCCACTGCAAGAGGTAAACCACTATCGGCTATCGATTTCATCCATGGAGTTTGGGAGGAGCTCTTTACCCTACTCCAGAAATCCTCCATATCTATATTTCCGAGCTCTGTATCTCGGATGTCATAATTGCAATCGATATAGGATGGAGACTCCACCTTTCTGAATTTGTATTTCATCCTTCCTGACTTTTCAGTCTTTTCTTGCGATGGACCAGGGTCCGACATGAGGGATTTCGAAGGAGGAGAGTTTCGAGAGATCAGGAGATGTTGCACACTGTGAAAACCCCGACCTACTGAAGATGCCGGAAGGGTGGAAAAGCCCGACACACTGAGGAGGATGTCGGGGAGTCCAGAAAACCCGACACACTGAGGATGTCGGAGACTTGAGAAAACCCGGCACTTTGAAGATGTCAGAGATTTTAGAAAACCCGGCACTTTGAAGATGTCGGAGATTTTGGAAAGCCCGACACGTCAAATTTTCTGATATACTGCGGGTTTTTGATACTGCACAAAGCACCCTGCGAAACCCGAGAAGAGGGAATAGGGTTTTTGTTGATTTTAAAACATGCAAGTTCTTTCTTCATCATAAATATCCAACCAAAGGTTTAATGACAAAATTTATATTCCTAATCATGGTGATTTATGAATCACAGTTTTGGAGGAAGCACATTGTGCTCCTTACTCAGGTCACCCTAGTGTGACCAAGATGATGGTTGATATAAAATAGTTGTATGTTTGGCATGGGCTTAAGAGAGATGTTACTAGCTTTGTAACAAGGTGTTTGGAGTGTCAACGAGTTAAAGTTGAGCATGTGCATCTAGCAGGTTACTTTATCCCCATGATGTGCCCGATTGGAAGTGGAAAGTTATTAGTATGGATTTTGTTCAAGGGCTTCCAATGTCCAAGAATAAGCATGATGTGATATTGGTAGTTGTTGAAAAACTTACCAAGGTTGCACATTTCATCCCTGGGAACTTGAAGGATGATTCACCAATTTTAGCAAGGAGGTTTGTACATGAGATATTTAGGCTGCATGGAGTACCTGAAAAGATAATTTCAGATCGAGACACTCGCATGACGTCAAGGTTCTAGCAGACCTTGCATGCAGCTTTAGGAACAAATCTCAACTTTAGTACAATGTATCACCCTAAAACTGATGGACAAATAGAGAGATTTAATCAAGTACTGAGAAGACATGTTTTGCATGTACTGCATGGACCAACAATACAAGTGGGAGGAGTACTTTCCTTTAGTAGAGTTTGCTTACAATAACTCTAACCATTCCACTCTTGGTATGGCACCATTTGAAGCACTTTATGGAAGGAAGTGTTGTACACCTATCAGTTGGGACAAGAAAGAAGATCATGTTGTGATTGGTCCTGAAATGCTTCAAGAAATGGAGGAGCAGGTAAAACTAATTAGAAAGAGATTGTTCAAAGTTACTGAGATAGACAAAAAAGTTATGCATATAGAAAAATAACCTTAAGAACTTTTGAAGTAGGAGACAAGGTTTTCCTTAGAGTCAAACCCAATAAAAGTTCTATCAAATTTGGTAAGGCATCCAAACTTGCTCCACGTTATGTAGGACCCTTTGATGTCCTAGAAGTTGTGAACCCAAAGTAGCATACAGGCTTGCTTTACCTCCATATCTAGCTCGACTCCATAATGTTTTTCATGTATCTTTGCTAAAGCAATATCATGCTGATATGTCACATGTAATTGATTGGAGATTATTGCAGGTTCAGGATCCAGGGGTGGTTCTGGTAGAACCCCTTCGGGTAATTGATACTCGTAAAATCACCTTGTGAAAGGGAAGTCTCCCAGTGTAAGGTCTAATGGGACCAATACTATAAGGAGAGTGCAACATGGGAAGACTATGATGAATTCTTCAAGAATTTTCCACATTTATTTGTTTTATTTTGTTTTCAGTAGTCATCGGGTCGATGCCTTTTCTAAGGGGGGAGGGATGTCACATCCCTCTCCATAACATTGAAATTTTGATGTAATAATTGGCATATGTGATTGATTATGTGGAACTATGAATTATTATTATTATGCTAGAGTATTTAATTTTGTTTATTAAAATATGATTTGGATAACATATTATCATTGACAATAATATGATTAGTACTTATTATATTATATCATGATTTAGTTAACTACTTCGTGTTATTGTTATGAGTTTGTTGTAGGATATCTTTCCTTGGATTCGATGGAGAGCATCATCAAACAAAGGAGAGTAGATAGAAAGTCATGGTACCAGAAAATAGAGGGAAATATGTACCCCTAAACCTTAGTAATAACGTAGTTATGCCACTTGTAAAGGGGTAAGATGTTTTTACCAATTTACATACAATTTTTAGTATGTCAATTCACTTTACTACATTTTAGCGTGTGAAAATATGGTAGAATTTTAAATTACCTTGTTAAATTTCGTGTATCCATATTAACTTAGGTCCGACTATAGGTCCACGCATACAAGGTTTGTAAAATTATAATAGTTTGCACGTATCATGTTTTTAATCATAAAATAATTGCAAATATGTAAACTACCAATATTTTCTAGCTAATACATTTAAAATATAATCGTAATTTATAATATAAGTTAGTATTTATATTATTCTAAAAATATACGTAATATATATTGGATCGTTATTATTTTATAATGGTGTTTCCATATTTTGAATAACACTATTGAAAAATCATTATCACTTTAAAAAAATAGTTTGACAAAACAGTGGTGTTTACTTAACTTAAAAATATGACAACAATAATTATTATACAAAGAAAAAATGTAAAGAAATGTAAATACATTTAAGAGTGTTCTTTTCAATAAATAAACTATAAATATCTCCTACTACATGCATTAATAGATGATGGAATCCATAAGGTTTTAAATAAGATCCCCTTTCATAAGAATCAAAAAATAAAAAGGAAAAAAATATGTGACAAAGATGGAGGGTCATCATTTAAAATTTATTGCATTAACTATTGAGTAGAGCAATAAAGGAAATGAAATATAAAAAATAAAGAAAGAAATAAGGAAAAACTTTATGAGGTTGAAAAGTGCGCCCTTTCATTTAATAAGATATGAGAAATTTTAAATGCTCTCTTGATGAATCTTTTAAAAAAATATAGGTTTCATGTTGTAATTAAAGAATATATATATATATATATATATATATATATATATATATATATATATATATATATATATATATATATATATATATATATATATATATATTCTTTTAAAGTAGGGACCCATATAAAAAAATCCTCAAATCTATAAATAAGGAAACAAATAAAGGAAGAGGACATTTTCTTTTTAGAAATTTTGGGAGCAAGTAAGTGGGAGCAAAGATTTATATGAGCACATAAAAAGAGTTGGTTGGTTGTTGAATGCTTGGACTGCAAACCAAAGGCAAGTTATTTTAATTTAAACATCTCTCATCACTCTTCAAACTTTTGAAAAGAAAAAATTATCTCTCTTCCATTAAGAATAATAATTTGTAACTTGTTTTAGAATTTAATGGAATATCATATATTCAATCAATAAATTTAATAGAGTGTAATTTTTCTTTTACTATTAAGAAGAGGAAGGAAATTCATTAATTTTTTTACTATTAAGAAGAGGAAGGAAATTCATTAAAATTTTTATATTCTATATATAGACAAAATAATAAAATTAGGTAAATGATGGGTGAATTAAATTCATAAATTTTCTTAACTCGCATAAAATAATAAAATTTGGTGAATGTTAGGTAAATTATCTTCTACCCTAGACAAAATAATAAAATTGGGTAAATGTTGGGTAAATTATTTTTAATAAAGTAAATATGAACGTGATGAAATTTATTAGTAAATAATGGGTGAATTAAATTCATCTTAGCCGTAAATGATGGGTGAATTAAATTTATCATAAAATTGGGTAAATGTTAGGTATATTATCTTTTACACAAAATAATAAAATTGGGTAAATGTTGGGTAAATTATCTTTTATTAAAGTAAATAAGAATGAAATGAAATTCATCAATAAAATTTATTTAACATAAATTATAATTATTCTAATGCGTAACTAATTTATGTCTTTTAAGTAGTTTAATAAACTTTGCATTTTTTTACCTTTTCAAATTTAAAGGCATGTTAGCCATTTAAATCCATTTAAGCCACGTGGACTTTTACTTTTGGTAATATAGTTAGAAACTTAGGATTTGAAACATAATTAAGATTTTAATTATTTATTCATTGCTTTTAATTAGAATGCCTAATTTATTCGGTGGTGAATAACAAGACCATGTGGATATATTTAAATTTATTATAAATTTGAATGTCAAAAAAATAAGTTTTTATAAATAATCATAAATAGGCTATTAAGATTCCAAAAATGTATATTTGTTTTTAAAATATTTTCTCTATTATCATAAACTTATTTATGTGGTTATACTAAAAAAACCTCATATTTATTTGTGAGAGTTTGAAGTGTGGTATAAAATTTCAATCTAAGTCCTAAAAATGGTGTTCTTCCCTTAGAATAAATAGAAGGGATGGGGCACTTCAAAATTCTTAATATCAAACTTAAATTAATGTGGTTAGCTTCACCTCTTTTTACCTATCACCTTTGCATAGGTAATAATAAGTAAACATTTAGCGGTTAGTAGTGAAACCAAGCATGCATGTCCATCTAGGAATCCTATGATACTTTGTTCAAATATACGATTAAGTTTCCTTGTATTAATTTTATTGTTTCAATTGAATAAGCAATAAAACTTACATCCATTGTTATCATGTAAAATTTAGTTTAATCCTTGGTTTGTTTTGTCGTTGGGATTTTACAATCCCCGGTGTCGTGTGGGGACAATAATGCTTTATGAAATAGTATGAGACATTGATACAATGTATTAAAACCCATGTGCCTGTCATGGGTTTCTCACTTATTAAATCCTTGTTTACCTTATGGAGATCACTTGATGTCTAGTATGAGGTTAGGGGGATGAGGAGAATTGGTAGCTAAGAGTTAATGTATAGTGAACATTGGAAGGTGGGACTAAAAGGATAAGGGAATTAGTTTAGTCTTCACCATGACTCAATAGGAATGGGTATGGGTCCTTCTTAGGGGTTACCAAAGATTGACTCAACTATCTGGGGTTACCAGACATGCCCTATATATGAGTTAGGATACATTGGGGGTCACCCTTTGAAATCCAAGTCTTATGGCCATAAGCAATTAATACTTAGTATTAATAAGAATGTAATTATTCTTTTCCAGTTCACCATCTGTATTACATCATGATTGGTTAGGTCATATGCTATAGGGATTTGTATACATGGAACACTCTCTCTTTTGGTATCAATTTTCATATCTACCTTCCTCGTGAAGGGTAGGACCACTCTCGGGATACGAGTGTTGTGTGGGGGAACCAAACTGGCTCTGTGGTTGGAGGAAAAGCGTTATGATGATGCTCTCCATCTCCTTCTTCATTATTGCGACGTTGACATGATCTCTGGTGTTATCTTGATGGTGCTCACATTGAGAATTATCCTTATGTTCTTCCATATCAATGTCTCTCAGCAAAATATTGTATTCTTATTTGTAATATGTATTGTAAAGCAAACAAGAGAATCTTATTGAGCATAATGATTATATAGTGTGCTTGAAAACTAATATGTAATAAGTTAAAAGCATATCACATTTCGTACCATTAATATCTTTATTGCCAAAATAAATGGGTAATGAATTAGCTCCTATGTAATTACGTTCATATGCTAGCATATTCTTTATGCTTAGTGAATTTAACAAGGTGGAATGCATTCATTTTCTTATGTAATTATCGTGTCGATTATAATAATATTAGTCAATTGATTAAATTGCAAATAGATGATGCCCTTTGATTATTGTGTTTTCCCTTCTATAAACAAGCATTAATTGTTCCCTTTGGTTTCTACATCGTGGATAGTTTAACTTAAGAACTAGGGATTTGATTCTTTTATTTGGTGAAATTATATGGAAATTCACGTGAAGGAATGTATATAAATTAATAATAAATAAAATAAAATAAAAGTATTCACGGTGTTTTTCTAATATTCTACCAAGGGGTTCTTACAGGTTGTGAATATGGTAAGAAATGTGTCAAGTGTCAACAACATTCCAATATTGTCGCATTCCTAGCCATGCCTTACAGCAAGCTCAGGACCTTTGGCCCTTCTCGTAATGGGTCCTTGATCTCATCGGTACCATCAATCCTAGTTCTTCATAGCGTCATCATTATATCATCACCGTGATTGAATATTTCACCAACCAGTGGGTGGAAACAATTCCACTCACCTTGAACAAAGTTAATCAAATCATTAACTTTATCTATCAGCATATCATTTTCCACTTCGGCGTCCCTCACAAAATCATCACAGACAACGAAAAGTCCTTTAAAAAGAAAGATTTCAAGAAGCTTTGTAACTCATTAAATATCAAGCTTAGTTTCAAATCTCCTTACAATCCTCAATCTAACAATCAAAATGAAGCAAATAATAAAACTCTTCGCAACATCCTTGCCAAGACTATTGATAAAGCAGGCCACAATTGACATCTTTATCTTACTTTCACTCTTTGGTCTTATAGTACTAGCATCTTCTCCTCTACGGGCTCTATTCCCTTCTCTCTTATTTTTTGGCTCCAAAGTCATTCTTCCTCTTGAATTCTAAATACCCTCCTTGTGTGTTTCTATTTGTGAATTCATCTCGATGAATATTATCGCAAGAGTGTCTAACACAGCTTGAATTGTTAGATGAATGCCACCTTCTCACTCTTAAACATCACCATGTCTATCAAGAGAACATCAAATATGCTTACAACAAACATCTTAAGGAACATGACTTTAACATCGGTGACCTTTTCCTTGAATAAAATCAAAACAACACTACTCTAGAAAGGAGATAACGTAAAAAAATTTCTCCCAACTAGATTGGACCTTACATTATCACACATAAGTATGGGTCTAGGGCCTATCATTTGGCTTCCCTTGATGGTAAACCGGAAACAAAACCTCTTAATGCATTACACTTGTGTCCATTCTACTATTAGCATACCTACCAATGTGAACTTAGTTATCTCCATGATCATCCATCCATAATTATCCATTTCCATTTCTCCTTGTAATGATATGGAATTATGTGGTCTACCGTCACTTTCCTAGTTAGGACCTTGAATATGGGCACCACGGCTCTACTCATAGCATATTCCTTATGGATAGGTTCTTCCTTTTGGTGAGAACTTTGTGATCATTACATCATCACCCTCTTATTTACCTATTGGAAACATGCTAAGGGTCCATAGGTGTCACTTGTACATTTATTTTCCCCTCTTAAGTGGTTTACCTGACTATCTCCAGCTCTTCCCCATGTCAAAATTATATGGATGCTCATTACCAAAAGTAAAAAGTAAACAGACTAATCCCTCGAAGGACATTTGTTCATGAGAGCATAAAATGACATAAGGTAGATTGATCCCTCCAAGGACAGTTATCATGTATGTATCACCCCTACCATTTGTCAAAAATAAATCAAAAAGTAGACCACTCCCTCGAAGGATGGCTACTCCCTATATATCATGGTAGTGAAGGCTTCCCGCATTGATCAACCCTCTATCTCATAAATCAAAAGCATAAAAATCCAAAGTAAGCATCCAAATAAAGTTTCCCGCATCGATCAACTTTCTCATCCATAACAAACTTCCCACATTTATCAGTTTGCATTTCCCCTCACCCAGATCGGGGTATATACCTAGGGAAACCCACCTATGGAGAACATATTTTCCCACGTACAAGTCACATTTACACTCCTTTGTTGTGCCTACTTTAGGTTTATGAGTCCACTCTCCACCTTCTACATGGTCCTTGAAATAACTAACTATCGTTGGTTATGTGTTAACACGCTATTGGCTACAAGTGCATTGCCTTAAGTGGCTCCCTTTCTTGTTTACCTCCAATCCGGTTTGAAGCATTGTTTCCTCATATGATCCTTGTTATGATTATGTGTCATTTTGTAGTCACAAAATCATGCACTTTAGACATTTTATTTATCCTAGTCTCATACTACTATTTAGAAGGTTCTTGAGTAAAGAAAGTACTAATTAACCCCCATCCTTTTGCCATCTTTTTTATTTTATTTCGTAATTTGTGACTTATTGCACTCATATGCTCACCATTTCTAGACATCCCATGTTATTTTAGCCTCGGTTGGGGTGCCTAGATTTAGTCTTGGGCGCCATGGGCACCTGTGTCTTGCCACTTCTTGGGCGTTTTCTAACCATTTTCATCTTTATCTTTCTTATGGTCGGCCTTTTCGGGGTTAATTATAAAATTAGAGCAAGAGAACCCTATAAATATAAAGTTATGAGACCATAATGAGGGACCTAACATCATACACTACTATCACTCCATCTAGAGTTGCATCCATATATTGCATTGGCATCCACATAGCTCCATCATCACGGCATAAGCTAGGACATTGCATCACACTTCATAGGGGAGGAATTCTATTCTATTCCATGCACACATTCTACTAATTTTGTACATTTAGTTATTGCTCTCTATTTCACAAAGTGACATAACAGGCAGTGAATATTTCAGATCACCTTCCAACCCTACGAGTACCAGTTACAAAGCTTTTGCATAGACTAGGGCACCCAGATAATAGACCAGGGCACCCATAGGCACCCTGGACCTCGGCATAGTCGCTCCTACTTTCTCGATTTTTGTGCATCACCGCAACATGGTATGACAGCTTCTATTATTCGGTTGAGTTCTTTCCTTTCCTTCAAACATTAGGGTTTTTACTTTTACTAGTTATATTATTTGGTACATTTACATACTATTTCAAAGTGCATTTACTTACTATGTCATATGCCCTCCTAGATTAGATTAACTATAGTTTACTACATTAGCTTAGTCAATTTTAGTTAATAATTTTGGTGAAACCGATCATTTTCACACTTAGGATCCTCATTTTCTTCTATCATGGTTCGTCAAGTTTCTTTATCTGATTTACTTAGGATATATCCCCATTATCGAGATGTGTTACAAAAATCCCTAGACACCAAGTATTTTGATGACAATATTCCACCACATGAATTAAGTTTTATGCTTCATTGTCTATTTGTCGACCCTAGTCTTAATGATCCTCCATCTAATCAACCACTATTAGACTCGATTCAAGCCTTACATACATTATTTCAAGATAAATTTGCAGCCATGGAATCCACAATCACATCTCTTAGATCTAAAATTCAACAACTTAAGGATGTTTCTCAATCGCATGTTTGTGCTCCTTCTACATCTTGTATGTCATCCATGTCCACCACATGTCATATGATTGAAGCTCAAGACATGCCATTGCCTGAGCCTCTCATGTTTGAGCACAATACTATGCCACATGAAATTTTCCTCACCTCCTTAATCATAAGTTGATCACTCTACCAAATATGCAACATTATTCTTCTTATCGGTTAACAAAATATCAAGGTCGTCCATACTACAATTACCATCAAATCAATGGACATAATGACAACGATTGTCATATTTTTCATCACATAATCAAAATTCTTGAGTATCAAGGTCTTATTTCATTTAAGGCACAACATCCTATTACAAAGGTTACATCCGTATGGGCTCCTAAATCTACTCCTTCGGTTAGTCACGATCCACCTAAGCAATCACCTATGGTATCACCAAGTCAACCACCTACCACAATTAGTTCACAAACTCCACCTACTAATTCGTCTACTACATTACCAAGTCCGCTCGAGAAATTTCCTTAAATGTTAATGTCACTCCGTGTCCTCTCAAGTCTAAGCTTCATATAATCAATTTTGTCCCGAAGTAACTAACCCTTCTCTTGGTAGTCGAGACACATTCCAAACTTCACCATAGCATGTTAATACTTCACAACACTCCACACCTACTATACTTGATATGCATTTCATTTCATATGCTCCCACTACTTCTATGTCATATGCTACTAACTAATAAATTCAAGTTCAATCTTTGGTAGGCGAAGACCTTCTCACCTGACTTTACATGCTCTTCTCACACACAATTGGGGGGCATAACATCCCACATCCCCACCCCCTAATCTTGGCATTTACACATATCTCACTTTTGCATTCTCATACATCAATCTCATAGAATATTCATACTCATTACACACTTTAGTTTCATCACCCAATGACACACTCTTGTGATTCAGTTCACACTTGACTGTTGAGGGATTACTACTACACTAAACCCCACATACTTCACCATAGGAATTATACATTACACATCATCACACATTCACTATTTCACCTTTCATCATGTGACATTACTAGTTTTGTTACATACACTTTAGGCTAAATCGTTACCTATTATATCATCTTGTAGCGGTGTACACCTTATGTTACATCACCACTCCCAACTATTCATCTTGTAGTGACATATGCTTTAGGCTAAATTGTCACCTATTCTATCATTTTGTAGTGGTATACACCTTAGGTTACATCTCCATGACCTACTATTCATTTTTTAGTAACATACGCTTTAGGCTAAATTGTCACCTATTCTATCATTTTATAGTGTTATACACCTTAGGTTACATCACCACACCCTCCTTACACCTTATAGTGATATACACTTAGTGTTAAATCATCACTCATCCATTCATCATGTAGTGATATACGCTTAGGGCTAAATCATCACTCTACATTTCATCTCATCGTAGGCTACAAGGTCCATGCACATCTCTTTTACATGTCACATATCATCACCACTACGCATATACACATTCATCACAATGGCACACTAGACACGATACACACTACTCGACCATTTACCGATGAGAGAGTGCATTCTTGATCTTTGAGGGGGAAAATAAAATGAACCTCATTGCATACATTTCCATCCACTTGGGGGGCACGTGGATTATATCACTGCATAATACATTTAATTCCATCTATCCACATACTACATACTATGGTTACTTATATTATTGCTTACTTTTGCTCGTTCATGGTCACTTTATTACACATGTTAGTTTGATTACTTGTATGTCATTTATCTATATCATACATGCATGTGCATTCATGCCTTCTTCCAATTGTGATCGCAGATACAAGTCTCTTACACGTGGCTTGGATGCTCGCTTCTATGCTCCCTACACTAATCATTGGGGCATCTACACATCCATCTCTTCCAAGTGTTATTGTTTCATTTTGTACTTAGCACTTTGCATTACTTTCTTTACACACTTTTGACATATTAGCTATCTTGCTAACACGCTATGAGATGTTTCATGTGCAACATTTGTTATGCAGGGATATTGGTTTCAATACTTGTTTGTTACATTTTACGCCATTGTCTGTTATTGTTTGTTATTGTTTACGGGCCTTGCCCTTATGTTTGGTGTGCACACTTGTCTCATTGTTTGTGTCTATGATGGCCTTGCATTTCTTGCAACATCGTGAGTTATGTCCTATGTTTGTAACCCGCTTTGTGCAGCATACTTGTCTTATTGCATGTTTACATTACTTTGCTTGGTATCTTTTACACTATTTGCGTAGCTTATACACTATTTTCCTCATACATGCGTGTTTACTGGTTGTCTTTGGCTAGCATTCTTATTTGTGTGTGCCTTGGTTTCTACCAATAAATTTTTAGTGTACATGCATGCGGTTGGCCCTCTTTTAGGGCCACATGTCTCTTATCGGTGACTTCGTATGCACCCCAAAGAGGGGGCATTATTTGGGAGTTTCTACATACTAACACGCAGATTCTACACCATTTCAGATCAGTTATATTCAACGAGTGTGTTCAAGCATTTCTATGAACCCAATACATAGCAGATTTTATAGGACATGGTGTCCTTAACAATTATGGGAAGTAGTTACAAGATTGGAGGTTACAATGGGTGTGCCTGCCTACACTACTTCGGCCAGTGGCATTGGATTTCCCAAAAAACTAGGATAGTACAGAGATATCTACACATATTTAGGGAAGCAGTTAGAGCTTGGAGGACACAAATCATTTCCTCCTCATAATTCTTAGGCCTATGGCGTGAGATTGCCCAAAAAACTTGTAGTATAGGATATCCTTCTACACTTTTTCTCTCAACATGGATCAGGTGCACATGTTCCATTTACATTTACATTTACGTTTTCCATTTACATTTACGTATTTTACATTTACATACACATGTGTCTTTTACATAACATTTTTTACACTTACATACATACATATTTGACTACTTGATCGTTTTCTCCTTACAGGTCTGGTTGTATGAGAAATAAGCAATCAAATGGGGGAAACAACAACGACGACAACAACAACAACATTATGTGATAGCATGTTATAGCACACACATCACACTTTTATGCAAGTACACTACATTATGCGGTAGCTACACACATGTGTTTCACCCTAGGTTCACTCTCATCACTTTTTCTTTGCACATTTTTCATCTATAGTTTCCATGCTCCTCCATCTTTTTATCATTCCATGCTTTTGTCTAGTCCTTCAAAACACTTCTACTACACTCTTCATGGACATCAGGAATGCATCTCTATCTACTTTATGTTACCGAGCTTTTCACTCACCAACATAAAGTGGGGGCAAAATGTAGTCACAAAATCATGCACTTTAGACATTTTATTTATCCTAGTCTCATACTACTATTTAGAAGGTTCTTGAGTAAAGAAAGTACTAATTAACCCCCATCCTTTGGCCATCTTATTTATTTTATTTCGTAATTTGCGACCTATTATACTCATATGCCTAGCCATTTTCTGACATCCTGCATTATTTTAGCCTCAGCAGGGGTGCCCAGATTTAGTAGTAAGGCGCCCATTGTCACCTTGGTTCCACCTAGGGGCGCTCCAGTCCTTTTACACTTTCCCACCACTTTTTGGTCCTTGTTTAGCCATTTTTCATCTTTATCTTTCTTTTATTCGACCTTTTTGGGGTTAATTATGAAATTAGAACAATAGAACCCTAAAAATATAAAGTTATAAGACCATGAGGAGGGACCTAGCATCATACAATACTATCACTCCATCTAGAGTTGCATGCAACTATTGCATTGGCATTCACATAGCTCCATCATCAAGGCACAAGCTATGACATCTACACACACTTCATAGGGGAAGGATTTTGTTATATTCCAGAACACATTTTACTACATTTTTTTACATTTAGTTATTACTTGTTATTTCACAAAGTGAAACAACATGCAACGAATATTCTAGATCACGTTCCGACCTTGCGAGCACCAGCTATAGAGATTTTACACAAACTAGGGCACCTAAATTGTAGACTAGGGCATGCACGGGCACCCCAAACCTCCTCCAAGTGCTCCAGTCTAGCCACATCATCCAAATATGTCCTCTGCGAAACCCGACATAATAACTCCTACTTTCTAATTTTATGTGCATCACTACGACACAATCCGACAAGCTTCTATTATTCAGCTAAGTTCTTTCCTTTCCCTTCTTACACATTAGGGTTTTTACTTTTACTAGTTATATTATCTTGGTACATTTACATATTGTTTTAGTGCATTTACTTATTGTGTTATATGTCCTCCTATATTAGATTAACTATCTTTTACTACATTAGTTTAGTTAATTTTAGCTAATCGCATTTCTCTTGTTATGGTCACCGTTTATCGAGGTCACATCTTTGCATATCATACCAAGGCATCATACCCTTTTGATGGCCCATGTCTATGATCTCATGCATATTACAATCTAGTCATCCTAATCTTCTATATCATAATGCATCATATCATGTGCTATATTAAAATTAAGATGCTTTTGAAAACATACTTAGACCCCATCCATTTACTTGTACTAATACATTCTCGAGTTTACGAGTCCTACTTGATCACCATTACAATTTGTGAACCCTACTTGAGGATCTTTCTCAGGAAGAATTTGCTATCCTGCAACTCCTCATCCCCCACCATGGTCAACATGTATTTGATCCATTGGTCCTCTCTCCTCATTTCTACTCATTTGCCACTTATCCCCACATCACCCTTCTCGCCATTCTTGTCCCCTTTCACCACTCTATGTATCTTCCTTCCCTTTCTTCATGATTTTCCTTTTTCACTCTTTTTCTTTCATCTTGACAATCTTACTTAACCATCTATACAGTAAGGGAGTCTTAGTTGGGGTACTCCTCTTCCTAAGATCCTCCCGCTATAGAAACTTCTCCACCATTTCCTCTTCCATCGGATGACAATCACCACCACAAACATATTTTCGCTCTGCCTCTTCCACCTAACATTCTTGCCTCATCACTCCCACCGCATGGGCATCCTAATTAAGGATTCCCCTTACAATCTGTATTCTACACCACATATCTTCCTCCACATATTCATCTTACACTCCTTTGTTTCTTTCCTTCCTTGGTGTCACCACCTCTTGCCCATCATTCCATTCTCACATACACCATTTCCCCTTTTCTAATTCTTCCTAATATCTATTTTCTTCTCGGTAATATTACTTACAAATTCTCACAAGTATGAAAAATTCATTTGAGGGCCCCCTTCAGCCCCACCTTGTCATACAATATTCCCTCACCTCCATCAACCACTTAGCATATCTTCTTCCTATCATTCCTCTTCCTTCATCTTGGTGATCCTACTTAAAAATTTGTGTAGCATGGAAATCTTACTTAAGGATTCCCCTTAAGGAGGATTTTTCATCTTGCATTTTCCCATCCATACAAGATCCCTCCATACTAATTCACCTTCCATTCTCATCATTTTCAGTTTGGTGATCTTACTTAACCACTCCTATGGCATGCCAATCTTACTTAAGAGTTCCTCTTAAGGAAGATTTGTCAATTTGCATTCCCCCATCATCATACATCCTCACCCTTATCTTTTTCTCAGCATTCCTCATCATCACATCCTCTCACCCCCTCTTTCATTCTCACAAAATTCACCTCCTATTTTCCCACTCATCATCTCCATCATCCCTTTCTTGGTAATCTTACTTAATCACTTCTACCACTGATTATCTTACTTTAGGGTTTCCCTTAAGATAGACTTGTCATTCGAAAATTTCCCTCTACCAACTCATCATTCCTTTTATTGATCGTTCCTTCCTCCTGGTCTCCCCTACCAACAAACTTTTCCTCCTACCATTATCCTTTCTTAGCCTATCATATCACAGAGTGCATCCACCGTCTTCATTTACCACCACGTTCCTTTCCCCTATTTTCCCCTCCTTGTTCTATCATCCTTCATACCACTTTCTGTCATTCTTTTCATGTCTTGTTTCTTCATTTTCACCTCATTCATCCTCATCCTCCACATCCTCTCCTCACCTTCATCTTGTCATAAATCATCACTTATCCTTTATTTACACTTCCCACTCCATCTTCTTGAATTCTCCCACATATCCACCTCCATGCCTACCCGTCATTGTTGTTGGTCTCCCCCTAACATTCTTTCATCATCATCTTCCATTTCCATGCTAATAATTATTGTTGGTCGACCCCTAAAAATCACTCCTCATCATTCTCCACTACCTTTCTCACTCTCTTTGTCCTTCTCTATTTTTTTTCTATTCCTTCCCCATTTTGCACCAATAATAATTATTGTTGGTCTTCCCCTAACGTCCCTTCACTTGCATTGCCTCTTCCATTCCCCACAACCCTTTTAACTTTCAACACTTTTCTTCTCATCCTTCACCAACAATAATTATTATTGGTCTTCCCCTAACGTCCCTTCATTGGCATTGCCTCTTCTATTCCCCATTCCCTTTTTAACTTTCTTCACTTTTCCTCTCATCCTTCACCAACAATAATTATTGTTGGTCTTCCCTAACGTTATTTGCTGACATTTCCTCCTCCATCATCCATTCTCTCTTCTCTCCTTCCTTGTCTCCACCTCCACCCTTTCTTGTCACTTCTTTTCCACCTCTCCATCTTCCCTTCTCCCTTTTCAATATCTTTATTGTCTTCATCATGCAACCTTTGTAATCCTCTTATCCTCATCTCATGCATTTCTATAGCTTTTCCACTTCGTGTCATTCCTCCCCTCTTTACATTCCTGATGCTACCCACTCTCCACCGCATATCCCCATTCTTGATTCCCTTCCTTCTACATCATTTTCTCTATTGACCTCTCCTCCTTCCCATTCTTCATTCTTGTCTTTCTCTTTCTTTAAATCTTCTTCCCCTTTTTCCCTCATGCCCCCTTCTTACTTTCCCATTGTTACCTTGTCTCTTCCTCACTATCCCACCTTTTTTACCCCTTTATCATCCACATGCATCTCCATACGGTCGGTACAGGTTTCTCTTCCTTTCTTCTTCACATCTTCTTGATATCTTATATATTTTATTTCTTTTCTTTGTTCTATCATCTCTTTCATCTTCTTTAAATTCTTCATCTTCCTCATATCCTCCATGTTTCCATCATTTCTCTCCCTTATTTTCCCATCATTTCTCTCCCTTCATCTTCATCACCTCCCTCATCTTTTCGATTCCGCTACCTTCATTTTGCACTTCTCTTTCCCTTTTTCCCGATTTCACCCTCTCGCTCTATCATCTTTTCTCATCTTGTCTTCTCCTTCTTGTTCCTTATTCCCCATTCCATTATCCTATCATCTCGTAGACACAAAATTATGCACTTTACACCTAATTTGGCTCGGTCTTATACTATTATTTAGAAGGTTCTCAAGTGGATAAAGTAATAATTAATCCCACCTTTTAGCCATCTTTATTTTATATTTTATTTTGGCATTCCCGCATATTTTATTGCACTTATCCACCTATTTCGCAATTTCCCCATCATTCTATCCCAAAATCAAGGTGCCCCAGCCTGTACTCGGGTGCCCTAGGGCGCCCTAGTCCCACTTCTAAGTGCCCTAGTCTATGCACATCCTCCCGCTTCTTTTTGGGGCTTTTCTAGTTGTTTGTTGTCTTTATCTTTTTCCCAGTCGGCCTTGTTAGGATTAATTATGAAATTAAGCTTAAGAGCCCTATAAATGTAAAGCTATAAGACCATAATAAGGGTCCTAGGTCATAACATTACACACTACTATCAATTCATCTAGAGTTGCATCACTTGCATCCACATAGTGCCATGCATCAAGGCTAGGATATCTGCATCACACACACTACATAGGGGGATGGATTCTATTTTATTCCATGCACACATATTATTTACATTTTCTATAGTTACTATTTCTCGCTACTTCAAAAGTATGTGACATGAGAGCACCTAGGGTATGACATGTGCACGCACGCACGCACGCACGCACGCACGCACACACACACACACTAGAACTACATCCAAGTTTGAAATGTAGTGCAATGCTCAATGATAAGTCCACTAGTTTGGCGGTTAAGGTCAATCTGACCCATTCATTTACATCTTTTATTTTTCTAGGATTTGATACTTCCTTTTACATTGCAGGTCATTTTCCAGCTCATTCGGCAGATCAAAGCAGATGACATGAAGCATTTGGAGACAACTTGCGACCATATCATAATCGAGTTTTGAGAATTTACACTTATCAGAGCACCCAGATTATAAACCAAGGTGCCCTAGTACACTCCCAAGCACCCCAGTCATCTCAAATCTGGAGAATCCGTACTTTGTAGGGTCCTTGAGTGTTCGTCTACACTTCCTAATTTCAATTTCAGATTTGTGACAACCTGCAACAATCCCTTCAAATCAGCTAAGCTATTTCCTTTCCTTATCTTGCACATTTATGGTTTTATTTTGCTTACAATAGTTTACTTACATTTATTTCATATTGTTTTAGTTCATTTATTATAGTGTTTTAGTCCTCCTAATTAGATTAACATTAATATCCTTTTACCCCCATTTTAGGTATTTTAGGTTTAATTTTTAAAATCATTTTGGTGAACCCAATGTCTCTTTCTACCACCTTCTAGGGCTCTTCATTCTACCATCATGAATATCTCTGTCACCGAATATCTACTTACCCACCCTGATTTGTTCCACCAAGTTCAAACCCTCTTTGCTACTACCAATGTTTATGTTGACATGCATCCTGATTCCATGTATGACACATTTACGGAGGCCTTTTCCCAGCATATTACATTCAGGGCCTATCCTCCAACTGACATTCACTCCTTTGACAATGACCCACCACTTTACATCATGTCTCACATCTACAATGTCGTTGTCAAGTGCACTCTTATCGACAATGGCTCTGAGCTCAATGTATGCCCTATGTCCTTTATCTAAGCCTTAGGTCTATTTTCTCACGAAATTAGCCCCTCTTCCATTTAACTCTATGGTTATGATGGTTTTATTCATCCATGTCTCAGCCACGTTACCTTTCCTTTCACCGTAGGTCCTAAGACTCTCCCTATTGTTTTCTTTGTCATTGATTTTCCTATCTCATATAATTATTTGTTAGGTAGACCATGACATCATGTCATGCAAGTTGTTTCTTCCACCATCCATAGTTACATCAAATTCTTACATGAGTGTATTGAGTATACCATATTCCAAGATTGTGATCCATTCTAATATTGTGTCCATGACCCTCGTACTCAAAGCATCCGTATGCCTTGATTGATACTATAGATGAACCTCAACATATGGATGATCAACCTCATTTACCACCACTTGAGGGTGTTATTTGTTTACTAGATGCTATCCCTCCCACACTATCTCCTACTACCGCTATTGTTCCACACATCACCGCCTATTCCACCCATACACGATCTCCTTCCCCTTTGTCTTCATCGTTACCTCATAGCCCTTTTTCATGTATGTTTTTCATTCATAATTCTTATTGGGAACATGTTCAATTCAGCCCCACATGCGATGAAACCATATGTTCTCCTACTATTCTAGCTCATATTGGATATACTTTTGAGGACCTTCAGCCTTCTACTCATGCTTCTCATCTATATTAGTGTTTTGTCACTATCACTGTCGCTTATGGCTTGTGTGTCTTTGATCTTTTAGTTTATCTCTCGCGTACCCCTTGTGCTTCTCTACTCACATTAGGGGAATCTTGGCTTACTTACATTGGAGGTACCTTAGACCCTAGTCACACTGATATTTCATTCCCTATGCCTTTTGGGTGTGTTTTCATTTGCAATATTTCCTTTCTTGGCTATTCACCTAAATACACTCGATGGTACGCACACGGTTGCCCACATCCCTCATTCACTGATGAAGAGTATGCTATGGGCATGTATCATGTACGCCTTACCGACTCATTACAAGATCAACCTCATACTATAGCATACCATGTCACCAATCCCGATCCATTTGACTTTGACCCAGAAAATGATGATCTCCTTGACGAGTTCACGTAGCCTCTTCCCACACCACAGATGGGTGGCATATCACATAACACACTCCCCCATCCTTATTCTAGCATAGCTACATTTTTCCTTCGTTTGTTCTTTTCCATATAGGCATATTTCTCATACATTATCACACCCTCGTTACTCGATGATGCACTCATGTGTTTCGGTTCACACTCGACTATTGAGGCACTACCATTACACTAAACCCCACACACCGCAATATAGGTTATACACATACATCATTTCTATACCTATCCCACATCTTCCATTATCCTATACATACCTCATCTATTAGTCATTTATATATCATCTATCTCATACACACTACACTAGTCATCATCATATATGAGTCTAGTTTTATATTTCATCCATACATTCTATATTCATGTTAGGTCACATTATTCATGGGTATAGCTTTACCTATTCTATCTACACCTATATCCACATCTTACATTACATTGTCTTATTCACATAGTGCATCCATCCATTTGATTCATTCCATACTACACTCAATTCCATTATATATGGGTCTAGTTCCATCTATCATCCTTACATATTCTATTTTTATATACAGATATTAGTGCATTACATACATTACACATGCTACATAGCTCATATTGCATTGTTTACACCATGCCTTTACATCACGTATTCAAAGACTTGGTAATTTATACTACTATTGTCTTCTATGCGCTGCAGTCACTACCCTATGACTCACTCTAGTTCCTAAGTCCAAACTCGAATGCCGAGGGTTTACCAATCAAATGGACCTTACGTGTGACATTTGAATCATCTAACATTTCCCACATTCGTGACATACACCTTAGATTAAATTGTCACCCATTATATCATCTTGTAGTGGTATACGCTTTGGGCTAAATCACCACCCCCCATTTTATCATCTTTTAGTGGCATACACCTTAGGGTACATGGTGTCCCCGATTTCACCACGAAACTGGGACTACCCATTTGAAAAAAAAAATCATTCTTTTGAAAATAACGGGTCTTTCCGTGTTTTTATTGTCCGGATATGTTTGTATTAAATTAAGATATTCCCAGTGAATCATATGAGCCAATTTCGACAAATACCCAGATGCTAAGACTCATATTATCCCTCCACCAAGTTTTGTTTGCAGGAAATTTTTATTTAATTATTTATTAAATAAATAAAGCCCCGTTTGAAGTAAGTTGTGCTCCGGTTGAACCCTGTTGAAGTTTTACATGCTAGTATTCACACATCTTAATAGGATTGTCACTAGGAATGAATTTAGAGCATTGTCTGCAACTTCTGGCAATGTTTTTTGCTTTTATTTATTTCTTTTGCATTTTTCTTCGGTTTTCTCCGTAGTTTGTCTGTTAATCCCCCTGGGTCCATTCCTTGTTTTGTTTAGTTTGTTTAATTGCATGGAGCATCTGGAGATCATTTACGGCCTCAGTACTAGAAAGAATCAGCCTTAGAAGGCAAACTTCTAACCCAAAAAGATGAAGTCGTGCACAAAAATTCTCTCCTAGGTAAGTCACACTTTTGGAATGAATGGGTCTAAGCTGTAATGGGATTTTCGTTAGTGGCAGGTAGGCGGGAATTTCTTACCTACCTTACAGGGTACTTTTTCCCATGAAGTCAAAGTCACTTAAGCTGCAATGGGAATATTAGAGGCGGCAGGCAAGCGGGAATTTCTTACCTGCCTTGTAGGGTAAAAATTCTCATTATAAAATAAAGAAAAATTACTTAAAGCATCGATGGGAATTTTTTTCCTGCCTAGCAGGCTAACTTTTCCCACCAAAGAGGTTTATTCACCCATGCAAGTCACACTTTATCAAAGGAAGTTATTTTCACTACAAGTCACACTTTTTGGGAGATGTTTTAAATTACCAATGGGAATTTCAGTAGTGGCAGGTAGGCGGGAATTTCTTACCTACCTTACAGGGTAAAAATTCCCATTATGAAAGTCAAATAACTTAAGTTGAAGAGGGGATTTTTGGAGCTGCAGTGCAGGGTAGAAATTCCCATCAAAGTTGACTTCTTATTTTTAGAAATCACCCTTGCTAAAAAGTGTGACCCACCTTAGCATTAAACAATGTATTTAATGATATTTACTTTTGGATTTTTCACCTAATTTTGGCTCCATGTATAGAAGAAAATTCAATGCAAGAAGATAAGCCAAAGAGAATCAAGGATGCATGCTATAAATAAATAAAATAAATTTATTTAAAAGTAACCAAAGCAACATGCATATTTGGGCGCGTAATTTGGGTGAATAAACATGATTATTTATTAATTAAATTACCATGAATAGGAAGGGCAATTATTAAAAATAGTATGTTGAGGGTTATATAAGCATGGGCTGCCATAATGAAGAAGCAATTAATTCTTTTTGCTAAGGATTGCAACCCAGACAGTTTTGGCGCCAAGGAAAGAAGGTTTTGTGCATCAAAAGGTGTTTTTCATTGCCAGGAAGCTTCAAGGTTTGGCGCCTAGGGTTGGAATAGCTTGATTTTTGCTATGATAATTATCTGCATGTTGGTATAAGTGTCCAGGTGAATTTAAAAATATTTATGCTTGCTTTGCATGCAAGCAAAGCCTCAAATTTTAGGCGAGAGAATTTATATGTAGATTTTGGTGATAGAAATCAAGTATCATGCCCTGGAATCCATCTTTGTCTGAATTAATTGCAAGTATTCATTAAAAGTGTTCATACAAGTGAAAGGGAGTTCAAATCAATGTCAGGTACATTGAATATATCTTCTGAATCTAAAGAAATTGCTAGATCTGCACAAATTGATCTAGTTGCAAAGAATTCTAGGCATGATTAAAAGAAAAAGAACTCAAACAAAGATTGCTCCATCCATGATGAAGTGTGATGAAAGAGAAGGATCAACAGAATCATGAAAACTAAATAATGATCTGAAGACTAGTAGGGTAAGCAAAGAAGATTGGGAAGTTGTATCCTGAGCATGGTTTGTATTTTCATCTAGTTTGCAAACTTCACATATCTCAAGGTAACCGTCTTTTTAGGAGAACCAATTAAGTTGCTGAGGTATCCAAGCGATAAGTGGGTCATCATGGAGTTGTGTAGACAACTTGTGGAGATGCATCAATTACAAAGAAAGTGCCACAAGTCTACGAGTTTCTTTCTAGTCACAGTGGGTTATTATAGTTGTCAGAGCATCCACATAGTTAGAGGAATCGAAGCCGAAATGTTTTCTGAATATGAGCATGAGTTCTTCCCAACACATGCCTAAAATTTGATCCATATGGGGTAGCGAGGAAGACAATCTCCTAGGAATACTCACATGTACCTTCGTTGGAAGACTTCTAGATGAAGTGCAAAAATGAGTATGAAGTCGGAAGAAATACTTCAGCAGGTTATCGATGCAACAAGTTTCGATTATGGTTTAGCACGGATACCTGTAGATCTCGCAGATGATGGGCATGTGATACTTGACTCATATCATTAGATGGGAGGGGATAGAGCTTCTCTTCAAGAAAACATTGGTGGCTGTCAGACGATTGAGGAAAGATCTTCTACGGTTCTGGTTAACACCTCAAATTGGTTGTTGACAAAGGGGTATTGCCTAGATGAAGCTTTGATGAATCAGATCACAAGTAATTTTACTGTAGGAGACTCAAGTAAAAGAAATCACAAAGGAGAAATTTGCGAGAAGGTGAGAGAAACTCAAAGAACACAAAAATTCTCACGCACGTGAGAAGGCCAAATCAACAACTATCGTGCTAGTTCCATCTTCTCTAAGCATCAACTCATAAGACTTCAAGAGTAGCCTCGAAATCCCAGAGATATCTTTTAGTTTCTCCATTAAATCCAATGTCATTGGTATTTTCTCCTCAACCACTCGATCTTCACCTCTCCCTACAGAGAAGTTGAAAGCACTGATGACGGAGTTTGAAAAAGCATTACCTTTAGACAATTCAAAGGGTGACATCCACAACACGGTAGTAAATTCGGATAGAGCAGAGCAGTAATCATTGCATGAGATGGTGGTGCACTCGGTGACTTCTCATTCCACGAGAAGTAACTTTTCATCATGGTTGGCTTTGCAAACAATCCCGGAAGCTGTGGGGAGATCAACCTAGAGGAACACAACTTTCGGTTGCTCCCGAGTTTGGGTGGAAGAGATAGAAGACCTAAAGTTTCCAAAATAACTTATTAGAAGACCTCTAGGTTGATTATTGAAGTATCAAGAAAAAATTTCATTGAGTTATTAGTTCAAGCAAAAGGAAAGCACAAGGGAGAGCTCACAGGAGGTGATATAGCAGGTGACCAAAGTGCAAATAGGTAAAACTACCACAGAAGGATCAAAGCAAGATACACAGACACTAATGAACGCTTTATTCCTTAAGCTTGACAAAGAGAAGGCTGAGAAATCCAAGCTTCAAAAGTAGGTTTCCCAGCTATGTGAGATCATTGCTAAGGTTTCCAAACCTTCCTCTCAGCCCATTCTAGTACATGAGCAAAGTCGTAATCATCGATTAAAGAGGTGGAAGATGCAAGGAACCAGTCAAAGTTATTGCTCAATGGAAAGAGAAAATCATTCACCAAGCTTCAGAGCGGTTCGAAAGAATACCAGCTGAATTGGAGAATATGCATAGGGCAATATCTCACTAAAGGAACTGATGACACAGATAGAAGATGAGAACATAGTTGTTAAAAGTCATCTGGATACTTTAGCTAAGATACACTCGTTACCAAAGGATGTGCTAATCACATAGCATATTTTACATGGTGGATTGATGGAAAGGGGGAGCAAGATTAAAAATTTTGGTTTCCTTCTACGTAGAGATCCTCGGGTTTATACCGAAAAGGATGCAGTTGCTAGAAAATGAGATGGGAGAAGTGCCGGAGAGCATTCTAGATGAATTACCTGCTTCCCATGAGGAATTTATTCTGGTTGTGTAGAAAGAAATTGATGAAGCCGCCATACCTTTCACAATAGATTCAATTGGCTGACTCATAAAGCTTCGTGCATATGCCGAGGGGTATGGGTCGGTTTAGAGAAGATGAAGGCTAACATGCTACTTTGTCTAGAGGGTTATGAAGTTCATAACCGAGAGACAAGATATTGTTAAAACAGATGGGAAGATGTTGAATTACATGTTTGACAAGTATATTCAATATTAGAACAAAAATAAAGTACATGTGTTATATTTGCGATTTTCTTTCTTCTCTTATTTCTTATGTTCCTAGATGAAAATGTAAGATTAAAGTTATTGGTTTAACAACCATTACTTTAAGTTATTTGGAAAGAATCTTTAAGATAGGTGAAAGATGTGCACAATTTTGGCTTAAACTCCTAATGTATGTTACTAAGAGAGGAATTCTAGGAAGATGATTGCCAAATGTTCCCTTTACTACTTCTTCATGTTCTAGTTCAATTGAAGTTTCCCATTTGTAATTTCCCTCTACACACTATAAGTAGAGGAAGAACCTACTGAGTTAAAAGAGCAAAAATTGTAATCAGCATTCTTGTGTTCCAGGACTTTGAGTGAAACCCTTGATAGCTTTCTTCAAGCAGAGGAATAGAGAAGAGGCATATTTCTACAGAACTTTGTTTTAGTGGTGCATTCATTTCTTATTTCTTTTTAGATATTTGCATAAACTTTGTTTTCTTAGATCTAGATCTGAAACTTTCCTTTGCTTCAAATTCTACATTTTAAGATCTATTTGTTTTGTTTATGTGCATGTGATCAACTATGTCAACTATTGGTTAGGTTTCACATCTTCTTTCCTTTCTTCTCATATTTAATTATTTCCCTTTCCTGCACATATTGCTTATAGCTGCTTACTTGCTGCAAAATTGCCTAGTTATGGTCCATGAGCTACGCAATTAAAGTAACACCAACAGATAGATACTAGGAAATATAATTGACAAAATCTTACATGGGAGCCTCACCGGTAAATGAGGGAGATTTATCTCATGACTTCCTAGGGTTTCAGTTGTGCAGAAAATATAGCCAATAGTACATCACCACTCCCTTCTTACTAATCCCTTAGTGACATTTGTGTTAGGCTAAATCATCACCCATCTTCATCCTATTCATGTTATAGTTATATACGCTTAGGGCTAAATCATCACTCTTCCATTCAACAATTTGTGGTATATGCTTAGGCTATAGGGTCCATGCACATCTTTCCATATGTCTCCTCACCATCCACTCATTCTATAATGATATACACTTAGGGATAAATCATCACTCTTCCATTCAACCGGTTATGATATATGCTTCGGCTATAATGTTCACACACATCTCTTCACATGTAACATTTCATCACCATTCCATACATATACTCATCACAATGTGCTAGATACAATCTACACTACTCGATCATTTCCCGATGATGCACTCTCCTTTACGATTCCTTTTTTACTACTGAGTGGGCAAACAAAATAAACCTCACTACATACATTTCCATCCACTCGTGGGGGCATGCTTCTCTATCAATCCATTATGCATTACATTCCATCAATTCACATCATACTACATTGTCTTGGGGGTATTTACTTTTGCTTAGTAGTGTTTTGTCTGATCACTTTACTACACATGTTAGATTGCTTCCTTATATATCATTATCATACACACATGCGTGTTCGCACCTTTGTTTAATGTGATCGCAGATATAGGACTTTACACGTGGCATAGATGCTCGTCTTCTACCCTTCCTATACTAGTCACTAGAGGCATCCACATTCATCTTATCCAAGTGTTATTGTTTCATTTTTGGTACTTAACATATTGGTTATCACTCTAACATGCTAACAGTGTTCCATGTGTAGCACTTGTTTTACTGAGATTACATGTTTCCATGATTACTTGTTTGTTTCTATTTATCTGTTTTATTTGACATTATATGTGGGCTTTTCCTTTGCTTATGTGTACACTTTTTTATTGGTTGCGTCCATAATGGCCTTATGTGTCTTGTGACATCATGAGTGATGTCCCATGTTTAAAACCCTCTTTATGTGGTCTCGCTTGTTTTCTTGTGTGTGTTACACTACTTTTGTCTGGTAGTTACTACATTGTCTATGTATTTTACACTTATCTTAATGCATGCATGTCTTTTCGACTAACACTTGTTTTGGCTAGTCATCCTCTTTTGTGTGCACCTTGGTATATACCAAGCGCTTTTCCCTTTCCCCTGCAAGGCAAATTTTTATAGGTCATTCTCATTCTAGGGTCGTTGCATGTGCCCCAAAAGAGAGTGGGCATCATTATGGGATTTTTACTAACACAATATATTTACACTAGTTCAAACATAGCGAGTGAGTTCGGACCTATCTACGAACTCCATACATAGTGGTCATAACAAAGCACATGATGTCCTTTGACAATTCTCGTGGAGCAGCTTATGCGCTTAGGGGTTACAAGTGGGTGTGCTTCTCTACACTTCTCTCTGTCGGCAAGTGGATCACCTAAAAACGTGGACAATACAAAGATCTCTTCAACAAATTTCAGCAGAAGTGGTTAGAGTTGGAGGACACAGAGCATTTCCTCCCTACACTTCTTCAGCCAAGGTGGCGTGAGATCGCCAAAAAAGCGGCAATGTTACAGTTATCCTTCTACACCCTTTTTCTTGACATGGATCAGGTGCACATGTTCCATTTACACTTTTTTCTAGCGTATTTTACATTTATGTACTTTACATTTGCATATTTTACATAGTGTTTTTACATACATACATATTTGACTACTTGATCATTTTCTCCTTGTAGGTCTGTCATATGAGAAACAAGCAATCAAATTGGGGGCAACAACAACAATGAAGACAACAATAATGACAACACACCGCTATAGGCATTTTCCTTTACTAACCATGCACGTACACTACACACAACATCAGACTACACACGTGTTCCGCCATGGGTTCACTCTCATCACTTTTTTATGCACATTTTTCATCTTTAGAATCCACGCTCCTCCATCTTTTTCTTTTTTCATTCCACGCTTGAGTCTAGTCCATCGGTACACATCTCTATTTACTTTATGTTAGCAAGATTTTTACTCACCAACATAAAGTGGGGGCAAAATGTAGACACAAAATTATGCACTTTAAACATAATTTGGCTCAATCTTATACTACTATTTAGAAGGTTCTCAAGTGGATAAAGTACTAATTAATCCCACCTTTTGGCCATCTTTATTTTATATTTTATTTCATCATTCCCACATATTTTATTACACTTATCCACCCCCTTCACAATCGCCCCATTATTCTAGCCCAAAATCGTGGCACCCTGACTGTATTGGGGCACCCAGGGTGCCCTAATTTATGCACATGCTTTCCCACTTCTTTTTGGGGCTTATCTAGTTGTTTGTTGTCTTTATATTTTTCCCAGTCGGCCTTGTCGGGATTAATTATGAAATTAAGTATGAGAGACCTATAAATATAAATCTATAAGACCATATGAATTACACACTAATATCACTCCATCTAGATTGTGCATCCATTGCATCACTTACATCCACATAGTGTCATACATTAAGGCTAGGATATTTGCATCACACATACCGCATAGGGGAGGGATTCCATTTTATTACATGCACACATGTTATTTACATTTTCTATAGTTAATATTGCTCGTTACTTCACAAAGTGTGACTGGAATGAGAACACCTAGGGCACGACATGTACACACACACACACACCAGAACTACATCCAGGTCTGAAATGTAGTGTAGTGCTTAGTGATAAGTCCATTAGTTTGCAGTTGAGGTCAGTCGACCCATTCATTTGCATCTTTTATTTTTCTAGGGTTTGATACTTCCTTTTGCATTGCAAGTCATTTTCCAACTCATTTGGTAGATCCAACCCGACAGACAAGAAGCATTCGGAGATAACTTGCAATCATATCAGATTTGGGTTTTAAGCATTTACATTAATCGAGCACCAAGATTACGGACAGTGGTGCCCGGTCATCTCAGATATGTCGATCTATCCTTCACAGGGTCCCTGAGTGTTTGTCTATACTTCCTGATTTCATTTTCAGATCTGCGACAACCTCGCGGATCCCTTTGAATCAACTAAGCCATTTCCTTTCCTTCTCTTACACATTTAGGGTTTAATTTTACTTACAATAGTTTTATCGACATTTATTTCAAATTATTTTATTTCATCTATTACAATTTTTTTGTCCTCCTAATTAGATTAACATTAATATCCTATTACCCCCATTTTAGATTTAATTTTTATTAATCGTCATCCTTTTTTATTATTCTCTTCCACCTCATTTTCTCCTTCTCTTTCTCCATTTGCTCTATTCCATACCCTTGTATTCTTCACCTCCTACTTCTACAGTTTCTTTCTTTTCTTTGTTTTATCGTCTCTTTCCTCTTTTTTAAATTATTCATCTTCCTCATCTTCTCTCTTATCATCTCGTTTTCTTCTTGTGTGTCCTTCCTCAATCATTTCTTCCCTATCATCCTTCTCTACTATTCTCATCCACCTCTTTCATTCATTTTTTATCCTCCTCTACCACATCCGCTCTATTTCATACACTTGTCTTCTTGACCTCTAACTTTTCTCTCCTCGTTCTCCACTTACCCACTCCTCCCGTACATTCCCTTTTTCTCTCTTTCCACTCTTAATTGTTACTTCCTTCAACACATCTTCACACTTAACATTCAAGGTTGATAAAATCCCTTCCCATTTTCAAACCATAGCTTCTCTGTTCTATTACACCTCATTCTTGTCCACCTCTCCACGATATTTACCTCTCCTCTTTTTAAGATTTGGGTTGTTTGTTCCATTCTCGTCAACCCACTCAAGGGGGCATCATCACATATATCCCTAATCACATATTCCCATGGCTTTTTTGTCTTGGAGGATACCATAACGTTCATCACTTACCACCTTCTATTCTCCTTAACAAACGTATGCTCTAATTTTTGCTTAGCAAGATTGGATTGAATTCTTCCCCCATTCTCATGCACAAAATTCTACTCTACTTTTTGTTTAGAGAATGCTTTTTTCTTCCTCTAATAATTTCTTATCGAAGGAACACCTTTCTTAAGAAATATCTCTTTAAAACCATAAATCCCTTTACTTGGGGCATATTCACCCATTCCATCTACTTTCTTTGAAAGGACACTACTTTCATAGTACCCGGATGCATATTTTCTCAATTCCTCATGTACAAAGGATATAACATCCTATTTTTTCCATGCAACTTTTTATACCCTTTTCTAGACATCCATTCGCATTTGTTTACACATATTTTTGATGTACACCTTTGACTCATTGGTCACATGGCTTGCACATCCATATTGTAGTGATTATTGACCACTCACGAGTTTGTAGGACATTATCACTATCTCCATTGAGACCGTCCTTTGTTCCCTACTGACGTGACATTGTAATGACTAATATCTCTTCCTTTTCATTTATCCTCATATGATATATCTTATCCCTTCATCTTATTTTCTCATCCTTCCCACCCTTCTCCATCTTTCTCTTTCAAACTCGTGATTGACTTCCTTCGAGTAGTTAATCCCAAGTTTGAGGGGGAGCATCCAATCAATCATGTTTTCATAAAGTCATCATTTTTGTTTTGTGGCTTTCTTAACGTAAACCACTCATCAAAAAGGGGAAATGTAGACACCAATTTTTGGTATTGTTCCTCCCCTTCACCCCATGTTTTCTCTCTTTCATCAGGCTTGCCCATTTGAATTTCTTTTCCCTCCTAAATTTAATTAATTCCATTTCACACCAAAAATGCATATCCAATTAATCAATGTTAATTGATTAATTGATCCCTTTTAAATCCCTAATCCTCATTACATGCTAATATGCTCCATGTCAATCCACTTGTAAATTTAATATTCAAATCTAATCCATGTCACTCCACTTGTAAATTTAATATTTAAATCTAATCCATGTCACTCCACTTATGAATTTAATATTCAAATCTAATCCATGTCAATCCACTTATGAATTTAAAATTCAAAAATAATCCATGACAAATCTATTTATGAATTTAATATTAAAAATAATACATATTCAGTCCACTAATGAATTTAATATTCAAATTTAATCCATATTCAATCCACTCATGAATTTAATATTCAAATCATGTCCCCCCACTCACCTAATCGGGATTACTTTTTCTAATTCTTGATTACCCAAAACCCCAAATTAATCTCACCGTAGGCTATAAATAAGAGCCTTCCCGTTCTTTCAAATAGGATGGAAATCATATCAAAACTTTGCAATTCGTATTCTACTAATATCATCTTAGTGTCTACGTGATTGCCCTAGCCATCCAATTTCCTTGCATTCTCTCTATTTCTCCTTGTTGAGGATCTTATGCAAGGCTTTTAGCATTATGTCATTTTTCGTGACACCGTAGAACTAGTACTTGCCCCTTGTTTCTACACATTTTGGATTAGTTCTTCTCTGCAGTCGCTTTCGACCGCATCGTCTTCCTTTGGGTCTCCATCGACCCACTCTGGTTTGTTCATGTTTTTTTAGCATTTGTATTATCGTTATCATTTCAGTTCATCTTCATTTATCATATCATTGTTTTAGATTTATGTTACCATCTTATCTCTATACATCATTGATTATCCTTTTGTTATTATCATGTGGGCTGACATCCTTTCTAAGAAGCTTTTGCTTCCCATATCCGAATTCGTTGGGAAACCCACCATATTCCTTACTAATAATTTTTTTCGTTTAAGTCTTCATTGTTGTGAAGGCCTAAGACTTGTGATGAGGAGGATCATTTATTGTGCACCCATACCATTCTATCACTATCCACATCAGGAGGTTCCCTAAACCCTCCCATACTTTGAGGTTCCTTGATTTCTCATTTGGTTTTCACTAATTTGAAATAGGAAGCGCGGAAATTTTCGTCATCAAGTCAATCCCTATACCTGTGCCTATCCCCATCCAACTAATATTCATTTCCATAGTCCCAACATTTCCCATATGTTTAAAAGAGGAAAACAAAATCACATGATTCTTTTGAGACAGTGTCTTTCAAGGTGGATCTTTCAGTAAGCTTAAAAAAGGTTATTTATAGTCTTTCTTAGGCTGGTGCATATCCTACGGAGCTAAGTTCAAGTCCTAAATTCACCAAGAAATTGTATTCATGAGCCAAGATCATTTTTCAAGTGATTTAGGAATATTAGGGAATATTTGGAGAGTCGTGAATAAGTTCAGCAAAAGCGGGTTTTTGAGGCCAAAGGAGTTAGCAATATAAAAAAGCACTTGAGCTTAAGAAGGGGACATGGGGGACAATAAATTGTGCCCGCCACCACATTGGAGCTCTCAAACCCTCACATGACCCCATTAGGCTCCTTAAAACAAGTTAAGTTCTTTTTCGCCTCATTCTAGCCGTGATGTCGCGAAAAAAATGATGACGCTCAGGAACTTGCTTCCACTAAACACATAACTCGAAACTACAACTTTTTTTTTTTTTACATTACAAGGTAATACGTTGATCAACTACTAAAGAATAAACATCGAAAACAATTCTATACTGCCTCACACCTAATTGTTGTGGTATTTTTTTATTTACCATATTATATTGGGGTATGTTTCTTTCTTTCATTCTTTCTATCACATTTTATTGTGTCTTAGTTTATTAAAATGTAAAATTTTAATAAATTGATAGTGAAGTTTTTTTTTTTCTATGGACAAACTAGAGCTAAAAACCAAAATTTTCGAACCCAGAAACTCCTTGACGTTTGTTATTCATTCAAGCAGTGCTTTCCCCAAAATATTGAGCTAACACATCACCATCAATAGGTGATAATGATCAAACCAGGGACCCGATCAGGTGTCATTCAAAACCAGTGTCACTTCCTATAAACGCATTGCTCAATGCGTCTTGGATTTATTTAAGTATTAATGGCATTCCATTGATTGTAAGAATTTTTAAATTATTTTATCCACATGGACCGTGGAGTACAAGTGTGTAATTTTATTCTAGATCAAACTTATTCTCATACTTTTATCAGTTCTTTTAATTAAATGGAGTCCAGATGGATTAACTACTTATGTGGCTGCCATGTAAATCGATTTACACACTAAATCTTTTGATTGTCACATCAAGTATTCATTATGTTGTGTCTTGACATGGAAAACATTCAAATTTACTTTCTTTAATGTGGATTATTCATAATTGAAATTTGAACAAAATGACAAGAATTATAACAGTAGTGTTGCATTCCAGTTTATGTTTGAAATTATGGTTGGGGGTGGGTGGCTTTAATAGCCACCTGCCATATCATTAAACCCCCTCTCCTTTTTGTGTGCAGGTTACTCCTTACTGGGCCGCATGTCTTTCATTTATTTCACTTTGTATTTTGCAAATCTTATGCCCCCGTTTGGCCCTAGCCGTGCGGGTTAGAAATGGTGGTTAGAGATGAAGCTACGGCTAGAGAAGCAGGCATGTTACCTCATTCCATTCGGCCCTGGCTGCGTGAGTAGATATGGTGATTATAGATGAAGCTACAGGCGAGTGGAGCAGGTGTGGTACCTCCACTTTCATTGGGTGCTTACGAGGTGCATTCTTGGCAGGGATCTACTGACCACGGCCGCACTGTGGTAGACGGCCTGCAGGGCAGCAAAGTCACAAAGATAGAAGAAGCCTTTGGGGCACTTCCAACAAGCAGGTTGTCCAACCATGTTGTTAACTGCTTTCTATCGAATGCATCCTCAAATTCGGGATTCGCCTTCAAGATATTTTTATCAAAATCGATTAAGGGACAGTGAGAGTGTTACGAGGAGACCTGATGAAATTTATTACAAAGATCTTCTATGGAGACTTACCTATCTTACGCTGCAACTCGTGGAAGAGAATCTCATAGAGGTGGATCTGTTTCATATCAGAATATTCATGGAGTACAGTTTGCTTTGCAATTAATTACTTGTACATGCGTAGGTTCTATTGCATATATAATTAATATTATTTCTTGGCTGCAGTTTATATTAATATACTTTGTTAATATAAAAGAAATATTAATAGTATATTGGTATTAATATAATTTAATAATAGTAAATCCATTAATTTTAATATTACTTTAATATGAATAATATTTAAAATATTAGTATCCTTATTAAGCATTAAGGACATATGGGTATTAAACTTAATAAGTTTAGAGCTTTACATTGAAATTTCTTTCTACACAATTTAATAGGCATTGTACGGGATTTCAAATAGATTTGATTTTATTTCCCTTAATAATTTGCAAATAGTTTTACAATGAATTCTTAAATGAGGAAAAACATAATAGAGCTAGAACTTAAATTACTTCATTGGCATATTGAAAACTATTTAAAACTTAAGTCTTTCCATCAACAATACAAGAAGAGAAAATGCACTAATATTCCAACTTTTCCAATACATCTCTTTTAAGTAACAAAATGAAATTTAATATATTTTTTTGTAAATTTCCCAACATTCCACAAAAGAGTTTCAACAATATTTCCAATAAGTTTTAGAGTAAGAACTACTAACATTCCAACAAGATCAATACACTCATATGAGGTTCCAAGCCAAGTTAAAGGAGAATAAATTGTCTTTCCTTCAACTTTCAATTCCATCCACATTACAACCTTAATAATGAAGATCAATACAACTCTCCTTCAAAATCTTAATACAACATTTTCCACTTAATGTGGGAACAAATTTACAATAATGGAAGCTAAAATACAAAGCAATATTACACTTTCTTCCACTCTAGGTGGGTAAAAATACAAGGTAGTTTCACATTGTCATCAACAAGGCTCCAATGCTACAAACATCAACAAGGTAGCTCCTCCAATAGTTTGCTTGATTCACAACAAAATAAGGGGAGAGGCAACGCTCTCCTCCCAACCAAGATACCCAATGGAGAAGAGAAGCCATCCTCTCCATTGGCCCCGAGCCCCAACCACATTACAATGGGAGAAAATCCAACTCATGGCAACTACTAGCTTCCACATAACTTAACATGAAATTTCACATTCATTCCATAATCCTTCAAAAAAAAAATTCAACAACTCAACAAGAGGGAAACCATCAAAACAACAAAGTCACAAGGCTTATCAAGAAAGCCATAAGAGTAAGACCTATGGGGAGGCCACTTATGCCTCCCAATGGGAATGGGTGCCACCTAAAAGCCTCCAATGCAAAACACAATACCCCTAACAACTCTTATGCCTCCCTCAAGTACCCCTTATCCCTCCATCCACTCTTATGCCTCCCTCAACTCTTATGGCTCCCCCAAAGTAAGAACAAGAAGAAAATGCAAGCATTTCTCATACTAGGTGGGCACCCAACCCAAACTCCCTCCTCAAGAAAATGATCTCTTATGCCTCCCTCAAATAAACTCCCCATAGTCTCCTCCCACTCCCAACTTAGGCATTCTACCCATTCCCAACAAGCATTTCAAACAACAACATTCAACACAACATATATATACATTCATATAACAAAAAAGAAACATAATACAAACAAAGGTGAAGCTCCTACCTTTCCATGGTAGAGCTTGTTCCAAGTATGAAGTCTCAATTCCCTCCAAAGGTCAAGCAAGCATCCACAAGCTCCAAAAAAATTCCCACAAGTATCAACAAGCTCCAAAAATCCACAAACTCCTTCAAAATCCTCTCCTCTCCAAAATACAAGAGACTAAAAATGAAACCTCCAACCCCCAAAACAAACAAAAGGATCAAATAAATAGAGAAAAGAGAGGGAGGGATGATGTGGCTCCAAGTAGGATGCCACCTCCTTTTCCCTCCACTCCACATCACTTGGTCAACCTCATATTCCAATGCACCATTAATAAGTGGTTGAAAGAAAGGCAAGCACCTTACACACTCCATCTAAGCCCACTCCCCCAAAGGACAAAATTAAATTTTTGAAAGAAAGTGCAATTAATATTTTACCTTTTTATCCCCCCAAAACACCTAAAAGACCCTAAATTTGGCCTTCCAACCCATAGGTAGGGTTGGCATGGGGTTTTAAGAGGTGTGGGACAAGTTTGACTTGTCCCACAAGCTTTCAAATTTGGCCTCTAAGGCCAAATTCGAGTTTCCCATGTGGGGTAGAGTGTGCTACACTCAAAACTCAAACACACATCATTCCACACAAAATCCAAAGTAAATCAAGCCTAATAAATGAACTCTCTTTTGGTCATATCTTTTAATTAGTTTAGGACAAATTCAAATTAGCTTAATTAAGACACTACAACCCATGACTAATAAAGGGGTAAACACCAATCCAAAGAATATGAATAATAACACAAGTAAAATTTCACTTACTAAGAGAAACACATACTAACATAATAGAAAGGGGAAAATTAAAACAAAACAACACATGACCCCTAGGTCACAATTTTCCCCTAACCAAATAATTCTAACACACACACAATTACTTGTTGCCATGGTGACCTTAGTTGGATTCTTCTTGAATTCCGATGTGGTTGGTCTCCACTCCCCAATATTGTTGTGAATATAATATACCTGCAAAACAGAGAATACCTCCTTGCCTGTGGCCGCATTAAAACATTCATGCCAAATATACAATATAATCTAAAATAAACGACACATGATTTACTATCATCTATGCAAGTATGATATCACTTACACTTTCTAGCACATTTCTATTCCACATTTCATTTATGTCAAAACGATCATCACATTAGTCCAATTATCAAGTTCTACTCAATATGATTAAATATATCACATGTCATAATTAAAGATAAATAACCATGTCAAAAGTATACAAATATCATCATCAAATGTCCACCAGTAGACCATATGCATCATATAAAGATCAAATCAATAACAGTCCAGTGTCTATGATATCTACTAGCATGCTAAATCAAGAAGCCATAATAAATCCATAAGTGAAGTAATCAGTCTCGAAAACAACAAAACAAAAATGGTGTCGAAGGGAAGTGGGCACTACACTAGCTCCCTCCATCACGACAATCACAAAGTGCCACTTTTCATCATGAGACTAAGGTGAAATTTTGTGTCCCCTTTTTCCATTTTCAAGGGGACAAGGGGGACAAGAAAATTCTCCCTCCCCTTTCTTCCACATGGTTTTTCATATGACCCAGTCTCAGCCCCTAGGAGGAGAAGGCAATCAAAACATGTACCTGATCTTTCTTGGATGATTGCGGGAGCTCCATAAGGAGTTAAGAGGAAAAAAATCACTCATTGGAAATATAAGAGGATCCTCTACAAGTTGGAACATTAAAAATTTCACAAGCCCTTGGCGCTTCTCAGGGGAGCTCATTTTTGGCAGGCACACTCTGTGATTCCAAGGAAGAAGGTCATTTTGAATGGGTTGCAGGCAGAACCATACCTTCAGACCCATATCATTCTTCTCCAAATGATTTTTGTAGTAAAATTAAAATAAAGAAGTACCCAAAAATACCTTTGGGAGTTGACAACTTCATTTTCAAGTTGTCTCTCAAGGACGCTTTCACAATTAGAAATTGTTTCAGTGTCTCATGTCAGCATGAGGTGAAGCACACTTTTGGTGTTCCTTTTTCCCATTCTAAGGGGACATGGGGGATAGTAAATTGTTCCCCCCCACCTTGGAGCCCCTGTACCCACCACATGACCCTGGGAGGTCTCCATAAGCACATTTTGCTCATTTTCCAACCCCGCCTCCGTCAGTGAATGTCCACCACATGTCATCTAGGGGATAAGGTGAAATTTTGGTGTCTCTTCATATATTTCTAAGAAGAAAATGGAGGGGGAATATTTTCCCAATTCCCTCTCTATCTCTCAAAGTATAACACCCAACACTTAGCCATTTTTCGCTCCCCCCCATTTTGCTTCGTTTCTACACCGGAACCTGTGGCAAAAAAATTCAAAATCTTCCACCTCTATTTTTCCTCTTGCATTCATCCCTCCACATTCCCATTATCTTGGAAATAATATTTCGATAAAAAGTAAAATTTTAAAAAGTCTTCGAGCACAATTTTCTCCAGATTAACTCAATAACTCATGAAAGAAAAATCCTCATATCTTGCAAACTGGTGCACGGATTGAGGTGGGGTTTTTTACATTCTTCGTCATTTTTAAACACCTTCAAGGAGAAAGTGATAGTATATTGAATGATGATCTATATTTTTATGGAGAAGTATCCCGAACTTCGTGCCCTAGTTTTTATTATTTTATTTCTCGTCATTCTCGTGAGTGATCGGATCAAGTTGAAAATTTGTATGGGAGATCATGAGAAAAAACCTATCCCAATGAAGGTGGTTTTGTCAAAAATTGAGGTCTGGAAATCCACTTTATAAAAATAGAAATTTTCTACACAAGCACTTACTATAAATAGTAAACTTGCACAAAGGGCATAAATCTTTAAGGAAGTGTTCACATGGAGCAACCAGGACAACAAATAGAGGTGGTCAAAAGTGAAAAAGTGAAAAATGTCATTTTCTAAAAATAGTAAATCTTCATTCTAAGTGTTAAAAGTTATAGTTGGTTCTATATCAGGCCATCTCTCTAATTTGTAACATCTTCACGGGGTGTACGATAGTTGCACAATTCAAACAAGGTAATTAATCCTCCACGAGGTACCCCAAGACATCAATGTGGTCATAGTGGTGTATGTAAAAGGAAAAACATCACATGGCACAACAATGGAAAATGAGAGGCACATTACAAAGTATAAGAAGTTATTCAAAAAGGTTTAAGGGTTTCAGTGATCATCAAGGTATATCTTTAATCAAGTCAAAGGCATCCGCTCCCCCTGGTAAGTGAGATGAGCGAGCTTGGTAAGTTGTTTAAAGTGAGCCAAACTAGTTGAATGGGCCAAGTGAACAAGTTGGGATGAAGTTTTCAAGATAGGAAAGGTATATCAAGTAGGAGTGATTCCTTGTAGAAAATTCAAGTTTCCATGTCTCCCAACGTACGTAGCTTTCCGTGGAAATAAATAATTGGTCCTAAAACAAGCTATTGAGAATACTCCAGTGGAAAACACCATGTCAACACCTGATGAGCCATTCCCATAGATTCTAGAAATGATCAACAAAAAGCACAATGATACATAATGAAGAGGAGGTCCATTGAGAAATAGATTGAGAAGATCATCAAGTAAGACAAGACATTGTCTCATGGTGTCATTTCCCTCATAAAGTATGCTCTTGCATCATAGTCTGAAGTGCACTAGGTGAAGGAGGAGTTTGCAAAAGAGGTCAACCATATGAATAAAATGTCCCCACCAATGTCCGAGATGAGTTTCTTCGACTCTCATACCCTCATGAGCAAAAAGTTCAACTACCAGAACTCGTCTCAAGTTTGGATTCGCATCATGGATGTGAGATATGTAATGCTCAAGAATGCCATATCCAAATTGGACTCTTCCATGCAACAGATTTTGAGATCTTGAACATTGCCTATAACTATGTACAAAGACTTGAGTTCCCTCCGCTCACCGAGGACTCATCATCATAAGAGCTCATCATTTCATTCTAGGAGTTGGTAAAGAAGGAGGTAGGTGACTCTCTTTCCTTCAATGAAGACAATGTATGTAACAAATCTATATTACAATTCGTCAAACTAATGAATTTTTTTATCAAATCTTTAAATTTAGTTAGTGCCTTCACAAATTTTAAAATGTAACAATTAAATTCTAGTATACAAGAAATATGAATCCCTTAAGTTATCTTACGTTGAAATGAGTAACATTGTTTAAAAAAGCCACTGAATTATTCCAACATTAGTTAATGTTTAGAATATAACCAGATAACCTATGATAATCATGTGCAACTGTAAGGGTTCATATCTTACTTGATCCCCTTTCAATGCTCTACATGAGCTAGCATACCCAGTATATCATTTGTTTAGACTTTTGTAAAGGTACACAGAATCATATGTATCTTCTTCGTAGAAGCATCCCGCTCACAACACAATTTAAAAGAAGAAAGGGTGACGAATAATGCAATCAATCATTTACACTACTATGTGCATAGTTTTGGGCATTCTTGTGCCTAAAGCAAGCCTTGTTTTATGATTTGCACATAATCTACATGAAATTATCCCTATATTCACTACACAATCGTCTCATTCATAGTATTGGGATTTGTTTATGCTTATTACTTATTAAGTTATTATGTTCCTTGTTACTAATCTTAAGTAATCATTAACTACGAGTTTAATCGCCAAAGCTACAAATATCATAACTTGACATTTGAGTCATGTGGATCATACTAACACCACTTTGGGATCCCTACAGAAAAGGTACATTCACGTAATGACCTAAGTCATACGTGTCTGCCCCCTCTCCCGTATCCATCCCGAACCGATGCAAGTATGACACATAAGACACAAAGGTCATGTTGCAATGCCTATCATCGAGTACATTGCATAATGTTTGCACCTCCTATAACATGATAATCAACTATAACAATTTACGATCATGAGTTAAGTTTGGTCAATTACAAGACTCAAACCATTTCATAGCATCATTAATGCTCACGAGTTTACTTGGCATAGATATGTACATGTGTTCCATTTAATGATCAATCAAGGTACTTTCATAATTGATTAAATCTTCTTTCATATCTTCTTTCATGTTGCTGATGCGACGGTATTTAGATTTATTCACCCAATAAGACAACTCAACCTTTAGATGGGTAAATTGTTTCCATCATGGGAAACAATTATACTTTCAAATATTTAATCATATAAGTTGATTTATAATATCTTACTTGTCAAAGAACAACAAATATAAGTTTTCCACTTTTATTTATCACTTTAGTATACATCCCTAAGTCCTTGCTTCATTATTCATTAAATTATTTAATCATTCTTATGGTAGTTGATGTCGTAAAGGCAACAACATGATTCAATTGATTTCATGCTTGGAAGATGAGATTATGTTTAATAAGAATGTTTTTCTTCCTCTATTCATATTGTTTTTCTTGTTACATTTTACTATTTTGTTAATCGTTTAATGATTCATAATGACATTCGTAATACTTTGAATATTTCGTATTTAACACCATCGACAAATGATAATTTTTAACAAAAATATAAATATACCTTTCAAACACAATCATAATTATAAGAATATCCTTTTTATATTCTTATCAATAATCGACAATTATTAATACAAGGTCATAAGTGACTATAATAGAAAATCATATTTTATAACAAGCTTCTTTGCCTTATAATAATTGGTAAGTCATTATTATTTTAACCAAAGCTAGTTCATTCCTTTCTTTCATAAAAATTGGTTCTAAATATTTAAGCAAGTCATAGTATTCTTATTTAACCAACTCCACCTTTCCTCTCAACCCCGTAACCAAAAAGGGTAATAATGTATACAGGCCAGTCTTAAAGAACTAGCATGGAATGTCAATTCTAATCTTGTTGTTAGATTCTAAATAGAATGAACAAAATAAAAATCACCTCATAACTTATTCATATAATCCAAACGCTAAAATAAGTCACAATAATCAAACAAATGAAGTGAACCTAAGTATGTAATCAATGTTCCCACTAAACATCATAACAAATTATTCAATAATAATTCATGACTTCCCAAATATGTCTTTATAAAAGTGTTATGAGAACAAATACAGGGATACTAGAACATTTCCATAAAGATTAAATTCTTCAATTACTCTTAACCATTTCATCCCTAGTATTTCCTATTACTAAGGTCATGATGGATAATAGAGAGATCAAAGAAAAAACTTCACTTATATAATAACATCTTATTACTCGGACATACATCTCGAGCCTACGAAAACAATATTGGAAAATAGTTATAAACACATCACCCTATTTTTGTATGCAAGTAATTATACACACAATGTCAGTCAAGAAGAAAAAATCAAGCATTGGTTCTAACCTTTAATATCATCAAAAAAATCATATTGAGTTAAAACACATTACAAATAGCTAATGCTAAAACAATGATGGACTCATATTCACATACTCCATCGGTTTGTCATAGTGACCTATGGAGGAACGATTTCTTTATAACCAACCAATAAAAGAAAAAGGGTTAATCTATAGTCATACATGAACAATCCTATGAACCATCTATATTGATCCTAGAATAGTTGCTACTTGAAAAAATCCAAGGTTATAATTATCTAGATTCTTTTTATAAGGATTAACTTGTTTCTCAAAGACAACAAGTCTCAAGCCCATCTCACTACCATATTAGTGAAGTCAAGTATATACACTATTCCCTTCAAGGTCAAACACCAATTCCTATGAGTAAAGGAAACTCAATCAAACCGATTTCATGCAACCGAGAAAATCAAATAAAGGGGGATTTGTTTAAAAGATTCGGTTGTAACTCAACAACCTTGCATATTTGCATCCAAATACAACTTGCAATATGTATTACAATCAATCTATGACCCAAATATGGGTTTGAATGGCTAGAATAAACTTACCCAGTTCAATAAATCTCACCCAAAACATTATTCATGCATACCCAGATAGGGAAACAATTTTATAACCTTTTTCTTAATACATTTTCCATAAATAAAGGATTTGCAAAATAAACTCAACCCAATCAATGAAGTAATCCAAATAACATTCATTGCATTCGAAAAGAAACAACAAAAGGAGAAATGATGTTCCATGCCTATAATATGGAGAGCTCTGGTCTTTATTTCTCTTTATAGATTTCCATTGTAGCTCGGGCAACCAAACATCTAACAAAAACAAACACTTGAACACCCAAAACCCCCAATATCCTTTCTTTCTTTTTTCTTAGGTTTCATAAAAATTAAATATGCCCATGTAATTACACAACAAATCTATTTATAGCCGGTAAGACCCAGTTGGCTCCGTTGTAAATCACCAACAAGACCTTAATGTAGATCTCGAGAAGTAGAAAAGGATCTTGAGAAAAATGAAGGCAACCAATAAATGACCTCATTGCAGGTTAAGTTAGTTTCACTAGCAAGCTTCCCATCCACTAAAAATCCGGCTGCCCTCATTAACTGCTTCATTAAGCACAGTGCCATGTAAGTGGATTTAATATATTTTAATAATTCTCCCCCAGGATGATGACGATGATTGAGTGGTCCCAACTAACTTTAATTCCAAACAATTAAATTTCATAAAATGCACGAGGTCGGTTTAACAACCGCCTTAAAAATTATTAATTTTTGTTGCGAATGGATATGGTTGACGGACATATTGTTATCATTGCCACATTGTTTGAGTTGATTAATTCAACTAAATCAAATAATAAAACAATTGATTAACAAGGAGTATGGTCAAAGACCATGCCAATGCAAAACAAAACAATCAACCTTCATTAATGTCTACCACCCCACCCTTATCCACCTTACTTAACAATGTCATCCATAACAATTGAATGCGTAATGCCCTATTTTGATGATAATCAAAAAATCGTACCATATGTCTAAGACATGGCTAATGGCCTTAAGAGTAACCACCCATTTTAAGTTACTTCGTGGTCTTAGACCAAAATAGTTATTCACAACAATATCATCATAGCGGGGAGCTATGGTCGGCCAAAGACGACAGTTAAAATAAACAAGTTATGATCCAACGTAAAATGAAATCCACCAATCTAACAAATAGGACATCATATGTTATGATCAAGTTATAAACAAGTGATAAAACTGTCAAGATCGTATAACCATTTTAACATTTCTATTTCAATATAATAGATTGAATTTACAATAATGATAATAATAACTACGAAACTACCTTTACCTTTACCATGATAATAAAATATTTTTACCTGTTCTAGTTGAAGACCTTCTCATAGCTGCACGATCAATGATCGTCATGGTATCAAAAGGTGTTAATAACTTCTAACACTTATAATCATTTTAGCATAACGAAATAATATCTAATGGCTATGTATAGTTACATCTTAATTATTGCCCATGTTCTCTAACAAACATGTTATACCATACTGTCATATAATGGTACAACAACCGAGAAAATACCAAAGTGCATCGAAACCATCACATGTAACCAACAAGTTGGAGAACTTTCTTTTAATCAAGTACATAAATAATATGCATATCACTAACATAAAATCACTCACATACAATGAGATGAAAAATAATCATACCAATAAGCACAACAATAATGAGTTGTGACTAAATAAATAGTTTGTGATCGCAAGGTGACAAGTATAGGTGCAACGCTGGATATGCACTTATGCACATGTATATACTTCCTTACAGAATTATGTGTATGTGTATAGCTACATATGTAGCCTCACATCAGCACTAGTCAACTTGTTCATGCATGCATTTATTAACCCATAACTCATTTTTACCTCTTAACAAAAGAAAAAGAAAAATGGGGTGTGACAATCTAGACTCACTAGCCAACATCAGAAGTTGCATTGTTGCAATTGCAATGGATTGTGAAGTATGGCTCGGTCAATGTAGAAAGATTAGTGATGTTCCAGAACATGGATCAAGGTGTTAGGATACGTATGCATTCTAGAGGTGAATAATTTGATGACTGTGATAACTCAGTTCAACAATGAGCTCAAGGAACAAGAGTGGGAAACGCGAATGAACAAGTCTTAATTGAGAAAGATTATTCATCAAGAAATGTCAGCTTCTCCCTTCTTCTCTACTTCTCCCTCTTTCTTCTCTCCCTCTTCTAATTCTTCATTGAGCATAATCATTGTATTTTTTCCTATTCACTTAAGTGACATATTTTTGAATTGTAAAAGTATTTTCTCAAAATTATAAGAGAAATACTTAATTTGTCCTTTCTAATGGAAAATGAAAGGTAGAAAGTGGAATAGGAACATGAAGAGTCGTGAGAGAGGAAATGACAGAGTCAATTCACATTGCTATAAATTTGGATGGCTTCTCCATTCGAAAGGATCCATGAAAATTTAGTTCTTTGTAGCAATAGTGGATTGTGATATGTTGTTGAGCTTTGTATCACCAATGCACATGAAATAAAAGCTACATTTCTTCCATTCTTCTTTTCTTATGTATTCCTCTACTTCTCTCTTTTATGCACTTTTCAAGTATAGTGTTGGAGAGGAACTTTGCATCCTCGATAGATGAATCTAAGAACTTTGTGTTTTAATTCATTGGTCCCACTAGCTTCATTATTTCTTTCGTCTATATTGAATTTTGAACTACTCCAATTCGGGTCGAACTCTGAAATTGGCCTACTCATGACAATAATCTTCCTTTCCTAATTTATCTCCTTTCCCCTCATCACTATGATTTCCTCCCTTGTACCTCATACAAACACTTTGCCACATGTTCAATGGAGTGTTCTTGTGTGATCCTTGACCTATTTGGCCAACCCACAACATTTAGTTTAGGATTAGATTAGTTACATTCAATAATGGGAGTTGTACCATTCAATGCAGAGGGGTATAGCCCCGTGAATGTTGGTGGAGACACCTAATTTTCCCAACTAACAAATTTTCTCACCAACAAATTGGAACTAATCAGGTAAAAATTTGGTCTTTATCCATCTACAAGGGTTGGATATTTTGGGGAAGTGTCATCAAGGAGAGAAAACAAACCTCTCCCCAACACTCTTCCTCTAGCGGAAAGACACCCAAATCCTCCCATTATCAAAAAATTGGGTTGGGAATTGATCACTCCCTACCCCCTCTATCACCTTTGATAAATAATCCAACATCTCTAACAACATCATAACTATTTCTCCAAGTTGCAAATTACAAAAATTTATTATCTCCTTTTATGCCACGACGTCAAAAGGTTGATCCATGGTTTACCACTCTACAAGCTCCTATATTCTACGCGCACTCTGTCAGAATATGGCTCCTTCGGAATCTATACAGGTATGTTCTTTACTTCCTTTACACTACTTGAATTTCATTTAAATAATATAAAGAGGGGAAAATGTAGACACAAAATAATGCACATATTACTATTTTACTATGCCATCAATATGTTGTTATATGCATGAATCTTAAGTAAGAAAAGTATTCACTGGTGACACTATCTCTTGTCCATCTATGTCTTTGATTTCTTTTTACTGTAACTCTCTTCTACATTTGTCATTTTTGTATCCACTTATGGTCACATTTCATGGATCCTTGTTTATTTGTCTTTTCATATATGTCGTTATTTCTCCCAGACACTAAGACCCACCTCGACACAAGTGTCTCACTAGAGCCTGACACTTGTGTTCATTTTGGGCGCTTCTACCGTGTTTATTCTTTTTATACATTTTTGGCATTTTTGGTCAGCCTTTTCACTTTTCTTATCTTTATCCTGTGTTCATAGTCAGCCTTTTGTGTCACTAGTATCGAAATTAAAACAAGAGACTCATATATATACACAACATACACACTATTATTTTGGCTAACAATTCAAAGGGGCTATCACATCTACATATTATCACTACTATCAAAAGGGACTGCATTTTGGGTGCATACACTGCATAGGAAGGGGAAGTGTTGAATTCCATACCACACATTTGTATCAAAGCTAGATATAGCCCACTATCTTGGCGTCATCGACATGAGGGAAAACCAAAGGACACTATTTCACACACAAGCACACAAAACTACATGAAGTTTGAAATGTAGTACAACACTCGGTACTAAGTTCACTCATTAGGTGATCACCGAGGTTAGTTCGACTTCACATATTGCATATTTCATTTAGATCTAATGTGTTTGTGAGCTTGTGTAGATAGCTAGGGTTTATTTTGTAGGTTATAAGTGTTATCAAAACCCTAACAATGAAACTAGAGTGATAAAGTAAATATTGGAGGGAAGACCCTCAATCCCCAAAAAATAATAGATCCTGGATATTTACATAGACAATAGTGCCCATGTGTTAGTACTAGTGCCTATAATGAGACACTAACACTTGGGCACTCTTGTCCTACCACGGGAACTTCTATCCCACATAGTACACAGTCTTAAAACTCTCCGCTAGCCACCGTGATATCATTCCCAATCAAATCGAGCCGATACATAGTCATGACTGCCTCCAAATTACACAGAATCAACTAAGTCATTGATCAGGGGATAAATTTTAGTGTTAAATGTTCCTAAGACTTCCCTAAACCATGCCAATGCAGTAGAGCCTTCAACAAGCTTTCCGATGACTGTAAGAACGTGAAAAACAGACACTCTGAGCTCAAGATATGTTCGGTCAAAGTTCAGTCAATAGGAAAGTCAACTTTGGTCAACATGTCAATAATTGACCAATAGCAATGCGACATATGGAAAAAGAAGAAAAGGGAAAAATGAAGGTTGTTTGAGTTGTTTGCAACCTCCGGTCTTTGACACACGTAAAAGCGGGCTAGAACAAAGGGCTCAACTTTTGTTACGGAGGGGAGCTCGGCCGCCATGAGGATGATAATATTATCGCTGATGTGGTTGGTCCTTAAACCACCACGTGGCTTACCACCACAAGTTCAATTTTCCTATCGAGGGTCGACAAGTGGTATTTATTGCCATATTTCATTTGGAATGTCATTATACTACTTGGGTCAAATTCCATTTTTATTACCTTTGTAATTCCTTCCATGTTATTTACCAAGCCACATTATTTGTTATGTTCGGGCTTATTATTATCCAACTTGGAGAGCTCAAGATATAACACTAAGTTTGGGGATTACCTTATCAACAACCAAGGATATCTCATGTCCTATCAACTCGGGGTATGAATATATATATATATATATATATATATATATATATATATATATATATATATATATATATATATATATATATATATATCCAAACAAACCAATATCTCCTTTGGTGCAAGATATTATCTCCCACGCATTTCATGTATTTTCCATGCCTTATATGATAAGTGCCACGCATTTTATTCAAACATTATCCTTGGTATTACATACGGTCAAACAACATTGGCCAACCAAACCTACAATGCACAAAACGGTCCACACAAACCGCCTCCGCCAAAAATGATGCCGCTTGGTTTTGAACCCAAGACCTCCGCTTCCCAAACACATCCCACCAACCAACTTGCCACCAATCTCGGATGGGATAGAAATGAGTTTGTGGGTATATAAAGAGCTCTTATCTCTGTGTTGTAGGGGGTGTCAAGGAGGATAAGGACCAGATCTCAGAAAACGCCATTTTTGAAGGCCTTGCACTTAGAATGAGAACTCAGAGTAAAAAGGTGAAATGAAGGGAATTCTGAGAAGATTCCAATGATATAAGATTTGATATTTTTTGTTGAGTTTTATCCTATTTTTGGAAGCTTTGAATGTAGTTTTTAACAAGGATCTACAAGACAGCTAGTTGGAAAACATGAATTTCAATGCACTTCTGGTCCGAAAAGTGACTTGGTGTAAACATGAAAAGTGTTCAAAATTTAGAGATGATCTCAGATATATGATTTTTTTTCATATAATGTTTGTAAATATCAATTTTTAGGTGTTTTGCTAACCCATTTGGTAGGAGATCACGTTGTGAAAACACCGTAGGAGCCAGAGATCATTCTTGGGACAATTTCGCTATTTTTCAGAGTTCTTGGGACATTGATTAGCTCATTTGTAGGTTTTGATTCATTATTGGTTGTTTGTAAGAGTTATTGTACTTACATTTCAATATTATTAATGGATCGGTTCAATCCGAACCCGGGGACGTAGGAATTTCCAAACCCCGTAAACAATCTTGTTTGTTATCTGAGTGTTTTCAGTTTTCTGATTATTTATTTGTTACCCAAGTTTTTTGCACTTCTATGGATGCATAATAATCAAAATTTAATCAATTTGTGGAGTTTAGAATACTTAAAATTGGTTAAGAAAATCATGATCTTTGGAAACTTTTAAAAGTGAAAAAAATACAACACACGTTTTCAGATCAAGTTTGGTATCAGAGCAGTTAGATTTCTGGATTAGCTTCTAATTGTGTTTGAAAATTTGGTTTCAGTTTCAGTATTGATCTTCTTTCACAATGTGCAGTTTTGGAAGTACATGTTTTGTTTGCAGGAACAAGGAATCATGGGCAAGTCATCCAAACAGGAGCAACTGGATGAGCTTGAAGCCATAAACCGCCAACTCCAAGAAGAAAACTCTTTCTTGAGAGATAATTTTTATTCCTTAAAAGAGGAAATAGTGTGGTTAAAATATGAGCCACAATCCTCTATAACCAAGAAAGAGCGGTATGTTAACAAGATGCTTGAAGAGAGCAAGAAGTTGATGGGCTTTGTTAAAGAGTTGCAGGAAGAAATACGGACCAAGGATGCCCTCTTGGAAAAGCTGCAACAAGGTGAACACAAGAAGGAAATTCCTTCCAAAGCAGATGCAAGTACTATGACAAAAGAATGCACTGTAAGTTGTTCACATTTTAATTCTTCCTCTCATTCAGTTTCAGATATTCCTTTGGGTCAGTTTGAAAAACACACTAAGGGAATTGGGTCTAAGCTAATGGTTAAGATGGGATTTAAAGAAAGGGCCTTAATAAAATGGACAAGGCGATGCTAACCCAGTATAGGTAGAGGATCAACCTCGGTTTGCAAGTTTGGGTTATTCTAGTGGGAAAATGGAAATTGGAGAAAGTTCCAAAGCAGCTAAAGGAAGAAAAGCTTCCAACAGCCAAAGATCTATGCCACTAGAATTGCAGGATTCTGCCATCAGGAGGAACAATGAAAGGTGTAAGAAAACAGTAAAAGAGGTAATCGATTCCACCTCCTCCCACTTACACTAAAGATAACACTAAGGGAAAATCAAATCCTAAAACTTCTAATACACTCTTTTAGTTGGAACAATATAGCTTTGGTAGGCAGAAATATGCTTTCCCTTGCACATTTTGTGAAGGTACTAATCATTCTGTTGCATATTGTTGGAAGAGGAAAAATTTGATTAAGAAGTCAATGCCTTTGTGAATGATAATGTAGATGCTAATGACCAATATCACCAAGGAAAGGTGAGCAATGGCAAGAATGTTACCTCTCCTAAACAGGGGAATCATTCTCATAGACAGAGTTATGAGAATGGTAAAATGGGTAAGACTCCTAAAAATAGGGAAGTTAAATTTTGTTCCCATTGTAATAGGAATGGTCATGATGTTAAGGTTTGTTGGTTTGTTCCTAAACAACAAAATTGGAAATTTGTTAAAAAGAACAATATTGTAAAACCAACAGTGCTAAACCTAACTAAAACTCATTTTGGTACTAAGAAGGTAAAACAACCAAAATGGAAAAACCCAAGTGATTGGTTGGGAAAAACACTCCTCAACTTTATATTTACACTACAGTAAATTGTTGATAGTAGGCAAGCAAAATTTTTTCGAGCTATATTTTAGGGATTCCTGTTGATTGATAAGGATTTGTTCCTAAGTTGATATTTAAGCTTTGAAAATGAATGGAAACAGCTGAAGAGAAGATTTGAGTGATAGGTTCATCATACTCATGTTTTGTTTTCTCATATTGGTTAGTAGTTCCATTGTTGAAAACAATATGCAGGGATAGGCATCAGTAGCATGTCTAAATTTGAAACTTGCAGTTTTATAGTGTTGTCATTTGTGTAAATATTATGGATGCTTATAAGACCCATTCGGGCACCTATTTGATATTGTAATAAATAGACAAACTTGTTGTATCCACATGTGTTATTTGCACTAATTTATAAGACCCTTATTTTGGGAAAATTTGATTTTTGTAACTATCAGATGTGGTTGCAATTAGGGTGTAAATTTATTACACTAACAAGTTGGTTTGCAAAGGTACCAGGTGATCATTTTGCAGATTATGGCAAGTTCACCAATTTGGGTAAGCATACAATTTATAGTCTATCCCTTTACAGTTCAATGTATGGATAGAATATTTGCATATTCATGTTGATTCAGATTTTGACTATAGCCATTTTGGGCGTTGATGGTTTAATGATTCTGGATAGTGAATATTTGCATTTGTAATCAGCATAATCACAAAGTGTCAGTTGAACACTAGCTTCCATTATAGATGGGTGTTATTATCTGAGTTATTATTTGTGATGGCAATACAATGTTTTGGTAGCTTCACGTGGATTCAGTTGTTGACTATAGCTATTTTTGGGCATTGATAGTCTATTTTATTCTGATAGTGAATTCTTGCAATAGTTCTGATTTTCGAGATGGGTAGTGGGCACTAGCCTAATTCAGGCGATTTAGATGTCTCAGTATCTTGATATGTGTTATAGAATTGTAATTTTTGGTGATCGGTCATATCACAAAGTGACAATTGAACACTAGCTTTCTGTAATAGAATGGGTGTTATTATCTAGTCAATTATTTGTGATGGCATTACAGTGGGGTATGACAGTTCATAGTTGTGTGCAGAGTTGACAGGGTTACAATGTTTCAAGTTGAACACTAGCTTAATTGGGTGTTATTATCTGATTGGTTATGTAATTAGCTAATCAACTATTTGCATTGTTATTAACCTATAATGTTATTTTAGGTTCTTGTATGTGTTTGTGTAATGCAGGAAGAGATAACATTATTTGTGGGTTGATAAACAACTTTTTGTGGACAAAAAGCCTTCTCAGTAGGGAGGAGTGATCAGGGGATCAATTTTAGTGTTAAATGTTCCTAAAACTTCCCTAAACCATGCCAAAGTGCAGTAGAGCCTTCAACGAGCTTTCCGACGACTGTAAGAACGTGAAAAACGGACACTCTGAGCTCAAGATATGTCCGGTCAAAGTTTAGTCAATAGGAAAGTCAACTCTGGTCAACATGTCAATAATTGACCAATAGCAATGCGACACATGGCAAAAGAAGAAAAGGGAAAAATGAAGGTTGTTCGAGTTGTTTGCAACCTCCGGTCTTCGACACACATAAAAGCGGGCTAGAACAAGAGGCTCAACTTTTGTTACGGAGGGGAGCCCGGCCGCCGTGAGGACGATAATATTATCGCCGACGTGGTGGGTCCTCAAACCACCACGTGGCTTGCCACCACAAGTTCAATTTGCCTATCGAGGGTCGACAAGTGGTATTTATTGCCATATTTCATTTGGAATGTCATTATACTACTTGGGTCGAATTCCATTTTTATTACCTTTGTAATTCTTTGATATTAACTTCCATGTTATTTACCAAGCCACATTATTTGTTATGTTCGGGCTTATTATTATCCAACTTGGAGAGCTCAAAGATATAACACTAAGTTCGGGGATTACCTTATCAACAACCAAGGATATCTCATGTCCTATCAACTCGGGGTATGAATATATATATCCAAACAAACCAATATCTCCTTTGGTGCAAGATATTATCTCCCACACATTTCATGTATTTGCCACGCCTTATATGATAAGTGCCACGCATTTTATTCAAACATTATCCTTGGTATTACATACGGTCAAACAACATTGGCCAACCAAACCTACAATGCACAAAACGGTCCACACAAACCGCCTCCGCCAAAAATGATGCCACTTGGTTTTGAACCCAAGACCTCCGCTTCCCAAACACATCCCACCAACCAACTTGCCGCCAATCTCGGATGGGATAAAAATGAGTTTGCGGGTATATAAAGAACTCTTATCTCTGTGTTGTAGGGGGTGTCAAGGAGGATAAGGACCAGATCTCAGAAAACACCATTATTGAAGGCCTTGCACTTAGAATGAGAACTCGGAGTAAAAAGGTGCAATGAAGGGAATTTTGAGATGATTCCAACGATGTAAGATTTTATATTTTTTGTTGAGTTTTAACCTATTTTTGGAAGCTTTGAATGAATTTTTTAACAAGGATCTACAAGACAACTAGTTGGAAAACATGAATTTCAATGCACTTCTGGTCCGAAAAGTGACTTGGTGTACACATGAAAAGTGTTCAGAATTCAGAGATGATCTCAAATATATGATTTTTTTTCATAGAATGTTTGTAAATATCAATTTTTAGGTGTTTTTCTAACGCAATTACATGGGAGATCACGTTGTGAAAACATTGTAGGAGCCACGAATCGTTCTTGGGACAATTTTTGCTATTTTTCAGAGTTCTTAGGACATTGATCAGCTCATTTGCAGGTTGTGATTCATTATTGGTTGTTTTTAAGAGTTATTGTACTTACATTTCAATATTATTAATGGATCGGTTCAATCCGAACCCGAGGACGTAGGAATTTCTAAACCCCGTAAATAATCTTGTTTGTTATCTGAGTGTTTTCAGTTTTTTCGATTATTTATTTGTTACCCAAGTTTTCCGCACTTCTATGGATGCATAATAATCAGAATTTAATCAATTTGTGGAGTTTAGAATACTTAAAATTGGTTAAGAAAATCACGATCTTTGGAAACTTTTAAAAGTGAAAAAAATACAACACATGTTTTCAGATCACCATCATCTCATTTGCTCGAGTTTTTGCATTATTAAATACTTAACATTTGTATAGTTGTTGTATATTACCATTTGTTTATCCTTTATTACATTAGTTACTCGAAATTAGATTTAATCCCATTTATATTAAATCGAGTGTTAAGCAAGAGTGAGGAGGGTGTATTTGTGCATGCAAGTGTGCAATGTCAAGACCAACAATGTCAAAGGATAGATTTTCAAATTTGAGTGTCTACATGATTTTATTTTAACTTTATCTCATAAAGTCAGTATTTAAATTAATAATAAAACATAAGTGTTTATAATTAAAGTTACTTTTGCACTTAAGTTAAATTAGTAATTTATTTCTCCTTTTCCCACCCCGTTAGTCCATAGGAAAATACTAGATAGGCTAAGGGTCTTCTCCTAGATTAATCTCGAGAAAAGGATATTACAAAATCATGCTTAATAAGGGGACCCATGCCTGATTGACATGGTCATCCAAGTTATGAGCTCCATATAATCTATTTAACAAAACCATGGTCATTCTTGCCCCTAACCTAAACAATCCAATGGGTAGGAGCAACATTTGTTTGTGTTTAATTCTTATAGGATTGGTTGCCCAATCTTTCAATTCTTTAAATACATCCATTTAATCCATATACTCCTTTATAGTGTCATAATTATAAGGTTGAGTTGGAAGGTCCAATTTGTACATACCTTTACATGTTTCTCCTATTACAAGGTTAATAAATAATTAAGCGACTTTGGAAATAATTTATCCATCTTGCAGGGTGTATGCAGTGAAAACATCTTCGAATAAGTCTTCATAGGGAAAAACCTCTAGTTTTATAGCTATCTTATGGAGTTTAAAGTCCCCAATAGACCGAATGTCTTCATAATATATCTGGTCTACTTCTGAAAGCTCTTTTCCTTAGTAAATTCGGTCATTTATCTCTCAAAATAACCCACTATAATTCCGTATTTGGAGTGGAAGGGCTTTGGTGTATTGAGTATCCCTGAGTTATTACACTAGAGCTAAAGTAGAGTCATCCTTCTTAAGTGTTATAACTGTTTTGTTTGATTCTATACTTGTTCATATATTAGCTTTTTGTGATGATGTAATTCCTTCAACGACTCTAAGTAAATCAAACAATATGTGACTTGAATTTGTTTAAATGAAGATTTTATAGTAAAAGGCATATTTTGAATTGTTCTAAGTTAAATGTGAGCATTTTTCAATCTTTCTGGCTTAACTCTCTTTCATGTGAGCAAATGGTGGCATTTAAACTTGGATGCTTCATAAATGACTTAAGATTGTATCTCTTATTTGAAAACCTTCAAAGCGTTCACTAATTCGACACTTGGTAAGCATTAGTGTTACTACTTCCCAAATAGCAAGTATGTGCCTTAGATATCTGTTTGATTAGGCGAGTGCCAACAATAGACATATGGAGAATATTAGAGTTATTGTGTATGGTGGATCTTTACACTCACTCTCATATATGCTTTTAGATTGTTCAACAATACATGGTCTTGATTAATGCTATAATCAAATTGGAGAGTAGATTTATGATGCGTGGCCTTAATCGGGGCATTACAATCATTTAAAAGTTGTGAACTTGTTTACCGATGGATTGACAACACGTGGTGTCCATCGGTGCTTTGCAGACTACCTTGGAGCATAGACCCTTGTTTAAAATTAAAGCTCGTCGGACTACATAATGTTGATCAATGACATGTGCCGATCATTAACATTTTGTTTTAACCATAATCCTTTAAAGCATGAATTTTCGTGTAGAGTTTACTTTGCATAAGGCCGATCGATGACACTAGTCAAGCATCGGTGTCATGTATTCTTTTAAAATTTCAAACCTTTAAACTTTCAACTCCAAAGCTTATCGAATGTTGATTGACAACACTTGGCTTGAATTGGTATACTTTCACCTTCCATAGAGTGTTGTCTTCAAATTAAACTTGATGACTTCATCCCAATGAAAGGCCACATAATTTAAATGTCAAGTGAATGTTTTAAGAAGCAATTATTGCTTAGAGGACATCCAATCTTTTCAATCCTTTTTATCTTTTTCGTGCACACAACCAATCACTCCACACATACCCATGAAAACATCATTTACTGAGATAAAACAATAAAAAAAAAAACTTAGAATATATCCATATCATGAGTAAGTTAAGCTTTGAATCTTGGTAAACATGGTCATGGATCTCATAAACTTCAAGGATTTGTTGGAAGTGTATGATCGTGTTTCGTAATTCGAAAAAGGGGCTCCATTTTCTTACTAAAATGGGGAGTGTTCTACAATAGATATACACAAATGAGTAGACTGTAATAGTTTAGAATATGTTTTTTTATAGATTTTTTTATAAATCTTGTTTTTCAGTTAAAAAAATTTAAAAGCTTTCATCCATGTATTGTTTGGAAAGAATATATACTAGTTTGTTGATAACAACAAAAACACAATTAACAAATTTTTCTACAATGCCTATAAATAGATGGACATCAATAACAATCTAGTTTTTCAAGAATTCACCAAAGCAAAGGTTGCCAAGTTTACTTATTAATAAAAGAAAAAGGTTGATAACAACTCCAATTTTGACTAAGTGTTAAATCGACACACACACACACACACACACACACACACACACACACACACACACACACACACACACACACACACACACACACACACACACAAAAGTTGAATATATTGTTTTAATTTTATCTTTGTAATATCAAGAATATTTTAGAAAAAATTGTATAATTTTTCAAGAATTTTCCAATGCAAAAGTTACCAAGTTTACTTATTAATAAAAGAAAAAAGGTTGATGATAATTCCAATTTTGACTAAGTGTTAATGTGTGTGTGTGTGTGTGTCTATTATACATATACACATATAGATATAGATATATACACACACACACACACATTATGTAATATATATATATATATATATATATATATATATATATATATATATATATATAGACATATATATATATATATATATATATGTATATATATGTATATATATAGATATATATATATATATATATATATATATATATGTATATATATATATATATATATATATATGTCTATATATATACATATATATATATATATATATACATATATATGTATATATATATATATATATATATATATATATATATATATATATATATATGTATGTATGTATGTATGTATATGTATATATATATATATATATATGTACATACATACATACACATACATACATACATACATACATATATATATATATATATATATATATATATATAGATATATAGACATATATATATATATATATATATATATATATATATATATATATATATATACATATATATATGTATGTATGTATGTATGTATGTATGTGTATATGTATTTATATCTATATCTATAGATATACATGTATATGTATATGTATATTATACATGTATATATTATATAATATGTGTGTGTACACACACACACATATTATATAATATATGTATGTATTAATATACATATACAATATATGTATATGTATATGTATATATATACATATACATATACATATACATATACATATACATATACATATACATATACATATACATATATAGATATATATGTATATGTATATGTATATGTATATACACACACACACATTATGTAATATATGCACACACACACATTATGTAATATATATATGTATTATTACACACACACACACACACACACACACACACACACACACACACACACACACATATATATACATGACTTAGTCCACCATGTCGCGCATCACCGTGTGAACCATCTCTCTGTCTACTTCCACGAGTCTCGGCCACAGCCTTCGCACACACTCCGCATCCACGCTTCCGTTGTGCTCTCCGACATCTATGTGAGCACTCAACTCATCTGCGTTGTTTAACCTCTCGTAAGGTTGAGGAGCTTGCCACACTTGGCTCGCTCACGTCCGAGTTACTTCTCCTCCGTTTCGAACTCTGGATCCCAGTCTCACTCCATCACGCCTCTTGGTTGTTTCCCACATGAACTCTGCTTCTAAGGACGTTGCCACCTCAAAGGTCTCCCCAAGTCCACTGTCACTTAACTCTGGAGTCCCACTGTTGATCCATGATGCACATCTCAGCATGGACATACTCCGCAAGGGTAGAGTATATCTCCAAGGTCTCCTGAACACCCCATCCTCTGAATGTCCAGTGCACCAAGTGTTCCACACTCTATTTGGTGGGGTTGTGAGTTCACCAAGTTGGTCTTAATGTTTGCCATGCTCATCTGGCTCATTAGGCTTGCGCTGCACACGCAAGGCCTCTATCATGCAAGGTCTTCATGCTTCAAACCAACTCGCTCTGCCACTACATTTCCCTCATGAGTTGCCCAACTCGCTCCGCGTACATTGGGTAAGTTCTTCACTCCAAGACACCCTGCACTGTTCCTAAGTGCAACCAACTTTGCTCACCAACCCACCTCGGCTAAACCTTGATTCTGAGACATCCTTGGGCTCATAGCATGGTCCTTTCAAATCCCCCATGCACAACTCTTTCTCACTACATAGCCCTCAAGAGTTGCATTGGTGCGCCACCGGGAACTTCCCAGGAGGTCACCCATTTTTAGCCTACGCGCTTAACTCGCCCAACTCGCCCAGATCTTCTGTAGGCCAATGCATGTGAGGTCATCAACCCCAACCCATGCCTGGCCAACCGTTTGCCTCGGCCAGAGTCCCTCTGGCTCCCTAGATAGTGCCTCGTGCACTACCACCTCGGATGGGGTCTGCCCATCCTGGGGGAGGCGATCGCTCTATGAGCATGGAGATGCACCCCCTTATATTCTCCCCCACTTAAAGTGGCGACGCCCACGACATCAATGCTAGACTTCGCAAGCCTGCGCAAAGGATGCCAGTGTTCGCAACACTGGGACAAAATGTAAATGCACTACTCACATGCAAATACACACGGAACACATCGGTCACTGCTGACATAACACAACTCAATCTCTTCAACATCTCGCTATGCTAACTCCCTATGCTCGGGATAAAAAGTGCCAAATCACTCAACACTTCTGTCACTGTAGCTCCCTTCCACTGAACTACACTTCACCAAACATCCAACACAATGCCCGATGGAATACCCCTTATGCAATTCCTACAACCTCTTAGGAATTCCCGCATGATGTACAAGTCTGCCTGCCGCCAAGCTCGAGCCCTTCTTGCACAACACTCACTACATAAGCGGAGAACCGCCAACCTCCATGCTAATTGACGAACCACTACTGAGGTTTCACATGCATTGGAACTAGTCACTTTGTAACACTCGATTTTGTATGTTAACTTGGTGAATGTTTTACATCTTGTTATAGTTGTTGAAATGAAGGCAAACATGTTAAGATATGTATTGATCTCAAGAGAATGTGTTGCTAATTTTGATTCTTGCATCTTGTGATTTATGCATGGGACAACAATATTGTACTTGTGTGTTTTTTTGATGTGACGACAAATTGTCGTATACTTGCTAAACTCTCTTTCTTTGATTAAAGATACCTTGAATCAATTTCATTGATCCAGTAGATGCCGAGGTCCTCTTGTGATTTCTATATCGATTCACACTTGAACCGAACCGAGATAGTTATGAGCGTATAGTGCACTTTTCATAGTGTGAACAATAGCACGTAGATGCCAACGCAGGGGTTCGATTCTTGAACCTCGCATCGCCGAACTAGGGACCTTGTGAGGCAAGAAATGCCTGGACACGGGTGGCCTTGGCACGTAATCTGAAGGACGGAACGTCTTGCTCTGCATTAACGTGAATGTTAGTAGGGAGGCTGGATGGAAGTTGTTAGTGTTAATGGTTAGTATGAATTAAACCCTAAATTAATACTAAGTCCTAACATGCATCCTACCCTACTATCCTAAGTGGATTTTTAAATTCAAAAATAAAAAGGGGAAAATATAACCTAAGGCTAAACTAAGACCTAGGTTGATTACTTTATACAATCTAAACTAATCCTAATCTAAAAAGGGCGCGCGGACCCTTGGAAGGAAGGGATAAGGATGAAAAGGGCATTCATTGGCATTTATTAAGCAGTCCATACGTGGACAGCGCCAGTTTTGGCGGGGCAGGTAGGAATTAGAGGCATCTATTTAGAAATAGAGCCAAATTCAGTTGGCATGGGAAATTTGAAATTTACAAGCTCGCCAACTCAAGTGGCGGTGGCGTGAGAAGCAAGGAAAAAGGCAGAGCCTTAAATTGCATTAATTATTCTTGGTCCTCGCGACCAGCTCGCCTTGGAAACACATGAGGGAATTTGATTTTCATTTTGTTGATTCGAGCCTTTTGTGAAGTTGCTCGCATTTGGTTTTTCGACTCGGTTGGTCGAACCAGCTCTTGGCATTTGACATTTTTCGTGGAGATTTGGAGGCTGTTGTTAAGCATGAAGAAGAAAGGAGTGCTGGGAAGTTTGTGTTGTCGTTGCGGAAGGAAAAACGCGGCAAACAAGGTTTTCTTCGAGCTCTGGAAAAGAGATTTCAGGCATGTTAAGCCCTTCTCTTTAAAAATCTCTGCTTTGATTAAGTGTATCATTAAAACAACCCTGCTCTTGGGTTTTGATTTTGTGACTGTTGACTAGTCGGTTCGATTTGGATTTTATCGATTCTTACTTCTCTTTTGCTTGGGAAAATGATATGATGAACCGTTTCTGGTTGCTCGGTTTTGAGTGTTTTTGCTCGAATCAAGTTGGAAATGATTTATTGTATTGATTATTGACTGTATGGAAGTTGGAAATAGATATTTCCTTCACTGTTCATATCGTTGGAAGTGGAACAGGCTGTTTAATTGTTTCCTTCTGTGTAATTGTTTCTTTGCTGTTGTATTTGGAACTGTCCTTGCGTATAAAATGGAAGTGGAAATTCAGTCATGTTATGTTGCTGGGATTTGGGTTTCCTTCATACTTGCTGTCATTTTTGGAAATAATGGGGTAAAGCTGTTTCCTTGTTGTTGCGATTAATCTGTCCTTGCATTTTGATTGGTTGGAAACACTTCCCCGACGTGCTGGTTTATTGACAGTAATGGAAAATTGTCTTGTATATTATGGTCTGTACATGTTATTGAGTTCTTCTCACTACCGAAACTATCGTTCTTTCGTTGACAAACTGGAATGAGGGAAACGATAGTTGTCTGAAGTTGTTTCGTATTGAAGTTTTTATGGAAATCGATTCTCTTCCTTCTACTGCTTTGGATTTTAAAGGAAATGGCATTTGGGTTTTCTTAAGTATTGGAACTCGAATTGAATGAAGTAATAGCAATATTTCCATTACTGTGCCTTTTCTTGTTTAGGAAATGAGCGAATACGTTTTAGTAACCGTGGAAATAGGAAAAAGTAGACTGTTTTTCCTTCTGAAGTTGTTGATGGATTATGTCTCTCCTTGCTGTGAGATTAGGATGGTTTTATGGTGTTTTAATGATGTTGTTCGATCTTCCTGTCCGGACTGTTGACACAATTATAAATTGGTTTTGTATTATGTGCAAGGAATGATTATATTTCTTTCTTGCTGTGATGGATAGTTGATTCCATGGCGTCTTGTAGTTGAAGTTTGACCTTTTGATTCGAATTGTCTTGTGAATGCGAACTTGACCTGGATTTCTGTTTTAATAAATGGAAAGTGTGAGAATTAGCTTGTTTTCTGAGTCTATTCTGACTGTACCAAGCTTACACGATTAACACCCTTAACGGGTTTGTCTTCATAGAGGTATTGATATATGAATGTTATACTTTGAGTTCTGTACCTCATTAAGAAAATGGAGAATGTTGTTTTGAAGTTAACGGTTGATCGAGATAGAACTCGAATTGGATATTCATTGTTGAGGCATGTTGGATTGAAACTGTACAGGCTATGTGAGTTGCCTTTCAATGAAAATAAATGTTTTGTTAGCTTCATAAGTTGAGCTGTCATGCTAAGATAAACACGAATTGAGTGTTTTTATTTCATTCGGAGCAAATGATTGTTTCTTAGTGAAATTAAAGGGGAATGAATTCGTCTTCTGTTGCTGTTCTGACTTGGTGAAATTCATAGTCAATGTGAACATTGGATTTGCTGTAGGTAACAACAATGAATAAAATGTTAGTTTGAGCGGGATATGCTCACAGGATTAGGAAATCATGTGATTAATTGACTGCATGATGGAAGTACTGTTTGTCTGTTTAGTATGCAGTGAAAGAAATATGGTTTCTTTTATTATGGTAAATATATGGTATGCAGCCTTATATCGTTTAATCTTGGATGTACATAATGTTGTACTAACCTGTTTCGGATCTTTATATGAGTCTGATTCAAATGAAGTATGGATATGGATGATGAATTCTTCCCTGTTTTCATTTAAAGCTGATTATAAATGAAATTATTCTTGCTGCCGGAAAGTGAATTCCGAATGGATTTTGTAAGTTTCACTCTGAACTGTTATCTTGATCTGTCTTTCGTTTGGATTCCACTGTTAGGACAGTCATGTGGAAAGAAATAGAGATATGAATGAATGTCTTAGAAAAATGATCTTTTCTTCTTTCATTCAGTTGGAAATCTGGAATTCGTGAATAATGAATTTTATAGTGCTTAGATGGGAGCAACTATATGCATTGCTGCTCGCTTTCTTGTCTGTACTTGATTGCTTGGATTCTAATATGACGCATGAACTGAAAAGAAAGTAAGGGAATTACATTTCAGTTAGTTTCGTCTTTTGCATTCATTATTATTGAAAGGCGTGAAAAAGGGTAACAGTGCGTTATATCCGTTGTAAGTTACTTGTATTTCTAACTTTTCAATATTGTGAGTTGATACTTGTAATGATTATGTGGAAACGGGACAACAGTTCCTTGGCTGATTGTGATGATATTTTTTTGATAGTTCAGTTGTTATTCTGATCTTTTTTTGTGCCTATTTCGTGATTGATGTTTAACTGTCGTTTCATAAAAGCAGGGTTCTTTTATTGAGACAGTTAGTTGAAGCACCTTATTTTAAGGATAAGTGCTTAATATGCTCAGTTCATTGAACTGACCCGTGCAATTCATTTTGCAGATGAAATCTGATTAGAATGAAGACATGGCTGTTTTCTGATGTTTCTTGATTGGCTGTAAAATGAATTGTAATTGTTGCTTTTATTCCTCTTCGAGGAATTGTGAAAAGAAGAAAATATATTCTTCTGTCCATGAGTTGTATGGATGCTTTGTATAAACTATGCCCAATCAGCTGGATTGGCAAATGTACAGATTATGACTTGAAATATTGAATACAATTACAAATGTGATATTTTCAATAGTTATATCAGTTTGATTTATTGGAAATATAATGTTATTTCTTGATTTGGGTTTGTTTATTTATCCTTGGATGGATGCTAAATGGAAACTGATATCTATTCTTACCTAAACGCAACTTTTAAGTTGAAAAATGCAATTAGTTCATACTTGGGTAAAGATGAATTTTTAATCGACATTAAAAAGGATTAGGAAGAATATGGTTCCATGATCGGAAGGTATTCAGGATTAGCTTAGGAGCTAAGGAATATCAATCAACTTCGGAGTAATCGAACTTCACTTTCAAACTCCATTAATGATCTCGTTTGATAAATTCAGAATGAAGGATATAAGATAAATATATCCATAACTAATGGACCTTAACTATATGACGTTAAGGAGAACAAATGAATACATTTCTCGAAATTTAGACCTCGTATGAATGACGTCTAATAAGTTAATATTCTGATTTTAGTTGCAGTTGAGAAAATCTTGGCTAAGTTTAATAGGTTAAACTTATTACGTCCGTCAGTACGGACTACTTAATCTAATGATTAAGGAGTGAACCAAGTAGGGAAATTGCAGCCCTTCGATACGAAGGAGAAGATGCATAGTAAGTTAATGGACGGGTTTAGTCCCTCTTAACTCTGTACAACTGCAACGGAAACGAGGATCAAGGGATCAACACGAATGCTGAAAGTTGATTTTAATTATTAATTCGTGGCTAAGTCACTTGAGCAGGATGTGTATTCTCAATGGGAGAATTCCGTAGGACATTGGCATACGCCAGCTACAGCAAGGTGTCTCCATGAAGACGGGGTCTTCATGACGACACACTGTTGCAGCTGACATATCGCAATGCCCTCCTGAATTAAAACATTTAGAATACATAGGCTGAATGTGTAACTCTTAGCAGGGGATAGAGTATGATCAGATATACGGAGTGACTCCGGAATACTAAAGATAATTAGACACACGGAGTCGTGGGGTAACGACACCGTATGTCTGCGTATCTTTAGTTATCAGGAGTGCCTTCTTATATTCGTTCATATTCTAATTAGATAAATTGAAAGTTTAAAACTGACCTTAAACGAAGAGGACTGGTAGGAACCAGGAAAGACCATTCTAGATAACAGGTGAAGTGAGGTGAAGGACGTATTCCGTAGATGTGTATCACATCCAGGAATATGATCATGCAAAGCATGTGAAAATCTTTGGCCAAAGTATCGCAATTCTTTGGTTGTGTTGTCCTTATCACTTAATTTAAGATGCAGATGTCGATGAATATCGAATGAGATATTGAGATAGGCTTCTTAAATGGATCACTTTGATAATAGGGAAGGTTATGTGAACAGTATATATAATATACCATGCATAAACAAACATGAAGGATCGGTTGTTGCGAGTCATGAAATGAAGGATCGTTGAAACTCCGAGCCATGAAAATGGAAGATCGGTAGTTCCTCGAGTCATTTACAAAGCAAAGATATAGAATCTGTTATAAGATTGAATGGCATTGAATGTGTGTTCCATATTGTAAATATGCGAACAGGAACATTCGTTTTAAAAAGAAATTGTGTGATCCAAACGTGTGTTGTTTGGGCAGAGAACAATTATTAATACTTGAACGTGTGTTTGAATTTTATAATTCATAAGGTGAACGTTATCAATTTTTTTTTCCCTTGTTCGGTATTTTAAAATGGGGATGTTACAGTCACACTATGCTTCCACACACAACATGAAATTTTCCACCCGATCCGGGGCCTACAACACCACAACTTCACCACAATCTTTGCGCTTGTTCAAGACTTCTACTAACACCATACCACCACCGTGCCTCGATGTCGATCTTTCGGCAAACATTACATTATATATATATATATAAAATGTATATTATATATATATATATATATATATATATATAATGTATATATATAAAATATACATTACATATAATATATATTATATAATGTATAATATACATATATAATATATATTATACATATTACACACACACACACACACACATATATACATACATACATACATACATATATACATATACACACACACATTATATATGTATATATATACATTATATATACATATATAATGTGTATATATACATGTATAATGCGTGTATACACACATTATATATGTATATATAATGTGTATATACATACACATTATATATACATATATAATGTGTGTGTATATATATAGATATATACGTATATACATATTATATAATTATGTGTACACACACACACACACACACACACACACACACACACACACACACACACAAGTTGAATATATTATTTTAATTTTATCTTTGTAATATCAAGAATATTTTAAAAAGGTTGTCTAATTTTTCAAGAATTCTCCAATACAAAGATTATCAAGTTTACTTATTAATAAAAGAAAAAGATTGATGCTAACTCCAATTTTGACTAAGTGTTATATATATGTATATATACACATATGTAGATAGATATATACATATATATTCATATGTATACATATATACATATGAATATATATGTATATATCTATCTATATATGTGTACGCATGTGTATATACACACGTGTGTGTGTGTGTGTGTGTGTGTGTGTGTGTGTGTGTGAATATATTATTTTAATTTTATCTTTGTAATATCAAGAATATTTTAAAAAAGTTGTGAGTATTTTTCTAAATAAAAAGAAATAATAAATGTTATAGTGAGTGGTTTTTTTTTTTTTTTCGTCAGTGTATCGTAACAAGACCTTATAATGGTTTAATTAGTATGTAGTAGACAATAGAAATAAGCGTATCTTATCTTTTGATTGATTAACGAGTTAAGCACAATTAATATAAACATCGAAAGCTTGCATCTTATTTAACTTAATAATTATTATATATCACGATGGTAATAAGATCAGTAAAATGGTCTAATCAATATGTAATAAACAATAGAAATAGACAATTTGTTTTCTTTTGATTGATTAATGAGCTAAGTGTGGTTAAGAAAATGTATCTTATTTAACTTAATTACACTGGAGGTGTCTCCTTTGAAGAGAACTCTGCTGGAAAACGTCAAATTCCGGTAGGGTCTTTTCCGATGATGCAACTCCAACAACACTATTTGGACATAAATGTTTTTTTATTTTCATCCGATGTAACTTGCACCTGATGTACAATTGCTAATAATTATTATATTTGTGTGTTTTTGAATTTAATTGAAGACATATCCTAATAATAACCAAGAGATGAAACCTTTTATTATAGTTAAATTCCATCAAGTAATGTGGGAAAAGAAAAGCCATTAGGAAAAAAGAAAAGGTATTAAGTATTTGGAAGAATTTAACTCTACATATAATCATCAACAAAAGGTTTTTATAGGGGCTAAGCAAAGATCAACATAACTTCCTGGACGTTAAAATATCTACATGCTACTTTATATGCGACTATTCGCCTTCAAGTAAGGGTTTATCTGTGAGGGAATGGGGACGGGGAGTGTCGGAGCTGCCATTGCCATTGCCCTGCCCGTCAAACCCTGATTTCATTGCGCAGATTTTCAAATAACAGGGTGAAGTGTTTTACAGCAGCAAGTATAGAGGGCAATGAGAATGGGGGTTTGAATTTCAAAGGCAGTGTGGGGAAGACGGATGGCTCTCCAAAAATGAGACTTGATGCTTGGCTTGCCAGTCAAATTGAAGGGTTGAGCAGAGCACGTGTACAGTCCACTCTTCGTCAGGGTCTTGTTCGAGTGAACGGTCAACCTGTGACCAAGGTATTGTGTAGCATTGAATGCCTCCACTCTATTCGTGTGTTTGATTTCTGGCATTTAATCTCCTTTAGGCCTATTTGGTCTCTGGTACCTATCAAAGTATATTTACTTCGTGTCGGGATTGTTTCTGTGAAGAACTTCTGATATCTTTATTCGATTGTCTTGATTTCGAATTTCAAGAATAAATCCTCCTAGTGTTGATTATAAATATTAAGACTAAATTCTCCTAACTTTGTTTGATTGTCTTCAGTATAAGGTCACGATTGCAGTTACCTTGGTAATTACGCCCCACATCACTATATGCTTAGGACTTGTAAAAGGAAATGTGTCTCATCTTTTATTTCATTCAAGTTGGACATATTTTCGCTGTTCTTAGGGTGGGTCGCCGTCCAGCTACGGATTTCATTATATAGTTCGTATGAATTGATTATTAATTTTGAAATCAACTCTAACCTAGGTTTTATGATATTCAACTAGTACCAGAATTTTTTTCTTCTTGTTTTTATGATACTTTATTGAATTCTTTTGAATGTGTACTCTAATTTCATATGCATATGTTTTGGGCGGCTTCCATTCAACATAGGTACCTCTTTGCAGGATTGGGTACTAACACACTTAAATTTTAAATACTGTATAATCATTTCCATACCTTTGTGATGGCCGAATATTCTCTAGGATTTCCAGCATGGGCAGGAGAGGCCAAATATTCTCCAATTCATTTAATTTTATAAAATCTGTCTTTCAAAATATTAAACAATTGAAAATGAACATTTGCTTCCATCATTCTGTAAAAAAATTGCTTTTTGTAGAGAAATCTACCAACTTTTTTTCCAGAATTGTTAATAGGGGAAAATGGTTTTACATCAAAAATGCCAAACACTTCAATTAAGTTAAAATAGATTTAATTCAATAAAATCAGACCTAATTGCTTGATGTAATAATAAATGACAAGGGGTTTTTACAGGAATATCTCATCTGTCGTAAATCTGAGATAGTCGTCAAAAACAAACAACACAGAGCAGGCCTAGACAGTACGGCAAACAAAACCCAGAAATTCAGCATGGACAGTTAACCTTCGCCCCAACTGTTAGTGTACTCTCTTGGGTCAATTGGTGCACGGTTCTAGCAACCGTCACCAATGAGAAATCTGATTCGATAATTATGTTTGTCAATTTCAGGGCTTTGAGAACCTCACTTACTTTTCCAGAATTTTGTGCAGATCTCTGGGCAACTGATTTCCTTCTTTGTAATCCTAATAATGTAGCAACACCTTGCATGAACACAATAAAAAATAGGGGATGTTTTTGGGGGCCTGTGTTATCCAATGATTATTATCAGGCCACTAGGAAGTTGTACAATCTTTGAAACCAACACACCAAGTGTAATACAGTGTTCAGCCAGACAGTCTAGTGCGATGCCATGTATACTCTATAATACTTTTCACTAGAATTAATGCATGATAAATAAATAATGCTTCAGATTGGCTTCTGCTCAAAATGCTTTGAATTCACAATGAGGCACTCTTGAATTGCTTTCCTTATGATGCTTCACAATATGTTCTTGATTTCCTTACTTAACTAATGCACCTATGTATCTGTATACTTTATGAGTTCAAATCAGGGCCATATTGCTGTGCAAACGAACACACAACCTGTACGGGAACCGATAAAGAAGGTCTGAAAACCCGAGGGGTTCCAAAGAAGGGTTGGAAGGGCCCACACAAAAAAGCCCCAGAATTGTACAGTGGAAATAGAACTGTCTAAATATGGTTATGGGGCACCCAAAACGGCAATGATACAGTTTTGTGCAAAAATCTATAACATGAGGAAAACAAACGAAGGAGAGAGAAAGTGGAAATGAGAGAGGAATGAGGGAATATGATAAGAATGACCAAAAATTAGGGAAACATGCCAATAAGAGCATTATCTGGACCAATACTTGAGAAACACATAAGTACTCTACAACAATGCAATTTTACGACTGATAACAAATCTCGTACCAAAATTAGGTGTTTACATAATGCCCTACTTTGATGTGTATGCATGCGTATGTGTGGAGCAGATGAGGAGACAACGGCAACCTGTTTGGAGTTGACAAGGAGGATTTGAGCGATACAAGGAGAAAACAACTGTTGATCTTTCACAGAACATAGAAACTCAGGCTGAAACTCTTTTGGAATGCAAGGGTATGCAAAACACTGTGCCAGGTGACAAAACAGAAAGATCTTCAATAAAGGAGTGTTGTAGGAGGAGAATAGTAGGCCCTATAGAGGAAGCTTGAGCATACCAAGTTAGCAGCAGGGGACACAAATAGTGGTCACGTGAGCCTTAGGACATGGATTTGAAAGCCCTAACAGTAGATAGGCGAATCCAACAATAATTTTTTACATTATAAATATCTAGCGCAGGCACCTTGTTAAAATATAGCAACAGTTCTTAAGTTTCAAATATAAAACAAACCACACCACTCCTCTAAAAACCTGAACAGAACATCAAGAAGGGAATAAGGATAATAAAGATTCGGGGATTAAGAATCTTGTCATCCCAATATAATAGACCAAGGAACAAACACAAAGGGCCCACAAAAAGAGTATTGGAAAATAATGTAGGGACAATGGTTACAGTCTCAGAGGAACATGCAACCACCAATAGTGACACAATACGAGGTCTCAAATGAAGAAACAGATACAGTTGCTATTGATGGGATTGATGTCCCAAAGGGTTTGTATAATCCAATGAGAGTACACTATGCATCACCCCACAAGGCAACCAATTGATTACTCGTACTCTGATTTCAACGGTTACATAGGCATAGTGATTGGAGTGTGGGGTCATACATCCATTCACATATGCTGGGAACCCTTAGGCTAATCTATTAGATATAGGAGAGAGATTGATATACATAAATGAAAAACAATACAAAGGGATTTTAAGATGTAGGTAGATCCAGAAATTGAAGCAAAAAATGAGTAAAAAACTCAGTTATTTTTCCAAAGACAATTCTCAAAACATTCCAACAATAACTGTTATAACAAAGCAAATACAAATAGTGCAAGCAGCAAAACAGCAAGAAATGGGAAAGAAAAAAATTGAGTAAAGTGGTGCAAGATGAAGCAGAGGCAAATCAAACCATGAAACATTACCCTCAACTCAATCACACCATACTGCAGTCCCATGGCAATGCATACAGGGAACGGGGTCAGTCTCCGAAAACAAAATGAATGGTGAAAAAAGGTATAACTATCTCAAACAAAGAGAAAGAGACATACTTGGAAAACATAGGAGAGAGAAATGAAGAAAACTAAGACAAGGAAACATATAGCCCCACATCAACACGACTAATGTGGCCATCAAAACTGTAGGTCAATGAATTAATGAACTTGAAAAGGAGGTTGGAAGCTATAGAAGTAAAGAATAATATGAGGACAACATGCTGAAAGAAATCATTAAATCTAGCTGAAAATTAGAAAGAGAGAACAAGCTACTTAGAGAGCAAATAAACAATCTACAAGGCAACATGGAAAAAGGGCAGCAAGAGGTGAGCTCGATAAAAAAAGTTCTAGACCAATTAAAAGCAACAAAGGCACATAGACCAAGATTGGTCGAAGAACTAACTTACCATAAATAAAAGAAACGAAATCTGCAACAACAAACATGGAAGTAAAAGAAATTAGTTTAAGAGGCCAAACGAACGAAGCCAAGAATTGGGCAAGAAGTAGTAAGACTATTAGACAAGCAAAGAGAACTCATAGAGAAACACGGCCGGCCACAAATGAGGATAGAAACAGGTAGCCACGATAGGGCTGTGAATATTTTTATTAAAGGACTGAAAGATTATGAACAGAATGAGAATACCAACAAATTGACAAGAGACTTCCTTGAATACTAGTTGCAATGGACAAAGCATATTCATCAATCTAACAGGATTGGAAGAGTGATAGGAGGAAGGAAATACATATTAGAGTTATTATGAATAATATTGAAGACAAAAACATGATAGTAAGGAACAAAAGGTTTTGTAGGGGTTCACAATTACATCTAGATGATGCAACAAGAAGAGAGAAGGAAATCAGAGATAATAGAAGTAGTGCGAGAGGCAGAAAAATGGGCATAGTTGCGCAATGGAGAGGTCCAAATCAGCCACCGAATGACACAAGAAATAGGGATTCGGGGCTTTCCATGAGCACTAAACCTTAATATGTTGGAATTGTAGACGTTACCCTTGGAGAAGAGTTATTGGGTTGGGGCCCCATAGCAAAGGGAAAATACATTCTCATTCTCATTGATACTTATGAACATGATGGTTGCAAAGTCCCAAATTTTGAAGGATATAAGAAAATATCAATTTGGATTGAATGAACTGAAATGGGAAAGGGACATGGAGGAGTAACAATGGTAATTAGAGAAGTGTGGTGTAGAATTATAGAAGTGGTGAAAGAGGACCCAAATAAAGAGTAAATATGGCTGAAAATAACAGAAAACAAGCAAACAATTTGGCTCACTGCATGCTACTTTGCACCAAGAGGCTTGAAGATATATAGGAAAAAGAACTTAGTTTGTAAAGATCCATATGCTTCATTCAAAAGTGACATTTCGGCATTTAACCCATTGGGGCAAGCCTTGGTAATAAGAGATTTCAATGCGAAGACAACAAACAACTAGGCTGACAACTTGAGAAATGAAGTCAGAGTGAACAACAACGTGTTATGGCTAGAGGAAGTAGAAAACCAACTTTGGGAGAGGAAATCACAAGATGGAAGTGGGGGTGTTAAACAATACGGCAAAATATTGGGACCATGTAGCCTTTGTGACATGGTTATATGCAATGTCACGAGAGCATCACTGAATTTCAACTAAATCACTCATAAAACATATAATGGCCAAAGTGTGGTAGATTATGTTATTTGTTCACATAGTTGTATCTTGAGATTGATGGAGTTAGAAATCGCTGACTGTTTTGTAGATCTTAAATCAGATCATAATCCAATATATGTAAAGATTGACATGCATATAAACAATCAACAAGGAGAACAAACCCACCACAATCAAAGGCACATTTTTAGGGTAAATTCTCACGACTCATGAGAATAAAAAGCTCTTAAAGACAACACTTGAAAAATATTTTTCTGGAAACAAATATTAGAATATCAGGGATGACTATTTGTCCAGTAAAAAAACAATATATCGATTCCAATAATCTACAAAGCGCTAAGTGTTTGCAAAAGATTTAGGCCAAAGAAGGAAATCCAAGCAGTTCTCTGACAAATCCGTTGTATGATAAAGAGTTCAAGACAACAAAAAGAACTTTCGAGAGAACTTGGGATGGATAAAGAAAATAGGAAGACTTCTAAAAAATCGATACAATTTAAGAAGGAAAGTTATATGAGCACAAGAAGGAAAAAGCTGATTTCTCTAGGAAAGTATAATCCTAAAGGCTTGTGGAGGGAACTACAAGAGAAGAGAAAGTAGGTAAAGAATAATATAACTTACACTATTGAGAATATGCAAATTTACTCTATGGTCAAGATAAAGACACCCCCCACACAATTGAGCTCTTCTCCATAGAGGTTATCATTCAAGGCATAAATAGGCTAGTAGGGTTAAGGCACAAGACATGGGCTGCAAGTAGAATATCTAAAATGGGGTGTGGAAGCCCCCACACAAAGCACATCAAAAGCATATTCAATTGTATCGTTCATGAAGGCGTCTTGGTAGATTTGATGATTAGTGTTGTTATCTTTCTATATAAAACCGGGAATATCAATAATCTGTCTAATTATCACACTATTATGACGAACCCTCTTGGAAACCTATTCTGCAGCATGGTAGAGTGCAAAATTAACAGTTGGGCATAAAAAGAAGGTAAAAGAGCAAAAGAACATGAAGGTTTTAGGCTAAAGCATTCTAGTACTGACTGTTGTGTCACTCTTAGGCACTTGATAGAAAATGTATGCCATAACCAAGGTGATGAAGAGTTTGATAGGGTGCCATTGGTGTCAAGATGGAGGAACTTGGAGTTCCAAATGAGTAAAGAGTGGTGATTCATAGGTTCTATGACAAACTTAGGGCCAAAATTAAAACTAGTGAAGGAATGCCAAAAAGTTATGGGTGTGACATTGGTGTTAAACGAGGATGTCTTCTTTCACCCACTTTGTTTGGGGTATACATTGATAAGTTAAGAGTTATTGGTAAACAAAATTAGTGGATGGGATGTTCACCTAGTTAACTATGCAATAAAGTTACTCATTTATGCAAGTGTTAGCAAAACGAACTCCCGAACCTTTAAGACTCTCAAAGGACGCCTACAAATAGGGGTCATGATTAGTCACAATAGTTTCTTATAGCTGACAACATCTAACAGTCGGCCATTTAGAAATACAACAAGACATATTACGGGGTCTTAAGGGAAGGATCCAAAGGTGTATGAAAGACTCGAAAGTGGATGGAAAGGATCCCTTAACTTGTGTATTGTTGGTCGCAATTAGTTACAGTAGTTTCTTATAGCTGACAACATCGAATAGTTGGCCATTTAAAAATACAACGAGACATATTATGGGGTTTTAAGGGAAGGATCCAAAGTCGGATGAAAGACTCGAAAGTGGATGGGAAGGATCCCTTAACTTGTGTATTGTTGGCTTGTAAAATGTCCTCGCATTTTACTGGACAACCCTATTGAAAATTTTACCCTTTTCGGTCATTTTGTCAAAACTGGTCAAAATTGCCAAAACTGCCCATTTTCAAAGGTCAACTTTTGGAAAAGGTTTCAGTAGTCAGAGCGTTTCAGGAGCTCATATTACAGTCAATGGAAAGGTCTCAAAGTTTTGTTCATGACAGTATGATTTGGAAGAGATTCTGCGGACTTTGGAATGGTCTTGGGAAAGCTTTTTTTTAGGCATTTTTTGGGGAAAAAGAGTGTGTGCACTATGAAGATTTAACTTCAAAGAAAGGTTTGGGAACCCCGAGTGGTGTTGGGAGCTCATATCCCAATCATTGAAAAGCATACAAAGTCTACTTCACGGTGGAATAAGTAAGACAAAGTTTTGGGAGTATAACAATACAAAACCTTTCCACCGTATATTAATGTTGTAATACTTGATTTTTTGCACTTTGAATATGGTAGACTCAAATTCCATGTCTATTTTTGGTATTTGGGATTATAATCCCTAGAACTTGCACCTTGAATTTCAATTCTCTCATTGTAATGAGGGTGTTGATGAGGTTTATTTCAATTCTCTCATTGTAGTGAGGGTATCATTATTTAATAATTTTGTCTCAATTTAAATTTCTTTTTCAATGGGGATTTGAACATTAGTTTGAACCGTGTTATGGGATGGATGAGTTTGGACTCAAAGCATTGGTATAGTGGAACCTTATCAAATCTTATCTCTCCTTTTTATTCTATGTGCACTTTGAGGTTAAACTCTTTCCAACAAAGCAAGGCGTGTTAAGTACCTAATTGAGTGTTGTGAATAAGATACCAAGGGTTGATATGAATAGATGCGAGTCTCTTATCTCGTAGAGACATAAAATATCATGTGTTCTTTGACTTGTATATATATCATATCAGCCGTATCCTTGAAATTCACATGTCTTTTATTATTCTCGATTCCATATTCCATATTCAATATGTAAATATTATATATGTAGTATGTACTAGAGGTACATGACTTTATGACTATTAATAGAGATTTGTCGTTTTCTTATACTTCTATAACTTTTATAACATGGACGTCTAGATGCTTAATGCGGTTCGACTAATTGTAGTATAAATGTGAGTGGCCTTGATATGAGAGTCACATGGGCTATCATATTTTATCAAATCACGATAGATAGTCACATGGAATATTTTGTGTATGTTTGCACACATCTTGTTGACTTGGGAAAAGATGCTTGTTTATATGTCTCTTACTTGAAGCTAAGTAACCTAGCGTGTGGGTGAGATGTGCTTGATCACATGATGCCTTAGCTTTGTACAAGAGGAACTTGAAGAACAAAGCACACAAGAATATACCTTGCACATGGATGGAAAAGGGTCACATAAAAATTGATAGATGTTAGGCGAGAGAAGGAAGACTACGGATGATTAGGGATCGTGCGGAAGGACAAAGGCACATGGGGAGACTTCTAGATACTTGGAGTATGTGAAACTCGAGAGCCAACCAAACATATTCCAAAAGTATATAAGAAGGGATCAAGGAATATCCATGCGAGAACTAGCAAGGACGAGGTTCCACCAAATACTATAAAAACCCCATAGGGTCCAATGGAAAAGGCTTCGGGTATGTAGAATACTATAAATACCCCCATGGGGTCCTTAGTTAGACCTCCTTAATTGTTGAAGCGTTTTGATAATTCACATTTCATGGGACTTTTGGAGGAGCAAGCGAATCCTAGGGTTTCGAGAGGTTTTGAAATGTATTTTTCTTGCGCATGAGGCATGCATCAAGTCTCGTATTCATTGTAATCATATGTTTAAGTCATGTAGGATGCACAAATGAATGTGATATATAAGGTTCCTTGATAATCAATAGTATGACTTCTACATAGTGCGAACATTTTTTTATTGATAAACAACGGTTGGTAGGTTGCTTTCCTTTTTAATAAAAACAATCCCTAGCGTGGTTGAACTTGAGCCATAACCCACATAACAATTTAGACATGCGATTTGCTATAGCAATAGATGCATAATCCAACTCCCGGTCTAGGCCTGGAGGATTTCTTGTGAGATTGAAGCTCCATGTAACAATTTGGTTTTTTGTTTATTTGAGTTTTTCTTGTTCAACACATTAGTGCTTTCATTAGATCCCTCCAAATTAGAGCAGAAAAGGAGGAATTGACCCCCACCGAATGCGATTAACTACACCCGCTTCAAGGATAAGATCTTCCATGGGTGGACCAATAGTAGATAACCTAACTCGAAGAGGGGAAGGCTCTAGAAAGGGCACAACCTTGGAACACAACTCAACATTGACAGAAGAAAAATATGGACCGTTGTGAGAGAGCGGGGATTGGGCGGAGTTTTGAAGATGGAGAAGAATTCCTTCCAGGCGTTGCTTTGATTAATGAAGATTAGGCTTTATCCTAGCCCACCAAGAAACTCACTTGGCAGACTTATCCCTGCTGATTGCAGAATCATTAGAGTTTTTGGGACATGCAACCACCAAATGACCTTGGGTAAAACAAGGTCTACATCTGCAGGCTTAATCGTTCGTAATCCAGAGGTTAGAGCCATGATTGCCCTCCCACCTTTAGCTTGAGCTCTGCAGGAGTCCATTAGGAAGGTCCATCTCAATGCACATTCGGGAAAAGGTGGATCGTAAATGATTAGCTATTCCGGATCAACACACAAGAGGTTACCAAGAGATTTTCCAATGGCAATAAGATTGAGGGTTCCCCAAAATTGAAGTGGCAAGTTAGGAAGTCTCGACCAAAAGCATGAAAGATTTAGTGGATGGATTGAACTCCGAAACCAATGTTTTAAACAAAGAATTGACTTATCCCAAAAATAGGTGCCCATTTGAAGAATTTGATTTTGTCCTCAATAAAGGCACACACCGCAATGAAAAATCCTTGAGTGCATGGGTAGATACAAGCATCATTAGTTAAGAAGGGGCTTTATTGCTTAGCAATCCAGGAGTGCAGATTGGAGAGGTTGGGCCAAAATTTGTGGAATCGACGGATAATAGCAAGCTAGAAACATCACTCTTCCCTCATCAACACATCAGCCCCTAGCTCGACAACGGGAATAGAGGCAGCTTTTCCGATGATTCCATCAAGAACCGGCATAGAAAAATTCTTTGAAACCTTAGGAGAGGGAAATACACCAAACCCCTAATCGGGTTGGATGAATCTTGGAGAGGAGATGACAATGGGAGTTGGAGTCGTTGCACGGGAGAGAAGGACATGGAGACGCAGAGCGTGCATGAAAACATGGGCAAAGGGAGAGAGTCCACCATCAAAAAGCCACCCAACAAGTCTTTGCAGGAAGCCTCGAGGCAGGCATGAAGATGCAAAGGCGTGAAAGCGAGCGATAATCATCTAAATGCTATCAATTAAGCCCCTAAAAACTTTTAATCTAATTTAACAATAAGTTTTAACTTCACGAAAAATAAGATGAATAGAGTGTTAGCAATATTACTATAAAGGACAAATAGTTGTTAAATGTGCCTTCTTGAAGGTGGGTGTTGTTTAGTTCATAGTGGATGTTTTTATACCGATTTTTAACACATCCATTTTAAGTGTTTAGGATCTAGATAGACGGAATGCAATTCAGAATTGAAAAGTGTATCAGATTATTGCTTGCTTTTTGTTAGCACATATCATCAATATATAAAAACTGCTTGTTTAAGTTTTAACAAGACTTTAATTTGTCATTTCGTAAGTTCTATTCATGTATGGTTTCCCTAGTTTTATTTGGTTTGAGATTGCATTCAGGCTCTAGAGTATGGTTTATTAGAGGGTTTAAGCTATTTTATAGGTAGAAAGTATGATTATCTCATATAATTAATTATATGACTATCTTAAATTTTAAATATTTAATAGTTTTAAATTTTTTTCCTAGTGAAAATCAGCTTCAGTTTTAAAATGTTAGATGTGAACATAGAAAGAATGAAGAGAAACCGAAATGCACACTTTGAAGTGTGTGTATCCATCATTTTACTATGTTGGGCGTAGTAACAATATAGTTGAGACAATTCACAACCAATTATAAGCTAGAGAACTACCAACAATTATGTATTAAGCAAATTTAATACCATCTATAACACCACCCTGAATGACTAAACCGGAATTAACTCCAAGTTTATCTTGGAATTTTACAAACAAGATATTATTCGTTAGATCTATAGGCTGTTCCTTAGAAGGACATAAGTGAAGAGAGATATCAATAGAATCAATCAAATCTTGAATATAGTGATGATGAATCTCAATGTGCTTTGTGTGGGCATGACGTACTGGTTTCTTTACCATCTTCAACACACCTTGATTGTCATAGAAAATAGAAAGTGGAGTAGGTGTAGTCGGAGGAAGTTGAAGATCAATCAAAATCCGACGTAGCCAAATTGTTTCATAACTAGCACTAACAACTGCCTTGTATTCTGCTTCAGTGGAAGATATAGCTACAGTGGGTTGAAGCTTACTCTGCCATGAAACAACTCCTGAACCAAAAGAAAAGATGTACTTGGTAGTTGACTTCTAAGTATCTACTTATCTTATCCACCCCAATCGAGTTTGTATAATTGATCAATCTAAAATTTGTGACTCTCTAATATAAGATGTCAATGTCAAGAGTACATTTGACATATCTCAAAACTCGTTTTGCTGTTGTCCAGTGAATGAGCTTTGGTTTAGACAAAAATTGAGAGAGACAACTAACAAAAAAACATAGGTCTGGTTGTGTGGATGTAAGGTATATCAGGCTACCCACCCTCTATAGAGTTATTCATCGACTGATGATGAATCATCATGAGTTAACTCCAACTCGAGCTCCATGGGTCTAAAAGAGGGATTACAATTAGACATCCTAAATTTTTGTAAGAGATTGAAGCATACTTGACTTGAGCTATGAAAAGTAAATGGTCATGTTCCTATTATTCTACACCTAGGTAATAAAATAGGGGGCGAAATCAATCATGGCAAAAGCAACACATAAATATGATTTTACTTGTTGAATAGTCTTGGCCCTACTACCGTGATGGCAAGGTCATCAACATAATAAGTATCACAACGTCTCCACCATCACTTTCGACATATGGATTTGAAACAGAAAAAACTTATTCTAAATCAAGAATTTTGTAGATGTCGAATCCATTTAGATGTGCCGAGCACGAGGAGCTCGCTCAAGTTTGTACAAGGACTCAATTGGCCCACAAACTAGATGTTCATGACTACATGCCCGAAACCTTTTGGGTATACCATATATACTTCTTCCTTCAAATCTCCGTTCAGGAAGGTACTCCTTACATTCTTCTAAAAACATTCCATCCAAACTGAGTTGCAATGGAGACAAACAACTGAAATGTGACCATCTTTGTAGTAGGAGAAAATGTCTCCTCATAATCTATTCCTTCTGTTGTGTAAAACCTTTTGCAAAGCCTTGTACTTGTCCAAAATACCATCAACTTTGCATTTGACCTTGTATACCCATTTGCAGCCAATAGGTTGTTTCTTTGGAGGTAACTCCAATGTCTAGGCATTGTTCTTCATCAAGGCATCATATTTTGGTTGCATGGCAACCTCCCTTTCAGGTTTGTCTTGTGCTTTAGAATATATCTGTGGTTCAGGTACTTGGAAAACATCAAAAGAGAACAAAATGAAAATGCTCTGAATCAACACTTTTCTTACCATTCCTTTGAGGCTGTGCATCTAATTGAGGCATTTCATCCTCCTGCGCATCTTGTAAAGTGGAATAAACTACTCATGCCTCCATTGTATCATAGAATCCTATACCAGCTGAGCCTCTTCTAGATTAGGAACCAACTCAAGTTGGTGTCTTACGTAGACCCATGTATTAGAGAGAACAGCTATGGGTGCCTCAAATTATTGTGGTGGAGTGTGTGGAGGAGTATGAGATGAACCAAATTCATCGTTATGCAAAGAAATCACAACACTTTTAGAGACAACTTGCCGATTACAGCCAAAGAATGATTATGTTTCTTTCACAACAACGTCTCCACTAACAATTACTTTGTTAGTGGGAATATCAATAAGCATACAAGCCTTGGATTGATCACTATAACTAGCAAAAAAATATCTTGAACTTTTAGAATCTAGTTTACTTCTTTGTTCATTAGGAACTAAAGTATATGCAGCTAACCAAAAATATGAAAATTTGTTACCTTAAGTTCGATTTCGGACCAAGCTTTCTCAGGTGTGGCTTCCTGCAAGTCTTTGCAAAGACTCCAATTTTGAAAATATTTTGCCATGTTTCCTCCCCAATATTTGAATGGCCTGCCTCTACTATGCATCATGCATCAAGCCATCTCCATGATAGTTCTATTTCGCCTCTCAACCACCCATTCTATTGTGGGGTATACGGGGCTGTCAATTAATGATGAATTCCTTCCTTGCTGTAGTAATCCTTGAACTACTTGGAAGTGAATTCTTCTCCCCCACCCCCTCCATTATCGGATCTCAATGTCTTGATCTGTTTGCTGGCCTAGTTTTCCAATAATGGCTTGAAATTTTTAAAGGAGGCAAAACAATCAAACTTCATTTTCAAAAAGTAGACCCACATCTTTCTGGAAGAATTATCCACCAACAAAAGAAACTATCTCGCACCAAGAACTCTCAGAGACTTCCATGATGACTCACAAAGATTTGCATGAATGAGATCTAAGAGCCCCTTTGCTTGCCAAACACCTTGATTGGAAATGGCTTCCTCTTTTGCTTCCTTGCCAAACACGTTGCACACAGCCGGCTTTTCTTGTATAGTAGGAAACCCAAGAACCATGTTGGCTCTACTAAGTTTGGCTAGATACTAAAGACTGAGATGTCCAAATCTCTCTTGCCACAAAATGTTAGTATTACCCTCCACAGCCAAGGCATTAAGTTGATTGTGGTAGGGTCAACAAGCCTATACAAGTCGCCTTGCCCAATGTCTAGCTCTGCAATTTTGTTTTGCTTTATATTAGACACAATACATTGCTTGACAGATAAGTTTACAAAAATGTTGGCAATTTCATTTAACTGACTTATAGACAAGAGGTTCTTATTCATTTTAGGGACATATCTAACATTTTTGACTATGAATTTTGCAGCATTATCCAATATGATACGAATATCCCATATCCCTTCTACTGCACGTGATCTTCCATCACCCATTGAAACTGAATAAAAAAAGCTTGTATTTGCATGAAAATTTATTTACTAGTCTTTTTGACATGTGAAATGCCTAGATGCGCTAGAATCAAAGAACCAACATTGGTAGCAATTTCATCAGAGCATGATGCTGTGAGAGCATATTCTTTTTCAAAATCTTGTTAAGATATTATCGCTTATGACTATCCTTCTTCACATTTCGAACTTTGTGACAGTAGTAACACTTCACCTGATATTTGGAAGTTGATCCCCTCGATGACGTTTCCACTTCCCTTTTGAATGTGCAATAAACGCACTCTTGGTTTGTCCAGAACTGGACTCATGTATTTTTGTCTACCTTCATTCCTTTTGCAACAAATAAGAATTGACCTGATCAAAAGTCAGAGCCTAATTTTCAGCCATCAAATGAAGAGCTTCAACAAAGGACTCATAGAAGGGTGTAAACGATTCAGAGCAAGTGCAACTGGGTCGTCATCATCCACCTTTTATTGATGGCTGTGAGCTGGTCTTGGAGATCTTTTATCCAAAGGTGTTTCGACAGGGATCCACCCTCTTGAATCTTTGTTTAAAAAAACAAATGTTTTAGGTACAAAGCTCGACTTTTCTCCGAAGTCTGATGTTTGTTCTTCAAATTTGTCCATAGCACACATGCCTCAGTGGTGTTTTGGACGTCGGGAATCAAATCATTTGTATGGACAACTTTAACAAAAGTAAGGCCTCCTTTTAATGTATGTCATAATCTGCAAAGTCTGCGAGGAGGTCTTCCTTCACTGCCAAGGATAATCTTATCGTAGTCCCAAAATTTTGCGATGGCCAGAATTTTGTGACTGCAGACATTATAATTATGACCTGTTGACTTCTGCACCTCCAGCAGAATGAGATTTTGAATATTTGCCTTTATTTTGACCTTTGACAAAGAAATCAATGCAGCAGGGAAATGTACAGTTCTGACCTGGAAATTGATGCGGCATAAATACACAGTTTATATTCTGAATATGCTTGTAAATCTGAACTTTAAAATTACTTACAGCATAAACACAAGTTTGCAAATGGATTACTTTTGACAAGATAAGCCCTAGCAGTCGTGGATTAGTTTTCAGCCTTTCAAAAATGTGATTCGGAGTAGTTTTCAGCCATTCAAAATTGTGATTCGGATCATGTCGACTACTTGTCTGCAGTACTGTTTGTGCCCTAGACGGCCACTGAAATTTATGTTTGTCAACAAACGGCTTGCATTTTTGTTTGGTATTTAATCCCTCTGTGCCCTAGAGGACTGCTGGGAATCACAATTTTCAACAAAAACCTTGTGTTTTACCTTCAGAAACTTATGCAACTCATATTTTGGTATTTAACGGTAACCTCCTCTACTTGCGATTTTTAGACTGTGATGTGTATTTCAACTGTTCCCTAGCGGGAAGATACCTGAAACTTCAATCACTCCCATCTATATGTGTTTTACCCTTCGAAAAACCTTGAAAAATCTGCTCGAACATGTCTGCACCTTCACACATGACTCGTTTTTACCATGAACAGATCAAAGACGGCCTCCTCTTTCTCCCCGTAGTTCGTACCCGATGCTTGGGCTCCCTCGAATTGCGTACTCCTCGAGCACCAATGGCTCTGATACCAATGTTAGAAGATGTAAATAGAGAAAGAATGAAGAGAAACCGGAATGCACACTTTGAAGTTTGTGTGTCCGTCATTTTATTATGCCGGGAATAGTTAATATATAGTTGAGACAGTTCATAACCAATTACAAGTTAGAGAATTACGGACTAACACTCATGTATTAAATATACTTAATTTAAAAATACCTTAATTTCAAAATATGTAATAGTTCATAAAGAATAGATTGTGCCTATAGTCTCTGTTCTCAGCTACAACTTACTTTCATTTCCAAAAGCTTGAAGTCACAATATATAAAGTTATTGTTAACCAGTGAATTACATTCATATATAATAATGAAGGGCCTTGTTAGAGTTTTTGCTTGGTAAATCTTCGGTGAGGTTATGGAATGCCTTTAGTGCACATGTGACACCACTATCTCGCCACATGTTCAATGGAGTTATGGGATGTCTTATTGTGGTGAGGGAGATTTGAAATTGGATTATGCTCTTATGAATGGTCCCAATTACCATTATGCTACAATTCCTTGGACTAATGAAGGGCTTCACTATTTTCGTAATCACTTTTCTCTATTCTCTTATTTTTTTACAATGCTCTAATTAATTTTAGATTTTATGTACTTTGCTAATGTTACTATTATTGAATTTTCCCACAACCACCTCTCATTTACTATCTGTAAGAGACAAGGACGTCTATCAATTCAGGATTTGTAATGCAGGCTTTAACTGTGCTCATCTCTATGTTAATGTGAATTGGTGGTTATGAAGATTATTATGTGCTGCAGATAATGCTCATACATTTAGTTTTCAAATTTTGAAATTTGAGCTTTGAGACCTATTCCTTTTGATAACTATGCTAGACGATGTGAATTTACTTTGTTGGTCTGTAAGATTGTATCTGATATACAACTGTGTGTTTTCATCCTCCCAAACAGAATCTAGATAATCTTATTGGTGGTTTTCAAGACCCTTCTGATGGATTTCAATGAGTCAATGCCCATAATCAAACAAGTAGTATGGCTTAGGCATTTAAGCACACATCATTTCTTCAGCATTTTAAATAGCTATTGGATTATTGAAAGATCTTATGACAATTTGGTGTGATTGCTACTTTATGATGCATCAGGCTTCACATGTTATTCGAGCAGGAGATATTATTAACTGCACTGTTGCTGCATTGCCTCCTTTAAGAGCCGAACCAGAAGATATACCGTTGGATGTTGTCTACGAAGATGATCATGTTCTTCTCATAAACAAACCAGCCCATATGGTATATTCTTCAGAGTCCAATTTAGAATTCGTATGGATTTTTATAGCAAGGCTATTTCTTGTATAAAGATTTTTTTGTATGAGAAGTGAATACATTCAAACTATGTTGCCAGGAAACGGAAACGGAAACGGGTACGAAACGCGGAAACGGCAATTTTCAAAAAACCTTGGATACAAAACGTCGACGGAAACGTCCGTACAATATATTATTAAAATAATATAATTAATATATATATATATATATATATATATATATATATATAGTACTCATTTTATAATTGTAGACCATAAGAGATAATTGATAAAGCACTCAAAATATTTTGAATTCATTGAAATTTGAACTTCTAAGTTCTAAAGAGTCATCATTCAACATGGTTACAATTTCAATGATTCACATATACATAATAATAATCTAGATTCTAGAATATATCATCTAGATTTCCTCATAGTCATAATCATCTCCATGAACACCACTAGCACCGACATTTCCACTCCCACTAGCTCCACTCTCCCTCCCTTCTGCAAAAGATCCCGATTCTTCTTCATCAATACCAAGCAGTGAAAGTTGGCTAAGAGTTGCAGCAGAAGCATCAAAGTCGCTAGTCTCAGGATCAATATCCCAAAGTTTGTTGGGACCTCTAACATAGGCTTCACTCTTGTGTGATAGAATGCGCAAATTGGAATGCACATACACTAAATCCTCGGCCTTCTTGGATGCTAACTTGTTCCGTTTGGCTGAGTGGATGAAGGAATATGTACTCCAATTCCGTTCTGCTGAGGAATTGCTAGCCACCTGTTACAAAAAAGAAGTTAGAAATTTTCAATTAGTAATACTATAATATTAATTTACTAAGAAGTAAGAACATACATTTTTAATTAATAAACAAACTTTTGATTTCATTTTAATATTTGATACCTGTGAAAGGATTTTAATGGCAACAGGTCGCAGCCACTTGGCATCATGGCCATGTGCACACCACCACATGCATGGGGTCATCTTGTACCTGTCAAGTGTTGCATCTATTTCACCCATGCTACTATTAGATGAAGAGACAAAGAGCGTCATTTCACAGCGGACTGTACTAGTTACATCTGGATCAGGAAAAAGCCTCCGGAATGCTGCCTTAGCTCCACTTGCAACTTCATGGTCATCATATGGTTTTTGCCTACCAGGTAGTGCAAGTATTTCACTGCTATAAAATTTGGGATTCAGGGCATAGGCTAGGAGATGCAATGGGGTGGTCATTTTATTCCACCTCATGATCACGTTCTTAACTTCATTGTAGAATTTTTTTTTAGGATCCTGCTCTTTTTGTTGTATGATGTCTCTAATTTTTTCAAGCATAGAGTCAATGCCATCATAGATCTCCCCTATGCAAGCATTATCCGTGTCTGCATATCTAATCATAGATAAAATAGGCTCAGTAAAACTAAGCAAGTATGCAACCTTTGCCCACCAAATATCATCAAGTATCACTGATTTTATTTTGATGGCTCTTTCTGTGTTTGATTGCCTCCACACGGACCAAACATCATCAATCACCATAAGCCTTAAGGCTTGCTTTACCTTCACAAGTCGTCTCAAGACGAGCGTGTGAGAGGCAAATCTTGTTTCAGCAACCTATTAAAATAAATTAAAGCAAGTTAATTAAATTAAAAGGAATTCAATTGATAATTTGATATTTCATAAAAAGTTAGCAAATAAAAATTAGAAACTAGGAAATTGTTTGGTTACCTTCAGCAACTCCAATGTCGAGAACCTCCTAAAGATAGCCTGGGACATATGATGATTTGTGATAAACATTTGGATCTCATTTGCCTCTGTATAAACTTCCTCAATCCATGGTATTTTTCCAATCTTCTGCAGCATCAAATTCAAGGAGTGTACTGCACAAGGTGTCCAAAAAATGTGCTCATATCTCCCCTCAACAATCAATGTTGCTCTACAATTTTTGGCATTGTCCGTGATGACTTGGACAACGCTTGCAGGGCCCACTGACTCAATAGCCTCAATCAAAATATTAGCAATAAATTGAGCATCTTTCACTTCACCCTCACAATCAACAACCCTTAAGAACATTGCCCCTTTAGGGCACACTGCAACAATGTTGATTAGGGGTCTATTTCGGGCATCTTTCCATCCATCTGAAATGATAGATACCCCTGAGTCCTTCCATGAGTCCCTAATTGGCTGCAAAGAAGTATGTACATGGGCCACTTCTTTCGCCAACAATGTGGTTCTGACCTTCTCATAACTAGGGCTTTTATACCCTTTCGGTGCATCATTAATACCTCTCACCATTTGTTGCCAATAAGGTGAGCGCAACACATTGAAGGGCAGCCCACATGCATAAATGCATCGAGCAACCAACTCATCAGCAACATCCCTTTTCTCATTTGCAAATGCTTGCTCTAATGGGCCTTTGGAAATTCTCTTTCGTGACAAATACTCTCCCTCTGTTGGAGTTTCAACTGCAACTTGGATAAAAGGATGGTTTGATGGGTTGGGTGGTTTTTGTGAACCCCTATTTTGCAAAGGAGCTGTTTTAAATCTAGCTCTTGAAGCTTCCATATCAGCGTCCTCTTGCTCTTTCATATATGCCAATATATGTTTATGTTCAACCTTGCCACATTTTCTAATCCCCGTTCCTGATTTCCCCATTAAATGAGCTTTGAGTCGGGTATAAGAGGATTTGTATTGTATATTGCAATGATTGCATACCCAAACTCGAGAGCCACCGCCAGCAAGGTTCTCCACAATTTGCACATGTCTCCAAAGAGGAGCTCTAGGATCCACACCCCCACTTTGGCTTTCTTCCCCTTCCCCATGCCCTCCCACTGAAGCTGAACTAGATGCCATTGAATCAAACCTTCATTGAAAAATAAAAACATAAACTTAGATAACAATAAATTATTAAATAGAACCACACCCTACATATCCTATTCTGCTTTTGATCACCAAGTTCACCGTTCAGGCGCGAGGTGAGAGCATACACAGAGTTCGGATTTTTTAATTTAAAAAAACAAAATAAACTTAAAAAAAAAAAAAAAAAAAAATTTAAAAACCCTACACATCCTATTCTGCTTTTGATCACCAAGGTCACCATTCAGGCGCGAGGTGAGAGCATACACAGAGTTCGGATTTTTTAATTTAAAAAAACAAAATAAACTTTTTAAAAAAAACAAAAAAGAATTAAATTTAAAAACCCTACACATCCTATTCTGCTTTTGATCACCAAGGTCACCGTTCAGGCGCGAGGTGAGAGCATACACAGAGTTCGGATTTTTTAATTTAAAAAAACAAAATAAACTTTTTTAAAAAACAAAAAGAATTAAATTTAAAAACCCTACACATCCTATTCTGCTTTTGATCACCAAGGTCACCGTATAGGTGCGAGGTGAGAGCATACACAGAGTTTGGATGATATTTATAATTTAAAAAAAGAATATATGTTTTTTATTTTAAAACGCAAAGAAAATGTTACATTTTTTTATTTTTTTAAGCATAGAGTTTTAAAATTACTAAATTAAACCTACATATTGACATCATGATCAATGATCACATTAACATTTTCTTTAGCAAAAAAAAAAAAACTTGAAAAATACCTGGTTTTTCCTCCTTGAAGTCAATCCCACCTTCCAAATCTGATTCGAAATTCCTCCTTGAAGCTGCTCCTTGATGTCTCTTTGCTCTTCACAATGCTAAATGCTAGTTTAATGAAAACTGGATTTAGCAAGAGAAAAATGAGAGTGTGATTTAGAATGGACCCAAGAGGTCATTATATAGCTTTTAGGAAGTGTGTTTAGCAAGGTATGTAGTCGTATTAGGGTTTCGCCGCATTTAATGCAAAGTTTTTTTATTTTTTAAAACGTATTTCCGTTTTTTTGAAGTGACAGGTGCAGGAAACGTGAAAAACGTTTCCGGAAACGCCTGTGCCGTTTCTGGAAACGTTTTTCACGTTTCACCCCCATATCAGCTGTGCGAAATGTTTCCTAAACGTTTCTACGCGGAAACGGACCCCTGCCCCGCGTTTCCTGGTATCACAGCATTCAAACTCAAGTCCATCCAGATTTGAAGGTGTGTCGAGGATGATATGTGAAGCTTGTCCTTGACATTATTTCTCTCCTGCTGAGAGCCCGAATGCATCAGACTACACCATTGCACTTCTTAATTTTTAATGTTTATATTTGTTTCAAATTATCAGTAATACTGTAACCCATGCAAGCATACTTGTACACTCTTCTCTCCCATTGGCTCTATAATAGAAGAGCATTTCTTAAGAAATAAAAGCTATTGGACATCAAACACAGGGTAGAGGTTTGACTCATTAATCTGATTTATGTGGAGAAGCATCTTTTGTTTTTCATGAAGTATATTTTTATCTTATGCTAATTAGATAGACTCGGGAACATTTTTTACAAAAATATAAGAGTTCTTGCTTTTAAAAGTTCCCTCGATGCTTTTTTATTGAACTTGATTGTAGGTTTTTGTGGCAGTCAGGGCTGCCCAATGCACCTCCTGAGAGCACTGTGCTTTCTTTCTTGTTATTTGTCAGGAAAAATGTTTCCAAATGCCCGTAACATGGTTTTCAGTTGTCTGGCTGAGGAAGAATAGGATCCTTACTATTTTTATAAACTTTGAGGATGAATTCTGCTATAGATTTTTAAGTAACAGCTACTCTATTTGCTTCTTAGATAGCTATTCTTAAAGCACATTTTGATGCGACTTCAGTCATGGTAGAGCTTTTGTAATTTTTGAATCATGATTTCTTTAATTAAACTAATTTTCATTAAACTTTTGGATACTTGTTTCAGAATGCATTTCAACTAAGGTTTTAAACGTCCCCTTCATTGTCATTTGATTAACTTTTACGTAGGGTGATGAAAAATGTCTGAGATTCTACCCATTCCTAAGAGAATTAAGTAACGGCTAAGCAAAACAATTTCACGTATTTTATACCCTTTTTGGTTACTGCTGAGAAATACAGTATCACAAAGAGCTAAAAATATAAACATGAAGTTGCAAGGTTAGTTTTTAGATACTTGAACTGTTTAGATCAAATAAAAACATATAGCAAGCTATTGAGAATGCCAACTATAGAAAAATGTAACCCTTAGATTGACAGTCCAGGGGCAAGCCTGGTGAGCAAGAGTCAAATTGAGAAGGGCCGAAACTCAAAATAAACTGATGGGAGATCCTTTTAAGGCTCTCAGACAAAAGCACAGTACAAAACACTGCAACATTGTTGATCTCTTTAAGTGGTCATACAGGGGCCAGAACATAGTTCAATTAAGTTAAAGAAAAATCTGTGCACAGGCAGACTCTGGTGTGCATTTCATGCTGGAAGACTATAAATAATCTTTTGAATGCAATGTTCTTTCACCATTCATCATCCTGAAGCATAACTAATTACATAAAAGAACAAATTGTAATTCTGTTTCTCTTATTACGTTCTCGTCTTCCAAAAGCACAAGGGAAGCAATGGGATTTGATCATACAAAAGTTCTACATTTTGTAAACCATCCTCACCGTAATACATGCTTCTAGAATTAAGAGCTTCAAAATTGCATTGTTATGAAAATTCTTCTAGGAGCAAGGAAGGAAGAAGCGATGGTGTAGGCTATTGTGATTGTGGTACTTGGAACGTGTTTGCCCCTCAAAATTATATATAATTGACTATAAGTAATTGGTATTGGCTGGTTTATATCTATTTGCTTCAATGTCTTCTTTTCTCAATTTAATTTTCTATGTTGTGATTTGTCCAAATGAAACATCACTTTTTTCAAAGAAACCCCTAAACAAAATCGGGTAAGTGCAAATGTTATTATGAAAGAGCATATGTAAAAATGAAACAATGGTATGTCTCCCCTTATAAAGTTTGCAGAAAAGGTCAGATGTTGTTGAAGCAGGATATGAAAAGAATCCGGTAAAAGCATTTGTGGATTTGGTGGCTCAGTATGAATGATTTTCTATGTGAGTTTGGCAGCATAGATAGAACTCTACCCAATTTGATGGAACATGAAAACATCGTAAGTATTTGTAAGGGTGTCTATTTGATTTGGTTGGAGATGGATCTACGTTTACTGTGCATAAGGCGATGACAACCCAATTTGATGGAGCTAGATAAGCTCTTAGTTCTGGAGAGAAGAATGAATGTTTAACGTGCACAGAGACTTGAAAACTTGTGGGCTATTGTGGTCCAATGTTTGAAAATTTGTGGTCCAAGGTTACATCAGTTGTTTTGGTGAGTTTTTAGGTGGTTAAAGTACCATATGACCATATGGAGTTCTTTAAATGTAATGTTCAATTGATATGGCTGAGAGATTGTGATGTGGAATCCACACAGCACACCTCGGGCTAATGTGTTTTTATGTTTGTCACCATGTTTACCATTTTTAAATATAGGGGATTTAGATTTTGACGATCCTCATAGTTCCAGAAAAGTTTGACTACGTTAGCCAATTTTTGATCATGTCTCAATTTTCACGAGGAAATATTAAAAATTTAGGTTTATACAAAGAACACAATACTTGAAGCTTGTAGAATCCATCTGCATTTGTCTGAATCTGCAAACTATTTATGTTTTACTGTATCCCCCAAACCTTTGTAGTACTTCCTTAGTTGATCAATCCTTTTCTAGTTATGGGCACTTTCCAAGCATTCATCGATGACCATTGCTCAGGCCAGTCAATGCGTTGGTTGCAAGTGCAACTTATGTTTCCAGTCATAGGCTGTGAGGCTGAATGATTTGGCATTTTTAAAAGTCCACTCTTTATGTTGTATAAAGTCGCATTGATCAATGTCTAATTTAGGCTTAATATTTATAGTTGCTAAATGTTTTGTTTAAGTCTTAATATATAGACACCATAGGATTTAAGTTTAAAATATTAAGCTCTCTTTTTGGTAAAAAGAAAGTAATATTTATATACTACAAGAATATACTTACTCGTATCCTTTGTAGTACCAACCAAGTCCAGAGTATGCTGATTCTGCATTATGTCATAATGACAATTACTATTTGGAGGCCCATAACGCTCAAACTGGACACTATCTACAATAAACCTAATTTTCCTACCATGTACGAACAACAACATGACATCAGTACTTAACCGTATTTCAAACCAAAAGCAGATAGAGAAGACAATTAAAGGATCTGCCATCCCAGGAGGAGTTTTTGTCTTCATCCATCTCCTCTTCCTCAGAATCTTAGTCTGGGTGCATAGTGTAATGCTAGCACCCAATGTTCCCAAGTTTTAATGGTCTCCTCGTACAGGTATTTGTCATGGATAAATTGAGCACCTGTCACATCTTCTACATACCTGCTCATGCTGTTGTTTTCCACAGTGACCTCTCTCCACAACATGTGATTTTGCTTCTCTTCACTACTCTTGACAGACCCCTGTCAGCTTCCCACCAGCATGATTGACAATAGACTTTAATTCAGTCAAAACATTGTGGATAATGTCCTCATTATGAGAGATAATTCCATCTCCTTCTTCCTCTACTTTTGGCCGAATTTCTTCATCAGCTTCTCAACATGTTCTATCATAGCAACAAACTTGCTAATTGTCTCCTGCCCTGCCACTCCTTTTGCCCTGTCAGCATCTTCAAGAATGATGTTCTGCAGAAAACATCCGTAATGGTTCAACAAATAGGTGATATGATTAGGAAAGACATCATCATCAGTATAAATGTAGGGGCAGAGAGGATCACAATCAGTTTCAGCCATTTCCTTATTGATCTGTACCTCTTTCAACACCCTGTTATTATCGCCACCCTTTTTGTCCATTGCTCCATGTCCCTGCCAATATAAATAATTGAAACAAAATTATTCGAAATGTCTAACAATTCCTTTTTCCTCTTCTCAAGATGACGAGTCCATGTTGTTATGATATTCTATTGAAGAAGGAACAAATTTGCTAGAGAGCAGCAATATTTAATGATATATAGCTCAAATATCGAATAACAACAGCAGTATCACTGAATGGCAAACATTTATCCAAAATAATAGCTGTATTCTAATCCAAGAAATGAATAGATTTTTAATGAAGAGCATATCTGAATACAAATGATGGTGTGTGGCCAAAAATACCAAGTATCTGAAATATGAAAGCCATGCTATTTTGAGGGGAAACTTTCAGAAATACAGAACTGTAAATAAAGAAGAGATGATTCCATGATTGATGCCCTACAACGACCTACCTAGCTCCAATTTATAGCTATCATTAGCTTGGGGCACCTCCAAAGTCCTAATGAGGCCAACTACATAAAATTATCAGATTTTTGAAACCACCATTTACTAGTGAAAGTTTATGTGTGCCACATGTAGGCTACTCCACAACAACATGAGAGATATAATGGCAAGATAATAACTACGGGTGCAGTGTACCTTCCCCCTTAAACAAATCACTGGCCTCAATAATTAACAATGTTTGATGTTATTACATAAAATTCTCATCTTCCCACATCACATCTTCCTCTACTTGATGAGAATCAAGATGCTCCAAGTTGGCCTTGTCTATATCTTCACTCTTTGATCAATAGCTTCTTTTGGTTCCATGAGAATTCTTCCCTCTTCATCCAGCCCTATTTTGTTAAGGATTTTATGGGAACACTTGATTTTAATGGTATTTATAGCATGCCTTATATTATAATGGGCTACATAATACTACTTAATTCCCTTTCTTCTATTATCCTCTTTGCCCTTGAATTGAAACGATAGATTAGATTAATAGATTTGGTATGATGATTTCTTGGAACATATGAATCTGGATTTGCAGGATTTATTCGAAGGATGATTTGATAATTGACTCTCAGACATTTTTAGAATTCCATGCAAGACTACTTACCTGCACTTATGCAGTGTGAAGGAACCTCATCTGTAGATTATCCTGAAATGTTTTGAAAAATGTTTTTTCAGATTTCTTTTGCTGACCAAGTATTTGATATCGAATGCATACTTTATGAATGATACTTAAGTTGTGATATGACTGATTTGAGATAAATTGTTTCATCCTATTTTCCCTGTAGCATGCATTGCTCTAGATTTATGATTATAAGAAGACGATGTGTTTTTGCTAAATTCTGAAGACTGCTGAATGATTCTGAAGAAGAACAAGTTGAAGACTATATTTTCTGGTTCATTATATTTCTTTTGTAATGTGTTAAAGATTTGAATAAATGAGGTTTGAGTTTTAATGTAATCTTTGTAGCTACGTGCATCTCGAAAGTCATAAAGTGTCATTTTGTAATAGTTTATAGAATTAAGTCATTTTCAACTACCAACAACCACCTTCCTTTCTCCCAAGGTATAAATAGCATAGTAGGAAAACTCGCCAAAAAACAGGCAAAACGAGTAAACCGCAAGAAAACTCGCAAAGACAGCATTTCTTTCCTTTTTGGATTTTTGGTGAAGAAAACACAAGGATAGAATAAAATTTGCCATTTTTGGAAAGGGTCCGGGAAGATGTAGCAACAAAAACTTGCATGTGCCATAACTTTCATTCTATGGCTCTCTGTTTAGGTGTCGTTTTCTCTAAAAGTACATATTTTCTCGAGCTCTACGCATTGATGGCAATATTTTTCTTATTTTCATAAAATCCATTTTTGCACCTTTTTGGACCAAGCAACTTCTTGCAATCTTCTGAAAGAATCATGAGCTTTGATCACTGTAGACAGATTAGTAATTAAAAATACTGCATAGCTTTCCAAAACTCAATGAGTACTCGCCAAAACTCGACGAGTATTCTCCCGTGCTTGGACTAATCGTCCCACCTGTTAGCTTGGTCGTAACCTGCTTATTCAAATGTTGACTTCACATATCAACAGATGTGTAGGTTTTTTTTTTGCTATTTTAAGAGTTTTTTTGTTCAATGATAATCACACGAAGAAGCGCAACAAGTTGACTCAAAAAAGGCTCAACAACTTGGTTTTTGTGCAATACAATCTCCGGCCTCGCACAAAAAAAGTTGAGGCCACATCAGAGGAGCTCATTGATTTGGATGAGATAGATCCATATAGTGAGTGGACTAGGCAAGAAGAGGAAAACCTTGCGTTCACAAAGTGGGACGAGATTGCTTCTTTTGAGAGGGAGGCTATGGAAGGAGAAGCACTAGTAGGACTCCGAGGAGATATTGGATTGGATGACATCTTTGGAGGTGATCTCCAACATGTAGCAGAGGAGCCACCAGCACCACCTTCTAGTTCCAGGATCGAGCCAGATTCACAACCTTCTAAGAGTGTGGAGACGCAGCCGAGTGTGGGGACTACTAGAGGCTTTAGACCCTCTCCCCAATATCTCTCTAGATTGGGGAAGAGGAAAATGTAATTTATTGTATATTGTAACTTGCATAGATATGAAATTTATGATGATATTTTTCAATGTCAATCATCATAAATTCATATTACTTATCAGCCGGTTGTTGTATTCGCATGATGATGTGATTTTGTATTGTATTTGTATTCAAATCTAATAGAAAACACTTCTCCAACATTTTATGGGCTCATTTGATACATTTTGTAGCTATGTGTAGCTTAAAATTTATGTTTTTAAAGAAATTTGAGTATTTTTTAAGTTGCCGAGTATTCCCGAGTATAGGCCGAATATTGCCGAGTATTTAGATTTGGCGAGTATTCCTACTATGATAAATAGAACTTGTTTGGAATAGACATTTTAGAGTGGAGACATCCATTTTATTGGGCTTAGTAAATACCTCAGTTTATCTACTTTTAATTATGGAATGCTTTGGGATGTATGTCAAAGCATAGTAGCTTCATGAGTGGTGAACTTACCATACATGCTATTAGGAGTAGGTGTGTAAATAATAGGCTTTGTCCACCTACATCCAAGCATAATATCATATTTTGAATACTTTATTTTTATTAAGTATATTGTGTTATGGTATTCTTTATGGGAATCCACTCCAATATCTTTGTGTTTTGTAAATGATCTCTTGAATTTTTGCGGATATTACATTTCTATTGATCTTGGAATCTTGCATGTAACTCTTACATGATACCAAATCCAAGGGTTTAAGAACCTTTGATTTTGGTCCTTTGCAACCACCAGTGCATGGAGGCATCGGTGGCGACACATGAGGTTTTTGGTCATGTTCGATATTCCTTTTAAGTTGCATTTCTGCAGAGTAAATCACGATTCAGTCAAGTTTTTGGTTCAAATGATATTTTCTCGGTGACGGATCTTGATTTTTTTCAATTTTTGAGGCAGAGACAACTTATTTTGCATACCTAATCACATATTTGGATTTCTCACGACAATTCATCGGGGTCATTTTTATGCATTTTGTTGGGTTCTGCCATACTATATTAAATTTGACACCCATTTGATTGTCATAGGGCAGTTTTTTTCTTCCGGGGTCATAACTTTGTCATGTGAACTCTAGTTGACTTTATTTCTAAAGCATCGGAAAAGTATTTCATAGCTATACTGATTGGGGTTGTTATTTTAGACATTTGAAGACATTTAGCATGTTCTTGATTCAATTGAAGATGGAGTTGATTCCAAGTGTTTTATGGCCAGGTACAGTTTTCGAGTTTGGGTATCAATGATGGAGTTGACTTTGATACATATGGGAGCAATGCTCCCATCATTGATAGATTATCTATTGCACGTGGATGGGTGGCTTTTGAGAATGTGCTATCTGATGAAAAGTTAGTATTATTACGTTCATTTCATTTTTGCTTCCTAGAGTTGTGGTTTCGAAAGATGTTGGTCATGTATTTGAAGAGGATTGACTCCATTGCTCTTTCAGAGGTCACGTGTCTGAAGGGAACTAGCTCCATTGTTATGGTGGAGATCATGTACCCGAAGAGGCGTGGCTTATTAGTTAGTTGGAGGTTATATGTCCGAAGAGGATTAGCTTCATTGATTGGTTGTTAATGCACTTTAGACCATAAGTCAACAAATCCTGCATTGATTTAGAAAATACATAACAAAATACACAATTTGCACTATGCTGACATATCAGTCAAGCTTGCACTTGAAAGTCTTACTCAAGATGTAGATAGAACACCGAAAACCTCATATTATGAGATAATCACAAGGATATGAAATAAACATGAAGCAAAGCAGGAATCAACACTACTCCAACAAACATAAACCATAGGTAACCATTTACACAACATGTATAATGCTAAAACACTCAGATTGCTCAAATAATACTCTATATTCCATACACACAAGAACAACACATTATATCCAATCTCCAGTTACAATTATTCGCTATACGCTACAAAATATAATATAATACATGTGTACACGATCATGCACCATTAACATACATCAAATCCCAGTATGAAACCTTTAGGTTCATCAAAAGATCACCACAACACTAGACAATCTGCAAAAGTAGAGACCAAGTGTTCCAAAATCTGTTCCAAAAAGAGGGACAAAGGGGTATTTATAGAATTCACGGACAACTTGGCACAACTAATTGATGTATGAGTATACCTTGGATTCCATTTTGAATTCCTTAGAGTTGCATGGTTTTCTCTTAGTTAGCACACTTGTTGGTTTCTAGAACCTTCTCCTATTGCCTAAGTGGCCGACATATCCTGTAGTCTTTTTATTCATGTGCCAACACGTGTCCTACCTACATATTCCTTCACTGACCAATCACTTTGCACCGCATGTTTAAGTTCTGCGTGTTCCATGAAAGGACTTTGGTAGATGTTCATTTTAAGGGGTCAACATTTTCTCACACTACATATCTTGTTTGTCCCCCAATAAGTGTTTCTTGTTTAGGGAGATAGTTTTTGTGTGGTCAGTACCTCATGTACTTTCCTTTGTAGTACATTCTTTATCCCTGCCCATTTTCCTAGCGTTGTGTCAATTTCTCCTTTTTCCTTACATACTTCCTTTATAACTTCTTCTATCGCCTTCAAGTCTTATGGCGATTTCTATTGTATCCTTGAGTCCCATTAACTTGCTTTTGGTCATCTATTAACATTAATATAATGTCTCTCTTTTTATACTCTTTTTCCTTTCCTTACACTATTCCTTCAACGCAACTAGTTTTCTTACCAATTTTCCCTTTTTGACAAACTCTTTGTATCAAGTCTTCAAACTCCAAGATCATTGTATCCTTTTTATACCGTAATTGTTTGTCCAACACCTGTACTTAGGCCAAATCTTTTCATTTTTTGCAATGATCTCCAAGTCAAATGCCTTGGCCCGTAGTTCTTGGTGTTTATTTTCCTTGTCTGCCACATTGTCATTAACAAGTTCTTGCATGAGCTCATAAGTCAATCACACATCCTTGGCATCTTTGGATGCCTTTCGGAGAGTTTCTTCTTCTTTATCCATCACTACTTCTAGCTCATCCCATTCTGCCTTTTGGAGCGTCTCTTCTTCTTTGGCTGATTCAAATTGTGTTTGGTTGATGTAGGGTGTTGTGTGAATTTGGATGCCCTTGCATCACATAAGGTAGTGCAGAGTACAATTGCTTGGTACAGGGACAACCAGTCACATCAACATCCTTTCCTAGACATTCATCTTGCTATTTATAAGACCAAATACCCAACAATGTCAGTTCAAAACATGGTTTTCGACCCAACTATTCATAACTAAAAATTCATTAATACGCTACCCAAAGCTGACAAGAGAATAATTAACATGACAAAGATGAGTGCGTGCAAAGTACAATTGCTTGGTATAGGGACAACCTGTCACATCAATGCCCTTTCCTAGACATTCATCTTGCTATTTATAAGACCGAAGACCCAACGATTGTCATTTCAAAACACAATTGTCAACTCAATTGTTCATAATTAAAGACTCGTCAATACACTACCAAAATAGGAAAAGAGAATAATCAACAACATGACAAAGATGAGTGCCAAATCAATGCTTTCATTAAATTCATCGATCTACATCTATTCCCCCTTTTAAAAGATGTCAAGAGTCTCTTCTGACAACACCCATGTAAAATTAAGATGAGTGAGGTGGAGAGAAAGAGGAAGACATCCTTGGAGAAGCGGCAACTAAAAACTTCCAGATAATCTTGATGAAAATACCGAAGTTGTCACATTCGATTTTTTGTTTGAATTTGTGGAGGATACAATTCTTAAAAAATTCGTTACTACAAAAATCAGCCATAAAATTTGTGATTAAATTTGACTTAAAGAAGTATTATGCTTGTATTTTAGATTAAATATTCAAAAAAGAAAGAATGAATTTCAATGAATTTCAACAAATTTTTAACAAATGTATATCAAATTTCAACGAATGTTTTAGTCATATTTGGTATTTGGTGAATTTTAAATTTTTTACATCAAATTCGCTGAATGTGGTTACTTAGGAAAATACCATGCTAAAATTCTAATTTTTATAAACTGGTTCTGCATTTCGATTTTGTCCACAAAACATTTCTGGCTGAATTTGTGGATGAAAACCCAGGCATCTAATAGCTATTTTTTTAAAAATGTGGACAGTGATTTTTTCAAAACATAATGTACTGAAGCATGCCATATGATTGTTGTGGCATTTGTATGGTTAATGAAACAAGCCATATGATTACTATAGCACTTTGTATGGTTGTTGTAGCAGTTTGTACGGCTTGTTAGCATATTTAGATAAGTGTATGGCTGATCTTATAAGAAGTAGGGTGCACATATGTACAACAGTTTGTGTGTACAACACATAAATAAGAGCATACAACGGGGAAAATTGGAGGCCTTATGACAACGGAGAAGCACCATATGTTGACAATGTATGTGTGCAGCTACATGACAAAGACAAACTATGACGACTTGGCAAGTAGCTGTATAGTGAAGAAATTGGAGTATATGGCTTGTCAAAAGTCGCATACGGTGGGCAGAATAGCGGTTGAGAAAGAGACATGCATGCATATGTTAGAGATGCAAGAATGCAACTGTATGGTATAGATTGTGGCAGTGGATAAGAGCAATGTCTGTTCAATGAAGATAATGACTGTACGGTTGTGTTTTATTATGAATGTATGATGGGGGTCATTGTATGACATTATGAAATGGATGTGTTAATCTTCTTTGTTATAAGCACATCTATCCCAAACTTCTTCATAACAATCTTAGGGTCCTTTCAAAATATCTCTTAGGGTAACAAATATTTGTACCTCCAATGAAGTGCTTGACTTTGCTTTTATAATTGTCTAATACACTATTAAATGTTCCGTCTATTATTTTTTCGATGTGGAGTACCTTGTTTGTTTTTTTCATCAATTATCATCTTATCTTTTTGCGCTTTTGACTGATGAGACACTTTTTAGGTGTTTTATTCATGTACTCTTCACAACTGGAAAAATCCACAAAAGTCATGTTCACATTCCCCAGCCATAGTCGGTACACTTTTAATTTTGAGCCTTTCACCTTGTCCTTGACAAGTGTTATTTCCAAGTCCTCGAACCAAAGCACTATATTCTGAAATTTCATGAATCTTGAACAGTTTGAGTGAATTACTTAAAATATAATAGGCTTTATTTCCCATTGACCATTATTTTTTTATATAAATTCTCTGAACTTGAAATTCTCGTGCCTTAAATACTTATCATGTCCGTGCTTTCTCCATCTTTTTAGACAATCATCCTTAGTTTATTATTCATCCGTCATGAATACTGGCTACAATATTATCTCCTTTGCCTCGACATGACTACAGTTGCTCGATGTGTCATGAGACTTTGTTATCTACGGCGACCATATTTGCATCCAATTGTACTATAAAAATAGCCATGCATTAGGAGGTTGTACTTCACCTTTAATATAGTTTTATCCTTAGACATTGTGTTCATGCTTACTATATTCAACTCTTTGAACTTAATGTTGAATATGATTTCAAATTGGTGGGAAAACTTATTGTGTAGCTTTGCATTCCTGACTTTGTAAAATTTGTACTCAAATGGCTGAGCCAATTGAGACATTGATAGTTGAGAATGACTTTGTGTCATCAATTTTTCTTTCTCATCATTTCTTTGCAAGCCTTCTTTTATCTGCATAATTTCAATGCTATTGCAATCTTTATAGAACACCTCATAGTCCTCCATTTGCCAACGAGAGATAGCGTTGAGGGGTTTGTCTCAATTGTGGAGCACAACTATAACTCCAAGATCCCTTCATTGTTCAGCTCCATAGTACCTTAATTTCCATCATCCGAGCATTCTTCATCATTGTCGAAATCCAAGTTTGACGAGTCAAATGGGGATGTTTCCTTGCTTACTTCCCGATGCTTTAGATGTATCATATATTTATAGTTTATTTTTCCATGGAGAGTAAATGTTTCTTCCAATTGTGGTTGTCTTTGGCTGCTATCAACCAACCCAACACAACAATGCATCATAGACCTTTTCTTGAAATGAGATGACTCGAAATTCATCAGAAAGTGTTAGGTTCCAATACATACCTTTTGTGCCATTAGTTCATTGTTTCGATTTTTTTCTCACCATTGTCTGACATCAACTCTGATGTTAGTTGTGTTGTCACATGCTTTATTTTAGGGCCATTATTAGGTATGGTGGTAGTTATTGCATTGTTGAGTTCAAGAATAATTTGCAATAAATCATCTACCTTATAGGTACTATAGTCTGCAAGACTTATCTTGTAGTTGCTTTTGCTGATTCAAGCCGACTAGGTACTCATCCTGTCATGGGATTGTCTTCGATATTTAGCCATGTCCTTCTTGTCTTCCGCTCTAGCCTTAACATGGCTTTCTTTCTATGTTCCTGGGTCTGGGTATATACTTTCTTTGCTTGTGCTTGAGTGATTGCCATTACTTCTTTGTCCTCCGCCACATCAATCATGTTGACATTCCCTTGGTTTGGACAACTGACATCATTGTGATCCCTTGGCCCACACCATCTACAGAGTTGTGCAGTGTTATTATGATTTTTGGGGCTATCTCTTGGGAAATGTTCCCATTTGTTATACTTCTTGCAGTGCATGTGTAGCAATCCTTGGGATTTGTATTGAATCTGACTACCACCACCACCAGTATTATTCTGACATCAATTAATATTCCGCGTTGGCTGTGTGATGGGTAGCGTTGATTGCTCCCCACGTGTGAAGAGTATTTGGGTGCTCTTGTTCTGCAAATTGTATGGGAAATGGATTGAATTTTGTGTAACTCAGGTGCACTTGTTATGCAAATTGTACATGCGATCCTTGACTGAATTCCGTGTAAGTTAGAACATCTCACAAAACATTTTCGTGGGGAAATTCATCTTGGTGTGACCTTCTACCTTGCATTCGGTGCACCGAATATCCTTTCCTTCGTTCTTAGTATCCCCCTTTAGTGTGTGGACTTTTTGTTCTCACTTTCTTTATCCATAGCTCTATTATATGCATCTTTGTAAGATGAAGGTGGAACCATCTTCATCTTCCACCTCTGCAATGAGGGTCAGGTCCCTCAAAGAATTACTGCTTCTTTAGACTGTTTGCTGGCTCCTTCTTTAGACTGTTCGCTGGCTCCTTCTTGATTTTTCCCATTAAATCATTTGTTGTAGGCTCTTACATTCTCATGTTCCCCTTTCTAGGTGTCATAGATCTTCCAACAATTTCATTGTCATTTCTGAGGAGCTTGAATTAATTTTCAAACACCTTCTGCAATTTTTCTGATGAGAACTTGTCAGATGTTGGTGCGTCTATGTTCCAATCAAAAGGCATCCATTTGAGCATGGCTGGGAAAGACTGCAACTAGTGACATTCATTTGTTTTCCGAATAGCAGTCCAGATAGTGTTATAAGTCTTGTAATGCCACATTGGGTCTTCAAATCCATCACTAGTAAATTTTGGCAGCTTCCACTTCTTTGATTTAGACTCAATGGAGTGCCTATGATCATGATTGTTGACCTTGTTTGAATTTAATTTTGGCTACGGCGAGGCTCTTCTAATACAAGCATAGTTACCAAGTCAAGAAATCAGGATCCATTTGGGAGGGCCAAAAAATCCAAAAATCCGGAAATATTGAAAAAGTTCGGAAAAATTCGATGTGGAATATAGACATTATATATGAGCGTAATTTATAAATATGAAAAATTGACAAATACTGCGCAAAACATTAATAACGTGATATAAAAATGTTGATATATTTAATATTAAATAATTTATGAGGGTGTTGGGAGTCTTCTTATAGCAAAATAAATGTTTTTTTTTGGAATAAAAACAGGGCTGATCCAGACTGAATTTATTAGGGTCATCTGAAAATCCGGATCCGGCAGAATTTGGTAACTATGATTACAAGCCTCCTCCTAGGAAAGGGCCATTTGGGACTTTTCTCAATACTATTGGACATGCCACATCTTCTACCCTTCCATTGGCTTGGAAGATTTGTGCACTACTTTTCTCATCATCAAGTGCCTCTCTTCTGTTCCTCACTCCAATTTGTCCTATTGGCTACCCTTGCGTTTCTGGGTCAATCTCGTCGATTAATAAATCTTCCACGTGGCAAATTTTTTTGTAGGCCTCTCTCTCTGTTCTTGAGAAGAAGTCATAAAACTTTATTTTGGGATAAAGACTTCCCCTCATTCGACTCTAGAAAGTGCAATTGTCTTACAATTTCTACTGATTCCTTTGTCGGGAGTAGTGTAAGTCCTCCGGTTCAAGATGATCCCTTTCTTGGTTTTTGCTTCAGCTTTGATTTCTACTTACGCTTTGACTTCCACTTATGCTTTGTACTTATGTGGATGTATTTTTAGAATTGGCTGCCTCTCAATTCCTTTATCTTATTTCACAGTGTTCCACCAATTAAGTAGACCATCTGATTTTTGTGTCCACTCTCTGGCTGTGTTGTCTTCTTCTACTGTCTTTGATCGGGCTCAATGGTTTTGATTCTTTCTCATACAACATCGGTCTTTAAATATTTCTTCTTCTCGACGATACCTCTCTTGATATGATTGTAAGTATTTTATTGTTATACTTCGTGGTTTTGTTTCTCATAAGATAATGTAGTGCCTTGTTGATGGTTATCATCGACTGAATTTCGCTTCTACTCCATTTCAACCTTAACCGACTTTGCAAAGGCACAGCTGTCATAAATGTTTGCTATAAAAGATACACTAACAAACTAGAATTATAAGCATAGACATAAACATAGGATAGAATAACAACTTTATTTCATATAAGGCAGTGTAAAGTACAATTGCTTGGTATAGAGGGGACCTGTCATATCAATGGCCTTACCTGGACTTTCATCTCACTATTTGTGAGACAAAAGACAGCGGTTGTTGGTTAAAATGCAACCATTGACCTGGCCTTTCATAATTAAAGACTCAAAAGTACACTACCAAAGCCAACAAGAGAATAACTAACAACATAACAAAGTCGACTTCCAAAACAATACTTTTATTAAGATTCAACGGTCTACAAAATATTTGGAGCATATTGCAGCTATACCTGTTCAGCTGTCTCAGTTTCATGCTAATAACGCTCAAGAAAAAGTTGATTAACTGAGGAACTTAGTAACCAGAGCAAGCATTACTTAAACTAATTATGACTATAGCTCACATGAAGCAATGTTTCCTTCCCTTTGAAATATCCTTGTAATTGAATTCATATTTGGTGTTTGCTGAGGATATAAGTATTATTGTTGGCTTAACTCTGACTAATAAAATATTTAATTACATGTTGTTTGTTGGTTATTCTTATTTTTGATAGGGACTAGGTGACATGCCTTCTTTCAAGAGGCATTTTACAAATACCATACTTATGTTTTCTGCATATTATATTTGTTTGGTGTTTGTTATCAAATTTCACAATGACATAGCAGCCTGTATAAGGATCATGCATAAAAGCATCTGTAATATGCATGTTTTAGAACCAAGAGTTGATTGTGTTTTTAATTCTCATTTTCAAATGAAGGATTTAGGGCGTAAAAGGAAAGTGTAATCTCCCATGGTATAAATTTTCATTTCCTTTCCTTTTGGAATAGATTTATTTGAAGTATGCCCTCTTTTCTGTTGTTTTAGTACTTTTTGAAAGCCATAGTTACCAAATCCGGCCAGATCTGAACAAAATGCGACCAGATCCGGATTTTTCAGCCATCCCAGATAAGTCCTGTTTGGGTTGACCTTTTTTGGGAAACATAAATAATTTTCTGTTTTATTTTTAACAAAGAAAAGATACCCAACAACCTTTTATATCATTTAATATTAAATATATTAGCATTTTATATTACGTTATTAATTTTTTTCATTGTATTTGTCAATTACACACACACACACACACACACACACACACACACACACACATATATATATCAGACTGGATACTTCTGAACCTTTTCAAATTTTTGGATTTTGGAACTTTTTTGTCCTCCTGAACAGATCCAGATTTGCGGACTCGTAACTATATTTAAAACATGTATACTAGATAAACCTGCCTCAGTTATTCTTAGATTTTATATTTATGTGGTATGAAATTAAGTCATAACATTTTTCATTGTGGCACCCAAAACTTAAGAATAGGGAATAATATATATATATATATATATATATATATATATATATATATATATATATATCAGACCGGATACTTCTGAACCTTTTCAAGAATTTTGGATCTTCGGAACTTTTTGTCCTCCTGAACAGATCCAGATTTGCGGACTCATAACTATGTTTAAAACAGGTATACTAGATAAACCTGCCGTAGTTATTCTTAGATTTTATATTTATGTGGTATGAAATTAAGTCATAACATTTTTTTCATTGTGGCACCCAAAACTTAAGAATAGGGATATTCGAAAACAATTTGCTGCCTGTTTTAAAGCAAACAGTTTCTTAAAATTTGACATGAACTTGTAGCGTGAATTGTGTGGACAAATTTAGTCACGGGTTGATTCATGTATCATAGTTTTTAATATATAGCCATTTCATCATCTTGATGCTCTAGAGGGGAGCTTAATAAACAAGTAGGCATGATTGATATATTTATTTTGCTTCTTTAGAGTCTTGAAAATTATTCAATATTAGCATTTATCCTTGTATCTAATGACTTGCAGGTTGTCCATCCAGCTCCTGGCAATACCCATGGCACACTTGTGAATGGAATCCTTCATCATTGTGGGCTTCCATCAGTAGGATGCTCAAGCGAGCCTAATCCATATGAAATTGAAGAAGACAGTGATACAAAACTTCAGATCTGTCCTTTAGATTTTGACGTTAGACAAACTACTTGTTATATGAATGCCGAGTCTATAGTACGACCAGGAATTGTGCATAGGTTGGACAAAGGAACAAGTGGTTTGCTTGTTGTAGCTAAGGTAAATTCCATTCCTTTCACACATCCACATACAAAAATATAAACTTGTTAATTGATTTACATAAAGGCCATGTTTGTCATAAGGGCCTAGAAAAATCTAGTATGCATTTCATGTGGGTTCATTATTTGAAGATGCAAGGAATAATGGGGAAAATGAACATATTTATAATGCAGGCCAAATTCAATGAAAAGTAACAATTCTTCAAGAAAATTGGCAATATCATTTGGGGATAGGAGCTAATATATTAGAGAAAGTGCTTTCCGAAACACACAATATACCAAATAGCAACCAATATTACGTTGTATAACCAATTGATAAAAACAACATATAACAATAAATAAAAATGTTATGACCCATATTCATGTACCCATATATATGTATTTGTATATACACACATACAAACTCAATGTTGAACATTTTAGGATTGATATCTTTCAAATGGTATTATAGAATTCAGGTCATCGTCTCATGCAATATTTTCATGTTTTTGTGCCTCCTTTCACCTATCATGCATTCTACTTGCATCCAATTTTTCTATCTTTTTCCATATTATTCTCCTATATGTTTCTTGTTCTTTTGACTCCCACCCTTTCTAATTTTTTTTTTTGTGTAACCTATCCCTCTCTTGAGAAACATATTTCTAGAAAATTACCTCACCCTCGTCCATCCGCCATTTCCTTGAATTCTCATATAGTTTGGGGGCATATGTCTTACTTTTACGAATGCATCCTTTCCCCATTTATCCAAACTTCTACCTATACCTTTGTTCATTCCATCTTGTTTATTTCTCCCCATTGCCTCCATCTTGCAACATTATGCTGTTTTTCGAGCTTTTTTTCTTCCCATTATGTCGCATCATGCTTGATTAGGGATATGTTTGCACCGCAACTCATCCTCAGAATCGTATTGATTCTTCATTACCCCATTGCATACACATTACTATGCCACATCCTTGTAGTGTTGATCTCAAACACTTGTTCCACTACCATTTTCAAAGTTATTCATAGTATCCCGATGTAGCCAACAAGCCTTAAAAACTATAGCCATGTGTTGAGGCTTTGGAAATAAAATATAATTAACCTAGAATATTCTAATAGGAATATGCTTTTGAAATGACTAATATGAAATGGTCAAGGTTACATTGGTGTGAGAGTACAAGGACATGTATGGTGTAGGTATGTAGCACGTGGTCATGAATAACCCTCTAGTTAGGAACCAAAAAAATGAGACGAGATCTTTTTAGGCCGTCACTATTCCAAATGACTAGAGGAGGATGCTAACCACTTTTTATCTAAACGAATCACTTACTTGACTCATTTAACTCCATGCCTTAGCATTGGCCGATCTTCTTAGGTTTAGATGAACTACATTGAACAGGAAAACCCATTTCACAAGGACAATGGGCTATATACAAAATCCTAACATCAATGTAACCTAGAATTGATATACCATAAAAGGAACCATCACTCTATGTAATGTCCCTCCTTGAGTAATTTTTATTGAAGACCTTTGGCCTATTTTATGCGCCTGACGGGCAAAGGGTGAGCTCAAGGGTGACTTAAGTTTATTAACTTTATTATATTGTGCTAAAATTAAAATATAATATTATGAAAGCACATATAATAAATTAATAGACTTAATATCAAATTAGAACTTAGAAAAGTGCATTTAAATAAAAGCACTTATTTTAATTGTAATTCCTAAGGGAAAATGCGACTTGCTCCATGGGGTCAAAAATAGAAAAGTGTGCCAAACTTCCCTTTAAAAATGCGACTTGGCCTAGGGAGGTGCAACAAAGGGGAATGAGCTGATTGGATGCAATGGAGGTCACTTTGGGTCCCTTTTTCCTATATAAGGAGAGGTCGACTTGCTTGTAAGGCATTCCAGAATTTTATTTGATATTTTCTCTTTGCATTGGAAGCTCTGAGCTTTTTGCAAATAAATCAAGGAGGAAATCCCTTAGGATTTAACCCTCTTGTGGATGAAAACCCCAAGATTATTGTGAGGGATTTCTACTTAGGAAATTCCATAGATCTGCACAAATTTTTCTATTTCCGGTAGTGTGTGTGTTGAAGAAATAAATTGCAGCAGCTATTATTTTATTTTTCAGGGTGAAGCGACCCATCTTTTGTCCACTTTGAGCTGTTGTGGAGTCATTCCAGGTCTGAAATTATTTATTATCTATTGTACTGCATTTTTGGAATTAGAAAGAAGTAATTTCAGAATTTTTGGAAGGGTTTAAAAGGTATTTTCAATCAGATTTATATGCAGATTTCTGAACTGTTTTGCAGTCTCTATTTACTTCTAAAAATCAGATTTATTCTATGTTCCACCAAGTTTCCGGGACGGGGATGGTAGGGGATGGGGGACGTGTTTCCGGGATGGATTTTTTTTAGGCCTTTTTTAGGGGACGGCAGGGGACGGCTATTAAAAAATAAGGGAAAATTTAAAAAATATAGGAAATTTCAAATATTCATATGATAACATTGCTAAAGCAAACCTTAATACATAAAATTAAAGTTGAATTGAGATTTCACATAAGATTTATCATTTAACCTTAAAAATATAGGAAATTTTGAATATTCATATGATAAGTATAACACATTAATAAACTTAAAGCATTCCTCACTGTCTTCTTGCATGAAAACTCCCCATTCGTGTAGGAAAAAATTGGTTTGTAACAAGAATATGATATACCAAGATCAAAGACCAAAAGGTCTGGCATTTTGTGGCGTATTTCTATGGAAAGAAAAGCGCTACAATATATTTTCTTGTAGACATCCATAAAGTAAATGTTGATAGAAATGTTTGAATTGTGTGGTTGCATATAAATTATTAAGGATGGATGATAAACAACATGTAGGCTTCAAAATTCAAAATTGAAATCACACGATAAGAATCCTATCAATGTCATGTAATCTAAAGAGACTACAAGTATAAGCTCCATATTTTATAATAGAACTATTTTATTCATTTCTCTCACAACTTATAGATTATACCAATGAATGATAACTAAGACTAACCACACGACTTTTTAAAGGTCTGCTATTGACCATTTGAACGAAGCCATGCATGTAACTTTGATTGAATATATCCAAAACAAAGGGGTGACATTAATAACATATAAAGTATTATCTCAATTATAATAGCGGAATATACCAGCCCATTTCATCTTCAATCTTCTCAATTATCTAATCAATGCAGACCATTGATTTAAATATAAACATTGTTTTGGTAACCAACTATTTTCAGATATTGTTAATCTCTTGTTGGCTTTTAGTAATGTCTTATCGACTCTTTTGTTATGTTTAGTTGTAGTTGTGACAGTTGTGTTTTAACCAAAAACCATTGGATCTTTGGTTCTTTTGTCATATAAATGAGAATGATTCATTCAGGGAAGGGCACCGATGTGACAGATTTCCTCCCTGTACCAAGTGATTGTATTGAAGTAACACTACCTTATGCAATAAATTTGTTATTCAGAAATGAGCTTCTTTTTTGTTTTGATGTTTGTTTTAGGTTTAGGGCACTTAGAAATGAAAGTGGGGGTCCTTGTGGGCCCCCACATTGCTTTACTTTTAATTAAAAGTGTGTTTTTAAAAAAATGTGTTTTTTAAGGCTGTTTGCTTAGGGGACGGCAGGGGATGGCTGGATGTCCCCGATACGTTTAGGGGACTTCTAGTCGTCCCCTAAGCACCCTCAAAAGGCCGACGCCCAACCGTCCCTGTTTATTTTTGACGTCCCCAAGACATTTCCTAAAATTTGCAAAGTTTGGGGACGGGAAGGGACGTTTCCTACCCGTTATGAGGTTCAAATGTCCCCATACGGGGACGAGCTAAAAAACATAGGGGAGGCGCCCCCATGAACATAGGATTTATTGCATAGTTGGGCTTCTAAAATATTGTAATTAGATTGTGGTAGAAACAAAATTATTTGATTGCTATTTGAGTTGGGTTTCCTCTCAAACCCTAGTTGCATTTCTCATATAAAAAATCAGATATGCAATGTTTGCTTTTAGATTTTGTGTTGTTTAACCGGAGTTTCATTTGTTTTTATTAAGCTTGCAATTAGATCTTGGTGGGGATTTTCGGTGGTATCGTGAGCATTGTTCCTCCCGATCGGGGTTCTAAGTAGATGCAACCACGAGAGGTTGGTCCACACAGGTATTACACACACCGGCAAGCTCGACTTCAAGCTAGTGTTAGAGCTGAATCCATGGGTGATAGACAGGAAGTCCCACGTCAGACCTCCCCGGGATGAGTAAGCAGATCCGGATTGAGAACTCTTTAGGGCAATGGTAGCTTCCCAACAACGGTTGATTCAGTCCATGGAACATATGGGCTCCACTCTTGACATGTTGGCGTTGGATAGGCCAAGAGATAGGAGAGACAGATCTATATCAGTTGCCAGTAGTCACAGGAGGCATAGTAGATCACCTTCGAGAGATTGGTAGTGTGAGGGGTTCCCCTCGCCGTGAGAGGAGGCACACACATACAGAGAGGATATCTACTCGAACTGTAGATAGACCTATGCAACCCAATTTCTTGCTTAGAGACGATCCACCAGAGGTTGAGGATCCACTTGAGAGTACGACTTTCCAGGAAAATGTTATGCAAGCTAGTGATGAGTTGAGGGATTTACCACAACATGTGAGGGATGCCTTTCCCTTCCACGTATTGTACACGAGAGGAGAGACTATTTGAGGGCCGAGACAGGATCGGAGCCCTAGATCACATCAAAACAGGGAGCTGAAGCAGGCTACGAACAAGGTGACACTTTCCACCTTTCATGGTAGTGGGAAGATCAATGCCAGAGCATGGATTCATAAGCTCGACACATACCTCACCCTTAAACCTATGTAGGAGCAGGAGGCTATCCAGTTTGCCACGCTATACCTTGAGGGAGTAGCATATGATTGGTGGCATCATGGGTTGGTCACACAAAACCATGATCTTTTGCGGTCTTACAGGGAGTTCAATGAGAGATTGATTGTGAGATTTGATCGCAAGGACGTGGAGCTTTACTACAGAGACTTGGCACAACTCCGTCAGAGTGGACACACTTGATACATACATCAACGAATTTCAACGTATAGCAGTGATGGTGTCGGAGATGCCCAAGAAGAGGGTAGTGATGTTATTCATAGAGGGGCTTCATGACAGGATGAGGGGATTGGTCAAGGATCTTAAGCCTAGGACGTTGCATGATGCCATTCAAACGACATTAGATTTGGAGACATCCCCCACTTCTTATCAGCCCAATAAGAAGTTTCCCACGAGCTCCAAGCCATTCCAACGTTTCACTACGCAGCAGAAGAGTGCACCTCCTCCTAGGACAGATCAAGAGACTCGTAATGAGTTGAGAAGGAAGAAGCTTTGCTTTCATTGCAAAGACCATTGGGAGCCTGGACATCGCTGCCTTGGTAAAGGCAAAGTGCACCTCATTGAGGTAGTTTCAGATGGAGATGATGAGCACTTACCGGACACAGACTTAGAGAGCAGTGATAGCGGTCATGATGAGGGGCAGCCCCAGAGTAGAGCTTGGAGAGGATGAGGCATTGGACTCATCCAATGTCACTATTGCCACACTTTCAGGAGTCCCTAGGTACCATCCTTTTCGGCTGAAAGGAGTACTTAAGGGGCAACGGGTTGTTTGCTTGATAGACAGTGGAGCTATGCACAACTTCATAGATGATGGGTTTGTGGCGAAGCGAGGATTACAGGTTGAGGATTTTGAGGGGTTTAGTGTACGAGTTGCAGATGGATTTGCTATGAGTTGCACTAGGAGGATTCCTTAGCTTAGCATCCAGTTGGGGGACTACACATTGACCGATGATTTCTATGTAGTTGGTCTTGGTGAGATTGATACAGTTTTGGGCATTCAGTGGCTGTAGTCCCTTGGTAGGTATGTGTAGGACTTTAAGAGGATGGAGTTAGAATTTATGGCGGATGGGAAGAAGATTGTGCTTAGGGCTCTTTCTGATGGTGGGCCTAGAGTTGTTTCAGCACATAGGATGGAGTCCATTGTCAGACATGGAGAGGTTGCATGGGCAGCCCAATGTTTCATTTCATCCAAATCTTCTTCAGATAGTGGATAACACTTTCATGTGGATATCCAGACAATACTGGATAGGCATCCCAGTTTTTGGTGATATTCCTCTAGGTAGACCACTAGGACAAAGGATTTGAGCATGTCATAGAGCTAGAGGAGGGTGCCAAGCCCGTGATTACTATGCCTTATCGCCATCCTAAGAAATTCAAGGATGAGATAGAGAAGGCCATCAAAGAGCTTTGGATATGGGACATATCCGTCCTAGTTCTAGCCCCTTTGCTTCTTCAGTTGTATTGGGGAAGAAGGACGGGACCATGAGGATGTGCATTGATTACCGTGCTCTCAACAAGAAGACTATTAAGAACAAGTGTCCCATTTCTCGCATAGATGAGCTTTTGGATGAGTTGCATGGAGCTATCTATTTTTCGAAGATTGATCTTCGATCAGGATACCACTAGATTCATGTTTGTGAGGAGGACATTCACTAGACAACCTTCAGGTGTCACTACGGGCACTATGAGTTCTTGGTGATGCCATTTGGTCTCACTAATGCACCTGTTACATTCTTGTCATGCATGAACCATCTCTTCAACAAGTAGTTGAGGAAGTTCGTGCTAGTATTTTTTGATGACATTTTGATTTACAACAGGACATGGGAGGATCACTTGTGGCATCTTGACGAGGTACTTAGCATCATAGAGACACAATCTCTATTTGCTAAGATGTCCAAAAGCGAATTTGGACTTATAGAGATTTTGTATCTTGGGCATGTCATTGGGGCCAACAAGGTCAAGGTTCACCAGGAGAAGATACATGCTATGCAGGATTGACCTCCACCTAGGAACATTTTGAGTCATGGATTCCTAGGATTATGTGGTTATTACAGGAGGTTGGTTAGAGGCTATTATGAGATTGCAGCCCCATTGTGGATCTTACATGGAAGGGAACATTTAGATGAGGCACAAATGATATTTGATAGGCTCAAGGTGGCTATGAGCACTTGTCCAGTTTTGGCTCTTCCGGATTTCTCTCGGCCCTTCATTTTGAGTGTGATGCTTGGTTTGGGTATTGGTGCAATCCTTATGCAGGACCGCCATCCTATTGCCTATGAGAGTAGGAAGTTGAGAGAGAATGAGAGATTGTACTCCACCTATGATAAGGAGATGCTCGCCATTATGCATGCATTGGTGAAGTTCAGACAATATTTGGTAGGTGGGAAGTTCGTGGTGAGGACCGACCACAACAGTTTGAAGTACTTTTTGGAACAGAAGGAGCTCAATGAGAGGCAACAAAAGTGGGTCAATAGGATCCAGGCATATGATTTTGACATCGAGTATGTCAAAGGGAAGAAGAAAGTAGTGGTTAACGCACTTTCCAGGAAGCCACATCTTGCTGCCCTATTTTCTTTGAGAGAGATTTCAGCAGATTGGAAATCTCAACTATTTTCTTTGGCATGCAAGATTATGGATGGTAAGATTCAGGATGAGCGGTACCAGGTAATAGCTGATTTGATTTATTATAAGGGCAAAATTTATCTAGTTCTTGAATCTAAGCTTAAGGGAAAGATTCTACATGCCTTCCATGATGCACCACTTGCAGGACATCCAGGGTATTTCAAGACATACAGACAAGTTAGAGAGAGATTCTCTTGAAGGGTCTCAAAGAGGATGTCTTACGCCATGTTCGTGAGTGTGTGACTTGTCAACAAAACAAGTCCGAGCATACTTTTCTAGCAAGTTTATTGCAGCCCTTGCCCATTCCAGAGCAAAAATGGGAAAGTATTTCGATGGATTTTATTACAGGTCTTCCCATTGTGCAAGGGAACGATCGCATTTATGCGGTGGTCGATAGGTTGACCAAGTATGCACACTTCTTCGCTATTCCCACCAGTTTTAAGGCACCGCATGTGGCTGATTTGTTCTTTCGAGAAGTATTTAGATTGCATGGACTTCAAGAACATTGTTAGTGATCGGGATAACAGGTTTTTGAGCACCTTTTGGCAGGAGCTTTTCCGATTGGCAGGTACAGAGTTGACTCGAGTACGAGTTACCACCCTCAGACAGATGGACAAACGGAGATTGTGAACAAATGGATAGAGGGTTATCTTCGCAACTATGTTTCAGGAAGTAGAAGGCATGGGTGAGATGGTTGTATTTGTGTGAGTATTGCTATAATACTACTTACCACATGTCTATTGGTATGACCCCTTCCGAGCATTGTATGGATATGATGCGACATTCTTTGTTGATTTGGCTTTTGGGGACAATAGAGCTCTTAAGGCTTGGGAGTGTTTACAGGATAGTCGGGATATCCTTAGAGTACTTAAGGATAATATTTAGCATTCGCAGAACCAGCAGAAGATGTATGCGGACCGGCACAGGATTGAGAGATCATTTGAGGTGGGAGACATGGTATTTTTGCGTCTACAGCCTTATAGACAGAGCACTCTCAAGAAGAGTGGTGCAGAAAAGCTTAAGCCTCGGTTTTATGGTCCATCAGGAGTATTGAGGGAGTTGAAGTGGTAGCTTATGAGTTGGAGTTAGCTTTTGAAGAAGGCATTAGGGCAACACGTAGTTTCTTCGTAGATTTGCCACCATTGGATGAAGAGCGAAGATTGGATCTAGTTCTGAGGAGATCTTTGACAAGAGAGAGAGGAGATTGAGGAGTAGAGTGATTCGAGAGTACAGTTCACTTTGGAGAGATTTTCCATTAGAGGATGCTACATGGGAAGGAGAGTCTATATTTCAGCATTCAACTTTACAGTTGCTTGGGAGTCAGCAATCTCGGGAAGGGAGGACTGTAATGTCCCTCGAGTAATTTTTATTCAAGACCTTTGGCCTATTTTGTCTACCCGACAGCCAAAGGGTGAGCTCAAGGGTAAATTAAGTTTATTAAGTTTATCAACTTTATTATATTGTGCTAAAATTAAAATATAATATTATGAAAGCACATATAATAAATTAATCTTAACTTAATATCAAATTAGAACTTAGAAAAATTTAAATTGTAATTCCTAAGGAGAAATGCGACTTGCTCCATGGGGTCAAAAAAATAGAAATGTGTGCCAAAGTTCCCTTTAAAAATGCGATTTGGCCTAGGGAGGTGCAACAAAGGGAATGAGCTGATTGGTTGCAATGGAGGTCACTTTGGGTCCCTTTTTCTTATAAAAGGAGAGGTTGACTTGCTTGTAAGGCATTCCAGAATTTTAATTGATATTTTTCTCTTTGCATTGGAAGCTCTGAGCTTTTTGCAAATAAATCCAAGGACGAAAACCCTTAGGATTTAACCCTCTTGTGGACGAAAACTCCAAGAGTATTGTGAGGGATTTCTACTCAGAAATTCCATAGATCTTCACAGATTTTTCTATTTCCAGCAGTGTGTGTTGAAGAAATAAATTGCAGCAGCTGTTATTTTATTTTCCAGGGTGGAGCGACCCATCTTTTGTCCACTTTGAGCTGTTGTGGAGTCATTCCAGGTCTGAAATCATTTATTATCAATTGTACTGCATTTTTGGAATTAGAAAGAAGTAATTTCAGAATTTTTGGAAGGGTTTAAAAGGTATTTTCAATCAGATTTATATGCAGATTTCTGAACTGTTTTGCAGTCTCTATTTACCTCTAAAAATCAGATTTATTGCATATTTGGGCTTCTAAAAATATTGTAATCAGATTGTGGTAGAAACGAAATTATTTGATTGCTATTTGAGTTGGGTTTCCACTCAAACCCTAGTTACATTTCTCATATAAAAATTAGATCTACTATGTTTGCTTTTAGAGTTTGTGTTGTTTCAGCTGGGGTTTCATTCTTTTCCATTAAGCTTGCAATGAGATCTTGGTGGGGATCTTTCACTCTAGCTCTCAGTAGCATCGCTCAATTTAACTCAAAGGGAAAACATATGCTAAAGCTAGAAATTACATAAGCAAGAGATCATAAAGATACACAAGACATGGAACACAATAACATGATTTGGGCATAAGGAAGGAAGGGCCTCAAAGAAGGAAATTGTACGCACCCAAAATTGCATGTGCTACATTGTCGGAAAACGGTTACAAAAGTCCCCAATGATGATTCATGTCCTTTCAAAAGGTGTTCGAGTTCCTAAACCCATTCGCATATATATATATATATATATATATATATATATATATATATATATATATATATATATTTGTAGCCTAGACATCCTTACTTAGCTTTTCCACGCTTTCTTCTAGCTTCCCGCTTCATTCTATGCATGTTTTGGCCTTTAGTGCTAGGACCGCCGCCTTGCACGGGTGGTGGTCCCGCACGCTTCCCGAGAACCTTCCATGCGTGAAATTCACACGCGACACTTCACTTGACTTGTTTTGTTGCTCGGTATTCCAAATCCCAACTGCCTTGTTGCATGGTATTCCCTCCCTCTTCTATTTTTAAATAGATTTAATCAGTTTGAACTGCCTCTTCACCCAATGATTTGGCACTCCAAGATTGCCTTGTGTATGAAGGCACATCTCAGGCAATTCCTATTTATACAATGCTTCTATTCAAGCAAATGGCCCACGAGAATTTTATGTATCTTGCATAGTATTATTGTCACAATCTTGCTTGGAAATTGCATAGCCAAGCTCGTTCACTTATGCTATCTCTCTTCCACACCGCATTGCAACTGACAACCTTCAATTTGCCATTGCTCAAGTGCCTTCTCCTCCGCTGCCTTTGCATTCCTAATTTCTTGGATTCATATGGACACACAGAGAAAGAAAGGGATAAAATGAGGGACGGAGATGCGAGATACAACCAGATTTGCCAAATCTCTTACTTATCCATGTTGGAATTATTTGTTTGTTTGCTTCGTTTGTCAAGTTATCAATTCTGAGTTATTCATTTCAAATACATATCAAATAGAGTAATAAAATTGTTCATTTTGATTAATTAAGCAATTACAAATAGAACAAATCATTAGAAAACTTGCTCTTTGACATTATCGGGGAAGTAGCGGGGAACAATAGCTCTTCTAGGGTTATGATTTGTTCTCTACCTCTGAGGTAGGGTTTGAAGGGTTTTGATTAAATTAGTTTAGTTGTTTTAGATCTAGATTCACATACTTGCACAAGTAGTTAACTACAACCGATCGATTACTTTTATTTATTTTCGTTTATTAGATTAGAAGCATTCTTTAAAAACCCAGAAAAGATAAAAAATATTTACTTTTATTAGATTAGTTTGCTTCAATTGTTTTGTTCAGATATACTGTGAAAATACCAAAAACATAGATTAAATTTCTTTTGATAGTTTGCTTTATTAAAATTGATTCAATTCATTCCGCATGACCATCAAAGGTCCACAACAAGAGAAAACGTTCGGTTGTGATCCATTGGTCCCACAACCCAACGAGCTAGAGTTGTTGACCGACATTGATACGGGTTTACGCTTGTTAGTTTTATGCACACTGCTAGGTATTATGAGAAGATAGAACAATTAAACACATTAAACATTACAGCTAATAAAGCCTACGATTATTGGACTGCTCCTGGCAATAGGGCTTGATTATGCACATGACCATACAAGGACCACAACCTCCACAAGTTCATGGTTGTGATCCCCAAGTCCCACAACCCAACGGGCCTCGAACTTGACCAATTAAACATTGACACTAGTTTGCGTGCATTGGTATTTAGATCATCACCACTTCCACCTGACATCATTGCACAACTTTCAGTATTGAACATAGTAGCTGATCAGGCCAAGGCTTTCTGGACTAGATCGGAAAACCTCCCATAGTCCCTGTGGTTTCATTACACCTCTCGTTCTCACTTCCATGACCTTGTCTGGAAATCTATACAAGGCACCTGTAGGTCACTTTCTGCGTGTTCCACAACCTAGTAGATAGAATCTCGGCAAAGCTCGATATTGATTGGAGCCTCCGAGTAGCTATTATATCTGATCAATCCATCACACCACTTAAGTGTAGGACGACTTTTTTGCCTTAGACTCGCAGATCACGATATTGCGTTTTGAAGATATAAGGTTGCCTCGTTAGCTTGTTCATCATTACCACACTCACATCTATTTCTATTCTACACCCCATTGTCTCCGCACGACCTCGGAAGTTGGATGCGAAGAAGGTCACTTGTTGATTTTCTTTCGTACAAAAACCCCAACCCTATTATGAGGATTTGAAAATTATTTTATCATCTCTCCCATAAAACAAAGCTACATGCAATTTATACATTCCGATTCCCTTTGAATCACATAACATTTTGCTCCTCTTCCAACAGGTTCTATTGGCCACACTATTTATGCAATCTCCATATGATGTACTTTTTCATATGGTTGCATTTTTCTTCCCCTCATATATCTAGGAATTTTCTATTTCCACATCTATACTAGTGGAATAATAGGCGACATAGTAACAAGCCGACTAATCAAGCAACTCTCAATTGTCTTATTGTACATGATACCTTCCTTATCTGCTCACATCCATGAGGTTATCAAGTCATCTGATCCGCCCTTTTAAGTGATGCATAAACATCATTCAATTTCCATGATTCTAACTAATAGTTCTAGCATAAACAATAGTTCATCGCTAATGTTGTTGTCTAACATTTCTAGCATCGTTGTTATCTCATATGCTAATGTCACTATCTACATTCGCTATTTCCAACAATGATATTAAGTTGACATTTAAATTGCACTATCTAACAATATTTTTATTGTTCAACAATAATGTTAAATCGACATCGACATTGCCCTATCTAACAATATTTCTTATTGTTCAACAAAGATATTAAATCGATATCGACATTCCCTATCTAACTTACGTGCATCATATTCCATCTATAGAACAGTCAAGATAACAATAAGCTATTTAAAGCGTCTCCAATCTTAGAAAAGCTATTCAAGCACTATCATGGGCAAGCTAACTTGAGAATTTTGGTTGTTCCACACATTAGCGAGAACATTTGTGAGCATTTTGGTTGTTCCACTAACATTAGAAAGCACATTTGAGCAACTTGTTTGCTATGCTAACAACAACACGGGCAAGCACATTTTAGCAACTTGATTGTTTCACTAACAATAATATGAGCAAGCATATTTGATCCTCTTGATTGTTTCACTAACAACAACATGGGCAATCAATTGTTTCATTAACAATAACATGGGCAACCACATCCAAGACATGATTGTCTCACTAATAATAACATGGGCGAACACATTTGAGCGACTTGATTGTCTTACTAACAATAACACGGGCTAGCTCATTGAGCCACTTGATTGTTTCCCCAACAAGAACATGGGAAAGCACATTTGAGCAACTTGAATGTTTCACTAACATGGGCAAACACGTTTGAGTAACTTGATTGTCCCTAAGAACACCATATTTCATTTTCCCATCTTTTCAAATGAATTAGAGCATTTCTTGTCTATATTGCTTCATCTAACACTACTATTAATATTCTGCAATAATGATCCTATTTTCTTGCTGCCATTGTTTAGTCTAACAGTAATACTACTAATACAGTTAATCAAGTCATTAGGTCACTGTTGGTATTGTTTAGTCTGACGAGACTATCATTGTTCTGCCACAACAATCATTATCCCAATGACGCTCTTGTTTTGTCAAGCTTCCTATCATTTCTTTATTGAAACAATTATTGTCTCAACGATGCTATTGTTTTGACTAGCATACTATCATTTCTCTATTGCAACAACCTTTACCTCAACAACTATTGTTCTATCGAACAATTCCAGCATTAACATTATTTCATCAGTGATTGTTTCGTCTAACAATTCTGGTATTATAATCATTATCTTATCAATGATTGTTTATCTAACAATTCCAGCATAATCATTATTTCAATGTCGCTAGTATTTTGGATAACAATAAGAATTCGGATTTTAAGATCGTAGAAGCAATTCCAAAATGCCCTTAATAGGCAATTGTCTCGCTTTATAGGCAATTCCGAGTCACATAAAATAGATAAATCCCAGGGTTCTCTAAAGTGGTATATTGATACTATAGCATGAACAAACAAAAAATCCACTATATTGGGCACCCTGAGATTCATATCTACAATATCATTATATCAGTTGGCAAAAGTATTTGTATTGTTAAAACCCCTTTCTAGATCTACAATAGACTTTATTGTTCTATTCTTAGAATTCTAAGAAAAGTGGTTGAAGTTAAATCCTAGAACTCCAACACTGAGTAAAATTTTTAGGGAAAGGTTTAGCAATGACAAAACAGGTGATCCCTCACTTGACCTTATAGTTACATTACCAAGATAAGGGGTCTATCATAATAATCCCCACCCTAGCAAAATACTAGACTCGTGCCAAAAATTAGGTATTTATCATAACAGTTTACTCCATTAGAAAAATAACTTGTCTTAGACTAGATAGCTGGTATGGGTACGGGTGCGGTGCGGATACTGGCATTTATTTTGGGAGGGTCGGTTACGGCTGTACAAACTAATATATAAAAAGTAATAGGCAAATAAACAAAATCAACCATATAATATGGATAGAGAAAACAAAATAAGCTAAATTACCACAAAACATACTGATATTTCAATCCCAAATGTCATGATCTTCATTGGCCAAACTTAGAACAAGCAGATTGTACAAATGTTACAATGAATACACAAAAATTGAGGCAAATCAGCTTATTCATTATATTTATAATTGCGATGCTCTCCAAAGTATTCTTTGAGAGCCTCTTCATTGCAAGCTCCTTAAACTACTTGGCACTTGTAGTGGCATAGGATCAGCCCTAAGCAATTGAAAATCTGAAGGTGAGAGAGCAAATGTGCAATAAGAGATAAGTATGCAATGTGAGGTAAATGTGTTGTTTAAAAAGAGTTTGGGGGTGTCTTTTAAGGCTTAAGAGTGTTTATTTATTTATTTTAAAAGACATTTTGACCAAAAACAGAAAACAACAAATAAAAAATAAATTTTTGATTGTGGGTTTACATTGGGTCATGCAGGGTATATCAAAACCTACCCAGTAAGTTTTGCCCAATTTGACGTACCCTGCGTGTACCTGCAGGCTTACCCTACTGGGTACGTACCATACCTGTACCAGCAGCCTTTACAGGTGTACTGGTAACCCAGCTTAACACAAGCCACTTTGAACTGCGCTCGTGGATATGCAGTATTGTTTCTCAATCCAACATTGTACACATGTTTTTACCCTTGTTCATGATGAGTGAAAGCTAATGGTTCCCATCTCTTGTTTCACGTAACGTTTAATGGTAGTTCCTAGTTGTTTTCATTTCTTTTGCATGTTCAGCCATAGCTTGGAGACTAGTTATTTAGATCCATCTCTTTGTTAGTATGGAGGTTGTCCTCCAATGCCAATCCTTGGCTTGAGACATATCATTGTCTTAGGGCCTTCACAAAAACATGCCAAGTTAATCTATACCCCAAAATTGACCTTTAACTCAAATACGGTGACATTTTCTATAGATAATTTAGATTTTTAAAACTAATTATAAGGGTATTAAATTCCCTTGGTCATGCACCCAAAACACTTAAGTAGCATGTCGTGTTTTTGGTGTTCTTCTACATCAATATACCATAACTCTAAGTTGTCTTTCATAAATATAAACAAGTATCAAACTAGATTTTGCTGTTAATGTAATGTCCCTTTTGGGCTCAAATTTGAGGAAGTTGGATTTTCCCCAAAACCCTAATGGAACATTGCTGGAATTTATGACAGCCACATGTATAGAAATTAGAGCCAAAGAGGGTTAGCGACCTATTTTTTGGTCCCCAAAACCCTAGGCGACCTAGGTAAAATTCAGATTTTAGTATTTCTCACACATAATTCTTCAGAAACATATCAACAATTTGAAACCCTTGATGAAATAATGCAAAATATGTGCTTCAACATCAAAATACAGAATTCTGGAATTAATTATTGGCCACAAACAGCTGAAACTTAAAAAATCATATCTTCTGAAATACTTGGAATTATAATGGAAACGATAGCTCAAAATGACCACAAAAATAGCAGCTATCAAACAAAATCAAGTTCAGATTTTTCCACCACAGAAACCCACTGAAATGCTATTTTGAAATCCCGAAGGGGTTGCCCAAGATGGAAATGAGTATGACAGCCCCAAAAAGCATGCCCTAGCTGGAATTTGTGCCCTAACATGGATGGAAACACTTGTTATGAAATTCTGAATATGAAGCTCACTTGTGACTCCCGGATGAAGCCACCAAAGCAACAAATGAGGGTTTTCGTCCCTAGGTGTTGTCACTATTTTGTCCTCAATAGGATCCAATGAGGGTTTCCGTCCTCAAAGGCTGAAAATGTGAGCTCGGTGCACCGATTTCCAAAGAGAAATATCAAGCTTTATATGAAGACCCTTACGATGATGCCCAACATTTACCTTTATAACCTTTTTCTTTCTTTTCCTTGTGGAGCGCTCCATGTGGGATAGTAAAAAATACTTCATTTCTATTTTAATTTTCACTTTTCCCACTTAAAGAGGGATGACCCCCCTTTTTAACATTCTTTTTCTATTTTGAAGTTGGTGCTTTGCATTTTTGCCACCGACCTACTATATCTAGTGTTATAATTGGAAATTTACCTGTTTACAAAAATATTACGGCGCTGAAAATAACAAATTGCAATTATAACATGAATGTACTTCCCTTATTTTCTCCCTTGAAGCCCACGGGAAGTAGAAATGGGTCCAAGTTCTTCAAATCAAACTAGCTTGGAAAAGGGGACATTACAGTTAAATAACAAATCTAGAATAACATGATACCTTTTGGAAGTTGGCCTACACACAAAATTGGTTGCCAGTAGAATGTGAATTCCACTATAAATTTAGGTAGAAATTGTATGAAGGCCATTTAAACCATGATTTCACACTTGCAGATGAATGTTGTCCCTTCAGAAGCTTAATGTAGACTTTCCCAAGATTTTTTCCATTGACCTAGTGGTCTTTACATGCCTTAGATTAATGGGTTAAAAAAATTAAATTTTGTATCAAGGGTAGTCATGTGGGATCCACACAATCCCCCAAAGATATGAGTTTTGTTGGAAAGCGGTTGAATGGTTTGAAACTCAATAGAATCATGTTGGAAACAACAAAAATGTTTTGTCTCAGAGTTTCCAAATTTGGAAACAATGGGGGACAAGTTTCGGGCATTCCAAACACATTTATGGTGTTGTTCGTTTTTGAATTTTTAAAGCCAAAAATGACCCCCGCACCCCCGCGGAGTTTTTGGCAACTTATTTTGGAAATCCAAGCACCTCTTTAGGAAATACGTGGGTGACGCAGGAAGAACTCATCTTTTTCTATTTTAGAAAATGAGAGAGCATCTCTGACGCAAACTCTAAGTCATGATTTCATTTAGAAAGATACAACAATTGCAAAAACGATGATACTAGAGCCTCACGAGGAACAAAAGAATGTTGATTTCACTTAGAAAGACACAACAATTGCAAAGACAATGATACTAGAGTCTCACGAGGAACAAAAGAATGTCGACAATGATGCAAAACATTCAAGTCAATTCTCAATGTTTCACTTGGTCCTATAGTTTCCCCAATATTTGTGAGAACTTCCGGATACAATGATGAACATTACTTTCTTTTTCTTAATATTGCCTTCTATTTTGAGGGTTGAGGATGAATGGTACCTATAATAGTTATGATACCATTGGTTGAACTACTTGAGCCAATTGATTGTTATCGAATTAGAACTATATGAACTTGTTTTCACCCCTTTCCATATCATTATCACTTTCATGCTAGAGCTCAACTTCACGAAAGTATAATTTCATATGATTTTTGTGGCTTGAAATTCTCCTGTCTTTCATGTTGTCATTTTGGCCAAAATTAGTCCAGCGAGGTTATGGCTCTTTAGACTTGTAGTAATTGATCGGATACTTACTTTCGGGAAAAAGGATTAGTAATACTTTTTGCATTGATATCTCGTTCTCTTTCACTCAATTATATGAGCTTTGTCCTTAGCATATTGAATTGTTCTTTTCTCATGCATGCGAAACTCGTCCCTATATCACATTCAAGGCCTGCAATCTAGTTTCCAATAATAAATGTTTAGGTACATTCTTCACAAGGGTCTTCTAGTCGAAGAATATTCATTGATTGATTTGGTTTGTCAAAGTCACAATATTTGATTGAAATGATTCAATCCCCAGAGGTTCAACCCAGTTTAGGAAATTGTTAAAAACTTCGTTTGGTGATTGTAAATTCTTCTATATCCCGATGCCACCAATTGTACCAATTCTTCTATATTCTTTGAGGTTTATTACAACAAAATTAATCAACTCTTCCTCTAATCTTGCTTGGTTTAGAAAGCAATGGTGATTTATCTTGTTAACCTGATTGATATCCTCGCAAGGGTCATTACTAAGGAATGTTAATCTTGACATTTGTTTTATTATGACGATGGTGTCCTCTAACGTTCTCTAGAAAATCGTTCATAGGACTCAACAAAGTTTGTCAAATTTGCTTAAATCATCTCCGCAAAGTGTGATTTTGTAGTTGTCATTGTTGATGCCAACCTTCATTCCTTCCCATTGAAGTTCCTAGGAAAAGAAGTATCTTGGTAGAAATAAATTAAGATAATATACAACTAAACAAAAGCCCAAAACAAAGACAAAATCGAGAGAGAACTGATTCTCTACACCCCTTGTTTAGATAGTGGATTCGGCTCTTTTATATTCACTAAAAATCTTTAAGTTTTGTTTGGTTGTCTTGATTTGGGATTTAATGAACCAAATTGTGATTGCAAATGTCTGCATAAGCATGTTTGATAGCATTGTATAATAGGCATGTTAGGAGAAAATGAGCTTCATATTCTATCTCATTTAAGTTACAAAATTTATAGATTATTTTTAACTATGTATTTCAGCAGTGTCAATCCTTCGGTTTTGGCATATCGCTCATGCAAGATAGTTCTCAATTTCGCAATCATAATTTTCTGCCTGAAATTGACAACCTTGTATGGGTATGACTGATGTTTGAGTTTGGGATTAATGATTTATAAGTAGCAAGATAGGTTTCGTTTATCTTTGATATTTTCATCCTTCCTAAGGATATCGGATACTTTATCTTCAAATTTCTAATTTTAGGTCAGCATCACATGAGAGGTTTGTATCATTGTGGATGCCCCAAAGTTTCAACCATTTATCAAAGGTTTTTCTCCAACCTCTTTTTAGATGAATATGCATAAGGACAAATTGGTTCAAGCTTTGCTAGCCTTTGGTGTATAACGTATATTGTTTAAAGGCTTCACTTTCAATGGGAAACATACCAAGTTTCATGAGGACGATAATGTAAGGTGTGTTACTCTCAATTATGAAGTTATAAATAATGAGTTGTTTTTGGATTTGTTTAATTTTTACCCAAGTCACCAAAGATATGGCTCCACCGAAAACTCTACAACCATAGAAGAGTGCAAGTGTTAGAGACTAGATAATCACACTTTTTTATCCCAATGATCCCAACTTCTTTACAATGATTTTCCAAACCATAATAGGCCTTCCATCTCGCAAAAAGTATTTTTCATTACCAAAGTTTTAATTTAATTTATGATCAAGCTCGATACATCAAGTATTCATAAGAGCGAATAATGAGAAAATTGTTATTGAAGGAAATTGGATAGTAGGTTGAATTTTTGAATTTGATAATCATGATTTCGGTTTGGTTTTATCAACATAAAGTATTCTAGTATCGTTGTGAAGTTTGGTACATATACACCATAGTTACACAAGTCTTAGGGATGGTGGGACGGGGTTCCTAGGACAACAAAAGATTTCCCAAATTTTGGGGATGGCGGGGGACGACTATTACAATAATATACAAAAATTAATATTTGAATATTTAGGTGTTCCAAAAAGATGCGCCTCCCCCAAAAATGTGTCGTCTCAAAGACTCAAGATGACCTAAAGACTCGGAGACTCCAGTGGATGTCCCCCACCGTTTTGCCACCGTGACTAGCACCTTGGGACGTCCCCAAAATGTTTCCCTCAAAGAGGGGACGTTTCAGGACGTCCCCATTTTTAGGGACTCTAGGCCATCCCAAAGACTTCTAGAAGTCTCTTGGGCAGTCTCGAGACTCCCAAGCATCCTTGACGGCATAAGCTGCCTTAAATTTTTTTTTAAATTCAATTTGTTTTAAAAAGTTGGACCCCAACCCTAAACCTAATACTTAATGGGCCCCACCCACCCCCTAAGCACTCCAAAACAAACTATAAATAAGAGTTACACCCTCACTCCAAATCACAATAAAAAAATCAAAGCAAGAGTGAAAGCATTAGCGAGCAAGAGTGAGAGGGTGAGAGCATTAACAAGCAAGAGTGAGAGCAATACCATTAACAAGCAAGAGTGAGAGCATTAGCAAGGAAGAGGGACAACATTAGCAACAAGTAACAACAAGAGTTAGAGCAAGTGCCAAATCTTCATTGCATTGAGCCACTGGCCAACTGTATTTGAATTTTGAATGTAATCATCATTTTGAATATAAATATTAATATATTGATATTTGGCATTTTCATTGTTCAATGCAATGTGTTTAGTATTTCAAAGTTTCATTTGTTGTTCCTTATACATTTTTATAACTAATTTTTCAAGTACTATATATATTTGTGCCACCATCCGTCGCCTTCTCGCCATCGTTCCCCGTCGTCCCCAAACCTAGGCCCTTGGTCCCCTTGTCTTTGAGACCCATCCCCTTGTTTTCCGTCTTTCTGTTTTGAGACTTCGTGGAACATTGAAATATTTTAACTTTTAAAAATGAAATTTAGGGATTTAAATTCTATTTAATGTATTTAGATACTTTCAAGATTATATTCCAATGTTTTTGGTAAAAAGAACAACTTTTTAAAATTAAAAACATTAGAAAACTTTTGAAAGATTTTTAAAATATAGGGGACGCCCCTTCCAAGTCCTAAAGTCCCAAAACGTTTGGGACATCACCAAAATCCGGGGGACACTTACCCGCGTAACACCGGTATTATACACCCATCATCTTCTAAGTAAGTTTTCGAATGATTTGTGTAGATCCCAAAGAGAGTTGGGGATAAAAGACATCCTTGTTTTACTCCAATATTATAATTAAGTTTCTCATATCAAACCCAACTAGTTTTTAGTTTGGCAATGATTTGCTAATGTCTTTATACCATTATCCCAAGTGAAGAGAAAATTCCTAAGTCCACCGTACATTCTAAAAGATTCTCCTAGGAACAAGTGTCAATTTTTTCCCCTAAAATCAACAAAGAAAGCAAAGATATCTTCTTTGTTGTTATGAGAACTTCTCAACAATAAATTTAAAAGTGAGAATGCGATCAATTGTTGAGTGTTTTGTTTTGAAGCCAATTTGGCCTTTAAATGTAAGTTTTTATCATCCAATCATTTGCTAATTTTATTTTTTTAGAATAGTTACAAAATACACAATGAGTAAAAGGGGCAAATAATAATAGTTATATCATTAGAAGGATTGTTTACACAAGAGCATCCATGGATCTCTAAGCTATTCTGCATTAGGAGCTTAATGGATCATCCATTAGAGGAGTTGAGACTTGTTGGGGAAGAGATTCCAATGATAAAATGCAATAATCCACATGTTGTTGTTAGGAATAGTCCTCACATGTGGGTGTTTGTGTTAGATAATATTACATAGAGTAAAATGTAAGTTATTGTTACGTAAGTAACAATAACATTGGGTTAGTTATATTTGTTAGAATATCTATTGTAATATTATGTAAGTTGTTTAAACAACTTACATAATTAGGAGAATGGGTTGTTCTCACATAATATATTGGAACACTCATTTAATGGAGTGGTTATATGAGCGGTTATATGACTCCTTATATTTAGAAGATCTTTCCCTGTAAATATGTAATACGTGTATTGTGAATATATGTTGAATTGACTCTTTATTGAGCTAATACTCGTCCAAATTATGGGGGTTTCCCCAACAGTTGTAGAGCTTAATTTGCGTTTCACAAAGCAATTCTGAGCTTTGCTGTTCATTTTGTAGCTTCGCAAAATTAGAGTTGTGCAACCTTAAATTTTGTGTTGGAGCTTTGCAAGATTAGGAAGCGTCACAAGCCTAATGAGCTTCGCAAAACTTGATTTGCTTTGCAAGCATAGTTTCACTTCTAAAACTATATCAATGGTAGCATATGCAAAGAGAAGAAAGAATACAGAAGGCAAACTGCACTGTATGAATGACACAGGCAGAGGTTTATTTATATGTGAAGAGGTGGTTGAACAGTTACAAACCGAACAACTACATAACTGTTTTTACATGCTATATAAAGTGTTATATTTTAACAGTAATAAATTTGGTGATATCTTCGTTGAGTTGTCTCATTGGTAAAGGAAGTGCTTGAAATCCACCTATGGCATAGATTGTCCCAATTGGGGACATTACATATTAGTGACACAATGCAACACTAAACTCCATTGAAACCCTTGCGAAGCCCTCAATACTTCATCTTCTCCAAATCTTATAATGTTTCTTGAGTGTCTCGAATGAGAACCCCATGGCCCTATTTGTAGGTTTCTTGAAATCCCTTGGCCTGCCAACCAGTGATTAGATGGATCTGTGTGTTCACCCTTCTAGCCCTTGTGTAGTTGTTATTTGGTTGGCATTTTAGTTGTCAACCTTCCAAATAGTTCTTACACAATCCCAAATCATCCACAACTCTTCTTCTTCTCTAGCTGTTTGATAGTGTTTGTGTAGTCTTTGGGTTTTTCTTCTCGTCCTAGGCTTGTGTTTGTTCTGTGAAACCTTGAATTTGCATTTTATGCAGGACGAGGTGTGGGAGTGCAATGAAGGACAACCTCAAACGTCACAGCCCTTAAAATGCGCATGATAGAATACTTTGCCTAAATAAAACATGCATTGACAAAAAGATGAAATGAACACTTATTTAATAAAAACAAAGCTCCGAGATATCTTATTTAGAGAAATAGCAAACATTAGACCGATTGCCAACAATTCAGTGTTTACTCTTAGGAAGAGTTCTTTTTACACCTTTACTATCATCATAATTTATTGAGCAATTTTCTCCTCTCATTTCAAAATTTCTTTATTCTTTCTATTTTGAGTGAGCCTTAAGCTCGCATCCCACTCTACCCTTAAGCATACTTTGAATTCTTGCTTTAACTTGAACTGCTGATTTAGGGCAATTGACTCTACTTATATAGCCATTCATGCCACCTCCTAAGACTCCTAATTCTACGGAATTCAAATGAAAGGATCAAAGGACCCAACAATAGACCGAAACATAACCAATCTGCCTTTCCCGTGACATGCCTTTAATTGATGAATTATTCCAAGCTCGCAACCTGAATAGGATTGCACTGAGACAATGCTTGCACACCGACAATTGTGCAATATACCAGACAATGCGCAAAAGAACAACACATTCTATGAACATTGTGCAAAGAACTTGTGCACTCCACAAAATGCAACACAAGACTTTATGACCCTACAAAAATGTATTTTTCACTACGTGACTCTACAAACCAGTGTTACCTAAGACTTTGGGACGACGGGTTGTAGGGACGGAGTTTCCAGGATGGCAAAAATTTCCAAAATTTCGGGACGGTGGGGGACGGCTATTAAAATAATATATAAAATTATAAATATAAGAAATATACAAATAAATTTTAAAAAAATTATGAATAGCAGTTCATATTTATATATCAGTCCACCAAGTGCATACGGTCCACATCCAGACGCCCATATTAAAAACTCAGCAGCATACATATAGCTATACTAATGTTATATGTTCTTATAACATTTAATATTAACATGTATGCTGCTGGTTTTCATAACATGTTGTGACAGTCCACTATGTGCATTTGTGCTTGAAATTTTTTGTATTCATATATTGCTCTTGATTCTTAATATCTTTGTAACATAATACAATCGTGTTATGGTTAACGGGTAAACGTTTTTAAAGAGAAAAAAACGAAATATTTAAAAAAAAAAAAATTATTATAAAAAACCAGAAGTCCCCAAACGTCCTAGGGACGTCCAAACGTCCCCAACGTGCCCCAAAAAGGGAGATGTCTGTGAAACGTCCCCTGATATTCAGGGACGCCCCCCTTTTTTCCCGCCCTTTAGGAAATGTGGGGGCGTTTACCCCCGTCCCACTGTCCCCAGAACGTTTGGGGACGTGTCCGCGCGTAACACTGCTACAAACATAACAAATTGCTCTACTGAATGTAAACATCGACTGACTCCATTGTGCAATTGTTTTGGCTGACATGAGATTGCCTGTGAACCTAGATGCTCCAACGTCACCATTCCATTTGCACATAACCAAGTCCTTTTGGTGATCTATGCACATCTCACCTGCGCTGGTATGATACTTGGTTACTTTTAGAAGGAAGTCTCTTTTGCACCATATCTTGTGTCAACCTCTTTAGGCCTAGACCAGGAGTAGTGTAGTGTAGGTGGTGCCTCAAGTTCCTGTTGTCTGATTCCTATCTAGTTGATGTTACAAGCCTCCTATGATGTATTATCCTCATACATAGGCCTTCCCTATCTGCACTCCTGTGATTGTCGTTGTCTAGTATAGTGGGAGATACCCGATGTTCTCTCCTTCATAAACCCGTCCTAGCACACATTCCTCGATTATCGACCACAGCAGCGAGACCCCTGCTATCCTCTATGCAACCACTATCCCATGGGACTTGCTGTGGTGGTTGGCCAAGGTACTCACATGCCGTCAGTATGTCTTATATTGTTGTGGTCCATATCATGTGCCTTGTCGGGCGCCACTGTGTACAATTGGTACACATCGTCTAGGTTGAGGATGGTGTCCAAGTCTGGACCTTGTTTGAAAGTAGTCTGTTAGGGTCCCAGGTGCTCACTAATGCATTCAACAGGTCTCTATGTGATGCATTTATGCTAGTGCTAGCCTTCACAAACCCACTGATTTTAGAAGGTCGGCATCCACTACTGGTAATGCATCGACCTCTGTTGCTGACAAGTTAAGAACCCTCTTATCCTGCAAAAGATTTTGATGCCATGGTAGCTGATGGCAATCACCAAATCTTTATCCACTAAACTCACATTGATGGATAAAAGGAGGGATGAATCACGTAGATCGACAGCAAAGTTATATGTATTCTTTGTGTTGTGGAATAGCATGCCACAGATCCTTTTAAGATTGAGCTGTAAATTTTACTAGCGGACTGTAATAACTTTTGATAGCTCATTGAGGCCTTACAACAACAATTTTGACATATTATTGAAAGTTTTTTTAATGAAGACCATAAGTAATAGTTCAAGTGACGACAATCAAGACAGCTTTTTGTGTAATGCACAATATGAATTTCCAAAAGCTCAATAACTTTGTGAGACTTCTACCCTGGAATCTTTCTGATGAAGTAAATTATTTGGCTGTTAGCGAGTTTACCAGAGTTGTGAATTCTTTTCTCTTGTTGTAGTTAAGGGTAACTCGTTCATTTTGCACTTGCATTTATTTCTTGCCAATACAAGATAGTTGAGTATTATAATCTAAATTATATCTGAATTGGTTTTCAGAGCATAGTAACCAGTAGTGCAAGGAAAGGTTATAAAGTTCTTTTTGTAATATAGGATTTAGTTGATTTAAATGTAAAGTTGACAATTCTTTTGCACTTCACAAATTTTAATGGTTGCTCGAATGCCCTGGTTTGTTGGTGTTAACCTTGGTGTCTTTGTAATTAGGATGTTATGAGAGGCAGTTGAGAGTTGAATAAATAGCATAGAAGAAAATACAAAAATCTGTTTTGAATTGTGAGATACTTGTCTTGTTTATTCAGAATGTAGGGAAAAGGCTGTGGGAGACTCTTGAGGTGATACAATAGTCCCTGTTGAATGTCTATAGATACATATGTCTGGCATAAAATTTAGTAGTTCCTCTCTCTCCCATCCTCCTATCCTGTGGAATACATATAGCTGAGTTTTGCTTGTTCAATGATTTTACAAATATGTTGCTTATTCATTCCTCTTGATCTTGAACTTCACTCTTCCCCTGAAATGCTACTGTTGGGGGATTTCTGCAATAATTATGTTCTAGTTTATATGTCCTCTGAATATGTCACTAAATACAATGTACTTGTGGGGTTTTCTCATTTTAATTGTCCTGTTTTGACTGCAGGATGAAAATGCTCACACCCAGTTATCTGATCAGTTTAGAAGGCACACTGTTCATAGAAGATATATTAGCATTACATGTGGCGTTCCTCACGCAAGTAATGGTCATATTGAGATCCCCGTTGGTCGAGATTTAAATAACAGGATTCGGATGGCTCCAATTCCAAATCCAACTCATAATAGGCAGGCACGCTTTGCTGCCAGTAGGTGATTCCTGTCGTTTTCATTTTGTGGAGAACTGTTCATACTATTTAGTTTAAGTTTAATAGTAACTGTGCTGTCCCTCATTTACTACTCTATTGTGATTTTATCTTTGAATTTTACTGGAGACTTCCATTGTCCAATTATGGAGTCCCTTAATAATTTATGTGGCTAACTTTGGTTCTAATCTGAACAATGAGATTATGTGATTATGGCTTTATATAAATGGCTATTTTAAACTCATATTTCATGCTTTATGCATGCAAATTTACCTTGGAAATTCTTTCAGAAACTTTCTAAATGACTGACCAGATGTAACCTTACGCCACTTAAGTTTTTTTTTCCCTATCACTGCTGTTTTCTGTCATATTCTGACCAATTTTAGGCATGCGGTTCACATCACTCCAGCTCAAAGTAGCACTCAGCCCTTTTTCAAGGTAGGCAATATTTTGGCTCTTGTATGTCTAAACCACAGTAGCCAAATTTGGTCAAAGAAAAAAACTTTGGTTGAGCTTGTGAAAGTTTCCATTGGTTGATAAATTCATCCATAACCTTTATTAACCAAGCCGTGAATTACATTGCTTGATGGCTGCTATATATAAGCTTGCGGCCTATAACAAAATTGCACACAGACTTTGTACCCGTGTAACAAACACAAGAATTACTAAATATTACGTGCTTTGAATATACAACCTAATCTACACTATTTTTTCTAACTAAACACTCATCCATCTAACCCTCCCTTAATGACTAAATGAAATACAATTCCAAGTTTATCTTTAAGTTTGAAAATTTTACCACTGCTAAGGATTTTAGTCATTATGTCAGTTATCTACTCCTTTGTAGGACAATAATAAAGATAGCCGTCTTCATTATCAAGCAACTTCCAAATGTAATGATTATGAACTTCAATATGCTTTGTTCTTCACCATCTTGTGGACACTCTGATTTTTGCAAAAAGTGAGGTTTGATGCGATTTGGCCAAGTTAAAGATCAACCAATATCCTTTTTAACCATATTGCCTCATAACTTGCATTGAAAGTTTCCTTGTATTTTGCCTCAATGGAAGATAAGGCAATAGTATGTTGTAGCTTGCTCAGCGAGGAATTTATTCCCTAACCAAGAGTGAAAACTAATATTGTTGTAGACTTCCTAGAATCAACTGATCCAACCAAATTGGAATCAATATATCCAGATAGCATGAACTTTGGAGATATCTGATTTAGAATTCCAAAGCCGAGACCTCAATTGACATATCAAAGGACTCGCTTTGCAGCATGCCAATGTTCTTCTTCATGGTTAGACATGATTCGGGCAAGATAATGTGTTGCTAAACTTAAGTTCAGTCACGTGGTAGTAAGGTGAGTTAAACTATCCACCAATTGATGGTACACTGATTCATTGTGGTGAATCAGTGTAAGTTGAGAATTTTATCCCCACTTCCATAGGCATAGATATTGGATTACATTCTGATTCATTCAACCTGATTTTTTCCAAAAGGTCTTTGGCATACTTAGTTTGTGATACAAAAATAGCATATCATCATATTGCCAAAAGCTACACCTAAACAACGATGCAGGAAGCATAGATCTATCATTTCAAAAACAAAACAAATATTAGATTACAACAGTTGAATTATTTGTACACCGCTTCCAATGATGACAAGATCATCAACATATTTTATTATGATCACTTTGTCAGATGTAGAGATTGGGATCAAACTAGCTTCTTCCAAATCATGAATGTCTAATATATTGTTTTATTTTAAAATAAATCCTTACAAGGACTTAATCAACACGCAAACCAAATATTCTTTCTCAGGAACGTGGACTTTTTGTGGTTGAAACAAGTAGACCTCCTTTGTCAAGTCTCAGATCAAGAAGGCATATTTAACATCCATGTGATACATCTTCCATACAAATTGAGCAACAATGGAAATAACAAGCCTAAAGGTTATCGCTTTTGCAGTGGTGCAAATTTCTCTTCATACTCTAGACCTCTTTCCTGTTGTGCACATCCATTAGTGACATAAACAGCTTTGTACTTGTCCAAAGAATATCTGATTTACGTTTGAGTTTATAAACCCTTTTACAGCCAATGGGCTTCTTCCTTGGGGTATTTCAGGTAATAGTCTGATTTTGGATCAAGGCCTTGAATTCCATCTTCATGGAAGCTTCTCATTTAGGCTTTCCTTTGGCCTTTTCAAAAGTGTTAGGTTCAAATATCTATGAAACAAAAGAAGTAGAGCAAAGTTTACTTGCTCAATACCTTGCACCATTTGTGTCCTTGATTGTGTGTATCAATCCCATCTCTTGTGGCAATTGACCCTCTCTCATACATCCTTCATATTGGTATAATACTACTTTGATCTGCGTTGTTGGTGCCCATGATCTGGCTGTGAAGATTGTGTATCACTTTCTTCTTCATCAGACCCCCTTGGAACTCGACTTACCTGATGTTTCTGACTCCGAGCCTTGTTTTATTTCAACATCATTATTTGTCCAGAATTATAAAAACAGCTATCCATTCAATACTATTTATATATTTACCATTTTCTGAGAAGAAAGATATCTTCTCATCTACACCATCTCTGTTAACCGCAATTTTGTTCGTAGACATCTAGTAACATGTATGCTTTTGACAGCTCACAATAACTAACAAACACACATGTTTTTCTATTTGCACCTAAATTACTTCTCTTCTCACTAGGAATTAATGCAAAAGCAATAGAACCATATCACAAAAGTCACTTACAAAATGTTTTCTACATGAATATCTTTCTCAGGAGTGACATCCTGTAAAACTTTCCAATGGCACCGATTAAAGATGTAAATCAATGGATTAACAACTTCCACCTAGTATCACTATGGTACATTTGGATTGTGCACCATGCAACTTGCCATCTCCATATTTGTCCTATTCCTCCTTTCCACGACCTCATTTTACAGTGGAGTGTACGAAGTAGTAAATTGTCTATGTATACCTTCTTAATTCTTGAAACTGTTTGGAGATAAATTCACTTCCATTATCAGACATGAAAGCTTTGATCTGTTTCCGTGTTTGTTTCTCTACCAAGGCTTTCATGATACAAATTGTGAAAATCATTCTGACTTATTTTTCAGAAAATAGGCCCACATTTTCCTAGAAAAATCATCAATCAATAGAGAGAAATACTTTCCTTCACACCCAATGCATGTCTTCATTGGACCATGTAGATTAACATGTAATAGATCCAAGACTCATTTGGCCTGCCATGCTTTATCAGTATCAAATGGGTGTCAACTTTGTTTTTGTATTTGACAACCCGTACATACATTTTGTCTTTTCCGAATTGATGGAAGTACATCGAGCATATTAGTCTTGCTAATTATAAAAATCTTGGTAATCTAGGTGTCCATAACTCTTGTGCCAAAGTAAATCCTTATCGTCTATTGCTGCAAGTGCACGTGCATTTTCTATTTTGAGCTAAGTTGCAGGAAACGAACCCTACACATGGTGTTTCCTATTATAAACATTTCAGAGGCGAAATGTTGGGGAAACACAACCAAAACAATGGAATCATCCGGGCACCGTCTTTATAGTGTTTGAGGTTGATAGTTTTGCCTGATTATGCCTTTGTTCGCTTTGCAAAATTGTTGATAACTTCCCAAAGTCAAGTGCTTGGGCCTCACAATCAAATGCATGGATTCAATAACTGAATCATAGGATGATGGCAAGCTTTGTAAAACCAAAGCCAACATATCTTCATCATCTGCTGGTTTCTCTATAGCATTCAACTAATACCAAGATCTTTTAATGAACCAGGCATTCAGAGATTGATAGAAAACAAAAAATTCTAAAGATACAATGCTCGTCCAATTTCATTTGTCTAGTACTCTGTCTTTAGACTTTTCCACAGTGTGGATACTATGGTGGCATTTCATACTTCTGGGGCTAATGCGTTCACAACTGACAATTTTAAAGGATCAAAGCTTCTTTATGTCTTATGTCATCGTCTTTGGGATCATCTGCTGGTCTCAATTCTTTGTTTAATGCAATTAAATCAAGTTTTCTATACTCACAAAGGGTAAGTATTATATGACTTTACAAACTATAGTTTTTCCTAGTCAACTTGTGAGTCTTCCACAAAATCAAATGTCGTATTCTAGTCATTATTGACGACAAAACTAGACCACATAGCCTGCAAAAACTAAAAGATACTGAAAACCAACCATGGAAAGACTAAAATACCACTACAAATTACATTGGCACAGTAATGTATGCAATCTAACAATATTTTGGCTTATGACTAATTTAGTAATTTCCAATAAAAAAATATGGAATTAATTCCTTTTGCAGTCCAATTTGAAGAAATATTCTGATATAACCTTTTAAAATAAATCAATAAATTTAGGGTTTTATACTCTTAAATATTGTAAGGAGGCATAAAGAAATTGCAAAGATTATCTTAGAACTTTGTTGCACATGTGCACACAACCTTCTTTATATGCTCAACGTTGTGCACATTATAACATGATTGTATTGCTCCATGTGTGCAACCTGATTTTTCTCTACTTTATACTTCACTGCCCAAAGCTCACTTCCAATTATCTATAGTTAATGGCATATTTGCGCATTTCAGAACCATCTCCCACATATGCATAATATGTCCACTACACTGTCAACGCACCGAATTTGATGACCTTGACAATCGAAAAAGTAGTTTCTGTAGAATCTGAATCCTCCGCTCATCTCGGGCCTTCGGTGCACAAAGTAGGCAGCAACATCCACTCACTGATCTCTGGATCGAAACACTCTCTTGAAGCATGAATCTCCTATTCCTCCTTACAGGTTCAAAGCTCTTTTCCTATGTACCTTGGAGCACTTTTAAAATACCTCACGGCAAGTCTGCTTGCTGTGGGAACCTCACACCATGCTACCATTGCCCAAGTGTTTTATTTGTTGTACCAAATCTCACACCAACAAAAAAGCAGAGAGGAGATAAGTCTCACACCACATACATTACTGCTGTTTGCATTGAAGCTTACAACAATTTCCACCATTTCAGAGCACTGCCAAGCTTCAATTCATAGCATAAGAAATGGAATCAGTGAATTAATGTATCGGCTATAATACCATAGAAGCTCTATTAACAAATCTGTAAATTACATTGCTCGATGGCTACTATATATATAAGCTTGCAACCTATAACAGATTCCCAGTCAAACTTCGTACCTGTGTAACAGACACACAAATAATCAAAATATTACATGCTTTGAATAGACAACTTAGTCTACCTTATTTATAGCAAACATGATAACTATTAGTTTGCCTAATTAAATGCTAATTGATCTAATATTTTAGAAAGTAGAAGATTGTTATTATGCAATCAGTGGCCATTGTTAGAGGGCTTATTGGAACCAAGCTTTTGACGGACAGCTAGCTCACTCTTTGATAATGGATAAATATTGTTGTATGATGGACTTCATTGCTTTGATGGATAATTATGGCACTCTTGAGCATCTAATGTGATGGCCATAAGTAAATATATTCTATAAATGTGATATTTTCTGTTTTAAGGCCTATGCTGATGATACACCTCTGCCCATTGACCACATGGTGAGGTCCACATCAATGCAATATTATATTATCATTAGTTGGCATTAATCCAACATATTAGTGAATATAACAATGACACATCTATAGTGAGAAAGTTACAATTTGCATAACTCTTGCCATGTGTGTGCATGTGTATAATATGTGCTAGTTTAATTATGTATTGGAATGTATGTGCATGCTTCAAACTTAGGTTTCAGTGTTAGAGAAATGTCAGCTCTAGCATATATATGTTATTATCAGGCCGAAATTAAATTCTAACCATTAAAGTCAGCAGTTAATACTTAGACAACATTTAATTTTAGTGGATAAAGGTTGGTATAATTTACTGAAATACGGCTTTATATAAAATGGCAGTGATGAAATAAATACGGCTCAGTTTTAATCTGTATCCTCTTATATATAACTCTGATTCGCATCTTGGTATTAGATATTGAAGATTATGAACCTGAGTTCCAAGTTAGATTTGGCGAGTCTGGGAGGCCCTCCAAACAAATTGATTGAAACTCTTTATCAAGTTTTTAATTTTATGTAGAAATTTTTAGCAGAGAAGTTTCTTTGTAGATAATCTTATCCCCAATTGAAGGGATAGTTTGCTCTATTTCTGTAACAAAGTTATTTTATTGTCAAGTAGTCCATTGCTATACAGGATGGATTTTTCGTTTGAAAGAATGCAGTATTGGCTGAATCATTTTACCTGTATATCTGCGTCAATTGTTCTGTGAGTGCTGTCCGATGTCTCTCCAAAATTTTCTTCTCAAATATTTGTGGTTGGGCTGCAATAACTCACTGTGCATATTACATACAATTCACTGTGATGATGTACATTTTCCACTCTAATTCACTGTTTAAAAATTGGCCAAATGATTTGTAGTTGTGTTAGTTACTGGCTATTACTTATTAGATTTCCTTGATGTCTGCCTGCAGTAGCCAATAAAGTCACTGGATTTCGTACTTAACTCGGCCTTCATGCTTTGGGATTTGATTCTTTCTTGTGGTCACTTTTTATTCGTGATTGACATGTATCATTGGTTTATGAGGATGTCTCTTGCAGTTCTTTTATATGAACTGTAGGAATCAGAAACTGTGATTTACGGCTCTAATCAACACCGTCCCCAGTACAATCCTGCAAGGGCAGATCCAATTCCTTTTGAGGAGAGTTTAAATGGGCTATGCACTGTGTGGGAACAGCAGAAATGCTCCCTTTGGAGAGAGTGTGAAGAGGGCACTCACGTTGTTGAGAGTTGAAACAAGACATAGACCATATAGAGACAACTCCAACATTCTTTTTAAATAGGGTTGTGAAAATATATACTCAAGAGCTCACGAAATGACACGTATTTGATATATATTCAACACAGAGATTTGATATGCCATTGATGCAACACAGTTATTGTTTAAAATTGGCAAGAAACCATGAACATATACCATAGATTGTCTTGGTCTTCATCAATATTGTAAACGTCTTTTCTCGTAGCATATGTCCTAACCGTCCTCTACTTGAATTTTCCTTGTTGTCCTACAAGCAAGCTAAACAATATACCAAAAGATGTTAAATGAAATTACAAACAAAATATTCAATTCTGTATCAATTTGCTTTTATTATGCACCACAGGGTACAGTCTTCATTAGACAACTTGAAAGTGAGCAGGCTGGCGTATTTGGGGGTCATTATTCCTCTACATTCCATATTTCATTTCTTGCTCAAGTAGAACAAAATATCTCCATCAGGGTGATATTCGCCAGGTTTAGGTCAGCAAATAGGCTGTGGTTTAGTGAAGGATTGTGTGACGCCCACAATTTTGACACACAGTTACAACATCAAAAATACCAGAATAATTTTTTTTTTTGGGACTTACATTACTTGATACACTGTTAGCATATGCAAAGAGAAGAAAGAATACAGAGAAGGCAAACTGCACTGCTCAAATGATTCAGGCAGGGTGTATTTATTATGAGAGAGGTAGTTACATTTGGTTGAATAGTTACCAACCGAATCACAACTACATAACTGCATTATAGGCTATATAATGCTCTATATTTTAACAGCCCCTCTTAACGATTAAACCGGAAACAATACCAAGTTTGTCCCAAAATTTTTTAAATTTCCTAAAGCCCATATGTTTAGTCATTACATCTACTGATAGTGTCATAGAATGTACTTCAAAATCAATAGTCGATGATTGTGTTGCGGTTGTCGAATGGAAAAGAACCGCAAAACAAAAATCTGGTCGTGTGAACGAAGGATATAGCAAGTGGTCCATTGGTTCTTTGTTACGTGATTCATTGACCAATGATGAATCACCAATGGCTGAGAGTGTCAGCCCCATCTCCAGAGTGCTGGAATCAGAACCTCAGAGAGGTGGATTAAAATTCTGCCCGGGCTGTGTAGCTGCCGGAGTCTGTCGACAGAGACTCAATTATCCTGCGATCGAAGTCACCTCAATCATGTCCTTGCAAGACCATGTAGTGCTAATCCCATTTTTTTAGAAATGTGACCATCTCAGTGCAAGTAGGAGTTAGAACACACTCCGCAATAGTAAGAGAAATAACCATCTCCATCTCATCCGTCTCAGCAGGTGGGAGAAATAACCATCTCCGCAGTAGTAGGAGTGAGAACCAACTCCTCCTCATCTACCCCCCTCTATTGGGAAAGATTGTTCACAACACAATGAGCAAATTGTTCATGCTCTACCTGTCCTTTGAGCAAGTATCTCTGAGCAAGTGGTTGGGCATGCCATCTCCGCAGAGTAGGAGTGAGAACCAACTCCTCATCTACCCCCTCTATTGGGAAAGATCATTCACAACACAATGAGCAAACTGTTCATGCTCTACTGTCCTTCGAGCAAGTATCTCTAAGTGAGTGGTTGGGCATGCCATCTCACCATGCACTGTCAATGCATCTAGAATAGTGGAGTCTCCATCCACAACAAACTGTTCTTTAGAATGAGGAAATCCATCCTCCCAAGGCATGTTCGCCTCCCATACATCGGTATAGTGGATACTCCCTCCACAATAGGTGCATGTAGGTTGATTGTATCCAAGTCAACAGATCTGTGAGGAATGGTTTCCTCCCAAGGCATTGCAGCCTCCTGCACATCTTGTATGGTGGAGTTGTCCTCCACACGTGCATTCATGTTGATCGTTAGTTGGATCAACAAGCCGATATTGACCACCTTCCCCAATACCAAGGGCAATTATCCATCTCTGTTTCACATCAGAGACAACACACTTCTTCCCACATAAATCCACAAAAATATTGGGATTTTCAGTCAATTAACGAATAAATAGAAGATTTTTTGTAAATTAGGTACATATCTAACATTACGTACTAATAGTTTATGAGCATTATTCAACACAATGCATATATCTCCTATCCCTTCTACTGCAAGTGATTCTCCATCAACTAGTACTACTGATTTAAAACATATATTCGTAGTAAATGAAACATACCAGTCCCTGCGACATGAAAAGTGTGCGCAGACGCACTAGAGTCAATGATCCAACAACCGGTACCACTTTGTCATGCGAGGCAACTAGTACCACTATCATGCGAGCATGATGTTGTAAGACAATAAGGAGCATGTCTGTCATTTGAATCCTGTTCTTCTGCAACTGCTGCCACATGTTCCTCGTCACATGGCTTTTTGTTCTGCTGCGAAAGATCATACTTCCACTTTCAACAATCCTTCTTAAGGTGCCCAAATTTGTGACAAGAATAGCATGTGACCCGATACCGAGTGGAAGTCTCACCTGCACCGACGTCTCCACTTTCCCTTCGACCGAGTGAGAAGAGCACTCTCGATTGGTCACAATTAGATTCTACTTGAATTTGTCTTTGGTCCTTTTGAAACAGTAGGAATTCACTTTGTCAAACGTGAGTGTTTGATTTTCAACCATTAAATGGAATGCCTCCACAAATGATTCATATGAAAAAGGTACTGCTGTTCATCATCGTCCACTTTTTTGTTGATGGAAGATAACTAGTCTCGAGGTCTTTCATTGAAGTAGGTGCTCGAACAATGATCCACCTTCTTGTAACTTTACGGAAAATAACATGTTCTTTAGGTATAAAACCCGACTCTTTTTGATATTTGATATTTGATATTTATCCCTTAGATTGGCCCATAATGTACTTGCTATAGTAGCATTCCGCACTTTCGGTATTATATCATCCGACACCGACAACTTGAGAAACAATAACTCTTCCTTATGACGTTTGTCATAATCTACGAAGTTTGTTGCTGGTCAACTTTCACTACCCGTGATTATTTTATCACAATCACGAAACTCCGCAAGTGTTAAAATTTTATGGCTCCATACATTAAAATTAGTGCCCATTAATTTTTGCGTCTTTTGCAAAGTCAAGTGTGAAATATTTGCCATCTTATTATTCCAAAGTAACGGAAATAATAAAATAAAATTTTGCCCACATTTAATAAAATATTACTTTTTCTAGCAAATATTATTTAATTATTGAAATCACGTCTCCAACTATATTTGCTTGTATTAAAAAATATTATTACTTATTCCTCCAAATTTGATTATTCAGAAGCAAGGTAAATACCTTTGTTGGAAAAAATGAATATTAATCCATTGACTTTTCGAAGGAAGAATAGAAACCAAATGACACCCTTGGTTTTTCTTTGCAGGATTTTACCACCGTCGATCGTGGATTGTTCACGTGTCTTTTCCGCTACAAAAAGACAGTCACTGGTTGCCCACGAATTTTGGCTTTTCCACCGGGTATTCTTGACTTTAGTGGTGCTACTTCGTTCACGACTTGTCTTTGTGAAGCGTATTCTTTCTCCCGCCCACGAACTTCCTCATGGTGACTGTGTTTTTCTTACACACGAATGTGCTTTTGCTGGCTGTAAACAATTTCAATGGTGGCTGCTGAAATCACGACGCAACGAAAATATAAAAATATTTGCCCTCGATTACCAACGAATCATGATTTTCTGGGCCTCGAACCACAAAAACCGACTCTATTTGCCTCGGAAAAAACAGCCTCGTATGGTTGTCTTAGCCTCGTATGGTCTTCTACAATAAGTGGTGAAATAACTTCTTCAGTTTGTGCCCTACTAGGGCTTCCCCAAACTTCTAGTTTGTACCTGTTGACAAGGCTTCCTCGAACTGCGAACTGACTGCTCTAATACCAGTGTTAGCATATGCAAATAGAAGAAAGAATACAGAGAAGGCAAACTGCACTGCTCAAATGATTCATGCAGGGTGTTTAATGTTTTTATTATTAGAGAGGTAGTTACATTTGGTTGAACAGTGACCAACCAAATCACAACTACATAGCTGCATTATAGGCTATATAATGCTCTATATTTTAACATACACAACACCACATGAGATCACTTAGGATAATTCAACATCACATAAGACATTTACACAAACATGAACCCACATATATAACATGAAAACACATGATGCACATCAAGCCACATTTTCCCCAAATGAAAAAGTACAAAATAACGATTCAACTACAATATAAACTCACGTATAGGCACTTTCCATGACACGACACTTTCATGGTTTACATATTTATTACAGTCCTATTTCATTATTGACCTTAATTATTTGAAAGTATTAACATGTAAACCTTCATTCTTCTTTAAACTAGATTGCATTTTCTTTATTTCATTTAACATTTTACATATAATGGTTCCATTTAATTTTACTCATTTCTCTTGTCGCATTTAATTTTACTCATTCCTCGCATTTAATTTGTATGACCTGATTTTTAATGAGAGCATCTAAACACCTATAATAACCCTTTTTGAGGGTTTATATGAATTTTACATAATTCTGGAAATTATTGTAGCAGACTGAAAATTAATTACAGCGGTTTATTTTCTTCATAAAAAGAGCCAAAATTCACCAACAAATATTTATTAACACTTATCAAATGATTGTTAATGATGTTTGCAATGAAACAAGGCCAAATTGAATTAGTTTGTACAAATTACTACTGCTGGAAATTACTGTTATCACCCAGAAATCGCAGCAGTCTTAATCTGGTTCGATTTGACTAGAATAGTGCCTCGAATTGCATGTTAATGCAGATTTAGGCTTGATAATGCAAGTCGACTTGGAAGATTGAATTATTATTAGGAAATTATCAACCCACAATTCAAAAATAACACCAATACAAGTCGCACTTTTTAGAATAAACAAAATAAATCAGATTGGGCTCAAAAATGTCTTCAATTTGATCATAACCAGCAAGAACAAATAGTTTAAAGTCTGAGTGAGAGGTTTTCGTCCCTCACAAAAGACCTCACTTGGGGTTTTCGTCCCAAATGGTGAGATAATGAGAGTTCACTCTCAAAAATCAGATTTACATATAAAGTCCATATCCCAAATGACTCCTCTAACCCCTATTTATACTTTTTCAAAGGTTGGCGCCAAAATAGAAAAGACATGTCCATTCATTATGTCCCTTCATTATGCCTTGGCCGACCCCCTATATTTATTTATTTTGCCTTAATACAAGGCCAACCCATATAATTGAGTCCATTACGCTAAAACATATTAAAAATATTAATAGACATATTTTTGCTCTCTCCTTTATCTTCTTTAATTCGACCATGGAGAAGAATTGCCCAGAAATCCAATTTGCCTTTGAATTTGGGAAAAAGGGACATTACAGTCCTCCCTCCCTAAGATTATTTGTTCTCAAGCAATTACTAGTTCTTGGATCCCAAACAAATTTCAGCTGCTTCTTTGAAAAATTACCATCCAAACAATGGTGATCCATTATCTCTTTCTTGTTGTCTCGCTCTGCTTGAAAATACAAGATGAAGGAAGCTAGAATTCTCTCTTCAAATAGTGCCTGAGTGTTACTATATAGAAATCTCTTTGTAAGAAACAAGGCTTGGAGAAGAACAAACTGAAAATGAATAAATCAGCGTACTCCTTCGGTGGGACCACCTTCAATTTGACCCTTGGGTCAAAGCATTTGCCATCCCCTCTTTCTCCCGTGTTTAGACCATTGGTTCCTTGAGGGAAATAACACCAAAGTGGCTGAATGAGAGCTGCAAGATGACTTCCATAACCAAGAAGTGTTCGGTACCCTCTCCACCATGTGCGTAGAGGCTCCTTCTTTGTTAAGTGGCTGGAAAATTTGTGATCAGCAGTAGGAAGGAGAATATAATAGATGAAATCACAACATACCTTCAAAGTTCCTTTTGTCATCCATACTAAGGAAGTTGGCCACAAGATTTCAGCTGGTAAAAATTTGAAGATGCCCATACGAAAGCTTATGGCAGCGTTCTTGTAGATAAGAAATATGGTATTCTTTCTCCATCCCAACAACCGCAAGACCATTACCTCATTTTTTAGTAACTTTAGGAAGTACATTCTCTTTGTGAATAACTCATAATCTGATTTAGCCTTTCTTCTAAACTCATGGAGTGGTGGAATTTGCACAACCCCAACCAAAAATAAATTTTTCCAAAGGGCTGATTTGTGAAGAAGAGTATTATAATGAATTCTTCCCAAAACATTCCCAACTTGCATATATTTGCATACAAAGCAAATTTGGAAAGGAGTAGTGCTTCTACCATATAAATCAGTCATCTCACATACCTTTTCCAGCTGGAATGGAATGCATATGATGGTGAAGAGGAGCCCACCCATCTCAACTTCCATGCTTTTACTTAAAGGTCCTTTGTTACCCTCATTTCTTGGATCCTTCTCAACCTTTCTGACATGGTGACATAGCGGAAATCTGCTCTTCAATGACTGCTGCACCAAATCAATTGGAAATGGAGAGTTGTTAGCATGTGCCAACCAAGAAACAAGTGAAATTTTCTTTGGATGATACTGCTGATCAGAACCAGCGAGTATAGGGCCCTTCCTTGCACATATCGCCCACAGTAAGAGAGAAATTCTTCCCTGATATGACTGCTGTTCAAAAATGGAATCAAAGGGCTTGTTTTCATAACATTTCATCCATGAAAAGAATGGATTTATTTCAAGATAGGACTGCTGCACTAAATCCGAGTGACTTGCATCATATCCGAATACCGTAAATGATGGATTTACCTCCAGAAGCATGTGATGTGACTGCTGTCTCAAAACAGCAGCATAAAAACCCGTAATGGCAAGCTTATGACACCATAAACTGACCCCTTGATTGCTCTCAATCATTCTTTTCAAACTCAGTTGAGTTATTATGCCCGGATCAAAGGAATAATACTCATTCCACCCCAACTTTATGCACACAACCTTTATGTCAAATGACTGATGAAATGGAAATGCGGAGCTTACCATGTGCCCATGTAGATCACCTTCAAATAAAGAGTTGTAATTTGGTGCACCTACTAAAATGCCATCATGCCTACTTTCATCCTTATTGCTACCCTTATCATAATCTGAAAATTCTCTAATGCAACGAACCTTATTGTTACCCAAACAATGATGTCCTTCACAAAAAATAACATTCCTTACCTCTTCATCCCATGAAGTGTGGTGAGCACAAAGGTGTGACCAAAGAGGACATATCTTATATGAAACATGAGTACTTCTAGCCATCCACTCATGGTGAAATATCTGAATTGATACATAAGCCCAAACTGAAATACTTCCATGCCAAGGGCTGCCCACAATACTCAGAATTTCTGAATCATCATGCAGGCAATATTTCAAAAACATTTTACCTTCATGATCTTCCACTTTCCGGGTGCTTACCTTCATCCTCTCTTCGCTTGATGCTTGCTTGTCAATTCCCTCATGTCCTTGTGCTTTCATAAGGCTGATATCTTCTTTAATCGGCCCCCTTTTTGCTGCTGTTAGGTATAGTCCAGCTCCTTCATCTTGTTCTATATGAGAGTTTTCCTCCCATTTCCATAGCCTTAAAGGGCTATTATCAACACTACTCCAAATTACTCTTTTAAGAATATCACGAGGATGGCTAACCAAATTGAAAGAGGGAATGGTTACCTTAAGAGTACCAACCATGGATCTTGGGAAGAAGGTCATCCTTTGTTACTTTCATCTTAACTCTTGTGCATGCATGACTTGGGGTTTTCCGGAAAGGATGGGAGTACCCCTTACCACTTAATGTGCACCGTAATCTTCCCATATTTGAATCAAGCTGATGATGATGATTAGTTCTGTGTGATGGTAAGCTAGGGAGCAACAAATCTGGAATGTACTCGATCCTCGGACCTTCAACAAAACTTCCGTCCACTTCTTCTTCCTTCATACCTTGTTCACAAGTACTCGGATATCTTGGTGGCTCTTTCCCAAGTTTGATTCTTCATTTTTGGGCTCTTGATTGTCTGCTGCTACAATCGGATCAGCGGGCTGCCTTATATCATTTTTACCTTGGAAATGGGTTTCATCCATTCTTAACACCACCGCTTCTTGTTCACCACCCTTTCTTTCATCTTTATCGCTGGTGTCACTTATCTTTTGAGGGAGGTCTTTATGGCCATTCACATCACCTTCAGGCACATGCTTCTCTTCATTCTTCCAGACATCATCATTATTCGTCAAGCAATGATCAATACTTACTTCACTATGTTGACTATCTGGAGCTAAAATGGAGGTAGGGGCTGAATTATTCTTCCTGGTTCTTTTCCCTCCGTGGCACAAATTTGGAATATCATATTTCCATTTTATGAATTCTGAAAATGGTAGGGCATTCCGGATGTCTTCTGGAAGAGCTTGATACTCCTTAAAGAGATTTTCTACCTCCTTAATTTTGAAACCCCAGTCCTTAGAGAATCCATGCTCTGATACCACTGTAATAACCCTTTTTGGGGGTTTATATGAATTTTACATAATTCTGGAAATTATTGTAGCAGACTGAAAATTAATTACAGCGGTTTATTTTCTTCATAAAAAGAGCCAAAATTCACCAACAAACATTCACCAACACTTATCAAATGATTGTTAATGATTTTTGCAATGAAACAAGGCCAAATCGAATTGGTTTGTACAAATTACTACTGCTGGAAATTACTGTTATCACCCAGAAATCGCAGCAGTCTTAATCTGGTTCGATTTGACTAGAATGGTGCCTCGAATTGCGTGTTAATGGAGATTTAGGCTTGAGAATGCAAGTAGACTTGGAAGATTGAATTATTATTATGAAATTGATCAACCCACAATTAAAAAATAACACCAATACAAGTCACTTTTTAGAATAAATAGAATAAATCAGATTGGGCTCAAAATTGTCTTCAATTTGATCATAACCATCAAGAACAAATAGTTTAAAGTCTGAGTGAGAGATTTTTGTCCCTCGCATAAAAGACCTCACTTGGGTTTTCGTCCCAAATGGTGAGATAATGAGAGTTCACTCAAAAATCAGATTTACATATCCAGTCCATATCCCAAATGACTCCTCTAACCCCTATTTATACTTTTTCAAAGGTTGGCGCCAAAATAGAAAAGACATGTCCATTCATTATGTCCCTTCATTATGCCTTGGCCGACCCCTATATTTATTTATTTTGCCTTAATACAAGGCCGACCCATATAATTGAGTCCATTACGCTAAAACATATTAATAAACATATTTTTGTTCTCTCCTTTATCTTCTTTAATTCGACCATGGAGAAGAATTGCCCGGAAATCCAATTTGCCTTTGAATTTGGGAAAAGGCACATTACAACACCCATGAGGCTGCTAGTGTTTATCCAAGGATTCGCTACAAGAGAGCATGTTTACTTGGTTTTGTAATTTACCTTCATTGCAACAAGGAGATTCACATGAAATAAAAGGAAGTCTATTAGGTCAAGAGTGGATAGATTCTGTGTTCTTTTCATAGTAGCATTTAAACACTAAGGTTACACTCTTTTTCATTTTTAGTTATTACAACTAACTATGTATTCTAACTACTTAACTTAAATACTTAGTTTGCATCATTCATGATATGTAGAAGAGGGTTTGCATCGAGTCAAAGGGACAAGTCTCAAATTCCCCTTTTTATAATTTTAATCATTTAACATTATTGTTTAAACCATGATGAGGGGTATGGTGAATATGTTCATCCCTTAAGTATTGTAAGTTTCCCATTTAATAGGTTGAATGATCACTAATGAGGCACTATTTTATTTTTATTTGTTATAACAGTCATCTTAGTCATTTTAGTCATGTTGGCATCATTCAAGGTGTATGTGACATTTAACAACCATTCCAAAAATCTCCTCTCATTTACTCATGTTCTTATAACCCTTACGTCATTACATTGACTTCATATTGACTTCCTTTTAGAACAACTAAGGTTCATATAATACTTGTTCTTCACTTAGACATCAAGATTCTAAGGAGTATGATCTCACACGTAACAAGTTTATATTATTCTTGGGCAATTTAAGTATTAGATGCATGTTACAAGGAGACATTCAATTACAATTTTATACATCCTATTACCTTCTAGCCACTACCCTTCTCGTTGGGAAAACATACATTAAAGTGTATTTCACCCTAATTCTCATGAGAGGTCCACGATTGACTAATTTCATTAATACCCCAAAGGGGTCTACCACAACTAATAGGCAAAACTTAGGGAAACCAAATATCCTTACCTCATGCAACCTTTGCACAACCAAATGTACTTCTTGCCAAGGTAACACTTCTATTTGTGAGGAGAATAAGGGCTTCAACTCAATAGTCTCATACATAGGTAACTTACGACACAGGTTCCACTTGTGGATCAATCCCTCATATCATAAGTACATAACATGCTTATCACTAAGTCCAGGGAATAAATCATGAGTTTTAATTTACTTTAGGTTCAACACCTTGTTAGGACCAAGTCTAGAGGTTTATACTAGATACGTGCCTTGTCCAAAACGACCTCTTAAAGGTCAACAACTTTCTGATCGACACTTGAAAGTTACACCACTCTGTCTTGTTAGAGCATGGAGCCTTAACAAGTATCTATGATAGGGTATGTTCCTTTAGGATATATTGTGGGTTAACTAAGGAGATTTTAAATAAAATCAAGTTTTCTAAAGGCTTCAAGGATGGTCTTATCATCAATTTGCCCACAATTCATTCATTCGTTAATTACGAGACTTGTATTATACGTGTTAGTGCCATTTCTGAGCTTGCATTGTGTGCCCTAATTTTTCATGTTCGATTTTGCTCAGAAAGGTTTTATTTCTCAAATTGGTGATCTGCAATTTCTCCCCCATGGTTGAATGTTTTAAAAATGCCCATAAACTTGTTATTCTACCCTGGTTTAAAAGAGAAATCCATGTGTGCTCTTATTTGTGCCCTAGGTTTTCCAATTCGCAGGTTGTGTCGTTTTCCTTTTGCCAAATCGTGGAAAAATTCTAAATTGATCAAATCTAAATTGTATAGGTTAATTTCCCAATCCTAAGGTCAAAAATAATGTCAAAACATGATTCAGTTGATTCAAAATCAAAAAATTTGCAATCCTTGTTGAAAAATTTGATTTCTAGGGCATCCTTTAAATTTTTCACGATTTGACGGTCATACGGGTGTCGTTTGCTGTCAAATTTATCATCGCAAGGTAATGGCAATGTGGCGGGTTCCTATTGGCCGGGGGTGTCGGGAAATATTTCTAACTTATCATTTTTGAAATTTTAGCAAAAGGGAAAATTTTGATCCGTGGCTCCACCTTCTGCAATGAAGTGCCTACATGGCACATTTTGATTGGCTAAGGGATTGGCGGGTGGCGGGCTTTCCTTAGGAAATTTTGCTTTCATTTTGCAAAATTTTCAAAGACAAATTTTGGCCCGAAGGCCCGCAACGAATAGGGAGAGGACACGTGGCACGGAGGGCGTGCGGATGGTGGGGGACTTGGAGAATTTTGATGTTTTTGGCTCAAAGTGATAAAGTGAATTTTTGGCCCGAAAGCCCTCGGCCAATCCCTAGTGGACACGTGTCCAGGAAAGGATAGGATGGGGCAGCGGGTTTTGCAGTGACTTTGAAGTTTTTAACTTCAAATGGTAAAAAATCAAATTTTGGGCGAAGCTCCGCAACCTATCCATGATGGACATGTGGCACATTCTAAGAAGTCAAAGGAAGAGCGCGGGCTGCGGTAAGTTTTAAATTTTTAAATTTTGTAGGAAGGTTTGAAGGTAGAATAGGAGGCTTGGCCCCGTGGTGAATTGGAGAGCGCCACGTGGCGGAGAAGAGATCGGGCTTTCGGGCTGTGGAGGTTTTGTGGAAAAATTTCCTTTTTTCAAAAAAGTGGCAAAATTGATAGAATCGGTCCGCGGTTTTTAATGGGGCCCACATATGGACATGTGGCGGGTCCAGGGGAGAAGCGGGGAAATTTTGTAAAATTTTCCAAATTTTCAAAAGGTCGCAAATGCATTTTTTAAAGGCATGAGCCCGATCTAATCATTTTTTGACACGTGTCCCGCCTGATCCAAAGTTTAAAAAGGTAATATTGAGCTTATTTTTAAATGGCATTTTCCACGTGGAAGGCTGATATTAAAAGGTGGATGAGATCGACGGTTACTGTGCATTCGTTTGTTTAGGCCACCATGGAAGCTCCAAGAAGCTTGGAAATCATGTTTTTGCATCAAATTTCATCAAATCTTATATGATTTTGTGTTGTCTTGACCTTTTGAGAACATTGGCATCATTTTCATGACCTAATTCTTCGATCTATGGTGTTTTTGATGTAATTTTGGCTCAGGCCCGAGAAAAAACGTGAAATGTCAAAATCAAAAGTTGTAGAGGTAAAATTGAAAAGGGGAAAAGGTAAAAATGATGAATGAAAGATGCTTGCATGCTTGAATGATAAAAACGTGCCCTTGGGGTGGATAATGATCCGAATTTGTGTAATGATTTAACTTTTTGTGCATACCTGGCAACCTGCGAGTTGTTTTTCCGTTTGGTGTCACTGTCATTAAATCATGAGGTTTTTTGTGACAAATTTGATCCCATAGCATATTCTTTGCTTGGGAAGGAAGACTCCAATATGGCATGAGGTATTTAATGCATTTTAGAGAAATTGTAAATGGTCGGGAGTTGAAAATCACGAGCAAATTCTGAGAAAAAGCTCATTTTCGAGAAAATCCGTCAAAGAACCAGTTAATGTCTCATGTGTTGGAAAATTCATGTATGTGGGTTGGTTACAAGTGTATAGCCACCACACAACGCCGAGATTGTTCATATAACTCTCCCTTGCTTTGTTGAATCTAACAAGTTACGAATCACAAGGGGCACAAGTCGTCATTGTGGGGTTTTATCGAGTACGACCACGAGGGTAGAAATATTAGTTGGTAAATGCAAGCAACCGTACTTGGGATGGTCGAGTCAAAGTGAGGATCATTGGATATAGAAGGAAATCGCAAGGGGTTGCCAAGTGGCTAATGTCAAAGCTCACTTACTAGTTAGGAAATAATCGAGGGAAGATGAAGAATTGAAGGGGTTTAAAGCACAATTCTATTTTAATTTATATAGAGATACTCCTTTCTACCATACATGATGTAAGTTTCACAACATAGCTATAAATGAAGTCAAGAAGAGCATTTAGTAAAATTTGGCTAATTCTTTAAACTTGATAACAAAGAACAATTACAAGTTTATTAAAACTTCATGCATGACAAGGACAATCTCTTTTTTTTGAAAGAAAATAGTGTAATGACACTTTACTGTAAATGTAGCAATACTTATTTTTCCAATAACATATATAAATTACAATAATACACAAAATGAATTACAACCACACCATTTCGCCATCTTACTTACATCCTGCAAAACCATGTGAGCATGAGTCAGCGAAAATCGCTGGCATGGATCCACCCTCCCTCTAACATGTTATCGTCATGCAAAAACAATTTTAAAGGAGAGAAAAATAACATAACTAATTTCCATATTTTCGGAGCATGATTTCAATTCAGTTTTAAGAGAGAGAAAGGAAGAGTAGAGAGAGAAAAACATTACGTTTTTTTACAAGCAAAGGGGTGAAAGAGTATCCTATCAAGTGTTACATATCAAACATATATGAACATACATATCATAGTAGTTTACGGTTTCCAATACATATCATTTTTCTTTGGTCGCAAGGGAGGTTAAGGATGTGTCGTATCATGCCAATATGGTATTTTGTTAACCATCTATTTATAGTCTCCGAACAATGTATTTCAAGTCCATAAGAATGTATCAACCACTATACTAGTCTTATCCCTAGCACAAACTTTAGAGAGTCAATATGGGTCCATGCCCTCAGATTTCGTTGTTGCCCATTTTGGTCCAAGTGGTCACGGAATGGGCCCGTAAAAAGAGCACCCAACATCATAACGAAATGTTTAATGCTTCTAATTGACTCTCTACTATACAACGATTTACAAGGAAAAAATGATTTTAAAACCGATAGGTGAAGCTCAAACTAGATGCGACTATTTGGAGCCAGTTGGCTAAATTTGGTTGATTATGACTAAATTTGGTTGATTGTCCTTCCGTAAATAAGGCTAAGTGGCCTCCAAAGGGGCCCGCCCTAAGGGCATGGAGAATCTGGATTATGTTTCAAAGTCCCATCTTCTTCTCTACTAAATAGAGAAACACAAGGAGCAAACGGTATCCAAAACCGATAAACAACGCTCAAACGGGGAGTATTTTTCCGGGGTCACTTGGCTGAATTTAATTGCTGCCCAACAACAGCCTAAGCCAAGTTGGCTCCAAAATGGTTACACAAAAGTGCATTTTTGGAGAGTACGGTTCAAATGAACCATGCAACGTGATTCGTGTATGACAAAGAAGAGGTTTGAGGTTTCACATTTCATTTTCGGGGACCATGGGCACTAAAACCGAGGTGGTTTCGGAGGGGTTTTGCTGTTTTCGAGCAGCTGCCTCCAACAGGCAGTTCACATAAGTGGCCTCAAGAACCACTTATAAAAACATGGTAGATGGTTGTGTTAGTAGTGTTTCAGGGTTGGGATGACAACCTTGTACAACAAGGAAGGAGTTACATCAGTTAAATTTAGGAAGCGAGTTTAAGAGGCATTCTTTGCACATTGATCTCGAGAAGCTTTTATCGTATTAAAAGGGGGTTGTTTTGGCCTTGAGAGAGAATGTCTTCTCGCTGTTTTCCTCTATGATAGGTTATCACAAATGGTAAATGCATGAGCAAGATTCCGACTTAGTTTTATTCGGTTCACGATGGAACTAGACTATAATGACATCAAAAGGAGGTATATTCGTGGTAGGTTTAATTGGCTTGATTTATATGACAATAAATTATATGGTTTTTTTTAACTAATTGTTCACTATTTCACTCAACCCAAAATTATAAATGCAAGTTACGAAAGCAAAGTTTTACGAGGGAAGGATGAGAACTATGTCTGTTAATTAGCAAGGCAGTGTACGAGGTGCTACAGGTGGGTCCATCCGCATTCCACGAGACTCCAACTCTCTTCTAGGCATTTCGTCAAATAGTTTGTGTGCAACCCTGAGCGATGTAAGGCGACATTTAAAAAATCATTTTCTTTTTCTACAAATTGAGTGCATGGAAAATGAGCTATAAACTGCCATTGACTCTCTGGGTGCAGCTCCCACATCATAATTGTTTGATCATGCTGGAGCACCACTATCCTGTCATCACACCCTGTCATTTAGGCTTTTCCTAGCCCCCAAAAAGGAAAAAGTATAATCTCCCAGCTGTTTACATCAAGGCGGCTTGATTCAAAGAGCACTTTCTCAGTGCATTTTCAGTAGAAATTTCCATTGTAATAAACGACAGAACCTATTGATGTATAGTGCAAGTCGACGAGGCGCTGATGCCATTTATGGACTGAGAAAATATAAACGTGTAGAAGGAATATGTCATCCACAGGGAGTTTACGGTTTGGGGTTTAGTGTCACGGTTATGGCCGTGGACAACCACGAAAGTAGGTCTAGCTGTATTAGAATTTAAGCCGAATCCCTCAAACATGGGAAGGGAAAGCTCTTCTTAGTAATGCGGCAACGAGGGAGGTGGCGGGAAGCATCCGTAGTAGGATTCCACACTAATAAATCGCGAGGGCTATAGGTGTTGTAGCAAAGGATTCCCTTGCTCCAATAAACTCTTGCAAAATTTTCCTACTATTGTTGAGCTGCATTTCCAAAAATGCCCAAACTTGCTTTGAAGCTCTTGATTTTGGCACGAGTGTGGGATGATGTTGACAAGGTTCTAGAGCTTGGTTTTACACCCGCTGGTTTCCAATGCATTTTAACAGACCCATTTTGTGCACACTCCACAATCATAGTTGTCAATAGACTATATATTTTTTGGGTTATTCTCTTATACACTTCGCATGCTTGTACGTATAACACACATATTTTCCTGCATGGAAGCCAACGTCAAATTCAAAAAAGTGAAGCTTATATGGCCAAGGCGGGTTCCAAGCAGCCATAATACACAAAAATCTCCTTTTCTGATGCTATGGTGAACGTCCATCCCTGTTTGGAAATCTCTTTTTTTTTAGCACGGGCTAGTAGTATGCTAGCTAAGGTGAACTGGTCAAATCGGAGACCTGTTTGCTGCAGGGTGAAGCATTAATGCTTGCGTGAGGATGCCCATGTTGGCTGTAATGCTACATCTTCTGACATAGGCCTGCCACACTCCACCCCACACCATTAAGTTTCATCAACTCCACCAAACGTCTTATCCCCCGTTCATTTTACTTTTATGGTTGTCCATGCCCAGTTTTAAAGCTCCTATTTTGGCGCAGACAGGGAGGAGGGGGAAAACGCAGAAACAAAACAATGTCGTCCACTGCCAAGCTGGACCTCACATCAACAATTTTCACGCCTCCACGTTTTACATACCTTGAGTATGTTGCGACAATTGCACACACATCTGCCCATAAAACCATCAATCCTGGAGCTTCTACTATCCACGAGGCAACATTTTTTTGTTTATTGTTTAGAAGAATTGTCAAGCAGTTCATGTGCCTGGTCTATGCTCACATGCTTTCCAAACATGTCCCGCAAGGTACTGCACCTGTAACATCTGACATAACTCCGCTTTCCATTATTTCATGACGGACTTCCATACCCTGCTTCAAACTCCTGCCAGTACACATTCTTCTTAAAAGCTTGCAAAGTCTTTTCACAAATCAAATTCGTGCAGATCCTGTCAGGAGCTCCGTCGCCACACTCAAACTCATTTTATTTTATTATTTCTTATCAAACAGATCCCGTTATTGGCGGGGCACTACAAATTACTGGAAAGCTCAATGGGCTACTGTTTTCTCATAGTTTATCGAGACATAGACATATTATGCACCAGCATAAAGCTATCAGAAGTCACGTTTGATGAATGTAATTCTCATTCCATGATTGTCTCTAATTTGACTTTTCCTATAGAATTTTATTGAGGTCTTAGGCTTATATTATGGCATGACATGGTGCTTACCGTGTCCATAATTTATCTCACACAAAACTGGTGTTATTTTATATTGGTGGAATGCTTTTGCAATGTAAATTGCAATCATGTATATGCCATATTGTGTAATTGTGATTTTTGGGATATAACGCTATGTTTCTAAAAACTGTCCTTGTAGGGGATGTTTTTGTCAGAAACATTTCTGAGATGAAACCTAAAGGAAAATGCCCCCAAAATGCTAGGAAAATATAGGGTACCTGCTAGAAACAACATGGCCATTTCTGGAAGGTACTTGGAGGTTTACGGTGGGTTTTAAAGCCAAAATTGTAGTTACTAGAGAAAAACCCCTTTGTAAAGATGTTGTGAAGTAAACATGGGTGATTTTTGGGACCATTGCAGCCATTCGAGAGAAATTTTCCAAATTCTATTGGTTCAAAATGTCCCGTATGCATTTTGTGACTGTTATGCACGAGTATCCAAGGTGGACAAGCAATCTTACATCACCAAGCAAGGTTAGTTTTATTTTTGCTCTTAATTTTGGAATGGACTCAAAGCCGATTGTAGGGTCGCATGGCGTCGATGAGCTCTACATTGAAATATCCCTTGTGGGATTCCACTCAAAAACACACAAATTAAAGATAAAGTGTAGCAAATAGAAAATCTGATTTTTGTAGTAAATACTCAGCAAGGGCAACAAACTCTTTTTTAATTTATTTTTCTCAAAATATTTGCCCAACACATATGAAAGTTTGCAAGAAACTTGCTATGCTAATAAAGAACCCTAGAACAATATTTTTGGAATTTTTCGGATCATATATGACTGCAGAAAATTACAAAAACCCTAGACAACTAGAAAACCTTAAAAATCCATATCTTCTCAAATACATATGATAAAATTCTGAAATTTTGGAAATAACATCTATTAATAATATGAATGAAAACCCAATTGCCAGTCTTTGAAAAAGCACTCTGAAAACCCTCCAAAAGCATTGTAAAATCCCAAAATGGGTTGCTCCACCTAGAAAGAGACCAAAAACCCTCTAAAATTCTTCCAGAAGTGGCGCCAAACCTGCTCTAATCGCTGCAATAAAACAGATCCGGAAACCCTTGATTTTTCTCCACCAAAAAGCCCAAAATTCCACCAAAACCCTTCTTTGAAAACTCTGAAAATCATCCCTGAATTAGTTCCGAATTGACAAGCTAGGGTGGATCTCTCACCACCGAAGTTAGGGTTTTATGGGATCTACTCCACAAGCTATAAAAAGCAAACAACAGTTGCTCAAAGGAAATCATAAGTGTGTATGCAAGAATGACCTCTTTTTCTCCTCCCAATCTCCTTTTATAATTTCCCCCAAACAACTTGTGGCCCAAGAAACCTTAATCGACCTTAAAAAATAAAGCAACTTAAGTTACTTTTCTCCCCTAGTCGCCATAGGGACATAAGTGACCCCAACGAAAGAATATAACATTAAAGTGTTATTAGTCACCCTCTTAATGTTAAAACATAATGTTTGCCCCCACCAAGCCACTTAACACCCATGCCAACACAAGAATATAACAAATAAGTAAGGTGGAATACCCAATAGCCTCTAAAGTCTTTAGCCCCTTGGGTATGACCAAGGCTAAGACTAAATTTTGGCCCTTAGGCCCTTTGTGAAGGAAAGGGGACATTACATACATTTAAAATATCAAGATCCCAGGTAATCAAGATAATAAGAGCTCTTTTAAGGCTTTAATAACCCTTGGTTCTCTTTATTACTCGGGGCACTTTATAACTTAAAACGTGTGAGGGTCCTTTTATATGTTAAAAGTGTTGCACTTTATATATTAAGGCATGGGGGTCACTTTTATTTGTTGAAGAGTTCACGGGATCCAAGTCTATATATTAAGTTAGGGGACACTTCAATATTTGAGTCATGTGACTAAAATAAAATGGGGCTTATAACACTTTATATTGATCCCACATATGTGTTCAAGCCCACAAAGACTATAAGGTGCGAGTCCAATCACATTTTCCCTTGACGTGGTGCGTTTGAACCCAAGTAGAGCCCACATAGTTATAAGGAAACCAAGTTATTCTGCGCATGACAAGTGTCACACTAAGCTGTAACCATTTGGCGCACTCGTATACAACTAAGGCTTGGCCCAATCTTTATGAGAGCATAAATTTATAGAACCTGGATGAGTGACAAGTGGCACACTAAGATTTTGTCCACATGTCACATAGTGGGCCCATAACCCACAAGTCCCAAGATACATTGTGTGCCCTACTTTTTATATAAATAGTGAATGCAACGACCCTCTAAAAATTCAAATGAGCACAATTTTCATTGAGGCACGAGAGAGCCCAAACTTGGTCTCATTGGAAATATCTCGTTTAGAGCTTTGCTGATGGCGGTGATCACAAGGTCTTTAGAAGCTTGTGTGTGACTTAATAAGCACTCAAAGGAGGGGAAGCCGTTTAAACCTTCTCTTTGACTTAATGTGGGTGGTAAAGGAGTCGGACATGTGGAGCACAAAGGAGACATGGATCACAATTGTTGTCAATTCTTTGAGCCTCACCATTCATGGAGAAAATATCCAGGAACGTTCGGATTACTTGGGAGCACACAAAGAATTAGAAGCATTCAAAAGCTTAGGGGGATACAAGAATAAATAGGAGCCCAGAAAACAATCATGAGAACAAGGGGATGCAAAATTTGAAGAAGCCAAGTGATTGGAGGTTTTTGATGTGGAAGGAGTGCAAATCAGATCTGAAATACCCTTTAATTGAAGCTAGTGATCATCCATCCTTGCCCATAATAAGTAGTTATTAAACTAGTGTACTTGTATGTGTGATTGTTGACAAAATATGTACAAAATAACTTCAAACAAATTCTTAAGCTTTCTAGTTTTCTTGAATGCCATGATAAACTCATAGATGAACTCAATGCAAAAGTGTTTCCTCTTGGAAATATTCACCCCACTATGGCTTATTCAATTAAATAAGAATCACGGCTAATATAGCCATTACAACAAGACTTTTCTTGATTTGCATGACAAGTAATAAACTAATAATAGGTTCAACAACTCCTAAATGAACTAAAATCAACTAAATATGACTAAAACATTAAAATAGATTCAAGATGACAAATATCATCCACTAATAATATGAGGTCAACATACAAGAAGCCATTATTAGTTTAAGTGACACATGCATAGTCTATTTTGCACACTAGCTACACTAGGTGTCCCAACCTCTCCTAGAAATAGAAATCGATTAAAATAAGATTAAATTCAGTCATCTATACATAGAAATGGTACCCCACCTCTTGGGGATGAATGAGTAATGATTTGACCTTAGCTAAGTACACAACTAAAATTAATTGTAACAATAAATAATCAAAGTGCCCATATTGGCATCATTGAATAGTGATCGAAAGGTAGACATGGCCAATAGGGCACAAGTAGGAAGTGTGGAGGGCACAAGAAAGCTAAATGAGAAGCAACAAATTTTGGTGAGAGCTTTGAGGATAATTTAAAATTCCAATTAGCTCGGAAGCATGGGAACACCTCCCCTTTCCCGTACCCCGCAGGTACATCCTGAGTACGGGTATGGGTACAAAAATGCATCCAAAATGGCTCTGAAACATCTACACAGAGCATGTACGACTCTACCATACTCGGTGTGTTTTTAGGTTGTACCCACAACAATATGACATTTAAAAAGCAAAAAACACAAACTCAGATTTTACATTTATTGTTTCTAACCCTAATCTATCCACCCAACCTTCCTAAAGACACTTCCTAAAAGCTATATAAGGACATATTTGGTCCACTCTAAATCACGCTCATTTCTTTCTCTTGTTGAATTCAGTTTTCACTAAACTAACATTTAGCATTGTGAAGAGCAAAGAGGCATCAAGGAGCAGTGTGAAGGAAGAGATTAGGAGGTGATACTAAGAGCTAAGAGCATCAAGGAGGAGTTTAGAAGCAGATTTGGAAAGAGGGATCAACATCAAAGAGGAAAAATGAGGTCTTTTTAATTTTTTTTAAGTAGAAAATGTTAATGTGATCAACGATCATGGATGATGTGTGCATGATGCACACATCATTCATGATCATTGATCACATTAACATTTTCTATTTAAAAACTTTTAAACTAGATATGTAGTTTTAATTTGTAAACTTTACATAAAGAAAAATGTAACATTTCCTTTGCATGTTTTTTTGGCCGTATAATATAGTTCTTTTGTTGGTTTTAATTAAAAATATCATCCAAACTTTGTGTTATCTCTCACCTCGCACCTATATGGTGAACTTGATGATCAAAAGTAGAATATGATGCTTAGGGTTTAGGTTTTTTTGCTGTTTTTAGAGTTCTTTGCTATTTTTGTTTTTAAAATAAAATTTAAACTCGTGTATGCTCTCATCTCGCACCTTCATGGCGAACTTGTTGATTAGAAACATAAAAGATGTGTAGGGTGCAATTTTATTTATTTTTAGCCTTATAATTTTTATTTTTCATTTTAAGTTTGAACTTTGAGATATCGAAATGTCCCTCTTTCCGGAATAACAACTTGAAGACCCTTGGCCTATTTGTCTACCGACGGCTAAGGGACATCAACAAGGTAGACTTAAGTCATCTATAAATTATTATTAAGTGCCAATATAAAAATTAATACATGTCTAGCACTTATGATAATTTATAGGACTTAATAAAGTATTATAGTTGGCAAATGTAAATTTTTATTCACTCTAGGGACTTTGGCGACTTGCATTAGAGGGACTTGGGAGTCTTAGAAAGAATAAAATTAAAATATGAATTTTGTAATCCCTCTAAGGGAAAATGCGACTAGGTTTGGGATGTCCTTGGGTGTTTAGTGCATAGAAAGAATAACATTTGCTGATTGGTTGTGCTTTGGGTAGTCTTTTTGGGTCACTTCTCTTGCATATGGGAGCAAGTCGACTTGGTTAGGATTATTCTATCACTTTTGAACCTTACTACTCTTGGCTTAGAGCTGAAGAATTTTGCAGCAGACTTCTGAGGACGAAAACCCTCTAGGAAGTCAATAAGGAGAACGAAAACTCTCCTATTTTATGATGTTAATGCCTAAGTTTCAATCTGCAGATTTTATTTAATATTTTGGCAGTGGAGCGACCCAGTTTTGGGTATATTCTCATCCATACAAGGTTGGAGAAATTATATTTTTACTATCAGCTGTTGCAGGGGTATTTTTAAGACCTATTGCAATAATTTTCTCTATTTTACATGGAGTTTTAAGCCCCAATTTCACTGCTGCACGCTCAGGTCAGATCTGGAGCTTTTGTCAATTTAAATCTGAGCTTTAACTTCTTTTTGGCATTGATATATATTTATAAAAATAGTATCCTTTGGAAGCAATCTGTATTTGTCATATTGTGGTGCATTATATGGTATTTTCATACTTTGCTCCAATCGCATTTTCCAGTCTAAAGCAAATCTGCAATAGTGTTTGGTATTTTGGTGTTATTTCTAGCTGGGGTTTCATTTTGTTACAAGAGTGTTTTCAATCAGAATTTAGTGGGGACAAAATAGGCCAAAGGTCTTTGATGTGTAGGGTACAATTTTTTTCTTTTTTTAGCCTTTTTTATTTTTCATTTTAAGTTTGAACTTTGAGATATCTCTCTATTGGGCATTGGCCATCTCATTTCTATATAGAGGGGAGGGGAGGTGAGGGAGGCCCATCTCTAATCTACCTATAGGGGAGATCATTGGCTAGATCTCTATAGAGGAGAGGGATGGCCTTCTCTCTCTTCTCTATTCGGCTTTGGCCTCTCTATTCTTTGTAAATATAAATGGCATCAAGTTCAACTTCGAGGGAGGGCATGGGAAAGCAAACCAAAGGGAGGGCCCACAAGGAAACATTTTGGTTCACACAAAATATCAACCCGTTTCTTCTCTATGGAGACATGTACAAGTGGTGGAAAACCTTGTCTATGGTGGCACTCGATCTTGGATATGTAATCATTGCAATATGAAATTAAGTTCTCATATACCCGACTCAAAGCTCATTTAATCTTGGTAGTGGGGATGGGGATTGAAAAGTGTACCAAGGTTGATAAGACACAAATCTAGGTGTGCATAAAAGGAGCAAGATCCAAAGCCATTTCTTTGCAAAAGACCAGTTTAGGAAAACTAGCTACACTTTCAAAGCATCTTTTCATTCAAAATTCGACTCGACCACTTGAAGTTGAAACTCCCTTGGAGCAAGAAGCCACCTCACGAAAGACAACAAAAGGTCCATTAAAACAATTATTTACAATTGAGAAAAGGGATATTGTTGACGAGTTGGCTGCTCGATGCATTTATGTATGTGGGCTTCCTTCAATGTATTGTGGTCATCATTTTGACGACAAATGGTGAAAAGTATTAATGAGGCACCAATAGGGTACAAAGGCCCTGACTATGAGAAGGTTCGAACATCATTGTTGGTGAAAGAAGTGGACCATATACATACTTCTTTACAACCACTTAGGGATTCTGGAAGGACTCAAGGGTGTCTATTATTTCAAATGGATGGAAAGATGCTTAAAATAGACCCGTAATCAACATTGTTGTAGTATGCCCTAAAGGGGTAATGTTCTTAAAGGCCATTGATTGTGAGGGTGAAGTGAAAGATGCTCAATTCATTGCTAATATTTTGATTGAGGCTATTGAGTCGGTGGGCCCCCAAAATGTTGTCCAAGTTATCACAAAAAAAAATTGTAGAGCAACATGATTGAATGTAGAGGGGAGATATTAGCACATATTTTGGACACTTTGTGCAGATATTCCTTGAACTTGATGTTGTAGAAGATTGGTAAAGTCCCATGGTTAGAGGAGATTTATATGAAGGCAAATGAGATTTAAATGTTTGTCACAAATCATCATATGTCCCAGACTATCTTTAGGAGATTCTCAAGGTTGGAGTTCATGGAAGGTAAGGGAACAATTGAGTAGTTTTAAATTTTTTATTTTCTAACTTTCTATAAAATTGTCAATTGAATTTCTTTTAAATTTGTACCTTTTTAACTTGTATTAATTTCTTTCAAATAGGTTGCTGAAATGAGATTTGCCTCTCACATGCTCATCTTGAGACAACTTGTGAAGGTAAAACATGCTTTAAACAATATGGTGATTGATGAAGTTTGGTCCGTGTGGAGACAAGGAAACATAAAACGAGCCATTGAGATAAAACCGTTGATATTGGGTGATGATTGGTGGGCAAAGGTTGACTACTTGCTTAGTTTTACTGAGCCTATTTCAAAGATCATGCTTGCATAAGGAAATTTTACGATGGCATTGACTTCGTATTTGAAAAAATTAGAGAGATCATACAAACGAAAGAGCAAGATCTTGAATAAAACTTTTGCAATGAAGATAAGTGCGTGATCCTGAGGTGGAATAAAATGACCACCCCATTGCATCTTCTTCCCAATGCCCTGAATCCTAAATATTATAGCAATTACAATATGACGAACAAGAAGTTCTGTAAATGGAACTAGGGCAACATTCCAAGGCTTTTTTCGGATCTATATGTAGTTAGCGTGGTCTGCAATGAAATGAGGATGTTTGTCTCTAAGATTGTAGCATGGGTGAAATTGAGGCACTATGTGTCAATTACACCATGATCCTAGTCAAATGGTGGTATGTACATGGCCATCAAGCCAAGTACTTGTGATCAGTGCAATCAAAATTCTCTCACGGGTATAAAATGAAATCAAAAGTTTGTTTTTTATCAACTAAACCTTTAAAGTTAGTAGTATATTGTTACTAATTTGAAATTTCTAAAAACCTTTTTGTAATAGATGGCTAGTAATTCTTCAAAGATAGCAAGGTAATTGGAGTACATATACGTTCATCCACTCGGTCGAACAAAACGAGTTAGCATCCAAGAAAGCCGAGGATTTGGTACATGTACATTCCAATTTGCGCCTCCTAATGCAGACAAGATTGAATGTTATACTAGAGGTCCGAACAAAATTTGGAATATTCATCCTAAAGCTAGTGACTATGATGCTTTGCTGTTACTTTCCCCCAACTTTCACCTTTGTTTGGTATTGATAATGACAATCCAAGAAGTTCTATACAAGGGACGAGATAGTGGAGCTACCAACAACATTCATGAAAATGATTATGAATAAAATCTAGATTATAATCATGTATAAATGAAATTGTAAACATGTTGAAACTTTTGAACTTCAATGATTATAAAATATGTTGATTACTTTATCTTATCGACTAAATTTTTCAATATGAGTACCATGCATATATATATATATATATATCTCTGTATTAAAAATCGCGATTTATTGTCTAGGGCATACAAAACGATTTATCTTTAGGAAAATCATGATTTTTGTACTGCCGATAAATCGGCAATTTCTAGCGAGAAACCCACCAAAAAACCGTGGAAAATCGTTGCCAAAACCGTGGAAAAATCGCGTTAGATAAGTTTAAAAGCAAAAAAAAAAACCAAATTTAAAAAAACATGTTCGGAACCATTTCATGGCTTTCTTCTCTGCGCGAATTGTATTTTCTCCTTTGTGGCTGGTTTCAGGGTTTTTGTGGCTGGTTTCAGGGATTTCGTGGCTGGTTTCAGGGTTTTCGTGGCTGGTTTCAAGGTTTTCGTGGCTGGTTTCGAGTCTTCCAGCGAGTTGCGACCATTTCCAGCATATTCATTAAACACTAGACATTATAAATTTAAATTTTATAATAGTATACTATACAGCTACGTATACATTAATAAACAGTCTTATATATTATTCATTAACTTATGTATACATTAATACATAAGTAATATTAATTAATACATAATTTAATGTATAAATTAATATTGTTGTATATATATTTTAGTTAATATGTAATTTATTAATACTAATGTATATATATTACTGTATATAAATTAATATTACTGTCTATATATGTATATATATAAAATTTAATTAATACGTAATTTATTATATACGTATACATTAATTAATTTATTATTATACAATATACATTAATATACTAATAAATTTACAGTATACATTAATTTACTAATTAGTTTGCAAACTTTGTACTCTTTTTTGGTCAAAACTTAATCGAAAATATGCATATGGGCCTATGGCATTCTATAGAGTCACTTCTCGCATCATTTAACATTGTTTTTACATTTAATTTAAGTATATTTTATGAATTTAAATGTTTTTAAAAGTAGCGATAAAGTTGCCGATTAATGCTGATTTTTTGCCGATTCCCGATTTTCGATTCAAAATTTGGCCTGCCGATTAATCCCGATTTACGATTTTTTGAACTATGATATATATATATCTATAATTTTTTATAATATATTGACGGACATTTCTATAATGTTTCATACCCAAGGTATTTTTGGAAATCAGTGTTTCCACATTTCGAACCTGTACCCGTACCCATTTCTTGACAACTTAGCCAATTAGATGAGGTAGGGATTCTATATGTCATTTGTGAATTAGAGAACTCATGTATTATCATAGGTAGGTACATTGGTGTGAAAAGGGCATTGCAATCTATGTGACATTGTAAGGCTTGTAAACTAATGCAATTATTGTTTTATCATGTCTCAACTTAGTCTCTGAGCGTGTGTGTGTGTTAAGTGATGTGGTCTCATTAGGAGTCTATTATGAAGTTTTCTGTGCATTCGGAATGACTGCTTGGTTGGGCACTAGTTAATTTGAGTCCCTGACCTTAGCACTGCATCAGATCGTGGATTTGATAGGTGAATTTCAATGTTTGTCCAGTTGTGCAAACTTTGTTTACCTGCAAATTTTTGAGGATTTTCTGTTTTTTGGCTGCTGTGCTACCGCTTGCCAACAATCTGCAGAGCTGCAGTATTAAACTCCAATTTCCATATAGCTCCAGCTGTGCCATGTCCCAGGTCCTGTTCGGTAGCCATTGCATGGTCTATGGTGGCTAAAATCTTTCTTATGCAGAAAATTTATTTTATAAATGTATATGACAAACAATATAAAGCCTGTGATTTGACATATATATATGTTTTTCTGTATGTATGTATGCTACAAGTTATGTATTATAAACGTTATTGATGTATGAATGTTATAAATCCTACAATTTTATATGATGTAACATTTATACATTGATCTTAATAATATAATGGCAGATACATAGATGTGCAACAACATTAATATTTTGTAGGCACCACATTGTTGTTAAATCAAAATTTTGTAATATGCAAGATATTAATTTGTGGGGTCTAAATTACTGTTTAATTTAAAAATTTGTGTTACCGGATTTAGTATTTTCATTTATATGTATTGTACCTATATACATACATATATATGTATGTATGTAACCTCTATATATCTATATATGTTATATCTATACATATACATATATATGTATGTATAGGTATACCATATATAGTATGTTATAGGGTTATACCTATACATATACATGTATGTATGTATGTACACACACGTGTGTGTGCACACACACATGTGCGCGCACACACATACTATACATACACACATACATGCACCCACAATAGACACACACACAATATATACATACAATATAGTTTCTCTTCTAGAAATATTTAAAAATGATTTCTTTATATTTTAGTATTTTAAATATATAAGATTTTTGTATTATATATATAATATTAATAATTCATTGTATGGCGTTTCCATACCGTTTCATTTACATTTTCCTAGCATTCTAGAAAAATAGGCGTTCTCACATTTTGGATCAGTTTCCATTTATGGTAACTTAGCTATAGCATAAGTAAGGTTGTAAACTTGCTTGTTACATACATGAATGCCAACATTCAGTTCGTGAAAGTTAAATGCATTTTCAACTTTTTCCTTGATTATGCATCTTTTGGTGAAAAAAAGAACAACATATGTTTGGTTTGGATGGAATAACTTTTGTTATGCTATTTAGGGCACATGCTTGTTCCTAAAATAGGGATATATTCATATTAATATTAGAACAGATATTATAATGAGTGATATATTCATAGGTGTATCTTTACTCCACACTTTCTTCGACAATTTCCAGCTCAAGGTAAATGTCCTTATACAAGTGGCAAGTGCCAAAAGTTATGAACCGAATGGTTGAAGACAACCATTTGCCCTTAACTAATATTAGATCAATAAACACCATGCTGTATTAGTCAACAGCATCAAACAGGTTTTTGAACTGCCGCAAGTGTTATATTTTTAGGCGTATATCATCATCACCCTATTTTCCATGACATTTTTACTTTATTCACTGGCAGAGTGGCTTAACCATGGTAGCTGCATTTATATAATGTACAATTAATTGCATATGGTATTTGGAAGATGAATAAAGTGGAGGAAAAGATATCCTGACAGAATTACTGTGGATATGTTCTAGTGCTTACCCATGCTTGTTCAATTGCAAATGAAGTATTGAAGGTGAATTATATGGAAAAAAAAGATATCTTTGATTAGGAGACACTTGCACTTTTTTATTCTATCAAGTTTCAAGGAATTATCTGAAGCACCACGATTTTAAGATAATTGGGAGTATATTGTTTCTATTGCCATCTCCAGTTTATAACATAAGTTCATTTAGAATGAGAATGCTTGGATTGTCAAAATAACTCAGAGATGAGTTTGAAACATTATTGTTAAAATTTATATGAAATATAAGGAATCGAAAGACATAATTAAATAAAGCATAGAGCATATTATGACAACTGCTAATTAGGCATATCTGAACTTCCAAAAACTGCTCTAAACTAGCAGATCGAAAAAACTAGTATGAATATGAATGATTCTTTTCTGAATCTCTCTACTATTTTGAAATGTATATAAGAAGAAACAGAGTACATGGTAGCTTTAGCTGTAAATTCAAGTGTTCCACAAGGATGCATCCCTAGCTTTGTGGATCCGTCTTGTGTATGTCAAATGCATTTCTGGGACATGAGAGAGGGACGAAACATCGCCTTGGCATTCCCAGCCTCCAGGAATTTTTACATGCCATCTCCGAGATATTTCCATCCATTGGGAAGCTGTATTGTGGATGTTTCTATTTTCGCCTAATGTCTAGGTGTTCCTAGGACACTTGAGGTATGTCCCTGATGGCCTGAACCAGTTCAGAAATAAACGAAAAACAAAAACATTCATCTTAAAATGAGGATGGGTACTCATCATTCAACATGACGAATCTGACTATTGAGCGTGCTGCTCCATTCTTGCAGTTTAGCATTTTGTCACGGCTTAAATAATATTTTTTGTATTTTATGGTTTCATTTTGTCATTTTGAGAATTAGACTCTTGTTATAGTTTTTAATGATATCATAACTATCAGATATTACTTAATTGTTATTTGTCAAACTGAATTCTTATTGTTGAATGTCATAGATTTTATGTTCATGTTTTCAACGCAGTTCTTTAGAGTGTGCTATGACTTTTCATTAGGTACACAAATTAAAAGTAAAAAGTAACAAGTTATGTATATAATTTTGTGTGTGTGTGTGTGTGCTGTCCCCCTGCATCCCCACATCTGCCTGGAAAATAAACTCAGAGAACATAAGCTCTAACATGCTTGAGAGGAGCCCCAATCATCAGACTGTAGGCTCTTGTGATTGTGATGCTTCAATTGTGTACGCTATCCTTTTACACCATTTGCTAAGATTAAATATATGGTGGAGTGATATTGTTGTTTGTTGTCTTGTGCTGAAAGTGGTACTAATTTTTGGATTCAAAGTAAGAAGCTCAATCGTGTATGCTATCCTTTTTACACTATTTGTTAAATTTAAATATATGTTGGAGTGATTTTGATGTTTGTTGTCTTGTGCTGAAGGGGGTACTAATTTTTGGATTCAAAGTAAGAAGCTATGGTTTTTAAAATAGAACGACTGTTGATATGTTGTGATTGTTCATATAACACACAGGTACAATGTAGTTGAAGTTGTTGGAGGAGGTGGCGCTGCACTTGTGGAATGGAAATTGGAGACTGGGCGCACACATCAGGTGGGGACTACTTTGTATTTCATGTTTTAATAGGTTGATTTTTATGCATGCACACATCTTAAAACTTTTGGTTTGATTTGAGTGATTTTGAATGCTTAGAAAAGTTGATGTGGACAACAAGAATTTGTAATGTTACACATGTGATGCATTTGACCTCTGAAAGTTGCAACAAATTATTAGCTTTGTGTATACAGTATCACACATTATTTTAAAGAAATGACACTAGTCTTGAACACATACTAGTAACTCTTTGTTAATACTTCGATATGTTTGATCTATACTGCCTGCAATATCAAGCATAACATGGGAAGTACGTAGGTGTGGGAATACTTATTAGCAAGTACAATCTCCAGAGACAACTAGTTCTTCTTATTCTAATGCTTTCTACCTTAAAACTTGCGGAGGGATAAGGCATTTTTTTGTGCTAAACTCAGACCAAGGAGTAAATCAAACCCATTTTTAGTATTCAAGGGTGCTCACCACAGTTTTAGTTTCATTTCAGAAAGAGTACTTAGACAAAGGAGTACTTAGAGGTGCATCACCACAGTTTTAGATTCTTTTCATCCAAAATATCCTCCACTTTGAGTACTCTTTAATATTAAAAGTTTTAATAAACTTTTGACTTTAATTGGTGGATATCCAATTTTTTTAAAAGTTTGGAAAAACTTTTATTTTTGACGCTGCTAACCATTTCTTTTGTGCAGGGCTGCTGATGCATTCTCCTCCTGAGTGGGTGCCTTAAGGGGCTTGTTGGGATTGGGGTATGATCGGACTTGGTCATGTGGGCTAGACCACAACATTTGAGAGATGTCGCTATTAGCCTTAGTCACCCCATGCCTCATTTCTTCCCTTTGTTCACACATTATACCCATTATGTTTACTTGATTCCTCTTGTTGCATACTATTATTCTTTCTTTCGGTTACTCTTGACCTTCGTCACTTACCCCCATTCACATTTTGGCCTTTGCTCCTCATGATTTTAGCCCATGACTTTAGGGCACCTTCGAAGGTCGACGCCATCACCTCGCTTGTTTTGGCTTTTCCATAGCCGACGCCATCGCCCATGGGCGATTGCGTCGGGTATATATACCCCATTGCCTCTTTCATAGTTTCACCAATTAACAATCATTTGAACACATCTATACTTGCTTTTGCTTGCACTATTTTGCACTACATGTGCAATTATTGGATGTGTGTGGAGTCTTGAAGCTTGCCTCTTTGCATTTGGGTCACCATAGTGAGTTAGGACTGGAGATCTTCTTGTTGAGCTTTCCCCTTTTCCACCCATAGCGATTCTCTCTCGGTGTTGTTGTCTCTAGGAAGGATTATGCATCAACAAGTCACACACACACTACATGTAAGTATTTCTAACCCTCTTTAGTCTTTCATTTTGTATGTATGTGTTTGTTGTTATTGGTCATTCATTGCTATATATTAGAGTATATGTAGGTTTTCTTTGATCTATTGCTTTGTCTTATTGTTATTACACCCCTTGGCTTTATCCACCCCTTAGTTATCTCTCTTCTATTTTAGAATCCTAGTAGGATACCTATCTTTATCTTGGTTGTAGGCATTGGAAACCTATAGCTATCCTAGGTCTATGGCTACTATCCTATAGATTTATGACTTTTGAGCACCTTTGTATCTACACGGGGCGACTAGTCTTAGATTGGATCCCTACATTTGAGAACCCAACCTGGGAACTTCTCTTTACTGTCATACACAAATATCCATCTGCAACATATAATTAAATAAAGAATGGGTGATAGATGGAGAAACTAGAGTGACAGATTAGAGAAACTAGGGCGATGGATGGAGCAAGTATGGAAAAGGTCGACGTTTCTTGGGCCACAGTGTGATGAAATGACGGACTTAGGGCAAAGGATGGAGAGCTTAGGGAAACAAATGGGGCAACTAAGGCAAGAGGTTTCTTTGGCCTTTGAGCATTGGAATGGAGAAATGAGGTCGAGGAATGGTGAGCTTAGGATAGCAAATAGAGCAACTGCTGTAGAAGTCGGTCTTTGTAGGGCCTTTGTCTAGTGGATTGTCTGTGAAGAGTCACCAAAAAACAGGGCAGAACCAAAATCGACTATGCTCAAGGGTGAACCAGTCTCCATGGAGCATGAAAATGTATGTAGCCTTCAAAGAGAATAAGGATGCTGCAACTGCAACAACAATCACAATAGTAAATGATGATTTTGACCTAGATTTGGATGATTTTGAAGACCGAACAATGCTCAAGGGTGAACCAATCTCCATGGAGCATGAAAATGTAGCCTTCACAAGAGAATAAGGTTGATGCAACTGTAACAACAACAATCAAAATAACAAATGATGATTTCGAGCTAGATTTAGATGATTTTGAGGACTCGAGCAATCATCTCGCAAGGTTAGAGCTAAGTTGCCAAAACGTTTTGGATACGGGAGCGTGAGCGGAGTATTCGATACCCGGAAACGGCAATTTTTTTGACCCCGGATACGGCGTAGGATACGGCAGTACAAAAACTATATAAAAATTAAAAAATATATAAATTTCAGCCTTCTAAATAGGAATTTAATTATTAACCACATATTATGCATATGAAAGACAAGATAAAAGACAAGTTATAAGCTAAATAAGTGAATAACCACAACAAACAAGCTAGGATACCGATAAAACTTAGAAACTTAAAAGCTTAAAAGTTAAATTAAAATACTTAAATCGAACACAATGTGAATGTCATGAATCTCATGATATATTAAATTCAATCATAGATCAATATTCAAAGTTCAAACTATCTTTCATTGTCAATATTCATCATATTCCTCTTCATCAAGAGGATCAAGATCAACTACATCATCATCATTATGTGGTTCATTAGAACCACATGGGCTCGAACCACTCGCACTAGGGCCACTGCCAGTTGCACCCCCTTGTGCATGTAGGTCTCGTGGTGCCACAGAACTCCCCTCATCATCATATGCTCCATGGTGGGAAATGGAAGCATCCAAGTCAACTATCTCTGGATCAATGTCCCAATGTCTTGTTGACCCTTCCTTGTACTCCGGTTGCTTGTGGGATAAAAGGCGCAAGTTGGAATGTATGTATACCAAATCTTCAGCCCTTTTAGCCCCCAACCCGTGTTTCTGTGAGTGGATGAAACTATATGTACTCCAGTTGCGCTCAGAGGAAGATGAACTTGCAACCTATTAAGGCAACCCAAACTTCAAAGTCAATGCAAAGTTCAACTTCAAACTTAAACACTCAAACTTAAATTTTAAAAAACTAAAAGAAAAGAGAATAAAAAATTTAAAACTTACATGTGCCAAGACCTTGATTGCAAGAGGTCTGCAAGTAAACCGATGAAGTACCATGGAGGTACCACCACATATGAGCATCCATCTTGTATTTGCTTCGAAGAGCGAGAAGGCTATGACCCATTTCTGCTATGAAATTGCCAAACTCTACCATAACCTGGTCTTGGGCCTCAGGATCAGGGAAGAGCCTAGCCAATGCCGCCATATATCCCTCACTGACTTCCGCTTCCTGTATGGTGCTACCCTCCTTGGCAAGGAAAGGATCTCTATGCTATAAAATCTAGGAGTCAATGCAAAAGCCAGTAAATGTAATGGGGTGGTCATTTTGTTCCACCGCTCAATGAGGATTGACTTCACTTGTTTGAAAAATATTTCCTCGGGATCTTGTTCTTTTGCATTTATGACGACTTTTATCTTCTCAATCATTGAGTCGATGCCGTCATATATCTCTCCTAGACATGGCTGATCCGTGTCAGTAAACCGGATCATGCTCATAATGGGCTCTGTAAAACTCAACAGATAATCCACTCTATCCCACCAAGGGTCCTCTAAGATCATGTTCTTCACTTTTTGAGCCCGTTGAGTGTTTGATTGCCTCCATACAGACCAAAGATTGGATGTTACCATCCTCATGAGTGCCTCGCACCTTCACTAGTCGTCTCGAGGCGATGTGTGTGGTGCAAACCGAGTCTCAAACAACCTAATAAAAATGAGGAACAACAATTAAAAATAAAATTGAAAGCTAAAAGAATACTAAAAAACTTATATTTAAATTTTAAATTAAAAAGAAAGAAAGAAAGCTTTTCCTTACCTTTAGTAGCTCCAACTGCGAGAATGATCTAAAAATGCCCTGTGACATGTGGTGGTTGGTGACAAACATTTGGATCTCTTTAGCTTTTGCATACACTTGCTAGATCCACTCTATTTTGTTTGCCATTTTCTTTAGCATTAAATTCAATGAATGCACGACACATGGTGTCCAAAAAATATGCCCATACCGTGCCTCAACTAGCATCCCCACAACTTTGCAATTTTTGGCGTTGTCCGTTATGACTTGGACAACATTTTCAGGCCCCACTGCCTCAATGGACTCAAAGAGAATGTTGGCTATGAATTGGGCATCCTTCACTTGCCCCTCACAATTAACCGCTTTCAAAAACATTGCCCCCATAGGGCATACTGCAATCACATTGATTAAAGGGCGACTTCTTGCATCTTTCCATCCATCGAAACAATGGACACACTGTTTTAGTCCATGAGTCCCTAATTGGTTGCGAAAGAGGTTTCCACATTTTTTTGTTTGTCAAAAGGGTGGTGCGGATCTTCTCATATCCACGGTGATTTATACCCTTTTGGTGCCTCATTGATGGCTTTCACCATCTCATGCCAATAAGGTGATCTCACAACATTAAAAGAAAGCACATTAGCATATACACACTGGGAATGTGTTCATTTGCTATTTCCCTTCTCTCATTCTCGAAAGGCCTTTCCCAATGGCTCTTTTGTCTTACTTTTCTTTCGTGCAAGGAAAACATCCTCCTCCGTGGAGATAGGAGCCACAAATTGATGTGGCATGACCACAATTGGGGATCCACTAGGTGATGGAGCAACTGGAGGCCTCGTTGAATGAGATGAACCTCCTCTTTTGGCCAATGGATGACCCGCTCTCATAGCCACATTTGCCTCTGCATCTTCCTACTCTTTGATATATGCCAAAACTTTTGCTTTTGGCACCCCAACATTATTCCTCCCCTTGCATACTCTTATACCATTACCCGTTATGGCACACAAGTGGCTTTTCACCCTACTGTAAGAGCCTTTGAATAGTCCATCACAATCATTGCATTTCCATTCAAAACAACCACCACCTGCAATTTGTTGAAGTATTGTTACATGCCTCCATAACGGTGAATTTGGGTCAAAGTCCTTGGCCAAAGATTGCCCAGAAGAAGCAGAACTTGTTGTTGCCATTGTAGAAATACCTACAAGGTTAAAAAAGCAAAGAAAACAATGGCATGCAATTGCATTGTGATTGAACAATGAAAATTAAAAAAATTAAATAGAAAGAGCAAAAAAAAGATGAACATAAGCAAAAAAATCAAAATGTAATGTGTGCAAGATTAAATAAAAAAAAAAAGAGAAACAAGGTTAGAAATTAAAAAAACTTACCTTCACTTAGTAAACCACAAATCCTTCACAAATCTTCCTCCTTTATAGCTCCTCACACTCCTACAAGCTTAGCAATAGCTCCTCAAACCCTAGACAAACACAATGCAATTTTGGAGAGCCAAAGGTAAGTTTCTTTGCTTTATGTTTTGTTTTTGAGTTGTTCTTTTGTTTTATTGCTTAGAGTTGTGTTTTAGGGTGTAAATTAGATTAATATTTAATTTTTTTAAGTAGTAATGCTTTTAAAACATGAAAACAATTAAATTTTTAATAAAAACGTTTTTTTGAGGTGGGAGCGGGCAGGGAGCGGTGGCGGTGGCGGAGTCTGCGGAAACGGTCGGGTATGGCACAGCCTGGCTGCACGGCCGTTTTCACAGCCCCGCCGCCACTCCCCTACCCACTCTGCGCGCGCTCCCACCGCCGTTACCGCTGCCGCTGCCTTAGACAGCCGTTTCGATTACTTAGGTTTAGAGGAAGAAGACCAAATAAGAAAGGGGTAAGAAATGAAGTCGGGAAGTTACAAACCGATAAAGATTTCCTAGTCATTTTGTTACCTAAGAACTTTATTTCTCTATTATTTTCTTGTTTAGAAGTTAGAAACTATGTTATGGAATATAGATCTAGCTGGTTCATAGGACAAAGGTTTTTTTTTTTCATTAAACCATGGTCAAAAGGATTTAACTCCCACTCTCAAAACACAGACATCATCCTTGTTTGGCTCAATCTTTATGCTTTCCCATAGAGTTATGGAGAAAATGAATATTCACAAAAATAGGGGGTGTCATTGGACAATACTTGTACATGGATGTGCAAACAAAAGAGAATTTGAAACATAAAGTCAAAATGAGTAAACCTGAATACAGTCTTGAGGATGTGACTTCCTAGGTTCACAAAGTGTAACTCGCATCACGGGGTTCCCGATTTTGGATAGGAAGTTCAAAATCGCCAAACTTTAATCACCCAAAAAAAATCGCAAATATTTGTATACGTTTGACATTAAAAAAGAATTGATGAAACACTTTTTAAAAACCCTAAAAACCCCCGAAGTATGAGGTTTTCGTGCCCGATTGAGAAGTGGGAGTAAGAGTGCTTTCTCATTCCAATTTGTGACTCGAGACTTGAACTACGACTACGACTACATGCTACGACTATGACATGGAGAGTTCGTGACTCGAGTTGTGACTTGAGCTACGACCATCCCGATGTGAGCCATTTTTGCGAGTTGCGAGAGGTATTTTCAAAATCTTTGCCGTGAAACATATCTTGCAATATCGATTAGGTTAGATTCTTAGACGAGTATCAAACTTATAATTTCTATTTTATAATTTATAGTTTTATAAGTTATAATTTATAATTTTGTTCAATTAGTTTTACTTATAATTCATATTTAATATTTAATCTTTTATTTTATATTTCATAATTATAAATTTATAATTGTTTTTATTCTATTAATGTTTCAATTTTAGTAATAAAATCAAGCATAGAACCTGGTAATTTTGATTGTAATCTTTTTTTTGACGATTTCATATGTTCCTTAAATGTAATAAAGACATATTTTTATATAGATTTCAATTTTTTTGTTGATAGTTAAACGCTTTTGATGGAGCTTAGAACAAGGGGGTTCTTGGATCCCCTTTCTTAACAGTACTAATGTCCTCAGACAAGGTATTGTAATTAATCCATCACAATCACAAACTGCGACCATTGATGCTCGCACCGACGATGCAATTTTCCTCGACCGCCGTTTTAGAGCCACCAATGCACTTGCCGCCAATGCCAATGACAACGATGCAAGGACCGTCACCGCCGAAAGGAACCACCAACCGCAATCACAAGTGATGTAACACTTGCCACCATTGATTAACCACCCCGAAGGGATCGCGCCCAGCGGGGTTTGAACCTAGGTGGATCCGAGACACAACCGTCCGTCTTAACCGATCCACCCAAACCCCATTGGCAAATGTGGTTTGGGATAACTCTCGTGCCGTAATGATAGACATGCCTCGTCACATTGAACACAGGATTCATGCCTGACCCCGATTCTTGTTGCATTGAACACCGAGCCATCTTGGCACCACGTCGAGAGACCACCTCCGCCACCGGCTTGTTGAGGGCCGACACTTGCCTAGTCGAGTAACGACGAGCTATAAAGATGGCAGCTTAGGGAATGGAGCCTGAGACCTCCCACATATAACCCACATTCCCCACTGCTAGGGTAAACCGGATGAGTTATATAGATTTCAAGTTTATATAGTAATGTTTTTAGCTATTTTGAAAAAATTGTGCATTTATATCTTATTTAAAAAAATGAAAATTATAACAGCCAAATTTAATCACAAATTTTTCTTCAAAATTTTAGCATTGCCGAACTTAATCTGAATTTAATCCTCACCGAACATGACCACGAACACGAACTTGGTGACTTAGAGTGTAATTGTGCAATCAAGCAAGGACAATTGATTCAACCTATTTTGTATGAGAATCTCAACATTTGATGCTATGGATGTCAACAAACAAGTCACTTAAAGAGGAAATGCCCAAATGGCCGCATCAATAGAGTCAAAAGATAAAACCAACAATAAGTGGATAAACATTGAGGGTATTCTTAATGTTCTTGGCAAAGAACCAATGCATAAAAGGGAAGAACCACAACCAGGTCACTAGTGAAGTCAGCAGAGGATCCTTCTTTCTACAGAGGGTCAATTTAGATGCACTCCAAAGAAGGTACATGTTTGATTTTTCCTCAGCAATCACTTTCAATAGACTATGAGCAACTTGAAGGAAACAAAATTTTAGTAGGAAAACAATCAAATCTCATTGAAATTCCAAGAAATTTGAAATTTGAAATGTTTTTCTAATCTTGCAGCTCTTGAAGAAGAGTTCATCTGAATAGGAAAGTAAACACAAAAACATAAAGTGTATTCTGGTTTTTCCTTTTGTGTGTCTTTGTTTGGCCTGTTCTGTAGCCCTGTCTTGTCTTTGTCCTTTTTGTTTTCATTGTCAAATCTTTCGATCTTTATGTAAAGTTTGGGGCCCTTTCAAAACCCACTTTCATCAATAAAATAAAACAATGATTTATCCTTATCTATAATATGTGCAATATTTAAAATTGTATAACCTATATATTTAAATTATGGCTTTTAATTTAAAAGATCGAGAAATCATGAGAACTTGGAATATTTAAGTGTTGAAATTTCTTAACACTCTTTTGCTATGTAAATGCCCTAATTTTGATACTAAATGACTTTTGAGGTCTTGAGAATATTGAGAAATCCATTGATCGGATCCCTCCACAAATGTGGCCATGAAATTGAGCTCTTAATAGTATAACAATCTAATCCTGGTCCTCTTTGCAAGTGAAGTACAAATTATTTCCATTTGCCTTTCTTAGCTTTATTGATCTCCATCACTACGCCCAAGACCATGAATTAATAATGACTAAGTAGTGTAATCATCTTGGTCTGGATGCTTGTTGCAAGTTTGGAAAGGATCATTGCCTTTAGCCTTTGTTGGTTTGGTGATTTCTGTTATCATGTTTCCATTTTATTTTCATTCATATGGGCTGAGATGACAAATTCTCCGAGATGCCTGCAGAATGGTCGAGACAATATATATACTAGCCTGTTTCGAAACAGGTATAGGTACGGTACATTGAAACGACAATTTTAAAAAAACTAAATGCGATACGTTGTGGGTATGCGTTCGTACAATATATTTTTAAAAAATAACAAATATATATATATATATATATATAAAATTTTTTTTTTTAAAGAAAACAACAAGCTTATAGTCTCAACAACCTATAAAATATTAGAAGCCAACAACAAGCTTATTATGAATGGAAGCCATCTAAAGCAATATTTCTTTGACTGAATACAAGAAGACCACAAAACACTAAATCTATGAGTCCGTCTACTAATGGGCTCACAAACATTCCACTTATTGCTAAGGCCCAGGGAAAGGTTTGGGGACAAGGCAATCTTTTCATAGATTGTTTGGAGGTAGCCTCTTGGAGCCAAAAGTCGTCATTCTCATGCTCCATAATTAGTCCAGTAGAGGGAGTTGTGAAAGCATTTCTAAGCATTAGATACATTTTGAACTGAGATTGAGGAAGCTTATAGAAAGCTTGAAGGTCTGTCCATTCCATCCACTTCCCAAATCTGTACAAGTCATGAGATATTCTAGTTCCTTTCTCAAACCAAAGGAGGGCAGAGCAGCCCCTTGTCAAGGCAAGGATCTTGTCATTATATTTCAGATTCGACAAAATCGATTTGTAGGCTTGGCACCTAGTGTCAAAGGAAGAGAAGATAGGCTGCCCAACCACCAAGTGCTTCACTTGTTCCCATGCCTTCCAAATTGACTGAAGAATAAAGGACCCATGAGGAGCAACAAGAAAGCACCCAAATAGTAAGTCAACCAAATGAAGTCATTTTCATCTCTCTTGACCCTTCGGAGCCTATTGGCAATATTGAATCTCACACGAACTTTCCAAGGTTCAATTCCAGTCAAAGCCCTCAAGTTTTATTTATTTTTTTGCACTTAAAAATTAAAAAAACCATGTGGGTACTACTGTGGGTACATACCCACAGGCCCTGGGTACTTTCATACCTGGAAGTACCTAGGGCCCGTGGGTACGTACCCACAGAGTACCACAACGCACTGATACTAGTACCTGATACGTATTAGGCCTGGTACGAGGGGGTACTTGTTTACTTTTGATGCCATGCCCTCGGATAATTATTTGAAAAGGTTTTCATAAGTGCTCCGCTACCCGTAGTTGGCTTCATTCTCGGGAGGTCTTAACCCAAAACTTTGAAAGAAGCGCAAGATTATGCCACAGAGACGGAAGATGACTTGATTCTATCCAGAAAAGTAAAAAAACCTAATGTTAAACAAAATGGTCAAAGCTCTAGTTCTACTCCCACAGATCCTCTGCTCTAGAAGTTAGCGAATGATATGATTGCACTTAAGAAGCAGATTTGACAAAGCACTTTGAGGGACACTCCAAAAAAAAAAAGAGCAATTTTCCAAACAGACCGAGGATTACCCCACCTCCACGCAGGTTTGCACTTAAGGCACCGCTAATAAATGCAACATCCCGAGATTGAGGAAATTGAGAATGATACGCAGGTTAGCTTTTTTCGAGTATGAATCGGGGGAAGACAATGATGGTGATGAAGAAGCATCAAGTGTAACATCCCAAAATTTTCTTGTAAGTTAAATTAACTACGGATAAGTCTAATTATGATTAGACGAGATCATCATTGTGTGTAAAATTCATTTGGTTCGTCGTGTCATGACCCACAGCTTCTGTGCCGGGGCATGACACTGCGGAACGAATAACCCCGCACCCACCTTTATGATCCTTCCTAAAAAACGTGGTTAGGCCTTAATCGTAGGTAAAATGGTTCATAAATGATTGTGAATCTTTCGGTTATTTGTATTTCGGTTACTTTATTTTAATCGGTTTGGTCGTCTTTTGTTTTGTTCGACTTTTGCAATGACCACGATGATCACTGCCTCTGTTTTATTTGACAATGCTATATCAAGCCATCTTTATGAGAATATTCAAATTATTATTTATGGACTTGATGATTTTCGTTATTGGAATGTTTTATATAAACCTGGAAATTCAACTAATTATTATGGTAATATATTGTTGGAAATATGTGGACTTGTATTATGAAGGTTAATTTTAACTTAACCATTAAGTTGGGTAACAACTAAAGTAAAAAAATGTGTATGAAATATTAATTAGTATATATATTTTAGAGGGATTTGACATGTAAGCCAAAAGTTTTTTATTTAGATATTGAAATTTATGGGTTTCATAAAGTGAAACACCTTCACATGGCACAAGTGTGCGGCATGCACTAGTACACGTACCAGCATTGGGAAGCCTGAAAATTCTCCAATATGCCGCCCAACTATAGTTCTTTCATTATATTTTTCTGTTATTTCTCCTTTGTTTATTTTCATTCTCCCCTTCTGGAATACCTGCGTGAGTTTTGGAGGAAAGAAGGATTCAACTTGTTGGAGTTGGAAGAGTAGAAGGTTTCCGATTCTGGGTTTATTTCAGGCATGAATATCTTCTCCCTTCTTTGCTGCGTTGTTTGTAAAAAGGAAAAAAGAGGAAATACACATTCTTTTTTTTTATGGCAATCAAGGAATTTGTGGTCAGCTTTTGATTTAATTGTTTGGAGATGAAGTTTGAAAAGGAAATTGATGAATTATGTATTCTTTTTAGTTTTCTTTGTGTGGTTTTAACTAAACCTGAAAAATACGCAGATGGGGTTTTGGGTTTTGATCTGCAAAAATAAAGTAAAAGAAAGGTTAAAAATTCCTTCTTTGCATTAAAATAAATTGTAACCAAAGGAAAAGAGTTGGGTTTTTCCTGTACTGGAAGAAGGAAAACGTTTTGTGAATTTATGTGTTTAAAATCGATTTGTGCTTGTGGGTTTTCATTTTGGTTTACTGAAATTTAGTTGTGTGTTTTCTGTAAACAAATCGATTTGGGTATACAAATCGATTTGCATAAATGAATCGATTTGGGTAACCCCATCGATATGGGTATGCAACCGGTTGGGGTTTTGTATTTTTCTTTTTGGCTGTTATATGCAGGTCTGATTGTTAATTTATTGTGATCTCTTGAATGATAATTTGTGGATGTCAAAGCTCTTGCATGGGGCTATTTTTCCAGAAATTTTATCTTTATGGACATCTAAATCGGATCATGTATAAATGAGGGTGTGTTGTTATGTGTAAAAAAAAGGCATTTAACCTGTAACTTCCAGCCTGGCATTTAACCTGTAACTTCAAGAATGACACCCAAAAAACAAAAGATCATGAAGGTAAGGTGTTTTTGAAATATTTTTTGAATGCTGATTTAAACTCGGAATTTCTGTTTGTTATGGGCAGCCCCCGGCATGAATGTATTTCAGTTTTTGCCTATGCATCATTTCAGATTTTCTACCATGAATGGATGGTTAGGAGTACTCATGTTTCATATATGTTGTATCCTCTTTTGTCACCACTGATTGAACACCTTTGTGCACATCATACTTCATGGGGTAAGGAGGTAAGAAGTGTTGTTTTTTGCAAAGGACATATAGACACTTGGGCTCAATTTCTATGGTGTTCTCACAAATGGCATATGGGTGCTATGATGAGGTCTTCAAAGGGAAGAATATCTGATTTTAAAATCAGTATGAAAGAGAGCTCTATCATGAAGTGTGGGGGTCATAATGATGATCCTAACTTTTCATTTCTTATGTGGCTAACCCATGGATCCATAAAAATGGAAGAGTTGGGAGGATTGGGCAGCTCATGGCTCAAGAGGGTTTCAAATTCATTGCTCCCCAACATGCCAAAACAGTTCGCATTTTTAGAAAGGTATGATGACTATATTTCATTGCTCTACTCCATGTTCTTGTTGGGTATTTATTCTAATGATCAGCCTATGCCAAGAAGAAGGAAGATAAAAAGTGAAGGGTGTAGCCAAAGGTGCAAGGTATGTGATGCTTTCCTTAGAATGAAGCCAGCTGAAGTTACATTTGTTCATGGGATGCAATGGATTCAGTTTTTGGGGAAATCCGTGATAGCAAAGCAAGGGATACTACATGTTCAAAATCACCATGTGGGGCACTCCAAGGTATGGAAACCAAATGTTTTTTCACTTTCTACAAAGATAATCAGATCTGATTTTGTGATGTTTACATCTGATCTCATGAAAAATAGGGACAACTCAAAGTTGTCTATGGCAAGTATGAGTATTGGCAACTCAGATTTGGCATTAGAAGACCCAGTAAAAAGGAAAAGTACTTTCCAATGGGCTAATGGTGATTTGCTGATTGGAAAACTTGTTATCATAGCCACTAAAGGTGAGTTCATTGAAAGGTTCCATGTTTCTAGGTGCAATGAAATGATGACATCATGTATATGGTTAGGAAAAAAATTATATCATGGTTACCTAAGACTCTGGGACGGCATGACGCGTTGCAACGGGGTTTTCGGGATGACATTTTCTTTTGAAAATTTGGGGACGGCGGGAGACGGCTAATAAAAATATATATAATTTATTAATTTTACAAATATAACATGAATAATTCAATAAACTAAGACTTAAAATTGAAAGTTTGAAGATTGAAACCATTAATGATTAATCCAATTATTCATCACATAAGCCAAGGCCCAAAACGATATATATATATATATATATATATATATATATATATTATATTCAATGTTCAAAACTTCAACATGACAATGAAAGACTAAAGCTGAAAATTAAAAACAAGTCTTACTCTTCAATAATCAACTGTCAACATGAGAAGAGTACACCTACATATGCTATGAAATATTAGATTGGAACAGTTAGTACAATAGAAGCTGGTAGCACAAGTGCTAAACGATCCATTCACTTCAAGTGCAAGGTAGAACCTCTCTATCATGTAAAGATCCATTGTATTATGCATAACCAATGATTGAATTGTATTCTAGCAGGCAGCTATAGGGGAAAACTCATCATACCTAGAAGCTTCTGACACAAAAAATGTGAGATTAAATTTTTAAATTAAGAAACTGAAATATGTCTTTGACATAAGAAACTGTCTTTTAGCTGAAGAAGGTTGAAGATGAAAACGTCTAGAGCTCGTTTTCTTCACTTAGAATTTGCATTAAAGAACAAGTGTGCAGAAAACGAACAAATGTGAGGTGTAGGCTTTCAGTCCTAGTCTAATGGTTGCTACTTTGTTGTTAAAAGCTTTTGGACAGGAACTATGGTACAAATAGAGTCGGCATGGGCCTAAATGTCCTATGAATTGTGATTTGAATGCCATTTAGCCAATTATTGTTTCTTGAATGACATAGTTTAGTGGTCAAAAATGCATGCATGCTTGGGTTTTAAGTTGGAAAAGTGGCAGAGTCGTAGGGTATGTTGTAACGTCCCGCGACATCCACTGGATGTCATAACGTCCCCAATGATTCCTTGCACTTAGGACGTCTCGGGTGCGTTCCATGTTTTTGGGGGAGGTCCCCCTTTTTTGGAAAAGCGGAACGATGGGGAAACGTCTCGTCCCCAAGTCCCCAGGATGTAAAGAAAAGGGGGAGGGGGGCGCGTCCCCACGTAACACCGAATTATATGTTATGTCATGCATACCAATGGTATGAGGGAGAACCAATGCTCACCATCTATGGAGCACTCTTGGAAGTCAAGACATACACTTGAGAACAAGCTTATAAGGGCAATCTTCACGGTAGGGGCAGCTTGGTGTTGGTTGTATAAAGTGGGTAAGCTATATAATTTCTTTGTTGATGTTGGCTTTCAAATGTTTTCTATACAACATTGCTTGGCACCCAATGAAATTATTCAAGGATCACTAGTGCATAGAAGTGTACATCTTGCCACGAAGTTGATCCATGATCATCATTCACCAAGAATGGATTGGGGATTGAGCTACATACAAAGTTTTGTGGTTGTGCACTTGAGTTATTTTCAGTTTGCTGAAGTAAGGGGTAAAGTTACAGTCATTATATGGTCATTTTCAGCTCCTAGATTGCTATCATTTCTTGATTTGGTAAGAATTTTGAAGTATGACAGCTGCTGCCATGTTATTTTCACTGCTGTCATAAACTTTTCCAGCCCCCTTATCACTTCCACAGATGGATTTCCAGCCATACATTGGAAGGGATTGTTGTGGACAATTGATGTTGGTTTATGCAAGGTTGTTTTGAGGTGGATTCCAACCACTTTAATTCTGAATTCTGAGTGGAAAATGTGTGATTTCAGCAGTGTTTGGGGCAACATGATGATATTTTGGGACAACCAATGTATGGATGAGAGTTGTACAAGTACAAAGAAGAATGAGCAGTTGAGATTCATTTGGGATCCGAGTACTTGCAATTGCTTGAGGACAAACAATTTTTGGGAAGGGAGGACTGTAATGTCCCCTTTTTCCACTTGAGAGCTAATATTTGGTCTTCTTGCCATTCCTTCTCCATGGCAAAGAAGTGAAGAAGATGGAGGAGAACCTTGAGCTTTTATTTGTGTTGTTTTTCTAATATTTTATATTTTCTTTTAGTGTTTTCTTTCTTATAACAGGTTGGCTGGGTTTTAATTAATTAATGGAAGCTAATGAAGGAAAATAACATCTTTAAGAGGTCGGTCTTGCTATTCCAAGCCTTGGCGCCAAAAGGAGGATATAAAAGAAGATTAGAGGGTTCATTTGAGATCTAGACTTGGCGCATTTTATCTTACTTGGGCATTGTGAGCTAGTAGCTCCTTGTTCTTGCACTTGGGGACAAAAACCCTCATGTGTGTTTGCCTAGAAGGACAAAAACCCTTCTAGAGGTTGAGTGAAGGACGAAAACCCTTCATCTTGACTTGGGATCGAAGTATAAGGCTGATTTGGAGAGATATCTTTCATTTTCAGATTTTATTTGGCTTCCTACATGTGGAGCGACCTACCTTGAGTAGGGTTTAGAGGGTTTGGTGAACATAAAGTTGCATTTTCAGATCATAATCTCATTTGGCATATTTTATAAGGCCAGAATCTCCATTTTGGTGATTTTTGGCAAGGGTTTGCTATTTTTCTAGCCCTTGGTTTTGGCTAGTCTGTTGCTGATTTTAAATAATTAATTCCAGCTGTGTAATTTGATATTTCATCTATCTTTTGATGTATTTGTGATCCATAAATATTGTCGTGGATAGAGTAATTATTTTGTGGCATTATTTGTTGATTTGCATGGTGAAAAGTGGACTTGAATTCCATAAACAGTTCGCTGCCTTGGTAGTTTGCAGATTTCAGATTTATTTCAGTTGATTATAAAAATCAGATTTGGAGATCTTTGGTTTTGAGCTAATTTCCTTAATTTTCAGTTTTGTTTTTGAAAGGGATATTTCAAACACAAAATCGGAAAGAAATTGTAAATGTAAAGCTGGAATGGAAGTCTTGTAAAGAATGCTAAATGAACTATACCTACCTCATATGTGCTTGGTGGTGTCACTTGGCTTGACTGTGACGGGTGTAAGTAAAATTTACTTGGAACCCTCAATAAGTGAGATCGAAAAGAAGCACTAGAAGATAATCGATAAAATAAGACGAATCACCTAGTTAGGAGGGGAGGATATCAAATGTTGAAATGATGGAAAAATGAAATTATTGGTGAAAGGCGGTATAAAGAAGTGTAATATGTTGGAATGAGTGGCTCGTCGCCATAAACGTGGCACACTTTACATAATGTTTTTAGGGTTTGTAGTGCAAAAGTTATGAAGGTGTGAACATTGGAGGAAATCACGATGAAGACCTCTTATAAAAATTGCTATAAATAGTAAAGGGAGGAAGTCATTTATCACTTTGTGAATTTGGGATTAAGATAAATTGAGCTTTGAAGTAAATCCAAATCGAGCCATTTTAGCGATGAAGGCGAGAGTATGTGGTGACAAACAAAGTGATCGAGATGAGGCACATAGTGGTGCGAATCCCTGGGTAGGTGTTGTTTTTTTATGGGAATGAGTATCTAGGAGAAAAAGAGAAAATGTAGGTTGCGAAAAATTTAGCTAGTGAAATTTGCCCCAAAGAGTCAAAATTTAGATCGAGCCGAGGTCTAGGTGGGTTTGGGAGCATTTTGAATTTTGAGGTCATTAGGTTAGGCTTTGTAATCAATGCATGAGTTTTCATGGGACCCTGAAATAGATGGGATGGACCGTGCTAGAATAGCCCATCATAAGTAACGCCGATGACGTTTGGGGGCGAATTTTTACCATGGCGATGGTGTTTTGCTAGCGGGGGCCGATGGCGTAAGGAGGTGGGAAAAGTTGCTCACGAGCCGATGACATTTTGTCAGCAAGGCTGATGGAGTAGAAAAAGTGTCATGTTGATGTTTGTGGATGTATTTGGTATTTTGCTAATTTGGAGGATGCATTTGTATTAAGGTATGATGGGTATTTGTTTGGTGTGTTGTAGGTGCCACAAAGGATTTGACTGTGGAGACTAGTAGATGTGGTAAGGCTTCTAGACGTATTGAGGAGGTTGCCTGTGCAGGTTGTTGCAAAGTGACAACGCCTTGGCTTTGGAGGCATTATGCAGATGGTGCGGGTCCCACTAGATGCGGACTTGATTAAGATGTTCTTGATGCATTGGGAGTTTAGGCACAACACCTTTAGGTGGAGGGCATGTGGGTAGATTGTAGAGGCTGCAGTGACAAGCGCAAAATGTGCGTGTTATTTTGGGGTTGCCGATTCGAGGAGTCCGCAAGTTCTTTTGATGTGTCGATGAATACAAGAGAGGGGAGCACTCACACGATGTGCCATGGGTAGCAATGAGTATCACCGTGCTCATTGATGATTAGATTGAGTGTGTGTGTATGTTATGCTGATTCCAAATATCCGGAATGCTATCATTGGGATGGTTACAGCACGCAGTCTTGTGTCAAAAGGCGAGATGGAGCGGTAACACATTTTGTGTGAGTTGCATGCGAGATGCTTTAGAGGCGGTATCTGATTCGGTTGGGGCATAACCACGTGGGTGCATCTAGTGTATGATCTATATAGGATTTAGGTCAAGCAAAAGAGCGCGAGTAGGACACCATATTTTTTTCAGCTTGGCTATATGAGTAGTTCTCGACGGATAGGCCTATAGGTACACGGACTATAGGCGGTGAGCAGGGAGATGCCCCAATGATTCTATTGTGGGAGAGAGGCTTGAGCAGTGAGACTAGTGGTAGGTTTCAAGAGAATGCCTCGGGTGAGATAGGAGCAGGTAGTGTAGGAGCCCTATAGAGGACCGGTGGTCCCGCCTGGTCAACTACGGTGTGTAGCCGAGGGGATATACGAGATCACGAGAACATTACGTGTGGTGGGTGGGGACACACCCAATAGATAGAAGTACCATTGCAGTTTGGGCATCTAGCTCATGTGGTGACCCCACGAGTATTGATAGGTACATGCTAGGGAGAGAGAAGGGAAAGAGGGACTAGTGGCGGGCATACCACCATTGTGGCCCCCGCTTGCGATGCGTGCCCCCAACAGGTGGTAGGCGGCAACGACAGAGTGTAGCGCAAGGTGTAGAGGGACCTCGAGATAGTGGAGGACAACCCCTAGAGATAGGTAGTGGACATGCGGTGAGAGTAGTGATACCTTGTGGATGGCATCGTGAGTGACGTTTGTGGAGACCCGAAGGAGGATATTTGTTAGATACAGGGGCCAGACAGGTGATATACGTGATGGGTCAGCAAAGGGTAGAGGCTCTAAGGAGACAACCATGATATTGGTGCCCAAGATCAATGGGCCCTGTTGGTAGGAGCCCACCGTCTAAGGTATGAGGAGGCGGGGACATTGTCGGGATGCCAAGTAGACGACATAGTCGTAAGAGAGCAACCTACGTAGCTTGGTAAGCCTTTGAGAGTATGATTGATATGATGTTTGAGATTATGATGAGATATTTGTTAAGTAGATGTGTAATATGCTATGTTCCACCAAGTTTTCGGGACGGGGACGACAGGGGATGACTATTAAAAATATGGGAAAATTTAAATAATATAGGAAATTTCAGATATTCATATGATAACATTGCTAAAGCATTCATCACACACATTATAGAACCTTAATACATAAAATTTGAGCTAAATTGAGATTTCACATAAGATTTAACCTTAAAAATATAGGAAATTTCAAATATTCATATGATAACACATTGATAAACTTAAACTTAAAGCATTCATCACACACATCATAGAACTTTAATACATAAAACTGGAGCTGAATTGAGATTTCACATAAGATTCAAGTTTCAATTACAATGAAATGCCCAAGGGCTACAAAATGTTTGAAACATAGAAAATCAAAATGAAAATATAATATATATTGTTGTCCCTAATGAAAATCCGTTAAAGTGGCATCAAAATCAGACCCTGAGTTTGAGTCACTGGAGCTATGAGGGGCTACCTCATCCAATGGAACCCCAACCAATCCCACATGTGCCTCCTCATCAATCTGTGCATCATCTTTGGGATCAACATCCCAACGTGTAGGCCGGAGTCGACGATACTCAGGAGTTTTCGATCTCGAAGTCTCAAGGCACTATGCACGGTTACTAACTTCTCTGCTCGTGGAGAGGTAAGTTGGTTCCTCTTAATTGTGTGGATGAGGCCATATGTGGCCATATGAGGAACTAACAACTTGTGAAAGGAGGGGAGTGGCAAGAATCCTCAAGTTTGGTGCATACTTGCCATGCCATATCCACCATCCAATAAGGTCTACTTGAGGTAATGTAGATCTTTACGCCCTTGCCTCCGGTTTGTTAAATGTTGGTCCACGGAGATTGTGCAAAGGATAGCCATTGGGTCCGCATGATAAAGTGGACTCTTCATCAATGTACATCTTTCAAAAGGCCTTCATGAGCCCTTCTTTCACCTCCTCCTCATCAAATAGAGGCACTCTCCTAGGTCATGTTGCATACCATTTGGGATTTAGAGCATAGGCTGTCATATGAAACAAGGTGTTCATTGTTTTCCACCGCCGTGTCACAATGGGCCACGATATGCTCCTCATAAAATCCCAAAGTAGGATCCTGCTTATGAATGACTTGCTTCATTTGCCCAAGCATGCTATCAAATGTCTCATAAATCTCTCCAAGACTAGGAGAGTTTGTATCAACATATCTTATGACCCCCACTACAGGTGAGATGATGGAGCAAACATATCTGCAAACAAGTTACAAAAAAAATTAGAAAATATTAAGAATGAAAAACTAAACTAATTTACAAGTTATAAACATGGATAAAAATATTTAAAAATTAAAAACTAAACTTAAATATATAAAATCAGCAATAGCTTACCTCACTGTGGACCACCAATCATCGTCGAGGATCTTTTGTTTCACACCTTTTCCTTCAGAAGTGTTTGCCTCTGGCCATCTACCCCACTCTTGATTAACCATCATTAATTGTAAAGCCTCTTGCACCTCAAGCATCCTCTCTAACAAAATGAAATAGTTGGCATATCTAGTGTCCACGGGCTTGAGGAATTCCTTCCTCGAAAAAGACCTGAATAGAGCAAGTGAGGTATGATGGTTGGAAATGAACATCTGTATGTGTCTAGCCTTTGCCACCATTGTCTTCACTCGATTTTTTTCTTTGTAACGTCTTTCAATGTGTTGTTCAACGCATGATCACAACATGGAGTCCAGAAAATGTGCTTGTAAGCACCCTCAACCATCATGCCAACTAACTTACATATGTGGGCTGAATCATTCACCACTTGTGAAACATTAGAGGGCCCAATCTTCTCTATGACATCTTTCAAAATTTGAAATTGGAAGGTTGCATCCTTCCTCTTCCCTGTACAATCAATAACTCTAAGTAAATAAGGACTAGCAAGTACATGTGACAATGATATTGATGAGTGGCCGATGTTTAATAATAGTCCACCCATCCATGATGATAGAGCAACCCACCTGTATCCATGTTTGCCTTATCTCTTCCATCACCACACTCACCTTAGAATATTCTTTATCAAGGAGGCTGGTTCGTAGTTTGTGTTCTCTAGGAGGGATATATGAGGAACCAACATCAATTACATCTTTGAACATTTGTTTGAAGAAAGGGGAACATGACACATGAAATGGTATAGCATTAGCGAAGAAGAATTTGACAATAGAAGAGTTAGCTACTTCTGTGATTGCACATTAAACATCCATGCAAAAGAGAAGACTTGCTTTTTTCCTTGGTAGAATGCTTTCCCATTTGACTTTCAACATCCACAAATCAGGTAGGCAATTGTGTACTAAACATAGTCTCGAACGACATCCATTTTTTCATTGCCTCACCCTCCATGTGCAACCTAGTTACTTCAGCTTTCTCAGCTAATGTTAGTCTTTCACAACCTCTTACCCCTTGTCCAGCTATGCCCAAAAGACGTGAATAAACCCGTGTGTAGTTGCCCTAAATTCTTTGTTGCAAATATGGCACAACCACACTCTACTCCCCCCTGATTTTTTTTTCAATGGCTGTTGCAAATTGTGAAAGAGGCTTTTTAGGATTGAGTCGCCCCTTTGCATAGATTTTGAAGAGTTGAGAAGGGCAATCAAATAGATTATTTGAACCCACAGTTGCTGCAACACTCTCACTCCCTGAAGAAACCCTATTTATGGTTCTACCTCTATGTTGCATTGCCATTTGAATCTCTTCACCCTCACTACCCTCATTGCTGCTCATTGTTTTTATTAGAAATGCAACACCCAACTGCAACTGCAAGTGAAAAAAAAAAACTTTCCTAACTTTGTGAAGTTCAAAACTTTGAAAAAACAAAATGAAACAATGAAAAAATAGTTTGTGCAAATTTGTCAAATGAACAAAGGATGATAAACATACCTCTAATGGAGTAGAATATTGCTCTCTTGCCTTCTTCTCACTGCTGCTTTCTTTTCTTCTCTATGCTCTTTTCTTTCTTTGTCTTCTCCTTCACAAAATGAGAAATAACAAAAATGAGCTTCTTTTTTTGTTTTGATGGTAAGAGAGGTTGTTTTAGGTTTAGGGTAGTTTGGAATGAATGTGGGGGTCCTTGTGGGTCCCACATTACTTTAATTTTATTAAATTTGTGTTGTTTTTTAAAGCGCATTTTTAAAGGGTGGGGACGTAGGGGACGTCAAACGTCCCAGTATGGTTGAGGGAATTCTGGAAGTCCCCTGGTACGTATCGGGGATGTCTAGAAGTCCCCTGCCGTCCTTGGGACGTTTCCGTTTTTTCGCAGAGTTTGGGGACAAGAAGGGCGTTTCTACACGTTCTCGAGGTTTCGAAATGTCCCGGTTTGGGGACAAGCTAAAAACATAGATGACGCGTCCTTGTGGAGCATATGTAATATGTGGATGGTTTATTCGGGCGATTGGGACTGTTGATGATTGGGTACAAGATGATCGAGGATACACATTATGAGATCTTAGATGGCGTCTGGATGTGACAGATACGACCATGATGGTGGATCTAGTGGCAATGGCAATCATTGAGTCGATAAGTGTCTTTACGCTAATGGGAGAGGTAACTCGAAGCTACAAAGATATATAGATGCTCTAGCAGAACAGCGAGTGTAGGAGTTATGTCATCCTTCGTGTAGGGACTTCTCCAAGCAAAGGCAACACCGACACAAGAGAAGTAGCGGCGAGGCTATCCGACGCACGCGGTGGGTGGCAGAGTGCCGGGTGGCATGTGCGACCTTTGTTGCAACACTTGGAGGTTCTGGTAGCAAGAGAACAAGGAGAGGCTTAAGGGGCTTGGTCTAGAGCCGCATCTTTAAGACGATCCTACGTGCGACTAGCCTGACACCATCAACTCAAAACATTGACCGACATCTATCCGAGGGAGGGGATGCTTGAGGGATGGTTGATTGTACAATTTTGCAAGATATGTGATGATGTATAAAGCGGTTGATTTATATATAAATGAGATACTATTGTTATGTCAATCTTTTTGGATTGATATTGATGAGTGTTTACTTTCATTTTCTTATGTATGTACAAAGGTATAAACATTTATGATTAAGAAAAATGAAATGATAAAAGTGTTTTAAGATAGGTAGAGTAGGAATGGTGGATGAGATAGGATGGGGTGGGAACCGATGATAGGGCCAGCCTAAGTGATTAGAGATAAACCCAAGCGAGAGACAAGAGAAGTACGAGGATCGAAGTATACAAAGTAGGAAGCCAAGATTGTATAAACCCAAGCGAGAAGGATGGACCCAAGTTGGAGAGAGATTAGAATTATCAAATATCAAAGATAGGAAGTAATGACCATATAAACCCAAGTGTGAGGCATATTAGAATTACCAAAGTATCTAAGATAGGAAGCAATGGTAGCATAAACCCAAGCTGGAAGGATAAACCCAAGTGGGAGACAAATAAGGTTGATAGTACAATTGTTCTCGGTGACGACGTGCAAATGATTGGCATGCATCATTGATGGTGTCAGCTATGTCGTGTAAGATTTCTTTGGCAGTATGAATAATGAGGTTCTCAAGGTTATGTTGGATGATGTTAATACTTCACTGAACTTTTGATCGTGTAGAAAAGAGCGAATCATCAATCTTGTCGATTCGATGCGAGCACATCACATCGGATACAACGGAGGGATGAGGGGAATAATGGTGAGAGCTAAAATGATGTGAAGGAGGTGGTCGAGCTCGACGCTTAGGCGTCTGAGAGAGGGTTTTCTAGCTCGTTGCTTTTTGGGAGAGGACTTGATGATTGTCATTAGTATGTGAGCAAAAACCATGATGAGAAGAAAAGAGTGGCATTGCAGAAGAGGGTTGCGGCTCTTTCTTTTGTTGGTCTCGCTTGACTACCACCTCAAGCTTCTTCATATGTCGTCTATAGGTTCTACACTCGGAAACATCATGTCCAAGGGCTTCATGCCATGTGTAGTATGGTTCAGTGCAGGTGGGCTGGGAGCCATAATGGCAAGAAGAGCTGGTGGTGATGTCGTGGAAGATAGAGGTATAGTGGGATGTGATGAAGTGAGAGGGGAAGGAGAGGGAGACGTCGTAATATATTGTGTAGAAGGGCCAACCATGTGGAGCAGACTGGGGCTCAAACATCAGATTCAGGCGATGAGGGGGTGTAGTTCATAAGCTCATCCTTAGAGTCAAAGTCAGAATAGAGTTCGTCTATCAGATCATTGACCTATAGATCTAAGTTAGGATCTTTCGTGGAGATGATGATAGTATTGCTGCTATGACTAAAGGTAGAGCGTAGGGTATTTTGGTGCGAAGGATTTCTGCATCTTTAGCTTAGGCATAACTCTGCAAGAAGGGATCATCGAGAGATTAACCATAATTGTAGTCAAGTGTAAAGCGATATCGATTGTACATGAGTCAATGATAATCTCAGATTGGACAAGATACTTGGCGGGGAGGATGCTGAGTGTGAGTGATAGTGATAAAGATGACCATTATAGGGATGGCCACTATAAGCGCAAAGAGAGTCCACTAGATAGTTGAAGCGCTGGTATTCCCGAAATGGGATGGTGGGAAGTTCTTTTAGGGTAGGAATTTTAGATGTCCCACATTGTTGAAATAGGTCAAAGTTCCAAGGGTTGGTGTCTCCTTGTATTTTATAGATACCTCTAGGTGTGTGAATGTAACTCACCTGACAGACGGATGACGCGATCGCACACATCCGGTGAGTCCATGGTCGACCTAGGAGGATATTTTAAGACAAGGGGAAGTTAAAGACCATGAATTTGACACAAATGGTATCGGGAGGCATAGTGATATGAAACCAAATGCAACTCATGGGGGCATCTTTCTACGATCGTAGCCCTAACACGTGCTCTTGGTGGATTTCAAATTGTGTATAGAGTAACCAAGTGTCTTGATGAAGTCGAGAGAAATGACACAAGTACCGCGGATCCTTTGTTTATGAGGGATCTCTTAAGCGTAGTGTAACCAATTTGAATTGAAATAAAGAGTGGAGGGTCATCAACACGAAATATGAGCTCGTCGAGTATTTGGGAATCAAGAGGGAAGCTAATGCATGATGAACGATTCGTAGAAAGGTCGGTAGAAATGGATAACTCCTCGCATTGTCTTATAATGCCCGCTTCTAAACCAGGTAGGGTGGGTACATGTTGTCCCATAGTGGGTGGAAAAGGAATATTCATGACGAAGAGTGCGATCATGAGACACCTAAAATGTCATGGTGAGGTATGCAAGAGCTCTAAGAATGAAATGTGACTAGGAAAACGAGAAAGCTTGAGAGGATCCCATTCTTCAAAGATGGGTCATGTGTAGTGATTTGAACTGAGTAGGATCATCTGAATAGATTTTGAAGAAGGGGTTTTGGCATAATGTTTTGGAGGTGGGGTGTGATCTGCCATTTCTACGGGATTGGTTGTGGTAGAAGTGCTACCACATGGGCAGATGACATAGGAATGATCGAGAGGCTAAGATGGACGGGATTGGCCTTATAAGAATATTTGCACAAGGGCTGATGATGTTCACTGAGTTGTAGATTTCGGTATAGTGACTGGTTTGTGGGGTGTTTTTCGTGGGGAACAGGGATAAATAATCTTGTTGGGGCTATCCTCAACCGAAAGAGGATATGAGGTTCAATACAATTGATAATACATTTAGAATCGTCCATGTGAACCTCATTTTCGGTAGAGGCACCCATAGAGGGATATGAGGTGTCAATTACATTGGTGGCTGCCTTACCAGCTTGATCGGTGTTGGATTTTTTGGTTTAGAGTGATCAAACAGAGGGTCATTGTAGATTTTAAAACACTCATTAGCTACTTCACGCCGATCACGTTGTTGGGATTTGTCACACGCCTTGATGGCTTCGTCTAACCTTTCCTGGGTGATAGTTTCATGCTCAAAGTTACCAAATATAAAGGTGTAGGCATAGGATTGAAGAGCATGATAATTGTCATGAATGTGCCCCAATTAGCGTGCCACCAACAAAATTTACTCTCATCATGCCATTGAGGGAGAGGGCAAGAGGGGTCTACTACCATGGTAAATGGGTGAAGTAGGCATCGCCACATCTCTTCCTTGGATAGAGGTTGGTGACAGTCAGCATGGGAGGAGGTAGAGTGTGGTTGGACAACGAGATCGATCGATAATATGAATAGTCCTATTAGAAGCACCACGAGGAAGAGTATACGTGACTCTGTCATTGGTAGCATTCTTTTTTTGGGACGCATAAGGACTTGAATGTTGTTAGGGTTTGTTGCTTTGGAGAAGGCTTCTCAAACTCTTTCATGAGATAATCTTGGCTCTTGGCTTTGTTTGAATACTTCTTCAAAGGAGGCGAGGAAAAATGCTCCGACCTTGTATTGAAGCAAAGGCTCAAGTGCTCTAAGGAACGATTGGAATAGACTTCCATCAAGCATGCCGTGTTGAACCCTAGTGGAAAAAGTCTTCCAACGTTTGATGAAGGCTTGGGAAGATTCGTTGTCTATTTACTTGCAATTGATGAAGGTATTAATGTTGTTTTTAGGAAGGTCATGATATTGGAATTCACGACTAGGGAGGTTACCAAGCTCTCTAGTTCGACAATGGAGTTGGTTGGGAGGGTGTGATACCAATCAAGGCATCTCTTGTGAGGGTCTTAGCTAGGAGCTTGGTAGAACATAAGAGTTGTTCTTGACCCAGTCCTTATAAAGATTACCAAAGGCTTTGATATGGAGAGTGGGATTAGTAGAACCATCGTAAGTGATGGGAGGAAACACCTCTAATGTCCATAGCAGCGATGTAAGGAGCTAATGGTTCTCATTGGATGATTTGATTTGTTGTGCCCCAAGAGACCATTTGAGGTCGATTGGCAAGCTGAGTTAGGCTAGTTTGAAGTTGTAGAAATTGATTTGTAGCCATGGTTTGTTGTTGACTTAGATGGTCGATGAGCTGCATGATGAGTTGGGTAGAATCCTTGTATTAGGATAGGTATTAGTATTGTTGCATGATTTGCTCCATCTGTGGGAGGCTCAAAATGGTTAATATCGGTATCAATTTCGAGAAAGGTAATTAGCATTTTAGGAGACTCTCCTACATAGGAAATTGTTGTAGAAATTTTTGCATAGCTAGAAAAGATAAGATAAATATATTAATGTCCAACAAATGACCACAAAATAGGTCAAAGGGATTGAAAAAAACAGCGAGCATCGATACAAGGCGGGAAAACCAAAGAGTTCCCGAGCAAAAAGAAATACAAAGGCCAGAAGAAGTGGCCAACCGGAAGAAAGAAATCACACCACCCAAAATGGGGGTGGAAAAACAAGATAGAGGAAGAGAGGGGGAAAGGCGATCCCAGAAGAGAAAGGGGAAAGCCCATCAGGGGATGGAAGAACCAACTCTCCTAACATTCGAGGTCGACTGGAAGAAGTTGAGAATAGAATGTCGACCAGTCGAAGTGAGAGCCTGCCTGACATGACTCTTCCTTGAGACAATAATATTCCTTTGGTGTTTGGATCTCGCCTCGTCTCCCGAGGTCGGTGTGTAGTACGTGCGATCCCGTGATGACTCGGGGAACCATGGAGGGAATCCTTGGACCGAACCAATTTAGGAGGAAGTGAGGCACTTGACGCCTCTCCGCTAGTAACAACTGCTGATGAAGGAAGTAATCTTTTGGGTGGAGTCTGGTTTAGAATGCGGCTGAAGAGTGTGCTCCCGAAGCTTCAAAGCTTCTTGCAAATATAAAGCTAGACACCTCTGATCCTCGAACCTGAAAAATTAAGAAAGTCCCCATGTCCTCCTAAATAAATAGTAAAACCTCCCTCTGATCTCATAGTAGATGGGACAATGACAGATAAAATGTGTTTCTGTCTTGGTCTCTTGGCGGTTACACAACTAGCAGGTCCTATCTGAATGGTTGAGGTGGTGATCTGTCTCACAACGAAGTCTATAAGATCCAACTACGAAGCCCGGCAAAGGGGGACGCGAAGGGCATGTGTCCGGTGCAAAGGGTGTACCGGGACGAATAATGAGACCATCCCTCAACTCTAATGGATGTACTATTTGTAGATATCCTCTCTAATGATCTTGTTCATCTCCTGTTTCGTGGGCAGAAGGTGGCTTGGAGAGTCCAAGGAGTACCGAAAGGGTGGAAGATGATCCATCTGAATACCAATTGCCCCCAAGAGTTTGGAGACCTCCTTATACCAACATCGATGCCGGCTAGGGGAGGCAGAAAGAGCAATAGCCTCAAAGGAACAGTAAGCCAAATACGGGTACCTATCCCGCCCCTTGGTCGTGTTCGCAAAGCCCCTAATGTGCTGTAAGAAAGAAACTAAGTCGAAAATGGTCTCCAGTCTAAAAGGATGGGCTCTAAACTCCGCCAAAATAATGTGTTGAGGTAAAAATTGCTTACCCAAAAGCGGTGAAGAAGAAGACTCGGACTCTCTCAATGGAAGCCCAGTCAATACTCGACAAAGAGGGTCCCCAAACAATAGAGTTGTAGAGAACTGTGGGTCTGATGATGGAGTCCATGAGATACATTTTTGAGATGTCTTGAAAGGGATGGTAGAAACACTGTCTCTCGAGAAGAGCTAAGGACCCATAGCCCTTGTTAACACGAGGCTGGAGAGCATGCCTCTAAACTGAAACAGGGCCTCGAGAACAAAATCCCAAAATATGTATAGGAGCTGGTAATCTCGATCTCCTCACCTCTAAAGAAGAAGTGGAGATGCGAGGTCTTAAACCATTGAAGACCATAACCTTGGTTTTACCGAGGTTAATTGTCAGTGTCGAAGATCACAGAATAGGGCTAAGGCATCGAGTTGTCTCTGTATGCCCTCCGAAGAAGAAGCGAGGAGAACCACATCATCCACAAAAAGAAGAATGGATATCAAAACCCAATGTACGAGGTACCTATCACTTTCATGAATATGCTCATGGAGAAAAGACTCGAGCTCGTCAATGTAGATCCCAAACAGAGTTGGGGATAAGGGGCATCCCTGCTTAACCCCAATGGTACTCCTGATAAACTCTGACTCACCCTAAGAGGTGCGGAGGCGGCCCAAGACAGTCTCGTACAGACACATGATGGCTGTGAGGAGGGTCTCAAAAATGCCAATGTCACAGAGTTCTTTGGAACAATGCCTTGCGTAGGCCCGAGTCAAAAGCTTTTCGAAAGTCCACAAAGCAACAATAGACCTTCAAAGAGTGATGACATGCCTCCTCAATGATGGTCCGCAGAGTGAAGATATGGTCGGTAGTTTGGTGATCGGCCGAAAGCCGGTTGCCCCGGCTTGAATGTTTGTTTTCTCGAGCTCTCTAGATAATTGCATGTATATCTGTAGCTAGAGCTTGGAGAATGTATGACCCACCATGATGGCCTTGTAGTTATTGGGGTCGAGTATAATGAGGTTCATAGACATCCTTATGTTCCCTTTTTTTCGGAGTTCAAAAATAGGGTTTGAGATGCTACCCCGATCGTATGTTTTGAGGTGGAGGCTTGGTCTAGCGTTAGCTCCTATGGCAAGATGATCAACATTATGTGGAAGTAACTCAAGAAGACTTTGATTTTCAGAGTTAGTGTGATTAGGCGGGGGTTGTTGATAAGAGATGAATAAGAATCTCCCAACAAGTATTCCATGGTGAAATGAGATTGCTACGGGAAGGTTTCTGCAGACAATTTTTAGATGGGATCAGCCTACTGTAAGTTTACATAGGGGTTGATGGTGTATGGGTTAATGTTTGAAAGAAAAAGAGAATTTGTAGACATGATCGACCATGCAAAAAGTGCGTGCATGGGCTGATGGCATTTGTAAGTGTTAGCCTAGTGAAAGAAAAGGATCGACCATGCAATAAGGTCTGCACAAGGGCTGATGGTGTAAAGAAAGTAGGAAAAGTTGAAGAGTGGAGCGAATCTGATCTAGTTTAGGGAAAAGTCGACTTTTAGTCGGGTTCACCGGAGTTTATGACGGGTAAAAGAGAGGTTCCCAGTTGGGTTCTCAAATATAGGTATCCAATCTAAAACCAGCCACACCTTGTAGATGCAAAGGTGCTCAAAGAGCACTAACGTTGTAAATCTAGAGGATAGTGGCCCTAGCCTTAGAATAGCTATAAGTTTCCAAGGTTTGCAACTAAGATAAAGATAGGTATCCTACTAGGATTTTGAAATAGAGAGGGAAACAACCAAGGGGTGGATAAAGCCAAGGGGTGTAGTAACAATAAGAAAATGCAATAAACTAAAGCAAACATACATCTAATCTAGCCTATAGCAATGAATGACCAATAACAAGTACACATATAAAATGAAAGACTAAAGAGGGTTAGAAATACTTACCGTAGCATGTGTGTGACCGTTGATGCATAATCCTCCCCAGAGACAACACCGAGAGAGAATCTCTATGGGTGGAGAAGGGAAAGCTCAACAAGAAGATCTCTAGTCTTTACTCACTATGTTGACCCAAATGTAAAAGAGGCAAGCTGTAAGACTCAAAGTCAATCAATAAATGTATAGTATTGCAAAATAGTGCGAGCAAAAACGAGTACAAGTGTGAGCAAATGATTGTCATTTGGTGAAAATAACAAGAAGGCAATGAGGTATATATGTTCGATGCCATCGCCCATGACAAAACAAAAATAGGTGCCATCTTCCATGGGTGACAATGTCGACCTTGGGGAAACCCTAGGATCATAGGTTGAAAATACAAGTGGAGGTTATAAGATAAGATAAATGTATTAAATGTCCAACAGGTGACCACAAAAGTAGGTCAAAGAATTTCGCACCATCTACAAAGGACTGAAACCAGCCGATAAACCAAGACAGGTTTCCACGAGAAAACAAGAACAAAAAAATAGAAAGAGGAGAGAAATGAAGCGAGGGCCAATGGCTAAGAAGTGCCACCACGAAGCGTGCATGACCCATGACCCTAGAGCCGGGTGACACGGGGAAGACAAAAGAAGAGCCAAAAGAATGGGAGAGAATTTGAACAAGAACTCTGTCATCTAGCAAGGCCGACTGAAATAAGTTTGTAATGCGTTGATCTCCAGTGGAGGACATATGGAAGGTATGGAATGCGATGTCCGAGGAGAAGCTCTCCGATCAGTCTGGTGGATCTTTGCGGGCGTCTGTGAAGGGATGATCTCTGCCTCGTATGTGTCTGGAAGCTCTTGGATTGGAGGAAGGTGCCTTGGTTCCGCACCAATCTAGTCTGGGGGCCCATACGGGTGTCATATGCCGCTTGGTACCCCTCACAGAAGGGATTATTGTGAAGGAGGTGATCATTGTTGAGTAGTGATTGTCCGGATGGGGGTTGAAGGGTTTCATAATGATGTCCGAGAGTCTCCTACATATATAAAGCTAGGCACCTCTGGTCATAATATCTGAAGAAACGCTAAGGGTCGGATGCTCTTTGAAAAGACAGTGGAATCTCCTTTTGATCTTGAAATAAATGGGACATCGGAAAATGAAATGATCCTTTGTCTCGACCTTTTAAAGGGAGAAAAGTTGGCGAGATCCTATCGAACGTGAGAATTGATAATCTCTATAAACCTTGGCTTTGTGGGAGCCCACTCGAGGCGGCCAAGAGGAGCACAGAGGGTATGCATCCAGTGATGGGAGATGTATTGGGGTCGAGCGATAAGACCATTGTTAACCACTAAGAAGTGCGTAACATAAAAAGCCATCTTAGGACGTAGCCCTCCTTGAGGGTTAGTCCATGTGATTTGGACAAACTGTCTGTAAATGTCGTCTCGGATGATTTTGTTCAAAGTATGCTTATTCGGTAGGAGGTGGGCTAGAGCATCCGGGGAGTAATTGAATGGTGGAAGGTGGTGCATCTGAATGCCAACAAATCCCAGTAGGCTCGAGACTCCGGCATACCAACAACGAGAGCGACCAGGGTGGTCCGATAAGGCTATGGCCTCCGAGGAGCAATATGCTAAATATGGGTACATGTCTCTTCCCGCAGTGAGAATCGGGAAGTCTCCGGATGCGGACGCAAGAGCGAGATGAGGTCAAAGATTGCTTCCAATCGAAATGGATGAGCACCAAACTCAACTAGGATGATATTGTGGGGTATGGTCTCTTTGCATCTAATGATGCGCCGAAGCAAAAGAATTTGAATTCTCTCAACATTAGCCCAATCTAACTCAAGTAAGGACGGCCCCCATATCTTAGAGCCATAGAAGACTGTGGGCCTAATGAGGGAGTCTGTGAGGGACATCTTAGACAAGGTGTCCTGAAAGTGGTGTCTGAAGCACTGTCTTTCCAAGAGAGCTAAAGACCCATACCCTTTATTGACCCAGGGTTGAAGAGCTGGCCGCATACTGAAGCGAGGTCCAAAGAATAACACTCCCAAGTAGGTGTATGAGCTGGTGATCTCAAGCTCCTCCCCTCTGAAGAAGAAATGGAAATCAGATGTCTTCAACCCATTGAAGAGCATAACCTTGGTCTTGCCAAGGTTGACCGTCAACTGCTTATGGTCACAAAAAAGAGCTAAAACATCCAATTGTCTCTGTAATCCTTCCGGGGAAGAGGCGAGGAGTACCACATCGTCAACAAAGAGGAGAATGGATATCAGAACCTGGTGAAGAAGACAACCGTCACCCTCCTGGATATGATCACGGAGAAAATTCTCCAACTCATCAATGTAAATCCCGAACAAAGTCGGGGACAAGGGAAACCCTGTTTGACCCCAATGGTGCTCCTGATGAAGTCTGACAACCCAATGGTGGTGTGGAGGTGGCCAAGGACCTCCTCATAAAGGCGCATAATGGCAGCAAGAAGGATTTCAGAAATGCCAATGTCTCTGAGCCTACAGAAAAGGGCTTCCCGCGGAACAAAGTCAAAGGCTTTCCGAAAATCAACAAAGCAACAAAAGACTTTGGAAGAGTGGTGGCGTGCTTCCTCAATGATGGCCCGAAGGGTGAAGATGTGATTAGTGGTCTGGTACAATGACGAAAACCTTCTTGTCTCTGGCTCAAAGGTGCATGTGCTCCAAAAACTCAGAAACCCGCATTGGAAACACTGTTGCATTAGGTTAGAAAATGTGTGACCCACCATAATCGTTCTGTAGTTATTGGGATCGAGGTGGGGCCCGACTTATGGATCGGGTGAATAATATGATGGGACCAAGTACTCAGAAAGCTTCTGTACAAACCACCTGGTTAAAAAGATCCACTAAGTAGCTGTTCAGGACGTGAAGACCATGCTTGAAGAACTCTGCTTGGAAGCCTTCCTCATCCTCTGCTTTGCTGCTGTTCATAGCTGAAATAGCATCTTTGACATTCATGTAAGTGAAGAGGTGGCAAGACGATGGTGGAGGCAAGCAGTCATTGGGATAAATGACAAAGGTCTAGAGTGAACGAAAGTAGGGATAATGGCGTGTTACAAGAGGAAACAAGTAAACATAATGGGACAAATAGACATAATGAATGCAATATATGAACAAGGGGAAGAAACGAGGCATGTATAGGGCGAGTTAGGCTAATAGCGACATCTCTCAAATGTTGTGGTCTAGCCCACATGACTAAGTCCGATCATACCCCAATCTTGGCAGGCCCCTTAAGGCACCCGCTCAGGAGGAAAATGCATTAGCAGCCCCTGCACAAAAGAAATGGTTCCCATGCTTCAAAAGTATGGTGTATACAGAGGATTTATCCTCAAATCCTTTGGAATCCTTAGAAAATTCCATGTTGATTTCCTTTTGCCTGAGCTCCTTCAGTTTTTTTCCTCGTTTCACAATTTTCTGCTTCTCCATTCACTCGCTTCACAATTTCCTACTTCTCCATTCATCCACTCCTGCATTAGCCCTTCAAAAATAGTATTACTATTGTTATTATATCCCAAGCTTGATCCTTATTCCATGCCGCTTTTGTGTTTAGAGGGGGCAGATAATCTATTGGACAGCAATGATGTCTACTATTTCAATTTGCCTTCCCAAAATAAGCACAGCTTGGGTTTCTACTATTAGTTGGGAAGCAATGGCTTGAACCCAGAGACTATAACCTTGTAAAGGATTCTATAAATCATATTTCAAAGAGAAATTGGTCTATATTGATCCATTGATCCAGTTGGGCTACCTTAGGGATGAGAGCAAATTTGACAGCGTTCATATGTTTGAGCTTCTTTTTATTTGTTCTACGTTCCTCGGTTAAAGCCACCAAATCATCTTGTACTGCTTCCTAGAGCTAGAAGTTCTGATAGAATAACACTATTTCCTCATCAGATCTTGGGTCTTTATCAGGCTGGAAAGAGGACTATAACTTTGGTTTCCTCCTTGGCTGCTGGACTTTATATGCTATTACTATCTTCTGATTTGACTAGTATTGGAATCCGCTCATGTAGATTGCCTGAGCTCTGATTTTCCTCAATGCGGGAGGTGTCTTTGTTAGTATCGTTTGGAAAAAATCTTTAGCATAATCCATTGTTTCTTTTGCACCGTGGATGTAGATGCCCTCTTCTGTTTTTATTTCCTGCAATATACTAACATGTTGGCTATTCAGAACTGTTTTGTGCAAGTGTTTGGTACTTTAGTTCCCTTAATCCAGTGGTCTCTTGACCACTGTTGCAGTATTGCTCCACTCTTTTTGGTACATTGGAGATGTCTTGAACGGAAGGTTGTTCTTGGAGGATGAGTGGCTGTCAGATTCCCATTTCTCTCGATCTATTTTGTGGAAGTATTTGGTACTTCAGCTCCCTTAATCCATTAGTTTCTTCAACACTGTTGTGAGTATTGCTCCTTTTATTTGTATGTTGGCGATGCCTTGTACAGGAGGTTGTTCTTGGAGCAAAGTTGGCTTTCGGAAGCCCGTTTCTCTTGATCTGTTTTTGCATCTTGGCCAACTGTTCCTTGATGTATGTAGCTTGCTTATAGATATTTTCAAACTGCTTAAATATTTCACAAATTCATATTTGTTTGAACATCGAAGTTTGTGTTTAAAGACCCAAGCTTTTCCACGAATTGAAACATTGTTTTTAAGTTTTTGTTGGATAGGTGGGCCTTGACTCCACCACAATTCCACCTTTTGTTTGAATCCTAGATGGGACAATTGAATTTGCTTGAATCTAAGTTGTGGTTTTATCTCCGTCGAGGAATTAACAGTAGTTTTGAGAGAGATAGGCCAATGATCAGAGATTAGATATCGTTAACTCTCAAATCACTCTTCTTAGTGGTTGCAAATAATTGATCGAAATGAAGATTCTATCAAACATTTCTGCTATGTAGCCCTTTCTTCGATCGCCCCATGTTAACAGTCCCTGTGCATACTCCAGTTCCACCATATTGGTGTCTGTTTCAAGTTGTTTGAGAGTCTCTGCTATCCTATGATCGAACCCAACTGCTCCTCTCTTCTCATTTTGTCTTTGTATGGTGTTAAAATCCATCCGTGAGAATGAGATTTGGCAGATGGGTCTTTATGATCCATGCTGTAAGCTGTTCTAACACTGCAACTGTGTTATGTCCGGGAGGAGTTATGTTGATATCAAGGATCTTAAAGTACTCCTGAAATTCATAAGAGAAGATATTCACAGGGAATCTCCATGTAAATGATCGATTAGAGTTAACTACATACCTACTTGGGTGCCAATGAAATATTGTTCAAGTGTTCTTATAGAATAAAGTGTTCACTTCCTCATTGAGTCTTGCTTGTGTACCTTGGGCATCCAGATCTGCATCATTTTCTCAATTGTTTTTCCCGTCCCTTGTGGGTATCTGTTTCTTTTTGGCACATTTATGGTTTTGGCTAGGTAGCGAAAGCGGCACCCCAGGGCTGTGGGAGGCGGGAGCGGGCAGGGAGCGGCGAGGGGACTGCGGAAACGGCCGGGTACGGCACAGGCCATACCTGGGCGTTTCCGCAGTCCCCTCGCCGCTCCCGTGCCACTCCCAAGCCTAAACATGTTTTTTTAATTTGTTTTTTATTTTTTTCATGTTTTAAAAGCACAATAACATAAAAAAATTAAATATTCTTCTAATTTACACCACGTAATGATGATGATGTAGCTGATCTTGATCCTCTTGATGAAGAGGAATATGATGAATATTGACAATGGAAGACAGTATGAACTTTGAATATTGATCTATGATTGAATTTAATATATCATGAGATTCATGACATTCACATTGTGTTCGATTTAAGTATTTTAATTTAACTTTTAAGCTTTTAAGCTTTTAAGTTTCTAAGTTTTATCGGGGTATTCTAGCTTGTTTGTTGTGGTTATTCACTTATTTAGCTTATAACTTGTCTTTCATATGAATAATATGTGGTTAATGAATTAAAATCCTATTTAGAAAGCTGAAATTTATATATTTTTAAAATTTTATATAGTTTTTGTACTGCCGTATCCTACGCTGTATCCGGGGTCAATTTTTTTGCCGTTTCCGCGTATCGGATACTCCGTACCCGCTCCTGTATCCAAAACGCTTCGGCTACTTAGGTTTTCGGCTTCCAATGCTGTAGATTAATTGGAATCAGATCTTCTTGAGAGCTGGTTTTGTTTTTGCCCTACCAGCTTCTGGTTGCTGGCCTGGATGCATTATCAACTGATGTACAAGTGAGAAGCTCTTGATGCTTTCCTTTTTCTTTGGCTATACTTGTTGTAGGTTGTGGAAATCCGTCCTTGTTAGGAGAGATGGTGTCTACGAGTCCTTAGCTATCTTCCATATCCTCTGTCTCTTTGTCCACTAGTGCTTCAAATGGATTTGTTGGCGATATTTGATTTTCTTGGCAGGGTGTTTCTTTTCCTTGTTAAGAACAAGCACATTAAAATTTTGTCTCGCTTGATATCTCCTTATTATGGCTCTGTTTTCCAAGGCCTCACAGGCGCATCATCCCGCCCAAGCTGGACTGTTTCTTTGCCTGTGTTTACTTTTTCTGCTCTTTGGGATCATTATTACCTGGTGTTTGCAGTGTTCGGGGTTTTTGAGAGGCGCAGACTCGAGCCATATGTCCAGGTTCATGAAAAAGTTTGCACCTAAATATTTTTATGGTACAAGGGTTGTTCCCTTTCTATCCCTTTCATGTGAAAGGCAGTGGCTTATCTTGGTCTACGTTGACACGTATCTGTGTATAGTTTGAAACACTTGTATCTGTTGGTGAATTCTGATGCTATAGTACACTGTCCAATGGCGATCTTCTTTTGGGTTAAAAGATGGCGACCAATGTTTCATGATCAACGACCCTCCTGTGAAAATGCTATATCATTTTCTTGTTTGGATGGGAAAACAGCCATGAAAAACCCTTGGGCATCAGTAAAATATCCACTGATCTTGATGGTTTACAATTTCCTAAGGGTTTTGGACAAGTTCCCATGAATCTGTGAATCAAGGCTTTCTCTTTTAGAAGCCTTAACCTGTTTTCCATTCCATCCATGGAGAAAGAGACCCTCGGAGGAGTTTCTAGTCTGGGGCAGCATCCATTTTGCTTCTTCATGTGGAAACTCCGTCTTGAGATGGTCTAATGTGCATGATATTGTAGGAAACACTGAAGTTTGTCCTTGCAGACCTGTATTGGTTCATTGGAGACTGTAGATCTTAATTTTTGATGTGGACTATATGGGGAAAGTGTTTAGGAGGAGGGTGTGGGGTCCTTTGAGGGCAGTCCTTATGCCCAATCAGTCACGAGCTGATGGTCAGGAATGCTGATGGTAACAACTAGCAGAATGTAGTCGATGCATAGAGAGCTTAACGTTCAGAGCTACGTTTTCCTCAACATATGTATAACAGATTCAATCGTTCTATCCTGTTAGAACTGTTAGTATATCTTGTATCTTGTGGCAGGTTCAAAGGCATGCATAGTAAGGCTGCAGCCCATTTTCTTGTGTTTATTCCAAAAGACAGGAAGAAGGTACATGTGAATCCGTTGAAAGAAACACAATGTAACTCATGTTTTCAAATTGTTTGCTCTAGAAAATTATCCTCTGAGTAACCGGCATTAAAAGAAAGATTGAGTTTTGGGATATTATAAAATTCAGTGAGTGTGTTTGGAGGAAGTTGAGTACATTCAAACTAATGGCTAAAGGATACACACCATAATTACCATATTTTGGTTATTTCACAAATCTAAAGCGCATTTTAAATTCATGTTTTCGACTATATAAGTCATGCAACTATCTCATTTATCTGGGAAGACGAGTTTGAAGATATTCCAAATCTTGTTTCTTCCTCACAAGTTATGGATTGGTAAATGCTTTCCATTCATTTATTTTCTCTTTCACGAGATATGGATTTGTTGTGTGTTAAACATCTCTTCCTAGTTTACTTTTTAATAGATCTATAATACTGAGGCATTCAACTTGGTAGAATTCTATTTTGATCTACATCTATATTTTCATTTTTGTATTACAGATAAGGGTCCATGCTCAATACCTTGGTTATCCCCTTCTGGGTGATAACTTGTATGGAGGAACAACAGGCATGGCATTATCTCGATTGAAACCAAAAGTGTCTTGAAGTATCATGGCCGGCTTTCTAAACTAGTGTCAAATTTACGGCGACCTTGTCTCCATGCCTTTTCTCTTGGGTAAGTCCAGCCATTGCAAATTTTAATGCTTCATTTGAGAGTATCTTACTAAATGTTAGACTTAACAGTCTCTACAAGCAATTTTGGTTTGCTACATTTGGGTATTAATGATTGGACCTTCTCCTATGATTGCAGCTTTGAACATCCTCAAACTGGAGAGGAAATAAAGTTCTCATGCCCCCTCCACTTGATTTTATGGATGTGTTGCACCATCTTGAAACATTTAAGCCAAATGAGGATTTGGTTTCACTTTTGAAGATCTACATTTACAAGCCCATCCTTTATTCTTGCTATAGGATAATTGTTATGCGTTATGGTATGTTGGATTGTTCTTCTACCACATGCATGATGAAAATATGTTTGACCCGTTATACAAAATGAAGTGCTGTAAAAAACAGATAAAAGTATAAAGATCCGCTAAAAATAAAAATAATTGAAGTATTTGTTTCAACCATTCGACATTGCAGATGATTTCTTGAGTGGCTCTGATGATTTGCAATGGGAAGCCATTTGAAAGCATCAGTAATTCAATTTGATTCCTCTGACGTACTGTGAATTAGGTGTCAAATTAACATCAGCATCAGTTTTGATGCATGTAAATGCTTGTCCTGGTCTTGGAAATTATTTGCCTTACATAAAGCCTTGAAGGGTGAATGCAAACTGCAGACTGATGTGATTGCATCAAGTAGTATGCATATGTAGATGCAAGCACTGAAGTTGGACCCATCGTAGTGAATTTTCTGTTGAAGACTCAAGCTCGGCATAGTAATCTATCAAATGATAAACCTCAAGCTGTACAGATTCACTTGGTAAGAGAGGCCAGATATGTGTGCAACTTTAGGGGAATCAGCTACGTGGATTATAAATTTGCATACATATTGGCATACAACCATCATGTTATCATAGTTGACAAGGAAACATAATTTCTTTAGGTCACGGGGAAATTAAACATCATCATTGTACAACCTCTGGACTTTGAAAATCGTGCCAACAATTTGCAGCTTGTATTGAGAAATGATCAAAATCTTATGAAACCTGCAAGAATGAGGACAGATGCACATTGGCCAATGTACTTTATTAAATCTCTTACATAATCACACGGGATTATTGTATATTATTAAGTATATTACATATCTATGTTTGTCTCTATTCTCATAGAAGGTTCCTTGTATATCCTTTGTAATCTTTAATATACATAATACAAATGAGTGTACTATAGCTCTGGAAATCATGTGTTATCTCTTGGTTGAAATTGTGCATATCAAATGCTATCAGAACTTATCAGTTGTGGCCTTTAGATCTAGTCATCTCAAGGGCCTCTATCTTTTATTTTGACTAGATCTAACACCCTTTAAGACTATTCCCGATCAAGGCCTCTGTTCTAGTCTTCGTGAGGGATTCTACCTCTTACCCTCCTTTGATTATTTCATTTGGTATTAGAGGCTATTATTGATAACGGCATTTAGATCTAATCCCCTCAAGAGTTTCTTTCTTATACCCTTACTAGATCTAACACCCTCAGGGCTCTCCAACTTGGGTCCTTTGATTTATTGTTATAGGGTTTCTACTTCATACTCACCCCTGAATCCTTCCAAATATTGTTGATTGAAGCCTTTAGATCTAGTTCTCTTAAGGGTTTTTATGTCCCACCCTTATTAGGTCTAACAACCTTAGGCTCTCTTGATCAAGGCACTAGATTTGGGCTCTCTTGATCATTGGAGACTTTGGGTGTATGATAAACATGTCATTTACATATTGTAATGCATTTAGGTGGTACTTACACTACAAGTAGGATGGATTGTAAGGTGTGACACAAAAGGTAACAAGAGATGGAGAGGATTTTGTGCACTAGTGGAGTAAAGGAGTAATAGATGCGAGAGATAAGAATTATAAGTCTTGTATTATGGACTTATATGAATGAAACATAGCTATATCATGACATATTGTATTATGTGCTCTATGTGAATGCCAAAGTAGAAGACCCACGTCAATTTATTTTTAATTAGATAATTAGTAACATATTCTCTTTTGTGTAGTATCAACTTTAGGCGAGACCTCTTGATTAAATAAGATGGTACATAGTACTTGGTCTATGTTAACATTTGGTGGTGTTGTGTAGGTTGCTTTTAACTAATGTCCAATGGGGAATATTTCTTACTATTTTGGAAGTTAACATTAACGGGGTTGGAAAATTGGTGGGGAGAAGGTAAGAAGATTCTTTAATGCATAAGTTAAGTGGATTGGAAAACCTTATTAATTAGTAAAAGAACAATTTTTAATAGCCTTGGATGAAGAGTTTTGCTCCTTTTCCAAATCTTATTTGGCCTTGGATTACGAGAGGAGAAATAACATAAGGGTGGAGATGGAGAAATTATAAAAGTTTGAAGAGTTAGATGAATTGTGGACAATAGCAATCGCTTCATCGATTCAAAACAACATGGGACTCGAGTTATTATTATGTGGGTATTCAAGGTTGGGCTAACTTTAGATCCAAGAAGGTTGAATTTCTAGGACCTAGAGAACAATTCTAGAAAAAGTACCAATTCTTCTCTGCATACTCTTTGAGGAGAAGTGATTGGTGAAGAGTGGAAATAAGCTCTTTTAGGTGTGAAGGCACCTAAGTGATGGTGTGCGGAAAAAAGGGCAGTCATACTAGATGTAACTTTTTAAAAATGTTGTCTATTGGTTGGGGAAATAAATGTAAGTGTTAATGGGAGAAAATATGAGAAATAAAAGTAAAGGTTTAGGTGTGATGAGAATAAAGATTAAAGGGAAAAAGTGATTAATATGAGCGTGAATAAGTGAAGAGTAAAAAAAACAGAGAGTATGAAAGTTTTGTTAATTAAAAATATGATTAATAGAAGTAAAGAGAAAACTAGTCGAGGAGAGGACTTAGAAGAGAAAACAAAGAAAAAGGAAAGAGAAGAAATAATTAAGTAATTTAGTTTAAAGAAGAAAATGGGGGAAACATCAGTTAGCATCATTCTTGCTAACTTGAAAAAGGAAATTGGGACTTGCAAACTTGGGAAAAGGGAACACGATGCATTGCAATGAAATAAAAAACATATGTACACATGTACGATCAAATGACATTGAAACAAATCAACTTACTTTGGTATCCCAGATTGTGAATAACATAGAAAGAATCAAATATATATATGAAGAGAGCTATTCATTGAAAATGCAACGAAGAAAAGGATGGTGGAGGAGATGAAAGGGGTTTAAGTCAAAATTAATAAAATAACAAAGATGGGGAGGTTGCTTGAACCTTGGGAGCAAAAGACCAAATGGAATACACTTTTGGCTCAAGATGATTAAGTTTAAGCTGGGAAATGTGAGGAAGAATAAGTAGAAGATAATATAGGGGAAGAAAGTATAGAGGGTGATATATATGATGGGTGAAATGAGAATGTAGAAAGGTAAGGTAAGAGAGTGAGAATGAATTAATCATACATAATAGAATAAGATATAAGAGATGAATGAGATAAAATAAGTAGAACGAGAAGTATTAATAGGCAAAAACAATGAAGAGATTAGAGAAGATTAAACTACTTGTTATGCAAAGGAAATAAGAGTTAATGAGGTAAATTATAAGAAAATAGAAGACAATAGTGGAGAAAATAATGAAAAATAATGACCAACTACCATACCCCATGCCACTTAGAAAATATATCGAATTGAAGAAGTACAAATAGGAAGGAGTCATTAGACAACTATAAAAGACATCAAGAGGAAGTTGAAATGAGAGATATAATAGGATGATTTAGTGAGATAATAGGAAAAAGTGTTTATGAGAAAGAATTTAAAAGAGAGAAAATGAGAAAACATCTAGTAATAGGAAAACAATAGGACTCTAAGAAAAGAAAAGAGGAAGAGGAAAAGAAAGGAAACTAGAGAAAGCAACAAACACCAAATAAATATGGGATTGTCACAAAACACGAAGTAATCACTATTTGGGAAAGATACAAAAGTCACCTATGAATGCTTATTTGTGTTGGACTCATAATATAGAAGTTAGTACAAGCGACAATCATACGATGATATTTGATTTTGTGGAAAGATTGAGGATGAGATGTTGAAATGGCATATGAAGGTGAACTTGAAGCATTCAAAAACATGGGTTGAGGAACAACATGAATTTAAGAAAGATTACCTCTTCTTGGACATACCAACAAAAAGTGTTAAGTAAAATGAGATATTTGACATAAAAGAAGCTGGTGAAGTATGATAAAATATTCTTAATGATAGTACGAAACCAAGGTGAGCTACTCAATGAGAAAAAAATGATAAAATGGTTTTCTTTAGGGTTACTCCCTTACCTTAGAGCATTGATAGATGTTAAAGAATGTTTGACATTTGGAAATTCACTTGAAATGTCTTCAAGACTAGAGGCACAAATTTGGTGGGGAGAGGGAGAATCAATGGTCAAGACAGATTAAAGAAATTGCAACATGAGTTCACACATTTGAGATTAAGATAAAAATTCGAGATGAAGGCGAGATGCTAGAACAAATTCACCATCATGGAATGGGACAAGAAAATATTTGGTGCAGTGTGTTGTGTTGAGGGTCACACACAATTAGTGTCACAACTAGTATTTAAAGCAATATTTTGGTGCGATATTTATAGACTCTATGATCAACACGAACAACATATTTTCTTTTCGATGGAAGTAGCAACTCCTTCCAATCAATTAATATACTACAACGTATGGAGTCCATTTAAGCATTATCACCATACATGCCTAGAAGTAGACACAATGGAGGAGTTAAGAGTTGAGAGAGATCCGCCACCCCACAAGAATGCCAAAACAAGTGAATTACTAGATGTCATAATGGATACCAAGGAGGGTACCACGAGAGGTTATTGTGGCAAGAATAATAATGAGTGGCTATAGGGGAGGATACTAGGGTGGTAGAGGATATGAATGAGAAAGAGGACAATCACATGTTATAATGTGTGAAACAAGGACACATTAGAACACTATGAAGAGGTTCCACAAACACAATGTAGGGTTTTGACCGAGAAGCAAGCACATGATTCATTTAATTGTCTTAAAGCAACCCAATTTTATAAGAATGGAGGGACAAAGATGTAAGAGTTGAGTGTTGGGCCATCTAAAGGTGCAACTCACTTGAAAAAGGTAAAGAGAAGCCATGATTCAAGAGTAGGAAGATCAAGAAGCGTAAACCAAAAGAAACTAAGAACCATGAAAAAAAGGCAAAATGTTCTAAGAAGTGATAATCTACATCGGACCACCTACTGAGAGATTGATGAAACTTTGAAAAAACAAGAGTAAATAAAGGAAAATAAGACCTACAAAAATGAAGTAGCGGAAGAAACACTAAAGGTTGTAGTAACCATATGAGTGACATACATACATGGAAAGATAAAAGAGATACTTTAGGAAGAACCTTGGGATGATGAAGAAGAGGATAGGGATTATTGAGACATTAGGATTCATAAGAGAGAATATAACAAAGTAGAATTATAGAAGAAAACAAAGGAAAATAAAAAAATCACATATTTTAATGAAACAAAAATAAGACTCAATAAGTTGGTGAAATTTATGGTATCTTAGGGGTAATTGGAAAAGCTTGAAATTTTTGCAAGTATTAAAGTAAACAAGATAGATCTAATAGAGTGCACATGGTGAACAGAGGGAAAACCAAAAAGGGAAAAATGCATTTAGAATTAGCAAGAAGTGGTGGAAGTCGACATTCTTATTATATGTGAAGGTAAATGGTAAGGAAATGCACTGCATATTGTTCTATATATGTGTAAATGTGAATGTGATCTTTGCAAATTACATTGAAAACTTTATTGGAACCACCAACACTTATGGTAGATTATGACATTTCTTCGGCAAGCAGATCACTATGATCACTTATAGAAGTGCTAACATGGACAAAAGTTGATTTTATAGGGATACTGAAATAGTGGACTTTGAAGTCATGGAAACGTATGAAAATCATTTGTCATACCCATTATTGTTAGCACCATGATGGTTTAGTGACTATAAGGGTATTTTCAATTAAGAGGATGAAGAAATGACATTTGAGGATAATGAGATATTAGCACACTTAACATTAGAAATTGGTATGGTTATAACTTGGACAAGGGAAGTTTGGAAAGATGAATTAATTTCCACGAGTTTTGGGTATTTATGCAATTGACAAAGTACCACCTAAAAAGGGTGATGAAATTGGGTTAAAATGTGAAGAAATAAAAATAGATTCGGAAGAGGATATAAAAGTGTCGTTATATGGAACACGAGAGACAACAAGAAGGAATCTTTTAAATATTATAGAAGAGAAAGTACAAACAAATATGTTTTTTTAGTTATTGAGGGAACTTCACATACAAAGACCCCAAAGTTTAGTGGTCAAGGAGAAGTGAATGAATACTATTGTGTACACCTTATTTTTCACTCTTACAAATGATTGTTCTTTGCAATCTGTTGGCAGATTAATCTCCTCGATTGTGTCCCATAAGGGGCTTACTAGGAGCGGGGCTAGGCGGGTCGGGAATATTTGGTAAGAGATTCGTATGTGGCATCACCTTGGTTTTCCCTAGCATGCTTTCTTACTACCTCAATACTACCTTTATGCCATCTCCTTACTATATTTTAATGACCACTTGGTATCCTCAATAGACATCTCTGCCTATATCACCTTTAGGTCCCTCGTAGTGGTCACTCCCTTTACGTATTGTTTACTGACTCAACCAATAGCCCTTCATATTTGTTTCATTGTATATGTATATGATTTTGACGTTTAGTACACTAGATGAATTGGATGATAGGCATTATGAGTTATATGAATTGAGGCATATAGTGCTATAAACATTTTTATACAAAGTATGACATACTTTTTTATTTCACTAACCATGTAGGGATAATTTTGTTGTTGATTTCTTGAACTAACCTTGGAGGGATTAGATGGTGTGTATGACCGAAATTATATTTTGTGTATGTTACATGTTTGATCATGGATAGACTTATCATGATATCTATAGATGTATGAGTTAAATTTGTTTATGAGACACAATTAAAAGTTTGAAATGTGTTAATTGAATCATATATGTAGATGTTCATAATGAAATTGAAATGTCATTTTAATTGTTGATTTTGATTGTGAATTGTATGATGAGTTGTTTGGGTGTCCATGTTGGGATTTAGTTCATTTTCACATGGTTATATATGGATGTATATTTTGTTGTGCAATATGACTCTTGTTTGAAGTGTGTAAGTGATGAACAGGTAAATTTAGAAAAAATAATATAAAATACCAAATTGAGGAAGGAGAAGCCTAACTACCCAACAATGCCACGTTTTAGCCAAAGGTCACCCAATGAGCACTTGTGTGTGTGTGTGTGTGTGTAAAATTATGTCAAGTGGCGTAAATTGTGATTTTTTTGAATAAATATTGTCACGTTTTCTTTATTTGTGACTTTTGAAAAGTGAAATTTTGTGTTTTTGGTTAAGTGTGTTTAATTTGGGTTAGTTAATTGTGTGTGAGACAAATTAATTATGTTGTCTTTTGCTCGAGAGGTGAGTAAGTTGGACTTAAAGTACAAACTCGATTTGGCCTTTAGGCCCATTTTTGGAAGAGTGCGAGAGAAGGGTTATCTTACTCAAAGGACAAAAAGAAACTTTTCTTCACTTAAGAGAGATTTTTCTCCTCTTTTACACTCTTTGATTGATTTGATTTGATTTTTACTTATTTTGATTTTGGTGATTGCGTTGGGATGAACATTTTGGAGTGTGGAAGGAAACTTCTTTACCTATATGTCTTTTGAGTTTATCACCCTCATACCTCTCTTACACATTTTTAACACCTTTAATTGATTGTTTGATTTGTGTACTCCATTTTGAGAGCACATGGACTTGTCTAATTGGCAATCCCATGTGGATGTCACATCACCCTTCTCTCTTAAATTTTTATAAATATATTCAAGTTTGGAGAAAAGATGTTTCATGCCCATTTGTTTTGAAAAATTGTGGGATTGGATAGCTTTGAAGAAAAACTTGTGAAAGTTTGCTTGGATTTTGGATTGCTCAAGTAGACAAGATGCTCCCAAGGTAGGCCTATTTTACCGTAGTTATTTCTTTAACTTGATTTTTGCTTGCATGTATTTATTTTTGTTTCATAAAGTTGGAGTTTGAGTAATGAATGACCATAGAAATGGCGTGGGAGGAAAGTAGTCAAACTTAGTAAAAATTATGCCTTTTGGTAGAGTGGAGAGTTAAGGGGTTTATTTGGTAATCAAAGTAATAATCAAAGCTTATTGGTAGAGTGGAGAGATAAGTTTTTTTATTATGTGTATATTATACCAATCTTATGTTTTTGTGTGAGATTTATGGAGGGATGAATTTTATATTTTCTTTGGCAATAATCAATGCCTTTTGGTGGAGTGGAGGGAAAAGGGTTGGAGTGAAATTGTTTTATTGGAGGGAGTGTGAGATGGATTCTTACCATCTCACTTGGGAGGCATAAGGAGAGTATGGCTACTCCTTTCTCTTTTGGGATTCTAGTGAGAATCCTTTGTGTTGTTTTCTCCCTTGAAATTTTGTTGTTGTTTTGATTGTTTGCTTGTTGTGCTCATTTGGGATAACATGTGGATATTCCTACTTTGTTGGGGTTTGGGGGTCAATGGGAGAGTTTCTCTCTTCCATTAAAAGGGTGGGAGGAGAGCGTTGCTCCCTCAACTTTTGGTTGTTCCATGTTGACTTTGGTAGAGATCAAGTGAAGAAGACTATGGTTCTACCCTCCTTGTTGAAGATAGTTATTATTGCTTTGAGAACCTTTTGTATTGTTTAAAAGAATTGTAAAGTTGAATCAAGCTTTAAGAGCTTTATCCTCATATGTATTGTAGTTGAAATTTGTTTGAAAGCAATCATGTTGTAATTGGAAAGTGATGGAAGTTTTTGTACATGTTATTGAAAAGTAAGTCTTAGTTTTAGATCAATTTGTTTGAAATATGGAAAAATAATTTTTGCAATTCTCATGTATGAGCTTTCTTGAAAGAATGAAATGATAGTTGTATTTATGAAATTAAAAAAAAAAAAGAGTTGTGGCTAAGATTCTCTTCTCCACAATGAGTTTTATTTCCTTGTATGAAATCAAAGATGTATATATATTTTAGAAATGTTTGTATATATATATATATATATATATATATATATATATATATGAAATGTATGTTAGGTTGTGGACCTGTTTTCATGTGAGAAAGTGTTGAAGAATGTACTATAAGAGTCTTGTACACTTTCCACACTGTATGCTACCAGGGTTTAGGGTGGTCGGAGCCCGAGCAAGGGTTCGGGGCGCAACCCTCGAGAAATTTCTTTTGGGCCTTAAAGCGTGCCCGATATACCGAGAAAATGTGTTTTTCTCATATGGGCGGGATTTTGACCCATATATTTATGAGACGGTTTTGGCCCATGGTTTTGATACCCCTGATTTGTAAAATTGCTTAAGCGATTGTCTATATATATGGTTTTATGCATATGGTAGACATAATGCAACATTACATATGTGTTTTGAATTCGGGTGTGAATTTCAGAGTTTGTTGAGCATAGCTCCAAATAGATCTGGGTATTATATTGAGAGAGTGGTGGTTTGTAATAAAATATGAGCAAGTGATTCTTGGTGGATGTAGCCCAAATTGGGTGAACAAAGTTAAATCTTGTCTCTTTGTGTTGTGTTATTTTATTACGCACTTTTATTTGAGATCTGTAATATTTATGCATATTAGTTTCTACTTATTGCGATTATGTGAGAGATTATTCCGATATTTTATCCTCTATTTCCTAACAATTGGTATCGAGCCGGTTTGGTTTATTGAAGTGTTGAATCGCAAGGAAAGTTTTATCTTGAGTGGGAGCTATGGCGGATGATGGAAGATCAAGGGTTAATAAATTCAACGGACAAAATTTCAATCTTTTGAAGATGTAGATGAAAGATTACCTTTATCAGAAAGATATTTATATTTCGCTGTTTGAGAAGGTGAACAAACCCTCAAGCATGACGGATGCAGAATGTGATTTACTAGATAGGAAGACACTTGGGACAATCTGGTTGTCTCTTGCATATTCGGTATTACTTAATGTTTCAAAGGAAAATACTACAAAAGAACAGATGGATGCAGTAGAGAAGTTGTATGAAAAACCTTTTGCCTTTAATAAGATATTTTTAATGAAAAAGTTTAATATGAAGATGTCGAGAACGGTTGATGTGCAGATTATTTAAATGATTTTAATACGGTTGTAAATATGGTAGCTCAGATTATAATAAAATTTGATGAAGAAGTTAGGGCTTTATTAGTTTTGTGCTCTTTACATGAGAGTTGGAATAGCCTAGTAATGGCGGTAAACAACTCGATTCTAGCTAACTCAAAGTTGAAGTTTGAGGATGTTGTAGGGGTGATTCTAAACGAGGAAATGTGAAGAAAAAGCTCGAGGAATCTGTTGGCATAACAGCTGATTAACACGATGAGATCCCTCTCCACCATAAGTTCGAGCTTTTGGTGTGACGGCAAATCATACATGGTATCACCTCCGTCACACCAAAAGCTTGAACTTATGGTGGAGAGGGATCTCATCGTGTTAATCAGCTGCTACACCAACACCCTCTTGCATGATGGAGCCAGATGCAACCACGTGAGCTCTGGGCCCACCACGTATACACCCAATTAGGCCCAACGACATTAGGAGGCAGTGACACTGGGAATTTCCCGGGAGGTCACCCATCCCAAAGGCACTACTCTAGGGTGGCGTGCTTAACTACCTAGCTCTGATACCATGCGATTTTCCGTCACACCAAAAGCTTGAACTGATGGTGGAGAGGGATCTCATTGTGTTAATCGGTTGCTATGCCAATACCCTCTCGCACGATGGGGCCGGGTATACACCCAATCGAGGTCAACGACATATATGAGAGGAAGTGACACCGGGAATTTCTTGGGAGGTCACCCATCCCAAAGCATTACTCTGGGTTGGCGCGCGCTTAACCGCTGGCTCGATGCAAGCGATTTGTTGTCACACCAAAAACTTGAACTTATGGTGGAAAGGGATCTCATCGTGTTAATCAGCTGTTATGCCAACACCCTCCCACATGATGGAGCCGGATGCAACCATGTGAGCTCTGGGCCCACCACATATATACCAAATTAGGCCCAACGACATTAGGAGGCAGTGACACTGGGAATTTCACGGGAGGTCACCCATCCCAACACTACTTGGCTCTGATACCATGTGATTTGACGTCACACCAAAAGCTCAAACTGATGGTGGAGAAGATCTCATTGTGTTAATCAGTTGTTACGCCAATAGAATCTTCTACTTCATGGAATGCTTTGACAATGGAAACTAGAGGGAGACAAAAGAATAGAGGGCGTTGTGGAAGATCAAAGGATCGGACAAGGTCAAAATCGAAAGCAAGATAAGATGTTGGCCTTTGTGGAAAGTCTGGGCATGCAAATGACTATTGGGAACTTCGAGACAAGAAGAAACAATAGAAAAAATAAGGAGGCAAATGTGGCACGGGTAATGTATGTCGGGATGCTTTGATTATTTCCTTGCACAATATTACTGAATCTTTGGTTTTAGATTCTGGGGCTTCTTTCCATGCTACTCCACAGAATTTTTTTCGATTATGTTGAGGAGATTTTGGGCATGTTTTCTGGTGATGATGAGCCTTGCAACATAGTGGAAAAAGTTACATTTAGGTTAAGATGCGAGAATGAAAATACTTGACTATTAAAGGATGTCGAGGACATGTGCCTACATTAAGGCGAAATTTGATATTGGCGAGGATAGTTGGGGAAGTGATGGTTGTATTGTAATATTTATAGCGGACTCTTGGAAGGTTATCAAGGGTGCTCTTATGGTGGCAAGAGGTAAGAAGGTTGGAACCTTGTATTTAACCACTTATAACACTAATGTTTGTAATCTTGTGGCTTTAAAAGTAGATACAACATTGTGACACTATAGGCTCGGTCATATGAGCCATAAGGGCATGGAGATCATAAAGAAGGATTTAACTAGATATACGAAACACGTTTAGAGTTTTGTGAGGACTGCATATATGAGAAACAAAAGTGAGTAAGGTTTTAAAGGTTGGACCTATAAAGAAAGAGAGTAAGTTTGGTGGTGCATTCGATGTATGGAGGATGGCTCGGGTATCATCTCTTCGGGGTTCAAGTTATTATGTTACTTTTATTGATGATACAACAATGAAAGTTTGGGTTTATTGTATTAGAAACAAATCGATGTATTTGACACTTTTGTTAAATGGAAAGCCTTGGTAGAGAATGAAACATGCCTTAAACTAAAATGTCTTAGGTCGGATAATGCGGGAGAGTATTGCAGTAATGAATTTAATGATTATTGTTCTAAGAATGGAATTCATAGGCAAAAAGCGATTCAGGAACTGTGCAATGAGAATGGGGTGTCAACAAGGGTGAACAAAATAATAATGAAATGTGCTTAGGAGCATGATGTTACATGCGGGACTACCTCTTTCTCTTTTTGGGTAGAAGCGGTGAGTACAGTTGTGTACTCGATAAGCAGAGGACCCTCAAGTGCCTTAGATGGAGGCATACGAGGAGGCTTGGTATGGTAAGAAAGTTGATTATTCATTTCTTAGATTCTTTGGATGTGAGGTGTTTGTCCATATAGACACGGATGATAAGACCAAACTAGAGGCTAAATCGGTAGAAAAAAATACTTTCATTGGTTATGGTGGTGATGACTTTGGATATAAATGTTAGAGTATTAAGGACAAGAAAATCATTCGATCTAGAGATGTGGTCTTTAATGAGAAAGTCATGTATAAGCGGCAGTTGCAGGAAAATATGGAAGAATCCAAGAAAGAATATGCGCAGTGGTAGAGGATCTTCCGGATGGGAAAGTGACACATGAATCAGTTTAGGAACCTCCTCAACATAAACCCCAAACTCCTATATTGAGGAGATCTTCTACGGTAAGAAGAGAAGTTTAACGTTTTCTCCTTCTCTTTATTATTTATTACTCTTTGACGGTGGAGAGCGAAGAGCTTTGATAAAGCAATGCAAGTAGATGCCAGGAAGAAGCGGGAGCAATCTATGGATGAGGAGCATCAAACTCTCATGGAGAACCAAACATGGAATTTGGTGAAGCTACAGGAAGGAAAAAGAGCATTACGAGAACAAACGAGTGTTGAGTCAAAGAGAAAGGAGGCAAGAAAAGATACAAGGCCGAGTTGGTGGTCAAGGTGTTTGCACAGAAAAAAAGTATAGATTTTGATGAGATTTTTTCTCCTGTAGTAAAAGTGACTTCTATTAGAATTGTTCTTGGAATAGTTGCAGCAGAAGACTTGCACTTAGAGCAACTTGATGTAAAAATTACATTTCTCCATGGTGATCTGGAGGAGGATCTATATATGCAGCAACTAAAGGGCTATGAAGTCAAAGGTAAAGAGGAGACATTGTGCAAACTAGAAAAGAGCTTGTATGACTTGAAATAAGCTCCGTGTCAATGGTATAAGAAATTTGATAGCTTCATGATAGAGCAAGGTTATATTAGATGCTATTATAACCATTGTGTGTATACAAAGAAATTTGAGAATAGAAGTTATATTATCTTGTGTTTGTATGTGGATAATATGTTGGTTGCATGTAAAAACATGTAAGAAATAAAAGCACTCAAAAACATCTAAGTGAATCATTTGCCATGAAGGATTTGGGGTAGCCAAACAAATCCTTGGTATGAGGATATCTCGGGATAGGAAGGAACGGAAGTTGACTTTATCTTAAAAAGAGTACATTAAAAGGTCTTGGAGAGGTTTAATATGTAGGATGCTAAACCCGGTTGGGACTCCTTTGGTGAGCCATTTCAAGTTATCAAAGGAGCAAAGTGTCCCAAGACAAAGCATGAGAGAAACCGAGATGTCAAGGTACCTTATTCATCCGTGATTGGTAGTTTGATGTATGGCATGGTTTGCACTAGGCTCGATATTGCCCATGCGGTGAGAGCGGTGAGTAGATTTATGAGTGATGCGGTATAGATCATTGTGAGCAAGTAAAGTGGAACCTTTGATATTTGAGAGGGACCATGGGGATAGTTTTGTGCTACTGAGTGGATCGAGACACCACTTTGTATGGTTATGTAGATTCGAGATATGGCTAAAGATGTAGACAACGAAGGAGCATGTGAGTTATGTTTACACCTTGTATGTGGGATAACAATGAGCTAGATTTCATGACTACAAAAGTTGGTGGCTTTGTTAACCATAGAGGATGAGTATGTTGCGGTATTTCTGCAAAGGAAAGTAAAGAAATGATTTGGATTCTACAACAATTGCTTGAGGAGTTGGGGTATAAGCGGGAGGAAGGAAAAGCGCATAGTGATAGTCGAGTTATATACACCTAGCTAAGAACTTTGCTTTCCACTCTAGGACGAAGCATATACACAACTAAGGTACCATTTCATCGAACAACTTTGGAGGAAGAACAGTTGAAGCTGGAGAAGATTCATATCGGTTAGAATCCTGCATACTTGATGACAAGGGTGGTCACTGAGGAAAAGCGAAGGCGTGTTTAGCTTTGGTTGGTCATCACGAAACTAGTGAAGGGTTGAGAAGCTTGCTCGGAGGAAAACTAGTCTCCAAGTGGGAGATTGTTAGGTTGTGGAGCTGGTTTTCATGTGAGAAAGTGTTGAAGCGTACCCTAAGAGTAATGTACACTTTTCACGGTTGTCTCGCCGGGGTTCGAGGCGGGCCGGGCCCCAGCAGGAGTGCTGGGGCATGCAACCCCGAGAAATTTTTTTGGGCCTTAAAACGTGCCTGATATACTGGGAAATGTGCTTTTCTCATATGGGTGGGATTTTGACCCATATGTTTATGGGACGGTTTTGGCCCATGGTTTTGATACCCATGGTTTTGTAAAACTGCTTGCAGCGATTGTTTACTTATATGGTTTTATGCATATGGTAGACATAATGTAACATTACAGATGTGTTTTGAATTCGGGTGTGAATTTATTGAGTTTGTTGAGCATAGCTCCAAACAAATCAGGTATTGTATTAAAAGAGCGGTGACTTGTAATAAAATCGAACGAGCAAATGATTCTTGGTGGATGTAGGCCAAATTGGGTGAACCACGTTAAATATGTCTCTTTGTGTTGTGCTTTACTTTATTACGCACTTTTATTTGAGATCTGTAATATTTTATGCATATTAGTTTCTACTATTACAATTTTGTGAGGATTATTCCACATATTTTATCCTCTATTTCCTAATAATGTATTAATGCATATTTATAAATATATAAATATACATTAAATAAAACTATTACAATATTAACAAAAGAAACAAATTAAAAGTATAAAGCATAATTAAAAAAGCTATATTTATAAAGTGAGTTTATAAGAGTATAATTATAAATATATTTTAAAAATAATTACTTTAAAAATATTTATATATATATGGGGGATAAGTTTTATAAATGTAAAAAACAAAGTAGGAATTTTATAAAAAAATAGAAATTTTATTTTAATATGTTTTATTTATAAAAGAAAGAAAACCAATCAAGATTTGACGACTAAATCAATTATAACTATTTTTTTACAAACTGAAATTAAAAAAAAATTAATGGGTTTTTAGATGAATATGTTGTTATCATGTAGTCAAAATTTCAAAAACATATAGAGCATACATTTAGAGATATCACAATTTTAATATAGGGTGTTAATACACGCACACACACACAATGGGTTGAGGATATATAGTGAGTATATATCTATTTTCTTCATCCTCCTCCAAGTCTTGAGCTGTCCATGCAAAATGGACAAAGCAAAATGAGAAAATGAAGAAGAAAACAAACTTTATGTTTCATCCATAGAGAAAATTAGGGCAAATGTGACAACCTAGATCCAAGGGTGGAGATGGTCTAAATCCAATGGTGGAGGATTGATCCTACACCACCCACTTGGAGAGGTGTTGACTTGGAGAGTTGTGACCTCCCCTAGTCAACACCTTTTCTCTTTCCACATTTTTGAAACTTAAGTTAACTTAGATTTATTTTAACAACCATGGGGTGATAATTAATTGAAGAGATTATTATGGAATGTAAATTAAAAAGAAAACATATTAAGCTAATCCTTAGTACATTAACTAACAAATTTGAATAAATTACTCCTAGGGTAGAGAAAACTTACTAAGTGAAATATTAAAATGGGTTATAATGTATAATGGCATTTAACATTAAATTACGTTTTAAAAAAGGAATTGAGTTTTCTAAATGACTAAAATTAATCTAATAAATCTCTAGCAGAGTTATAAAGCTAAGTTGGAAAATGGTATAATCAGGCAAAGTTTTACTTGCTAAATATTAATTAATTTTCATTCGAGAAAAGTTATGGTTGTTATACTCTTATAACAAAATGAAGATAATTAGTAAAAATTAAATTTAATCGATTGGCATAAGTTGTCATTCGTCTTAGATAACCTGACAAACAACAAAATTGCAATGTGAACCAAACTTAAAATTGCTAAATTTAGTGAAATTGCAAATAATGCTCTTAATTAATTAGAAATGTGTGTGCAAATAAAAAATTGTATGTGTTTTTTTTTGGTCACATTAAGTTGTGTTAAAAATGGGAGAAAACTTATGGGCATGACATATTAATCTCCTTGATTGTGTCTTAAGGGACTTACTTAGGAGCAGGGGGTTAGGTGGGTTGAGAATATTTGATAAGGGAGTCACATGTGGCATTGCCTTGGTTTTCCCTAAAACGCTTGTTTATTACCTCACTACTACCTTTATACCATCTCCTTACTATATTTTTATGACCACTTGGTATCCCAATATACATATGCCTATATCACCTTTATGTCTCCTTCAGATCACCTTCATACCGCTTCCAACCGTTTTGCTCGCCTCCATTCTCCATTGTCTCCTTTCCTTTTAGTCGGTCTTTTATGGCGATTGCATCAACCATGGGTGATGCGGTCTAGTAGAACCTTATGACTACATTGATCATGGTTGATGCCATTGATAAAGAGAGTTAATGACTTTAGGTTATATTTTCTTATAATTCGATGCCATAAACTAAGAGAGATAATGAATTCAAGTTATATTCTCGTATAAATAGATGTCACTATTATCATTTTTTTAGATCATCATCACATATTATGCTATATTTTTGCTTTGCAGAACATGCCCCTAAAAACTTATGAGTTTTAGGGTTTAGTGGAATTTATACTTAAAAGGCTCCTGTTGAGTATTGGGTTATTAGAAACAATATGAATATGAGCTACACCAAAAGGTCTACCAAGTATTTGTAGCCTCCAACTTTGTTGTACTTAGGTATCCTACTTATGCCTCTTGTGATCCACCCACAACAATTACGTCATGCGCGCTTTGAACCCCGTAGGGTGGGGGAGGAGGTGTTAATGCACCAACAATATTTTCACAAAGGTAAGCATTTGTAATCCTTCTCTTTCCTTTATGTTGGTATGATTGATTATGTTTGATGTATCATGTATTAGACTAGGATAGAGTAACATATCTTTGTCTATTGTATTATTTCTTACAACCTTCGCTATATTTTATGTGGGATAACAAGATCAAGAAATTACCTTCTCTCTTCTCAACAATGTAAATTAGTACTTAGATAGAAGACCATCTAGGGCTCACACAAAAATATTATATTTATGTACCTTATGAGTCATGGATCTAGTAGACAACAATCTACACTCTATTAAAGGAGTAGGGTCACAAAGCCAAAGTCTAAGTTAAAGGATGGGGTATTACTAGGTCCTAGGTTGAAAACATAAACAAAGGAGGAAAGTGCATGATAATGATCTAAAGTAGGGTTATCAAAGCCAAGTGATAGATGAAAGAAATGGCTAATAATAAGAATAATGCTACAAACAATGAATATACTACTTTATCCTATCTTATCTACATGATACATCAATCATAAAATTAGGCAAATCAAAATATACACAAAGGAAAAGGCAAAGTCAGAGATACTTACCTAAGTGAAGACATTATTAGCACATTAAACCCTTAGGGTTAGCAGTTCCTTATTATATTGTTGTGGGAGACCACAAGAATGATAGGAAAAATACCTTAGTAGACCATAGTTAGGGACTTCAAAGTCTTGACAAACCTTGCTAGTGTAGCTCATATTCTTGAGTATCCTAGACCTAATAATCCAAAGATAGTCCTCTTAGTGCAAACACAACTAAACCTAAACCTATAAGACATTTAATAAATGTTTGGCAAGCATCTATATCAATAATTGATGATGTGTTTTTTTAGAAATGAATTTAATGATGCCTATATATAGGGACCATACTTTGAAGTCACAAACTCATAGTCAAAGAAATTGAATGTTGTCAATGAAGGTGGTTATTATATTTTTTTCTAGATGTTATTGACCATGGTCGACACCATTGGTTTGCAAATGTCAACATGAAGGTCCTAAGGGAGAGAGGAAGTAGGAGTGGAGGAAAACCCACGGGAGCAGATTTGAAGGCGTGATTTGGTGAGGATTTGAGGGTGATGTAAATAGGTGTGAAGGAGGTTGCAAGAGGATAATAAGGAGATGAATAAGAAGATAGTAAAGGACATGATATTTAAGGCATATAGGTTTGCACAAGTCCCTCTCACAAGTCCCTCTCACATGTACCACTAACTAGCCCAACCTTGTTGTAGGTGACACCCCTTAAGGCACACATGCGGTGGGATCAATGTGACAATGGCATACCAAATTGTTAGTAATTAAAAAGTAAGGTTTATGCATATGCCCTAACAGAATATGGTCACATATTTTACGGTAGTGTAATGCCGGATAATCTTTGGTAAATTAACATGTAACACTAAAATTAAAATGAAATGATTGTAATGAAGTAGTAGTAAGTGACAAAAAATATGAACTCAACCAAATATAATATACTTACCTTATAGTTATCTTCTCGCAAGTGTGGCTTTCTTAGTTTCATGTTTCGATCATGGAGGGGCTAGAGCTATTGAGTGAACCAAAAGATACAAGAAAGAAGAAACACTACAATATAAATTAGCAAAATAAGTAAGCGAGATCCAATAAAATGGGAGCTCTTAGAAGGATGCTTGGATTGACCCAGATGAAAAAGCTAGGGCAGGTCCGAATAGCCTATGAGAGATAAAAATTAGGTCATAAAATAACACGATGATACAAGTTGTGAATAAAAAATGAGGAAAGTTTCATAAAGACTGGAGAAACAAGTAATTATTGAATTTTTTGAAAAGTAGGTGTAGTATACCATTATATGCCTTACAATGTCATAATCACGATAATTCTTCTAAAATTCCATTAGTCGCTATACTTGTGAATTTATTATGCTTTTGTGAAATTTGGACATAAATAATTAGTATTTTCAAAATTGGTTTGAAATAAATAAATAGGAGGTCAAACCTTTCATTTTTTCACTTTGTTGATATAAAATTTGAAGTTTTGAACCACAAGTCAACCATTTAAAAAAAAATCGAGTCAATGGTTAGGATACGAGGAGGAGGCCGAGGAGGGTGTACCGAGTTGGATCCACTAGTAGTTTTATTTTTAAAATTGGGAAAGGATATATAGAGGAAAAATGTAAAAATGGGTCATGGGGCAATTCCATATGGCAGAAATTTCCCAAGAAGCATCAAAATACATGTTGACAAAGTGTACACGAATTTGGGATTGTTTACATTTTATCATTTTAGTGTAAAGTGTTGAATTTAATACTACGGGTAGGTTTATAGTCTTTTGCTCAAAAACATAAGTCATTTTGGGCTAAAAATTCGTAGAAGAATTGATATAGTATAAGGTTCTTAGAATGGCCAACACACCTATGTGTCAAAAGGTTGATGAGTAGGAAGGTAGGATTTTTAGCATTGTCATTAATGAAATAGTTTCAACACGGTTGATGCATAGGGTTTAATGAGGTTTTATTACATGGGTGATGCAATCATGATTGCATAGCTGATGTAGTAGGATATGGTGTACTTATTTTTGTATGTTTTGATTATTTGATTATGTTTTTCTTTGTATGAGACTAATTGGGTGACTATTGTTCTTTGTTTTTAGTGTTAGAGGTGAGTCGGTGAAGGAAAGTGGATGTTATATGGCCACTTGATTTCTCGAGGGGTTTATTAGACGAGAAAATCATATAGTTGCAATCCTTAAGATTGATAATAGTATTATGCAAATGTGTAGGGTATAACTATATTTGACCTTATTTAAATTTTCATAGAGGGATGTCGTATCGATCAAATGAATTCAAATTGAGAGCAAGAGGTCATGTGATTATGACTACATTCACCTTAGATGATGTACATGATATATTGGGATTTATGGGGGCACATATGTTTTGCAATCTGTTGAGACATACGTAGAGTGCAAAGGGTCGGGGGGTGGATTTGTACCAACTACGATCTCTAATAGCTTGACTTAGAGTAATTTTTAACTCGCCCATTATAGAAATGCAAAAGGCCATTTTAGGTATATTGGCAACACAAATTTTGTGTCACAAGTCAAATGACAAAGTACCAATTTTTCTCGTAGATTCATGTTAGACAACATTTGAGCATGGTACAATTCAACTGGGGATGGGATATGAGTGCAATTAGCTCACGATTTATATAATATCAAGGTTAGGAAATAACGAGCTATGGGTTAGTGAATTATTTTCATCCAAGAGTTATGAGTTGTTTAGGATGTGCCATCGATAGGACAACACTTCGGGTAGAAGTAGATGCGTCTAGGGTGTTATAATGGGAGAGAGGTCCAACAGTTAGAGCACGTGTTGGTTATCCTAGACTACAAACAATATGAAAAAAAAGATAGTATAGACCCCATATGTTGGTACAATGGATGCATGGTTGTCTTAGCCAACCATTGTGATGACACATGGGATTACCAAGATTACAAGACATTATTGGTGGTGGGTGGAGACACATGTAATGGATACAATACCTAGACATATTGATTGACCACATATGATGGTGGCACTACCACTTCCATTGCATGTGTAACCATATGCATGAGACCCGAGAGGTAGGTAAGATGAGGGCTAAGATCGAGTGGTCCCTCCATTGAGACCACATCAAGTGCAACAAGCTCCATGACAAGGTGAGAGGTAGTGACGAAATATGGTAGAAGTAGAGGCGTGACAACATGTGCACATAGTAGAGGATAGCTCACGAGTTTTATGCCTCAATACAAGAGATCAGTCAAAGAGATCGAGATAGGTATTGGCACCAAGATTGGAGATTCGAGGATATTAGTTCGAGACTATTTATTACCTACATGAGTCCACATTACAAAGATTATAAATAAGGACCTAGAGAGGTCAAGACAATATGTATGACAAAAACCTCTCTGGTGGTGATGCAAAGGGACAAATGACAACTAGTTGTTGTTATGAGAATGCTAGATAAAAATGTTTTCATGTTCGGAGGACAAGTAGACAAGGATTTCATCGAAGACCATTTCTAACATCAAGGTATGAAAGGTGTTTGATTTTAGTTACTCTAATTCCTTTCCTAGAGAAAAGATACAAATTGAAAAGTGCATAAAAATCAAGAATGGAATAATAGAATGTCCTTTTTGTCTCTAAGTAATCTATATGGGGATAATGAAATGGACCATACCAAATATGCACACAATAGGATTGTAGGTTGCAAATGATGTGGAACTCGTAGGTGAGTCCACACTCTATGAAATAAAAAGGGATATAAATCCTAGATATAAGATAGAGGAGTGACATCTAACTAGGTAAAGATAATATATTGATAATATTGATAATATAGAGTGATAAGATAATATCACTCTAGGGAAGTCAATGTGCCGATAGTGCATGCGAGAGAGCAAAATTCAACAAAAGTGAAAAATTAGGTGTATATAGGAAGTAGGTACTTTTGAGTTGAGTTTTAGTTCCTTAATGTGTTCAAATGTGTGACTTTTTATAGGCCTAATATAGAGTGACATTTACTTATTGAGAGTGCAAATCATGAGATCTTGGATGGTGTTCTTGATTGGAGAGACACACCATTTATGTTTGATCCAATGGTGCCCTTGGTGAGAGTTTGTGTCGGTTTTTAGGTCTATAGGAGAGGCAACTTGGTAGATGCAGAGGCACAAAGTGACAACTACATCGTGTAGAGAGGGGATATGGATACGATGTTACATGTATTGATGTAGGCATAAAGTGACATGAAAAATGAGTAGGCAAATAGGATCCCTTACAAATTAGTAGGAAAATAGGCTATCATATACTGCGGAGGTTGTTGTGAGGAAATAACTAGATGATGCATGGATTACTACTATAAAGTTTGAGTTGCGAGATAATGCAAGGAGAGGTTTGAGGCATGCGTTTTAGAGCATCCTCCTTAGCATGATTCCTTTAGGAAGTGTTTTCTTAGAGCGTTGTGCCACCTTCACCCCATAAGGGTGTGGGAGATGCCTGATTTAGACACGTATGTTGATATGATGATGTGATTTTATGAGAAACTAGATATGTCTATATATGACACTTTTATGGACTTAGTTTGTACATAGTTTTGTTCATTTACAAAGAGAAGAGATATAGGTATGATGTTACAAATGTTGATTTAGGCATAAAAGACATTAATGATTGAGTAGGTAGATATGATATCATATGTTATGGTGGTTCTAGTGAGGAAACAAATAGATGTTGCACTAATTACTACTATAGAGGTTCTTGTTGCGAGATAATGTGAAGAGGTTCAACGGTTGCGTTCAGAGAATTCTCCTTAACTTGATTCCTACATGCAACATCTTATCATAGTATTGCACCACCTTGACCCCATCAAGGTGCAAGTGATACTTGATATAGACACATATATAGATATGCCAATGTTCTTTTACGAGATATTTAGGTTATATATATTGGTGAAATAATTTGTCACATTGCAGATTATTGGTTTTCACTAATGGTCATGGGGATAAGCCCCTCCTTATTGGGTATGAGGAGGCTTCTGTTATTGAATGCAAACTAACTAAAAATGTGGGGTGGCCATTAGGCTAGGTATCACACATGATTACTCCACTAAACTTGTGGAAAAGTTCTTGACAATGTATAAGTGAGGGATTTTCTGTGAAGGAAGGTAAAGAGTAGGATGAATAGGGAGAGAAGGTTAATGTTATGAGTAGACTTACATAATTCATATACATTAGCCAGAGCATGTGTTGGAAATTCTAGACACTAAGAGGGGGTGAATCAATGTTTTTTCAAACTTTTGAGCCAATTTACAATTCTTCAAGCATCCAAAATTAAACAATCTTAACCATGAGGAAGCATGAACATTCAAACATGTGTGTGAGAGAGAGAGAGACAAACACACACACACACACACATGAACACCAATTTTAATGTCAGAAACCCTTGAAGGGAGAAAAACCCACTAAAACTAGGAACTAGCTTGGTGAACTTGTCCTTTTACAGATACAATGATTTCACTATTGAGCATCTACTCAACTCGAGGCTACAACCCCAAAATTTCAACCAGCTTCTACATGCTTCTTCTATAGGCTCTGACTCGAAGAAAACATCAACTCCTTTTTGCAAAACTACAACTTAGTCTTGATTAGATGGTTGATGACTCTCAATTTCTTGTCTTAATACAACAAGGTTGTGATATGAAAAGCAACTAGCATATATTTTGATTCCCCTTTCTACATCAGCCACAAATACAATCTCACAAGGCTTCTCTCATACAAATTCTTGCATACGCTTACACACAAAAAATCTCGTCTTCATGCATTGTTTGATCTCTCCTGCAATCGCTACAAAACACGATCAACTATATTTCTCTCACACTCTCATTCACTTCATAATCCTCTCCTTGAACCACCTCTTCAATACTCACTCTCTCACATATTCAAATGATCTACACCTAGTCTTCATACATGTTCAACTCTTTTCTCTACATTAGCAGATCTCTCTTTAATTTTTCAACAACAACAATATGCATAGATACTTTACATATATAAGAAAATGAGCTTCTAACTCGACTTTCACTCTTCTACTTCTTACTTGCACAACATATATGACTTTTCAACTCATACAAGGAATAATAGCTGACCACATAACACTAATTATATTTTTTGGAGGTTATATGAAAGTCTATTTGTTTCACGACCTATCATAACTCCTTTTGTGCTTATGGAGAACAAGAAACATGTTTTCAATGTTTTAACAATTAGTTACACTGCAGACATTCCAAATCGGACTTCTACACCAACTGGTTTGTAACTCCCAAAACACTTTTTGTCTTCTAGTAAAGCGAGCTCTCTTTTGTCTTCTAGCACATTTTGACCATGCACAAGTGGCACAAGCAAGTGAGCACATTACTGGACTTATTTTCTTGTCTTACATCAAATTTACAAGCCTTAAAGCTTGCCAAATTTGATTCAAGCTCCATTAGATCTTCTAGGAAACTGGAATAGCTCATCGAAAGTACGGTCTTCTTTTTGAGAGGAAAAGAGTACATTTATCTATTTTTAAAAGTTAAATTTTTGAGAGAGATACACCATCAAGTATTCTTCACCAAATGATGCATGAGATTCATCAAAACATAACAAAGGTCTTTATTTCAAAATTAGTTTAGTTGGGTATGCAGATTTGACTATCTCGGGGAAAGCAGTTTTAAATTTTCTTCAATATCATAGTGTTGGTCGAAAATGCATCGCGCGGACAGATCTATGGATAGACGAGCCAACAGTGTTGCGAGGCTTAGCCCCTCTTTGAGACAAAGCAGCGGCCCGGTTTATTGCTATTTCTACTAGCAGAACCTATGCAAGTCTCACAGATTCGCCTTCGGGGTTGGGATCTCATCCCAAAGAAAGTATTCAGCTGCGAAAAGAAAGGAATGAAAGAAGGAGAAGAGAAAGAACAGATCCGAAGGGAGAAAAGAAATGAATTCCAAAGCGAGAAGGGTCGAAGATTTATGTTTTTAGTTTGGTAGTAAATGAGCCAAACCTACTTGCATAAATAAACAAAGCAATCCGATAAACAAATGACGGAAAAGTAGATATGAATCTATGATTAAACACATACAGATCTAACGTAAGAAAGATCTAATGTATAACATGACTATTGAGCACAAAGTTTGAATAATTGTATTACTGTTCTTTTCTGTTACAAGGAAGCTCAAAGTCTTTCTCTCCTCACTTCTATTTCTATCTGAAAAATGTTCACACTGAATACAACAAGTATTCTCATATTTATAGAAGATGAGGGAGAGAGAAGGCAAAAAGGAGCCAACCACTTATTTACAAAGATATTTACAAAATATCTAAAAGTCATGTTGACTTTGACAACTTGGTGGATGACATCATCCCATGATGCAACATGGATGATGTCATTATTTGTGCCAACACATTTTTAGACATTTCGAAAAGAAAGTCGGAGAATAGAGAGAGAAGAAGAAGAAGAAGAAGAAGAAGAAGCTACTCATCATCATCATCCTGCGGCCAAAAAGGGGTTGCACTTTCGTCTTTGCTCAGGTGATGATATGTGGAACTGAGCGCGGTATTCCAAAAACTTGCTGATCATTGGCCCAAATTGATCTTGTGATGGATCCTTGTGCCGTTCACTGATTGCTTCGCAAGTCTCCCGCTCGTCTATGAGCTTTTTTGGGAGTTTGGAATAATCTTTCTCCGCCTCGATAAGGAACCCGATGAAGTCCCTACAGGCCAGTAGGTTGTTGATAGATTCAGTGTCGAATGTGACCTCTGGCCCTGTCCCTTGAGAAGCTATCTCCTTGAAGGTTCGGATAGTGTCATCACCTGATCTCAAGGTAAGGGAAGGAGTGAGCAACCACGGATTCATGGCGAGGACAATTTTCTCCATTTGATGCATTGCATCCGGGCCTCTTCCTTTACCTTGTCTATCTTTTCTAAAACAAATTCCGGCTGATCTATCCGATAGTCCAGTGGACATAGTTTTGTTGAGGGCCCTTGGATGACCGAAGACTTGAACTTGACCGGATCTTGGTGAACAGTCAAACATTTGTTGGAAGGTCTCGGCTTTGGAGTCTAGCATGTTCTAACTCTTCTGATATCGGACCTGCTAATGCTTGGAGTTCCTTATTCGCCTTCTCGATGTTCAGGTATAAACTGATATACTCGGCGATTACTCTTTCACTATCCTTGAGGATCTGGCTCCTCCAAGCAGAAACAGCCATACCCTGCTCGCCGATCTTTGAATACTCATTGATCTTCTCCTGACTGAGCAGCTCAGGAGTCTCGGCGGCAGTTGTGGGAGGTGCATTTCCCATCTTCTGTAAGGCTTGAAGCAGGTACTTGTTCTGCTCCTTCAGTAGCCTTTTCTCCTCTTTCATTTCCTGAAGCTTTTTGCAGAGTGCATCAACTGCGGAAAGAGCTTCCCCCTGGAGACTTTCTGAGGATGTCCCCATTGTGACTTGAGTCACGGTGAAATCTGTCGGAGACAGATCTTCTTTCTCTTTGAGAGGGTTGGGGTACGCTATTTCCATGACTCTCTCACCCGCAGCGCTCTTTGAGAAGCGTGTAACCGGCTTGTGCTTCTTTGCTCCTTTAGCCGGAATGACCGAAAAGTCCATCGGAGCGATGGGAACTTTCCTCTTTTGTTGGCTCAGCTGCTGAGAGATCCAAGCTGGTCCTATAGAAGAAGGACCAGAGACAGAGGGGGAGGCAGCAACGGTAGAAGAGGGGAAAAACGTGGAGACACGCGGCGGCGGCATGGAAAGAATAGCCGAAGAAATGTCCACGGGAGGAAGGGGAACCGCAACTGCAGAAGACATAGGAAGGGAAGGGAGCTCGGAGATGAGGGAAGAAATGGAAGAAGACAAATCAGCGAGGGAGGAGAAGATAGACGAAGAGGCGGGGGAAAGAGTAGAAGAAGGGGCAGAGGACGCGACCAAAGGGGTGGTCGCTTGAGTCACTCGAGGAGGGGAAGGAAGAGAAGAAGAAGGGATAGAAGGGACCTCTGAAGTTGTAGCAGTGCCAACATCCTGAGTGGATGGGCGTATGGGACTATCCTCTGTCAATCCCTCATCAAGAGTTATGACTTGTTCAGGCTCTGAAGGAAGAGGACTTTCAGGGGCTTCCTCCTGAATGGTGCTAGGCTCACCTTCTGCACCTTTGCCTTTCATCTGCTTCTTTGACCTTGGAGGTGCGTTACCCAAAGGGGAAGTTGTGAAATCTACCCCGAGGTAGATTAGTCCGTTCATGCGGCACCAATGCTCTGTTCTCCGCATAGTCTCCTTGACCCTCTCCTCAATTGTTTGAGGAGACATATTCCTGTCAATGGTCGGGAAGGGCCAATTGTCCCCATCTGTGTCATTATACACCTTATCTACTTCATCTTCCGTAGTCTGGAAGCCTTCGGGGACAATGGCCACTCCGTATTGGATGATTTCCTCCAATGCTAAGCGCGAATGATCCTTTCTTCTGAGTTCCACCTCATGGAGAACGTCAATGTAAATATCCTCAATTTGAGGGACATGGATCGGATCGAGCTTCGCTTTTGGCAGGCAGCTTCTTGGGTCGAAGGTAGGCCTGGCTGGGAAGTCATGCTTCAAATTGAGTAGCTCCAGCTCTGCGAACATTTCCTTCGCCTTATGGTAGGAGGAGCATGTGTACCGGCCCACTGTGAGGGGGAAAGGAGTTCCGCCCTTCTTTCTTTTGAGGCACTTTTCATGGTACGTGACCAGCTGTCTTGATAGTTCTAATAGAATCAGCCTTGGTCCAGCATACCTCGGTAGCCTGGTTGGCTCTCCCAAAAAGTTGGCAGCCCTTAGATAGGTGAACGTGGGAAATTGGGTGAACAGGGCCCCCCATTTCTCTGTGACTGCCACTATGTTCTTGGTTGTCCGGCTATGAGTCATGTTCGGCCTCAGTAGGCAGATGACATGATAGAAGAATGCATCGTTAACTTTTGCGAAATGTTGGATGCTATTCTCCAGCCTCAGCTCTGGATAGTAATCAAATATCTTGGCCTGAGGCCATACTCCACTTCGGTTCAGCCCGGATAATCCCTTGCTGACGCTGCAGCATAGACTACATAGGAGTTCATATGGAACACTCCCGTTGTGGCGAACTGTTGTAGCTGCTCAGAGATGGTGCTGCTGATTATTTCACCCCAGCAAAAGCGCTGATCGGGCAAATTCTTATTCATTGTCTCTAGGTACCGCAGCATCCACTTATGGAAATAGTGGGCATCTGAAAGCCCGAAGACTCTGCTCAGGAAGGTGATAGAATCACTGAGTTCCTCTGAGAAATCACTTCGGTGGATAGTCTGAGGCCACCGGGTCACCGCCTTCTTATTCTTTAGGTAGACCTCATTCATCAACTGCATGCACTGGTTTTCGTTGTCTTCCCAGGCCTTGATGCATTCTCGTTGGCTAACAGCCACGTAGTTCCGGTGATGAGGGATGCCGAGCATTATTTCAAAATGACGGGCAGTGAGGTTTATGACTACCTCGCCCTTGCTATTCTCGACACATCTTGTGTCTTTGTTGTAACATTGGGCAATCACCATCATGAATTCATTGTTGACAGCGCTGACGGGGATTCCTCCGGCGAAGTGCAGGGCACTGCCTATTAACTTGTCCATCCATGGACTCCTTGTGACCTTCTGAGTTCTAACCCAGAATTCATCCATGTCAATGTGACCCAATTCAGAGTCTCTGACGTCCATACTGCACTCAGCCTGTGATTCGGGCATCCTGACCCTCTGATATTTGTATTTCATCTCTTCTTCTGTCAGCTTAGCTTTTCCTCTTGGTTTGGTGGGTTTCTTGCTTGACGTAGACATGTGTTCTCTCGAACTCAGTTGCTGATCTGCACGAAGAAGAAGTGAGACCCAATCCAAAAAGGTTGAATTAGTCATTTGATCTTCCATTGGAAAGCTAGCAGAAGGAGTTAGAGATTTAAAGGCTCAGGGCGCAGGAAAAATGCAACTGGCAGGCCAAATAGATAAGGCGCACAGAAAAGGAATGTTGCAGAGGTTATACTGGCGCCAAAGGCGCATGGCGCATGGATGAAACAGGTTGCATTTTATAGCAGGGCGCACAGGAAATGCGTGTTACATTGGGGTTCGGTGCGCCCTTTGGCGCATGGGAAGATTGTGTAACATGGACAAATGATGCGCCAAAGGAATATGGCGCGGCGCATGGAGGGTTTACACAACATAATGTTACTGCAATGGAGGATGCGCCCGCGCCTTGATAGCTTTATACTTGCGCGCAGAAGGCTTGTGTTGCATGAAAGCTGGGTGCGCCCTTTGGCGCATGAAAACAACATGTAGCATGGAAAGAAGGCGCGCCAAAGGTTTCAAGGAGGCGCGAGATTTATACTTGGAGCATGCAAAAGGGCGCGCTTAGAGGGCGCATGAATTCAAGATGCAGCAGGACAAAAGGCTGCGCCATTGGCGCGGGTCTTGATTATGTTACATGGCGGGTGAGTGCGCCGAGGGGCGCAACTGTTTTTGTTGCAACAAGGCGCGCCAATGCGCCACTGGATAAAAGCTTACTCAAATCTCTTCTTTATTCCTCTCTTCCACTTCAAAAATTACTTGGACAAGTAAGGTTTTACAAAAAGTTTTTAATAGACCAAGCCAGTTACAAAACGACTCCTTTTCCAGCAGATCCGGAAAGAGGGAGGGAGAGGAAGAGGAACAGAAGAAAACGAACAGGACAGCACAGGGGGAAAGGTTTAAACATATTTCATCCAAACACAGACCATGCACACCACAGAAAGCAGATCAAACACATGAAAGCACTCAATGAAAACGAGGGAGAACCTCTTACCTCAAATATATATGAAAAATCGGAAAGCGGGTCCACAGGGCGACAACGACAGAGCAGAGCTGACAAATCCAGAGCGATCACGTGCTTTGAAAAAAGGAATGAAAATGACATGGGCGCGCACTGATATTTATAGGAAAACTTGTCATTAATGCGCCAACAACCTTTTGAAATGGCGCATGGAAACTGCTGACAACAAGGAAAGTGTGCGCCCTTTGGCGCATGGAAGTTTTTGACAACAGAAGAATGAGTGCGCCTTTGGCGCACCATATGCATTGTCGACACGAAGTTATGTGCGCCCTTTGGCGCACCAAAATTTGGTGTTGCAGATAGATTATGTGCGCCCTTTGGCGCACCAAAAAGTGATTCAACATCCTTTGGCGCACCGAAAGGAGTGTTAACATGGAAAACCATGCGCCAAAGGCTTTTAAGGGGGCGCATCAAAACTATGTGTTACAAGGCAAATCCATGCGCCCACCAAAAAGGCTCAAAAAGACTAAGTTCAAAAACTAGATTTCCCGGGGAGGGATTTTGCAATGTTTCGAACGCGAAGGATCCCTAACGAGGGATCGAAACAAAATTTTCGGTATGGTTATCGGTAAAATTGCCCTTGTCAATTTTACGGGATAACACATAGTGGAATACATTATCCAAGGTTTATTTACAATTTGATACTATAAATGGAGACTTGTAGAGAACCTTCAAGCTTTCATAAACATGAGTCACATGAAGAATCACACCAGAGAAAAATCAAGGAGCAATTATTTCTTTCAAGATTTTATACTTTTGAAAACAATGTCTTAAATTTTAAGTTGGTTCACACCTCACAACTCCTTACCATGAGACAAATGATATAGCAATAAAAAGTACATGAAGTCTTCTTTCTCATACAATTATCAGAATTCATTTATTCATAGAAAAAATCTTCTAAAAGCTTAAATCTCAACAACTTTTCAGACTGGTTTTGAGAACTTACAAACTAGTCTTTCACTCATCATGGAAAAACACCTCCAAACCTCTTTTCAAATCATCCTATCACCTTGCACCATTCATACCCATTATGAGAAACATGCTCAAGAAATTTGACTAATAGCTTCTTTGTGATAAAGACATCTTCATACCTTCATGAATGGTTTTTCTTCACAGTCATCCCAAGTGGTAGAGACCAAAGTACACTTGTACCATCAAATTTATCTAAAAGAGTGATGCGAGATAGCTTCATGAACATCAAATATATGTCTCTAGCATACTTCACAAAAGATTTGAGCATGGGTTATTGTTATCACCAAATTACAACACCCTTCGATTGCTAGCATTTGTGAACAAGGAAATCAATATAACTAGGTAACATTGGACCATCTCTCAAGTTGTGGGACTTGCTACTTGAGATGGACCTCCAGAGAAGGTTGGTTCCTCTTCCTAATCTAATGCTCAAACTACTCCTAATGCTATAAATACACTTATCTAATCCTATTCTATGATTCCAAGGGACCAGGGAGTGAAGAGAATGCCTGAAAATTAAGAACTCATACACTAAGGAGGGTATATCACCAATAAAAGGGAGTGAAATATCCTTCTTAGGGAGAACAATGAAAGGAATGCATCAAGGAAAGTCCAAAAACTATGACACGAACCAAAGCTTACACTCACCACAAAATCTCCATGAAACACAACTAGAACTTGCATATGAAGGAAACATGCACAAAATAGACAAATAATAATAGAGAGGCAAGAGGGAACAAGAAAATAAATTCAAGGGTTTAGAAAACACCACAAACATAAGTTTTATCGCTCCATAATAGTTGCACAATCCATTACATCTGAGAAGTAGAGGCAAGAATACATTCTACAAGCCCATGTGAAGGCTTACAACTCAATGTAATTGAGAAACCAAAATGCAAGAGTTTCCCCAAGTCCCAGAATATCTCCCTTCAAAAATGAGAAGATGTTACAATATATAGAAGTGATGGGAAAAGAGAGAAAGAGTGAAACTCATATTTTTTCTCTCACCCGCCAACAAATTTCGTTAAATGGTATGAAAAAGGCATGGACATCCTTACAAATCATTCACTCATTTAGCTTTTGGAAGAAGAAATGGTGTGCCATACTTCATTAATTGTGGTGGTTGGGCCTGTAAATGTACATTTTCATGCTGGAGATGGTTTTACATTTTTACATATCTAACCTTAATAAAACCAAGAAAATCAATTCCCATTGCATAGAGCACGTTGAGACCTTTCCAATGATATAACGTTTGCAAAAAAGCAGAGCAACGGGTCAAAATTTATGACCATTTTAAGTTCGCGTGGAAAACTGTCATTTTCCTTTGTTGCGTGGCTTTTCCAATTTTCTCGACCTTAATTTTTGCGGCATTCCATGGACTTTTTTCTGTGAAACTTTTATTATGGATTACTATGAACTTTTTTCTGCTGCATTATGTGGACTTTGTTCGCAACACTCTTTTTGCGGCATTCTGCGGACTTTGTTCTGCGGCACTTTATGGATTTGACATTTGAAGTCCACCAAAGTTCCTAGGTCCAATTTCCTCCAGCTTATCCATTTTTACTAAGGGGTAAAAATGGATAACAATTACTTCTGTAAGTTTAGACTTTACACTGAAATATTCACAAAACAAGTTTTTTGTGGGGTCCACCATGATTCGTGAGATCAAACCACCATGAACATGACCTATGATGAGTCATCTACACTCTTAAATCATTTTAAAAGAAAAACAATTCAATTTGGAGGCATAACTAAGCATTTTTCTCCATACCGGTTTCAACTAGTCTCAGGAAGGTCTCAGACAACTTCACAAAAATGGATGGAACTTTCTTATTTCTTATCTATTTAACCTCAGAATTTTTTCACCATATTTTTATCCCTATGCTCTTAGAATTTTTGTAATATGATTTATCTGAAGGAGGCTCTACAATTTTGCTTGAATACTAAGAGGTTAGGGTGCTAGTTTACCATATCTTACTTAATCCAATTTTGGTAAAATTCAATATGTTGCACAAAACTCCTCCTCAAGTCCTAACATTTGGACCACACCTTCATGACTACCTAATCTATGATATCAAATGGCCACTTTTTCCTGGTTCATTCTGAAAATTCCAATCCAATCTCATTTGTGCATGCTGCTAAAAGTGTTTGTCCTAAAAGGCAGTGACACCAATGACCCTAACCATGCCTTTAAATGTTGAAGTGTGACCTGAAACTTCATCTGAGAAATGTTGGAAATTTCCTTACACACTTCCCATTCCTTAATTAGATTGACACAACTTTGTTTCCTTCATACCTTCATGCTAGGTCCTTGAATTAGGCCAATTTGAGCTAGTTTACACTACAACTCATCCCCTTTGAACTTTTCTTCATCCTATAGCCCCTTGAACATTGCCCATCATGTGTTTCATTCCATTACCATGCTTCACTAGCTTTAATTTTCCATCTCACTTTGCTTACTTGGGATTATGCATCTTGGAACCGAGCTAGTCTGACCAATTTCACTCTTTTTCCCTTGTATTACTCCTTCGACCCCACTTCCACATCATATGCATGATATTCAATGCTTGACATCATCTTGGTAGACTCTTGCATCATCAATTTTCCTGTACTTGTCTCTAGCTTCTTAAGAAGTCAATGCTTACTCCGGTGTTCTCAAGCCACCGACATGTTCCGCCTTATCCGAGTCACTCTAATCTCATTCTCGCTCTCTTGCATCATTCTTTGTCATTTATATGCCTTTGAAATTAATGAAAACTCAACATCCACATTCTAACAATCTCCCCATTTTTCATTGATGACAAAACCTCCTGATTTTTCTCCCCCTTTTGCATTAATGACAAAGTACCTATATGTTTTTCATGGTCTTCAACTACATCGGCTTGTTTGGGATCCATCTTGGTTGAAAACATCAACCAAATTCATGACTCAAGATTTCTCTCTTGTCTCTCCTTGCTTTAATTTTATTTTTTGCCTTGACGATGTATTGAATTCATTGTTTCTCCTACTGAGAAGATGCTTTCTTAGCCCATGCACATGCCAAAAACTATAATTTGAATGAAAAAAATATTCGAGTAATTTGAATAAAAACATTTGTCTATCTCAGCTCATAAGACTAAGTTCTAGGCTTAATTCTTCTATATGCTGCTTATAGGCAAGATTTAGGAAAAAGTTCCGTAGATTGTAAATCATGCACTTTGGGTATATTACTAGGTCCTAATCGCATACTACTATTCATATTCTTCTTACATGATAAAATTACTAATTGATCATTATACTTGGCCTCCTAGTTTCCTTTCTAGCCTCCCTCTTGGCCTTACGAGCCTCACTACTTAGTATGACCCTTCATACTTCACATTTTCTTGCTCTGGACACGATTGCTCCCGGTCTCGACGCCAAAGCCCATGCGCCCACGTCCCCTCTGGGTGCCCTAAAATTCTTTGTAATTTTCTTGATCCTTTTTGGGTCCTTTCTATCCATTGGGAATCCTTACCTCTTAGGGGTCACCTTTTAGTGATCAATTAAAAAATTTGAACAAGAGAAGCATATAAATATAAAGTTATGTGACCAAATTAAAGGACCAAGCTCTAAGAATCTATGTTATAACCTAAGGTTGCATCTCACAAGCACTCAAGAGAATCTTTGCATTCATATATCACTATGAAAAGGGATAAGGGCTGGTTTTCTACATCACACACATAGGAGGGAAGTTCATTTTATTCCATGCACACATCTATTACATCTTTTTACATCTAGCTACTTTTCTCACTATCAAGTGTGACACGACACACACAAGAGCCACCTAGGGCACGATTCCACATGCGCACATAGAACTACATTGGGTCTGAGATGTAGTGCAATGCTCAGTTGTAAGATCACTTGTTTGATAGCTAAGGATAGTCTGACCCCTCATTTTGCATCTTTCTTTTTTAGGATTTGATGTTCTTTTGAGGGTTTTGTAGGTAGGTAATCTTTTTATCAAGTTAGGTGTTTAACGACATCGGTGATCATATGCTTGAGTCATTTCTATAACCATATAGCAACAAATAACGAGGGTTTCAGATCAACTAATGACTCTATGAAATTCAACTCCAAAGCTCCCATGCAAACCCTAACGCTTAGAAAGGGATCCTAACGTCTAGGTGCCCCAGTCTAGTCTAGGCACCTTGGTCCCTGTTCCTTCAGCACTCTTGCATTTTTCAGGGTTTGGTTTCGAGGTGTTGTATTGTCATTGTGCTAGTCTTCCACCTTTGCATACTGCTAGGACATTTGCAAAATTAGATAAGTAACCTAACTCTCTATTGTACTTAGGAAATCAATTCTATTGCTTATTTGCTTGAGTCATTTCTATACTTTACTATCATATATACTTGATGTAGCATACATAAGAATTTAACAAAGTAATCTACACATCTCTAGTTTATTTTTTTAAATCATTTTATTAAACCCGTTTTAGTTGAATACACTTGGATCCTCATCTTTCTTCTACGCATTGTTCGTAAAGTTCCTCAAATTCCTTTATCTGATTTACTTAAAATGCATCCTGACTGTCAAGTTTTTTCTACAAAAAGCCTTAGACTCCATGTGTCTTCCTAAAGATATGTTGCCACACTGAAATAAGTCCTATTTTCCATTGTCTATCTAACAACCCTAGCCTTCATGATCCTCCATCAAATCAACCCATATTAGAGTCAATTCAAGATTTGCATTCTTTATTTTACAACAAATTTCAGGCTATGGAATCCATGATCATATCTCTTAAATCTGAAATCCAACAACTTAAAGATACTTCTCAAGCTCATGATAGTTCTTCTTCTCATTTTCATTCTATGACTTCTCCATGTGCTCAAACTTGTGAGCCTTAAGTCATACCATTACTAGATCCTCTCACCTTTTATTGCAATACTAAGCAACATGACATTCTTACTAAACTCCTTAGTCAATAATTGATCACTTTACCATCTACTCAGGGTATATCCTCCTTATCGACTTACAAAATATCAAGGTCTTCATATATTGTAACTATCATCGGATCAATGGACATAATGACAATGATCATTTGTGTTTTACAACGAAAAATCAATCATTTTTAGCATCAAGGCTTTATCTCATTCACATAGTTCTTACGCACACATTTTGGTGCATTCCCATCTACAAATGCTACATCCAAATGGGCTCCTCAATCTGCTCCATCTATGTCTAATGAGCATCATGCCACCAATTCTAAGGTGCCTTCTTCAACCATTCAAGATCCGCCTATTCAATCCATTCAACCTCCTCATAAGGATGGTCCACTCCTCCTTTAATCAAGTTATATGTGACATTACTAAGTCAAACTAAACAATCACTTCTCAAGGTTCTTTCTCCATTGCCTCCTACTATTTCGTCTATAATATTTTCAAGTCAATCTAAGAAACCTCCTATAAATCTCGAGTTTAACTTTGGCCTCCACTCAAATCTTCTACATTGTCAACAAAATAAGCCACCACCATGCAAGGTCCCTCCTCAATCTCCACTCAAGTGTATAATCACTTTTGTCAAGGAAACTAATTCTTATATTTATCCACTTAGTGTCATCATTTCGACTAGATCTCCATCTCTTACACACTCAAGGGGCATAACACCTATTCCCCCTTTTAGCATGAGATTTCTTGGATATCAATTACTACTATTACACTCTACGTTTCATATTTCATATATTTGAGCGATCTTACTCAAATTGATACACTATTACATCATCATTACCCTATGATGCACTCTTGTGCCAGGTTCACACTTGACTGTTGAGGGCATACTATATACATGAAACTCACACACTACACATTTCAAATATATGACATCTTCTTCTTCCTACACGTCACACATGTTGTGCACTTCCTACATCCTCTCCTTGCATCTCTTACACATCATATGCACTTTGTGCTTTCTACACCTACACATTCTACACACTTTACTACTCCACATTTTACATATTTTACACTATCCACATCTTTGACATCATCTTCCTACTTCTACTATGCATCATATGTGCTTTGCGCTTCCCACACTTACACAACATACACATCTTCTCGCTGCACATTACATATCATCACACTTGACCCATTCAACACACATCTTTCTAGTGTCACAATCTCAAACAAAAGACTACACACTTACAAAATACATCATTCTAGTACATTTTACTCACACATCTTCCTATTCTATTATACAACCTACACTCCATGATCGATTAATTCTAGCTCGCATCTCATTACCCATTGATGCGATCATGTTAAATGGTTCTTATATGAATGTTGAGGGATCTATACAATAAGAACCTCACATTTCTCGCTCTCTACGCTCTGCACTTCAACAAAAAAATTTAAACGTGCGAAAAGAAGTTGTTCTACATTGAGGGACCCATCGAAGAAGAAGAAAATGAAACAACAACACGTCATTCAAACAATTTCCTAATGATGCACTCTTGCTATATGGTTCATTCTTGATTGTTGAGGGTTCTTGTATAAATGAACCTACTCCCACTCATGCATACATCCATACTCGGGGGCACGCTACCCTATCACACTTATATTGCATTCCATTCCATCTCATGCACAACATGATGCATATCTTGGTTTCACATAGTTCTTACTTGTTTATGCTTACATGTATACTTTATTACACATGTTAGATAATATCTTGTATGTCATTATCTTTATCATAAACACATGTGCATTCACTTACTTTATAGTTGTGATCATAGACCTTACATAGATCGATACACACAACATGGATGCTTGGTGTAGTACCTCATACCAATCCCGTAGTGGCTCCTAGGGGTATCCAAATTCATACACATTTCATGTGTTATTGTTTCATTATTGTACATAACACACTACTATCTCAGATTATACATTCTTTGACATACTTTATATTTTTCTAACATGCTAACAGGTGCTTCATGTGCATCATTTGCCTTGCAAGACCTATTTTCCACCATGACTATCTCGATGTTTGATTACTCTTGTTTTCCATGGCATTTTTACGAAGGCTTCACCCTATGATTTGTCTTATGTGAACATTGTATGCTTTTGGCCATTGTGGCCTCGATTATCTTGCGACATCGTGAGTAATGTCCCATGTTTACAACCCACTTTTTATGGTCTACATTGTCTTCCTACTTGGTAGCTTACACTGTTTTCTATATACATGCTTTTCTGCACTAACACTTGTCTTCTAGCCACTATTTACATTTTCCTTGGTATCTACCAATCATATTCCCTCATACATACTGGTATTACTTCAACATGGGGTCCTCTTTTGTGTTGCATCCTCTTAGTGAGATCACGTGCACCCCAAACGAGGAGGGGGACATCTATTGGGTGAATCGGTCACCCCATTCAAGAGTTATTCTGATCATAGTTCAACAGTATATATATGTGATTCAAGATAAGCACAACACAAAGTCAAGAGTCTTCAAACTCGACAAGGCTCAAAATTAGACTTGGGTTCTTACTTCAACCACTTCTGACACTAGCGCTAGAATCATACTTGGGAGACTAGGCGCTTATCATCGTCGTCCTTCTTGGGCGCTTGAGACTAGGGAAGATACACCAATTTCTTGATTCAAGTATAATTTTAAACATAGTCACTTGAGGCTTTTCATAGGGCGCCGGGTTCAATGGTCGTACGTTGGGCAAAAAAGGCATTCCTTTAACACTTGGCAATCGCGTTTGATCACACTTATTCACATTAGATCAGACTTGTACACACCATATGCAAAGTGGTGTTTTTACTTCAGGAAGCATTCAAAGGTTGGAGAATGATACTAGACCATTCTCCCTACAGTTACTTTACTTCTTTTCGTGGCATGAGATTTCATATATCTTATATTGGATGTATATAGCCGACTTGTGGCTATCATAACTTCTTATCATTATGTATTTCTTTCATATATGAAAAACTCACTCTTCCTCAACATCTTTAGGATCCTTTCTATCACTTTTTCTCATCACGGATTATTCTAGTGCACATGTTATATTTCTACTTTTTCTAGTCATTACATTTTACACATTTTTACATATATACTCACATATTTGACTACTTTTTCATTCTTCTCTTTTGTAGGTTCGTCATTATGGGAAGTGGTAGTCAAAATCAACACAAAACCATCATGCTCTAAGCACATCATCAAAACATGTACAACATCACATATACACGGTCATTTTCACCCTAGGGTCATTATTCATCACTTTTATTTTTACTTCCTCTTCTTTATCATCCATGCTTCACACTTTTTATCACTCCACACTTTTCTTGTCTCATTCCACTCTTCTACATCGATCTACATGGTAATTAGGTACACATCTTTATCTACTTTATGTTACCAATCTTTTTCTCATCAACATAAAATGGGGGAAAATGTAGACACTAAATCACACACTTTGGGTACATTACTAGGTCCTAATCACATATTATTATTCATATGCTTCTTACGGGAGAAAAGTACTAATTGATCCTTATACTTGGTGTCTTAGTTTCCTTTATAGCCTCCCTCTTGGCCATACATGCCTCATTGCCTCATCTGACCCTCAATTCTTTACTTTTTCTAGCTCTGAAAACCAACGCCCAACCAAGATGCCAATGCCTAGGTGTCCTCATCCCCTCTGGGAACCCTAGACCTCTTTGTACTTTTCTCACTCATTTTTGGGTTCTTTCTAGCCATTGGGCATCCTTATCTCTTAGGGTCGGCCTTTTAGTGATCAATTACAAAATTTGAACAAGAGAAGCATATAAATATAAAGTTATGTGACCAAATTAAAGGACCAAGATCTAAACATCTATACTATCACCTAAGGTTACATCTCATAAGCACTCAAGAACATATTTTCATTCATCTAGCACCATTACAAGGGACAAGGGATGGTTTTTTACATCACATGCATAAGAGGGAAGTTCATTTTATTCCATGCACACATCTATTACATATTTTTACATCTAGCTAATTTTCTTGCTATCAAGTGTGACACACACAAGAGCCACCTAGGGCATGATTCCAACACACACGCACATAGAGCTACATTGGTCCGAGATGTAGTGCAATGCTCAGTTATAAGATCACTTGTTTGAAAGGTGAGGATAGTTTGACCCCTCATTTTCTATCTTTCTTTTTAAGATTTTATGTTCTTTTGAGGGTTTTATAGGTGATCTCTTTATTATAGGTTATCAACGACATCGATGATCATAGTATGACCATGTAATGATAAACAATGAGGGTTTTAGATCAATCAAAACCCTATAAAATTCATCTTCAAAGCTCCTACGTAGACCATGGTGCCTAGAAAGGGATCCTAACGTCTTGGTTCCCTAGTACCCGGTCCATGCACTTTGGTCCCTATTCCTCTGACACTCCTACACTTTTCTGGGTTCAGTTTTGAGGTCCTATACTACCATTCTACCAATCTTCCACCTTCACACCTTGCCGAGCGCCGAGACATTTGCAAAATATATTAAGTAACCTAAGTCTCTATTGCACTTATGGAATCACTTCCTTAGCTTATTTTCTTGAGTCATTTATGTACTTTATCGTCATATTATATTTGTTATAGCATATATACAAATTTAACAAAGTAATCTACTACACCTATAGTTTATTTTTGTTAAATCAGTTCTGTAAAGCCTCCTTTTAGTGCATTTTAGACTAACTTTGATAATCCTTAGAACATCATATTTTGCATGTGATACCTCATCGTTTATCCCCTTAGGTCTGTATTGTCACCATTTACCTACCTATGTGTTATTTAGCCTTCATTTCTTGTCCTCAAGTCACATGGAAGAGTTTTTCATATCATCTCAAATTTGAAATGATTTTTTAGTGCTCTTTTGTCTCAAATCAATTGATTGAGTTATGAACTTCTCCCCCTTGAAGTATATCATTCCACCTTCATATTTTTGTCTTACTAGGCTTATAAACACCTAAGAAAACTTCTTGAAGATCTTTATAGATCCTCCTTGAGTATCATTCTCAAATATATAGACCCTCATTTTAGACCCCAAAACCATGAATTCACACTTTGCTATGGTAAGCAATTTTTAATCAAAAGGTAAAAATACACAATATGAATGTTCATAATATAATTCCACTTAAACATGATTAAAACATCTTATTTAACATGTCTGATCCATCCAACAAATTTTATATCATCACTTTTGCATACTTTTCATATTAGACCACCTACTTGGTTAGTAGTCTCTAAAAATTGATTTTTTGGTCATAAACACACAATTTTCATAATCTTTCCTGATTGGTAAAATTTTTGGCTACCCATTTGGCTCATTAAGATGCATACCAAATTTCAAGGCTTAATTCATCTCCATTAAAAATTTATGTTTTTTTTGCAATTTTGCACTAATCCTCCAATTAGCTCTCCTGTAGAACAAATCTCAAAATTGGGAACAATGCACAAACCTTCACAAGAATATGTTTACATTTTTGGATACATTTTTGTATTTCTTTCTTTTGACAATTTTTTCTTCCAACTCCCTCAACATTCTTCCTCACATAATTTTTTCTTTTTTTGCTTGTTTTCTAGGTCTAGTTCGGGTTTGGTCATAAATGCTAGGGTTTGATTTTTCTTTCACTATTAAAAAATTTGCATAATATTTTACACCTTATTATGACTTGTTCAAGGCCTTCTTATACCTCCTTTTCTCTTGTTTTTTTCTTCGTGTCACTTTTCAACATTTAACACTCTTAAGAATTCTTAGGGTTTTAAGCTCATACTTAGAGTTTCAAGGATATTTGGTGATGAATTTGCACACTTGTTTCCAAATTATATTCCTTGTTTAAGCTATTTATAAACCTCCCTCACTTATTCAATTTCCATTTTGTCCTTCTCTATTTTAGGTTACTTGGCCTTTTTGTTTCTTGCAATCCTTTGACTCTCCTAATGCGTAGTTATAGACATTCAAATTCATAGAGAAAGAATGAGTTCAATGGCATTTTATAGGATTTTCCAACACTTTCTCATATTCCATCAACCCTCTTAACCTTCTTGATAGCTTGCTCAAGAAAATACTAGTTCTCTTTACAAGAGTTCTTTCTTCAAGTTCTTATATACCTTTCTAAGCTCAAGATTGTGGGAGGGTAGAGAAATCAAGCATCATGTAGTTAATGATTGTTGGAGATTGATTTTCCTTATTTAGTGTATCCAATCACCCTGATTTCATAATTCATATTTGAACCCTTTCTAGTCACTTGTCTCTCTCCCATATACTTGTCTTATTAGGCTTATTTTCTTCTTGTTTGGTCCTAGAGTTTCTTATTGAGATGAGCTCTGTGTACACTCTTTCCTTGGCTTTTTTCAATTTATATTATTTTTCATTTGATCAAATACTTCGGTATCCCTTGTTAAACATTTCAACCATTCCTCATTCATGTCATTCCTTTCAAATTTCCCTCTTACAAGACTACAAGTCCTTGATGGTATTGTACAAGTTTGTCAAGGTTCTTTAACTTGGACTGTGAATGAAGACGTTTTATTTCCATGTACTTCCACATCTTAAGCTTCTTATAGGTAGATTTCACACATCTATAACAATTTTAGAGTTAATACACAAGTTCCTTCAAGCCACAATGAGAGGTCTTCATTCATAAATGCAAAGTGTTGCACCAAATTATTCAACATGATTGATACTTTCACAAGTTAGACCGAGACTATGATTTAAATATTTTTTTCTCCACCATTCATTTCCTTAATATTTTCATAAAAAAACTTGTCATGATTCCTTAGATTATTTAAAGAGGTTTCAAGACCTTCATTAGTCTTTTATGTTTCAAATGCAATATTTAATCCAAAATATCAATATATAATCGTGATATCTGTGAGGCTTCCTAAAATATTTAGTGAAAGGTAAATCCATTTCAAACCTCTAAAATAATCCCATAGCTAAGTTTCATCATCATACACGTTTATGAGACATCAAAAATCTTATTCATTCATCAAACCTCAATATTGATATACTTCTCACCCCGCAGGCATGACAATTCACAGAGTTTAAAATTTCTTAAGCAATTCCTTCATAAATCACGAGTTTCAGGATATTTAGTTTTTAAGCTATAATCCTTCAAATTACAAGCTAAGTGCAAGAATAGGGGTATCAACTTAATAAATAGTGTACTTTTTCCTTATATGATCCTATGCACAATTTATGAAGAGTTCTTACTTGTCTCCACCATTCTAACATCCTTTCACCATGGAAGTGTATCAAAAATTCTTCATCATGATGAATACCTTATGGAGTAGTGATATCTTCTTGATTCAACATTTAGAATATGATAGAAACATTTTGGTTGAACTCTCTTTATTCTTTAAGATGTAGACACACTCCAAAGTATTGAATGAGTGTTTAAAAACACTAATGTGAGACATTACATTTTGTGGACATGTGATAAATTCTTGCTCTTGCAAACATGATGGTATTTGGTTGAAGCACATTGGGAACAATGGATATGATGTAGGAACATCATTTTTATTCACTTGAGAGGCTCAATTCATGTTATCATAGTTTAGAATACTCCAACAAGATTTTGGTCCGGATCCCCTTGCATATTGATTTGGAGCTACATAGACTTGGTTTGGAGCTTCCTTATACTTGTCCTAGTGCTTCATGATTCACCTTAGTGACAAAATAATCTCCTTCTTGGATGGATTCAACTATTATGAGTCTCTTCTATGACAATTAGGATGAGTTTAATCATCCAACTTATTCCATTAAAATGTGTCATACAAAATTTACCTTGAGACTGATGTTTTAGGAGCCTGTAAGGGATTTCTTTCTTGTTTGAACCATGAGACAACTTCCTAGCCTTGCAATTGTGGAAAAAATAAATGAGATAGGTGGAATGTGAGTTGGTATAAGTGATCCAATCTCAATTGAAAGAATTTCTATTTTGAACATGTCCTAACTAGGATGGCCATTTTTAGTAAGATTTCACAATTTTCACCTTTTGATGATTTTTTCTTATTTGGAGTATTATAGGTGCTAAGACATTTTTATTTCAAAAATAAATTGACATGAGAATCCTTACACACTTACTATTTTTGGAAGGGTGTCTTCTAGATGTCGGATTGTAATGAAATTGGTCTCAAAATTTTGGGTTTTTTTTAGGACCTTCTGCTCTTTTTTGGCTTTTCTTCCACTAAAACTCTATAGATCTGAAAATGCAAATTCCCTCGATGAAAATTTCAAATTTATACTTTAAATTGCATAGAAAATCAACAAAAATGTTTTTATACCCATCTTGAAGGTGTTTTTGAGAGGAACACACTGTCAGAGTTTGATGTAAATTAGGTGCATGATTTGTGAGTTATGAGAAATTTTAAGTTTTGGGAGAGAAAAAAAAAATGAAATTTTTAAAATGATTGAGTATGAGAGGTGAGGGGAGTTAATCATTTTGCTTATAAATTTTAACTCATGTTTTGACACGACTACTTAACTAGAGTAAATGGATGGTTAAAGTGGAGTTGAACCAGTGAAAGAGGGACAAAGGTGAAACAAGGGACACAAAATTTTGACTTGCACCAAATGGTGACAAGTGGAATCTTTTGGTTCATTGTGGATGAGATTCAAGGAGATAGGAATGGTCATCGACAGCTAAAATTTGGTCACCACGAGCTAGAAATTAGTTTTCATGTGACTAAGAGCTACATGGAAGGAATAAGGTCTTAATTTTTTGTCCCTAGTGTCCCATTTTAACCTTGGGGACAATGGGGAAAATAGGGGTGAAAAAGTGTGACCTGGGTTTAAGTACATGAGAGCGGACAAGATAGAAAAAGTTTCGCAACCTAGATGCGTATGTGTGATGGGGTAATTTGCAGAGAGGTTCGACATGACGGGGTTGACAATTTTGTTTCCATTTTACCCATTTTCACTTTGGAAAAAATAAAGGGGATAAAGAGGGTGAAAAAGTGTTACCTAAGTGTTTGGTGATCATGGAAAGTGGGCCATGTAACCTAAAACACCCATTTATTCACCCTAACACCCAAAGTCATGTTCTTAAGTGATGAAACCTAAAAATTATGGGAGTCACACTTTGGTGTATACCTTGTCCTATTTTAACCTCAAGGACAATCCAAGGGGATAAAAGAGTGAAAAATTGTGACAAAAGAGTTTTGAAGTGTTGATGTTACCCACAGAGTGCATTTGAGGACACCGAGAGGTCATTTTCCTCCTTGGGATCATAGAAGAGTGTTTTGAGGTCAAACATTATATGATTTTGACTCCAAAAAAACTATTGAAATCATTACATCCATTATCATGAGCCAATTATAACTGAAATTTGGTTTTTATGGCATATTCCATTCTTGACTAGAAGGGGAAGTCAGAGTGTCTAGGGTTATCACTGGAATATTTTTAGATCTTAGAGAAAAAGTGATGTATGTATCATGTATAAGATTCCAAGAACTTTCCAATGAATACTTTTTTCCTCCTAACTCCTTTCAAACTCTAATAATTATCCATACAAGTTGGATTTCATTGTAGAACCTCCATTCCCAATGCCCAAAATTACCCGATGTTACACAAGTTGTTCCTAACATAAATTTCTTCAAAAAACTTCCTAAAAGTTCTCAGATGACTTTATTATTTTATAAAACCACCCTTAGATAATTTTAATCTACCTTATAAGCTTCTGGAGGGTGTTTACTAGTTGCAAAATGGCCAAAAATGACTAGTTCTAGGCCTCCGGGTAATTGTTCTTTAAATCTCGGTGACTTCACAAATCTTCTTGGGAATATATCCTTGAAAATTCAACATAATTGAAAATATTGTTTTCATGTTCCTATGATATAAGTGAGGGTGAAACTAAGGACATGATTTCTAGAAGAAAGGTTCATAATGATCGGGAAATGGAATTTACACATGGGGCTTAATTGTCATGGTCAAAATTTTCAATTTTACATGCTAGAATTTTAGCATGAAAAAATAATAACACTTTTTTTGTATAGTTTGTACACGCCTATGTGTTATATTGGATGGTATTATTTATTTCTATGTTTTGCATTTTATTTTGCACAAATGTGATGGCATTTATAGCTAAAAATGAAAAGGCAATCGATATAAAGTAGGAGGTAAAAATGAAAGTCAAATGAAAAGGTAAAAATATGCAAATTCAAAGGAATTATAATATAGGTAGAATGATATATATGATAAATAAATGAATTTAAAACATATATCCATAAGGATAAGAAGGTAAAATGACATCTAATATAATCTAAAAGAGATCAAATAAAACAAAATATGTAGCAAAGATAGTAAAGTGTAATAAATGGACATCAAATGTAAGAAATGGGATTTTATAAACAAAAATGTGGCCATATAATAATAATATTTAATGAAATATAAGAGAAGTCAAAGAGATCAAAATATGTGATAACAAGTGGTAAAGAGGAAGCAATGAAACAAGTAAACCCACATCAATTCTTGGATCATATTCTCTCAAGAGGTAAAACACTATAATATAATGTTTAGAATAGGGTGAATGATGATGGTTTGAATGTAAATGGGTTATTTGGGTGGAAGGTTTTAGTTCATAATATTTTAACTCACAAATATCTATATGGATCCTATTATCATGTTTTTTTGTAAGGGAAAAATTCACTTGAAATCAAGATAACTATGCCCTAGTGTCAAAAAATTTCATTGTAGACCTTTCTTAACACCCCTTCGGAAAATATATCCCCATGAAACTCCTATCATATCCTTCTAATGGTCAATATATGTGTGTCACCCTTCCCCATACATGATTTAGGGAGAAAAATATTATTTAAGTATTTCTGAAAGTGGATTTTCAAGCAAGCTGAGGAAGGGCTATCATTAGCCTTTCTAAGACAAGTGCATACCCTCTTGAGATGATCAAAGGAAAAAATTCATCAAGGATGTGTATTCAAGAGCCAAGATCATCAAACAAATAATTTTGGAAGATTTTGGGAAGATTTGAAGACTTGGGACTAGATTCATCAAAAGTGGGTTTTGAGGTCAAAGGAGCTTGCATCGTGAAAGAGAACCCAAACTTCAAGAGGTGATTCTGGGAGATTCGGAATGATTTTGAGCCAAAAAAATATAAATGGAAATAATTTTCAGTCCCCTACATGGTGGTAAAATCATATTCATCCTAAACCCCATGCATTTTTTAGGCAACTCATTCTTTTCAGGAACATTTTGTAAATTTGAGATAAAATGATGTTTTTGAGAGGTTTTAATAAGAATAAAGAGATCATACCCATCCCATCCTTCTCAAAATTTCATTTCCATTCAATTTCATATAAATAAGTGTGGGAAAAGTCATACGGGGCTCAAGTTATGTCCATTTCAAGTTGTCGCCTAAGGTATTATGTTCAACAGTTAGTGAAATTTTTTAAGGACATGTGGCAAAGCATGAGGCTAACGCAAATTTTTATACATTGTCCCTTTCTAAGTGAAAATAAGAACAAAAAAATTTTCCCCTCCCCCTTAGGCTTTATGGTCACTCCATGTGACCCCGGTGACTCCATATAACCCCTTTGACCTATTTGACTAGCCCCCTCACCTACTTTTCCACATATGTAACAAGTGTCAACCCAAGCACGAGGCACATCTTTGTGGCCCCATTGTCCCTTTACAAGGGGAAAATGGGTACAAAAAATTTCCCCCTCCTTACTTCCCCCAAGTTCTCCATGCGACCACAAAATGGCTCCTAAGTGCTTGTTTCCAACCCCTCTCCACTTCTCTCTACCAACACATGAATGAAAAATGGAACCCTGGGTCTAAGGAGAATTTTTTTGCCCCCATTTCCCTTTTTCTTAAGGAACAAGAGGGAAAAAAATATGCACCCTCCTCCTCAAGGTTTCCAAATCTATATAAGCATCACTTCACCATTTTTCTCTCATTCCCCACATTCTCCATTTGTACCCAAAACTCAAGAAATTTTTTTCCATATTCCTCCATTTTTTTCTCTCTAATTCACTCTAGCATCTCACCATGATCTCAGCACCATGATTTTGTAAATGAAAACTAAAAAAATCCATTCTTCAAGCTCCATTTTCTTTCCAGAACGAAGGTGCACATGAAAACTAAAAAATCACATATCTAAAAAAACAAGGCATGACTTGATCCAAGAAGGATTTTACATATCTTAAAGGGCATAAAAGATCACATATCTTCTAATTTTAAGAGGCTATAAAAACCTAGGTGATGGATTTTACATGCACCGGGAGAAATTTTTACACAATGAACAAAGCCTAGTTTTTCAACACCAAATATTAATAATTTAATATCTTTTATTTTAGAGATGGGTTGAGAAAAAATTTAGAGGTGTAAGAAAGAGAAAAAACCCATATCAAAAAAATATTTCACCAAATTTTGAGGTCCAAAATCTAGTTTATAAAATAATAAGCTCCCACACAAACATTTACTATTGTTAGTAAGATCTCATATTGAGTAATTTTGGTAAAGCCAATTTGCATAGGGAGCGATGTCCAAAAGGAGAATTAGAGTGATCAAATTTGGAAAGGGTGAGAAATCTCCATTTTCTAAAAATAGTAAACCCCTTTTCGGGTATAAGGAAGTTCCTTAGCAACCATGAAACTCAAATTCACAGGTGTCAAACCAGTCTCAACTCTTTCTTATGAGAATTCAGACGTGGGAGACAATGATGTCACTTAAATAGATCTCAATGATCTCATAGGACACATGGTCAGTGATTCCTAATCATGGTCATCCATGTCCTCGAGATGACATAATTTTCATGGTTTCATGGTCTAAGTGATTGTTCTAGTTTCTTCATTTCACAACCATAATCAGTCACCAAGGAATGGTTGTGTTTCATGGTTTTGAAAGATTGTTTCATACTACAGAATGAGGCATCCTTCATCATTTCAATAATGTACTCATCATTTCTCATCACTTATATGGTAAGGTGCATCATTCTATGGAGAAATATTTTTCAATGGTGTGGCCATGTAGTAGAAGGTATCAGAGATTGGTTTCCATCCTCAACTTCTTTGGAATGGACCTTCGTGAGTAACGTGTGTGGTCATCAAGGTGGTCATTAAATAGTGTTTCTAATACACTCAGTTCAAGGTGTCCATGCATCATCCAAAGGAGGTTTCTCATGGTGTACAAATTTCAAGGAACCATAGTTCATTGCATGGAGCATTTCATCAATTTATCATTAAGGCCAATCTTCAAAGCAGAGGTGACATCTTCATCAAATTTATTCTTCCCTCTCTTCTCTCCTTTTTTCTCCTCTTCTCTACCCCCTTTCTAATTTCATTATGAGTAATCATGACATTCGTCTTGTTCATTTAAATGTGACTTTAGAAAACATTGTAAAAAGTCACCTTAATTAATAAAAGGGGACTTAATTTCATCCCTAGAGATTCAAAAAGTCTCATGTTGTAGAGGACAACATGAAAGGTCATGTGGGGGTTAGGTGAAGAGATTTCTTAGTTCTATAAATTATAAAGGCACCCTTGTTTAAGAGGGTTGCTAATTTTGTGTGCATATGAGAGAATATCACTTGTGAAGAAACAAAAGAGATAGCTATTTCTTCTTTCCCCTTTCTCTATGTTCTTCTTGTTCTCACTATGTACAATTTTTCCAAATCATCAATGAAGAAAGGAGTTTGTTGCCTTTTTTGATAAGAATATTTTAAACTTTGTGTTCTTGATCTTATCTTGTCTTGTTGCAAATTACAAAGTTGTTTTTCTTCTATATCTATGTGTGTTGAAGTACTCTGATTAATGGTTGTAGGCATCTGATTTTCTACCTACAATATTAATCCTCCCTCTCTTTTTCCCACTCCCTTTCCCACTCTCTCAGAAATTCCTCTCTTGCAAGAAATTGCAATTTTTCCTCATGGTCAGTGGAATGTCATTTTGGATCCCTGACCATTAGGCCACCATTGATTTCAATTTCATGCACACATAATAAATGGGGTTGCACCACCAAAGCAGAGGGACCTAGATTCCCAAAGGCGTTAAAAGATACCCATCAATTTTTCCACCTGTCAAAATTTCTCACCAACATTTTTGGCACTCACTATGGCGAATACTTGGAAATAATCAACACTCAAAATATGATCACAAGAAAATACTAAAAATTTAAATATTCCAAAAGTACAAAAAATAATCAATTTTAAAGAACAAAAAAAGAGATGATTGAAATCCATTTCGACAAAAACTACTATGATATATGTGAATGACCATTCATATTCCACAAGTTCTTTTTGTATTCCTATTGCAAGATTTTCCCAAAATGGCTAAAAAGAGATATACCAGGATGAATAGAATAAGAGGAATTGTTGATCCCACTTTCGAGGCTTTATAAAATCAGCAAAAAAAAAGAGATAATCCATATTTCTTCTCTCAAGCCTCTTTTACATCTGAATCTTCAAGTGGGTCCCTAGAAATCCTACTCAAACCCCTGTTGATACTCCACATAAAAAATCTCCCATATTTTGACCACAATTGAAAATTTAATTCCCTAGTGAAGAAAAACTAGAACCAAGAGAAGAATTGGGAGAAGGGTTTGAAGAAGTCAAAGCTGAAGTTGAAGCAAAAATAATAATGGAAAAAGAAGAAGAAAGACCTAACCCATTGTTCCATGGGGAAGGAATATAAGACCACTTTCTCTTACAACCCGTCTTCATGATCTACCAATAGGTTACCACAAAAAATTTCCAAAGTTCAAAGATGACGACACCCAACTTATTGATGAACACATCTTTGCCTTCATCACATCATGCAAAATTATTAGAATTGAACATGAGGATGTTGTTGTGATATTGTTTGTGGAATCACTTCAAGACAAAGCAGTTGAATGGTGTTATCTCTTACCAGCTAGATCCATCACTACCTAGGAAGACATCAAAACTAGTTTTGAAGAAAGATTCAAATCCACCAAAGAATATCAAGACCTTATAGTCCATCTGAATTCAAATGAATAAGGAATCAAATGATACTAGGAGAGAGACTTTGTATCTCGTTATAACAATTTTCACAAAAGGACACCTCTTGAAGATGTGCCTTCTGATAATAACATAAAAAAATTCTTCATAAATGCTAAAATTTAGAGGTAGGATTATTTCTCTATAAGGTTCAACCAAGGAACATTGAAGTTGAGGATGACCTAGTCTTATTGGAAAAATCAAGAATACATCAAGGAAAGATAAATCCCAACATCCTAAATATGAGAGAACCAATCGATGCTACATAAATTGGTAAAAAAATTAACAAGGTTGAAGAGAAGTTTCCCAACTAGAATCCCATCAAGGTCATAATAGAAATCAGATTGCGGGGAGCACCCCAAAGGCTTTCCTTGGAGGCCTATCCACCAATGTAAGCTGCAAAACTCAAGAAGATGAGGAAAGGCTTGAAAAAGAAATTGAAGATGATGAATCCTTAAATATTTAAGAGCTTGAGAATTATGCATACATTAGATTTTGTGAGTACTTTAGATGCGATGAAGATGATGAAAAATATGCACCTAGTTTCTCATGTGTGGTAATCATTTGTTCTTAGTCTCAATAAAAAGATTCTTCCCCCACTACTGAAAAGAAGAAGAAAGTTGAAGATCCTCCCGTGGTGACTCTAAAAAAGAAAATAATCAGGCGAGGGTCTCCACTTCCACCCTCCATGGATTTTGCATTGGAGAAACCCGATCCCTTGGAAAGGAAGAGGTCACCTACTATTCCAAGTCTTCCCATGATCCTTCTAAACCTAACTCTACTCTTATAAAATCTAGTCCTTCAAAATCATCTAATGTACCTTAAAAGTCAACCTCATTTTCCCAAACTTCTACTCCCTTCTCTAAGCCTATCTTAACTTCAAAAAGAGTTCCTTCATCCCCCTAACTACATCTGCTCTATTCGATTACGTTGAACATACAAACATGACCAAAGTTTAGATTACTAAAATTTAGTATTTGTGAACATGCCTAGAGTAATTCAAGAGGTTGGTTGATATTGTCCAGAGTGGTTTCCCAAAATCAAAATTGTGAATCCCAATCATAAATGCCTATTATCAAACCCACCTACACTTCCATCATAAAACATTCTTTCTTTGAGTGCATTAAAGACCAATAAGGTCGATCCTTTCTTTGTTTCCCTTCTCATCGGAGAATACAAATTCAATATTTGCATAGTATATTTAGGAGCCTCTTACAATGTAATGTCTATGAAGGTTTCCAATGCCCTCAAAATCACTATGACTCTAGAAGGTGGCTCTTATTACTCCATGGAGTCAAAGGAGGTCCCACTTGTAGGGAAGGTCAAAGATGCACAAGTGGGTCTTGTTGAATTTCGAGGTAAGAAGGTGTCAATGAATATCTTAGTAGCAGACATCCCTACCAAATTTGGAATGTTGTTACGTAGAAGCTTCTACCAAGATTTGGAGGGGGGGAATATAGATGAATTGGTCTTCCATGATCATACCAGTTAAAGGAGATATGGAGAAATTTCTTCCTGTGAAAAATATAAGATATATATAGTGTAAGATTAAGGAAGCCCAGAACTAACATATTATATCAAAATAGCAGGAGGATGAATATTTTTGTAATAATAGCAGAGGAGGATGATATTCCCATATAAATAGGACCAAATATCCCTTCTCGATGAGGTATTTATCTTGAAAATGTGTTGAGAATTTTTTAGTCATAAGAAGATAGCCTCGAGTTTCCGGATGATGTGAACCATGAAGAAGAGGAGATGGATCTTGATGAATGTCAAGTGTAGAAATCAGCCAATGCATTTATCCATGATGAGGAGGTTTTCTCATTTCCATTCAAAGATGAATATTCTCTCGATCATTTCATCCATGAAGAAGACAATCATTCTCATGATGACCATTTGAAAGATTTGAAGGAAGAGTCTTTGGAAGAACTCTTGAGAGCTTTAGGAGAAACATAAGATCTTGAAATAAGTCTTGAAATCCTAATGTAAGCTAAGCATATGAAGTACAAATGTGAATCCAATTTGGAATTTGAAACCAATTTTAAGGTTGTTCATAATAAAACAAAGCAAGATGAAAAATTGGATGCCCCTCCTGAGCCAATGGATGATAGATGTAATGATGAAGTGAAGTTTTCTCCTTTCTATTGAAGAGGATGTTTTTCTTTGATGAAAAAGTTGAGACAAAGATTTTTGAGGTCCTTGAAGTTGAGGCCTCGTTTGTTAAAGAAATAGTGGAATGGAATGAGGCTCGAGATGATGAAGCAAATACTCTAAATGGTTTCCTTGAATTCGAAAATGAAGAGCCTTCAAATGAATGTAAGGGTTAGGTTTTGCCGATTCTAAAGGACTCTGTGTTGGCTCCCAAATTTACACCCCTAGGGGAAAGGGGATTTAGATGTGTGGAAGAGGTTGGGTGTTAATGGGGACCCTCACGATGTGTGTTTTATAGTGGGGGAAGTTCTCCCTCCGGTCGCTCATCCACCCTTCCCGAGGGAGTGATGGGGAGGTACCTAAAAATAGGGTTTGGATGTGATCCCTACTACTTTTGACTTTGCCCAAGTTAGGGTAAGAGGACTTGAGAGTGCGGTAAGGGGTATACATAATTTGGGGTGTGGATTTGGGATAATGGTCTAAGAACTTTGAAAGGGACATATCGGGATGGGGCGTAACCACTAAATACACACGCACTCAAAGGAGAGGTCGCCGAACAATGTAGACACTCAAGGACCCGACGTGGACCGTGAAGGGAAAGTGGTTGTTTGATCCGAGATTTTGTCCCAAAGTTTTAATGCATGAATTATGTGTGATTGATGATAAGGGACTTTGATTAGAGGTGAGAACAATGTAACAACCTTGAATTTCAAGACCCAATTTAGTAGATTTTTTTAAAATTTATTTAACAACATATAGACATTCCTTTGCATTACAAAACAAATTACTAGCTTCAGCTAGTTAATGCAGCAAGTCTTATTATCTTAACAGTAAATAGACATCCCCCTACATAATTAAATTAGATAACTAGATAAGGTTATCTCATGTAGCATGTCATAATTAATTAATCCATCCTATAACATTGTGATAAACCTTGTGCAACTGTAAGAGTTAATATATCCCTAATCTCCACGATCATCCTTAACATTTGTTAGAATGTTCATACTTAGTCTCACTTACTTTTACCACTCTGTGGTAGTGATAACATGTGACCGATCCTCCAGTGTCTACCTAGAGTTTCACTTAGTAAACTCCATCCTGCATCCTACACTTTGGGATTTGAGGAATCACGGTGATTAGACAATGTACCTAGAAAGTAAACACATTACTTTGGCCAAAGTTTTCAAGTTGTACTATGTATGCTTAGTATAAATGAGTGCACAACCCTCTAAAATTGTCTTCCGATCACCTCACAAATGTCTCATCACAGTTATCTAGATTTATTATTCTTAGTCCATTAACTTAATGAATTATAGTTCACACGTTTAACTACCTAGGTCAGAAGGATATAGTCTCGAAGTGATTATCACCTCATTGTCCCATTTCATACATTCTAACATTTTGATAAATAAAGTGTATTAAAACCTTAGTCAAGATTCCCGATAGGTCCTACTAGACTAATTTAATCACAACAAGCTTAACTTGTTTTTACCCTCCTAGTTAAGGCATTATTGACATCTTTAGGACTGCCCCTTTCACCTTTATTTATTCTAGGCTAGGTAATGCCGCTTAAGTTGTACCTCTTACTCCATAAGGTAAATTAACCTCTTGGTTATGATCATGTTTCTTAGGTGTAGTAATTTACCATAAAATATTAAGTTCACCGTTCTTTACTTTAGAGCTCTTTCCTTTAAAATTGAACTTGACTTTCAACTATAATGTTCAAGATGTGTGCCCCCTTATTTATTATTCCCAAAAATCAATTGAGGCAGATTTATATCTTGGCATGGTTATCAATAGAAAAGATCATAGCCATTATTAAGTATAGACTAGATTAATATCGCTCCTTGTTTGAGGCTAATTCCCTAGCTTGATTAGACCTCCATACCCTTAGCATATATTATAGACCCAATAAATTTGTAGTTATGGAATGCACTATTTCAGTTTATATCTTGATTACATTACTTTCAAGTTTACTTCCCATTATGAGATTTAGGAAAATACCAAGACAATTACTCATATTCAACATTCTTACTTAAGAGACAAGAATAATATTTTTGCAAGTTAGACCATTTAGAAACAACCTTTAAACTCATTTTTGAACCATATGTTTTGACCCAATTTATCTTGATATAGAAGTAGATTTATACACTTTCTTATAACACATCTTAGTATCCTAGCTCATCCAGATTGATTCATGAAATGTAGGTTTTAATAACCATAGATTCTTTGAAGGGATTCATTTAATCATCTCAAGGTCCTCCCATCATATTGAGTTAGATCATAACCTGAAATGTTATAAATTTATAGAAATATTTCTTGATAAATAACTCCATTTTTAGTTCATAACTATTATCATTAGAAGCACAAAATATTTAATTGAAAGTTTCCTTATCTTGACATATCAATTGTTTCATTTGCTAACCACTCATGGACATAAATAATACATTCACAACGCTGCCATGAATTTGGTACAAATCCATTCTTCACTTTATTAATACTTAACAATTTACGTCCACTAAGGACAATTACAAGAATGCTTTGCCAAGGCAAATACATATATCCAACAGTACATTTACAATTGGATCCAAGATCCATATTACAACATTCAATCAATGCAAACTTCCTCAAGCTGGAGTGAAACGATCCAACCAACCTTATTTAACCTGTGACACTATAAGTTTGAGGGGTGTTAGTTCAATGAACTAGAAAGAGTAATCCTACTTGTTACTCTAAGTTTTGAATCTTAATTAAGATTGGTCTATGAAACTAACTTATTCACCCCATAGTAGCAATGCTTCCACAATAGTTAGGGAACTAGAATTCCTTTAGCAATCCCAAAGTTGGTGAGAGAAGAAACACAAAAATATATGTGCAGTGCCCTTGAAGGTACACTCTGCATATGTTTCTTATGCCTTTTTAATCGCTAGTTGTGTGATTGATGGGGGAACACTAGTTTCCGAGTTGTGTCGGATCCATTACTATTGCACACACAACAACATTCCAATCAAAGAATTTAACATGTAAGGATCATCAAAATAATTTTTTTACATCAAACATTGTTTGGTTTAGTTTCTCATAACATAAAATTCAAACATATATATTTTCACCCGAAAAATGGCTAAGTATGGATTTTTGAAAAAAATTCACCGAGTTTCCCCTTGTATTTTTCACTTTTAAATTTTTCCAGCAATTCAAATTAAATCATATAGGTACACGAATGAAATAAATGCTTAAAAATAAATGGTGTGGATCAAGTGATCCAACCCTCTCGAGCTAGAAAATCTCAGCATATGAAAGGAAAATTAAATCTATCTAAACAAAGGATATATATATATATATAGCTGATTTTATCAGTATGATTTTACCTTTGTGGCGTGCTTATTTCATAATTATTTGTTCCTACAAGAGAGTTACCAGCTTGATTAGCTTATTAGCAATAATTTCATTTTCTTTCACTTCACAACCAACAATGAGTTGAGTTACATGCAACATTTAGAAGTGAAGTAAATCATTCCAACCCAACTCCTTCAAAATTTTCAACCGTCAGTAATACAACAACCAAGAATATCACATTTTGTTGAATTAAAATGTTTCAACACCAAGCAAAGAGAAACACTCGATAGAGATAACAATCCCAAGTCAATTTTTACTTCCAACAATTAAATAAATTACCAAAATCGATATCATTCGTAATTATCACTAATTTTTTTGAAAAAATTCTCAAAAATAGAATTCCCACTTCGATATTTCATTTCCAAGCAGTTAAAGAATTTACCCAAATCGATTTCATTCATAGCCAACTCTTTTTTTTTTGCAAAAATCTCAAAGATAGAATACCCAAATCGATTTTTCATTTTCAACAGTTAAATAATTTACCAAAATCGATTTCATTCATAGCCAACACTTTTTTTTTGCAAAAATCCCAAAGATAAAATACCCAAATCAATTTTTTATTTTTAGCAGTTTAATAGTTTACCAAAATCAATTTCATTCATAGCCAACACTTGTTTTTTTTACAAAAATCTCAAGGATAGAACACCCAAATTTATTTTTCATTTTCAAAAATTAAATAATTTACCAAAATCAATTTCATTCATAGCCAACACTTTTTTAAAAAAAAATCTCAAAGATAGAATACCCAAATCAATTTTTTATTTTCAGCAGTTAAATAATTTACTAAAATTGAATTCATTCACAACAAACTTTTTTTTTTTTTTTGCAAAAATCTCAAAGATAGAATACTCAAATCAATTTTTTATTTTCAACAATTAAATAATTTACCAAAATCGATTTCATTCACAGCCAACACTTTTTTTTGCAAAAATCTCAAAGATAGAATACCCAAATCGATTTTTCATTTTCAGCATTTAAATAATTTACCAAAATCAATTTCATTCATAGGACACTTTTTTTTTTGCAAAAATATCAAAAATAAAATTTCCACTTCGATATTTTATTTCCAACAGTTAAATAACTTACCCAAATCGATTTCATTCATAGCCAACACTTATTTTTTTGCAAAAATCTCAAAGATAGAATACCCAAATCGATTTTTCATTTTCAGCAGTTAAATAAATTACCAAAATCGATTTCATTCACAACCAACACTTATTTTGTTTCAAAATATCAAATATAGAATACCCAAATCGATTTTTTATTTTCAACAATTAAATAATTTACCAAAATCGATTTCATTCACAACCAAAACTTATTTTTTTGCAAAAATATCAAGGATAGAATACCTAAATTGATTTTTCATTTTCAGCAGTTAAATAATTTAGCAAAATCGATTTCATTCACAGTCAACACTTATTTTTTGCAAAAATCTCAAGGATAGAATACCCAAATCGATTTTTCATTTTTAGCAGTTAAATGATTTACCAAAATCGATTTCATTCACAACCACCACTTTTTTTTTAAATCAAAATTTGCATATTCAAACAATAGTCTAAGTCTCCCGAATATGTGTGGGTAGGAATTTTGTTAATATAACATTGCTTTTCAAAAATTAAATTAAATCTCCCTCATCCATGGGAATGTCCACTATGGTGGATATATTATAATCATTTAACTTTTGACCACACCATGGTATTTAATGCCATTTCCAACATGAGCTCCAAAATAAATTATATACATATATTGAATATTCACGCTTTTACAGTGTTAAGTCACCACATTCCAATTTTTGTAGTCAAAACCATATAATCAAACATTACTTATTGATTCCATGGGTGCGACAATATGCCCCCAATATTCTAATGATGGTAATTTTAAAATAAGCCACAAATTAGTGTTATAATGCCATTCAACCAGCTTATAAGCCTGAGAGTTTTTTTGCCAAAATACTACATCTCAAAAATAATTTCCGTAGTCATGAAATAATTATAACAATGACGCAATCCAAACTAGACAACGAAGTTCCACAATTATAATCAATCTGCATTTAATACTTATAATATGCAGCATTTAATTATTCGAAAGACATACATTTTCCATTATTCGTATTTATCGAATAATTTAAACGCCTAAAAAGGGTTAATTAGTGGGATGTTACAACAAGTAAGATATATTAAGTCGATAACGTGTTCTCCTGGGTGGGTTAGTTGAATATGAGAGAGGTGATTCGGGACACGTGAGATGAGTTAAGGTTTTATTGAAAGTTATTTTAGATTTTTAGTAGGGATGAAGGGGATATTGATAGAAAGAAAGGAGAGAAAGGGAAAGATCCATGAAGGAAATGGGGGAAATTGAGAGAGAAAAAGGCCAACCATCATCTGTCTTTGTTACCCTATGAATGCTTGTGAAGGAAATAAATGTGCCCCTTGTATGGAAATTATTTAGCAGGAAAAGCTCCGATAGAAACATATCTAAATTCCTGACAATCCAACTCAATATACCTAAGGTAGGATCATCTCATGAAATATCATGCTAAATAGTCTCGATCAAAGGACCGCAAAGAAATTACAAGTCATATCGCCAAATCTTACTTAGTCCATAGGGATATTTTTATAGGCTTTAGAAGTGAGGCTTTCAAGTACCCCCAAAAAACATCAAATACTCACACCCTTACTAGATGAGATCTAAGCAAGTGCAAGATATGTTTTAAATTGAATTACAACAATGATTCACAAAGAATTATAACAAAATACATACATCATTCCCTTTCAAAAATCATTTTGCAAAATAAAAAATAAGTGTCATAAATCCAAATGAATTCATTGGGTAGAAACCATTAAAATTAGGAAAAGACAAGGGAAACATATATTAATGCTCTCAAAGCCCGTTAATGATTGTATATATGCAATGATATTAACAAAAATGTCTGATAATTGAGTCACATAGAGAAAAATCTTCATCACAACATGTTCCTTCCCTCTGGTTCACAATGCCTCTGCAAATTCCCACCAAAATTTTCACCTCTAAGGGCCTCTCGCCATTTTCACCCTTTTTGCCAAGAGAAAACCCCTCCTCCTTCCTCCTCTCCTCCTCGCTTTAAAATCTCCCTCTTGCTTCTTATATATAACCTTATGTTTTTAGGGTTTTAGAGCATATTCCTCAGATACCCAAATAAATTGCCGATGCACTCAACTTCTCAGGGCCGCCATGAAACTACAATTGATTACTCACAAATAGTCATCAATTCGGCCAACTATTTCCGTGTCTTACATACATCATTAATGACACAACCAAATATTTTCCAAGTCATATCACATTTAAAATTTAAAATTTCCACATGTGTATAATCATGATGTGGCTAGAAAGGTTAATGTGACAAGACATTCTTGAATTAGGAAGGAAATTCATCCTTTTTGGGTGACACGTTCCACATAAGCAATTGATATTTATTTAATCTCTACATGTACCTAATAATTGAAATTTGATATGGCATTAATTAGTGAAATGAAAATCCTTACCACACCATTACCACGATCATGCCTATTTAAACAGTTTGACAACCTTTTCCATTTCATCACTATCTATTTGAGATTTTTTTGTAGAATTTTAAAAAGCATTTCCTTTCTTGTCATCCCCTTTCACTTCAATATTCCTAGCAATGGCTTCGTATTTCTTAAGATAAAATCCATCAGAGGAATAATTAGCCCATTGGGCCAATTCTTTCAACTTTCAGGGATAAACAAAGCTATGATTTTCTAGGTTTTTAGTGTACCAAATGCTAGGTTCAATCCTTAGGATTTCCTTCATCAAGCTAACCTATTTTTTGTTTCATTAATTGCCTAGCCAAAATGCACCCTTTTTCCCAGTTTTCTAAACCCTACACTTTCACCTAGTTTGCCCAGAGTTCCATCTAGATCCCAAGTCCTTGAGGAACCACTAATCTCATCATTTCCCACATGTTCATAATGACCATTGGTACATGATGAAGGCCTACTATGCCCCCTCTCTTCTTGAAAAAGAGATCCATTTTTCCACCCAACATCAAGAATTAAAGAATGAGGTTCCATCCTCAGATGGTCATACGAGATAAACAAAGGAACGACTTGTGGCTTTAGAGGCTGCTATGGAAGATATTAAATATTTGGTCACCCTGCACACGTTTAATCCAAAAAGAGGAATTCCCTTCTTGACATCAAAATTTGTGATGCGACCCCAGTTCTAGAGGCCCACCCTACTAGAGGTCGACACACCAAAGCGGACAAAAGGGGAGGTCTTGGTTTGCGTGAATGGGTAAACTCACCTATGTGGAGAGAGATGGTTAACATCTTGAATGGGCAAGGATGAGTATCCCTGAATTACGTGAGAAGGGGGTGTTGAGGGGTTTGATAGGGGGACATACAATTTGTCTTAAACGTCATGGCCCACGAGGAATTCATCCGCCGTCACGACCGGTTTATGAGAGGTGCCCCAAATGTTACTACAACAATGGAAGTTTAATATATGTGCCACCACCCCTGGGAGCCGATCCATGTTTTTACCTTATCTAATAAAAACATATATATGTGCCACCATAATATATATATTGAAATGTATCTCGTTTTTCTCATTTTGTTTGTATATTAATATAGTGGAGGGCTAGGGCCCTTTAAATAGAACCCCCATTTTGCTACTGTAAGTGTTGCTATGGATCATTTTTCTGTATATCATGTTCAACTTGTTAATTCATTTGAGCATCAAGCACATCCTTGCACTTCCTTATTTTCTCATTTGAAAATAAGAACACCCTAAACCGACATTCTATTTGGCCTTCATGTACTAGTGTGTCACACTTAACTAAATAGAAACATGGGAGAGAGAAGGTCTTTGTCACTTTTCTCATCCTTATGAAGTGGGAGAAACTTTATTTCTTTATCCTTTTTCTATTTTGAATTTGTAGGTTGGATCCGGAATAACACTTGCAAATTATATCAAAGCCAAACAAAAGTAAGTCAAGCCCTAGATCCCGAAATGTGATTTACTTTAAACAACTAAACAAGTGCCTCTTCTCGAACACCAAGGAGGAATTGTTGTTAGATCATTTCCAGGTGGGATCAGAAGTGGATATCACCTACCCATATTTACGAGAGGGATATAACCTGAATTGGAGTTCTAAGGGAGCTTTAAAGTTACTTAGTAGTTTAGGCCATACAACTCTAGAAATATCTAGCCTCGGGGTTTCGGGGATAAATTGTATCCATCATATTCACATTTTAGTCAAGCATTCCCGAGATCCCAACTTTTCAATAACCCTTCAATCTATGATGTACCTTGACTATGTAGAATCTTTAAGAACTTATCGTGGTGAAGGTAAGACCAATTGCACAAATCATCCATTCGGCCATAACACCCATAATAAGAAAAATAAATACACCTCATAATTGATCCCCTATTGATCTATCTCCTTCGAGAAATGTTTTCAAATGGGAAAAAGATCTGAAATTAGGACAAATATATTTGGGTACCAACATCGGCTCCAGCATGGGGATGGATTCCCCCTACAGGTGTCCAAATCATACCAAAAAAAATACCGAAAGAATAAGATCATTCGCCTATCCATTGGGCAATAGAGTCAATAGATAATATTTTTTAAAACTGTAATTCACCACCATGAGAGAAAAAACCAACAACCAAGACACAAATAGAAACCCCAAAAAGGAAAAATCACACCACTATACACTATAAAAGAAAACCGCGGTGTCCAAAGACCCAAATTTTTTTATCACAACCCACCGAGATCCCATACGACACGCCTTTGTCTCATCTGGATACACAAGTTACCACACCAACTCTTAAAAGCAATGATCACAATCACTTCAACTAAAACACTTGTCATCAACTAATTTCCATAATCTAGGAACCCCTCATCTTATAGGAACAAACTTATGTCACCATTTAGAACTGTAACTCTTCTCTTCCCCCTTAGCATAGTTCAGTCATACATAATTCCCTTTTCACAACACACCATATTATACATCAATCCAATGACCTGCATATGTTCCTCAAGATGTCTGATAAACCTATCTCTTTCCAAAGTAGATAAATCTCCATTTATCCAATTATTTTTAAAATTGACATATACATCAAGACAATGGTCAATGTACTCACCTATGTTTTTATTTACCATACCTACTTTTGAAAAGAGATCGTCTATTTCTATTGCAGTTTTCTCCATAGGTAGGGCTCGACACCAAAATCTATACACACATCAGTCTTATTTTTTGAAGGGAAGGAACTGACCTCTATCCCTTACTTCACAGGCAACTTAGTATCAACATATTCTAGGATCAAAATCAAATCACTAACCTTATACCTTTCATTGACTGATACAACACTCTCAATATTGTTATATAAATGATATTCCTCTTCAAACAAGGTCGGGTAAGTGCATGAAGTTGATGGACAAATATAGGGTCATCCGTGGACGTCATATTACAAAAAACAATGAAATCTCAACTTGTAGGGATTATTAGCTATATGTGCACTCAAAATTAGAAAAATTTATATAAACATGAATCGTAGCATTCGGAATCTAGTTTCTAAAATACTATTTTTTTTTAAAAAGGGACAAGTTTAGCTATATTAAACACTTAAAATTATATGACTTAGTTTTTTTTTGAAAAAACTTATAAGATTGTAGTCCATTTGCCCGCATTTTGGATGACCAAATCTTTTTTTTTTTTTTCCTTTAGTGAAACATTAGATGTAGTTGTCTATCTTGGGATTGATTTTATTTTGTATTTTTTAGCAATATTTTTTTTTATGATTTTGATATTTTTGATATAGTTATGGTGGGCAAACGGAAAGTGCTCCATTTTCTAAATATTTTAAGACCTTGGTATATATATATATTTTAACGTGTATAGAATTTTTCCGCGCTTGGGATGGTATAAGTTTTATCACATTTTGATAAGCGAAACAAAAGTTACAGTCTTAAACGTAGACATGAACATTCACGGGAAAAATGTCTTAAAGACCTATTGTTAGTAAAAAATTATAAAATGATATTTATCTTATTCTATTCACTTTAAAATCAATATTTTTACGAAGCTAACTATCTCCCCTATGTGATGGCACCATTTTTGTGAAATGTTTTCAGTTTTTTAGCATGGTTCAAGTCTTTGGAAGAGTAAATTTGAGATTTTTTGACCTTTTACACTTCATAATGAACTTCCATAGCTTTGGTTGGGGAAAAACAAAGATTTCCCGAGAATTAGGTTCGGCAGATAGATCCGCGATCGCGTTTTTTTAACACAATTGCCGTGAGCGTGCTTTATAAACCGTGATCATGGTTTATAAAGCATTCTCGTGGTTCATAAATCATATTTAAACACATCCTAATATACGAATTACTATGTGATTTTTACTCTATGACCTTACCATATGAATTCTTTGCGAAATTCTATCTTTTCTCGCAAGTTTTTCTTATCACCTAGGAAGTAAAACATCATGGGAGACAATAAACGAAGTCAAAAAAGGAAGTCATTAAGTAAAAAAACACCAAACAAATTAGAGGCCAACAAAATTTAAAATACTAAGCGAATGTGAAAACTTCGTGAATCAAGAAGAGGTTCATCTTCAACCCCAACTATTGTAAGTAATGAAGAACCAGGTAATGTTTCTACTATCAATGTTGAAGTTGAATTAAATACTCGTGATGAAGATGTTTTTACTATCAATGTTGAAGAAGAATTAAATACTCATGATGTAGTAAATGTTGAAATTCAAGGAGACAATGAAAATGTCAATAAGGAAATTCATGTTGAAACTATAGATAGACAAAATTTGACAAAAACACGTTCTAGGATTTTACGTAAGAAACCTAATTTTTTTATTGAAATTGATGAAAACATTTTGAAACCAATGTCGAAAAAATTTCGACGACAAATCGAGAAGAAAAGCTCTTTGAAATTTGGGATAATCATTTTAAAATTTTAAATGATTTCCAAAGATGTCAGTTGTTGGTTAATTTGATGAAATTGATTAAAATGAGACCTACATTAAACACCTTAGGATTGACAACATCTAATATACATGGTCAAACCTCTACAATTGTTGAAAACCTTCATGATGCATATCACACTATTGGTGTCAAGAGACGCACTAGGGATAGTAATATTGTGCGTCATGTACTTGCTACTAGTGTTATAAGTGAATCAATAAAAAATAATGTTTGATTACGTAAATAAGTCGAATGTTGTAAGTTAATCGAAAAAATCTAATGAAAGTAATTGAAAGACGTAATATCCTTCAATCACTCAATAATGCCAATTTTTGGGCATTTTCTGCTAGAGCACCACGTAAGGACAAAAATAATTTTGATGCTATAAGAAAAGTTATTAAATTTTGGCATGATAACACTAGAGTTTCACCTAATATAAGAGATGTTATAAAATGGAGAGTTGGTTCTACTAATTGCGAACCACATCCAAAGTATTTTTAGATATGACTCAAACTCAATTTTTTCGTAAGTTTGAACAAGAGAATCTAGAAATTAAAATTAGTAAACATTTTTTTGAAATGTTGAAACCATTCTATGTGAAAATCAACCATGCTTGCACCACTTGTTGTTGTAGGCAACATGTTGAATTTGCGATGCATTATGCTAAATTTTTACGTATTCGTTCTAATTTTCATTCTGAAACTATGTTATCGGAATGTGGTGTTCAAGTTCCACCAATATCTTCCAGGATTTCATTCTACTATATTTTGTGAAAAAGAAGTTGGAAAATCTTTTTATAGTTAGGATTGTTTAGATGGAAGTTGTACATGTGGCGGATTACCTAAATTGGAAAGTTACATCCATGAGAAAATTAAAGGTACAATAGGACATAATTTAGTTGAGTTTGATAAATATAAATCAATTGCATACCAGTTGAAAGATGGAAAAGAGTCTAAACGGTGTGAACTAGTTATAAAACAAATATCTGTTTTTTAATTTTTGAGAAAATTCAAGGATGAAATTGTTTATGAGTATGCTAGGCATACACATAGAGCTCGATGGTTAGATGAGCAGTTCAAGTTATGTAAAGACATATTTCTTATTGGTACTATTGTTTCGGTGGTCGATTTTATAGAGAATTACACATTGTAACCACAAATGGAGGTTCAATCGCAATATTACAACTCAAGTCCAAGTTGCTATTTTTGTGCATATAGCATTTCTACATTCTCCGATAGTACAAAGAATAATCAAATTTTTTTAAGAGAGTACCACTTTTATATCAGTGATAATCGTACTCATTCTACTTGAATTTGTGTAAGGGTGTTTCTAGTTATTTTATGGAAACTTGTCTGATAGGGACATCCACTTCAAACAATATTATATATGGTGAGATAATTACACGTCTCGGTTTAAGAATACACAAATATTTAATTGGATAAGTAGAATGTACATCAAGATGAGTGCACAACATATTCGGAGTTTTTGAAATTTGGACATGGAAAAAGAGAGCATGACGGTGCGGGGCATGTGTGAAAAGAACTCTTACAAGAGAAGAGTTGAAGTACAAAGATGGTGCTAAATTAAAAGATGCGAAGAACATAGTGGAATGGTTTATGACAACATGGCCTAAGGTTCTCAAGAAAATTTCACAGTTCGCGAGATATTTTTGGTTGATAGAGGAACAAAAATTGCTAACTACGAGGATTGTGTGACATCCTTTGGGTCCAATGATATGCACTCATTTTGTAGCTCGGACACTACTTCATGGGCCGTATGGACAAGAAAGTTGACATTTTTGTGCATCTTGTATCGAATTTGTCTTTGTTGAGTGTGATTCACAAGAATGGGTGGATGGATGGATTTGTAGGCCTCTAACTCCGCTTCCTAGTTATCACCCTCCATAAGCATTACAACTTGTTTTCGCAGATGAAGTTGCAACATACAAGGACTTTGTGAAAATTTGATTTTAGTGTGACAAGGTATTTATGGTTATTTATATAATTTTGTATTGAGTTATGTCCATTGAAATTTTAATATGTAATTTAAATTTGAGTTGTTCAACCTTTGTTTTTTTGTAGGACATGTGTTTGTAGCAATTGCGACAAAAGACAATGAAGAAGGAACATACTATTTCTTATGTCGTTGCATTGAGGAAAGAAAGAAGCTAACTTATCCTATTATAAATGGTGAAGATATTGAGTATCCTACAGGGTCAGTGGTAGTTACTGGAACTTGGCTTCGATGGTATCCATTAAAAAACTCCTCTGTTTGGGTGTTTGAAGAATTTGAGACACACATGAAAATACTCTTATATTCGCATCTAGTTCTAGCGACAAATATTCAGTTGTATAGATATCGAGGAAGGCCTAATAACAAGATTCTTTGGAAGGTTCGAGAGTCAGATCATGAAGCAATCTTATCTGCTATTCAGAGTAGATCCGATCTTGATGGTTCATTGGAATGAATTTACAATGCTCATGTCTGGTATATATAATTTCTTTGATATATATATAAATTTGTTAGTTTAAAGATCTAGATTTAAGTTTGAATATATTTTATTTTAAATTTGTGTATTTTGTATATATAGATAGTATATGGTTTTGATTTGAAACTTAAATTTCTTTGACTAACACTTTTATGTTTAGGTTAGTGGTGCCAGAAAAGCTTCCACCTTCATGTGGTTGGCACTGTTAGTAGAGAATTTTAAATTCTCAAAGCTAAGAGAAGCTTTCATTGTTTGAAAAAGTTGTAAATTTTGAAAATGTTGTAAATTTTGAAAAAGTTGTAAATTTTGAAAATGTTGTAAATTTTGAAAATGTTGTAAATTTTGAAAAAGTTGTAAATTTTGAAAACGACTCCTCCCCAAGTGTTTACAAGACCATACCTACGCATGTGCACCGATTTGGGAAGGAAAAATCTAAGAGATAATATTGTAGAGGGTCCTTACGCCAATGTGTCGGATCAGACGAGACGTCTCTAGGTGCCACTTGAGTTGAGTAGTCACCGTCAAAGTTGAACGATATTTTGGTCTCATGGCTCTTAAGGGACTACACCCGAATGAAGTAGCACTGGAAGCAAATGACTTTGTCATGCTTTGAAACACCACCTTCTCTAGCATTCACCTAGCCACTCAAATGTGTCGATGCGGTCGGTTCGGTGCCACGACCCACCGTTTGTAAAATATAGCATTTGATAACTTTAAAGCGGCTCCAACCGCACTATTTCGCATGTTTGCAAACAATAGGACAGCGAGAGCACCGCAATGAGAAGGAAAAAAATGAGAGAGGATATTGTATAGGGTCCCTATGCGAAGGTGTCGGATCAGACGAGGCATCTTTAGGTGCTACGGAGTCAAGTAGTCACCTGTCGAAGTTGAACAATATTTTGGTCTCAGGGCTCTTAAGGGACTATGCTCGAACGAAGTAGCCCAGAAGCAATGATGTTTTAACGCACCAAAACACCGCCTCCTCTAATGTTCACTGGCCACCCGGATGTGCCAGCCAAATCGGTTCGGTGCCACGATGTTCTGAGGCATGACTTCTCACTCCTCGCCTCCGTTCATTTCCTAGGACTCAAAACATTCAATGTCACTTGTTTACCTTCCATCTCTCTTGTTCTCTTTGGACTTACCTTTTTCCTCTTAGGTGCTTCATCACTATCCTTGCTTTGCTCTCTTGAGCTATGTTTTTATGGTGATCTCTCTCCATCCTCTGCTACCCCAGCTATGTGCTTACATGCTCATTATTTTTGCATTGTAATAGGATTCTTCATCACAGATCACTACACAGAATTAGGAGTATAAGTAAATCATCAAACAATTAAGGGAACACATGTGTGAGGACCTTTTATTCATAAGTGCCATCATTGATTGCATGAGATTAATCATCTCTGCCTCAAATTGAAGTAATGTAGATCTGAAACTTCAACCCCCAGTCCATCAAGCAAGATCAAGCATTCATACTGCAAAGAAGGACATGTGACCATTGGGTGAGCATGATCCTTGAAAAAGGGAACATGATCTATTTCCTGAGATTATCTCTTTGTTTAGATTGTTCTTGGTCATATTTTTGAAAATCAATAGGAATAGAGTTGAGATCAAGAAAGAGAAATTCCATTGGGAAAATAATCTCCCATTTGTGAGTGAGATGAATAATTTTGATTCTCATTCCTTGGTGAGCTCAGGTGTGTTTTCATCTGACTCAGAGAACTTGTATGAAATTTTGTCCCATACCATCACCTAGAGGTTTGATGCTATAAAAGAAGCCATTTATGATTTTGAAGCCCATGAGGAGAATGTATCAAAATTTTTGGAAGATCTTGGCACAAGAATGCATGAGCTTGGTACTCCTCTTAGGGAGAATAATTCCACATGAAGAATCTTCAGGATTCAAATTTTAAGAATTGGTTCAAGAAAATATTTGTGACCCTTTCCTTCAATAGTCAATACTTTAGAAGCCCTTGTAGAGATCATAGGTTATATCTCTAGAATCCTATGAAGAGTTAAATGAAAAATATTTTAGTCAATGTGGAAATATCAATGCCATTCTGAGAATTGACTCAACACATTGGAGCATGTGAACATCTTGGAAGATGAGAAAGTTTCATTTGTAGTTTCTAGATTCAACAAGATGGTCTATGGAAAAGCCTCATCATTCAAGATCTTCCGCTATGGAAGACATGAGTTGATTCTTCATTAGAGGAGGATTCTTCATGTGATGGGTGGAACCTAAGAATACTAATAAGGGCTTACTGTCAAATTTTTACCCTTTTCAACTTGGGACATCAGAATGCACCACCACATGAAATCTCTCCCTTTCGTCACTTAAGGCTTGTAACATTCTCACTAGGTATTCAATTCCTCAAGCACCCCAACTTGATTATGTTTCCCCCTCTCATGAATACTTAACCCCTTCACACATTATCACCCCTTTAAGTCCCTTTGTCACTTAAGGCTTGTAACCCTACCCTATCATGCCATGTAACCCGGGTTAATCCAAAATGGTCAAGGATGAGTTAGAAGGTGAGTTAGCTAGGTTAATGTTAAGAGGTGAGTATAAACATACACTTAGCCATTTTTTTAATCCCTTTTTAATATTTCCTTTTCCTTCATTGCTACTAGTATTTAGTTATGCTACTAAATTTTTAAGAAACCTTATTGCAAAAATCACATTTTTGCTCATATCTCCTTCATTTTTGCTCCATTTCCCCTACAATTTTGCTCATAACTTCTACTCATGAACTCCTTGAAGATGATCTAAAAATATTTTCCATTGGTACCCTAATTTTTTATAGCATCCCATTTAAAATTTCAGAGAAAAAACTTGCCTTTTTAGATCCTTGCAATTATGGAGATCAAAAACACTTGAAATTTGAAGCAGGAAACCATATGAAAATACCTAATCTAATGAAAAAATTTCATCTCAATCCAAATACAAGAAGACATGATTAAATATTTATTATTAAATTGGCATACGAGCCTTACTAAAAATAATAAGTTTTGATAACAAAGAAAAAAAATTGAAACCTCTGTGTAATCTTCAATTCTAGAAATATGAAAATTGTAAAACTTGAAAATCGGGAAAATTGTAAAATCTTCAATGTTGCACCATAAGTAACGTTAAATATTCATATATAGTTCAAGATGAACTCTAGACCTCGCTTATTTCTATCAATGTTCGCATTAGTTGATATGCAACAGATTGAGTGTTAGCTTTAAAAAAGTAATTGTACGTAAATTTTGCCCTTTTGTAGTTCACCTAGCATGGTTTTGCTTAATGGAATAGGTTTGCTTAACAATTGTACCATGTAGTGCTCCGGGACATGGTTTTTTAATTTTAAATCAAACATACATATCTAGAACTAATTTAAATGGTTATGAAAACATACATAGAAGGATATCATACATGCAATGAAATAAAATTAAACATATAGTTCAGATTTTTCGTTATGAAAACCAACACACATGGATATATAAGAATCAAACAAAGTGTGCTCTAGATGCACGTCTTTGAAAATATATGTAAGTTCATAATGTATGTGTACATCTTGAACTAAGTGTGTCATAATGTATATAGGACCACATGCGGTTGCAAAAGGCTATATATATACAATGGACTATATGAAGAAACATGTTCACTAGGACCAGATGGCCCATATATATATCTATGTACATCTAGGTGGACTATGAATCTACTCATGAAACATCTTCCCTCTCTTTTCCCTGCTAGAAGTAGCACGTCATGACCTGGGGATGTAGTGGAGGGAGATGCCACTACGGATTTCATCCGTGTGGTCCTAGGTGTCTCTAAGCATGCCTGCAACCTAACTTGCACATTCATAAACAACAAGTTTTTAACACCCAAAATTTTAAAATACATTCAAAATTTAGAAACTTGTACAATTTAGTTAAAATGCATGTGAAATCTTATTGCAATGTCATGATCCCTATCAATTTTTTGTCGACGCATCGCATGGACAACAATAGACTCTGAGGGTAAGCTATATACAAATAATTAATTTTCAAATTAAATATTTCACATACATACAAAATTTGATATTGTAGATTTAAGTAATAAGAAATAATGAACCTCTAAAATTTAACAAATTTAAAAAATTGTACCTCAGTTAGTGGATTTGCAGATACTATGGCAGTATCTACAACAACCTCCACAGTCTGCATATATGGAGGAGTCTCTCTAGCAGTCATAAGCTATACAAAAAACATGTATAAATCAATATTAAAATCGACATATTTGTGCACCACATAATGAGAGGTCCAAAGCATGTACAATCCACGTGAACTTCCAGTAATTAGAAATAAAGTGTAAAGAGATTTACTAACTTGCGTAAAACTCATGTGAGGCGTGCCAGTAGCCTCAGTTCCCAGAGCGAGATGATGACTGTCAGTTCCTATGTATAAAGACAAACATATTAATATATATAACATACATGTGAAACATTATAATAATAATCTAGTGCAATCAAATGAAATTAAAAATGTGAGTTTGTACAACTTGAAACTTATGTTTGAAACACACCCAACCGCAGTAGCTAGCATGTCGACGCCAAATGTTTCCTTCACCAGCTTTTGCTATTTAAAATAAAATAAAAAATTAGTTTTTTACATGTATGTACATGGTGTACAATCAAATATATATATTAAAATCTCAAACATATGAATTAAACTATTGTATATATATATATATATATATTATTTATATTTATTTGAAATTTACCTGTGAAAGACCAATATCAATGGCACCAGTTCTAAAAACATTCCCCAACATCTCATATATAGAAAAGAAATCCTGTGAACCAAAGCAAATGATGTCTCACGCAAGAAGTGCATACAAAGCACCACATGATCCACAAAGTGGTGTGGTACGCTAGAATGGCACCTCCACCAACATCACGAGATGTAATTTGGTCACTATCTTTGGGTCGAGTGTCGGTGAGCTCCCTCAATGCATGCGGTGTATCAATCTCCACAACCTCCTTCACTTGTAGGAGGAAAGCAAGGCGAGTGGGGTTTTGGGGCATGGGGGATCCTAGGTTGACCTATGCATACACCAGGTCTACGTTGTGCAGAGCCACCTCCTCGACCAAAAAAGTTAGAAAAATAAAAATAATTCGGGACCTCATTGAGCACGAACTTGCAATATAATTTCTTGAAAAATAAAGAGGAACCTCATTGTTGTTACATGGTGGATAATCAAAAACCATCCACCATCGGTCCCAAAAATTGTTTTTTATTCGGTCATCGTGACACCAATGGATTGGGAACTATTTACAAGTAAGCATGGGGGAGGGGGCATTGGTTCTAGGGTCGGTAAATAATGCACAAACAAGGTCTTTTCCATTTTTTTTCTCTTTTATAACCACATGGAATAGTTTATCTGCATACCACCACCTACAAGTCACCTCTAAAGGTATTCCATCTATGTATTTGGTTGGTTGTGGACTCGACTTCACCAATCAATGTTTGCAATGTATTGGCTAAAGTCATGCGGGATGAATTTGTGGCATGATTTTGTCTTATAGTCTGAATTAGGTTCTCAATGAAAATTTTATTTTCTCAGATTCTTCCAATGATATTATCTTGTGTTCTTGCTGGCTCAGTGGGGACAGAAGGAGCCACAAGAGGTAGATCTATGTTTGGAGGAGGGTTTTGAGGAATGGTCGGTGGGTTTTGAGGAATGTTTTTATGGTTTGCATGATTTCGAGCTTGCCGACCAACTGATAAAACAAGAAAATTGTATACATAAACAAACATTTCAAAAAACCCATGAAAATACAAAAAAAAACCTAAAATGTAAAAAAACCTAAAATGCAAAAAAATGATTAAAATCGAGGGCTTACATCCTCGTCTTGGTGGCATGGTTGAATCTATCACGATCCAGAAGTCCGATGAGAAAACTTGAGGTGGTATTCAAAGCTCGAGTGAAAAACGTCTAGGAGAAATCACGGTTTGAAATGAAAAATGGGGAAAATAAGGAGTCGCGGGACTACTAATTTTTGTCTCAGAGTTCTGCGATCGCGGTTTATAACCGCGCTCGTGGTTCTAAACTGTGATCGTGGTTTTAGGTTTGGTAATTGCCAAACTGAAATTTAGGAACCATGATCGCAGTTTAAAAACCACGATCGCAGTTCTGAATTTTAGGTTTTTATGTCCATGGAATTGTCCACCAACTTCATTCACTTACCCGGTCATGACACCCTCTTCATGGACATGTGAGGATATCAACTCATCATCATTCTCATTTTCTAGAAACTTATATTATAATCTGATATGTTTCTCGTCATTTGTCTTCTATTGAGGGGATATTTCCATTACATTTGGCAATAATTTCAATATTTACCAAAACAAGATCATGATCAAATGAAGTGCAACCTATGTCTGAAACCAATGCATCAAAACCTTTGGTTAACTCCTAATATACCCTAGAGAGAGTATCCTAGAATTCATCAACTTTTCAGGAAAGTATAAGGTTAGCAGAAGACACCCCAACATTCTACTTTGGCACTGTGTAATAGATCCTTGTCTTTTATGCCCAATTTCCCATTGTCAATGCTAAGCACATTATTCTCCACACAGGGGGCATGGGGCATAAATCATTTGTCATACCAGACACAAGTAAAATCAACCTGATCATTCTACTTAATACAATCATTAATTAGTGCCTTAACGGTTAACACATGTCCCGTCATGTTATTTTCTTTATTCCTGAAACACATGAACCTTCTTCCTTCAACTGAGTATAAGGCATTCTCATCATATTCATAAAATAAAGAAGAAAGGTCACCACTGAATTGTTCTACAAATAAAGTTACCATTTCTACCCACAATTAAATAGGGCCTTGAGGTAAAGAATTAAACCATTCTCTAGCATCTCCTTGCAGTGTTTTCACAAGTAGGCTCATAAAAATATTTTCACATCTTACCTGGTATTCATGCATTGTTTCCTCATACATAGCAAGATGTTGTTCCATAAAAGTATTATTGTATTCTAGAGACATAGGCAATTTGAGTCGATCCCAATGGGGATTCGATGGGGGTATCCACATATTTTCTCAAAATCTAAGGGTTTGAATAAACTTGGCCTAAAAGGCACTTTAGAAGGAGACAACCCTCACCACTATCATAGATACCCATGGAACACCTCACAAGAAACTAACTCTTACAGATAAATCCTCATCATATAAAGTCTAGATGACACAATGGTAACCACCACATAGAGTTGAAACAAGGTACATATTCAGTCAAACCTTATCAAAATGAAAAACCTCTGGTCTAGTACAACCAAAAGGATAATGGAATTTCCACCACAATAATAACTCTAGAAAAATAAATCGTATGACATCACAAAAACAAGTCACTGATCAAAACACATTTCCAAATATCTTGAGAATTAACAAAAGAATGTTAGATCAAGAAACCAAATGAGTATTAGAAGTTTAGAGTCCTCAACAACGACACTAGAAAGGTGTTGGCTCGTGGATTTACACCCATGGGGAAAAGGGATTTGGATGTGCGGTAGAAGCCATGTGACAGAAGGGGACCCTCACGATGAGTCACCTTAAAGTCGGGGAAGTTCTCCTTCGGTCACCCATCCACATTTCCCTGAGGAGTGATGGGAGGTACCCAAAAATAGGTGCAACCTGTGATCCTGCTACTTTTGACTCTACCCAAGTTAGGGTGAGAGGACTCGAGAGTGTGGTCAGGGGTATATGGAATTTGGGGCACAAAGTTGGGATAATGGTTTGAGAAATCTGAAAGGGACAGATCGGGATTGGGTGCAACCACTAAATGCAATGCTTGCTTGAAAGAGTGGTCACTGAAAGATGTAAACACTCATAGACACGACACGAGACCACGAAGGGCAAGTGGAACTCTGACTTGAGATTTTGTCCCAAAGTTTTAATGCACGAATTATGTGTGATTTGTTATAAGGGATTTTGGATTGGAGGTGAGAACAAAAAAGATATATTGAGTCAATAGCATGTTCTTATGAGAAGGTTATTTGAATATGAGCGAGGCAATTTGGGAACCACGAGATGAGTTAAGGTTTTATTGAAAATTATTTTAGATTTTTAGTAGGGATGAAGGGGATCTCGATGCAGAAATAAGGGATAGAAAAGGAAAGAGCTATGAAGGGAAATATGGGAAAGTGAGAGAATAAAATGCCAACCATCGTCTTTCCTTGTTACTCCATGAATGCTTGTGAAGGACATAAATGTGCCCCTTGTATGGAAATTGGTCTACAGGGATAGCTCCACATAGATCAATATCTAAATTCCTGACAATCTAGCTCAGTACACCTAAGGCAAGATCATCTCATGCGAGATCATGCTAAATAGTCTAGATCAAGGGACCCCCAAGAAATTACAAGTCATACCCCTAAATCTTTCTTAGTCCTTAGGGATATTTTTACAGGCTTTAAAAGTGAAGATTTGGTACCCATAGAAAACATCAAATACTCACACCCTTCCTAAGCGAGATCTAAGAAAGTGCAAGATCTGTTTTAAATTGAATTCTGACCATGATTCACAAAGAATTATAACAAAATACATCATTCCCTTTCAAACATCATTTTGCAAAAGAAAAATAAGTGTCGTGAATCCAAATGAATTCATTAGGTAAAAACAATTAAACTTAGGAAAATACAAGGGAAACATATATTAATGCTCTCAAATCCCATTAATGATTGTACATATGCAATCATATTAACATAAATTCCTGATAATTGGGTCACATAGAGAAAAACCTTCATCACAAAATGGTCCTTCTCTTTGGTTCACAATGCCTCTGTGAATTCCCACAAAAATTTCACCTCTAAGAGCCTCTCACCATTTTTCACCCTTTTTCCAAGAGAAAAATCCCTCCTCTTTCCTCCTCTCCTCATCTATTTAAAATCTCCCTCTTGCATCTTATATATCACCTTATGTTTTTAGGGTGTTAGAGCATATTCCTCAGATACCCAAAAAAATTGTCATTGTCATCAACTACTCGAGGCCGCCATGAAACTATAACTGTTTTCTCACAAACAACCGTCAATTCTGAAATCTACCACCATGTCTTACATACGTCATTAATGACACAACCAAATATTTTCCAAGTCATATCACATTTAACATTTAAAATTTCCACATGTGTATAATCATGATGTGGCTAGAAAGGTTAATATGATAAGACATTCTTGAATTAGGCGGTAAATAATCCTTTTCCGATGACATGTTCCCCATAAAAAAATTATCTTTATTTAAGCTCCACACTCTTGAAAATTGAAATTTGATATGGCATTAAATAGTGAAATGATATTCCTTGCCACGTCATTTCCACTTCCATTCCTATTTAAACGGTTTACCAGCCCTTTCCATTTCAGATTTTTCTATAGAATTTTCAAAACCATTTCCTTTCATTTTGTCCCCTTTCACTTCAATATTCATAACAATGGCTTCATATTTCCGAGCTCAAATCCATTAGAGGAGGAATTGGACCATATGGGCCAATTCTTTCAACTTTCAGAGCCAAACAAGGCTTTGATTTGCTAAGTTTTTAGTGTACCAAATGCTAGGGCCAATCCCCAAGATTGCCTTCATCAAGCTGCCCTGGTTTTATTTTTCACTAATTGCCTAGCCAAAATGTGCCCTTCTTTCCTAGTTTTCCAAACCCTGTACTTTCACCTGGTTCACCTAGAGTTCCATCTAGTTCCTAAGTCCCGAGGAACCACTAGTCTCATCATTCCCCACATGTTCATGATGACCATTGGCACATGATTAAGGCCTAGTATGCCCCTCTCTTTTGGAAACCGAGATCCAATTTTTCACCCAACATTAGGAATTAAAGAATGAGGGTCCATCCTCAGATGGTCATATGAGAAAAATAGTGGAGAAAATTATGGCTTTGGATTTTCCCATGGAATATATTCAAGTTGTGGTTTGCATACACACATTTCAACAAAAAAGAGGCATACCCTTCCTAATGTCCAAATTTTGCATGTGACCCTAGTTCCAGAGGCCCACCCTACCAGAGGCTGGCACACCAAAGCGTACGAAATGGGAGGGATTTTTTTGTGTGAATGGGTGAACTCACATGTTCAGAGGAGAGAGTTGGTTGACATCCTGAATGGGCCAAGGATGAGTATCACTGAATTGTGCATGAGAAGGGGATGTCAAGGGGTCTGGTGGGGGACATATAGTTCGTCTTCAGTTTTGTGGCCCATGAGGACTTCATCCGGTGTCGTGAATAGTTTTGAGAGGTGCCCCTAATGTTACTCCAGTAATGGAAGTTTAATATATGTGCCACCATATTATATATATCAAAATGTATCTCATTTTTCTCATTTTGTTTGTATATTAATATAGCGGAGGATGGGGCCCCTTAAATAGAACCCCCATTTTTCTATTGTAAGTGTTGCTTCAAATTAGTTTTATGTATATCATGTGCAACTTGTTAATTCATTTGAGCATTCAAGCACACCCTTGCACTTCCTTGTGTTCTCATTTGAAAATAAGAACACCCTCAAAACATACATTCTATTTGGCCTTCTTGTGTTAGTGTGTCACACATAATTGCATAGAAACATGGGAGAGAGAAAAAGGTCTTTTCAAATTTTACATCCTTATGAACTTGGAGAAACTATATTTATTTATTGTTCTTCTTTTTTCAATTAGTTGGTCGGGTCTGGAACAACATTTGTAAATTGTATCAAAGCCAGAAAAAAGTAAGTCGGGCCTTAGATCCCAAAATGTGATTTACTTTAAACAACTAAACAAGGGCCTCTTCTTGGACACCGGGAAGAACTATTATTAGATCATTTATGGGTGGGGCCTAGAAGTGGATATCATCTACCCATCTTTATGACAGGGATATAACCCCGAATTAGAGTTTTGAGGGAACTTTAAAGTTACTTAGCAATTTAGGTCATACAACTATGGAAATATCTAGCCTCCAAGGCTTGGGATAAATTACTTCCATCATATTCTCATTGTTGGCCAAGCATTCCTGAGATCCCGAATTTGCATTAACCTTTTGATCTATAATTTAGCTTGAGTATGTATAATCTTCAAGAACTTATTATGGAAAAGGTAATACCAATTGCAAAAATCATCTATCTCACCATAATGGCCATAATAAGAAAAATAAATACACCTCAAAATTAATCCCCTATTGATCTATCTCCATTGAGGAATGTTTTAAAAGGGTAAAAAGGGCTGAAATTAGGATAGATATATTTGAGTACCAACACTCCATACAAGAAATATTAGAAACAATAGACTGTATAGAAGATCCCAAGATAATTCTTGACCTCTTGACTTAGGCTATGACCATACAAGATGGGTATGAGGTTATTTTTGATCCTCCATCAAATGTCCAAACACCTTATAATTATATGGTACACAAAGATGGATTCAAGGATTCCTGCAAAAATATATCCATGAACTTGAATTTAGGAAAGGATAAATCTCAAGATACTCAAATTATTCAAACAAAAAAAATCCACGGGAAACGATGAGATGCTTAATGAAAATTCAGTAATGTGGGTGAACACGAAAGGCAATTGGCATTTGAAACTAATTTCAAGGAAATTAAAGGCAATGGAATTTCTAAGTGAAGCTCAAAACATCAAAGAGACCATGTAGGCTCACTCCTTCCAAGTATACATGTAGTCATGAAAGCACTTGGATTTTATAAACAGTTGAGGAGAGGAGGCTTCTTTCTTGAAACAATCAACATGGCTTCACAAAACATCATAATTTAGTGTTATCCCTTTAGGGGTAAATTCTAAAAATGAAAGTGCTTATGTGAAAGCGGGTTGTTCCCCACCCTTTACCATAGGTGAATTAGGTGTGTTTCCATTTTAGTTGTGGTGTGTTTCCCTTCTGTTGTGTGTGTGTGTGTGTGTAATCCTTCTAGTTGATCTCTTTCAAGTTGTATCAATCTGTAGTCCAATGGAGAAGACACTGGTTCAATTTATAAATTGATATTATGGGATTCCTCATGTTATGTCCTCACTTTTATTGGACCAAAATATGTCCCAAAGCTAGAGGCAACTGTTATCCTATGCTTTTACAAGGTCAAAATTCACTTGAAAATAGGAGAACTATGCCTTAGAGTCAAAAATTTCATTCTAGACCTTTCTTGACACCCCTTCAGCCAACTTATCCCATGTGTCAGTATTATCCTATCCATCCAGTGGTCCATATATGTGTTTCACCCTTCCCCATAAGTTATTTATGGAGAAAACGATTATTCAAGTACTTCTCAAAGTGGATTTTATAACAAGCTTAGGAAGGGCTATCATCATCCTTTCTAAGACAAGTGCATACCCTCTAAAGATGATAAAAGGCCCAAATTCATCAAGGATGTGTATTCAAGAGCTAGGGTTATCGAGAAACTAATCGTGTAAGATTTTGGGAAGATTAGAATACTCGGGAGAAGATTAATCAAAAGCGGGTTTTTGAGGCTGAAGGAGCTTGCATCATAAAAGAACACCTAGAATTCAAGAGGTGATTTCATGAGCTCTAGAATGAGTTATGACCCAAAAGAATTATCAATGAAAATCATTTTTAGTCCCCTAGATGGTGGTAAAATCAGATTTATCATAAACCCCGTGAATTTTTCTAGGAAACTCATTATTTTTAGGCACAACTAGTGATCCTGATAAAACATGATGTTTTTGAGAGGGTTTCAGAAATAATCAAGACATGAGAGATATCAAATCCTTCTAAAAATGTTTTTTCCAATCAATTTCATCTAAAGATGTGTAGGAAAAGTCATCCGGGAGCTCAAGTTATGTCTGTTTCAAGTTGTCGCCCAAGGTACGATGTTCAAAAGTCAATGAAATTTTTGAAGGAAACATGGGAGCATGAGGTTGAGGCACACTTTTGTGCCCCCGTTATCCCTTTTCAAGGGGACAAGGTGGACATAAAATTTTTCTCCTCCCACTTAGGCTTCATGGTCACTCCATGTGACCCCGGTGACTCCATATAGCCCCTTTGACCTATTTGACTAGCCCCTCACCTACTCCTACATCTGTGACAAGTGGCACCCCAAGGCTTCCCCTAAGTTCTCCAGTGACCACAGATGAATCTCAGGTGCTTGTTTTTAGCCTCCTCCACTTCTCTTTTCCAACACATGAATGATAAATGGTACTTTGGGGCTAAGACACATTTTGTGCCCCCATTGTCCATTTTCTAAGGCCGGGGAAAAAACAATAAGCCCCCTCCTCCTCAAGGTTTCCAAAACTATATAAGCAAAACTTCACCGTTTTTCTCTCATTCCCAACATTCCTCCATTTTCACCCGGAACTCAAGTGAATTTTTCTAGATTTCTCTTCCATTTTCTCTCTCTCTCATTCACTCCACCATATCCCCATGATCTTAGAACAATGATTTTGCAAAGAAAAACTAAAAATTCCATGATCTAGGCTCCATTTTCATTCTAGAACAAAGGTGCACATGAAAACTAAAAAATAATATATCTAAAAAACCAGGGCATGGCTTGATCTATTTTTTTTTGCATTATTCTACATTTTTAAAGGCCTTAAAAACCCAAGTGATGGATTTCACATGCACTAGGAGAACGTTTTGTAGTGAAAAAACTCTAGTTTCCTAGAACCAAAATTTAAAAATTTAATATCTTCCGTTCTAGAGATTGGGTTGAGTCAAAATTTCAGAGGTGTAACAAAGACAAAAAAACCATATCAAAAAAACTGATTTCACCAAAATCCAAGGGACAAAAAGCCATTTACTAAAAATAGTAAGCTCTTACACAAGCACTTACTATTTTTAGTAATATCTCATAGTGAGCAATTTCAGAAAAGGTAGTGTGCATAGGGAGAAAATGGAAAGAGAATCAAAGTGATCGAGTTTAGAAGGGTGAGAAATCTCCATTTTCTAAAAATAGTAAACCCCCTTTTCGGGTACATAGAAGTGCCTTAACAACCATGAAATTTAAATTCACAGGTGTCAAACTAGAATCAACTCTTTCTTATGAGCATGAAAACATGGGAGACAAAGATATCACTCACATGGATCTCAATGATCTTAGAGGAAGTATTCTCGGTGATTTCTAATTATGGTCATCCGTGTCTTCAGGATGATAGAATTTTAATGGTTTGATGGTCTAAGGACTGTTCCAATTTCTCATTTCACATGCATAATCAGTCACGAAGGAATGTTGGTGTTTCATGGTTTGGAATGATTATTTCATACTATAGAATGATGGTTTGGTTTCAATAATGTACTCATAATTGCTCATCACTTGTATTGGAAGGTTCATCATTCCATGGAGCAATATTTGTCAGGAATGTGGCCATGTAGTAGAAGGCATCAATGATTGGTTTCCATCCTTAACTTCTTTAGAGTGGACCTCCATGAGCAACATTCATGGTCATCTAGGTGATCATTCAATAGTGTTTCTAAAATACTTAGTTCAAGGTGTATGTGCATCATCGAAGTTGGTTTCTCATATTGTAAAAAGTTCAAGCAGCCAGAGTTCATTGCATGAAGCATTTCATCAGTTCATCAGTGAGGCTAATCTTCAGCAGAGGTGACATCTTCATAATATTTCTTCTTCCCTCTCTTCTCTCCTTCTTTCTCCTCTTCTCTACCATGCCTTATAATTATTTGTTATGAGAAATCATGATTTTTTTCTTATTCATTTAAATGTGACTTTAGAAAACATTATAATAATTCACCCTTAATTAATAAAAGGGGACTTAATTTCATCTATAGGATTCGAAAAGTCACATGTTTTGGAGTAAAAATGAAATGTCATGTGGGGGTAAGGCAAAGAGACTTATTAGTTCTATAAATTGTAATGGCACCCTTGTTTTGAGAGGGTTGCCATTTTGTATGTTCATGAGAGAATATGACTTGTGAAGAAATAAAAGAGAGATTTTTTTCTTCTTCCCCTCTTTCTCTATGTTCTTCTTGTTCTCACTATGTACAATTTCTCCAAAGCATCAATGAAGAAAAAAGGAGTTTGTTTCCTTTTTTATGAGGATATTTTGAACTTTATGTTCTTTATCTTTTCTTGTCTTGTTACAATTTGTAAATTTGTTTTTCTTCTATATTTATGTGTGTTGAAGTACTTTGATTAATGATTATAGGCATATTATTTTCTACCTACAATATTAATCCTCCCTCTCTTTTTACCACTCCCTTTCTTAATATCTCAGAAAATTACTCTCTTGAAAGTAATTGCAAGATGTTTCTATAGGTCGAGTGGAGTGTCCCATTTGGATCCCAGTAGCAGTAAGGCACCACCGATTTCAATTTCATGCACGCATAATAAGTGGAGTTGCACCACCCAAGCAGAGGGACCTAGAGTCATTGAGACGTTGGAAAATACCCATCAATTTGTCCACCTGAAAATTTTTGTCGCCAATAGTTTTTGGCACCCACTATGGGAAAGACTTGGCATCAATCTGCACCCAAAATACGGGCACAAGAAAATACAAAAAAATTCAAATATTTCAGAAATACAAAAAAAATCAAAAAAATTGAAAGATAAAAAAGAGTTGATTAGAATCAGCAAGAAAAAATGAGAGAAAACCTCTTGTCCATCTAAATCTTCAAGTGGTACCCCTATAAATCTATTCAAAGCCATTTTTATAACATCTGAGTTCTTTAATGAGTTCCCTAAAAGAACTAGAACCAGAAGAAGAATTGGAAGGGTTTACGGAAGAAAAATATGAACCTAAAAATGAAATAATAATGGATGATGAAGAAGAAATACCCCAACCCATTGTTCCATGGGGAAGGAATACAAGACAACTTGCTCTTTCACCCCCTCTTCATGATCTACCAGTAGGTTCCCGCAATAACTTTCCAAATTTCAAAGGTGACGATACCAAGATTCCTGAAGAACACATTTCTACCTTCATCACATCATGTGGAATTATCAAAGACATCATTGGTGTGAGATTGTTTGTGGAATAAATTCAAGATACAAAAAAACTTAATGGTTTTATCTCTTACCAACTAGATCCATCATTAACTGGGAAGACATCAAAATCAGTTTTGAAGAAAGATTCAAATCCACCGAATACTGTCAAGACCTCCTAGTCCATATGGCTCAAATTAAGAATGAAATGAATGAGACTATGAGAGACTTCATATCCTGTTATAACAAGTTACTCAAAAGGATACCTCTTGAATATGTGCCCTCCGATAACAATGTAAAAATATTCTTCATAAATGCTCAAATACTAGAGGTAGGATTCTTTCTCCGGAAGGTTCTACCAAGGAATATCACACAAATAAAAAGAATGACCATTGAAGTTGAGGATGACCTCATCCTATCAAGAAAAATTAATAATCCCTCAAGGAAGGATAAAGCCCAACATCCTAAAGATGAGAGAACTGATCCGATGTTGTATAAATTGGTAAATGAAGTGACAAGGTTGAAGAGATAAGTTTCCCAACGAGAATCCCATCAAGGTCATTACAGAAATCAGATTGCAGGAGCACTCCAAAGGCTTTCCTTGGAGGCCCCACCCATCAATGCAAGGTGCTAAAGTCAATAAGATGAAGAAAGGTTTGAACATAAATTGAATATGATGACTCCCTAGAGATTGAAGAGCTTGAGAACGATGCACAAATAAGATTCTATGAGTACTCTGGAGGTGAAGAAGATGATGAAAAAGATGCACCTAGTTTCTCATGCATGGTATTCACTCATTATCAATCTAAAAAAGGAGGTTCTTCTCCCACTACTGCAAAGAAGAAGAAAGAGGAAGATCCTCCTGTGGAGTCTCTACAAAAGAAAATAATCAATCTCTCCACTTCCAACCTCCATGGATTTTGCATTGAAGAAATCTGATCCCATGGTAAGAAAAAGGTCACCTGCTATTCCAAGTAAGTATTCCTATGCTCCTCTAAACCTAACTTTCTCTTACAAAATCTAGTCCTTTAAAATCATCTAATGTACCTTCAAAGTCAACCTCATTTTCCAAAAATTTTACTCCCTTCTCCAAGCCTATCTTAACTTCAAAATAAGTGCCTTCATCCCCCTTGATCGCACCTTCTCCATTCAATTATGATGAACATACAAACAAGACCAAAGTTTAGATTACTGAAATTGAGTATTTGTGAACACACCCAAAGAAATTCAAGAGGTTGGTCGATGTTGTCTAGAGTGGTTGCCCAAAATCCAACACTATGAATCCCAATCCTAAAGTCCTATTACCAAACTCACCTACACTTCAATCACAAAACATGCTTTCTTTGAGTGCATCAAAGACCAATAAGGTTGATCCTTTCTATGTTTCCCTTCTCATTGAAGAATACAGAATGAATAATTACATAATAGATTCAAGAGCCTCTGACAATGTAATGCCTATGAAGGTCACCAATTCCCTCAAACTCACCATTACTCTGAATAATGGATCTTGTTACTCCATGAAGTAAAAATAGGTCCCACTGGTAGGGAAGGTCAAAGATGCACAAGTGGATCTTGTTGAATTTCAAGATAAGAAGGTGTCAATGACTATCTTGGTAGCAGACATCCTAGATACATTTGGAATGTTGTTAGGTAGAATATTTTGTCAAGATTTTGGGGGGGGAGAATATAGATAAATTGGTCTTCCGCAACCATACCAGTTAAAGGAGATATGGATAAGTTATTTCCTGTGAAAATGATGAGATATAAAATGCAAAATTTAGGAAGCACAAAAGCCAACATATTGTATCAAAATAGTAGGAGGATGAATATTTTTGTAACCAAAGAGGAGGATGAGATTCCCATATTAATAGGACCAAACATCCCTCCCCAAGGAGGTATTGATCTTGAAGAAGTGTTGAGAAATTTTGAGTTGTAAGAAGATAGCCCCGAGTTTCCAGATGATGTAAGCCATGAAGAAGAGGAGATGGTTCTTGATGAATTTCAAGTAGATAAATCAAATAATGTGTTTACCCATGATGAGGAGGTTTTCTCATTCCCATTTGAAGATGAATATTCTCTTGATCATGTCATCCATGAAGAAGAAAATATAGCTCATGATAAACCTTTGAAAGATTTGAAGGAAGATTCTTTGGAAGAACTCCTAAGAGCTTCAGGAGAAACAAAAGATCATGAACTAAGTCTTGAAATCCTAATGCAAGCTATGGATGTGCAAGGAAAGTGAAAATCCAATTCAAAATCCTCAACCAATTTGAAGGTTTTTCATGATAAAATAAAGTAATATGAAGAATTTTATGCCCCTCCTGAGGCAATGGATGATGGATGTAATGGTGAAGTTGAAGTTTTTCCTTTCCATTTGAAGAAGAGGATTCTTTCTGTGATTAAAAATTTGAGATAGATTTTTGATGTCCTTGAAGTCGAGGCTCCCCTTGACAAAGAAATAGTGGAATTTAATGAGCCTCGAGATGATGAAGTAACTCCTCTAAATGGTTTCCTTGAATTCCAAAATGAATAGCCTTCAAATGAATGTAAGGGTGAGATCTTGGAGATTCCAAAGAAGGATTCCATACAAGAAATCATGGAAATGATAAAGGTATAGAAGATCCCAAGATAATTCTTGACCTCTTGACTTAGGCTATGGCCATATAAGATGGGTATAAGGTTATTTTTGATCCTCCATTCAATGTCTAAACACCTCCTAATGATATTGGAACAAAAGATGGATTCAGGCTTCTTCTAGTAGAAAATATATACGTGAAAATGAATTTGGGAAAGGATAATTCTAAAGATACTCAAATTATTCAAACAAAAATCAGCCCTGGGGAAGCGATGAGATGCTCAATGAAAATTCAGCAATGTGGGTGAACACGAAAGACAATTGGCATTCAAAAACTGATTTCAAGGAAAGTAAAGACAATGGAATTTTTGAGAAAAGATCAAAACATCGAAGAGACCATGTAGGCTCACTCCTCCCAAGTATATAGACAGAGATGAAAGCACCTAGATTTCATAAGCAGTTAAGGAGAGGAGGCTACTTTCTTAAACCTAGTTAATGGATTCCCGAACATCATCATTTAGTGATATTCCTTCATGGGTAACGTCTCAAAAAAGGAAAGTGCTTAAGTTAAAGTGGGTTGTCCCCCATCTTGTACTATAGGTGAATTAGGTATGTTTCCCTTTCCTTGTTGTACATGTTTTTCTCTTTTTCATTATGGCGTGTTTCCCTTTTGTGTGTGTGTGTGTGTCTTCCTTCTAGTCTATCACTTACAAGCTATATGATTTTGTGTAGCCCAATGGATAAGACACTCGATGCAATATATAAATTGAGATTATGGGATTTCTCTTGTTATGTGCTCGTTATTCTCGGTCCAAAACATGTCCCCAAGCTAGAGCTAGTTGTTGTCCTATGTTTTTACAAGGGAAACATTCACTTAAAAATAAGACAACTATGCCCTAGTGTCAAAAAAATTTAATTGTAAACCTTTCTCGACACCGCTTAGGCCAACCTATCCCACATGCTATTCCTATCCTATCCTTTCAAAGTGGTCCATATATGTGTGTCACCCTTCCCATACGTGATTTAGGGAGAAAAATATTATTCAAGTACTTATGAAAGTGGATTTTCAAGAAAGTTTATAAAGGGCTATCATCAAGCCTTTCTAAGACAAGTGCATACACTCCAGAGATAATCGAAGGAAAAAATTCATCAAGGAGGTGTATTCAAGAGCTAGGATCATCAAGCAACTAATCGTGGAATATTTTGGGAAGATTTGAAGACTTGAGACCATATTCATCAAAAGTGGGTTTTTGAGGCCAAAGGAGCTTGCATTGCGAAAAGAGCATGAACTTCAAGAGGTGATTCCAGGATTTCTAGAATGAGTTGTGAGCCAAAAAAATATCAATGGAAATAATTTTCAGTCCTTACATGGTGGTGAATTTTGATTCATCCTAAACCTCATGCATTTTTATAGGAAACTCATTCTTTCATGCACAACTGGTGATCCTAAGACAAAAAGAGGGTTTTTAAAGGGTTTTAGAAAGAATAAAGACATTATACCCATCCCATACTTCTCAAAAGGTCATTTTTAATCAATTTCATGTAAATAGGTGTGGGAAAAGTCATCCGGGAGCTGAAGTTATGTCCATTTTGAGTCTACACCTAATGTACGATGTTCATTAGTTAGACAAGTTTTTGAAGGACATGTGGCTACATGAGGCTGAGGTGCACTTTTGTGACCCCATTTTCCATTTCCAAGTGGAAAGTGGGAATAAAAATGCTCCGCTCCCCCTCCTTAGGCTTCATGGTTACTCCATATGACCCCAGTGATTCCATATAACCCCTTTGACCTATTTGAGTAGCCCCCTCACCTACTCCCACATGTGTGACAAGTATTACCCCAGAGTTGAGATGAATTTTGTGCCCCCTTTTTCCCTTGACAAGGGGACAAGGGAAAAAAAATCTCCCCCTCCTTGCTTCCCCAAGTTCTCCATACGACCGCAAGATGGCTCCTAAGTGCTTATTTTCAGCCCCTCCTCCACTTCTCTTTGCCAACACATGAATGAAAAAAGGCACCCTGGGGCTAAGGAATATTTTTGTGCCCCCATTGTACCTTTTCCAAGGGGACAAGGGGGATAAAAAATATGCCCCCATCCCCTCAAGGTTTCCAAAGCTGCATAAGTAACACTTCATTTTTCTCTCATTTCCCCACATTCCTCCATTTGCACCCATAAGTCTGGAAAATTTTTTTTCCAGATACCTTCATTTTTTCTCTCTCTAATTCACTCCACCATCTCCCCATGATCTCAGCACCATGATTTTTCAAATAAAAACTAAAAAAATCCATGTTCCAGGATCCATTTTCATTCCAAAACGAAGGTGCACATGAAAACTAAAAAAATACTTATCTAAAATACCAGGGTATGATTTGATCTAATTTTTTTTACATTCTTCTACTTATTTAGAGGCCATTAAAACCAAGGTGATGGATTTAACATGCATTGGGATAAATTTTTGCATGGAACAAACCCTAGTTTCCCAGCACCGAATTATAAAAATTTAATATCTTCCATTCCATAGATCGTGTTGAGATGAAACTTTGGAGGTGTAACATAAACAAAAAACCCATATTAGAAAAACTGATTTCACTGAAATTCGAGGTCTAGAAATCTAGTTTCTAAAAATAGTAATCCCATACACAAGAACTTACTATTTTTAGTAAGATCTCATAGTGAGCAATTTCAGCAAAGGCAGTGTGCATAGGGAGCATCCGAAAGGAAAATCAGAGTGATCAAAGTTAGGAAAGGGCAAGAAATATCCATTTTATGAAAAATATTAAACCCCCTTTCGGGTACAGGGAAGTGCCTTAACAACCATGAAATTCAAATTCACATGTGTCAATCTAGACTCATCTCTTTCTTTTGAGCATTGAGATGTGGAAGACATCGATGTCACTCACATGGATCTTAATGATCTCGATGACGCATGCTGATAGTGATTCCTAATTGTGGTCATCCGTGTCCTTGGGATGGCATAATTCTCATGGTTTCATGGGCTACGTGATTGTTCCAGTTTATCATTTCACATGCATAATAAGTCATTAAGGAGTGGTGGTGTTTTATGGTTCAGAATAATTGTTTCATACTTCGAAATGAGGAATCCTTCATGGTTTCAATAATGTACTCATCAATGCTCATCACTTGTACGGCAAGTGCGCCATTATATGGAGCAATATTTTTCACTAGTGTGGCCATGTCCTAGAAGGAATCATATATTTATTTTGATCCTCAACTTATTCCGAGTGGACCTTTGTGAGCAACAATTGTGGTCATCCATGTGATCATTCAATAGTGTTTCTAAAACACTTAGTTCAAGGTGTTTCTGCATCATCCAAAGGAGGTTTCTCATGGTTTGAAAAGTTCAAGGAACCAAAGTTTGTTGCATGGAGCATTTCATCAGTTCATCAGTGAGACTAATCTTCAAAGCAGAGGTGACATCTTCATAACCTTTCTTCTTCCCTCTTTTCGCTACTTCTTTCTCCCCTTCTCTATCCGCATTTATAATTCTTCTTTATGAGCAATCATGACGTTCATCCTATTCATTTAAATTTGACTTTCAAAAACATTGTAATAAGTCACCCTTAATTAATAAAAGGGGACTTAATTTAATCCCTAGGGATTTAAAAAGTCACATGTTGTGGAGGACAACTGAAAGGTCATGTGGGAGGTAGGCAAAGAGACTTCTTCGTTCTATAAATTGTAAAGGCACCCTCGTTTCATAGGGTTGTCAATTTTGTATGCTCATGAGAAAATATCACTTGCAAATAAACAAAAGAGATAGCTATTTCTTATTTCCCCCTTTCCTTATGTTCTTTTTGTCCTCACAATGTACAATTTTTCCAAAGCATCAATGAAGAAATATGGAGTTTGTTTCCTTTTTTAATGAGGAGATTTTTGAAACTTTTTGTTCTTGATCTTATCTTTTGTTGTTACAAATTGCAAATTTGTTTTTCTTTTATATCTATGTGTGTTGAAGTACTCTAATTAATAGTTGTAGGAATCTAATTTTCTACCTACAATATTAAACCTCCCTCTCTTTTTCTCACTCATTTTCTTGCTCTCTCAGAAAATTCCTCTCTTGCAATAAATTACAAGCTTTTACTATAGGGTTAGTGGAGTGTCCCTATTTGATCCTCGACCATTGGGCCACCAATGATTTCAATTTCACATATGCATAATAAATGGATTTGCACCACCCAAGCAGAGGGACATAGAGTCCTTGCGACGTTGGAAGTACCCATTAATTTGGCCACTTGAAAAAATTTCTTTCCAACAAAGCCAACACCGATGGAGTTACAAAATATGCAATAAGATATAGAGAGTATGATGAGACATCATAAAAGGTAAGAACATGGTAAAATATTGTCAATATCCATCAAGGGGAATAAATGGAGTGATCAAGAAACTAAGGTGCCATGATGGAAATATAATATCTTTAGTTGAGAATGACACACTATAAACAATATAATATGACCAAAGGTTTTTGTCATCAAGGTATAACAAAACCCAAGTAGACAAGTTTAACTTAGGAAAATTACTGAAGTATGAAGATACATTCCATGTTAGCTATGAGTGTAGACACTAAAATTAGGTCACACTCCCCTTTCATACCTCGACCAATAAGCACCCTTTATTACATTTACCTAGCCATGACCCCCTTCACCCCACTAATATTAATTTAATTAATTTAATTAAATTAATTCATTATTATCACTATATTTATTATTTGAATATTTTATTTAAATAATATCCACACATACACTTCACTTAGACACCTCATCAAACCAACTCAACCTAAGACCTATTCTTAGTAAGTTGTCATAACTAACTAAGACTTACACAAACCCTACAAATCAATGCCTACATTCCCGCATGCTCACAAGAAGCTCATAGTATAATCTATGGGATAATGACATGAGATCCATGGAAATCAAGAGGATCACCCTAGTTTAGTAAACCTAGGAAATCTCGCCATGACCGACACAGTTACCCCTAACCATCGCCGGTTAATTTGGACCATTGTCGCTACCCTTTTAACCCCTAAACTACCTTATTCTCAAGGTTGGAAAACATTGGGAGAAAGTGGATGAGCAAGAACACATCTCAGAGAGATAATGCATATTCAAAGAGCCAATTCCAATGAAAAATCACATGCAAGGAAGGAGATTGAGCATCTTCTCCTGCATAGCCACCCTAGCCATGATCTGATCTATCCAAGCAAAGAAGAGTGTACACGCAAATCATGTAGAATATTTTCTTTAGTTGGTGATCACTTGAAACCTTAAAACCCATCATCAACACCTCCATCCCTCACACACAGGCATTCTAGAATGGAATCCAAGTAAGTATAACAACATACTTTCTGGTCTATTTCATTTTGTCATCATTTTATCATCCATTGTTTATCTTGCCCCCTATTGACCTTCTCTAAAATTTTCACCTCCATCTACCCATTAAAACATCACTAAAGCCTACTCAAGTAACCCAATATTTCACCCTGACTCACCAAATTCCTTTGTGCAATCACAAAGGAGAGACAACTTTTTCTCGTGACATTTTCATATCTCAAGAATTGGCACCAATTACACCTAACCACCTTGGTCACCCCCGATCGACACCGGTCTTTGTATTTTCCCACATAACCTAGAACGAAGACCTACCACCAAATTTCATCTCACCCCCATTCACCTGTGATCTACCCGAGATCTCTATCAAACCTGCAGAGACCCAGAACCAATCATTTGACCTTTGGATTCTATTCTAGCTAAGCCTGTTAGATTAGATCTATTTCTTATTGTGTTTTTAAGTGAGATACCTAAATCATTTTAAATAACAATAGGATTTACTTTGTTTACAACATTAAATTGTTTAAAATAGTGGACTGACCATCTAGGAAGTATCATACTTCCTGAATCTAGCATACGCTATGTAATTCACTACTCATATTGTTTAATTCCTTCTGGTGGTCTTTTTTTCATTACATGTAGTTCCTCCTAGCCAAAAGGAAGCTCTCACAATCAGTTGTGGATCCGGAAGTCATACGTGCGCAACAACTCATCAACCAACATTTGAACATGTATTCCTCCTATGCCCGTTACCCTATCTGTTTCATCAACACTTCAAAGAAATGATCTAAGAATAAGGTAAAACAATGAGATGCAATGATAGTAAAGGGTTATCCTATTTTACCCTTATGTTTATGCCATTCCTTCAAACGTCACTTAAATAACTATTTTCCTACTACAAGGATCATTTACTACAATAAAAAGATAGAGGCATTAACTGATAAGCATGTGACCTACTACTCTAATAAGAAAACCTAATGCATGTTAAAGGACATCAAGCTCTATAATGAGGCAAAATATGGAATTTGATCTTTACACTAGGATAGGAGTGTTGAAATAATATGCCTTTTTTGTGATTGAATTTTTTGGGTGTAATATTTATCTTTTTGTTTAATATTTCTTTTCATAATGAATTTTTAACTTTTCTTTAGGATTTTAGTGTTCCTCCTCCATACAAATTCAGAAGTTTGATAAAAATGTGTATGAAAGATAACGATGCTAGAGAGATTATACTTAACCACTAGAGAGGAAAACCTATAAACAAGAATGCTCAGGTCATATAAACCTATCTTAATGAAGAGTGTGATCTTATCTTTGATGTAAGTGTGCTCTGAGTGAGAGAAGTTGGAAAAGTGACATTACAAGAATAAGAATGTGATACAATGAAGGGTAAAGCTAGTAGTTGACCATAAAAAATGTTTTGTTTAAAAAATAATGATGGTTGAGAGGGAGAATGAACTAGGTAGTGTTGTAATTGTAGATCACTAAAAATATCTCAAGATAAGAATGCAAACCAATTATAATTCCAACAAAAACATAGAGACTGATAAAAATTAAGTGGGAAAAGTCATAAAATGAGACAAAATAGGAGCAAAGGATCTAAGAGGTAGCAAATGGTCGAATAAAGTGAAGAGGGTTAAAATATCAAAGACATGTTTAAAATTATAGTTTGCAATATAAATAACCAAAGTGGCTCAAAAAGAGTACAAAGGCCATCTAAACCGAGAGGAAAGGTGTTAAAATTAGGTTATAAAAATTAAAGTAAAACTACCAAAGTGTTATGTAAGGAGTGAAACAACTATATAATCCTAAGAGGGATAATGCATCAAAGGAAGGTTGTGAAAACAAAGTACAACAAGATATTCAGGAATCAAGATATTACGATAGTAGGACATTCAAATAGTGACAATGAATAAAGATAAAAATAACTATCATGGTGTGATCAATATGGCCAAGTAGATAATGTAATAAAAGAGGACATGCAATGTAAATAAAAAGATCCTCTATCATAGCGTGACCCTATCACTACATGTCATATTGTTTGCAAATCATAATAATGTCAACATCTTCAAGGACTTTTAAGATTTTTTAGTGTATCTTAAAACTCGCTGCTATGAAAGTGACTTCCACCCTCATGAAAATTTGACAGAGGACCTACTCGAAAATTCCATCCATAGAGGAGGAAGGGAAGGTATAAAGGGACTCCATGGACCTCTAGTTTAAATGGAGAGGAGTGAGAGATTTTTTACTGAATTGACCTAAAGGGTGTGTAAAAAGGTGTGTGGTTTGCATGATTTGAAACCAAAGTAGAAGGTAACTGGATGACCAAATAATTAGCCATCCATATACCCATTAAAACCTTGCCAAAGCCTACTTGAGAACTCCAATATTTCACCCCGACTCACCAAATTCCTTTGTGCAATCACAAAGGAGACCACAACTTGTTCTGTGACTTTTTTAGATCTCACAGTAATCGGCACCGGCTACACCTAACCACCATCGGTCACCCCTGACCGACACCGGTCTTTGTATTTGCCCACACAACCTAGAACAGAGACCTACCACCTAATTTCATCTCACCCCCATTCACCTGTGATCTACCCGAGAGCTCTATCGAACTGCAGAGACCCAAAACCAATCATTTGACCTTTGGATTCTATTCTAGCTTAGCCTACTAGATTAGATCTATTTCTTATTGTGTTTTTAAGTGATATACCTAAATCATTTTAAATAACAATAGGGTTTAATTTGTTTCTAGCATCAAATTGTTTTAAACATTGGATTGTCAACCATCTAAGAAGTATCATATTTCCGAATCTAGCATATGTTAGGCGGTTCACTACCTATATTGTTTAATTCCTTCTGGTGGTATTGTTTTCTTTATAGGTAGTTCCTCCTAGCCAAAAGGAAGCTGTCACGATCAGCTTTGGATCCGAAAGTCATACGCGCGCAACAACCCATCAACCAACATTTGAATAGGTATTACTCCTATGCCTGTTACCCTATCTGTTTTTCGTCAACACTTCAAAGAAATGATCTAAGAATCAGGTGAAACATTTTGGCTTGCCCGATGGGACCCATTCGGGGTTCCTTGCATTTCATTCATTCCTAGGAAAAATTGTGTGTTTTTTTCCCTTCTAAAAAGCGTATACACTAATTTTCTTCCTTGGTAACCCACCTCTTCTTTCTATTTGATCTAAAGGAAACTTTTCTTTTGGTGTAATTAAAAAGAACTACTTCTTCATGTTTTCTGCATCGTAGTGAAAGAGAATCCCTCTTCCTCTTCATCTTATTGTGTCATTCAATTTCACATTTCGATTTGGGCTTAAAATAAGTGCATTCCATTTTGATTTATTGCATTAGCTCACATTAATTGAGGGCAACCTATACGACGAAAGTCATCCCCGGTGATGGTTGACAAGCGAATCGTAGAAAAGCACTTTTTGCTTTTCTATTTCTCTGAGTCTTACCAAACCACACAAAAATTCAAAATACATATATTCTTAAACAACATCCTACCTAGAAGAAGCTGTAGGTGATCACATGATCACGACATAGTGGGCACCCAGCTTGCTTCTCTTTTGAGTCATACTTCAGAGTGAAGCCCGCCCCTACCAGAACATACCTAAAACCTCACCTTTTAGATCTCCTTCTTTGTAGGAAGCCATCCTCAAGCAAAAACTCTATTTCAAAATTCATGTGTCAGTACCTAAATAGCATAAGCACAACAAAAATAATAGAAAAGGCACTCCTAGGATCACATTTTCTTAGTGTTTCTCCTTGGCTTACATTTTGAGGTCAAAGATCACGTTCATCACTTTTTTTTGTTCATCCTTGCATGCTCCTCATACAAGTTGGTGTATTCCAGCCTTCACCGAGTGCGCGGGCCATATCATCATCATTCTTAGAATTATGGGTCCGATTCTACATCGATTTTAATTCACAACCACTTTCTTTCATCACTATTTCAATTTCACGATTTCAGTAAATCGTTTACCTTTGAACACCATCGGTTATACCCAAATGACATCGGTTCAGTGTCCTTTTACTAACCTACTCAAAAGGACATTTTACTTCACTTTCTACCACTTTTCACAGTCTCAGAATCGTCAAGTATTCCCATTGACATTTTAAGCATCCTCAGATTTGGCATACCTGTTAGATTTTACCTTCCGCCTCACTGTTTACTCACTGTCCATTTTCTACATTGACCGGCAGTGGTTACCCCTGACAGGAGTTGGTTTGACCTAACTGGCATCGGTTATCCTATTTTACATTCCATCCACCATTTTGTACTTAATCTACTTTTTGTCACCAGATTCACGTATCCCTACTATTCTCTGTGTCATTTATAGACAAGTAGCCCTAGATCGATCAAGATCGGGTTCGCATGGTGTTGACCCGAAGACAAGAAAATGCCCTCATATTTCACGCTAGTTATCAAACACTCCCACCTAGTCCTTCACCACCTTCTATTTTATCACCAGCCATGGATCCCATCCAACCTATTACTATCGCTACCGGAGATGAGGAGTTTGCACGACTCCTTGACCAGAACCCTGCCGCCTTGCAGTTTTACCTTTCCCACTCATCCACTCGAGACGCCTCGTGTTAGTTGATATACTACATGCCCATATCTATCCCCCGACTCTCACACCCACTCCCGCATCGGTCCCATCGGCCCGTGCCGCTCGCATCCACCTTACCCCAGTCATTTCGCAGAGGTTAGGTCCTATACCCGCTTATGAGTACTATGTATGTTACCTTTGTGGCCCCCATTACATCTACATATACCCTCAATGACTACCCCAAACAAAACCTCATCTCGCCCTCAATGTCCCACACATACCTGTAGCTACATTACCACCTCCAATTTTAGTGACCCCTACCCCATTTTAGAATGTGGTCCTTTCCATTCCACAATCATTAGCCCCTATTACCACTAGGGTTACCATGACCCTTCCACCCCCATATACATACTATCAACAACCTCCTGTTTCATCCATTATTCATTCCAGTATTTGTTGGTTGGATATTTTGTCAATCCAAAATATGAAGTTCAACCACAGTACATGGGATTAAATCCCTCCTCAAAGACAGGTGAGGCTGCCTGTTTATTACTAATCTAAAACACAACATAAATAATATATACAATATTCACACTAATCTAACCATTGGGGTTGGGATAGAATCCTGAAATCCACATCCACACGATGCGAAGATGTTATTTTTGTAAATGGACTGGGTAGGAAATTATTACAATGAAAGAAGCACAATGGAAAGGAAATGAGAGCAACGTATTTTCTTTCGAGTAAACACAGAGCAAAAATAATCATACGAGCTTTAGATCACAAATATAATGTTTGAAATAATTAGGATTGTCAAGATGCTAAACAAAGAATAGCCTAAGATCATGAACATAAGAACAATATCTTAAGAAAAACACATCTCACAACACAAAGTTTGTGAAAATAGTATCAGTTCCCATTCCTCGAATGATTAAAAGAAAACACAAAGTTTTTCTTCTTCACAATAGCTCCCAATGTTCCAAAAAAAAATCTCCCTTTGGAATGCATAAGTATCCCTTATTTATAATAAAAAGAGCAGAGAGAAAATAGGATAAATCCTAGAAAATAGTGTTCTTTAAAAAGAGTTCTATTTTGCTTGACTCTCACGTAGGAGACCAAGTCACAATATGATTCAAAAATGTGACGAAACAGAAATGAAAAAGACATGTCAATTTCAAGATTGAAATGACACGTCGCATCGGGACTTAATCTGAATCGTCATCTTTCACTCCTTCATCTTTCTCTTCCTCCAGATGAGCCTGTTTGTTCCGAAATTCTTGGAACTTCCAAATTATGCCTTGCATTTCATTTTTGTCAGGCGCAGTGGAATGATCACTCAAAAATTCATAGGTTTCATGAGTGTCACTGGCACTACCGGGAAGTTTCCTCAATCTTTTGCTGAGTCTTCTCAAGGCCTCCAAAGAATGTTCAATCTTTACAAACCTGTCGATGATTTCAATACCAAATCCGTGAGTTGGTTCATGCTGAACAGACTCTTGGACTTGTTTGAAAAGATCGTCAGCTGATAGGATGCCCGAATTTCCAACTGACACTTTTACACAAATTTTCAGCAACTCTTCTTCCAGATCGCTTTTGCCATCAATCAATTGATCCCTTGATTCTCTCAATTTACCACAGGCTTCGTTGAGAATCTTTACCCTGAACTCTGATGGCTTTGGTCAGCTGGAAATGCTTATCCGCATGTGGGATGATGCCTTCTTCTACCAAGAGGTGTGATGGTATTTGATTTAATGCCTGGAGAGCTTCGAAAGTCAAATCAAGATGTCCAATTTTTTGGGAGAAATCATCGTCCATCTTTTCCCCATCACTCTAAATATTCCTGAAAGATTGATAGACTTCCACGACTTCTTGAATCACTTCCTTCCCCTGTTGGAGAGCAGTCTTTGGATCCATTCATCGAACACCTTCCTTTTTTATTAATATTCTCAATAATAGGCACTGCTGAGAAATCGAATCCGATAGGGACAGAGGAAGATGGTATGGATTCAAGGGGTTTTGAGAGCTTAAGAAAAACCTTAGTCAACTACTCCACCTTTCCTTTAAGCTCATCTCTGCTGTCTTTTGTTTCTTTCAACTTCGGCTGCACAACACGCCAGTAGCATCCGTGCATCTGTTGTGCCCCTTCGTTGTCACTTTTCCTAGAGCCACCTGGTTATCGATAATCGAGGTTGTTATGTCTTGTTTGGTTACGTCGGTCGCAGGAGTGGCAATCTCTGCAAACTTATGCCCCGTCTACCAAAACCCTTGAAACTGTTTTGGGTTTCTTGGCAGATTTAGCAGTAGAAGCCTTGAGTGAGCTAAAATCAAAGGCTGGTATGGGTACAATCACCTTCCTCTTCCTCAGAGTTTTCTCGAGTAGCCATTGTGGCGTATCAGAGGGAGTTGCCACTGTTGTAGGAGTTGGTATCATACTTTCAGGGGGAGAAGGATCCATTAGCGGAGGGGAAACAGTTACCAATGTGGTAGCAGATTCAATAAAAAGAGGCACAGGAGGGGGCGTGTTGGTGATTACTTTGGTCCCAGCAGAGAGGGGTGAGAGTCCAGAGAAAATACTGGCCATGACCGAAGAAGTAGATGGGGAAAGAGGAGGCAGAAGTGGTTGTGAAGGAGGAAGCGCAGATCCTGACTCCAAAGCCTGGGATGCAAGAGATAAGGTCCCTTGAGCTGAGCATCAACAAATGATGGAACTAGCGGCTGGTTTACTTCTCCTTCCAAAGAAATTTCTCCTATTTCTTGTGGTGTTGGTGATTCTGGCACATTCACCGTTTCAACTGGAGAAACAATGGAAGAGATTTCTCGTTCTCTTCTCTTCTTGACAAACTTGACCTTTATAGGTCCTTTAGAAGATCTTTTGTCCTTTCCCTTTTTGGAGGGCCCCGCCTCTGCAGTAACCAAATTTGAAAAATTATCATCTTTAAAACTCATTCCCCAAGAGGCGAGCCATGCTTTGGTGCGTGCAAGAATCAGGGCTGATCTATCCGTAACAGAGGCTTTTTAACTGACGGACCAATCAATAGGTGGGAAAACATATCGATCTTCATTCAATCCATCATAAGAAGGATCCAGAACACTTTCATTGTCACTGGCACCATCTGGTATGTTAGCGAGCTCAAGTGTTTGAATCTCAGCAAGTGTTAATCTGCTATGATCTTTTCTTCGGACAAAGCAACCTCATCATGTAAATCAATCTAGATGTCCTCTATGCTTGGTATGTGCGGGTGCAGAGTTCCATATGCCTTGAGGACTCCTTGAAAATCAAACCTGTCTCGGGGCTTCATGTGCTTCTTCAACTTATCTTGAAGCTCATGGACAACATTCTTGGCTTTCACCACTGTTGAACAAGTATACCTTCCAATAGAAATTGGGAAAGATACAACAGCCTTGTGTTTACTTTGTTGGAACTTGTGAAAATCCAACAATTGCCTAACCAACTCCATCAAGATTAGTTTGTCCCCTGGATATCTGGGAAAATGGAAAGGATCCCCTGGGTACATGACTACTCGAAGATATGTGAACTTCTTAAATTGCAAGAAGACACATCCCCATTTTGAAACTTCAGCCCATGCCTCATCTGAGACTCTCATTTTCCTTAATTCAGGGTTTAACCTGCAGATGTTTTCGTAAAAGAAGGCATCATTTACCCTTCTGAATTGATCTTCGGACCCTTTTCTTGTCAGCTGAGGAAAATACTGATAAACATGGTCCACTGTCTTGTTCCCCTTGGTGTCCAACCCGGGATAGTTCCTCATGCCAGCCGCTGCATAGGTGACATACGAGGACATATAAAACTTTCTTGTAGACATGACTGTTGTCATTTGAGAATCTATCTCATTACTGATAAGAGTACCCCAATCAATTCCCTGTTGATTCTTCTTAATAATGATCATGAACTGATACATCCATCCTTGGAAAACATTTGATTCAGAAAACCAAAAACCCGACTCAACAGAGTGATGATATCATTGATTTCCTGAATGAAATCACTTATGGGAACAAGTCTTGGGAACTGGGAAATGTACCGGTTTGGCCTTGATTAGGAACTTCTTATTCATGTGCTTGATGCAATCTTCCTTATCATTGTCCCAAGCTTTTTGAGCTGACTTGATATCCACCTCTCCATATTCCTCAAAATTAGGCAGCTTGAGAAGGTCATCGAAGTAACCTCCGTCCAACTTGATTACAACTTCTCCCACTTGGTTTTTCACAGAATGAGAAGCAGAGTCATAATTCGAAGCAGAGGCTAAGATGAACTCGGGGCACTGAGCGGACATAGGGAAACCTGCTGCAAGAGGTAGACCACTGTCAACTATTGATTTCATCCATGGAGTTTGAGAAGAGCTCTTGACCCTATTCCAAAAATCCTCCATATCTATGTTTCGAGCTCTGTATCCTGGATGTCGTAATTACAGTCAATGTAGGAGGGAGACTCCACCTTCCTGAACTTGTACTTCATCCTCCCTGATTTTTAGTCTTATCTTGTGATGGACCAGGGTCCGACATGAGGAATTTCAAAGGAGGAGAGTGTCGGAGATCAGAAGATGTTGAACACTTCGGAAAACCCGACACACTGGAGATGCCAGAGACTTCGGAAAACCCGACACACTGGGAGGATGCCGGAGAGTTGAAATAACCCGACACACTAGGAGGATGCCGGAGACTTCGGAAAACCCGACACTTTAAATTTTCCGATATACTGCGGGTTTTGAACACTGCAAAGCACCCTGCGAAACCCGAGAAGAGGGAATAGGGTATTTGTTGAGTTGAAACATGCAAGTTTTTCCTTCACTGTTGATATCCCCAATATATTTTTAATTACAATGACATATTTAAGGAATAAACAAAGTGATAATTCCAAAAGGGGTAACCCTAAAACACAAACCTAATTTTAGAAAACAACCCCCAAAATGGAAAAGATAAAACCTCAAAAACCCTGATAAGTAACTTGGAAGAATTCCTTACACATTTATTCCACAAAAACCATAAACAAAGAATGAAGAAAAATACCTTCAATCAGAACAAGAAATGATCAAAAATGAGCAATGCAATCGGGCACAGAGGTGAGTCGGGTTTCTGGGTCGAAGATGCATGCGCAAAAATCCATGAGGTAAAAAGTACATCTGGTAAAAATGATGTGGAAATCCGAATATATATAAGAAAATTCGCATTTAATACACTTCAGTCGACATGTGCCAACTACCGGACAACTCGGCATACATGACATGTCAGCATGCTTAAGATTTTTGGAAACCCGACACAAAGGATTCTAGAGCAATTCAGGTTTCGGGTTACGGGAAACATGCGACATGAAGCATCATGTTTGATGACCGGGAAACCCGAAATAAAGGAGTAAATCGGGCTTCGGGGATCGGAAGACTAGGCGACATGGAGCATGTTTTGACTAAGGCATGTTCGATGCTCAAAAGGTCCGCAAACCCGACTCGCTTTACTTGATGCGGGTTTCGGGTTTCGGGGAACACACGACATGAAACACCCAAAACACATGTTGTCTTGCTTGTGAAACCGAAAATCCGATTATCTCTCTCTGAGAGGTGATCCTTAGAAAATCAGCTCCAAAAATTTCTTAGGGTTATCTCATTTTTGGCGTAAACTCAAAAATGGGATAACAACTGGCTCTAGTTGGGGACTTCCTTTGTGATATCAAAGGAAGAGAACTCAGAATCTCTGGCTATATCCATTGGGCTATGGAGTCAGAAAAGAAGAAAACCGAAACAAACAAAATGAAGAAAGAAAGAAGACTAAAAGCAAACACACAACAGAAAGTAAAGTATGTACAATGCAAGAGAACATCTTGCATTAGTGATGGAACAACTTTAGATGTTGGCCACTGAATGGCAAAGGGAGTAACTCTCCATCAAGATATGATAGAAGGAAACTATTTTCACCATTCAGCTGATGGATCTTAAGAGGTCCTTTCCATAAAGAATCGAACTTCCCGTGCATTCCTTTCTGCTCCCTCCTCTTATCCCAAAGCAACACCAGGTCTCCAATCTGGAAATTATGCTGCCTTGATTTCTTTTCAAAATTTTTCTTTACTTTTCTTTGATGATTTGCAATGCGATCAACCACCTTGCTTCATTCCTCTTCTAGCCTAGCTAGGTACATAACCCTTTTCTCAATAGAATTTTGAAAAGTCATATCTTTGACTGCTTTGGCCAATTGTCAGGTTGGAAACTCCACTGAGATAGGTATCTCAGCATCAATTCCATACAACACTTGGAAAGGTGACATTCCTATAGCTCACTTTGGGGTAATCTGATCAGCCCACAACACATCATTCAATGCTTTGTGCCATGTCCTCTGGTTTTCATCTACTAGCTTTCTAATTATAGTAACTAGGTTCTTGTTGCTGGACTTAGCTTGCCCATTGCCTTGGGGATAATAATCAGATGAGTGAGCTAGGGTGCTACCGAATCCATAGCAAAATCCTGTCAACTCATGCGACGAGAAATTAGAGGCATTATCAGCCACAATGTTGTGAGGCACACCGAATTTGATAATTATATTTTCTTTAAGGAACTTGCACACAACTTCTGAGGTTGCTTGCTTGATTGGTGCGACTTCCACCCACTTGGTAAAATAGTCTGTAGTAGTCAGCACGTAATTATGTCCGGCACTGGAGGCAGGATTCAACGTTCCAATAAAGTCAATTCCCCCTTTGGCGAAAAGGTTCTTCAATCACTACGGGCTTCAAGGGAAGAGCTGCTAGCTTGGGACAACCAATGAAATGTTGACAAGCTTCACACTTGGACACCCACTTGGCTGAATCCTAGAAAAGAGTAGGCCAATAGTACCTAGCCTATAGGATCTTATAAGCCTTTACAGAGGATGAGAAATGTCCTCCGCATGCTAGGCTATGGAAGGATTCTAACAACTTTAACTATTGTGATTTATCAACACAGCGTAGGAATACACCATCAATACCTTTCTTATATATCCCATTATCCCACAGGAAGTATCTCACAGATCTTAACTTGACCGTCCTCTTCTCCTTTTGGCTTAAATATGGGGGCATTCACCATAAGTTAGAAAGAAAGCAATATCCGTGTACCATTCATCAGTTGTACTCACGAAAAGCACCATGGGCAACTTAGAAGAGGTGTCTTTGGTCTTTTCACATTCTGCTTCCACATGGTTTTCTGCGATCAATTGGCACATGCCCCTTCCTCGTACCAACTTGGTAGGTCTAATGTCCAAGTCATACTCCTGAAATTTAGCTATCCAGTTACCTCATTGACTACCCAGCTCTTGTTGAGTCAAAATGGATTTAACGGCAGTGTCGGGAATGAGAACGAGAGTATGGGAGTTTAGCACATAGTACCTGAAATGTTTCACTGTCGTACCACTGCATAAGCATGCTTTTCAATTTGTGACATCTTTAACTCATGTTCCTTCAATGGACAACTCATAAATGCGATGGGAGCTTCAATGCCCTCCCCGTTCTCCTGCATCAGGATGGCTGACACTGTGTGAGCAGAGGCGTAGCTGTACATGATGAAATCTTTTTTGAAGTCTAGACATACTAGGATAGGAGCGAAAGCAATGCGCTCTTTTGATTTCTTCGAATGCAAGCTTCCTTCAAGACTCGATCAAAATGGAACTTTGCCTTTCATCATCCCAAGGATATCCTTGGTTTTATCAATAAATCAGTCGTGTACAAACCTTCACTATGGCATGAAAGTTAGAGATTCGGGCCATCGAAGAGAAGAAAATCCAATTACGCAATAAGAATTTGGCATTCAAGTCGAATGATACCTCTTCTTCTTCCAAACCACAAACCAATTATTCAAAATCTAAGGGCATCGCTAACGCAGTGGTACTCAAGGCTGGCCCAACTCATCATTAAATTAGGCTACACCGTCTTCTAATCTCTCACTTGTCCATACTTTTCAATTCAGACGAGAGCAATGAAAATATACCCCAATTGGGGAACCTTACTCTTCTATCTTAGAAAAGATTATCAAAGCTGGAGCCATCACCCTTCCACCTATAAAACCACACACTAGTTTTGACCCTGCTCACCCCATGCCCGCATGGTATAAAGAACATGATTTTTGTAACTATCATCGAGTAAAGGGTCATAGTGATGGAAATCTGCATCACTTTCAAAAATATTGTCCAAGAAATGCTTGAGAAAGGTGATTTAACTATGGATAATCCCAATGCCACCCCAACCAAAATCTACAAATCTTCAAAAAACCATTTCCCAACCATGCCCCTTCATCCAATCAAACCGGTGAGACATCAACTCACATGATACCCATACCCGCGAGGTTCACGCTATCTTTAACGAGGTACTTGTTGCCTCCTAATTACTCCATATTCCTTCCATAGAGGAGATCCTATCCCAAAATCCTCCTTCCGCATTGGAACCAACCTCTTATGTTCCTTCACCAATAGAGGAACACCTTGCATCTCCTTCATCACCAACAGAGGGGTCTTCGCTAACATTGAGCCCATCTCACCCCTAGCTTCACCACTTAGAGAACCTTTACCTACAGTACCTCCTCCACCCATAGAGGAGATCCCATTATCTCCTCCACCCACAGAGGAGCACCCATTGCCTCCTCCACCCATAGAGGTGCCCATCTATTCCTCCACTTATAGAGGAGCTCCCATCATCTCCTCCACCTATCATAGACCTAGTTGAGATACCTTTGCCTCTTGGTGAGCATTCTCCATCTACTACCCAAAATCCAATAGACCTACTTTTGGCTCTCTTACCCACGGAAGCTGAAGCTAGCCAATTCCTTGTCTCTAAGACACATTTTACGGGAATTACCATTAGGTCCTCACCAACTCCACCCATAGACATGCCATTCTCACGTTTGGCCGATCACTTAGATTATGTGGATAGGGATTTACTATGGGGGCGCCTCTTACTCCCCATCTCAACACAGATGCAAAGATCCCTCGTTGATACCTCCACTATCTACCCAAACACATTTCAACCAATCAAACCAAATATAACCACCTTTTTGCAACCCCTTCCATGATGGTTGTTAGTACTGAAACCACACCCTTACCCATAACCCGACCTACTTCTAAATCCCAAACCCACACCTCCAACATTTTCCTCAAATAAACCTATTATCACTTTAGGGGTCACCTTGACCACCAGCCTTACTCATCCACCTATTAAACTAGATTTAGCTACATCCTCCAACATCAATACCACACCCACTCCAACACCCAAACCAAAGAAACAAACTCATCGACCTCATACCCCAACCGCACCAATCACACCCGCACTTGTCTCATCTGTCTTAAGACCTCAGCTGCCCAACATGGTCAAGAAACCTTCACCCATCCATAAACCAATAACACAACAACCCATTCCTTCCTCACAAACCTCTAACCTACCCAGGCACACAACATGACTTACACCCTGCACCTGTAGTCTTTTTACCACCAATACCTCTAATACCTTTAGCTATTGCTTCACTACCCACTACACTTCAGTCATTGTCCCTCACACCCCAAGTATGACCGCATCATCTACCTTCACACACCCCATTATCCCCATGGGTAACTCGCCCTCTTCCTCCATCTGCTTTTCCTTCTAGACCTCGTACACCCACATCACCTTTACCCAAGAAAGTGCAACCCAAAAAAAAAACCCACTACCCCACAATAAGGTAGTCAAAACAACCACACACCCTCCTACCCATTCATCTATTATACCCCTACCCAGAAAAACATGACCGATACCTAAAACCACACCAAAGCACCTAAACCCATAGCTCGGCCCATTCCTCCTCTTCCAAAAATAGTTCCTCGACAATCAACCACACCTGCACCCAAACCCACATTCACTTCCCATTGTGATCCACTAGTAGGATCCTATGCCCAAATTTTAACCAACCTCCTCGAGACCTCTGTTATCACATTACCGCCACTCGACCTTACGACCCCCTCAAACCCAAGCCAAAATGGTTTGATGATACTAAAATTTGTGCATACCATCATGTGCCAGGGCATGATGTGGAGAACTACAAGGCCTTGAAAACCATCCTTATCAATTGTGTCCACCAGAAACCAACTTTGATGATGACGACCTTCTTGACAAGGATCCTGTTTCACCGACACCCATTCCCACACTGCCCACTCAACAACCACAACCTCCACCCTCACCACTCCTAGAGCCACCCTCAAGATTTGAAATTAACATGGTTCACATCAGAGAACTTGCCATGCCACCACCCCAATGTCGTTGCCCAGCTCACCTCACAAGGCTTTTCTCCTCCAGTAGGTTTTTTCCCTTCATGTCGTTATACCACTCATCCTACACCTTCTCCATTTTCCAACCCCCTCAAATCAACATGATACACGATCACTACACGTGTGCAGAAGGGAAAAGAAAAGGTAACTAACCTACCAACCAATCCTATACCCAACATACCATCTGCACCCATACCTAAAATAACTATCGCGCCCCACGTACCCCATTTCTAATGGTGTCACACATCACACCATGCTCAAACAATTACACCAATCTCCCCTCAAAATGTCCTTATATGACCTCATCAAACCTCAAAATCCCATCGTCAAGCCCTCATGGAGGTTCTTCAATCTATTGAGGTTTTACCCAATGACCCTACACCCGTAGCCTCCATTATCACACCCCATCATGTAGCCTCTCTCACCAAATTACCACCTTCATCTTCACCCCATCTTGTTCACCAAGTGGCCTCCCTTAGCTTCTTAGAGGAAGAGATCGTGCCACACCAAAATGATGACCTGGACCCAGCCCTCTTCATCTCCATCCACATTGATGACATATCGGGTACGTTGTGTGATGATTGATGGAGGTGCTAGCATTAACATCATTTCATCCCATGCATTTGCTCAAATGTGCATACCTGACAATTACATGCATAAACATCCGGTCATGTTGCATTCATTCAACGACGTTATCACCTCCACACTAGGCACTGTCATCCTTCACATTCGCGTGGGCCCCCACACTATTCAGAATTGTTTTACATTTTGGAGGGGGAATTCCAATATAACTTGTTGCTTGGTAGACCCTGGATCCATGTCATGGGTTGCATTCCTTCCACTTTGCATCGTTGTGTAAAGTTTGAACATGAAGGACACACTTATACCATTCTGGCTGACCCATCACCTTTCAAAACATGCAACATGCTTTACCGACCTAATGATGTGCTCATACCTGTCAAGCCATCTACCTCCGCAACCAATACCACTTCACCTACACCTCCACCTACTAGTACAACCACTGCTTTCACCACACATACCTCCTCCATTCCTACCATTGCTATAACCTCCATGGCTGACCCATTAGCTTCCCAATCCATTAACTCCACCTCCGCATCAACCTCCGACACATCATCCATTCTAGCTACCTACATACCAACCATTGACCCCTTGGAAGGTGTTTTTCAATGCCTCACTCTGGGGGAGTACCTATATAGTGTTAACACATTCCTTACTCCGCATGAGTATGGAAGCCTTCACCAACACCCTCACTATGATCACCGTATAGGAGAATGCCTCCTTTATGGTCCTCCTCATCTTCGTACTAGTCTCACCTATGGGGGACTTGATACTACCACTTACACACCTGAACCACCATCACAAACCCGCCCATTTTCCATTGACTTCCAATCACTTACCAATCGTTGTTTTTCCCACACCTTCCTACACCATTGTGCGTGGAAGGGTTTTGGTTTTGGCTTTTATGAGCAAGGCGCCATACTATTATTCCATGTACCACCCTGCAAACATAACAACCATAGTGGTATCGGCTTCCCCGAACCTCCTACCAAACAGGCCCACATTGAACTCATTGAGGACCCTAGCCCTTCTCCACCTTCATCTTCATCACCACCTTCACCCACTCCACCTTCATCACCACCCTCACCGACAGAGTCGATGGATCCTGAATCTATCCCCCTAACTTTTTTTTTTTTCATAAACACCATTTCCTTGGGGCCTTTGACTTATCAATGCATGAAGGCGAGGCCCCTTCCACTCTTCCATTCCTGTATCCTAAAATGATCGATGATGACACACCTATAATTAACATCATTCAATGTCAGGATGATGAATCCATACTCACCTACCTTGGTGTAGAAGACTCATATATTCATCGGTCGTTACCCTTTGAGACACAAACCATGTTGAATGAATCGACTATCGAGATCAACATTCATACTCAGGATGACCCACACATCCTAAAGATTGGACAATCTTTAGATGTTGTTGAACAGGAAGCCATCACTTCTTTTCTCTCGAGATCATAACCATGCTTTCACTTGGTCTTATGCAGACATGCCCGGTATTGACCCCACCATAGTGGTCCACAATATCATAACCATTCCCGATGCCAAACCTATCAAACAAAAGCTGAGGAAAATGCACCCTCGCATTGCTCTTCTCATCAAAGAAGAACTTCAACACCTTCTTTCTGTTTCCTTCATCTTACCCATTGATTATCCTCGTTGGATTTCTAACATTGTCCCTATTACTAAAGCAAGGGGACTCCGCATTTGCATGGACTTCCGTGACCTCAACCTAGCCTACCCGAAAGATGACTTTCCCTTGCCCGGTATTGATCAACTGGTTGACCTCACCACTGGTCATGAGATGCTCTCACTCATGGATGGCTTCTCGGGTTATAACCAAATTTTTCTTGCCCTAGAAGATCAACACAAGACCACATTCATCACCCCTTGGGGAACCTTTTTCTATCGAGTCATGCCTTTTGGCCTTAAAAATGTTGGTGCTACATATCAGCGTGTTATGACTTACATCTTCCATGATATCATGCATCACATATTGGAAGATTACGTGGATGATCTCTTGGCCAAATCTAAATGTCGCTCTGAGCACCTCACCATCCTCAAAACCATCTTTGACCGCCTCATTAAATATTACGTCCACCTTCAGCCTAAAAAGTGCATCTTTGCGGTTCTCTAGGAAAGCTCCTGGGATTTATTATTTCCCTCCGTGGTATAGAAGTTGACCCTGCTAAAGTCAAGGCCATCCTGAAATGCCTCCCTACTAACCTTTAACAGCTTGTAGCCTATAAGGTAAATTGTAGTCCATTTTCATTTCATTTCACAATTATCTGATCGGTGTCAACCATTTCATCATCTACTTAGGAAGGATGTCTCCTTTAAATGGGATGATGACTATCACAAAGATTTTGAGGCCCTAAAACAATACCTTCTCCAACCACCCGTACTCATTCCACCTAAAGATGATCAACCTTTTTACCTATACATATCAGCTACCGATCATTCCTTGGGAGCCATGCTCGCTCATCGCGATGAACAACACAGGGAGTAGGTGGTTTATTACATAAGCCATACTCTTTTGGACTATGAAACCCATACAACCATCTAGAAAAACTTTTCTTAGCCTTAGTTTTTCATTGCCACCAAACTCCACCATTACCTACTCAACCACAAAACCTATGTCGTGACCAACACCGATCCCTTACACTTCATGTACATGCCAAACCTTATCAAAATCAGCGTGTGTCATGTGATGGCTTATGCTTTTAGCTGATCTTGACCTCAAATTCATTCATCAAAAGTCCATCAAGGGCCAAGCTATCACCGACCAACTGGCCGACACCTATTTCGGGATCAACCCTCTAATTTTGACTTTCCCGATGAGTCAATTGCTACTCTTTCCCTGGATGAACCCCCTTACCAAATGACATTGTTCTTTGATGGTTCCAAGTGTCAGCGTGGGGGTGGGGCTGGTATTATCCTCATTCCTCTGGATGGAGAACCCATGCCTTTGTCTTTCAAACTAGACTTTGAATGCACCAACAATATTACGAGTATGAAGTGCTCGTACTAGGTCTCAAGCCGCATATGCCCTAGATGTCAAATCAATCCACATCTTTGGTGATTCACAATTGGTCGTCAACCAAGTCAATGGTATGTACCAATGTCATAATGAGATACTTCAAAAGTATAAACATCATGTAGACATACTTTTGACCACCTTTGATCGTTACACCCTTCAAACCATCCCACGTTCAACCAACAAATTTGCCGATACCATGGCCTGCTTAGCTTCCCAAATACCCGCTTCCCCTGCCGATTCCAAAATATTTGTCACCATATAATACCTCCATTCACCTTCTTATTTACCTCACGATGTTTACTCAATCGGAACCGACACCCCTGACCCGAGTGACCTTTGGTATAAATAGTACTCGACTACCTTTCTCTCTCCATCTTACCTCCTGATCTCACCCGTAATGGACAACGTGCCTTCCTTAAAAAGGTCTCTCATTTCATCATTCTAGGGGGACTCCTCTATAAATGTGGCTTTGATGGTATTCTCTTACGATGCCTCACAAGTTCTGAAATTCCTTATACCATTAAGGAGGTTCATGATGGCATATGTGGAGGTCACTTTAGTGGCCTTCACTTTGTTGCTAAGCATATTCTTCACCTAGGCTATTATTGGCTGACCCTTAACCATGATTGTTGTGACTATGTCAAACGTTGTGTAAAATGCCAACAACATTCCAACCTTCATCATACACCCAGTCATGCCTTACAGGTCACTCGTGACCTTTGGCCCTTCTCTCAATGGGGTTTGGATCTTGTCGGAGAAATCAATCCTCATTCTTCCCAATGCCATCAATGGATCATAACTACTACCGAATACTACACAAAATGGGTGGAAGCCATACCACTCATCTCCACAAAAGATGAGAAGATATGTGAGTTCATTAACCATCACATCATTTTCACTTTGGTGTTCCTCATCGCCTCATCACTAACAATGGAAAACAATTCAAAAACAAAACATTGCAAAAACTTTTGTGACGCCTTCGGCATTCAACTTAGTTTCTCATCACCTTATTACCCACAAACCAATGGCCAAGCCGAATCCACTAACAAAACCCTCAACAAAATTCTCATGAAAGTGGTTGATGATACTGGGAAGGATTGGCATACACACATTCCTTTTGCCCTATGGGCATACCGCACTAGTATTCACACTTCCACTGTGGCCACACCCTTTTCACTGGTCTATGGTACCGAGGCTTTTCGCCTCTCGAAGTCAGATCCCCTCACTCCGCATTTCTCTCCATGACATGCTTACTGATGATGACTTTCATTAGGACCACTTAGCACAACTAGAGTTATTAGATGAATGTCATCTTAATGCTCTGGATCACCTTCAAGTTTACCAACAACGTATCAAACGTGCTTATGAAAAATGTGTTCATGAACAAACCTTCCAAGTCGGTGACCTTGTCTTGAAAGAAAATCAACACGTAACCAAAGTAGAAAAAAGTAAACGGGGAAAATTCACTCCTAATTGGCTTGGACCATACATCGTAACTCATACCTATGGATCAGGTGCCTATCATTTATCCTCACTTGATGGTAAACCCTGAACTGAGCCCCTTAACGCATTGCATCTTTGACCATTCTATTGTTGACTCATTGTCCTACCTCACCCTTTGTCTCTTTATAGGCTCATCCCTTGAGTGCTATCCACTCCATACACCTCCCTAATGATTAAACAAGAATCATGTGAGTACCCATCACTTGTTATCTTCTCTTGAATATGTGTACCACGACACTGCACATAGCATGATTCTCATGGATACTTTTCATCTACCTTTAGATGAGATCCCATGGTCATTCCACCTTGCCTTTTGAACAAGAGTCCTATCCTCCACCTTGGTCTTGTCCATGACTTCAATGACCTCACATGGGACCAAACTCCTTGAGTCAAACTTCTAATAAAAGATGACTCCCTCAAAAGGACATCTTCCTCTCGAAAAAATTGCTGCTATAAATAGATTGCTCCCTCGAAGGACAGCTATGTGAAGCTTTAAAAAAAAAAAGAGAGAAACCAAAGCTTCCGCATCGATCAGCTTCATGAAGACCTCAAGGAGTACCATATTATTTATCCCATATAGACTTCCCACATCGATCAGTCTATCAAAAAAAAAAAAACTTTTTAGTCATGGACTTGCCCATTGTGACCTAGGACCTCTTGCCCAAAAGCCCTATCACTCAAAACATATAAAATTAACTACCTTTCACCCTCCTTACAACTTCCACTCTCATTTTCTCAATTGCCTCAAGGGACATCTTGGAATTTAGACATTTGGTGATCTGTGACTACCTTCATCGTAGAACATTAATCATGCAATGCCTTTCGGGTCTTATGTTCATCACCCCTCCAAGGTATGATCTACTCGGTATGATCCTACCCAATCAGGTGGCTTTATTGCCCCCCTCTTATCTTTTAACCATCTTTGTTTACGTTTTGATTACCTTATACAGGACTTGGTCCTCGACGCTTACCTTTGAGGTAATCCTCCCCTTTCACCATAATCACCTTCACCTACATCCTTTTACCTATAATCTACCCACACCTATTAAACCTAAACCCACAACATGCCCAAAAACCTACCAACTCATTTTCATATTCTTCCCTAGCTCATGGGAGAACTACATCGGCCTGAGGTCCCTTTTTTTCACCGGGACTATGTAGGTAGCACTCGAGGGCATGGGGCCCTTGGAGGTTAGCTCGGCCATTCTCTACCCTAAAACAATTCATCAACCATGCCTAACTCACCATTTACATCACATTTCACTTAGTTCCCCTTTTATAACAAAATTGGAAATTAAGCCACATACATAACAAGTTGCTTACCACAACATACATTTATTACACCTACCATCCCTCTATCATCACTATGCATAGATTATACAACATTTCACATATGACCCATAGTATCATTCATTGCAAAATAATGAATCATAACTAAACCTACTTTCAACTCAACTCAACCATGCCTAAACTCAAACCTAACTCAACCATGCCTATAACCTAACTCGATCCATGCCTAACTAACCACTTAACTTGACTCGATCCATGCCTATAAACGAACCTAACCTAAACCTCGACTCGATCCATGCCTAACCAAACCTGACTCGATCCATGCCTAAACCGACTCAATCCTAACTCGATCCATGCCTAACTAATCCATGCTAAACCGACTCGATCCATGCCTATAACCTAACTCGATCCATGCCTAAACCAACCTAACTCCATCATGCCTAACTCACCTAATTTCAAACCACATTAAAGTAACAAATCCATATCTCATCTAATACAAGCCATAAACCAATGTCTCATACACACATCAACAAATCATGAAATACCATGAATCTCATCATACAAATCAATAAATGTATCTCAATATACATGTCTATCTCATCTGTCCATCATCTCAAAAATGTCGACACAAGCATATATATATATATATATATATATATATATATATATATATACAAAATGTCATCGGCACACAGGCCGGTCTCATATATACAAAAAGAATGAATGAATCAATACAAAATATCTTCACACGTAGGCCGGTATATGCTCAAAATATACAAAAATCACTCATACATCCTCATTGTCTTTGTCACACACATGCTAGTATGTGATAAAAAATACAACTACCTTCGGCACGCAGGCCGGCATATATATCCAAAATCACTAGTATACATCAAAAATCAGGTGACCACATCTCAGGCATCTCACCGGATGTCCTCCATCTCTGTGTCACCTATACCCTCGGCCTCTGTGTCCCTACTGGCACATCACCTAGCTCTAGTCTGGTCATGTGTGCTGGTGGCCTCTCCCTGATTGGGCCTCAGAGCTCGCTGACCTCCTGTGCTCTCCACACTATGTGTGTGGGATCTCATCCTCTCACTGGATGCTGTTTGCTGCTCTGTACTCTCCGTAGGATAGGAAGTCTATCCGGCCACCATGAGTTGATCCTGATAATATCTCACCTCACCTAGGGCATCCCGTAACCTAGATATAGGCAATGGTCTGTGGTGGTCCCATAGGTCTCGGCCCCTGTACCTACCCCCCTGTGACCTACCTACCTATGCTGTGCTGGCCTGTGAACTGGGACCAACTCCCTGTGCCTGTGGTGGTGTGCCCCTGCCCCTGTGCCTATATATGGGCCTGTAAGGCCCCAATATGTGCCTGGGCTATGGCTAGCTAGCCTGTAAACCTGCCACCTGAGCCAGTAAGGCTGCCACCTGACCATCTCTATCTCCATCTCCTCCATCTCCTCCACCCTCTCCCTCCACCATCTGGGGCCTATGACTGGCCACCTGTACTCGTAGCTCTACTACCTCTACCTCTGACCCCTCTACCTATGTCTACTGTAGTATACCTATCTGGGTGATCAACGTCACTACCTACCCCTATAGGTGTCTCTCACACATTGTAATGGTAGCTAAGTCAGTTGTGCCCGGTCTAGGTGGTATGGCTCATAACTGAGCCACCCACCACTACCTATACCTATCTGTACATCCGGCATCATCTATCCATCGATCCATTGGCTCCTCCTCCTCCCCTGTAGGCACTATAGGCTGTGGTAGAGGTAGAGGCCTCTCCACATCATCTCTCTGATATTGTGGGAAGGATGGAGGAATATCTATCTATAAGCCCGAACTGTCCGTCGGACCCTATCTACTAGGATCATCTCATCCTCCCCGACACGGTGACCCTATATCCACCTCTCTAGCTAGAGCTCAGCTAGCTCCTCATGCATGTGCCTATATGAGGGGAATCCCACATATGGCCTCCAGATAATGTCCACTCTGGACAACCCCTCCAACAACTACCGAAAATGGGCCACATCATATGTCGGCCTATCCGATCTCACTCTCCTACAACTGGCACCCATCTCTGTATCCCACCCACACACATCTCATGGGAAATGCATCTACTGGGGCATCCCTATAGGTCAAACACAGACTATGTGCTCGTAGGCCCAATAGTGTAGTATAAATGTACAACACAGGCTAAACCTCATGCAACCACCCATATGCCCACAGACTCTCGGTATAGCTGCACCAAGAATGTTGGTGCCTAGGAAAAGCATGTCTCATGCACCATCATATCATGGAGCACCCCCATCAATGATCGGGGAAAGCATCCACCCTCTGCATCTGGCAAGTGCATAGTAGCACACTACCTCCATCAATAGAACCACTAGCCTCGTCTCATCCGGATGGGCTAGGTACATCTCGCCATAGCTCAAACTAGTGCTATGGAATCTCAGATCCACCCCCCCTCACCAAAAACTATCCCGATCAGCTCCTCTGAGGCCTCGGAGGAGATAGAGTAAACTGGGCACCCAATATGGGTAACCGCAAAATCTGGAACACATCCTCTAGGGTGATAGTCATCTCACCCATCGGAAGGTGGAACATGTTGGTCGTGGAGTCCCATCTATCGATGAGTGTGACCATCAAGTTGGGCTACCAAACAACATGTCAGTAGTAGTGCTTGAATCCCACTCAAGCCCACTACCTCCATGTGTTGTAGCTCCAAAGGGGTCAGTTAAGCCATGTAATGTCACCAGTAGAGGTGGAACCCTATCCCGCATGTGTAACTACTGCTCTCCCCTGCATCAATCCAAGCACGACATTAATCCCTATTTACCATGACCATATTCACCAATTATCATTACCCTCCACCCTATTTTTACCCTACCCATCTCAACCACCTAACCTACATCACTTTTGCACCCTTGTGCCTAAAATCCTGACCGGTACCGGTTTATTCTAACCGACTTGGTCACCTTTAAACCGGCATCGGTCACTGTTTGTGTGGACCGACCACGGTTCTACCCTTATACGGCATTGGCCACCTGTTTGACTGATACTAGTTCTACCCGATCAATGCGGTAAGCTGCTCAGCCTTAGTCAAAATTCATGACTTCCCAAACCCCCTTTTCTATAAACCTCCCCCTGCCCCTTTTACCCCACCTACAATGACCTAAACTCCCCTTAGACCCCTACCCACCCCACCTATACAATTTACTACCCTCCCCCTCTTTTTTTTCCCGTTATTCCCCCATACCCAAATTTAACTTTTTCCCACCCACAAAAACAAAAACCCACAAAACCCTACAAATAACAAATACCAAAACTTCTAATCTATTTAATCAACAATGTAGAGTGTTGGGCACTTACCCTCGTCTCTGCACTACCGCCATCTCGGTGGCATGTCGGCCGCTTGCTGTGCGGTGGTCCACCCGATCCCTCTCCACCTTTGCCATCACCGAATACCTACTGCAACCTTCGACCAATCAACTCTCTCACCCTGATCCCATGGACCCGCTACTCACCCACCCAACCCTCATCAAATTAGATTGCCAACTCACTGTCTCCCATTTCTCGGACACTTTTCTCTCTTTTCTCTCTCTCTTTTTTTTCATTTCTTCACTTCACAAATAACAAATGAATAATAAAAATGTGGATTTTTTGTTTTTATAACAAACCCGACCTAACCGACATCGGTTACCATTGACAACATTGGTCTCGTGCCCTACCTCACCATTTCGGTTTTCCTATACCGATGTCGGTTATCCATGACCACCATCGGTCACCCTCACCTACACATTTGCCCTTACTTTGCCATTTTACCCCACCCTTTACCTTGCTCCTTTACCCCATCCAACCTTTACCCAACCCATTACCTTACCTTTCCTGACCTCATCACTTCCTACCTCCATTTTTCCTCCTTTGGGGACTTCTTATTTTTACCCCTACCTTGGCCTTACCCATGTGCCGTGACCTAGATATTTGGACCTGGACCATCACTAGTGACCTTTGACCTCATGTGTTCGCTATACCTTGTGGCATTATTACCTGTGTTGATTGACCTAATGACCTTACCTAGCCTATTACCATGACCATTTATCTTGACCCTACCTTTGGTGTACTGGAACATACCTAAACATTTCCTGCACCTAACCTACGTTGTGTTTCCTGACCATATCCTATACCTTGGATACCGGATTCACTTCAACCTTGTTTGGATAAACCTATCGACCTTAGACGATGTAGAGTTTTCCTGCTCTTCAACCCGGTAGTAGTGTGCTGCAGTTTATACGTGTGTGTGCATTTGATTATTGCTACCTTTGACCTGACCCATTACCTAGATTTCCTGAGTAGACCTTTCACCCTTTTTCCCCGTACCCACTTGCCTTTTCCTCACATTTCCTTTTATCAAACCACTCACCGCTTCATCCTGTTGCCTCATCAGTTCCTGGTTTGAGGGGGATCACCTTCACCCACACATGGGGCAACCACATCTTCTTTTTTTTGTTAGTGTTGCTTACCAATACAAGCTACGCAACAAAAAGGGGCAAAATGTAGACACTAAAATAGGTCACACTCCCCTTTGGTACCTCGACCAATAAGCACCCTTTATTACATTTACCTAGCCATGACCCCCCTTCACCCCACTAATATTAATTTAATTAATTTAATTAAATTAATGCATTATCCTCACTATATTTATTATTTGAATATTTTATTTAAATAATATCCACACATACACTTCACTTAGACACCTCATCAAACCAACTCAACCTAAGACCTATTCTTAGTAAGTTGCCATAACTAACTAAGACTTACCCAAACCCTAAAAATCAATGCCTACATTCCCTCTAACCACATTCCCACATGCTCACAAGAAGCTCCCAGTCTAATCCATGGGATAATGACATGAGATCTAAGGAAATCAAGAGGATCTCCCTAGTTTAGTAAACCTAGGAAATCCCACCTTGACCAACGTCGGTTACCCCTAACCATCACCGGTTAAGTTGGACCGCCATCGGTTACCCCTTTTAACCCCTAAACTACCTTATTCTCAAGGTTGGAAAACATTGGGAGAAAGTTGATGAGAAAGAACACATCTCAGAGAGATAATGCATCTTCAGAGAGAAAATTCAGTGAAAACTCACATGCAAGGAAGGAGATTGAGCATCTTCTCCTGCATAGCCATCCCAGCCATGATCTGATCTATCCAAGCAAAGAAGAGTGTACATGTAGCCCATGTAGAAGATTTTCTTTAGTTGGTGATCACTTAAACCTTCAAACCCATCATCAGCACCTCCATCCCTCACACACAGGCATTTAGAATGGAATCCAAGTAAGTATAACATCATACTTTCTGGTTTATTTCATTTCATCATCATTTTATCATCCATTGTTTATCTTTCCCCCTATTGACCTTCTCCAACATTTTCACCTCCATATACCCATTAAAACCTCACCAAAGCCTACTCCAAGTAACCCAATATTTCACCCCGACTCACCAAAGTCCTTTGTGCAATCACAAAGGAGACCACAACTTGTTCTGTGACATTTTCAGATCTCATAGTAACCGGCACCGGTTACACCTAACCACCGTTGGTCACCCCTGACCGACACCGGTCTCTGTATTTTCCCACACAAGCCTAGAACAGAGACCTACCCACCAAATTTCATCTCACCCCCATTCACTGTGATCTACCCGAGACCTCTATCAAACCTGCAGAGACCCAGAACCAATCATTTGACCTTTGGATTCTATTCTAGCTTAGCTGTTAGATTAGATCTATTTCTTATTGTGTTTTTAAGTGAGATACCTAAATCATTTTAAATAACAATAGGATTTACTTTGTTTACAACATTAAATTGTTTAAAATAGTGGACTGACAGCCATCTAGGAAGTATCATACTTCCGGATCTAGCATACGCTAGGTAGTTCACTGCCCATATTGTTTAATTCCTTTTGGTGGTCTTGTTTTCATTACAGGTAGTTCCTCCTAGCCAAAAGGAAGCTCTCACGATCAGTTGTGGATCCGGAAGTCATACATGTGCAACAACCCATCAACCAACATTTGAACCCTACTATAAGGATCATGTACTACTGAAAAAAAAAAGATAGGGGCATTAAGCGATAAGCATGTGACCTACTACTCTAATAAGAAAACCTAATGCACGTTAAAGGACATCAAGCTCTATAATGAGGCCAAATATGAAATTTGATCTTTTAACTAGGATAGGGAGTGTTGAAATAATATGCTTTTTTTGTGATTGAATTTTTGGGTGTAATGTTTACCTTTTTGTTTAATATTTCTTTTCCTAATTAATTTTTAACTTTTCTTTAGGATTTTAGTGTTCCTCCTTCATACAAATTTAGAAGTTTGATAAAAATGTGTATGAAAGATAATGATGCTAGAGAGCTTATACTTAGCCACTAGAGATGAAAACCTACAACTAGAATGCCTAGGTCATATAAACCTATCTTAATGAGAGTGTGATCTTATCTTTGATGTAAGTGTGCTTTGAGTGAGAGAAGTTGGAAAAGTGACATTGTAAGAATAAGAATGTGATACAATGAAGGGTAAAGCTAGTAGTTGACCATAAAAATGTTTTGTTTTAAAAATAATGAAGGTTGAGAGGGAGAATGAACTAGGTAGTGTTGTAATTGTAGATCTCTAAAAATATCTCAAGATAAGAGTGCAAACCAATTATAATTCCAACACAAACATAGAGAGTGATAAAAATTAAGTGGGAAAAGTCATAAAATGAGATAAAATATGACCAGAGATCTAAGAGGTAGAAATGGTCGAATAAAGTGAAGAGGGTTAAAATATCAAAGACATGTTTAAAAGTATAGTTTGCAATATAAATAACCAAAGTGGCTCAAAAAAAAAGATTACAAAGGCCATCTAAACTTGAGAGGAAAGGTGTTAAAAGTAGGTTATAAAAGTAAAGTAAAACTACCAAAGTGTTATGTAAGGAGTGAAACAACTATGTAATCCCAAGAGGGATAATGCATCAAAGGAAGGTTGTAAAAACAAAGTACAACAAGATATTCAGGGATCAAGATATTACGATAGTAGGATATTCAAATAGTGACAATGAATTAAGATAAAAATAACTATCATGGTGTGATCAATATGGACAAGTAGATAATGTAATAAAAGAGGACGTGCAATGTAAATACAAAGATCCTCTATCATAGCATGACCCTATCACTACATGTCATATTGTTTGCGAATCATAATAACATCAACATCTTCAAGGACTTTTGAGATTTTTTAGTGTATCTTAAAACTCGATTGTTATGAAAGTGACTTCCACCCTCATGAAAATTTGAGAGAGGACCTACTCAAAAATTCCATCCATAGAGGAGGAAGGGAAGGTATAAAGGGACTCCATGGACCTCTAGTTTAAATGGAGAGGAGTGAGAGAGTTGTTACTCAATTTACCTAAAGGGTGTGTAAAAAGGTGTGTGGTTTGTATGATTTGGAACCAAAGTAGAAGGTAACAGGATGGCCAAATAATTATCTTGAGGTGGAGGAGAAGGTAACTAAGGTGGGTATTTTTTTTGAGTATGCGACATGTAGCATCAAAATGAGAAAAAGACCATGGTGAAAACAAAACTATCAAGGAGTAGATGGAGCATGTGATGGCTTATGAATGTTCTTAGCACACTCCTACTTCAAGTTGCTTCATGTGTTGGGTCATGTGATCTAAACTCTTAAAGTTAATTAATAGTGTTAGTTTGTATAGGGCATGCATTTCTTAGATAAGCACCCCCTTATTACTGGATGTGTTCATAATATTGGTAAATTAATGTTTTTCATTAATTTACATAAGTTAGTTATTAGTTTTATGGGTGTAGTTAGTTGGGCTCGTTCGACCATTGGGTCCCATTTTTCAACTATATCCCAAAATTCAATTTATGCGTATTGGATGAAATACTAAAAGGTGTGTTTGTAGGACCATTTAATATATTGTAAAAGCTTCTTCTTGAATAAATAAATAATGTAGGCTTCTCCATTGCAAACATTTTTATAAGTGATATTAGAGATTAATGGTTATTGATTCCAAATGAATAATTTATCCTCATCATCTTCTTCTTTCCTTGATGAACCACAAGGAACGAAGATGAAGAGAATATTGACACAAATGAAGATATTTTGTAATATTTTTTGTTCATTTCTATTTGAATTATAACTAAAGCATGACACCTATTTGAGGAGCTTGGGATAATTCTATGATCTAAAGAAAGCATTAAAAGACTTTCAATTTCCAAAATAACACTTTCTCTTTTTCCTGAAAATATTCCTCGAGAGGAAAGAATTATATGGTGATGTTTTTCTTTGATATCGTTATGCATGAATGAATGAAAGATTTTAATAACATCCATGAGCAGTGAAGAGTCTATGGGACCACAAAAACTGAGATTTTAATCATATTTCAGACTCCTTTCAATATCTACTCTTGGTGTGAATCTTGAGGATGAACCCCACGGTCGCTTGAAGCTTTGTTCCTTTGAAGATTTCCTCTAGTCTGTCCACCTTCAAGTTGTTTTCATACTAAATATGAATATCATCATATGCTGAACACTCCATGATGAAATGCCATTTGTCTCAACGACCCCCTTTACCGATGTAAAAGATAAATTCTCCTTTCCCAATCTTCCTTTGGAAGAAAGTCCATCTACTAGTTTCACATCAAAGATGATGTGATCCGGTCCTTAATCGAGCCACTAGAATCCTTGCTTTACCAAAACGATATCTGCCCCTAGATAATATTTTTCATCATGTTCCCCACTGGGATTGAATTCTCTCGATATAATGTGCTTTCTTTTGACCAATCGACCCGTCCACATGGAAGCCCTGAACTTTTTTGTCACATAATTTTTATTTCCCTATTGTTGTTAGGACATTCTTGTAAGTTGATGTCCCATTTGTTCATCCATTTAAAATTCTAATTCATCCAAGTTTTCTTTTTGCATTCCAAAGTATAGTCCACAACTATTTTGAACTAGTGAAGATTGTCCATGCTTTCAACTTTTTTTAGATAGCTTATCATCCAAGATATTGCGAAGCTTCCAACGAGAAAGTACCCACTTCAGCCAACAAGATCTCATAAGGAACAGTTGATTTGACTTTAAGGGTGCTTGTGATTAGATGTTTCTGGATTCTCTCTATCTGTCTCCACCCGTGATTTGACATGCTACTTCCCCAAACTTTGCAGCCATAAAGAACCACCGGAGTGACCAACAATCCAAAAAGGGTTTTCTTAGTTTTCCAGTCCCAAAGTTTAGCTTTCCTGCACCTGTTTTGAAGTAGGTAGGATGCTTTCCAACCTCCCTGTATCCTTTTTGCTTTACAAGTCTCCCAACTAAGTTTGTGGTGAAATTCAATCCCAAGATACTTGTATTCATTGACTATTTCTAAAGGACTCCTTGAAAAGAAAGGTACCTTGTCTTTCCTTCCTTTTCAAGGAGAAAATCATGATTTTTGTTTTGCTAGTGTTCACTTGCATCCCGAATTCTTGGCAGAAGAGCTCTAGCACTTTTAGTTGTTCCCTCAAACCTTGAGCTGTTTTTGAAATTAGGATAAGGTCGTCAGCATAAAGAAGTAACTTCACCACGTAACTAGCTAACTGAATACCTCCTCCCTCAGTTTTGTTTAACCATTCTTCAAGCTTATCAATGTATAGCCCAAATAAGGTGGGAGAAAGAGGGCAACCTTTCTTGACACCGATGTCACTGCCGAAACACTCGGACATACCTTCTCTGGTTCTGATTTTAGCTCTGACCTGCTCATACAATTTATGAACTGCTGCTCTAAATTCATCTGGAATCCCAAGCTCCTCCATCCTGTCCCAAAGTTTCTTTCTGGGCACTGTGTCGAAAGCTTTCCTGAAATCAACAAAACAACAAAAAGCTTTTTCTCCTTGTGTCTCCTAAACCTTCTCAATCAAATGTCTCGAGAGTAATACAATGGTCAATTGTTGAATGTTTAGGATGAAAACCCGCTTGCCCTTTTTCTTTTATCCTCTCTTTCGCCCAACCGCTGATTCTCCATTCTATCATGCCTCCAAAGATTTTACCAAGAAGAGGGTTGATCATAATGGTGCGATAATTGGATGGGTTATTAATGTCACCACTTTTAAATAGAGGGATGACAACGCTAGTCATCCATTCTGCGTGGAAAGCCATTCGGTTAACATCATTGAATATTTTTCTGATGTGTGGCGTGAGGACCTCAACTCCCCATTTTAGAAATTCAGCCTGTAGACCATCGATGTCTTGAGCTTTACCACTTGCTAGATTCTTGATGCCCTGCCTAATGTCTTTTGTCGAGAAAAGCTTAATCGAAGTCTCAATTATGGGAGGAATATCTTTTTGTTGAGGACGCTCATAAAGGGTCCTTGCATATTCTAACCAATGAGCACCTGTGATATTATTTTCTATGTATTTTTTCTTTTGTTGTAGCTCCTTCCAAAAACCTTTGGGGTTGTGTTTTCCAAGAGAAATTAATTTTGTCCTTCTCTTGCACACATAGCTTTCTTTTTTGTGTTGTACCAATCTCTCATAGGTCTTTTTATTTTCTTTGTTCATCCCATTTTCTTTCAAAGCTCTCTTGGTAGCTTTACACTCTTCATCATACCATGGGTTTGTCGGAAAAGTATTTGCCGCTCCCTTTCTAGGTTTAGATCTCTTACAAAAACTTAGAGCCTTCTGGATCAAGGATATCAATAGATTACTACGTATATAACCACTCATTCCTTTGTATGTCATGTTCTCTATATCCTTTCTCATTATCTGAAATTGCTGCTTAAGGGCTGCAATAAATATTTCTTGGTTTTCTTTATTGAGAATGATTTTTCCCTGTTTTTGGAATGCCTTTTGCATGTGCTGAGCTTGATTCCTTTGTTGCCGATTGAATATGGTCCCAAGCTTTATCAAGAGAGGACTATGATCTGATTTTAATTTGATAGGACGATCTCCGATTTCAAACTCAAGTATCGTGGAGATAAAACTTTGAGAACAAATTACATAGTCTACAACACTTTGACCATTGTATGTTTTACAAGTAATATTCCCTGATCTTGGCCAAGCCCTCATGCCATTGCAAATAATCATGTTGTATAAGCTACATAAGCCTAGAAGCTCAACTCCAAAATGTGACACCCCTCCACTACCGTCTTGAGATAATCTTTCCCAAAGCTTGTTCTCTTCTTCTTTAAGCCACAATGGATTGTCTTCACCTCCTTCCAAGCTAGTCAACTGAAGAGATTGGTTATTTGCAGTCCTCGCATTGAAATCACCCAATAGAATTATTTCTTAAGAAACCTGAAAATAGAAATGTCTTTTTTTATTGAAGCGTATGGATCTTCGCTATCCAAATTTCTTCTCTTATATGTCTTTGAACCTTTCTTATGTGCAAAGTAACAGTGCAACTAATCGATTGTTGTCTTGTCATCTCATTATTTTCAGCCATATGTATTACTTATTTGGATCTTCTTTTTCCACTTTAACATTTGCGATCCATATTTCCTCGATTAATCTTGTGATTCCACCGTGGCCTTTCCCTATTTCATTCCCTTCGTTCCAAACTAAAATTTTCTTGTAACCTTCAAATTTTGGAACCTTGCAGCCTTCGTGCTCATGTTTCTATAAGAATAATAATATATTTCCCTTCTGCTATGGGCCCCAAACCCGGTCCTCTTCTCCATGGATAACCTCTACAATTCCAACTTACTATGTGCATGAATTCCTGTGGGGCCCCTAATTCCTATTTTTGTTTGCAAAATGATCGCTGATTTGGGCTTTCCCATTTCTCATTTGTGCCCATTTTCCTGCTTCCCTTGCTTTTCTCACTTTCTCCCATTCTTTCCTTCGGTCTTCTTGTTGTGCGAATGTCAAATCTTCATCTAGATATATGTGTGTGCCTCTAAGAAATCCCCTGTTTTTAGGATAGCATGTTTGTCTTCTATTTTTCTCATGACCACTCGCACGTGTTGGTCCTTTCCTCCCTCTGTTCTCCTGCCAATCCTATTTGCTTGTTGTATGTAGCCTGTCCACTTTAGTTCATCTTTAAGTCTCTTGTCAATATGTCAGTTCTCTCTTTTTCACCAAAATCTTTTAAACCCTTGATAATAAAATTCACTGCTTTGTCTTGTTGATCTTTCTCTTCTTTTATCTATGTTTTGATGTGTTTCTATATGACTTGCTTTTGTTCATTTTATGATCCACTTACTAATTGAGACTAAGTTTTGGCTTCTTCTATCCGATCCTTTAGTTGATTTTCTTTTATTTCCATGTCTTTAATTGTTGATTGAATCTCATCTATTTGAATTGTTTCCTTTCCTTTTAATGTTTCAGTCTTTTTTTTTCCCCTATTTTCACATGTCAAATCCTGTTTTTTAGCATAGTTAAATCTTGTTGCCCTCTTTCCATGAGGTTTTGGATATTTAGAACCTGTTCTTTGAGGATTTTATTTTCTCTTTCTAACTTGTATTTGACTTCTGTGAGTTCTTTCCTCTCACTGTTTTCTTGCAATTTCTGGTTTTCTAAAATTCCAAGCCTTTCCTTCATGTTCATGAGTTCCTTCACATATAGTTCTGAAGACCACAAAAGAGGGTCGAAGTAGGAGGGTATATAGGTATTGAGTCTGGTGCGTCTTCCCTTTCCTCCTTGTATGTTGCAGTTCCGTCGGTTTTGTTTAGCTTTGGATCCTTTTTATTATCCTTCGGACTTGATTGTTTTTCTTCCATTTTATGTTCTCTGAAAAAAATTCTCTTTGTTGTTTGTTGCCTTCGGTAGAATCAGAGTGAGGTTTTTCTTCCTGGGGGTTCTGTTATCCAAAATGTGCCCCTACTCATTTTTTGTGGCTAACTCCTCTCATTTTTTCCTCTCTTGTGCCTCAGTCATAATATTTTTCTTTTTAGGCACTCAAAACTTTCTAGAAATGACACCATTGGATAGATCTCTTTCTTAGCTTTCTAGAAAGGTAAAGTTTTCCTCCTAACTCCATGTATTTTTGAAGTTATGGCTCGGCGGAGTTTTTTGGAAAAATTTTCCCCTGAAAGGCCCGTGGCCAATGAGATGCCGCCACATGGCACCTAGAGTGGCGGAGCGCGGGGAAATTTTGGAAAATTTTCCAAATGACCAAAAAGGTGCAAAAATTTGAATTTTTGCATGCCAACCCGATTTGGCCCTGCTGTTCGCCCTAAAACTTCAAATGGCCATATCTTTCGATCCAGAGCTCGATTTTTCACGTTCTTTATATCAATGGAAATCTGGTGAAATTCTCTACAATATTATGGGGTCATTTTTGTATTTTGATGGAGTTTGGAGAGAGAAAATCGAAAAACACCTCTGGCACGTGGTCATGGATAGAAATGACGTTTCAACCACCGTTTTTAATGAAGAATGGCTCGCATTCTCTCCCAGCATGGCTAAAAATGTCAAGGGATGGGTCTGTAAGGATGCCCATGCTGTTTTGAATGTGTTTTGGTCAATGGTTGAATCCCTTCCATGTTTTCCCATGTTTCTCTCTCTGGGCTCGTCCTTGCACTGTAAAAGCCAGATTTGGCTCATTTTCAAAGGGTTGAACATTTTTTGTGTATTGCAGGTCCCCTTTCTCACCTTGGAAGTGATTTTGGTGGAATATTAGACCTTTTCTAAGAACTGCAACTCATTTTTGCCTCCCAGGTGTTGTAATGCAAGTGATTTTGATGTTAAAATAACAATACAGGCCCTGTGATTAATTTTTCATCCTCTGCTGGTGTTGTTTGACTAATTTCTGATTCTTCATTATAGTTATCAGTTTGTGCATGTTGTTTTGTTGCATTTTATGAATTGTGTCAATCTGCAGAAGTGAGAAATGCTCACCACTCCTTTGGTGCATCACCTATTAGCATTAGTTTTAGTTTATCTGCATTCTCTATCTCTGTCTCCTTTGGAATTTAGGGTAGGATTAGGAATTTAAACCTCTGCAACTTGTAAGTGATAAATCTGATCAGAGGAGTTGAAAAAGCCTCTAATCTAGAGATTCCTTTCCCATTTTACAAGTCCCACACTTGGGGAGAGGATTCAATGTTGTGCAATCACACTGGATGTCTAAAATATCAAACTAGAAATATGATCAACATCCAGGGGTGCTACTGATTTGCAACAACGGAGTTCTTCTTAGTTTTTTTGCCTATCTACATTTTGTAGAATCCCTTTGTACTATTTTGCATTCACATATACCAACTTTTAGTCATTAGCTGTACCCGTTGTATGAGTTTGGTAAATTTCTACCTTTCCCCAAATTTTGTTTTCTATTGCTATATGTGTTTTCGGGATAATAGAACTCGTGGTACCATATTTGGATTATCTTTGAAACCCTCATGTTTAATCATGGTTTACCCGCCTTGTTAGGACTAGATTTGTGAAATATACAAAGAGTGTTGAAAAAGAATAAAAAGGGTTGGTGGCTCTACACGAGAAAGTGACTTATCAAATACAATTTTACCCAGATTGACCTTTGAATCCTGAATATTCGTAGCCCTAGCCCACAAACTCTGTCTTCCACTGCACCCCTAGCATGTAGCCCTGGCTCATGCAACAACGTCCTCCACTCGCAGCCCTATCTCCTTGTCTCAACTCGTCGCAGCCCATTGTTCGCAACCCTAACCTCCACGTAGCCCTGTCGCAGCCCCCCACGCAGCCCTCCACGCAGCCCCCGTCCATGCACCACACCGCCCCGACGTGGGCCCGCAAAACGCATCTACAACAACCCTGCGGTGCCTCCCTTCACTGTCACCGTCATGTAACCCCGGAGATCAAAGCATGAAATTTTTTTTTATTGAGGTTGGAACACTTCACGAGGCGGTGAAATCTCAAATTAATAATAGCGTGATTAAATCCTTTCTAAAATTTGTTGAAAAGAGCATTGAAGCGAGATAAAACTTAATATGTTATATTTTCTATTCTCGACGTGGCATTAAAGACTTCCACGTACATGTAGAAAATTAAAAAAATTTAGTTGAGGTGTTGGAATTTGATTTCTACATAGTTAAAAATCCAAATGTAATGTGAAGAGGCGTTGGAAATTTGTGCAAAGGATTTTCATTTTGTAAATCTAAAGTGGCATGCGGGTGTGATTATTGTTTAGATGGTATTACTACATATACAAGGTATTTTTTGTTTATCTAAAATTTGGCCATTTTTAAAGAAAGTTTCAAGGGCGTTGCTCTTTCTATCCAAACATAGGCATTGGAAAGTTGGGTAGGAGAGGAAACTAAAGTCTTTTAAAGGCAAGACGTTAAATCTCATAAGTGTAAAATTGTTTTTGAATCTTGTCATTTTTATATGATGTTTTGTTTTCTTTGTTTTGTAATTTGTTGTTTTCTATGTTTTGGGGTGTCCTAGATACATCAAAGTGATTATTTTAGTGTTTGAGGTCCGTAGATATGAGTTTCATGACAATAATATTTTAAATGAATAAACAATGTGTTGTAATGAATGATGAGTGCATTTTTAGTGGAATTTGACACATTTTTCTTTCTCAAAGATTGGAAATGGTTTATTACATAAAACCATGAATATAACAATGTATACGACTAAGTGTGTTATTAGATGTCATCATGTTGCACTTAAGGGTTAATAGGTCCCTATGGATCTAACATGTTAACAAAGCCAAAGGTCCACTCATCTTTAGTGACCTACTAACTCCAATATCGGGTTATGTTGTATTGATAATTTTGAACAAATGGTAGTAGGTGTGTTTTTTTCTTCTCAAATTTGGTTTTCAATTGATTGAAATCATTGATAAGGAGTAGGTTGGGTTGTTTTGATTGGGTTTTTCATTGTAGTGATTTCTAACCTCTTATTTGACAAGGGGAAGATATTGTATTGGCTTTCAATAGTCGTTGGCAATTTTACAAGTTGATAAGGGATGCACTAGCACTAGTGGTGTTGAGCAAAGGAGCTCAACATTATTAAGCATAAGGTTAAATGTGCCATACACATGATACTAAATATTTTTTGACAGGTTTTTGTGCGAAGCTTTATATCGATTGATGTAGTTGAGAAAACCTTGATTGTGCTTATAATGCAACAAGAGTGTAAAATGGTAAGAGGAGATGGGCATGTTAGTAGGATGGTATCCATTCATGCCAAAAATAGGAGGGTAGCAAGATTCTATGTGAAGTGACATTGGCTAATTAGTACATCGATGTACAATATGTCAATTTACAAATGTAACAAAGATTATTGAATGACATCACAACCATATGCCACATATCATCTTCTATGCCCCTTTTAATCAAAAGGGGGTTTGTTGAATCATGTTGTCTCAATATTTAATGTTAACAAATAATTTTATTTTGTATGGGGTATGTATCTCCTAGTCATACACCCCCTTGTTAATAGATGTGTTTGTAATAAATTAGTAAATTAATGAATTTATCAAAGTTAGTTTTTAGTTGTTATTTTATACATGTGTGGTTAGTTAGGACCTTTTGGTTCCACGTGCAAACCATATCTTGAAATCTTATTTAGGATCATTAAATGAAATAATAAATGTTTTGTAAGAGTATATAATGTATTATACAATATTCTTGTTGAATAATATAAAGTATGTAGATTTTATCCATTTTCATGTGCAAATATTTTTGCATCACTTGCTTTCTATATGCTCCAAAATACTGAACACTATGCTTTGATGCCTCATGACATGTGTAAAATGGTACTTGATAGGTTGAAGATTTTATAGTTATTGGGGCATGAGGCGAGGATACAGATGTAATGTGAGGCGAGGAAGGTATTATGATAGGAGAGATAACCAGAGGATCCAACTTGTTTAGTGGCTCAAGCTTTGGGTCACAAGAAACATCAATAATGGAAGAGAACTTGGGGAGCCATCATAGATTGTGGCTTAGGTTTATGATGATGTGAGAAGAAAGTTGTGTAGCAAATGAAATGAAACCCTTATGATCCGGATGTCATATTTTTTTTTCTAAAGCATAATAATTATCGTTATAATGTCCATTAATCCCATGGTAATTACAATATGGTCTACTTTTGTATCGGATAAATTGATGAGGAGGGTGGTAATTATTAGGTAAGAAAGTAAGTGATTATTGAGTAGCGTAAATAATATATCATGTTTTCTAGTATGACGTTCAAACTAGAGAGGTGTTTTCTTTGGTAAGACCTTGAATTCACTTGTAGGAGACCATGTAGTGGACATGGGATCAGGATGAGGTGTAGAAGAACTAACATGATCCGAGAAGAAACCTTAAGATGTTGGATTTCAGCCATGTGAGGGATGTAATCATGGCTTTATATCTTGAAATTTATCTTGAAATAAATGGTACAAAGCTTGAAGGGACTCAAAGAAGGATTGGTTGGTTGTTTTATCAGAGTGCTAGGTGCGTCGAAAAGACGATTGGAAATGTCACTTACTTGTGAAGGTGGCGTATTGCAAGGGAGATACATAGTGTTCAGGGGTTTTGGAGAACATCTTTGCAATGAGGGTGCATTTGAAGTAAGTCATACAAGGAGACTTGAGGAACCTTAAGAGCCATGATACAACTAGGGTTTGGGTTTGGAGAGGAACAAAACTTATAGGGTATGCAAAATAAGGATCCGGGTGTTTGATCAAGAGTTGGGGTTCACCAAATGATTTAATATAAATTGAATTAAACCTTATTTCAGAGTAACTAATATGACTAATGATATACAAGTGATAATATATAGTAATGGATAAGAAACAATCATGTAAATATATAAAACCCTAAGTAATAGAGATAGAGGAGGTGACTTAGCTAATTTCTAAGTGATCTAGAATTGGTTTGAGATGAGAAACTATTAGAGTATCTTTGGGAAGAGTGTCGTCAAGCCTCACTGAGGGTTATGTAACTCGGAACTACAAAGGACATAAGTTCCCATGAGAGGATAGGAGTTCTGAGTGCTAATGAATGATCTCGGGAATTAGCGTCCACTCGGATACTCGAGGTTTTGGCATTTTTGGGTTGGAAGAGCTTTGTTGTTGATCCTATTTTTTCATTCTGGTTTTTTCTCCAATTTCACCGGTCATACTTGTAACCTGTAAAATAAATAACTAGATGCACATGCCCACAAACCACATCAAATCTAATAAAGAAGATGCAAAATGGGGAGTCAGATTGACCTCGGTGGTCACTTGAAGAGCGATCTTACGACCGAGAATTGCACTACATCTTAGAATCCATGTAGATCTCTATGTAAGTTTCACTATGATAGTGGGATATATCTAGATTGCTCTAAGTATGGAAATGTGTGAGACGGAATAAAATGAGCTTCCCCTCCTATGCTATGTATGCAGAGTGATGCAACCCTTATCCCTTGTATGAATGTGCTAGATGTATCTCTGTAATGCTCTGGTGCCTTTTTGTAATATTAGGTTGTGATAAATAATGCTTATGATGCTTGGACCCTTTTTTAAGAGAAATAGCTAAGTATAAATATGATTCCCTTGTTTGAATTTCGTAATTGAAAACTCAAAGGCTAGCCCAAAGTACTAATAGGTGCCTAAAAAGTAAAAGAGACCCAAAATGGTAAGAATGGAATAGAGTGGTTTAGGAGCGACCAAGAGGGAGAGAAGCATTTGAGCACTTATTTCCTAATAGTTTTTAGTGTCAAAAGCCATAAAAGATAAATCAATCAAGTGTCGATAGAGATGTAAGATATGCAAGGCCAATAAAAGTGCAAGAGATAAAGAAAAAGTCCCAAAAGAAGTTATCAACCACTAGTTTTCTTTCTTAGGAATCATGTATACATTAGTATTCTTTAGGACCTAGAAATGTACCCAAGTGCATATATTTTGTGTCTACACTACCCCAAATGATGAAAAAGGATGGTTTTCATTTATGTAAGACTAGAAGATCCTTGGAGATGAGGTGTGCTACATCAAGTTGATCACTTCAATCATTTTCCATGTAGATGAATCTTAGTAGCTAGAAAGTTAGATACTCTCAAATGGAGTGCCTCTCATATATGGATGTACAAGGTGAATTAGGTATACTTTTTTATTGAAGCTAGGGAAGTTGATATTTTTGGGGAAAATTTTCCCTCTTATCACATAAGGGAAAGCTGGAATCTCCCTAAGGAAGGATCCTTTTCATGGTTAAAAATACTTAGTCATTGTTTGACATGTGATATTCTAATAAAAAGGAAAATTGATGTTGTCTTGATAAATGTATCATGTGAAAAAAAGAGGAATCAATTGACCATTTGTTGTTTCATTTCCCCTTCGCAAAAGAACGTGGATATGGATGACTCAAAATTTGTACTATGCTTGGACCTTTCCCAAATCCATCCTTAATATGATAAGAGAATGACACTACAAAATCAAATCAATCCTTAACTTTGTATAGGAGGCTATCCCCACACTAGAAATGTGGAACATTTGGCTAGAAATGAATAAAAGAAGCCATGCCATGATAAATATTCTTACACAAATTGAAGTTATCTATTTCAAAATGGGTCTATTCGATTATTAGAAAAAATCATATGCTAAATGTAAATGGAGATCCTTAAATCCAAAATGAATGGTCCATAATCTTCTTCTAATACCATCTACTGCCCTCCCCCACCTCCCCTCCCTTGCACTATAAAAAACCTTTAAGATTTGGAAGGTCGATGTTTTATGGGATCTCCCAATGGAGGATTGTATAAAGATAGATTTTGAGGGGGTATAAAAGGTAACCCAATATTGGCAGACTATGGTTGTATTCTCAAAGATTCGTAAGGAAATTTGATTGAGGTATATTTAGGATATATTTTGAAAGCCACTGACAACAAGGTGAAGTGGATTGTAGTCATGAAAGGCATTAAGATTGCAAAATAAGTCAAGGTCAAAAAGGGGGATCGACTATCATTATAAAAGCATTGTCCAAAACAAAATTTCCAAATTGGAAATTAAGTTTTATATTAGGCCCAATTTATTTAGCTAGTCAATAATCTGAGAATATTGTCATCTTTCTTTGTCCCAAATTGACCAATAATGAAGTAATTATTCTTGCAAATAGTGGCTCTAGAATGAATGATTTCACATTGTTAACTAGCACTAGACTAAAGCAATTGGCAAGTGGGCTAACATGAATTCTTATATATGATAATATAAAAGCGTAAATACTTGTTTTCGGTACCCTACATTGTTTATCCATACTCCTCACATTCATACTCAAAACATTAAATTATCTTATAAATATTGAACCCTGTCCTTACCCTCATAAAATCACACTTTACCCTTTAGTAAATGTGTATTTACTCACCTAAACCACCCTAACTACCTATAACTCATCCTAGCCAATTTTAAATTGTTATCCTAAATTTACCCCCTGGGTAGATTCAGATAACACATAAAAAATGGACTTAGCCATTTTTAGCAAGCCTATGAAATTTAAACGACTGTCAAATTGCACTTCCCAAAAGCATTGGTCGTTGGCTTTCAAAAAACATTAAAAGGTTGTTTTAGTTTGTTGTGTTTTTTCATGGAACTTAGTGTTCTGTGAGTTTTCCTAACCTATGAAACAAAGGATCTTGGTCAAAGACCGAGGTGGGTTGAACTTAAACCCATGGGACATTTAAAAACCCACACACAACAAATAAGATCTCTAACAAAATCAATGGTCGACAAGTGACAATAGATCAAAAGTCCAAAGCAAGAAAAGTGACACCATTCCGGCTCCCATTAAGTAGATGTGCCTCATCTAGATTCCAATCCCTAGAGTTATCCATAGTTCATATTTTTTTAGGTTCGTTAATTCAAACAAGGTCAAAGGGTCTAAGGGGACAAAATTCAAAAAGCTAAAAAAATTTCTAAGTCCCTCAGACTTAGAAACTGCGATGCAAAGAGCTATGTGGATCCACCTTATTTTCTCTCATTTCACAATATGAAAAATGAGAAGCCCATCAAATCATAGACAAGCATGAGGAAGAAATTTGACAGGTCCTAACATGGGGAAACTTGGAGCCATTTCATTGGCTCACATTTCATAGTTGTCAGAAGGAGTTCAAAGAAAATACTTACAATGTGAAGTGCATGGAAATTTTTCATTGGATCACACTTCACGATTTAGGATGAGACTTTCAAAATTTTGACAAAACATCAAGGCATGGAAAGGGCCAAATCAAAAAAGGATTTACATGTGAAACCTGGATGGAGCCTTCTTATTGGCTCGCATTTTGCAATGATCGGTTGATGAGATTTATAAAGGAAAATGGTGATGCAACATGGTTGGATCTTATTAGCTTACATCTCTCAAGGACTAAAAAGGGGCCAAGGAAAGTTTGATAGTTGCAGGGAACATCACAAGGTTCTATTGGTCCGTATTTTGAATATGATGGATCTTTTAAAGGTAGACCCGCTCGCCAAGGAGAAAGCAAAGAGAGGAAGTAAAGTATGAATATCCACAAGCCTATAGGAGGTGGACATATGGAAAATAGAAGGGAAAATACATATTGGGTAGTGGTTGATCCCCACACCAAACAGAGCGTACCATGTGTCACATTCTATGCCTCCTAATATATAAATATTCAGAAGGCCATATCTTTCGACCCAGAGCTCCAAATCAGACAAACTTTATATCGTTGGAAATATCTTCTGACCCCTTTAACATGACATCATAAAAATATGATTTTGGTTGCATTTAATGAGTAAAAATGGAAAACATGACATCAAAGGTAGAAAAGGGAAGTTTGAGCATGTAATTCGATCAAATCAAGTAGCTCTACCATGAAAATTGATGAAGAATGGCTCCATTTGCTTTTGCAGAATGAAATAGACATAGTGATGACTTTGTAGAGTTCCATATGTGATGTTTTAGGTGCATAAAATGTAGAATGTTGGTGGTTAAAGATTAATAAGTCATCCGTTCTCTATTTTCCTATTCTCTTTCTTCTTTCTCTCTCATTCGAGCTATATTTTATAAAATATTTCATTATTGAAAGGATGGACATTCTAAACTATAAAGGAACCATGTAAAAATGGTATCCCAAGAAAATGTGAGTGAAAAGCCTTCATTTTTGCCTCTGTAAATGTTTCCTTGCCTTCTATTTTGACTGTAATGGATTGTGCATATTTTAAGCAATTTTTTTTTGGCATGTGTTTTCTCGCCCTAACTAGTTTTTACTTGTAGTCTTGCCTTCTTTGTAGTTATAATTGATTGTGCATATTTCTTACATTTACAAGCTCCATTTTGATTATGTTTCATGAGAAAATGGAAATTTGAATGTGTTTTTGAATTCTGAAACGTATGTCTTCCCTTTCTATGCCCATTTTCCCTCACAAGGGTGTCTCTCACCCTTTTTCTGGTGTTATCACCATCCTTTTAGCTTAGAATTTCCCCTTTCTGCATATCCTTCTAACCCTCATCCCTTGGCATATTTAGTTTAGGTTTTCTTTCTACATTAGGAGTAATTGTAATAGTAGGAATAGGTAGAGGATGTCAACCTTCTTTGGAGGTCCATCTCGTTAGCAAGGTCCCATAACTTAGAGATAGTCCCATGTTGTGTCAAAATTTGTGAGTTTTCTATGAATTGGAGAAGGGTGTAATTTTGAGCTCCAATAGTTTTGGCACACTCGGTGGGACCAATATTTCAAATATTTATTTTTGGCAGGTGTTCCATTGTGATATCCTTGCCACCTTAGTGCCTTCATTTCTCCAACATTTTTGACATGTCCAAAGGAACCCACATTTCAAATATTTATTTTTCGAAGGTGTTTGATTGTGGTATCCTTGCCACCTTGGTGCCTTCACTATTCCAATAGTTTTGGAACGCCTGATAGGACATAGATTAAAGAGCTTTACAACTTCATATTGCCAAGTTTGATGTGTTCTTGGTAATATAAAAGATTCAAAGGCAATTTATAAGAAAATATGGTGACTCCACTGATCTAAAAAAACCCATTATATCAATTGTAGACCATTATTTTCATCCTTTTCATTCTTCCATCCTTTCAATGCATTTCCATTCATTTTTTCATTTTATATCTTCCCATTTTCCTCTTTAATGAAGTTATACAATCATGACTTCATTTCCTTCTTGGGATTCTTATTTGCAACAAAAACCAATCCTCTCCATCCCCATAGTTTCAAAATCCTCCTCCAAATTAGTTTTATGAGCCCCATCACCATGAACATTCATATAGCCTACACCCCACTGACCCATATGGTTATTTTCCTAACCAAAATGTTTATGAAGAACATGGTTATGTAGATGATGGTGGAAAATCTATGGAAGATGCTAATTTGTAGAGGAATATTCAAGAAATGGAGATGAGCATGATGTAGACAAGAATTACATGTATAGTGAAGGAAACCATGATTGGTTTTAGGAAGCCCTATCTATGGGAAGGCCCTATACAATTATGGTTTAGCCCTCATAGAAGTTGCATTTTATAGTTGAGATGATGCCCAAAATTACAAAGTGGGCTAAATAATTGGAGGTTGACCAACCTAGTGTTAGGTAGCCCTATCAATGGGGGAACCATACACTACCATCTTATAGCCCTCCCATTCCTCCTCCCCAACCTATGCCATCTCAGCCTATTTTCCATGTTCCTAGCTTTTTTCTGTCTACTTCCATTGAGGATTCCCCTTCTCCATCTTCTTCCCTTCCCCATATTCATTTTCCACCCTCTTTTCTTCCAAACCTCCATCTCCTTCACAAGAAAGTATCCCACCTCCTTCATTATTCGAGCCTTTGAAAAATCAGCCAAGGGTTGAAGCCTTCCCCCATTTCACACCCAATCTACATGTTCCTAAAACTCATGAAGAACTGACTGAAAATCATGAAGTAATGGAGCTTAACCAACAAACTAAGGGCCCAAGTTCTTGGTTATCTGAGGATCCATTCCTCACTAAACAAGATTTTGAATCTTTCATAACAAAGAGGGTTGAGCTAATTTATTTTGGAAAACAATATGTACATGTAGATATGGAGGGGAAGGCTGAGAAAGAGCCAAATAAAGGAGATAAAATTAAAGGCTTCAAAGATTGGAGCCATGAATTTGAAGCCAAATAGGTTCATCACTAAGAACTTGATAGTCAACCTTCTCCAAGTTCTTCAAAATCAACTGAGGTAAGTCCCATTCTTTAAAGCCAAGAAATAATTATTGAAGAATGGACTAACTCCAGAGCATAATGGATGAAGAAGTGACCTAACCCATTGCTGAAATTCCTCCTATTTTGATTGAAAATTTGAATTCAAGGAGGTTGAACAAAAAAATGAAAGAAGAGGAAGAGAAGCTCCCAAACGAGAAGGAAGTTTTGAAAGATTGTAGTGATCCATCAAGAATATCTCTAAATGTTGCAATCAATCAAGAGGATCTTCATGCCAAGGAGGAGGAAAAGTTAGATCCATAGGTCTTAGATGAAGAAGAGATCATAGAAAGCTTCTTGTTTTCATTTTTTTCTGAAATTTCACATCCTTCTTCCACTTCATATTTGCATGAGTTTGATATTGTGGATGAGTTTGATCTCTCAATTTATATGTTTGATGAAGAGGAGAGCCATGATGAATCAATTTCCAAATCAGTCATCATGGAGGAGACAAAGTTGTTTGTAGAAGTAAAAAAAAATTCAGATCAAATTGTAAGTAACCATCTTCAAGAAAGTTTGTAGGATGCCCCCATTCATGGGGGTGAGCATAAAAATAATGGGAAAACCACAAGGATCAACCCATTGGTTCCCAATGTCACTTGTCCAATCATATACTTGGCTAGTTTGGAGCCAAAATTAGAGTTGCAATTGGTCATGCTTGTTTCAAATCATGAGGATGAGCTTCAAAGCACAAAAGGTCATCATCAAAACCTCTAAGAACTAAATATAGATCAACTAAAGGAGGTATTTGTTCTATTTGTTATTGATACTTTGGAAAAAAACATGAAAAACTAGCTACAAATCAAATTTTCACTCTTATTTAAGGCCATGTCCACTGCTAAATTAATTACATGGCTGCATTTTGTAAGAAAGGGAAGCTATTTCTCCCTTCATGTTGTAGGATTGTTTATCTTCTTATTTATTTGGATAGATTAGAGTAGGTAGGTTTGTTTTTAGTAGAAAAAGTGCTTGGACACACTCTGCATGTTTCCATTTGGAGCATGTATGATTTTCATATTTTGTATATAGTTTTTGTGGGATTTTTTTTTGTTTCCAAAGTTTTATTAAGTCGTGGAAACATTCTTGGCTAAATTAGATATGGGAATTTTTAAAATCTCAATCATTCATCCCCGAAGATCATTTTACAATTCAAAGTTCCCGTGCCCTTTTACTTGGTGAGAAACTTAGCTTTAGAATGGTTTGTAAAGTTTTAAATCAAAAATCCCAATAATTCAACTTTAAGAGCAAACCTAGGTGACCCCAAGATCAACTTTCGAGCATGTTTAATGATATAATAAAATAGTTGGGGTAGTTCCATTGATCATTTAAAGCCCCAAGATCAAGTCTAGATAGTTCTAATTTGTGCTAAGTTCATAATGGATCGGGGTAATAATTTTAATGTTTTGATAGGTTTTGGGATTGACTCCATGCCTAATGGATGCATAAGGCTACTAGTCAAATTTAATAGGAAAATTTCCCCTAGAGGTTGCAAAATTGTTATTCCAAATTTACCCCTCAGGTATATTTGGATAACACATCAAAAATGGACTTAGCCATTTTTTGTAGGTATGTGACTTTCAAACGGCTATCAAATTACACTTCCCAAAATATCTGGTCATTGGCTTTCAAAAAACCGTAGAAGGATATTTTAGTTTGCTACAGGTTTTCATGTAACTTAGTGTTTTTTGGGTTCTCCTAACCCACGAAAAAAAGGATATCGGTCAAAGACTTAAACGGGTTTAACTTAAACCTCGTGAGACATTTAATAACCACACAACAAAGAATATCCACGGTGGAATCAAATGCTGATAAGTGGAAGTAGATCTACAGTTGAAAACAAGAAAAGTAGCACCATTCTAGCTCCCATTAAGTAGATGCACATCATTTGGGATTGAAGCACCAGAGTTAGCCATAGTTCATATTTTTTCAGGTCCATTAAGTCAAATAAGGTCAAAGGGGTTACGTGGTACCAATTCAAAAATCCAAAAAGTTAGTTCCCTGAACTTAGAAACTATGATGCAAAGAGCTATATGGAGCCACCCTATTTTCTCTCAATTCCTAGTATGATAAAAGCGAAGGCCCATTGAATCATAGGAAATAACGAGGAAGGAAGTCTAAAAGGTCTTGACATGGGGGGTGATGTGGAACCCTTTCATTAGCCCACATTTTGCAACTGTCAAAAGGAGTTCAAAGAAAATATTGACAATGTGAAGTATGAGGAGATTTTTCATTGGATCATGATTTGTTATTGTTAGATGAGACTGTTGAAATTATGACAATGTATTAAGGTATGGAATGATATCATTGTCTAATTCTTCATAGGTGTCAGAGGGCCAAACTAAAACAAATGACATGCGAAACTACGTAGAGCCTTCTTGTTGGCTCGCATTTCACAATGGTTAGTCAATGAGCTTTATAAAGGAAAATGACAATGTAATATGGCTAGATCATATTGGATTCTATCTCTTTGGGACTGAAAAGGGACCAAGGAATATCGATAGTTTTAGGGAACATGGCAAGGTTATTGTTCTACTATTTGAATTTTGAATACAACAAATATTTTAAAGGCAGACCCACTCGCCAAGGAGAAAGGAAAGAGATGAAGTAAAGCTTGAAACATTGATCCTATAGGAGGTGGACACATGGAAAAAAAGAGAAAGTACATGTTGGAAGTGGCCTATCCCCAAACCATTTAGAGGCTACCATGTGTCACATTTTGTGCCTCTCGATAGACAAATCTTCAGAAGGCCATATCTTTTGACCCATAGCTCCAAATCAAACAAAATTTATATCATTGGAAATTTCTCCTCGATACCTTCAACTTGGCATCATCAAAATATGATTTAGGTGTCATTTAAAAATACAAATGGAAAAAACAACATCAAAGGAAGAAAATGGGATTTTGAGCATGCAATCGATCAAATCAAGTAGCTCAACCACTAAAATTGATGATTCATGGCTTCATTTCCTTCTGTAGGATGAAAAATACATAGTGATGGATTTGTAGAGTACCCTATATGATTTAATAGGTGGATTTAATACAAAATGTTAGTGGTTAAATATTCAAAATCCATCACTGGTCTCTTTTCCCTCTTCTCTTTCTTTATTCTCTCTCATTCGAGCTATATATTGTAAAATATTTCATTATTGAAAGGAAAAACATTCTAAACTACAAAGGCATCATGTCAAAATGGTATCCTAAGAAATTGTGAGTGATAAGCCTTAGTTTTGTGCTATGTAAATGTTTCCTTTCCTTTTGTTTTGACTTTAATGTATTGTGCACATTTTAAGCAATAAAAATTTGTTTTGTGGCATGTCTTGTCTACCCTAGCTAGTTTTTACTTGCAATCTTTCCTTCTTTGTAGTTGTAATGGATTATGTATATTTCTTGAATTTAAAGGCTCCATTTTTATTGTGTTTCATGAGAAAATGGAAAGTTAAATGTGTTTTGAATTGTGGAACATATGTCTTCCCTTTCTATGCCCATTTCCCCATTTTCCCTCATAAGGGTGTCTCTCACCCTTTTTCTGGTGTCACCATAATTTTAGCTTAGGATTTCTCCTTTCTACATATCCTTCTAACCCTGGTCCCTTAGCATGTTTATTTTAGGATTTTTTTCGCATTAGGAGTTGTAGTACGGTCGGAATAAGTAGAGGTATCCATCCTTCTCCAGAGGTCTATCTCAATTAGCAAGGTCCAATAACTTAGAGATAGTCCCATGTTGCCTCAAAATCCCTAAGTTGTTTATGACTCTAGATAGGGCCTGTTTTCATGCATGTTATCTTATTCTCATGACCAGAATCTCATGTTGAGGACATTCCCATGTCCTGAGGTGGCCTTGACCTTGAATAGTACAGTAGTATCCCACAACATTCTATTTTATCATTTACACAACTCAAACAATTATTCCTAGAACAATTCTCCTTCAACATATCTCACAAGATATCCATCACTGATCTCTATGCCCTCAAATAATTCAAGGATGATTCCATTTTTAATTTTTTTTCTAAGAGAGGGATTATCAAACAACTATCCTTATCTCTTCCTTAAATTGAGCTAATCGAGATGTTTGGTTGATCCTACTCGTAACATATATCATCAACCCTTTCAAAAATTTGATGAAGCCTTTACCATGGCCTGAAAACTAGAATTTTTACCCTTGAGGATGGTAAAATTAAAATAAGATATAAGAAACCAAAACCTAAATCCTCTTTAAAGACTTTTTCCAAAAATAAAAAAAAATCTAAAGGGTTGAAAAACATGGTTATTTTTAAAAGTATGTCCAAAGGTCATTCGGATTCCAAAATTTCCCAACCTCATTGTAATTAATTACCTATATGGAAGTCTTATAACGTTGTATTCGATAAGATTCTTATCTCTTTTATGATTAAGCTTCCTCTATATGAGTGATGGTGTTTCCAAATCCAAATATTCATGGTATTGGGACAATGAATATTATAAATACCATAAAGTCTAAGTCCATGACATTGAAAGGTGAAATTATTTTAAAAATATCCTCCAAGACCTTATTGACCAAGGTGACTTACAACTTGATAACTCAAATTAAACTCCTGATCAAGGCTTGTACATATTTAAACAACCTTTTCTGAACCACTCCCCATCAAGTAGTCAGCCTCAGTCCAACATTAGAGGATCTCATCACATCATCAACACTATCAATGAATTCACACCAACACATACTATACCCAATGTTTCCATAGATGAAACACTAACTCAACAACATCACTCCTCGGATCTCCTCTTTGTCGATATTTTGAGCCCATCCACTGTATAATTTTTATTTACTAACACCAATTAGTTGGGTGTGCTGCCACTTTACTTAGATAAATGTCTAAGAACTCACCTGAAGTGCACACAACCTACCAGGTACCTCTTTATTTGATCATGCAAGATGTGTATTCATCATAAACCAATGTGAAACATAAGATAGAAGATAAATTATATGGATCTCAACACAAATGATAATAGTAAAATATTTGATCATTCATTCATCAATATAAGAATCTCATGAACCATGAGGGAGGAGATGATGGGGGATTAAAATTATGGTTAAGGATCTGTAGGAGAGGATGGGTAATGTGGAAAATATTCAAAGGAATAAGAGGTTTCAACTTTACTGAGTAGATTTGATGAAGAGGATGAGGGGAAGGATGACATTTGGATGGAGATTGATCAAAGTCATATGTAACAAGGTTAAACTAATACCCAGGGTGGCTCCTCAAACACCTTAAGAAAAATAGTGTCCTTGTTGTCTTTTATTTTTTTATAGATAATTAGCATATTGTGTCTAACTCTAGGATGTAGATTGTTGTTTCTTATTGGCCTCTTTTTTTGTTTACTTCATGGCCATCTTGGTGTTTTGGGTTAAGATGTTTTAACTATTTTTATGACCTTGTCTCTCTTTTTGTCTCTGTATAACTGTAATCATGATGTATATGGTTTTGTAAGGATTTTAGGAAGCCATAATTCTATTTTTCTTACCTTATCTAATAAAATATAAGCAAATAAAGAAATATCTGAATGAAAATTACATCTTGTTCACTTCTCCTAACCCTATTAATCCATATAACATTACCCATTACAATAATATAAGCATCACATCTAGAAAATCATGAACTAAATACTAGGAAACAATGCACACCTCATATGACTAACTCTCTTATCAAAGCATCACACACACATACAAATATCTCTCAAATATCTATTACAAAGGGTGTGACATACATATTTATATACAAATGGGAACTTTTTCTTCACCGCTAACATGCTTTATTTCTAACATTAGACTCCCTAATCATAAAATCCATGCCTTTAACATTTCTAGTTTATCTATAATTTATGCTATAAATAGATCAACATTATCCATGCCTATGTCCTATAAATATATGTCCATGCATGTGCTTTATCATCTGTTGGTGTTTTATCCTTGTTGTGTCTATTTTTGGACTTTCCTTACTGATCACGTTAATTATAATTTTCTATATTTATAGAACACTCTAAAATCTAGATAAATACTTTACTATGTCTATATGCATAAACCTTTATACCTTGATGTGTTTCCATCCCCTGCACGCACCTTCATGCACCAACTTATACTTTTATATTTTCCCTATCCCCATGCGTACTCATGTGTATCTTCCTATATATTTGATTCTACTTCATAATTCAAGATCACCCTTTCGTGCACGATCATCAAACTCACATTTGATTATAGTTAGCCACATCCTCAACCCAACATTACCCCACACTAGAATTATTGTCACTCCTCATAAATATAAAGAATGAAACAATAGATCTGAAATAAATGGAAAAGTTTGTGGGAAATACCCAAATCAATTCAAAGAATAAATAATTTCTTAATGTGTGCATTTAAGGTTTGGCTATGTTGATGGTAGGAGATTTGGAAACTCTAGGCCAATCCCATTCTCTAGTTGCTTTTCATTATTCTAACTCACTAGCCACCTTATATGGGGCTGCCTCAATAAATTTATAGAATGTTTTCCAAGTTTAATCCATCATCTTTCTCCTACAACTCCTTTAGTATGACATCCCACTTTGTGGAAATTCCATCTAGACCATCCACATTGTACATCACCATCTTCTAGATCTTTCCAAGCCTTTTCTCCACCATTTCATGCTTCACCTTTGATACATCATATTTCTTACTAAATTCTTATAAGATCCTCTCGTGCTCAGCTAAGTTTTTCAATAATGAGGCCTAAAGTTTCTTCACTTCTGTCTCATCCTCTCGTAGTGTGCAATATAGGATTATTGAGATACCTTAGAAGTTAGAAAAAATCTTCTCAACATGCCACATGGCTTATTTTGGTTATGCTCCCATGGCCATATGTTCTTCTATCTTCTTCTCCACCTTGGCCTTATTTATACTGGCCATCTCTTCTATTGTAGGCCCTGAACCACTATTTTTTTTCACCAACAATAGGTGTACTAGTTCTTCCAAGTATTCCATTTCTATATTATGAGTTATTTTTACCTGTGCTACCACATCTCAGCATGCATGCACAATATAATTTGTTAGGTAGGTAAATTGTTTATACACTACTACCACATCTTTCTTTGCATTTCTCAATTCTTCTTCTAGCCACTCATTATTCTTATCCTTCCTCTTTATATTCTTTTACATTTTTTTATTGTGTCCCCTTTTAATAATAATACACCTCCCTAGCTTGATGTCCATATTATTGAGAGAGTTGCTCACCTCCGTGTCTAAGATTTGGGTAGAGTCAATTATTGGGAAGGCTCCTGACCCTTTCTTTTACCATAACTCCAAAATTAACTCTTTTTGTAACTCTATCTCTATCTCCTTTATATGATTCTACAAAATCCAAGAGAGCATATTCTGTGTGCATGGGTGGGATTCAACCTTATCCAACACCCCTATAAAAAATGTCTTCTATGGGAATTTAACTTTGAAACAATTCCTCTATTTTAAGTATCATAAAATATTATTAAGTATCATATATATATATGACATTTTTGGTGCCTATGGAGGATGCCTTGGCCCTCTTCCCCCGCACACTTCCTACATGGTGTCTCTTGCACAACATTGTATTACACTTGACCTATTTCTTCACCAGTGCCTTTCCCTTCTCCACTTCCTCACTCCTTGGTTTCTTCCTCATCTTACACATTTTCATGTTCCTCATGTTATTACTCTTTATCCCACACATGATCTTCTTAATGTTCTTTCTCAAACTATTATGGATGTTTCTCTTCCTATATAGGTTGCTCCAAGTCCTCTTCTTGGTCCAGATCATGTATGACATAAGGCTATTCTTCCTCTATTAAACTTGGAATGTGTATATGTTCATGTGGAGATAACTGAGGGGTGCACAAAGTACTTGATTCTTTGCGCCTTCTTTATATTTTCTTCCTTCTGGTATGGTCGAGTATAGCCTCCACTTTTCCCTCATCCGAGGGAGGTTTTTTATCATTTCTATGCTTAGGAATCTTCACCGATGTCCTTTTTGGTGTTTTTAAAAGATCAATGTTGAGCATGTCAATCTATTTCCCATCCTTAAGTTTTGGTTATAGGTAGATGTAAAATATGCAATCCTCTTTTCCAACTACTAAGGTCATAATTGGGTTCAAATCCATGTTGTCTATTTCCATGGTCTCAACATATGGTACCTTTGAAATTCCATATGTTTTATACATTGTATGGTAGTTAACATATACTCATTTTACATTAAATTCATAATTTTTATCCAATTTACAATGCACTTAAAATACTATATTTTGAATGAAAATGATAGTTTGTACCACAATCCCATCTTCCCATTTCTCGATAAAAATATTCCAAGGATGAAGTGTTGCATTAGTGTAAGATCTTTATGTCCATTTAATAGTGTTAGAAATTCCCTAAGCACATTCCATTCATTTCAAATATGCCACACATCCTTCTACCATTTCTTGAGGTGCACCTTATATGGATTGGATATGGCCCCTCATAAGTATACTTGGAAAACCATTTTATATAGAGAGTTCTTCTTAATAGAATTCTTTTAAATTTTATCATTCGGGATGTTTGGAAATCCTATCTCCCGAACATAATTAGAAAAAGGGTAGACCCACAAGTAATTTGATCTCCTTTATTTTTTGTGTCCTTACTTCATATATAATGCCTTCAATTATAAACAAGACAATGTTATATTGGGTCTTGTGTATGCCATCTTATGTACAATATATATGAAATTTTTATTCACCTCTTTCCATCTCTCAAAGGAACCCAATTTATAACTTACAAGGCACATAACCACTCTAGTTCTGGATAAACAATCTTATCAATGATGAAAACTTTATTTCCCCTTTGATATTGAAAATTTTTGGTTGTTACCTTTATCGATACCTCATCGTACTAATCAATTTTGATCTCTTCTCTAGTGCCATACAACCCAAGTTACTCTTCTAATTAATTTAATAGTCAAACATCCTCCTACCTGTGAAGTAGAAGTAATCCTCATGTACGAGTAACATCAGACATTGGTATAGGTGTGTTAACCTACCAAAGTGAGGTAAATCATATATATTTAGTACCCTGATGTGTTTTAGTGTCTTTCACACCTTGTCATCAAAAATTATTTTCCCTTCCACCATCCTTTGGCTCATTTCCTTCATCACATTATTATTGATGTCTGCCTCATGTCCTTGTACTTGGTGGTTGTACTCACTAATCTTGTACTTCCACATCTATAATGTCCATTTCTCCCCTATAACTACTTCTTATGGATACAAATTTTAGAAAACCATTCATCAAGATATTATTCTATGGGATTCCTAGTCCTTGGTACTTTATTTGGTGCCATTGATATCTTTATCCTGGTCCTTGGTAAATTCTTTTCCTGGGGTGCAAAAACAACTTGGATTTGCTTGCTCAACCCGTGTCCTTCATCACATTATTCTTTCCCAACCTATGGCTTTACTTTACCATCCTTTGATTTATTTACTTCATCACATTTTCTTGATTCTGCCTCATGTCCTTGTTCTTGGTGGTTGTTTTTTCCAATCTTGCACTTCCACAACTATAACGCTCATTTCTCCCCTATAACTACTTCTTGTGGATACCACATTTCAGAAAACCATTCATCAAGAGATTCTTCTATGGGATTCTTGGTCCTTGGTACTTTATTTGGTGCCATTGATATCTTTATCCTAGTCCTTGGTAAATTATCTTCCCTAGGTGCAAAAACAACTTGGATTTTCTTACTCAACCCATGTCCTAGCTCTAATTGCAAATCACTTTGTGTCATGACCCCTACAAATATTCTCTGTATCCCTAGCTCTACAACCCTTTCTCCACAATGCTTCCTTCAAACCCTTCCTAATTACAACTACCACTCCCCACAAGGAGATCTCTTTTTATGTTAAAGGTTTTATGCTTAATCCCGCATGTTGTGTTTTTAATTCTCTATTTACACTTGTTTGTTGGTTCACAAGAGATAGTTTACACACTGTTTCTCTAAATAACAAGGTAGGAATGAATTTTATCACCCTCATTTTGTAGATTTTAAAATTTCAAGCACATTAAATGCACTCACCTACAACTTCTTTTCATCTTAAAATCATCTTTTGTGTTTTCCCTCCTTTGTCCACAGACTTCTCTTTTTCTCAGAAGTCATAACCTTATGATGTGCAACTACTTCTCAAGATGTAAATCCTTTTGCGTGCACCATCCTGTGTTGTTCCTATTCTTCCTCTACACCACTTACCAAGTAGTTTTACTACCACATTTCCTCCCTTGCATTATATTGTGCAATGCTTCATTCATCATGGTTTCATCTAAGAAATTCCACCAATTCAAACATTTATGACAATTCCATTAATCGCACACACTCTAGCATTCAAGCTAATCAAAAAATACTTCCCCCAATGCACCTTTTCCTAATTCCAACCTTTGTATGCCTACCCCTTGCTAAAATCATGGGTGGTATGATCCATATCATTCTAAGACAAAATGATTAGCTCCTGCACATGAGCACACTTATTATAACAAAGAAGAAAAAAATAAAAGGAAAAACTAATCTAACTAGAAATATTACCTTATTATAAGCATAAAATGGAAGCTTATTTATAGTAGGGATTCTACCTACTCCCATTAAAGTAACCAAACAACATGGTGCCATCTAGCACTTATAACTGACATGTGTCATATTCCAATATCTTTGTTACTTTAGATGGTCCTAACCATGAAATTTTAGCTTCCCTAGGTGGTGTGTAAACTTAGAGTCATAAAGGAGCACCATCCCTCAAATGGTAAAATACTTATTTCTGATATGTCTATCATGTTAGGACTTCTACCTCACATTTTCTATCTTATGACTCCATCATGTAATTACATGCTACTCATCTAAGTGATACATTAATTAATCGATGTGCTCATTCATTGCCTTCTCATCAACAAGTCCTTCTTTGTGTGTAATACATAGGGAGGGTAACATGAATTCTATAGGTGAAATTTCCACCGCACAAAACCAACTAAAAGGGTGTGGCCTTATTCAACTACTTGTATGTAGTCATGTATGCCCATAATACAACTGATACTTTATCATCACAATCCTTTCTTCCTACATCACAAAATTTTGTCAAGGTATTATCCAAGATCTTATTGAGGACTTCTTAATTACCATTGGCTCATGAGTGATAGGGGTAGTCTTATGATGAGATACCACAAAATCTGCTAATAATATTTTAATTGTCTCATTTTAAAAATGATTTCCCCTATCACTGGTATGGATCAATGGAAATCTATACCGACTAATAATGTTCTCCCATAAAAATCTTACTAATGTAGTTGTGGTGCAATCCTTTGTGGGTTCTATTTTTACCACCTTGTCAAATAATATATGCATGTGATGATGTAGCACACACTTTTCCTACATGTAAATAGTGTAATTGGTTTGATAAATTCTATTTCCCACTTCTCAAAACCCCCGCACTTCGTTATAATTCAAGGTGAAATTTCATCATGATGCCTTGATTTCCCAATTCTCTAACAATGATCACAAGATTTGAAAAAGGCCTTTATATCCTTGTAAAGCGTCTCCCACCATAATCTTGCAAGTAATATCTTATGTGTTGTAGCCTCATCTGCATAATTTCCTCCTACTATCTCACCATGCTCTTCCTCTATGATGGCTTTAAGCTCATGTTCCAAATCACACCTATGTAAAACTTCATCTCTACCCATATTGTATAAGTGTCCTCCATCTAACTAGTAGGGTGCCATGGGAATGGTGAGTTTGCTTTCTCTCCAATGTTTTCATTTCCTTAGGTACAAATCCCATGAGCAAGAATAATGAAATATCCTCTAAATCAGCTGGTGTGTCTTTGTAACCTAAAAAATGAGCATTCAACATACTCTCTTCTATGCTTTGTGTGTCCTCACCAAATTTGATTCTGTGAAAAGTGGTTTGATCCCAAATTATTTTTTCCAAGCTTGAATATGATGGAAAAATTGAACTCCAAGAATAAAAATATTGAACCAAAAATGTGCCATTATAAAACTTGCTTATTAACTAGATATTTAAGTACTATATGATCAGTGTAGAATATGAATGGTGTTGTTAGAAAATATTTTCTAAACTTATGAAGCACGTACACCATTGATAATGCTTCACACTCCATGGTTGTGTAATTCTATTCATCTGGTGTCAACTTCCTACTCACAAAATAAATAGAATGGTCCACATTACCTTCCCATGGCATGGCCAATACTACTCCAATTATTGTTTTAGAGGTGTCCACATGGACATGGAATAATAGGTTACAAGAAGGGAACTATAAGATGAGCGTGGTTGTTAGTCTCTCCTTCAAGGTCTCAATTTATCACTATTGCATGACACCCCTAGTAAAATATTCCTTTTTCCTTCAATAACTCATCTAGAGGTGTGACAATCTTAAGATAACCCTTAATGAATTTCTATAGTAACTAGTATGACCAAGAAATACATGCACCTTGCTTTGATTGGGTGGATCCTCTAACCCTAAGATAGTTACAATTGTGGTGGTATCTACCAACATGCTTTCTTTATAGATGATGTGTCAAGAAAAGTACCAAATGGTGTGACAAATATACACTTATTAATGTATAAGGATATGATAAGATATCTACATATTTCAAACATTAGTCACAGACAATCAAAATGGTCCTTGATAAGGCCATATATAGTCCAATCATTTAGATAAACATGAAGAAATTTATAGATGAAGTCTTGAAATGATTGAATAATAATGCACAAAAATATTGGTGGCACATTCTTTAACCCAAAGGGAATAACTATGTAGGAAAAGCATCCCCATTCAGTTGCAAATGTTGTCTTCTCCTAATATTCACATGCTATCCTAACCCGATGGTATCCAAAGAATCTATTAGTGAAAGAATATATCTTGTGCCCTACAAATCCCTCTAATATTTATTTAGTAAATGGTGTTGGGAAAGGATCAATTATAGTGGAAGAATTTAGAACTCTATAGTAAAAAAATCCTTATCATCCCATCCTTCTTGATGCTGATAACCATTGAATGATCCATTTGATTCTTCAATGGGCTCAATAATGTCTACTTCAACATTTTATCAATTTAATATTTTATCTTAATGTGCATATTAGGATTCATATGGTAATGCCTCTGAATTGATCATGCATTATCCTTGAGATTTATCTTCATCTCTCCCAAATAAGGATGAATACCCTTCCACTCAAGATATCCCCTTGGGAATAGATCTTGAAAATAGTTTAATAGCTCTTGATTATTTTTGTAACTCCTACCTCAGACCAATAGTCACCAATTATGGTCTCCTTTGTGTATCTTCAGTCACAATGTTTACCTTCTTGGTCCTTAGTGGTATGTGGTATGTGTGCATGTTCATCAAAGTAGTGTCAGAACCTCATGCTCACCTTCTACATGTTCTATGTTTAGGTCATCTACCTCTTCATCATCAATGGATAGATGATGTTCCCCTTCTCCTTTTCTTTCCAAGTGTGCCCCATGAGTTTTTCATTAGAAATTATCTAGTCGTAAGCATTCACATGCTCATAAAAAGAGTTTCTCACCTTGTAGCTAAGTCACAATCACTTCTACCTTCATTCCATCACTAAGAGTGATGTGATTCAATATATTTAGAGATTTATTGATAGATGGTTTAGTAGAAAAATATTCAAGTGTCATGATACATGAAGTTAAGTTGTGTTGAATCATGGTCTATTATTGTAACTGTGCATGTATATACCATACGCGTGTGCATCCACATAATAAAAAATAAAGATTTTCCACCCAAAATGAGTGTGGAAGTGTGTCTTGGACTTGAATCCAATTCCTTTCATAGTTCAAAATGTGTGCCATGGGAAAGGTATTCCCATCACAATCTGAAATCCACGAAGGAAATTATTCCTCGTAAACCTTGTCATGAACACAACTCTTATCTCATGCTAACTAAGTAAGATGTCCTTATGCATAGAAAAATATTACGTTGTTGTTCCTCTCAATGAATAGAATAGCATATTACTCCTATCCCCTTCATTTTTTGTGCGTGCCTCCATCACACACAAGAAGGATTCATGATTCTCTTCCCCGATATATCTCGACAAAATGGTCTTCCCCATTTTTTTAACTCACCATAATAGAACCAATCTTGTAAATCTTCCCCAAAATTGGTGACCAACCATATCATAAGTTTCATGGGTCCAGTTCTCACAAACAACACTAGTAGTGTTGCTAATGAACTACACATCTCCCTAATGGAGTACACCCTCCTTTGATGGCTCAAAATTCTTAGGGTCACACACCATATGTGGGTAGATATGATGAAGGCATTATATACTTATTGGATTTATGCAAAGTGCATTTTTTTTTCATCCATTGGAATCACATCGTGCTCTTCATTTTTCTTAAAAATTACATAATGCTTGTTAAAACATAAGTCTGCATCATTAGCATAACACCAAGGAAAAATAAGTAGCACAAGGAAGTTATCTTCTTCAGACAACTCCAATACTTCAAAGTCACCTATGAAATTTTCTCCATGTATGGTGATAGTAGCATTATTCATTTTCTAATGGGCATGGCCATTGTCTTGTTTCCATATACAAAACTTTTGAAGAAGGATGTAATGGTGGTATTCCCATTTGGTTCTATGCATCAAGTGTAAGTACATTGACCTCTGTACCTGCATTAATTAGAATATTTCTTACAACCAATCATTATTTAAAAATCTAATGTGATTTCCTTGTGATACTCATGATCTTGTGGTGGTAAGTTGGCATGGAGGATTTGGTGCTTCCTTTCTACTTCTATATGCATTACCATTTCCTATAACCATTCTCCCAAAAGAAGTGTGATATTTTCTTATATGAGAATTTTACATACTTCTCTAAGATCAACAATATCCTTATGAGGTATCTCAACATACCTTACGTGTTTTATCTCATGCCCCTATTCCTTGAGATGTTGTATCTTCTCTTCAATCATTCTAATGACACATATGATATCTATAAATACCTTCTTTTGCTAGATTGAATTTGGTTTCTTTGTTTGTTGTATAAACTCTTTTTGCTTGATGAGTGGTTTAACGCACACACGTGCTCCTTCTATGTGCACAATGACTAATAATGGTTATAGCTCTGATCCATCCAACATATTTGATAACCACTTTCCTTTTTTAGCAGGTTCAACCTAAATCATGGATGTGCCTTTATCCTTCTTATTTTTTACATATGTGGGTGTATGAATCTGGGAAATCCTCCACCTTATGTGACTTTCCATAGTATACACAAGAATGATTTTCAAGAAATTCACATTGATAATAGTTTGGTAATAAACATGTATAACATGTACCCCAAGAAAATATTCCTCCTTGACCACCATGAGACCTTGATGATATCTAATCTCTGAAGCCTCCATTACATTGTTTCATGCATCATTATTTTATCCATCATGCACTTGAAAGTTTCTTTCCACATTGGTCTTACTCACCCCTTGGATGGATACTTATCAGATCTAAGATGTGACTCTTAGATCTAATATCTCTATTCTATATGTCCATATAGAACTCTAGCCATTCAAAAAGAGGGAGCGATTTGGAGTGGAAGGGACCATGAGATGGATTAACCCCCTATATCTATATGGACTAGAAATGGATGGGTCACTTGTCCAGCCCCAACTCTCCCCCCCCCTATATAGACTCTCTATATGGGAGAGAGGGGGGCGCCCTATCTATATATTCTATGGCCCCCCTATCTAACTCTATGGGATCTATAGGTGTGGGATGGATTGATGGTCCAAAACATTGAGTTAAGTCACTTTCCATCCCTTATACCCCCCGAGGAGGGGTTGGTTCAGTCTGGACTGACTAGAGAGTGGAGATTGGTTCCAGCCCTATCTCCCCATCCATCTATGGAATAGATGAGATGGACGCCCTCGATCTATCGAGTACCCCCCCCCCTATCTATATATGGGAGTAGAGTAGATATATTCTCCTCTCCCCTACGAGCCTCCTCTAATAGTTGGAGGGTTAACTCGATCAGGGCCCTATAGTTAACTAGGGCATGTGACACCTGTAATAATATTGTGTAGGTAGAGGGTTAGCCAAGTATGAATAATCGATGCCCCTCCCAAGATATTGGGATTAGAAGAAAGAGGCCACTCCCACTCCGTATAGAAATATAAATAGAGATAGGATAGACATTGAAATGTCTCACAATCCTCGTAAATATGATCAATTAGACAAAAATTGGCTGTGTCATGTGTGTGTTTCACAAATATTATAATATGAGGAAACATTCCTCTACGTAACACATTGTAAAAGTGGACATTTTGAACATCATGATTCTTGTGGAAAATCTCACAAAATTCTAGTAGTGCATGTACATTCTTACGAAAAAACCTATCATTTGTATTCCTATCTACATCATAATCCTTACACTAGAGTCCACTATGATTCTCATGTCTTTGAGTTAGTAGTTGAATTCTCTAACTATGTGGCTATTGCTGCGATATGAGTTTCAAGGAATGGGCTTACTTAAGTGTCCACATTTCCTATTAATTCTACACCTAGAGTTTCTTATAGGTATTTGTGTGGGTTGGTAAATTTTAATGCAACAACGCCCTTTAAAATTGTGTTAACAAACCTCATATGAACCAATGTATGCTGGATCAAGTGGATGTCATAAGAGAGTTTAGATAATAAAGTCTTAAATATCACATCATATTCTCTAAAAAATTTAGACATGCCTTACTTTATATCCTTCAACACACTAATTCTCTTCTGCTCAAACTCTAGAATGTGAAACTCCTCCAATAAGGTAGCATATAATGCATCATATTCCACCACTATCTAGTGAGGGAGATAATTCCTATACCATCTATGCAAACAACAATACAATGTAGTCATGAATAACTTTATTTTCTATTAGAAGATGTTATCCTCTTAGCTCTCCATAAAAGTTTTCACTTGTGCATGTGCTCCTCATCTTCCACACCCCGATATCTAGTAAATGACATGACATCTAAAAAAAATTTGGGGGGCTGTTGTGGCAGTGGCTTACTCCCTTTTCCTAGATGGCTTGGTGATTGTTGTGGTGGTAGGATGGATCCTAACCCCAAACATCCACTAGGGTTTTATCCACTAGGGGAAGGACCAAACCCTCTTGAGCCTCCTATTGATATTTGATGACTTGTAGAAGTTTTACCTTACATCCCCGTAGTAAGGATAAACTATAGTCAATGGTCTATTATAATATTCCATCTATGGTAATATTCCTAATGGGTGGCATGCCACTATTATTTCCCAATGTCATGCCTATAAAATCACTCCTAAACAAAATATTCCCAAATACTTGATCTTGTCCACTACCATATGCACTAAATTTATCTATCATGCCTCTTGTGTTGATATTAAAATGTTACTACTTATATCTCTAACCAAACACGAAGATCCTTGACTACCCTTTTGATCCCTATCACTTTGTGGTGATATTCTCTAACAATTTCTAGATTACGGACACCATGCATAAGGGATAGGGAATCGGGGTGGGTAAGGTGCATGCCAATGGTTCTTAATATTTCATTAGACTCACTTTCATAAATTCTAAGGGGTTCTTTATACTACGCTTCCCAACCCCATTCCTCTCAGTCTTAATGCCTCCCCAACTACCATCTCTTTGCATCATTATACCTGTGAAGTCTCTCTCTCTCTCTCTCTCTCTCTCTCTCGATTGGACTAATGTCATCCTTCCCAAACACATTCTTTACCCTTGTACACAAAAATAGTTTAGACAGCCATAGGTAGATTTTCCATCCCTAGCTCAATCATCAAGATCTTATGGTTAAGGGTAGTGCACATAGATATGATCCTCTTAGTTCACACAAGAACTATAGCTCTTCTTTATATTGATACAAATACATTGAAATGGTGTATTCCAAAGCATAATTTTGCAACACTACTTCCCACCAATGATCTATAAATTGAGTCCATAGTTCATCCAAATCAGAGAGTGCTTGGTACTTATCCTAGCTCCACACTTTCTTCTTTCCCAACCAAATTCCTCTATTTTTTTGTATAAGATGCTAACCATTCATACAACTTTACTAGGAAGAAACTAAAGAATGTCTCATATAATGAATCATATAAATTATATTCCACCCATTTTCTCTCATTAAAACTACATCCATTGTTATATCTTTGAGAAAATTCATCTACGATATCATGTACCCAATGCTCAATATTCTCTAGTGATGGTAGAAACATCATGCACACACCACATCATGATGAGTAGAATAAAAAGGTCCCAAAAATGGATCCAAAATGTATCCTTTTTATTTACCAAAACTAACTAGTCATGCGTGCTAGCACTTCAGTTAGAAATATGTCTAATCCCTCACACAAAGCACATGTAACCTATCGGGTCCCTTTTTATTTAATCATGCAAGTTGTGTATTCATTATAAATGAATGTGTAACATAATATAGAAGATAAATTAGATAAATATCAACAAAAATAAAATATAAGAAAGTACCATCATTATTTAAATTCCAATTACATCTTGTTCACTTCTCCCAACCCTTGTAATCCATACAATATTACCCATTACAATCATCTAAGCATCACATATGGAAAATTTTCAATTATATACTCATCAAAAGTATGTGTAACTCATACAGATTGAATCTCTTATCAAAACATATGTCTCACACACACAACTCTCTTTCAACTCTCTATTACAAAGAGTGTGATATACATATTTACACATGGTGAGAACTTGTGCTTCACTTATTACATTCTTTAGTTCTAAAAATAGACTCCATAACTATAAATTGAATTCATATAAATTTTTTTCTTTATCTCGAATATGTGCTATAAATAGCTTGGGATCATCCATTCCTTTGTCTTATAATTAGATTTATATGCATGTGCTTTATCCTCTATCGGTGCTTTATCATTTTGGGTCTATTTCTAGACTTACCTTTTCGATCACACCAATTCCACATTTCTTTAATTATAGACCATTCTAAAATATGGCTAAATACTTTAATTTTTCTCTGTGTGTAGACATTTACACCCTAACATATTTCCACCCCTACACAAAACTTCATGCATTGAATTATACATGAATCATTTCCTTGTCCTCACCTATACTCCTACACATATCTTTCGGGTATTTGATACTAATTCATGATTCACATCTTCCATTCTATGTGCAGCTTCAACCTTTGTGTGTGGCTTGTATTTATCCACATTCTCATCCCAACATCCAAATTAGAACTACCAGTAGTCTTCTTCATCTACTCCCACATAAACATCCTCTATCATCCCCAGGATATCAAGAAAATACACATTCCATCAAAATTTTGAATCACTCTTTCCAAGACCATGTCACCCAATATCAAATCAAAAATATTACAAATCCAACTCAAAAAAATTCATATCATTCATCTAGAAAAGTAGAAAGTCTATAAAATATTCACCAAATAAACCTATCATGAAACATGCATCCCCCTACCCTCCATCTTGGGGCCTCATCCTTCATCCAAACTTGCCATCATGATCACAAAATCTAAGGTTATCCCTTGACCAACACCTAAATGTGCCACACAAAAATAACTCTCGTATCTCAAACCTCTAATTCATGAAGAGATATTCAAAATCCTTCACCATCATCATCATTTCAGTCAACCAAAACATTATATTATACTAATATCCTCGAGAAGTTTATCTTCTCATCAATCCTATCACTATCACCTATTAAGATATATCTAATCCTCAATGGTGGAATCCCTCTCGATATAACTATGAGGTATTTCAGTGCTTATCATTGGATTCCAGGATGCTTCACGAAGAACTATAAAACCCTCCATGCCATAATTTAAACTCTTGATAGCAAATTAATTCTCCCCAAAGATAAAAACCATCCACCCTCTAATCTAGATATAATCAAATCCTGACATCAAATCAAACCTACCCATCAAATCCCTAAACCCATCATTTCTAAATCATCACTCGAAATCACATCTAATAAAACCAAGGTTTCCTCCAGTAAATCCCCACTCCACTAGATAGATCTTGTCTCTATAATAAGAAGAGCATGTGCACAAGACCGTAAAGCATCACATGAAATCAGGCCCAAGGTCTCCATTTTTATTTGTTCCCTCTATATTACCTAACCCATCACCTTATAAAGCCAAGGTTTCCATCCTAGTAACACTCCGCATGAGGAAACCCAATCCACTAAATCCATTGACAAGATAAAAAATGTCATCAAATAGTTACATTAAGCTCATATTAAAATGTTCCTTTACAAGCTCGTCCAAAATTCTCTCAGCACCAAAAAACCATGATTGAAGATCTTAAATCTATTTAAGTACCATCGGACAATCCTGACCATTGTCCATCCTCATTAGCACCCTTAATATGTCTTCTACTATTGCATTTGAGGACTCTGAAATTCCATCCTTACATCTTGAAGACCAAGATATTCCTCTCTTTATCACCACCTAAATAAATGACATTCTAGTTAAGAGAGTTATGAGTGATAAAGGCGCTAACATTAGCATAATATCATCTCATGCCTTTACAAACTTCAGTTACCCGACACCATAGTTACATAATCACCAGCCGTGCTACGTTCCTTCAAAGACACCATCACCCCCACATTAGGTATGATCATTTTACCTATCAAAATAGGTGTTAAAAATATTCATGAGATCATCTATCTCGTAGAATGATAGTTCCAATATAACATGTTATTAGGTCATCCTTGTAGACACACTATGTGTTGTAGCACATCAAAATTAGGTAGATATCTAAAATATGAACATGAGGGTAAAAACTTCATGCTCCCCGCCAACCCTAATCCATTTAAAACCTGGCACATGACCTACAAACCCAATGATGTACTTATTTCATTACAAGAATCTACATCTTTATATAAAGCTTCAAAAAGCTATTCCATCCCTACATACAAAATACCATATGATTAATCCTTCAGAGATGTCATACAATTCCTCTCACTGGGGAGTATCACCTTCTAGCTCTTAATGCACTTCCTACACCTAAAATATATAGAAGACTTAATAAATTGCCACTATATGAACCTAACATAGGAAATGTCATTTCCATTGACCCCCTTTCCTCTAAACCAAGTTAGTGTATGGAGTCATCAATTGACCTTCATATCATTTCAATGATCAACCACATGCAAATATGTTTTCCTTATGATTTTTATTCTTTAGATAAACCTCAATTTTCCTAGAGTTACCTTCACCACTTTGTGTGTGGAATGACTTTAGTCCGGGTCGATATGAGTAGGGTCAACATGGCTTACCCTTTAAATACCTAAGAAAAACTCACCAAAAACACGACCTCAACTTTAAAGTACCTTATTCTAATATATTATCATCAATATAAAAATCCCACACCCATTATCATAATTTGACAGATCCTATGACATTGACGACATCGTATCCATCACATCTGACCTTTTTTTTAATGAATGCCATCACACTTGGACCTTTTTCTTATCAAGACAATGTTAGAACTAAAAATATTCCCTGGATTCCCCAATGATCTATGGGATGTATAAGGGAAGAATACCACATGTATGTGTAAGAAAGTGAAGATATGAAAACTCCCAGTGATTAGGTGGGAGTATTCAAAGGAAAATTCTTCATGTGTTGAAGGGGGTTCAAAGCCAATATAAAATAGGTTTAATCATGAGGGAGAAAGGATGCCCTTAGTATAAGATTGCCAAGAAACACATAAGAGAAAGGACGTAGAAAATTGTATTATTAAAAGAGGATGAAAGTGTCTGCAAACATGGAAAAGAGGCCATCCTATACACGTGGATGTTCTAATTTTTTTAAGAAAAGAGGATGTTATGAAAATATTTAGAAGGTGGTCGATGAAAAATAGATTAGCTCAAGGCAGAAATCATGAGACAAGACATTCGCTAAAGAAATATTTTGAACAAGGTCCAAAAAGAAAAACTTAGTAGCATACTAATCATGTTTACTAATCGAGATCTAGTGTGTACACATGGAAATGAATTACCGAGAAGGAAAGAGTTGATAGAAAAAAGTGAAGACACTAGCCAATGTGTAGAAATGATTTAGTTTGAAAGGTGATTTATGAATGGATTGTGGAAGGATATACATACAATGCTCTGCTACCAGCTAGGTGTCCATAGCCCCAAAGATGATGCATTTTATTCTAATCAAACCATTTATCTACTTCCAGTCAGGCATCCATATCCCTCGTAGAGATTATTGGAAATACCCCAAGAGAGATTTATATATCAATTTGCTTTTTCTTTTAGCTTTTCCTTTTTTATTGATTGATTTTGATTCTTTCTCTTTCTAAAAACTTATTTCATCTCTCTTGTTTTACAAGGGGTTAAGAACCACTGATGGCTTGATGGAAGGGTATGAAATTGATTGGGATGACGACATTGAATAATGTTAACAAATATATCCAAAATTTCTTCGTAATAATTTTATTAAATGTGAATTGTGATATGATATTTAAGAGATCATTCGTTCTTTAATTTACCAAGGTGATAAAAGACCATGGTTAAACAAATACCATAGAGATAAATTTCATAAAATGCATGTGAATAGGATAATCAAAATAACATCAAAGGGATGAAAATGGTGGATGAATTGCAAAGGAATATGAAAGAAAGGGAAGAAATAACATCCATCAAGTATGTAATACTTGATTACAATGTTTGATCTTTGTACCTTTGATTTTATTTTTGTAATATTTTAATGTTTTCTCATTTTTTTGTATTTTTAATTTTTTGATTTTTATAGAATTTTTCAGTGTTTTGGGAGATTGGTACAAACCATGTCACTCTATGTGATAGGATCCAAACATTATGTTCATGATTTACTTGATAAGGGATACTAATTACATTTTTTTTTTTTTCAAGAGTGATATTATCCTTGTTTTCAATGATCATGGTGAGTTCACACTCAAAAAATGACTAGGATTTGTTTTGAAACATGGGTTTTGTATGTGGGATTTTGAGTTCCCTATCTATAGTTTTTGAACTTTGTGCCATAATTGATGGGTACTTTAGTGTACATTTTGGAATCACATTTGATTTATAACTTTATAATCGTTTGAGTTATTGGGAGCTTTGGATCTCTTCATAGTTTTGATTTTAGCTTGATAAAGAACTAGTATGGGTTTCTTATAAGATAATTCTTGACTTGGGTGATCCCAGAGAAGTGGGAGAAGAATTTCTATGTTTAGAATTGATGAGAGGAATGACAATGGGTTTGCCACAATCATTGATAGCATAATGTGATGGAAAAAAGGATACGGTCCAAGAATTGAAGAAGATGGGCTACCAGGAGGTGAGCCATAGAAAGAAGATGGAAGGAAACTTGGATGTGGCCCCAACATAGAGGAATAAGGGATACTTAGGAGGAAACACGGGAATAGAAGATGAGGGGATATCCAAAGGTGTCCCATATTTAGAATACAAGGGGATAGTTAGATTTGTTCCCGAGAATAAAATGTAATGGGCTTCTTGAAGGAGACCCACAAGTAGATGATGAAGGGATACTTGGAGGTGGCCCATATATAGAAGAAGGTGATGGGCTACTTGGCAATGACCCAAAGTGTGATTGTGATTGAGGAATTGTGATATGTAAAGAAGAATTGGGTGATGAGAATATGGGTCATGGCTCAATCCTAGACCCAGTCGTTCATCAAAGAATGAAGAATTTGAGGTGGAAGAATAGTAGGAGGATCAAGCTACGTGCTCTTAGGATCTTCCTCTATTTATTGATAAAAAGAATAAACCTTTTCCCTACAATATGTGAATGCATCGAGGTCTAAAGAGAATCATTTCTCATAATTTGTTAAAGGGATATCTTCGTATTCCCCTATAAATGCCATGATCACTCCTTCATTCGAAAGAAATCAATCGATATGGGTTGTTGATCGACCACAGGGGTTTGATTGGAAGAAAAATGTCCAACTGGTGTGGAAGACTTAGAAGATGTTTGATGATGATTGATAGAAGAATATGACTTAAGAGATGAAGTAGACTTAGGGCTAGATGTCTCATGAGTAGAAGAAGATGTGGATTTAGAATTGGTTGGTATAGGTTTCCCTATAAGATGATGTCATGGAGGAAGAATAAGAGGATTTCATATCCAAAATTCCATATATTGTGACGTAGGATTTGACTTAGATGATTGACTAGAAGGAATTTGAGTTGCATGAATCTTCAAAGGAGGAAGGGTTCATTAAGGTGACTGATAAAAGAGGTCTTGTGAAGAAGGGGAGGACTATAATTGAAGAATCACATTAGATGTTTTATAAAGAAGGTCTTGTGAAGAAGGGGAGGACTATGACTTAGGATTCAAATTAGACGCATGATAAAGGATTTCTTGCGAAGAAAGGGTGACTCAAGAATCACAATAGAAGTATAATGAAGGAGGTCTTGTAAAGAAGGGGAGGACTGTGACTTAGGATTCAAATTAGATTATTCGAATAGAAGTTTGGATCGAATCATCGGTAGAATTAGAGGAAATATTTAGATTGGAATCCTCAAAAGAAGAGGAAATTTTTAGATTAGAATCAGAAGAAGAATTGGGGAACTGAATAATAATTTAGATCAGAAGTGTCCAAACCATACCATCGACTATAAGATGAAGGTGGGGAACGGGTTACCCGAATGGGTTCTCTAGCGTGAAGAACCAAACATGGTTTAGTCATGATGGGTGTCTTTTGATGTGAATGCCTAAATTTTGATTATTTATGGTCATACGTATAAGGAACCCTACAATAATCAATCATGGTTGGTATTCACTAAGTCCAAATGCCTAGACCTAGATAGTGTGATTGAACTCCTTCAAATGGAAGGAAGTTCCATGTCAATTTGGGTAGCATAACAATAACCAACTAGACATTTTGCAAACAGATAGGGGATTTTTGTGTGATTTTCCAAAGGGAAGCTAAGAAAAAATACATCATGTTGACATAAAATTTATAATCCAACAAGTTTTGAGGTGTAAATGTCAAAGGATTGATCAAAATTTTAGCAACAAAAAGGATACGAAGGAAATATTTCCAATATTTGATTGATGAAAAAGTTTCTTGATAGGAAATGTTTTTTCTAAGGTTTGAAATATATATTCAAAAATACCATGAATTTAGGAAAAAACAAGAAAATCAAGAGGATTGAAAGTCCCAAAGGATTGTCCTAGAAATGAGTTTATAAGGTGAATAAACATAAGGAAAACCACACAAGTTTAAAACACAAATCCAAATTAATGACCAAATACTAATTAATAATCAATGGATTAAAGTGATTTTCCTAAATGGATAATTAAAAATGATAAATAATCACAAGAAACAATCATACAAGGTTTTAACTGAACTAATCAATCAATAAAATTACTTCCCAAGTTGTTTTCAAATGGTAGTTTGACATTTAAGATGATAAATAAAATGCCACCACTTATGTCCAGTTCAAATAAATGAACTAGATGTAAATAATAATTTTTTTGATATGATCCCCAAACAAAGTATAGTAAAAGTGAGCTTGAATCCAATCAAGACCTATATCTCAAAAAGTGGAAGTTACGAGTATGAACGACACAAGTATACCACTAAGATATGTTAACCAAAATTTATGGAAATGTAAGGTATTAATATCAAACTAATATTGATACGATGTGTACAAAGGTAACATCAACACCTTTCAAAATTTAGGTAGTAAATAAAATGAAAATAGGGCTAGAGTATACTAAGGAATTGTTAGAATGTGTATAGCGTAATGTCAAAATATAGATATTTAGGCCAATTTTATGAGAAACAAAATGTTAATACCGAAATTATAGCAACACGATATAAAAAAATAACTTGATTCAAAGGAGAATCAAGGTAATGAATCAAGGTGATGAATCAAGCCTAACTACGATGAAGATCTTGACTTGGGTATCAAGATAAAAAAGGATACCAATGATATGAAAATGTCTCCACACACTTTAGACATTTAACAACTCAGCCAAAAACATGGATGAGCGTAAATGGACACAAAAGTGGAGAATACAATAAATTAGCAACACAAGGGTAGTCACTCTTCTTCTAATTAACAAAGTGTCAAAATAAAGTGAAGGAAGTAGATCAATTGGGGGTGAAAAATGTTGGCCTCACTTGGAAAAGTTTCACCTCACCTTAGGGTGAGTGAAAAACTAAGCAAAAGTAATGCTTCACATGTTTCATGATGAATAATGGATCTCAACTCAAATTGGTTTTGATATGGTCCAAGTTGGATCCTGGTCAAAGATATCTTCCTAGGTGGTTCACTCAACTAGGTATCATAATTTATTTAAGAGCGAGCTCAATTTGGGAAGAAAATTCACGGTGGCTAATTCTTAGAGTATCTCATCTTTACTTTACCCCCTTCAAGTATAGTGGGAAATAAATGCGTCCATTATGTACTCTCATTGGGGTCGTGATACAAATAAATTTGACACTAAATCTCACAAATGGTAAAACTAGTCAAGTAGGTTGTGTGGAGTACTTCCCATTTTTTCCACAAGGTTCCCTCTTGCGTGGACTACTTTAGGGTTCCTAGAACCACCCCCATTGTTGTAGCTTAAGGCGTTATGCCAAAGGGGTTATGTTCTATTTGAGCGGATAGGGACGTACCCTTTTCCGAAAACCTGTAAATACAGTGTAATTTTTGTGGTGTGTTTTTATATTGTTTAACTTAATATAGTTTTCTTAAACACCTTTTGGCAACCTATACAAAAACTTTATTGGTATTGTGGTTTTGTCTTGATTCCTCCTTTCTTTGACAATCATTTTTAGGTCCTACTGATCAAGCATTAGTAGTTATCCAAGAAAATCATATTATTTAAAAGAGTATTAAGAGTTAATTTTAATTCTAAATATCATCCAAGGATTCAAGAGAAGAGCATACACAACAAATAATCCAACTAAAAAGTAAAGGAAAGCTTTGCAATTAATGAACCATACAAAAAACTTGATAAATGTTCATTCCCTTAAATAAAAAATGAAAGATCAAGTTTCCAATTAACCAAATGTTAGAAAATGAAGACTAAAGTTTATTTTTATTCTCAAGATCAACATAAGGTGAAAGATAAGATAAAACAAAAACTTTATCCCAACTAGATAGAAATGGAAAACTTCAAATCAAAGGACCATAAAAAATTCTTTTGTAAAAGGTTCATTCCCTTAAGAAAAATGAATAATCAAATTTCCAAGTTAATCCAATGTTAAAAGATAGAGAACAAAGTTGTATTTAATTCTCAAGATCACCAAGAGGTGCAAGATAATAGCATACAAAATTTTTGGTCTAAATCAAGTAAAGTATGGAAATACAACATTGATCAAAACATTAGACATGTTAGAAAATAACCAGTTTTATAATAAAGGTAAAACCTATAATTTATGTAAGTATAGATCCCAAATTTATATTTTTAATTTCATAGTTCACTTCAACACCTTTCTAATGCAAAAAAAATAGAGTCATTTTGAGTTTGGGAGCAAAGCGTTATGGCCTTTGGAAGATGGGTAATGTATATGCTTTTATACTCATGAGTATGCACTTAACATGTACTCAAAAAATGTGAAAAAATGTCCCTTAATCTGTAAAAAAATGAATTTATTCCAACCAAGATTCAATTTTGAAAAATACCCATCACATTAATATATTATTAAAAATCTCAACACTATCAAAGATTAACATTCATGATAAAACTTAACGTTTTCAATAAATTGATAAAACTAGCATGTAGAATGATGAAAAAGTAAGCTCTAAAAATGAAAACATGGGGAAATTTTGAAATTTTCTCAACAAGATTCAATTTTTATAGAAACCCACCACATTAATATGTAAATATAATACTCAACGCTATCAAACACTAACCTACATGCTCAAGAATTAAAAACATTTCAAGAAATTGATAAAACTAGCATATAGAATGTTGAAAAAGTAAACTCTAAAAATGAAAACATGGAGAAATCTTAAAATTTTCCCTTCAAGATATAATGTTGATAGCATTTCACATCCTTTATACCTACAAGAAAGACTCAACACATGTAAACTCAACAAAACAAGTTAAGAAAACCAAGTTATGTCAATATATGCAAAAAGAGGGTTAGTAACCAAAATTGAAACTTAACTACAGAAACTTGAAATTAAGTGCAAAGGAAAATGGATTAGGTCCTACTAGGAATGTCAAATGTATGCAATAATTATTTTTCAATGAAAAATAATTATAACTAACACCTAGTTGTTTCACCTTTTTCTTAGATTGTTCCTTTGAATGTTTGATGAAACAGAGATAGGGTAATGAGCGTAGGAGGAATACCTATTCAAATGTTGATTGATGGGTTGTTGTGCGTGTATGAATTCTGAATCCATAGCTGATTTGTGAGAGATTCCTTTTGGCTAGGAGGAACTACACATGTAATGAAATCAAGACCACTAAAAATCATTAAACAATATGGGCGGTGGAACCTGGCAAGGAGCTAGATCCGGGAAGTATGGTACTTTTTATATGGTGTCAATTATCTTTATTTTAAACAAATTAATGCTGAAAACAAAGTAAATCCTATTGTTATTTTAAAATGATTTAGGTATATTGCTTAAAACATAATAAGAAACAAATCTAATCTAACAGCTAAGCTAGACTAGAATCCACAAGTCAAAGGGTTGGTTACGAGTTATGCAGTCGAGATGAAGGTGTTGGGTAGGTCACGGGTGAGTGAGGGTGAGGTAAAATGGGGTGGATAGGTCTCTGTTTAAATTTTTATGCAAAAACACGAGACCGGCGTTAGTCTAGGGTGGTGACCGTGGTTAGGTACAACGGCACCGATTCATCGTGAAATCTGGGAATGCCATAGAAAGGGGTTTTGGGTCCTTTTTGTGATTACACAAAGGATTTAGTTGGTTGGGAGGAGGTATTAGGTGACTGGGGTAGGTTTTTACAAGGTTTTGATGGGTTTATGAAGGTACAAAATGTTGGAGATGGTCAATAAGAAGTAAGGTGGACAATAGGTGGTAAAACAATGATGAAATGAATTAACCAGGAAAGTATGATATTATACTTACTTGGATTTCATTTCTGAAAGTCTATGTGTGAAGGATGGAGGTGCTGATGATGGGTTTTAGAGGCTGCAAGTGATCACCAACTAGAGAAAAGCTTCTACATGGGCTGCATGCACACTCCTCTTTTGCTTGGGTAGATCCGAATGTGGCTGGGATGGCTATGCAGGAGAAGATGTTCAATCTCCTTCTTTGGATGTGAGTTCTTGCTAGAATTGACTCTCTGAAGATGTGTTATCTTTTTGAGATCTCATTCTTGCTTGTCAAAATTATTGCTCCCAATCTTTTTCCAACATTGAGAATAAGGTAGTTTAGGAGTTAAAAGGGGGAACCGATTGACGCAGCGATTCGGCTTAACAGGTGGCGGTTAGGGGTAACCGCGTTAGTCAAGGCAGGATTTTATAGGATTTCCAAACTTAGGGGAGATCCTCCTAATTTCCCTAGATCTCATTTCATTATCCCATGGATTAGGCCGGGAGATTCTATGAGCATGCGGGGATGTGGTTAGAGAAAGTGTAGGCATTGATTTTTTAGGGTTTGGGTAAGTCTTAGTTAGTTATGGTAACTTGCTAAGAAGAGGTCTTAGGTTGAGTTGGCTTAGTGAGATGTCTAAGTGAACTGTATGTGTAGATATTATTTAAAATAAGATATTTAAATAATAAATATAGTAAAGATAATGAATTAATTTAATTAAATTTTAGTGAGGTGAAAGGGGCCATGGCTAGGTGAATGTGATGAAGGGTGTTTGTTCATCGAGGAACCAAAGGGGAGTGTGACCTAATTTTAGTGTCTACATTTTGCCCCTTTTTGTTGCGTAGCTTATATTGGTAAGTGATGCTAACAAAAATAAGGTGTGGTTTCCCCATGTGGGGGTGAAGGTGATCCCCCTCAAACCAATAACTGACGAAGCAATGGTGAAGCGGTGAGTGGTTTGATAAAAGGTAAATGTGAGGAAAAAAACTAAACAGTGTAAGAGAGAAGAGGGTAAAAAAGGTTTATGTGGGAAATCTAGGTAATGGATCGAGGGTCAAAGGTAGTATGATCAAATTCACGCACGTGTATAAACGTGTAGCATGCTATCAGTCAAGAAGCAGAAAACTCTACATCATCTAAGGTCGATAGGTTTATCCAAAAAAGAGTGAAGTGAATCTGGTATCCAAGGTATAGGATAAGGTCAGGAAACACAACGTAGGTTAGGTGCAGGAACGTTTAGGTATGTTCCGATACACCAAAGGTAGGGTCAGGATAAATGGTCATGGTAATAGGCTAGGTAAGGTCATTAGGTCAACAACATAGGTAATAGTTCCGTAAGGTATAATGAACACATGAGGTCAAAGGTCACTAGCGGTGGACCAAGTCCAAATATCAAGATCATGGCATGAGTAAGGCTGAGGTAGGGGTAAAATAATAAGGCGTCAATAGCATACGTGAGGAGGTTTAAGAGGGTGGACGGCCAGAGGTGAAGGTAAAGTGGTCCAGGTAGGTGTAGTTTTAACGTTGGAGGATGGAAAAGGACATTGAGCGAAAGTGCAAATGGGGGTTAGCATCGAGATGTTGGGTCGTCTAGTGGTAGATGAGGGACAGTATGTCACCTATTTTTGTATTTAGGGATTTTGGATGTATACCGGCCTACGAGCCAAAGACATTTTTGTATTGATTATAGTGGTGTACATGATCTTGGCCTCTACAAGCCGATGATGATGATGATTTATAGCATATAATCCTACGTTAGCAGTTTTGAGATAATAGCCATGATGAGATAGGCATGTTTATTGAGATACACATTTATGTGATATGGGTATACATTGTATGGAGACACACATGTATATATGAGGAGATAGATGATATTCAGGTGATGTTGTTGTGATGTGTATGAGTGTTACCTTACTTATGATATGGATGTAAAAAAATAGATGAGCTAGGCATGATAGATAAATATCGAGGCAAGGATCGAGTCGGGTCGGTTTAGGCATGGAGCGAGTCAGGTCGGTTTAGGCATGGATCGAGTCAGGTCGGTTTGAGGCATGGATCGAGTCAGGTCGGTTTAGGCATGGATCGAGTTAGGTTGGTTTAGGCATGGATTGAGTCAGGTGATAGGCATGGATTGAGTCAGGTCGGTTTAGGCATGGATCGAGTCAGGTTGGTTTAGGCATGGATTGAGTCAGGTTGGTTTAGGAATGGATTGAGTTAGGTTGGTTTAGGTATGGATCGAGTCAGGTCGGTTTAGGCATGGATCAAGTCAGGTGATAGATATGGATGTTTATTTTGGTACTTTGGTAACAAATGACAATGTAAATGCATGAGATGGTATAAAATGTGAAAAATGTTGTTATGTATGAAAATGTGAAATAAGATAAGTGGTAAAGGGTATGTGGTATATGGGTTAGATGTTGAGGTGTTTGATAGGAACAGAAATTAGGTAAAGGTGGGGAAAATGGTTAGGGTAAAGAGTGGTCGAGCTAACCCTCTAGGGCCCCATGCCCTAGAAGTGTTGCCTACATAGTCCCAATGAAAAGGGACCTCAGACCGATGTAGTTCTCCCATAAGATAGGGAAGAAAGATGAAAATGAGTTGGTAGGTTTTATGGCATGTAGTGGGTTTTAGGTTTAATGGGTGTGGGTAGATTATAGGTAAAATGATGTAGGTGAAAGTGATAATGGTGAAAGGGAAGGGATACCCCTAAAGGTAAACGAGGAGAACTGAGTCCTGTATAAGGTAATAAGAATGTAAACAAAGAAAGTTTAAAAGATAAGAGGGGGACATAGAGCCACCTGATGTGGTAGGATCATACCGAGTAGATCATACTTTGAGAGGGTGATGAACACAAGACCGAAAGGCACCACATGATTAATGGTTCTACGATGAAGGTAGTCACAGGATCACCAAATGTCTAAATTCCAAGATGTCCCTTGAGGCAACTGAGGAAATGAGGGTAGAAAAGGTAAGGTGGGTAAAAGGTAGTTAATTTGATATGTTTGAGTGACAGGGCTTTTGGGCAAGAGGTCCTAGGTCACAATGGGCAAGTCCATGACTAAAAATTTTTGTTTCTTGTGATAGACTGATCGATGCGGGAAGTCTATATGGGATAAATAATATGGTACTCCTTGAGGTCTTCGTGAAGCTGATCGATGCAGGAAGCTTCATTTTCTCTCTCTATTTTTTTGAAAGCTTCGTATAGTTTTCCTTCAAGGGAGAAGTCTATTTATGGTAGTAATTTTGGTCAAGAGGAAGATTTCCTTTTGAGGGAGTCATATTTTTTATTAGAAGTTTAACTCAAGGATTTTGGTCCCATTGGAGGTCTTTGAAATATGGACAAGAGCAAGGTGAAGGATATGACTCTTGTTCAAAAGACTAGGTGGAACGACCATGGGATCTCATCTAAAGATAAACAAAAAGTATCCATGAGAATCATGCTATATGTAGTGTTGTGGTGCACGTATTCAAGAGTAGATAACAAGTGATGGGTACTCACATGATTCTTGTTTAATCGTTAGGGAGGTGTATGAAGTGGATAACACTCAAGGGGTAGCCTGTAAAGAGACAAATGGTGAGGTAGGACAATGAGTCAACAATAGAATGGTTGAAGATGTAATGCGTTAAGGGGCTCAGGTTTAGGTTTACCCTCAAGTGAGGAAAAATGATAGGCACCTGATCCATAGGTATGAGTTACGATGTAGGGTCCAGCCCAATTAGTAGTAAATTTTACCTATTTGCTTTTCTCTACTTTGGTTATGTGTTGATTTTATTTCAAAAAAAGGTCACCAACATGGAAGGTTCATTCATGAGCATGTTTATCATAAGCACGTGTGATACGTTGGTGATAAACTTGAAGGTGATCTAGAGCATTAAGACAATGTTCGTCTAATAAATCTAGTTGTGCCAAGTGGTCTTGATGAAATTCATCATTAGTAAGCATGTCATGGAGAGAAATGTAGAGTGAGGGGATCTATACTTCGAGAGGCAAGACAACCTCTGTACCGTAGACCAGTGAAAAGGGTGTAGCCGCAGTGGCAGTGTGAATACTAGTACGATATGCCCATAGAGAAAAAGGAATGTGCGTATGCCAATCCTTCCTAGTATCATCAACCACTTTCATGAGAATTTTATTGAGTGTTTTGTTAGTGGATTCGGCTTGGCCATTGGTTTGTGGGTAATAAGGTGAGGAGAAACTAAGCTGAATGTTGAAGGCGTCACAAAGTTTTTGCAGTGTTTTTTTTTTGAATTATTTTCCATTGTCAGTGATGAGGTGATGAGGGACACCAAAGTGACAAATGATGTGATGGTTAATAAACTCACATATTTTCTTGGCCTTTATGGAGATAAGTGGTATGGCTTCTACCCATTTTGTGTAGTATTCGGTAGCAGTTATAATCCATTGATGGCATTGAGAAGCATGGGGATTGATTTCTCTGACAAGATCCAAACCCCATTGAGAGAAGGGACAAAGGTCATGAGTGACCTGTAAGGTGTGACTGGGTGTATGATGAAGGTTGGAATGTTGTTGACATTTCACGCAACATTTGACATAGTCGCAACAATCATGGTTAAGGGTCGGCCAATAATAGCCAAGGCAAAGAATATGCTTAGCAACAGCAAGACCACTAAAGTGGCCTCCACATATGCCATCATGAACTTCTTTAATGGTGTAGGGGATTTTAGAGCTGGTGAGGCATCGTAAGAGAATACCATCAAAGCTGTGTTTATAGAGAAGGCCACCCATGATGACATAATGAGAGGCCCTTTTGAGAAAGGCGCATTGTCCATTACGTGTGAGATCAGGAGGAAAAATAGAAAGGGAAAGGTAGTCCATGCAAGCTACTTATACCAAAGATCTAGTGTGTTCAGTGAGGTAGTGTGGACGAGGTTAATACAACAAGATTTATAAGAAGGTCTTGGTATGTGTTTTACGGTAACAAAGATGTCTAAATCATCAGGCGAAGTAGGTATTTGAGAAGCGAGGCAGGCCATGGTATCTGTGAATTTATTGGTGGATCATGGAATGGTTTGAATTTTATAGTGGTCAAAGGTAGTCAACATGATGCCGATGTAATGCTTGTATTCTTGAAGTATTTCATTATGACATTGATAAACACCATTGACTTGGTTTACTACCAGTTGAGAATCACCAAAGATATTAATGGACTTAACGTCTAAGGCATAGGTAGTCATGAGACCTAATACGAGCACTTCGTATTTGGTGATATTGTTGGTGCATTCAAAGTTGAGTTTAAATGATAAGGGCATGGGTTCACCCTCAAGAGGAATGAGGATAATGCCTGCACCACCCCCACGCTGACATTTGGAACCATCGAAGAATAAGGTCATTTGGTAAGGGTTGTCATCCAAAGAGAGGTTAGCAATGGATTCGTCTGGGAAGTCAAAATTAGAGGGTTGGTCCCGACAATAGGTGCATCAGCCAGTTGGTCAGTGATAGCTTGGCCTTTAATGGACTTTTGGTGGATGAATTCAAGGTCAAGATCAGCTAAAAGCATAAGCCATCACGCATAGTATGCTGATTTTGATAAGGTTTAGCATACATGATGTGTAAAGGGTCGGTGTTGGTCACAACATAGGTTTTGTGGTTGAGTAGGTAATGGTGGAGTTTGGTGGCAATGAAAACTAAGGCTAAGAAAAGTTTTTAGGGTGAGTGTATCGGGTTTTGTAGTCCAGAAGGGTATGGCTTATATAATAAACTGCATGCTCCCTATGTTGTTCATCACGATGAGCGAGCATGGCTCCCAAGGAATGATCGGTAGCTGATATGTATAGGTAAAAGGTTGGTCATCTTTAGGTGGAATAAGTACGGGTGGTTGGAGAAGGTATTGTTTTAAGGCCTCAAAATCTTTGTGATAGTCATCATCCCATTTAAAGGAGACATCCTTCCTAAGTAGATGATGAAATGGTTGACACCGATCCGATAATTGGGAAATAAATCGGTGAATGGACTGTAGTTTACCTTACAGGCTATGAATTTGTTTAAGGTTAGTGGGTGGAGGCATTTCCAGAATGGCCTTGACTTTAGCTGGGTCAACTTCTATACCATGTAAGGAAATGATAAATCTAAAGAGCTTTCTTGAGATAACCACAAAGACACTTTTTAGGCTATAGGTGGACGCAATATTTAATAAGGTGATAAAATATGGTTTTGAGGACAACGAGGTGCTCAACGTGATGTTTATATTTAGCAAAGAGGTCATCCGCGTAATCTTCCAATATGCGATGCATGATAGCATGGAAGATGTAAGTCATAACACGCGATATATAACACAAACGTTTTGAGGCCAAAAGGCATGACTCTATAGTAGAAGGTCCCCAAGAGGGTAGTAAATGTGGTCTTGTGGTGATTTTTGGGGCAAGCAAAAAAATTTTATAACTTGAAAAACCATCCATGAGCGAGAGAATTTCATGACCCGCGGTAAGGTCTACTAGTTGATCAATACTGGGTAAGGGAAAGTCATCTTTCAGGCAGGCAAGGTTGAGGTCACAGAAGTCTATGAAAATGCGGAGTCGCCCTGTCACCTTAGTGTCAGGGATGATGTTAGAAATCCATTGGGGGTAATCAATGGGTAAGATGAAAGAAACGGAAAGAAGATGCTGAAGTTCTTCTTTGACAAGAAGGGCAATGCGAGGGTGCATCTTCCTTAGCTTTTGTTTGATGGGTTTGGCATCGGGAACGGTGACGATATTGTGGACCACTATGGTGGGGTCAATACTAGGCATGTCTGTGTAAGACCAAGTGAAAGCATGTTTATGCTCTCGGAGAAAAGAAGTGATGGCTTCTGTTTAGCAACATCTAAAGATTGTCTGATCTTTAGGATGTGCGGGTCATCCTGAGTATGAATGTTGATTTCAATAGTTGATTCATTCAACATGGTTTGCGTCTCAGATGGTAATGATTGATGAATATATGATTCTTCTTCACCAAGGTAGGTGAGTATGGATTCATCATCTTGACATTGAACAACGTTAATGGTTAGTGTGTTGTCGTCGATCATCTCAGGATACAGGAATGGGAGAGTGGAAGGGCCTCGCCTTCACGTATATAAGTCGAGAGGCCCCAAGGAAATAGTATTTATGAAAAAAAAAGTTAGGAGGGATAGATTCAGGATCTATCAACTCTATTGGTGAGAGTGGTGATGAAGGTGGAGTGGGGCTAGGGTCTGCAATGAGTTCGATGCGGGCCTGTTTGGTAGGAGGTTCGGGAAGCCGATACCACTACGGTCATTGTGTTTACGGGTGGTACATGGAATAACGGTATGGCGGCCTTGCTCATAGAATCCAAAACCAAAACCCTTCCATGCACAATGGTGTAGGAAGGTGTGGGTGAAACGGCGATTGGTAAGTGATTGGAAGTCAGTGGAAAATGGGTGGGGTTGTGATGGTGGTTCAGGTGTGTAGGTAGTAGTATCAAGTCCCCCATAGGTGAGACTAGTATAAAGATGAGGAGGACCATAAAGGAGGCTTTCTCCGATATGGTGATCATAATGAGGGTGTTGGTGAAGGCTTCCATACTCATGTAGAGTAAGGAATGTGTTGACACTATATAGGCGGTACTCCCCCAGAGTGAGGCGTTGAAAAACACCTTCCAAGGGATCAGTGGTTGGTATGTGGGTAGCTGGTATGGATGATGTGTCAAAGGTCGATGCAGAGGTGGTGTTAATAGATTGGGGAGCTAATGGGGCTATAGGAATAGAGGAGGTAGGTGTGGTTGAGGTAGTGACTGTACTGGTAGGTGGAGGTGTAGGTGAAGCGGTAGTGGGTGCAGAGGTAGATGGCTTGATAGGTATGAGTACATCATTGGGTCGGTAAAGCATGTTACATGTTTTAAAAGGTGATGGGTCAGCTGGAATGGTATAAGTGTGTGCTTCACGTTCAAACTTTATATAATGATGCAAAGTGGAAGGAACGTAACCCATGACATGGATCTAGAGTCTACCAAGCAACAACTTATATTGGAATTCCCCTTTCAAAACATAAAACAATTTTGGAACAGTGCAAGGCCCACACAAACATGAAGGATGACAATGCCTAGTGTGGAGGTGATAGTGTTATTGAATGAACGCAACATGACCAGATGTTTATGCATGTAATTGTCAGGTATGCGCATTTGAGAAAATGCATGGGATGAAATGATGTTAATGCTAGCGCCACCATCAATCATCACACGATGTACCCATATGTCATCAATGTGAACAGAGATGAAGAGGGCTGGGTCTGGGTCCTCATTTTGGTATGGCATAATCTCCTCCTCTGAGAAGCTAAGGGAGGCCAATTGGTGAACAAGGTGAGGTGAAGATGAAGGTGGTAATTTGGTGAGGGAAGCTACATGATGGGGTGTGATAATGGAGGCTACGGGTGTAGGGTCATTGGGTAAAACCTCGATAGATTGAAGAATCTCCATGAGGGCTTGCCGATGGGATTCCGAGGTTTGGATGAGGTCATACAGGGACATTTTGAGTGGAGATTGGTGTAATTTTTGAGCATGGTGCGATGTGTGACACCATTAGAAATGGGGTATGTGGGGCCACGGATAGTTATCTTAGGTATGGGTGTAGATGGTATGTTGGGTATAGGATTGGGTGGTGGGTCAACTACCTTTTCTTTACCCTTCTGTGCACGTGTAGTGACGTGTACCATGTTGATTTGAGGGAATTTTTCAAATGGAGAGGGTGTAGGGTAAGTGGTATAACGACATGAAGGGAAAAAACCTACAGGAGGAGAAAAGCCCTGTGAGGTCAGTTGGGTGCAATGACATTTGGGTGGTGGTGTGGCAAGTTCTCTTATGTGAACCATGTTAATTTCAAATTTTGTGTGTGGTTCTGGGAGCTGTGAGGGTGGAGGTTGTGGTCATTGAGTGGGTAATGTGAGAGGGGTGTAGGTGAAGCAGGGTCTTTGTCAAGAAGGTCATTGTCATCAAGGTTGGTTTCAGGTGGACACAATTGGATAAGGACAATTTTCAAGGTCTTAAAGTTCTCCACATCATGCCTGACACACGATGGTATGTGAAAATTTTTGTATCATAAAACCCTTTTGGCTTGGGTTTGAGGGGGTCATAAGGTCAGAGTGGCGGTAATGTGATGACAGAAGTCTTGAGGAGGTTGGTTAAAATTTTGGCGTAAGACCCTACGAGTGGATCACAATGGGAAGTAAATGTGGGTTTGGGTGTAGGTGTGGTTATCTATCAGGAAATTTTTTTTGGAATTATAGGAAGGGGTTAAGCCATGGGTTTAGGTGCCAGTATGGTTTGAGGTATCTGTCGGGTTCGTTTGGGTGGGGGTATAGTAGATGGATGGGTAGGAGGGTGTGGTTTTGTTTTGACTACCTTGTTGTGGGGTAGTGGGGTTTTGTTTTTGGGGTGTACCTTCTTGGGTAAAGGTGATGTGGGTGTACGAGGCCTATGAGGGAAAGCAGATGGAGGAAGAGGGCGAGTTACCCATGGGGATAATGGGGGTGCTATGAAGGTAGATGATGCAGGTCATGCTTGAGGTTTAAGGGAAAAAGACTAAAGTGTAGTAGGTAGTGATGTAATGGCTGAAGGTATTGGAAGTATTGGTGGTAAAGAGACTGCAGGTGCGGGTATGAGTTGTGTTGTGTGTTTGGACAGTTAGATATTTGTGAGGCAGAATGGGTAGTTGGAGTTACTGATTTGGGTGAGGGTGCTTGAACCTATTGGGTAGCTGAGGTTTGAAGGTAGATGGGACATGTGTGGGTGTGATTGATGCGGTAGGGGTATGAGGTTGATGAGTTTGTTTCTTTAGTTTGGGTGTTGGAGTAGGTGTGGTTTTAACATTGGAGGATGTAGCTAAATCTAGTTTAATAGGCGAGATGGGTAAGGCTAGTGGTTGGGGTGACCCCTAAAGTGGTAATAGGTTTAGTGGAGGTAAATGTTGTGGGTATGGGTTTAGGTTTAGGCATAGGTCGGGTTATGGGTAAGGATGTGGTGTGAGTGCTAACAAGTATCATGGAAGGGGTTGCAACAACAGTGGTTGTATGTGGTTTGACATGGGTGGAAGTGTGCTTGGGTAGATGGTGGAGGTGTCATCAAGGGATTTCTACATTTGTGTTGAGATAGGGAGTAAGAGGCGCCCCCATAACAAGGCTCTATCCACATACTCTAAGTGATCAGCCAAACATGAGAATGGCACATTTGTGGGTGGAGTTGGTGAGGACCTAATGGGAATTCCCATAAAATGAATCTTGGAGATGGGGAATCAGCTGGCTTCAGCTTCCGTGGGTAAGAGAGCTGAAAGTAGGTCTATTGGATGTCGGGTAGCGGATGGAGAATGCTTTCCACAAGGTAAAGGTATCTCCATTGGGTCTATGATGGGTGGAGGAGATAATGAGAGCTCCTGTGTGGGTGGAGGAGGTAATGGGTGTTCCTCTATGGGTGGAGGAATTATGGTAGGTAAAGGTTCGCTGAGTGGAGAAGCTAGGGGTGATATGGTCTCAATTTCATCAGAAGACTCCTCTGTAGGAGATGAATGGTATTCCTCTATTGGTGAAGGAGCAATGATGGTTGGTTCAGATGTGGAAGGATGGTTTTGGGCTAGGATTTCCTCTATGGAAGGGATGTGAGGTAATTGAGATGCGACAGGTACCTCATTAAAGATCGCATGAACCTCACGAGTATGGGTATCATGAATGGATGTCTCACCTGTTTGATTGGATGAAGGGGCATGATTGGGAAATGGTTTTTTAAATATTTGTAGATTTTGATTAGGGGTGGCATTGGGATTATCCACAGTCAACTCACCTTTCTTGAGCATTTCTTGGACAATATTCTTAAAAGTGATGTAGTTTCCATCACTATGACCCTTTACACGGTGATAGTTACAGAAATCTTGTTCCTTATACCACGTGGGCATGGGGCGAGCAGGGTCAAAACTAGTGTGTGGTTTTATGGGTGGAAGGGTGATGGCACCAGCTTTGATCAACTTTTCTAAAACAGAAGAGTAAGGTTCCCCAATTGGGGTATATTTTTGCTGCTCTTGTCTGAATCGAAAAGCCTGTATAGGTGATAGATTAGATGAGGGTGTGGCTTGATTGGATGGATGAGCTGGGCCGGCCTTGAGTACCACTGCGTTAGCGGTACCTTTAGCCTTTGAATAATTGGTTGGTGGTTTAGAAGAAGAAGAGGTTTCGGTTGACTTGAATGTTGAATTCTTATTTCGTAATTGGATTTTCTTCTCTTCAATAGCCCAAATTTATAACTTTCATGCCATAGTAAATGCCTCATCGAATGTTCTGAAAGTTTAGACCTGCAAGGTCGTAGATATGTCGGTGCAAGCTTGAGTGAAGATCTCGATGAGTTCATTTTGTGGCAGTTGAAAGGTAAGTTGATTGATCAAAGCCGCGCTTAACGAGTGAAAAAATTTGTGATAGATTCATCCTCGTATTGACGTGTGGAATAAAGATCAGTCATGGTAACTTTCATGGAAATGTTGATAGAAAAATGATCCAAAAAGCTTAGGCTAAATGATTGAATGAAAATATGGAGTGTTTGGGTAACCCACTATACCAATCTAATGCTGGTCTAGTGAGAGACATGGGAAAAGTTCTCAAAATTAAGGCATCATCATGAGAAATCAAATAACATATGTGTTTAAACAAGCACAAATAGTGTTTTGGGTCTTCCTTACTATAGAAGTGGTTGAATTTAGGCATTTCCCAATACACAGGGTATGAACGGATGGGAATGGATGGGTGAATAGGCTCGTTACAAATCTCATCATAAGTGAGAGTGTTGCGGGAGCCAGAAACCGATGCCTCCAGTGTTTACATCTTATCCATCATCAATCTAATTAGGTCATTGGTGGGTTGTGATGATTGGATGCCTCCTATAGCATGAGGAGGTTGATTTTGGGTGTATAGTGGGTGTGACATTCTAGTGTATGGGGCTGCCATGTAAGGTGGTGAAGAAGAAGGCAATGAAATAGGGGGTATGTACCCAGGAATGAACAATAGATGAAATAGGTGGTTGTTGGTAGTATGTATACGGGGGAGGAAGGGTTGTGGTAACCCTAGTGGCAATAAGGGCTAGTGATTGTGGAATGGAAAGAACTACATTCTAAAATGGGGTAGGGGTCACCGACACTGGAGGTGGGAACGTAGCTATGGGTATGTATGAGACATGAGGGGTAGATGAAGTTGTATTTGGGGTAGTCGCAGGGTATGGTAGATGTAATGGATGCTATAGGGGTAATAGACGCGACAATCATAGTGGGTATAGGACCTAATTGTGAAACGACTTGGGGGTAAAGATGAAGCGGCAGCAGCACGGAGGAAGATGGGGCTGAGGCAGAAGTGGGTGCAAGTGTTAGGGAGATAGATATGGGCATTTCGTATATCAACTGACCCGAGGAATCTCGAGTGGACGAATGGGAGAGGTAAAACTGCAAGGTAGCAAGGTTCTAGTCAAGGATTCGTGTGAACTCCTCATCTCCTATAGCAATATTGGTAGACTGAATGGGATCCATGGTTGGTGATAGAATAGATGGTGGCGAAGTAATAGGTAGGAGTGGTGGTAAATGGCATGGAACACGAGGGCATTCACTTTTCTTGATTCAATACCATGTGAACCAGTACTGATAAGGTGATGTTGCCTCTCTGTAAATAATACAGTGAATAGCAGGAATAGGTAAATCTGGTGATAAAAAAAATGGATGAAGTAACATATGGTGTGGGGAATGTGAAAGCAGTGGTAACCGATGCTAGTTAGGGACAACCGACATCGGTCAAGGGTAACCGTCATTCTTGTGGAAAATAGGCAGTGAGTAACCAAAGTGAGGCAGAAGGCAAAATATGACAAGTATGTCAAATTTGGGGATGTGTAAAATGTCAATGGAAAAGGTGACAGTAACAAAGACTATGGGAAGTGGAGAAAAGTGAAGTGAGAACTATCCTTTTGAATAGGTTAGCAAAAGGACTTGGAACTAATGTCGGTTGAGAGTAACCGATGGTGGTCGAGGTAATCGAAATTGATCACTATGAAATTTAAACAAGAATAAGAAAAAGTGGTTGTGAATTAGAATTTGATGTGGAATCAGACCCAAAATTCTAGGAATGATGGTGATATGGCCCAGGCACTCAGGTGGAGCCAGAATACACTAGCTATGATGGGGAGTATGTAAGGAAATACAAAATAATGATCAAAAGCTCTCACCTCAAAACACAAATCAAACAGAACACTAAGAAAGAATGTTCCTAGAGTGCTTATTCTATTACGTTTGTTCAAGTTGTGATATTTAGGGACTGACACATGAACTATGAAGTAGAGTTTTTGGTGAGGATGGATTCCTACAAATAAGGAGATCTAAAGGGTGAGGTTTCAGGTTTGTTATGGTGGGGGCGGGCTACGCTCTGAAGTATGACTCGACAGAGCAGCGAGCTAGGTGCCCACTGTGTCATGATTGTGTGATCACCTACAACTTCTTCCAGGTAAGATGTTGTTTAAGAATGTATGTATTTGAATTTTTGTGTGGTTTGGTAAGACTCAGAGAAAGAGAAAAAGATAGAAGTGCTTTTCTATGATTTGTTTGTCAACCATCAGTTGGTAATGACATCCAGTGTATAGGTTGCCCTCAATTAATGTGAGCTAATGCCAAAAATCAGAATGAAATGCACTTATTTTAAACCCAAATCAAAAGTATGATATTTGATGACAAAAATAGATGAATAGGAAGAGGGATGCTCTTTCACTAAAATGCTAGAAAACATGAAGAGATGATTCCTTTTAAATACACCAAAAGAAAGGTTTCCTTTAGAGCAAATAGAAAGAAGGAGTGGATTACCAGGGAAGAAAATTAGCGTGTATGCTTTTAGAAATGAAACAAACACACAATTTTTACTAGGAATGAATGAAATGCAAGGAACCCCGAGATGGGTCCCACCGGGCGTGCCAAAATGTTTCACCTTTTTCTTAGATTGTTCCTTTAAATGGTTGATGAAACAGATAGGGTAACAGGCGTAGGAGGAATACCTATTCAAATTTCAGTTGATGGGTTGTTTCACGCGTATGAATTCTGAATCCACAACTGACCATGAGAGATTCCTTTTGGCTAGGAGGAACTACCTGTAATGAAAGCAAGACCACCAAAAAGCATTAAACAATATGGGCAGTGAACTACCTAGCGTGAGCTAGATCCAGGAAGTATGGTACTTCCTAGATGGTTGTCAGTCCACTGTTTTAAACAAATTAATGCTGAAAACAAAGTAAATCCTATTGTTATTTTAAAATTATTTAGGTATCTCACTTAAAACACAATAAGAAACAAATCTAATCTAACAGGCTAAGCTAGAATAGAATCCACAGGTCAAAGGGTTGGTTCTGAGTTTTGCAGGTTTGATGAAGGTGTTGGGTAGGTCACAGGTGAGTGAGGGTGAGGTAAAATGGGGTGGATAGGTCTTTGTTTAAAGCTGTGTGGGAAAACACAGAGACCGGCGTTAGTCAGGGGTGATCAACCACGGTTAGGTACAACCGGCACCGGTTACTGTGAAATCTAGGAATGTCATAGAATGGGGTTTTGGGTCCCCTTTGTGATTGCACAAAGGATTTAGTTGGTAGGAGGAGGTATTAGGTGACTGGGGTAGGTTTTTACGAGGTTTTTATGGTTTTATGAAGGTACAAAAATTTAGAGATGGTCAATAAGAAGCAAGGTGTACAATAGGTGGTAAAACAATGATGAAATGAATTAACCAGGAAAGTATGATATTATACTTGGATTTCATTTCTGAAAGTCTATGTGTGAAGGATGGAGGTGTTGATGATGGGTTTTGGAGGCTACAAGTGATCACCAACTAGAGAAAAGTTTTGCATGGGTTGCATGCACACTCCTCTTTTTCTTGGGTAGATCCGAATGTGGCTGGGATGGTTATGTAGGAGAAGATGTTCAATCTCCTTCTTTGGATGCGAGTTCTTGCTGGAATTGACTCTCTGAAGATGTGTTATCTTTTTGAGATCTCGTTCTTGCTTGTAAACTTTCTTGCTCCCAATTTTTTCCAACCTTGAGAATAAGGTGGTTTAGGAGTTAAAAAGGGGAACCGACGGCGGTCCGACTTAACCGGCGGCGGTTAGGGGTAACCGACGTCGGTCAAGGAGAGATTTTCTAGGTTTGCTAAACTTAGGGGAGATCCTCTTGATTTCCTTGGATCTCATGTCATTATCCCATGGATTAGACTTGGAGCTTCTATGAGCATGTGGGGATGTGGTTAGAGGAATTTTAGGCATTGATTTTTAGGGTTTGGGTAAGTCTTAGTTAGTTATGGTAACTTGCTAAGAAGAGGTCTTAGGTTGAGTTGGCTTGGTGAGGTGTCTAAGTGAACTGTATGTGTGGATATTATTTAAAATAAGATATTTAAATAATAAATATAGTGAGGATAATGAACTAAATTAATTAAATTAATATTAGTGAGGTGAAAGGGGCCATGGCTAGGTGAATGTGATGAAGGGTGTTTATTCATTGAGGGACCAAAGGGGAGTGTGACCTAATTTTAGTGTCTACACTAGCAGTCCTAAAACAAAGATAAACCAAAATCTATGAACCATCATGCTTAGAGCTTAAACAAGAGTAATCTACCAGCATATTTGCATTAGAATAGGAATAAACATTCAAACGAACTTTCTAATCCATTAATATCTATCTCTATTGAATGATAATCAAATAAAATGAACCTATTTATATCCTTAGCAATCAAAGGGTTGATTATATGTTTGAATCCCAAGGTTTTCAAGAATGGAGTCTTGTCAATCCATGGCTACAAGACCATTTGACATATCTCCATATGAATTCAAAACTTGGATGGATGAGTGCAAGAAATTAAGATAGCTAGCTCCTTTAATGGAACAATACTCTAAGATGATGAAAATGGCTATATCTTAGGATCAATGCTCATTTAGGTGTAAGAAGAAAGGTAGAAAGAGGGGTCTTTATATAGCTCAATGGATAAAATAATCTCTACATCCCTTTACATATGGTATAATAGAGAGGTTGGGTTGGTTGTGGATAAGGAATTTTTAAGGAGGGTTGAGTCAACCTTAGGAGAGTTTAATTTTTCCTTTAGTGACTCATGGGGATTGAGGGGGTTTGTTAATTAACCAAAGTGATTAATTCATAGGTGTCCAAGCTTATAGAAGCTTGTTAGAGGAATAGTTAGTATGATTTATGTTATAAGAGGATTTTAATAAAATGATGATTTATTGATTAAATAGAAGAGAGAATTAATTAATTAAGAGTAATTAATTAATTTATATAGAAAAGGGTATTAATTAATTAGAAATAATTAATTAATCTAGATATAAAGGGATTTGACTAACGGAAGGTCACTAATTGGCGTATTTGTTGGATATAAGGGTTAATTAATTAGCGTAATATAGTTAATTAATGACAATAGAAGATAAAATGTGCTATATTAATGATATGTCGTCAATTTTTGGGAAAGGGGATAATCAACACAATTTAAGTATTTAAATTGCTTGAGCTAAATTATAGATGTCTACATAAATCACATAGCAAATCACTCTGCAGGTTGACGGATATCATATAAACACCTTACAAATGAATCATGCAACTGGGTTGAATGGAAGATGAGTGATAGGGATTTTAATTAAATCCACATGAAGGTAATAACACATGTAGCTATATAATCCATAAAATCTTGAGAGAACTGGAAATGGCAGAGGATTTAGATATTTGATGCGTATGAAGGTAGTATTAACCAAGATAGCTATTAAGAAGACTTTGTTGGCAAGTCAAGGGTTGATCGAGAGAGCCGATCGTTGGTGTAGAACTTGATGCAAAGTATTCAAATAGAAAGTTATCACAAATGATACATCTACAACTGATATGTCATGTAGCAGTACGCCTCCTCAGATTATTATGCAATTACTTTGAATGCTAGAAATCAGATAATAATATGAAATGGATCCAATGCGAGGAAAACACATATGCCAATGTTATCAAGGGATGATTCTCAAAGAAGCTCCTAGTTATATGGTATGAAGTGTCCAAGAAAAAAACATCTCCACAACCTAATGAAATGTTGAATTACAAAATTGAATTGCAATCATGAATTTTTATATCATAGAAGGGCCTCGAGTGTATGAGATCATTTTTGGATTTGGAATGTTAGCTTCTTTATAGAACAGTGCGATGACAACCACCAACACTCTAATTCCTCTAGTGCGTGATGTAAATGTATCTACAAAAATGAAAACAAAATAAAATTACCATGCATAGGGGCAATGAAGAACATAGGGCTTCCCCAATCAAATCAATTATATCTCCATTACATGGATCGAGACACTTCTCTCGATACCATATCTAAAAGAAAAGATATTTGCACAATAAATCTGAATTATATTTCTAGTATATAAATAATACTCATCATAATCCTATTCACGGATTAAAATTTTATAGGAGATTGCAATTTGTAAAATACAAGAACTCCCTATAACCACACTAATAATATGCTTAGCAATAAACATATCGTAAATAAAAATTGTTATAGTAATATATACGACATAACAACCTAGCACACGACGTAGTAATTATTAACCACAATAAAAACTAATTTCCTAACAATCAAAATATAGAATATGAGTTTTTTATAAAGGTAATTAACACAACTCATCAGTGATCCAAAACCCAATTAAATAACAATATGGTACACTAAGTCATCCCATGCAAGTGGGAAGAGATTAGTTACCCAAATCATCCACTTAACTACCAAACCCAACATATTAAACCAATTTATTACAAGTGAAATAAAAGTGAGATATAAGTGACCAAATAATTCAATAATCACATATAATGGGGTAAATTTCCATTTCCAACATTAATCCACAAAATAATAAAACAAGGGGACAAAATAAATAAGAGGTATATTTAGCCTAAATTGCCCATTGTGCCATATGGAGGGAATCTGCTAAAACCCACGATCTCCCATGGTGTACACCTATATCATACACACTCAATTTCAAACATCATACTTTTTAATACTAAAAGCTAAGTAAAAAAAAATAATATGCATATCAAACAATCCAAATCAATCATACGATAATTATTCCAACTAGTTAAGCAACATATGTCCATCATAATGAGATATGATCTAGAAATTGTGATAATCATCCATGCATATCTAATATAAATTCCATATAAATGTAAAATCCACAATATACATAACATCACATTCAAATCAAGTAATATCGATAATAATAGTGAATTGGCATCCTATATGACATACAACATCCCGCCAAGAGAAGTTATCATATAAAAGTTAATATGATGAAAAAATCATAATTGTACCCTAATCAATCATCATAATAGAAATGTGTACAAATGTTTGAATGCTATAAGTACAATACATCAACATAGTTAAAATAGAGTAGAAATATAATTGGCACTATAATGGTATTCATTTTATTTATGAAATTTTCTACATTCACTTTATTCAAATATAGATACCTTAATATATTTTGTTCCTTATTTTGTATCATCTTTTTAAACCTTGGGAACCTTAGGTAATCCTCACCTATTTTATCACTCAATAAATTTCCTTATATCATGGTCATTTTATATCATTTATCAATTTCCACTTCTTTTCTCATGTAATGTTATGGTATCATGGGGTAAAATAATATTCACTTGAAGGGGGATCATATATCAATATCCTTCACTCATTAATTATGTGACAATAAATCTATCAATAATTCGGTGTCACTAAAACAAAAGACTATTAATTGTGAATTTTTCCTATAGATCCCTTTACTATAGTTTTTTTATTATTGGCAAATAGTTTTTTGAAAGGGACTATACCCTTGAATACAAAAGAAGGCCTAAAAGCCAGGATGAGCAAGAAAACCAGAGTGAAAAGGATCAGAATCCAAATGTTACAATGATGCTCAAAGTAGCTAAAAAACAACTACCAAAACAAGACAGAACAACAAAAATACTGCAAAAAAGCAGTAAAGGATCCGCAAAAAAACAGCAAAAAAAGCAAACAAGGACAACAGAATCAACTGCAGCTACTTCCTAGTAGCTTTGTCTAAGATGGTTTTGATATTCTTCCAGGAATTAAACATTCCCAAAGTAGTCATATGGGCAGCGTCATTAGGATCCAGCTGCTCCAAGGTCTTCTTTCTTTCTTTATCAGTACCCCAAAGAGTTGCCGGCACTCCGCTTAGGTTGGAGACACTTCTGACATGTTGTTCAATAAATTCCTCAATTTCCCTAAAGATGGCAATGTTGTAATCATGCCTAGTCTTGGCCTTCCCTAAGCGAGAGTCCAAGGAGTGCAATTTCTTGTATATATCTTCAATTTGGCTGCTGTCCACATCCTCCTCCTCCTCCTTCTTCCTCTTTCCTTTCTATTTTGTCAAGTTTTTAACTTCATCCTTTAACAATTTCATATCTGCCTCTAAGGCTTCCAGCCTTTTAGTAGGGCTTTCCAATTGCACTTCCCGGGGGCTGGCACTGCTGATATGCAGAAGGTCATGAGCAATTTCAAAATCCTGAGAACCCTTCTCCACAGCAAGGGTCTCGAGGTTGAGCTTCCTAGAAGCCCTGGTAACCGGTCTCCGCGAGGTAGAGGCCAAGTGGGGGGCAGGAGCCTCAGAAGGGGGAACGGGAGAAGAATCCTGAATGGCCGGCATGGGGGTGACAAAGCAGCGGTGGCAGGGACAGAGAAAGGAGAAACAGGGCTGGCAGCAGCAGAGCTTGGCAAAGGAGGAATCGAGCTAGGGGAGGATGGGAGACCAGGAAACCTGAGAAGACAACATTTGTGTAGCAACAAAATGAGCCCCTGGTGCAAAGGAACCACCCGGGAATGCTTTTGAAACTCAAGAATGGAGCGTTCAAGAGAGTTCAATAAGTAATGGGGGAAACAAACCAGCCGATCCCTATGAAAATGATTAAGAAAAATAAGGTGCTTCGCAGGAACAGTGACAAACCTCCCTTCCAATGAGATGAACCGTATCATCATGCGGGTTACTTCATCATATGGTGGAGGGATCGAGCTGACAAGAAGGCCCACTGTTAAGTGGGTCAGTTTCTCCTCTCCCTCAACAAATCTTCTCTCTTCCACATCTCTATCAACCCTTTTGTTAAAGAATCTGAAGCCCTCCAAGCCAAGGCGGTGCTTGCCCGGCCATAAGCTCTTCATTGATTAAGACCTTCTGCCCCCCATACTCCACTGTCCTCTCCTTCCAATCTTTTGCAAAGCGCACAGAGATGCTCTGGTCATGTCCCTAAACTTTTTCCATGAAGTTTGTTATTCCACCCTTGCTAAGAATGTTCCACAGCTCAATATTGTCTTTCCAATCTGGGTCCACACTAGGCTCAATTTGACAAGGAGGACCCCCCATCTTCTCTGTTCTGAGCTGTTTGCAACTAATTCCCAACTGATTGCCAAAGCCAGTCCACTCTTTGCTATAGTAATCCGCACAAAACTGGAAATGAGAGCCGTTGTTATTCCCACGATCATGCGTGTAGTGCGTGTGAGAATAATCCGCTCCCTTCCATCAATCACTTGTCTATGTGAGAATAATCCGCTCCCTTCCATCAATCACTTTATCGCCGCCTTCGGTTTCCATGGAGATTTGAATCCACCTTTTAACAGTCACATTACAGCCCGCATGCGATTTTCAAAATCGTGTATCTCCACTTGTAATTCCCCATATGAATCACACTATCTTGATTATTAGACATGAAATGCATAAACCAATACTTTAAATCAACACGTGTGGGAGTATTTTCCACACCCAAAATTCATCATTCATTTCAAGATATTGCTTACGTATGGAGCTCCGCCTGAATGTTGTTTTGAAGCTGTTTGGGGATGCTGCTATTGTCCCAAACTGTAAGGTTTACATTGATGCCATAATTTGCCAACACATCCGCCAATTTATTACCCTCCCTGTAGGTATGCATGATCCTGATGTTATTGAAAGTATGACTAATACTTATGGACTCTGCAATAAAATCCTTGATGCTCTAGCTTGGAGATGAGCACTGCTTAAGAAGATTAATAATATTTAGGGAGTCTCCTTCAATGATGAGGTTCTGAATATTATTTCCTGGGCAATTCTCAGACCCCAAAGAGCAGCTAAAGCTTTAGTAAAATGATTAGTTTGATTTCCCATTTTACCAGCATACGCAGCTATTAGATTGCCTTTATGATCCTGTATCGCTCCTCCCCCTACCGCATTCTTAGGTTTTCCTTAGAAGCCCCATCAAAGTTCAACTTATACCAATTTAGATCTGGAGGATGCCATTTAATCAAAGATCTATCAATGCTATTCCCGGGAATGTTCCAACTATTAATTGATCCAATCTGCCAGTTGGAGAGAATGTATTCTTCATTTTCTGGATATCTCTTTTTCTTGGGAGGTTTAGAACCAGCAATATTCTCTTTGATACCATTAGAGATTTTCCCAATACTAAGTTTGTAGTTTTGCTTTCTATTTCTGAAGATAATATCATTTCTGTCCTTCCATATTCTCTAGATTAAATGAGGGATAACCAGCTTCCAGATCCTTTTAACAACACAATGCTTAAAGGGTGGGTTCCACTGAGTCCATAGCTGATTGAGATCCTTCGGCATCACCCAGAGAGCTTCAAATTTAGAAAGGGAAAAACTCCATAGTCTAGTGGCATACTCACAATGTATGAACAGGTGGCTGATATCCTCAAAATCTTTCTTACAAAGATGGCACCTATTAGGGATTATTAATCCTCTTCTCATCAGATTGTCATTGGTAAGAATTCTACCTCTGATAGCCAGCCATAGGAAAAAATTTATTTTGGGAGTTAAATCAGTCATCCAAATCCTGTTCCAATTGAACTCTGTTTGATTACAGTGAAAGAAGTTATTGTATCAGTTTTGACAGTGTAATTCCCATCATTTGAGTTAATCCACACCAACTCGTCCTTGGAATCCATCTGACTTAATGGAATAAGCTCTAAATGATCTTGAAGGGAGGAAGTAATTTGCTTCAGATCAATTCTATCAACAACAAGTTTTTTCCACTTCTTTCTGGTGCCATTTTCCTCAATATAGTCCTTGATTTTGATGCCATACTTATTTATAAGACTGTCCTTGGCCATCCCAAAACTCTCCATGAGATTGCCATTAAACCAATTGTCCTCCCAGAATTTTATGTCCCTACCATCCCCCACTTTCCATTTACTTCCCAGCCTGATGAAATTTCTGCTTTTAACCAAATTGTTCCAAAAAATGGAACCATAGGGGAGCTGTTCATCAAGAAGGAAGGAGTACAAAGATTGATGCTTTAGGTATTTTTCTTTAATTAAATCTATCCAGGGTTGTTTCTCAGTCAGCATTCTCCAGCCCATTTTAGCAATGAGGGCCTCATTCATTTTCTCAATGTCTTTTATACCCAGACCTCCCATAAACTTCGGGGTGCAAACCTTATCCCAAGCCACTAAATGAAATTTGAATTTCTCATCCATGCCTTGCCATAATTTTTTTTTTTGGATCCTTTCAATCTTATCCCTAAAAGAGGAGGGGATCTTGTAGAGCGACATAATATAAATTGGTAGATTTTGGAGAGTACTTTTGATGAGCAGGCACTTACCAGCACTAGATAAAATGGCTCCTTTCCAACCAGCCATTTTTTTTTGGAATCTCTCCAATAAATCATCCCACACCTTGCAAGAGACTTTCCTAGTGCTGAGAGGAAGTCCCAGGTAAGTGGCTAGAAGCTCGCTTATTTTACAGCCCAGAATTTTAGCTATTTTAAGCTGTCTTTTCTCAGGAGTATTGAAGAAGAAGATGGTGCTTTTGTCATAATTGATCTCCGCCTGCCCAGAAGCAGATTCGTAGAGCCTCAACAAGGCCTTGGTAGCCTTGGCTTCAATGACAGATGCCAGAAGGAGAAGGATAGTGTCATCCACAAATTGCTGATGTGAGACAGCAAGACTGATGGAGGTGGGCTTGGAGCCACTTAAAAGCCCTTCATTCACCGCTTTACCAATTGTTCTACTAAGGCTGTCAGCCAAGAGAATGAAAAGTAAGGGGGAGATAGGGTCTCCTTGTCTAAGTCCCCTGCTACTAGTGAAAAAACCCACTGGTTCACCATTAACAACCACAGAAAATCTAATCCAAGTAGACTATTGATAAAAAAATTCCAAATTATTGTCTATTTAATAAATATTCTAATCCAACAAGTGTAATATCATTTTTCATAGGGTTGAGATAATGCGCATATAGTCTTCAATTTTTTTCCTACATCATTCCTCCTCTAACTTGAAACCCAACATGAGGGAAAATGTATACACTAGAAGATTTCCCTTATCATATTTTTACTTATTAATACAAGCATATAAATGATATGCATTACAATAATACCAAAAATAACATAAAATATCAAAAATATAATAAAATATAAAGCCCCATAAAAAGTTGATAAAAGACATATCATCTCCCATTTAATTAATCCTTACCAAAAACATTAAATCATGTCATAAACCTCTATGCATACCATTAATATTTAATAAAATACCATCTTATCCTAACCACCAAAATTTAATCATTTACACCTCCAATGCACTATGCACCCTTAACCATATTAATAGACACTACACTATGGACCCAAGGTATCTCCCATATACCTCCACTCCATAATCTATAATAGAAGGATTTTGGTCCCTTTTTCCCTCTCTCTATATTTTTCATTTGTTTATCTCACGTATATTTTGTTCGCCAATGTTTCCAAAGGGAAAGTAAAATTTTGATAGAGACATTCAAGCTCCCAGGGTTAACTTCCAATCACCTTATCTTCCTTGATAATTCTTGGAATCCTTATTCTGACCACTTTTCAAAAATATCTCAAATTCCTTTTATTGGCTATAAAAAAATGTTAAATGGATGTATGTGGAGGAGAAAAATATTTTACCAAATATTTACCTTTTAAAAGGTATATTTATCCTCTTTTATTTATCATTATCTTATTGCATTTTTTTCATGTGTTTTTATCAAACTTGAAAGGGCTAGGAATCTAACCAAGGTGGGCTCCCTAAGAACCAATCAATACTAGTAATTTCCCTAAATGTTTGGTTATACATATTTTGATTTGAGAGACTAGTTTTCTTTCTTCAAGGAGAATCTTCTTTAATCTGATTGGGATGGAAGTCAAAGACTATATCATCAATAAACTAGAAGGTAAATTTTGGATTCAACTTCCTTGTTTTTATCCTAACATATCTGAAAATGTTAAGAATTTATAGGAACTCGTTTGGTTCTAGAATTTAGATGTCAAGGACTCTATAGATGAACTCATATGGGAGGATTATTTTGATGGTTCTTACTCAGTTAAAATTGGTTACGTTCTTCTTACCTTGAACCAACATTCTAACATTAATTAGAATAAGAATTGGTTCAAATAATTAACTCTTAGGATCAAATTATTCTTTTGGATAAGTGTTCAAAATGGAATTTTAACTACATATAATTGGATTAAAAGGGGCCAATACATCCCTAATAGATTTAGTCTTTGTAAACTCTTGGAGGAATTAGTCAACCAATTTTTTTCCATTGCTCCTATGCTACAAATTTTTAGATTGATTTCTTCAAGTTTATGGGGAAAAATTGGGTCCTTCGTGACTCTCTCCTCTCGTCTTGGAAATAATGGCATCCTCCGTTTAAACACCAAGTTATTAAGAGAATTTGGACCTTGTCTTTCCCTCATATTATTTAGAACATTTGGAAGGATTATAATTCCAACATATTTGAATATAAATTTTTTTTTGTTGGGTGCGATTTTTAAACACATTCTTGAAGACATCAAGCATAATATTTCAAATTTCAAGCCCAAAATTAAATTTTCCAAAATGAGAAATAAGCTAAATTATTGGTTAAGTGGAATGTTCCCTTCTTCATCAACAATATTCCAAAGCATTGATAGAGCTCTCATTTCTTGGTCTCCTCCAAATTATGATTGTTTCAAGTTAGCTTTTGATGGTGCTTCTAAGGAAACCCTAAGAGATATAGGGGAAGGGGTATATCTAAGGAGATAATGGGATTTTGATAGTTATATTTTCTTGTCCTACCGAGATTAACACCAATCATTATTGAGAATCCCCGACAACCCTTTAGGGGATAAGACTTCCTATATCTCTTAATATCCTAAAAATCATCATAGAGTGTGAATATTATAAAGCTGTCTAAAGGGATCCACAAAGGCTAGTTGGTCTATTAAACATATTGTAGATGAGGCCACCCAACTTTCCAATACCTTTACCAGTTGTTCCTTTATTCATACATATAGGGAAGGGAACAAATTAGCAGGCTTATTGGATAATATAAGGGTTTTAGCAAGTAACTATACTAATTGGAGACAAGGTGATATTATCACACTTTTCCTTTCCATCATTACATCATAACAAGGCTATCATAGTTTCTCACGTGTCTAGGTCCTCAATTAGAGGTGATATTTTGTATATTACAAGTTATTTGATTACCTCATTTTTGGACTCTAAGTCCCCACTTTTATTCCCTTACCTTTCCAATAATTTTTTGGACAGGTCTACTTTGCTACAACTAGAAGAATGGGTGGATAAATTTACCATGTGGAACTAGTTAACAATGAGCAATGGAAGGAAGATGGCAAGATATGGGATATCTTGAGGAAGGGGATTTAATTGTTTTATGGATAGATTTCATGGCCATGACTTCCATCTTTCATAGGAATTTGTAAAACATTGGAAACACAAAGATTATCTACAAGGAAAAGGAATTTTCCATCACTGAAGAGCTTATTGCTAGCATCACAAGCATCCATCGAAGAGTATTACTTTTTCAAGAATAAGTATGATAGGGTGGAGGAAGAATAGAAGTTTATTAAACCTAGGGATAACCTTACCCATGTAAAGAATGGCTTTATTAGGAGTCCTTTCCAAATCTGTATGAAACAGTCAACCTAGAGTTGATGAAATATCTTACCTTGGATGAGAATTTCAAGGTAACTCCTTTCTTTCATCTCGTGCTCCTTAATAAATTTCAAAGGATTCCTTAATTATATTTCCTTTATAAAATTTTCACTACTTACGAACTCGATACATTTGGTCTCATAGGAAAGAGATCTCATCCCTTTCACCATGTAGTAATTCTTTTTATCTACAAACACCTGTAATTGATTATTAATAATTGACCCCCTTTGTCCCAACTTCATCTTCCTCTCAACACCATCCACCCCCTACTCCAATTTTTTTGCATCCCTTGCCTCTAAGAAAACCCTTTGTAGTAAGAAAGACATGGTTAGTCCCAAGCAGGTTACCCACCCCTCTTTTCTCTCATCTAGGTGAAGCTAAAGTTCCCCTTAGCCTCCTGGCTTTGGGTATGAAGAATTTGACTATATAAAAATCCATAGCTGGGAACTTGAGAAATGAAATGGATCTCCATAGTGACATGATTACGTGGTTTAGAAAGGAATACAAATAATTGAAAGATAAATTAAAGGTGCTATAAAATATCTATTAAGAGTGGGAAAAAGGATGATAATTTGTTGGAGGATTTAGATAAGAGGATTTCCATCATTGATAAAGAACATGGAAAAATCATAAGAAAAAAATCGACACTATCACCATTCTCAAGGGAAACATGGATATTTTAACCAACATCACTCTTCTCTTAGAGGAAACGAAAGGAAAAGATAAATCCAAGAGAGACACTAAATTCAAATATATCAATAAAATCTTGGACAAATTTAAGAATACTTTTTGGAAGTCATGAAATAACTTGTTAGCGGATTTTTCTCTGTGATGTTTGGTTGAATATATTTTTGGACCCTGGCTTTATTTTTACATATGTTTTGTTGTTTTTTTATTGATGTTTGGTTGTGGTTTTGATGAAGTAATAATATTCCTTCATTGTGATCCTCTTTTGTAGTGGTTTATGACATGTTGTTGTTCTTCAATGTTGTATCTGGGTTTGGGCCATTTGTAATCTAGGTAGGATCCCGGTTGAAAAACCTTTTACTAATAATAAAAATATTGTACATCTAGAATACTTGTTTGATAGGTATTTTTTGACGTGAATCCATCATAATAAAAATAGTTTGGTTTGAAAAAATGACAAGGGGTTTTAAACTATTATCATTAAAACCTCATTTCTCTCATTTATTTACATGAAAATGGTATTTAATCACTTTACTATTGAAAAATCATAGATGTTGAATGGAACCAATTACACCATATAAAATATGTGGTTGAAGGAAAAATTTATGGATCATAAACTCTGGATAGTCATGAATGGTACGGAGAAGGCTTTGGTTGGAAGATAAGCGAAAATAGACAATGTCATTTCATACCAATAAGGCATGAGAAACGATGTTCATTATTTTGCGGAGCATGTAAGATTTTTCCTCCTTTTTATAAGGAATAAAGAAAGTATGGATGAGGCTTGGACGTAACTAGAATCAATGCATGAAGGTATGTGGTTATAAAAAAATATTAAATTGATTGTAGAACTAACTCTTGTGAAGTGAGATGAAAAAGTAATTAATTTTTAGCAAAAATTAAGAATATTAAGTCTCAATTGGATGGTTGTAACTGTAACTTAATTCATGATAAATTACTATAATTTATTATTCAATTGAATATTCATGAAATATTTAGGAATTTCATTTCAATATTAAATTCCAAATATCAAACAGAACAAGACATCCCTGATTTGCAAACCCTAAGTGCTCTCTTGATCTAGTAAGAGTAAGTTAAGGAAATTTTTGATTCAAAATAAAATTCCACTTAGGAACTTCTTTCTCAAAAATCCAAAAGCAAACCTTCTAGGTTTAAGAAGAATAAAAAGTTAAAAATTTAAACCTCCTAGTAAAGATACAAAACCAAGAAATTTAAGAGTTATATTTAATGGTAAATTTCATAATTGTGGAAAATTTGGCCATAAGAAAGAAGACTATAAAGTCAAAAACAAGTCAAATTTCAAAAACCAAAAAGGAAACAAATCATACCAAAATCAGAATCAAAACAAGAACAAAAAAAAAATAAAAAATCCAATGTGATTGCTTTGTATGTTTCCTTGTCACTATGAAATAAAATGATTGGATTCGGACAAGTGGTGCCTCTAGACACATGACTTATAGGTCTGATATCCTAACTGATCTTAGAGAATGTAATGATCAGATCTATTTGGGTGATAATTCCATCCTCAACATTTAGGGACAAGGTAAATAAAATGTCTTTAATGGTTTTATTAGCAATGTTTTGTTAGTTCCTAAACTACAAATGAATTTGCTATCATGTTCTCAATTAACTTAGAATAACTATAATGTAATTTTATTGAAAGATAAATGGGTTATAAAAATAAACTAGATGTTTATATAGTGGAAGGCACACAAAGAGATGGTTTATATGTGTAACACTTATTTTACTAGATTTGAACATATTCCAATGAATCCGGACTCTAGTATTACAAGTATTGGAAGAAATCCATCTCCATTTTTGGCTATACTGGATTCCATTAGTAGCAATATTGGATTCCAATATTGTAATTATTAGACTTATTCAAGTTCCAATTTCTCTATTATTGGATTCCAATTTTGCTATTATTGGATTCCAATTTCCCTATTATTGGACTCCAATTTCGCTATTATTGGATTCCAATAATGCTATTATTTGATTCGGTTTCGCCACTATTAGAATCTCGATCACTAAATGTCAATTTTTGGATTTTAGTTTTGCTATTTTAGGATTTTTATTTTGTTATTATTTGATTCCCCCACATAATCATGATGGCCACCCACTTACATAAGCCTAGCGTGGTTTCTATCTTACATAACCCAAGTGGTTTCTAACTTACATAAGCCAAGTGGTTGCTAACTTACATAACCCAAGCGGTTGCAAACTTACATAAGCCAAGCGACCACTAACTTACATAAGCCAAGTGGCTGCTAACTTCAAGATAGTGCGTAAGTGATTGTTGTCATTTATGCCACATATCAATCTTAATATCATCATACATATACGACTATTCATGCATACCTTATTCAAATCAATAAATGATGAAGATAAAAATCCCTTCCGTGAATGTCCTTGAATGGTGTTAAATTTAATGGCTATTTAGATGTTTTTTCATGATTTTAGACATAACATACTTTCAAATATTTTATAGAACTGGCACGTGTGACTCGCATGTTTAAAAGGTGACCGTCAATATTTATATACATTTATATAAAAAAATATTCGTATATATTAAGCATAGTTAAAAAAATCTGGAATTATCATTTATAAATTTTATAAGTAGTGTATAACTATGAGTGTTCACGCGTTTAAGTGTGAGTCTCGAGTCGCACATCTCTTGACTTGCACTTTAAGTGCAGTATCGACTCACACTTCTAAGTGTGATTCTTGATTCACACCGCTAAGTGCGAGTCTTGATTCACACAGCTAAGTGCGATAACTCACCTGTCAAACAATTTTTGGGTAATGGTAATTTTTCAACAATACCCTTCAAAAATATAAAACAATGTTTAATTGTACCAATGATTACGTATAAATTTCATTATTTTTAATATATATTGATGTAAATTTTTATAATTTATATATAAATCTATATTAATAATTGATGGTTAAATATTAAATATGTAATTCGCGTGTGACATTTATTACAAAGATTTGCAAGTATTTTACAACTATAATCAACAAAAACATTTAAACGGACATCACAAGTCACACATTGTAGTGCAAGCAAAGGAATTAAGGGATTTATTTTACCCGAATTATATAAGGTATTTTTTTACAATACAAAAATTCTAATATTAAATTCTTACATTAATTATTTACAATACCAAATGTAGTATTAATGATAACCATTTTGTAAGGAAAAATACTAATTAATGTTGTGGTTTCCTCAACATTAATTAGCCATTAATTCAAGCTATGTAAAATTTTCCATTTAAAAGTACATGCACCATTCGAAATATGTGCGCCTTTTGGAGCATGTAACTATTGTCAGCCATTAATTAGCCATTTAATGAAAAGCAATGTAAAATCATACACATTCCCTTTTAAATTTGCATACCAATGAAATTAGTGATTGGATTTTTCAGTTACATATCACTATAAGTAGACAATTTTTGATTTTATATTTTTAACATTTTCCTTTCTATTCTCTTCATCAATGCATAATCTTATTCATCAATAAAAAAATATCACAAAGGACAAGCGTCAAAAATTCTATGCTCAAGTTCTATAAGGGTTTTTATTTCCTCTCCATGGAAAAAATTGGTATGCATTCTCACCTTCAATCCCTCAAAAATTATGAAATTTTGTTAATGTAAAATTTTCCATAGCTGATTAGGGCTTATATCCATGTAGGGATTTTGTAGATAATTAAATAGAAGCAAGTTTGTTATTCAATATTTTGTAGAATATATTTTTGTTTATCAAATAAATAATTTTGTAATATAGTAAACATTTGTTAGAGCAGTGAAAGAAGGATGGAATGGAGAAAATCTTGATAGAAAAATGCCATAGATTAATCGTAATGACATGAGAGGAAGATTTTCAAAAATTTAAAACCCATAACACTTTGCAAGAACTTATTTTGTTATGTCTTGAAAGATATTTTTGGTGGTATGGATGGTGGTTCAATTTGTAAAGTAAAAAAGTGAATATTGGAATTGATTTATGGTCATGGTGATGTGCATGAATAAAAGAGCATATGTATTTTATAAAATTGATATTAATTTTTGGCCTTATTGTTGTCTGTAAATAGTACTCCGCTGCACACACTAAGAAAACTGCAATGGCTATGACATCATTGACATTGTCAATGAAATTATTTTAGATGATATTCATGTTAAGAATCAGTTTCCATTCAATGTGTTGGTATTGGATTAAAGTAACCTATTTGTGAAAGATATGGTAATACAAGAGTAGGAGAACCAAACAGATTTTGGAGAACAAAAGAATGAATACAAATTTTTGAAAGGAGAATTTGAGGAACAAGGAAACTATAAGATGTTGCTACTATGGAAGAAACAACTATCCTAAATTTTTTTCATAAAATGTAAATTTTCTCTATTTGGGTCATGGCTATGTGGCTTTTTCTCTTTTTCTACCTATGAGATTTCTCTCTTCTATGCTTCAATGTCAAATTTTGTCTTAAAGACCTTTTTATAAAAGGATGCGGGTCCTTTCAAAAACCCCATATTCACCCTTATTAAAAAAATGGACATAGTTTTTGTACATCAAAATATGTTGTTGTGGCATAACCTAGTAGACTCTATGATGACAATATCTTACTTTATTTTGTTAATTCCTATCGATCGATAATATCCAATTACTATGGTGTCACATAAGCTAGTGGACGCTAAGCTAAAAATAATATTCTTTGAATTATTAAATTATAGCAATCCATAAGCTCAAAATATTATATTGTGGAAGTATTAGGTTACCTTAGTGGGCACTAAGCTCAAAACATCTTACTTAAAATTTCTCCTCAATCCACCAATCAAAATAAAAATTCTATAACTTTTCAACTTTCTAATGTTTATAATTTATTTAAATAATTTTTTAAACTACAAAACTTATTTATATTTTTATTTATTTTCTAGTTAGTATTGATTTGACAAATATGAGGCCTTGTTGCAACATTGATTTATTATATTTAATAAAAATCATAATTCTAAGAAAACAATCACACAACTAGCACATCTAGCACAATCACACAACTAGCACATCTCCCATCCATGAGGCATGAAATTGCTGCTATGTCTTGTTTAATTTAAAATTTCATTAACAAAATTAATATTAAAAAGTTTTATTAAATATACATGAACATAATGATTAGCTACTTTATACAAGGATTAAGGCACCCATAAACCTTATAATAGAATGCATCGTGAGCATCACCAAGAGTGAACAAAAATAAATAAGAAAGAAAGGGATAAAAAAATTATCCCAAACTACAATCCAACATATCAATACAAGGAAAAATTAAAAAAACATGGAGGGGAAAACATCCCAAATGATACAGTCCAAAAATAGTCAAAGAAAATATCCAAGAGCTAACAACCTTGTTAGTCTTCAAACATTTATACTCCTCTTGTTAATTCTCTTCTTATACTTTCATATGATCATAATGCTTGCTCATGATAGGGATGTCGTATTTAACATTATCTTCCTCATCAAAATTACTGAGGTGGAGATTATAATTATGAACTTTGTGTCCCTACTCCACTTGACGATACACCCCTGCAACTCCAAAACCAAAATTTTGATCTCTACCATATCGGCCTTGATAGAGTTTTGGGTGATGCAAATTTTCTTAGAGGTGTCGATGCAATGCATGAAACTATTTCCCATATTTGTTCCAACTTCTCCTAAGGCCTCCATATCCATTTCCACTTGACTCGCCCTGAGAGAAATTTTATCAAAAGTCCCATTCTAACCCAGACTCCACACTCTCTTTCCCTTTAGATGAATTCCCTTTCATATCAATCAAAGAACCTACAGCCCCAGTACCAATATTAAATTTCCCTTAAGGTGCCTTTCTCTTCTTTATCCTTAGTTTATTCATATGGTCCGCAAGAGTACAATTTTCATCTAAATCCCCATCTTTGGGCTCAAATTATTTTTCCACCACTAGTTTACCATTCTTAAAAAGAGAAATAATTAGTCCATGGTGTATCAGGGTATCAATATTTCCCTGTTGAAAATCATGCACCGACATAGGGAGGGACATAAATAAGAAAAATGGAAGGATCATAATAATCTTATGACTAAACATACTAAGCATAATAAGATGGTGAGTAAATATCTTCCTATAATTTGATTCAAGTGTAATTTACCTCATAAGGTGGAGGTAGACCATATTCCAAATATCAAGGATGCAGAATCTAGCTATACTATCTACCAGTAGGTAAACTATTTCTTTATGCAGAAAAAAGTCTCAATTTTGTGCTTGTGTTTGGTGTGGTCTGCAAATATTTGTAAGTTATCCATCTCCATTTCAGTCACCTGTGCTATTGAATCCTTCAAAACCTTAATTTACATGTCATGGATCACCATGCTTCCATTGTTCCATGCCCAACCAAACTCCAATACAAGATAAGGATCAAACCTCGTGATTTTTGAGATGAAATTCCTTAAACCCCCAATTTTTTAGAATGTGCCACAAGGAGAGGTTGTCCTTCAAGGAAAAAAATCTCATGGGCTTGGTTCTCAAATGACTACATCCCATGGTTTTAGTCAACTGATATTGAAAATGGAAGAAACAATGGCCAAAATGAATCGTAATCTTTGAGCAAAATCAATACATATCCTGCCATATATCTTGCACTTGCGAAGGGTCATGCTAACCATAAGTACAAGGATGACATCCCAACGAGGGAAAAAATCCTTCAAAACATCAGTACTTAATGTTCTTAATGAGATTAATAACATTGGTGATATCATCTCCCCTCTCACACACTTTAAAATTAGTACATTTAGCCCCCAATTTGGCAAGATAATCCACACATTTATTACCCTTTCTAGGGGTACAAATAATTACATTTATCAAACTCTTTTAGAAAATTTTAGTTAGTATATATAAGGATATTTTTACGTTGCAATTATTAATAATATCCTTTCTCACATTGCAAAGGGTTAAAATCTTATTTTGTACAACTAACTAGAAAAACATATTGACACTTAGGTGAGTAAATCCTTAATCAAAAATTTCCTCTAGAAATCCTTTTCAAGATAACATATAACAATGAATATGTTTGGTCCAAGAATTGATATATGGAGTGTTATACTTGAGAATTATAGTCATTGATCTCCATAAACATATGTAGGAAAAACATTTATGTGAAAAAAGTGATCTAGGATGTTTAAAAGACATAAAATTATTTTAGAAACATGCTCTACATTTTCATCAAACAACAACATATTATAAGTACAACATAAAATGTATTTTTAGTAAGTAATAAATATTTCAAATAAATATAATTTTTGTCCTCCAATATTTACAATTCAATTCCAACTAAGGCATGTAGTCTTCATGTTGTTGAACTTGAGGAGTAAATCCCTAGTCTAATTTTTCCTCCAAAATCCTTTGCAAGACAACATATGTTTTGACAATAAATATGTTTGGTGTTAGGTTATGGAGCCTATTTTCATGTGTGAAAGTGTTGAAGACTGTACACTAAGAGTAATGTACGCTTTTCATGTATCCTCACTAGATTTTAAAATGTGCTCGATATATCGGGAAACATGATTTTTTCATATGGGTAGGATTTTGACCCATAGGTTTATGGGAAAAATTTTGCCCATGGTTTTGATACCCACGATTTTGAAAAACTACTTATGTAGTCATCTATTTATATGGTTCTATGCATATGATAGAAGGATGTAAAACATTATAGATGTGTTTTGAATTTCGCTATGAATTTCGATAAGTTTGTTGAGCATAGCTCCAAACAGATCTGGGTATTGTATTGAGAGAGCGAAGTGGCTTATAATAAAATCTAAGCACGTGATTCTTTGTGGACATAGCCCAAATTGGGTGAATTGTGTTAAATCTTGTCTCTTTGTGTTGTGTTATTTTATTCTACACTTTTATTTGAGGTCTGTAATAATTTATGCACATTAGTTTCTCTTATTGCGATTTTGTGATGGATTATTCCACATATTCTATCCCTTATAACCTAACAATTGGTATCACGAGTTTGGTTTGGTTTCTTTGAAGTGTTGAATCGTAGGGAAATTTTTATCTTGAGTGGGAGCTATGGCAGATGATGGAAGATATAGGGTTGATAAATTCAATGGGCAGAATTTCAGTCTTTGGAAGATGCAGATGGAAGATTACCTTTATCAGAAGGATCTTTATATTCCGTTGTCTGAGAAGGTGAACAAACCCTTGAGCATGATGGATGCATAATGGGATTTTCTGGATAGGAAGTCACTTTGCACAATTTGACTATGTATTACATCATCGGTATTATTTAATGTTTCATAGGAAAAGACTACAAAAGAACCGATGGACACATTAGGAAGTTATATGAAAAACCATCTTCCTCTAATAAGATATTTTTAATGAAAAATTTGTTTAATATGAAGATGTCTGAGAATGGTTTAGTAGTAGATCATTTAAATGATTTTAATATGGTTGTAAATATGCTAGATTCGGTTACAATAGAATTTGATGAAGAATTTAGGGCTTTATTAGTTTTTTTCTCTTTACCTGAGAGTTGGAATAGCCTGGTAATGGTAGTAAGCAACTCGGTTCCTGCTAACTCAAAGTTGAAGTTTGAGGATGTTGTAGGGGTGATTCCAAGTGAGGAAATGTGAAGAAAAATCTCTGGTGAATCTTCTACTTCAAGGAATGCTTTGACAGTGGAAACTAGAGGGAGATAGAAGAATAGAGGAAGCCATGGAAAATCAAAGGATTGGGCAAGGTCAAAATCCAAAAGTAAGATAGTATGCTGGCATTGTGGAAAGTCTCAGCATGCAAAGAAGGACTGTTGAGATCTTCTAGACAAGAAGAAACAACAAGAAGAAAATAAGTAGGCAAATGTGCCAACGGGTAATGTATGTCAGGATGCTTTGATTCTTTCTTTGCATAATATTACTAAATCTTGGGTTTTAGATTCAGAGGTTTCTTTCCATGCTTCTCCACATAGGCATTATTTTGTTGATTATGTTCAAGGAGATTTTGGGCATGTTTTTCTTGGTGACGATGAGCCTTGTAGAATAGTTGGAAAATGTTTTGTTCAAGTTAAGATGTAGAATGGGAATACTTGGCTATTAAAGGATGTCAGACATGTGCCTACATTAAGACAAAATTTAATATCGGAAAAGCAGTTGGGAAGTGATGGTTGTACTATGATATTTACAGTAGACTCTTGGAAGGTTACCAAGGGTGCTCTTATGGTGGCAAGAGGTAAGAAGGTTGAAACCTTGTATTTAACCACTTATAGCACTAATGTTTGTAATCTTGTGGCTTCAGAAGTAGATACAACATTGTGGCACTATAGGCTCGGTCATATGAACCATAAGGGAATGAAGATCATAAAGAAGGATTTCCATGGATATACAGAAACAAGTTTGGAGTTTTGTGAGGACTGCATATATGGGAAACAAAAGCGAGTAAGGTTTCTCAAGGTTGGACCTACAAAGAAAGAGAGTAAGTTAGAGATGGTGTATTCGATGTGTGGGGCTGGCTCGAGGTATCATCTCTTGGGGTTCAAGTTATTAAAAAAATCTGATGTATTTGACACTTTTGTTAAATGGAAAGCCTTGGTAGAGAATGAAATAGGTCTTAAGATAAAATGTCTCAAGTCGGATAATGGAGGGGAGTATTACGTGTAATGAATTTTATGATTACATTTCTAAGAATAGAATCCGTAGGAAAAATACGGTTCCAGGAAATCCATAGCAGAATGGGGTATTAGAAAGGATGAACAGAACAATAATGGAATGTGCTAGGAGCATGAGGTTACATGAAGGACTACGTCTTTCTTTTTGGGCAGAAGCGGTGAGCACAGTTGTGTACTTGATAAACAGAGGACCCTCAAGTGCCTTGGATGGAGGCATACCTGAGGAGGCTTGGTATGGTAAGAACGTTGATTATTCATTTCTTAGAATCTTTGGATGTGAGGTGTTTGTTCATATAGACAAGGATGATAGGACCAAGCTAGAGGCTAAATCAAGAAAAATGTACTTTCATTGGTTATGGTGGTGATGACTTTAGATATAAATGTTGGAGTATTAAGGACAAGAAAATCATTCAATCTAGGGATGTGTTATTTAATGATAAAGTCATGTCTAAGATTAAGTTTCGGGAAAACAGGTAATAATTCAAGAAAGAATATGCAGCGGTAGAGGATCTTCAGGATGGAAAAGTGACACATGAATCAGTTCAAGAACCTCCTCAATAAGAACCCCAAACTCCTATATTGAGGAGGTCTTCTAGGGTAAGAAGATAACCTAAACATTTTCTCCTTCTCTTTATTATTTATTACTCATTGATAGTGGAGAGCCAAAGAGCTTTGATGAAGTAATGCAGGTAGATGCCAGGAAGAAGTGGGAGCAAGCCATGGATGAGGAACATCAGGCTCTCATGGAGAACTAGAAATGGAATTTGGTGAAGCTACCCGAAGGAAAAAGAGCATTATAGAACAAGTGGGTGTTCAGAGTCAAAGAGGAAGAAGGAAGAAAGAAAAGATACAGGGCCCGATTGGTGGTCAAGGGGTTTGCATAGAAAAAGGTATAGATTTTGATGAGATTTTTTCTCCTGTAGTAAAAATGACTTCTATTAGAACTATTATAGAAATAGTTGCAGCAGAAGACTTTCACTTAGAACAACTTGATGTAAAGACTGCATTTTCCCATGGTGATTTAAAGGAGGAACTATATATGCAGCAACCAGAGGGCTATGAGGTCAAAGGTAAAGAGGAGATGGTGTGCAAAATGAAGATAAGATTGTATGGCTTGAAACAAGCTCCATGTAAATGGTATAAGAAATTTGATAGCTTCATGATGGATCAAGGTTATATTAGATGTCATTATGACCATTGCATGTATACAAATAAATTTGAGGATGGTAGTTATATTATCATGTGTCTATATGTGGATGACATGTTGGTTGCAGGTAAAAACATGCAGGAAATAAAAGTACTCAAGAAGAAGCTAAGTGAATTCTTTTGCTATGAAGGATTTGGGGGCAGCCAAACAAATCCTTGGTATGAGGATATCTCGGGATAAGAAGGAACGAAAGTTGACTTTATCTCAGGAAGAGTACATTAAGAAATTATTGGAGAGGTTTAATATGTAGGATGCTAAACCAGTTAGGACTCCTTTGGTAGGCCATTTCAAGTTATCAAAGGAGCAGTGTCCCAAGACAGAGTAGGAGAGAAACCAAATGTCCAAGGTACCTTACTCATCAATAGTTGGTAGTTTGATGTATGCCATGGTGTGTACCAGGCCTGATATTGCCCATGCAGTGGGAGTGGTGAGTAGATTTATGAGTGATCTAGGTAGAGATCACTGGTAGGCAATAAAGTGGATCCTTTAATATTTGAGAGGGACCATGGGGATAGTTTTGTGCTACAGTGGATTAGACACCAGTTTGTGTGGTTATGTAGATTCAGATATGGCTGGAGATGTAGACAGCAGGAGGAGCATGAAAGGTTATGTTTGTGCTGTAGGTGGGAAAACAGTGAGCTAGATTTCACGACTATAGAAGCTAGTGGCTTTGTTAACCACAGAGGCTGAGTATGTTACTTCCACAGAGGTAAGAAAAGAAATGATTTGGTTACAACAATTTCTTGAGGAGTTGGGGCATAAGGAATAGGAAGGAAAGCTACATAGTGATAGTCAGATTACTATACACCTAGCTAAAAACTCGCTTTCCACTCTAGGATGAAGCATATATAGTTAAGGTACCATTTCATCGACAACTTTGGAGGAAGAGAATTTGAAGCTGTATAAGATCCGTACTAGTCGAGAATCCTATAGACATGATGACCGAGGTGGTCACAAGGAAAAAATGAAGTTGTGTTCACTTTGGTTGGTCTTCATGGAAACTAGTGAAGGGTTGAGAATCTTGATAAGAGGAAAAATAGTCTCCAAGTGGGATATTGTTAAGTTGTGGAGCCTGTTTTCATGTGTGAAAGTGTTGAAGACTGTACACTAAGAGTACTATACACTTTTCATGTATCCTCACCGGATTTTAAAATGCACCCGATATATCGGTGTTGGTCGTCAAATAGGACTTTTAGAGAGCAACAGCATGGGACGAAAAGTCCATCCTCTTTAATGGGAGAGGTTCCCTTATTCTGAAACAAACCTATTTACAAATATACAGAACGTCATGGTATGGTCAAACTTGGATATTACGAAAGTGTTTTCCACAAGGATTATCAGTTACACAAGGACTGAGGAAAAGGAATAAGAAGGTGAGTAGAATAGCAACATTCAGAATTATAGATAGCAGAATAATTCTTCGTGTATGCGAAGCTTCAAAGGATTTAAGACAAGATCATTTGCATGAGATTAAATTTAAGACACAAAGTTCCATAAATAACCTCCTTCAGATTTATAAATCAAGGACACAAAGTTCCTTCTTGGTTGTACAAGATCGCTGTACTTGCAAAATTGAACAGATGCAATCAGAGAGACAAAGCGAGTTAAGAACAAAAATGATCTTCGCAATATTAAAGGAAAACACAGATATGACAAGAATCAGATAGACAAAGAATGAAAAGCCCTTTTGTATTGATTTCTTTAAGATCTATTTACACTTTCAGTAAAAAATTCCAAGTTCTTCTCTCTCTCAAAATGGCGTGGAAAGGCCATTATATAGCTTACAAGTCGGTTACTCAGAACGCTTTCTTTTAACCAAGAATAGTTAAGTACCGCCAAATGCAATACCTTAACTAATTACAAAGAATACGGAAAGAAAGGAAAGAAGAGGAAAGGAAGGAGAAGGAGACAGGTGGCCGGCTACTGGGAGGGACCCACTGTCTTCAGAATCCGCTGCCTGAACTTCTTCAATGACTCGCCTATATCTCCGCCACGGGGACAGATGTGTTGGTTGCAGATCGAGTCCAAAATCCTGTGCATTTCTCCATCTCTTTATCAAACTCGATGTGAGTATGATAGTCTTTGTTTGCTTCTTCAATGGCAGATCAAGAGAACAAATTTCCTTTATCTTGTCCTTAGAGATGGAGTCCTCCTTGAAAAGATTATCTTTGACAAAAGCTCTGAACTGGGCTTTGATTTCTTGCAAGGACAAGGGAATGCCAGAGTTTTCATCCTGAAGATGACAATGCATATCTTTGAACGCCGCAATGCCAATGTCTTGAAAGCTTCTCCTTTTGCCGCTTATTCTTCATTTCATCTACACTTCTTCTAGACTCGATTTTCCACTCTACGCTGTAGACCCAAGATTTTGATACATTGTCTTTGGCATCATCGAAAATCTTATTTGCCAGTAAGATATTCTCATCTGTCTGTCCCATGAGGCGAAGGTCTACAATACAACTGCCCCAGAGTTTAAGCTCTTTGTCCATAACCCCAATGGTAGAGGACAGTTCACATTGCAAATTATCTACCTTTCCATGTAGCTTAAAGGCTTTCGATGAAGTTTAGCCCTAGCAACAAGAATGTCATCTACCATGGCTTCAATAGCTCTACCAGACATGTAATACTTGTGCATATCTTTAATACCCTGCACTTCATCTTGGCTTAGAGTTACAGGAGGAGGTAGAGCGGTCAAGGGAGTAGGATCCAAAACTTTGTCTTTAGATAGAAGAGACTTGATGAAACCCGTAAGAACTCGGGCTTGCTCTTCCAAATTGCTCGATAGTTTTTCTTTGTCCTTTTCCACTCTCCCAATAACTCTTGTGGATCAAGTTTCCCGGAGGTTATGAATCTCGCCTTCGGGGTAGATTCTCCCACATTGGGATTCTCGTAGCTCCAAGTCGATACTTGCAAGTCCTATTCTGATTTGTCCATCGCAGCTTGGCAATCTCCAGTGAATTGCCGACCTCGAGTATCGATACTATTCGGAGGTGGTTCTTGCTTTCTTGGCACGGAAGGCGTGGTGCCCAACATGGCTGCAAAAAACATCAAAATTTGGTCCCAAGTTTTGGGAGGATGGTTTTTCTCTTCCTTTTGTCAACCAAGGGTTGCACCCATGCAAAAGAGGAAGAAGAATCGCAGCGAAGCAAGGGGACCAAGAGACAGGAGCTCATGACACTCTGTGGTCCAGGCACTGTTGACTCAAGCCGGGATGTGGAAGGAGCACCTGGAGACAATGGCAGAGAAGAATCAATAGTACGGAAGTTCGGTGCTGCTCGACCTCCTTGTCTTTATCTGCTGGGTCCTCAGAACATTTGTAGGAGTTGGCCTCTCACTTTCTTCACTTTCACCGAGGATGATGATGTTCTCTCGGTCCGATAGGCAATTCTCGCCTGTTTCTCCCGAAGATCTCCTTCCACCGGTTCCTTCTTTACTTCCTTGAGCTTCTTCTTATATACCCGAGTGGATGGAGAAGGAGTAGATTCCACAGTCCCCGAGCGCCGAGGCAGAGGGGTTTTCTTTGGTGTTTCGGACCTTGAACGGTGCTTCTCTTATTGGTGTCGATTCATCCTGGAGGAGGATTCTCCCGAGTGCCTCCGAATTCTCTGACCTTCTTATGAACCAAACCTTAGTCCCGACTAAGACAGAGCAAGGATTTCACCAAATCATCCTTCTCTTTTCTCTGCTCCAATCTGTGTCCTCCAGAGGGGTGTGCTTGATCACATTTTCATACTCATATGAGTATAGCTCAATTATCATCTTCGAGACCTTCAGAACTTGGCATGCACTCAAGTTCTTGAATCAATGCAAGGAGAACTGCCATAATGCCTTCTTCTCGGCCTCAAAGTCGCCCGCAGCCAGCCCAAAGAGTCTTCTCGCTCCGCCACATGGTGATAGGCTATCTTGATATTCTGTTTCAATAAACTTCTTCAAGTCAAAGCAGGTTCTTGGCTTGAAGAAATGCACGTGATAGGGACCAAAGTTCTTTCTATATTCGGGCATCCAGTGGCTGTTTTACATGTGTAATTTCCCTGAGAGATGGGAAAGTGCAAGCCGTAAATCTTCTTGTCTCTCGCAAGTTCTCAGGCAACTTGTCCAGCTTGCTCGCATATTTCGATCAAGGCCATCTTGTCATTGCAGAACATGGGAAGCCAGAGGAGTACTCTCATAACCAAAGAAGCCTGATGTATGAGAATTTCCTGAATTGGATGAAGTAGGCCCCATACCGTGATATCAAGTTCATGGCTTCATCTGAAAACCTCCTGGCGGTGTCACCCTCGAGCAATCGGACCACGTACATAGTGAAAGCATCATTAACCCTTCTGAAATTACGGTTGCTGGTCTCCAAGGTAAACTACGGGCAATAGGCATACACTGGGTTGCCTTTGTGGGCGTCTATATATGAGAATCCAAACCATTGCCTTGATGCTGCCAGAGTATACATCAGATATGAAGTCATGAAAAACTTCTTTGTTTGCAAAGACGTTGGATAGCTGTCCGCGATTCATGCCGATGATCTCAGCCCGCTTGATATTTTGTGTACCTCGCACACCATACCGATGAGCGGGCACATCCGTAAATGGAACTCATTGGTGGAAGGCAAACCCATGACCCGAGCCAGCAGATATGAAATCGGCGCTTCTTCGTTGAAGTCCGCTCGGATGAGGGTTTTGGTGAGGCGGGAAGCTCCCTTCCTAGGGTTTTTTAGCCGTGACTTCGCCACTCGTGCTCGTACTTGTCACACCGTCTTGATCGAACATGGCTTACGCTTGGGCTTGGGAAACAACTATGGAATTGTCCATTCCGGGATCTTCGTGAGCGGCAAAGAATGGCGGCAGCTGGCCCAACTTGGCAATGAGCTCCCGTGTACGCTTGTCAATTCGCTCGAATCGGGTCAAGTGAGCTCCGCATGCAAGCACCAGACAAGACACCGTGCATCGAAATTGGGAATCCTCCAGCGTACGCCAAACCACTGTCATGAATTGTCTGAGCCATTGGTGAGGGATTTGCATCTTCCATCCTTGCCCAAAAATCGCTGAAATCGAGATGTCGGGCCTCGCTATCTCCAATGTTGCTTACAGCAGACTCGAGTGGAGAAATCTGTTCTTGTCCTTGAAATTTGATCTTCATGTTGATAGTTTCAGGGGAACAAGGTTGCAAACTAGACTTGGAATGGAATTACAGAAGCAGAGGAACGTGCGCAAGTTGGCAAGCGGCAAGGGTTTGAGCAAAGGATAACAAGGAAGATGTGGGAAAATGCAAAGGGGAAATGCTCATTATATAGCCGTTTGGGGAGCGGAGAGAATTCAATGCGCATTTAATTACGCAACCACCAATTTGAAAAGCGTCTAAGTATGGATGACACTAGGCACGCTTGGGACAAGTGAGACGCGAATGCGCGAAACACGCGGCTCGGGCGAAATGAAGAGAAAATGCACAAAAAGCCTTTTGGAACAATTGGGACGAAAATGCGCGAGGTACGCGGTTCGGGCATTTCGACCGAAATTGGAACAGCGGGCCCGTTTGGACTTGGGACTTTTGGGACAGAAAGTTCCGGAGTACGCGGTTTGACCGGTTCGGCCGAAAATGAAGCGGGGCGCATTTTTCAGTTTGGGACAAAGAATTTTGAAGTACTCGACTAGGAAGCTTCGGCCGAAAAAGAGAAAGCTCGTACTTTTGACTTTGGGATATTTGGGACAAAAGGGCGCGAAGTACGCGGTTCGGGCGGTTCGGCCGAAAATGAAATGATTTGCACAAAAGTTTCGGGACACTTGGAACAAAAACTTCCGACGGGCCCGAAGATAGGACAATTTCGGGGATTTCGGCCGATCGGGGAACAACTTGCACTTTGGAACTTGGGACAGTCGGGACAAAAATGTCCGACAGGCCCGAAATACATGCGAGAAAGGCCCAATACTTGGATTTCTTCAATTTTATGACTTAGGTACCTCAGAGAAAAGCACTTAGACTCAAAATTTTCGAAATTTGCTCTTGTTGGGGAGGGGAATTTCGAGTAGACAACAGCTGGCTCCTTCTGGGGATGACTTGGTGTAAGTTCATAGAATGAGACAAGGCAAGAACTTAGATAACTCGGTGAAGGCATCAAAGTGCCTTATCCATTGGGCAAAGGAGTCAAAAACAAACCAATACAGAGGCAAACACACACAACAAGGGAAACACACCGAAAGCAGAAAAGCAAAACACTGTACATAATATACAAAGGGACTCCTAGTCACCAGATCTCGAACAACTTCAAATACGCCCACTATAAGGAAGTGGGAGGGGAGAACCATCCATGTAATCAAGATAGAAAGAGTCCTTACCAGCAAAGTGTCTTATCTTGAAAGGTCCAAGCCACAGAGAATCAAATTTTCCATGGCTGCCACGAGGTTCATGTCTTTTGTCCCATAACAGCACGGTATCACCAACTTGGAACTCTCTGGACCTAGCTTTCTTATCGAACTGAACCTTCACCTTCTGCTGGTGGGTAGATATTCTGTCAGAACCTCCAATCTATCCTCGTTCAGTTTGTGTAGGTACATGATCCTTTTGTCCAGAGCATCACTGAAACTAGTGTCTTCAATGGCCTTCATCAGTGCAAGTCATGGGGCAGCTTCCCGCCACCGGCAATTGAGCCTCTACTCCATACACTACTTGAAATGGGGACATTCCAATGGCTCTTTTAGGTGTGATCCTGTCTGCCCAAAGAGCATCATAAAGCTTCTTATGCCTGGGCCACGAGACTCATTTACCAACTTCCTTATGATAGTCACCAGATTTTTGTTGGTGGATTCTGCTTGTCCATTCCCCTCGGGATAATAATCTGAAGAATGAGCTAGAGAGATGCCATACCCGTAGCAGAAATCCATTATCTCATTTGAGGAGAAGTTCGAAGCATTATCTGTTACAATCTTGTTGGGTACACCATACCTAACCAAGATGTTCTCTTTGATGAAGTTGCACACTACTTCAGAAGTGGTGCTCTTGACTGGAATAGCCTCCACCCATTTGGTGAAGTAGTCAGTAGCAGTTAGCACATGCGTGTGGCCCGCACTAGAAGTGAGGATTCAGTGTACCAATGAAGTCTAGACCCCATTGCTGGAATGGTTCCTCAATCACAACTGGCTTCGAGAGGCAAAGCGCGCTTGGGTCTTCCCACAAAGGTCCGACAGGCCTCGCATTTATCCACCCACTTGGACGTATCTCTGAACAAGGAAGGCCAGTAATATCCTCCCCGGAGTATCTTGTGAGCTGTGACTGTTGATGAATAGTGCCCTCCACATGCTTGATCATGAAAAGCCGAGAGCAATTTTCTCTCGTTGTTCCTTATCAACACATTTCAGAATCTCCCATCTAGGCCACGCTTGAACAAAGCATTCTCCCATAGTACATATTGCGCTGATCTCAATTTAATAAATCCTCTTTTCTTTGGTAGTTAAATGAGAGGGGCATTCCCATAGGTAAGAAAATAGGTGATGTCAAGATACCATTCATCGATCGAACTAAGGAATAGAATAGTAGGGATGTCAACTTTCTCTTCCAAAGAACTCATGTTGGGCTCCTTCAAGAATGAGCTCGCAAAGACCTTTTCCCCAAACCAGCTTGGTTGGCTTGATATCAAGGTCATACTCCCGGACCTTAGCCACCCAGCTTCCCCTCTTGGATCCAAATTCTTGTTGCGTGAGAATTGACTTTATCGTATCTCGGGACCAAAGACCGTAGAGTGAGAGTTGAGGATATAGAAACGGAATCGCTGATGACAGCTTTGACTACCGCAAAGGCATGCTTCTCCATCATGGTGTACTTTAGCTCATGGTTCTTCGTGATATAGCCTCATGAAGGCAATGGGTAGCTCATGTTTATTTAATCTTCTTGGGTTAAGACAAAGAAAGCGTGAGTACTATCTCGTAGCGTAGCAATAGATAATGAAATCCTTGCTAAAATCGGGGCAGTGCCAAACCGGAGTTTTAGCAATAGCTTTCTTGATACCCTCAAAGGATTCCTTTCCTTCAGAAGACCAACCAAATGCTTGCTTTCCTTTCATCATCCGAGAAATATCCAAAGTTAATTCAGCAAAATCAGAATGAATCTTCTTAGAAAATTGATCTTACCGAAAAGGAATGCACGCCTTTTTTACTAGTAGGGAGAGGAATCATTGGATGGCTTGAACTCGCTCAGATCAATTTTGATGCCGTCCTTCGAGACAATGTGTCCTAATAGCTTTCCCTCCGTAATACGTAAGATGATTTTTAGGTTGTGGAGATTCCATCTCTACATCTCTCGCAGAATCTATTTCTGTGTGATCGAAATGATTTGTTCTTGTCTTTGAAAACACTATCAGTCATCAAGGTATATGACAATACATTTCCCTTTCAAGCTCCCCAAAGCGCAGATCCATAGCTCTCTCGGAAAGTGGCACCGCATTAATCAGCCCAAAAGGCATTCTCTTGTAGGCGAAGGTACCCCAAGGAGTTGTGAAGGCTGTCTTATGTTGATCAGCAGTATCAACCTCTACCTGATTGTATCCAGAAAAACCATCAAGCATAGATAACATCTCAGAGCCTGTTACCGCTTGCAAAATCTGATCCATCATAGGCAGAGGGTAGTTATCTTTCAGAGAGGCCTGATTCAGGTTCCTGAAATCAACACAGATGCGGATCTCACCATTCTTCTTCCTAACAGGTACAATGTTTGCAATCCAAGTCGAATGGTGAATGGGAAAGATGATCTTAGCCTTCAGCAGTTTCTGAATCTCCTGAAATATGGTGTCAGCTATCTTTGGGTTGTACTGCCTCTGCTTCTGCTTGAAAGGTTTGATTCCTGGCTTGAGAGGGATAGAGTGTTGCATTTCTTTTGGCTTGAAGGCTTTTAGATCTTCATAAGAATAAGCAAGCACATCCTTATATTTCCTTAGAAGGTCAATTGCTCTTCTCCTTTCATCTGATGTGCAACACTTCCCGATATTTACCAGCTTCGGGCCATCAGAACTCCCAATATCAATCTTATCATACTCAGCTGATTGCTGAGGTCCAGTGGTAGCTTTAGACCTCACGTATCTGTCATGTTTATCAAACAACTCCTCCAAACTCACCAAACCTTTGGGAATCTTATTTCCTTTGAGCTTAATGCACCCTTCCTGGTCAGTTTCTTCTCCTTGGGTGACGGCTTGGTCAGAAGACACGCTCTCACGAGGCAGGTTGTCACTTCCTTCGAAATACAGTTGTTCAAAATTGCCCTTGAGCTCCAGGAAGGAAAGCAAATGCTGGTCGTCGTTGAAGACTTGCCAGTTACTAGTATTGTCAGGGACACTAGGTCGGTGGACCATTTCAATGGTGAACTTATCCTGAGAGAATTCAGGATGAGGAATCAACAGTGACCCTGAGACAGCCAGTGAATCAGCTCTACTGTTCTTTTCTCTAGGCATCGCTTCAATGGAGAAGGCATCAAGGAATTCAATTGAATCCCAAACTTGGTTCCGATAATGCTTCAGCCTCCCGTTCTTTACCTGAAACAGGCTTCTGACTTGCTTCACAATCAGCTCTGCATCACCACGAGCCAAAAGATTCTTAACACCTCGTTCTTTGGCCACTTGCACCCAAGGATGAGAGCCTCATACTACTGTGTTGTTAGTGTTCTCGAACTGCAATTTAAATGAAAAGGGGTGCAGCAGCCTTCAGTGATATTAGCAGTAACACACAGCTCCAGAGCTAGCCGAGGAACAACTGCCATCGAATTCTAAAATCCAGACACCATTAGGATCTTTAGGTGATATTTTGCAGGGTCGGACTTCATCAGGGGACAAAATCATGTAATTACCATGGCCTCTGTCTTCATAGAGTATTTGTGCCTTGGGATCATCTCGTCTTTTACACAATATACCTGATCGCTTCTCGTGTAGTAGCTTCTTCATTTGTCCATTGACAGGTATGAGGGCGTGTGACCAATCCATTTGAATCTCTCCACCCACATCTTTACAGAAGTTTCTGCTTAGCAACATTCCATAGGAAGGAGGAATGTCGGCTACTAGTATGGTAGCCAAGACTTTCTTTTCAGGTAAAGCAGCAAAAGCCACTTGTGCATCTTTAATCCTTCCAACTAAAGGCACTTCCTTACTTTCCATGGAGTAGCAGGATCCATAAGTACGAGTAAGGGTCAGACCTAAAGCATGAGCTACTTTGGCGGGCATCACATTATCAGAGGCTCCGGAATCTATGACACAGTTACTAAGCCTATGGCCCGCTATAAGGAGGGTAACATAAAAAGGCTTGATTTTGTCTCCAGGCGAGATGACAGCAGCTACCAGACTAGGCTGTGGTATAGAAGGAGGTGTGGGCAAAAGGCCTTTAGAGGTGGTCTTGGAATGGGAATTAACAAATTGGATCATCTTGGCAAAAGCTTTAGGATGGGTTTGGTAATATTCACTTCAAATTTGAACTTTGGTTCTTTTTAGATGATCCACAATATCAAAGGATCCAGAGGTGGATGGTCCGTCATCATTTGGAATCTTAGGCTTATCAACCCTAGGAGAAAAAGAAGAAGAAGCAACTTTGGGGGTGGATCGCAAGACTTACCTTTGGTGTAGATGAGGTAGGAATAGGGATCCTCTTCTCGCAATTACAGGAATAGTCGCAGGCTGCTCTTTGGACTTCTTCAGGGGTTGCGTCACCTTTTCCCTCTGATGTGTCTGTTCTCGAGTCATGACAGCGAAGGACTCGCTGTTCATATCTGCTACCACTTCATCGTAGTCATCCGCATCATCAATGCCTTCAGTGGTAAAGAAATTGACTCGAGATCCCTCGGGTTCTTTTGCCTCATCATCGAATTGCTCCAGGAACTCCTCACAAACTTCGTTATCATCTTCTGGTTCTTCAACCTCACAAGTTGCATTCACCGGAACTTTGACAGGAGGTCCTTCAAGTGCCGGGCGGTCTGGTGTGGGGGTGTGGCAGGTTTCTCGGGTTGAAAATTTCTTCTCGGAACATCCGCATATGGTGCATGCTGGGCTAATTGTTTCTTTATAGCCACTAGATCATTTGCAAGTTTTTGGACTAATGGATCAGAATTGGGTCCAGAGGTGGAAGAGGAAGAAGCAGCAAATTTCGATTTAAGAGGATCTCTTTTCAACTTCCCTGACATGATCAGGTCGTCCTCGATACTAACACCAATTCTTGATCCGTAACTAGCGCTCCAAGATTAGCCCTTCTTAGAGCATAATCGACTTTAGGCGTTTGGGCATTCAAAAAGAAACATTTTTGAATTTGATCAACCGGTCGAGTATTTGCAGGAATCTTGTTGATCAATCTGTTGAACCGAGCCACAAATTCTCTCATGGGTTCTGATGGATCTTTCTTTATCTGAGAAATCTGGGCAAGCAGGGCATGCACATCTTCTGCCGGCTTAAAACGGTTTTCGAACTGAGTTCTCATGGTAGTCCAGTCGGTGATGGCACCAGCCGGAAGGTGATAGAACCAACAAAAGATTATCCTGTAACGTCTCAACGAACAGTCTTACTGAGACGTCTTCATGTTCAACCCCCAAGACCCCACATGCAACTATGAATGCTGCAATATGTTCATCAGGGTGAATTTTGCCATCTCCTTTAAATTTTGGGAAGTTCTTTCGGTTACCTCGAGGTAACTCATGCAAAGGGTGCGCAAGAGCCAGAGGTCCGACACGTTGACCCCATGGTAATTGTGCCATTCTTCTCGGGAATACGACTTGAAGGGGAACTTTAACACCAGCAAGGATCAGAGCTCGCAGATTAGGGCTAGCTGGCTGTGTAGGACTTCTATCTCGAACAGGCGGAGTGCTCGTCGAACGAGTTCTTCGATTTGAAGGGAAAGGAAAACCCTGTTGCTCCAAAAGCTGAAACTGAGAATCTTCGATACCAAGGGCCCTTCTCCCTCGAGTGAAACGTGGAGTCGCCAGATCAAAGGATGATCAAAAATTGTAGTACTGGAATGCGATTTTCCCCAGCGGAGTCGCCAAAAACTGTTGGTCGTCAAATAGGACTTTTTAGAGAGCAACAGACAGGGGACGAAAAGTCCCTCCTCTTTAATGGGAGAGGTTCCCTTATTCTGAAACAAACCTATTTACAAATATACAGAACGTCATGGTATGGTCAAACTTGGATATTACGAAAGTGTTTTCCACAAGGATTATCAGTTACACAAGGACTGAGGAAAAGGAATAAGAAGGTGAGCAGAATAGCAACATTCAGAATTATAGATAGCAGAATAATTCTTCGTGTATGCGAAGCTTCAAAGGATTTAAGACAAGATCATTTGCATGAGATTAAATTTAAGACACAAAGTTCCATAAATAACCTCCTTCAGATTTATAAATCAAGGACACAAAGTTCCTTCTTGGTTGTACAAGATCGCTGTACTTGCAAAACTGAACAGTATGCAATCAGAGAGACAAAGCGAGTTAAGAACAAAAATGATCTTCGCAATATTAAAGGAAAACACAGATATGACAAGAATCAGATAGACAAAGAATGAAAAGCCCTTTTGTATTGATTTCTTTAAGATCTATTTACACTTTCAGTAAAAATTCCAAGTTCTTCCTCTCTCAAAAATGGCGTGGAAAGGCCATTATATAGCTTACAAGTCGGTTACTCTTTGTCAGAACCGTTTCTTTTAACCAAGAATAGTTAAGTACCGCCAAATGCAATACCTTAACTAATTACAAAGAATACGAAAAGAAAGGAAAGAAGAGGAAAGGAAGGAGAAGGAGACAGTGGCCGCCATCGGGAGGGACCCACCTGTCTTCGTAATCCACCGCCCGAACTTCTTCAATGACTCAAGCCTATATCTCCGCGCCGGGGACAGATGTGTTGGTTGCAGACTGAGTCCAAAATCCCAGGCATTTCTCCATCTCTTTATCAAACTCGACGTGAGTATGATAGTCTTTGTTTGCTTCTTCAATGGCAGACTGAAGAGAACAAATTTCCTTTATCTTGTCCTTAGAGATGGAGTCCTCCTTGAAAAGATTATCTTTGACAAAAGCTCTGAACTGAGCTTTGATTTCTTGCAAGGACAAGGGAATGCCAGAGTTTTCATCCTGAAGATGACAATGCATATCTTTGAACGCTGCAGCTGCCAATGTCTTGAAAGCTTCTCCCTTTTGCCAGTTATTCTTCATTTCATCTACAGCTTCTTCCAGGACTCTGATTTTCCACTCTACGCTGTAGACCCAAGATTTTGATACATTGTCTTTGGCATCATCGAAAATCTTATTTGCCAGTAAGATATTCTCATCTGTCTGTCCCATGAGGCGAAGGTCTACAATACAACTGCCCCAGAGTTTAAGCTCTTTGTCCATAACCCCAATGGTAGAGGACAGTTTCTGTTGCAAATTATCTACCTTTCCATGTAGCTTAAAGGCTTCATCGATGAAGTTTAGCCCGGCAACAAGCATGTCATCTACCATGGCTTCAATAGCTCTACCATAGATAGAATACTTGTGCATATCTTTAATACCCTGCACTTCATCTTGGCTTAGAGTTACAGGAGGAGGTAGAGCAGTCAAGGGAGTAGGATCCAAAACTTTGTCTTTAGATAGAAGAGACTTGATGAAACCTGTAAGAACTCGGGCTTGCTCTTCCAGCTGTTCGATAGTTTGCTGTCCTTTTTCCACTCTCCCAATAACTCTTGTGACTGTTTCCTGGAGGTTATGAATCTCGCCTTCAGGGGTAGATTCTCCCATTGGGATTCTCAGTAGCTCCAAGTCAGATACTTGCAAGTCCTGTTCTGATTTGTCCATTGCAGGCTTGGCAATCTCCAGGAATTGCTGACCTCGAGTATCAGATACTATTCTGGAGGTGGTTCTTGCTTTCTTGGCACGGGAAGGCGTGGTGCCCAACATGGCTGCAACACATCAAAATTTGGTCCCAAGTTTTGGGAGGATGGTTTCTCTTCCTTTTGTCAACCAAGGGTGCACCCATGCAAAAGAAGAAGAAGAATCTCAGCAGCGAAGCAAGGGGACCAAGAGACAGGAGCTCATGACACTCAGTGGTCCTGTGGCACTGTTGACTCAAGCCGGGATGTGGAAGGAGCACCGGAGACAATGGCAAGAGAGAAGAATCAATAGTACTGGAAGTTCAAAGTGCTCGACCTCCTTGTCTTTATCTGTTGGGTCCTCAGAACATTTGTAGGAGTTGGCCTCTCACTTTCTTCACTTTCACTGAGGATGATGATGTTCTCTGGTCCGATAGGCAATTCTGCCTGTTTCTCCTGAAGATCTCCTTCCACCGGTTCCTTCTTTACTTCCTTGAGCTTCTTCTTATATACCTGAGTGGATGGAGAAGGAGTAGATTCCACAGGTCCCTGAGCTGCTGAGGCAGGAGGGGTTTTCTTTGGTGTTTCGGACCTTGGAACTGGTGCTTCTCTTATTGGTGTCGATTCATCCTTGGAGGAGGATTCTCCCGAGTGCCTCCTGAATTCTCGGACCTTCTTATTGAACCAAACCTTAGTCCTGACTAAGACAGGAGCAAGGATTTCAGTCAAATCATCCTTCTCTTTTCTGTTCCAATCCAGGTCCTCCAGAGGGGTGTGCTTGATCACATTTTCATACTCATATGAGTATAGCTCAGAATTATCATCTTCGAGACCTTCAGGAACTTGGTACAGACCAAGTTCTTGAATCAATTGTAAGGAGAACCTGCCATAATGCCTTCTTCTGGCCTCAAAGTCGTCTGCACAGTCAGCCCAGTAGTCTTCTGCCTCTGCCACATGGTGATAGGCTATCTTGATATTCTGTTCAATAAACTTCTTCAAGTCAAAGCAGGTTCTTGGCTTGAAGAAATGCACGGTGATAGGGACCAAAGTTCTTTCTATATTCTGGGCATCCAGGGCTGTTTTACATGTGTAATTTCCCAGAGAGATGGGAAAGTGCAAGCCAGAAATCTTCTTGTCTCTGCAAGTTCTGTGCAACTTGTCCAGTTGCCTGCATATTTCGATCAAGGCCATCTTGTCATTGCAGAACATGGGAAGCCGCAGAGGAGTACTCTCATAACCAGCAAGCCTGATGTATGAGAATTTCCTGAATTGGATGAAGTAGGCCCCATACCGTGATATCAAGTTCATGGCTTCATCTGAAAACCTCCTGGCGGTGTCACCCTCGAGCAATCGGACCACGTACATAGTGAAAGCATCATTAACCCTTCTGAAATTGCGGTTGCTGGTCTCCAAGGTAAACTGCGGGCAATAGGCATACACTGGGTTGCCTTTGTGGGCGTCTATATATGAGAATCCAAACCATTGCCTTGATGCTGCTAGAGTATACATCAGATATGAAGTCATGAAAAACTTCTTTGTTTGCAGCACGTTGGATAGCTGCTCCGTCAGATTCATGCTGATGATCTCAGCCCAGTTGATATTTTGTGTACCCTCGCACACCATACTGATGAGCGGGCACATCCAGAAATGGAACTCGCTGGTGGAAGGCAAACCCATGACCCGAGCCAGCAGTATTATGAAATCTGACAGTTCTTCGTTGAAGTCTGCTCGGATGAGGGTTTTGGTGAGGCGGGAAGCTCCCTTCCTAGGGTTTTTTAGCCAGGACTTCGCCACTCGTGCTCTGTACTTGTCACTGTCTTGATCGAACATGGCTTGCGCTTGGGCTTGGGAAACAACTATGGAATTGTCCAATTCCGGGATCTTCAGAGCGGCAGCAATGGCGGCAGCGTCCAGCTTGGCAATGAGCTCCCCGTGTACGTTTGTCAATTCGCTCGAATCGGGGTCGAAGTGAGCTCCGCATGCAAGCACTGTATCAGCACACTGTACTGAAATTGGGAATCCTCCAGCGTACGCCAAACCACTGTCATGAATTGTCTGAGCCATTGGTGAGGGATTTGCATCTTCCATCCTTGCCCAAAAATCGCTGAAATCGAGATGTCGGGCCTCGCTATCTCCAATGTTGCTTACAGCAGACTCGAGTGGAGAAATCTGTTCTTGTCCTTGAAATTTGATCTTCATGTTGATAGTTTCAGGGGAACAAGGTTGCAAACTAGGCTTGGAATGGAATTACAGAAGCAGAGGAACGTGCGCAAGTTGGCAAGCGGCAAGGGTTTGAGCAAAGGATAACAAGGAAGATGTGGGAAAATGCAAAGGGGAAATGCTCATTATATAGCCGTTTGGGGAGCGGAGAGAATTCAATGCGCATTTAATTACGCAACCACCAATTTGAAAAGCGTCTAAGTATGGATGACACTAGGCACGCTTGGGACAAGTGAGACGCGAATGCGCGAAACACGCGGCTCGGGCGAAATGAAGAGAAAATGCACAAAAAGCCTTTTGGAACAATTGGGACGAAAATGCGCGAGGTACGCGGTTCGGGCATTTCGACCGAAATTGGAACAGCGGGCCCGTTTGGACTTGGGACTTTTGGGACAGAAAGTTCCGGAGTACGCGGTTTGACCGGTTCGGCCGAAAATGAAGCGGGGCGCATTTTTCAGGTTTGGGACAAAGAATTTTGAAGTACTCGACTAGGAAGCTTCGGCCGAAAAAGAGAAAGCTCGTACTTTTGACTTTGGGATATTTGGGACAAAAGGGCGCGAAGTACGCGGTTCAGGCGGTTCGGCCGAAAATGAAATGATTTGCACAAAAGTTTCGGGACACTTGGAACAAAAACTTCCGACGGGCCCGAAGATAGGACAATTTCGGGGATTTTGGCCGATCGGGGAACAACTTGCACTTTGGAACTTGGGACAATCGGGACAAAAATGTCCGACAGCCCGAAATACATGCGAGAAAGGCCCAATACTTGGATTTCTTCAATTTTATGACTTAGGTACCTCAGAGAAAAGCACTTAGACTCAAAATTTTTGAAATTTGCTCTTGTTGGGGAGGGGAATTTCGAGTAGACAACAATCAGAAATGTGATTTTCTCATATGGGTGAGATTTTGACCCATAGGTTTATGGGATGGTTTTTTCCCATGGTTTTGATACCTGTTGTTTTATAAAATTGCTTATGTAGTTGTCTATTTATATGGTTTTATGCATATGATAGAAGGATGGAAAACATTGCAGATGTGTTTTGAATTTGGCTGTGAATTCTGTAGAAGTTTGTTGAGCATAGCTCCAAACAAATTTGGGTATTGTATTGAGAGAGTGGTGGCTTGTAATAAAATATGAGAAAGTGATTCTTTGTGGATGTAGCCCAAATTTGGTGAACCACATTAAATATTGTCTCTTTGTGTTGTGTTATTTTATTCTGTACTTTTATTTGAGATCTGTAATAATTTTCTGCATATTAGTTTCTACTGTTGCGATTCGTGAGGGATTATTCCACATATATTATCCCTTATAACCTAACATTTGGTATGATAACTAATAGGTCATGTGTTATGCTTAAGAATTTTAGTCATTGATCTCCATCAATGCATTTAAGCAAAGCATTTTTGTGAAAAAAATTGATCTAGGACATTTAAAAGACATCAAACTATTTTAGAAACATGTTCAATATTTTTTCATTCAAACAAAAACATATTATAAGTACAACATAAAAGGCATTTTGTAGTAATTAACAAATATTTCAATCCTTCCAATAAGAATAAATTTTAACATCCACGATGCTAGTCACACTTGTTTGAGTAGTAACAAATTTAAAAAACAAGGTACAAATTTCACTTCAATCCTAAACTATTATACCTTTATTTGTTATATCAATTCAATTCTCCAACTAGGTGGAAGTTCATTATGAGATTAACACTAGATATACTAGCAAAAAATAAATGCAATATGTATTTCTTTATCTTGTTAAACGATATTGACTCTTTAGCTCGAAATATTATATTATTCAAATACATTTGGCTGTTAAGCTCAAACTAGGTTTATTTAATTTGTTAAATCCCAGTGACCACTAAAATCACAATAATATCTCACTTTATTTTTTTGAAACCTTGAGACCAAAAAGACCCAAATATTATGTTTAATAAACTAGCAGATGCTAAGTTCGAGAAAATCACTTAGTAACTTTTTAAATGAAAGTGACCACTACGCTCAAAGTAATATAAACAACCAACTACCGACTGTACCTACAACAATACAATATTGATTCAAGTTAATATATATACCCACACCGGTCTGAAGTCGCGTAAGGGTTCAATATAAGAATAAATTTTAACATCCATGAGGCTAGTTACAAGATTAAAAATCATATTATTATTTTCATGTACTTGTAATTATGAATGTAATCATACCTGTAAGAGAAAAAAAACCAATAAGCATATTATTATTTCCAAGTATATGTAATTTTATCTACATTTAAATTTATCTTGGACTGAACTAAACATGCTGCTCTCCATTCAAAAAATCAGACCCCAGGATGGAGAGGACTCGTGGGGAAGAATTTTTTTTGAGACAATAATGTCCCCATCTCATTCTAGTCAAACAATGTTTTGTGAAATCACCTCACCAAATATCACAAATAAATTCCCATCAAAAGTGTTGCTTGTGCTCCTATAACATCTTTGTTCTTATCCACTTTATTTCCATGTGTAGAATGAACAACCTTGTAGAGCCTAAATGTAACAAATAGATGTGTCAATAAAGAAATTCTAATAAGACATCGCTTTATGATTTGTTGTATGATAATCTATACAATATGAAATTATGTCTAACAATGTTAGTTATTTCACCTTTGCTTTATTTTGTTTTTTGATTTTTCCTTTATAATATATATTAACTAAATACATCTAATATTGCTAACATTAAAACCTTCAACCTCCACTAAATGTAGTAATTGTAAGAAAATTAACTAATTAATTTTGTGGTTGGCTGAACATTAACTAAAATTACAATAAAATTTGTTAGGTTATGTTGAGGCATAACCTCTTTTGGTGGTGGTAAGAGGATATGTCATTTGTGGGTTTTTGGGCATTTATGGCATTCATAGATTACGTTCGTGTGATGGGTGGGACCAATTAATGAATATTACTAATTATGTCATATTTAAATTATAAATATTGGAGAAACATGTTGAATATTGGAATGAAGGTGCTCAAAATCACTATTTAAGCATCGTCTATATTGGGCCTTTAGTAATCACTTTCAAAATAGCCTTGTTCAATATGGGTGGAACCGTCAAACACATTGAGCCTTCTTCCTATGAAGAGGTCAAGGTTGACCCAATAGTATGGTATATTTTACATAATGGTGGTGTTACATCATTTATGGAAAGAATGTTTGCTCACTTTGTCCAAGTGATTAGTAGTATGCTAACAACCTGGAAGAAAGGAAGAGTCAAAGTGGGAAAAACAATTTTTTTAATTTCAATAGAGTCCATTGCGACTACAATGGGGCTCCCTGTGGAGGGAGACATTTATTCTAAATGCTCTCTTCAAGAGGATATGGATTATTTCATGTATCCTGGTGAAAATATGACAATGTATCAATTGAGCTATGACCATGACTCACTTCCACAACCTTGGGATAGGGTTGCTTTGCACCGATTGAGGAGGTACTTCATGATGCAAATATGTGACAAAGTGATCTATGGACCTCATATTTTTCATCTTGTGCATCTTCGACATGATCAAAAGATAAATTTTGCATATTTTCTGTTTCAATCAATTGAGATGTCCCTTAAACTTGCTAGCAAAGATGAAGGTCCTTTCATATACCTAGGCCTTTTGTATTTGCTCTTTAAAATAGTAGCTTCCCCTTCCCAAATAATAAATCTTGTACTTTCTCTCTAAGCCAAAAAATTAGTGTCGTGTCCCCCCTCCTCTTCTATAACCAGCCCCTCTTTCTATCACCATCATCACCACCTTCGTCTCCCTTCCGAATCCGATTTGGACATCATGATCATTATCCAGAGCGGTTTGGTGGTCTCCCCCCATTATTTCTCTCTTGGTTCTCCCTCATCTTCTCTAGTGGCTCATAACCCTTTAGAAACCTCAAAGTAATATCCTAAGGTCTCTTAACTACTTTCGAGACCTATCATCTACTTCCTCTCCACCTCTTTCTGACACATCACTGGCTTCTCCTCTCATCTCCATGGACATTGTAATGGATACAAGTAACTAAAATCACTTGATCATAGAAGCATGTGTGGATTACCTCCCACATTTTTACATTGAAGTTAGCATGGAATTAGAAATTCCATATGCTCTTTGGTATCTCTCCTCGGTTTACCCGATTCTCCTCTATCAAAGAAAATGGGCTCCCCCACTATAGCTTCAGAACACAAGGACCATTTAGAGAAGATCTCTCCTGATTTGCATGAGGCCATTGAATATTATGTTACACTCAATATCTACTATCAAGGAATGGAAAATTCACATGGACATGACTTGGATTAAAATCAACAAAGACTTCTGGAACACATTAAGTTAGTGGGTGTGTTGGTTCAAGGAAGCCCTACTTTGTTGATGCTAAGGATAAAGAAACTACTCTCATGAATATCCATAAAATGTAATTTGGATTTGTCTAGTTTGGGACTTTTTGTTTTTGTTGCATACAAGATTGTTATCTTCTTGTTTCATGGTGATATTTGTTCATGAGGGATTTTTTGTGCAAGTATGTGGGTCATTTGGGAAAACCAACTTTTACTCTAATTCTAAATAGTTTATGTTTTGGCATATTGTAGTTGTGGCTAAGCTCCTAATATCTTAATGAGTTTTCTTACATCCTTAAGATTGTTATGATCTAAATTTTATGTCTTGGTATAACCGAGTGGTTTATTAGATCACAGTATCCTACTTTATTTTGATAAAACCTAGAAACCACCAAGCTCCAAAAATTAATGGTGTTGCATAACATATTGTTTTCTAATATCAAAATATAATTCTCTTACTAGTTAGGTGCTAGCGAAAAATAAACTCGAGAATATTATATTATGGGTTTAGCACTAGAAAAGTTTTGAATATCATCCTCTAATTTCTTAGATGCTGTAAAATATCTTAATTATGAATTATTAAACCCTAATGATGAAATCACCAAATAACGTGTTGTTGTAAAACCTAGTGGCTGCAAAGATTAAAATAATATATTGTTTAAGTACCTAACAGTCGTGAAGCTCAAACTATGTTGATTCAAATTTTCTAAATATCAATCACCATTAAGATCCAAATATTATGTTTTGGTGTAACCCACTGACAACCAAGCTTATAATATCTTATTTCTTTTGTTTAAACCTAATGAGCGTTATGCAACGAATATTATGTTATGTTGTAATCTAGCAGACGCTAAGATCAAAATATCATTCAGTAACATGTTAAATGATGACAAAAAATATGATCTAAATAATATATTATGGAAGTACCTAGTCTCCATTTAGTTCAAAATATGTTAATTTAATTTGTTTAATCCTATCGACCGTAACCTCCATATATTATGTTGTTGTTTAAACTAGCATCAACTAAGTTTAAAATATATTCCTGTAATTTGTTAACTACTATAAAATATCGTAACTATGAATTATTGAACCCTAGCAAATTTAATCTCCAAATAATATGTTGTGGCATAGGCTATCGATTGCTAAGCTCAAAGTATCTGAAACCACCGGTAGTCTCCAAATATTATGTGGTGGCATAACCTAGTGGGTGCTAAGCTCAAAATATCTTAATTCCAAATCTTAAATTCATACAAAAATTCAACTAATTTATACTGGTTTTGATTTCTATAAAGATATCCAAATTCAATGTGTTTCTATTAGTTTTTAAATATTATTGATTTTTAGCTCAAAATATTATATTTTGAAGTTCTTACTTTCTTTTGTTGAAACCTAGAGATTGTTAAGATCCTAATATTATGTTGTGGCATAACCTAGTGGCCTCTAAGTTGAAAATATATTAATTTAATTTATTAAATCCTAACCACCGATAGGCTATAAATATTGTGTGGTGACATAAACTAGCTAATGCTATGCTCAAAATATCTTAATTTGAAATCTTAAAATCATACAATAAAGTTAACTAATTTATACAAATCTTGATTGCTATACATTAATCCAAAGTTAACATGATTTATTAACTTAGAGTTCGATAAGCTAAGAGAAACTTACTTTAATTTGTCAAAACGTAGCGACTTATAAGATTTTAATAAAAAATGTTAGATTATTATGAGGGGTAATCTTTTTTGGCGGTGATAAGAGGATATGGTATCTGCGGCTTTAATGGTCATTTATGACATCGATAGCTCACATTCACGTGATAGAAAAAAATGATAAAGGGTTATACATAAGCGATATGTAAGATGGAATTGGGAATTTAAGATTTTTAATGAGAAGAATGATATTTATGATTAGGATATCTAATTGATGATCTTCGGTACCATCACACTTACCTCCTTTCGTGTGTTGTGTGTTGGTGGCTTTATATCTCGGGTTTGGACATTTCACTACCCCTTTCCTCTTTTCATTTTTGGTCATTGTGCTTCCTATCTCTCTATGATGGTGACAGGGGTGTTGGTGGTTTCTTGGGTAGCATGGAGTTTGGTCCTAGCAGGAAGAGGTAGAGAGCTATGATAGGAAAGGATGTTGGGGAATCATTTACTTCTTGGATGGATGGGAAAATTCGAGAATGAAACTATGTGGAATTGGCTTGATAAGGTCTTATCGGTCATGCGGTGATTTGATGAATAAGATGACGATGATGTTTGTGAGAGAATGCACGAGAGGCCAAATGTTCTAATCTTTCCTAGATGTATTTCTATTTAGTTTTTGATTAAGGGCTAGAATGAATTTATGTATAGAAAAGTGTATGGATATAGGAAATATTTATGGGTGAATTGAAGGCGATTACAAATATTTTTCATATTTTGGCATATATTTAGTACGATAAGTTACTTGTAATCATCATGGGATTCCATTGCTGGAAGACTTATCATGGATTGGTTCCTCATGTACTTTTTTTGAAGACTTATCATCAAAATATCCTAGTTTAAAATCTTAAAATCATAGAATGAATTCAACTAATTTATATATATCTTCTTTGCAATACATATAATGTTTGTGATACATAAGCTAGTGAATTGAATACCCAAATACTATGTTGTGGCATAACCTAGCAACTGCTAAGCTCTTAATACCTCAATTTAGTTTTTAAATCCTAACTACCACTAGGTTCCAATGATTATGTGGTAGCATAACCTAGTGGGCGCTAAGCTTGAAATATCTTAATTTAAAATCTTAAAATCATACGATAAATTCAACTAATTTAAACACATCTTGTTTGCATCTTCTTTGCAATACATATCATGTTTGCGATACATAACCAAGTGAATTGAATACCCAAATAATATGTTGTTGCATAACCTAGCGGCCGCTAAGCTCTTAATACCTTAATTTAGTTTATTAAATCCTAACCACCGCTAGGTTCCAATGAGTATGTGGTAGCATAACCTAGTGGGTGCTAAGCTCAAAATATCTTAATTTAAAATCTTAAAATCATACGATAAATTCAACTAATTTAAACACATCTTGTTTGCATCTTCTTTGTGATACATAACCAAGTGAATTGAATACCCAAATAATATGTTGTGGCATAACCTAACATGTTGCTAAGCTCTTAATACCAGTATTCACTAAGATCATATTATTATGTTTTGGCATAACCTACTCACTACTATGCTTATAATATCTTACTTTCTTTTACTGAAACCTAGAGACTTCTAAGATCCAAATATTATGTTGTGTCATAAGCTAGTAGATGTTAAGCTCAAAATATAATTGGGTAACTAGATAGATTATAGTGCCCACTAAGCTTGAAATATTATAGTGTGTAAGTACCTAGCGTCTACTTAGCTCAAACTATTTTAATTTAATTTGTTTAATCCAACCCACCTGTAAGGTCTTAATGTTATATCTTGGGCTAACCTAGTGGACGAGAGACTACAAATATTTACAAGTTTTTTAGATACAACGTGATATACTCAATGAATCCTAGCATCCGCTAAGCTATTCTTAAAAGTAAATATATTATTTTTATAATGTAGCTATGTTATGAATTTAATTGTTAGTATTTTCATATTTAACATGAGATAAATAACAAAGTGATCACTTGACCCAAAAAAGTGTGTTTTCTATAACAAAATCCACTTATCCTTGAGTCTGTAAAGGTAAATGAAGACTACATCCAAATAAGAATTATATCCTAGCGGTCACTAGAGTAGGCAACATTTTTCATGTAGATTGTATTCAAAAAGGATTTTATATAAATGGTAAAAAATATGGAATTTATATAATAATATACGTATAGACTTGGACTCATTGTACCCTAGTGGCCACTAAGCTATCCTTAAAGGAAAATATATCATGTTCATAATGAAGTTGTGTACGTTTAGAATAATGTTTTTATTTGTTACACAACTATATGTCTAGAATTCTATATTTCTTATGATATTTTGGCAGAATATTTTTACATTTAGGATAAGAAAAAAACCTGGCCTATTGACCAGGAAGTTATACTAATTTTTTTAAATACAATGCAATTTATTCATTGCACCCTAGTGGCCATTAAGTTATTCCTAAAGGTAAATATATCATGTTCATAATGAAGCTATGTTATAAATCTAAATTCTTAATATTTGCTAGAAATCATATTGAAAAGCTATAAAAGATAACAAATAAATCGACATTTATATAATGGATACATAAATATACATGTAAAATCGTATCTTTAATATGTTATATAGGTATACATATAGTTTTATCTACTTCTTATAAGATTTTGGCATAATTATTTTACATTTATGAAAAAATATGGAAACTTGGAATTGTGAATGAGAATCTATAAAACAAATTTTTACATACAACGCCATCTACTCATTGCATCCTAGTGGCCGCTAATATATTCTTAAAGGTAAATATATCATGTTCATAATGAAGTTGTTTTATAAATCTAAATTGTTAATATCTGCAAATATAATAGTAAAAAAGAATAAAAACAATTGCTAGGACCAAAAGACAATATGTTATCTATATAAAAACAACTGATCCATGAGGGCCAAGGAAAATGAATATTTTTTCCAAATTAGAATTATAGCCTAGCAGATGTTAGGGTAGAAAAATTTTCCTATGGTAGAGTTTATTCATAGAAAATAAATCATATTGAAAAGATACAAATGATAACAAATAAATCCGGAATTTATATAATGGATATATAAATATACGTGTAGAAAATTGTATGTAATTCGAAATAGAATTGGGGTTTCGTAAATAGGTTGTATAAAAAAGCAATTATATTGTTGAAGCCTCAAAGCTATGTTAATTTTTGGCATAGATTAGCGGGCTCAAAAGGAAGATTATATTAATTATAAAATGCATAGTGATTAAAATTAGATTTAGTAAAATATTATTACATATATAATGTGTTTAACTTTCAATGTACATAACATAAAAATGATGATGACATTAAATTTGGTTAATTCTACATGGAAACACGTATATAATTGGAAACAATTATCATATAGTTTAATTCTTAATATAGTTTTATAGCTTTGAATTAATTTTTAACCTCATGTATTTTCCTAAAATATCTAAGCGAAACCATGTAAAAATGTAATATGCATTAATTAGTGACGTTTCTTTGCATCATATTAATGAAAAACATTAAACTATTTTTGGTTCTCCTGACCAAAATAAAATTAAAAATAAGGTGACTATGCTAGAAGCTATCATTATCCTAAAAAAATGATCACAGGAACAAGAACGAAAAAATTAAAAATGAAAATAGCCAAAGAGAGACATAGAATAGCTGAAATGGGAAAGCGTTAAACAGAGATAAATACTAGAGCAGAAAAGTGATTAAAATTTCTTTTGTTAATGCACAAAAAGTGATTTTTCATGAAGATCACGGCATTTTGGCATGTAGATCAAAAGCAACTCGAAAGCAAGACTTGACTACAGAGCACGATTTAGTAGGAGAACGTAGGGTTTGTGTAGATCACAATTGGAATGTTGTGTAAAACATAGGAACTAGTCGAATACAAAGAAACTAATAGATCTCGTAATTAAAAAAGGTACATCTTTACTATAAATACCTGGTTTAGTAATATCTGGGATTATTTCATGTTTTATGATGTCTGTGAAACCTCCATTTACTACCTCAATCAAACAATCTACATGATTCTTTTCACAATCTTTGTTGTTATCCTCCTTCGTGTGTGTCCTTTGTGTGCATCATTTATATGCTTCTTTTTGCGTGACTTCTCTACAAACAAGATTATAATCGTGTGAAAAAAAATGGGATTCAACCACTTAGCCCTGTAATCTATGACATGTGCATATTTTTTTATTTTGAAGACATGCTTTTCTGATTGACCGAAAAAATCAGAAACCCTACTCAATATTTCTCGAGGTATTTAATAATTTTTTAGCACATTCCATGAAAGAAATTTCAAAAATAGAAAAAGAGTGGGATACAAAAATTTAAAATTTTCACTTTCCCCCTCTAAAAGCAAAAGGGCGGGCTATTGAAATTTTAAATATCTAAAAATGCGAGGGAATTCGAATTTCCCTATTTTTATTTTTCCATGGTTTAAAAATTAAAAACTAAACATTTTTCATTGTCTATAACCTATAATAATATAAACATAATAACAAATATATTATACAACATATATTAAAACAAGCATAGAAAAAAATATTATAAGAAAATAGAAGAAATAAATCCTAAACATAGTTTTGAAGTTTATTAGAATAATATATAGACATTTATGTTCCATTCTTTATCAAAATTGATTTCTACAATGTTAGATATAGTGTGCCCTAATTTAAATTAATTATCCAATTAAAATGTGCCATGTGGCAAGTTTAAACAAGCTATTTGGGATACATAATAAGGCTAGTGATCCAAGACTATACAGATAGTGTTACTGTATGGCTATTTTCAAAATAAGAAATGTTTGAGCCTAGGATCTGATATGTCATTTCTCAATAAGTTAAGGAGCATAGCGGGTGCTAAGAATTTTCTTTATTAAGAAACAATGTGAAATATGTCTTGAAAACCATGTATCTTATGGAAACTACATACTAAGCCTAGTGATCCACAACTTTACAGATAGTGTTTAAAATGAGAAGAGGTAAAGGTAGGAGCCTAGCAACCACTAAGCTAAACCATGATTTATTATTTTATGGCTACTTTCAAAATAAGAAACTTTTGAGCCTAGGGTCTGATATGTCATTTCTGTCAATAAGTAAAGGAGATTAGTGGGTGCTAAGAATTTTATTTGATAGGAAATGATGTGAAGTATGAGTTGAAAACCATGTATCTCATTAGAACTACATACCAAGGCTAGGGATCCAAAACTGTAAAGATAGTGTTTAAAATGAGAAGAGGTAAAGGTAGGAGCCTAGTGGTTGCTAAGCTATACCATGATTTTTTTATTTTATGGATATTTTCAAAATAAGAAAATTTTGAGACTAGGGTCTGATATGTCATTTCTATCAATAAGTAAAGGATCTTAGCGGTCGCTAAGCATTTTATTTGATAGTAAATGATGTAAAATATGAGTTGAAAACCATGTATCTTATGGGAACTACATATTAAGGCTAGTGATCCAAAATTATAAATATAGTGTTTATATTACTAAGAGGTAAAGGTAGGAGGCGATCGCTAAGATATACCATGGGTTGTTATTTTATGGATATTTTCAAAAATAAAAATTGAGTCTATGGGAAACACATAATACATCTTGATCCATTTAGAGGGTATGTAATGTAGGAATTTCTCTCCACCACACATAGCCTAGCAAATATGGTACAATTAAAATAAATGGATAAAAATATCATTCAAAATCCATGCACATAGTGTTAAAATAAAAAATATATCCTAGTGGTTGTTATGGCGTTCCATTCAATACGTACAAAATATTAGCTATCGCTAAGCATTTTCGGAAATTAATTTCCCTACAAACTACCACATCGACCTCTAGTTTTTTTGTTATAGATGAAAATTATGAGGAAGTTGGTATTGTACTATCATCAAAATTTATTGATTTGGGGACACTGCATGTCTAGGTGGAGTGCGTTGACTTTGAAAACAATAAGTGTCTTATTCTCGGATATGGAGTTGGATGTTTCTTTATTCAGAAATGGGAAATGCATGCTTCCATAAATAAAGAACCATATTCTTGTTCAAAATATGGTTTGAATTTTGGAATTCTAATAGATTCTGAAAAAATGGCTATTTAAATGTAGACGACATTCAAAATGGTATATTTATAGTATTCATAAAATTGTATAGAAATGAGAAAAAATATTCTATTTTTAATTTCTTACATAGAAAAGGTTTGCTTTCACCTCTAAAACATGCCAAGTTGTTTACTATGTTGAGATGAACATATTTGACTAAATTGGAGATAGACCCATCTAAATCAAAATTACATGGGTTGAAAAGGAATACTAAATCAACTGGTTTTTTTGAGGCTAGTGTAATAGTAGAGAAATTTGATTCTTTATTGCTAGAGAATAAAAGAAGACAACAAATAAGAGAAAAATTTCTACATTATTTGAGAAATAAACATCCTGGATAATATTGTATTCAAATCCTGCAGTGAATCTAATGTAATTGAAAAATTTAAATTACATGAATCACACTACCATCAATTATATGTAATGTTGGATGAAGAGAGAAATGGAAAAATAAAATATGATTCCCATATAGGGGATAAAATAGAAAAAAAAAAAAAGATCCTAAGGTGGAATAACTTCTTCCTTTCGTGGCTTAGAAAATATTAGACAACTATGTGATGTCACTTTGGAAAGAAATATACCAAGAAGGATGGAAGTCATAAACAATGTTTCTTGTAAATGTGCATATCCATTCCATCTTCGATCAACTTTATCACCATTCCTTCAACCAATCCATTTAATGTTAAATGTGTGCTAGCAATATTTCTTTTGATGTCATAATGGAGCTTCTAATAGTTATCAAAACCAAGTGTGTGCTAGATTGTATTAGTATTGTTTTAATACGAATTGGTTATTCCAAAATGTTGTTAAGCGGCAGTACAAAGATACATAGAAAAGGTTAAATACATTGGAGTATCAATTCTGGATGGATGCTATAGACTCTAAGATAATAACAGGATATTCAAAATTTTGTGTATTATGTACATAATATCTTATGTGCACAACCATGGTAATAATGATGATTATAGAGAAGAGGTCACTATGGATTGGATGGAGAAACTGCCACAATAATTGGTAGTTGTAAGTGAAATTGGCCTACAAGGAAACATCCATCCTTTTCTTTTTGAAATATCGTATGAGTTCTAGGATGATATGTTCACTCGATGTTGTTCCAAAAATTCTCTAGTAGTAGTACTTTATAGAGGTAGTGTCGGACTTAGTGCATTGGTGGATTCTAAACTCTCTATTTTTTTAATTTTTGAGACACATATTCAAGCAATGTTTTGAAACATTACTATTCTCATATGAAGAAACATTCATCTTCGAAAACAAATTAAACAAGTGATATTTTTAATGTATTTTAACCTAAATATGATACTTATTCAATTATGATTCATACAAAAACCACAAAGCTATAAGAGTTGATATATGCACATTTCACCGTGACACTACATAACTAATTCAACATGGTGATTTATTTCCAAACATTTTATAAATATGTTTAATGAGCTCCATTTTCAGTTGCCATGGTTTTCAATTTTTTTAAAAAAATATTTTTATAGATCGAGATGACATATGTGGAGGAAACGGGCACATCGGCCATGAATACGCCATTAGATCCAGCTATGTTAATCATGTGAATTTATAAAAAGCTTCTTATAAGCCCCATAAATATATAATATAATAAATGATTATACAGAAAACCAACAATGTAACTATGTAGGGTGCAGAGGTATCTAAAATGAATAAACACTCACAACCTGGTATGATATCCATGTGTATTTTACAACAAAATTATTTATAAGGTCCACAAATTTATAGGAAATGATAACTACGAGATATTATTTTATATGCTTGGAATAGGGTTGAAGAAAACATTTAAGTAAATCCTTTTGTAATCTATAATAACAATTTAAAACAAAGTATATATATCTTAGCGGACTCTATGCATCTACATTCAATACAATAATGGTTTGACTAAAAAACCTTAAATTCATCAATATCTCATTGATTTACAATCGCATACTATCTATAATGTTTAAGCCCGATTCACTACCGCATACCGACTACTTATATTGAATTAACATTGTTTGGGCTTCAACATCATCATAAAAAGAACTACATACGGATTGATCCATCTAATAATGATGTAAATAAGCACTTGTCTAGCCTAATTAAAGGTTGCCTAGCTAAGTGTAGTTCATCCAATGATGGAATAGCCTAGCAGTCGCAAATCTTCATCAATAGTGAGGACTATTTTTCGCAAAGGGTGGTTCGATGAATATAAACGTAGCCTAACGACCACTAAATTTTAATTATAAGACATATAATAATTGATATTGTACTTACCATATCACCACGAAACCACTATGTTTATCCATTTAAGCTTTCAATTTCCACAACATGACATCGATAATAAATTGATTAATGTTCGTTTCAAATACATTATGCTCACATTTTCAAGAGAAATAAATAGATTATGAATTGATGATTATTGATTTGAAATATCTCTTGCATCAATGGATCCAAGAGTGTGTAAAGGCTGTGTAATCCAAGCCACAATTTCAATCAGTAACTATTAGCTGTAAGATAAAATTTTGTTTATTTGAATTGGTTGTAGTTGATATGTGGCCGACGAAAATAAAATTTGTCTACTTCCCTGCAGGTGGTGATAACAGTTATTTACTTATTTTGGATATGGAGGACCTTCCATATAGGATAAAAAAAACATACAATAGGAAGATGTCATTTAGGTTTGGTATGAAAGCTATCAACCTATAAGGTGGCTTGTCAGAATTTATAAAATTATTATTACCATACTGTGAACTAGGATTCTGGTTTGACAATCTCATTTTTGCTGATGTTAAAAAGATATCAACGGGCTTCAATAAAAAAATATCAACTGTATTAAATCCAAGACTCACTTGGGGAAAGGAACATTGCAATATAGTCAAGGGAATAACAATAAGATACCTAGAAAAGGTTTGGAGTAGAAACAATTTTTCATACAGTTCTAAAAACACTTTGTGTATTACATTAGGTGCAAAGGGAAACCCTCCTGAAAATTTTATGGTGGGATGAAAATCAGACACAAATATTATACAAAAGATAAATGGTTGATGGCCGATTTGTAAAAAAATCACAAATAGTGTCTCAGGGATAGAATGTGGTAGAGGGCATCAAACACTTGGAGCAAGAAAATTATAAATAACTATTAATCTTTTTAAAATGTTGTTATGATGGTACTTCTTAACATTGTCAATAATGTGTGTGTGTGTGTGTGTGTGTGTGTGTGTGTGTGTGTGTGTGTGTGTGTGTTATTATGAAATTACTACGTAAATCTATTATATTATGATGAGATTATCAAAATATAAGTTGGGGGATTTATATTTTCACTAATTATAAGCTAACAAAGTATGATTGAATAACTTCTGTAGTGAATTATAAAAAAATCTTGTCCTTGAAAAATTGTAAAATAGTATTTTTTTACACTATTCATAAAATAAATATAAAATTATATTGTATATACTTAATTGTTTTTAATAATTTTTAATATAATTAATATATAAATAAATCTCTAGAAAAATGACGATCACATATATAATATGCAAGTCATATGTGATGGTTATTTCAAAGATTTGCAACTATTTTAAGGATAAAAACAATAAAGAAACGTCTAAACGGGTGTCAAATTTAACACCACGTTGTTGCCTTTATTACAACCATTAAAGGATAAGAGAAGATGTTCATTATCCCATATAAAATAGAAACATGCTTTATACATAACATGTCATAAATAGATCCTACCCTCTACTAGACCGTAAAAAAAAACATATTATGTATATAACAAATCATAAATATGCTTAGCAGACAACAACCTGTTTAAAACATCAATTTTTTTCTTTATATAACAAATCATAAATAATGGCTGATGATTGTTAACCCTTTTAAAAGATAAACATGTTTTGTACATAACAAATCATAAATAATTCCTAGTGGCTGCTAGCCCACATAAAACATATACATGTTCTATTTAGTCCAAAACATAGAAAATTCATAGTGGACATTATCTCGTATAATGGATTCCAATATTTGACTTTTTGGATTCTAAGATATGGGACTTTGGAGTGTAGTAAATTCCAATATATGTGATTTTGGATCCTAATATATGTGATTCTGGATTCCAATATATGCAATATTTGAATCTAATATGTACAATTTTGGAGTCCAGATAATTCTAATATTTAACATTTTGGAATCCAAACCAAGTAGTTTTGGATTCCAATATTGGCTATATTTTTTTGTTGCTTCGACTAGAATAAGTCCCGATTTAGTGAAACAAGTGTTGTGTTTAAAATGTTTTCCTCTACTTCTTGTTTGTCAACCCAAAGAAGTGATATGAAATTGTAGCATGAGAGACTAGGTCATGTCAACTTTAGAAGCCTGTATAACATGTATTGACTGAACCTAGTTTCTAGTCTCGCCAACTTTTTACCAAGCTCTTGAAACGTGCAAAGGGTGCTTATGTGGTAAGAAATATACTAACCCCTTCCACAGTTATAATGATGAAAATTACTATGAACCTTTGGAACTAGTCCATAGTGATGTCCAAGGACCCTTAGAAATTCCATACCTAAATGGTTCATTATATGCAGTCACTTTTATTGATGATTTTTTCTCAAATGTGTTGGTAGTATTTTATTAAAATTAAATTTGATGTCTTGTCTAAATTTAAATAATTTAAATCTTTAGTTGAAAATAATTATAGTTATAAAATTAAGAGGTTTAGAATAGATAATGAGGGAGAGTATGTCAGTAAATCATTTGACTCATTTTGTTTCGAATGTGGTATACAAAATGAACTCGACTAATTACTACTAGAATGGAATTACATAAAGGAAAAACTGCACCACTCTGGAAATGGATATAAAGATGTTGCATTTAGCTTTAGTACCTAAATTTCTATGGGCTAAAGCAATGAATGTTGTTGTTCACATTTTGAATAGAGTATCCACTAAAGCTTTAGTTAACTCCATTCTTCTATAAAATTAGACAAATCAAAAACCAAATGTATTTCATCTAAGAATATTTGGTATCCCTACATCTATCTCAATTCCCAAATCAAAAAGGAAAAAGTTAGATCAAACCTCCTATCCCTGTATATTTGTAGGCTATGGAGGTAGAACTAAAGGTCTTAGTATCTATGATCCTTCAAAAGAGAAGTTATAGAAAATAGGAATGTTAAAATATTAGAAAAACCTTTTTGTTCATCTTCATCCTCTTCTTTTTCTATTATTCACAATGAATGTAATGAAATCGAAAATACTAATAATGACAATAATAATGATAAATGTGATGATGAACTTAACAATGAACATGTAGTTAAAAAGAATTAGTTCATAATTCCACTATAACCATAAGACCTAAATGCGATAATTCTATTAGTCAAGACTCTAATCCTAAAAACCTTAGTAAAATGACTAGAAGTCAACATACATATCATGCTTTCTTATATCTGTATGGTTTAAAACAAGCTCCTAGAGCTTGGTATGCAAACATTAATTATTTTTCAATGAAGTTGGATTAAATAACTTTTATTTAGATGATATTATTTGTAAAATTTGAAGGAAATCAGATTCATCTCATTGTATTGTGTGTTGATGATTTACATATTACTAGTAACTTTAACAATTTAATTATGAAAATTAAAGATACATTAAAACAATACTTTGAAATGAATGATTTAGAATTATTGCATCATTTATTAGGCATGGATATTTATCAAGATAAAATTTCTATTGTTGTATTTCAATCACAATATTCCACTAATTTTCTTATAAGGTTAAATATGTTAGATTGTAAACCTATTGTTATTCCTATATAAGTTGGATATACACTTCATCCTAAACCCGCATGTGAAAAATATAATCCTACTTTGTACAAGAAACTTATAACCTTAGTTTGATTTATCTTACTATTACTAGACCTGACATTTCTTATGTAGTAGGGATTTATTCAAGATTTATGCAGAGCCATATAAGGATCACTGGAAGTTAGCCAAAATAATATTGTGTTATATTAAAGGCAAAATTAATTTTGGTTTACATTATACTTCTTCTAAGAATGCATATTTATATGGGTATTATTAATTTGACCAAACTAGTGATGTGATAGATCAAAAGTCTACAACTAGATATGTGTTCAAGTTTGGTTTATGTTCCATTACTTGGAGTAGTAAAAAGTAGCCAACCATTTCTATTTCTTATATTGAGGAAAAGTGTAGAAGTGTAATGGAAGTAGTGAAAGAAGCCATGTAGATAAAGCGATTGTTGGAAGAGATACACATGAAAGTGAAAGGAAGTAATCCTATTCTATGTGATAGCCATAGTTAAATTTCTCTTGTTAAGAATCTAGTTCATTATCAAAGAGCTAGGCATATAGAGATTCATATGCACTTTATCTGAGATAAGGTTCTCTGCAGTGATATAGATCTCCAGTATTTATAGTCCGAAGATCAAGTTGTAGATATGTTACAAATTCGTTGTGTGCTATAAAATTTTGTAAGTTCCGTTAAATGATTGGAATTTTAGAGTTTCCATTGAGGGGAGTGTGCTTGTAAATTTTACCTTCTAATTACTGGCCATTTGATATCTCCTTCTCCTTTATACTTCTTCTCCAATTGTTAAACATTGTAAAAATATCCCTATGATCTTTGTAAACTTGTCGCTCTAATTTTATGGTGTATCTAGTATGTTGCATCTATTTGTAAAGGTCCTTATGGCTCCAAAAGATGTTGTTTGATATTTTTCCATGAGAAACTTTGATATGTAGTCTCACAAATCATGCTTATCCTAAATCATTCACTACTTGATTTATGGATTTCAAATCCTTTTGTACTAAAAGGTCATTTTATCATGATGAAGGTGTATAAATCCTTCAAATGTGATATGATAGCTTAAACCATCACTATATTTTACGAATTTCTAAATATTTATGTATAAATAGGTAATTTTGGCATATGGTTCCCCACTTAATATTAAGGGGGAGTATTAGAATGTAATATTAAGTGCCTATAAACCTTAGTTTATAATTAAATAATTTAGAATAGTTATATTCTTAATTATTTAATATAAACTTAGTGTTTATGTTTAATTGGTTATTTATTAATCAATTTATATTAAATCAGGGTGCTATTAATTACACCCTATCACTTGATATAGTTCGTGACACATGGGGTCAAATAAATATGATCATGGGCCATTTTTGTTAATTCATTGTTTCAGATGAATTTGACAGGAGAGAAGTGAGGGAAGGGGATTTACTGGACTATAAATTATTGTTTCTCAATTAATGGAAAATTCTCTTTTCCATGGTTTTTTCCCCCTCGGGGGTTTTTCATGTAATCATTGTGTTGTGTTATTGTTTTTACTATGTTAATTTATTTATTTGTTCATATTAATGTTTAATGCAAATATTAATTAATATGGTTATTAATATCCTTGTCATAACAAAATTAAGATTTTTTTAATTCAAAGACTTTGTACCTTATTTTATTAATGTTTATTAGTGTCTAAAGTTCATTAATGGGTAATTATACATATAAATTTTTTATTTCTTAATACAATAATTAGGAGATTTAGGGCATATAATTAAGTTTTGTAATGAAATCATAAACCAAATCCAATTCTAAGTAAAACCAAATTTGTTTCCACATAGTCAAGTATCTAGACTTGATAGGATTTCCTATTAAAAGTTATTAGAATAATTAAAAATCAAGTTAATTTAGAATGGTCATTTTACCATTCCAAACAAATAACTTAGGAATAATTTTAATAGAAGTATTTTTTTATTAAGGGTAAATATTTTTGAATGGGATCCTACCCGAGGCCAACACCATATATATAATGAAAGATCATAAGAAAATCAAGTGTGGGAGAATAAACTGGAAAACATACATCACAAAATCAGATTGAAGTCAGCAAAAAGTCAATATATTCACAACTGATAAACAAAGAGGAAAAACATTATAAAAACAACCTAAAGTCAACCAAAATTTGGCATAAAATTAGCAAGGAATCAACAACCATCCATCTGAGCTGCAACAATAACCAAACTATTTCATAAGCTTCTGGAAGCTCTTTTTAACATTCTCTAGGCCCTTCTTAATATCTCTGAAAGTAGTACCCTTGTTTTTTCATCCTTGCTAAGAATTTCAAATTGAGAAATGAATAGGGAAAGGAATTTCAAGGTGTTCTTGTGTATGCTTAGAATATCACATTGTTTGTTCTTGATTCCTTCCACCTCTTTCTCCATATTGTTAACCTACATGATGAAGTCCAACACTTTTTAATTTCCATAAAAATCCTCACCACTATCAAACTTTTTTTAATTTTTATTTTTAAATATTTGATTTTACCCAATTGAGAGTCAAAATTTGAACTGGACTTGAGGTATTTTACAGAGATGGATTTGCTTTGTTGCCCATTTTCATAAAACCTAGAATTTCTTCCTTTTCGCCTTTGAATGTGGTTGATTTTGGGGTCATATCCTTAAGTACAATGTTATCCCTCTAACTCTTGATGGGTCTATAGAAAGAGGAGTCACTCGGGAACTTGCTAGAAGGACTAAGAAGAGAAGAGATGATAAGAAGGAGAGAGGAAGGGAAAATATGGAATGGGAAGGGTAAAAGGTGTAGATGTGGGGAGGGAAGAAGTATAGGCCTAAGAGTTTTGTGGGCGTTTAGTTATATGTGGGGTCCATGCGAACACGAGCCTCCACTACAATAAATTATGATTTGCACTCTCTAGAATGGGAGATGATAGGAATAGCCCCCTTTCGAGTGAAATGAAGGTGCCCTCCTAGTCCATCGAACCTTTTAATAGAAGGATTGGGATGGAGGGGAGCATGTGAATTATGAACACTTAATGTTGAATTCACCAAGTCTAATACATCAATGGTAAGAGAACAATTGGGGTTTTTGACTTATAAGTTTTGAGGATCTATTTATAAAATTTTATTAATGTCCAAAATTAATTAATGGGTTATGCACATAAGTTAGGGATTTTAGGTGAAGAGAATTTAATTTTTGGTTATAATGAAATCATAAATCATGACCAATTCCCTAAAAAAACTAAAGCATGAAATATTGAAATGAATTCCTTGTAAATCATACTCAATTCCATGTAAATCAAAACCAGTTCCCTATAAACTTACTAGCATAATAAAGGAATTATTATGTTTTTTTACAAATTAAATTAATTACATGGTGGAAATTATATTAATAAGACATTAATAAGATTCAACTTCCATAAATGACACAATGTTTTCTATAATTATATGGAAAAATCTTCCTTACTTTACACTCAATCTTCCATTTAAATATAAAATCATAGACAATGAGTAAAGTTTATTAGAGCATGATTTGGAATAATTTTTGAAAAAAAAAAACACATCCTAGGCCAATATGATTTCACATACTAATTTATGATCTTCAATAGTTTCTCCAAGTTAACATCCATTACCCTGTTCAATTAGTTCAAGGTATGATTTAATGGCCTCATGTCCTTTATCGGGTATCTTTATGAAGAAAATTTCAAATTTTGTTTTGGTAACCATGTCATGATGATGCTTTCCACATCAATATCTTCTTTAATTTCATTTGAGATGGTCCATGGTTTATTTGTCCTTGAAGAATATAGATACAATGTTTCATCTTCTCCTCTCCTGTAGGTTTCCAATATTGGACTCTCAAATTTTTATTTACATTCTCACCTTCTCGTTTAAGGAAAATATCCTCATCTTCCCTCCTAACCATATATGTTCATTATCATTTTCTGGTCATATAAGAAGCATCTTTCCTTTGAACATATCCTTTAAAAATGGGATTCTTGTTTAGATCTTCCACAAACAAGCCCAACGTAAATATCGTTATTACTTGGTATATGTTTAATAATGTAGTCTTCTCTGTGAATATGTATGGCTCATGTAATTTGGTCATGTATGTATTTATAATATACCTTTTTGGCCAAAAATGAGAATTTGACCTCCTGTTATAATTTACAAATGGTCTATCCAAAGCACACAAAACATTTTCCCAATACGTTATCTTTAGAAGCCAATATTCATTACCTTCTCCTACTGCGTTTTTCCCCTAATGTTCAATGAATGATTTTATTCCCTTTTTTGGATATTTCATTTCTTTGATTTCTTTGAAAGTTTCAAAGGAGGTTGCCCTTCCAAAAATATTTCTTCACCATTACCCTTTGTACATCACATTTTTATTATATGAAACCATTACAGATCCTTTATTATTTCTTTATACTCAATCGCTTGCATGCCATCCATTAAATGAAATTTGAACATATTAGGTTTTTTCATACCCACTATCTTATGGTTTCCATCCAATAAAAATGTCTCCAAAAATTCCTTGAAGTTATACACTTCGTCAATAAAGCTAAGGAGTGAATGTACTTGACCCTTCTTGGCATGTTTTGTAGGATTCCATGATATGTGGAAAAGAAAATGTGTCTACATTATGTAACAATGTTGCTAATATTCCAAAAGTCCCATCTATATCCTCATGAGTGTGATTTAATTAAAGGAATCTTTGATACACAATGTTGAATACCTTTTTTTTGTCAACATTGATGAAAATGCAAATATGGTATGATTATTGTTATCAATTGAATCATTATCCAATTACAAGTAGATCATTGGTGGTTCCTTTTTGAATGAAGTAATTGTAATAGAAAAACTGATTGATTTAGAATTGTAAAATATTTCCTTTTACCCTTTACATATTTCATCCACATCATTTTGTAATAATACATCATGCAATGGATGTTTTCATGATCCATAATTATCCAATAAATTTCCATACTCATCAATTACGGGTTCTTTAAGATTCCCGAGACGAAAAGCTAATGATGTGATTTTGTAGTTTTCTCCATGTTCAAAAATGGAAGGCCAAAGTGGCCAAAACCCTTGTCTTGTGTCCATGTGTGAGCATACTAGTCAAAGTAATTATTACGTTCATAACATTACTTATTGAATTTAATTTTTAACCCATTAATGGAAGTTTTCATTTTTTCCATTTTATCATGCACAATGCTAAAAATCCATGAGGTTGTCTTTGGGTTGCAATATGTGTGAATAATAAGCTACATGGAAAATTTGAGTTATTCATTATGTTGTGTATGTTCCTCTCCAGTTTATGAGATTTATTCTAGGAATGTGGTGGCTCTATGTTTGTTTTAAAAATATGTGCACTCATCACACTCTGGGTAAAGAAGTTAATTTTTACAATGGAAACCCGTTGAAATATTTTGTTCATTATGTTGTTGAAGTTTGGCTACTGACACGGGAGGAAGTTTAAATAATTATAGTTCCTTTTTACACTTTATCACAATCAATTATGGGTATAAAATCAAGGAAGAAACCTTTAAGGAACTTTTACTCCATCATTTCTTATAGATCGTGTTAGATGCGAGAGAGATATATGATATTTTCATAACAATTCTTGATATGTAAGAAATTTTTATTATTGGTAAATGGTTTTGAAGGGACCATACCCTATAGTATAAAAAAATCTTAGAATTCAGGATAGACAATTAAAGAAGAGTGGTTTTTGATGTGAGGCCACACCCCAACAAAAAAATTCTAAGAAGAGAAAGATATTATGATAAAGACAAAGGCAGGGGCTGACTACCTACAAGAATCCCAACAACAAACACAACAATAAAACCACAGAACCAAAACCACCCTAAAACAAAATTAAATACTAATTAATATATTTGTTAAAAAAAATTGATTAATTTTCAGGGCCTTATAGAGGTTGATGGCAGTTTGCAAATCCTCGTTCCTTCTTCTTCTTGATTCTTCCTTCTTCTAGGCTTCCCATGAGATACCACTAGCATCACTTGACATGGATTTAAATGAAATCAGGTACAAATCTATGATTGGAAAGATGGTTGGTTTGTTTGTTCTCAACATGATAAAAATTTTCCTCCATGGAATTGAACTGGTTAGTTAGAGTTTAAATTCTCTCTTCCAACCTCAAACAAGTGGAGGGGTCCAAATTTTCCTTGTTACCTTCCTTAAGGAATAATTCCACATTGGATTTTATACCTTTTAGAGCCTTAACCTACTACTTCAATTGGGATGTTAATACAAAGCTTGCAGGAGGTTCATGAGTAGACTAAGCGATATCCATAACAATTCCTTTTCCCTCGCTCGATAAGCAAGATTCTTTAAGGTGGGGGATTAGAGGTGGGTGGCTTGAATTTGGGATTTTTAGAATGGATCTTGGGATTTTGAGGAGGGGGCATAGAGAGGGACAAGATCATATGCCACCAAATCAAGGAAGTATTGGTGTAGAAGGAAGATCACTCCTTGATGAAGAGGTAGACTCCTCAAATGGGCTTGAACATTACACACTGATTTCTCAAGAGAATGCAAAATATAGTAAAATAAACTGACCTTGGAAGCATGTCTAAAATGGTTTAGAATAACCAAGTGATGGAGTGGCAAGGTAGAAAAGTATCCTCCCAGGGTGATGTACCGTAAAAAATCGGTATCTACCTCACCATACGGGGGGATAGTCGATCAAATAATACTAGAATTTCCTATCTGCAGAGCTTCATCTCCATCTAAAAAATTGTTTCTCCTTAGCATCCTTGACATATTTTTTGTGATAAAACTTAACCCCTTCTATACTTAGACTAGTGATGAAAGAGATCAAGATATCGGTGATGGTGAATTATTTTCCCTTGAAATCGATCACCCTATCTTTCCATTTGTAGGATAAAGTGAGAGATATGTGCACATCATGACCTCTTATTCTTTGCATAAAATATATGAAGCCATCCATGTTTAAGATAAACTATAATTAAACATTATGTTTCCAAGATGGATCACATATAGGCTCCACTCTACAAGGAGGTCCTCCCATTTTGAAATTGGAAATCGCAAACAGAGAAACAAAAACTGGTCATAGCTAGGGTATGGCCCTTCAACAAGATAGCAATGCCTAAGTCGAAAGAGTAATATCAAAACAGAGGACTTGCAGAGCATCCAACACTTTCCACCAACACTGCACAAACTTCTTAACAGCACTTCTATCAAATCCAAGGAACAATAAACAATGAAAAAGGATCCATTTGGAAGAGATAACTCTTGAAAGTTGGGAGTACAAAAATCCTTTCTCCACACATGCCAAATCCACTGACTTAGAATGATTAAAAAGCTAGGTGGCCTTGGCTTCTTTAAAAATGATGGCTCTTCTTTGCAAGAGAGATATCCTCATAATCATGCCAAATTTTGAATTTATTATTAATGATGCCATCATTAGCAAGTGTGTCAGTTGCACTATTCCCCTCTCTATAAACATGGCGAATATTTAAATTATTGAAACCTTTACAAAGGACCTTGGCTTCATTTATAAAATATTTTATGGTCCAGCTGGGGGGTTGAGAGCCTGTAAGGTTGTTTATAATGTTCATAGAGTCTCCCTCAATAATCAAATTGTTCACCTTGAGATCCCTGGCAGTTATGATTCCCTAGAGAGTGGCGAGGGCCTCAACATAGTGGTTTGATTGTTTTCCCATACGACTGCATAAGGCTGCGCAGGAAATTGTTGTGGCAATATTTGACCTTTTTCTCTTTTCTAGTGTTACCATTTACCACATTTCTGTCACTACCTATCCAATTAAATTTATTAATAGAGAAGGTACTCCTTTGTTACCCATAAAATTTACACCATGCATTCTAATAAACATCTATCCCATGAAATTTCATTCTATTTACCTCCATAAACTGGTTTCCCAAATTAAAGATGGAATTTTTGGTAATGCATCAAACACAAAATAATATTTTTCAATTTCATTCAAGGATCTAGCTTTGCACCATATATTTTGAACTATAAATGAAGCAATAGTAACTTTTTGGAGATAATTAGATTTGTAACAATACAATTTCACATTTTCCACTTCATCCGTAAAAATCGATTATTTTCTATTATCATTATATTTTTGATTTGATGGATTGGCTAGAGCGGAATCCAATTTTTGACCTTTTTAGCACTACAAGATATTCATATCAATTTCTTTGAAACGATTGTGATTAGTGACATCATAAGAAATTAGAAAAACAAACTAAGGTTTTCACTATTATAATGTATCCCACATGATGACCTCAAACTATTTTAAGACTTTTTCATATGTAGTATCCATTTGAGAACTATTTATGTTATTGAATTTCTTAGTAGGCCATCATATGAGAGATCCTTCACATAGATATAATCCTTTACCATGAGGGTTGAGTACTCTATCAATATGCATAACAAGTTTATTGTCATTTAATCTCTTAAAATGTACTATTTTTCATTCAAGTACTTTGGTACTTATTTGTTTTGCAACATATGTTCTCATAGAATGGATTAATTTAGTGGCAAATCCTTTGAACTTCTAATTGTGTTCACCTATATGTATAAGGTGTAGACCTTGCAATTGAAAACTCCCTTGTTTAACCATAAGGGAACTTATTATTTCATGGATATCAAATGTTTTATTAGCCAAACTATAAATTTATTGGGTTTTAGAAAGGTTGATCAATCATAACACAAATTTACCAATTTTTCTATTAATACACAAAAAATCAAAGGACCTAACCTATCTCCATTAATTTCATGATCTTATAGAACATGATTTATAAAACCCAAGGCTATGTTATTATATCTACTAGAATATTTATGTTTGAGAATGACATTGAATGTGCTAAAATCACTTCTATCTTTAGGACTGATCGATGGTGCTTTTATTGTCATCACTATAATATTTTCTCTTGTATCTATGAGAGAATGTGAGAATGGAGATCAAGAAGAATGGAGCACACATCAACTGAGTTACACTCGTATGTCGGCATGATGAAGTTCCATGTAGTAAGAAAACATTCAACCATGAAAATATTCATGCAAAAGAAAATGGTCTACTCATACTCATAGATACGAAAAAGGGTAAAAATAGAAGTGTTTTGTAACTCACAATGCAAAACCATCATACCTCTACAAGGGATAAGAGGATTTAAATTCTAGAAATGGAAAGTAACTCTTATATGACACATTCACACACAATGATGCGTATGATGGAATATTTCATACCACCTAAGACATGTGATATCATATAAGTGAGATGATGCACCTTGTGTGATGTGGAAAATTATCGAAACTAAAAGGAAAATACCCTACACCAACACCCTCACTTCATCCCCTCACTTCATCGTAACTTAGGATGAGGTTTCAAGTAAAAATTGATAAATGGGTCCTAGTAGGTACTCTTGATGACGTAATCATGTACAAGAATGATTTAAAGTAATGAAGGAAAACCCATAAGGAAAAAAATCCACTTATAAGAGATAGAATACTCCCTAAAAATCTAATAAAGTTACGTCAAATAGGTCCCGACAACTAATTTTACGATGAGGTACCTATATGAATGAATATAAACACGTGAAATGCAATCACACTCGACCTCCCAAGGTCGTGTTGGGATAAGCCGATGTATAATTTTTAGATGGCTACGAGTAGTGAATATAGTGAATGTTTGATACATAGATCAAAATATATGGAAATGGGAGGAACAATATATCAAAATGAAATGATGTCTGTAACATGCAATATCGAGATCTTCTCATCAAGGGAAAGAAGGCCCTTCTAACCTAGATGGATCGGAAAGAACAGCCACACAAAGACTCCAATCGATATCGATAATCAGTAGATATCATATCCACTTACTTGTGTGATATGTGGAAATCCAATGAGTGCCTCATATTGATGTCCATACAAGGTCATGGAATAAATGAGAGGGGCATGGTTTTTCTAGATCTATGGATGGTTAACTAGTTTGGTTCGAATGTAAAAGATCTATAAGTGTCTCTATTCGTAACGTTTAGCTATCGACAATATCCGGGAGATGCGGGGATGTTCTAAAGACTAGTGAGTGTAATATAGTTTCTAAGTCTATTTGGTCTTTTGAACCATTTGCTTATGGGAACCCGTGATCGCAACCATAAAATCTTTTTGGATGTGGTCCGGTAATGGTCATGCGTGCATTTGAAGTGGTCCACTCTAAAATCAAACAACAATCTAATCTAAATAAACAAAGACTACACTATGTATTTTTATTTTTTTAATATAAAAGAAATAAAATAAAGAAAAGTAACTAATCTAATAAAGTAAACATTTTTGTATTTTATAAAATAACAATAATACAGAAGAAATGAGGAATTTTCCTCTAACTTAATAAATCCTACAAAAATAAATAACCACATGTAGTTTCTTATCTATGCAGAATAAATCTAATCTATTCTAAACAATTAAAGCTTCTCTAAACTATGGATATGAACTAAATCCTCTACTCCACCTCGAGGCATGGGAATAAATCAAATCTTCTCATAAGATTTTATCACCCTACAATTTCCTCGACAAAACTAAATAAGGTTTTTATGAAGGATCTTCTAAATAAAATGATACTTCAATTGATTTCTAAATTAACTAGAGAAGCTTTCTTCTAGAATCACCTCTTTGTAAATCTATAGAGATCACGGGGGTTCATTAGCTAGTGAATATCCTAGCACGTGGGTTCATATTGAGGTAATTAAAATTAATAAAATTAAACTCAATATACCGGTAGACATGAGGGGGTGAAAGGGTTTAATTTATTAATGTTTTGAATCAGGTATTGGGGGTAGGTTAGAGAGATGGGCCAAAGGAAATAGAGGTTTACTTTTAATATAAAACTAAAACGTTTGAACCCTAGTTTTTAAACGTAAATACCTTAAAATTGCAAAAGGAGTGTGGTCATAAATTAAATTATAATCTCTTTTTAATAAATAAATCTAGATTCTTAACCAAGAAATAATAAGATGGTAGAAAACTAGAATTGAGTATGCTTTTCAACACAAGTGATATTATTTCACCATCTTAATTATTTGAAGAACTATTGATAAATGCATAAAGCTTAACATATATAAGGTGACTTGTAATATGTATTCAATGGCTTCAAACTATCTTTCGAAAGGAAATGCATATTAAAAAAAATTGAGTGAGAAATATAATATATTTTTGTCTAATATATTGGGGTAGAAATAAAAAGGGGTAAATAAAATTGTAATTGAAAAATGGGTAAGTAAGGTACATGGAAAAAATAGGGGGTATTTTCATTCTAATAATATAACAAGAGGGGGTATTATCAATTGAATAATTAGAGGTAGAAACTAGAATTAAGGGTATTCTTTAATACCCTTCGAACGCAGGTGCTATACCATACTTTTACTAAGTGAATCCCCGTGATAGAGATAGGTGAATGAAGCTATCTACCCCAAGAAATTTCTTTTGAAGGAAATGATCTACTATAACTTTCAATGATTACAATAACGAAAATGCCTTTTTTACTGTAGTAAATAAGTATGCATACAAATTTTCAAACAAAGAATTAAATAAATGATGAACCCAAATACAACCCCTGGTAATTGTAGTGCCATGAAAATCCGGTTGTGGTGTGACTTTATGTCCCCTCGGTATTATTTTCTGTCCTTTGGTCTCCATGCGATTCCAAGAATTTGGGTATGTAGAGGAAGCTAGAAGAAGGTGTTGGAGAAAGTAATGGCTTACTGGGAAATCTGGTGGCAATGAAAGAAGAGGAAGAACAATGCAAGTGAACAGATCTTGATTGTGTAATCTCTAGCAGGATTGTAGTAACATAACATAGCAATACATGAAAAAATTATCTTTCTTTTTTCTTTAGAAGAAGTGATGGTTTTATAAAAGGTTGGTTGGGTTGTGCACTATCACAATTGGTAGCTATAGGGTTCCACATCAACACATGAAGGGGGAGTTAAACAATCAATAAAAAATCACAAGTGGAAGAGGAGGTTGATACAAATCAGTCAATCCTGAAATTATCTAAATTGATTCAAAAACATGTGCTAAAAGTGAATTGGAGTGAAGTAACATGCATCTAATTCACATACAAAGAGTTTTGGAAAATTCACATGAAACCGCCACCCTGTGTAGGGTGGAGATTACGCAACCTCCACCCTGTTAGGGTGGAGGTTATGAAGCAACCACTTAGATAGGGTAGAAGTTGCGTAACCACCACCAAAGTAGGGTGGCATTTTCTCAACTAGAGGTCAAAAATAAGGAAAAACATGGTAGAAAGCCAAGGAAAAGCATGTAATGGCTAAGTGAGGTAAACTAGGATACAAATATAAGTTATGAAGAGGCTAACGCGATCTTACACCTTTGAAAAATACATGAATCATCATTGGGGAATTTTAAACCATTTTCCAACAATGTAGCATGTGTAAATTTAGGTGCGTACATATTACCCCTCACGAAGCATTTTATCCATGAAGAGACATAAAACATAGAGTCTAGGTATGGTGTTCCAAAAATGGGGAGTTAGAAGTTATACCTGACATGCTTGTGTGCCTAAATGCAAGCAAGAAAGCTCTTATTACCCGTAAGACAAAATATAAACTCAAGTGCGAGATGGATATGATATCAAAAAATAAACACTAAGACAAAATGACCTGTGTGGGGATAGAAGTATACCTCCACTAGCACTCTAGCCCTACAAGGCATATACACTCAAAATAAATTTAAAGAAAAGCATATATCCAACTAAAACCATTCAATATCAATTCATTTCCACATATCCTCATTGTGATTTTGGAGCTCGGATTAACGATCACTATTTTGAGTGAGTATAGTCAAAATGATTTGCATGATGACGTGATCATGGTCTGTGAGTGAGTGAACCAAAGTAGTGAAGATAAAGCTTAGTATTTTATGTTTGTTTATTTGAAACTTAAAAATGTAAAATTTTAAAATCTACACCTACGGGGTAATTCTTGAAATTTCTTGAGTTAAAATGTTCCCTAGGGGGTCGCCTAAGTGGGTCTAGTTTTTTTTAATCTAAAATGGTCATTTTTTCATTTTTGGGTCAAAGGGGATGACTTGTCCATTCTAGACGTGACCGCTTCCCTACATAAGTGGGTGGTTGTGTAACCACTGCGATATTATGCAACTTTCACCTTGTCAGACAGGGGTGGCGTTTCTTAATTGTCAAGGAAAAACCTTATTTGATTAACTTAGATGAACTTTTTTGCTTTTCAGTTGTTTTATATTGTTTTTGACAAGCTTATGCCTTGAAACATGTTACTTTCTCTTTTTCTTGTTTTGGTAAAAGTAGAAGGATTTATACATTTGTTGGAGCTTGGTGAGACTGTATTATTGGCTCCGGGAAGTATTGCTTAGTTGACATGCAAGCTTCAAGGGATTTATTACACTGGGCTGGGTTGTGGAGGATCTCTCAGGTGCCACACATAACACGAGCCAACCATATTTTATGTGACATGTTGTCTTATTGGGATGTTGACTGGAAAACCTTCTAGTTTCCTAGATTTAAGGGAGAGTGGACCATTACTCTCAAGGATTTCTATAATATTCTCGGTGTATCTATTTGGTAGATAGTTGGCATTAGAGAAAGCTACTCTAGTTTCGTATAGATATTGGTCATCTTATATGGGAGATGATGGGGTTCCCAATGTGGGTGCCAAACAAGGTATGCATTTATTATCAATTTCTTCCACACCTATTCTCACTCTCTGCAAGGCCATCATTGGTATCTTCACCTCATGTTTTGTGGGATACAAGGGTAGGGACAAGATCTTGTACTATTGGGATCCTGTTATTATGGCTATTGAGCAGCACAGGAGGATTTTTTCTTGGGGTGTGGACATTCTTGGGACCACATACCATGATCTATACCACATTTTGAGGCTACAAGGGAAATCCTTGAACCACCCTACCTTGGTGATATGTTGGGTGTATGAGTGGATTATCCCCTACTAGAGGGGAATTGGTATATAGGATCTAGGGGCCATCACAAAGTGCGAGGACCGATAGGTATGTTTTCTCTCGAGAGGGCAACATCAGCCTGTTACTTATTTGACTACATATGATTTAATTTTTATACTCTATGAGGACCTAATTCAAAGATGGAGTGATGACAGGACCATACTAATTGCTTGTAGTGGTGTGAGGTAGTTAGTGGACGGGATGGCTAGGGTGGAGATCCACCCAATTGAAAGAGTCCTCAATAGTTTTAGAAACCATATAATGACACATTTATGGTCTTTCCTATTGTTTACCATGGTATCAAAGAGGCTCAAGTAGGACATAAGCATGAGAATGGCTGGACTATTGCTACACCTAGGGTACCTATTAGCATGGAAAGGATCCTAGTTCCTAGAGTGCGAAGCACTCATGTAGATCAAGGTCGCACCCACTCATAGCGGTGAGGAGGAGGAGGAGGAGGAGACCCATACAAAGACAAATATTGAGGTTAGACTAACAAGGAGGGAAGATAGGAAGAGAACGAAAAGGATGAGGATAGTGATAAAGAGTGGTGGGGAATATAGGAGATATCCATGATCGAGGAATCGAAGCCGAGAGATGGAGAAGGTGAATCTTATTTACGAGGATCCACTTTCTCATAAGGGAGACGGTGATGAGAAGTCCATTGTGGGACATCATGTCACCTCGAGAGAGGGGAGGCACACAAGGTTATCACGGTGGATTCACCACAACCAGATGTATCGGGTGATCCTACATGGATTCCCAGAGATCTAAGTATGTAGATACTCTTCTCTTGAACTTTTTAGCTAGAGTTGTTAGTAAACTATGGATTTTGTTTCTTTTTGGTTTTTGATGGTTTTCTAGTTTTTTTGGTTTCTTTATTTCAAAGTCAAGAGATTTGATTCCTAGGATTTATTTCAATACTTTTTTATCCCTTTAGGGAATACTCATGTGGAACCGATGAAATATTTGGGATAGCCATTCAGGTGGATTCCATACCGATGTAAATACACCTCTTTGGAAGGCTATGGAGATCTTGAGTTTTCAAAGAAAATAGATTTCTTCTTATATGAGATGATGGACATGATGACAAGATAGAGCCATTCACCCGGTGAGGTCACGACCAATGGTAAATCTCATGGAACTCTCACCACTCGGTGCACTAACAACATAGGATTCACATCGAGATTCCTAGCCATATCCACACACCATCTCAAGGTTCCCTCGGAGAGGGATAGGCTATTTAGACCTTATTGCTTTGATGTCATTTTGTGAAGCACATATGTGATTTTTTTGGATTTTTGTGCTCATTGCAATTGTTTTGACCATATGTAGCATGTGATGGAATTAGACTCACACTTGATTTATTATGATATATATCGATATCTCTTTTTGATTAGGTTATCTTTTGCACTGGAGTTGACTTCATTTATGGTTTACTTTGCATGTGTACTCTTAGATGTTTTAGAATCTCTAATTTTATATGCTTTTCAGAATGCATGCAGTGGATGATAAATGCTAACAAAATGATCTTATTTTTGTTGTTTTGTTTTATATGATGCTAATGCAAACACAATGTAATGTTGAAACTTTAGTTTTTCAAGCAATATTTGATTGTTGGAAAAATGTGATGAATGATTTGATAATAAAATGAACTCATTCCACCTTTAACCTCACGCAACTATAAATATGCGAGCTATCAATACTTGAGAGATAGGAGGGGCATGATTCGTATGATTTTGATAGATGGAAATGGTGAGAGAAAGACAATATTTTGATAGAAATCCAATCGAAACCTACAACCTAACTGTACACAAAGTTTTCTTGCACATTCTACAATATGATTTGCTTGCAAACTTTATCTAGAATTAGACCCGTAGATGGCATCCGATTAATAACATCTAGTTTTAAGGTTTTAATTATTTTAGAACATACACATCTAATTCACTTTCTTGGGATTTATGGTTTCAAAGCACTCTTTATTGAACAAATTGTTTGTAATTATTAATATATTTGAAGATACCCCCATAAATTTCCCCATACCCCTAGTAAGAAGCATGGCTCATCACAGAAGGCAAGACATAGGTGAGTAAGGGCACTACCCTCCTTGTGAAATCTCATGCTACAAAGTAAGAAATGTGGGCTCATCGCCAAAGATTGGTGGGGAAAGGAAATGTGTAAATGATTTTTTTAATGATTTTGACTTGACATTTATATCTCTTTTTTTATTAAAAATTTGAGTTCTAATTTTGGGGGAGAAGCTACCCTAGCCTCAACCCCACACAACCAATAAGACATGATGGCTCAATACCAAAGGTTGAAATAGGTGAACAAGCGATACAAGTAAAAACGTTTAGAATGATTTTGTTACCAAAAATGTTTTTTTGGCAGAGATACCATGCCAAGAATCTTCTAAAACATACTATGGGAAAAGACACCTATGCTAGAAGAAAACTACGAGTAGAACCAAGTATGTAGGCCTTAGTAGGATTAGTGTTAAAATATTGTCTTATCTTGTTGAATTGATGAAATGATTAGAAATGTTGATGATAATATTATGGATATTTGAAGAAATGTGATTGAATGTTTTGCCAATATTTTTGAAGTTTTTAAAAGTTTCTTGAAAGATAAGTTCCTTGATTACAAATTTACAAAATGATCTAGCAGATGAAATGTAATGCAGATGCAATAGTGTACATGTGGAAATGTAGATGGATCATGCGTAGTAACATTTCAAGTGAAGTGAATTGACAAACTCACCAAATTATTCACCCTCTAGAGTACACAGGTGATATGCCCCATTCTTGTAGTCCTCCATGACTCGATATGGGCCTAACCACTTGGGCCTGAATTATTTCCTTTGTAAATTTTCTTATCTACCTAGATGTCAAGTATACATACAAGATCTCCAATGAATATATCATGTTCATATAACTTTTTATTGTACTTCCAACACATCTAGTCAGTATAAGCTTTATGGTGTGTCTCATCTCTAAGACGAGCTTCATCAAGGTTTTTTTAGCTCAACGAATATTACCTCATGATATTATTATTATCCTAAGATTCCTTGCAATGATATCTAGAGACTGGGTATCTCAACTTCAAGTGGTAAAACCAATTCGAACTAAATACTAAGGAATATGGGGTTTCCCCTGTCGACATTCTTATTGACGTTCTATAGGCCCATAAGGACAAAAATAAATTTAAATGCCAATCACGCTTGTTCTCCTTAACAATTTTTAGGAGGATGGATTTTAATGTTTTATTAGTTTCCTCAGCTTGTCCATTGGCCTGAGGGTAGTATAGAGAGGTTGTGTGATGATTTATCTTGAATTTTTGCACAACTCATACACCTCTTCATTTTTAAATGACGTGCCATTATCGGAGATAATGACTGTGGGACCCCATACCTACAGATGATCTAGTTCAAGATGAAATTTTCAATTACTAGACCCTAAAATGGTGGTAAGAGGCATGTCCTTAACCCACTTCATGAAATATTTCATGGTTATAATTATAAAATTGTGGTCATCTATAGATGAGGGAGATAATTTCCTATCAAATCTAATCCCCACGTGGAAAAGGGCCAAGGTGTTACAATCGGTTGTAGAGCTTGGGTAGGAATGTGAATCTCATGAGAGAGTTATTAACACTTGTGGCACTTGTGTAAGTAATCTAATGCATTGTGTTCTAGGGTGGGCGAGAAATAGCCCATCCGGTGTATCTTTCTAGTGGTTGTATGTCCTTCAAAATTACCTCCACAGAGACTTCGATGTGGGCTCCATATAGGATCTTTTAAGACTCTTCCTCATTGAAACACCTTAACAACATTTTGTCAAAAGCTTTTTGCAATAGATAAATTTCTCTATAACTACATATTTGATAGATATGATGCATAGTTATCTTCTCTACTACAAATTTTCTCCTTCAGGGTATGTTTGGTCCATAATAAAATTAACAATGTCTGAATACCATGGACATGCAACAATGGGAGGCTTTAATTCTATGTAGTATATACACTCATTGGGGAAACTCAGGTCTACTAACTCTCCACCATCTAATGGGTTATTTTCCAACCAATCAACAATGATTTGTCCCTTGATGAACTTTTGGTTGATGTAAGTTAACTTAAATTCTCCCATTAAGGTTATGAAGCATCCAAATTTCTTGGACAAAGAACCTTGTGTTAGGAATGTCTGAAGATAATATGTTTAACAATAACCTGTATTTCTTGGTTAAACATATAATTCCTTAACCATTTTTTTATAAATACTATAGAAAGGCACTCATTTTCTACCTACGTGTAGCATGTCTTGTAGTCTAACAACATACGATTGATGAATTAAATTATACGTTCATGCTTTTCATCATCTTGTTATGGTAGCATGAAGGCTAACGAGGCGTCTATTTCCTTAGAATATATTATGAGGGGGCAATCCAATTTGGGATACATGAGCATGGGAGGAGACAAAAGGAATCATTTTGTAGACACCAAATTTGGGTCACACTCTACCTTCACCCCACATGTATATTAATTAAATTACCTATAATTAAATTAATGCACATTCTCACAATATTAATTAATAAATACCTTAATTAAATTAATTTCCACCTCACCTAGACACCTCATCATAGACCTATTCTTAACATGTTTCCTTTTAACTAGGGTTCAATATCTACTTACCATAACTAACTGAGACTTATTCTAGCCCTAACACTAAATACCTATTCTTACTCTAACCGCATGCACACTTACTTATGTGGAAAATACATTTTTGGATCCGCAACAATGAACAGAACTGGCCCAAAAGATAGTCAAGATCTGCTATTTTGGAAACCCAAGATATCTCACCTTAACTAATGTCGGTCAACCCGAAACCAATGTCAATCACCCTAAACCATCATCGGTTACCATATATTCACTTTGGTAACCTTGTTTCAAGGGTTGGAGGAATTATTCTAGTTTTGGAGAAGAGAGATCTACATGTAATCACGCACCAAAGCACTCTTTCACATCCATATATCTTGAACCATCACCAAGCCTAGTCTTAAGGTTAAGCATTCACGGTAACATTCTGGGAAGCAAGGATGTGGCATTGACCACGAGTTCTATGGATCAACCACCACCTCCATTCAACCACCAGGTCTACAAGTATAAGCAAGTGCATTTGGATCTGCATATTTCCATACTTATTTAGATCACTTTCTTTATCTCTATTTTGGAGTCTTAGTCTCCTTTGCATCTCACCTTCATGTCATTCCCTCCATATAACCACTTAGAACCTCCCAATCCTCCATAACTAACTCCAAACATCTCTCGATTATTCACAACACTGTCATCAATCTCACCATTATCTGTCTATTCTCTCGTGCAATCATAGAGAATCATTAAAACCAAAATTTATTGAGTCTCTATCACCTGACCCTACCGACACTAGTTAACCTAAACCATCATCGGTTTCCTCTCAACCGACATTGGTCATACCAGACCGATGTCGGTCTTTATATCTGGTAAATCTACCTATAACAACAACTTCATAACATTCACCCAAATAACCCAAACCACTCAAAACTTGACCCTGACTTGTCCCAACCACCTTATTCACCTATCTAACTTCCAAATCTGATCATAACCTAGCCTATTGGATTATATTTTCTTATTTTCCGTAAATGAGACACCTAAATCATATCAACTATAGTAGGATATTATTGGTTTACATTATTTCTTGCATTAAGTTGTGTTAAACAATGGATTGACAACCATTTAGGAAGTATCACACTTCCCGGATCTAGCATGTGCTAGACAATCCACTAACATACATTGTTTAATATTCTTGTTGTGGTCTTGTTTTGTATTCACAGGTAGTTCCTCCTATAAAAAAACAAGTTCTCATAATAAGCACAAGATTGGTAAATAAGAACACATGCACTCTACCTTCCACCTTCATTCACAAGTATTCATCCTCACACTTAACTTATTTGTTTTTCTCATATGTACACAACTTATCAAAAAAACATTTTGGCACTCACGGTGGGAATCTCATTTGTGGGTTTCTTTCCATTCATATAGGTTGCATCTTGTGTGTTTCCTTTTTAAAATTGTTATTCACTAAATCTTCTTCTCTGGTAATCCAATCCTTCTTTATAATTGCTCTAAATGAAAAATTTATTTTGGTGAATTTAAAAAGAATCATTCTTCTTTCTTTCTGCATTAGTGAAAATCATCCTCTCTCTTATTCATCATTTTCTTCATTGAATATAACTGTCGATTTGGGTTATAAATTTTTTTGCATTTCATCTTTGTATGTTGCATTATTAGCTCACATTTAAAACTAAGGGAAACCTATATGCTGGAATTCATGCCTAGTTGATGGTTGACACAATTGAATCGTAGAAAGCACATTTCTCTCTTCTCTCTCTTTGCCAAACTGCACAAATCTGAATTTACACATTTTCTTAAACAACACCTTACCTAGAAGAAGTTGTCAATGATCACACGATCAAAGGATTGACAGTGGGTGCACAATTGGTTTCTCTATCCAATCAATACCTCGAGAAAGGATTGCCCCAACAAACATAACTTGAAATCTCACCTTTAGATTACCTTTTCATAGCATGGCTTCCTAACCAATTTTTTTGTTTAAGTTCACAAGTCAGTCTCAAATAGCATAAGCTAAAGTAACATAAAATCCACTCATAGGATTACGTGTTTTTCTTAGATTTCTTCCTAAATTACATTTTGAGTTGTGAGGATTACATTTCTTCAACAATTCTCAACCGCCTAGTAGAAGGAACACCCTTTAAAAAATTGGTCTCAAATTGCTCTAAGACTGAACTTCGAAAATCCTTATCAATAAGTATAGAGAACATCAACTTCACCAGATTCCCTAATAGATTTATGCTTGTAATGAGTGGATTTTCTCTTGACTTTGGATATGATGATATTATAGTCTGGAGTGATAAATTGAAATAGAACATTCAGAGCATTTACTTCATGAATGATTTTTGACAAGATCTTCTTGACTTCACCTTCCAGGTAAGCATGGAAAAAAAAATTATATCCTAAAATTTCACTTGACTTTCACCTAGATTGATCAAAAACCTTGAAAATGACCCATGGAGAGTGTCTCTGGACCCCTTTTGTAGTAGTTTACATATTTTTGTTCCTATCGATTAAGAACATAGTCCAGAGAGACAAAACTACTTTGCTAAAATGTTCATATTTTTTTAAATACACCTCCTTTTGACAAACCTTCACCTAATTTCTAGGAAAATTTACTCTAAAAATTATTTCTATGATTTATTTGAAGGAGAAATTATATTTTTACATGACTACTAAGAAGCTAGGTAACTCAAAATGAGCTTTTCAATAAACTAGTTTTGTAAAAACTTACATACCTTGCTCAAATGACCTCACAATGACCTGAAAATTAATATGAAGTATTAGGAGACCTTCCTCCATCATATTTCATGATTTTTTTGAAAATAATAGCTCCAAAATTGTCTAAAATATCTCATTTTCATGCCAAAATAATTGAGTTCCCAAGAGTAACTTTAGCTAGCTTTTGAACTTTTCCTTTAGGACATATAATAATATTTTTTTACTAAAATATTCCTTAAACAACATGACTAGAATTCTTCAATTCTCTCATGGTATTATCATGAAATTTATAATCCTTTCATACCTCATTAGGCTCTAGAAAGAGGCCTAAATGGGCTAGTTTCACTTGAGACTTTCATCAACTTACTTGATATTCACTGTAGAATCTTGTTATCATGATTACATCATCATATTTGACCTATACCACATCTTAAACTAGATATATTTTTCATTTCCATTCTTCCAATGGACTCCTACCTCACCAACTAAGCTTGCAAAGCACTGAGACCATCCTGAACTTCCTTACAAGGTCTCATTTCATTGTTTTGCCATTAATGTCTCTTGACATCATTGACCACTAATGACTAGGGTTAAATAAATTCCCCCTTTGTCATTTATGGAAACCTCTAGTTAGAAACCTATAAGATTTGATGTCAAACACTTGCATACCTAGTTTTTGGATGTATACTTTGTATCTCTCTCCCTTAGACATCATTGTCAAAGGTGTCTTTGCCACTTGACATAAACCAATGAAAGTTAAGAAAAATATAAACAACTAATATTACCTATCCACAAGCTCCCCCTTTGATGTTTTTTGACTCTCCTGACTCTTGTTCCTTCCTTGAACTCCCCCTAAGTGAAAACACTATTCCTTTATAGATAATAGTCTTATTTCACTATGGTTCCTATTTCACCATGGGTCCTATTTCACAGAGCTCCCCCGACTTGAAGAACTCTCTCTCGACTCCATTCTTTCAATAGATGAAGACAATCATACCATAAAGACCAATCTCATAACTTTAATAAGTGTATACCATACAAACCTCCTTTTGTCACTTTAGAACACGTCTTTGACTTCAAACAATATCACCCATGATGTCACAAATCACTCCAAGACTATGGTTACATAAATTAGCTTTTGATTTTATAGAAATATGGTCTTTACACACCCTAGAAGCTTACAACATTATCTTGTATGTTGTCTTAGAGTTCCCAGACTCCATTGACTCTTGAAATGCCTTTTAGTCATCTCTCATGTTCTTGATGAGTATATATCACATTTTTAGCTATACATTATTTTTACAAGATCAAATTTTGGCCAATATCCAATCAGAGCTTTAATACAACCTTTACGGAGTTATATAGCCTACAAATATGCCATTATGCATACTGTGACCTATAGGGTGTTATTCACATGAGTTCCAACTACCAATCACCACTTTCTTTAGACTTTGAGACCATGTTAAATATTTTTACCCTATGTTACATCTTCATACTATACTATAATCTCATTTTTAATTTATTCTTATGGTAATTTGTCTCTTTGACTTATGCGCCTACTATGAATGATTTCAAGTCAAGAGGTTCCCTCTTTTTTTCCACCACTTTACAACTTGTTATACCTAAAGGAAATACAAACACATCACAAATTTTGCAATAACTTATCATTTTTCCTTCACTATCACCTGTGATTTATAGGTGATCATTTCTTGATCGGGATTCAACAAGAGATTATATACATCTTAAGACAAAATGTATTCTACCTCTAAGTTTTCTCAAGCCTATAGTTTTCTCTATGATCAATTACTGAGATCTTTGACATTCTAGAAGCACATTAAACTCATCTTCTTGATTTGATGATCATCACATACCTCAATAGGGCTATTTATCTCTCATCTATAGATGAATTTTTATGCTCGAAATTCTTCACTTGGACTAAGATCACCTGTCTCGAGTCTTGGAACCCTAACTTCTTCAAGCATGATTTTTATGCTCATACTTATTCCTTCAAATTCTATTATCTTCTTATAGAATACATGTTATACCAAGAGTTTCATGTGATCTAGGAGATTCGTGGGTTACTTGTGGACCTTATACTCTATACCTTTATAAGCACCGAGGATCACAAAACTAACTCAGTAAATAAGCGGTTGATAACTAATAGACCTTATCATAGTCCTTATACAGCCTTTCTCCATCTGTATTGAGTTATAGTGATAGTAATGTCAACCATAAAGGCCTTGAACATATCCATTTTGTAACACTCACATCATTAATTGTGATCACGGTTTATTTTTAGACCAACAAACCATACTTCATGACTTTAGCTTGCTTCTTCTTCATTCAAAGGCTAATTTTCACTATAATCGAGTTAACCTATGACTTCAAGAGGACTTGATACCCTTGTAGGTTGTCACATATTTCTACAACTCCTTCACATCTTCATGGCTTTGACCCATGAAATAAACTCTTAGTAGGTTTTCATTTCACAGTCTTTGTAGCACATTTTTTCTTATAGTCGTAGTCTATTGCATAGTAAACCCTTTTCAAGCCTTGGATACATAACAATGACTCTTCATAGATAGTTCATTATGCCACCTATCATCAAATGAATTAATCAACTTGTCCGAGACCATGCATCACTTTGTCTATAACTTGATCATCCTTCAAGAGCTTTCCATCCCTATAAGCTTAAGAATCATGAACTCTTCAACTTATATGGAGATACACTATCACAGTCATTCCACAAAATCAGACCCAAAATGAAACACTTAGAATATTTCCTTTACTAAGATATCTAAGAACTAGACTTGATATTTTACGAAACACCGGTTTGGTGACTAAGAGCATTTTGGAATTTTGAAGAACCACTTGTTGACTCATATAAATATTAAATGATCAGTACATATCACAAAGAGACTTGGAGACATTTGAGAGACAAATTACCATAGAGACTAGATAATTCATCACACTCATGGATAACTAGAAGATCATGCTATAAGCCATTTCAATTTATGGTATACATATGATACATAAATTGACTTGGATTCCTCATCATATCACTTATTGACATATGCTCAAGATTCACAATACACATTAACATGATTTAAACATACCAATTTTGATAAGAGACATGACATGGTCAGAATCGCTTTGAGAAGAATGACTGAACATGAACTTAGAAACTCCTTTAAGACTTCATAGATATTATGAACCAATCATACACATTAAAATTACTCACACTAGAGATATGACAATTGGTAACCCTTAAGCTCGGAGCTCGTCATATACATAGGTCATACATATTGTCGGACTGAGAAACAAGCTTCATACTCAAATTTTGATAGGACATACAAGGCACCTATAGATGAGTATTATCAATGTACTTGTGACATTATAAGCTGTAAGAATTAACAACTTTGAAAGAAAAAAAAACATACCTCAACATGATCATACACCTTTGTTTCTCAAATATAGTCCTAAACTTTTATTTGAAGACTATATGTCCATTCAGACTTGTGTGGTCCTTCTTCAAGTTGTGTTGATATTTTGATCTTGACTAAACCTTACTTCTGTATTTTTGAAATCTTTTGATAATATTGACTTCGTATATATTTGTAAGAGATCTCTCATCAACACTTTATGATGGTTTCTTCACTCCAAAACAACCTTCTACTTCATCCAAAAGAGTATGTCTCCTAGAAGCATAGAGAAGACAATATTTTCTTGATGAAATTTCTCAGAATAGTAAGGAGTCTTATGATGACCCCATATTTCTTTTCCTTTTCTTCATACTCTTATTAACCTTATTAGTTGCATCTCTAGGAGTGATAACCTCATTACCTGAGCTCTCATCATCTATTTGTATACCTAATAAACATAGATGTTGCATTTCATATACCTTCTCTACCACTGCTTGAGGAATAAATTCCTCATTCTTGGCACTAGAGTTGTTCTCCTATTTCTTGCCTTTGTCATCCTTTGTTGATACAATATTTTCTTGTTATGACTCTTTCATATCTTCCCATGTCACCTTCTTTTTAGTCTTTACTTTCTCAACTTGACCTTGTTTCCTTGATTTTTATATCCATTTCATTTTCTTCTTTTTAAGAGCTGCTTGAGGCTTGGGTTGTCTATAATTATAGTAGTTCTTTGAGAAATGTCCAAACTCATGACATGTATAACACATGACATGATTTATCCTTTTTATTGAGTAATGACTGTCATTTCTAAATTGGATTTGAGGTTCTTCTAAGAAATACTTGGCTATATGACCTTTATTTATACAATTAAAACATAGTTCATACATTCTCTAGATCTATGTACAAATACACAACATGAGAAATAATAACCATTAAACTTCTTCTCATACCTGGATGCATTTTGTTGTCTTATTGACTGGCTCTTCCTCCATTTGTCTACTTCTTGTTAATTAGCTTTCTCGAATTAGCCTCTTCATTTTATTTTTTTCTATATGGATTGATTCAAGCTTTAAATCTCTTTTCTTTTCTTGTGTCACTTCTTCTCTGATAATATTCAGATCTACTCTCAATTTCTCACACTCTTTAGCCTTTACTTAGATTAATTCTTGATAGGACTTATGCTCTATTTCACCTTAAGGTATTTGTAACTGATTTGTGACTTGAATTAGTTTAATTTTCAGGGTCTTTACCTCCTCTTCCAGTTTTAGGAAGTCATTCTCTTTTCCTTTCAAATCTCTTGAAACATTTTCCACAAGTGTAGCTACTTCATTTAATTCTTGGCAATGGTGAAATTCCATGTGTTTAATCTCATCTTTCAGTCCTTTTATCAGGGATTGAGCAATGTCATATTTTCTCTTCAATATTGATTCAGCCAAAGAACCCATGTTTGTGTTATTAGGATCACCTTCAAGTTGTTAGGATTAACTCAGAAGGACCAGGCTCTGATACCAATTGTTGGAAATCACAAGCACTGAGAGGGGGTGAATCAGTGCAGATTATTTTTTCAATATTTGAATATTTTTAATTTTAACCAAAATAAAACCATGAAAAAATCAAAGAGCATACAGAAAAAAAGACACAAGACACCAAATTTATGGTGGGAAACCCTTAAAGGAATAAAACCCACTGAAATCAAAATCTTTATTCGGGAACTCTCATTCCAAACTCTTACAATGATTTCACCTTTTTTGAGCACCTACTTAAACTATGAAACACCCACTTATATGTTTTTCCTAACACCTACTAGATTGGTTTAGAAATATAAAACTTACAAGGATCTTCTACCCCTATATCCCAAGCACCCACTTAAGAAACAATCAAAATAATAATAATCTGATTTGATCATTTAGTTTCACATTTCTTACTCAACTGATTATGATCCATTTGTAGATTTTTATTCAACACAACAAGATTCACCTATTTTTATTATTTTCATTATATCTCATATCATTCTAACTTTTATAGTTCTCTCTATGCTCTTGAGATATTCCTATACCTTTTCATTTATCAACTTAGCATACTAGGATTTCTAGCTATTCTTAATTTATCTACGCCTAGTCTCATGATTCCAACTTTGAATCTTTACCCTTGATCTTATAAATCCTTCAAATACACTTGAATAATGTAGTTCAACTGGAAAATAGATCTCTATTCATGCTCACAATCTCTTGATCACCCTTCATCACTCTGTTTTTACTTATTTATTAAATGTTTTCATCTTCTACAGACTTAGTTGCTAATATCTCTTTCCATATACCAACTCCTTAAGCCCTATATCCTGTTTAGATCAATCAAAATTTAAACATTATACACATTCATAGTTTTTATTATTGTCTCTATTTTATTATATTTATCTATACATCCACTCTATAACTAGGCCCTTGAGATTGTAGTGTCCACATAGTCATTTTTACTACTTTATTATTGTAACATTTTACATTCCAAAACAAGGAGAAATTTTTCAACTATTGTTAAGGAAACCAAATCTCATCAACTTCCTTTTCTAGCAAGAGTTTGGCCTTTTACAATCCAGTTTTGGAGAAGTGACTCTCCACATTATCCTTTTCGAGTTCAACTGACATATATCCTCTACCATTTAACTTTCCACTTATATTCCTAGCCTTGAAAACATGTTGACATTTTTATTTACCATCATTTTTATATTCCTTAAACCTAATGAACTTCATTTGATACAAATTCAAATTGTGAAAGCTTTAATTTATACCCTTTTACACCCATGTTTGATCTTTGAGAGGTGAATGTAATTGGAAAAGTGATAGGAGATAAGTTTAGGATGAACTATGCATTCAAATGAGTTGTAAAACCACTATCACTTATATCTCAATAGTAACTTGATCTCTATTCAAGGAATTTGTAAGATTATGACTCTAAATCAATTTTCTCTGTCACAACATAACAATGTACAACCTTAATAATTTATTCTAAACATTTGTCTAAATACACCTGATGAATCATTCTATTTTCTTTCAAACTCTTTATACTCATCCCATAGATATTTCCTATAATTTTCGTGGCTTATTTTTGGATGAAACTTCCTATATGAGAAAATATTTCCTTTTAAGACCCTAGATTAGGGTGATAGATAGTTTCTATCTCAAGAGAACAATGATCTAGTTTTCTTCCATAATAGATATTAAAAATCACAACATTAAGTCTCTATGGAGTTGTGTGAGGGTCCAACATCTCCTCCAGCCATCCATTTGACATGTCATGACTTCAAAACACTCCCTGGAAGCAAGGCAAGATAGTGCCCAGACTAGTAAAATGAGAAAAATATTATTTTGTAGTGAAATTCACTTTGTATTTCATTTTTAGACATTGGAAATAGGTTTCAAGGAGATTTAAAACCTTTCAAGAGTTATCAACTACCTAGAATAAGGAACACCCTTAAAATTTTTCTCAAATTTCTCTAAGACTATACTTTTGAAAATCCTTGTCAACAAGTATACAGAACATCAACTTCACCAAATTCCCTAATAGATTCATGCTTGTAATGAGTAGATTTTTCTTGACTTTGGATATGATGAAATTAATAGTCTAGAGTGATAACTTGAAATACAAAACTCATATCATTTACTTCATGAATAATTTTTGATAAGATCTTCTTGACTTCACCTTCCAGGTAAGCATGGAAAAAAAACATTCTCACCTAGACTTTCACTTTACAATCACCTTGTTTGATCAAGCACCTTGAAAATGACTTGTGACTAGTGTGTGGACCCCTTTTGTAGAAGTTTATATCTTTTTGTTCCTATCAATTTTGAACACAGACTAGAGAGAGAAAACTAATTTGCTAAAATTCTCATATTTTTTCAAATACATATCCTTTCAACAAACCACTTTTTACACCTTATTTCTAGGAAAATTTATTCTAGAAATTCCTTCTATTATTTATTTGAAGGAGACGTTATATTTTTATATGACTGCTTAAGAAGCCGGAGTAGCTCAAAATGAGCTTTTTAATAAACCATTTTTGTAAAAACTTACATAACTTGCTCAAATGACCTCACAATGACCTAAAATTTTTCATGAAGCACCAAGAGATCTTCCTCCATAATTGTAACACCCGAATCTGTTGTTACTTTCTCCTAAGAATTCAAGTGTTGATATACGATTTCTCCTATATAAGGACACGTTACTTTGGTTTTGGGAAGTCATGCTTGACTTGGATTATATCTTTTCTGCTCTTAAGATCATTGAGTGAACCGGAATATGCTTGGACTCTTTTGTTTCTTTCATTATTCACATTTGAGTACAATCTGATTTCTAGATGATTGTGGATTTATCCACCTTTATGACTCAATCTTGGATCGTTGCATTAATCCAAGGGATGTTTTAATTTTATTCGGGACGAGAAAATGGTATTGACTTTTTGAGAGTTACTAAGTCGCGGAGCTTTGAATGTTCAATTCCGGAGGTTAATTTTGAGTGATCATGGTAATTAGAATCTGGTTCCATTTATCATAACATCAAGAAGGACCTGGACCTTAAGCCAGGTAAGATGTGTATGTTTTATATCTAAAGATTAATTTACTTGATGTTGAACGGAATCTGATCCAGGAATGTTTTATCCTAATTGAACTCGACATCGATTAGTCCTATTTAGGGGACCTAGACTAGAATCAGTAAGGTTAGTAGTGTTAACCTAAACTATAACCTAATGTGCAAGGTTAGTTAATCTAACCTAGTCCTAAAACTATGAGCTTAATACTCCTAAGGGTTAACTAAACCTATCACTATGGAGGGTGACTAATGTTATATCCTATGGCATTAAGACTAAGTCTACCTATGATCTAACCTAAGTCACTAACCTATCCTAAACTAATGCTATGAAGGGGACCTGAGGAGGGTCGTGAGTCATGGGTGGTAGTTTCCATGGCATTTAAGAAAGGTTAAGAATTGGGACAACGAATGTCTGCTAGAGTTAGCGAAGGATAAGTTTATTCGAGGAATCTCACATGGAAACGTCTCTAAGAATGGGAATGTTTGCTTATGTTGTTTTAGCATTCACCAAATTTGAAAGTCGGTGGCAATGGAAAATAGGTGGGAGAATAAAAATAAATGTAATTAATGAGCATCGGGCCTCGAGCGGATTGCTTGGGAAGGCATGCAAGTGGAATTTTGCTTGGTTGTTTTTTTTTCCATGCATTCCATTTTTCACTCTGCATGAGCACTGGTTCTTTGAACCAGTCATCTACTCTTCATTGCATGGAAATTTTGAGAGTTTCAAATTTACTTCTCTGTCAGGGGAAGTATATAAGGCATGGAGGTAACAATATTTTGTTGTTTAATCTTTCATGGAAGAAGAAGAGAAGGTGCGAGTGCATTCAGAGGTCTTCTTCAAATTTTTAGTGACACTATCAGGCATGATAGGCCCTAACTATTAAAATCTTGCTTTCCTTTAAATGTTTTCATTAGAACAACTCTATTATGATGATATATGCATATTTTGACTTGGCTGGTAACAATGATTTGGGTTTTATGTTGATTTGGGGTTTTGGGTTGTGTTTGGATCCTGGATGAAACCTACTTCATTATCCTTGTTTTTCATGCTATGAATCAATATGGAGTTTTGCTTTGTGGTTGGAAGTGTTGTAAGTTTTCTTTATCTGCTAGAGATATTTGATTAGAAACTAGCTCCATGAAAGAATGCGTGCTAGATGGTTACATGTTTGAAAAACACCAGTGTATTTATTCACTGTTCGAATATAATTTTTGATTACGTGTTTGAAAAACACCACTGTATTTATTCACTGTTCGAATATAAATTTTGGGATTACGTGTTTGAAAAACACCACTGTATCTATTTACTGTTTGAATATGATTTTATTATCGATTGTTTGCTTCACCGTATGAACTCCAACTATTACTGGTCCATGTTCAGGAAAGTAAGTAATAGAATTTGTGGTTGGAGTGTTAGCTTATTCTAGTAAAACTCGATTGTTTAAGTCGTGTGAGTTGGAAATGTTGCTTGAAATCTAAAACCTGTACTTTTATTTTAAAGGGGTCTGAATGTTTTTATGAATACAGGTTCTGTGAGTAAGGAAGTATTTGGTGTAACTGTTGTTTTTGTAATTTTTACATGGATGTTAGGAACATGGTTATGTTAAAGGAAAACGTATTTGGATAAGCCCTTTAACTCTTGGAAAATTCACGGATAAATCTTTGATCTTCCTTAATGTAAATTATGTTTAATGTGTGGCTGAGGTATGATTGTGTTTTACCCTGAGGTGACTATGAAATCTACTCTCAAGGCCGCCATTACACAATGTCAGAATTCTACTTTAAAAGAATAACAATGACTTCATCATCCTTAAGTATATTTATGTACAGCTAATGCTTTTCTTTTATAGTTGAAATTTGGATTGAGATGACCCATATCCAACTGAATGATTTATTTATTTTTGTACAGTAAAAGTGTTGATAACTACAATGGTATGAGTAGGATGGCTTTTGGGGTATTGCTGAATCTGTATTTAGATTTCGATAATTAACTCTGTACATGCATTTTTGGTTTGGAATCTTGAAATGATATAACAACCTAACAAAGTGCAATGGTTGGTATAATTAGTTATGATCCATGGGTAATAAGTGGTAAAGGAAAGTTTCCCTAACTCTTAGACTCAAATGGTTCGAGTAATGAAGGAAATGTAGATTGTTTACTTAGATCAAGATTGTGGTCTGAGATTAGAACGTTTATAACATTTTATAACGTTATTGTCCTTTGTTTAATGTATAATTGTAAGACCGTAGGGATCTATAGGCAATTTTTAAGGCGGCTCTACCTAACTTAAGCTTTTGGTTAAACTTAAGTGTTTCTTTACTTGCCTCCTCTTTCCCTGATTGGATTAGATTATATATATATATATATATATATATATATATTAGTTCTTGGAAGTTGTACAATTCGAACTTGATTAAAATAGAGTTCGATTTTCTTTCTTCCTTCCTCTAAGTTATGAAAGATAGTTGTTATTTCAAGTACTAAGGTATTCACTCTCTTTAAATATTAGTATTCTCTTCTTTAGAATTCCTATAAGGAACTCTCTATATCTGGTTATGAGATGACAAGACTGTTATGAATAAGAGGGAAGAAATTGTAAGTGGTGAGATCCTAACTTAGAAGAATCCTTTCATTTACTGGCAGTACCATTGTCTTGAATTTAAACTCAGTTGTTATCTCTTGTATAAAGGTAACCCTGTAGTTAGAATTTTGCATACTTATCAATGATTGAAAATTGGTATAATAGAGTTAATGGTAGTTTGCTGGGTGATCTTGCACGAGATAGTAATCTATCCTTTGCTTAAATTGTTTTTATGCGAACCTGTTGGATGCTTACCTTAAAAAGGTTTTATTCTTTAATTGGAATGAATAAACATGATTGACACTATTCTTGGCCTTGCGGATGATTAGGTACATATGTTACCGAATGTCCTTTCTTCTTTTCTTGTATTATACAAATCATCTGAAATAGACTAAGTTGAAATTATGTTTGTGATTTGAATTAAGATATATAGTCATTTGAAAAAGGAAACTAGTGTGAGACATGATTTTGGATTTGATGAAATTGATGTCATTTAAACAGGATTGTTTAATGAAAACAATTAGTGGAATGCAATTGTTTAAGGATTAGTGCTTATCATGCTCAATTCACTAAACTGAATCATGTTAGCAATTTTTGCAAATGGTCATCTTAAGTGGTAAAGGCAGGCAGATCTGAAATGATGTACTGACTGTTTAATCTGGTTTTTATGAATAATTCCGACATGATTTATCTAATTGTACTATAGAAGAAAGTTACTCTTTTTTGAAGACTATTGTATTAAAATGTGTAGAGGTGCATAGGTTGTAATTGTATAGATTTGGAAATAAATGAATTGGGGACATATTACTTATGAGGTTGTGTTCTTATTTGTTGAAATGATCTTCTTTTGTCTGTATGAATGAGAGTGCATTCTTGCTATTATTTTCAATGGGATCTAGATGGATTCCCTAAGTAATCCTTAGCTAAATATATTGGTTGGGTACTACATTTTTCTGGTTAGTAATTATTTACATCTTATGATTGTGGTAAAATTGTAAATAAGACCACTACATTTTTAGGGAACGTTGAGGTTGAACTATGCCCTAAAATACAGCTTTAACTGGAAGAGTATTCTAATACTCTCCTAATGTTCAAATTCAAAGCAATGAAATTGATGGTTATAAATCACCATGTCTTAATGGTAATAAGTCTGATATGTTTTAGTCTTTAAGGTTGTTACGAACCCTTGCTGGTATAGTTATTCTCCTAATGGGAAAACTTAGGGCTGTTGTCCTATTATGAGGGTACAAGGTTTTTAGGTACCAATCGGCAACTGAAACAATCTTAAATCTCATTAAAACTTTTCTCTACGAAACTGAACCTAATTACAAAAGGTAACTCAAGAAGTGTGGGACTCAGGGTTGGGGAAAGCTACCCAATTAGGAGGGCCTCTAATCCAAATATAACTCAACATAAGTGAATTCTTGGAGGTATGTACATCTTTCGAGGTTGTATTATAGGATGTTGACACATGTCAATTATAGGGTTGTACCTTCGAGAAGATTAGGATATTCTCGAGGATACAACAATGTAGATGACATATGGCAACACCCTTCTGCATTGATTGTTAAGATTTACACTCGAAACTTGATCAAGATTTCCCTTTAGGACTGGTTAGGACCATAGACATGTTATGAGGCAGCCCTTTGAGACTTAGGGTACCTTGACACATGGGGTTAACATTGGTTGACCCAGTATGTCAGCTTACCCCTAGTCTTCAAGGGCATCCTTATAACGTGAATTATGATATTAACCCGATCCAGTGAAAAATTGGGGCAAGGGGACTGACAAAAGTCAGTATAAGACGTTCTATATAACATTGGAGTGGGGTGAAGGACATATTCTAGATTGATGAGTATGTCATCAAGGAATAAGTAACATGAACAATATGTTTCAAATCTTTGGCCAAAGTATCGCAAGCTACTGATTGCGTTGTCCTATGTCACCTAGTCTAAGGAACATGATGCCGATGAATAATGGTAACAATTATTCAGATAGGTTCCTTGGACAGAGCACTCAGAATCCCGGATTAGGGAAGAGAACCATGAGAATGAAGTGTTCTGTTGAAAACACCAAACTCTAAGATACACATGAATAGATCGGTAGTTCACCGAGTCATGGAATGAATAGATCGGTGGTATACCGAGTCATTACAGCTGCATATGGTTATCTGTTATAAGAATGATTGTTATGATCTGTGTGTTCTAAATTATGTATTTAGAACTAGAAAACACTAATAAAAAATAAATCTTGTTCTAAAGTATTAAAATGTGGATGTTACATCTTGGTATCAGAGCTGAAGGTTGTAGCTCTTGGACCTATTGTGTCCATAATCTGATAAAAACCTAAATTTTCTTGTAACAGAAAATGGTTAGAACAAGGGGAAATGTTGCGAATAATGCTCCACCTAAGGAAGGGGTGGCAACAACCCAAAAACTTGATGAGATCCTTGCTGCCCTATTAGACACAAGAGATCGTTTGGCTGTACTTGAATAACAAGTGATGGGAAATGAGGAGGACGATGAAGCTGGTAACAACAATCAGCCACCTCCTGAGGACAACCCCGATATGGGTGTTGGTAATAACAATGGAAATGTACCTGTCCAACCAGAAAACAAAAAGGCCAGGTTGGCAGCGGAACTCACTAATGATATAAAAAGGATAAGTCCACCTAAATTTGATGGCACCACATTAGGAGATGGAGCTGAGAATTGGCTCAGTGAAATGGAGAAGTACTTTGCAATAAGAAACTTCTCAGAGGAAACCAAAGCTATTTGGGGAGCATATCAGCTTTCCCATGAAGCATCTTCATGGTGGGACAGCCGTAAGGCTGAGCTAAATATTGATGAAACTAACATCACTTGGGATCAATTTAAAGGCTATTTTAGGAAATGTTGGCTGCCACAACTTTTCTATGATCAGAAAATGACAGAATTCAGAACTTAGTTCAAGGGAAGTTAATTGTAACTGAGTACTGGGAGTAGTTTACGAAACTCCTCAAGTACGTACCACAGTATCAAACTGACGAGAAGTTCAGAATATAGAAATTCATCATGGGACTAAACCCCATGATTGGAGGAGAGGTTGATGTTCACAGCCCAACCACTATGGAAGGGGTTGTTGAAAAATCCATAAGGCAAGAACAGAAATTAAAGGCTATTTTTACTCATAAAGAGGAAGTGCGGAAGAAGATTCCAAACCCTTCTTCAACTTCTCTTGCACCCAAGAAGGGGCCATGGAAAAATTTTGGCAACAAAAATAAGTTTTCAGTGGATAATAATAAGAAAACGACAATGAATAAGCCTGCTGGAAATGTAAGGGATAGTTTTGCCAAGAATTATAATAATGGGCAGAAGTCCTATGGAGGCCAACGTGATAATTTTAAGGCTAGAAGTAATTTTGAGCCTAAAAAGGGACCTGTAGGAGGCTGCTATAATTGTGGCAAAGATCACTATGCAAACCAATGTCCTTTGAAGAAGGATGATCATAATCAACAAAGCATAAGATACATGCTGTAGTAGCAGACAAGCAAGCTGAAAAGCAAGTGACACCTATAGAAGTTCCTGGTAAGTTATTTGGCATACCTGTAACTATTCTTTTTGATACAGGAGCTACTGAATGTTTTATTTCTAGTAAACTCGCTTCGAAACTTAAAAGAAAAGCTGGAAAAATGGATAAATCTTGGACTGTATAGTATGGTAATAACTCTATTCATACAGTTAGTATGTGTCTTTTTGGGGCAGTCCTTGACTTACCTAACTTTTCCACGGAAGTTGACCTCTATGTTGCACCTTTGGGATCCTATGACATTGTCATCGGCGTTAATTGGTTAGCTGACCATAAAGAAAAAGTGGACTGCTTTGAAAAATATATAAGATGTTTGGATGATCTGCAGAAAACAACAGAGATTCAAGGTGTAAAATGGGAAATTTCGGTTAGGAAACTGTCAGCTATGCAACTTAAAAAGGCTAAAAATAAAGGATGTACCTTATATGTAGTAAAGATATCTGAATCTATAGAAGAAGATGGTGAATTCATGAAATGATACCTGCTCTCTACAGAGTTTCAAAGACGTATTTCCAGAGGAATTACTAGGTTTACCACCCAAAAGGGAATTTGACTTCACCATTGAAATCAAACCAGGGACGGAGCCTATTTCTAAAGCACCTTATCGGATGACTACTATAGAGTTAGTCGAGCTTAAGGCTCAATTGCAAGAAATTTTGTCTAAAGGTTTGATTAGACCAAGTGTTTCACCCTGGGGAGTGCCGGTGATATTTGTGAAAAAGAAAGATGGAACACTTAGACTGTGTATTGATTATCGGATGTTAAACAAGGCAACAATCAAGAATAGATACCCACTTCCAAGAATTGATGATTTATTTGATCAGATGCATGGAGCATCGGTGTATTCCAAGATAGATCTTCGATCTGGGTATCATCAATTAAGAATTAAAGAAGAAGATATTCATAAAACAACTTTCTAGACAAGGTACAGACATTATGAATTCACGGTTTTACCCTTTGGATTAACTAATGCACCCGCAACTTTTATGAACTTAATGAATAATATCTTTCAAGAATATTTGGACAAGTTTGTGCTTGTATTCTTGGATGATATTCTCATATATTCTAAAAGTGTTGAGGAGCATAATGAGCATTTGAAAGTAGTTTTGGAAATTTTGAGAAAAATAAGGTTATACGGTAAGTTATCCAAATGTTCTTTCTTTGATACTGAAGTTCACTATTTGGGTCATGTCATTAGTAAAGAAGGAATTACTTGTAGATCCTTCAAAAATAGTGGCAATAACCGAATGGCCTGCACCAAAGAATGTACATGAAGTAAGAAGCTTCATGGGCCTTGCTGGTTATTATAGAAAATTTGTTAAAGATTTTTCTAAAGTGGCTGCACCGATAACTTCATTGCAGAAAAAGGATAAGAAATTTATTTGGAATGATAAGTGTGAATTTGCTTTTAAAAGTCTAAAAATTCAGTTGACTTCAGCACCTATTTTAGCTATACCTGACCCTAATGGAGACTTTACTATTGTAACGGATGCTTTTGGGGAAGGCCTTGGAGGTGTTTTGTTACAAAATGATCATGTCATAGCATATGAAAGTAGAAAACTTAAGTTACATGAGCTGAATTATGCCCCTCATGATTTAGAGCTTGCTACCATTATTCATGCACTTCAAGTTTGGAGACACTATTTACTTGGGAAACCTTTTGAGTTGAAAACTGATCATCTAGGGCTGAAATATATTTTCACTCAGCCTAATCTAAATGCAAGACAATGAAGGTGGTTAGAGTTTTTGTCTCAATATGATTTTGATATTAGTTACATCAAAGGAAAAGAGAATAGAGTAGCAGATGCTCTAAGTCATAGGAAGCACATTTCTACTCTTATAACATTAAGAACTCAGTTTAAAGATGAGGTGAAAAGTGCATTAGAATCTGATATATACTTTCAGCAAGTAAAAGCAGCACTTGCTGCAGAACCAAAAGATGAAAGGTATAAAGGTTTTCATTTTGATAATGAAGGAATCTTACGTTATGAAAATAGAGTATACGTACCTTTGCTAAATAATTTGAGAAAGAAATTGTTAACTAAATTTCATAATTCACCCTTTTCTGGACACCCGGGTATTACCAAAATGCTTGCCGATCTAAAACAACAATATTTCTGGAAAGGAATGAAAAAGGATGTTATTAACTTTATGACTCATTATCTGGAATGTCAGTGGGTGAAGGCAGAACACATGCACCCTGCTGGTTTATTATATCCCCATAGCATACCACAGTACAAATGGCAAGTAATAAGCATGGACTTTGTACAAGGGCTTCCTATGTCGAGAAATAAACATGATGTTATCTTGGTAGTTGTTGAAAAACTAACAAAGGTAGCTCATTTTATCGCTGGAAATCTAAAGGATGATTCTCCTGTGTTAGCTAAAAGATTTGTGCACAAAATTTTCAGGTTACATGGAGTACCAGAATTAATAATATCTGACAGGGATCCTAGAATGACATCAAGATTTTGGAAAACGCTTAATACAACTCTTGGAACTAAACTAAACTTCAGTTCTGCGTATCATCCGGAAATGGATGGACAAACTGAGAGAGTAAATCAGGTGTTGGAAGATATGTTACGAATGTATTGCATGGATCAACAGTATAAATGGGAAGAGTATCTCCCATTAGTTGAATTTGCATACAACAACACATATCACTCTTCTCTTAAAATGGCACCTTTCGAGGCACTTTATGGAAGAAAGTGTAGAACCCCTGTTAGTTGGGATAGCATTGAGGATAGAGAGGTAATTGGGCTTGAAATCCTTACTGAAATGGAACAGCAAGTTAAAATGATTTGGGAATGATTGAAGGAAGCAGTAGATAGGCAGAAGAGTTATGTTGACTTAAAGTGGGTGGACTGAAAATATGAACTTGGTGAAAAGGTTTTTCTTTGTGTTAAACCAAGAAAGAGTTCTATAAATTTTGGCAAGGCTTCCAAGTTATCACCTCATTTTGTGGGACCTTTCGAAATTGTCGAAGTAATCAATCCCGTAGCTTATCGATTAGCATTACCACCTGCTTTGTCACGAATGCATGATGTTTTCCATATTTCTTTTCTTAAGAAATACGTTTCAGATTTTTCACATGTGTTAAATTGGAATTCCTTGTAGGTCCAAGACCCAGGAATAATTGTGGTTAAACCCACTTGAGTGCTAGAAACTCACCAATTGCATTTGAGAAATCGAGAAATACAACAATGTAAGGTCCAGTGGGACCAATTTAACGAAGAAAGTGCAACTTGGGAAAATATGGAAGAGATGAAAACTACTTTTCCCTTTCTTTTTGAATAGAATTGAATCTATTGACTAAAAAAAAGATTATTATTATGAATTTATCTTTTACATGTCTTTATGTAAGCCAATTTTGGGGCAAACATTCATTCAGGTTGAATAAATGGTATCATGATACTGATTTCTGAAACTATTCAAGTTTGAAATAGTTAATTTGTTCAGTGAGTCAAAGAATTGATTGACCAGAAGATAAATCAAAGGATGTAATCATCGGGACAATGAATCTTTTAGGAGGGAAGCATGTAACACCCTGAACTATTGTTACTTTCTCCTGAGCATTCAAGTGTTGATATATGATTTCTCCTATATAAGGACATGTTCCTTTGGTTTCGGGAAGTCATGCTTGATTTGGATTATATCTTTTCTGCTCTTAAGATCTTTGACTGAACTAGAATATGCTTGGACTCTTTTATTTCTTTCATTCTTCGCATTTGAGTACAATCTGATTTCTAGATGATTGTGGATTTATCCACCTTTATGACTCAACCTTGGATCAGTTGCATTGATCCAAGGGATGTTTTAATTTTATTCAGGATGAGCAAATGGTATCGAATTTTTGAGAGTTACTAAGTCTGACTGAGCTTTGAATGTTCAATTCTAGAGGTTAACTCTGGCTGATCATGGTAATTAGAATCTGGTTCCATTTATCATAACATCAGGAAGGACCTGGACCTTAAGCTAGGTAAGATGTGTATGTTTTATATCTAAAGCTTAATTTACTTGATGCCAAACGGAATCTGATCTAGGAATGTTTTATCCTGTTTGAACTCGATTACTGATTAGTCCTATTTAGGGGACCTAGACTAGAATCAGTAAGGTTAGTAGTGTTAACCTAAACTATAACCTAATGTTGCAAGGTTAGTTAATCTAACCTAGTCCTAAAACTATGAGCTTAATACTCCTAAGGGTTAACTAAACCTATCACTATGGAGGGTGACTAATGTTATATCCTATGGCATTGAGACTAAGTCTACCTATGATCTAACCTAAGTCACTAACCTATCCTAAACTAATGCTATGAAGGGGGACCTAAGGAGGGTCATGAGTCATGGGTGGTAGTTTCCATGGCATTTAAGAAAGGATAAGGATGGGGACAGGGAATGCTGCCAGAGTTAGCAGAGGATAATTTTGTTAGAGGAATCTCACGTGGTAACATCTCTAAGAATGGGAATGTTTGTTTATGTTGTTTTAGCATTCACCAACTTTGGCAGTCGGTGGCAATGGAAAATAGGTGGGAGAATAAAAATAAATGCAATTAATGAGCATCGGGCCTCGAGCGCGGATTGCTTGGGAAGGCATGCAAGTGGAATTTTGCTTGGTTGTTTTGTTTTCCATGCATTCCATTTTTTGCTCTGCATGAGCACTGGTTCTTCGAACCAGCCATCTACTCTTCGTTGCATGGAAATTTTGAGAGTTTCAAATTTATTTCTCTGTCAGGGGAAGTATATAAGGCATGGAGGTAACAATATTTTGTTGTTTAATCTTTCATGGAAGAAGAAGAGAAGGTGCGAGCACATTCAAAGGTCTTCTTTGAATTTTTAGTGACACTATCAGGCATGATAGGCCCTAACTATTAAAATCTTGCTTTCCTTTAAATGTTTTCATTAGAACAACTCTGTTCTAATGATATATGCATATTTTGATTTGGCTGGTAACAATGATTTGGGTTTTATGTTGATTTGGGGTTCTGGGTTGTGTTTGGATCCTGGATGAAACCTGCTTCATTATCCTTGTTTTCCATGCTGTGAATCCAATATGGAGTTTTGCTTTGTGGTTGGAAGTGTTGTAAGTTTTCTTTATCTGCTAGAGATATTTGATTAGAAACTAGCTCCATGAAAGGATGCATGCTAGATGGTTACGTGTTTGAAAAACACCACTGTATTTATTCACTGTTTGAATATAATTTTTGATTACGTGTTTGAAAAACACCACTGTATTTATTCACTGTTTGAATATAATTTTTGGGATTACGTGTTTGAAAAACACCACTGTATCTATTTACTGTTCGAATATGATTTTATTATCAATTTTTTTCTTTGTTGTATGAACTCCAACTATTACTGGTCCATGTTTAGGAAAGTAAGTAATAGAATTTGTGGTTGGAGTGTTAGCTTATTCAGTAAAACTTGACTGTTTAAGTCGTGTGAGTTGGAAATGTTGCTTGAAATCTAAAACCTGTACTTTTATTTTAAAGGGGTCTGAATGTTTTTATGAATACAGGTTCTATGAGTAAGGAAGTATTTGGTGTAACTATTGTTTTTGCAATTTTTACATGGATGTTAGGAACACGGTTATGTTCAAGGAAAACGTATTTGGATAAGCCCTGTAACTCCTGGAAAATTCACGGATAAATCTTAGATCTGCCTTAATGTAAATTATGTTTAATGTGTGGCTGAGGTATGACTGTGTTTTACCCTGAGGTGACTATGAAATCTACTTCTCAAGGCCGCATTACACAATGTCGGGAATTCTACTTTAAAAGAAAAACAACGACTTCAACGTCATTAAGTATATTTATGTACAACTAATGCTTTTCTTTTGTAGTTGAAATTTGGATTGAGATGACCCATATGCAACTGAATGATTTATTTATTTTTGTACAGTAAAAGCGCTGATAACTACAATGGTATGAGTAGGATGGCTTTTGGGGCATTGCTGAATCTGTATTTAGATTTCAATAATTAACTCTGTACATGCATTTTTGGTTTGGAATCTTGAAATGATATAACAACCTAACAGTGCAACGGTTGGTATAATTAGTTATGATCCATGGGTAATAAGTGGTAATGGGAAAGTTTCCCTAACTCTTAGACTCAAATGGTTCGAGTAATGAAGGAAATGTAGATTGTTTACTTAGATCAGGATTGTGGTCGAGATTAGAATGTTTATAACATTTTATAACGTTATTGGCCTTTGTTTAATGTATAATCGTAAGACCGTAGGGATCTATAGGCAATTTTTAAGGTGGATCTACCTGACTTAAGCTTTTGGTTAAACTTAAGTGTTGCTTTACTTGCCTCCTCTTTCCCTGATTGGATTAGAGTATATATATATTACTTCTTGGAAGTTGTACAGTTCTGAACTTGATTAAAATAGAGTTCTGATTTTCTCTGTTCCTTCCTCTAAGTTATGAAAGATAGTTGTTATTTGAAATACGAAGGTATTCACTCTCTCTCTTGAAATATTAGTGTTCTCTTCTTTAGAATTCCTATAAGGAACTCTACTATCTGGTTATGAGATGACAAGACTGTTAAGAATAAGAGGGAAGAAATTGTAAGTGGTGAGATCTTAACTTAGAAGACTTCTTTCATTTACTGGTAGTACCATTGTCTTGAATTTAAACTCAGTTTGTTATCTCTTGTATAAAGGTAACCCTGTAGTTAGAATTTTGCATACTTATCAATGATTGAAAATTGGTATAATAGAGTTAATGGTAGTTTTCTGGGTGATCTTGCATGAGATAGTAATCTATCCTTTGCTTAAATTGTTTTTATGCGAACCTGTTGGATGCTTACCTTAAAAAGGTTTTATTTTTTTAATTGGAATGAACAAACATGATTGACATTGTTCTTGGCCTTGCGGATGATTAGGTACATATGTTACCGAATGTCCTTTCTTCTTTTCTTGTATTATACAAATCATTTGAAATAGACTAAGTTGAAATTATGTCTGTGATTTGAATTAAGATATACAGTCATTTGAAAAAGGAAACTAGTGTGAGCCATGATTTTGGATTTGATGAAATTGATGTCATTTAAACAGGATTGTTTAATGAAAACAATTAGTGGAATGCAATTGTTTAAGGATTAGTGCTTATCATGCTCAGTTCACTGAACTGACCCATGCTAGCAATTTTTGCAGATGGTCATCTTAAGTGGTAAAGGCAGGCAGATCTGAAATGATGCACAGACTATTTAATTTGGTTTTTATGAAGAATTCGACATGATTTTTCTAATTGTACTATAGAAGAAAGTTACTCTTTTGCTAAAGACTATTGTATTAAAATATGCAGAGGTGCATAGGTTGTAATTGTATAGATTTGGAAATAAATGAATTGGGGACATATTACTTATGAGGTTGTGTTCTTATTTGTTGAAATGATCTTCTTTTGTCTGTATGAATGAGAGTGCATTCTTACTATTATTTTCAATGGGATCTAGATGGATTCCCTAAGTAAGCCTTAGCTAAATATATGGCTGGGTACTACATTTTTCTGGTTAGTAATTCTTTACATCTTATGATTGTGGTAAAATTGTAAATAAGACCACTACATTTTTAGGGAACGTTGAGGTTGAACTATGCCCTAAAATGCAGCTTTAACTGGAAGAGTATTCTAATACTCTCCTAATGTTCAAATTCAAAGCAATGAAATTGATGGTTATAAATCACCATGTCTTAATGGTAATAAGTCTGATATGTTTCAGTCTTTAAGGTTGTTATGAACCCTTGCTGGTTTAGTTATTCTCCTAATGGGAAAACTTAGGGCTGTTGTCCTATTATGAGGGTACAAGGTTGTTAGGTACCAATCGACAACTTGAAACAATCTTAAATCTTATTAAAACTTTTCTCTGTGAAACTGAACCTAATTACAAAAGGTAACTCAAGAAGTGTGGGACCTAGGGTTGGGGAAAGCTACCCAATTAGGAGGGCCTGTAATCCAAATATAACTCAACATAAGTGAATTCTTGGAGGTATGTACATCTTTCCGAGGTTGTTTCATAGGATGTTGACACATGTCAACTACAGGGTTGTACCTTCGAGAAGATTAGGATCTTCTCGAGGATACAACAATGCAGATGACATATGGCAACACCCTTCTGCATTGATCATTAAGATTTACACTGAAACTTGATCAAGATTTCCCTTCGGGACTGGTTAGGACCATAGACAGGTTATGAGGCAGTCCTTTGAGACTCAGGTACCCTGACACATGGGGTTAACATTGGTTGACCCAGTATGTCAGCTTACCCCTAGTCTTCAAGGGCATCCTTATAACGTGAATTATGATATTAACCCGATCCAGAGTGAAAACTTGGGGCAAGGGACTGACAGAAGTCAGTATAAGATGTTCTATATAACATTGGAGTGGGGTGAAGGATGTATTCCAGATTGACGAGTATGCCGTCAAGGAATAAGTAACATGAACAGTATGTTTCAAATCTTTGGCCAAAGTATCGCAAGCTGCTGATTGCATTGTCCTATGTCACCTAGTCTAAGGAATGTGATGCCGATGAATAATGGTAACAATTATTCAGATAGGTTCCTTGGACAGAGCACTCAGAATCCCGAGATTAGGGAAGAGAACCATGAGAATGAAGTGTTCTGTTGAAAACACCAAACTCTAAGATACACATGAATAGATCGGTAGTTCACCGATTCATGAAATGAATTGATTGGTGGTATACCGAGTCATTACAGCTGCATATGGTTATCTGTTATAAGAATGATTCTTATGATTTGTGTGTTCTAAATTATGTATTTAGAACTAGAAAACACTAATAAAAATAAATAAAATTCTTGTTGTAAAGTATTAAAATGTGGATGTTACAATAATCTCCCATGATTTTTTTGAAAATTATAGCTCTAAAATTTTCTTCCCTATCTCATTTTCATGCCATAACAATTAAGTTCCCAAGAGAAACTTTGGATAACTTGTGAACTTTACCTTCAGGACCTAGAGTAAGATTTATTTTTGCTCAAATATGCCCTAAAAACATTACTATATTGCTTCCATGCTCTCATGGTCTTTTCATACCTGTACTCAGCCTTTCATGCTTCATTAGGCTCTAGCGAGAGGTTGAAATGAGCTAGTTTGACTCGAGACTTTCATAAACTTAGTTTATATTCACTATAGAAGATTTTTATCATGACTACATCATTATATCTGACCTATACCACATTTGAACTAGCCATATCTACCATTTCGGTGCTTCTAATGGACTCCGCCTCACTAACTAAGCTTGTAAAACACTAAGACCATCCTAAACTTCCTTACAGGTTCTCATTTCACTGATTTCCCATAAATGTCTCTTGACATCAATGAAAAAACCAATGACTATGATTCAGCAATATTTAAATGTAATGTTGTAAATTTAAATCATTGAATGAAAAATTTAGTTTGGTAAATAAAAAAATACCTTAAGTTGAAATAATGAAAAGTAGGTGTTACAATGAAGGTCCTAGAGAATGTTAAAAAGAGCTTTGAGAAGATTAATAAATAGTTTGGTTGTTCTTGCATATCGGATGGATGGTTGTTGATTCCTTTATGATTTTTGATAACTTCTAGCTTAGTTTGTCCAAAATTTAGGCTATTTTTGTATTGTTTTTTCCTCTTTATTTCCTAGTTGTGGAGATGCTTACTTAGTGATGAATTTATGTTGACTTCAATATGATTTTTTGATGTATGTTGTCTAGTTTCTTCTCCTATACTAATTTTTCTTATTATATTTCATTGTATATCGAGGTGTTGACATCTTTGTACCTAGGTAGGATCCCAGTCAAAAAATATTTACCCTTAATAAAATAATCCTTCTATTAAAAATATTCCTAAGTTACTTGTTTAGAATGGGAAAATGCCCATTCTAAATTAACTTATTTTTTAATTATTTTAATAAATTTTAAATTGAAAACTTTTCAAGTGTAGATACTTGACTATGTGGAAACAACTTTTTTTTACTTAGAATTGGTTAAGGTTTATGATTTCATTACAAAAATAAATTATATGCTCTAAATAAACTAATTCTTGAATTAAGAACTACAAAATATATATGCATAATTACCCATTAATTAAGTTTGGACACTAATATACATTAATAAAAGAAGGTACAAAGTATTTTTTATTAGGGGTAAAAAAGGGTTGAGGGGACCCTGCCCCATTACAATGAGAGAAAGTGGAGATAAAATATAACAATGAGGAACATGAGGGGCTGCCTCTTCTAGCGGCACAGAGAAACAAACAACCAGAAGTCCAACTAACAACAAAAACAAACACAGAAGAAACACTAACCATGAGACTTCTTCCCATGGGAATGAAGACACATCTTAAGGGAGTCATTACCCTTCCCTTTCTTTCTTCTATTCATAGTAGACCAATCGTCACCGATATTTGGATTAACATTTTCATTTGAGTGAACTGGTATACAAATTTCAAAATTATTTTCACCCATCTGATTGAGGATCCCCAAGGAGGGGGGAAAGGATTCCAAACTAGCATAGGGAGAAGATTCCTTATTGACATACTCTTGCACAGGAGCCTCCACATCCACATCCTCAGATCCCTCTTCTGACTCTGAATCTGAGTGACTGTTCACAACCAAATGACTAGAATCAGCATTCTTCCACCATGAAAATTGATTATTGGTATTTTTCTTCCCACACTTACAATCCACCGCTAAATGGCCAAGGGAAAAGAAAATACGACATCTGAAGGGGAAGCCTTCATAGTCAATGTTTTGATTCCATATCCTATCCTCAACATGTAGATCAATAGAAGTAGGAAATCCTTTGAGGTGTTCAAATCAACCAAGATGCAAGCATATGTAGTATATTTGTACTAGGTTGTCTTTGTGTCAATAGCTAGGGTTTTTCCTAAAGAATCCCCAATAGAAGTTAAACATTTCTCCCCCCAAAACTAGAGAGGAAGATATGGCAACCGGATCCACACAGGTCGGGTTTGGAAAGTTTCAATAACAGGGTTGAAAAGAGGGAACCATGGCTTCATAAGCAAAAAATGGCTTTGATAATCCCACAATCTATCAAAAATCAAATCTCTATCAGTTGTGATATCAAAGACGACTATGAAGAAGCCTCTAGTTGTGGGGTAGATGTCAACTTTACCTTCCATACGTGGGGTACAAAGTATTTCAATTAAAAAATTCTTAAGTTTGTTAGGATGAGGATATTAATTAATCTTTGCATGCAAAATTAATGTGAATAAATAAATAAATTAACATAGGAAAACAATAACACGTAACACAATGATAACATGGAAAACACCTAAGGGGGAAAAAACCATGGAAAAGAGAATTTTCCGTTAATTGAAAAACAATAATTTACAATCCAAAATATCCCCTTCCCTCACTTCTCTCCCTATTAAATTCACCCGAAATAGTGAATTAACAATATGACCCATGATCATATTTATTTAACCCCACGGGTCACAAACTATATCAAGTGATGGGGTGTAATTAATAGCACCTTGATTTAATATAAATTTATTAATAAATAACCAATTAAATATAAACACTAATTTTATATTAATTAATTAAGAATATAACTATTATACATTATTTAATTATAAACTAAAGTGTATAGACACTTAATATTACGTTCTAACATTGCCACTTAATATTAAGTGGGAATCATATGCCAACATTACATGTTTATACAACAATATTTACAAATCCATAAACTATAGTGAATGTTTAGGCTAACATATCACATTTGAAATATTTATACACCTTCATTAGACTCAAATTACCTTTTGGTATAAAAGGATTTGGAATCTTTAAATTAGTAGTGAATGACTTAGGCTAAGCATAATTTGTGAGACTACATCTCACAATTTCTCATGGAAAAATATCAAACAACATCTCTTGGATCCAAAAGGACTTCCTTTAAAAATAGATGCAACATAGTGGATTGTACACCATAAAGTGAAAAAGTTACAAAGATCATAGGGATCTTTTTAAAATGTTTTACAATTAGAGTAGAAGTATAGAAGAGAAGGAAATATTAATCGGCTGGCCATTAGGAGGTTAAATTTCCATTCACACTCCCCCTCAATGGAAACATTGAAATTCCAAGCATTGCATGGAACTTGCAGAATTTTATAGCATATAATGGCTTCATAAATATATGTATAACTTGATCTTGATCGGGCAATCTTGGAGATCTATATCACTACAAAGAGCCTTCTCTTAGATAAAGTGCATATAAATATCTATATGCTTTGTTCTTTGTGTTGAACTAGATTCTAAGAAAGAGAAATGCAACTCTAACTATCACATAGAAGAGGAGTAATTCCTTTCACTCACATGTGTGTCTCTTTCAATATTCACTTTATCCGTATGGATTTTTTTTTTGATTCCATTGCACTTATATACTCTACCTCAATAGAAGAAATGAAAATTGTTGGCTAATTTTTAGTGCTCCAAGTAATGACACATGCACCAAACTTGATCACATATCCAGTTGTAGACTTTTGATCTATCACATCACCACCATGGTCTGAATCACAATATCCATATAAATATGAATTGTTAGAAGAAGTATAATTTAAACCAAAATTAAGTGTGCCTTTAATATAACACAATATTCTTTTGTATGACTTCCAGTTATCCTAAAATGGCTCTTGGATAAATCTTGAATAAATCCCTACTGCACAAGAAAAAGAAGGTCTAGTAATAGTAAGATAAATCAAACTAAGGTTACAAATTGTCTGCACAAAGTAGGATTAGCTTTTTCACATGTAGGTTTAGGATCAAGTTTACATCCAAATTCTTTAGGAATAATAACAGTTTACAACATGACATATTGAATATTTTAAGAAAATTAGCAGAATATGGTGATTGATATATAAAAATTTAATTTTTATCTTGATAAATAGCCATGCCTAAGAAATGATGCAATAATCCTAAATCAATCATTTCAAAGTATTGTTTTAATTTAGATTTAATTTTCATAATTAAACTGTTAGAGTTACTAGTAATAAGTAAATCATCAACATATAATACAATGAGAATAATCTGATTTCCTTCAACTTTTACAAATAAATTATTATCTAGAATAATAGTTAGTAAAACTAACTTCATTGAAAAAATTATTAATCTTTGCATACCAAGCTCTAGGAGCTTTTTTTAAACCATATATATATTTTAAATTTACACACATACATTTATTTACCTGGTTATTCAAATACTTTATGTTGGTTCATATAGATTTCTTATTTTAAGTCACCATTCAAAAATGAAATATTGACATCCATCGATGGATTTATCAACCATATTCGAAAGCAGATGAGTCAATAAGAATCCTTACAAGTGATCCTTTTACAACTCGTGTAAGAGTTTCAACCTATTTTATACCAGCATTTTGAGTAAATCCTCAAGATAGTGGTCGGGATTTGAATTTATCAACACTACCATTAGATTTATATTTGATTTTGTATAGCCATCTAGATCTGACTATACTTCATTTTTCAGGAGGGACTAAATCCCAAGTCTAATTTTTAATTAAGGTGGAGTACTTACATTTAATTTCATCAACCCATATTTTTCATAAGAATATTTTTCAAAATATTGGGGTTTAGGTTCATACACCGTCATCAAAGCATGATATGTATGTTGAATTCTAGTCATTTTACGAATGTTTTCAAGATTAGAGTCTTGAATAATAGACTCAACCCATTTAGGTCTTTTGGTTATAGTGGAAATAGGAACTAATTATTTTTCAACTACATGTTCATTATTAACTTCATCATTACATATATCATTATCACTATTATTATCATTATTTTCAATTTCATTAGATTCATTGTGAACAATAAAAACAAAAGACGATGAAGATGAACAAAAAGGCTTTTCTAATATTTTAGCATTCCTATTTTCTATAAGCTTTATTTTGGAAGGTCATAGATCCTAAGACCTTTATTTATACCTCCATATCCTACAAAGATACAATGATATGAGGTTTGATCTAACTTCTTCCTTTTTTACTTGGGAATGAAGATAGATGCAAGGCTACCAAATGTTCTCATATTAGATACATGTGGTTTTTGATTTGTCCACTTTCTAGAAGAGTAGAGTTAACTAAGGATTTATTGGGTACTCTATTCAAAATGTGAACAATAACATCCATTTATTCAACCCATAGGAATTTAGGGACTTTAGTTGAATGGAACATAATTCCAACCATTTCCGTAAAGGTGTAGCTTTTCCTTTCAATAATCCCATTCTATTTTTTAGTAGTCAGTTCCTTTTGTATACCACATTCAACACAAAATGAGTCAAATTATTTATTGACATACTCTCCCTAATTATATTTTCTAAGCCTCTTAATTTTATAACTAGAATTGTTTTAAACTAAAGATTTAAATTATTTTAATTTAGAAAAGACATCAAATTTAATTTTAATAAAATATGACCAAATCATTTGAGAATAATCATCAATAAAAGTGATTGTAGATAATGAAACATTTAGGGATGGAACTTCTAAGGGTCCTCAGACATCACTATGGACGAGTTCCAAAGGATCATAAATTTTTTCACAATGATAAATTTGGAAGGGGTTAGCAGATTGGTTACTACATAAGCACACTTTGCACACTTCACGAGCTTGGGAAAAAGTGGAAGACCGAAGCTAGGTTTAGTCGGGACATGTTATACTTGATTTTAAAGTTGACATGACCTAGTCTCTCATGCCAAAATTTCATGTCACTTCTTTGGGTTGAAAAATAAGAAGTAGAGCCAAATAATTTAAACATATATAAAACATCTCTTTGTGTTCCTTCAACTATAGTGACATCTAGATCATTTTTGATAAACCATTTATCTTTCAAAACAATTACATTAAAACATTGTTAATAAAACAATTAAATACTTTTGATTTATCTTTTCCCAAATGTTGAGGATGGAATGATCACCAAAATAGATCTAATCATTTCATTCTATAAAATTAGTTAGGATATCATACCTATAAGTCATGTTTCTAGAGACAAAGAAGTTGTCCAAACTCCACTCATTTTCTTTCTCGGAGTGACAAAGGAAAAATAAATATTAATGACATTGGATTTCTGATTACTTTTATAGTTCTTGTTTTGATTTTTATTTTGGTATTTGTTTCCTTTTTGGTATTTGAATTTTGACTTGTTTTTTAATTTAGAGTCTTTTTTTCTTATGGCCAAATTTTCCACAATTATGACATTTACCATCAAATCTAACTCTTAAATTTCCTAGTTTCTTATCTTTACTAAGAGGTTTAAAATTTAGTTTTTGATTCTAGTTTAACCTAGAAGGTTTGCTTTTGTATTTCGAGAAAGAAGCTCCCTGAGTGACATTTTATTTTGAATCAATATATTTTATAACTTTCTCTTCTTGAATTAGGAGAGCACTTACGTTTGGAAATCAGGATGTTTTGTTCTATTTGATATTAAAATGAAATTCCTAAATTGTTCATGAATATTCAATTGAATAATAAAGTATAGTAATTTATCATGAATTAAGTTACAGTTACAACCATCCAACCAAGACTTAATGTTTTTAATTTTTTCTAAAAAAATAATTAATTTTTCATCTCCCTTCATGTGAGTTGTCGTCTTTTTTAGAATTAATTTAATATTTTTGGATAACCGTGTACCTTCATGCATTGATTCTAATTACATCAAAGACTCACTCAAACTTTCTTGATTCCTGATATGAAGGAAGAAAGTGTATTACATGCTACACAAAATAATGGAAATTGATTCCTACACCTTTCTTTGATATGTAACAACATTTTCCATTTGTAACTTTTGTTCCAAATGAGAGCCTTCTCCATCCCATTCATGATTGTCCAAAATTTTTAAGCCATAAATTATTCCTTTAGCCTTATCTTCAAGATGATGTAATTGGTTCCATTCAACATCTATGATTTGTCAATATTAAAGTCATTAGATCCCATTTTCACAAAAATAAATGAGAACAACAAGTTTTAGTGATAATAGTTTAATAATCCACATTACATTTTTCAAACCACTCTATTGGTATTACGATGAAATCACATTAAAAAAGAGCAGTCAAAAATTATTTTAGATATAAAATATTTTTATTACTAGTAAAAGGTTTTGAACTAGGATCCTACCCATATTAAAAATGCCCAAGCCCAAATACAACATTCGAGAATAACAAAACGTAAGACTACATAAAAAGCATAGCCAAACCTTGGCCAAACATAAAAATACAATAATAAAACATAGTAAAAACTATAGCCAAGGTACACAAAATATTCAACTAAACATCAAAGAGAGAAGAATCCACCAAGAAATTATTTCATGATTTTTGAAAAATTCTTCTTAAATTTATCCAAGTTGCTATTGATATCTTTGAAGATAGTGTCTCTCTTGGATTTATCTTTTCCTTTGTTTTCCTCTCAGGAGAAGAGTGATGTTGGTGAGAAGATCCATGTTTCCCTTGAGAATGGTAATAATATCAAATTTATTTCTTATGATTTTTCCCCGATCTTTCTCAATGATTGAAAACCTTTTATCTAAGTCATCTAGCAAATTATCATCCTTATTGCCAATCTCAATAGCAATTTTACATCCTATAAATTTCTCTTTTAGTTATATGCATTCCTTTCAGATCCACTTAATCATGTCACTATGGAGATCCACTTTATTTCTCGTGTTCCGAGTTGTGAATTTTTTGATAGTCCGATTCTTCATACCCATAGCTAGAAGGCTAAGGTAAACTTCAACTTCACTTGGATGAGAGAAAGGAGGGGTAGAAAACCTGCTAGGACTAATCCCGACTGTCATACTATGAAGGGTTATATTGGAGGTAGGGGATCCAACATGTTTTGCAATGGAAGGGGGTAGATGGTACCGAGAGGCAGATAAAGGTGGAACAGAGGGGGTGGAGTTAATAATAATCAAGTCCAGGTGTTTGTAGATCAAAAGAGTTACCTTGCATGGTGAAATGGTTGATTTCTCTTTCCCTATGAAAAAAATGTATCGAGTGCTCTAAGGATTGCAAAATGTAGAAGGGAAAGATAATAAAGGAATTCCTTAAAAGTGATTAAGGAGCATGAGATGAAAGAAAGGAGTTACCTTGAAATGCCCTTCTAGGGTAAGATATTTCATCAACAAGACTGACCTTTTCATATGGATTTGGCAAGGAATCCCTAAGAAATCCGCTCTTGACATGGGAAAGGTTCTCCCAGGTTCAAGAAACTTATATTCTTCCTCCACCCTGTCATACTTGTTCTTGAAAATTTTATACCCTTTATATGTTGTCCGTGATGCTAGCGATAAATCTTCATTAATGGAAAATTCCCTATCCTCAGTATTCGATCTTTCTGTCCTTCCAATTTTTACAAATTCCTATCAAATATGGAAGTCATGGCTATGAAATATATCCATAAATTTATTAAATCACCGTTCTTAAGGATATCCCATAGCTTTTTGTCTTCCTTTCACCGCTCATTATTTATTGGTTCCACACGATAAAGTTATCTTCCCATTATGCCAAATGTAGAAAAGTAGACACATATAGAAATATTTATAGAAAGGTAAGGGAATGAAAATTGGGGACTTAGAGTCAAAAAAGGAGAAAATAAAATAAAATGGAACCCACATAATCTCACTTCCAATTGAGAACCTAGACATGTGAGATTCTATGATGACCTTGCTTCAAAGTAATGATGGAAAGGAAATTATGGGGAAGAATATCACCTTGTCTCCAATTAGTATAGTTACTTTCTAACACCCCTATATTAGCCAAGGATCTTGATAATTTGTTCCCTTCCCTATATGTATGAGTAAAGGAACAACCAAGTAAAGGTATTGGCAAGTTGGGTGGCATCATCTATAATATGTTTAATATAGTAACTATCTTTCGTAGATCCATTTAAATAATTTATAATATTCTTAGAATCACCGTATATGATAATTTTTAGGATATTAAGAGATATAGAAAGTCTCATCCCCAAAGGGGCTTCCATGTCTTCGAATAATGATTTGTATTAATCCCCATAGGACTAGCAAATGTAACTATTAAAATTCCATCATCCCATCGGATACACCCCCTCCTTGGATATCTCGGGTTTCCTTAGACACACCATCAAAAGTTAACTTGAAGAAATCATAATTAGGAGGATACTAATAAATGAGAGATCTATTAATGCTTTTTCTGGAATATTATTGATGAATAAGGGAACATTCCACTTGATCAATAATTTATCTTCTTCTATCTCGGCTTTTGAGCCCTTTTGTATACTGTGGTATAGTCCCTTCAAAACTATTTGCCCTTACTAAAAAAATAATAATTTATCTTCTTCCTCATTTTGGATAAGTTTATTTTTGGGCTTGAAATTTGAAATATTATGTTTGATGTCTTCAAGAATGTCATTAAAAATCATGTCCAATGAACATTTTTTTATCTTCAAAGATGTTGGTGATCCTTCAAAATGTTTCACAAAATATGAGAAAAGGACAAGGTCTAAATTATCTTAATAACCTAGTGTTTAAGTGAAGGATTCCATTGTTGCCAAGATGAGAGGAGAGAGTCAGTAAGGACATAAATTTTCCCCATAAACTTGAAGAAATCATTCCAGACATCTGTAGTATAGGTGTAGTGTAGAAAAATGTGGTTGATGATTCCTATGAGATTTTACAATGAATGCATATTTTAGGAATGTATTGGCCCATTTTAATCCAATTATATGTAGTTAAACCTCTATTTTGAACACTTACCAAAAAGAATAATTTGATCCCGGGAGTTAATTATTTGAACCAAAGCTTATTCTAATCAATGATAGAAGGTTAGTTTGGGGTAAGAAGAAGGTAACCACTTTTAACTGAGTAATAACCATCAAAATAATCCTCCCATGTGAGTTCATCTAGGAGTCCTGACATCTAAATATTTAGATCAAAGGAGTTTATGTAAATTCTTAACATTTTTAGATAGCTTAGGATCAAAAGAAGGAAGTTGAATGCAATAATTACCTTTTGGTTTATTTATAATATAGTTTTCAACTTTCGTCTCAATCATATTATAAAAGGGGAACACAAGTTGAGACCATTTATCCTTATCTTTGACTTCCGTCTCAATCAAACCGTTAAGCTTCCATTTTCTACCCTTCATCAAAATAAGGTCATAGCTTAACTAAATCCTTCTAGAAGGGATAACCTGAGGGTAAATCATCTCTATAAAGCCAAATTCTATTCTTATAGGTCTCTAGGTATTTGGCTCTAATTAAATATGTCTAAGGTAGGTCATTTATAATAAGCCTCCATCCCATTTTTTCCATCATATCCTTGTTCATCCGAGTAATATTCTTAATCCCAATCCTCGCCAATGATCTTAGGTTGATAAAAATTTTCCCAAGCCACGAGAGGGTTTATATCATTTTATTCAACACTATTCCAAAGTAATCTCTTTTGTATTTTATTAATTTTATCAATGACTCCTCGGATTATGAAAAGAGACCTCAAATATAGAGGGAGATTTTGTAAAGTACTATTGATAAGGAGACACTTACCCACTTGGGAGATAATAACACCTTTCCAACTAGATAATTTTATTTGGAACCTTTCAAGAGGATATTTTAAAAATTCAACTAAAATTTTACTTGTAAATAAAGGCACACCAAGATAAGAAGAAGGAAGGGGACGTATGTAGAAGGCCAAAATATTAGAGAAATTTTTATGTCTAGGAACTAGAGTGTTTGAGAAAAAGAATTAGCTCTTATCAAAATTAATGAGATGACTTGAAACATCTTAATAATCATTTAGAATAGATTTTAAACTCTTAGCTTCAATCACCAAAGCCCATCAAAATTAAAATAATTTCATCTCGCAAAATGTTGATTAGACACTTTGAGATCAATGGAAGACATTTTATAACCCTTTAAATTACCCAAGGTCGCCTCATTTTCCATATTTCTTCATAATCTATCCTCCATCAAAATGAATAGAAGATGAGAGAGAGGATCCCATTGTCTAATACCTCTTTTTATCTTGAAGAAACCAGTAGGAGAACCATTGATAAACATAGAAAACATAGGATATGAAATGTAATTGTTTATTATTTTCCTTAAATGGGTAGAAAAATCAAAATTATCCAAAACTTTAACAAGGAATTTCAAGGAAACTCACAAAATCTTTGTTCATGTCTAGTTTTAAAATGATTCCATATTTTTTGGATTTATCCATTGAGTGAATGGATTTATGTACAAGAATAATATCATCTTGGATTATCCTACCTTTGACAAAACCTCTTTTCTACTATAAAATGAGATATGAGAGGAGAGGATGTAATCTAGAAGAGATGGTTTTAATAAATATTTTATACAACACATTTGAAAGGATGATTGGTATAAAATATTTGAAGTTATTTGCTCCTTTATTTTTGGGGATCAACATAATGAAGGCATTTTTGATCTCCTTGAGAAGGCTTCCAATGTTAATGAATTCGTTAATAGCTTAGAGGAGATCATTGTTACATATTTACTAGTATTTTAGCAAGAAGATGATAGAAAATCCATGCGAACTTGGTGTCTCATCACCATCCATAACAATTGAATTATTTTGAAGTTCCTCAATGGTGACCTTATTAGTGATATTCTTGAATCATTCCTCATCAAAAAGATTATTAGCAATATCCTATATGAATTTTTCAATAATTTCATCACCCTCTCATAAATAGTCTCAATTGAGAAGGTCCTTATAGAAAAACATAGGTTCTTCCTTGATAGTTTCTAATAGTGATTTCCATTATCCTTTTATGATTATGGTAATGGATGGTAGATAAATGGAAGAACTTTGAGTTACGGTGTCCATCCTTTAGCCATAAGGCTCTATACTTTTGCCTCCAGCAAGTCTCCTCCTAAGATCTAATGGAATGATATTCGACAAGAATGTTTTTTTCCAAATAATATTCATTCACATCCATACCTCTATCTAAGATTCTCTTTTTAAGAGTGGCTAAATCTTCTTTAATTTTTTCTTTTTTTGAAGATATTAACAAAAACCTCCTTGTTCCACTTCTTGACTTGTTTTTTTAACTTTTTTTAAATTTTTGAACAACCACATACATAGTTGAACCAACAACATGAATATTCTACCATTATTTTATTTTTTCATACAAGTCGGATGATCCATCCACATATTTTCGAATCTAAAAGGGTAATGATTTTTTTATCATTCTTGAGGAAGTGGAGGGATATGGGATTATGATCAAAGATGATTTTAGGAAAAGAAGTAAGTCTAAAATCATGAGTAAAATACCAATCAATTGAGATCATGGATCTATCAAGTCTAATTTGAATTAGGTTTACCCCGATATGTCTATTAATCCATGTGCATTTATCTCATTCTATCTCAATATCCATGAGATTATTATCATTTAGAATATCAACTAAATAATCCATACCAAAATTAAAATCATGTCTACCTCCTTTATTTTACATAGGAGATAATGGAGTGTGAAGCCTCTCATTATCAGCCATTTAAAGCCTTTACAGTTATTTATGAAATCTTTTAGATCAGACCAAATATTTTATCTACCATTAACACTGTTGGACCCTAAAATATTGGCCAAGTACTAAGAGGTGCATGCACGTAGGACCAGTGAGAAGAATGGCACTTAGGGGAACATGTGCAGGAAAAAGGGTTTAAGTGAAACCAATGCACGCGCGAGAGGAAGAACAATGGTTTAAAATACTTATCCATATTTGGAATTCTAGAGGAACTTGAGGAAAATTGTGAGGACCTGACTAGGCATTATAAGTGGCTAAGGTGCCATCCCGGGAGGCTTGAGGCCAATAAAAGGATATTCCACGCAGGGAATATTCCTAGAGACATCATTACAGAGAGTGGAGGGTTTGCAAAGGGATAAACATATACCTATGAAGGACCACATCAACACTTGACATGAGATCTACACTTGGAGAAGGCATGGTGGTGGGTGTTAATCTTATATAAAGGAATACTTGGGTGACGAAAAAAATATACATAAGATATAGAGAAAAATATGGATACACAGAGAGAGGTAGATGGAACACACAAGGTAAATACATAGAGTAATAAAATATTGTAGTAATGCTAGGGTTTAAAGTACTTAGTTATAGAGGGTTGTAAGGGATACCATGAGAATATGTATGGGTACTAGATTCTGTAACAAGAGATAAAATGGGAAAAATTATAGTTAGGGTCTCATATCGTAGAATATTACAAGAGTTAATTCTCTGTCATTTAATATATATGGTATGAGATTACCCTTTTGAATGTATGTTACTACCAAAAATATTTTAAATCTATATATATATATATATATATGGGTTTGTTTTGTATATCTTGTTTATTGGTGTAAACCCTTATGATATTTAGCATGTTATAGCTCATATATGTTTTCTTATGGTTCATTCAATGTTTATCTACCTTCTCTAATGCATGTGTGTGTGTGTGGATCTGCTAGTTTTATGTTCTTTATTTATGATGCATGTATTTCTATCTATGAAAATAAACCCCCATTAATGGCATAACCTTCTCACAAAGTTCAAATAAAAGAGGGGCTTGGAACCCACACATACCTGGGCGAGCACCCAAAGTGACCACCGAGTGATAGGAAGACACACTTGGGGTTAGAAAGAAGTATTAGGGGTAAATTAATGACTACAAACACTATTTGGAGAATATATTTATAAAATCCAAACATGATAAGTGTTCCTTACCAAAGAAAAGAGAATGGCAAGATGGTGTGTAACATTAAGGATGACTGATCCTTGTAACCACTTGGTGTCCCAAAATTTGGTAATGCCTCAAGCTCCAACTATGTTAATGTTATGAAACTCAACCATATTCCAAAAATATATCTTCATAATTTTCATCATATTATTCTGTAACTTTGTTTCTTGAATTTCCAAAACCTGAGGCCTATTGACTTTTCTAAAATCTTTCAAAAAAAATTCTTATTCCCGCTATTTAGGCATATGATATTACATGAAATGCATTTCATTTGTAACATTTGGATGAGACTTTCCTCATCCAAGGTTAGATGTGTGTCATCTTCTATCTCCTTTTACTTATTTTTTATCTTTGTTCTCCCAAGGTGAAATTTTCCTTCTATTTATTTCCTCCCACATCTATATCTTTATGTGTTTTGATTTAGGAAGTAAAAGAACCCGATTGTTCCTTTTATTTTCCTTTATATTTTTCCTTTTTTGAGTGATGAAAGGATGGGTATGATTTTTGTCTTATTATATCCGATAGATCATATTCACATGAGGGTTCTCCTTCCCAGGACAAAATTTGAGATGGTAAGTTTTCCATCCTAAATGAGAGATTCTTCAATAATTTTTCTTTGATCACCCTATATAGGGATTATAGAATTTTTGCTTCAATTCATTATTTTGGGATTCCTCTATAGAATTCAGATCTATATTTTCATTAATATTCTCCTCTTTCGTAACAAAGAAGACCAATTCTCCTTCTTCAAGAATATAGTTTTGACTATTTTTTTATGTTCATCATTGAAAGGAGAAAAAAGAGGTTTAATATTATTACCACTAATTTGGTCAAAGGCCATAGGTTTCACTTCCGAGGGGGTTGTCCTTTTTATAACTTGAATAAATTCACTCGCTCCTAATCATTTAGAGAAGATTTATCCCGTGAAGTCAAGACTCCAAAAGAGGAGATGACGTAGTAGTGAAAGGATCTACTTTAGATCACATATTTATAGGGATATTAGGTTATCGTGTGAGACATTTTTTAACATCCGACTCCCTCAACACCTTAAATCCGCCACATTTTTTTATGGGTTCATATTTTACTTTTTTCTTCTAACAAATTTCATTATTTTCTCATTCGCTCTTGTTGTTTTAGAAAATTTATGTCCTAGTTTAGAAAAACCCATGTATTTCATCTTGAAATCCTAATATTAAACTACTTTTTGTAGACCCTTAAATATGAATGAAGAGTAATATTATTAGGTAGCTTCTTATTCTCATTCATAGTTATGTAGAATCTATCTATTGAGAGTCTCATTTTGGCCTTAGTGAAGTTATCAAACAAGCGAGAGACGGTTAACACCTTATTTTCCCAAAACTCCAAAGAAATTTAAGAAGCCTAAACCAAATAGGCATGTATTTCATAATTTATTTATCTTGTTTGAAGTCATGGGTCCATTTTTAAAGAAAAAGGCACATATCCCTAGGAACCATGATCGACCAAGTAAATATTTTGTCCAATATTCTTTTAGGGAAAATTTAACCATAAAAATCCCCTAGTCATCATATAGATGTCCATACTACCTCTAGGATTCCATTTCCTATGGGACTAATGCTTAATAGTGTTAATTTTGGGACAAGATCCCGAGAATTTACCAATAAGAGATAATGAGTGCTTTTTGATGGATTCCTTGAGAATCATTTTAGGGATGTTGAAGAGCATATCTCCCTTGTTGTCTAGAAGCATGAAATGTCTTATTTGATGGTAATTCCTCCTCTTTCCACATGTTTATCCAAATCATACTCTTTCTCTATGTTGCACTCTCTAGCTATATCATCCCACATGATTCCCTCCCTATATGTGATGCTCGAGAGGATCCGAGTCATAACAGTAAATGGATTCCCGCAGGGAGATTTATCACCTAATGCCATTCAAAATTTAGTATACCTCTAGTATCATTCATGTTAAAAATTAAATTTTATATGTACAATATATTATTTTGATAATAACATTGATTTGGAATTTTTTAAAAAAAAAAAACCCACATCCTAGTCTAATATGATTTCACATACTAATTTATGATCTTCTATCGTTTCTCCAAGTTACTCTTTTCAAGTAGTTCAAGGTATGACTCGGTGGCCTCATGTATCTTATTAGGTATATTTATGAAGCCACATTATATATTTTTTGGTAACCATGCCCAGATGATGCTTTCCACATCAATATCTTCTTTAATTTTATTTGAGATCATCCATGTTTTATTTTGCCTTAAAGAATCTAGATATAATGTTTCATCTTATCCTCTCCTCAGTAGGTTTCCAATATTGAACTATCAAATTTTTATTTACATTATTTCCTTCCCAATTAAAGAAAAACATCCTCATCTTCTCTACCCATCCATATATTTTCATTATCAATTTTTTTTCATATAAGAAGCATCTATTCCTTGAACATATCCTTCAAAAAATTTAATTCTTGTTTATATCTTCCATAAACAGGACCAACATAAATATCATTATTACTTGGTATATGTTGAATAATGTATCCTTCTCTGTGGATATTTATGGCTCCTATAATTTGGTCATGTTTGTATTTTTCCTATACCTTTTTTGGCCAAAAAGAGCATTTGACCTCCCGCTATGATTTACAGATGGTATATCCAAATCACATTAAACATTTTCCCAATACGTTATCTTTGGAAGCCAATATTCACTACCTTCACCTATCGTGCTTTTTCCCTAATGTTCAAAATATGATTTTATTCCCTTTTTGTATTTTATATTTCTTTGATTTCTTTGAAAGGTTCCAAAGGAGGTTTCCCTTCCATAAATTTTACTTCGTCATTACCCTTTATACGTCGTATTTGGATTATACAAAACCATTACAAATCCTTTATTATTTCTTTATATTGAATCACATGCATGCCATCTATTAAATGAAATTGGTTTTTTAATACCCACCATCTTAAGGTTTCCATCCAAATGAAATGGATCCACAAATTCCTTAAAGTTTTACACCTCCTCAATAATCTAAGGAGTGAATGTACTTGACCCTTTTCATGTTCTATAGGATTCCATGATATGTGGAAAATAAATATGTCTAATTTATGTAATGATGTTGTTGATATCCCAAAATTCCCATCTTTATCCTCATGAGTGTCCTTTAATTGAAGGAATCTTAGATACATAATGTTGAATACCTTGTTTGTTATCAATATTGATGACAACACAAATATGGTATGATTCTTGTTATCAATCTAAGCATTATCTAATTACAAGTAGAGGATTGGTGGTTGCTTTTTGAATTAATTAATTGTAATTACACAACTAATTTATTTAGAATGGTCAAATATTTCTTTTTACCCTTTACATTTTTCATGCACATCAATTTGTAATAGTGCATTATGTAAAAGATGTTTGGATGATCCACCACCATCCAATAAATCTCCATATTCATAGATTATGGGTTCTTTAAGATTCTTGAGACATAAATATAATGATGTGATTTTATAGTTTTCTCCATGTTTAACGAAGTGAGGGCTAAAGTGGCCAAAACCCTTGGATTTTGTCCATGTCCAAGCATACCAGTCAAAGTAATTATTAGGTTCGAAACATGACCTTTTGAATTTAATATTTTACCCATCATTGGTATGGAATTTTTCATTTTGTCCATTTTATCATGAAAATTTCTCAAGAATCCACGAGGTTTCCTTCTAGTTACAATGTGTGGGAATAGTAAGTTACATAAAAACTTCAAGTGTATTTGTAATGTCATGTATGTTCCTCTCTAATTTATGAGAGCGCTTCTTGGAATTTGGTGGCTCTATGTTTGTTGTACAAATATGTGCACTCATCACACTAGGTAAAAATCTATTTTTATAATGGATACAAGTTGATTTTTTTTTTTCATTATGTTGTTGAAGCTTGGCTATGACGTAAGAGGAAGTTTAAATAATTACATCTCCTTTTTATACCTTCTCATAATAAATTATGGGTATAAAATGAAGGAATAAACCTTGGAGGAAATTTTAATCCATCTTGTCCTATGGATCGTGTTATATGTGGATACACATATGATATTCTCTCAAAAATTCTTGATATGTAGGAAATTGTTACAAGTAATGTTTGACCTTTTTATCTCTTTTCTTGTGTTACCATTCACCACATTCTTGTCACTACCTATCTAATCAGATTTATTAGTATAGAAGGTACTCATTTGGTACCCTTAAAATTTACACGGACATTACGAAAAACATTTATCTCATCAAATTTCATTCTATATACCTCCAAATAATGATTACCCACATCAAGATGGCATTTATTGGTAATGCATCAAAAATAAAATTATTTCTATCTATTTCAATCAAGAATCTAGTTTTTCACTATTGATTTTGAATTCTAATTCAAGAAAGAGAACTTTTTGGAGATAATTAGATTTATAACTATAAAATTTCACATTTTCAAGTTCATCCATAAATATTGACCATTTTCTATCATAATCATTTTTTTGATTTGAATGATTGGATAGAGGGGCATCCAATTTCTAACCTTTTTAGCATTATAAGATATTATTATCATTTTATTTGGAGTGATTGTGATTATTTACATCATAATAAATTGGAAAAAAAAACTAATGTTTTCTATATTATAATAAATTCCACATGAAAACCACAAAATATTTTAATACTTCTTCAAATCTAATATCCATATGGGAACCATTTATGTTAGCCAATTACCTAGTTGGCCATTACATGAGAGATCCTTCACATAGAGAGAATCATTCATAGCGAGGATTGAATAATCTTTCAATACGCACACTAAATCTACTCGGTATTTAATCTTGTAAAATATACCATGTATCCTTCAAGTGCTTTGGTAATTGTTCTCCTCCGCAACATAATTTCTAGTAGATAATCATAAATGAATTAATTTAGTCACAACTCCTTTGAACTTCTAATTTTTTTTCATCTCTATGTACAAGTTATAGACCATGAAATTGATAACTCCCTTATTTAAGCATTAGATAACTTCTTATTTCATGGAAATAAAATGTTTTATTATCCAAACTATTAATTTATTGGGTTTTAGTAACGTTATGCAATCCTAACAAAAATTTACTAAAATTTCTATCAATACACCAAAATTCAAAGTACCTCACCTATCTCCATTAATTTATGATCTTTTAACAAATGAGTTAAAAACCCATGGATATTTAATTGTATCTCCTAGAATATTTATGTTTGAGAATGAAATTGTATGTGACAAAATCAATTCTATCTATAGGACCTATATTGATGGCACTTTCATTTCCATCACTATAATATCTCTGTCTCTTTTATCTATGAGAGAATGCAAGAATAAGGATCAAGCAATATGGTGCACACATCAACTGATTTGCACTCAAATGTCAGCATGAAATAGTTCTAAGTAGTAAGAAAACATTCACCCAAGAAAATATGCATTCAAAAGAAAAGGGTCCGATCAAACTCATAGATCAAAAAAAAGGGTACAAATAGGAGTGTTTTAAAATCCCAATGTAAAACCATCATACCTTCACAAGGGATAAGAGGAGTTACTTTCTAGAAATTGAAATTATCTCTTATATGACACTTTGACACACAATGACACATATGACCAAAACTTTCATACCTCCTAAAACACCTAATACCTATTATATCATCTAAGTGAGATGACTCACCATGTGATGTGGAAAATTCCCTAAAACAACAAGGACAACACCCTACACCAACACCTTCACTTCATCATAACTTAAGATGAGGTGTCAAGTAAAGAATAATAAATGGGTCCTAGTAGCTATGCTCGATGAGGTATCCATGTACAACAAGGATCTTAAGTAATGGAGGAAAAAATAGTGGGAAAGACATCCACTTATAAGAGATAAAATACTCCCATAACAATCTAAGAAAGATGCATCAAATGGGTCCTAGAAACTAATTTCCTGATGAAGTACCCATGTACAAACTATAATATTTTTGGAAAAATAAGAAGAGGGGAGAGGAAGAAGACTAGAGAGATTGAAAAAGACATGAATCTGGAGTTTGATATAAAATATACAAATCTATGCTATAAAGTATTTAAGAAGAGTGTCGGTGATGTGATATTATTCCTATAGAATGAAGAAGATCCATTTGCATTGAATAGTGTTCCTATTCTTAGGAAGGAAAAATTGAAGTATCTTTGGAAGTCTGTCCACTCCATATAGGAAATTGAAGGAAGAAATATGAATAAATATGAATCTAGTCAACTAAAATGTGACATAGGTCTAGCAAAAAAGTGAAAATAAATTGAAGGTAATGCCACAAAAGTAGAATGATTGAAACGATAACCAATGGAAGTGAAGGTAAATTAACATCATCCACAACAAAAGAAAGAGGATCCACATGAAGATGTGAATTAATGATTGTACATGAAATAGTGATAGTCATTAAATTCCAAGAAGGGGAAATCCTAACAAAGGGGATGAAATAATCCTCTGAAACACCTATAGAAGGAAGAGGAGATAAAAAAATCTTCACACAATTTCATCATCATAAATAGAAGAATAAACCTCATCATCGAAATAGTAACAAAAAAATTAGTGTCGAAAAAACTGTCATGACATGAAGAAGGTGAGGAGACAACTATATAAAATGAAAATATTCAACAAAAATCTCTCAAGGGTAGCCAAATAAGGATTGAATAATGCTCCAAAATATGAGAGGTAACTATGTATGTGCCACATGATGGTGGAGAGGCCTAGAAACATGTATCAATAATAAACCAAGAACATTATCACACTTGTCGAGCCAGTCTTCAAGATGATAAGGATCAGTGGGTGTAGGAACTTACCCATACATAATGGGATAAATTCCTTCATGAGTAAGGTAACATTCCATACAATAATGTTATAGGATGTATAGTTATCTCTACAAGTAAGAAGAGGCTGAGGCTAAGAAGTAATCCTATGAAGCTTGAGTCTAGGAAAATTGTCCTCCATTTTGCATCCATGAAAAGATAAATCAATGTAGAACCTGTCGTGAGAAAAAAATCCACACACAATTGGATGTCGAATCAACAAAAAATGTATCTCGAAATGCAATAAAATAAAATTTTGAGAATACAAATGAGGTTGTAAAATGTTGGACTCAGATGAGAATGCGTCTACATGAAATTATGGCACCCAAGAATAGTGATAACCCCTTGTTCACAACACTTTATAAATAATTTGTTAGTTATAATAAGGTATGGTTCTATGACATGAAATATTTGACCACTTACCTTATAATAGATGATGAATGATGTAATAGTTGAGGCCATAATAAGTTTCGGTTGAAAGCAAAGGAACAACACGTAAACACACATAAAAGGGCATAAGCAAGGAACAAGGGGAGAAAATAGAATTTGGTGTGAGAAAAAGTATCTCATGTCACATAAGGGGGCTCTCTTTCTACAAGGTTATGGTGGATGCACTCATTATCTCACAAGTGAATAAGAACACTACGATGTAAAAATGACTCAAAACGAGTCAAAAGCGGCCCAAAACTCTAAAAACAACTTCAAATAGGAAATAACCACATGAAAATGCCAAAAATACTCTAAAAATGACCTACAAACCACAAAACATGCTACACACTCCCACAAAATGGTTAATGGAAAAAAACCCAAGAACCCTAGTTTTAAAATATTTTTAATCTAGTTTTGCTTATTTTTGGAAAATGAAAAAAAAACAAAATTGGGGTTATAGAAATTAAAATTTGGGAATACCTTAATTAATTATCCTCCAAAACTAATTGACCCATCTTTTAAAAATTAATACCCTCCTTAATTAAAAATTAATCCCTATTTATTTTTAATGAAATCTAGGCTAAAGTTTGAAATTAGCCTATATTTTAATTTTAACAAGAATTGAATTTATTAACACTTAAACCTAGGTTAAAAACAAACTTAATAATAAAAAATGGGTTCAAATTTTTAAAAGCAGGGAAAGGGTGGGAAGGTCAAGAAAGGGATTGGGAAAGGCACATGGTGGCTTGGTGAGTAGATGATGAGGACTAGTGCGGCATGGAGGGAGGTGAGCAAGTTGTCAAGATTTATAAGGGAAGATATAATAAAAAAGTATAGATCCACAAAATAAAATCCCAAAGATTATATATTATGATGTAGAACTAATTATACATCTATTTAGCTTAATATAGATCATAGATTATAGATTTTATTAATCATAGCTGAAAGAAAATGATAGGAAAGTAAAAGAGACAAATAACACTAGATTTAAGTGGGGAAACACGAAGGAGAAAAACCCCACTAATAAAGCACTATTTGGATTAAGAATTTATATATTTAACCCAACACTTCCACTTCTCTCCTTGATCTCACAATAGATGACCAATGTCTCACAAGATATCCACTCACATATACATATTGTTTTCTTAGATACCAATCTCGTGAGGGATCATCCTATATATATAGGATGGGTGAGTGGTAATATCGTTTCACTCTTTTTAAGTTGTGAAAGACTGACTAAGTTTATTAAATAAACTTTTTAATAATGGGTCATATGTAGTGGTCTATCAAATGATATCCCACTTAACATTATCAACCCCAACACTCCCCCTTAATGTTAAGTGGGGATAAAATGCCAAATTTACCTTTTTACACAACAATTTACTGATTCAAGAATCAACAACACTAACTTTGGATAGCATTTAAACAAGGAAAATCATACAGAACTTCCCATACATAAATTATTAAGACTAGTTATTTACATATGAATAATTTCATCATATTATGGAGCCTTTTATAAACTAAGGCATACCCATAACTAAAGCTTCACTGGGATTTACAAGTAACTTCACATAGAGTGACACAATTACTTATTACAAAATGGAGGATGTATTAGAAGTTTACAACTTGTTGTATATATTTACCCCCCCGGGTAAATATAGATAAACGCAAGCAAATCAGGTTTCGGAAGGGGAGAAGCATGGCGCAAGGACATGTTGCAAGGACATGTCGCGAGAGGTTGGAAAACCCGACAGCAAGGAAAATCGGGTCTCGCAAGGCGGAGAAACATGGCGGAGAAACAAGGTGGAGAAACACGCAAAAGGAACATGTCGGGGGGTCTCCAAAACCCGACATCAAAGAAATCAGGCCTCGGCGTCGGGGAAGCACGTCGGGAAAACATGAAAAAGAAGCATGTCGAGCACCCCTTCGAACTCGATGCACATGTAAGTTTATCTTCCACCCGAAACAAAGGAAATTTTGGAAATACTGGCGGAAGCGGGTTTCGGGAAAACACAAGCATCAAACACATGTCGAGGCATCCTCCAAACCTGATGCAAATGCAGAGGAGAACCCCGAACCCGACAGGCAGAAGACCCTGACGTGGGAAATATTCATATCGCCATAACTTTTCACAGGGAGCTCGGATTCACACAAGGTTGGAATTTTCGGAAAGCTCTCGGCATCCTCTACCCAACTACGACTGGATATATTTAATTGGGTGGGAACAAGTTCTTAAAAATGCAAAAATACAGTTCGCCATATTTTGAGGTTGTTGGGGATCTCACCTACCGCCATGATGAGGAGTTAAGTGCAGTCTTGGAGGTGGTTGGGGCAGTTTTCGAATTCCTCTCTTCTCCCTCTCTTTTCTCCATATAAAATGTAAGGAGGGGCTTCTTCCAAAAGGTTGGACATTCTTGTTTTGGCCCCTCCCTTCTTCTCTTTGGCAGGTGGATTTGTGGAGCTCAAACCTCCCATTTGAAACTGTAATGCAACCTTTGCCTATTGGCATTTTTGCAGTGTATTGTATCAAACCTTGGAGCAGAGATAAATGCATGACCGTGGATGTTTCTCAACCCTCTATGTGTTTCATTTTACATCCTCCTGATCTTTCACTGTGAATATGTTTATCCATGCATGATATTGCATTGCATTTCTATGGTTTGTGTTTATTGGCAAAACATATGTTCTTCATTCCTCGGTGCATCACCTTCATAGTTTAGGTTTTATTTTTATGCATTCTTTACCCTGTCTCCTTGGTAAGTTAGATTAGGTTTTTAGTAAACCCTCTGCATTTTATTGGTGTATCTGAACAAAGGAATAGGAACTCGGCCTTCATCCGGAGAGCTTTTCCGATTTCGCAAGGTCCCACACTTGGGAAAAGCTCCATGTTGTGCAATCGCACTGAGATTCTCAACCCATCGTGTTGCAGAGTCCCAGGGGTGCTGCATTTCGACACCAACAGTTTTGGCACGCCCGGTGGGACCAAGAGGTCATTCCATCAAAATTTGAAGGAGTTTTCACGAAATTCAGACTGAGAAAATTACAAGTTTTAAAATTTCAGATTTTGCTTCATCCAGACTGAACTCCGAAATCATTTTTCAAGGGCTTAAATTGCTCAAAACAAGTCAAAATTTCACCAGTTGGTAGATCTGAGGGTAATCTTCAAAAGGGTATCTTTAGTTTTTTGATATTTTGATTTTCAAAATTTTGGGTATTTAGTGATTTCGGGTTTTCGGGATCCGAGAACATCAAAGGCAGACACAGCAGTCATTTCGGGTTTTGGGGGATGCATTGCATGGTCCTAGTCCCAACAGTAGTCATTTCGGGTTTTCTGGGGTGTCGGGCATGTTCCAAGTTCCGACACATGGCAATTCGGGTTTTGTGAGTTGCATTACATGACCTGAGTTCCACTGTACTTTTCAGGGATCCGCAGCTGCACAACAAGGCCCGAATTCTGAATTGAAGATTGTCTCCTCTGGGCCCTTCAAAGCTTAAATTATATTTTCAATATTGTCAAGTTTGGTGTGTAACCTGGAAAAACCCAACCTTTTAGAGGCTTGTTATCTAACACATCTGGCGACTCCGAAGGGATAGAGTTCAGTGGTGTAGCAGCACAAGTTGCCTAGGCACATGAGAAGAATTCAAATACTCGAGAAGAGGGGCTATTTTTACACTTGAAACTATCACTGTGCAGAGGGAGGAGAGGAAGAAGACCACAAAGATCACCATCTCTACCTAACAGACTTTTCTACACCTCCACCCGGTAGGCATTTTCTCACATCAACCAGGGTTCTTAGGCCAATCATAATGGCGCATCTACCACCGAATCCCTTTGTCAATTTCACGGGCAGTAGTCCACTTGCCCTAAATGCTCATAATCAAATTCTAGTTGCAGCGCTAAAGAATATACCCTATTTCACAGGAGAAAATCATACTACTCCTATTGATCACATCCAGGATATTGCTAATGCATGTGCAATCCACGAAATAAATGAAATGGATGTTACAGTCAAGTTGTTGGCTTCATCTTTCAAAGGCAAGGCCTTACAATGGTTTAGGAGCCTTACAGCAGGGTCCATTACGAATTGGAACCAACTTTGTTCAGCTCTTTGCAACCAATTCGGGGAGAGGGCAGATAATTTATCTTTATTGGAACAATTGACAACAATCAAAAGGGATCCTGACGAACAAATGACAGATTTCAACTTTAGGTTCCAACAGACATGGGATAGGATTCCAATAGCTGTTAGACCAACTACCGAAGGAGCATTCCTTTATTTCTTAAAGGCTATAAATTCAGACATAGCCATGATGATCCAATCAATGGGAGGAACAACGCTGCCAGGGGCCTACGACATAGCTATCAGAGCAGAGAACTGTTTGATCCAAGCTGGAAAGCTTGCACCAAGGCCACCAATGCCTCTCTATCCAGATATGGGAAATCCTACAACCAGTCAAGCACCAGAGTTGAATCCCATTCCAACTCCTAGAAATCAAAGCAATAATGAGGCATCGACTTCTTCAAATACTTCAAAGGAATTGCAGGAGGTCATGAAACAACTACAGAACCTTGGAAATGAGCTAGTGACTATCAAAAGACAACAAGCTCAAAGTGCTAGACCGTATCAGCCTCAAGCGCAGTACCAAGCTAGGCCCTCATACCAATAGAATAGACCACCACCTCAGGCTGCAAATCAAAACCAAAACCAAGGACAACCTCAAGTTGCCAGGCCATTTCGACCGTATGATCCAAATGCAACGACACCCTCAAGATTACGACCGGTGTTACCCTAGCAATCTACCTCACAATCAGTCAACATGTTTCAATGGTGCACTGAATCAAGCCTTGATGGTACAAACCATTGGTGTGCCTCAAGAACCAAGCCAAGAAGGGAATCAACAAAGCAAGAAACACAACAAGAAGGACCTCCAACAGAAACCACATTGGCCAATTGGCAAACGGAAGACTTCTGTGGAGTTAACCAACAACCTTTTCAAGGCGTGGCTGCCAACACATGGTCAAAGAAGAGAAGCATAGAAGAGGGACAACCGTCTAATCCAGTTGTTTCTCAACCCACTCTTACACAACAAGGAGTCAGTAGACCAAACATAGCTCCAAATGCGCAAAATCAGCTTAAGGTACCTATTGTAGCAACACATGCACCTGTTCAAGCTCCTAAAAAGGTTGCGCCAAGTAAGGGGCAGCAAAAGGACAATTCATCCCCTTCAACATCATCGATCAAATGAAGAAGACACATGTGAACATTTCCATGTGAGAATCACTTGCGATCTCGGGCAACGAGATTTATTGCAAGCTGCAATGGCTAATTGGTCTGCCACAAATGTATCAAACCAGGGACATGAGAAAGTTCTCACTAATGCAGTGCAACATGATGGGGGCCAGACAAGGAAAAATTTGAAGCCTCCACCATTCTATGTTTCATTGATTGTTGGAAACCACTTGGTACACAACTGCATGATAGATTCAGGGGCAAGTAGTTCAGTGATGCCGAAGCAAATAGCGGATCAACTGGGTCTGAAGTATGAACCAGTGTTAAAAGGAGTAGTGCAGCTAGATGGAACGGCAGTGGGAATAGTTGGGGTCATCAAAGGGTTAAGCCTAACACTACATTCATGTCCTAATGTTACAGTCTTGCAAGATGTGTCTGTAATTGACCTCCGCCACTCTTCACATTGTGTTTATCAAGGGACTTCACTGCAAAAATCGGTGGATATTTATCTACAGATTGGTCACACATGATTTTTAGGACAAGGTATGGAGCTAAAGCAACAATCAGGTCAGAATCAATTGCCAATTTCCATATTGAGCCTTATGTACCAGGTCCTATCAATGCAAATTGCTCAGCTTTTGATCAGGAGGAGTGTTCAAGTGATCTAGAAGTAGGTACTAAGGTCGAGGGAATTCCTGATTTAACTTTGGATGAATGGGCAAACAAGAGTCATGAATTTGACCCATATAAGGAAATTGAAGAATCTGAATTGGGTGTGTATTGTGTACACGAAGAAAATCCACCCATTCCCGACATCCTTCAGCCTGAACAAAAGGATGAAAACAAAGTTTGGAAATTATTCTTCGATGGTTCGAGAAGCAGACAAGGTGCTGGAGGTGGTGCAATGTTTATTTCACCTCAAGGCATCAAATATTATTCAGCTTTCCATTTCCAGTTTTCCTGTTCAAACAACACACGGTGAATACGAGGCATTGATTCATGGACTTCATTGGGCCAGGAAAAAGGGCATAAAGAACTTGCAGGTGTTTGGAGATAGCGAGCTAATCGTCAACCAAGTTAGGGGACAACATGCTACAAAGAATGACCTGCTGAAGAGCTACAAGAATAGGGTATGGGACCTCATTGAGGATTTCGAAGCTTTCAACATTGTGTCCATACCTGGAAAAAAATGAAGTCGCAGATAGGCTCGCAGCAGTTGGAGCAACATTTGATGTGGTTGACAACATCAGAAGGGAAAAAACACAACCACATATCCACATGATTGTGAGGCCAGTAGTTCAGAGATAATAACACAAGTGGCGCAGTGTTTGAGAACGATCAACAAATCGTCAATTTCTTAAGAAGAGGCTGAATTCTCGGCTAGAAATCAGGACAGACTAGAGCAGCAAAGATGGGGATCAAGTAGTGCAGCTGCGGACAAACAAGCTTCCTAAGGGTTTAGTAACATTGGAGTCTATCTTCAACCCTAACGACCAGTTCCGTAAGGAAAAGGCTAACATACAGGTCAAGAGAGAAGATTCAGAGCCAATTCCAGTTGGGGAAGGCAAAACACTTCAAATTGGTAAAGTGGCCACTGAGCAAGAGAAATCAGATTTCACACAGCTTTGCCAAGAATTTCCAGATGTCTTCACTTGGAGCTATGAATACTTGAGAGGATTCAATCCAAAGTTGGCACAACATACAATTGAATTGGATCTAGATGCTAAGCCCATCAGGTAGAAGCAGAGACCAGTCAACCCTCACATTGAGCCTCTGATGAAGAAAGAGCTAAACAAGCTAATAGAGGCAAGCATTATATTCCCGATCAAGCACTCAAGCTGGGTTGCAAACTTGGTTCTGGTCAGGAAGAAGAGCAGAGAAATCAGGTTGTGTGTAGATTTCGAGACCTCAATAGGGCATCTCTCAAAGACCATTACCCACTCCCTTCAATGGAACAAATATTGCAAGTAGTATCTGGTTCAGAGAGATTCTCTCTCCTAGATGGCTACTTAGGGTATAATCAGGTGATGGTGAAAGAAGATGACCAATTCAAGATGGCTTTCACCACCAAATGGGGGACCTATGCCTACAAGAAGATGCCATTTGGGCTATCAAATGCTGGAGCCACTTTCCAAAGGGCAATGGATATGGCATTCAAGGGGTTGATCAATAAAATAGTTCTAATATATCTTGATGACATCACTGTATTCTCAAAAAATGTAGTGGATCACCTCTTTCATCTAAGGTAGGTATTTCAGAGGTGTAGAAGATTTGGGGTATCTTTGAATCCCAAAAAGTGCATATTCTTGGCTCACGAGGGAAAACTTCTAGGCCATATTGTTTCAAAGGAAGGGTTGATGATTGACCCAGAAAGAGTTGAAGCAATTTGAGCATTGCCATTGCCAAGTCACAAGAAGGCTCTTCAAAGCTTCTTAGGAAGGATCAATTTTGTCCACAGGTTTGTTCCAAACTTTGCAGCTCTCATGAAGCCAATAATGCTGATGTTAAAGAAGAGCATGGCATTTAAGTGGACATCTGAAGGAAAGGCAAGTTTTGAGGCAATAAAAGAGGCTATATCTCAAGCTCCGACTCTCGTCAATCCAGAATTCTCCAAGGACTTCATGCTATATGCCTTTGGTGGTGGGGACACGATTTTTGCAATCCTGGTATAACAAAACAAAGAAGGATTAGAACAACCAGTTGCTTTCTTTAGTCAAGGCTTGGAGGAATACGAAACTAGGTACTCTTTCATTGAAAAGCATGTCCTTGCAGTGATCAGGAGCTTAAAGAAATTCAAGCACCTAGTCTTAAACAACAAGATCTAATTATTGGTCTCTCATGCAGAGTCAAGGACTTCCTTCTAAACAAGGATCTGAATGAGAAGCATGCAGGATGGATCACTCGTGTCATGGAATATGACATCGAGATTAAGGTCACTAAGCTAGTACGTGGAAAAGGACTATGTGAACAACTAGCTTTGAGTCAGAAAGTTGAAGCAGGTGATGAAAAAGAGACTGCCTTGGTACTACAGGATGGTCAAGAACAAGAAAATGATGATGTAGCCACTCCTTGTTGGACTCAGAAGATGATACACTTCCTACAAGCAGGCCTATGCCCTCCAGAAATGAGCAAAGCAAAGAGGAGATACTTTAGATTACAAGCCATTCCATATGTGCTTGTTGATGGTGTTTTGTTCAAGAAAGACATCAATGGAGTTCTATTGAGGTGCATTGGGACAGGTCAAATTGAGAGGGTGTTACGAGATTTTCACGATGGAGATTCTGGAGGACATTTCTCCCCATGAGTAACAGCTCTCAAGATAATGAAGGCAGGGTATTATTGGCCCACAGTGTTCAATGACTGTTATACATGGATAAGAAAGTGCAAGAAATGTGCACTCTTCACAGGCAAAGAAAGACTAGCAGCACTTCCATTGCACCCAATTTTGGTTGACCAACCATTTATGCAATGGGGATTGGACTTTTTGGGGTCATCAATCCAAACTCAAGCCAAGGCCACAAGTGGATTCTCACGGCAACGGACTATTTCACCAAGTGGACTGAAGCAGTAGCGCTCAAAGAGGCAAACGAGTCTAATATACTAGAGTTTTATGAAGGAATAGTGACCAGGTTCGGTGTGCCAACCACTATCATATCAGATAATGCATTGGCATTTATAGGTTCCAAGATTACAGAATGGGCTGTCAAGAATGGAATCTATTTGAGAACCTCTTCAAATTATTACCCACAGGGTAATGGACAGGTAGAGTCCACGAACAAAAATTTGCTAAGAATCATCAGGACTCTGGATGAAAACCAAAGAACATGGCATACCAAGCTAAAATCAGCATTATGGGCTGATAGAATAACACCAAAGAGGTCTACAGGTAATTCCCCTTACAAGTTGGTCTATGGAAAAGAGGCAGTATTGCCTATATCATTAGAACTGCCTGCATTGGAGTTCATGAAGCAGTTGGAGTTGGCTGAGTTTGAACCAATGGAGGCTAGGTATGCAGAGTTGATGGAATTGGAAGAAATTAGAGAACATGCAGTTCAAACGATTGAGAAAGATCAGGCCTTAGTGAAAAGATGGTTTGATAAGAAAGCAAGAGCAAGGACCTTCTGGAAGGGGACTTAGTTCTGAAATGGGATGCAGATCGGGCAAAACCGGGAAGGCATTCCAAGTTTGATGCCATTTGGAGTGGCCCCTACATGGTCATGGAATGTAAGAATAGCAATGCCTTCCAATTGTCTACATTGGACGGAGAAGAACTCCCGATTCCGGTCAACGGAATCTATCTTAAACATTGCTACTGAAAAGAAAAAGTTTTACCCTTGTAAATATTAGATTAGGTTTCAATTCCTCTAAGTGCGTATGCACATTGTCTTGTTGTAGTTAGGTTTCAGTTTCCCTAAGTGCTTTGGCACAGGTTTTGTTGCTCCTGGGTTGGTTTTCTACAGTTCAGCGTGCTCTCAGAGAAGGAGTTGCAGTATCAGAGTTGGTTTCAGTGTTATTGCTTATGACTCCATGCCCAATGGATCGCTAAAAGGCCATTGATCTTCTACCTAGCAGGCAGGTAACCCCGTGAGTCACCAAATTGTTGTATATATTTACCCCCCGGGTAAATATAGATAAACGCAAACAAATCGGGTTTCGGAGGGGGAGAAGCATGGCACAAGGACATGTCACAAGGGTTGGAAAACCCGACAGCAAGGAAAATCGGGTCTCGCAAGGCGGAGGAACATGGCGGAGAAACAAGGCGGAGAAACACGCAAAAGGAACATGTTGGGGGTCTCCAAAACTCGACATCAAAGAAATCGGGCCTCGACGCGGGAAGCACGTCAGAAAACATGAAAAAGAAGCATGTCGAGCACCCCTTTGAACCCGATGCGCATGCAAGTGTATCTTCCGCCCAAACAAAGGAAATCTTGGAAATACTGGCGGAAGCGGGTTTGGGAAAACACAAGCATCAAACACATGTCGAGGCATCCTCCAAACCCGATGCAAATGTAGAGGAGAACCCTGAACCCGACAGGCAGAAGACCCTGACGTGGGAAATATTCAGATCACCATAACTTTTCACAGGGAGCTCGGATTCACACAAGGTCAGACTTTTTGGAAAGCTCTCGGCGTCCTCTATGCAACTACGACTGGATATATTTAATTGGGTGGGAACAATTTCTTAAAAGTGCAAAAATACAGTTTGCCATATTTTGAGGTTGTTGGGGATCTCACCTACCGCCATGATGAGGAGTTAAGTGCAGTCTTGGAGGTGGTTGGGGTAGTTTTCGAATTCCTCTCTTCTCCCTCTCTTTTCTCCATATAAAATGTAAGGAGGGGCTTCTTCCAAAAGGTTGGACATTCTTGTTTTGGCCCCTCCCTTCTTCTCTTTGGCAGGTGGAGTTGTGGAGCTCAAACCTCCCATTTGAAACTGTAATGCAACCTTTGCCTCTTGGCATTTTTGCAGTGTATTGTATCAAACCTTCGGAGCAAATAAATGCATGACTGTGGATGTTTCTCAACCCTCTATGTGTTTCATTTTGCATCCTCCTGATCTTTCACTGTGAATATGTTTATCCGTGCATGATATTGCATTGCATTTCTATGGTTTGTGTTTATTGGCAAAACATATGTTCTTCATTCCTCGGTGCATCACCTTCATAGTTTAGGTTTTATTTTTATGCATTCTCTACCCTGTCTCCTTGGAAAGTTAGATTAGGTTTTTAGTAAACCCTCTGCATTTTATTGGTGTATCTGAATAGAGGAATAGGAGCCGGCCTTCATCCGGAGAGCTTTTTCGATTTCGCAAGGTCCCACACTTGGGAAAAGCTCCATGTTGTGCAATCGCACTGAGATTCTCAACCCATCATGTTGCAGAGTCCCAGGGGTGCTGCGTTTCAACACCAACACAACTATCATGAAGAGGTGGAATTTTCATGCACACTCCCCCTGAATGGAAACTCTCGATAGGAGAAACAAGTCACAAAACTTGTAAACCTTCACAACACACAATGACTTGGTGAAGATATCTGCAACTTAATTTTTAGTAGAGAATAACTTGAGATAAATATCATCATTCAAGAATTTCTATCAAATAAAGTGCATATTAACTTTAATATGCTTGGTGCTTTGATGTTGAACTAGATTTTTGTAAGAGAAATGAAACTCTAGTAATCAAACAAAAAATTAGTGTTCTAATGACACCCATGTGCAATACATCCAACAATATTTTTAGCCACATAACTTATTTTGTTGCTTCCATTACACTTTTATACTCTACTTTAATAGAAGAGATATAACATGTTGGTTTCTTCTTACTAATCCAAGTGATACACCTGCACCCAACTTGAAAACATATCCAAAAGTATTATTTCTGTATGTAGCATCACCAACATGTTCAAAATCACAATAGCTAAATAATTATACATCATTACAAGAAGGATAAAGTAGACCATAATTTATTGTTCCTTTAATATATTTTAAAATTATTTTTTTCATTTTCCAATGATCCTCATAAGGCTCTTGCATAAATATTGAAACTACTCCTACTGCATAAGAAATATCAGGCCTAGTAATAGTCAAATAGATTAGACTACCAACTAGTTGTCTATACAGAGTAGGATCAAATTTAGCACAAGTTGGTTTAGGATCTAACTTGACACCAACTTCAATAGGAATGAAAATAGGATTGTAGTCAATCATGTTAAATATTCTAAGTAAATTCACATCATATTGAGATTGAGATGCAATAATAGACTTATGATCTTGAAATATAACCATGTCAAGAAAACGACTTAACAACCCTAAATCAGTCATTTAAAAATGTTATTTAAAACTTTCTTTGATTCTAACAATTAAATATCTATCATTACTAGTTATAAAAATATAATGAGCATATAATATAATGATGATAATATGATTTTTTCAAATTTAAAAATTAAACTATTATCGAACAATAGTTAAAATATACAACAAACTATTAATTTTAGCATACCAAGATTTAAGAGCTTGTTTAATACCATACAAAGAATTTTTAAGCTTATAGACATAAATTTTTTTACCAGGTTTTTAAAAACCTTTAAGATATCTCATATAGTTTTATTATTTTAATTCTCTATTTAAAAATTCATTTTTAACATCCATTTGGTGAATCTCCTAGCCATATTGGGCAAACTAAAGAAAGAAGAATTCTAACAGTGCTCATTTTTGTTATAAGAGAAAAAGTCTCAACATAGTCAAGACCATGTTTTTGAGTGAAACCAGGAGCTACCATCCTTGCCTTGAACTTTTCAATTTCTCCTACAGAGTTATATTTGATCTTATAACCACCTAGATCCTACAATACTTCTCTTAGAAGGAGGAGGGACTAGTTCCTAAGTGTTATTTTTAATCAAATAATTATATTCATCTTTCATATTCTAAATACATCTATTATATTCATAGGCTTCTTCAAAATATTTTGGTTCAACCTCATATAGGGTCATCAAGGCATGATAATAATGTTAACTATGAGTAACCTTTCTAAGATTAGTACGATGAGATAAATGAATGATACTTTGAGCCCATTTAGGAACCTTGTGATGCAAGACCTTTTAAAATAACTCCCTCTCAATCTCCATCATGTCTAGATTAGGATAATCATCCTCTTGAAATTCTATTTCCATAGTGTTAGGAGGAGGATTATCAAGCTTTATCTTATGAGAAAAAGAGATTTTTTCGTGAGAAGCATCACATAAATTCATTTCTAAGACTTGAATATTTATGTTTTCAACAATTTCGTGCTTAAAAGGATCATAAAATGTTAAAGCTTTAGCTCTACAGCCATAGCTAACAAATATACAATTAAAGCATTCTCAATTAGATCTTTAAATTCCTAAAACTTAGGACATCATATTTTTAATAAAATAAGACCAAGTTATTCTAGAGAAGTCATCAATGAATCACACATCATACAAGGAACCAATGAGAGAAGGAACTTCAAGTGAACCTCTTACATAGCTATGAATCAATTATAATAATTGAGAAGAATTGGGATTATGATGTTTGTGAAATGGTTTAACATTTTTCTTACCACGTAGGAAACTTTCACATGTTTCATGATCGACATTATCTTTGGAAGACCAACAACAAGATTCATTCTAGACATATCATAATTTTTTTGATGTTTACATGATCTAATCTTTCATGCCAAAGTTGAATATCATTCCTATAAGAGGAAGAAAAACAAGACTCAGATAAAAAAACCATTAAATATATATAAACCATTTTTCCAATGCCGAAATAATAATATTACTGAATTTATTGTTTGCATACCTCTTATCTTGCAAGAAAACAACTTTACAGCTTGTCCTTGTTTAGATAAGAGAAAGATAGAAGATTCTTTTTCAATTAAGGAACATACAATACATTCCTAATTATACTATTTGATAGCTTAACATTACCACAACTTTCAAATCTAATTATGGAGTTATCTCTTAGAGATATGTTCTCCCCACATTTGAAAACATCCGAGAGAATACCAAGAGTACAAGTCATGTTTCTAGAGGTAGCACTATCAATAATCTATTCATTATTATTTGAGGCTTAGAGGGTAATATACAGGCAATAGATCGATCAACCACATTTACTTGATTTGTTTTTCTAATTTTTCGTATGATTATTGGCCTTGTTGTTCTTAGCATTCTTATTTGATTTAACTCTACAATCGACTCTTTATGCCCAAATTTTCCACACTTATTATAATCTCCATTAAATTTGAATTTAAAGTTGTGACTGTTTTTAGCAAAATTAGACTTAGGATTTTCTTTAAATCTTGATCTGATATTAGACTTCCAATTTTGATTTTTTTATTCCAATTATTAGAGGGTTTATGATTTTGAGAGAAATATTTGAGTAACAATTTCTTTTGAATCAAAATTATTTGTTACATGCTCTTCCCGAATTAACAGAGAAGACAAAGTGTCTAAATCAAGTAGACCATTCTCATTCTGATACTTAGAGTTAATAATAGAAATAAAATTTCTAAACTTTTCATGAATGTTTATCTGAATTATGAAGTAAAGAATCTTATCTTGAAACAATTCGTAGTTACAGCCATCTAATTGAGCTTTAATGTTCTTAACTTTAATTAGATAATTGCCTATTTTCTCATCCCCTTTCATAATATTTGTAAAAACTCCAAAATTAGCTTAATTATCTTAAACAAATGGCTTCCTTCATGCATAGTATTTAATTATTTCCAAGCATTAGTGGGAGAATCCATATGATCTATATGCATTAGTAAATCATATTTCATGCTTTACAAAAGGATGGATAGAGTCTTTTGAAATATCTAAGAGGAGCTAAGATTTGTAGGGGTAACTTGTCTACCGGTGGGTCATTTTTCCACACTAATCACAAGATCCCATAATTTCCTAGCCATAAAATAAGTTGTTAACCTAAATCAACAAATATTATTATTCATTCCATTTAATAACCGATATTTATCCAATGAGAAACTAAGCATATCCGATGCTACGCCCTTAACCTATTGCTTGTATTAGGATATGAGTAGCTGGCTTGTGGCTTACCATATCATTTTATTATATCATTTATACTTTCTCATGCTTAATAGGTCGGCCTGGTGATGGCCATAGCATATGGATAGTATATATAGGGGATTATAGGTAGTATTTCATTATCATTTTGAGCATTTGAGTCTTATTATATGGTTTGGAGGTTGCCCCCTCGAAGTGGTGAAGCTATTCTAATTGCATATTGAGATCATTATTCTTAAATATTGTGTTATTTGGTGTTCAATTGTTGCTCTTAATCTAAATTATACAAGTAATTTCATTACAAGTGGTATCAGAGCTGTGATCTGGGCCAAAATTAGGGTAAAAATAATAATTTTTTGTTTCTACCACATATTGCGAACCAAAGCAAATTGGTGAGAGATATTTTAATCAAAGTTGTGAAGAATTTAAAGTAAGGTTCCCTAAAAATTTAAGACTTTTTAAATTTATTTTGCAAAAGTTATTACAAATTTATGGTTTTTCATAAAATCGCTCCCTAGGGTGCAAATTGTGGAAAATTTTCAAGTTCTTTACATTTTTGGAAATCTCTCAAAAAAATAGTATTAGTATTTTCTCTATGTTTTTTCTTGTTCGGCCGAAATTGTATCGAAACCCTAAACCCTAAGGTTTGACATCATGGCAGGGCCTTCCACAAGAGCAAAAAAGAATCCGGTTACTCTGGGTAAAACCCCAGATAAAGATGGGGTAGTGATTGAAGAGATGGAGTCAGAAGGGGTAAATATAGATTCCTTAGCACTAGGGTTTACCTCAGTTGATCATAAGGTGAGCCAACTTGAGTATGAGTTGCAAACTGTACAATATGAGATGGCCTCTAAAGGAGACAGCCCAAATCAATCATCAGTTGGATGATATCATAAAACATGTAAAGGGTAACTAGTACGGCCCAAATCTAGCCCATATCAACCAAGGACGACCTTCAGTTCAAAATCATGGAAAAACTAACCATATTGGATCACTTTTCTAGTCCCATTAGAATCAAACTTATTCACAACCATGGAACATGATGCCGAAAGTGGATATGTACAAATTTGATGGTAAGGATCCCTTGAATTAGATAAATCAAATGGAAAAATTCTTTGAGTTACATCAAACACCATCAAGAAAAAAGGTGACATTGGCATCCCTATATCTTAAACCCGACCAATTTGTTTGGTATCGTTGGTTATGTGCTCAGAGGCAGAAGAATGGTCTAGGTGTCACTTGGACAATTTTTACCGAGGAGTTGCAATTGCACTATAGTTCCAATGTTTCAAAGAACTACTTTAGTTAATTAGCAAAGTTATGGCAAATAGGATCATTCAAAGATTATGTGCATCAATTCCAAAACCTATCCTTATGGGTGGAGAATATTCTAGAAGATAATCTGAATGACCTATTTCTTGGGGGTCTTCAGGACCACATCAAACATGAGGTATGTATGTTTAATCCAATCAAGCTTTTTGATTCTATTATCATGGCACGTCATGCAGAGGAAAAATTTCTTTGTAGTAGGAGGCCACCTTTCATTAACACCAGAGACCGTAGTATCTCTTCCCCTTCATTTGCTAGGCCAATTAGATTGACTCCTCAACAAATGGAAGAAAAGAGAGAAAAAGGATTATGTTTTAACTATGATAGAAAATATGCACCGGGACATAAATGTGCTGAGAATAAGTTTTTCTATATTGACAGAGGTAATGAGGATGATGAGGAAGCTGAAATTATAGGAGAGGTTGAGGAACTAGTAGAAGATGAAGTAGAGGATCACCAACCTATAATTTATTTCCATGCATTGTCAGGTATTAGTACTCCTCAAACACTCAAGGTTATTGGCTATCTCAAAAAATAGAAGGTGACAGTGTTGATTGACTCGGGGAGTACTCATAACTTCATAAATAGTAATTTAGCTGCCCGCCTCAATTGTTTTATTTACCCAGCTCCAGAAATGCAAGTTATGATTGCAGATGGTGGGATAGTCAAGTGCACAGAAAGTGCCATAATATCAATCTTTCCATGGGAGGCTACATGTTAGACTCTCCTATGTTTGCTATTTATATGGGAGGGGTAGATATTGTATTGGGGGTCCAATGGATCACAACCTTAGGTACTATGGAGATGAATTTCCAATAATTTTTCATGCAATTTCATTCAAATGGAAGGACAATATAATTGAATGCGATGCTAGCTAAGACTCCACATATTATTAGCTCTCATTAGATGCGAAGGTTCTAAGAAAAGGAGTGGATGGCTTTATAGCAAAGCTATTTTCCATAGAAGTACAAAATACGAGTATTCAATGCCACTCGATCTTTAAAAGATTGTGGATGGTCACTAATCTATTTTTGATGTAATTCCAAAGGGACTAACACTAGTTAGGGATCATGATCATGCCATTCGGTTGATTCCAGGGAGCCAAACACCTAACATCAGACCATACAGATACCCATATTCCCATAAAAGTGAGATCAAGAAAATGGAGGAAATGTTGAAGGCAGGTATCATCAGGCATAGCCAGAGTGCATATTCTTCACCAGTGGTCATGGTACATAAGAAGGATGAAACATGGAGGATGTGTCCAGATTATCGAGAACTCAACAAGTACACCATCAAAGATAAGTTTCCTATTCCAGTAATTGATGATTTACTTGATGAATTGCATGGTGTTGTTTATTTCACAAAATTAGATCTTCGTTTGGGGTACCATCAAATTAGGATAAAAGAGGAAGATGTTCATAAAATGGCTTTTAGGACTCATGAGGGCCATTATGAGTTTTTGGTAAGGCCTTTTGGTCTTACAAATGTGCCCTAAACCTTTCAAAGCTTGATGAACACTATTTTTAGGTCATTTTTAAGGAAATTTGTATTAGTTTTCTTTGATGACATATTGATTTACAGTAAGACATGGGAAGAACACTTACAACATGTAAATAACATGTTGGAAGTTTTGGAGAAACATACTCTGTATACAAAGCCATCCAAATGTTTTTTTGGTGTACAAGAGGTAGAGTACTTGGGTTATATTGTATCCCATGAAGGCGTCAAAGTTGATCCTCAAAAGATCAAAGCTATGGTGGAATGGCCAAGGCCCAAAAATCTTCATGGGTTCCTAGGACTAATAGGGTACTACAGAAGATTTGTGTGGGGATATGGTAGAATAGAAACCCCACTCACTGCATTGCTAAAGAAGGATGCCTTCCATTGGACAAACGTAGCCACTAAATCCTTTGAGCAGCTGAAGGAAGCCATGTGCAACACCCCAATTTTGGCTACTCCCAACTTCTCAAAAACCTTCATTGTTGAATGTGACGCTTCAAGATCAGGATTGGGAGTAGTTCTAATGTAGGAAGGAAGACCAATTACATTTGAGAGTCACCAATTCAAAGGAAAAGATCTACTCAAACCTGTCTATGAGAAAGAAATGATGGTTATTCTTCATGTGGTCAAGCAATGGAGGCCCTATCTCATGGGTAGACACTTCAAGGTAAAACTGATCTTGATAGTCTCCAATACTATTTGGAGAAAAGGTTATCATCCGAGGAACAAAAAAAGTGGGTGACAAAAATGTTGGGTTATGATTTTGAAATCGTATACAAAAAGGGTAAATAAAATGTAGTAGTTGATGCGTTGTCGGAAGGGATACATCCGCAGATGCCTTACTATGTGGAATGTCCATGTTGGTGGCTGATTGGGTGGATGAAGCAAGATTGGAATGGAATCAAGATAAGGATACACAATCTCTAATATAGAATATCAAGAAATGATAAATGACATCTAACAAATATGAGTGGAAAGGTATTTCCCTATGGTATAAGGATAGGTTATACTTGAGTAAATATTCTGAGTTAAAGCATAAGATTCTTGCAGAGCTACATGCCTCACATGTTGGAGGAAACTCTAGGTTTTTGAAGACATATCATAGAATAAAAAGAGAATTCTTTTGGGAAGGACTCAAGGGGGATGTAAAAAAATTTGTATCAGAGTGTTTAGTGTGCCAACAGAATAAAGGGGAAACAATTAAGACACCAGGTCTATTGTAACCCTTACCAATTCCTAGCCGAGAGATGGGAGGAGGTCTCCATGGATTTCATCACCGGATTGCCTTGTTCAAAGGGTAGGAATGTTATTTTCGTGATTGTAGATAGGCTCAAAAAATATTCCCATTTTTGTGCCCTATCACATCCATTTGTAGCCAAAGATCAGATCGTAGCTATTTTTTTTTAGATAGTTCAAAGGCTACATGGAACCCTAAAGATAATTGTAAGTGATTGTGATCCTATTTTCACAAGTAATTTTTGGATGGAATTATTTTCGTGTTTGGGTACTCAGCTAGCTCACAGTTCATCTTAGCATCCTCAAACTGATGGGCAAATACAATTGGTCAACAAATTATTAGAGGGGTATTTACGTTGTTTTGTATCAGATAAGCAGGAAAGGTGGATTAAATGGCTACCACTGGAAGAATGGTGGTATAACACATATTTTCATACCTCTTCTCAAATGACCCCATTTTTAGCATTATATGGTTACCATCCACCTTCTATCACTTCCTCCTTGAGGGTGCAAAATAAGGTCAGAGATGTTGAGGAACACATTCAACATCAACAATAGGTTTTGGCTAGTTTGAAGGAGAATTTAGCATTAGCACAAAACAGGATGAAACAACAAGTAGATCAACATCGTAGTGAAATACATTTTGAAATTGGTGATTGGGTTTTTGTATGTCTCCATCCTTACAAACAAATGTCCCTAAAGCAACAGAAAAAGGAAAACAAACTTGCACCTAAATATTATGGCCCTTATCAGGTTCTAAAAAAAATTGGTAGTGTTGCTTATAAACTAGAGTTTCTCCATCATCACATAACACCCTGAACTGTTGTTACTTTCTCCTAAGCATACAAGTGTTGATATGTGATTTCTTGTAAAAGGATGTGTTCCTCGATTCAGAAATCATGCTTGATATGTACTGAATTTCTTGCAGATTGCAGATCTTGACTGAGTCAGAATATGATTAGACTCTTTTATTTATTTCATTTTGTGTCTGAATATTAATCTGATCACGGAATGAATTATAGAGATATTCATCTATAATATCTAGACTTGGATCAGTGGAATTGATCCAAGTAATGCTTTAAATCTGTTTGTGATAAATTAGATCACAGACCTTGAACAGGTTGCAAGGTATGGAAGCATTTATTAAGCTGGTCAGGAGTATGACTCAGGCTGATCTTGAGAAATGAATTGGTTCCCGATATGGAGGTATATCTGGAAGGTCTCGGACGTGGACCAAGTAATAATTCTGTCATGTATATTCCTGTAGCCTAACGGCTGTATAGGAGTAAATCCTGTTCGGAGATGCATGATTTTAGGTCTTTTCTTGGCATATAAAATGTTATACCTAACTGGAATTATTAATGGTTAGTAACCTAAAAACTAAAACCTAACCTAGGGGTTAGATTATTGTTAAGCTAACCTAGACCTAGGCTATGTGTTAATATCCTAAGTTAGTATCTATGTGTAAATTGGTTAGTATGGGTATTACCCTAAATTCTAACCTAAGATACTAACCTAACTATTGAGGAGGATGTAAAGGGGCCTATGGAGGGGTGCGAACCATGGGCGGCGTTTTCTATGGCAATTAATGCTGGGGATAAGGATGAGGGACAGGTCATGGCGGAGGTTTAGGCGACGGCTAACCTGTGCAGACGTGGCAATTTGCTAAGTTTGGAAATGAGCATGAGTTGTAGTTGGACTGTCGCCAATTCTGGCGGTCGGTGGAAGTTGAGTTTAAGCGGGAAAGTTGGTTTAATGGCATTCAATGTTCTAGGGAGACGAGCTCGGAACTCGCGAGAAGGCATGCAAACGGGAAGTTGAAGGTTTGTTTGGTTTGTCGCGATTTTCGGTCTTCTCTCTCTCTCTCTGCTTGTTTACTGGTTCTTCGCACCAGTTCTCCTTGAGTTGCATGGCAAGAATGAATTTCTCTGGCTCTTTTCTCTGTCATGGAAGATATATATGTGATGGAGACAGCGAAATTTTGTTGGTCGCTTTATCTTGGAAAAAGAAAAGGAAGTTTGAGCTCTTCCAGTGGTCTGCTTCGGAAATTTGATCAAAAATACAGGCATGTTAGGCCCTAACCTTTAAATATCTTGTTGTCTTTCAAGTGCTTTCATTAGAACAACTCTGTTCAAATGTTTTGTGAAAATTAGATGAATTTTCTATGGAGATCTTGTTTGATTTTTGGCACTGTATCTCTTCTGGTTCGATTTTTCAATTTCCTCTTGATGGGTGTTTATTGAAATCGAATTTCGGCTCTATTTGCTTTGAGTATTCATTCTGGCTTATACATGTGAGGTATTTATTTATAAAAGTTTGAGTGTTCGGCCTGTTTGGCGTGAGCCCTTAGAATATACCTGTGTGTAGTATAAGACCACTGTATGTTTTTGATTAGTGGTCGTTGTTTCTTGTTATGGAAACTGTATGGAATGATTCTGATGAATACTGTAAGATTGATCAGTATTATTGCTTCTTTGGGAACTCTGTCGTGGGATTTGTTGACAGCGACTAATGATACTTTCGGGTTTCATTTGTTTTCAAATTTTTGGCTTGGAACAGGCAACTGTTGTGTTACCGTAGTCTTTACGACCCAGCGGAAGTGTTTTCCTTGTTATTGTGGAAATGGGATTATTGTTGATCGTGGTATAACATTGTTACATCTATACTTTATTATAACGACTCAAAGGAGTCCTTGATGAATCATATATATAGCTATCTACTGTTGTGGATGTAGATTCATCCTTGTGTTTTGTTATTTGATTTCGTGGTAGCCTTATAGAGAATGGAACAGGCCTTCTGACCACGGTTATTTGTAATAAATAATGAGTATAGATTTCCTGGGTATGTATTGCATTTCTTTGTGAAAGCTGTTTGAAAGTTTCGAAGCGGCTCAGTTGATTTCCTTGCTTGAAATGGGTATTCGATTTGCTTCACTTGTTTCATTCTGAATGTTTGCCATGAATGGCATAGATGGATTTATCAACCGATTTCATAGTACGTTGCTGTAGGGTTCAGTGGTTATGAGTACAAAACCATTAACAGTTTACAGTATGAATTCATATGCATTTGCTTGAATTGTTACCTCCGTTTGAATCATTTGGAATTCTGGAAAGGTAGCTGGTACTTCTGTCTCTTTCTGAACTTGACTTTGGACACTGTCTTTGTCACTGTTGAGATCCTTGAGTATGGATGACTGTTTCGTGTTCCGACCTTGTTTGGGTAAGTCGCGAATATCACACTAAGACTTGCATGCGCCAAGGTAAGGATCGATTGGTTGTATTCATTTCTTTTACTTCAGTCCGATTTTGTCTGAGCAAGAATAAGTATGCTACGTTCCTTTCCATTTATTCAGTCCGATTTGACTGAGCATGATTTGGAAATACTGTGTGGTCAACATAGCATAGTCCCTAGGAAACCTCAAATTGCTTATGCTATAGAGTTGTTGTTTACAACAATACGCTTGAAGTTTCTTGATTTCGAACTTGGTTCGAAAGCCTTAATGTGCTTAGAAGAATCTAGTATTGGACTTCAGGTTGATTTATGGATTGATTGATGTGTTAGCTGCTGTGCAGGAGTTTTGCTGTGTTTCTATTTCTTGATTTAGAACAGCGATCTTGCTTGCGGCTTGTTTAACTTGTTCATTTATATACTGGTTGAATGTTTTCATAGGAGAAGACTAAGACAAAGTTGATGAACTTATGTGAAAGGAAGTATGAATGGATAGGTTCTTTCTCTTCCTTTATTTAATACTTGTTGATATTTGTCTAACAGTGGGAAATTGTTTTGTAACATATTGGTGGAATTCCTAATTGTTATGTTATTTCCTTTTTGGAAGAATGAAACAATCTGACCAATGTTGTGATTTTGGATTCAATGATTGTTTGTGTACATTCGTTCCTTGTTTCTTAATATTTGATGAAATATTAGAAAGTGATTAAGACTATTTTGTAACAATGATAGAGTTACATATTTGTAATCATTTTGTATTACAAGGGCATAGTCTGATTATGTTTACTTATGTGAATATCTGATCTCATTTAAACAGGGTGTTTAATGAAAACAATTGATGGATTGCAATTGTTTTAAAAGTTAGTGCTTATCATGCTCAGTTCATTGAACTGACTCATGTTGACTATTTTTGCAGATGGTTACCGTAAGAGGTAAAAGCAATGCAGATCTGACAAGCTGATCAGATTGTTTATTTGATTTATAATGAATTACAGCTTGATTTTACAGATGTACTATATGAGAAAAGATGTTTCTTTTCCGTTAGCATTATATCAAGTATGTTGTTGCATAAAATGTAATTGTATAGTTTTGAAAGGAATGGAAATAAGTGTTTGATACTTATGTGTTGTATTCTATTTCTGAAAGTTGACCTTCTTCGGTTTATGTAACGAAGGGGCATTGTTATCATTGTATAATATGGATGCTTTTGTGATTGACAATGAAAGCTTGCAAGTAAATGAGATTGAATTCTTATGAGTGTTTAGTAGTTCTAATTTGTTCTAGCAAAAGCAATATTGGATTTAAATAATTGTCTTTCTAGAAGATAGGTTAAAAATGAGCCTAAAAGAGAACGCTAAACAAGCTGGATTAAATTACTAATCCCTAGTCCTAAGTATGACAGGACAATATTAAATTGGATTCTTAATCATTTATATCTTTATACTAAAAAGTATGATATAAATTCAGTTAAGAGAACTGATATACAATCAAATGGAGTTCAGACGGCAATCTCTAGCAAAGGTTATGAGATATTGTCCCATTCTGTTGTTTTAGAATCAGGTGTATTCTAATGACTCCTTGATGAGAACTGACCGTAATACCTCTACCATGTAATGGGTTTTATAGAGGAGGGTCGTCTTAAGACGAAGAATCCAGGGATTTGGAAAGGCTAACCTTAGGGAAAAGTCTTTAAAAGTAATTTAAACTCAAGTGCGTAACGCTTGTTACTGAGTAGATCTTTTCGAGGCGGATTTAAAGGTTGACGACATAAGTCAACTGCAGAGTTGTACCTCCGAGAAGATTAGGATCTTCTCGAAGTTACAATAATGCAGATGACTTATGGTGACACCCTTTGCATTGATCGCTAAGATTTACACTTGATTTCGCACGAGTTACTCTGGGACCGATTAAGAACGTGGTCATGTTATAAGACTGCCTCGGAGATTCGGGGTATCATGACACACTGGTTGAACTGCAAGGTTGAACCAGTATGTCATCATATCCCTAATCCTCGTGGGCATCCATATAACATTATCACCTTGTTAATCTGCCTCCGAGTGATTCAGTTGTGAAAGGAAGGACTGACGGTAGTCAGTATAAGACATTCTATATAACATAAGAATGGGGTGAAGGACGTATTCCAGATTGACGAGTATGCCGTTAAGGAATACGAGACATGAACAGTATGTTTCAAATCTTTGGCCAAAGTATCGAAAGTGCCTGATTGCGTTGTCCTAATTCACCTAGTCTAAGGGATGAGATGCCGATGAATAATGGTAACAATTATTCAGTTAGATTCCTTGGACAGAGCATTCTGAATCCCAGATTAGGGAAGAGAACCGCAAGAGTAATGTGTTAAATAAAAACACCGACTCTTATTACTCATGAATAGATCGGTAGATTACCGAGTCATGGAATGAATAGATCGGAGGTACTCCGAGTCATTACAGCTGCATATGGTTGTCTGTTATATAAATGGTTATTTGAATTGTGAGTTCTAAATTATGTATTTAGAACCAGTATGCAATTATCAAAAAAAAAAAAAAAAAATTGACTTGTTCTATTGTCTAAAATGAGGATGTTACATCTTGGTATCAGAGCTGAAGGTTGCAGCTCTTGGACCTATTGAGTCCATAATCTGATAAAAACCTGAATTTTTCTTGTAACAGAAAATGGTTAGAACAAGGGGGAACGTTGCGAGTAATGCTCCACCTGAAGGAGGAGCGGCAACAACCCAGAAACTTGATGAGATCCTTGCTGCCCTGTTGGACACAAGAGATCGCTTAGCTGTGCTTGAACAGCAGGTGACGGGAAATGAGGAGGATGAAGAGGCTGATAATAATAATCAGCAACCTCCTGAGGACAACCCCGAAATGGGTGTTGATGTTAATGCTGGAAATGCACCTGTCCAACCAGAAAACAAAAAGGCCGATCGGGCAAAGCAGTAACTCACTAATGATATAAAAGGATAAGTCCACCTAAGTATGATGGCACCACATTAGGAGATGGAGCCGAGAATCGGCTCAATAAATGGAGAAGTACTTTGCTATAAGGAACTTCTCGAGGAAACCAAAGCTATTTGGGAGCCTATCAGCCTTTCTCACGAAGCGCCTTCGTGGTGGGATAGCCGAAAAGTCGAGCTAAACATCGATGAGACCAATATTACTTGGGATCAATTTAAAGGCTATTTTAGGCAAATCTGGCTGCCACAACTTTTCTATGATCGAAAATGACAGAATTCCGTAACTTAGTTCAAGGGAAGCTAACGGTAATCGAATACCGGGAGCGGTTTACAAAACTCCTCAAGTATGTACCGCAAAGATCAAACCGATTTAAAAGTTCAGGATATGAAAATTCATCATGGGATTGAATCCCGTGATAGGGGAGAGGTCGATGTTCACACCCAACCACTATGGAAGGAGTTGTTGAAAAGGCCATAAGGCAAGAACAAATTAAAGGCTATTTTCGCTCATAAGGAGGAAGTGCGGAAGAAGACTGCAAACCCTTCTTCAACCTCTCTAAAGCACCTTAAAAGGACCATGAAAAAGTTTGGAAACAAGAGTAAGTTTCCCAGAGATAACAATAAGAAAGCAGCAAGAAATAAGCCTCATTGAAATGTAAGGGATAATTTTGTTAAAAATTATAACAATGGGCAGAAGCCCTATGGAGGACAGCGTGACAATTACAAGGCTGGAGGTAATGCTGAGCCTAAGAAGGGACCTGTAGGAGGCTGCTACACTTGTGGTAAAGATCATTATGCAAATCAATGTCCTTTAAAGAAGGATGATCGTAATCAAGCAAAGATAAGATACATGCCGCAAAGAGCGCATAAGCAAGTGAAAAGCAAGCAACACCTATAGAAGTTCCGGGTAAGTTATTCGGCATACCTGGCACTATTCTTTTTGATACAGGAGCTACTGAATGTTTTATTTCTAATAAACTTGCTTCTAAACTTAAAAGAAAAGTCGGGAAAATGGATAAATCTTGACCGTAGAGTATGGTAATAATTCTGCTCATACAAAGTGAGTATGTGTCTCTTTGGAGCACTCCCTGATTTACCTAATTTCTCCACGGAAGTTGATCTCTATGTTACACCTTTGGGATCGTATGACATTATTATTGGTGTCAATTGGTTAGCTGACCATAAAGCAAAGGTAGATTGCTATGAAAAGAACATAAAATGTTTAGATGATCAGCTGGAATCAGCAGAGATTCAAGGTGTGAAACGGGAAATTTCAGTTAGAAAACTGTCACCATGCACTTAAAAAGGCTAAGAATAAAGGATGTACTTTATGCAAAGAAAGATATCTCGAATCTTCAGAAGAAGATGGTGATTACATGAAGCAAATTCCACTGTTACAAAGTTTCAGGGATGTTTTTCCTGAGGAATTACCAGGGTTACCACCCAAGAGAGAATTTGATTTTACCATTGAAATCAAGCCTGGAACTGAACCTATTTCAAGGCGCCTTATCGATGACTACTACTGAGTTAGTCGAGCTTAAGGCACAATTACAAGAGCTTTTGTCTAAAGGATTGATTAGACCAAGTGTTTCACCTTGGGGAGCACCTGTGATATTTGTGAAAAAGAAGGATGGAACACTAAGGCTGTGTATTGATTATCGGATGTTGAACAAAGCAACAATCAAGAACCGATATCCGCTTCCTAGGATCGATGATCTGTTTGATCAGATGCGTGGAGCAGCGGTTTATTCTAAGATAGACCTTCGATCTGGTTATCATCAGTTAAGGATTAAAGAGGAAGATATTCATAAAACAGCTTTCCGAACAAGGTACGGACATTATGAATTCACAGTTCTACCCTTCGGATTAACTAATGCACCCACAACCTTTATGAATTTAATGAACAATATTTTTCAAGAATACCTGGACAAGTTTGTGCTTGTATTCTTGGACGATATTCTCATTTATTCTAAGAGCGTTGAAGAGCACAATGAGCATCTGAAGATAGTTTTGGGAATTTTGAGAAAGAGAAAGTTGTATGGTAAGTTATCCAAATGTTCTTTCTTTGATTCAGAAGTTCACTATTTGGGTCATGTCATAAGTAAGGAAGGAATCGCTGTAGATCCTTCAAAAATAGTGGCAATAACTGAGTGGCCTGCACCAAAGAATGTGCACGAAGTAAGAAGCTTCATGGGTCTTGCAGGTTACTATAGAAAATTTGTAAAGGATTTTTCTAAGGTAATGCACCAATAACTTCATTGCAGTAAGAAGGATAAGAAATTCATGTGGAATGACAAGTGCGAAGCGGCTTTCAAAAGTCCGAAAGACCACTTGACTTCTCGCACCTATATTGGCTGTACTGCACCCTAATGGGAATTTTATCTGTCAGTAACGGATGCTTCGGGAAGGCCTTGGAGGTGTTTTGTTACAAAATGATCGTGTCATAGCTTATGAAAGTAGAAAACTTAAGTTACATGAGCTGAATTATGCCCTCATGATTTGGAACTTGCGCCATTGTTCATGCGCTTCAAGTCCTGGAGACACTATTTACTGGGAAACCTTTTGAGTTGAAAATCGATCACTGGGACTGAAATATATTTTTACTCTGCACCCCAATCAATGCCGCACAAAGAAGGTGGTTAGAATTTTTATCACAATATGACTTTGATATTAGCTATATCAAAGGGAAGGAGAATAGAGTAGCTGATGCTCTAAGTCGTAGGAGGCACATTTCGCTCTTATAACATTGAGAACTCGCCTTAAAGACGAGGTAAAAAGTGCCTCTTAATCGATGCATACTTCAAAGAAGTAAAAAAAGCACATTGCCGCAGTAACCTAAGGATAAAAGGTATGAAGGTTTTCATTTTGATAATGAAGGAATCTTTAGCTATGAAAATAGGGTATATGTACTGTGTGTCAATGATTTGAGAAAGAAGTTGTTAGTTGAATTTCATAATTCACCTTTCTCCTGACACCGTGTATCACAAAAATGCTAGCTGATTTGAAACAACAATACTTCTGGAAAGGTATGAAAAAGGATGTGATAAATTTTGTGACTCATTGCCTGGAATGTCAGCGGGTGAAGGCAGAGCATATGCACCCTACTGGACTGTTATATCCTCATAGCATACCGCAAAGACAAATGGCAAGTAATAACCATGGATTTTGTACAAGGACTACCTACGTCCAGGAATAAGCATGATGTTATCCTGGTAGTTGTGGATAAACTGACTAAGGTAGCTCATTTCATCGTTGGAAATCTAAAGGATGATTCACCAGTGCTGGCCAAGAGGTTCGTACACGAAATTTTCAGATTGCATGGTGTACCAGAATTGATTATATCTGACAGGGATCCTAGAATGACGTCAAGGTTTTGGCAAACGCTTAACGCAGCCCTAGGAACAAAACTGAACTTCAGTTCTGCATATCATCCAGAAACGGATGGACAAACTGAGAGGGTAAATCAAGTGTTGGAGGACATGTTCATAATGTATTGCATGGATCAACAAAGATAAATGGGAAGAATATCTTCCATTAGTTGAGTTCGCATACAACAACACTTATCACTCATCTCTAAAGATGGCACCATTTGAAGCACTTTATGGAAGAAAGTGCAGAACCCCTGTAAGTTGGGACAGTGTTGAGGATAGAGTGGTAATTGGACCAGAGATTCTCACTGTAAATGGAACAAAGAAGTTAAGCTGATTCGTGAACGATTAAAGGAAGCAATGGATAGAGAGAAGAGCTATGCCGACCTTGCGGGTTGATAGAAAGTTTGAGCTTGGTGATAAGGTTTTCCGCATGTTAAACCCGTAAAGAGTTCTATAACTTTTGGCAAGGCTGCCAAGTTGTCACCACGATTTGTGGGACCTTTCAAATTGTAAAATAATCAATCTCGTAGCTTATCGCTTAGCATTGCCACCGCTTTATCTCGCATGCATGATGTTTTCCATATTTCTTTGCTTAAGAAGTACGTTTCAGATCTGTCACATGTTTTAAATTGGAATTCCTTGCAGGTCCAAGACCCAGGAATAATCGTGGTTAAACCCACACGAGTACTGGAAACTCGCCAATTGCACTTAAGAAATCGTGATATTCAGCAATGTAAGGTCCAGTGGGACCAGTTTAACGAAGAAAGTGCAACTTGGGAAAACCTGGAAGAGATGAAAATTGCTTTTCCTTCTCTTTTTGCAACAGAATGAAAACTGTTGACAAAGATATACTTTTATGAACTGATTGTTTTAAGTATTTATGAAAGCCAGATTAAGGCAGACTTTATTCAGGTTGAATAAATGTGTTGTGACATTGATTTCTGAAACTATTTAATATGGAAGTAGTCACATTGTTTGTGTACTAATAAATTGATTGACCTGAAGGTTAATTTAATATGAAATTCATCGGGACGATGAATCTTTTTAGGAGGGAAGCATGTAACACCCTGAACTGTTGTTACTTTCTCCTAAGCATACAAGTGTTGATATGTGATTTCTTGTAAAAGGATGTGTTCCTCGATTCAGAAATCATGCTTGATATGTACTGAATTTCTTGCAGATTGCAGATCTTGACTGAGTCAGAATATGATTAGACTCTTTTATTTATTTCATTTTGTGTCTGAATATTAATCTGATCACGGAATGAATTATAGAGATATTCATCTATAATATCTAGACTTGGATCAGTGGAATTGATCCAAGTAATGCTTTAAATCTGTTTGTGATAAATTAGATCACAGACCTTGAACAGGTTGCAAGGTATGGAAGCATTTATTAAGCTGGTCAGGAGTATGACTCAGGCTGATCTTGAGAAATGAATTGGTTCCCGATATGGAGGTATATCTGGAAGGTCTCAGACGTGGACCAAGTAATAATTCTGTCATGTATATTCCTGTAGCCTAACGGCCAGATATGAGTAAACCGCTCGGAGATGCATGATTTTAGGTCTTTTCTTGGCATATAAAATGTTATACCTAACTGGAATTATTAATGGTTAGTAACCTAAAAACTAAAACCTAACCTAGGGGTTAGATTATTGTTAAGCTAACCTAGACCTAGGCTATGTGTTAATATCCTAAGTTAGTATCTATGTGTAAATTGGTTAGTATGGGTATTACCCTAAATTCTAACCTAAGATACTAACCTAACTATTGAGGAGGATGTAAAGGGGCCTATGGAGGGGTGCGAACCATGGGCGGCGTTTTCTATGGCAATTAATGCTGGGGATAAGGATGAGGGACAGGTCATGGCGGAGGCTTAAGCGGCGGCTAACCTGTGCAGACGTGGCAATTTGCTAAGTTTGGAAATGAGCATGAGTTGTAGTTGGACTGTCGCCAATTCTGGCGGTCGGTGGAAGTTGAGTTTAAGCGGGAAAGTTGGTTTAATGGCATTCAATGTTCTAGGGAGACGAGCTCGGAACTCGCGAGAAGGCATGCAAACGGGAAGTTGAAGGTTTGTTTGGTTTGTCGCGATTTTCGGTCTTCTCTCTCTCTCTGCTTGTTTACTGGTTCTTCGCACCAGTTCTCCTTGAGTTGCATGGCAAGAATGAATTTCTCTGGCTCTTTTCTCTGTCATGGAAGATATATATGTGATGGAGACAGTGAAATTTTGTTGGTCGCTTTATCTTGGAAAAAGAAAAGGAAGTTTGAGCTCTTCCAGTGGTCTGCTTCGGAAATTTGATCAAAAATACAGGCATGTTAGGCCCTAACCTTTAAATATCTTGCTGTCTTTCAAGTGCTTTCATTAGAACAACTCTGTTCAAATGTTTTGTGAAAATTAGATGAATTTTCTATGGAGATCTTGTTTGATTTTTGGCATCAGATTCTTCTCGGTTCGATTTTTCAATTTCCTCGATGGGTGTTTATCAAATCGAATTTCGCTCTATTTGCTTTGAGTATTCATTCTGGCTTATACATGTGAGGTATTTATTTATAAAAGTTTGAGTGTTCGGCCTGTTTGGCGTGAGCCCTTAGAATATACCTGTGTGTAGTATAAGACCACTGTATGTTTTTGATTAGTGGTCGCTGTTTCTTGTTATGGAAACTGTATGGAATGATTCTGATGAATACTGTAAGATTGATCAGTATTATTGCTTCTTTGGGAACTCTGTCGTGGGATTTGTTGACAGCGACTAATGATACTTTCGGGTTTCATTTGTTTTCAAATTTTTGGCTTGGAACAGGCAACTGTTGTGTTACCGTAGTCTTTACGACCCAGCGGAAGTGTTTTCCTTGTTATTGTGGAAACGGGATTATTGTTGACTGTGTATAACATTGTTACATCTATACTTTATTATAACGACTCAGTGGAGTCCTTGATTGAATCATATATATAGCTATCTACTGTTGTGGATGTAGATTCATCCTTGTGTTTTGTTATTTGATTTCGTGGTAGCCTTATAGAGAATGGAACAGGCCTTCTGACCACGGTTATTTGTAATAAATAATGAGTATAGATTTCCTGGGTATGTATTGCATTTCTTTGTGAAAGCTGTTTGAAAGTTTCGAAGCGGCTCAGTTGATTTCCTTGCTTGAAATGGGTATTCGATTTGCTTCACTTGTTTCATTCTGAATGTTTGCCATGAATGGCATAGATGGATTTATCAACCGATTTCATAGTACGTTGCTGTAGGGTTCAGTGGTTATGAGTACAAAACCATTAACAGTTTACAGTATGAATTCATATGCATTTGCTTGAATTGTTACTCCGTTTGAATCATTTGGAATTTCGAAAGGTAGCTGTACTCTGTCTCTTCTCGAACTTGACTTTGGACACCGTCTTTGTCACCTGTTGAGATCCTTGAGTATGGATGACTGTTTCGTGTTCCGACCTTGTTTGGGTAAGTCCCGAATATCACACTAAGACTTCGCATGCGCCAAGGTAAGGATCGATGGTTGTATTCCTTTCTTTTACTTCAGTCCGATTTTGTCTGAGCAAGAATAAGTATGCTACGTTCCTTTCCATTTATTCAGTCCGATTTGACTGAGCATGATTTGGAAATACTGTGTGGTCAACATAGCATAGTCCCTAGGAAACCTCAAATTGCTTATGCTATAGAGTTGTTGTTTACAACAATACGCGTGAAGTTTCTTGATTTCGAACTTGGTTCGAAAGCCTTAATGTGCTTAGAAGAATCTAGTATTGGACTTCAGGTTGATTTATGGATTGATTGATGTGTTAGCTGCTGTGCAGGAGTTTTGCTGTGTTTCTATTTCTTGATTTAGAACAGCGATCTTGCTTGTGGCTTGTCTAACTTGTTCATTTATATACTGGATAAATGTTTTCATAGGAGAAGACGGTACAGTGATGAATTTATGTGAAAGGAAGTATGAATGGATTGGTTCTTTCTCTTCCTTTATTTAATATTTGTTGATATTTGTCTAACAGTGGGAAATTGTTTTGTAACATATTGGTGGAATCCCGAATTGTTATGTTATTTCTTTTTTTGGAAGAATGAAACAATCTGACCAATGTTGTGATTTTGGATTCAATGATTGTTTGTGTACATTCGTTCCTTGTTTCTTAATATTTGATGAAATATTAGAAAGTGATTAAGACTATTTTGTAACAATGATAGAGTTACATATTTGTAATCATTTTGTATTACAAGGGCATAGTCTGATTATGTTTACTTATGTGAATATCTGATCTCATTTAAACAGGGTGTTTAATGAAAACAATTGATGGATTGCAATTGTTTTAAAAGTTAGTGCTTATCATGCTCAGTTCATTGAACTGACTCATGTTGACTATTTTTGCAGATGGTTACCGTAAGAGGTAAAAGCAATGCAGATCCGATGTTTCGATCGATTGTTTATTTGATTTATAATGAATTACAGCTTGATTTTACAGATGTACTATATGTGAAAAGATGTTTCTTTTCCGTTGAGCATTATATCAAGTATGCTGCTGCATAAATTGTAATTGTATAGTTTCAAGGAAATGGAAATAAGTGTGTGATACTTATGTGTTGTATTCTATTTCGAATGGAGGACCTTCTTCGGTTTATGTAACGAAGGGGCGTTATTATTATTGTATAATATGGATGCTTTTGAGATTAACAATGAAAGCTTATAAGAAAATGAGATTGAATTCTTATGAGTGTTGGTAGTTCTAAATTGTTCTAGTAAAAGCAATATTGGATTTAAATATTTGTCTTTCTAGAAGATAGGTTAAAAATGAGCCTAAAAGAGAACGCTAAACAAGCTGGATTAAATTACTAATCCCTAGTCCTAAGTATGACAGGACAATATTAAATTGGATTCTTAATCATTTATATCTTTATACTAAAAAGTATGATATAAATTCAGTTAAGAGAACTGATATACAATCAAATGGAGTTCAGACGGCAATCTCTAGCAAAGGTTATGAGATATTGTCCCATTCTGTTGTTTTAGAATCAGGTGTATTCTAATGACTCCTTGATGAGAACTGACCGTAATACCTCTACCATGTAATGGGTTTTATAGAGGAGGGTCATCTTAAGACGAAGAATCCAGGGATTTGGAAAGGCTAACCTTAGGGAAAAGTCTTTAAAAGTAATTTAAACTCAAGTGCGTAACGCTTGTTACTGAGTAGATCTTTTCGAGGCGGATTTAAAGGTCGACGACATAAGTCAATCGGCAGAGTTGTACCTCCGAGAAGATTAGGATCTTCTCGGGTTACAATAATGCAGATGACTTATGGCGACACCCTTTGCATTGATCGCTAAGATTTACACTTGATTTCGCACGAGTTACTCTGGGACCGATTAAGAACGTGGTCATGTTATAAGACTGCCTCGGAGATTCGGGGTATCATGACACACTGGTTGAACTGCAAGGTTGAACCAGTATGTCATCATATCCCTAATCCTCGTGGGCATCCATATAACATTATCACCTTGTTAATCGCCTCCGAGTGATTCACAGAAAGGAAGGACTGACGGTAGTCAGTATAAGACATTCTATATAACATAAGAATGGGGTGAAGGACGTATTCCAGATTGACGAGTATGCCGTTAAGGAATACGAGACATGAACAGTATGTTTCAAATCTTTGGCCAAAGTATCGCAAGTCGCCGATTGCGTTGTCCTAATTCACCTAGTCTAAGGGATGAGATGCCGATGAATAATGGTAACAATTATTCAAGCTTAGATTCCTTGGGACAGAGCATTCTCAATCCCAGATTAGGAAGAGAACCGCAAGAGTAATGTGTTAAATAAAAACACCGACTCTTATTACTCATGAATAGATCGGTAGATTACCGAGTCATGGAATGAATAGACTCGGAGGTACTCCGAGTCATTACAAATGCATATGGTTGTTCTGTTATATAAATGGTTATTTAATTGTGAGTTCTAAATTATGTATTTAGAACCAAGATGCAATTATCAAAAAAAAAAAAAAATTGAC